>OX439366.1:4643160-7143160 GCA_949319445.1 Mythimna lalbum
GAAATCGAGGGCAACCTTCAAATTTTATAGGCTCACTTATTGATTTTCGCATATTTTATGAAGTATCTTGTGTATTTGCGTATGGTCGTCACCATCTCAGGTAGCTGGGCTGATGATGGAAGGTACAACTCCTTAACAGTAAGAAGTTACTCGAACAGGCAAGGACTGTTTTAGTAAATTGTTTTGATGTTTGATAGGGCATTTGCCACAATTGGTCTCATGATCATCAAGTCATGACCTGATGCTGCAGTCAGGATAGTCTGCAGAGTACCTAAGTCCTCGACAACAAACAGCAGATATATCGAGTTTAGGCTCATTGAAAACGGCTCGATGTGTGGATAAACGTACTGCTAATAAAGAACACCGAAGTACATAGAGACCTGATGCTGAAGCCAGGAGCATCAGGAAAAGTACAAACCTTGAAATTCCAGCACCGTAGTCGTGTTTGGGCTCATTTTAAACAGGACTAAATTTTAAGTTCATTGCAATGTTAACATAAATCATCTAGTCTAATGACTGATTGAAAGATTTACCTTTCGGCTTCATCATCAGATCAGTTCGATATATCCTTTCTCTCTCCAGCATCTAGTCTAATGACTGTTTGAAAGAAGAGGGGGAGAGGATATATCGAACTGATCTGATGATGAAGCCGAAAGGTAAATTAATGTAATCTAACCGTGTTTGGGATTATTAGAACCGTTATGAGATGCGCTCTGACTATAAGGTATTTAAGTTTGACTGAGGGGTACTTTTTAGTGGTGGTACCATAACTAAAAAGTGTAAAATAAAAAAAACTTTTTACAAAAAAAATATAACCGACTTCAATGATAAAAAACACTGAAAAGTATCAAATAACTTTAATTTTGGAAGTCGGTGTTAAATAACGAAGAGACTAAACTATTATAGAAACACCGACTTCCAAAATTAAAGTTATTTGATACTTTTCAGTTTTTTATCATTGAAGTCGGTTATATTTTTTTTGTAAAAAGTTTTTTTTTTAAAAAATAACCGACTTCACTAAAAATTGGATTGAGTTTGAGGAGTTCCCTCGATTTCGCCAAGATTCCATCATCAAATCTGAACTTGGCGACTATGGGATCATTTAGGAAGTGGACCCTTTCCAACAAAGAAATATTTTTTCGAATCGGTTGGCAAGCGACGAAGTTATACGCGAACAAACATTAAAAAAAAAATACAGACATCTGAATTGAGAACCTCCTCCATTTTACCGACTTCACAAAAAGGAGGAGGTACTATGTTCGGATGTTTGTATGTTTTTTTTAGAAGTCGGTTCAAAAGTCAAACGACTAAGCCTCCTCGTACACGGGCCTCAATAAAACGCCAATTCACGATTATTTATGTAAAACACCTATAGCCTGGCTGAGTTTGAACCCGCGACCTACAACTTCTAAGTCTAGCAGTTACTGGCCACCACTGCTCTTATTCACCAGATATATAAATAAAGCCTGTGACTTTTTAAAATATTTCACAAAATTTTAAGATATTTACAGGAATACAATTAATTTAAGAGGGTCCTATTCCATTCGCTTATTGTCAACATCACGCAAACTAACGCGGTGTTTGATAAAGAGGCAATGCAAAAAAAGGAGAAATAACGCCTGAAAACTCTGTTGGCATTCCGTAATTCTGTGATTTACTCGAATATTAGTATTACACAAAGCTTGTTCTAGGAAATGTGTTTTTTTTACACCACCTGCTCGTAATGTCGTTTTATACGTCATACAAACCTCACTTAAAGCAGGTCATTATTCTCTAGGGAAATAATGCAGTATGGCCGATACCTAGGGAATAATGAGATTTCAATTTGGAACATCAAAAATCGTCAACATTGTAAATTAAAATGTACGTGCATCGAACAAGTTGACTCGAAATTCAAACTAGCCACTAACAAAAAAAAAAAAAAAATAAGAAAATAGAATAAAACCTGCTTACTGACTGCGAACTGGGAGCGTTTTAGAAAATTGAAACTATAGAATCTTGGAGTAGTGAATTTTGTTTGTTTGATGAACTTGTAAATATAATACTTATACATATATCTCTAATATATGATTTGATAGACCAAATTATCTTTTAATTATCTCACAGATGGTGTAAAAAGTAAACTATGCAACACGAGGATAAAGCTGTCTTTGTCTTGGGCGGCTTGAATTCCTCACTTCACTCAGGTTTTTTTATTAACTCCCTCGCATTGCTCGGGAGTTAATTATATAAAGATATTGATCCCTCACTTGCGGTCGGGATTAAAATCAACAACCTTCGTTTCGTTCGGAATTCAACATGTCGCCCGCGACATAAAGACACTGCTTTATCCCCTAGTCACATAAACTACTAATCCATAAAAGTTTTTCGGAAAAATTGACATCATTCAAAATCTCGATCAAATGTGCAAGGCTTCTATTGATGTACTTTTTTTATATTATAAATATATGCGTACATTATGGAGGGCCAAAGTTTACGTAAAATAGCAAATTTCCAGAGGTTAGATATAGAGACTAGATTAGATATACACAAATTTATGTTTTGATTTCTATAGAAGCCTAGATAATATCCACAAGATATCTGTGTATGTGTATCCAAAAAACCTTTTTATAAAAAGAAACCGACTTCACTAAAAAATTTAATTGAATTTGAGGGTCCGACTGCCCTCGATTTCGCCAAGATTCCTTCATCAGATCCTAACTTGTTGACTATGGGATCATTTGGGAAGTAGACCCTTTCCAACAAAGAAATAATTTTTCAAATCGGTTGGCAAGCGACGAAGTTAAAACAGTCAAACATCCGAATTGAGACCCTCTTCCTTTTTTAGAAGTCGGTTTAAAATATCTAGAGATAGATATGTAATAATATCATAATCACGTAAGAGCGGATTAGTTTAATAGTATAGAGTATATGAAAATGATCTCGAAAGGCACGCCCTTAACTGGTTCTAAATATCAATCTGTCACCAGTAAATCAGTTTCACAGGTCTGGTTGGTGACTTCTGGGAAATGCAACGATTTATAGTCTGTACTAGGAACTGAGCTTCAGTGGAACTGAATTGAATTAGACTGACATCGTCGTGTTGCATATTTGTGAATTTCTACCATTGCGTAAGTAATTTCGGGCTCTTTGGATCGGACCCGCGTGCCGCGGTCCCATCAATATTTTTTAGTAGTATTTTGGTATCAACCCGACACACAGCACAGGTCCATCAAGTAAGTAACTGTTCTTTTTAATATTTAAGATATTGTACTTTGTATATATTTCTTTTGGCCACTATTTTATCAATCAAACATTTATTTATACTTCGTTCCTTCGAACAGTATACTTCGTTCCAAAACACAAATCGCAGACGTAGGTAACTCAGCCGCCAAATTAAAGTGGAACTGGGCTGGTCACATCTGCCGCATGTCGCAACAGAATTGGGCGAAAGCAACTACTGACTGGATTCCGAACAGCAGGAGCCAGCGACGCGGTAGGCCCAGAAGGAGTTGGCGTAACGATTTGGACTCCTACCTTAAGGATTGGCCAGAAGTGGCTAAGGACAGAAAAGAGTGGAATAACGGAAGGCTTTGCTCTGCAGTGGGACACAACGGGCTCATAATAATAATAACATTTATTTTCTTTCTCATGACGATTATAACCCAGTTTATAAAGTGGGAAGTGGCTGATGGAACCCTGGAAAACCAACATCGTGTAGAGCTCATTAGATAGTCTTAACCAGTTCTAAATATTTTTCATGATGACAAGGACTTGATGCTAGGACTTGGAGATGTCTAATAGACTCCTGGAATGCCTTCTAGTAAACACGTCGAGTTTGGGCTCGTTAGACTCGTCTTAATCAGTTCTTTTACTTTTTTTTATAGATTTTACTTTTTTATACCACCGTTGGGGGTTTTATTAAATTTTTTAATCATCCCAACTACACGCACTAAACGTTTTGGAAACACATTCATTGTGCGTGCAGTTAAGGAGTGGAATTCCTTGCCGGAATCTGTGTTTCCTGATAGCTACAACCCAGGAATCTTTAAGTCGAGAGTAAATAGGTTTTTCTAGGTAAGCGCGTTCCATCGTCGCTTTCCATCAGGTGAGATGGCGGTTAAGCGCAAACAAAAAAAAAAAACCTAAATAAGCCGAAACTGGACGGGTTTATTCCTTATCATGAGCCATTAAACTCAGCACAGAAACTAATACTTTGTTAAATAGAACATTTATTTGTTGAGTTCTGAGAATATGTCAATGTATGGTTGGTGCTAGATATTATTTCACGATGTATTCTAAGAATGATGTACATGCGACGAAATGCGTGTAGGTACGAGGAACGCATCGAAATAGTTACTACAGTAAATGTGATGTTTTATTAGTCTAATTGTCGAAAGATCTAACAGTGATGTTATAGTTTGACTGGCCTGTTGGTCTAGTGGTTAGAGACCCTGACTGCTATGCCGGAGGTCGTGGGTTCGATTCCCACCCAGGACAAATGTTTGTGTGATGAGCATAATCATGCAAGGGTAAAACAACCCCTCCGTCGCTTGGAATGCCAGAATATTAAGTACTAGCTTTAACCCGTGGCTTCGCTTGCGTTTATTAATGTACTTTACTATTTTTCTCGCTTTTCTCACTTAAAAAAAAAGCCTACGTCCGTCTCAAAGGTCCTAACTATCTCTGTACCAAAATTCATCAAAATCGGTTTTAACAAACATAAATAAACAAACAAACAAACTCACTTTTGCTTTTGTAATATGTATTAGTAAGGATTTTTTCTGGCATAAAAAGCTTCAACAACAATAGCAGCAAACAACAGACCAACAACAACAACAACAACAGCAACTTTCAGATTTTTCATGGTACACTTAAACATTAAAATGGACGCTTGGATAGTCATACATATGTATACAATTCATTACATAATCAAATGTTTTTCCAAAATACAGATTTACATATTCTTGTAACCTATTCACTACATAAAATATATCTGTCTATCAGTGCCAAGTCTATTGATATATTCCACATTATTTCTTTTGTTGGAAAAAATCCGTAATCCTATAAGTTTATTTACTCCATTTGAGATGGCCTTATATCTAGTATTTATTAGAAGATACTCTTCCAAAATAAACATCAATCCTACTAATATTATAAATGCGAAAGTTTGTATGTATGGATGGATGTATGGATAGATGTATGGATGGATGTATGGATGTTTGTTACTCTTTCACGCAAAAACTACTGAACGGATCTCGATGAAACTTGGTACATGAGTAAACCATATCCCAGAATAACACATAGGATACTTTTTATCCTGGGATTATGTACGCGGGTGAAGCCGCGGGCAAAAGCTAGTACAATAATAAATCTTGTAAAATATTTTACGTAACTTGATTTACGTTTGCTATAGTAAATAACTGAATAATAGGTATCTAGAATTAAATGGAGATTAAAACTTGCAGTAGGTCCATTGTCATCTTTACAAACCAAAGCTTTTTTATGTGGGAAATCATTCAGTGACATCTCCCGCCGTTGCGTGGAACGAGAGGTCGTGTCAGACTTTTACTGACTAAGGGTCCGTTCACACCGAACGGCTCGGAGAGGAGAGCAGATTTTCATCACGTTGAAAACAGAGTTTTTAGTAAGGTTATTTTTCATCTTAGTGACGCAGTGCTTATTAAAAATGCTTGAACGCGCTTGGTGTAGTAAAATGCGCGCCGATGCTCTCCGCGCCGGTCTGTGTGAACGGACCCTAAAACCTACTCCTAGTTCCTTCGTTACCTTTCATTCCAGTGTCGGATTTTCCTTCCAGAAACGAACCCTTGGCTCCATGCTTCGACCCTGCTAGGCCCCTACGGTTTGCTGACATATCCTTGAGGCGCGCGTGGAACACCACGCTTTGTCGAAGACTTGGATTTGGTCCGGACGGCTACTGGGTGGTCGGACAGTTAGCTTTGAATACCAAGTTTTGCCAGGAGAAAATTAAGTTCTATCGTTACTAATAGCTTCTATTAGACTTAATTCATGAATCCCCAAGCGACCACCGGTGGTCGCGCATCTATTGTCTTACTATTGTGTCTCTAATTGACGGTATCTGAAGGGGTAAAAATACTAATTAACATAAAAAAAAGATGAGGGTAAATTTTGGCCATTTAGTTATGTCTTTAAGCGAGGCAGCCCTCCTATTTGCATCACAAAAAGGAGGCAACCTATAGTTTTTCAGTTCCTTGGGGCATATTCTTTCAGGTGATGCTCGAATTGCTTAAATAGCAAATGAGGAATAATTGATGTCAAAAATTTAACAACAAATTTTATGGTTTATCATCATTGGCACCAGATTCGCAATGTCTTAATGACCGCATTATCTAGCACATAATATTTATCATAAACAAATAACAGATGAAGGAAGAGATTTCTTCTATCGGGTCTTACTGTGCCCGCACATGGGCCTCGAAAAAACGCCGCCGCAAAAAAACGCTAGAAGTGGCCACAAAAAAAAAGCTAGAAGCCGCCACCAAAAACAGCTAAAGCGCGAAGCCGGAGAAGCTTGTAGCGGCTTCAAGCGTTTTTTTGTGGTGGCACCGCCACACACGAGCCACAAAAAAGGCCGCCTCAAAATGAAGCTTGAAGCGGCGTTTTTTTGAAGCCCGTGTGCGGGGACAGTTAGATCAAAAGGTTTTGATTTCCTTGCGAACGTCAAAATATACGCTAAAAACGAAGCATAAACAGCGTTTTCTGTAGATTGCATCAGATTTTATATATCCTACGGATAGTTTTGACTTAGACCTTTCTTAGTTAACGCAGTTTGATTTTTTTCACTGCTCTAAGGAGTAACAGATATTAATTCCGGTGCATCCTTAACCCTTCCGATACCGACAATTAGAGACACAATAGTAAGACAATAGATGCGCGGCCACCGGTGGTCGCTTGGGGATTCATGAATTAAGAAAAAGGATCTTGACAGACGGACAGGCAGATGATATATGTATATGGACAGCAAAATGAATGAAAATCACACGCGCCTGAATCGGTATGTGTGGCACACGTGTGCGCAGTGTTCTACCTTTATAGTACACAACAAATCTATAGTTAAACCATTTTGAATGAAAATCACATCTAAAAGCCCCTGTCTAAAATGAGCGGTTGTTTGTGATTGGTTAACCGCAATCAATTCAGTTGATACGGACCACAGCTTTAATTAATTGGGCTTTCACCATTGGCAGCTATTAATTAGCTTTTTGACGCGGTTGCATGACAGGCGATTGGAATCAGTGAAAATTATTTATGTTATTTGACTGTTGTACGCCAAATTTAACCCTTCAGATACCGTCAATTAGAGACACAATAGTAAGACAATAGATGCGCGGCCACCGGTGGTCGCTTGGGGATTCATGAATTAAGTGGCAATGGGCAGGGCACGTTGCACGCAGAACAGATGGTCGTGGATGGGGACGAACGATTCTGGAGTAGCGACCACGTACCTGAAGACGCAGCGTTGAAAGGCCTGCAACAAGGTGGACCGATGACCTGGTCAAGGTCGCGGGAATCTGATGGAAGCGTGACGACCGGTCGTTGTGGAGACGCTTGGGGCCTGTGTCCAGCAGTGGACGTCTTTCGGCTGATATGATGATGATGATGACTGTTATAAAGGTTCTGTACCTCCGGTGGCGTAGCTAGGTGACCAAGGGCTCTGGGGCAAAAACAAATTGGGCCCCCCATTATTTAGGCTTTATTTACATATTTTAAAAATGCAACGCTACTTTATCTTTCATATAAATCGCAAGCTATAAGAAGATTCAAAATTAACATGCACGGGATGTCATGAGATACCATGTCTCATGAAATCCCGTGCATATGATCGGCATTGGTATCTTTCACAGCTTAATTACCAAATCTTCATGAGTAGGTTTTTCAATCAATTCAGCAGTGGTCACATTATCTGATTCACTGTCACTATCAACAGAAATATTTTTTGTAAAATTTTTCCTTCATACAATAAGCGATTTGTTAATCAGGTTTTGGGGGCCTCCCGAGCTTGAGGGCCCCGGGGCACTGTCCCACCTAGCCCCTTAGTAACTACGCCACTGTGTACCTCAGTCGTTAAAAACGGTTTACCCCTTATAGGATCATTTTGTTGTCCATATATATCATCTGCCTGTCCGTCTGTCAAGACCCTTTTTCTTAAGGATGCACCGGAATTAATATCTAATACTAAGATCTGTTACTTAGAGTAGTGAAAAAAATCAAACTGCGTTAACGCAGAAAAAGGTCTAAGTCAAAACTATCCGTAGGATATATAAAATCTGATGCAATCTACAGAAAACGCTGTTTATGCTTCGTTTTTAGCGTATATTTTGACGTTCGCAAGGAAATCAAAACCTTTTGAAATTGGAAATCAAAAACTTACTTAACAAAAAAAAAAACATACAAACAGCCGAACATAGTAACCTCCACCTTTTTGGGAAGTCGGTAAAAAATTAAGATGCGGCCGTTTATGTCGATGTCGCAAAAAAACGTATATTACGACACTCACAAGGGACTCTCATAGGGTACTTCCTGTTGACCAAGAATTCCGAAATTTGACATGAAACCAGGTATAGGAAATACCGGGTTCGGGGTTATCCGAAAGGACAATAGAGCCCGGTATGAAGGCTAGAAGGAACGGCGCGGGGTTTTTAGTCAGTAAGAGTCTGACCCTATCTCCCACTCCACCCAAGAGCGGGTTTTGTCATAAGATGGACCTGGATGGCGTAAGTCTTCATGTTCTTCCACTGCAGCCCACTCATTTTAATGCTTCTGGTGATGACACGTGGCTCGATTTGATCCTAACGTCCAATCCCTCCCTTGTTTCCTCTCACGGTCAGTATCCACAACCACTTTTTTTTTTTTTTTTTTTTTTGTCGACGGGGAAAATCATCTTTGACGAAACCCGCTCTTGGGTGGAGCGGGAGACAGTGTCAGACTCTTACTGACTAAAAACCCCGCGCCGTTCCTTCTAGCCTTCATACCGGGGCACGAGCTGCCTTTCGGACAACCCTGTCCCCAGTAGGCTTCGACCCAGCTGGGCCCCTCCTGCTGCTGACAACTCCTTGAGGCGCGCGGGAACAGTGCGCGCCGTCGACGTCTTAGACTCGGTCCATTACCGACTTCACAACCACTTGCCATTTGGATACACAAACACTTGCCATTTGGATACACAAACGTTGTCTCAGACGGTGGATTTCATTGCTGGCCTACCTAGTCCAAACATAGAACCGTTTTGCTTTTCTCCAGCCACTCTGGATGAAATCAAAAAGATTATCCTGTCTATTAAATCCAAGGCTGTGGGCCATGACGACATTAGTCGTTATATGGTCACCCAGATCCTTGACTATCTTCTCCCACCGATTACTCACATAGGTAATAAACTTTTCCCTTGACTCTGGACAATTCCCATCCCTATGGCGCATGGCCTATGTCCGTCCACTTCCTAAAATCTCAAATCCCTCCCTGCCTAATCATTTTCGTCCTATTTCCATTCTTCCTTTCCTGTCTAAAGTGCTCGAAGCCTGCGTACACAAACAGCTTTCGGGGTTTGTGCACCGACACAGCCTCGTAAGCTCGTTCCAGTCTGGATTTAGACCTGGGCACAGTACTACCTCCGCTCTTCTTAAAGTGACTGGCGACGTTAGAGAAGCAATGGAGGATACAAAGGTTACTGTGTTGGTATTGATTGATTTCTCCAATGCCTTTAACGCTGTCAGTCACGACATACTCCTATCGATCCTTTCCCATCTTATGGTTTCTCCCGAGTCGCTGGAATGGTTCTCATCTTATCTTCGGGGACGCCGGCAGTCGGTTCGCGTTGATGAGAGCTCGTCGAGTTGGCGTGATCTGGATGCTGGAGTTCCACAAGGCGGTATTCTATCTCCATTGTTATTTTCCATCTTCATTAATTTTATTACTCACTGTCTTCGGTGTTCGTATCATCTTTACGCCGATGATCTTCAGTTGTATACGTCTGCGCGGGTGGAAGGTTTGTCAGACGCTATAGAGGATGTAAACCGGGATCTGGATGCTATCAGCAGCTGGTCTGATAGGTTTGGGGTGTCTGTAAACCCCTCAAAATGTCAGGCCATAGTTATTGGTAGCTCACGCATGATGGGTAGGGTGGCGGTAAGCTCTCTACCTCCTATTTTTTTCAATGGTACCGTCATTCCTATCAGCCCTAGTGTAAAGGATCTCGGTTTGCATCTTGACTCGACTCTTAGCTGGCAAAGTCAAGTTTCTAGTGTTTGTCAAAAAGTCAACGGAACTTTGCGGTGTCTGTATCGTCTGAGAAACTTTTTACCTGCAAAGACGAAGACAATGCTTGTGCAGACTCTGATTTTTCCTATTGTCGACTATGGTGACGTGTGTTACTTTGACCTGAACGCGGTCTTGCTGAATAAACTTGATAGACTCCTTAACAACTGCATCCGGTTCATATTTAACCTGAGAAAATATGATCATGTGTCAAACTTCAGGTCTGAGCTCAATTGGTTGCCTATACGCCAGAGAAGATCTTTGCGCGCCCTGACTACACTTTTCTCTCTGCTTAACTCTCCCACGCCTCCTTCCTATCTCATATCTCATTTTCAATATCTTTGTTCTTCACACGCAAGAAATCTGCGTTCTTCTAATAATCTCCTACTGCTCTGTCCTTCTCATACTTCTGATTTGGTTCATTCTTCCTTCTATATACAGTCCATCCTTCTGTGGAATGCGCTTCCTCTCGATATCAGGACGGCCAAAAGTCGGTATGCATTTAAGCGGAAGTTGCGGAATCATTTTCTTCACCAATAGCAGAATCGTCTCAAAACTTCTGTCCTTATTTAAATTAATATATATGTAGTATATATATATTACTAGCTTTTGCCCGCACGGCTTCGCTCCCGCTCTTCCCTACTCTACCCTACTATACGCTACTCTACCCTAGTCTACCCTAGTCTACCCTACACTACTCTACCCTACTCTACCCTACACTACTCTACACTACACTACTCTACACTACACTACTCTACACTACTATACTCTACACTACTCTACCCTACTCTACCCTACTCTACCCTACTCTACCCTACTCTACCCTACTCTACCCTACTCTACCCTACTCTACCCTACTCTACCCTACTCTACCCTACTCTACCCTACTCTACCCTACTCTACCCTACTCTACCCTACTCTACCCTACTCTACCCTACTCTACCCTACTCTACCCTACTCTACCCTACTCTACCCTACTCTACCCTACTCTACCCTACTCTACCCTACTCTACCCTACTCTACCCTACTCTACCCTACTCTACCCTACTCTACCCTACTCTACCCTACTCTACCCTACTCTACCCTACTCTACCCTACTCTACCCTACTATACCCTACCAAACTTCACATAAACCATCTACTAAATAGTCCGAACAAAGCCTAAAAATTTGGTTTGGATAGGTGAGCCAGTTCTTGAGTTATAAAATAACAACGAAAAGTGGCATTGATTTTTATATATATAGATATTAAATATATATGTATGGTTATTTTAAATATATGTATTCTTTTTTTGCTCTTTCTTAAATAATTTTTTCTGTATATGCGCCTACCATAATGTCTCTGCACCACCCTAGGTTGACTGGCAGAGAATGCCTAAGGCATTAAGTCCGCCTATGTACTTTGTGTTGCATGAAGATTAAATAAAATAAATAAATAAATAAATAAATAAGATGATTTTCCCCGTCAACAAAAAATAAGGTATAGGAAAAAATCTGAAAACTGTAATTTTTATTTACGTGACAGAGCGGACGATCAATACGCCTCCGTCACACTATTTTGTAATGATCGATTAATATCGATAGAAAAGAAGATTGACCCTAATACTAGCACTAATTTACCAAACAGTTACGTAAATGGTGGGTAGTTTCATAAAATAAAACATGGAAAAATGTTCGATGCGAAATAAACAATTTTATTTCCTGCCGGGTCTTACGAATTGGATCTTCTGGTCTGCCTTCCAACTGCCGTAACTAGACCACTAGACAGGACGGCGGCAGGTGGGCTACTGTTTATTACGGCATAATATCAGACGAACAGGTGGCATAGGAAGACCCATTCAAAACGACATTTATAAGTCTTTACCATTCATTGCTGCTTTTGTACCAGCTCCATCACATGTCCATCGACGAAAACCAGCAATGGAATCGGAATTTTTTGATTGGTTGTTAGAGTATCGGTGTTGGTGATAAACGCCAAAGCGCGGACGATGTCTAAGCCAACACGTTCGCACAGAGGGCTATAATTCAAACATATAATTTATGTTACTGCCAAAATCGCTGAGGTGGGTCTCGGTATATTTATATCCTGTGTCACACGCCTTTAATCTTGAAGTGAGACGGTTAATTTTATTGCAATGTAGTTACATTGAGTAATATTGTACTGCAAATAACGTTGAGATGTTGTTTTCATATTAAATACAATCTAAAATCATACTGGTTTAGAATGAAATTCACTGGTAATCTCGGTTCAAAAGAAATAAATTAAGAAAGTTCAAGGTCAGGATTCTAAGTTTGAAAAATAACTACACGATGTGCCATCCAGGCCATGCCAGGTTACCAGTTTGGAGGTGTGTGAATCAGAGAGTAAAGTCCCGTAAATCTCGGTTGAAAAAGGAGGATCCTTCGACCAGGCTTCTTCAGACTTGGAGACTGCCTGAAGTGAGATATTAGTACGCTCTACCATAACCTCTCTTCCGGACTGGATTAGCTTCTTACTAGCCCGACTACTTGGCAGGTCTCTCTACAACTGTGCTATCATCTGTATACCGGGCATCAGCAGATCGTTGATATGCAACAGGATCAGAGTTACAGAGAAAACAGACCCCTGAGGAACTCCGGCATTAGTCGTCAAGAGCACTGATGAACACCTATCGACAACAACTCGGAGAGACCATTCACTCAGGAAATCTTTTACCCAGTTGATCAGACCAGGGGCAATGCCGTACGCTGGAAGCTTACCCAAAAGGCGTGCTATACCCTGTCGAGGGCTTTCGAGAAGTCTAAGGAAACGGCAATAGCTTCCCCATTCACACACCCCATTAACATTCCCCATTAACACCCCACAAGTGGGTGGCATAAAATAGTAGATCCCCAGTAGACCGATTGCAGCAAAACCCGTACGGTCACTGAGGAGATCATTCCTTCGACCATTACCTTCTAGGTATGCCATCTCCACGCTTCATAATCTTGCCTAGTATGGAGGTTATTGAATCGGCGGAATCCTTTGAAGAGCGCGTGGAACATTACTTGCTGTCGACGATTTGGGCTCGGTCCGGTGGTTGATGCAAGAGTTTTTATTGAATCTTGAAGTCAAGAGGGTTACTTCTTGGCAAGCACGTTTCATCGTCGACCACATTATCGTTTACCATCAGGTTTGATAGTGGAGACTATCCACAATAAAAAAGAATAGGCAGACAGAAAAACGTTACATATCGTAACGCAGCGTGTAAATGAATTTCTTTCTGACCACCAGTCTAATTTAAAAGATATATTAACGCCATTATCTCCATGATCTATACTAAAGGAAAATATAGCTGTATACGCAATTAAATTCCCAATTCGCTGAAACTACTCTGATTCAAGGAAAACAAAGAATATAATGGCAAAAGGAAGTGTTCTCCGACATTTTTTATGTGTTATTTTTCCTGTAACACACATATTTTTGTCACAGTTTATGATCGCCAGTTTAAGGGTCGTGATTCTATCCCTAATAGGGCTGTAAAGATTATGGTGGGAAAAGATAGGGAGTTCGTTGACCTGGGATAAAAATAGATTGATTTGTTTTGGTAGTGAAGTAATTAGAGGTTATTTTGTGGTGATTGAAGGATTCGAAAAAAAATCTAGTTTCGGATTCGGCAGATTTGCTGTACCGTCGCGTCGGTCGCGGCGAAACACTCGAGTTCGTGAATTATCGCACGTCGTTCGGCTGACGTCGGGTCAGTTCGTGGCTCGTATCGTGTGTCACCCGCCATCATCAGCTGAGTTCGTCGGCCGATCCGGTGCGATTGTGTTTTTTTTTTTTTTATTATTATCAAATATTTGTATGGCTTATAAACAGCTGTTCCGAGTCTGGGTGTCTGGTGCACGTGAGTTAAAATATTTGTGAACGCACCCACCGACCACGTGTGGTGTGGAAGCGTTCATAAAAACTCTTGATCCACGCCACGCGACGTCGTTCTACGTACAAATCAGGCGTGATACACGTGTGCGTCGGTCTAATGTAATTCTAGCTTTAATGTCTTTGGTTTTTAGTGAAGTAGTGTAGAAAAATCGGAGCAGAGCGGATATCCACAGGAAGGCGCCAATCATAGATGTCTTTAATGTGTAAAGTGCTCATGCAATCATTCTAATTTTATAAATGATTATAATTTTTAAATGGATGTGTATGTGTGGACGTATGTTTGTTAAGCTAGAACTATAGTAGACCGATGCACACGTGTAACACGCCTGATTTGTACGCAGAACGACGTCCCGTGGCGTCTATCGAGAATCTCTACAAGTCTAGTTTCCATATAAAATATACAACGCGTAACATTAAATGCGCAAAACCTCAGACACCCCATCATCATCTTCCTGCCCTTATCCCGTTTTATTTGGGGTCAGCGCAACACGTTTTTTTCTTCCATTCTGTCCTGTCGCTCGTCACGCTATCACTAACTCCCTTTTCATTCATATCACTTCTCACACAATCCATTCATCTTTTCTTTGGCCTCCCTCTCCCTCTCCATCCATCCACAAACCTCAGACACCCCTGATGATTTTTAATTCACTTGACCTAATTATGTGAGAAAAAAACGTAAAAAAAATAATTAAAGGTTTTATGTGCAGTTTTAGTTTGTTTAAAAATTCATATCTGAATTGAAATAAGAACTTTTATTGTCCCGTGTATGAGAAAATTTGATTGAAATACAATTATTTGTGTTTGTTTACCTATTTGGGCGGGTTTGCGAACGTGGTGACTTGACCTATTCATAAATAGACAGGTCGACGTTTTTAATGAAGATTTTTTTGAAAAATGTACCCTACATTAAAAAGTGGTTTAATTGATTCTGCTCGTTATTCTGATGAGACTAATTTCAGGTTTTGCGCATTTAACGTTACACGTTGTATGGAGACCAACGCGCTCAGATCGGCGTGTGTGGCACACGTGTGAACAGTGTAGTTCTACTTTTATTCCTTTACATCTCCTGGACGACACGATTGGTGCAGTGGTTGAGCGATCGGCTGCTGCTTTGTGTGTCCAAGTTTTGATTCCCGTATGGAACAAAAAATTATGATATATATCCAGTTTCGACGGCGAAACCGCAGGGAGAAGCTAGCAGTCTCTAAGAAAATCCAAAATGCAATATAAAAAAATTGGCACATGGTTTGTTTTTTATGAAATGTTGAGTGTGTTAAAATCAGGGGCACATTGACATTAGGAATATACCATTCATAAAATTTTCCTTTGAAAATACGAAGTCATCACTAACGTACTACGTATTTAACAACTCGCGTGGGTTGTTAAAAAGTCTAATATTTAATATTTCTCTCATATTGACCTTGATACTCGATAATTTATTAGATACTAATTGCTGCGGCCTTTGTTTTATTGTTGATAGGTTCGCGCTTGACCGCTATCTCTCCTGATGGAAAGCGACGATGCGGGCGACGATGGAGCGTACTTACCTTTTTTTTGGTGGGCAAAAATCATCCAATGACAAACCCCGCTCTTGGGTGGAGCGGGAGATAGTGTCAGATTCTTACTGACTAAGAACCTACCCTGTTCCTTCAAGCCTTCATACTGGGCCTCGAGTTCATTTCGGATAACCCTGGCCCCAGTAGGCTTCGACTCAGCTGGGTTCCTGCTGTTGCTGACAACTCTTTGAGGCGGGAACAGTGCGAGCCGTCGACGTCTTGGGCTTGCTCCGGACAGTTACCGGACGGTCGGACAGCGAGCTAACCATGGCTCAAGCCTGCGTCTACGGTGGCTGGAAATCTGGATCAGAATCCCGGCGGCGGTCCGCCTCCTCCTTTGCTAGCATTACTGCTTCGCAGAAGGAGGCGACCGCCTGCCACTTCTCCTCGCTCCGGACCATGGTCTGATCCAAGGCCCGGCGTTCTTACCTGGAACTACTCACTCTTGACTCAAAGATTCCCGGGTTGTAGTAATCAGGAAACACAGACTCCAGCAGGGAATTCCACTCCTTAGCTGTACGCACAATGAATGTGTTCCCAGAACGTTTTATGCGTATAGGTGGGATGTCCACTATGTACCGGTGGCGCATCGCCGTACGTCTGGTGGTCCGATAATGAAACGGGTTAGACGGAATTAGGCTATGCTATTCTAAACACCTCCCCGAAATGCAACCAGTAGAGAACCGACAGACCTGCTACTCGGCGTCAATGTCCAAGACTTCGATACGTCCACTCGACAAGTGCATCATTGCCAATGATTCTCTTGGGTCGCCCCAAAGATGAGAGCAGTGTTTTCAAACACGAACGAACTGGCGCTTGATAAGGTTTGCCCACGTGAAAGAAGAAATTGGTCCCAAGGGAACATACCTCCAGGAAAAATGGAGTAATCATATGTGCTATTCATGCCATGGTCCACCCGTAACGAAACTGATTTATACGACCTTATTTTTAGTTTATGCGAAGCCTGAATATAGTTTGTTCAGAATCAGTAACTGAGTCGATTCCAATCATTTTTACACCATGTTATCTCTTTTTATAAAAATATTTTAAAATAGTCACAAGTTGGATTCCACCGATACTAAGTACAATACAGGTCACGGCAGATCATAGCGGGTATTAGAAACCAGCAAACAGCTGGGTGCAAGTGCAAAACAATCCCTCAGTCACCCGGATGGCCCGATGACTATGTATTTTTGCTGACATAAAAAGCTTATGAAGTGGCTAAGGACAGAAAAGAGTGGAATAACGGAAGGGAGGCCTTTGCCCTGCAGTGGGACACAACGGGCTCATAATAATATTATCCATCATTAAAAGCATCTAAAAGGGCCTCTGCGAGTTGGTTTCGGCTCCTCGTACGCCTTCCAAAGGTCCAGGACCTTAGGGTCCTGAGATAAATAAATATATAAAAATAATAATAATAATAATAATCGTCGGTTGGTATCACGTTCCATTATAGTAACCAAAAGGGCCTCTGCGAGTTGGCTTCGGCCCCTTGTACGCCTCTCAAAGGCCCAGGACCTCAGGGTCCTGAGATTAATAAACAGATGAAAATAATAATAATAAAAAGCTTATAAGTTTCTGATTTTGTACATAGATTTTTAAGATAAAAAATACTACATAGGTGTATCGGGTTTCGCTTAGACTAAAACTTATGTTGTATACATAGACTCATAGTTAGGTTCAGTTGAAAACCAGCGTCAGGCAACTCCTACGTAATGTCAAAATGATCTGACATTATACTGAACTGTGGGATATGCTGATGGGTTTTGCGAATAAATGTAATTGTATAACATTCAGATACATTTACTTCCAATTTATTCAACTAACAATCCTTTTCTAGTTTTTCGAGGTCTTGTTGCATAAAGTAGCAGTTCTGGACGTGTTTTCTTTCATTCATTTACGTGAACAATAACAAACAAATACACTCACACACTTTCACTCCCATAATATTAGTGTGAGTGTGGATTTCACGGTTGAATCATCATACGTAATGAAACCTCAATGACCGTGTTTACGATAATATGAACATTAAATTATTTGTGATCACAAAATTGTTGTTTAAAATGGCTGTGTTTGTTCGATTCGGTCATTATTTTTTATTTGATCGCTGTTTTTTATGACGCATGTCTTTTATTTCTCTTAATTCAAGGACTGTGGCCCAACTTATGAGTCGTGGGTTTTATGGTGGTAAGTTCCCACTTTGAGGCGTGGCTGGAAAGACCTCACGGTGTCCTCACCTTCCGCATGACACAGGTTTTCACCGGACATGGCAAGTTTGGGAGGTTCCCGCACCAGGTCCATGCGGAAGTGACGCCCGTATGTCGCCACTGTGCGAAACGCCCGGAGGACACGGTAGAGCACACAGTAGAGGTTTGCCCCGCTTGGGAAGAGCATCGCCGTGCCCTCGTGAGGGCGATCGGCGCCGGCGATCTCTCGCGCCGGGCCTTAAGTACAGGCCACGGTCCGGAGCGACGAAGAGTGGCAGGCGGACGCCTCCTTCTGCGAAACAGTAATGCTAGCAAAGGAGGAGGTCGACCGCATCAGGCAACGGTGGCGCTCACAGCGCCCCAGCCGCCGTCGGGATTCCGATCCCGATTTCCGGCCTAAGGTGGCCGGAAATCGGGATCGGAATCCCGACGGCGCGGGCTTACGGACGGCAAGCAACGGGTAGCTCGCTGTATTACTTTGCGCCACTTGTCACTTAAGTTTCTTGATGTCAGGCTATGTCGGTAACCTTGATTTTTTTTTTCATTTTATTTATAAACTATCACAAAACGCCGTCTAGTCCCAAGCTGAGCAGAGCTTGTGTTATGAGTACTAGACAACTAATTATATATTTTTAAACACATACATATAGATAAATTACACCCATTACATACAACATTTGTCCTGGGTGGGAATTTAACCCACGTTCTTCGGCATAGCAGTCAGGGTTACTGACCACTAGACCGCCAAGCCAGTCAGGTTTTCCTGCGGATATCTTCGTTCTTGATGTTATCACGCACAGAATCGCCGAGCTTAGCTCTGTCCATTGCCCATTAGCATTAGAATCCGATTGTTTTTATAAGAACTACGAAGAATATACGAAATCCTGCATCGCGCAATCAAAGTTTTCCGTGCGATTTGAATATATACGACAGCCCGAAATCATCTATCGGGCAGTTGCCTACCAGAGTATAACACTCGTCTGGTCGGAGGATCCTCCCTTTTCAACAGAGGTATGTGGGACTTTACTCTCTGTACCACATACTCTAAAAATATGTTTTTCTCAGTACAATTGTGTCAAAGAACGCGACGATGGCTTTTCTATTGAAATTCATTGAGATTTGTACTCAATTAGGTCGCTCTCGACATCTTTATTCAATTAGATCTGAATATTGATTCCTCTGTCAGAAGACAGAACAAAGAACTTCAGTTGAAAGGTTATTTGTGTTTGAATTCTTTTGCTTCTTGCTTTTACCGAAAAAAAAAACAGAATTTTATCATCAACTAGCTTTTGTCCGCAGCTTCGCCAGCGTACATAAAATATAGCCTATGTCATTCAGGAATAAAGCATCTTTTTATCGGTGCAAAAATTTAAGCAATCGGACCATTATTTCCAGACATTACCACGTGTAAAATGTCAGGCAAGCGAGCGAAAAAGAGGGATACAACTTAATACCTCCTATAGCAAATGGATCGCGTTGAGAGCACAAACAAAAAAAAAACTACCTCTTTATTATATTACTGTGGATCATAATGTGTGTGCGCCATAACTGTGCACACTCATCATCATTCATTCATTTCAGCCGACAGACGTCCACTGTTGGACATAGGCCTCCCCTAAGTGTCGCCACAATGATCGATTCTGCGCGTCTCGCATCCATCGGTTTCCCGCAACCTTCACCAGGTCATCGGTCCACCTTGCAGGAGGCCTTCCGACGCTGCGTCTTCCAGTACGAGGTCGCCACTCCAGAACCTTTCGGCCCCAACGGCCATCTGTTCTGCGAGCAATGTGCCCTGCCCATTGCCACTTAAGTTTGGCGATTCTTCGGGCTATGTCGGCACACTGGATGCACTTAAATCTTGTATAATCAGTCCCATTGAACTGAGGATTAATTTTTTGCGCTCAATTACGATTTTCTTCTTAGTTTTATTGATTGCTTTTTTCTCTCTTTTTAGTAATTTTAACGTAAAAATACTCAAATTGCCAGACACACGGCAATTTGAGTATTTTCGGCGGCCTACCCAAATGTCCTTTCTTTGGTATTGTTCGTCAAGTCGTTGAGCGCCTTAGTAGTCCTGAGTTGAGCTTTGCGAATGCTTACACTGACTGGACAGGTCCACTCAAATCAGTATGGTTCCCGTGTGATTTGACCATTACATATTTACTGTATGGACTTTAAAAGAGACTTTGACCCCTTTGTTTCGGTGTTTCTTTTCAGGGTCAGACAGGAAACACCAGCCTCATCTCGTTTAAATTGACGAAAAAAAAAATGACTTCTAAAAGTGTTTTTTAAACCTACTTACAAAATAAATATCATTTAGTTTTGAAGTCGAAAGGTGCATCCTCACACAAGGTGGACCGACGACCTGCGGTGCTATTCTCTAAGAAGACAGCTTTGAGCGCAGCGCTGGCCGCAGTGACGCAATCCAAATAAGAACATTGAATTAAAAATCCAGTTTACCTATATATTGGGTTGCTAATTCAATGTACAGCGCTCTCGACTCACCGCTGCGGCCGGCGCTGCGCTCAAGGCTGTTTTCTTAGAGAATATAGAACCGCTGGTGAGAGTCGAGGGAATGCGGTAGATGCGAGACGCCCAGGATCGGTCACTTTAATGACGCTTAGGGGAAGCCTTATGTCCAACAGTGGACGTCCTTCGGCTGAATTGAATTCCTTTTTTATTGCTGATAGGTTCGCGCTTGACCGCTATCTCATCTGATGGAAAGCGACGAAGCGCGCTTACCCGGAAGTCATCTATTCACTCTTGACTTAAAGATTCCCGAGTTGTATCCATCAGGAAACACAGATTTCGGCAAGGAATTCCAATCCTTAGCTGTACCTACGCACAATTAATGGGTTCCCAAAACCGTTTTGTGCGTGTAGGTGGGATGTCCACCATGCTTCTTGGTGTCCTCGAAAACACAGAATTTTATCATCAATCATAATGTGTGGCTGTGTGTAGCCATGTATGTGCACAACAGATGCACTTAAATCTTGTATAATCAGTCTGATCCAACTGAGGATTAATATATTTGGTACTCCAATACGATTTTCTTCTTATTTTCGAGCCTACTAGTATTCTTTGGTCCTTCAAGCTCGAACTGCTGGACGGATTTTGATGGAACTTGGTACACTTCAACCCAAGTGATAGTATAGCATTACCCCAAAATTGTTCGCTTGCGATGAAATACTCCCATAATAAAAAGTATAACTATGTTCTGTTCCACGATATGGTCCACCCATGTACCAAATTCCATTCAAATTCGAACAGCTATTCGAGATCCAGTGTGAAGGACCAAAGAAAAACAATCAAAACATATATACTCAGAAACATACGCCTTTATAATGTTACCGTAATACTTCATCCACTCGTAAAGTCTTAATTGGGTCGTACATCGTAATGAATTCTTGGCATCAAATCGAATTGCGGTAGGTTAAGCGATACGCTTTCAATCGTTGCATACCTTATTTTTAGTATTATACATGAAATACCTGTCTAATATTTTGATGTAAAGAATCTATGTACAAAATTTCATAACTGTATCGTAAAATATCACAAAGATATAAACTTGTTATGTCAGTAAAAATACTTAGTCAGCGGGCCATCCAGGTGAGGGACTGGACATCCAGGAGAAGACTGAAGGGTGGTTATGCACTTGCACCCAGCTGTTTGCTAGCTCCTAATGCCCGCTATGACCTTACATGACCTGCGTCGTTCTTAGTGTTGGTGGTGTCTAACTTGTGACCTTTTTAAATATTTTTGGGAAAAAATACAACATGGTGTAAAAACTATTGGAATCTATTCAATTACTGACTCTGAACAAACTACTAAATTTTTAGTAGCGAAAACTAAATTTTTAGTAGCGAAACCTGAATGGTTTCGCTACTAAAAATTTAGTTAATCCGGCGAACTTCATATCGCCAAAAACTAAACTGCCATAGGATAACGTCATCTACTGTCATTACCAGAACCAGTATAATTCATTTTCGTATGATATTTTAATTCGAGATGGCGTTGAATCCGAATTTATTTTCCGTGAATTTTTCCCTATTCTCACCCTTTAAACCTCTGGACTATCACGAATATTTCAAGACCAAAATTAGCCATCAAGTTTTAGCGAGACTAACCAAGAGCTATACATTTACCGCCAAGGCCAGCAAAAAAGCAGCACGGTCGTACCATCCTTTTCTCGAAAACAGACTTCTCGACGCGTGCGTCGCGAATTATTTATCACGCATGCCTCGACCTGAGGCATACGACGGTACATTTATGCGTGCATCTCAAACGACACATGCTCAAGCTGAGCACGCAAACCACCACGCACGGTGTTTGTCAGTAGAAAACGCCAAAACACCTATCCGTCCACACGGAGCACAAGGCTTGTATTGAGGCGGCGTTCGCAACGCTCGTATGCCGCGAATGCTCACTGGGAGCACACACGTCCACACAGCTCGAGGCATGCGAGACGAACCATTCGCGACGCACGCCTCGCGATGTCTGTACGCGGCTTTAAGAAAGTCACTTCTCCGACAAGAAGGTATGTTTATTTATAATATTTTTTTCCTGAAATATACATACCGCTGCTTGTTTCCTGAAAAACAGATAACCTTTCTAGGTCAATGTAACAATAATATTATGAGTCACGCGCCATTTAACTTTTGATTGTGAACACGTCATTTAACATCTTACATCGGTCTATTCCTGTGATCTGTAGTATGTCGGAGTTACAGTAATCCTTACTAATATTATAAAAGCGAAAGTGAGCATGTTTGTTTGTTTGTTACGTCTTCACGCCTAAATGGCAAAACCGATTTTGATGAAACTTGGTACACGGATAGACCATGTCCTGGAATAGGACATAGGATACTTTTTATCCTGAACGTATGTTTCCTTGGGATAATTTTCTGCTATCGCGCGGGCGAAGCCGCTGGGAGCAGCTAGTATAAGCATAATCAGCCTTTTAATGTTCCTACTGCTGGGACTCAGGCCTTCTCTCTTGGAGAGGAAAATAGGTCGTAATTCACCACGTAGGCCCAGTGCGGAATTGGTGGATGTCATAAGTCTTTAATTTTTTTACTAGGACAGGCTGGTTTCCTCAAGATGTTTTCTTTCACCCTTTTGAGAGCAGTGGTGATGAAATAAATTACACAAAGCGCCTGGTAGGCATTGGACGTAAGCCGGGAGCGTTACCACTGGCTGTCACAGTACTAATAATATAGCTAATTGTCCCTAAGGAATATAGTCACGTAACCGGGTTGGTCTTGTTGATGGCATACATATTGTATCTGCATGCGTAAACCTATTTTCTACAAGTGATAGATATCGAATGGAGAAGGCTTACTGAATATTTAGAAGATAAGTAACAAACTATTCCTAACTCCATATTATCCGACTTATTTAGTAGCAGCCTATTTCAGTTACTAAATTTTTTTTAAGCGCTATATTTTTGTTTTATTTTAAAATTTTATTATGTTTTATTGTGTTAAGTATATTTTATAACGACAGATTTAATTTTAATAAGTCATTTAAGAATGTTAATAATGTTGTAAGTACCATGTTAAACAATATTTGTATGCCCAGTAAGGCAACACATAGTGAAATGTTATTTTTTAATTAACACCACGCACCTCATGTAAACCTGTGTGTAACAAATAAATATATTTGACTTTAACTTTGACTTGCTAAACCACCCGCTGGTCAAACTCTTTGATAAGCCAACATTGAAAAGAGCGGCAAAACAAAAATCAAACGAAAATACTACAATAGGTACACAACTACACAGAAATAAAACGAAAATAAAACAGTTTTATTTATGTACCGCGCTTTTATCGCTCGATAGACCGATAGTACCGAAACCGTTATCTATCTATAAACAACGCCCTACCTACGTAATATACTGTTCAACCCCACTCGGCGCTCTACTGGGCCGTCAAAACATCGTGAAAAAATCAACATTTCCTTGAATAAACACTACAACATAATGCCTGCGGTTTCATCCATGAGTATGTTCATGAAAAACAGACAGACAAACAGACAGACAAACAGACAGACAAACAGACAGACAAACAGACAGACAAACCGACAGACAAACAGACAGACAAACCGACAGATAAACAGACAAACAGACAGACAAACAGACAGATAAACAGACAGACAAACATACTGACCAATAGACATACATTTTGTTTGATGATTCGCAGTCTATAATATTGTGCAATGTAAAACACTTGTTTATTGTTTTATTTATGGCTGCGTGGTGCGCCTAAATGTTTGCAAAGATTTATAGTTTTCTTAAAATAAAATGATTGATGTTCAAAATATTTACGTGTTCGATATAGTACCTATGTGGGTGAAAAATACTTGAGAGAGATAGAATATTTTAAACTATCATCAAATATAGTTTTCTAAATTAATTTTCCTGTATTGTGTAGTCGTCACTGATTCACGTCGTCGTTTTTCGTGTCCTTATATTTTTGTATCATGTAAGGGTTATATTTCACCGGTCCGACCGACTGGGTGGCGCGACCAGTCGCCGCTACCAACAAAATGTATACAGCTCTATATAGAGTTACTCACCTGGTGTCCGTTTGGTTGCGCAAACCATTTGGGAGCCAGACGTCGGAAGTGCTCAAACGCGAGCAATAATACAAAAAAAAACTACCGGATTCCCGCGACCCTGCTTCTTAATCTTCTAAATAAACTTTAAATTAGGATTTACTCCTGAGCGAGTTTGAAAATATGTAAACTCACAAAGGTACATAAGACACCCAGGGGGTCTACTCGTTTTCTTCAAAAAACGAAGTTTCGATTGAAATTTCGCGTTTTTTCTACCACGGTTCCTTTCGTTCCCGAAATTTTGCACGAATGAAAATTGTTTGACGTACCGAATCTCTAAACCTACTCTAATTAGTTATGTTTCGAAATAAATATATAATTATGACGGAGGATTGTTTGCAATTTTAACGTCAAATGAATATCGTTCGTTTACGAAAGTTTCGTTTCGGAGAAAGCGAGTAGACCCCCAGACTTGGAACTGATCGGGAATCGATTCCGTGACACGCAGCGCAGCATGCCATCGCTCAACTTCTAAGCACAATCAGAAGTAGAGACTAGATAAGAAAATACTAATAAATAGGTTAATAAATGAAGATACACCTATATTAAACATACAGTATCTGTATGTACAGTTTGTATTTATTTTTAACGCACATTATATCTTTTCAATAACGAATGGTGATGTAGAAGTTCTATTTAACACCGATTACGAGTCGAGCTATGTTAGCGATAAAAATAGCAATAGTTGAGCGATTGGCTGCAGCGCTGTGTCACGGGTTCGATACCCGCACGGAACAAGTATTTATAGGTGCATGAAAGTTGTTGTGAATGTGGCTGTTTTATGAAAACCACCACGTAGCTGACATGACAACGCTCAGTGACCATCTGGTCAGAACAAAGGAATCGGAGGCGTCGCCCATTTCTCGCCAGCCCGCGTATCTCTGCCACAAAGAAGGGCAATACTCATAGTTTAGTTGAACTAAGTCGCAAGATCTAAATCTACTAGATAGATAGACTAGTAAACTTGCGTTCTAAGTGTGCGTGGTCTGTTCGTGCAATGAGCGTTCGTATTGGTATATTGCACGGAACACTGTTACTGTTCCGTGGTATATTGCCTGCAATGAAGTTAAAGAGTGGGAGACAAGCGGCGACGCTTGTTGTAGTACAAATCGGAAAGTATATCCCTTCTAACCTCTGTCATCTTTTCTCTGGGTCCAAACATACAAGGTGTAAGGGTCACCCTCCGTAAACTTTAAGGGCTTGCTCAGTAGATGACAGCAGTAGAGTAGGATTTGGGCTCGGTCCGGACAGTCGGACAGCGAGCTAAGTTATGAATTCTCAAATCTTAAAAGTTGGCGGAGGGCTGTCCTTTACTCCTCGTACTTGTATACCTAGGACTGTTCTACTTCTCCTTCTGTTCTTTATTATATGTGTTCGTTGTAAAAATTGATTTACGTTCAGGCTAGCCTACATATTGGCGTACATTCGTCTTCCGTCCGTCGCATGTTTGTTACGTTTTGTGCGTTTAGTTACACTATCAAGAGTTTTATAGTTGCGGCTAGTTCGGAACGTTTATTTAGTAATGTGGTCTTAGAAAATTATGCTTTGAAGTTTTGTTAAAATTGTGGTTTTGTAATCAGTATTTTTTTCCTGTTTATATTTTAGAGATTGATGATCGATTTCTTAACCGATTATTACAAGTTTTTATGGTATCTTTAGTATTTACAAAAGGTTTATAAAGACACCGCTAATTTTTAAGGTTCCGTACCTTCTTTTTATGTTGGGCAAAAATTATCCAATGACAACCCCTGCTCTTGGGTGGAACGGGAGATAGTGTCAGACTCTTACTGACTAATAACCCACCCCGTTCCTTCTAGCCTTCATACCAGGGGTCGAGCTCGACCCAGCCGGGTCCCTGCTGCTGCTGGCAGCTCCTTGAGGCGCGCGGGAACAGTGCGCGCCGCCGACGACTTGGGCTCGGTCCGGACAGCGAGCTAAGTTATGAATTCTCAAATCTTCATTGAATGCCAAATTTTGACAGATTTTCAGGCTAGTTGGCTAGTTTGAGAAAAAGCCAACTTCATATCTATTATTATCATATCAATATCAAATCAGAAATCGGGGGATAGACCACTTTTTATCTGGTTTCAATTTCGTGTCCGTGACAATAAGCTTTTAATGAAAATATTTTTTTCATAGCAAGCTTTTATAGTTTGGTACCTTTATAATTAATACTCGTCAAGACGAGTCATACCAGCCCAAACTCGATGGGGTTGTGTCGTTTAATTACCAAGTTCCTATAGCCATCATCCGGTTCCATCATCAGATCAGCTCCATGTCGGAATAATTTTGCATTGTCATCAAATTTACGCATGCATGCAAAATTTCAGCTCAAACGGTAACCGGGAAGTGGGTCAAATTTAATTTATAAGATTTGATTACAGAACAACATCGGGATAGGTGAAACTAAATAAAAGCTGTTTTATTTAGATTCACCTGTCCTTCGGGCTCGTATGATTCGTCTTGACGAGTATTAATTAAATAGGTATACCAAGCTATAAAAGCTTACGATAAAAAAAAAAAAAAATATTTTCATTAAAAGCTTGTTCAATATTTATCCTAATGATTTGATCACTAAAACACCATGATCATCAATCACTCTTGAGATCCGATACGAATTAAAATATTTCAAGTGCTTAAATAAAAGATATACATGTAGACATCGAGTTCACCCCATAAGCCATAGACAGGTCTAAGGCCGTCTGTCCACCGCCGCTGTCACCGGGACGTCACCGAGAACGAGATTATTTCGGGCCGAGTTTAAGTTTGAGATGCGCTCGGGTGACGGGCGTGCGGTGGACACATGACCATAAAAATGTATATATCGCTAAATCGGCGCCGTCATCTCGTTCTCGGTGACGTTCCGGTGACGGCGCGGGCGGTGGTGGACAAACGGCCTAAGTGTATCATCGTTTACGATTAATACGATGCGGTGTCGTTAACGTGAAACCATGTGGCACCTGTGCGAGGTACTGTGTCGTGTCGTTTAAATACACGACATGTTAACGTCGCAAAACCCTTTGGTTGAAGATTGGAGGCGAAATTTTTGAAGACGGAGAGGTTGAACAATATCATGAATCACCTCCGTGGCACCGTATATTTGCTCGACATTGTACTGTTGTAATTTGGCTTGATTCGAACTGTGCATACGCTCGCCCAATCTGTTCACTTTAGACACGGCCTCACGAGACCTGCTATATAAATAGACCCTACTACTATTAAGCTATACTCTTGTATAGCCTAATAGTAGTAGGGTACACCTTTGTAAGGGACAACCAAACCAATCAAACAAAAAAAAAACGGGCTCTCCATTCAAACTGTCCAATCAAGTTTATAACTTTGTATGCTGAGGCTGATTTTTTTTTTCGTTTTCTGAAAAATATCTTGTGGAAGGCTATTCAGTTTTATCTACCGAGCAAGCCCTTAAAGTTTGCAGTAGGCTGTCCCTTACACTTTGTATAGGTTTTATAGCTCCATCCCTCTTTCTCGCTCGCCCGCTTGACATTTTACCACGTCATGGTAAGGCCCCTGATCTTAATTAACAGAATAAACATATCGGAGAATCAAGTTGTGTAGTTCAAGTGTTATTTTAAACGATACAAATGCTAATTTTGAAGTGGGATAACCACAAGTGATGTGGTAGCTACGCACTTCATCAAAATGTCATGGATGAGTGTTTTGATAAGTTATTTAGACAAATTATATGTTGAGCGCAGTTGTGACCGAGTGGTAACGGCCCCGACAGACGAGTTGTAGGTCGCGGATTCAAACCCAGCCAGGCGCATTACTTTGTGTAGGTGTCTGACACTATCTCCTACTCCGCCGACTGACTTTACTGACTAAAAACCCACTCCAATTTGTTTCGGAGCTAACCCTGGCCCCAGTAGGCTTCAACTCAGCTGGGCCCCGTTGCTGACAACTCCTTGAGGTGCGCGAGAACAGTGCGCGCCAAGTAGGTAGGGTAGTGTAGGATAAGTAGGTAAGTAGGTAGGTAGGTAGGTAGCGGTAGGTAGGTAGCGCTAGGTAGGTAGCGGTAGATAGCAAGTCATAGCCTAAAAATCAACCAACCATCACCTAATGACCCCAACGACCTAAATCGTCTCACCCACCATCTAAGCCGTGTTGATCTTATTAACTTAATGAAGCTAAGACACACAGAGCAGTTCAATAACAATCGATCACACTTGTTTGTTTGTTTGCAGTGTGGTATTAATCTACGCATCAATCATATCGTGATAAAAACGTAAACAATGTCAGTTCATTTGCAAGCTGATGACTGATACGTTATTTACAGATAATGATGGTAATGGTGAACTAGAAAAACTAGAAATGTGTTTTTTTTAGGTGGGAATCCAATAACTTCTTTTTTCTAGGGAGCATAACATAGTTGGCCTTATAATGTTCCCACTGTTGGGACTCAGGCCTACTCTCTAGGAGAGGGAATGGGCCGTAATCCACCACGCAGGCCCAGTGTGGGTTGGCGGATGTCCCATATCTTCGAATTTTTTGGTTCTAGGACATGCCGCCGGTTTCCTCACGATGTTTTCCTTGAGAGCAGTGGTGATGACAATAAATTACACAAAGTAATGCGTCTGGCTGGTTTTAAAGCCAGCCCCCCCCCCCGGCAACGGGTCTGGCCGGGTTTTCCTCGTTAGATGTAGCCGTTACTAATCGGCCACCACTGCTCTTAGGGAGTAAGATGGCGTGTCAAACTTTTACTAACTAAAACTTACTCTCTGTTCCTTCTTTGCCATGCGATCCAGAACCCCAGGGTTTCTTTCTAAAAGGAAACCTAATCCAAAAACCATTTAAAAATATACAAAATAGTAGTCCACCGGTGTTGGAAGGGTAATAGCTAACAGTGCGGTGGTGAGAGCTGCATGCCTTCTGCGTAAAGCCTTCGATCCAACCGCGCAACGACAGCTTCGACAGATGGTCGTCAAAGCTTTTGGCTAAAAGGAACTAGAAATGTGGTGCTGATCTTTATACTTACGATGGTATATTTGAAATCGTCTCCTTCATAATCTGAAACCTGACCTGTAAGCAGTGACTTTAAATCTTGTGTCCGCGGGCTTATTTCAGGTCATGGCCCGGAGCGGGGGAGCACGGAAAGTAGTCGACTCCTTCTGCGAAGCAGTACTGCGAGCAAAGGACATGGCGGAAAACGTGAGAAAGAAGATATCTTCACAGCCCGGACGCGGCAGAAGATGCCTCAGGCATTGGAAGTTGTAGTGAAATGATCTAAAATTGTATTTGGCACTAAGTAAGGTTTTACAACTCGACGAAAGGAAACAGTCTTAAAATCGCAGTATTTGTTGTTACGTCACCAAATAATTACTCTTTAGCGAATCTCAAATTCTTCGGGAGTCGAATTATGTATATACTCGTAGGTAAGTTTGTACAGAACCTTCGGTGCACTAGTCCAACTCGCATCTTTTTACGATGTGACTTAAGCGAACGTTTATGGTAAAGTAATTAAGTATCTATTCACGTTAAAAACTTACTCTGGTCTCTCTGATGGATGCTACTGATGGCCCCAAACTCATTGCAAAGATCTGGGTCGATTCAATATTTCGGCACTCCAAGAATAATGAAACTAGCTCAAGAGGTGGATTATGTATATGTACGTTATGCATCCGGCACCAATTTACTGACTGACTAATGTTTTTACTCAATAAATCTGCCTATCTTTTCTCAATGTATCATGCGCACAACTACAACTCGCATATATGTCCCCGCACATGGGCTTCAAAAAAAAAGCCGCTACAAAAAGAAAGCTGAAGCACGCGTCAGCTTGCGGCCACGCGTTTTATTGTGGTGGCGCTTTTTTGTGGCGGCGTTTTTAATAATGACGCCGCCGCATGCCAGTCGCGTATTTAATTCTTCTTCGTCAGAGTTCATTATGATACTGCACGCCATAAGCTAACGCGCGCTTCAGCTTTTTATGTTGTCGCTTCTAGATTTTTTTTGCTTCAGCTTTTTTACACTTAGACCACTCCTCGTCTCTTTCCGTCTTTCTTCATGTGTTCTACATAATTTTGTACCAAACTCAGATGTTTCCCATGGACCTGAAGGTGCACCTTCTTGTATTCTTCAAGGTGAGGGCCTGGAGATCCATAACACAGGATCTCTCTTGTATGGACTTCAGACTCTCGTAAAGGAGCTTCTCAAGCTAGAACAACTTTAGACCGACGCATACGTGTAAAACAACCCATTTGTACGTAAAACGATGTCGCGTGGCGTATATCAAGTGTAGCTCTACAAGTCTAGTTTCCATAATAAAATGTATGGAGACTGACGCGCCCAGATCAGCGTGTGTGGCACACGTCTATGCAGTGTAGTTCTAGCTTTACCGTGTCATCCTTCACCCTTAATACGTCAATTGCTGGACTTTAGCCTCCTTTAAGTGTCGCCATATTCTGAAGAGGCGTCACGGCGTTCTCACCTTCCGCATGACGCAGGTCTTCACTGGACATGGTAAATTCGGGAGTTTCCTGCACCTGATTTAGGCGGAAGAAACGCCCTGGGTGTCACCAATGTGTGGACCGCCTAAAGGACACGGTGAAGTATATGGTAGAGGTGAGCCCGCATGGGCGGAGCACCACCCTGTCTTCGTGGGGGTGATCAGCGGCGGTGACGTCTCGTATGAGGCCCTGTTTTAAGCCATGGTACGCAGTGAGGGAGAATGAGCGTCGGTCGACTCTTTAGGCGTAGGCTTAAAGACGACGTGCAATGGGTGGCTCACCGTCCCCCCGTCAGGTAACCCTCCGGATTGCGCGTAGTGTTACACGAGCGCCTCAAGGAGAAGTCAGCAAAATTGTAGGGGCCCAGCAGGGCCGAAGCCTACTGGGGTCATGGGTAGCCCGAAAGCAGGGCAAAGAAAAAGCAGAGGTATGCTTTTAGTCAGTGAAAGTCTGACACGTCCTCGCACTTCACCTAGAGTAGGAGAAGTCATTAAATGATTTCCCCCTTAAAAAAGCCTCCCCCAATCGTCGCTACATCGATCGGTCCAGTGCGACTTGAAAACTTACTTACAAGAAAATAATGTAACAAAGTAATCTGTTACCCAGTATAATAACTTGGACTATTTTGAGCCATGTCATATACAATTTGACGTGAACAAGGAAATAACAAGCCAGAATTTATTAGCCGTCACAAAACATTCAATTCTGGTTACGTCCAGTTTGAACCAGTTTCATCCAGTTTTAGCGAGTTTCTTTTCTCTTGCCGATTTTTTGTGTAAACAAGTTAGACCTAATTTATTTCAATTTATACAACAGTTTCAGTATATGCAAAACCTGAATATAGTTTGTTCAGAATCAGTAAATCTGTCTAATGCTACCAAAGGAGGAGGCCGACCGCATCAGGCAACAGCGCCCTCGCTGCCGCCGCCGGGATTCCGATCCCGATTTCCGGCCACCGTAGACGCGGGCTCGCGGACGGCGAGCCATGGATAGCTCTCTGTCCGATCGTCCGGTAACTGTCCGGACCGAGCCTGTAAAGTCGCGCGCACTGTTCCCGCACGCCTCAAGAAGTTGTCAGTAGTAGGAGGGGCCCAGCTGGGTGGAAGCCTACTGGGGCCAGGGCTATCCGAAAGGAAACTCGTGCCCGGTATGAAGAGGCTAGAAGAAACAGGGTGGGTTTATAGTCAGTAAGAGTCTGACACTATCTCCCGTTCCGCCCAAGAGCAGGGGTTGTCATAAGATGATTTTTGCCCACGTAAAATAAGAGATTTTTTGTTTGTAGGAGACAAAAAATAAACTTTTTTTTTTTTTTTTAATTCGTATAAACTAGTGCTTGACTGCGATCCCACCCGATGGTAAGCAGTGATGCAATCTCTGATGGTGATGGTGGTCTCTTTATAATATAGTATTTCGTGTTTCGCATATACCAAAACTAATGTTATATAAAATACGTTGTTTTGATTAGTGTTAGTAGCCCAATAATTTACTGTAACAATATGTAAATAGTGGAAGTGTTAATTTTTTTTTATAGCACTGATTTGTGAATGAAGGAAATAAATATTTTGGTCTCGAGGTTATTGGTATTAATGTCGCTCTAAGTATAGATTAGAGATTTTTGATCTTGAATTTGTAGAGATGACGTTTTTTTTCTGATACTGAAATAGAGTCGACTGGGAAGCCAATTACACTATTGTTATTTATTCATTTAGTAGCTGTTGCCAGAGGCATCATCCGCGGGTTAGGAAGCATACTCTCGGGATAAAAAGTAAATATTCTATGAGTTATCCTAGGATACGGTTTGCTCGTGTGCTAAGATTAATCAAAATCCGTTCAGCTGTTAGAGCCAGAAGAAAGAACAAACCAACACAAACACTTTTTCACAAACTTTTGCCTTTATCTATACATATAATAAAATCGTAGGAAAGTCAAAACTGTACATTGAATATTTTTTTAAAAGAATACTTGGAGCGTGATCTACAATCGATATCGAAGTCAAAAATATAGTTTTTAGAATTTTTGTCTGTTTGTCTGTTTGTCTGTATGTATGTCCGGGCTAATCTCAAAAAGTACTGCACAGATTTACTTCAAATTTTGCATGAATATTACTAAGAGGTCGGGTCAACATATAGGCTACATATTATCACGCTATCACCTACGGGGTAGGAACTGTGAATCTTTATTTTTCTTATGCATTCTGTGACAGCGTGTAATCTAACGACGCATATTTAAATGTTGTTTTTGAGTAAGCCATACTATTATCTAGCTTTACACTATAAAAACTACGCCATTTTAGTAACTTGGGCAGAGAAACAGTTATTTTAATAAATGTTAGTAGTATAAAGACAATTTTAAAACAGCGCCATCTATGAGATTTCATAAAAATCAAATCAAGTTACATGACACTTTTTGGAAATTAATAATTTTAATTTGATTATGTTGGCGAGGTTAGTAGTTAGTTATTCTTACAATTCATAGATGGCAATGTACATTTTCTTCATAAAAGTTGTATCGCATATTTCGTTTTGACAAATTCAAGTTCCAACAAAACTCTCAAAATCTTGAGCAGAGTTGAAGAAGACAATTTAATAAAAGTGCTGTGTTAAGTATTACAAAAGAGTTATGTTCATTGATGATCATCAATTTCATGTAGTTAGTACAAAATAAACATTGACTGTTAATACTTTTGTTCGGTACCTATTAATCTATGTGATTATTGCTTGGCAATTAATATATTTTCATGTCGTATGCCTAATTATAAACTTTACTCACTCGGACACATTTATTTTATGTTAAAATAGTGTAAAGTCATAATAATTTTTCACCATAAAAATGTTTCCTTTTCCAACAAAAGGAGCGATCAAGCGACGTTTGCTTTACAGAGCTCTGATAACGGTCGGTCGCTACATCAGCACGTCTGAAGCGGTTTGGCGGATACTGGCATTCTCTATACATGACAGGTATCCTACTGTCATACATGTAGACGTCCACCTAGAGAAGAAACAGCCAGTGCATATATTTTGATCCCAAAAACGTTGCTGAGCGCTTGGAAAATCCGCGACAACCAACTCTGTTAAAATTTTTCAGGCTCTGTAAAGTCGACTAATTTACGAGATCCCTTACGTATGACGAGGTGCCTTCATATTACACTTACGACAAGCAAAGGGGTGTATATAACCTACATCAACGAGAAGGTGCTGTGGAAGGTTTTCCGGGAATTTTCAAGGACACCGCATTGGGTAGGGTTTATACCGTGCATCCGAATAATGGCGAATGCTATTTTCTGCGGTTGTTACTTCACACTGTCCGATGGCCAACATCTTTCGCTTTTCTGAAGACATTTGATGGCGTGGAGTATCCCACTTACCACGCAGCCTGAGTAGCACGTCACCTTCCCGACCGTGACAAAAATTGTGATGACACCCTCGCGGCGAACGTCAGTAACAGTCCCAGCCGCATGCGTCATCTGTTTGCCGTCATCTTGGTGTTTTGTGGAGTCGCGAACCCGGTAGCTTTGTGGGAGAAGTATCGCCATCTGAAGATTTTCTACGAGCTTTGAAGCGTGCTACTGGAGATGAAGTCAAAGTAATTGACGAACGCGTGCACTGAGACAGGTTTTCACTATCTCAGTTCACTTCAAGATGTGGTAATTTCTATCGGTGGCAATCCACTGATTAATTATGGGTTACCAGCTCCCCAATCATTACCGCATCAAGACCGTGAAAATCGGGACTATAACGCCGAGACCAATTACGATCCGGGCGAAATGACCACCGTGACCACCATACGAAATTACCATATCGCTTATTCAGAGCAAAAACAAATTTACGACACCGTCCTTGAAATCATTGGGCAAAACCAGATCTTCGTTGTGGTCATAAGTTCGTACGCTGCGCTTGACCATTTATATGAGAGCTCGGCTCGATGGCAATGCACGTGCTCGAGAAGTCTTGGCGAAGGCACTCTACCAGAAGACAGAGGTGTAAAGGTGATGCTTCCAGAATCTCTCGGTAGAGTGGAATCCAGCTTAGAAGAACTCATTCGCTGTGTGTACGGGGACATCAGTCGTATACCGCACCAGCAGAATTCTTGGATGTATGAGCCCAAAAATGCTGCACCAATTAACGAATGCATTCTCTTGGAAATTGAGGGTAATGAGAAGTAGTCTACACTTCGGTAAACACTGTCGTCGTGCAAGATGACGCCACACATTATACCGTGCCTACCGGGTTCGGGGTTATCCGAAAGGAAACTAGAGCCCGGTATGAAGGCTAGAAGGAAAGGCGCGGGGTTTTTAGTCAGTAAGGGTCTGACACTATCTCCCGCTCCAACGAAGAGCGGGTTTTGTCATAAGATGATTTTCCCCGTCGACAAAAAAAAAACACATTATCCCCTGGGGGATTTCTGAACTCCCTGTCAGCGAGTGGACTTCCAGCGCATACCATCAAGCTGAAGGTTGGTGTCCCGATTATGCTTCTTCGGAACCTATCTCCTCCGAAGTTGTGTAACGGGATTTGCCTTAAAGTTATCACGCTCCACAGACACACCATTGAAGCGGAAATTCTTTTGGGTTGTGGCGTCGGTGAGGCAGTATTTATACCACGCATTCCCCTCATATCTCATAACTTCCCGTTCCGATTCAAGCGCGTACGGTTCCCCGTGAGTAGGTATTTGCTTCGAGATGACCATCAATAAGTCACAGGGGCAGACACTGAGGGCAGTGGGTGTCGCCCTCAGGACGAGTTGCTTCTCACACGGGCAACTGTACGTTGCTTGCTTCCGCGTCACCAGTCCTGACTCTCTTTACATTTTGGCTCCTGGCAGCATAACTACCAACGCAATTTATAGGGAAGTGTTGTAAAGTATTATACCTTTGTATGCATTTTTACTCTTTTATGTCCTGGAATGTATTCCTGCATTATTTTCTCTATTTCCTTCAGTCACATCTTATGACTGAACGCAGCAGAATTCCCATATAACTCTCTTCACTTGCAAAAAAAACTTATATTTTAGTTTTTTTTTGCAAGGTATTTTTGGTGCTGTAGAGCCTTCACGCAGACGACGTCGCGGGCAGCAGCTAGTAATATAATATCGTAAGTTGTATACAAGTACAAGCACAACAGATTGGAAAATCGAAAGCCGTGTACAGAGGAAACTCATAAATTAAATATAAAAATAATGTAAGACATACATTTTATAAACAACCAGAAAAAAAGAATTAAAATAATTAAATAGAATTTACAAATAAAAGTACTACCTGTGCATTTCCAATAAAAAATGTGACAAATAAAAAAATAATACTATATTTATTAATTATTATTCAATTAAGTATGCTTATAAAAGTATTTTAATTTTAATTAGGTATCGAATAATAGTCTTCTATTGCCGGGAGAAGTCAATCAACATACAAAGCGTGCTCTCAATACGCACACACAGACACCGCTCATGGACACGATATCTCGGTAGCGTCTCAGCCCACTCATCGAACAGTTCCGGCTCAAACGCTCCTTAGTGTGCGTCCACCGAGCGTAGGTATAAAAAGTAAAGTACATACATGAGATTGTTTTGTGTCAGCAAGCTCTTGATCCGACCGCGCAACAACAGCTTCGACAGGTGGTCCTCGTCGATTCTTTTGGCCATAAGACCGATAGAGTAACGAAAATCGGCACAAAGACAGCCCAGTCCACACTATATATAGGATGACTGGTAATTAGTGACCGATACTTAAACACGCTCCGTCGTCCGGTACGCGGTCGTCACTTCAGAACCTTTCGGTCCCAACGGCCATCTGTTCTGCGAGCAATGTGCCCAATTACCACCTGAGTTTGGCAATTCTTCGTGGTCGGAAGGTCTCCTACAAGGTGGACTGATGACCTGGTGAAGGTTGCGGAAATCCGATGGATGCGGGACGCACAGGATCGGTGATTGTGGCGACACTTACACACACTTAAACACGTGATTATACTCATGATAGGCTAGTTGATGTAAAAATGTAATTAGTCAGCCTTTAAGATTATTAAAAATTTTTTATTTGTAAATTAAACCAAAAAATGACAAAGATATAGTTACGTCTAACGTCACGCCGTGCTGCATTTTTTCGCACAGGGTGACGTTACATGTAATTTTAATGGGTTATATCTTTGTTATTTTTTGTTTAATCGAAAAAAGAAAAAATACGTGTCCAATATTTTTTTTATAATCTAAAAGACGGACTAAATAAAATGTAGTTATTTTGACCCTAGAAACTACCCTATTGCATACAACTTTCCCAAAGATGAATATGTTAATTTATTATGTCAACTTAATAGATATTCTCCATTGAGTTGACATAATAAACGAACGTCCTGAAAGAAGTAGAATGGATATGCGCTATTGAATCGATCTCGGCTATTTTTAAAATAAGAATTCTTGATTATTTTAAGATGAACTGAATTATTTAAAGACGGCCTCGTCGTATATCGTACATCGAAGGATTGGAACAATTTGTCTGCAGCGATCTTTCCGTAAGATGATAATTTAGGTGTCTTTTAAGCTAGCTCATAATAAAATAGTGCGATCGACCATCAACGATTCCATGGCTGCTTACTATCAGGTGGGATCGCAGTCAAATTGGGTCTATTCCCATATTATTTGTCTTTCTTTTCTGTTTTTAGGTGGGAAATCATCCGATGACCTTTCCCGCTCTTAGGTGGAGCGAGAGGACGTATCAGGCTTTTACTGACTAACTCACTCCTGTTCCTTCTTTTCCATTATTCCTCTTTCGCATCACCCATAGCCCCAGTAGGCTACGACCCTGCTTGGTCTCTACGGTTTGCTGACATTTCTTTGAGGTGCGCGTGGAACACTCCGCACTGTCGACGACTTGAGCTCGCGAGACTCGATGGCGAGCTACCCATTGCTCGCCGTCCACACATATTATTAGCCTAGAATTATTAGGATAACTAACTTCTTAAAATAACATTACCTAAGTGCATCTATGTGTAAGTAAAATTTCAGTGCTTGAATTATAATTGTTATTGTATGACAAATGTGCGCATAATTCATGATTAATCTACAACTACACTAATATTATATGTAAAGAGGTAAAGTTCGTTTTTTTTTGTATTTTTTTTTGTCTGTAGGAGGTAATCTCTGAAAGTACCTCCCTAGCCAAGTTACAACCGTTTCGCTTGCGCCGAACGCTTCGAGTTGACCTTGCCGCCAATTCTTTTGTTCTGTCCACGTGACTGAGCGATGAGCTGACGTCATTCCCGTACATTTGAAGCTTTCTACTAGCGTTACCGATTACAGATTAGCAACTTGACTAGGGGGGCTGTACGCCTAGCCAAGTTAAAATCGTTTCGCTTGCGTCGAACGCTTCGATTTGACCTTGCCGCCAATTCTATTGTTCTGATCACGTGACTGAGCGTTGAGTTGACGTCAGCCCCGTACATTAGAAGCTTTCTACTAGCGCTAACAATTGCAGATTAGCAACTTGGCTAGGGGACTGGTCCGATTGCTAAAAGTTTTTCACCGATGGAAAGCTGAATTACTGACATAAGCAATATTTTATGTACGCGAGCGAAACCGTGGGCGAAAGCTAGTATTCTATATTTACTTTATGAAATTCCATCCTCTCGTCAACTAGCGGACTACATTACCTCAACAAAATATTTATGTACATGACATTTCAATTCCTAAAAACAGATGAGGAAAAAGACAAGCATTCCTCCTGTCACAACATTCCTCAGTACTGCATAATAGTGATGTAGATCATGTATTTATGTTCATTCGTATTCGTCAACCTTTCTCGGTAACTTGTACTCTTGACCTAATTTGTCTTTAGTTGAATGGAGATTTTGTGTGACGATATCCGTTTCAATTGAATTTGTACTGAAATATTATAGTACTTATTTTGTTGGGAAAAGTCCAACTAGTTTAATGTATGTTATTATTAGGAAAATTATAAAACGACCGACTAAAAAAAACTTAGTGTCTCTAACACTCAAACAAATATATGGTCACTCAAATATTATGAAGCTTCTCATTTTTTTTATTTTAAGTAGGAAGGAAGATCGAGCACCGGTATGAAGAGGCTAGAAGGAACGGGGTGGGTTTTTAGTCAGTAAGAGTCTGATACTATCTCCCGGTCCACCCAAGTGCGGGGTTTGTCATTGGATGATCTTCCCACCGAAAAAATAAAAATCCAACATGCCTGAAGACTCACCAAACTTAAGTGGCAATGAACAGGGCACATTGCCTGCAGAACAGATGCTTGATGGGGACGAAAGATTCTGGAATGGCTGATCGCTGGGTCGAAGCCTACTGTGGCCAGGGTTAGCTCCGAAAGGTAGCTCAGCCTCGGTACAAAAGACAAGAAGGAACAGGAGTTGGTTTTTAGTCAGTCAAAGTATGATACTATCTCCCGCTCCGTTAAAGAGCGGGGGATGTCATTAGATGATTTTCCCACGGAAGAAAAAAAAGGTGTTGACATAATAATATTATGTCTATGACATAATCTAATCAAAAATTCAACAGCGCTTCTAAAACATGTCAAGCGTATAAATTAAACGCTACAACGGTAAACTGTTTTGTTCTCAAGAGAAAGTAAAACTGTCTCAGACATACCAAATGCAAAAGTAAAAGGCATAGAGCTTATCACCATAGATACAGATCTAACGGGTTTTGCTAAAGAATGCATTTTATTTTTTTATTACTAAAAAGATATGGATTTAAACTAGGAAGAACATGTAAAATAAAAACACTTAACTCATCATCATTAATATAATTAAATTGCGACATTTATATTATAATTAATTTTGACTTAAATTTTAATTTTATTGTATACTAGCTTTTGCCCGCGCGGCTTCGCTCCCGCTCTTCCCTACTCCACCCTACTATAGACCCAACTCTACCCTTCTCTACCCTACTCTACCTTACTCTACCCTACTCTACTCTACCCTACACTACCCTATTTTTTTTTTCCATAAGAACCTTATCCTCACAATAACAATCACAACAAAAAAAAATCAGCGAAATCGGTCAAGCCGTTTTCATGCCATGTCGTGACAACGAAAAACGGGTTTCATTTTTACAATATAGAAGATTTTGTGTTGTTTATATACCTATTCATAGAGCTGTAAAATTGTAAATGCTATGTACGCCCTCATTGTCATGTACATCAGACCATAATAAGGTAATTGTTTTTCAATAATGTTAAATGTAGGTGATGTGGCAGTACTATAAATAAATAAATAAATCATCATCATTTTTCAGCCGACAGAAGTCCATTGTTGGACATATGCCTCCCCCAAGTGTCGCCACAATGATCGATCCTGTGCGTCACAAATCCATCGGATTCCCGCACGGCCTTCCGACCCGACCCACTTAACTAATTAAAACTATTTATCTATATATACAAAAAAACTTTTTCCAAAAAAAATTAAACCGACTTCAAAAAGTACAAAATAACTTTAATTTCGGAAATCGGTGTTTCTAAATAGATACCGAATCTTGTCTCTTCGTTATTTAACACCGACTTCCGAAATTAAAGTTATTTTGTACTTTTTGAAGTCGGTTTAATTTTTTTTGTAAAAAGTTTTTTATTTTTCACTTTTTAGTTATGGTAGCACCTCTAAAAAGTACCTACCCTTCAGCTAAACATAAATTACCTTATAGCCAGAGTGCATCTCATAACGATTCTTATAATCCCAAATACGGTTATATTACATGAATTTACCCCCTCCCCCTGTCCCCTCCCCCTTTTCTTTCAGTCAGTCATCGACTACACGTATAAACAAAGCAATTTTACTTGTTACGACAATTCTGCTATGATTCTATGAGGAGTTCTGTTCCATATCTTCGAAGTTCATAATTAGATCATAACAATATTTCTATGGGACCAACTTGGAAGCATAACCTTTCAATCAAAAGAAAAATTTTCCAAATCGGTCCACAATTGACCGAAATATCGGTGAACATACATACAAAAAAAAAAAAAAAAAACATTCAGCCGAACATAGAACCTCCTCCTTTTCGAAGTCAGTTAAAAATCAATGCCACTCTTCGTTGTTATTTTAGAAATCAAGAACGGGTTCACCTATCCAAACCAAATTTTTAGGCTTTATTCGGACTATTTAGTAGATGGTTTATGTGAAGTTTGGTAGGGCATAGTAGGGTAGAGTAGTGTAGAGTAGAGTAGAGTAGTGAAGAGTAGTGTAGAGTAGAGTAGTGTAGAATAGTGTAGGGTAGGGTGGAGTAGGGTATAGTAGGGTAGAGTAGGGAAGATCGGGAGCGAAGCCGCGCGGGCAAAAGCTAGTATACCTATATATTCAATAACTCTTACCTAAAATATGGCGTAAATTATTTAAATTTTGCTAAATTTGTGTTTTTTTTTTTTTCTTTTGAAAGATTTGTGCGGTATAAAGGTTTCGACATGGAGTGACGACAGCGTACCGAAAAACGCAGCGTTTTAAGGCCTCCTACAAGGTGGACCGATGACCTGGTGAAGTTGCGGGAATCCGATGGATGCTGGACGCACAGGATCACTCATTGTGCCGACACTTGGGGGAGGCCTAATGTCCAGCTGTGGACATAGGATAATATGATGAAGGTTTTGATAAAGACTTGTTTCTGATAGTGTCTTCACTTTTAGCATAGTATAGTCGGCCTTATAATGTTCCCACTGTTGGTATTCAGACCTCTTTTCAAGTGGCCTCACTTGCATGAAAGCCTAAACTGACATCCCTTTGACTGGCCTGTTGGTCTAATGGTTAGTGGCCCTGACTGTTATGCTGGAGGTCATGGGTTCGATTTCCGCCCAGGACAAATGTTTATGTGATAAGCACGATACATTTTTTCTGTGTCTGGGTGTAGTTTATCTATAATGTATGTATTTAGAAATATATAAGTATGTATATCAGTTGTCTAGTACCCATAACACAAGCTCTGCTCAGCTTGGGACTAGACGGCGTTGTGTGATAGTTGTGGAATATTATAATCTATCAATCTACACTGGGTCCGCGTTGTGAATAAAGGCCTATTCCTTTCCCTAGTGAGGAGGCCTGAGTCCCAGCTATGGGAATATTATAGGGCTTATTATGCTACCCAACCTCAAGGTCATTGATCTTGAGGTCAAGGTCACATTCAGTGTCCCTCGATGTTTCTCTACTCTTCTAGTTTCTCAGAATCCCGAAGCTTTCGATTAATAAATATTCGATGAATTGTTCAGTCGAAGTAGTGTTTGGCGATAAAAAGTTGTTTTGCGACAAATTCTATTAGATCAATCGTTTAGTCGACTTTTCATTAATCGATCAAATTATTCTCGAAGTAACGTTACGACGGACTCCAGATTTAAAAATAAATTTCTTTATATTTAAATAAGATTCAGTAGAACCAAACTTCTTTGCTTGCTTAAAAACTTGAAAACGTTTTTAGGGCTGTTTCCTACATATTTTTAATGTCGGAAAGTTGTGTGTTGTGAGTTGATTTACAGCCTGTTTGAATGTTTTTTCCTAATATTATAAATTCTAAAACATTGCTTTTTTACAAATATTGAACATAAAAATCTCAACACTATATAAATACTGCCAAACGCAAAGAAATACCGAGATTTTATATAAAATATTGTTCCCTTTCAACAACTAGACCATAAATTATCTCTTGGCGGCCAGTAATTAGCTCTGGCCCTACGTAAGTACACGTCATAGACAATGATGAACATTCGAATCTCGAAGTCGGCTTTCCCGCCCTCGAAGCGTGATCCAAATGAAAACTCCGTGGGTGTGAAAATTCAGTGGGCCAGTTGTCGCGCGACCAGCGTCGAATGCAGACGTCCTCACGCCGCTCCTACCAAAGTTTCCGCGCGAAAGTTTTCTCGTAAACGTTAGTGACAAAATAATTTTTACAATAGTGTCAAAACAGTGTTTGTATCATAATTATTTGTGTTAATGTGAGTTTTTCGTCTGATGACCGGAATATAAGATTATGTGAGTAGATCTTTGATTTTTATTCTTAGTTCAAATATTAATTGATGCGTTCGAAATAGGTTATTGGGATGGATTCGTAAAGAATTTAGTTTTTGCGACGAAATTATTCATTGAAGATTGACACTGTGAAAAATCATCAAAGACGTAGCGAATGTGACATGTTTTTTTAGAATTAAGAAATACTTTAGTTAATTTGTAATGTCCGTTAGAATGTCAAACAAATTCTGAATCGAATTATGAAGTGACTTTTTAACAATTTTTTCGTAATAGTTTGTTCTTCAGTGTTGTCCGAATATTTCAAAACAACACGATATTTTGAGATTATTTACTTTATTATCAATCGATCAATTAAATAATAAACAATTATTATTTTTTTAAATATTATTTAATTGTGATTAAAAATTTTAAAATATTTGGTAGTGATGAAGTCAATATTACATTTTGATACAAGTGAAGAAAGTTTGTCATTGCGACGTAATTCGCACGAGCTATTGGTGAGTATGTTATGGAGCCGAGGGATGCAGTGACAAATTTGCAAGTGCATCAAACGACGATTTTCAATACACTTACGAAGTAATACTTTCTCTGAAAATTACGACGCATTTTTGTTCGTTTTGCACCGAAGAAAATAAATAATAATCGTTGTCCGTGACGAAACAGGAATGAAAAAAGCCCTTATTTTGATAAATGAAAAAAAAAACACGAAGGTGATACCTAAACATGCCATTTTAAACTCAAACGTAGTGCAATAAGAGCCAGTTTTCGAGTAACTGTATTAAAAATAAACGAATAATCCAAGTTTATAGTATTCCCTTCATGTAAAATACTGTAAAAAGTTAATATACCCAACATGTTCAATAAAATATCTAGAAAGCTATCAAAGACAAATTTATTGAACTATAAAACATTGATTTAAATTATCTTCTTGAAACAAAACCGACTTCGACTTGTAATGTCAGCTAAATATAAAACCTATAAAAAAATCCAAAGGATTTATTTCCTAACTAGCTGCTCCCAGCGGCTTCGCCCGCGTGACAGCAGAAAATTATCCGAAGGGAACATATTTCCGGGATAAAAAGTATCCTATGTCCTATTCCAGGATATGGTCTATCCGTGTACCAAGATTCATCAAAATCGGTTTTGCCATTTAGGCGTGAAGACGTAACAAACAAACAAACAAACAAACTCACTTCCGCTTTTATAATATTAGTAAGGATATGACATTGAATCCATTGAATCGTTTTTATGGGCATAGCAAACTTACCTTTATCCCATAAATTGGGATACTTGCTTTGATAAGTCTACTGCTTAAACCGCTAAGGCATATCTTTCTTCTTCTTCCTGCTCTCATCTCATATTACTTGGGGTCGGCGCAACACGTTTTTTTCTTCCGTTCTGTCCTGTCACCCGTCACACTATCACTATATCTACTTTAAAACATGCTAATGCATATCATCTATATGTATTTTTTTCCTACCCCTTACTATCCCACTCCTGGGCAAAGGCATTCTCAAAGTCTTTACAGACATTCTTCTTCTGGCCTGTTTCTTTTCATCTTTATGTATGTATGTCATTCAAAAATCAAGCAGCTTTTTATCGACGAAAAAATTTTAGCAATCCGATTGCTAAAATTTTTTCGTCCAGTTCTTCCAAAGACTACCTCCTAAAAACAAAAAAAAACTACCTCTACATTATATTAGTGTACACGAGTGAGTGATATTTATCTGCAAGAACATAGATTTAATTATTTTATAGGCAAAGTCTTCAGGGATTTACTTTCTGTAATATTAAGTTCCGATAGTTAATTTCATTTTCCTAGAAAAAAAAGTTAGGTACATAATTACATAAGCGGTCAGTTTTCCTAAAATCTACCACAAATACGAGAGCATCTTTCGCACATTTTCCCGCAAAAATAATGTCCACTGGTAATAACATAACGTCTGTGAACTGGCAACCTGTCCTATCTCAAATTTTTGAAGATTTCACTTGTCTTTTTAATACCATTTTATGCTGGGTCGTGGGGCTTTTTGGACCGAGACCACAGTTCCAACTTCCACCGTCACCACGCAATAAAACATAAACCACCACCACCACAATCATCTATACTGATTTCTTTATTTTATTTTTCAATAAAAAGAAAATAAAATGGTTACTATTTTGGGACCACAAATTAAATAAATTTGTTTGTGGTAACTGTATTTTCATGCCTTTTTGCTGGTGATCCCAAAATACTATTTAAAAAAAATTTTAAGCTCATACGTGTAAGTTGGGCCCGCGATCCCGGTCCAAAGAGCCCCACGACCCTTTATACTATTCATACCCCGCAGCGTTACAAGAAATCCCATCTCAGATACATTTCAATTTGGCGCCAGAATAGACTTTCATGCAACTTGTACTGACTCCAACTTTTTTTTAAATTTATATTGTCTTGATTTTATATTAGAAAGAAACATACCTTATTATTGTATCTTTAGTTTTTAATAAAACATGTAGTCAAAATACAGAAAAAAAACTTCGTATTTAATATACCAGATGCTAATATTATTGACGCTAAAAAGACTATTAGTCATCCTGTAAAGTTGGATTTTCAAGCACTTTACATATAAAAAAAAACATTTAGCTATCATTATTATACACCAAATAAAAATAAAAGCCCTAAAAACCTAGAAAAAAATCTAAAGTACGGCGCCGAAAAACTCCTCCGCATCGCCGTCGCGTCGACTGGTAAAGTTGATAAAATTGAGATAGGACCGGTTGTCAGCACAGCCGATAAGTAGGTATAGACTAAAGATGTGGGTTAATTAAGAATGTCCCTTTTTCTTTCAATCCTCGCACACACGATTGACCTAATAAGTTATAGTGATGGTAGTCACATTTATATCGATTGCGGATTCTTGGATTTTATCCTTTGCCTTGTTTCCTGTTTGACGAGTATTATGAAAAGCTAACATTGAACTGGAGGGATAGAGAAAATAAGTAACTTATTTTTTATTATTGATAGGCTCGCGTTTGACCACCATGTCACCTGATGGTAAGCGATGATGTGGTCGACGATGGAGCACGCTTGCCTAGAAGTAACCTATTCACTCTTGACTTAAAGATCTCTAAGTTGTAGCTATCAGGAAACACAGACTCCGGCAGGGAATTCCACTTCTTGGCTGTACGATAAATGTATTCCCAAAACGCTTTGTGCGTATGGGTGGGATGTCAACCATGTACCGGTGACGCAACGCCGTACGTCTTGTGGTCCGATGATGGAACGGACTTGGCGGAATTAGATTGTGCAATTCCAGTGCACACTCCCCGAAATGTAAACGATAGAAAACCGACAGACCAGCAACTCGGCGGCGATGCTCAAGGCTTTGGAGTTTCGACTCCACAAGTGCATCATTGCCGATGATTCTCTTGGCTCGCCTCTCAATCGACTCTAGCGCATTAAGCTGGTATTTGGCAGATCCATCCCAAAGATGAGAACAGTACTCCATAAACGATCAAACTTGGGATTTCTTTGTTTAAAAACTATTTATTTATATTATAACTAGCTTTTGCCCGCGGCTTCGCCCGCGTATATAAAATATAGCTTATGTCACTCAGGAATAAAGCAGCTTTCTATCGGTGAAAAATTGTTAGCAATCGGACATGTACTTCCAGAGATTACCATATAGTTATTATTATTATTATAAGCCCGTTGTGTCCCACTGCTGGGCAAAGGCCTCCCTTCCGTTATTCCATTCTTTTCTGTCCTTAGCCACTTCTGGCTAATCCTTAAGGTAGGAGTCCAAATCGTCACGCCATCTCCTTCTGGGCCTACCGCGTCGCCGGCTCCTGCTGTTTGGAATCCAGTCAGTAGTTGCTTTCGCCCAATTCTGTTGCGATTGCGACATGCGGCAGATGTGACCTGCCCAGTTCCACTTTAGTTTGGCGACTGAGTTACTTAGTTACCATATAGTTACTTCTTTATAATATTAGTGAAGATGTAGATAGTGTAAAAACGCTAGATGCTAAATAAAATTATAGAATAATTCCCAAAAACAAACAGAAGACCACTTATCTATATATCTATCTACAAACACAAAACGAGTATTTGGAACTTTCTTGAATAAGACAGACTTGAGAGAGAAAAGTTCAACCACAAAAAAGTTTCGAACTTTATCGTGGCTCAGCAAACCGCGCTTTTACAAAAAAAAAGACATCCGAATGGCTATAAAAATATAAAAAAAAAAAAAATATACAACGTGTAACGATAAATGCGCAAAACCTCACCGTTAAATCACAGACACCCCAAGTTAAATGATTTTTAATCTAATTGACCTGAAACAGTGAGAAAAGAATAATTAAAAAATTAATAAAGGTTTTATGTGCAGTTTTAGTTTAAAATTAATATCTGCATTAAAATAAGACCTTTTATTATCCCGTGTGTGAGAAAATTTGATTGGACAACAACCATTTGTGTTTGTTCACCCATTTCGGTAAGTTTGCGCACGTGATAGCTTGACTTATTCATAAATAGACTGGGCGACATTTTTAATTAATATTTTTTTGAAAAATGTAACCTATATTAAAAAGTGGTTTAATTGATTCTGCTACTTATTCTGATCAAACAATTTTCAGGTTTTGCGCATTTAACGTTACACGTTGTATATTGACTGTTTCCGATATAAGTGGCGTAAAGAATTTTGATGATGAACGGCCTCAACCATCAGTGAGCAAGCCCTTAAAGTTTGCGGAGACCTATCCCCTACACCCTGTACTCTAGCGTCTAACTACATATACTTGATACAATAGCTGTCTGACACTATGTCAGATGAGACAGCACACTTTTTTGGCCTCGATCATCAGTGAGCAAGCCCTTGAAGTTTGCGGAAACCTGTCCTTTACGCCCTGTACACTAGCGTCTAACTGCTTATACTTGATACTATCGCCGTCGGACACGATGTCAAATGAGACAGCGCACTTTTTGCCTCAACCATCAGTGAGCAAGCCCTTAAAGTTTGCGGAGATCTATCCATACCCTGTACTCTAGTGTCTGACTGCCAATACTTGATACACGATGTCAAATGAGACAATACACTTCATCAGTGAACAAGGCCTTGAAGTTTGCGGAAACCTGTCCCTTACTCCCTGTACTCTAGCGTCTAACTGCTTATACTAGGTACTATAGCTGTCGGACACGATGTCAAATGAGACAGCGTACTTTTTGGCCTCACCCATCAGTGAGTTCAAGCCCGCAACAGCCGCAACTCATTCAGCCCTAGGTACCACGTAGTTATTAACCTTTTAGGCACCAGTGTACCGAATACAGTACAACCAATACCAGCTCATCTTATTACGTAAAAATAAGGTTTAAGTTAGCCGATACTGAGGTGTGCCAAATTCGGTACACTTGTGCCTGAGAAGTTAATTACTTAGACACAAGCTCCTCAAAACAGCACTATATAAATCACATCACTAAATTAATCTTCCCACACTCTAATATATATCTTAATAACGTGTAAACATAAAACTAATTAATGTTAACACAAACATAAATAGTTCAACATATGGTCATTAATTTAGCTCCAGAAATTATGAATATGGCTGTTGTTTATGATGTGAAAAGTCTTCAATTGACACGGAAAAGTTGAATTATGTGATTTGGTTTATGGTCGGCTGCTATAGAAGAAAGAGTCGTTGGAATTTTATAGGGCAGCCGGTAGAACAAGACAAGAATATAAAAAAAAAAATCTTGTAGTCTATGAAGTTTTAATTTATGGTTCATTCTTTTTTCTCATTAATCTATCTACACTAGCATAATAAAGAGGTAAAGTTTTAATTTTTTGTCGTTTGTAGGAGGTAATCTCTGGAAGTACCGGTCTAATTGCTAAAATTTATATATCTGAGTGATTTAGGCTACATTTTATGATCGCAGGTGAAGCAGTGGGTAAAAACTAGTAGATAATAATCTTAATCAGGATTGACATCGCGGGGACTTTCTAAAATGGAAACCCCTGGTCTTAAAATGCAAAGGGCTACTGAAGGACACACGTGTGTTTTCAGTCAGTAAAAGTCTGACCTTGATTGACCAAACTCGATGGGGTGTTCCTATAGCCACATTCCGGTTCCATCATCAGATCAGCTCCATATCATAACAATTTTGCATTGTCATCTGATTGACACATGCATGCAAAATTTTAGCTCAATTGGTAGCCGGGAAGTGGGCCAATTAATTTTCAAGATTTGATGACAGACAAACATCGGGACAGGTGAAACTAAATAAAAGCTTGTAAGAAGAAAGTCGTGCTAGTTACATTATTTATAACTCAAGAACGGCTGAACTGATTTGGCTGAAAATTGGTGGAGAGGTAGCTTAGAACCAAGAGACGGACATTCATACTGCAAACACACGTGAACGCAGTGTAGTTAGCCGTAGACGCGGGCTCGTGGACAGCGAGCCATGGGTAGCTCGCTGTACGATCGTCCGGTAACTGACCGGACCGAGCCAGGGCGTCGACGGCCTCAAGGAGTTGTCAGCAACAGGAGGGGCCCATCTGGGTCGAAGCCTACCGGGGTCGGGGTTATCCGAAAGGAAACTAGAGCCCCGGTATGAAGGCTAGAAGGAACGGCGCGGGGTTTTTAGTCAGTAAGAGTCTGACACTATCTCCCGCTCCACTCAAGAGCGGGTTTTGTCATAAGATGATTTTCCCCGTCGACAAAAAAAAAGTGTAGTTAGTTCTACCTCGATTTCGAACATAAGTTTCTTGTCCTCCATGAGTAGCTTAACGTTTCCACCAGGAGTCACGTACAGCACGTTTATCACATTCTACAGCCTTATCTTCAAGTGAAGTGCCGGTTTTTAGGGTTCCGTACTCAACGAGTAAAAACGGGACCCTATTGCTAAGACTCTACCACATGAGTAGATAAGCCGTACAAAGGCAAAGCTTCAAACAACCGCTCGAATCGGTTGCACTACTACAAGCGCGCGGGGAATGTGTGAGTGACCACCGTCCGCTTGTTGCGTACGCGACGAATACGCAACAAGCGGACAGTAGTGCAACCGATTCGAGCGGTTGTTTGAAGCTTTGCCTCTGTACGGTTTATCTACTCATGTGACTCTACTGTCCGTCTGTCTATGAACCGTGATAGCTAGACATTTGACATTCTCACAGATTATGTATTTCTTTTACCGTTAAAAACAGAATAAAATAAATATTTAAGTGGGGTTCTCGTACTTCAGCCGTTTTTTGCTCAATAATATTAATAGTTGTAATTCTAGATGGAGAGGGAGAGGAAAGCCAAAGAAAAGATGGATGGATTGTAGTAGGAGTGATATGAAAGAAAAGGGAGTTAGTGATAGTGTGGCGAGTGACAGAATAGAATAGAAGAAAAAAATGTGTTTTGCCGCCCACAAGTAATATGGGATAAAGGCAGGAAGAAGAAGAAGAATATTAATAATAGTTGTACTTAATTATAAATGTAGTATCTTAAGTCCGATTTTGCTATAGACGGTACGGAACACCTCGTACGCGATATTGATTCACACTTGGCCAGGTTTTCTTTATGCTATCCTTGTAAAGAATGACTATTATAAGCGGCTTCAGTTTCATAAGCGTTCTTTTTTCAATAGAGTATCTGATTAGCATTCATTAAACTGAGCACACTAATTAGCTTAGAATCTTTATCAAAAAATGAAGGTAATTAATTGCCTTACTTTTTCGAAGGTACTCTTCTCTCTTTGGTGTAACACGCCTTTTTTTTGTCGACGGAGAAAATCATCTTTGACAAAACCCGCTCTTGGGTGGAGCGGGAGATAGTGTCAGACTCTTACTGACTAAAAACCCCGCGCCGTTCGTTCTAGCCTTCATACCGGGGCACGAGCTCCCTTTCGGACAAACCTGCTGCTGACAAGCAAGCTGGGCCCCTCTTGCTGCTGACAACTCCTTGAGGCGCGCGGGAACAGTGCGCGCCGTCGACGTCTTGGACTCGGTCCATTACCGAACGATCGGACAGCGAGCTACCCATGGCTCGCCGTCCGCGAGCCCGCGTCTACGGTGGCCGGAAATCGGGATTGGAATCCCGACGACGGCGGCGAGGGCGCCGTTCCCTGATGCGGTCGGCTTCCTCCTTTGCAAGCATTACTGCTTCGCAGAAGGAGGCGACCGCCTGCCATTCCTCCTCGCTCCGGACCATGTCCTCAACCAGGGCCCGGCGCGAGAGGTCTCCGCCGCCGATCGCCCCCACGAGGGCACGACGATGCTCCGCCCAGGCAGGGCACACCTCGACGGTGTGCTCCACCGTGTCCTCCGGGCGTTGCGCACAGTGGCGACACCCGGGCGTCTCTTCCGCTTGAATCCCATGCAGGAACCTCCCGAACTTGCCGGTAAGGACCTGCGTCATGCGGAAGGTGAGGACGCCGTGAGGTCTTTCCAGCCACGCCTCAAAGAGGGGACTTACCGCCATAATCGTGGCGTGCCCATGGTGTAACACGCCTGATTTGTACGTGAAACGACGTCGCGTGGCGTGGATCAAGTGTTGCTCTACAAGTCTAATTTCCATATAAGATGTATGGAGATCAACGTACTCAGATCGTCTTGTGTGACACACGTGTATACAGTGTAGTTCTACCTTTACCATTGACGACTAAGACTTGATCCGGACAGTTACAAGACGGTCGGACGGCGAGCTACTATTGCTTGTCGTCCTTAAGTCCGCGCCTACAGTGATCAAGGATCCTTTTGCGACTCCCGACGCCCGGGGTTAATAAGTCGGATACGGTCTAAAGCAGAAGCGTAGTTAAGCGTGGGCGAAATTGGACTCCGCCCACGGCTTCGCCTCCAAAGGGCCTCGAGTGTGCTAGGGCTCTAAAGACGAAGGTTTTGTTTTAAAATTTACTAGCTTTTGCCCGCAGCTTTGCCCACCTAAAATACAGCCTATGTCATTCATTAATAATGCAGTTTTCTATTGGTGAAAAACTTATCGCAATCGGACCAGTACTTTAAAAAAACATAAAAACAAACTTTACCTATTTATAATATTAGTGTAGATAGGTTTGCGTTTGACCAATATTTCACCCAATAGTAAGCGACGATGTGGTTTGTGACAGTCGCAGTCTCGTTTTAGAATTTATAAATGAAACAAGCTTTTAATGAAAATCATTTTTTCATAGCAAGCTTTTATAGCTCGGTATACCTATACAAATTAATACTCGTCAAGGCAAATCATACGAGCTCATACTCGATAGGGTTGTGTCGTTTAACTAACAAGTTCAGATCAGCGCCTTGTCAAATTTAATTTACAAGATTTGATTACAGACAAACATCGGGACAGGTGAAACTAAATAATAATAATAATAATAATATTCCACAACTATCACACAACGCTGTCTAGTCCCAAGCTAAGCAGAGCTTGTGTTATGGGTACTAGACAACTGATAAACATACTTATATATTTCTCTAAATACATACATATATAGATAAATTACACCCAGACACAGAACAAATGATCATGCTCATCACATAAACATTTGTCCTGGGTGGGAATCGAACCCACGACCTCTGGCTTAGCAGTCAGGGCCACTAACCACTAGACCAACAGGCCAGTCAACTAAATAAAAGCTTGTAAAAGGCTTCGCTGATGCACCTTCGCCCACGTCTAAATTAGTCCACGCTACGCCACTGGTATAAAGTAGGGAACGTTATAAAGTAGGGCAGAAAGGATATAGCGATACTATACGGACATTATTTACTTTGCAACCCAGTAAGCTTTTTAAACGAGTTAGAATGAATCATGGGCTTTTGAGGCTATGTAATTTAGTAGTCATTTTTTAAATCTGCTCTTAGCGAGTTTGAGCGGCAATTTTGCACCAATTATATTGCGTAGCTGGAATGCTGTATATTACGATTAGGGTTGCCAACTTCTTTTATAAGAAATAAAGTATATATTATCTGATTTTAGGAGGAAGAATTGAAGAGTACATTCTTAGAAAAGAAATACATTTAATTGATTAACTATTTTGAAAAACAAAGATTTTTTTTTTTTTTTATTTAACGTAGACTAGATTTTGGATCACAAGCTAATAAATAAATTGTAAGACTACCGAACTGTTTCAGTGGTGTCATAGTGTTTTTTTTTTATAAAATGATAGTACTAAAAGAATTTTCCTTCTAATAAAATAGGTACTAAAGTGGCGGATTTCATTCAATTTAATTCAAAATCGAGCAGACCACTGCTCGATTAGCCGTTACCTACTTACGAGTTATAGGTCGCTTATTAAAACCCAGCCATTACTTTGTGTAATTTATTTCATCACTACTGCTCTCAAAACGGTGAAGGGAAACATCGTAAGGCATGTCTTAGAACCAAAAATCCTAAAACGTAACATCCACCAACCCGCACTGGGCCCGCGTGGTGGATTACGGTTCATTCCCTCTCCTAGAGAGGAGGCCTGAGTCCCAGCAGTGGGAACATTAAAAGGCTGATTATGCTATTATGCTAATTCACAATCACAGTCGAAATAAGTAGAGGAATTTAGCGTACTCTATTGTGTTTGCAGGTTATAAAATACTCCTCCGCCAAATAGAGTACAATAGTTTATATTAGAGTACGGTTGCCAACCCTAATTGCGATGTAGCAATTTTGTCATCAACATAGCTGACGGGGTCGGAGTAGGTGCCCAGGTTCTGATGATGTTATTACTAAACAGGCCGAGACTATCTATGATATTAAGAGATTTGTATGTGTGAAGAAACAGATGGCACTCATTTTATAACGAATCTTTGTTTTGTTTTATTTTTATGAATAAAAAAGCTTTATTGGTGGGAATATTAACAAAGGCTATTGATGATGATGATGCTGGTGGCAGTAGCTAGTATTTCATAACTAGCAAGCAGACCATATCCTGAAACAGTCGAGGTGTGCCCTGCCTGGGCGGAGCATCGCTGTGCCTTCGTGGGGGCGATCGGCGGCGGAGACCTCTCGCGCCGGGCTTTGGTCGAGGCCATGGTCCGGAGCGAGGAGGAATAGCAGGCGGTCGCCTCCTTCTGCGAGGCAGTAATGCTAGCAAAGGAGGAGGCCAACCGCATCAGGCAACGGCGCCCTCGTCGCCGCCGCCGGGATGCCGATTCCGATTTCCGGCCATTGTAGACGCGGGTTCGCGGACGGCGAGTCATGGGTAGCTCGCTGTCCGACCGTCCGGTAATTGCCCGGACCGAGCCCAAGACGTCGACGGCGCGCACTGTCCCCACGCGCCTCAAGGAGTTGTCAGCACCAGGAGGGGTTCAGCTGGGTCGAAGCCTACTGGGGCCAGGGTTATCCGAAAGGAAACTCGAGCCCCGGTATGAAGAGGCTAGAAGGAACGGGGTGGGTTTTTAGTCAGTAAGAGTCTGATACTATTTCCCGCTCCACCTAAGAGCGGGGGTTGTCATAAAATGATTTTTGCCCACCGTAAAAAAAAGACCATATCCTGAAATATCGCATAGGATAATCTGTATCCCGGGAGATACCCTTGAAATTATTTTCGACTTTCACGCATGCAAAGCCGGTGGAAGTATATAGCTAGTATCTCTATAAAACAGCATATAAAACCTTACTATAGAACATGAGAATATCATAGCAAACTAAAACTAACGATATACTTAGGATTATGTCATAATCTTTTATGATAGATGTTCTAACCCATCATAATTCTGGAGCAGTTTAGTGTAACATGATGTAGTAATCTGGGCTCGATCATCTGCTTGTTTGTTGAGATTATATGTCTTAAGCCGCGTACACACATCGCGAGGCGTGCGTCGCGAATGGTTGGTCTCGCGTGCCTCGGGCTGTGTGGACGTGTGTGCTCACAGTGAGCATTCGCGTCATACGATCGTTGCGAACGCCGCCTCAGTACGAGCCGTGCGCTCCGTGTGGACGGACTGGTGTTGTTTGCGTTTTTTCCTGCCGAACACCGTGCGTGGTGGTTTGCGTGCTCAGCTTGACCATGTGTCGTTCGGGACGCATGTATAAATGTACCGTCGTATTCCATTAATTCCATTGTGACCACTGTTCTTCAAATTACATCTATCTTATAGAACGACATACTTTACTGTAGGCGCGGGCTTGCGGATGGCCAGCAATAGGTAGCTCTCCTCAAGGAGTTGGTAGGGTCGAAGCCTACTTGGGCCAAGGATTCCTTTCTGACAGGAAGGTTTGACCCCGGTACCAAAGGCAACGAAGGAACAGGACCCCCTCATATCCTGATTTTTTTGTCAGTAAAACTCTGACACTATCTCCCGCTCCGCCAAAGACCAGGGGCCTAAGTTTGCTATTTTTATAAATTCGTCATTTCAACACGATCTCATTGTAATTTTGCTAAAAGTTCGTAATCTGCTAATTCATAGTGATCGAACATTGATCGGTCAATGGTCTCAGAGTTATAATAAAATGACAATATCGAGCTTATTAATTCATGAATCCCCAAGCGACCACCGGTGGCCGCGCATCTATTGTCTTACTATTGTGTCTCTAATTGACGGTATCTGAAGGGTTAAAAGCAATCACTGCACAATGACGCTCTAATGGTAGGTCATTGATCAAAAAAACTGACAAAATTTTGGTAGATTACCGCATACATCAGATATTCATTTGTACGAGATTACCATTCTATGCCATTTCTTTCAATGGTGTGTCAGTGGTTGACCATTGGAAAGTCATAATGACGCCATTATATTAGTAGATTATCAAAACTTAAATCAACAATTATGAAATCAATGATAGACTATTCTGACACTTATTGTAATAGCAGACTTGAGGCCCAGGGGATATCATTGGATGATTTTCCATCCAAAACATAAAAAAGAACATATTTTTTATTCCCGGGTTGTACGTTTTCCTTAGGAACCGTTGCCAAAAGCTAGTAGAATAATAAATTATAATTTACGTTCCATATTCGCGCGTAAATCTTGCGGTAAGTCCGAACAGGTTGGCCATCGGGCGTCGGCAGTGGTTACATAAAAACATTGACCCCTTCATGTGTCTTCATTAAGATATCCCGAAACAAATGTTCTATAATGTGTTGCTTGTAGGGCGACTGTGAGCTTGGACGAGGTACGGGACAGTCCCGGATTATTTAACTGACTTCTAAAAAAGGAGGAGGTTCTCAATTCGGATGTTTGTATTTTTTTTTATGTTTGTTAGCGCAAAACTTGGTCGATTTGAAAAATTCTTGTTTTGTTGGAAAGGGTACACTTCCCAAATGGTCCCAAAATCACTAAGTTGGAATCTGGTGATGAAATATTGGCGAAATCGAGGGAACTCCTCAAATTCAATTATTTTTTTAGTGAGTGATTTTTTTATAAAAAAGTTTTTTTTTAGAGCTTGACTACGATCCCACCTGATGGTAAGCAGTGATGCAATCGTTGATGGTGCGGCGAGATTAAGATTAAGAGTCTATTCATTTATGCCTTAAAGGCACCTAAATTAAAATCGGACGGGAAGACAAATTGTTCTAGTCCAGTCGATGTACGTGGTGTAAACGACGAGGCGAAAGGCTTGGTCTGGACCGTAGTGGTTTCAACAACGTAATGGTTACTCGCCGTTCGTCGACTTATCCAATGAAATTGTCTAGATGTATAGATATTTTGTATTAGGTTTAATTTTATTTGAAGCTTCGAATTTTTTGAACTTTCTTTTTGCTCTCGTAACGGTGAAGGTAAAGATCGTGTGTAAAATGTCCTGTACCCCTAGACAAGTTGCTAATCTGCAATACTTTACGCTAGTGGAAAGCTTCAAATGCACTGGAACGACGTTGTCTCAACGCTCAGTCACGTGGTCAGAACAAAAGAATTGGCGACAAGGTCAACTCGAAGCGTTCGACGCAAGGGAAACGGTTGTAAGTTGGCTAGGGGGGCTGGAGCCAAACACTCGAAGACATGCGACATCCTGCAATCCACACTGGACCTGCGTGAGGAATTACGGCTTATTTCTTCGTCTAGAGAGGCCTGAATCCAAGCAGTGGGTACATAAAAAATTACTGTTTTTATTAGGTGGGTAAATCATCTAATGACATCCCCTGCTCTTGGGTGGAGCGGGAGATGTGTCAAACTTTTACTGACTAAAACCCACTCCTGTTGCTTCTTTGCCACTAATCCGGAGCACCGGGGATGGATTGGAATTACATATTCAAATAAACTTTTCTTGAATTAGTGATTCCAAGTTTGCAACAAGAATTCTAATTTATTTATGTAAAATAGCAATATTACAGAAAAAAACAAAACCATGAGAAACTATTTAATGAGTTATTGTGAAACTAGAATAACTGGCTTTAAATATACAATTGTTTAAAAAGAAGTAAAAAAAAGTACTTCTTCAAGATTATTAAAATTTATTTCTGATAAAGGAAGCTACGCTATTGCTAAGAGAGCACTGTAGGATACTTTTTACCTCAAAAAAATTGACGGATTAAATAGAGTAGGATACTGGAAAAGGCTTCTACGTATTCTGTAATTATTTTTTTAAAGATTTCTCATCATCAGCCTTTTTAATGTTCTCACTGCTAGGACTCAGGCCTCCTCTCTAGGAGAGGGAATGGGCCGTAATCCACCACGCGGGAACAGTGCGTGTTGGTGGATGTCACAAGTCTTCGAATTTTTGGTTCTAGGACATGCCGGTTTCCTCACGATGTTTTCCTTCGCCGTTTTAAAAAGAAGTTTGTTAAGATTTCTAATACATGAAAATTATACGCCTAGATTAATCACCAATCAATTTTCCTCTCTAGCATTAAGACGCGAACATTTCATTCCAAAAAGAAATAAAATCTTTTCTATAATATTGCTTACCAGCTATTACCAACTGAACTCATTTGATAAATAAATGAAAAACTCCTCTTAAAATGTTAAAACCACTTTCCGTGCCGTGAATAGCTTAGAAGCTGATCGTAAATCATTTCGCGCAAAAATCCTTGTACGAAAATGGAGCAGATACTAAAAGGATTGAGACTCCTCAGAGGAACGCTTATGTCCTTTAGAAAACTTCATGTTATACATACTTGCTTGTCAAGATACCTTTTTGTAAGAAAAAGATACAATTCAACTAATATGAAAGAGCCTAACTAGCTGCTACCAGCGACTTCACCCGCCTAAAAGTAGAGAATCGTCTCAATAGAACATATTCCCGGGATAAAAAATATCAATCAATCATTTGGCTATTCAATCATTTAAATGATTACTACTAGACCAACAGGCCAGTCAAATCAATTTGTTAGTTTATCAATTAGTTAGTGACCCTGACTGTTATGCTAATATAATAATAATATTCCACAACTATCACACAACGCCATCTAGTCCCAATCTAAGCAAAGCTTGTGTTATTGGTACTAGACAATTGATAAACATATATTTCTAATTACATACATATTATGGACAAATTACACCCAGACACAGAACAAGTGATCATGCTCATTACATAAGCATTTGTCCTGGGTAGAAATTGAACCCACGACCTCCGTCATAGCAGTCAGGGCCACTAACCACTACACCAATAGGCCAGTCTCAGATATGCATGTATTTAGAAATATATAAGTATGTATATCAGTTGTCTAAGCTTTGCTTAGTTTCGAACTAGATGGCGCGGGTTATCTACTGATTCTAAACAAACTAAGTACATATATTCAGGTTTCGCATAAACTGAAAATAATGTAGTATGTTTGTGAATGAATGGACATGTTGGTTCAAAAGTTGCGCGATAGCTTTGAAATGTATTTGTAAAGGAAATCTATCATCCTTTGTTGCTATTACGCTACGTTTTTGATACTTGAACCCCAAAGGGTTTCTTATGAATGGATCATGTTTTGTTAGGTCCCTTAAAGGGTGGCATCGATTTATGTCTTAAGAAATGAAAATACAGTGTTTTGAAGCATTTGACGTTTTTGTCACAGGGTACTGTGACAAAATTTGCCAGTATGCCAAACGGCTTCACCCGTTTGAGAGTCGGAAACTATGAGGATAAAAAGTATATAACTACTATCTTTTGCCCGCACGGCTTCGCTCCCACTCTTCCTTACTCTACCCTACTATACCCTACTATACCCTACTCTACCCTACTATACCCTACTCTACCCTACTTTACCCTACTATACACTAATCTACACTACTCTACTCTACCCTACTCTACCCTACTCTACCCTTCTCTACCCTATTCTACCCTACTCTACCCTACGCTACTCTACACTACTCTACTCTACGCTACTCTACACTACTCTACTCTACACTACTCTACCCTACTCTACCCTACTATACCCTACTATACCCTACTCTACCCTACTCTACCCTACTCTACCCTACTCTACCCTACTCTACCCTACTCTACCCTACTCTACCCTACTCTACCCTACTCTACCCTACTCTACCCTACTCTACCCTACTCTACCCTACTCTACCCTACTCTACCCTACTCTACCCTACTCTACCCTACTCTACCCTACTCTACCCTACTCTACCCTACTCTACCCTACTCTACCCTACTCTACCCTACTCTACCCTACTCTACCCTACTCTACCCTACTCTACCCTACTCTACCCTACTCTACCCTACTCTACCCTACTCTACCCTACTCTACCCTACTCTACCCTACTCTACCCTACTCTACCCTACTCTACCCTACTCTACCCTACTCTACCCTACTCTACCCTACTCTACCCTACTCTACCCTACTCTACCCTACTCTACCCTACTCTACCCTACTCTACCCTACTCTACCCTACTCTACCCTACTCTACCCTACTCTACCCTACTCTACCCTACTCTACCCTACTCTACCCTACTCTACCCTACTCTACCCTACTCTACCCTACCAAACTTCACATAAACCATCTACTAAATAGTCCGAACAAAGCCTAAAAATTTGGTTTGGATAGGTGAGCCCATTCTTGAGTTATAAAATAACAACGAAAAGTGGCATTGATTTTTATATATATAGATCTATGGCAAGGCCAACCCGTGCTCATGTTTTGCATACATTTTAATCATCATAAATAAAGTAGCATATCAGCCTTATACGACAGGTGGGACTCAGGCCTCCTCTCTAGGATAGGGATGGGCCGACATCCACCACGCAGACCCAGTGCGGGTTGTTGAATGTCACATGTCTTCGAATTTTTAATTCTAGGACATGCTGTTTTCCTCACGATGTTTTTCTCCAGCATTTTGAGAGGAATATGTCTTGCTAGAACTGGACTAGTGACCTACAATTATTCACAAACCGTTACCACTGCTCATCAAATTTTAATCATGTTCTAAGATACAGTCTTGGCACTTCTAAATGTTCCTCTATTCCGCATAGATTTAATACATCCTGACCTAATGCTCCCACTTAGTAATCGTTTTGATCATAATGATCACAAATTATGCTTTTAGTTTCTAGCAAAACATTACACTGAGAAACTTTACAACTTCCTATGACGTCCAGGGACCAGTTTTTCTACAATTTTGTTTTTACGTTTATATATTTCTCAATTTATACACGTAGGTACATTACAGATGATGCAAATTATAAACTCGTTAGATTTTTACCGTGCATCATAGTCATCGATACAAAATTTTTGACTAAACATTAACCCTTCAGATACCGTCAATTAGAGACACAATAGTAAGACAATAGATGCGCGGCCACCGGGTGTCGCTTGGGGATTCATGAATTAAGAAGAGGATATTGACTTCAACATTGACGAGTGAATGGGCGTAACATAAATAAAAAATACATAAATTGTTTTTTCGTATTTTTTATTTTGTTCCGATACCTACATATAGTTTACTACTATACCTACTATATAGTTTATTTAGTCTCCGTAAGTATGACCGTGGCATCACCGCGGGCCCTAACAGAATACCAGCGCTGCGTTATTTATTTTTATAGATATCGCAGCATATGCTGAGTTAGGTGCCTTTTTGACCTTGCACAAATTCTTCTGTGTTTATTGTACCTATTTCTTAATTTATATTTTTAATATGTGTGAGGTTCAAATAAACGGTTTTCTTTCTTTCTTTCTTTCTTTTCTTTTAACATCGGTGACCATGTTAGCCGCGTATAATACATTAATACTCATAATATAGAGAGTAACCATGGCGTTTCTTGCCGGTTCTTCTCCATAGGAAACGACTAATTTGGAACCGTGCACTAGCTTCTGACGTTTTATAAGTGCCTACATGGCCTATGTGAAATAAAATATTTTGACTTTGACTCGTATATAAATAAAATGAGAAACTGACTGACTGACATATCAACGCACAGCCAAAAGTTCACGGAAATTTTGCTCAAGGATTCTTTTTACAACGTAGGCGAGTACTAAGACAAGATTTAAAAGACTCAAGGTTTATATGGAGAAACTTTTCACGCGGGCCAAACCGCTAGCAGATGCTAGTCTATTCACTAAGTATTGAGGCAGAAACATCCACTTTTTATCTCCTCATCCGAACATTGTCCGCCTGGACGCGAACTACAGTGGCCAATTTGGAAATCTCTAAACCGACTGCAAACCCAGGTTTGCCTCAATACATCTCTAGCACAGTGCCAGTGTGTAGCCTCTCCACAGGATATGCGCCTCCTACTATGCTGCCCATCCTGCATTACCACCTGCAGTTTTCAGGATCTATACGAGGCCAACAATAGACCGTACAGATTGCCAAATATTGGTAAGAAAAAGTAGTTTGAGAGCATCAACACGAAAAGAAGAAGAAGAATACTCAAAAATTTACTCAAAAGCACTAGTGCTGTAAGAATTATAATACTTTTTACAATTATTACACGTACTTTTCCTTTATTTTTTATGATTACGCGACGCATGCGCATATAAAAGATTTCACTGTATTACACTGCCAGCCCACAAAAAAAGTTATTTAGTCGTTTGGACTTCAGCCAAATCTCAATTTTTCATGTACTTTCTCCCAATTTGACTGATTTAAATGTCATTATGGTTTCATTACGAACGTTGTGAGAATTGGGTCCCCACTCGCCGGAAATTGTAATATGTTAAATTGTCTTGCTGCTATATTTATTGGCGATAAACATATTATCTGTGATAATTTTTGTGTTAAATTATTTATTTGTTTTCATAACATGAGGTTTTGTAAAAATAATGTTTTCATATCTTGATTGAAATTGTTGTCAGTCAAATAAAGTGGGAGTCGATCTCGAAGTTTTTTCTGAATCGCAAAATGTGAAGCAACTGTTGCTAAGCTTTTTTATACCAAACTAATACTTGTGCTATAAGTCCTTGCTTTGTGCCAAATTTCAGGATTCAGGTTCATCGGGAAGTACCCTACGAATTTACATTCCCTTGAGAGTGTCGAAATATACGTTTTTATTTGCGACATAAACGGCCGTATCTTTTTTTCGTTAACTTAGAAGTTTAATTTTTTCACAGCTTCAACGGACCGCAGACTTGAATATATGGTTTTAATTTCAACTCGATACGTCCACGCGTTTCCGAGATTGACAGACAGACAGACGAACAACGAAGTGATCCTATAAGGGTTTTGTTTGTTTTTTTGAGGTACAGAACCCTAAAAGTAGTAGGTTTGTAAATATTGTGGAGAAAAACTGACGAAGAAAATAATTTCATCAAGATCAAACATTGGGAAACAAACACATAAACCTATTTTTGTTAAAATGATTACTGAGGGGAAAATAACTGAATCTCTTACAACTTTTATTTCATGAGACGGATTATTTCACTTCTTAGTATAACAGCCGGGCAGCCAATAGAGTAAGTGGACTGAACTATTAAAATGTTCCCGTTTTTTAGTCTGATTTTCTTAGAAATACTTTTGCTGTGTAATGAAATAAGATACCTTGTAACACATACAAGATTTATTTCGTTTAAATAAGGTTTTTTTTTCAATGTAAATAGTAAATGTAGTTGTAAGGTTTTTTTGTTTTTCAGAAAAAATATATAGTAAGAATTGTAAGATACAACATTATTTTTAGTTTATGTAAAACCTGAGTTATAGTTTGTTCAGAATCAGTAACTGAATGGATTCCAATAGTTTTTACACCATGATAGATTTTTTCCCAAAAAGACCACAAGTTGGACACCGACACTACGTACAACACAGATCACGGCAGGTCATAGCGGGCAGTAAGCTTACTTATAACTAAAAGATTTTTCATGATTCTGTTATGAAATTTTGTACATAGATTCTTTACATAAAAAAACACTAAACACGTGTTCCGGGTTTCGCATATAGGTACTAAAACTACTGTTCTATGTGCTGCGGTCTTCCCGTTCGATTCGCCACCGTGCCTTCTAGGCTACAGCATTGCTGCTTACCATCAGTTAAGATCGCAGATAAGCTGTAGTATATTTCTATTAAAAAAAAGTGACAGTGTAGTTTAACCCTTCAGATACCGTAAATTAGAGACACAATAGTAAGACAATAGATGCGCGGCCACCGGTGGTCGCTTGGGGATTCATGAATTAAGGTGACAGTTATCATCATAGTTTTGATCCGAAAATGAATAAAAATCAATATTATTAGATTCAAGATATCATATAGCCTAACTCGTAAATGTCCATTGGCACAAACAAGCCGTTAAAAGTTTATGGACCAAGATATAGAGGATATAGATAAGTATATACTAGTTTGCGGAAAGCCAAAACGGACAAAATGGCTAAAAGAAAATGCCTACAAATCTGACAGTACGGGATTAGGAACGAAGCGAGGAAAAATTATACGTGACTATCGTTGGAAGAGGGAATATGCTTAAAAATATATTAATTTTTATTGTTGATGGGCTCACGCTTGGCCTATATCTCATTGCTGTAAGCATAATGAATGTATTACATAATTTTATTAATTATTTAATTGTGATACATAATGCAATATATCATTGACCGAAGTTTTTAATTCACATGACATGTTTTTCATTTTAATCATTTTATTAATTTTTTTTTCTTTAAATAATTTGTATGTTGTTTTTTTTTTAATTATTATTATTTATTAAAAAAAAATTGCATGAAGCTGTACCAAATATTACGTTAAATCAATATGGGGAATATACTGGCTCCTGTAATACAGTTTATAACTAGCACAGGAGCCAGGGAATTTCATTTATGTGTGAAGAATGAATTTTGTCAATAAATATTATTATTATTATTATTCCTAAATTGGTTTTGGGCATTTAGATTGGATACCTAACATCTAACTAGTATATCAATAAATATCCAAAAATAGAACAGTAATTGCGAAAACATTATCAAAATTGGTATCATTCAAGAATAAAGCAGCTTTCTATCGGTGAATAAAATTTTGCAATCGGACCAGTACTTTCAGAGATTACCACATACAAACAAAAAAAAAAAAACTTAAGGTCTGTCTAAAAAGTCAAACTAACTAACTAACTAACAGTAATTATTAAGGCAAAATGAAATCTGACGTAGTCAACACTGGTTCAATAATCAAAGTTGATTAAAAGATCTTGATCATAGTTTACTAATAGATGAACCTTATAAAAAGTATCAAATATAAGTATTTTTTAAATGATTAAATATTATACAAAATTCCCAAGTCGGTTGACTTTTTGGACAGACTATACATCTTTATAATATCAGTGTAGATATACTTAAAAATACCAATATTATGTCAATTACGAAAGGAAATGGTCCTTAATTTTCCTCATAATAAGGTTGATCTTGATTTAAGTGAAATTAATTGTTCTCGGCAGTTTGCAATAGGTTTCTAACTACTTACCGATTACACTGCTTCAGTTGTTAGGACCAGCAAAGTTTTAGCCATCAGCAACCACTGTTACTACCCACTACGACTCTCGATGTAGCAATTGATTATAATTATATCTATTTCGAAAATTATTAAACTGATACTGTTCTACCTAAATACTATTGAATGTTCTGAACTTGAGGGGATCGTGGTTCGGTTATTACCGCCGCAGGGTTCGTTCGGTTAAGCAACATATTCGTCTATCTATAGGGTGACTGGTAATTAGTGATCAATAATTATACACGTGATTGTACTCATGATTACAGACAACTTCCCCAAATAAACTTTTTTTTTATTAATCATACACTTTATTGCTAGTATAACAATAACAGAGCAAATATTTTTTTAGCAACAGATTGTGATTGGTGCCTCCTTTTAGGTAAATAATGCCTGAGGAGACTCCGCAGTTCCATAACTTAACAATATATCAATATTTTTTGGTTTTTATAATTACCAGTTACATATATTTGTATAAAGATGTATGTGTGCGTTTGCGAGTGTGGGATGCGTGTGTGTGGGGGGGGGGGCGGGTGCGTGTGTGTGTGTGTAGCGTGCGTGTTACGTTTTATACTCATTATTTAACTTATATTATTTAACCGGAACGTGTAGGTACCTACACTGATTACATACACCAATAGGTTTGGAAGCGGGGCGGCTGCACTATCACTATTGTAGGTAAGGTGCATGAGACAACGGCGTTACGCGGCTAACAGCTGAGAGGTCGCAGGCGCACGCGCGCGAATTTGCGCGAACAGCTGTTTTGTTATTGTGATAAAACTAAAGAGTATAAAAAAAGTTTCTTTGGGAAAGTTGTTTGTAATCATGAGTACAATCACGTGTATAAGTATCGGTCACTAATTACCAATCACTCTATATACAGAGTTATTTGTAAAACGAGAAAAGAAAAGGAAGAAAAGAAAAGGAAGGAAGAAAGAGGTTGCCAGCAACCTCTCAGGATTATGTTACTAACATCATAAACAAACAACTTTTGTTCTATGACTGTTAAAAATTTGTAATATTTTAGTTCATCAGATTTTTATACAAAAATAAAAATATTGAACGTTCTAAATGTTACGAAGTTTTCATCGTTGTCAAAAATCGTTGTTTTTTTTTATAAGGCTCACGTTTGACCAGTATCTCACCTGATGGTAAGCGATGATGTGGCCGACGATGGAACACGCTTGCCTAGAAGCAATCTATTCACTCTCGACTTAAAGACCTCTAGGTTATAGCTATCAGGAAACACAGACTCCGGCAGGGAATTCCACTATACTGTACGCATAATGAATGTATTCCCAAAATGCTTTGTACGTATGGGTGGGATGTCCACCATATACCGGTGGCGCAACGCCTTACGTCTTGTGGTCCGATGATGGAACGGAAAATAGAAAGATAGTTTTATCCCACCCCAACTCATGGTCCCCCTACAGCCGGACGGTGAAGCAACACGGAGTGCACTGGAGAACATAAATCTCGTCAATTGAACACAGAATTGATACTAATCGCTTGAACGGAGCCGTTTTATGTGGCCGAGCCGAGAATAGCCGTAGTATTGTAGACACAGTTACAGGTAACTGTGAATGGATGTAACTGTTAATAATGAACCATATCAAAGATGCCGCTGAAAAATAGATGGGTGTTGTCAGATCTTTATTAGTTATTCATTTATTTTACACCAATTCTTATTTAAAAAAAAAAAAACATTTTCATCGAAATATAATAACAATAATCTACTTGCCAAAAACAAAAATTCTGATTAAAAATTTAGCAATGTTCTTAAAAAAAAAAGTTTTATAAGAAATGTGTCTATTACTGAAAAAAATATGTGGAATAATTATGAGTTCTTTATTAATGATTAAGAAGGAATCCAGTGTCAAAATGTCATACAAGTATGCACAACATCCACAGTAGAATGAGGTTTAAAACAGAAAAAAAACAACCTAGCAGACAAACTCTTAAAACAGAAAAAGAATCGTCAAAATCGCTTAATATTTGACGTAGATATCGCTGAACAAGATACAAAAAAAAAGATCAGACCACAGATATAGATAGGACAATCCATATCTGTGAATCAGACGACTTGAGAACCTCCTTCGTTTTTGGAAATCGGTTAAGATTGTCCTCAAAGCCACGACAGGTTGTCTAATGCTGGCCATACACCATCCTACCTATCGTTCAATCGGTAGGAGTCATACCAATCCACTCCCACACACGGAACTACAGATTGGATCAAACCTGTAGCGTCAAACCCATTGGACGATTGGTAGGATGGTGTATGGCCGGCTTAACCAGACTTGTAATCTACGCTAGTACATATTATAAAGAGGTAATTTTTTTTTTGTTAGTAGGAGGTAATCTCTGAAAGTACTGGTCCGATTGCTAAAATTTTTTCACCGGTAGAAAACTGCTTTATTCTTGAGTGACATAGGCTTTTTATGTACGCTGGCAAAGCTGCGGGAAAAAGCTAGTCATTTAAGTAAACGAGTCAAAGGGTCTTGACAGACAGACAGACGAACGGACAACAAAGTGATTGTATAAAGGTTCCGTTTTTTACAAGCTTTTATTTAGTTTCAAACTTAAGTGGCAATGGGCAGGGCACATTGCTCGCAGAACAGATGGCCGTTGGGGCCGAAAGGTTCTGGAGTGGCGACCGCGTACCGGAAGACGCAACGTTGGAAGGCCTCCAACAAGGTGGTCTGATGACCTAGTGAGGATTGCGGGAAGCCGATGGATGCGAGACGCGCAGGAGCGTTCGTTGTGGCGACGCTTGGGGGAGGCCTATGTCCAGCAGTGGACGTGTATCGGCTGAAATGATGATGATGATGATGATGATGATTTAGTTTCATCTGTCCTCATGTTTGTCTGTCATCAAATCTTGCAAATTAAAATTTGACCCACTTTCCGGTTACCGATTGAGCTGAAATTTTGCATGAATGAGTAAATCAGATGACAGTACAAAATAATGGTGACATGGAGCTGATCTGATGTTGGAACTGGAAGGTGGCTCTAGGTACTTCGTAGTTAAACGACAGAACCCCATTGAGTTTGGGCTCGTATGATTCGTCTTGACGAGTATTAATTATATAGGTACACCCAGCTATAAAAGCTTGCTATAAAAAAATATTTTCATTAAAAGCTTGTTTTCTTTTGAGGTACGCAACCCTAAAAATACGAAAAAGTTGGTCAAATCAAGAGAAACAAGGCAGACTTTAAAATTCCCAGCAAAGTTTGGCGTAAATTATTAAAGTAGAATTTCCATTATAAGATAGACTTCAGCAAAATTATGATTAGCATACAGAACAACAGATTTAGCTCAACTCCGGAATATAGGACGAAACTAACTAATGGATCTCTTTTCTGAAATATACGGAGAATTGGAGAAGTTTCATTGTTTTTGAGGTTATTTTTTCTCTCATCATGACAATATTAATGATTCTTTACAAATGCTTTAGTTTATAAATGAATATCTCTATCATACTTAAAAATACCTACATAACTAATTATATTGTAGGTACTTATAAAAAACCAAATTAAAAAAAAGAACTTTTTCCGAAATGAGGTATTTATTTGTTTCTATGTGTTTTGTACTTTCTGTAATATCTACCTTTTAGTTTCTTTGTGTCAGACTTTTACTGACTAATATTCACTCCTATGTTCTTTCTTTACCTTCATTTTAGGGCCTCGGGTTCTCTTTCACACGTCCAATTACCCCTGTAGGCTTCTACCCTGCTGCAGGCATTTGTTTTGCTGACCAGAATCTTCTACCAGAAAACCTTTTTTATTTATTTAAACTTCAGGTACAGTTCCTAGTGGTATATACACGGACTTAATGCAACAAGGCATAAATTCTCTACCAGTTATCCTTTGGGTTAAAAATGTTATCTTTTTTAACCTAACCTAACACTTAGGTAAGCTAACACCTACCTAAATCTTATCAGTGACCTCTAATTTTTTCCTGTCACTTTCATACCCAAACACCACTCTGATTAAGGAAGGTTGAAGATTTTGGACGTATAGAAAGAAGATCAAAGCGAGAAAACAATTTATTTAAGCGGAACGACGCAATATTAGAACTAGCTAACAAACGTAATCATTATACATATAGTGTGGGATTCTCTTCCGCAGTATGTGTTTCCAGACTGCTACAACCTAGAGGTCTTTAAGTCAAGAGTGAATAGATTACTTCTAGGCTAGCGTGCTCCATCGTCGGCCACATCATCGTTTACCGGTGACATGGTGGTCAAACGCGAACCTATACATAATAAAAAAAAAAAAAAAACCCTGGTTCACTCAGTAGAAAGTGAAAAGAGAAATAACAAAAGGAGGATTGAAAAAACTGTGTGTAAGACTGAAAATAAAATAAACAAAGAAGTACAGATGATACAACTTTTAGTACAGTACGCAGAATATTTAAAACTGTAGTATACAGACGCTCGGTCGTGTAGTCATAACTTTGGTAACGTAACACAAACGCAAACGTATGAGTTATTCATAATTACTTTATTCATTCAGTTTTATGATGATACATTTGAGAGCTGCACTAGAAGTGAGATAGATTTTTTATATTATATATATAAAAGAATCTATATTTTTATATTCCACAATCGATCGTAAAGAGCGTAAAGAGGGATATACAATATTATATTGTTCTACTAGCTTTCCGCCTGCGGCTTCGCCCGCGTGGACTACAGATTATATCGCGCGGGCAGAGACCCGTGCTCAGCAGTGGAATTATAGGTAGCCTATGTGTTATTCCAGTGTCTCTTCTACCTACCTACCAAATTTGATCTAAATCCGTTCAGTAGTTTTTGCGTGAAAGCGTAACAGACAGACAGACAGACAGAGTTACTTTCGCATTTATAATATTACTAGCTTTTGCCCGCACGGCTTCGCTCCCGCTCTTCCTTACTCTACCCTACTCTACCCTACTCTACACTACTCTACCCTACTCTACCCTACTCTACCCTACTCTACCCTACTCTACCCTACTCTACCCTACTCTACCCTACTCTACCCTACTCTACCCTACTCTACCCTACTCTACCCTACTCTACCCTACTCTACCCTACTCTACCCTACTCTACCCTACTCTACCCTACTCTACCCTACTCTACCCTACTCTACCCTACTCTACCCTACTCTACCCTACTCTACCCTACTCTACCCTACTCTACCCTACTCTACCCTACTCTACCCTACTCTACCCTACTCTACCCTACTCTACCCTACTCTACCCTACTCTACCCTACTCTACCCTACTCTACCCTACTCTACCCTACTCTACCCTACTCTACCCTACTCTACCCTACTCTACCCTACTCTACCCTACTCTACCCTACTCTACCCTACTCTACCCTACTCTACCCTACTCTACCCTACTCTACCCTACTCTACCCTACTCTACCCTACTCTACCCTACTCTACCCTACTCTACCCTACTCTACCCTACTCTACCCTACTCTACCCTACTCTACCCTACTCTACCCTAATCTATTGGATAGGTGAGCCTGTTCTTGAGTTATAATATAACAACGAAAAGTGGCATTGATTTTTATATATATAGATAAGTAGGGATGTACCTTATACCTATAACTGCGTATACCTACAATCATCGTCTCCCTAGCCTTTTCCTAACTAGCTTGGGGTCGGTTCCCAGTCTAACCGAATGTGGCTGAATACTCAAGTTTTCCACGTGTATCACGTTTTTCAAAACACGAAGAAATAAATGTGACAGCTCGCGGGGGTTGCTTAGCGCACAGCTTGATACGATAAATACAATAAATTGTAATGGTAGAGTTCGTTTACTCTTTTGCACTAGTGCGGAAAACCAGTAGATTGCGAGTCTAAATGCGGCTAGGTGTATTAAAAAAGTATTACAAGAAGATAGAACCAAAGACAAGTAGCTTTCAAGGAACGGGGTGGGTTTTTAGTCAGTAAGAGTCTGCCATTATATCTCTCTCCACCCAAGAGCGGGGGTTGTCATTGGATGATTTTTGCCCACCAAAAAAAAAAGACGCAAGTGTTTTTTTTTAATGTAAAAAAGTTATGTCATTGAGGGTAAATCCTACACTAATAAGCAAATAAGCATTTTTATTATCTCCAATCCTACACAATATCATCTCCGTTGCTATAAAAAGTGTAAGCCCAAACGTAATCATTATGGAAATCTTCAATTTTCCACTTGCCACGTTCTGTTAAGTATAACAAGAACCATGTTACACAAAATAGATAGGTACAGAAGTCAATCTCATGTATGTACTTCACTTTTCATTCCTATGCTCAGCAATCCCTCTAGGGTCGGCGCCGCTCTTTCAGAGCGCGCTCGGACGCGGTGGTAAATCTATATAAACTGTTAGTCTCACTAAAACTCGAGAACGGCTGAACCGATTTGGGTAATTTTAGTCTTGAAATATTCGTGAAAGTCCAGACAAGGTTTAAACGGTGAGAAAATCAGGAAAACATGACAAATAAAATCGAATACAACGCCATCTCTAATCAAAATGTCCTTTTGAAATGAATTATGCTGGTTCTGGTAATGCTTGTAGATGGCGTTATCCTTTGACAGCTTAGCTTAAAGGACTAAAGCAGTGCGTAGTTTGTCGGGTCAGCTAGAACCTAATAGAAGTTGTAAAAATATTACATGGCCACAAATCCATGTAATTATCTGCCTACCTAAATGTTCTGCGTTACGTAAAAACAAACTATCAAAGTACAAGCAAATACCTACCTTATTACGTCTTAAAACTGATAGCTTAAGAAACGATAATTCAGCAATTAATGTTGAATTTAAGTACAGTTATACCTTTTTTTTTGCTCCATTATTTCACAAAAAAGTTCACAGACGCGTGTCTTAAGCGGATGCATACGCGCTCACAATGACTTGAGTTGAGCCGAGATATCGTGTCCGTGAAAGGTGTCTGTGTGCGTTGCTCGAGCGCGTTTTGTATGTAGATTGACTTCTGTACCTATCTATTTTGTGCATGTTATATGTTGTAGCCTACGTAGCTCCAATAAATCTTCAAGTTCGTACTTATGTAGCCACACATTGTGCCGATGTTATTCCTCCTAAAAATAACTTGAGTAACTTTATGAAGTCAGTAGCAAGATATCTCGGGTAAGTTATTCCGCGCAGGGGCGCCGGCTTTTGAAAACCTCATGGGTGAAATACACAATAATCGACCGACAAATAAATAAATGTCCTACTTATAAATCTTTCATTAACAAACATTTGTCTTGGTGCGGGAATTGAACCCGCGTTGACTAAAAACAGGTCTTCGGGTAGTAAAAAAATGCCCATTCCTAAAAAGCAATTACTGATCAGCAAAGCTGAACTGGAGAGCAGTGGTGGCCGAATGGTAACGGTCCCGACTTACGAGTTGTAGGTCGCGGGGTCAAACCCAGCCAGGGGCGTTACTTTGTGTAGTAATAATTTATTTCATCACCATTGCTCTCAAAACGGTGAAGAAAAACATCGTGAGGAAACCGGCATGTTCTAGAAATAAAAATTCGAAGACATATGACATCCACCAATCCACACTGGGCCCGAGTAGTGGATTACGGCTCATTCCCTCTCCTAGAGAGCAGGCCTGAATCCCAGCAGTGGGAACATTATAAGGCCGACTATGATTACTATGATTACTGATCTGTTTCTTGATGTCTATTCTCAGGAGTGCTCGGCCCCCACTTCTTAACCGACTTCTTAAAAAAGGAGGAGGTTCTCAATTCAGTTGTTTGTATTTTTTTATTTTTGTTTGCGCAAAACTTCGTCGCTTGTCAACCGATTTGAAAAAATATTTTTTTGTTAGAAAGGGTATAGAAACATAGAAACTTCCCAAATGGTCCCATAGTCACCAAGTTGGCATCTGATGATGGAATCTTGGCGAAATCGAGGGAACTCCTCAAATACAATTCATATTTTTGGTGAAGTTGGTTATTTTTTTTTTTTATAAAAAAAATAACCAACTTCAGGTTTTTCAGTAGCTTTTTTATTTCTCATGCTCGAGCCACCGAGCATGAGAAATTTCATCATTCACCCACGGCGTCGGCGCCCCTGGCTCCGAGTTTATTCGCTTAACATAGCATTTGTATCGGATGTCGGGTCGAGCTTCTAGGTCGAGATTTCTATTTTTTTTTTTGTTACACTTTGAAATTAGATCAGGTTTTTGCTTTGCAAGGGGATATTTTTCTTTGAAATTGTGGACAAGTTATCTGTTAGAACTAGCGCTAATTTTGGAGTTTTTTTGCAGGATATATTTCTTTTGAAAAAAACGTATAATGATATTTGTAAGGGATTGTAAAGCAGGTACACTCAGGGAAACAGTAGAAACATCTCATAAACACAATAACACAACCTCTGAAAATTGCAGCTCTCTATCGTTTAAGGTTAATGAGATACAGCCCGCTTACAGACGGACAGATAGATATCAAATAGTATTTAATAGCATTTGTATTTTTTTTTTGTGGTGGGAAATCATTTATTTATTTTACTATTTATGTACACACAAAAATAACAAAAAAAGATAATACATTAGAGACATTAGTACAAAGGTATTGCTTATTTCCAAAGAAATTTCTTCCAGCAGACCTGCGAAAGGAGAAATGAAAAAAAAAAAGAAATGTAGACAATAGTGTTTAGGAAGCAAAAAAAGAATGTGTGAAGTCTTAATCCAAATATAATTAAATATAAAAATAATATAACTATAACTTATACTATAAATATATAACATATCTACATAATACATACAATACATAAATAAATATCATAGTTAAGAGGAAAGATAGTGCTCTTTTACACGATTTTTAAAAAGCGTAATCGATTTTAAATCTCGAATGCTAGGTGGAAGTGATCATCATCATCCGCTCTAAGTTGGAGCGAGAGAACGTGTCAGACTTTTACTGACTAACACCAACCTGTGGTCCTTCAGTTGCCCTTTACATTCCCTCCTCTTTCGAGCATTCCCGCAGCAATTAGTTTGTAAAAAAATCTGAAAAATCGATTACGGAATAAAAAAACAAAATTCAACCGAGCGAAGTCGTGAACAAAGTGCTAGTATAAAATAGAATAAAAAGCACTTTTAAACTTAAAATAGTACTTAGCATTTCAAAGATAAAAAAATGAATTCCGATTTTACGTCAGTCTTTTAGCCGTCCAACTAAAATTCCCAACTGAGCGAATTTAAAAAGTAATTTAAACTTGTAAGATACTTAAATCTGCCATTCCTTGTCATCTGGGAAGGAACTTGGTTAAAAGAGGGTTAGATTTAACCCATTGACTGACTTTATCGATCTCTTTGACGCCTCATTAGTTAGAGTTATTACATTAGTGACTGCGGAGCTTTGCGGATAGAACTGAGTTAATAGCGATTTAAGATTTGAACTTTGCTTGCATCTTTTGTTTGTTATTCAAACTCATCGTCTTTCGGCTGCCAGTGGCTTATTTCAATTTGTTTTTTAATTTCCTTTTTTTATTACCTGTCACAAATAATAGAAGCAACAAGAAATATGTAACCCAGATTATATGTAGGTATACTCATTTAATTTTGTTCCAATAAAAATTTATTATTATTATTATTAATCTGATTTGCAAGACTGTCCATGGAGTTTTTTGCACGTTCTTCTCCATAGAGATCATTTAGGAGGAAAATCATCCAATGACTTCTCCAGGTCTGGGTAGAGACTCTGCGCTCCTTTCTTGCCTTGCATTCCAGGACTCCAGGTTTTCCTTTCTGGGCTCCTACGGTTTCGCTGAAATCTATTAGAGGCACGCGTTGAGCGTGTAGCTCAGGAGTGGACATCCCTATAGGAGACTGTGTTTCCTGATAGCTACAACCTAGGCGTCTTTAAGTGAAGTGTGAATTTGTTACTTCTCGTCTTGGGGTCTAGGTGAGATTGTGGTCAAACCAACCACAGTTAGTAAGTTGTTTGAGATTTGCCTGATGGGGTCTTCCCATCCGATTATAATTTAGGTGTCTTCAAGGCAAGAGTGAATAGGCCCTTAATAAACTAGTGCGCCTTACCATCAACGATTGCATCACTGCTTACCATCAGGTAGGATCGCAGTCAAGCACTAGTTTATATCAATTTAAAAAAAAACGAGTCCTACCAATAATACAAAAAAAAAACTTAGCCGACAAAAATATTCTCTTATTAAAATCTGCGTCAGTTTAAAATAAGAATCCGATAGTACCTAATTGGTCTGATCCTATCCAAATCAACAAACAGGTCTAGGTCACTAACCTCATTGAATTTATTTAGACCTTACTTGAAAATTTGTTGTGGAGACCGAAAATAAAAGAGTCGACAGAATAAAGGCCGGTACACACGGTAAAGATGCTTTCATTAATTAATTAGACTAGCTCTCTCGGTAAATGATGTTCTGCTATACATAACTAAATTTTGATCGTTTTAATCCCTTGGAGGGTCGATCCGGTACATGGAACACTATCGATTTATAACGATAAAATAAAAAAATATAGTACTTTTTTTAAACTCATATTAATTTACGCATGTACGTAATTAATTTCTTTGAGAAAACGTCAGCTCAGCCAAAGGCAGAGTCCAATGACCTGTAGGTAGTTAGTACGCAACGCCGACTATTACCTACAAGTCATTGGACTCGCTCAGCTGACGTTTTCTTAAAGAAATGAATTTGTAATATATCATCTTCATCGTGTGATTTGCTTTATCAAATGTAAAGCTGGTACTAGGGCCAGGATTAGCTCCGAAAGACAGTCCAGCCCCTGTATCAAGGCATGAAGGAACGGGGTGGGTTTTTAGTCAGTAAAAGTCTGAAACTCTTTTTTTTTCGTTGGGAAAAATCATCCAATGACAACCCCCGCTCTTGGGTGAAGCGGGAGATAATGTCAGACTCTTACTGACTAAAAACCCACCCCGTTTCTTCTAGCCTCTTCATACCGGGGCTCGAGCTTCCTTTCGGATAACCCTGGCCCCAGTAGGCTCTCACGATCTCCCACTCCGCCCAAGAGCGGGGGTTGTCATTAGATGATTTTACCACAAAAAAAAATAAAACTGACAAATTATAAAATTAATTATAAGTATTATAGTAGGTACTTCATCGTATGTCACAGCCTTACATGTTTAGTGGCTATTTGCTATTTTTTTCTGAAAGTCAAATTTTTTTACATTCACCTAGTTATATGTGCATGCTGTGGTCTCCTGTAACTGAAGGAGCATACGTTAAAGGACCCCATGCCTAATGATTTATACTGTGTCTGTGTAACCTTTGTTGGAGATCCAAATAAATAAATAAATATCGTTGTGGATTGGTCGCTTTATTAATAAGACAACAATGATGAAAAGCAACAAAGAAATATTTGGAGCTATTTTTGTGATATTTCTATTTATTCAAACAGTACCTCCTTATGAAGACTGGCCTGTTGATCTAGTGGTCAGTGGCCCTGACTGCTGTACTGGAGGTCGTGAGTTCGATTCCCACCCAGGACAAATGATAGTGTGATGAGCATGATCATTTGTTCTGTTTCTGGGTGTAATTTATCTATAACATGTAAGTATGTTATTAGTTGCCTAGTACTCATAACCTGCTTAGCTTGGAACCAGACAGCGTTATGTGATAGTTGTGGAATATTATATTCTATTATCTTTTTACCAACCAGGGCGGCATAATTGCATGTTCGAAAAAGCCCTTCTTTACTGAATAAAAAACTTTTTATTAAAATTTTGAGCTTCTTTTCTTCATTTATAAAATGAAGACAAGTTCAAATGTAAAGACAGATAGGTTCCAAGGGTTTACAAACTATCAAAGCACAACCCCGGGTAGTAAAGATAACACTAACATATTCACCGCTTGGTTGAGCAAGATGTTGCAATGTAGCATGACTGGAAAATTTTAACCAAAACGACGAACACTCTGACATAGTAGCATAGTCGGCCTTATAATGGTCCCACTGTTGGGACTCAGGCCTCCTCTCTAGAAGAGGGAATGGGCCGTAATACACTACGCGGGCCCAGTGCGGGTTGGTGGATGTCACATGTCTTCCAATTTTTTGGTTCTAGGACATGCCGCTTTCCTCACGATGTTTTCCTTCACCATTTTGAGAGCAGTGGTGATGAATTAAATTACACAAAGTAATGCGCCTGATTGGGTTTGAACCCGCGACCTGCAACTCGTAAGTCGGGCCGTTACCACCCGGCCATCACTGCTCTCTCTGCTCTCTGCCATAGTGCCATTAACTATTGTTGCATGTTTCATGTATTGACTTAAGTATTTTAATTATGTTATGATTCAATTTATTTTTATTTAAATAATTTTATTGGAATAATTTTTGTATTTTAACCTAAATAATTTATTATTATTTTTAATATATTTTTTTTTACTTTTATAATTTCAATATGACATCAACAGGTGAATTGAGTTGCATTTAATGTAATCTACGCTAATATTATAAAGAGGGATAATTTGTATTTATCTATGTGTTTTGTTTGTAATGAATAAACTCACTAACTGCTGAGCCGATTACAAAAGTTATTTCACCATTGGAAAGCTACATTCACCCTGAGTCAACAAACAGGCTATGTTTATTTCCCGTGCGAAGCCGGGATGGGCCGCTATTTTAGTATAGCTGTGTAATGTGTAAATTGTAATTTTAGGTGTCCTAATATGGGAACAATTTCATAAATAAATGAGTATTATTATTACAGTTAAAGAAAAGAAAGAAAGAAAACATGTTTATTCTGCCCGTATAGACACACAAATATTTTTTAAGCTAAAACAATTTTGGGGATAGTCAAAACTCAAGTAGAAATAGATAGGATCCGTCGCAATCACCATCATCATAATTTCAGCCGAAGGACTTCCACTGTTGGACATAGCTCTCACACACACAGGATTCTAAAATTAGAATAAATTCAGAGCGTTAGCGAGCGAATCAAAAGAGCAAGAGGTGAAAAATCTTTGCAGTCGAGTGCAATACGTAACTTTTCATCCCAGCAAAAAAAAAGTACATCAAGGAGGTTCTGAGTCTGAATTTTTAACAAATTAAAAAAAAAGTTGTATGACAAATTTGATATCACGGAGGTAGAAATAAATAGGTTTAATTATGTTTTGAATTCATAAACATACCGCACGCGATATTCTAAATTCAATTTTACTTAATCTCACTAGAGAATAAAGTCGGCTTTTGCTCTCAGATATCGAAGAGCAAAAATACTCTTTCCGAGATGGGGGGATGAAAATAACTATTTCTGATTCAGTTTACTGCAGTAGGTCATTTATTTTTGCGCGTTATAAAATTCGCAATAAACTCCTAAAGTCCCTCTTAAGAGACAAAACTGAATATACACTAGAAAGGGTAAACTTTTCTGAATTAGAAGTAGCTACGAGATTTTTCCTGTACATTGCTTTTTTGAAAGGTTTACAAACATTTGTTCAACAATTTATAACATAAACTTGTTCAAAAGTTATGAACAGTACTCAAAATTCCCCGTATCATATTTTTTTTTCAATAAAAACTTCAAAAACTTCGACTAATATCAATTGTCTGGAAAATAATAAAAACTAAAAACAGACATATTTTATGGACCAATAAAAAAGTTTACAATGGCTCATTTTGTTTTGTTCTCTTAAGTAACTTTTGTTATTGTGAACAATTTATACAAATGATTTTATATCCAATTAGTTGTTGTGTGTTATGTATGAATCTTGTTCGATAAGCTTTCTTTAGGAGTTCGTACCTATGGAAGAAAAATGCGACAGAATGGAAAAAAAAATGTGTTGCGCCGACCTCAAGTAATATGGGATAAAGGCAGGAAGAAGAAGAACCACCACCACTACAACCGCCTTATCTCTATCTTTTAATGCACCTACCACTATTTTTCTCTGCGTCATCCATAAGTTGACTGGCGTCGACGATTGCTCCTGGCTCTTCCCGAACGATCATCTATTTGCTCGTCGTCCGCGAGCCTGTGCTTACCGTGGCTGGAGTTAGGGGCAGGGTCTGGGTACAGCAGCAGGTCATGAGGACAACCGTTCCCTTAGAAAGATAAAAAAATAATAAAAAAAAAATAACTGACATTGGGTGTCTCGCGCCTGCTCCAAGTAGGTCCAATTCAGCAAAAATGCCAGACAACCACGTGGTAGTTACCTGACGCTGGTTTTCAACTTACCCTTACGCGCGCGGCTATTTCTTTCGCTAGCATTACTGCTACGCAGAAGGAGTTGACTGCCTGTCATTCCTCCTCGCTTCGGACCATGGCCTGAACTAATAAGACCCAGCGCGAGAGATCGCCACCATCAATTGCCTCCACGAAAGTTGGTAACCATACGTCCATGACTTGTCCTATCAGTAGAATGGACCTTTAGTCTCAAAGACAAAGTTCGCCGCCTCCTTAATCCAAATAAAGCAATATCTAAGATGACCTAAAGGATTAATCTGCCAAAAATAGTTATGCCATAATCATATGTTAATCTTAAATAGAATAATACCAGGTCAACCATAAGGTCAATGTCTATATAAAAGAATATGTGGAAACGTAAACTTGTACGTTTACGTAACGACTTGTTTATGTTTTGGCAAAAGTTATGACACATTTGAATGATATATTTTACGACCAATTTCCAATGATTGGAGAAACGAAGCTGGAAAGGCAGAAACAGATTAATATCAGACGCCTAAATAAATAACTAGTGACCCTTTTTTATGGAGGGGAAAATCATCCAATGGCGGTAGGTGTAAATAAGTCAAGACGTGTTTTCATCAGCTAATTTTAATTTGAAATTTAAATATATAATAAAGTGTCTTTTTATAATTAAATTAATCATTTTGGAGAAGTTATTAAGAATAAAAGTGCTACTTGCATTGGTGAAACAGTCCATGTAAGTTTACACATAAAAATTACACCACCTGCCAGCTGTTCACTAGTACTAATTAGTCATTACACAATTATTCACTTTTCCTGCACAATGTCTCAATTAGATGACATCCAATCGGCCCAGAAAGACCTAGAGCAGTGTTTCCTGAAGAAGATGAATGAACTTGAGGCACAGATCCAATGTGCTGGACCTGCAAAGGACACCGTAGCCAGGATTGCAGAGGAGTTCCGAGCGTTCAGGGAGCTTATGTTCGGGATGCTAGGAGTTCTCAGGAAGCAGATCATGGAGTGCTCCAAAGTGGTCGACAGATTGGAGACACACACTCGACGGAAAGCCCTTATTTTCACTGGGTTTCCTGAGACGAACAATGAAGATTGCAGGGCTCTAGTTTTAGATATACTGCACAATAAACTGGCTCTTCCGGATATAGTACCAGCTTCTATAAAAATGTGTCACAGGCTGGGGGCGCCGAGCAAGGATCACACACGCAGCAGACCAATATTGGTGAGGTTCTCCAGTGTTGACTGTAAGTCAGCCATTTGGAAGGCAAAATCTTCATTGAAGGGCTCCACAGTTACAATCAAGGAGTTCCTAACCAGAACTAGGCAGAGTATCTTCAGCAGGGCACGATTGCACTACGGCATGCAGGCTTGCTGGACTCAGGATGGGGTTATTGTGGTCAGATCTCCAGATGGAATGCGGCATAGGGTCACCACCTTGGAGGAACTCAATCTCTTGGTGGCTAAACACCCTAAGAAGGCAGGGGCATCAGCTGCGGCTACCGGAGGCAGGCCAGGTATTGGAGTCCGGAAGAATTAAACATTAAGTAATTGCTTTTCTTAGTTGCAATCTTGCTTCTATAACTTTTGGCATAATTTCAATGTTTCTTTTTGTGCTTGTGCTCGTCATACTTCTACTAAATATTGTGTAATTGTTGTTGTTATATACCCGCTTCATAATTTCCTTTTTCAATGTTTTATAAATTAGTGATTTTGATGGTATACTATAATTTGTTTGTTACTTTTTTCTAAAATTTTAACAATGTCACTGTCAACTGTCAATGTCATAAATGTTAGTGTGACGTTTAATCGCTCCACGAAAATGGCGTTTCGTTTTTGCTAACGTAACTTTTTGTTTTGCTTCTCGCTTGTTCAGTATTTGCTTTCTATTATTTGTTTTCTTTTTGTCTGTAATGTTGTATCTTTTAATTGTTGTGTTCTACTGGTGGTACTGGCGGGTGGTGCACAGTTATGGTGTTGCACCAAAAGACTGAGTATTGAGCTTAGTCAATTAGTATATTGATATTTATCTATATATATTTTTTTTTAATTTATTATTTTATTTATGTTATGTGATAATGATTCGTTTCATTCAGCTATTGATTCTGTCTGTTCTTCCGCTGATGCTAGTTTTATTTCTTTGCCCGGCACCCTTGGTGATTCTGTGCGTCAAAGTTTTAGTCAGCAAGGAAAACATGTGTTTAATGTTTGCCACATTAACGCCCAGAGTGTGCCAAGTCACTATAGTGAACTGTTCGACACCTTCTCGGATGCCGATGTCCACGCCGTTCTGATTTCTGAGAGTTGGCTTAAGCCCCATCTGCTATCTACTTCCTATTCACTTCCTGGGTTCATCCTAATTCGTAACGATAGAACTGGAAAGGGAGGTGGCGGTGTCGCCATCTATCTACGTAGTGACTTCCCGTTCAAAATCGTTGCCTCTTCACCCTCACCTTACGGTGCCTCCGCTGAATACCTTTTTCTGGAGATCTATATAAAAGGAGTCAAGACCCTACTCGGTGTTGTTTACTGTCCGCCTACAGTGGACTACTTTAGCAACCTTGAACTGGCACTTGAGTCTATCGGGTCAGAGTATGCACATTGCGTCATCATGGGCGATTTCAACACCGACCTTACTCTCCCAACCCCTCGTTCCCGTAAACTCCTTCACATAATTGAGTCCGTAAGTCTTCATGTTCTTCCACTGCAGCCCACTCATTTTAATGCTTCTGGTGATGACACGTGGCTCGATTTGATCCTAACGTCCAATCCCTCCCTTGTTTCCTCTCACGGTCAGTATCCCGCCCCTGGTTTTTCCCACCATGACCTCATTTTCCTTTCATATGTCCTAAAACCACCAAAACCTCTCCCTAGAATTCTGCACATGCGTTGTTTTGCTCGAATGGATGTTGAAAGGCTACGTCAGGATGCGTCCAAACTGGACTGGGGAGACCTTGCTGAGGCAAGGACCGTAGATGACAAACTAAGCATTTTCAACCAAACTGTCCTAGCTCTCTATGACAGACACGCGCCTGTAAAGAGGGTTAAACTTAGGCGTCCTCCTGCTCCTTGGATGTCGTCTGCGGTTCGCATAGCGATGAAGCATCGAGATCGGGCCTTTCGAAAGTTTAGAACGGATCGCTGCGAAGTAAATAAAAACCTCTTCAAAACTGCAAGAAATCGGTGTAATCAGGTGATACGCAATGCCAAACGCCGCCACATTCTTGATAACATTTCATCTTCTTCTCCTGCTGATACCTGGAAATTCTTAGGAACTCTTGGTATCGGTAGGGCACGTCATGTGGATTTCCCCAAGACCATTGGCCTAGATGATATCAACCGTCACTTCACAACCACTTGCCATTTGGATACACAAACGTTGTCTCAGACGGTGGATTTCATTGCTGGCCTACCTAGTCCAAACATAGAACCGTTTTGCTTTTCTCCAGCCACTCTGGATGAAATCAAAAAGATTATCCTGTCTATTAAATCCAAGGCTGTGGGCCATGACGACATTAGTCGTTATATGGTCACCCAGATCCTTGACTATCTTCTCCCACCGATTACTCACATAATAAACTTTTCCCTTGACTCTGGACAATTCCCATCCCTATGGCGCATGGCCTATGTCCGTCCACTTCCTAAAATCTCAAATCCCTCCCTGCCTAATCATTTTCGTCCTATTTCCATTCTTCCTTTCCTGTCTAAAGTGCTCGAAGCCTGCGTACACAAACAGCTTTCGGGGTTTGTGCACCGACACAGCCTCGTAAGCTCGTTCCAGTCTGGATTTAGACCTGGGCACAGTACTACCTCCGCTCTTCTTAAAGTGACTGGCGACGTTAGAGAAGCAATGGAGGATACAAAGGTTACTGTGTTGGTATTGATTGATTTCTCCAATGCCTTTAACGCTGTCAGTCACGACATACTCCTATCGATCCTTTCCCATCTTATGGTTTCTCCCGAGTCGCTGGAATGGTTCTCATCTTATCTTCGGGGACGCCGGCAGTCGGTTCGCGTTGATGAGAGCTCGTCGAGTTGGCGTGATCTGGATGCTGGAGTTCCACAAGGCGGTATTCTATCTCCATTGTTATTTTCCATCTTCATTAATTTTATTACTCACTGTCTTCGGTGTTCGTATCATCTTTATGCCGATGATCTTCAGTTGTATACGTCTGCGCGGGTGGAAGGTTTGTCAGACGCTATAGAGGATGTAAACCGGGATCTGGATGCTATCAGCAGCTGGTCTGATAGGTTTGGGGTGTCTGTAAACCCCTCAAAATGTCAGGCCATAGTTATTGGTAGCTCACGCATGATGGGTAGGGTGGCGGTAAGCTCTCTACCTCCTATTGTTTTCAATGGTACCGTCATTCCTATCAGCCCTAGTGTAAAGGATCTCGGTTTGCATCTTGACTCGACGCTTAGCTGGCAAAGTCAAGTTTCTAGTGTTTGTCAAAAAGTCAACGGAACTTTGCGGTGTCTGTATCGTCTGAGAAACTTTTTACCCGCAAAGACGAAGACAATGCTTGTGCAGACTCTGATTTTTCCTATTGTCGACTATGGTGACGTGTGTTACTTTGACCTGAACGCGGTCTTGCTGAATAAACTTGATAGACTCCTTAACAACTGCATCCGGTTCATATTTAACCTGAGAAAATATGATCATGTGTCAAACTTCAGGTCTGAGCTCAATTGGTTGCCTATACGCCAGAGAAGATCTTTGCGCGCCCTGACTACACTTTTCTCTCTGCTTAACTCTCCCACGCCTCCTTCTTATCTCATATCTCATTTTCAATATCTTTGTTCTTCACACGCAAGAAATCTGCGTTCTTCTAATAATCTCCTACTGCTCTGTCCTTCTCATACTTCTGATTTGGTTCATTCTTCCTTCTATATACAGTCCATCCTTCTGTGGAATGCGCTTCCTCTCGATATCAGGACGGCCAAAAGTCGGTATGAATTTAAGCGGAAGTTGCGGAATCATTTTCTTCACCAATAGCAGAATCGTCTCAAAACTTCTGTCCTTACTTTAAATTAATATATATGTAGTATATATATATTATATTAAATATATATGTATGTTTATTTTAAATATATGTATTCTTTTTTTTTTTGCTCTTTCTCAAATAATTTTTTCTGTATATGCGCCTACCATAATGTCTCTGCACCACCCTAGGTTGACTGGCAGAGAATGCCTAAGGCATTAAGTCCGCCTATGTACTTTGTGTTGCATGAAGATTAAATAAATAAATAAATAAATAAATCCAATGACCACCCCCGCTCTTGGGCGGAGCGGGAGATAGTGTCAGACTCTTACTGACTAAAAACCCACCCCGTTCCTTCTAGTTTTCATACCGGGGCTCGAGCGGGATTTCGGATAACCCTGGCCTCAGTAGGTTTCGACTCGGCTGGGCCCCTGCTGTTGTTGACAACTCCTTGAAGCGCGCGGGAACAATACGCGCCATCGATGACTTGGGCTCGGTCGAGACAGTTAACGGACGGTCGACTCGCCGTCCGCAAGCCCGCGTCTACGGTGGCCGGAAATCAGGATCAGAATCCCGGCGGCGGCGGCACGAGTGACCTGCCCCTGCTTTGTACGAGTTTTGCGACTTGGAAACCATATTAAAAAGTACTAATTAATAAAGCTGCTTTCAAAACGGAAAATTACTCAATATTTTTTTTCACGACTGTCACACAACGCCGTCTAGTCCCAAGCTAAGCAGAGCTTGTGTTATGGGTACTAGACAACTGATAAACATACTTGTATATTTCTAAATACATACATTATAGATAAATTACACTCAGACACAGAACAAATGATTATGCTCATCACTCAAACACTTGTCCTGAGTGGGAATCGAACCCACGACCTCCGGCATAGCATGGCCCTGACGGCCACTAACTACTAGGTACATCAACAGGCCAGTCAAATATTAATGGAAAACGTCGTGAGGAAACCGGCGAGTCATGTGGCATGTTTTTTACGAGTAGGTGCAGACAGACACGAAAAGAGACCTTGATGTATACATACAGGTTTACACAGACATTTTGAGATATTTTCTTTACTTTTAACCGACTTTTAAAAAAGGAGGAGGAGGAGGAGGAGGGGGTTCTCAATTCGGATGTTTGTATTTTTTTTTAATGTTTGTTCTCGCATAACTTCGTCGCTTGCCAATCGATTTGAAAAAAACTTTTTTTTTTGGAAAGAGTATACTTCCCAAATGGTCCCATAGTCACCAAGTTGGGATCTGATGATGGAATCTTGGTGAAATCGAGGGAACTCCTCAATTTCAATTAAATTTTTTTTTGTGATCTTCATATTTCTTTTATCTCACTGCTAATCTGTAAACAAAACATTTATGCTTAAACTTTAATCAGGGGCGTAGCTACCGTCGTATCTGCCGTATCAATGATACGAGGCCCCCACGCTACAGGGGCCCCGACACGACGTGTGCAAAAATTCGTAACACGCTATCCACAATCTTCTTGTATTGATAAGAGACTTTAAGTGAATAAATTATGAAAATATGATATAATGTTCTAATAATGTATAGCTAGCTTTGCTCTTGCTAGTAATTTCTACCTAAGATCACAATAAAAACTTATTTCCTATCTTAGATCAGAATGCTCCAATAAACGAGCTTTAAAAAAAAAATTGTTTGATCGGGGCCCCCTTTTTTTTGTCGACGGGGAAAATTATATTATGACAAAACCCGCTCTTGGGTAGAGCGGGAGATAGTGTCTGACTTTTACTGACTAAAAACCCCGCGTCGTTCCTCCTAGCCTTCATACCGGGGCGCTAGTTTCCTTTCGGATAACCCCGACCCCATGATCATGGTCTGAATCAAGGCCCGGCGCGAGAGGTCTCCGCGATACGGGGCCCCTGAGGGCCTAACTACGCCACTGACTTTAATATTAATATTATGGAATGCAGTTTTAATTAAAGTTGATTTTATTAGCCACTATAAACCTTTATTTTTATAATCATCTCTTCATAATTATTGAGAATTAATGAGCATACCCAATATATTTTATTGCGAAGTAATAAACTGATGTTTCTGCCAGATTCTTTACTAATTAGATCTTGAGTTCATTGCAATTGGATATGGCATAAAATAAAAGAATAATTTAAATATATATTTTTTTAAATTGCTATAGTACTTGACTGCGATCCCACCTAATGGTAAGCAGTGATGCTATCGTTGATGGTGAGGCGCACCAGTTTTAATATTTGTCTATGTTTTGAATTAGTTGCTTGAATAACTTTTCATAGGCCTCCCCCAAGCGTCGCCACAACGAACGTTTCTGTGCGTCTCGCATTCATCGGTTTCCAGCAACCTTAACCAGGTCATCAGACCACCTTTCAACGCTACGTCTTCCGGTACGCGGTCGTCACTTCAGAACCTTTCGGCCCCAACGGCCATCTGTTCTGCGAGCAATGTGCCCAGCCCATTGCCACTTAAGTTTGGCACTTAAGTTTGTAAAAAATCGCTTTTAGCGATAAGACCGCCCATTGTGACACCCTATTAATTTTATGTTTCTTATGTAATTTTTATTTTTTGTTTTTGGTGTACAATAAAGAATTTATCTATCTATCTATCTATCTATTCTTCGTGCTATGTCGGCTACTTTAGTTCTCCTGCGGATATCTTCATTCTTGATTCGATCACGCAAGGAAACCTCGCGCATAGCCCTTTCCATTGCCCTTTAGGCGTTCAATACTTACGTAAAACATTATTTTTTATCAAAATGTTTCAAAATATCCTCCCCAAAACTCATATTAATTTAGCTTACATGTAAGGAGTTTTTTTTGTTGGTAAAATTGTTGGCAAATAACTTCTCCCGCTCGGGGTGGAGCTAGAGGGAGTTTCAGACATTTATTGACTAAAATTCACCGGTGTTCCTTCATTTGTTCTTGCGTTACAGGGTCGCAACGTGTCTTTAGAACAGTCTCGTAACCTCCCTTCCTTTCCAAATATTTTGCTAAACTAACTATGTAGTTAAAAATAAATACTAAACAAAACGCACCTAACTCCTTTCAAGAGTTTTACAATCCTTTGGTACTGCAGTGTAAATTAAACTATGTAGTAAATAGCCTGTCTCCGTCCCAGAGAGGCTACGCCAAAGGTCAAGGTTCTGAGGTCAATAGGGAGGGATTAGCAATACAGAATTACCACAAACACAAAATAGATGGGTACAAAAGACAATCTTCATGTATGTACTTCACTTTTTATACCTACACTCGGTAGACGCGCTCTAATGAGCGTTTGAGCCGGAACTGTTCGACGAGTGAGCCGAGACGCTACCGAGATATCCTGTCCGTGAGCGGTGTCTATGTGTGTGTGCGTTGCTCGAGCGCGCTTTGTATGTAGATTGACTTCTGTAGCTGTATATTTTGTGCCACAGAGTTCAAAGGAATTAAGTTCTTAGTGAACTATGAGTGGACTGCAGTTGTAGAGTATAGTACCATATTTAACTTGAAACGCAGATAGCTAGGAAAATACACTAGGTCACCAAAATTCCGGGATGCTAAAAACTGTAGTATGTTTATTTATTTATTATTATTATATACTATGTTGTTATATAGGTATGTTGTAAATGATCGATTAAAATATAAAAAAGAACACATAACTAGTTTTTCACACTATTTTTATTTTAATCTAGCACTTTGCTAGCGATTTCATTCGCGAATAGGTTTAAAAAACTAATTAAATGATTAGAATTCGTTAGCCCACGATTTCATTCGCAAAAATATTTTTATGAAATTTGTAATACTTCTTAGGGTAGTACTAATAGGATCCCGAAAGTTGCCCTTCGGGAACGCAATCTTAAGAGACAATGAACCAAAACAAAGCCTTCTAAGCTATAATGATGGTGTACAATTTAATTTATGGCATGAACAATTTAGAAAAATGGCCTCCCTAGCTTTATAAACTGCCTCTCAACTTGTAATCAATTCACTCAAAGTTTTTGGAGCAAATAAATAAGCGGCTGTTTTTTTCTTTTTCGCAATTTATTTGGGGCACTTCAACCATTGGTTTTATATTGTACTGAGCGAATGAAAAAGTGGATGAAGTGTTAGATTTTTTACTTCCTCTTATCGACAGATATCGACATAACGGAATCACTCTTTGTGTTTTATAATAACAATAATAATATTCCACAACTATCACATAACGCCGTCTAGTCCCAAGCTAAACAGAGCTTGTGTTATGGGTACTAGACAACTGATAAACATACTTATATATTTCTAAATACACACAAATTATAGATAAATTACACCCAGACACAGAACAAATGATCATGCTCATCACGTAAAAAATTGTCCTGGGTGGGAATCGAACCCACGACCTCCGGCATAGTAGTCAGGACCACTTACCACTAGACCACAGGCCAGTCAAAATAGTTAATAGTTTCTATTGTATCTAATATTGTTATAATCGGCCCAACATATTAGTTATCGAGCTGGGTTTTATTTAAGCCTTGGTTTAGATAACTGACGGCGCAGTTGCGCATTGGCAACAAATCCTTACTAATATTATAAAAGCGAAAGTAAGTTTTTTTGGTTACGTCTTCACGCCTAAATGGCAAAACCGATTTTGATGAAACTTGGTACACGGATGGACCATGTCCTGGAATAGGACATAGGATACTTTTTATCCCGGAAGTATGTTCCCTTGGGATAATTTTTTGCTATCACGCGGGCGAAGCCGCTGGGAGCAGCTAGTATAATATGACTAGTATAATATAATTCAGTGAGATTCCCTAACTAGTGTACCATCACTCTAAAATGCAGAATATGTGTAAATACTATTAGCAAATGCTTCAGATATATTCCGTGCGTGACTCTTGTGATGACAGTGGGATTTGTATGTAGTTGGTAAAGGCATATGATTAAAAGCTGAAAGTAAATTTGAACTGTTTTCTGTATGGTATGGTTTACGAATATGTTATACGATCGCGTAAGAAGACGCAGAGTTGGAAGACCTCCTACAAGATGGACCGATGACCTGGTGAAGGTTGCGGTAACCCGATGGATGCGGGATGCATGTCCTATTTCCAGCAGTGGACGTCTATCGGCTGATATGATGATAATGATGTTATACGACGGAACGATACGAGGCGAAGAACATTAGGGTAGACCTGGAGTGATACGAAGCGGACAACGGCTCACTGTGGACACCCTCTGCCCCATCTAGGGAAAACACAGAAACTTAAGTCAAGTATACCGTGGTATAGTTAAACAATGGATGACTATACATTCACAAATCCATCTAAAATGGGTTGCAAATCGATTAAACACCCATCCGGATGATGCGGGGATATCGCACTGTTTCCCGCGAAGAGGTGAGTCCCCTTGCTGGCTTACTACGGTGGAATTTGGAGGCACAGTTTTACAGTCTTTGCACGCATGCACGATCTGCGCGTGGAGATTCAACGCCAGGGGCGAAACTTCGCTGCCGCGCCAAGTCGCGGTATGGCGGACAGAGCTCCAGCGTTATCCCATGGTGAATTGGCGACAGCAACTGTCAGAACCCAGAACTGGGCATACCACAATTATGACAGTAAGTCCCCTCTTTGAAGAGTGGCAAGAAAGACAACGTCCTTACCTTCCGCATGACGCAGGGCCTCACTGGACATGGTCAGTTCGAAAGGTTCCTGCACCGGAGTCGTGCGGAAGTGACGCCCGGATATCGCCATTGTGTGGACCGCCCTAAGTAAGAACACGGCATCCGCTCTAAGTAAGAGCCAAACCCCATGTATGATGCGTTGCGGCGCCACACCGCAACGTGTGGTTTGGCCCTAAGGGCGGGAGATGGCAGATTTATAGATCAAATTTCCCACCTAAAAAAAAAAAAACGATCAAACACGAGATCTCGACAAAAGATGCTATCAAAATGATAGCATCCTAGTAATCAATTTTAATATTAGTTAGAATAACTGTTGTGATTTTTATCAAATTGGTTTTGAGTTGTCTCGAGACCTACACCTGCAGCTTTTGTAATTAGTGTGCCTGTATGTGTGTGTCTTCAAGGCTTGTGTAAATAGGTTCTTAGTAAACTAGTGCACTTAGCCATCAAAGATTGCATCACTGCTTACCATCAGGTGGTATCGCAGTCAAGAGACACTTAGTGTACTGTTTGGTAAAAGTGATTAACTTTCGGGTTTCCTAACTGAAAAATTTATCAGCCCTGGTGTCCAACTTTGGTTAAGTTAGAAGAGTGCTAAACTTTTTTCTAATTACTGCAAGCTAACTGAGCTAATTGAAAAGTAGTTGGATTGGAGGTCTCAATAACATCCAAAGTACCTAATCGATACAGTTTAATCGATTGAATAAAAACCAATTTCAGTTTAAAATTGGCTTGAAATTGTTTCGTTATGAAAATCTTTTGAAAGAAGAAAAAAAACGAATAATCTTGTCTAAAAAGTCAACCGACTTGGGTAATAAAATTGTTGGAGTAAAATAAATTCTGATGTAGTCAACACTGGTTCAATAATCAAGGTTGATTAACAGATCTTGATCATTGTTCACTAATAGAAAAACCTTATTAAAAGTATCGAGTACTTATAAATATTTTTAAATGATTAAATATTATATAAAATTTTCAAGTCGTTTGACTTTTTAGATAGACCTTTTTTGTTATATTAACCATGCAATTGCCGAGTGAAAAACTTTTTTCAGACAATAGCTGGTGCCATCAATTTCATCAAAATCATGTATATGAAGAATACGCGTTTATAAAACTACTAGCTGCTCCTAGCGGCTTTGCCCGCGTGATAGCAGAAAATTATCCCAAAGGACCATACTTCCGGGATTAAAAGTATCCTATGTCCTATCCCAGGACATGGTCTATCGGTGTACCAAGTTTCATCAACATCGGTTTTGTCATTTAGGCGTGAATACGTAGCAAACAAACAAACAAACAAACTCACTTTCGCTTTTATAATATTAGTAAGGATGCGTCTTTGACACAAAATAGATAGGCACAGAAGACAATCTCATGTATGTACTTTTTTTTTTAAATTTTTTGTCGACGGGGAAAATCATCTTATGACAAAACCCGCTCTTGGGTGGAGCGGGAGATAGTGTCAGACTCTTACTGACTAAAAACTCCGCGCCGTTCCTTCTAGCCGTCATACCGGGGCACGAGCTCCCTTCGGACAACCCTGTCCCCAGTAGGCTTCGGCCCAGCTGGGCCCCTCCTGCTGCTAACAACTCCTTGAGGCGCGCGGGAACTGTGCGCGCCGTCGACGTCTTGGTGTACTTCACTTTTTATATTTACGCTCGGTGGACGCACACTAATGAGCGTTTGAGCTGGAACTGTTCGACGAGCGGGCCGAGGCGCTCCGAGATAACGTGTCCGTGAGCGGTGTTTATGTGTGTGTTCCTTGAGCGCGCTATGTATGTAGATTGACTTCTGAACCTATATATTTTGTGTCTTTGAACAGTAGGCCTAATAAAAGCGGGAAATGTGTCACCAAAGTTCGTAATCGTTCATTTTCCGCCCCCGTCTAGTTCATCATTTCAGTTTTCAAACTTCTGTTTTTTATTGACAGAAAATGAAGAAGTTCTGTTAATTATTTTCTTAAAATAATGGTCGGCCCGGAATTCTTGGCGACATACTTTTATAGTTAAAGTTTTAATTGCTTGATCTAATTATGGATGGCTTTGATTAAAGTGGATTTGTTTTTTGTTACGACTTAAAGCCGCCATCAACTTTGCTGTTCTTAATTTGTACTAAACTGTAAAGATTCCGATCCCGATTGCCGGTCACCGTAGACGCGGGCTTTTGGACGGCGAGGTATGGGTAGCTCGCTGTCTGACGGCGCGCACTGGCCCCGCGTGCCTCAGGGAGTTGTCGGCAACAGCAGGGGCCCAGCCAGGTCGAAGCCTACTGGGGCCAGCGTTATCGGAAAGGGAGCTTGAGCCCCGGTATGAAGGCTAGAAGGAACGGGGTGGGTTTTTAGTCAGTAAGAGTCTGACACTATGTCCCGCTCCACCCAAGAGTGGGGGTTGTCATTGGATGATTTTCCCCACAATAAAAAAAGACGTTGAATGAATAAAATTCACCTGTGTTCCTTCAGTTACTCTTCCCTCTTTCTTTTCTCCATTTTTTCGCTTACAATCATAAAACTTTAAAACATTTATCTAATTTTTGGGACGTTAAAAATAATATCAAAAGATTGTTTTCCAAATAGAATACTTAACGACTTTTTAGTGTTTCTTCTTACGTACCATCAAAGACACTTCCACTTGACCACCGTTAAGTCCATTTTTGCTTGCACTCGAAACAGAAACTTTAAAGGGTTTGATTTTTTTAAGTGATCAGGCAGAAATGGCCGCGATCCTACAAAGTGCATCAAAACTCTTTGAAAGTCACGTTTCAAACTAATTGCCTATTTTTTAACTGTACGCGCTATGAACTACAAACTATTCAAGTTAATCTTTCCATTTTTTAATAAACCAAATTGATATAAGCCCCGGAGTGCACAGATTGCCCCAGGCCAGCAATTAAGTTGCAGATTTCCCCGGACATCGGGCAATTTTATTATAAACTCGTTTCGATGCACTGGAAAGAGATCTAAGAAGTTATGGGCAAAAAGCCTTTGCTTTTATTAAAGTTGACCTACATAGACAATGTAGAATATATTTATTAGCGGGAATTCAAACTTTGATTTTAGAACGATGCGTTTTATTTTTGTTTGCTGTAGTTTATTTTTTTCTTATAAGCGTTTTGGGAACACATTTATTGGGCGTGTGTGTATTTCCTAATAGCTACAACCATTTTCCCCGCACACGGGCCTCAAAAAAACGCTAAAAGAGGCCACAAAAAAAAGCTAGAAGCCACCGCAAAAAACAGCTGAAGCGCGCGACAGCTTGTGGCTGGCTTGAAGCTTGAAGCCGCTTTAAGCGTTTTTTTTTTGTGGCGGCACTGCCGCACACGAGCCACAAAAAAAGGCCGCCTCAAAATGAAGCGGCGTTTTTTTGAAGCCCGTGTGCGGGGACAGTTAGGGGTATCCCCTAATGATATTAAATAATTTAAAAAATACTTACATAAAATAACGTGGGCCCAATATCAATAAAAGGCAGAGGTCAGAGCTGTACATATATAAATACACTCAAATTGTTTCAGTTATGTTTATGATATAATATTCCCTTTTTTGTAATAAAAGTGTAAATGGCACAAGTCTAGACTCCGAACCGTAGCTGATGCACTTAAGTAGATAAACCCACCCACCATCCACCACCCACCATCTGGAGACCTTTTTGAGAGAGGGCTTTTGGCCGAAAGGTGTCGTGTATCGACGTTTCCGTGGAAGAGGGAGTCTTCCAGAGAGGGAATCATGCAATGACAACCCCCGCTCTTAGGCGGAGCGGGAGATAGTGTCAGACTTTTACTGACTAAAAACCAACCCGTTCCTTCTAGCCTTCATCCCAAAGCTCGAGCTACTCTTTCGAAACTAACCCTGGTCCCAGTAGGCTTAGACCCAGCTGGGCTCCTGCTGTAGCTGACAACTCCTTGAGGCGCGCGGGAACAGTGCGCAACGTCGACGATTTGGGCTCGGTCCGGACAGTTACCAGTCCGGACGGTCGGATAGCAAGCTACCCATTGTTCGATTCACTCTAGCCTTGAAGACACCTAAATTATAATCGGACGGGAAGACCGCAGCAGACAAATTGTTCCAGTCCTTCGATGTATGCCATATAAACGAAGAGGCAAAACGCTTAATCCGGGCCGTACAGGTTTCAACAACGTCGACTAAAAACGTAACTTAAAAAAACCTAATGGTACGACAGTAAAGTTAGGACCTTAGACGCACACGAGTAACACGCCAGCACCCCTAGCCAAGTTGATAATCTGCAATCGTTAACGCTAGACGAACACTAATCAAATGTATGGGACTCAACGTTAAGTCACGTGGTCAGAACAAACGAATAGAAATAGACAGAAATTCATGTCCAAGTTCACATCGTTCAAAATGATAGAATATCGTTTCTACAATGTAATATTCCACAACTATCACACAACGCCGTCTGGTCCCAAGCTAAGCAGAGCTTGTGTTATGAGTACTAGACAACTGATAAACATTCTTATATATTTCTATATACATACATAATATAGATAAATTACACCCAGACACAGAACAAATGATCATGCTCATCACATAAACATTTGTCCTGGGTGGGAATTGAACCCACGACCTCCAGCATAGCAGTCAGGGCCACTAACCACTAGACCAACAGGCCAGTCGAAACGCTAAATCTTTTTTTATACCGACTACATTGTGTGTAGAACGAGCGGCCAACTCAGGCGCGTCAACATGCCTACCAAGACCAACTTATCGTTTTCTACAATTGCTGACACCGAGGCGTTACCGATAGGAGAAAGGAATTCGACACGAAACGGTTGTAACTTTGCTAGGGGGGCTGTACGTAGAACGACGCCGAGTGGCGTGTATCAAGTGTAGCTCTACAAGTTTAGTTTCCATCTATCTATCTATCTAAAAATCAATGCCACTTTTCGTTGTTATTTTATAACTCAAGAACGGGCTCACCTATCCAAACCAAATTTTTAGGCTTTGTTCGGACTTCCACTGTTGGACATAAGCCATCCCCAAGTGCCGCCACAATAAACGGTCCTATGCGTCTCCAGGTCATCGGCCTACCTTGTAGATTACCTTCCAGCACTAAGTCTTCCGATACGTGGTCGCCGTTCCAGAACCTTTCGGCCCCAACGGCCATTTGTTCTGCGAGCAATGTGCCCTGCCTATTGCCACTTAAGTTTGGCAATTCTTCGTGCTATGTCGGCAACCTTGCTATTAACAGTACTATCAGAACATTATGCGTTTCCGAAGCGGTACATACGGTACTTAAAAACACGTAAAACTCGTTGGTACAAGACGAAATGATAAGGAATGTTGCTGATAACAAGGCATTACTTCTTGATATGCCGGTAAGGATATGTTTGACATTATGTCGCCGATAAGGGCGCGGGGTCTTTCCGCTATGACATACTTGCACAATTATGAGGGCATAACTGTTGAGCCTGTTCTGGGTTTCATCTCTGGCTATAGTTGTTAGAGTTCCGTAACTTAAAAGGAAAAACAGAACCCTTGTAGGATCACTTTGTGTCCATCTATCTGTTTGTCTTTTAAGAACCTTTATCTCGAGAACGCGTAGAGGTATCGAGTTTACATTAAAACCATATAGGTACTTAGATCTGCGGTTCCTTGAAATTGTGAAAAAAAAAACAAACTTCTAAGTTAACGAAAAACCTTTGTATAAAAAAAATAAACGACTTCACAAAAAAAAAAAATAATTTTGAGGAGTTCCCTCGATTTCGCCAAAATTCCATCATCAGATCCCAACTTGGTGACTATGGGACCATTTAGGAAGTATACCCTTTCTAACAAAAAAATAATTTTTCAAATCGGTTGTCAAGCGACAAAGTTATGCGCGAACAAACATAAAAAACAAACATCCAAATTGAGAACCTCCTCCTTTTTTAGAAGTCGGTTAAAAAAAGATACGGCCGTTTATGTCTCAATCTCAATAAACGTGTATTTCCACACTCTCAAGGGAATAAAATTCATAGGATATTTCCCGTTGAGCTAGAATCCTGAAATTTGGCATGAAGCAAGGTCTTATTACACAAGTATAGGAAAAAAAATGAAAACTGTATAGTCATGTCTTAAAAATATATTTTTTTTGCGATTCGGAAAAATCTTCGGAACTCAATTCGAGAATTGTACTGTTTTCATAGGTAAGTTTATACGGAAACCTCAGTGCGCCGTAATCCGACTCGCATTGGCCAGGTATTTTCTTTGTCCGGTTTGTATAGCTAATTCATGACATCTAATTTATAATTTTGTTTTTATAGATGGATAAAAAGAGAGATAGTTAAAAATATTATTATTTACAAACAAGAAACTTAACCAAGCATATTCAGGCTTTTAACGCGCAAACGCCCGCGTTCGCTTGGGGTTTGAGTGGTTGTTCCTACTGCTGGGACTCAAGCGTCCCAAGCCTCCTCTCTAGCCACCACGCGCGGGTCCAGTGCGGGTTGGTAAATGTCACATGTCTTCGAATTTTTGGTTCCACGACATGCCGGTTTCCTCATTATGTTTTCCTTCACCGTTTTGAGAGCAGTGGTGATTAAATAAATCACTCAAAGTAATGCGCTTAGCAGGGTTTGATTGAACCTGTGACCTACAACTCGTAAGTCGGAGCCATTACCACTCGGCCACCGCTGCTCTCTCTCAGGGTTTGAGCTCAATAAGCAGTAGTGATGAAATAAAGTACACAAAGTAATGCGCCTGGCTAAAATGGGCATTGGCATGGCATGCTAAAATGGGATTGGGTGGGTCACATCAGTTGCATGCACTCTGACCGTTGGGCAAGAGTTTCCACAAAGTGGGTACCCGAAGATGGACGACGCCGCCGAGGGCGACCTAGGAAGAGGTGGCGAGATGACCTGGATGCCTACCGCGGGGACTGGTTCGAGGTGACTCGGGAAAAGAATGCGTGGAAAAAGTTGGGGGAGGCCTTTGCTGAGCAGTGGGACAGATAGGCTAAAAAAAAAAATGCACCTGGCTGGGTTTGAATCTGCGACCTGCAACTCGTAAGCTAGCCTTTCCTTCTATACAAAAGCATAATTTCATTTAAACACAGTTTCCGTAAGAGTCTATTTACCTTTACATAATGCAACGTAAAATTTTATGTTGCAAGTGTGCCAAGACAATATGCAATACAATCAAAATAAATCTGCTCTAACATATAAAATGTCCCTGTAACTAATCTCACAGCTTGATATTATCAGTATAAAAGCGGATGCAGCTTCCCATCTCCTTAATGGATTATCCATTATGTCCACGCACACGGGCCTCAAAAAAACGCCGCTTCAAGCTTCTTTTTGAGGCGGCCTTTATTGTGGCTCGTGTGCTGCGTTGCCGCCACAGAAAATGCCTGAAGCCGCTTCAAGCTTCTCCGGCTACAAGCTGTCACGCGCTTCAGCTGTTTTTTGCGGCGGTTTCTAGTTTTTTTTTTTTTGTGGCCGCTTCTAGCGTTTTTTTGTGGCGGCGTTTTTTGCGGCCCTAAGAAGTCACCGCAAAAAACAGCTCGCGACCTCTTGTGTCCGGTGAAGCTTGAAGCCGCTTCAAGCGTTTTTTTTGTTGCGGCAGCAGCGCACACGAGCCACAAAAAAAAGCCGCTTTAAAATGAAGCTTGAAGCGGCGTTTTTTTGAAGCCCGTGTGCGGGGACAGTTACTTATATTCTATGGACTGTATATTTTTACTTTGAAGACTGCAAAAATGTAAGAAGTATCTGACATCTTTTTAGAGTTCCGTACTCAAAAGGTAAAACGGGACCCTGTTACTAAGACTTCGCTGTCTGTCCGTCTGTCTGTCACCAGGCTGTATCTCAAGAACCGCGATAGCTAGACAGTTGAAATTTTCACAAATTATGTATTTCTGTTGGCCCTATAACGACAAATACTAAAAACAAAACAACATAAATATTTAAGGGGGGCTCCCAGGTTGGGCGCAGCAAAGACAATCTCCACAGGTGGGGGTTCTCGGATGGTTCCGATCTTCAGTGTTTGTGCGGCGTCACACCGCAGACGATGTCTCACTTTCCGTCCTGCACCACGTGCCCGGTTACCTGCTGACGTAGATACCTAATGACAGCATCAGCGGACGGCATTGCCGTGGCCGATTTCTGCGCTGGGCAAGGAATTTGACTGGTTTTGCCATCGATACGCTAAGAAGAAGGGGGGCTCCCATACAACAAGACGCCATCTTTTTGCCGAATTTTCCTGCGAGTCAAAACTCGCACTTTACCAGTTTTTAAATAGATAAAAATACTTAAACATTTATTGCAAGTACATTTTTCTTTCCCATATTACTGAGATAAAGCCTTTCTATTGCAAACTTATTTATACGTTCCAATAAACACGACGGCCACGGCATTATGCTGAGCGTTCGGCCGTGTAAAGCCGTGTTGTGCGGACGTGGCGTATATTTTCCCAATAGAATGTTTTTTTTTTTACGGTGGCCAAAAATCATCTTATGATAACCCCCGCCCTTGGGTCGAGCGGGAGATAGTGGCAGACTCTTACTGACTAAAAACCCACCCCGTTCCTTCTAGCCTTCAAACCAAGGCACCCAATAGAATGTTTACAATTTTTAAGCTAGTCTTAAGATTACGTCATTTTCCGTAAATAAACATATAGGTAGGTAATATATAATAATCTACAACTATCACACAACGCCGTCTAGTCTGAGTACTAGACAACTGATATATATTTCTAAATACATACATATCCTTACAAATATTATAAAAGCGAAAGTGAGTTTGTTTGTTTGTTTGTTACGTCTTCACGCCTAAATGGCAAAACCGATTGTGATGAACCTTAGTACACGGATAGGCCATGTTCTGTAATAGGACATAGGATACTTTTTTATCCCGGAAGTATGTTCTCTTAGGATAATTTTCTGCTAACACGCGGGCGAAGCCGCTGGTCTGGTCGTCGGTTCGAGCCCAGCCAGGCACATTACTTTGCGTAATTTATTTCATCATGACTGCTCTCAAAACGGCGAAGGAAAACATCGTGAGGAAACCGGCATGTCCTAGAACCAAAAATTCGAAGACATGTGACATTCATCAACTCGCACTGGGCCCGCGTGGTGGATTACGGCCCATTAGCTCCTAGAGAGGAGGCCATAGTCCCAGCAGTGGGAACATTAAAAAAGGCTGATAATGAGATCGCCCTGTGAGATAAGACCGCCCATTGTACACTATTTTTTTTTAAACGTTTGTCCTGTATTTTTGTTTATGTGGTGTACAATAAAGAATATAATAAACAATAACAATAATAAATGAAGGAACCCATCGTGCGCGAGTCCGACTCGCACTTAGCCGGTTTTTCGTTCTCTCTTTTTTAATATTGAGAGTAAAAATTACAACTATTTATCTCACAGCCTACCAAAACATACCACGACAGTAAAATTTCTCCCTCGATTGATTTTAACAGCTAACATCCAGCTGACGACATGTTTCCGTTACCTACAAGGCGCCATTTTGTTGGAACATGTTTATATATTGTCTTTCCAGATCATTAAGTTAATGTGTTCCTAAAAACAGCCTGTAAAATTGTATAGTTGTTTCATTTTAGCATGACATTAACGGTCATTGCCCTTTCCCTAATATCTCTTCGTAGGAACTAGCACATTAAACTATGCATAACTTTCATTGAACGATGGATGCGGGACGCGCAGGATCGATTGTTGTGGCGACACTTGGGGGAGGCCTATGTCCAGCAGTGGACGTTTGTCGGCTGAAATGATGATGATGTGAACTTTAATACATGTGTAAAAATTTATGTTAACTTTTCGGTAAGGTTTGATTTCATTAGGTATTAACTTCTGCGCATCTTCAACTTCGTGATAAGTGCTTTATTACCCCAATGATGATATATTTACCTCTCTCGCCGACCCCAGATAAAACGGGATACGGGTAGGAAGAAGAAATAGGGTGACTGGTAATTAGTGACCGATACTTATACACGTGATTGTATTCATGATTAAAAACAACTTTCCCTTAGGAACTTTTTTTAACACTCATTAGTTTTATCACAATAACAAAACAGCTGTTCTCGCGCGCGCGCGCCTGCGACCTCTCAGCTGTTAGCCGCGAAACGCCGTTGTCTCATGTATCTTATCTACAATAGTGATATTGCCCAACCACCGTAGACGCGGGCTCGTGGACAGCGAGCCATGGGTAGCTCGCTGTCCGATCGTCCGGTAACAGTCCGGACCGAGCCAAGGCGTCGACGGCGCGCACTGTTCCCGCGCGCCTCAAAGAGTGGTCAGCAACAGGAGGGGCCCATCTGGGTCGAAGCCTACCGGGGTCGGGGTTATCCGAAAGGAAACTAGAGCCCCGGTATGAAGGCTAGAAGGAACGGCGCGGGGTTTTTAGTCAGTAAGACTCTGACACTATCTCCCGCTCCACCCAAGAGCGGGTTTTGTCAATGATGATTTTCCCCGTCGACAAAAAAAAAGCCCGTGCCACTTGCACACCCATCGGTGTATGTTATCAATATAGGTATCTACATGTTCCAAATAGATAACGTAAGTTAAATAATGAGTATAAAAAAAAGTTTATTCGGGAAAGTTGTCTATAATCATGAGTACAATCACGTGTATAATTATCGGTCACTAATTACCAGTCACCCTCTATACCTCTCTGCCCTAGCCCGTGTAGGTCCTATAAGGACAGAGCCCAAGTCATCGATGGTGCGTAATAAAAAGATGTCAGCAAACCTTAGGGGCTTGTAGGGCCAATGCCTGCTAAGGCAATAGGTTATGCACCACCGAGGGGCTAAAGTTGTGTCTTATGTCACGGGCGTCATATTGAATCTCGAGCGCAATCAAGGATTCGAGATTTAACTCACGAGCAAAGCGAGGGAGTTAATACAAGAATCCTGATTGCAGCGAGGGATTCAAGCTAGCCCAAGGCAAAGACACCTTTAGCCCAGAGGAGGATACTCTACTTTTTACACCTACTGTGAGAAAATAATAGTCACATTATTGACCAGCGGGACATAATGAAATCCAGTACAACATTATTGACCGGCTGTGCCCCCGGCCACTAATGACTCACTTTAGGTTAAAGTTGCTTGACATATAATTTGTCATTTTCGAGCAGGTGGTGTGAAAAGTATTTTTTTTATCTGATATAAACTAGTGCTTGACTGCGATCCTACTTGATGGTAAGCAGTGATGCAATCGTTGATGGCGTGTATGATACGTAGTATAAGACATATTCGTGGTTCTAGAACGAAAAAGGTAACTGAAAGAACATAGGTGAGTTAAGTCTGACACGCCCAAACGCTCCATCCAAGAGCGTGAGAAGTCATTAGATGATTTCCTAACCTAGGACATGGAGTGCGTGTCATACTCGATAAAAATATCCAAACCTACTTGTTTACAATATTAGGAGAGTTTTTGAGCAGAAAGATTTCAGTTGTCCAAAATTAAAAATGTCAATGGGTCATTGACCTCATTGTCATACTATGTAAAACGCATCTACTACAGTAGGTTTACTGAAATTTTACTTTACATCAGATAGGAACAATCGTTATGGGCTATGAAAAATGTCTGGAAGAATATTATGTAGGTTATAATGCTTTTATAAGTATTTAGAAAGACATGAACTTTGTTTTATGCCGTCCGTTGTAGTTTTGTTGGCGGTTTTTTGTGGTATAGGTTTTGTATCTCACGAAGCGAAGGTTTTTTTTTTGTCGGTGGGGTAAATCATCTTATGACACAACCCGCTCTTGGGTGGAGCGGGAGATAGTGTCAAACTCTTATTGACTAAAAACCCACCCCATTCCTCTAGCCTTCAAACCGGAGCTCGAGTTTCCTTTCGGATAACCCCGGCCCCGGTAGGCTTCGACCCAGCTGGGCCCTTCCTGTTGCTGACAACTCCTTGAGGCGCGCGAGAACAGTGCGCGCCGTCGACGTCTTGGCTCGGTCCGGACAGTTATCGGACGATCGGACAGCGAGCTACCCATGGCTCGCCGTCCGAGAGCCCGCGTCTATAGTGGCTGGAAATCGGGATTGAAATACCTTGGCGGCGAGGGCGCCGTTACCTGATGCGGTCGGCCTCCTCCTTTGCTAGCATTACTTCACGAAGGTAAGGTGCGTTGGTTTTAGATGTATGTGTAGAGTTCCCTCAGCAGTGCGCGCGGAGCAGTGGTGGCCGAGTGGTAACGGCCCCGATTTAAAAGTAGGGTCGAGGGTTCAAACCCAGCCAGGCGCATTACTTTGTGTAATTTAATTCATCACCACTGCTCTCAAAACGGTGAAAGATAACATCGTGAGGAAACCGGCATGTCCTTGAACCAAAAATTCGAAGACATGTGATATCAACCAAAGTGGACTGGGCCCACGTGGTGGATTACAGCCCATTCCCTCTCCTAGACTGGAGGCCTGCGTCCCAACAGTGGGAACATTAAAAGGCTGACTATGCTACGTAGAGTTACCTGCACATTGTTTCTCTCTGTATGCGCGAATAGTCTATTGCACCGAGTGCCACGATTTAATATAAAACTGGCCAAGTACTAGTTGGACTCGCGCACGAAGAGTTCAGTACCTACCGTCCTAAGGAAAATTCGGCAAAATAATCGCGTTTGTTATATAAGCCCCCCCTTTAAATACTCTACCAGTCTGTATATAACCCAAGATTGGAGCAGATGACTGCTTAAAATATAGGAATAATGTACATAACCGTGTGGTGAAATAAATGGTTAACGTCAGGAACTGTTGTATACCTCCGGTGTACTCCGTGATGCGCTGCGAGAAGGCTAAGAAGGAACGTTCCTAATTTAATTCGCCAACCATTGATTCAAGATTGGGTGAAGCGAAACCCGCTTCCTACAGAACACACTCATTTCTCCATCTAAAACCAGCTTCTTACAGTCCACTATCTCTATTCCACACAACCTTTGCGATAAAAAAGACTACATTATGCTAGCTGTGCATAATAAATACTAGATATTTCAAATAGAAGGATATTCTGTTATTTTATGTTCAAGTAAAAACCTTGTCAACATCTTTATTTAAATCCAATTATACAACGTAAAACTCTCTTTGGCTAGACTACTCCTTTACATATAACACTTTGATGTACAATTCGGAGCGACTGCGTACGATGCTATACATATATGCTTAACCTAATTACATTTACTTCTGAATAACGAGACTGAAGACTGCCATAAGTTTCTACTGAAAACGGAAACCTACTTTTACGAACCCGTAACACAGGAAAGCCAAAGGCACAAAGGAAACCCTGGCTACATAACTAAAGCACAAAATAAATAGGTACAGAAGACAATCTCTGATATCCCGGGCGAAAATATTGTAGCACCCATGTGGAAGTATCGCACCAATCGTAAGCGTAATTCAAAGTCAAAGTCAAAATATTTTATTTCACATAGGCCTACATGGGCACTTATAAAACGTCAGAAGCTAGTGCACGGTTCCAAATTGGTCGTTTCCTATGGAGAAGAACCGGCAAGAAACTCCATGGTTACTCTTTTTAAAAAAAGTGGTAGGTGTTACAATATGATAGTATGTAAGAACAGTGTATATCAATACTGTACACAAAAGCAAAAAATAAAAAAAGTAATTCAAATAAAAAAGTAATTTAAATAGGAAGTAATCTAAAGGTTTGTAAGGTATACAGTGTTCTCACATTCACATTACAAAACGAAAAAGAGGCTATATAAAAAAAAAAGCAATAGAAATATAGATAATTGCAACTATCAATAAATTGTTAACAAAATAAATTATCAACGAGTTTAAGGTAGTTGAAGTCTCATAAATTAAAAAAAAAGTATTTATTGCAAAAGCAATGTCCTATAGAAAAAAAAAATACAAATAAAAAATGTATATATATTAAAACAGAGGTGGAGCAGTTAACAGACACAATATTGGTGAGTTACCAGGGAGCCACATGTGCAGAGGTAGTCATTGCCAAACAAGCGTGTCTTCGACATAGTCTTTAACCTTGTAATATGCTTTTTTGGTTAAGACACGCTTAATATGCGTTTTGAATTTTCCCTCACTAAGTTCAGTTACCGCCTTTGGTAGCTTGTTGTAAAAACGTATGCTGTTTACTAGGAATGACTTGCTGGTCTTAGCTAATCTCCATTTGGGTAATACAATTTCGTGTTTACTACGTGTATTTTTGTTGTGGAAATCGCTTCTAATTTTAAAGAGTCCTAAGTTTTTACGAACATACAAAATGCATTCCAAGATATAAAGAGAAGGCAGAGTCAGAATATCGATTTCTTTGAATTTATTTCTGAGGGACTCGCGAGGACCCATCCTATAAATAGCCAAAATAGTCCTATAATAAGCGCAGTGTGGACGAGGAGCGACTCTAACGCTATCGTTAGACTCGCTCCTCGCCTAGAAATGGGCGGTGGGTAAAAACCCATCGGGTATTTACCGGGTAAATACCCAACTTGGGTATAAACAGGGTTTTTACCCGGTAAATACCCAAAACCATGGGAATAAACCTTTAAAACATTTTTGGATGATTTATTAAATAAAGTTTCGTTGAATTTTAGATCGTTTACATGTTTTGAACACCTTCATGTTATAAATTCGGCTCCTTTCGTATATTTTTAAGTTTTAACGCCTGATTATTATTTTTGTTAAATGAAGTTAAACTGTAGCTTTTGCATAAATGTAAAATTTCAACTGATTTTCAAGTTTGTAACAATAAATAACTTACACAATGTTTTTTTTTATTTTTTTATAATTTTTTTGTTTTTAATTTTTAATTTTATTTAAAGTATTCTACATGTTGTTCTTTTAATTTTGAATATCTGTGTTAGTTTTTTCAAATAAAATACAGACGTAAAATATTAAAAAAATACGGACGTGCACTTTTTCCATGATTTGTAGAGTAGAAAACTATTCTATTCTATTCTATAGCCGACACCATGTACATCTCATGCATAAAACATATTTGATAAACATTTTTTTATTGCTAAAAATGTATAAAAAAAACAAAAAATGTCCAAAAAGTAAATACCCACCATTTGGGTATTTACCCGGGTAAAAACCCTGCATTTGGGTATTTTGGGTATTTACCCGGTATTTACCGGGTAGAAACCCATCTCTATCCTCGCCTACAAACCCTCAAAAAACCCATCTAAAAAAATCTCAATAAAAAATATGCCTAGGCACAGAGCGTAGAGCACAGTTTTGAAGGTTTGCACCAGGGGAGCCAGAAGACTCCAAGTCCAGACCTTGGCACCTCCCTGAATTGGTCGCCCTGGGCCGTCGCCCCATCGTGCCTCCCCTAACGCCGGCACTAGGTCCCATAACTTTGACACACGGAGGGAAATTCCTCTAGTTGAAAATAGAAATGAATTTTTGATCTTCCGATGAAGATTTCTTTTTGGAATAGTCGATGACTTTCTTCGAGAAAGTGGTCCATTTCTATGAGCAAAAGTATTTTTTTAAATAAACGACACCTTTCCGCTATACCCCGTATAAAGTTTCCTCAGTAAAGCCATCACGCCAGCTGGCTTTCTAAGTTTTTTTCCCTTACTTTGTCAAAGCCAACAAAAAACTTAATATCCTGTCCGATACAAGCACTCAGGCATGGTAAACACTATCGGGAATCTGTGTGTCCACTCAACAAGCGAATTTGTAAAGTGATCCACCCGTGGTGCATTATCCACTTTACTGTCATTCCATTACCACAGATAAGGCGCGGGACAGACTTGCGATTTGACGTTGTGTTGTTTTTTGGGTAGTGATTTCATAATGTTGCTAAAATGTTGATCTGTTTGGTCCTTAGGCAATGTTCTTGATTAGTTGTGAAACCGTTGAAGGTGGTTTATGGGAAATTATTAGAGTGGTTTAATGGTGTTAAATTTTGCTATTTTTTTTTTTTGCTGTTTTGTTTTTGATTTTTACTTTTAAGAATACCATTGTAAGTATGTAGGCAGATATTAAAGTACTAATCTAATTATTTTTATTTTTTAAGTTAGTTTTAGTTAGGTTAAGTTAAATTAATTGAAGGTTTGTTATTGGTAAATAAAATAGATTACTTAACTAATTTTGATATAGATTATAAGATTAGTAACAAAATACAGGGCTATTCAACAAAAAATTGTTTTTAATAAGTGGAAAAACAACAACAACGCTTTGAAAGCCTGGTGGTAGTTTAGATCTTTAAATCCAAAAACACTTCCTACGAACAAACATACAAACTACCTGTTTATGTTAGTAAAGATTTTATCAATAATTCTCAAGACTTGCCTAATATTGTTATCAAGCTGACAACCCAATTGAAACATTTTCTGTTTATTAAGTGGGAAAGCACTGTCCTAATCTTTACGTGTATATTTAATTACGTAATAATCACGTCTGACCAAGCCCTTATTAGCATGGTTTCAAATGTTCTGACGTAAGCAATTCTATAATCTATTGCATTATCTTTATTTCTATTACCAGCTAGGTCAGTGGGATTTCAAATGTGTTTTTGACCGACTGCAAATAAAACGTTTTGACGTACCTCCGTGTGTTTGTCTGTCGTGGCCAGATCTTAAATTGGTCATTTTATGATATGACCAACTGAAAAGGGTCGAATCGTTTAAACGTTAACCATTTTTTGATGTTGGTCGATGGGGACGAAAGGTCCTGGAATGGCGACTTCGTACCGGAAGACGCAGCGTTGTAAGCCTTCCACAAGGTGGCCTGGTGAGAGTCGCGGGAATCCGATGGATGCGAGATGCACAGGATCGGTCATTATAGCGACACTTGGGGGAGGCCAATGTCCAACAGTGGACGTCTTTCGGCTGAAATGATGTTGACGTTTGGCCATGTCATAAATGTAGGATTTGTGAGCATCAACAATTTTATTTTTCATTTGACATTATACACCAAATATAAATGTCTTTTTACGAGACTTGGGGCACCTTCAATCGGACAGATTAGGTCAGAAGGAGATAGCGGGGTCTATTGAGCGACCGAAGCAATCGATGACACCGCCATCTACCTACTTCGTTTTTTTTTTCAAACCATCCTGAAGAGCATATTTTAGTGTACAATTAGTATCAGGTCGGTACGCAAAGAAGGGACATATCGGTAGGTTTTAGTTAGTAAAAATCTGCACGCCTTCCTGTACCGCCCAAGGGTGGGCACAGTTATTGGACGATTTCCCACATAAAAAATAAACATGTAATCAGTTCTAAGATTTGGCTACGACATGTCTATCTTTAGCAAAATCTCTTAACTTATTTGGATTTGCTCGATATGGTCATAGTGAAGGTTGATTTAGTAAAAGACATTGGTTAATCAAGATTTGGCAATCCGGTTCGCCCACTGGGTTTTATGGGTTTTAAAATAGTTCCGCTTAATATGGTTATGGGAAAACGTGACAGTATGGTATATATATGGTGCAGTGGCGAAGCGTGAAATATTGAGAGAGGTAAGCCGGAGCAAAAAAAAATGCTTGCCTACTCCGAGCGCGGGCACGTAGTCTTGAGTCCTTACCGAAAACCTGTGATTGGCATCCTGGCTTCAGTCTTGTATAGGCAGATGTATCTCCAGTCCACTTTTACTATACGTGTAAGCACTGAGATATTGAAACAGTGTCTTGCAAGTAGGATTGCCAGGTCCTGGAACTGAAAAGCCGGACAATCTATTTAGCCGGATGTTTGGTCAAAAAGGCCGACATTTTTTTTAGGCTAATAAATTTCATGAAATCTTTTTAAATTCTAATGAAAAAACCATAGATTAAGTGATATTATTGCTACACTATTACATATCCACTCTGCTTGTGCTAGCGATACAAGGTAAGGCAAAACTCTAATGACAATTCTAAACCAAATGGTCTTTAAAAAGCCTAACAAAAGCCAAAAATGCTCAAATTTGGCCGGACACGCCACTTAAAAGCCTGACTATGTCCGGCTTTATCCGGACGCCTGGCAACGCTACTTACAAGCATAATAGAAGTGGCTTTGATAAAAGCCGTTTGTGGTGAAATGATGATATGATGTAAATTAAACAAAACTTAATCGACTAAGTACTAATAATACTACTTATACTCTAAAGCTATTCTTTCTTGCAAAGTGCGCTAAGATATTATCATAAAAGCCGGGAAGATTCTTAATTTTTAGTAAAGAACGTTTTTCTATAGAAAGAATGGCTAGATCAGATAATCGTTCTTGTTTTTGAGCATTACGCATGTTTAAAAAAACCAGCTCTGAGAAGAACTTTTGCGTAGGTGTAGTTTTAAGAACGAAATCTAAAAAAAATCGCACGAAAATTATTAGACTTCGCGCACGACCTTTCTCATAGATCTAAACTCCCCCCCTCCCGCACGCGCACTCCCGGGTGACGCTTGGGCCGTGCAGCAATTTATGCTAAAAGTAGTAATATTACTTCAAAACCAATCGTCCAATTTTAATCATTAAAAGACCAAATATTATCTACATAAACTGTACTTAGTGATGAAATAATTTATTTTAATAAGGGTTAATAGCATGAGTAAAATAAATGCATTTAAATGTAGTCCAAAAAAAAATTAAGATTATTAGATAAAAAAATTGTTGTTGTGCCTCACTCGACATAGATAGGTATACTGTTACGCGGACTTTTTTGTAGATATTTATAAGATCTACAATTAATTAGAACATTTTACGTTTCTATCTTTAATAGTTTAGGCAGCGTACGCAAAATAAGTAACTTTTCTGGTTGATTTTTTACACCTTGTGTCCGAAAAACCCAAATATCTTACGGAACCCTATTTTTTTCCAAAATAAAATTTAGCCTATGTTACTCGTGGATAATGTAGCTTTCGAGTGGTGAAAAAATTATTAAAAACAGTCTAGTAGTTTTTAAGCCTATTCAATAAAACTCCATCAAATTACTCGAAAAAAAACCGGCTTGCCGGAGCGCTATAATGCGCCCCAGGTTAATTGACCTTTATGTGACGTCATGACGTATTCTTGTATAGAAATTTAAACGCTAAAAAGTCGATTGCGCCTGCGGCTTACCTATATTATAGTGCTACATGTTGTTGAAAAGTAAATTTTGTTGATTTAATGTCCATAGTGTACTTAGTGTAGGCGTTTTGTAATGTTAGCTTTGTAGTTTTATAATTTCTGATTGTGCCATTTCTCAATTACGGTAGAGAGTGGTTGTGTTCTAAACTTCTGAAGGGAAGCCGGTGGGAATCGAGTTGTATGGAACCTTCGTCACTGATATGGTGGTATGGTTTATTTATCTATAATATGTATGTATTTATCAATATACCTACAAGTGTAACGTTAAATGCGCAAAACCTGAAATTAGTTTGTTTAGAATAACGAGTAGAATCAATTAATCCACTTTTACAACGTACATATATATATATATATATATATATATATATATATATATATATATATATATATATATATATATATATATATATATATTTACAATATAGGTTAAATTTCTCAAAAAAATCTTCATTAGAAACTTCGACCTATCAAGCCATCACGTGCGCAAATCCGCTGAAATAGGTAAACAAACACTAATAGTTGTAATCCAAACAAATTTTCTCATACACGGTATAACAAAAAGTCTTATTTCAATGTAGATATGAATTTTAAACAAACTAAATCTGCTCATAAAACCTTAAAAAAAATATATGGTATTTTTTCTCACGTAATTAGGTCAATCGAATTAAAAATCATTTGGGGTGTCTGAGATTTTCGCATTTAACTTTACATGTTGTATAAGTAAGTTTATCAGTTGTCTAGTACTCATAACACAAGCTCTGCTTAGATTGGGACTAGATAGCGTTGTGTGATAGTGATGTGATGTGAATATATTTATTTTATATTGAATGGATCAAGCTTTTTCTGACAGCTGTGTGTGCTGTGTGTGTGTGCTGTGTTTTTTGTGCAGTATTTGTGCATTTTTAGGGTACCAGGACCTAAATGATAAAACGGATCCCTTATAGGACCACTTTATTATCCATCTGTCTTTCTCAGGTCTCCAGTCCCTAGAAGTTGTGGAAAAAATCAATCTTCTGAGTTATGTAAGGGACCTATCGCGGTTCTTGAGATACAGCCTGGTGACTGACAGACGGACAGACAGCGAAGTCTTAGTAATAGGGTCCCGTTTTTACTCTTTGGATATGGAACCCTAAATACGCAAACGTTGATAATAATGGAAGTTCGAATGAAAGGTTAAATTTTACGAAAAAAGAAACCAAAAGTTAGAATCCAAGAAATATTTAAAGAATTGCTAACAATCGGTACCCGCTGTACCTTTGTACTCCTTTTTAATTCAATTTTTCTTCAGAATCCAATTAACTGTCAGTTTGTACTGGGGTTAACATATATTATTCAGGGTAAAATTTGGTAAAATGGTTCCATAAAATCTTAAAAGTAATTACAAAGATAATATTTATATAGATAGGTTTTTTTTTATGGTGGGCAAAAATCATCCAATGACAACCCTCGCTCTTGGGCGGAGCGGGAGATAGTGTCAGACTCTTACTGACTAAAAATCCATCCCGTTCCTTCTAGCCTTCGTACCGGGGCTCGAGCCCCCTTTCGGAATACCCTGGCCCTAGTAAATATTATGTAGATAGGTGCTTACTGATTATGTAACACAGATGAATAGTGAATACTATATTATTTATATATATAATAGTATTATAATAGTGAATACTGAATACTATATAATACTAGCTTTTGTCCGCACGGCTTCGCTCCTGCTCTTCCCTACTATAACCTACTATACTCTACTCTACCCTACCAAACTTCACATAAACCATCTACTAAATAGTCCGAACAAAGCATAAAAATTTGGTTTAGATAGGTGAGCCCGTTCTTGAGTTATAAAATAACAACGAAAAGTGGCATTGATTTTTAGATAGATAGATAGATGGAAACTAAACTTGTAGAGCTACACTTGATACACGCCACGCGGCGTCGTTCTACGTACAGCCCCCCTAGCAAAGTTACAACCGTTTCGTGTCGAATTCCTTTCTCCTATCGGTAAAAATAAAAAGCATAAAAATTTGGTTTAGATAGGTGAGCCCGTTCTTGAGTTATAAAATAACAACGAAAAGTGGCATTGATTTTTATATATATAGATTTAGAACTTCTAGGCAAGCGTTGTTTTTTGTCCGTAATGACAATAGAATATCGGGCAATAGGGTCAGCGTGTCCATGCGGATAAAAATCCCGAATTTAGTGAATTAAAAAAAAAAACAACTAGGCAGTTGCCCGGACCAGAATCAATATCCATCTGATTGTCCCGGGCTTGCGGAGGGCGAGCCATAGGTAGCTTGCTGTCCGACCGTCTGGTATCTATCCGGACCGAGTCCAAGTCGTCGACGGCGCGCACTGTTTCTGCTCGCCCCAACGAGTTGTCAGCAACAGCAGGGGCTCAGCCGGGTCGAAGCCTACTGGGGCCAGGGTTATCGGAAAGGTAAACTCGGCCCCTGTACAAAAGGCAAGAAGGAACAGGGGGGGGGGGGTTTATGTCATTAAGAGTCTGACACTCCATCTCCAGCTCAAGAGCGGAGGATGTCATTTAGATGTTTTTTACCCACCAAAAAAAAACTTTCTGATTGTAGAACTCTGCCTTTTCAATGCTGGACTTTACACCCTGTTGGCTGTTACACATACCTCTAAAAGTTTAAAGCTTGGATTTTTTCTCCTAAAATAAATACACGACACCCCTTTCCTCAGTGTGGGCGTTTTAATGCTGATGTCAAGACGTTGGACAGTTGTAACCTTTTGTGTGCTAATAAAAACAAAATACGGTCACAACATCGTCGACCGTCTTTTGTTAAAAAGTTCAATCCAAATAGGTTGGTAACATCGATATACAGGGTTATTTGTAAAACACTAGCAACCTCTTAGATGCTAGTTAAAAACCATCTCTGTCCATTCTAGGTTGCCTGGAAGAAATCGCCTGGTGCGATAAGGCCGCCAATTGTGTTTTCTATTATATGGTTTCTTATTGTAAATTTTTATTCTTGATGTGCAATAAAGAATATATAAATAAATAAATAAAAACATCATAAACAACAACTTTTGTTTTATGGTAGTATCAATTCGAAATTAATTAGTTTTTTTTTTTTTGTATAATTGCTATTATTATGATTATCTTTTTCAATGCTGACTATTTTACTATTTTTCCTGTTTGTCTATCACGCATTTTTTTTTAATCACCCTGTATTTTGAGAGGACTGGCTTTTGTGATACAGGATATCCTAGTACGAAAGCCAGATCACCACAGATATTTGTATCTACCATGTGTGTTAAGTAAATTATTATTATTGTCTAAAAAGTCAAACGACATGGGAATTTTGTAATATTTAATCATAGAAAAAAAAACTTATATTCGATACTTTTTATAAGGTTCTTATATTAGTAAACAATGATCAAGATCTGTTAATCAACCTTGATTATTGAACCAGCGTTGACTACATCAGATTTCATTTTACTTTAATAATTACACAAGTCGTTTGACTTATTCTGCCTCCGTTAGTAAAAAAGACGCATCTAACATTTTTTCCAGAATTGAATTATATACATTGCCGGAATCAGGACATAATGGCGCATCTGCCTGTATTTTTTATATTTTGCTCCAGTGCAGTTTTAACACTAGGAAAAAAGGCCCGATTTCCCGTTTAATTCATTAAAACATTTTTTTATCAGTTTTCGTTTTTGTTAGATAAGTCTTTTTAACTATCAGGGGCAGTATTAGACAGACTCTATTGGTGCTATTTATGCACCAACGAGAAAAATAAAAGCAATAAAATTGGATTAAATTCAGTTTCTTTACAAGATACGGTTAAAATTCTCACAATTTTACTGTAAAAAAATACAACAGGCCTTTTCATTGGAAACAGATAAAGGGATATGGTTTTCTTATTGTCTTCTTTCTTTATATCAGTCGTTAAATTCGTTGTTAAAGTACTGCGATATGTTTCATATGACTACGGCTACTGCGTTTGACTACATCGTAAAGGGCGGGTCCTGATAAGGCGTGATGATCGTCTGTACTGGGTTTTATGATTTAACCTTGATACTGGTCAATGAATCCATTCATTGTATATCTTCTACACTAAAATTATAAAAAAAGTTTGCTTTTTTCGTTTGTAATCTCTGGAAGCGAGTAGACCCCCAGCTACTCGCTTTCTCCGAAACGAAACTTTCGTAAACGAACGATATTCATTTGACGTTAAAATTGCAAACAATCCTCTGTCAATTAGAGTAGATTTAGAGACTCTGTACGTCAAACAATTTTCGTTCGTGCGAAATTTTGGGAACGAAAGGAACCGTGGTAGGAAACACGCGAAATTTCAATCGAAACTTCGTTTTTCGGAGAAAGCGAGTAGACCCCCTGGTCTGGTTGCGTATAAAAGTTCATACAATGGTTATAATACCTGTGTACAAGATAGGTTTCGGTAGGTCATAGCATAGCTGATATTAAGCGACAGCGCACAGCTGTGCACCCAGCTGGGTGCGGGAGCAAAACAACCCCTTAGTCGATGGTTGGCCCGGTGACCATGTATTTGTATGGACAACCCGGTTACATAACAAGCTGAGAACTGTGTGATTTTTCATGATACAGTTGTTTGTACATAGATTCTTTACATAAAAATACTAGGAATGTGTTTCGTGTTTCGCATATAGGTACTAAAACTAATATTGCATACATTAATTTCAATGAATCCACTGGCATTCACGGAATCCGTGAGGAATTCAGAAAGTTCACGAAAAACTAGTTTGGTTTTGCAGGAATTGCATGACTTGATTCCGCCAATCAAGTCATGCAATTCCTGCGCACACTCTCCATAATAGTAATCCCTGAAAGTACTGGTCTGATTGCCAAAGTTTAAAAGAAGCTGCTTGGCTATTATATAATATTTTATGTAAGCGGGTGAAGCCGTGGGCAAAAGCTAGTATAACGTAAAATAATGCTTAATGACTTAGCTTATTTATACAAACAACAAACGTTATGATGTAACGCATAATGGTCTACATCGTTACCGGTACAGGATTTCCTTCTATGCAATTTTTAATATAAGGTCCCGGTTACACAGAAAGTTCAAGGTTTTTGCTCATTGCTCGCCGTTCACAAGCCCTTGCGCACGGTGGATAGGACGTGAGGGTCGTTCCTTCGCGCCTACGACCTCCTTCTTTGCTAGCATTACTGCTACGCAGATGTAGGCGACCGTCTGCCACTCGTCCTTGCTCCGGACCATGACCTATACCAAGGCGGTGCGAGAGATCGTTGCTGCCGATCGCGCCCCCACGTGGACATGGCGGTGTTCTGCCCAGGCGGGGAACATCTCTACCGTGTGGTCCACCGTGTCTTTCAGGCGAAGCCTTGGCCCTGGAATGCAAAGGGTAACTAAATGAACACAGTTGGGCTTAGTCAGTAAAAATCTGACAGTCCCTATTTTTCCGCCCAGAGTGGGTGGGGTTATTTAATTTGATTTTTTTCCTGATTTTTGGAGTCCTATTACTGTCTGTCTGTTGAATAAAGGCTATTATTACTGTCTGTCTATCTGTCACCAGGCTGTATCTCTTGAACCGTGAAAGTCACATTTATAATGGTTGAATTTTATAGGTATACGCATCTTATTACTACTGGTCCGATTGCTAAAAATTTTTCACCGATAAAAAGCTGCTAAGTATATTACTGAGTGACACAGGTTATATGTTAGGTACGCAGGCGAAGCCCCGGGCAAAAGCTAGTTAGTTAGTAAAAAAATAATATTAAAGTTTTACAAATAAATTAATGATGACTTGGTGAAGGCTGCGGGAAACCGATGGATGCGAGACGCACAGGATCGTTCGTTGTGGCGACGCTTGGGGAGGCCTATGTCCTACAGTGGACGTATATCGGCTGAAATGATGATGATGATGAAATAAATTAAAGAGATAATAATTATATTTTTTTATTCAAATAATGTTTATTAACCCTTCAGATACCGTCAATTAGAGACACAATAGTAAGACAATAGATGCGCGGCCACCGGGGGTCGCTTGGGGATTCATGAATTAAAAATGAATGTAAAGCCAACAGTAATAAGCTTTTTCATACAGTTCCTAAAAATATACTAAAACTAAAATATTATTATAGGTGCAAATAATCGTGGTTCGAATATACAATGTTTGTTAGTGGACCACCCGAACTAGGTTAATAATAAGATATAAAGTGATTTAAAAAAATATGACATTTATCCCGATCTTACCCTCCACGAACCAACTTATTTTGCTATATATACATACACACTTACGTAAATCGCTATTTAATAGTGTGCAGAAACTTTACTATTGACAATAACACTTTGATAGTCATAGTAGGTATCGATTCCCCTAATATTATCTTCACTATAGGCAATACTACTTAGCGTTATGTTCAGCGTATGATAAACGGTTGAAACTTCGGGATCTTCCACAAATACATGAGCAGCACGATTTTATCGTGATCCTAGATATATTGCTTTGTTGTATCTGGGTTGGTTTGAGGGCAAGGACTTACGGCCCATTCACGACCTTACCGCGGTGAGCGGCGGCGGCGTGCGGGGCGGCGAGCGATACAAACAAATGTATGAAAATGTTTGAAGCACGCCACGAGTCACCGCTCATAGCGAAAACGAACGCGGTTTTGTCGGAGCGAGTCGTTGCAGCGGCGAGCGGTGCGGCGAGCGGCGAGATCAAAAGTACAAGTAAATGAGCGCGACGCCACGAAACAGAGCGGCGCGTTTGGCGGCGCGGATAGCGGTGTAGGTGTGACGGACTCGGCGGCGAACTCATACACAAAATATTTTAGACGATTTTGTGGCGGTAATGGATACCGAGTCGTTTACAACTAAAATTTTAAATCGACCCCCTATATTGATGGCAAAACATCCCCAACACAAATACAAAAACGTTATAAAAAGGTTGTGGGAAGAAATTTGTGAAGAAGTTCGTGCACTCCTTCTCTCATACTTGTTTTAAAAATATACTGCTTTCTAAACACAGAAGGGATAATTTTGATAACGTCATAATTTTGATAACGTCCCGACTACCTAAATACGTCCACCTCGGCCGCTGCCGCTTGCCGCTACTGAGGTACGTGGCGTGTAAAACGCACCGCTTGCCGCCGCCGCGCCGCCTGCCGCGCCGCTCGCCGCTAAGACCGAAGTCGTGAACGGGCCGTTAGTGCTGGACGGAGCGGGAGCGACTAGCGATCTGGGACGCAGTACAAGATACACGAATACTAGTTGAATAAACAAAAATTAAGCGAAAATAAAATTATGTGCCTTACTAGTCCGGTCCCCAGCTGAAAATTGGTATGATTGTTTAAAATACCATCATAAATGAAATCTAAAAAGGCCTCATCGATCCGACACCTGAAAAAAGGTCACAAAAATGAGTTTTTCGTGATTTTCAGCAAAACGGTAACTTTATCATAAAATTAGCTCACGCAAAATTGTAGATCAGATAATTATCTAGAAAATGGGCGAGGCAAACGTTCCTCAAAATATGACCATGCTCATAATTGACACAACCAATAGCAAACTTGCGTTTTAAGTGTGCGTGGTATGTTACTTGCGCAATGCGCGTTCATATTGGTTTACTGCTAACAGACAGGAGTTAACCCTTCAGATACCGTCAATTAGAGACACAATAGTAAGACAATAGATGCGCGGCCACCGGTGGTCGCTTGGGGATTCATGAATTAAAGAGTGGGAGACAAGTGACGATACTCGTTGTAGCACAAATCGGAAAGTATTTCCTTTCTAACCTCTTTCACCTTTTTTTGTGGTGCCAAATAGACCCACAGGGCCCTGGAAAAATGACAAAGTAGGAACAGGAGTGGGTTTTTAGTCAGTAAAAGTCTGACACTATCTCTTGCTCCGCCCAACGGCGGGAGACTCCCCCACGTCATGAGATTTTCCCACTTAAAAAAAATTGTACCGTCATGGTAATGGATCGCTCTCGCTCCCGCCTTCATGATGTTGTATAATCGTTTTATAAGGGTGTACCCTTATACAACGATTCGCGAAACATTTTGACAGTTACAAGTTGGTACAAAATATGGACCATTGAACTACAAGTACTGCTTATCCCTCATTTACATTGATTTCGTGCGCTTGCAAACGTTTCAGTAAATCGTGAGATAGTTTATGTGCAGGCTTCAAACTTGTGACAGTTACAAGCTTTGATTCTTTGATGAAATATTTTTCTTTCTTTCTTTTTTTGCACGGGTAACCTTTCAGTTGGTACTTGGTACTGAGATTTAGGTTACTAGATAAATCATGAAAGTATATAGCTATAGCTTCAGCCAGCAGTGTTTCGACTACAGACCCTCTTTCGCAAGAAAATAAAAAATATAAGTAAAACTTATGATACTCCGTGACAAAATAACATTCCGCTTGTGTAAGAATTTTTTAAATCGGTACAGTCGTTTTAGCGTTTATTCATCATTTATAAACAAAAACTAGCTGCTCTCAGCGGCTTCGCCCGCGTGATAGCAGAAAATTATCCCAAGGGAACATACTTCCGGGATAAAAAGTATACTATGTCCTATTCCAGGACATGGTCTATCCGCGTATCAAGTTTCATCAAAATCGGTTTTGCCATTTAGGCGTGAAGACGTAACAAACAAACAAACAAACTCACGTTCGCTTTTATAATATTAGTAAGGAAGTAAGGATAAGTCATTCAAGTTGTACAGGCCACAGAACACAGGAATCATACATTCTTCTGTTCTGTGGTACAGGCGTATGAACAATCGGCGCTCAAGGGGTAAAGAATTGAAGAAAGGTAAGCCTTAAAGAGTAAACAGTTGTTGTTTATTGTGGCCATAGAGAATTAGAGACTGTTTCAGAAAAAAAGCTTTTAGTGTTTAGTAAGACTTTTAAACATAATTGCGTTTAACACAATTTTTCTTTTTTGGTCTTCATTTTTAAATCTAGCAACACAAGTGCGCAATAAAAATAAGTTTGAAGCTTTTTATTTTATTTTGAGTGCGTAGCTTGTATTGCGCACTGTAAAATAAAAAGGTTCTCATAAAAGGAGTTCGAATAAATAGGTACTTTTAAAATAAACGTAGAAACCTTTTCTTCACATGTGCTTTTCATCTCTTTCTTTGCTCTCATAGTCCGATGGAACAGCAATCCGACACAACCAGAGCACAAAATAGATAGGTACAGAAGGCAATCTCATGTATGTACTTCACTTTTTATACCCACGCTCGGTGGACGCACACTAATGAGCGTTTGAGCCGGAACTGTTCGACGAGTGGGCGAGGCGTTCCAAGATAACGTGTCCGTAAACGGTGTCTATGTGTGCGTTGCTCGAGCACGCATTGTATGTAGATTGACTTCTGTACCTATCTATTTTGTGGTCTATGTGTGCGTTGCTCGAGCGCGCTTTGTATGTAAATTGTCTTCTGTACCTATCTATTTTGTGCTCAAGCGAACGCCGACGTTCGTTCTCTCATTGTCTTTCTATCGTGACTCTAATTACCTACGGTATTCGAAAGCTTTAACAAAAGAACCCATATTGTTGAAGTGACAGGCATGTGTGTTTCGGCCTTTAAAAATATCAGTCATAGATTAAATTGCCCTTGGCTTTTTGCCAAATATATTGGAGTCTGATTGCAATACCAAGTACGACAGTGACTTAAATGATATTTATTTTGCAAATAGGTTTTGAAAAAACACTGTTACACGTCAAATTTTTTTCGTCAGTTCATTAAATCCCATGCAAACGCTTATATATTCTAACTATTGTGTCACTTTCTTGACGGTATTCGAAAGATTAAACTAGATGAGACCGGTGTTTCCTAGCTGACTACCCTGAGAAGAAACACCGAAACAAACTCAGGGGTCAAAGTTTCTTTTGAAGTCCATACAATAAATATGTAATGGTCAAATCACATGAGAACCATGCAGATTTCTCTGAGATGGTCTTTTGAAGAAAGAACCACACAGATTTGAGTGGACCTGTCTAGTCAGTGCAAGCATTTGTCAGTATTCGCAAAGCTCATTTCAGGACTGCTAAGGAACTCAACGACTTGACGAACAATACTAATGAAAGGACTCAAACAACATTTGGGTAGCCCGCAGAAAGTACTCAAATAGTCAGACATACGTTAATATTACTGAAAAGAAAAATAACCAATCAACATAGTCCTTATGGCCTGTTTGTCTAGTGGTTAGTGGCCCTGACTGCTATGCCGGAGGTCGTGGGTTTGATTCCCACCCAGAACCAATGTTTGTGTGATGAGCATGACCATTTGTGCTGTCTGGGTGTAATTTATCTATAATATGTATGTATTTAGAAATATTTAAGTATGTTTATTAGTTGTCTAGTACTTATAACACAAGCTCTGCTTAGCTTGGGAGTAGACGGCGTTGTGTGATAGTTGTGGAATATTATATTATTAATACATAATCATATATCTATTTTTTTTTTCTGTCGACGGGGAAAATCATCATTGACGAAACCCGCACTTGGGTGGAGCGGGAAACATACTGACTAAAAACCCCGCGCCGTTCCTTCTAGCCTTCATATCGGGGCTCATCATATATCTAATTAGATTCTTAAAATCATACAACAATGATTCCACGTCCTCGAAATCCAGACAGATGGCCTGCCAAGTCTTCACCGCAGAACACTCATTCAACACACATTGCCCGCCGTTTTGGCGACATTACACAAAAATATAAATATAATTCACAAATACCATTAATACTTTACTGAACCGATTTCAATCCACTCAGCCGCAAAAAAAAACAATTGCCTACCGCCAGGGGTGCTCAAACTTAGTGTCAGTGATCGAAATAAAAACATTTAGGCATGAATTATACATGTGGCACATTCTGCAAAAAAAAAACTAGATATATTTTGAATTCAGAATTCGACTTATTTATAAAATTTAAGAGTAAAATTACTCTGTCATTCGAGATTAAGTTCAAATTCCATTTATCTAATGTTTCTATTTTCTAATGTTAATGATTCTATTTTAATAGGGAGTTATAAAAAAAATCTGCGGTTTCAAAAATTTAGTTGGTGGCGATGGATACCTATTAATAGTCATCAGTTATTTTTTGTCTATAATATAATGTAATTTATTGTCATTTTTATTTTAATACTAGCTGCTTCCAGCGGCTTCGCCCGCGTGATAGCAGAAAAATATCCCAAGGGAATTTACTTCCGGGATAAAAAGTATCCTATGTCCTATTCCAGGACAAGGTCTATCCGTGTACCAAGTTTCATCAAAATCGGTTTTGCCATTTAGGCGTGAAAACGTAACAAACAAACAAACTCACTTTCGCTTTTATAATATTAGTAAGTTATTTTTAACATAACTCATTGTATTAAATCAGTCACAAGTAATTTAATTTAAGTATCTTTTGTAAAATTGTTATTTAATTATTTAGATTAGACGCAATCAAAATGACACAGGTGAACCGACTGAATTATAAAAATAGTTTTGTGTCACATACATATAAGCGTAATCTATTCTAATATTATAAAGAGGTAAAGTTTGTTTTTAATTATTAAATAGATTGTATTTTTTTATAATTTCTGAAAATACTGGCCTGATTGCTAAAAACTTTTTCACCAATAGAAAGCTAATTTATTCTTGAGTGACATAGGCTATAATTTTTGTGCGCGAGCAAACCCGCGGGCCAAAGCTAGTTAATTTATAATATTTATCTAGATTACAGATGTCATTAGTTATCGGTTTTTTTTGTAATCCACGATCGACATAGAAAACTCTTGCGATCGACGACTTGAGCAGCCCTGCCCACACGCACGGAAGGCCCCTCTTTTGGCTAGATTAGCGCTTCGGCGACATCAAAGCGTTGGCCGATCGCCAGTCTGTCGCCGGGACTGACGCGCACGATGGTTATCGCGGAAAACAGCGATATCCATTTCTAAACTAATAAATGTAATATAGAGGTAAAATTGTTTGTCTGTTTTTTTGTGTGTATAATGGTAACTAGCTTTTGCCTGCAGTTTCGCCCGCGTACATATAATATACTCAATACAAAATACTTTATTGCATTTCATATGTATGTATGATGGTATAAAAATATAATAAGAATATGTAAGTACTTAGCGGTGCTCAAGCTGAAGTGTCATTTATGGTACATAAAATAAAGCCTATATCACTCAAGAATAAAGCAGCTTTCTAACGGTGAAAACATTTTAGCAATCGGACCAGTACTTCCAGAGATTACCCCCTACATATAAACTTACAAATTTTACTTCTCTATGATGATGGTGATGCCATCTAGCCGATTTCGGCCACAGCGACCGCATTCCTTGGCTCCTCATGGTGGTTGTGAGCTCAGCCGCCCTACCCAAGTTACAACCGTTTCGCTTGCGTCGAACGCTTCGAGTTGACCTTGCCGCCAATTTTTTTGTTCTGACCATGTCGGTGACTGAGCGTTGAGAGTGTGTACATTTGAAGCTTTCTACTAGCGTTAACTATTGCAGATTAGCAACTTGGCTAGGGGTACAGATCTGCTGCTCTGTTATGTGATTATTCAGAAGCAATCATGTGCGCATAATATTAGTATAGATAAATCCAAAGTCAGAAAACGAAACAAAAGTTACTACAGCAGCAAATCGCGAGTTTTATAAAGCTCAAAAGTATATGATCTACCCCAGTAAACAGAATCAAAAAAATATATGTTATTCTTATTCTTCTTGCTAGACTTATCCCATCTATTTGGGGTCAGCCCTCCTTGTTTTGTCTTCCATTCTGCATGATTCTGTACCATGTCGGTGTCGAGATGAGCTTTTTTTAGGTCTCTCGGAACAGTACTTCCAGAGATTACCCCCTACATACAAACTTACAAATTTTACCTCTTTATGATTTCTGATGATGCAATCTAGCCGATTTCGGCCTCAGCGACCGTATTCCTTGGCTCCTCATGGTGGTTGTGAGCTCAGATCTGCTGCTCTGTTATGTGATTATTCGGAAGTAGTCAGAAAACGAAACAAAAGTAACTACAGCAGTTAATCGCGAGTTATATAAAGCTCAAAAGTATATGATCCACCGCAGTAATCAGAATCAAAATAATATATGTTATTCTTCTTCTTCTTCTTGCTAGACTTTATTCCATTTATTTAGGGTCGGCCCTTGTCTTTGTCTTCCATTGTGCATGATTCTGTACCATGTCGGTGTCGAGATGAGCTTCTTGATTGTCAGCAACAGCAGGGGCCCAGTTGGGTCGTAGCCCACTGGTGCCAGAGTTATCTAAAAGGGAGCTTGAGCCCGAGTATGAAGTCTAGACGGAACAGGGTGGGTTTTTAGTCACTAAGAGTCTGACACTATCTCCCGCTCCACCCAAGAGCGAGGGTTGTCATTGGATGATTTTTGCCCACCATAAAAAGTGGAGGAAAACAAAATTGTTATTCTTGAGGTAAATTTAACGATTCTTTTACTAATGGAAAACTATATTTGAAATTATACATTTCCTAAGGGATGTGGGAAGTAAAGTCACGGGAATAACTAGTGTACCAATAAAATACACTTGCCGATAGTATTAAGGCTTTGATCGCGATGTAGACGCTTTTGGAAAGTCAGAACTGTCTGGAGATGCCTGATAAAGTGTCTTTTGATCTGGCGAAATGGGCTAGATTTTATTGTTTTTTTTTTCTTTTGTTTGAACTGTTTTTTCTTGTGGCCTTATATTTTTCAAACTAACGATGTGTTTATTTATTTTTTTATGAATTCTCTTAGAAGATTGGAAATTATATTATTTACTAGCTTTTGCCCGCGGCTTAATCCCAGGATAAAAAGTAGCCTATGTGTTATTCTGGAATATGGTCTACTCGTGTACCAAGTTTCATCGAGATCCGTTCAGTAGTTTTTGCGTGAAAGAGTAACAAATATCCATACATCCATCCATACATACAAACTTTCGCATTTATAATATTAGTAGGATTATTATTCATTTATTTTACAATGTATGTACATACAATAATAAAAGAAGAAATTTCTTCCAGCTTTGAGTCCAGTTGAATGTAAAAATTGCTGCGTCTATAATACGCTTTACTCTTTATAAACTTTAATGTACTTGATGTAGCTGACTTGAGTATTTGATATTTCATACCTCCACGCGTTCCTGAAAAAAAAGGTTCTTGTCAGACAAGAAAGTGATTCTATAAGCTGCTTTCCGCTATTGCCGAAGTAGGTACAGAATCCTAAAAATACAACCGAATTAAGAACCATATTTTTTGTGGCCGATTAAAAAGTGTTGAAATTGTTGTTTTTTTTAATCTATTTTTATTTATTTATTATATTTTTTATTGTACAGTGTATAAACAAAAATATAGGACAAATATAAAAAAAAAATCTAAGAAACACGCTAAAAAAAGCGTGGTGTGCCCCACGCTTTTATCACATTAATATTTTTCGTTTATTATTATTATTTTGCGTGTTTTTTAGTTTTTTAAACTATATTTACTTTTTTTACTTTTGTCGGAAGGCCTCCTGCAAGGTGGACCGATGACCTGGTGAAGGTTGCGGGAAACCGATGGATGCGAGACGCGCAGGATCGATCATTGTGGCGACACTTAGGGGAGGCCTATGTCCAACAGTGGACGTCTGTCGGCTGAAATGATGATGATGATGATGATATTTACTTTTCACTTTTTAGTGAATAAATAGTTTTTTAAATAATTAAAATTTTAATGTTTTTTTTTTTTTAATTTCTGGCGAATCTAATCAGGATAATCGAATATTTAAATCGGATTATTGTATTATCATCGGTCATTAATGGGTGTGCAAAGTTTAAAGAAAATCTGATCCCCCGAAGTTGGGCAAAATCGAGCTCAAAGGCGGTGGTTACAAGCAAACAAACAAGCAAGCAAACATACAGATGAAGCTAATAAAAGCGTGTTAATAAGTGTACAATGGGCGGTCTTATCGCAGAGGCAATCTCTAACAGACAACCTTTGGATGGACTGAAAGAAAGAAGGTAGATGAGTTGTCAGTGTTTTTTTTTGTCGACGGGGAAAATCATCTTATGACAAAACCCGCTCTTGGGTGGAGCGGGAGATAGTGTCAGACTCTTACTGACTAAAAATCCCGCGCCGTTCCTTCTAGCCTTCATACCGGGGCACGAGCTCCCTTTCGAACAACCCTGTCCCCAGTAGGCTTCGACCCAGCTGGGCCCTTCCTGCTGCTGACAACTCCTTGAGGCGCGCGGGAACAGTGCGCGCCGTCGACATCTTGGACTCGGTCCATTACCGGACGATCGGACAGCGAGCTACCCATGGCTCGCCGGCCGCGAGCCCGCATGAGTTGTCAGTGTACAAACATCAGACAATAACAGAAACTTTACAAAATCTTTGACACATTTTCAACACGTGATTTTTATTTTGTTGACAAGTTTATTTGCCTTTTGTTACATATTCATTAACGCTTAGAAGTAATACAGATCTGTTTTTGTAACATCAAAAGCAAAATTTGCTAAAGTTTGTTTGTACGTGATAGGACTATGCTGACAGCATGTTTTTACGTTGGAATATAAATAATAAAATTATTTTATTCTAGGGTTTTTATCTTTCAATAAGTATTGGACATTGTAATAGATTTTTATGAGTAAAGGCGATGATTTTTTTGTTGATCTAAATTAACAGTATGTTTTTCTTAAACAAGTCTTTGAAATAAATATTGACATACTTATTGACAATATTTCATCTGGTATTTTGAATTAAGGTGGTGCATCACGATTCACATTTTCATTGTTTTTCATACAACCGCTCATAACTGATTATGACGTTATTACACACTTTTCATTAGATATTTTGGAAACACAGTATCTGGTGGATATTATCTAGGTTTCTAAAGAAACCAATTTCTAAATTTGTGTAAAACTAATCCAGTAAAAACCTCTGAAAATGTCCTATTTTGTATGAACTTTGACACTTCATAATTTGCCTAAAAATTAAAAAAGTAAAAAAGTAATCCTCTAGAGACCTTGCAAATTTTATTAAGATTCTAAATGAGGACAACTTTTTCCAAAAACTTTTAAGGGTTTAAAAAAAACAGCTAATTCCTGGAGCAAGTTTTGTGAAATTTTCGAGTAAATCTCGGAATTACCGAATACTAACAGAGTTTCCAGGCGTTATCTCCCTTTTTTTGCGTTGCCTTTTCGTCAAACATCGCGTTGGATTGCATTAAATGAAGTATCAAGCTTTTAAACCATTTTCGATGTTTACGATAAGCGAGTGGAGAAGGACCCTCTTAAGATACAAAAATCCACAATCTCTTTGTGTTATACAGGGTTATTTGTAAAACACTAGCAACCTCTTTGGTGCTAGTTAAGAAAATCATATGTTCTATGACTTTTTACAAAACATAATACATTTACCAAACACAAACCTTCAAAATTTCTTTGTTCTAACACATTCAACTCTGTATTTTGCTGTACCTACCTACGCCTCCTGCACACTGTAGGTACTCGTAGTGATAGTAAGCAGGCTTCCGAAACATTGTCATCACACCTACCTAGCAAGCATTCGCACCATTTTCGTGTACTCATCACACTAGAAAATTGATACGCCAGCATAGACTTCGCAACATTTAGAAAGTTCAATTTAAATATTTTTATTTTTGTAAGAAAAACTGATGAACTGAAATATGATAAATATTTAAAAGTCATAGAACAAAAGTTGTTGTTTATGATGTTAGTAACACTGTCCTGAGAAGTTGCTAGTGTTTTACAAATAACCCATAGAATGATTTATGAGAAAGTCGAGTGTTTCAAAGTTTTCTAAAACCAGTGTAAAGCTAGGAAGCCGCTAGAAGCGCTAGTAATCAAAATATTTTCTGTCATTGAAGCCGAGATTAGTTAATCTCAATTGTTACTCTTTAGTAGTAAACTTAAAATATATTTCTTCATTATTAGTTTTTTTCATAAAAAACCAGACAGTTTTTTAGACAAACAAGACGATAACAAAATTCTTATCTAGTTGATCTTTCTTCGTAAGTTTTAAGATTGTTAAGAAAAATGGTTCGCTGGCTTTCGTCGGCGTGTCCTTGAACAAAGTTCCGGATTATCTGAAACCTTCCAAGCGATACTTGCTAAAATTAAAATTAATTAATTTATACATGAATAAGACTTCTTTTTAATTCATGAATCCCCAAGCGACACCCGGTGGCCGCGCATCTATTGTCTAACTATTGTGTATCTAATTGACGGTATCTGAAGGGTTAAAGTGGAAAATCGTCCATTGACTTCTCCTGGGTTTTTTTTTTCGGTGGGCAAAAATTATCCAGATGATATCTTTGGAGGGAGCGGGAGATAGTGTCACTTTTACTGATTAAAAACACAAATATGTTCCTTCTTTGCTTAGCGTTCCGAATGCTGGGTTTTCCTTTTGGAAGTCTACCCATGGTCCCAGTAGCTTAGGCCCTGCTGGCCCCTACGGTTTTGCTGACATCTCCTTGAGGCACGCACAAATTCACGTCACCTTAATATGTACCTTTGTGGAACTATTAATGGACTGTGTCGTTCAGTAATGTCACAAAATAGATAGGTACAGAGGACAATCTCATGTATGTACTACACTTTTTCTACCTACGCTCGGTGGACGCACACTAAGCGCTGTCGACGACTCGAGCTCGGTTCGGACAATTACCTCATTAGTGTGCGTCCACCGAGCGTAGGTAGAAAAAGTGTAGTACATACATGAGATTGTCCTCTGTACCTATCTATTTTGTGACATTACTGAACGACACAGTCCATTAATAGTTCCACAAAGGTACATATTAAGGTGACGTGAATTTGTGCGTTGTCTAGACGATTGTACGTGATTGTACCGCTTACTATCGCATTATCATCTTTATATACGTTTTTATGGTGGTTGAAGATAGGGGGGTCTTTGGTTGGAGAGTGTTGTGCATGAGTGTACTATCACAAAATAGATAGGTACAGAAGACAATCTCATGTATGTACTTCACTTTTTATACCTACGCTTGGTGGACGCACACTACTGAGCGTTTGAGCCGGAACTGTTCGACGAGTGGGCCAAAGCGCTACCGAGATATCGTGTCCGTGAGCGTTGTCTATGTGTGCGTTGCTCGAGCGCGCTTTGTATGTAGATTGTCTTCTGTAGCAATTTATTTTGTGGTACTGTTGTGTTTAATCGTAATTAAGATTGTGTATTTTCAATTTTGTTCTAGTACTTAGATGAAACAACTGATACCCGTTGTGTCTTATGGTACAGCTACCTATATCTATATCCTGATGATATTTTTCGTGTACAGTCATATTATTAAGTTTGTCCTTATTTCAGTTTATGTCTATTTTAACATACCTCTTTAATATTCAACGTATGCAATGTATATGTAACTTTAAAATATTTGGTTGAGAGGAATCTTGCAACTCAATTTTGAAGCAGATTTCTTCAACTGATTGAACTGAAATTCGGTATATACGTTTAGTTTGGATGACAATGCGTGGTTAGCTGTGTGACGTTTTTCGAAATTCAACATAGGTAGATAATCCAAAATGGCGGACTAGTTATTTTTAATGCGTTGCGCTCCTACGATATGGAAATCGAATAAGAGGACTTGTTGAAATCCACTCCAAAAATAGAGCAATGTTACTCTGAATCCAATTATAGACTTTTAAAAAATGCGGACTACATTTTTAAGTTTTTTTTTTAATGATAATTTTTATATTTATTATTAGAGTGATTTTTCTTGAGTCAAATTCAGTATAAGCTTCTTATTTAAAAACAACTTGTTACTGTCGTATTTCGTACTAGTTTTTACCAGCGGTTTCACCTTCGTGAAAATAGTAAAATTTTCCCAAGATCATACCAGAAAAAAACTACTAACAAAAGTATTAGTGCAAAATCGTTCAGCCATTTGAGCTTAATGAAATAAACAAACATACACTCATATACAAATACATACTGCGGTATTACCTGCTGCATAAGTCTTTTGTTAAAAAAATAACTCTTTTGATTATGAACTAATCGAAAGATAAATTTTTTTAAAGAGTCTTCTTTATAATGAAAGTTTTTATTTTTATTTTAGAAGATATGCTTTGTTTTTTTTTTCAAAGGAATTGTGTCAGTCATACCAAAGACAAAAGAAAATCGTATGATTTAAATGGTTTTTAACAACGAATAAAAAGCAGAATATATTCTGGAATATTTATAGATAACTAGCTGTACCCCCGCAGCTTCGCTCCCGCTCTACCCTACTTTACCCTACTGTACCTTACTCTACCCTATTCGACCCTACTCTACTCTCTGGTAGTCTACCCAACACTACCCTATCATTTTTTTTTTCATAACAAACTTCTCCTCACAATAACAAACACAACAAAAAAAGAATTAGCGAAATCTGTTCAGCCGTTCTCGAGATTTGCGCTTAGCGATTCATTGTAATATTATAGATTACAGGGTATACCGTACCGATATTTGTGTGTGATATTCGAACTAGATTTCTAGTACATATTTTGCAACAATACGTACAAACTTTTGCCTGTATATATTATTCAGTATGATGTTTCCAAAAGCTTTTTTTTTATAAATATTGGACAGAATTGAATTTCGGCGACGTCGGTCACGTCTACACAAATATTTATGGAATGTAAAGAAGGAAGTTGATAGACGAGATTTTTCCTATAACTCCTGTTGCTATATTGACGAACACTTCCATATATTTTTTGGACGTCTTATTGACATTAGCCTCTGCAAACAAAACCGCTATAGTCTGCTAAAATTTCCGAACCTTACTACATTTTTGGGGTTTCGTACCAATAGGGTAAAAACGGGACCCTATTATTAAGACTTCGCGTCTATCCGTCAGTTTGTCCTTTAGTCTGTCCGCCAGTCTGTCTGTCAGACTGTCCGTCAGTCTGTTCGTCAGTCTGTCCGTCAGTCTGTCCGTCAGTCTGACAGTCAGTCGGCCCGTCAGTTTGTCCGTCAGTCTGTCCGTCTATCTGTCACTAGGCTGTATCACAAGAACCGCGATAGCTAGTAGAGAGGTCCACGTGTGTGTCGGTCTAATATAGTTCTAGCTTTAATGTCGTGTAAATTAGTATATATAGTATATATATTATATTAAATATATAATATGTATATGTATGTGTATTATAACTATATGTATACTTTTTACTCTTGTTTTCAAAACAAAATTTCTTTTTGTGCGCCTACGGTAGAGAATGCCTAAGGCATTAAGTCCGCCTATGTACTTTGTGTTGCATGAAGATTAAATAAATAAATAAATTGGACAGGTCTTTTTCAGGCATCGCACCTAGACCTTCACAGCACGTCGCCGTCGCGACGGCCAGACATGTCATACCACTAACTACTTCATGTCATAAATAATTTACAAAACCAACAACATGCTTCGTTTCTGTCCATTTCCGGTTGTCAACTGTCTGTTCATCTGTCACATCCATGAAATAACTTTGTAACAATTTGCTCATAAAAAATATTGAAATTCCAATACTTGTAGCGTTGGTATGTAGGCCGTTTGACGTCAATGTAGACCGTTGCTTGAAGATTGTTGAGCTTTGTTGACAAGAGACTGTTATCTAAAGTTTTTTAATAATAATCATCATCATCATCATCATCAGCAGTTTAGCTGAAAGACGTCCACTGTTGTACATAGGCCTAACCTAAGTGTCATCAAACGACCGGCCCTGTGGTCCTCATCCGATTCCTGCAACTTTCACCAGGTCATCGGTTCACCTTGTGGGAGGCCTTCTAATGCTGCGTTTTTTAATACTACAATTCAGGACCTTTCGGCTCACTGCCACTTGTCTGGCGCTTGTTCGGGCTATGTCGGAAACCTTGGTTCTCATTTCATTTTTTACTCGATCAAGAAAGGAAACTTCGTGCCCTTTCCATTGCTCTTTGGGTGACTTTAAGCCTTCTGATGAGGCCCATTGTGAGTTACCACGTTCCGGATCCATATGTCATCACTGGCAACACACTGGTCCTATATATTTTTATTTCTAATAAATACCCAGTTTTGCGCAATGACCTGCCATGACTTGTGTGGTACTTACTGTCGGTGATGGCCAATTTATGAAAATTTGCGAAAATTTTGTTTTTGGAAAAAAATATATCTTGTGCATTGCAAACAAACTACATTGAAGTGTTGTATTACTAAAAATAATGTTATAAACGTTATTCTTTTTTTGAAATTAGGTATTTATTGGTTTCTTTGTTTTGTATTTTCTGTAATATTGCAGTATTGCAGATTGAACATTCTAAAATTTAGAGCAAAGATTATTTGGTATTTAAACGTAGAAAATTAAATTATCTACTGGTGCATTGCATACTTGCATAGTCCATGAGCGAGCGAGCTCGGAATTGTTGGGATGCGGCGTTGTATCGTATCGCATCGCAGTCACAAAATATATAGGTACAGAAATCAATCTACATACAAAAGCGCACTCGAGCAACGCACACATAGACACCGGTCACGGACACGATGTCTTGGTCCGCTCGTCGAACAGTTCCGGCTCAAATGCTCATTAGTGTGCGTACACAGAGCGTAGGTATAAAAAGTGAAGTACATACACGAGATTGTCTTCTGTACCTATCTATTTTGTGTCCCAGTTCTGTGTAAAACAAAAGCTAAAATCGCCGCCGATGAAATTTATTTCCACACAAATAATATAAAAATGTTGCTGTAAGATTTATTTTGTACGCTACTAATTCCTATGTGACATTAGTTACGTTGTTTCACAGAACGTAGAGATAAAACGTTTCAGTAAACCAGTGCGTGAACGATTGGTCCTAAATTCTGGTGAAACAGCTGTTCCTGACAGTTTTACTGGGATTCGGTGAATTAGTTACTACTAGTTGCTGTATTAGCTTTAGATATTACAGTAACAGTAACATATTATTACATCTACACATTATAATTTTGTCTCCATTGCCCTATCTCGGAAACTTGGGGGTCTTTAAGTCAAGATTGAATAGGTTACTTCTAGACAAGGTGAGATGGTGGTCATACGCAAGCCTATCAATAATAAAAAAAGCGTATTTTTGCTCTTCGATATCTGAGTGCAAAATCTGTTTTTATTCACTAGAGAGATAAAGTAAATTGAATTTAGAATATCGCGTGCATTATGTTTATGAATTCAAAACCTCATTAAACCTATTTACTTCTATCTCCGTGGTACCAAATTTGTCATACAACTTTTTTTTTATTTGTTAAAAACTCAGACTTAGAATCTCCTTGGTGTATCTTTTTTTGCATTTATTAATTTCCTCGCTGAGGTGGGATGAAAAGTTACGTGTTGCACTCGACTGCAAAGATTTTTCACCTTGATTCTCTCGCTAACGCTCAGGATTCTAATTTTCTAATCCTTCGCTTCCTCGATTATCAAAATTGAGCACGCGGTTAAAGAGCTTTGCACTCTTGTATAACAAATAACTATTATAGGAAGTAATCTCTGGAACTACTGGCATTAGGTCATTTACAACCTTTAAAAAAAAACGGAACAAGGACAGGGATGAAGATATGATGATGATGATGAAAGTAATAACTGTATAAGCCTAACTATATCGAAATATAGTTAGGAATAACTGCACCGAAATATTATGAGTTATTGGTCAATTCGTAGGTACCGCATACCTACGGCCCATGTGGTACGAGTTGCAGAAATTAAAATTAAATTATATTTTCATTGGTCAACTCGTCCTACGTCACTATCACAAAGAGAAAAAGTACAATCAGTAGCAAAAGTGTTAGTGTGTAAATAATAAGGAATTTGCTATAAAATATTTATTTACCTTATAATATAATCACATTTATACTCACAATATTTATAATCGCATTTACCCGCCGCTTCACTCGCATTTGTTAATATACTTTACACTTTCTCCCCATAGACATAGGCTAATTTTTTTTCTTACTTAACCCTTCAGATACCGTCAATTACAGACACAATAGTAAGACAATAGATGCGCGGCCACCGGTGGTCGCTTGGGGATTCATGAATTAAAAAAAAATAAGCCTATGTCCGTCTCCAGGGTCCCAACTATCTCTGTACCAAAATTCATCAAAATGGGTTTTGCCATTTAGGCGTGAAGACGTAACAAACAAACTCACTTTCACTTTTATAATATTAGTAAGGATATTTTTCAAGTTTTTCTATTACCACGCCAGTTTCGGATAGAACCAAAACTGGAAGAGAAACCGAACATTCGGTTACCGTTTCGGTTTTGGCTCAGTTGTTTCGGTCAATCACTAGTGGTACCTACGCACAAAAAAAAAATTGCACCTTCAAAGCTTGTCTGTTAACACCACACTTCTTGGTTCATGATTCACGGAAACTCAAAAATAAATAGAGTACCTACCCACATCTATTTATAAAAAAAATCTTTGACACATTGTATTCTATTCTAAAACAAAAGCTGTCGATTCACCGAAAGGGAATGCCGAGAATTCTAAAATACCGGAGTCTCAACAACTCTAGTTGATCTTACACCGAACTGATTTTTATGAAGCGTAGACACACTGATTGATGTTTTGGCAAGAAGCAGAGCGCGCCAAATTGGTGATTAAAAACATCTCAGATTTTGGCGCAAGATTTTTACATTACACGACACGTTGATTAGAGAAAGTGACGGGTGACGACACAGAAATAAACTGGGTTTGGATTCTAGGGATTTAATTTTAGTTGGAAAGTAATTCAATGATTTCTCACGCTCTAGGGAGGAATGAAAGGGCGTGTAAGACTTTGCGGGACTAGAACTTATTTGAGACCTTCAGTTGCCAGTCCTTTAAGTAGCCGAACGGCCCTCACCCCAGCCGCCAAGGAGATCCCAATTCTGATTTCCAGCCACCTAAGCGCGGGCTTGCGGACGGCAAGCCATTGCTCGTCTGGTAACCGTCCGGAGCGATTCCAAGTCGTCGATCGATGGCGGGTAGTGATCCCACGCGCCTCAAGATTTTAGTAACTCGTGGGGGCCCAGTAGGGTTGAAGCTTACTGGGTCTATGAATTCGCTTCTGAAAGGAAAGTTGAATTAAAAATTATTTAAAAATTAAAAAGTTATTGGGATAGATAAAATCGTTATTCTAATCAATCCCGATTACAATTTTAATTCATGAATCCCCAAGCGACCACCGGTGGCCGCGCATCTATTGTCTTACTATTGTGTTTCTAATTGACGGTATCTGAAGAGTTAATTTCAAAGTCAATTCATTCATTTTGTTCACTAAAAATGTTACAATAACGATTTTATACAGTTTAAATTAAAATACGTAAAAAAATATTTTTAAAAATTTGACGTCTGGGTGGTCCAGAATCATGTACGGGATCTATGGTATTCGTATGGTGTGCGTCGATGTCAAAGATATATTAAAGAGCTGATAAAGTTTGCTTTTTTATTTTTTGTTCTGTGTTTGTAGGAGATAACTTCTAGAAGTCTCTCTTTTTTCTAAATTTTTTAGAGTGATTTCTTTATTTGGGGTCGGCTCTCCTCGTACCGCGGTGCCAGGACGCTCGGTCCCGGGTTGCCTTTTTTCATGGTACGAGGAGATATAAATTAGACTTAAGTTTTACAGACGGTTGTCACCTGACGCCAAGATCGTATTCTTCCTGGAAGTTTATGAGCTGAGATAACTTCTAGAAGTACTGGTCTGATTGCTAAATTTTTTTTATCGATAGAACGCTGCTTTATTCCTGAGTGACATAGGCTATATTATAAGTACGCGGACGACACCGTGGGCTAAAGCTAGTTTACAATAAAAAAAATCCACAAAAATCAAAAAGGCCACGCTCCGTAAATAATCATTAAGACAAGTGTACAGAATATTGACCCAGTCGGTACACTGTTAACAGTGGCTGGTTACGTCCAAGTTAAGTGCGTTACTGTGTCCGCTTTGTTGCTACACGTCGAGCCCAAGAAATGGGACAGCTGATATTTTGTCGACATTTTTGGGATATTGTGTTCATATTGGCAATTTGGTTGTTTCATAATGTGTGTGTGCGTGTTATACTTGTTACACTTGAGGCCAAATAAATTTACCCAGCTTATTTATTCTTATTTTCTTCTCTTCCTGTTCATATTTGTCTAGATTTCTTTTTCATTTATCTCTTCGCAATCTCTGATCTGATAGCAAATATATCTTAAAAGTAGATACATTTGGGGGAGGCCTATGTCCAACAGTGGACGTATATCGGCTGGAATTATGATGATGATGATGATGTAGAAAGTTTTTCATTACGACCGAGGTGAAATGTGCCCGAGCCGCAGGTGATGGTGTTATGGAGCCCAGTGCTAGTGTCCATTTTCCACGTGTATCAAACCATGTTTTTAAATACACGAGGTAATAAGTAAACGAGGATTGGCCCGCGACTCGTAAGGGGGGCTTAGTGCTCGATCTGAAACGATAAATACAATAAATTGTGACGGAGGTAATCTCGCGCACTTTTCCGCACTAGTGAGGAAAACAGTTGATTGCGTGCCTAAAAGCAATTATTCCTACCGCTTTAGAGCCGGTTTTCAAATAAATTTATTGAAAAATAAAAACAACACCAAACATCTAGTACAAACTCGATTTTTCTCGCTATTGGTTATACAGAATGTATCACTACATAGTATAAAACAAAGTCGCTTTTTCTGTCCCTATATCCCTATGTACGCTTAAATCTTTAAAACTACGCAACGGATCTTGATGCGGTTTATTTTAATAGATAGAGTGATTCAAGAGGAAGGTTTATATGTATAATAACATCCATTAAATAGTGAAGAAACACCCGAGCGAAGCAGGGCGGAAGTAAAAAATAAATAAATAATGATTTTTAACCGTACTACAAATCAGTAAATCAACTTTTATAAGCCCACTAGGCTATGTATTTAGTTTTATGATCTACAATTCTACATCTAAACTGTAGACACAGTAATTTTTACTACTCTACAGTATATTATTAACAACTTTTAGATGATTTATTTTATGACCCAGTAGTAGTTTAAGTAGCATATCTTTATATATCAGTCATCGCAACTACACTCAAATTAAATGAGCGTCACTTAACGACATCATATAAAATGCTGTCGTCTCTTCTATGATAAAGCATGTACCACACGGGTGTAATCCAGTGTCCTAACAGAGGTGACCTTGCTTGTTGCAATCCGAATAGGCAGCAGATGTAACAATCCACAATGTTCTCAACAAGGTGACTTTTTTTTTGTCGACGGGGAAAATCATCTTTGACGAAACCCGCTCTTGGGTGGAGCGGGAGACAGTGTCAGACTCTTACTGACTAAAAACCCCGCGCCGTTCCTTCTAGCCTTCATACCGGGGCACGAGTTCCCTTTCGGACAACCCTGTCCCCAGTAGGCTTCGACCCAGCTGGGCCCCTCCTGCTGCTGACAACTCCTTGAGGACTCGGTCCATTACCGGACGATCGGACAGCGAGCTACCCATGGCTCGCCGTCCGCGAGCCCGCGTGTACGGTGGCCGGAAATCGGGATCGGAATCCCGGCGACGGCGGCGAGGGCGCCGTTGCCTGATGCGGTCGGCCTCCTCCTTTGCAAGCATTACTGCTTCGCAGAAGGAGGCGACCGCCTGCCATTCCTCCTCGCTCCGGACCATGGCCTCGACCAGGGCCCGGCGCGAGAGGTCTCCGCCGCCGATCGCCCCCACGAGGGCACGGCGATGCTATGCCCAGGCAGGGCACACCTCGACGGTGTGCTCCACCGTGTCCTCCGGGCGTTGCGCACAGTGGCGACACCCGGGCGTCTCTTCCGCTTGAATCCGATGCAGGAACCTCCCGAACTTGCCATGTCCGGTGAGGACCTGCGTCATGCGGAAGGTAAGGACGCCGTGAGGTCTTTCCAGCCACGCCTCAAAGAGGGGACTTACCGCCATAATCGTGGCGTGCCCAAACAAGGTGACTTCGGTTGGAACGCTTCATTACAACTGTGTGGCTCATGCTTTTAAGCATTGGTCCCACGCATGTAATCCGCGTCCAGCGTCAGTGTCGTGTAACAGAGGTGACCCTGCTTGTTGCAATCCGTGTAGACAGCATCCGCAAGTTCTCACCAAGGTGATTTCTGTTGGAACGCTGGATTATAATCGTGTGCATGCTTAAGCACTGACCACGCGGATGTAATCCAGCGTCCTAGTAGAGGTGACCTTGCTGTTGCAATCCGAATAGGCAGCAGATGTAACAATCCGCAATGTTCTCACCAAGGTGACTTCGTTTGGAACACTGGATTACAACCGTGTGGCCCATGCTGCATTGGTCACACGGGTTTAATCCGGTTTCCCAACAGAGGTGACCTTGCTTCTTGCCATCCTTGTAGATAGCAGATATAACAATCCTGGGCACGCCATAAGTATGGCGGTAAGTTCTCTCTTTGAGGAGTGGCTGGAAAGATAACACGGCCTTATCTTCCGAATGCCGCAAATCCTCACGGAAATGGTCAGTTTGGTAGATTCGGATTCGGAGACACAGTGGAGCCTACGGTAGAGGTGTACCCCGCCTAGGCAGAGCACCATCGTGAGCTCGTAGGGGTGCATGGTGGCAGCGATCTCTCGCACCGGGCCTTGGTACAGGCCATGGTCCGGAAAGACGAGGAGTGACAGGCGGCCGCCTCCTTTGCTAGCATTACTACTTCACAGAAGGAGGTGACTGCCTGCCACTACTCTGCTGGAAGTCTGGATAACATCTGTGTAGCCCAGGCTTAAGATGACCAAAAACTATACAAACTTGTGAGTGACGAAGTACTTACGGTATGTCGTAAAAGCATTGATCTTAATTGTTTGCCATAAATTAATTTAGTTCTTATTGTTTTACTTGGCCAGTAAACTCGTGTCGACTGTTATTGGACTCGTGATGTGTGCCGATGAGTTTTATATTTAGCATTATTTTGATGTGATTAGAGTCTGTGTTTTAAAAGCTTTAAGCATAATGCACACCGCACGCCTCTGGCGCAACGGGGTATTATTATTACCCACATAATTGCGAGTTTTACGTAATTCATCAAATAAATAATTTAAAAAAAAATCATGACTTGGTTTGAGTTTTTCTAGGAAAAACCAAGTTATAGAAACTAAAATTTACGGCCAAACAAATTTCGTACAAATAAGCGTTTTTCAAGGTCGTTCAAGTTGTACAGACCCTAGATGGTACAGCGTTTGTACAATCGGCGGTCGAAGGGTTCAAAAAGAGACCTTACTCAAAAAAAGGTATTTGAAAATGTAACCTCATTTTTGAAACATATGTTTTCAGATACAAATACTCTCTTTTTGAATTAAGTCTATTTATGGTAAGCATGTCTGCATACATAAAATGTGGATGTTCTGTTCTGGGTGCAATTCTACCTGGAATATTAGGCAGGATTGTGCCCAGAATAGAAAACCTACAAAGGTGAAATAGTTTACGATGTAATTTATCTATGTAGTAGATATTTATTTAGAAATATGTTTATCAGTTGTCTAGTACTCATATCACAAGCTCTGCTTAGCTTGAGACTAGACGGCGTTGTGTGATAGTTGTGGAATGTTATATTTATAGGTATATATATATTTGTATTTTTTCGTACAATCTACACTACAATTTAGGTAAAAGTTGTAAATTTTATAGGTAAAAGTACAGCTGAAAATACACAAGTAGTTTTCCAAAAAAATATATTTTATTCTCAACATAATTCTGTTCTCTAAATCATAATTTTCATACGTATACAATCTCATTTCAGGAATACACATAAATATCACAGTAACTGGTTTCTTTATAAAATACAAACATAAAATATAATGTCAGACATCTACAATGAAAAAGGACAACATAAAATAAAATTTTCCAAATTGTTCCAAAATCAAAACAGTACTATTCCCGCGAAAAAAGCGGCCATGACCATAAATTATATATGAAATGAAGTTACATTTCAATATTTAACACTTTATTAGATATAGGAATGTTAAATTGAATGTCTCGTGAGCAAATAATCTTCGTCTAGAGTTATTTATTGCTCTTGCGACTTTATTCTGTTATTTATTTGCTTTCCTACTCATTTATTCATCTACTTGAGTTTGTACATTTGTTTTTGTATGTAGGAATATTTTGTGTACTGACAGATAGCCATCGAGTTGAGTTTTTTATGTGTTTGGATTTTTGGAGTACATTTTTTTTATAGACCAAAGGGACCATACAGACTAACGTGTCGCCCAGTAACTGGGTCGTGGAAGGCTACAATCGTTAACGCTAGTAGAAAACTTCAAATGTCCCATACATTTGAAGTTTTTGCTAACGTTAACGACTGCCCTGTTAGTCTAGTAGTTAGTGGCTTTGAATGCTATGCCGGAGGTCGTGGGTTCGATTCTACCCAGGATAAATGTTTGCATGATGAGCACAATAATCTGTTCTGTGTCTGGGTGTAATTTATCAATAATTTATATGTATTTTTATTATTATTTAATTTCAACCTTAAAAAAGGAGATACTTTCATTGCAATTTAAGTATTTTTAATCGAAACCATAAATTATAATTATCTATTTCTTTGAAAATTTTAATTGAGAGTACAAAGGTAAACTGGATGGAGAGGGAGAGGGAGGCCAAAGAAAAGATAAAAAGATGAAAAGATCTGTTAAAAAGATGGATGGATTGTGTGAAAAATGATAATTATGAATGAAAAGGGAGTTAGTGATAGCGTGACGAGTGACAGAACAGAATGGAAGAAAAAAACATGTTGCACCGACCACAAAACAAACGGGACAAGGGCAGCAAGATGATGATGAACGGTTTTTTATTAAATTATATATATATTTATACATAATTTAATAAAAAACCGTTATATTTTATTTAAGTATGACTATTTCTTGTATAAATAACAATGTAACTAGATTTTTATTTATTTATTTATTATATACTTTATTGGAGTTACAAAAAAACATCAGAAAGGAAAACTTATATCTAAAACTCGTACAATGGGCGGCCTTATCGCATTCCGCGATCTCTTCCAGGCTCCCTAGAATAAACAGTCATTGTCAGAACATGATATGGGGCTGTCATAAGTTCAACAATAATCATCAACATTTTAATGTGCTTAACTTTCTAAAGTAGGACATGATGTTGTTAATTTACCATTTTCAATTATCTAAATGAAGTAACAAATTACGGCCTATTCCCTCTCCCAGAGAGGAAGCCTGAGTCCCAACAATGGGAACATTAAAAAGGCTGTACGTCTAGCAAAGTTGCTAATCTGTAACAGTTTACGCTGGTAGAAAGCTTCAAATATACGGCAACGACGTCGTCTCAACGCTCAATCACATGGTCAGAACAAAAGAATTGGCGACAAGGTCAACTCGAAGCGTTCGACGCAAGCGAAACGGTTGTAACTTGGCTAGGGGGGCTGATGATGATGAAGTAACAAATAAAACAATATCCGATAGAATTTATAAAACAATACATAAATCTTTTTTCTTGAAAAAAACAGACTATCTTATTTTTCTTTCTCTGAGAAAATAAAAGAAATTATATCTCTCTCCGACAGACTTGTAGACCAATCGCCAGTACTTTGACAAAAAGGCATGTACTAAGTGTTGTTGGCGCCTATTTTTGAGATTATCCAGTAAATAACTATTCTGAGACTTCCATTCCTTCCTATTAAATTGTCTACGAAAACAATTTGAGTTTCTTGAGTTAGTATTTTGTTGTTTCTTGTTATTATATCACTGTTTTGATCTAGTCAGTTTTTTTTGTTCCATTTAGTAAAGGTCACGAGAAAAAAATTGCCATTTCGTAAATTTATTTTGTTGCCACTAGAACCATGGCCAGTTAGAAGCAGTGGTGGCCGAGTGGTAAGGACCACAATTTAGGAGTTGTAGGTCTCGGGTTCGAACCCAGCCAGGCGCATTACTTTTTGTAATTTATTTCATGACCACTGCTCTCAAAATGGTGAAGGAAGACATCGTGAGGAAACCGGCATGTCCTAGAACCAGAAATTCGAAGACGTGACATTCACCAACCTCTTTCCTCTCCTAGAGAGGAAATGAGCCGTAATCCACCACGCCTAAATCCTAAATCCCAGCAGTGGAAACATTAAAAAGGCTGATGATGTTGATGATGATGAGAGCTATGCCCTCCGAGTGCTTATCGAGTTGTTTGGGATATCAGCACACAGCTAGTTGACCCTTTGCGTGACCAGGGGCCCAAATCTCTGATTTTTATAAACTCGTCATTTCAACACGATCTCATTGTCATCTTGCTAAAAGTTCGTAAACTGCTTAATTCATAATGGTCGATCATTGATCAGTCATTGATCTCGTAATAGAATTGTGGTAGAATGAAAATATCGAGCTGTCTCGTAACAAATTAAAAACAATGACTGAACAACTACATTCTAATATTGTAGGACACTGAAGTGAACAACCTTCCACACGATTTTTTTTCAGGAAATGAAAAAGAAATTGTCCTTTCCATAAAACATTATAAACTTGATCGGACAGTTTGTATGGAGAGGTCGATTTTCTTCTGGGCGGAGACCTCTCGCACCGAGGTTTGGTTGAGGCCATGGTCCGGAGCGAGGAGAAATGGCAGGCGGTAGCCTCCTTCTGCAGAAGTAGTAATACTGAAGCAGTAATGCTAGCAAAGGAGGAGGCCGACCGCATCAGGCAACGGCGCCCTCGCTGCCGCCGCCGGGATTCCGATCCCAATTTCCGGCCACTGTAGTCACGGGCTTGCGGACGGCGAGCCATGGGTAGTTTTAGCCCAAAGTAAAAAAAAAAATGATGAAACTGAATCTTGTGGTCAGTTTCATCTACTGAGCAAGCCCTTAAAGTTTGCAGAGGCCTGTCCCTTACACCCTGTATATTTTATTGCCTAAATAAATATATTTATCGAAAGAAAATGAATACCTATTTGCATTTAAAAACAGGGAGAAGGAACCTAATTAATGTAACCTTCAACAAAATTCTGAGGAATTTTACGTAGCTTAATTTTGCTTCGGCTTAAATAAAGATGGTAAAACCAATTAATTTTGAAGGTTTATTTGTGGACCGATTATAGTCAGTCATAATTTCGCCGAAAATAACTTTTCTTTGACTCAATTTGTAAGTAATTAGCGTGAATTTAACTTTGTAGCGACTTTTAGTATCTTTGTTACAATAAATAAAACTTGTTTTTGATATTTATTCAAAGTAATTTTTATTTTTAGGGTTCCGTAAATCAAAAGGAAAAACCGGAAACCTTATATGATCACTTTGTTGTCCGTCCGTCAGTCTGTCTGTCTGTCAAGACCCTTTATATTGAGAACGCGTGAAGGTATCGACTAGAAATTAAAACCATATACTCATGTCTGCGATCCCTTGAAGCTGTGAAAAATCACACTTCTAAGTTAATTCATGAATCCCCAAGCGACCACCGGTGGCCGCGCATCTATTGTCTTACTATTGTGTCTCTAATTGACGGTATCTGAAGGGTTAATATACGCCCGTTTATGTCGCAAAAAAAAACGTATATTTTGATACTCTGAAAGATCGAAATTCGTAGAATACTTCCCGTTGACCCAGAATCCTGTTTGGCACAAAGCAAGATATAGGAATAAATTTGAAAACAGTAAATTTGTTGTTACCTAAGTCCCAAAAAAAAATATTGGAAAACGGAAAAATCTTTGAGATTCCATTCGGGAATTGTAGTTTGCACGGAACCCTCAGTGCGCGAGTCCGACTTGCACTTGCCCAGTTTTTTAGTCATAATTCGTCTATTAAAGAATTTTTTTTTATTTGAAAAATCGTCAAATAACTCCTCCTGCTCAAGGTTTAGCGAGAGGGAATGTCAGACTTTTACTGACTAAAGCTTAAATTCTGTTGCCGCTATAACAACAAAAACAAAAAAAAATATTTAAGAAGGGGTAACTTATAACCATACTACAGACGCGTTTTTTTTGTCGAATTTTCCCAAGAACGGTACGGAACCCTTTGTGTGCGAGTCCAACTCGCACTTGGCCAGTTTTTTGATTACATATAAGTGAACTAACCATGTCTTTATCAACAAAAACAAGACTCACGCCAAAACCTACAATATTTCTCCATCAATAAATCGTAGACCACTTCTCATGGCCTCAAGTGTACTTGGTAGGTTCTCAAGGAAGGTAGTTCCTTCGCTACTGAGTCGGTCAACATTTGCCGAGTATTACATGACGTCTGGTGGACGATTGAAGAGGGGTGGGGCGGAGGAAGAGGGAAGGGGGTAGACGAGCTGAGCTGCCTGGAGAAAGTATTATCCAGCTAGGTTATGTTTGTATCTGGATTATGAGTGCTACTAGCCGCTACTAGCGATTTCGCTCGCGTTATAAATTATCCTTGTTTTTGGTGGGTAAAAATCATCCCAACGACATCCCCCACCCCTAAGCAGAGCGGGCATAGTGTCGGACTCTTACTGACTAAAAAACCCACCTTTCGTTCCTTCTTGCCTTTCGTACCGGAGCTAACCCTGGCCCCAATAAGTTTTGACTGAGATTGTAAAAAAATAACTATTTTTCAATATACTTGCTTATAAAGTGACTCTTATTACACTGCACTTAAAGTTCAACCTTTCCCCTGCTATAATTTTATTTCATTTATCGTATCAGGATGGGCGTCGTGCCCCAGGAGGAAAAGAAAAGAAAAAAATGGGCGCGCATATGGAAACAGATATTTACCGCCACAAAAGTTTACTAGCTTAACAGTTATTTTCTTCACAAGTGTATTGAAAAACCTCGTATGATACACGTGAGTAATTAATGATTACCGTTCACGGCTTTCTTAAGACCCTCGCCCAAGGCTCGGATACCGGTTAAATTTTCAAACCGTTATTATGTACTAGACGCAAAACCTTTTACATTAGGTTTAGTTCGCATATACCGGTTTTTTTAAACCGGTATTTGGAAGAGTATTTATATAAAGGTTTTTCGGATTAAACGGTTTAGAGCAATAAAAACCGGTTAATACGGACGCACAATAAAGAAACGACCCGCGCAGTTCAGATTTTATTCAGCGCGGCATCCATACAAGTTGCAACGCGTTTACCGACATGCCGTTCGCCGAATAAACCGGTTAATTTAGGTTAAAATAAAGTTCTTAAAACGTTCACGTTCTTAAGAAAAGTTCGGAGGAAAACCGAAATAAACCGGTGCTAACCGGTATTTTTTAAACCGGTTCCGAGCCTTGCCCTCGCCATGGCTCGGGTCTAAATACCGGCTCAACGGTAATCACTAACATTACACACTTATATCATGATTTACAACACTAGTCAAGATGCTTAATGTAAAAGCCGTATCGTTATCAAACTGTTGATTCCCTATAGTGTTGTTACGCAAATAGAGTTGTTACCTGTGGTTGTTACGCTTATACAACAAACAAGTAACAACAGTGATGATGATCTTCAGTTGTTTGACAAATTGGGACGATTAGGACCGTGTTCCAGTTTGCGATTAAACTCGTACGTAATTTTGATGTATGGGGACAGTGACTTAGATACAGGTAAGTGTTATTTATACTGAGTTTGAAATGAATAAAATGGCGGCAGGCTATGTGATAACGTCAACCTGTTATTTTAGAAAGCCTACTGGGGCCAGGGTTATCAGGAATGAACTCGAGCCCCGGTATGAAGGCTAGAAGGAACGGAGTGGGTTGTTAGTCAGAAAGCGTCTGATACTATCCCCGCTCTGCCCAAGAGCGGGGGTTGTCATTGGATGATTTTTGTAACAATTATGTATTAGATAGTTACATATCTATAGGTACAAGGTGTAAGGGACAGCCCTCCGCAAACTTTAAGGACATGCTCAATAGATGAAACTGAACAGCCTTACAAAAGATTTTCTTTCAGGAAACGAAAAAAAAAATCAGGCTCACCATACAAAATTATAAACTTGATTGGACAGTTTGTAAAAAAATCTTGTGGAAGGTTGTTCAGTTTCGTCTACTGAGCAAGCCCTTAAAGTTTGCGGAGGGCTGTACCTTACACCTTGTATATAGTATTATTGTGACAGACTAAAAAGTAAAACGAATGCTCGCGGTGTCACAAGCATGTGCATGTTCCCTTAAACTCCGATGTCATGCAGCTACGTAAATTGCAACGCCATCAGATAGTATTTTAGAATTAATTAACGGGCGAATAAACGGCAGCAGGGAAAAACAAATGGGACATGCGAACTGCAAACTGCAACGAACCAAGATGTAGGCTGGATGCGGCATTTGCCTATATGGTTAGAACTATTTCGTTGGTCTTATGGTCTAAGTGCGACTGCTGACCAATCCTAACTTTTATTAGGACCTAGTTTTTGCCTGCGGTTTTGCCCGTATACATAGAATATAGCCTGTCACTCAGGAATAAAGCAGCTGTCTATCGGTGAAAAAATTTTATCAATCGGTCTAGTACTTTTAGAGATTACCTCCTACAGATAAAAAACAAAAACTCTATAACATTAGTGGAGAAAATTATTTCTATAGCTGCCTGAAGTTTGGAAATTGGTGGTGTGAACTCTGTGCAGCGGAAAGCACGTAAAACTGTTCGTCCTGTGCTTGATCTCTCTCCAGTCATGTCGGATTACCGTCGCATCGAACTATGAGAGTAAAAGAACATAGAGTGCACTGTGTTTGGGCACTGGCTTGAGCACTATAATCTTCTGCGCACCAAGCTACTTTTGACTTTTTCTTAATCTTGACCAGATTCCTTGAGATTGGGTCCATCTCAAAGGTATATATATAAATAGCCATTTCGATCATGGCGACCAATCTAATTGGCCAGCATGATCTGTATCCCTAGCCAAGTTGATAATCTGCAATCGTTAATGCTAGTAGAAAACTTGAATGTACGAGAATGACATCATCTTAACGCACAGTCACGTGGTGAGAACAAAAGATTCAGGGGCGTGGCCTACTCGAGGCGTTCGACGCAAGCGAAACGGTTGTATCTTGGCTAGGGTTGGGTAGTTTCATGGGTCTGATTAGACTTTTATAATTTATACCTACGCATAAAACTTGTCTGAGTTGTCATTTAAACATTGATTATTAAAGCATCTAGTCCCACGGTCAAAATCCGTGTTAATTTATAGTCTTCAGAAATCTTCAATAATTTTAGTTTTACCAAAAGAAAAAAAAAATCTCTCGGCTTCAAAGATTTACCTATTAATTACCTCTCCAAAATAACGCTTGTTTATAACATCAATGACCGAAAGGTATTAATTAAGTAACACGTCTCACGTCACGTAACAAAAATATAACAAGCTTAAGGCTGCTCATCCACGTCCGATAATCGGTAACCGATTTTTTGTAGGAGAAAAATATAAGCAATAGTGCAACGCACACGTCCTACAAAAAGTCAGTCAAAAATACAGAACAACATGTGTATATTTGTAATATACAAAATCGACCTAATTATCTGTCCTACAAAAAGTCTGACGTGGGCGAGCAGCAGTGTCTGGGAATATCCTACCAATTACCTGCCATACTTTTTGGACAGTTCTGTTAGCCTTTTCAACTATTGTCCACCCAGTCTTTTGTTTTTTAGCAGTTCTTTTTTTGGCATGCCAGTACAAAGTGAATTGTGCCAGGGCGTGTCTAAACGGAGCATGGGTTCGATACGGATGCAAAATGGTGTGGTCGTTTTGTTTGTAATAGACTACGGTACACGTTAAATTTTTTTTTGTTATATTCAGTATTCTCTGTTTTATTCGGAAAAAATGCAGTCTTTGTCGGTTTTAGAGCAGTGGTTCCAACCGTGTGGTCCGTTGATCACTGGTGGTATGTAAGTGCTAAAATATAGATCTTAAACCAAAAAATATGGTCCTCATAAGGCCTAAAAGCCGAAAAGTAACGTAACGTAATGAAAAGTAAATCTTGATGTTTAATCTAATCATTTAAAATAAATCAAAATACATAATTTTGCTACGATGGAGCGATATGGTCAATATTGTGACATACCTCCCCCTTCAGATACCGTCAATTAGAGACACAATAGTAAGACAATAGATGCGCGGCCACCGGTGGTCGCTTGGGGATTCATGAATTAATAAAGATTAAAAAAAAAAACTACACTAATATTATAAAGAGGTCAAGTTTGTTTTTTGTTTGTACGAGGTAATCTCTGGAAGTACTGGTCCGATTGCTAAAAGGTGGACCCGAAATCATCTACGGGGTTGTTGCCACCGGGACAGATATATTATAACGTTCGTCTGGTCTTTACACTCTAAACTATGTTAAGTTTCGCTTAAAATACAATATTATTGAACTTAAATCCTGAGAGAGGGCAGTGGTAGCCGAGTGTAATGACTCCGACTTACGAGTTGTTGGTCGCGGGTTCAATCAAACCCTGCCAGGCGCATTACTTTGTGTAATTTATTTCATTACCATTGCTCTCAAAATGGTGAAGGAAAATATTGTGAGGAAACCGGCATTTCCTAGAACCGAAAATTCGAAGATTTGTTTTTTTTTTCGGTGGGAATAGTCATCCAATGACAAAACCCGCTCTTGGGTGAAGCGGGAAATAGTGTCAGACTCTTACTGACTAAAAGCCTTCATACCGGGGCTCGAATTTCCAAATTCGAAGACGTGTGACATTCACCAAACCGAACTGGACCCGCGTGGTGGATTACGGCTGATTCCCTCTCCTATAGAGGAGGCCTGAGTTTCAGCAGTGGGAACATTAAAAAGGCTGATGATGAAGATTGAACTCAAAATATACGTATTACGTTTAACCCTAGCTTTATTTCCCCCGACCCGATCTTCGCAACTTAAAGCTATCAAGCCAAAATTCCAGTAAAATCCGTGAGACGCAAATCTCATTAGGATTATCCGTTGCATCCTTGCAGCAGCTACAAAATTAGATAGTTTGCGCTGCAGCGCTGTAGTGGACTACCGAAGTGGCTTCGTTGGTCCTCGGCTTTATACGATTATACCTTCCGGCTGTATCGTTGGACGATTTTCTTTAATCGAGTAACTGGAAAATTGGGGACAACACGTCCCTTTGAGTGCCTTTTTTCAGAAAATGGGGTGAATAGAGACAAAACTTTAAAGGGTATTTTCTCGATATTCGAGTCTATGCAAATCGCCACAGACTAAAAAAAACGGGTTGCACTAATTGTGCTACGGGTTTGTCGTGGTGTTGCCACTTTGTATAAATGTATGTATTTATCACGTTATCTATTTATTTTAGTTACATCATCTGAAAATTATTATTAAATATTATTATTGTTATTATTACATATAGTATTACATATTTTGTTTAACTGCATCGTTTACGTCGACACAGCGACCGGCCCACGCTGAAAACCAGCGCTGTGCGCTCATCGCATTATGCGTGAGGTCACAGCTTTATGCTGAGCGTTGGGCCGTTTTGCGCGGATGAGACGCATATCTTCCCTATTCACTGATTTTTTTGTTACTTTTGTTATTTAGTTATAAGAATGCGTCTAATTCACGTAAATTAAATGTTTTTCTTTCTTTCTTCTTTCTATATTTGAATATTTTTGCAGTATTTAACTACGAGTATATCAATTTATTAATGAGAGCAGTGGTTTTGACCGACTTACGAGTTGTTGGTCGCGGGTTCAACCCCTGCTAGGCGCATTACTTTGTGTAATTTATTTCATTACTACTGCTCTCAAAATGGTGAAGGAAAACATCGTGAGGTTCTTTTTATCCATATGTATTATTATTTTTGTTCTTTCATCATCATCGTCTCTTTGGTTCAGTTCAAGTCGAAAATCAGCCGGATTGATCCGTAGTTTTGCCCACCCTAATTTCGAATGATATTTTTTTTTATTTAATATGAATTGATGAATATGTATATTATGTATGTTAAATGACTATAATAATTCCCTTAATAATTTGTCTGTTTTTATTTTTTTATGCGATCTTTTTCTAATTATCATGTTTTTTTTTTACTAATATTGTAACATTTAAGTTGGTTTATTAAAATTTTTAATGGATTTTTTTTTAATGATATCAATGAATCTTTTTTAATTTAATTTAAATTTATATAAAATATGTGATTATGTAATTATAAATAACCATTGTGAATGTTGTGCATGCCTATAATTGATTTGTTTACACGGAACCATAATTTAAATACTCATTCTGAAATTTTATTTTGTGACCAAATTGTTGGTGTGCCTTATTAATAAAATAAAATAAAATAACTCTTTTAGTAACTTGCGTTTCATCCCTCTTTACATGACCATACCAAACATACGATTCCCCTTCAACTTTAATTTTTTGTCCTTTTTTTATAATATCTTGGGGCAGAAAAAACGTATTGCGCCGACCCCAAATAAAACGGGACAAGGGCAGGAAGATGATGATGAAGATGATGATGATCAGAAAATTCTCGATTGATCACCATTCATAGTATTGACGTTGATTCATCAGATGTTACTTTATATACCTTTTCATGACTTCTTTATTTGTATAGAGTAATTTTCACAGTAATTAAAGTTGTTTATAGTCCATATAAATTCCGGGTTACCTTGTACCTTACATAAGAGTGGGCCATGTTTGAAATTACAACCTCTAAAACCTCCTCAAATTAATATTTTGCCACGTCGTAAAAAGTTTAAACTCTCACCTATATAACATCCTCAGAATTATGGACATTGTAAGAGTACAGAACACTATAACAAAATAGATAGGTACAGAAGACATTTTCATGTATGTACTTCACTTTTGATACCTACGCTCGGTGGACGCATACTAATGAGCGTTTGAGCCGGAACTGTTCGACGAGCGGGCCGAGGCGCTCCGAGATATCGTGTCTGTGTGTGCGTTGCTCGAGCGCACTTTGTATGTAGATTGACTTCTATATTTTGTCACACAATAAAAAGGCAGCGAGTCATAAGTAAACATATTAATATAGCGTTTTCTGCAACTTACCTAATTGTACCGCATCAAAAATGAAAATTTCCTCTGGAGACCCAAGGTTACCAATAAAGGTAACTGTAATGTGGTTCTCAAATGATTTGACCATTAGGTGTCAGCAGGCCTAGCCAAATTACGACCGTTTCGTATCGATTCTCTTGCGTCGAACGCCTCGAGTCGGCCATACCTCCGATTCCTTTGTTTTGATCATGTGACTGACCGTTGAGATGACGAAAAAACAAACAAAGGAACAAACACAAAGAAATCGGAGGTGTGGACAGCGACGGAGGGCTGTTGTTTTATCCCAAGAATATGTTACCTCGGGACAATTTCTTTTAGGCACAGCCGCTGGTAGTTAGCTACTACTAGCGGCACATTTGGTGGAGCCCTCCCGCTCCACCCAAGGGCGGGAGATGATTTCCCACCTAAAAAAAAACCATGCCGTCTTCTCTCAGTGGCCACCAAGAAATCTAGTTGGTCTATGGTAGCCTCCAACCTTTAATTATTATGTACATAGCTTGGAATTATTAAGTACGTCCCTAGACGACGCGGAATTAATTAAATTGTGTTAGAAATGGGATGAAACGGGAATATACGAGTACCAGTAGTGCCACTAGTAAAGATGAATCTAGGAAGTAAGTTGCAGGTTCAAAACCATGGAAACCCATTAAATATAGCTACTAATTTTTGTTCTAATAGCTACTACTTGGGGGTCTTTAAGTCAAGAGTGAATAGGTTACTTCTAGGCAAGCGTGCTCCATCGTCGACCACATCATCGCTTACCATCAGGTGAGATAGTGGTCAAACGCAAGCCTATCAATAATAAAAATAAAAAATACATTGTATGACTTCACCGGCACTCCTTGCCGGAAGGGTGGACGACGAACTACCTAATGCTCATCGTCTGCTGGCCTGCGCTAACAATCACCATCATCATTTCAGCCGAAAGACATTGTTGGACATAAACCAAGGCCAAGGGTCACCATACCGACCGGTCCTGTGCGGAAATAGCCCTGCTACTCCCGACATCCGTGGCTTATCTTTTGGCGGCAGCTAGGCTGATGTGTGAGGAAGTCCGTTCCCTGACGGTTAGGTACTCCTTCTCTCGCATTACTGCCTCGTAGAAGGTGGAATAGCATAAGATGCTTTTTATCCCAAGAGTAAAGAAACAACAAGGCAACATTCCCTTGGAATATTTTTCTACCATCACGTAAGCGAAGCCACCGGCAAGAGCTAGTAGAATAATAAAGACAGCAACTATATTTTTAAATCGCATTACATTTCAATTAAAAATACAACCCCAGCCTGCAATAGAACGAAGTTAACCGTTTAACACAGTTGCACAATTCGAAGTCCGAACATTGTTTTAAACTTTGTTTTTTGTTTTAATCTTGTGTTTGAAACTTGTTGTTGATTGTTTAAGTTAGAGTTTATCTTGTTAGTTCAGCTGTTAAATAATTGTATTTTAACTTGGTTGAGAGTTAAGGCTTTATGGCATTGTGTTGGATGGCGAGATTCTTTGAAAGAGTTACTATGGCTTGGAACGTAAAAGGTAACGGAAAGAACACAGTGGGTTTTAGTCATTAAAAGTGTGACAGTCTCTCTCACTTCCGTGCAAGAGAAGATATTTGATGATTTTCCTTATGTACAGTAAATGTTTTTAAGAATATAGATTAAATGCATGTTACTTAAAGAGTCATAAGTATAATAAATACATGTGAATAAACAAAATGAGTATACATATAATAAAATAAAATAAAAAATAAATTTATTTCAGGTAAAAAATGGTTTAAACTTTAATGTGGCATTAGAAAACAAAATTGAAATGTTAAAACACGGCAACAAATTAAAATTAAAATATGCATTAAAAAAAAATTACAAGAAGTAATGCGTTGTTGCTGTTGTATTCTTCGCTATCTTAAGTTGTACATGTTGTTTCTCTGAAAAAATCTGCGGGCAAATTTTTTTAGGCTGTCCTTTACACCTTTTTTTTTTTTTGTCGACGGGGAAAATCATCTTTGACGAAACCCGCTCTTGGGTGGAGCGGGAGACAGTGTCAGACTCTTACTGACTAAAAACCCCGCGCCGTTCCTTCTAGCCTTCATACCGGGGCACGAGCTCCCTTTCGGACAACCCTGTCCCCAGTAGGCTTCGACCCAGCTGGGCCCCTCCTGCTGCTGACAACTCTTTGAGGCGCGCGGGAACAGTGCGCGCCGTCGACGTCTTGGACTCGGTCCATTACCGGACGATCGGACAGCGAGCTACCCATAGCTCGCCGTCCGCGAGCCTGCGTCTACACGGTGGCCGGAAATCGGGATCGGAATCCCGGCGACGGCGGCGAGGGCGCCGTTGCCTGATGCGGTCGGCCTCCTCCTTTGCAAGCATTACTGCTTCGCAGAAGGAGGCGACCGCCTGCCATTCCTCCTCGCTCCGGACCATGGCCTCGACCAGGGCCCGGCGCGAGAGGTCTCAGCCGCCGATCGGCAAGGCACACCTCGACGGTGTGCTCCGCTGTCCTTTACACCTTATATATCAAATGTACCGTCTAACGTGTCTACTTACCCTTATTCCCAGCCAGAACATTTTGCTTGTTATTTGATTTCGTCCATAAATTCTACTCAATAGTCTCTTTTCTGGAGTCAACAGTGAGATTTATATTAAAGGCTAATTTATTCGTATTTGTAAGAAAACACAGTTAGCCTAGTAAGTGGGGTGGGCTTGTGGTCAATGTTTACGTATAGCTTGATTTATGGTAGGAACGTTTTATTTAGCAGCTGGGACATTGATTCATTAACCATGCGAACGCTGGCGTTCGCTCTCTCATTGTCTTTGTATTGTGTCTCTAATGATGGTATTTGAAAGGTTAATCGATGTGCGAATACCTTATTCTTTTTTATTTATTTTTTTCGTTAAGAGTTGGTGTTTATCTAGATAGATAAATATATACAACGTGTAACGTTAAATTTGCAAAACCTGAAATTCGTTTGATCAGAATACCATCATATAACCAAAAAATCTTCTTTAAAAACATCGACTTATCTATTTATGAATAGGTAAAGCCATCACGTGCGCAAAATATGAATAGGTAAACAGACACCAATAGTTGTCAAATCCAATCTAATTTTCTCATACATGGGATAATAAAAGTTCTTATTTCAATACAGATATGAATTTTAAACAAAATAAAACTGCACATTTAATTTTTTTAAATGTTTTTTTTTCTCTCACATAATTAGGTCAATTGAATTAAAAATCGTTTGGGGTGTGAGGTTTTGCGCATTTAACGTTACACGTTGTAGATGTATTCTTTATTGTATACCAAAAATAAAAATTACATCAGGGACTTAAAATTAATAGCTCATTTGATTAAAATAATATTTACATACGCGATGAAACAAAGCCTAAGTAATAGGTATATCAAGTGACACAAAATTTAATTGTATAAAAGATATCCACATCGATTTCGTATACAACTAAAAACTTCTACAGATTTATTATATAGATACGACCTATATATACTTTACGAGGATATGTAGAGGATGATAATATTGTATAACCCTCAGCCTCAGAGCGTGGGTCAGCAATCTATCACTAGTTTGGACAGTTAGGAACGTGGGACTTGATACCGAAGAAATGTGCTGATGCAGCGGCTTACAAATTGAAAAGGGGTTTTGTGACCCCTCGAACCAAGTGTAACAATTCTGCAAAATATCTGTGTTTACTGAATTTGTGAAGCGTTTTAAAAATTGGTTAAAGTTTCATCCAATTAAGTAATCAATTGAATAAAATAAATCAATGCCAAACTGACTTACGCACAGTATGCCTACTACATGTTCGCGATTTAATTTCCATATACGTAAACAATTAGGACTTTAAAAAAAAAACAAAGTTTTAATAAAAACTCTGACCTTTTATGGTCTATATTAGGAAATGAATAAAATATAAATTCTTTTGTTTTAATTGACCCGCAAATAATGAAGACCTTTAAAGTTTCTGAACAAAATTCTTCTGGTAACGCAACTGAAATTATTACTTTCCTTATGAAAGAATTGCTATATATAAACTTTAAGCTTTGAAAACTTTTAAGTAAGCTCCGTATCTTCTTATCTATATTAAGACAGGCCTTTTCAACTTTTTGGAAGCCCTCATAATTCTAGCTAGCATTTTTTTTCTTACGAGCGCCCAACCCGCGATGTATTTTCATACGACCGGCTCTCGACATCTTTCTCTAGAAATTTTGAAAGCAAAGATTTTTTGTGGATATATATTACTTAGGTTTCTATCGAAATGAAAAAAAAAACACATTTATAGAAATCTTGCAAATTAGTAGGTAATTTGCAAGATTTCTATAAATGTGTTTTTTAGACAATTGAAATCCTAAATTTCGATTTTTTTTCCGAAAACTTTTCAGATTTAAAAAAAAAAACGCGTATTTAAAAAAGAAAGGATATTTATTAAGCGACATTCACCAGGATCACACGATTTAAATAAAAAACAAAATATATTTAAAAAGGTAATAAAAACAATATCATTGTGTGTGCCTCACGGCCGCGCCAAAAAGGTTCATTTCAGCAATGTTGCCAGACAGAAAAATACTGTCTGACGCTGGTCTTTTAATGAACCTTTAGTATTTCGTGGAAGAAGTTTTGAATTTTGACTGAGTGATGGCGAATTCGAATACAAACAGAGCGTTCAGCTGTTACCCCTCTTTGTGTTGCCTCTTTATTAAACACTAGTTTTTGCACTAAATTCTGACGTTTTATAAGTGTCCATGTAGGCCTATGTGAAATAAAATCTTTTGACTTTGACTTTTGCCCGCGGCTTCGCCAGCGTACATAGAATATAGTCTATGTCACTCAAATAAAGCAGGTTTCTATCGGTGAAAACATTTTAGCAATCGGACCAGTACTTCCAGAGATTACCTCCTACAAACAAAAACATAAAGATTTTAAAAACTTAACTTCTTTATAATATTAGTGTCGATAGCGTTGAATGAAACAACAAGCTTTTGAACCATGTTTGTGTTAAAGATATACGGATCGAGAAGCCTCTTGAGGTCCTCTTAAGGGATTTTGTTTCGTTACTGTTATAAATTCACAAGTTTCTGTAAGTGGCCCGCCCCCGTGAATGTAGAAAATTATTTCAAGAAGTCAATTCCACAACCCAACACAATATAACCTGAACTTTTAGTGAAAGAAAACACAATATTTAACGGTTGAACGAACAAAACTCTAAAAATTTGTTATTGATTGTAAACAATCAACAACAAGTTTCAAACACAATTATTATAACAAAAATCAAGTTTAAAACATTGTTGGGACTTTGGACCGACATTTGACTATTCAAAAGTGCCTGCAAATGGTCTATTTGAAATAAATGCTTTGATTTTGATTGTGCAACTTTGTTAAACTTTTAACTTAGTTCTATTGCAGGCTGGGGCTGTATTTTTTAATTGAAATGTAATGCAATTTAAATATAATTATTTTTCAATTTCAATTTCAATTTCAATTTATTCACGAACAATTTACATTGTGTTTGAAATTACTTAAAACTACATTAAAATACAAATATAAATACAATTCATTTTAAAACATAACAACAAACGTCAATAAAAAATAAATAAAATAAATTCATACCCACACCACTACTACCTAACATTACTAATGTCATATACATCAATTTATATCCTACAATACTTTAAATTATTATTGTCTTTAATTATTGTTGTCTTTATCATTCTGTTAGCTAACTACTGCCTGCGGCTTCACTCATGTGTGTAAAAACATATTATATGCTATTCCAGACGTGGTCTAATTTGACCATTAAATAAAATAAGAATGCCCTTTATTCCACTACTTACAATTAAATAGGAACTTGTTTAGTTATGAAAACCATTAAAACATATACAAATCTTCTACTCTTCTACTTAATCTAATAACATAAATTGTTCCTTCATCTGTTTTTTGTATTCAATGACTGATTTTTATAATGGCCTTCTAAGGAGCCTTGTTCCTAATAAGGCCATTTGGAATAGTTCAATGAAACTTAAGTTCAATCAATAATTATTAAATTTGCAATTAAAAAAGTGGTATATACACCGCTAAATTTTGATCGTTTTAATCCCGTGGAGGGTCGATCCGGTAAATAGAACACTATCGATTTGTAAAGATAAAACCACCTTTTTAAAAATCGTATTAATTTACGCATGTACGAAATTAATTTCTTTAAGAAAACTTCAGCTGAGTCCAATGACCTGTAGGTAGTTAGTACGCAACGCCGACTACTACCTACAGGTCATTGGACTGTAGACATTGGATGTTACGTAATAAAACAAAGTATTACTTAAATATTTGTTAGTTTCATTTGTCCACTAAAGAAATGAATAATAACTGTTTATTTGTTAGAGTGGCCTTCCATGGTACATCCACCTTATTAGTTAATTAACTAACATTGGTTTAGGTAAATACCTAATTGTAAACATTTTTAGACAATTTTTTAGTTAAAAGACATGTATAGATTGTTTATATTTAGTTAAACTACGGATATCGTTAACTACCAAAACAAATAGAGTTTAGTTCGTAACATAACCGATTGAACCCGTGACCCAATTCTTTTCTACAAAGAAAAATATAAGTAACCACAATCCCTCTGGAGTGTTACCAGCTAATATATAAATATAGCTAAATGATCCAAGTAACCCTTGCTCCCTGTGGTCGGTAGTGAATCACTCGATCAAGCGGCTAATTCGACGATGGCCCGGTCATGAGCGTGCTCGCAGTTTGTTATAGATATATGTAAAGTATAGCTGCTGCTCGCGATTTCACCCGCGTGATAGTAGAAAATTATCCCAAGGATCCCATCTGCTATTCCAGGACTAGGTGTACCCGTGTTTTTTTATGGTGAGCAAAAATTATCCAATGACAACCAACTGGGGTTGTCATTGGCTAAATAAATTTACCTAATTCTGTGAGAAAAAAAAAAAAACATAAAAAAAATTAAGGTTAAGTCATTTGTTTTTTTTTTACAGTGAGCAAAAATCATCTAATGACAAACCTCGCTCTTGGATAGAGCGGGAGATAGTGTCAAACTCTTACTGACTAAAAACTCACCCCGTTCCTTCTAGCCTTCATACCGGGGCTTGAGCTCCCTTTCAGATAAACCTGGCCCCAGTAGGCTTCGACACAACTGGGTCTGCTGTTGCTGACAACTCCTTGAGGTGTGCGGGAACAGTGCGCGCCGTTGACGTCTTGGGCTCGGTCCAGACAGTTGCCGGACGGTCGGACAGCGAGCTACCCATGGTTCGCCGTCTGAAAGCCCGCGAGGTCTACCCGTGTGTCAAGTTTCATAGAAATTAAATCAGCTTAAAGAAACAAAGTGACAAATATACACTCACAAACTTTAACCTTTATAATGGTAGAGGGGTGAGTGGATGAAGGTTAGGAGAGAAAGAATGAAAGACGGATAGATTTTATGAAAGGCAATAAATAAGGCAAGGGACGGAATAAAAACGGCGATAACTGCTTCAAGAAGATCCATGATCTGCTGTTTGACTAAATAGCTATATAAAATAAATAAACTCTCCCTCATCTATCTTGGCCTTGGCTAATCATCCTCAAAACTTCAACTATGATAGAAACCCGTCAACACTACACCTTTTGGTAAGCGTTTGCAACTCCAGGCCATATCATGTCTTAAAATTCTTATTAATCTGGTGTGAGAAAGGAATAGCACTATATGGCCTCTATAACTCCGTCTCTCTCTAACGGCGTACGCGCCTGTACTTTTACACTTTATTTGACAGATGTCAAAATAGTCTCAGTTTTTTTTTCCTAAAATCGAAAAGCCAGCAATTAAAGAGACAGACAACATTTTCAGCCAACTACTAAACAATTTCAACTCAACAACGAGAGTTAAAGACTTCAAACCCTCTACTTTTAAGTGAACAATTTGCAACCGCAGCCACAAAACGCCTTAATTTCAGACTAGACTTACAACTGGCGGAGTAGCTTTATGAATGAACGTAGTCTAGTCTAGACATAGTTCGCCTACGCAATGCATTGGACCATAGAGCACGGAAGACGCCTCTACGGCTACTGCTAAACACAGCGTTGTAAAAACTTCCAATACTAAAAAGAAGAGTCATTTCTGTGACAGAAATTTCTTGAGATACATTTATGTTTTTGTAAATAATAATATTATAATATGCCACAACTTTTACACAACGCCATCTAGTCCCAATCTAAGCAGTGCTTTTGCGATAAGTACTAGACAACTGACAAACAAACATATTTTATAACCAGACACCGAACAAATAATTTATGCTCATCATGCAAACATTAGCAACAATTGTATGTCCTTATAAAAATAAATAAAGGACGTCTAATGTCTATATCAACAGGTCAATCAAAATGTTTGTCTTCTGTTTATTAGAAGATGTACAATTAATCTTTTTATCTAGATGACGCAAATCCACTAAGACTTAAATTCACACTTGTAGTGAGGTCTCTGTCTGTTGATTTTAAAACACTTTCAATCTCACTGTCAATGGGAATTTTACAATCTTTATTTTTGTAATATATTATCTTTTCTTTGGGCTTTAAGAAATATAATTTAAAATTCTGGCCGAATATAGTCAGTCTAAAAAGCCAAACAACTTAGGTAATCTGATCAAATAATCAAATTCTTGAAATCTGATGTAGTCAACACTGGTTGAACAATCAAGATTGCAAAGAGATGATCATTGTTTACTAGTAGAATTTTATAAAAAGTATTATATTTAATATATTTATAAAAGATTTTTCAATTCGGTTAAAAATTTCCAAGTCGTTTGACTTTTTAGAGAGACTATACCTTTTTCTGGTTTTGGCAATGTCAGTCAAAACTTTTGCTCACCGCAGGCAATTCTAATAGTTGTTGCGCCACGAAGGTGTTCTATGCTCTGTGTACTAGACATTGTCTGAGCAGGTCTCTAAGTTAGGTAGCTGTCAGAGTACTGGCGGATTTATAGGAATATGCTATTGGTTGAAGCCAAGGGGTGTTAAAAGGGCTACTGAGTAATAAATTGTAAAATTATACTCTTGTGAGAGTCAGCTTTAAATTAACAAAACAACAGCAAAATCTAGTAGAAATATAAAAGTCTTAACCAAGAATTTTATATTTCCAATAGAGTTTACCTCAAATTGGTAAAAATTAAAAAGATGCTTTATCTGAAACAAAAAGCCGAATTCAATAGTTTTGAAAAGGCTAAATGGCTTTTCTACAAAATCTCACAAAGTATCAGAGAATTTTTCCTCTAACAAATCCAACCACCCCGGAAGTGTTGTTTTCGTATATTTTCGTCCGATTATTCACTTTGCGCATATATTTCCTTAGTATGTATTTGTTTGACAAGGAGGCGTTGGCGAAAGTGAATTAATTCCTTGTTGTGTCTGTGTTCACGTAGAACTGTTGAAGTGTTTATTTTGTAAAAGATTGCTGGAATTTCTGTGATAATAATGTTTATGGTGATGGAGAAAGAACATCTTAGATAGAAGATAAATGATGAGTAATTTCAAAATTCTTCAGATTTTTTGAAATTATTTATAGGTTCGCGTTCGACCACCATCTCACCTGATGGTAAGCGATAATATGGTCGACGATGGATTGCCTAGAAGTAACGTATTCACTCTTGACTTAAAGACCTCTAAATTGTTGCTAATTCCATGGAAAATTTTATTCAATAATACCTACTAGTGGCATTAAGAGGACATTCCGATACAAAATTAATAGTTTTGTTCTTTTTTTCTGTTTTTCAACTGATTTTTCTCTATATTTTTTTCTTAAAAACCCTATGTAAACGGTAAAAAAAAAATCGAAATCCTTTAGCCTTGAAGATTCTCAGTTATGCCTTGATCACACGGTCCGAGTAAAACTACGAGACAGTAAGTAAAATATTGCTCGGCTGAGACAGTGATTTAAACGAGTTGTAGAGACAAGCGCTCGGCCCAGCACTCGGCGGTTTGTTCATACGTATCGAGTATTCGGCCGAGAGCACTGTCTCGCCCGTTTACTTGGTACGTGTGATCAAGGCATAGAAATACTATTTCAAAGTCTTTCCTGAGTGCAAATCTTAATCTATATATATAAAAATCAATGCCACTTTTCGTTGTTATTTTATAACTCAAGAATGGGCTCACCAATCCAAACCAAATTTTTTGGATTTGTTCGGACTATTTAGTAGATGGTTTATGTGAAGTTTGGTAGGGTAGAGTAGGGTATAGTAGGGTAGAGTAGGGTAGAGTAGGGTAGAGTAGTGTAGAGTAGTGTAGAGTAGAGCAGTGTAGAGTAGTGTAGAGTAGGGTAGAGTTGGGTAGAGTAGGGTAGAGTAGGGTAGAGTAGGGTAGAGTAGGGTAGAGTAGGGAAGAGTGGGAGCGAAGCCGAGCGGGCAAAAGCTAGTTGTTTATAAGGAACTGTTGTGTTTATTTATATCTTCTAGATTTAGTGGTACCGGCTATCTTCTTTCAGCTCAGTTCTTTGTCAGTGCCAAAAATGAATGAGCACACCGAAAACCAGATACACTTATCATCTAAAGAAACAGGATCTCCATACAGTTACCATTAAAACTGTTGTCTCTTCGCTCAATTTCCTCTCAAAATGTCTCCATCAAGATTAGGAAGCCCCAACCTTGGGAACTATTAAGACGGACCAGCCTAATGTGCCAACATCGAGCTAATTGGCAGGATATCCGGCGAACGAGAGACACGGATAAGAATCCCTACATTTTTGTAGACACGCACGCTTTGGCTAAACACCACACTACTTTGGAAAAACAAATGTAGTATGTCCATACGTACATAATACACGTATTTTTAATTCATGTATCCCCAAGCGAACGGACGGCGTTCGCGCATATATGGTCTTACTATTGTGTTTCTCATTGATGGTATCAGAAAAGTTGGTTCCGTATCTCAAAAGGGAAAAACGAAACCGTTATAATATCACTTTGTTATCCGTCTGTCTGTTGGTCAATTAAGACCGTTACTCAGGAATGAGTGGAGGTATCAAGCTGAAATTAAAACCATATACTCAGGTCTACGTTCCCTTGAAGCTGTGAAAAAAACAAACTTCTGAGTTTACGAAAAAAAAGAAACGGCCGTTTATGTCGCAAAAAACGTACATTTCGACACTCTCAAGGGAATCAAAATTCATTGATAATTTCCGTTGTCCTAGATTCTTTAAATTTGGCATAAGGCAAGCTAGCACAAGTATAAGATAAAATGGGAAAACTGTAAATTCGTAGTTACGTCACAAAATACTTTTTTCCGAATCGCAAAAAGTTTTTTTTATGTTTCATTTTTAAGACTCATCTTCTTGCGAATAGAGTATAGAATCTGTGAAAAAAGTCAAAAAGGCTTATCCTACTAATATTATAAATGCGAAAATTTGTGTGGATGGATGTTTGTTACTCTTTCACGCAAAAACGGATCTCGATGAAATTTGGTACACGAGTAGACCATATCCCAGAATAACACATAGGATACTTTTTATCCTGGGATTATGTACGCGGGTGAAGCCGCAGGCAAAAGCTAGTTAAATATAATACAAAATTTTCAAGTCGTTTGACATTTTAGACAGACTATAATAAAGTGTAAAAAAAATTGACACCTCTTCAGATCTAAACTAACTGAAGCATAGTGTCATTTCCTTAGAAATATCTCTGAAACAGATCAAGCATCGGATAAGAGCCGTAGCCATTAAGATAAATGAAGGATCTACGTATGACCGCCTGTTAGTATCACAGCTGATGGTGATCTCAAAGAGATGGGATCAATCTTACGTTGATAACCGTCGTTCTAACATCCGCCGTAACTGATTATACACACATTAATATAAAATGGAACAACAACCGCCCAAAAGGAGATGGCGTGACGATTTGGACTCCTACCTTAGGGTCCTTCTCCACTCGACTATCGTAAACATCGAAAATGGTTTAAAAGCTTTTTACTTCATTTAATGTAATCCAACGCGATGTTTGACGAAAAGGCAACGCAAAAAAAGAGAGATAACGCCTGAAAAGTCTGTCAGTATTCGGTAATTCCGTGATTTACTCGAAAATTTCACAAAACTTGCTCCAGGAAATAGCTGTTTTTTTTAAACCCTTAAAAGTTTTTGGAAAAAGTTATCGTCATTTAGAACCTTAATAAAATTTGCAAGGTCTCTAGAGGATTACTTTTTTGACTTTTTTTAATTTTTAGGCAAATTATGAAGTGTCAAAGTTCATACAAAATAGAACATTTTCAGAGGTTTTTACTGGATTAGTTTTACACAAATTTAGAAATTGGTTTCTTTAGAAACCTAGATAATATCCACAAGATACTGTGTTTCCAAAATATCTAATGAAAAATGTGTAATAACGTCATAATCAGTTATGGGCGGTTGTATGAAAAACAGTGAAAATGTTAGTCGTGATGCACCACCTTAACAATTGGCCAGAGGTGACTAAGGACAGAAAAGAGTGGAATAAAGGAAGGGAGGCCTTTGCCCTGCAGTGGGACACATTTGTGTCTGAGTGTAATTTATCTATAATGTGTATGTATTTAGAAATATATTAGCATGATTATCGGATGTCTAGTACTCATAAGCAAGCAGAATTGAGGCCCTGGAATGGTGCAAATGATACTTTTTATACTGAGAGTAACTACGTTTCCTTGGTATTTCATAACTTCAGACAGAAAACGGTAGTTCTGATCATTCCACGTTTGTTTTATCGAAACTCAAATAATATTTCAACTAAACTGTTTCTACCATTCATCTATTCCTCGGCCTTCGTCTCCCTCTCCATCCATCTACATGTACTCAGAAGTCTTTTAGTAATATGCGCTTCACATGACCATATCACGACAACCGATTACCTTTCAATTTCTCAGTCACTGGCGCCACTTTCAAACTTCCTCTAATATACTCATTTCTCACTTTATCTATATATTTCATACTTGTCACATCACATATCCATCTCAACATTCTAATCTCCACTACATGCAATCTTTTTTGAACCTTCTTTTTCACAGCCCAATAAATCTATTCTATTCGATTCTGAAAACAAAATCAAGTTCCTAATCCAAGACTAATTTCATCATACTATGCCTAATCCCCACATGGTCTCGTTATTCACGAATATTTCACCTAAATGACTTACAATAATGTCACTTGGTGAGTTTCCACGCAATTCAGGGAACTCCAAATTATACAAGTTTTGTTGTAAAGGTTTCCGCCAGTGAATGAGTAATTTGGAAGGTTCTTTCCATTCTAGGACATTTAACTAATTATGCTGAAGTCTGGGTTATCGTGTGATGAGGGACGAAAGGTTCTGATTATGGCGACCACGTGTCGGAAGACGCAGACCTATAATCTGATGAGGGTTACGGGAACCCAATGGATGTGAAACCGGTACAAACATTATTCGAATTCTGAGATTTCTTTTTATGCAATTAGAAAAGGACTTCCAAGATCTTTATTGTTACTGTCTAGCTAAAAATGTAATCCAAGTTTTAAAACATAAATAACCCTAAAATGCTTCCGTCATTCCGTGGCTTGCGAATTATCGCCGAGCCTGGTTACAAGAAAGATGAATTTCACCATCGTAATGTGCTAAATTCTCAAACTAATTTGTATGATGACACCCTCCCTTCATTTTGGGGTTATTACGAGTACCAACATACAGCAATTTGCTGAGTAATTTACAGTTGAATTTTGTAATTTAAACGTTTAATTTAAGTAATTCGTTTTTAGGTGATGCAAGGTGGAATTTAGGGTGGGTTATAGTGTAATTTAGATTGGAATAACTTTGATGAATGGGCATGATGTGGGTGGTATGTTTTACGCGTTGGAGCATACGGAAGAGGTATCTTTTCCTTGGGCAGAGCACCGCCGTTTCGGCGACTGTGACCTCTCGAATCGGGCCTTTGTTTAGGGCATGGTGAGACCCCGAACACCAGTAGGTGCATATCTGTGGACGATGAGGAATGGGTACCGCATGTCGAGCCGTCCGGCCATCCGGTAACCATCCGGACCGAGCCTGAGACACGTTGTCGTTTTCTACCCAAAAAAAAAAGCATTGCAAATGCAAATTTTTTGGGTGAACGCAGCGAGCGATCTTTAACTTAAATTCATTTATGAAAATATTGATTGTTTTTTTTTTATGGAAAGTTGTGCTTAGGTATTGTGAAGGTTGAGGGTTCTGATCAGAGAATGTATACATTCGCGCTTATTCACTATCTCACCTGATGGTAAGTGATGATATATTAAATGACCGCACACTTGCCTAGAGTAACCTATGCATTCTTGACCTAAATACCCCAGGAAACGTAAACTCCGACAGAGAATTTCACTCATTTTAATTTTTTTTATATAAAAATGTACAAATAAAAGTAGTATGTCTTAAGTTTGCGCCTTTTCGGGCAAATAAAATGATTGGTGATGGTTCTTTCTTTTCTTTCCTTAGCTGTACTTGCGTAATGAAAGTTTTCCTAAACGTTTTGTATTGGTGATCCCACCTATATTTATTGAAAATCCGTTCATCATGTACCGGTGGCATATCGCTATAGGTACGTCTAGTGATCCGATGATGGAACTTCTCTTTAAATCTTTATTTAGTTTCATTTTTTTTTTTATTGTTGGATAAAAATCATCCAGATGACATCTCCCGCCCTTGGGCGGAGCGCGAGATAGTATCAGACTTTTACTGACCAAAAAAACTCACCCCGATCCTTCGTTGCCTTTCATACCGGGGCCGAGCCTTCCTTTCCGAAGCAGACCCTTGGGCCCAGTAGGCTTTGACTCTGCTGAGACCCTACGGTTGCTGACAGCTCCTTGAGGCGCGCGCCGTTGACGATTTGGGCTCGTACCGGACGGTTGGACGGCGAACTACCCATTGCTCGGTCCGCAAGCCCGCGCTTACGGTGGCCGGCAATCGGGATCGAATTTGTTTATAATTGGAGGATTATTATTATTAATGGTGGCAATATTTCTAAATGCCAAATATTTTGAAGAAAGCTTTCCTAGAGAAAGTTTCCCTAACTTCTAAGAACGAAACGAAAAATAAATAAACAAGAAACAACACAAAACGGAAATGAAATGTACATTTCTGTTAACTGTAACAGCTTGAGATTAAATTATTTACACAATACAGAGAAACAGCTGGTTTAACAAATTTGTCGAGCAATACTCTTATAGTTGGAGCGTTGTGAATAATTTATTTATTATAATTTCTGCCAAGTTCTAGGCTAAGCTGGTTAATTTATTTACATCTGAAACATATTCCATATGCTTTTGGAAATGCGGGTAGCTACATGTATGATTCCTACGCACTTATAGGCATTTCTCACGATAGGGTAGTTTCAAGGGTCAAAATAACTACATTTTATTTAGTCCGTATTTTAGATTATAAAAATGATTGGACACGTATTTTTTCTTTTTTCGATTAACCCATTAAAGTGACGTGTAAGGTCACGCCGTACTGCATTTTTTCGCACGGGGTGACGTCACCCGTAACTTTAACGGGCTATATCTTTGTAATTTTTGGTTTAAGTTACAAATAAAAAAATACGTGTCCCTTATTTTTGAAAAAAGACAGACTAATTATATTTTTACGGCAACCAGCCTTTAATCAAAATTTTAAGGTTATTTTCAAAAATGACGATATCAAGCAGTACTATAATATGTTTAAAAAGTTGGTCGTATTGTCAATAAGATTTCTAAGAAATCCGATAGATGCCAGACGGACAAGACCGGTCATTATGGCGACACTTAGGGGAGGTCTATGTCCAACAGTGGGCGTCTTTGTGATGATGACAGTAAATTTGGCAATTGGATACAGTCAAACTAATACATATAGTATTTGGAATATGCACTAGGATGTTTTGTATGTATAGTGTTTGCTGATTTTTGCTTAGCTTTAAAATTCTAGTTTTTAATGTCTAAAATTTTTGTTATGCCTTTATGACCTGTTATAGGCTAAATTTGTTGATACAAAGTTGTATACCACTCCTAACACCTACATTTTGTATTTATTGAACCGTGTTTTACACATTTCTTTATCAATAGATCTATCAGCTCCAATAAAAAAGATATAACCAGTATACTTAATTTCAAGCTAAATCCTTTTCCCATTTTGATTTTATCTTTAGTAATTTTTGGATCTAATAATAATGTACATTTTCTTCTTGTTACAGATGTCCCGGAAAATGCCACCGTCCTAACAGACAGCAAAGAAGAACAATGTGAAACTATGAATTGACACACACACATGATTTCAACAACCGACTTCACACACACACCGACGAATGTGAACATACTACACTACGACTGCACCAACCTAACATATACCTACAAAAATGCAACACAAAATTGTACATACGAAACTTCGGACGAGTATGAAAATTCGGGTTTCGGGAAGGCGAATTTCACGAATGCGACATACGCGATGTCGAATGACAATTTCACGGAGTACGCCGAGATCCCGTATTACATAAAGGCGACTTCAATGACGTTTTGTATAGTGATAATGTGTCTGGGAGTGATAGGGAATGTGATGGTCCCGATAGTGATACTAAAGACGAAAGATATGAGGAATTCGACGAACATTTTTCTGGTGAACTTGAGTATAGCGGATCTGATGGTGCTGCTAGTGTGTACACCGACGGTGTTGGTGGAAGTCAACTCGAAACCAGAGACGTGGGTGCTTGGGAAGGAGTTGTGTGAGTACTTTTAAGTTACTATGTTTTGAAAGAAAGAAGAAAGAAAGAAAAACATTTTATTCACGCGAAATAAGACGCATACTTAAAGCTAAATAACAAACAAAATACAACATCAGTCGATAGGGAAGATATGCGTCTCATCCGCGATGATTTTGATGGCAGAGGATTGGAGAAAATAGGTTGGTCCTTTGATCAGTGATGTTAAAGTAAGGAATGTTGGTCTTTTAGTCCGCGGCTACACATAAACTATGTATGTTGAAATTTCATCCCTTTATGGAGATAATAATAATGAGATCATTGATTAAACACTTGCAGAACAAACGAACTACAATTTACTTGATTAAACTAGTGTACCTCACCTTCGACAATTGCATCACTACCTACCGACAGGTGGGATTGCAGTCAAGTACTAGCAATTAACAGCTAAACAGATTTGCTATGAGCGCGTACTCGTGAAAACTCGAAAAGGTCCTAATTGGGATCCTCGCCTTTAGGCGTCACGCATCGGATCTAGTAATACGCTGCACGCTGCTACGAAATTACGTTTAGAAAGTGTACCAGTGTTATGATACCAATGTAAATAAAACAGAGGGAATCTCATACCACAAAACAAGTGTGCCGCTGCTGCGCGGAACACATTTTTCGGTTGATTTGTGATGGTATATCTGGTTTGTTTATTAAAATGTCACTGTCTATAACATTAAGGATTGAATCTGCTGCTGCTCCCACCTAAAATTTTAATAAAATAAAATTGTATGTTTTATATGTTAACTACCGGCTGCCACCAGTTTCACCCGCGTTATAGCAGGAAAGGGAATCTAGTCCTAGGAGAAAATTTTCTTATGTGTTATTCTAGGAGATAGTTTACCCGTATACCAAGTTTCATAGAGATTTATAAGCCGTTCAAGCGTGAAGAAGTAACCTAACATAGAAATTTTCGGCTTAACATAACTATTGTGAATATGGCATATCTTAATTCGGGCTCGCGGACGGCGAGCCATGGGTAGCTCTCTGTCCGATCGTCCGGTAACTGTTCGGACCGAGCCCAAGACGTCGACGGCGCGCACTGTTCCCGCGCGCCTTAAGGAGTTGTCAGCAACAGGAGGAGCCCAGCTGGGTCGAAGCCAACTGGGGCCAGGGTTATCTGAAAAGAAGCTCGAGTCCCGGTATGAAGAGGCGAGATGGAACGGAGTGGGTTTTTAGTCAGACTATCTCCCGCTCCGCCCAAGAGCGGGGGTTATCATAAGATAATTTTTGCCCACCGTAAATAAAGGACGTATCTTAATTTCATAAGCACCATACGCTAAATTTTGTCTAACAGTTACTTCAAACGACGCAGTCTCTAGCAAAAACCATAATTCTACTGTATACCTATATTCAAGCTCTTATTTTTACAATTCTGAAAAGCTGTGACATGTTATTCTCTTAGCTATGAATGCAGTTGCTGTAAGTCCTTGACAAAAAGCGAAAACTTCATACAATGCGAAACGTGTTCTCTGGGCATGAATGGAGGAGACGGCGGCGCCCTCTTGAAGCCACTAATGAACTAACGCTTAGCACTTAAGGCCAGGTTCTACACATTTTTAACTTTTTTAAACCTCTGAAAATACACAAATATAAAAGAGAACACCATGAAAAATTATTTTTATTAAAATTGATGACCAACCGCCGGGCAAAAATCAAAATATGATATTTTGTTGGTTCGATAAAAAAAGGCGCGAATCTGACCCTAACGATTTCAAACGTGTATGTCTACGAGGTAATGTCACGGGAATATTAAAAAAAAAAAATGATATCTAATAGCTTGTTTTTTAAAAGGGCATCGCAAAGCCAAAAATCATTAATATTAATTGGGGCCGCAAAATCGACATAGACCCGGGCGGACTTCATACAAAATCCTCAGTCACTACAACCGGCTCTTAAACACAAAGCATTTAAGAGTAGTAAGAAACATAATAATTTATGTAAAACTAGTTAAGTATTGCCAACTGTATTAATGCAATTTCGTGATTAAAGGAACTTTTAAGTCCAGACTAGGATATTTCAAGTCTTAATGTTTTATTACAAGCTTTTATTTAGTTTCACCTGTCCCGATGTTTGTCTGTAATCAAATCTTGCAAATTAAATCTGATCCACTTCCCGGTTACCGATTGAGCTGAAATTTTGAATGATTGTGTAAATCAGATGACAATGCAAAATTATTATGACAAGGAGCTGATCTGATGATGAAACCGGAAGGTGGCTATAAGAACTTGGTAGTTAAATGTCACAACCCCATCGAGTTTGGGCTCGTATGATTCGTCTTGATGAGTATTAATTATACAACGTGTAACGTTAAATGCGCAAAACCTCAAATGATTTTTAATTCGATTGACCTAATTATGTGAGAAAAAAAATCATTAAAAAAAAATAGTTTTATGAGCAGATTTAGTTTGTTTAAAATTCATATCTGCGTTGAAATAAGACCTTTTATTTTCCTGTGTATGAGAAAATTTGATTGAATTACAAATATTAGTGTTTGTTTACCTATTTCAGTGGTTTTGCGAACGTGATGGCTTGACCTATTCATAAATAGTCAGGTCGAAGTTTTTAATGAAGATTTTTTTGAAAAATGTAACCTATATTAAAAAGGGGTTTAATTGATTCTGCACGTTATTCTGAACAAACTAATTTTAGGTTTTGCGCATTTAACGTTACACCTTGTATATAAGCTATAAAAACTTGCTATCAAAAAATCATTACAAGCTTGTTTAGTATATTAGGTAAGTTTGAACGGAACCTCCAGAGCGCGAGTCCGACTCCACTTGCCCAGTTTCTTTGTATTATCTGCCTGCTCCTAGGGTAAAGAAGGGTGTGTTTATCTGTGTAAATAAAGAGACACTCAATGAAAATATTTCTTCGCAAACATCTCCGTCCATATCCCCGTTACGAACAACAGTATATTTTTCAAAAACATCTTTCTCAAGTAGATGTATGTAAAGCTCATCAGTTTGTGTAAGTAAGTATACACTGTCAATCCTCTCAGTTATGGACCATTAAATAAGCATTAAGCGGTACAAATACTTTGGACTTGCTTCTACTTTAAACATTTTAAGGCATCTGGGTTTATAGTGTATGTTTACAACTGAGAGTTTCGTTTATTGGTTGTTTTTTCGTCTAAAAGTATGATATAATATATTCCACAACTATCACACAACGCCTTCTAGTCCCAAGCTAAGCAGAGCTTGTGTTATGGGTACTAGACAACTGATAAACATACTTATATATTTCTAAATACATACATATTATAGATAAATTACACCCAGACACAGAACAAATGATTATGCTCATCACACAGACATTTGCTCTGGGTGGGAATCGAACCCACGACCTCCGGCATAGCAGGGTCACTAACCACTAGACCAACAGGCCAGGCTAGGAACTGATTTGATTATCATCATCTTCTTCTCGTTCTTTCGAGTCACATTAGTTTCTCTGCTGTAATGGGAAAACTGCATATACAGGATTATTTGTAGAACACCGGCAACCTCTCAGGAATATGTTATTAACATCATAAACAACAACTTGTGTTCTGCCAAAAACCCAACCAGGCCAGTCAGTTCAAACGCATTACTTTATTTCGTCACCACTGGTCTCAAAACGGTGAAGGAAAACATCGTAAGGAAACCAACATGTCCTAGAACCAAAAAGAAGACATATGACATTCACCAACCCGCTCTGGGCACGCGTGGTGGATTACGGCCCATTCCCTCTCCTAAAGAGGAGGGAACATTGAAAGCCTGATTATGATATTATATGCTTCTATCAAAATAATTAAGCAATAGGATGATGATAAATATAATTTTACTGTTACGGTCGACGTCTTAGAGAGACTTTGACTCGGCGCTCAATTTTATTTCAAGATAAAATTCAACAATGAATTCAAGTTAATAAAGGCTTTATAAAACCAGCTTTAGTTTAATTAACGGTAGCTCGTTAAACTAAGATTTTATCCACAATCGATTGCCAGCCGCCATCGTTCCAAGATAAAGTCACAGTAGCTTTTAAAATTATTATATTAACATTAAAACGCAATCTTTATTTCTTGGAATGTTCATAAAAGTCTTTTGAAAAAGCGGTAGCCATATTTTATGCCTTCGACTGCACACCCAATCCTATATTTCTGAATACTTTGCCGAAAAGCATTATTTTTTATTTCATTTAAACATTAAATTCCCTTATAAGGGTACGGCTTAATAATGATTTTTGCGCAAATTGTGGAATAAATTTGATGCTTCCTTATACAAATATGAATGGCGTTCCGAGTAATTTTGGGTCGTTTTTATTTAAAGAAATAACTGTAAAATAACAACAAGTTTTCTTGTGCAGTTAGTATAATGGTTATTTTAAGCCGTAAGAAGTGACTAATGGATTTAAACTAGGTGGATGGGCGATATTGCATTATTATTCTTTATTGTGGTAGTTAAGTACTCTTGCATGTGCAATGCATATTGTTCGTAGAACAGATAGTCGATAGAGCCTCGATCGACGAGAGTTTCATTGTTTTATATGTAAGCTGTGAGCAGACATACATCAAGCGTATAATGACCGACGATGAAGTAATTGGGAGTCGTCCTCGACAGCTGGTGGAATTTTGTGGAGCATTTCCGACGTCTGGCTCCCAAAACGCGGGGCTTAAACCCGCTGCTGCGACAGGTTGCGGCATGGCAGACAGAGTTCCGGAGGGATCTCATGGTGAAATGGGGTCAGCGACTATCGCAACTCAGTGCTGGGCACGCCACAATTATGGTGGTAGGTCCCCTCTTTGAGGCGTGGTCGGAAAGAACTCACGGCGTCCTCACCCTCCGCATGACGCATGTTCTCACCGGACATGGTAAGTTCGGGAGGTACTTACCTGCACCGCATTCGTGTGGAAGTGATGCCCGGGTGTCACCACAGTACGGAACTCCCAAAGGAAACGGTGGAGCACACGGTGGCTGGCTTAGGCAGATCATCACCGTGTCCTCATGGGGGTGATTGGTGGTGGCTATTCCTCGCGCCGGGCCTTAGCAGGCGATCACCTCCTTTTGCAAAGCAGTAATGTTAGCAAAGGAGGAGGCCGACCGCGTTAGGCGTTCACAAACTAGCCTCAGCCAGCGGCTTCACGCGCGTGATATTAGAATATGGTCCCAAGAGACCATACTCCCGGGATAATCAAAATCATATGTGCTATTTCAGAACATGGTACCCATGTGCCAAATTTCATCCTAATCCGTTCAGAAGTTTCAGTGTGAAGGAGTCACAAAGATATCCACATTCACAAACTAGATTTTTCCGAATCTCAGAAGTTTGATTCTTTCACAGCTTCAAGGGACCGTAGACTTGAGTATTTGGTTTTAATTTCAACACGATATCTCCACGTGTTCCTGAGATAAAGGGTCTTGACAGACAGGCAACAAAGTGATCCTATAGAAATCCGATTTTTCCTTTTGAGGTACGGTACCCTAAAAATCACCTACACCAAAATAATCTACATCCGAAAATACAATAACAGTTAAAATAATTTGGCATCAAAAATCATAATGGTAGGCATAAAACCCACGGTGTGCTACTATATTATTTAATTAAGGTTATCATACTACTGATACAAAGCACTTCAAATCTATTATCCATTTCTGTGGATCATTGAATACTAGCTTTGCTAGCGACTTCGTTCGCCAAAATGTTTTCATAAATATTCTTACACCCTATAAACGTTTTATTTTATTTTAATTTCATGACATTGCTGTTTTTGACATTGTTGACATTTTATTAAATTTTATTGTGGACTAGCTGCTGCCCGCGACGTCGTCTGCGTGAAGGCTCTACAGCACCAAAAATACCTAAGATACCATTGTCGCTATAGCATTATAATTACACAGCTCTTAAAATAGCATTAAAATATAAGTTTATTTTTGCAAGTGAATAGAGTTATATGGGAATTCTGCTGATTGATTGATTGATGTGACTGAAGGAAATAGAAAAAATAATGCAGGAATACATTCTAGGACAAAGAGTAAAAATACATACAAAGGCATAATACTTTACAACGCTTCCCTATAAACTGCGTTGGTAGTTATGCTGCCATTGCCCGTGTGAGAAGCAACTCCTCCTGAGGTCGACACCCACTGCCCTCAGTGTCTGCCCCTGCGACTTATTGATGGTTATCACGAAGCAAATACTCACGGGGAACTGTACGCGCTTTATTTGGAACGGGAAGTTATGAGGTATGAGGGGAATGCGTGGTATGAAAACTGCCTCGCCGACGCCACAACCCAAAAGAATTTCCGCTTCAATGGTGTGTCTGTGGAGCGTGATGACTTTAAGGCGAATCCCGTTACACAACTTCGGAGGAGATAGGTTCCGAAGAAGCATAATCGGGACACCGACTTTCAGCTTGATGGTATGCGCTGGAAGTCCACTCGCTGACAGGGAGTTCAGAAATTTCACGGGATAATGTGTGGCGTCATCTTGCTCGACGACAGTGTTTACCGAGGTGTAGACTACTTTATTCCCCTCAATTTCCAAGAGAATGCATTCGTTAATTGGTGCAGCATTTTTGGGCGTCAAAATGGCCCGCTCACACATCCAAGAATTCTGCTGGTGCGGTATACGACTGATGTCCCCGTACACACAGCGAATGAGTTCTTCTAAGCTGGATTCCACTCTACCGAGAGACTCTGGAAGCATCGCCTGTACACCTCTGTCTTCTGGTAGAGTGCCTTCGCCAAGACTTAGAAGGACATCGGACAATTCTCGAACACGTGCACTGCCACCGAGCCGAGCTCTCATATTAATGGTCAAGCGCAGCGTACGAACTCATGACCACCACGAAGATCTGGTTTTGCCCAATGATTTCAAGGATGGTGTCGTAAATTTGTTTTTGCTCTGAAGAAGCGACATGGTAATTTCGTATGGTGGTCACGGTGGTCATTTTGCCCGGATTGTAATTGGTCTCGGCGTTATACACCCGATTTCCACGGTCTTGATGCGGTGATGATTGGGGAGCTGGTAACCCATAATTAATCAATGGATTGCCGCCGATAGAAATGACCACATCTTGAAGTGAACTGAGACAGGTGTTCAGCACGCGTTCATCAATTACTTTGACTTCATCTCCAGTAGCACGCATCAAAGCTCGTAGAAAATCTTCAGACAGATGATGGCGATACTTTTCCCACAAAGCTACCGGGTTCGCAACTCCATAAAACACCAAGATGACGGCAAACAGATGATGCATGCGGCTGGGACTGTCACTGACGCTCGCCGCGAGGGTGTCGTCCCAATTTTTGTCACGGTCGGGAAGGTGACGTGCTACGCAGGCTGCGCGGTAAGAGGGATACTCCACGCCATCAAATGTTTTCAGAAAAGCGAAAGACATTGGGCCTCGGACAGTGTGAATTAACAACCGCAGAAAATAGCATTCGCCATTATTCGGATGCACGGTATAAACCCTACCCAATGCGGTGTCTTTGAAAATTCCCGGAAAACCTTCCACAGCACCTCCTCGTTGACCTTGGTTAACCCTTCAGATACCGTCAATTAGAGACACAATAGTAAGACAATAGATGCGCGGCCACCGGTGGTCGCTTGGGGATTCATGAATTAAATACACCCCTTTGCTTGTCGTAAGTGTAATATGAAGGCACCTCGTCATACGTAAGGGATCTCGCAAACTGGTCGACTTTATAGAGCCTAAAAATGCCAAGAGAGTTGGTTGGCGCGGATTTTCCAAGCGCTCAGCAACGTTTTCGGGATCAAAATATATGCGCTGGCCGTTTCTTCTCTAGGTGGACATCTACATGCATGACGGTAGGATGCCTGTCATGTATAGAGAACGCCAGTATCCGCCAAACCGCTTCAGACGTGCTGATGTAGCGACCAGACTTTGGTCACCTCGTCTTTATCAGAGCTCTGTAAAGCAAACGTCGCTTGATCGCTCCTTTTGTTGGAAAAGGAAACATTTTGATATGGTGAAAAATTATTATGACTTTACACAATTTTAACATAAAATAAATGTCTCCAAATGAGTTAATTGCCAAGCAATAATCACACAAAAGATAAATACCGAACAAAAGTATTAACAGTCAATGTTTATTTTGTACTAACAACATGTAATTGATGATCATCAATGAACATAACTCTTTTGTAATACTTAATACAGCATTTTTATTAAATTGTCTTCCTCAACTCTGCTCAAGATTTTGAGGGTTTTGTTGGAACTTGAATTCGGCAAAACGAAATATACGATATAACTTTTATGAAGAAAATGTACATTGCCATCTATGAATTTTAAGAAAAACTAACTACTAACCTCGCCAACATGATCAAATTTAAATTATTAATTTCCAAAAAGTGTCATGTAACTTGATTTGATTTTTATGAAATCTCATAGATGGCGCTGTTTTAAAATTGTCTTTATTCTACTAACATTTATTAAAATAACTGTTTCTTTACCCAAGTTACTTAAATGGCGTAGTTTTTTATAGTGTAAAGCTAGATAATAGTATGGCTTACTCAAAAACAACATTTAAATATGCGTCGTTAGATTACACGCTGTCACAGAATGCGTAAGAAAAATAAAGATTCACAGCTCCTCCCCCGTAGGTGATAGCGTGATAATATATAGCCTATATGTTGACCCGACCTCTTAGTAATATTCATGCAAAATTTGAAGTAAATCTGTGCAGTACTTTTTGAGTTTAGCCCGGACATACATACAGACAAACAGACAAACAGACAAACAGACAAAAATTCTAAAAACTATATTTTTGACTTCGATATCGATTGTAGATCACGCTCCAAGTATTCTTTTAAAAAAATATTCAATGTACAGTTTTGACTTTCCTACGATTTTATTATATGTATAGATTTGAAACCATGAATGCTGCAATACTAATATAGATTTTAATACCTTTGTTACTAACAAATTAAAGACATTATTTTGAGGGTAGTTTGGAAAACTAATCAACACTAACTACCAACTAACACACTAACTAGTCTTCATTAATTATTTTAGTAGAAAGTTTTAAGTTTGACCCAAGAAATCAATTTTCGCAAAGTACAACTTTAACATCTTCTAAAAAACATGGCGGTTATTTTTTAAAAATAATCTTTGAAACCTTTTTTTTATTTATTTATGCCAAGTTTTAAGTTGGTCCATATACTAAAAGTCCACATAAAAAATGTAAAAGGAATACATTTTTGCATACAAATGATTTTCCCCTTTTCACCCCCACTATAGATTTTTTTTTAAATCTTCCTAGTACTCGCTTGCATTATAAAAGTTCTGTATATTCTTAGACCCAGTAGTTTTGGCTGTGCATTGATACGACAGTCAGTTTTTTTTTTATTATGTATAACTAGCTTTTGCCCACGCGGCTTCGCTCCCGATCTTCCCTACTCTACCCTACTCTACTCTAGTCTACTCTACCCTAATCTACCCTACTCTACCCTACTGTACCCTAGTCTACTCTACCCTAATCTACCCTAATCTACCCTACTCTACCCTACTGTACCCTACTCTACCCTACCAAACTTCACATAAACCATCTACTAAATAGTCCGAACAAAACCTAAAAATTAGGTTTGGATAGGTGAGCCCGTTCTTGAGTTATAAAATAACAACGAAAAGTGGCATTGATTTTTACATATATAGATAGATAGGTAGATATTGATGACGTGCAGAAGCACTCGGAAACAGATTGATAAGATACGCTAACAAGTGTGCTATTATGCATTTGCATTTTCCACTCAATAATAAAAGTAGAGCGAATAAAATAACAAAAATAAAAAAAAACGGCCTTGGCCGGTTTTTTAACCCTTCAGATACCGTCAATTAGAGACACAATAGTAAGACAATAGATGCGCGGCCACCGGGTGTCGCTTGGGGATTCATGAATTAATTGTGGCGAGTCGGATTCGCGTACAAAGGGTTCTGTAACGTTAGTAGCAAAAAACTGCAAAAACAATCACGTTATTTAAAAATGGTTTATTTATTTTTTCATACTAGCCATTACTGTCCCACTGCTGGGCAAAGGCCTCCCCCAAGTTCTTCCAAAATTTCTTTTCTTGCGCCGTCTCTAACCAGTCCTCGTGGTAGGCGTCCAAATCATCCCGCCACCTCTTTCTTGGCCGGCCTCGACGGCGCTTTCCCTCAGTAGGAACCCACTGTGTGGCGACCCTTGCCCAGCGGTCCCTGTGCATGCGGCTGACGTGACCCGCCCAGTCCCATTTGAGCCTGGCAGTCTTTTTGACCACGTCTATTATACCTGTTATGGAGCGCAGCGTGTCGTTCCGTATTCGGTCTGGTAAAAATGGTTATTTAAATCAAATAATTTAACAAGGAAAAGGATAATAGTATTTATTAATATGCGATTCAAGACGTTTTTACTGCGTCTATATGTATAAAGAATTATAAATATCATAATTTATACAAATAATTATAAATGGTAGCGTATTATTACATGATTGGTACATTATTTGACTTTTTATTTCCTCTGCAATGTAATGCAATTATCTTTAATCATAGACTGTTTTTAGGGTTCTGTACCCAAAAGGTTAAAACGGGACCCTATTACTAAGACTTCCCTGTCTGTCCATCCGTCTGTTCCTCTGTCTGTCACCAGGCTGTATCTGAAAAACCGCGATAGCTGAACAGTTAATATTTTAACAAATTATGTATTTCTGTTGCCACTATAACAACAAATACTAAAAACAAAACATAATAAACGGCATTTTTTTTGCCGTTTTTTTTTCTACGGACGGTACTGAACCCTGCGTGCGCGAGTCCGACTCGCACTTGCCCAGTTTTTCTAAAGCTCTGATCTATGTATGGCTAGCGATCTAATTGGTCCTCGGTTCTGCAACTCAAATTAATTGCGTATAATGACTTTGAAAAGAAATCTTTTTTTATACTTATTATTGGGATGGAAGGCTCATTTTCAATACTCAATACTCAATACTCAATTCTTTATTGCAATCCATATGTTTACATAGCTGGTTTTAAAAATTTATAGATCAATATGGACCCTGTCGGGCACAGCAAAAAGTAGGAGAGAGGAAGAGGGCTAATTAGCTATTTACGGAGTTGAATATATAATGATTGTAGATCTAATTTGCTCCATTTAATTAGGTTTATTATTATGTATATATAATATTATAATACTATATCTGTGTATGAGTAAAATATATCATGTATTTTATGCTTATTTGGTGTCGTCTTTAATATTAAATTATTTAAATTAGGTGATGTATGTATATTATTATGTCTGTGTATAAGAATGCGTGAATTTTGTCAAAAAATTTTATTTAATTTATTATCGTCATTATCATTATATTATTATTTAAATTAACGAATGTGTATAATTCTTTTGTCATGTGTAAGTAAAAGAGTAATTGTCAGGTTTTATTTTGATCGTCTATATTATTGTGTTTGTCAATTTTTATGTGTATTACTATTATGTCAGTGTATGTGAATAGGTGAATTATGTCAAGTAATTATTATAATTTTCTGTTCTTATCGTCATTATTATAAATTAAAATATACATGCATCTTATTATTATTATGTCCGTGTATTAAAATAGGTATCTAAATTAAGCCAGGTATTATTATATCGTCATTATTATTAATTGTGTTTATCAATTATTTATTTGTATTACTATTATGTCATATGTATGAGAGATTGTGAATTATTTTATATATATATATATATATATTTTGTTGTAGTTTTCGTCATTATTATAAATGGCATTTTTATTTAAATTAAATTATACATGCAGTTTATTATTATTATGTCCGTATATACAAATAGGTAAATTAAGTCAGGTATTATTTATATCGTCATTATTATTAAATCAAATTTTTATTTAATCAAGTATATTATGTTATTATTTATATGTCTATTAGGAGTTGTAATAATAATATGAATCAGTACAATTAAATTCAATGTAAAGTCGAAGGCGTACTTAAGTTATGACTTTATAAGTTTATCACTTAGGTATTCGCTTATCGAGTAATAACATTTACTCAGTAAAAACTTTCTAAGTTTTTTCAAAAATACATTAATTTTCTCTTCTTTTTTTATTTCTGCGGGTAGCTTATTATATATTTTAATGGACATAACGTAGGGGCTTGTAGAATGCATTTTTAATCGAGAACTAGGCAAGTTTAGCCTAGATCGGTGTCTAAGTAGGTAGCGTGTCTGAATGTCTTCACGTTTTGAGTAAAATTCTTGATGTTTTCGTACAAATTTGCATGTTTCTAAAATGTATATACAAGGAAGAGTTAAAATGTTATGTTTTTGAAAGAACGGTTTGCAACTGTCTGTTTGCTCAATGTTTACTAGAATCCTAACCAATTTCTTTTGCAGGGTAAAAAGTGTTTGTGCATCGGTGCTGTTTCCCCAAAGGGTGACACCATAGCTAAGCCATGCATAGGCGTAAGCATAATAGGTGGTTAGCGCTGTTTGAAAATTGGTGGTCTTTTTTATTTCATGAAGAGCGTACGAGAATCTAGAAATTTTTGAGTGAGTCTTTTGTACGTGTGATTTCCAATTTATATGTGTGTCTATATTTAGTCCGAGTAAGGTAAATTCGTTAACAGTTTCCAGTTTTGAGTTGCCGAAAGTAAAATCTAAATCTAAAGGTGTTCTTTGGTAAGGGTGGAAAGTTATTAGTTTTGTTTTGGTGTAATTTATCTCGAGGTTATGTTCTTTCATCCAGTTGCTTGTTTTAGTGAGTATGGAATTTAAAGTTTCTTCTATACCTTCTTTGTTTTGGCATGAGACTAAGATGGATATATCGTCCGCGAATAAGACACAGGGGCCTTCTATCGTCTTCGGTAAGTCATTGATGTAAATTAAAAATAATAAACATCCAATGACGCTTCCTTGAGGGATTGAGGCATTAATCACTTTGCTGTGGGATCGAATTTTTTCGATCTCTTTATTTTGTTGGTTAAAGTATTCTATTTCAACTAATTGTTCCCTGTTTTTCAGATAAGATTTTAGCCATTCGTGAGCCTTCCCGCGTATACCTATTCCGTATAACTTGTTTAGCAGTATCCTAAATTGTACCTTGTCATAGGCTTTGGTCATGTCTAGTAGTATTCCTATTGCATATTTTTTGTTATTAATAATATTAAGGGCTTCTTGGATATACTTATAGACTGCCAAGGTGGTGGAGCGGTTTTTTCGAAAACCGTTCTGATTTTCATTAAAAATATTATATTTTTCGCAAAACTTATAAATGCGGTCACACATGGCCTTTTCAAAGATTTTTGAAGCAGATGGTAGAAGAGCAATCGGACGATAATTATTTGGATCTGTTTTGGTATTTTTTTTATGGATTGGTTTTATTATAGTTTGTTTTAATAAATCAGGGAAGATACCTTCGTCAAAAGACTGGTTCAGCAGCAGATAAAACGGTAAGGTAAGTTCATCTGCGCATTCTCTTAAAAGCATTGGTGGTATTTCGTCGATCCCGTGACTACTTTTATTCTTTAAGTTTTTAATTATTTTGTTCACTTCCCATGCATCTACTGGGCCAAGAAACATCGTGTTCTCTGTGGGGTTTAGTACTGAAGTGCTCCCCAGTTTCTGACTAGATGAGCTGACGCTACTATCCCCGATGGCCGCAAAGAAGTTATTAAAAATGTTGGCTACTTGTTTAGGTTCTGATATAAGTCCATCCTTTTCTATTTGCAATTTAATGTTACTACAGTTCTTTTTTTGTTTTTTGTTTGTTCTCTCATTTATGATACTCCACATAGTTTTAACCTTGTTGTTAGATTTCTTTATTTTATTTACATATTGAACCTTTTTTGACGCTGTAACTACTTTTTTTAATATTTTTTCATAGTTTTTATAATAATTCATAATTATTGGATTTTTAATTTTAAGAGTGAGTATTTTTAAAAGTCTTTTATTTTTACAGGAGACCTTGATGCCTGTCGTTAACCAGTATTTTTTAAGTTTAGTTCTTAGTTTGACCTTACATATTGGTATACAAAGGTTAAGAATATTTGTTAATTTGTCATGAAATACTTTATAATTATCATTTAAATTTTGGTTTTTAGGTAGAATATTTTTCCAGTCAAGTTCATTTAGTTTAGATTTAAACTTTAAGATATTTGTTTTGTTAAATATTCTCTTTTTAACATGCCAAGTTGTTGGTGTAACTAACTGTGGTGTTGGTGAGGTGACATGTATAATTGTTCCGCTATGGTCTGAAAAACCTAGTTCCTCTACTGTTGTATATATTTTATTTGAATTAGTATTTGTAAATATTAAGTCCAAACATGTAGATGTAGTTTGTGTTATTCGTGTTGGTGTTTTTATGTGTTGTGTAAGATTATATTCTAGCATTAGATCCAGGAATTGACTAGTTTTGACATTTCTCTCTAAGATATTTATATTAAAGTCTCCACCTATAATAATATTAAATTTAAAATACTTATTATTTATATAATTTAAAATACATTTTAACTGGCTAATAAATATTTTTTCCTCTCTTCTATTCCAATACATTGTAACTAATAATATATTTTCTTTGGGTATCTCGATTGCACATACTTCTAAAATATACTCTATGGACATATTCGTTATATCGTTTCTCTCTGTAAAATCGACATTTTCTTGCAGGAGGATACAGACGCCGCCTCCTCCTCGCGTGCTGCGGCAGTATGATGCTGCCATTTTGTATCCATTAAATTGTATCAAGCTTAGTTTTTCTTCTGACAACCAGGACTCGGATAAACATATTGCACCATAAATCGGGTTGTCTGCGATGAAAGCTTCTAGTATGTGTTGTTTATTACAGAGACTTTGAATATTTTGAAATAGAATTCTAAATTGTTGGTCTGTATTTCCGAAAGGAATGATTCTCAGCGTCTACTTGTCTGTTGTCTGGATCTCGGTAGTAGGAGTCGCAGGGAGTTTTTGAATTAAAGCTTTTCTCTTTTTCTATGTAGCTTGGTCGATTTTTGTGTGTTTCGTCTCTTAATATAGTAGCTTTCCCTTCTATGTACAGCTGATTATTTCTTATTATTGCATATAGGCCCTTCTTTCTGGCTTTTATCATTTCGTCTCGCAATTGTTGTCTTTCCTTACGTGATTTTGCATCCAAAAATTCAGATACAGACAGTTGAGTTCCCTGAAAATAATGGCTATTGTTTTTAATATATTTAGCCATTCTTTTGCTAACTAATTCTATTACCAGTGGTCGGTTATTAGTGTTATTTCTGCCTAATCTATACATATCTTCAACGTAACCCATCAGGTCCACTTGTAGAATATCGTGAAACATTTCGATGATTCTGTTATGCAGATCAGCTTCAGACTCTTTGTAGTGCTCGGTGAGACCGTAGATGACTATCTTCCTGGAATTACTCTCTGTACATTGGATTGCGGGCGCTGTGGATGTTGATTTTAAGTCAGACATTTCTTGTTTTAATTTTTCATTCTCTTTTGTTAAGTTTTGTATCTTGGTGTTAATTTTTTCAATATCCTGAATTCGTTGTTCATTTTGTTTTGATAAATTAGTGGTTTTTTGTTCGAAATCCTCGGCAAGTTTTTTTATAGCTTTATTTATTTCAGTTTGAATAGTGTTACGTAGGTCGGTTATTATTGAATGATTATTTTCTTTTAAACGCATCATAATGATTTCGCTTAAGTTTTGCAGAGACAGTTCAGAGTTTATGTTGATGTCTGAAGTGGTTTTTTCCTCTGAGCACATTGTATCGCCTACAAAACTCAGACTTTCAAAAGTGGTCGAATCGTCGTCAGGGCAGGTTTTTTTCCGAATTGTTACATTATTTTCTTCGTTAAGTGTAGTTGTTAGTTGCTTTTGAGTGGATGTCTGTGGTCGTATAGGTGTATCCGTGTTTCCCGTCTTTGGCATTTTGCAGCGGCAGTATTGACATTTCCATATTTTTTTATGGTTAGGAGTCATATTCTTACTAAAATGGTTTATGGAGATGTTCGCACACTCTAGATCATAATTTTTATTGCATAAAGTACAAGTGAGGTGCATTTTGTTTACTAGATCTTGGGTACAACCGGCGCAAATATGTGCTTTTTGTGCCATTTTGTAGTGTTCCTTTATTATTATTGCAACTACTGACCTCTAGTGGGCAGTAGTATAGCTAAGCGTCAATGGATCGATGAGATGAGCTGCTTCCACCGCAAACGGATAGATGGCGCTGAAGTATCAAATATGCCAGGATAAATGATTGGCTGGTGCTGACCTCTAGCGAGCCAAGGGTTAATGACTCAATGCTATGAACTGTATCCACCATATAAGGATAGATGGCGTTAATGAATGGAATCAAACAGGATGACTGGTATTTTTTTTTTAAACATTTTATATGATATTCCAATAATTGTATTCGTATTATTCACTCTCATACCTTTCTTAGGCTTAATCCATCAAAGATCTTCGAATTTTTAACAGAATAAACAGGTTCTGCTATTGGTACAGCTGATGAGTTTGTTTACAATTTGAATTGTGTTCGTTGATCCTTGTAGCACTAAAAGTGGATTTTCTTTGTAGTCTTCTTTTATTTCTTGCGTACTTTATCAGTGTCACTTAGTTTTACAATTTTTTATAACTGGAACTACTTTACTTATACTTTAATCACTTGTAACTATTTTTTAATTAAATAAATACGTGGAGCTGATGTTAGCTTACGCACAGTGGCGCCCTCTCCTCATAATAGGCTATTAAAATAATACTCGTATATCCTTGATTTGATTGAAGATAAAAAAATAAGACTTGATTGTGTGATAATATTGTTTACTAGCTTTTGCTCGCGCTTAAAATATGGCCACTCAGGAATAAAGTAGCTTTCTATCGGTGAAAAATTTTTTGCAATCGGACCAGTACTTTCAGAGATTCCTCCTACAAACAAATAAACATAAAACAAACTTTACCGCTTTATAATATTAGTATAGATAGTGAACACATAGATAGTAAATGTAGTCTTGTGTCGTGAAGTCCGAGTGCACATACATTATATAAAGATTTATGGAAACGCCTCGTTGACACTTCCCGTGACCCAAGGGCTGGCTTTTATCTCATAAAGGGGGGGAAGGAGATAAAGGTCCAGGTATTTTGGGCCAACTTCTAGTTGATCATCAAAAAAATTCTTTGTGCGACGACGCGATGCCTCAAAAAAGTCAGTCAGTCATCGTTGTGCTATTTTTGTATGTATAGCATAACATCCTGGGTTTATTAGGGTCCCGTATCTTAATCGGCAAAAAAGAAACCCTTAGGTATAAAATCATTTTGCTATTCGTGTGTCAACACCGTTTTCTCAGGAACGCCTAGAGTTTTCAAGCTGAAATTAATATCAATTACTAGGCCTTCTATCCTTTAAAGCAGTGAACGAGCACTTTTGAGTCAAAGCAATCTAAAGATAATGACGTTTTTGTTCCATTTATGGCGCATATTTTGACCCTGGCAAGGGCAAAAAACCTGTATGGGACTTGTCATTAATCTAGAATAATGAAATTTGGCAAGAAGCAATGTAATGTAGCACAAATATAGGAAAACTTTCAAAAATTTTAAAAATCAGTAATAACTAGGTAGGTAAGCTATTCACTTACTACTTCACACTTACTACACACGCTTACACTTCACTTTCCTTAGTTTCACTTTCTTTATTTACTTCTTACTTTTAACATTTTTGTTTACTTTTTTAAGATTCGTAAAAATAATCGAGATTTGATGCGGTAACCGAACTATTTACGTAGTTCGATTCGGAAGTCGAATTATTTACATATATGTAAGTTTGTATGGAACCCTCAGAGTGCGAGCCTGTCTCGCACTTAATTTAACTTTCTAAAACAGATTTGGAAAAATCTTTCTATTTTTAACCGACTTCTAAAAAAGGAGAAAGTTCTCCATTCGGATGTTTGTATTTTTTTTATGTTTGTTCGCACATAACTTCGTCACCTGCCAACCAATTTGAAAAGTATTTTTTTTGTAGGAAAGGGTATACTTTCCAAATGGTCCCATAGTCACCAAGTTGGGATCTGATGATGGAATCTTGGCGAAATCGAGGGAACTCTTTAAATTCAATTAAATTTTTTAGTGAAGTCGGTTATTTTTTTTTTATAAGAAGGTTTTTTTCTATTAATAATAAAGTAATTACACAAATAAATATATATATATATACAGTTATAAGATACTTATTGTATAGCAAACTGTCATTTATCGCTAGCCGATACAATGTTTCCGAGGTCAAAAGGTCATGTGTAACGGAATCTATTGTGTTCGGGTCGAAGGTCACAAGAGGAAAGAGGTTTCATTTTCTTAGAACTGGAAATTGGTATTTTCTTGCGATATTTTATAACGTCATTCGATCCTTTGATAAGATTGGGAAATTACACGTTTTTAAACTTCCAAATATAGACATTTTATTTTTGAAATAATAATGCCATCATAAACACAATTTTGTAAAACAAAACGGTAAAAGAGGTGAGATCATCTAATATCAAGTCAGTTGATTTTGAGCTCGCGGACGGCGAGCCATGGGTAGCTCGCTGTCCGACCGTCCGGTAACAGTCCGGACCGAGCCAAAGACGTCGACGGCGCGCACTGTTCCCGCGCGCCTCAAGAAGTTGTCAGCAACAGCAGGGGCCCAGCTGGGTCGAAGCCTACTGGGGCAAGGGTAATCCGAAAGGGAGCTCGAGCCCCGGTATGAAGGCTTGAAGGAACGGGGTGGGTTTTTAGTCAGTAAGAGTCTGACACTATCTCCCGCTCCGCCCAAGAGTGGAGGTTGTCATCTGATGATTTTCCCCACCATAAAAAATGATGTGAGATCCATCTAATACCAAGTCAGTTAATTTATTCAGGACCTAGATTGACTTGGCAATCGCAAGTATATCACAAGTAATACGTATTTGATTGTTTAGTCCGCTGTATAAAATTTCATAACTGTATCATGTAAAATCACAAACTTATAAGCTTGTTATATCAGCAAAAATACAAGATCGCCGGGCCATCCAGGCGACGAGGGGTTGTTTTGCACTTGCACACAGCTGTTTGATGGTTCCTAATACCCGCTATGAACTGCCGTGACCTCTGTTGTACCTACTTAGTGTCGGTGGTGTCCAACTTGTGACCATTATAAATAGTTTTGGGAAAAATATATCATGGTGTAAAAACTATTCAAATCCATTCAGTTATTGATTCTGAACAAACTATGTTCAGGTTTCATCATCATCATTTAAGCCAAAAGACGTCCACTGCTGTACATAGGCCTTCCCCAAGCGTCGCCACAACGACCGGTCCTGTGCGTCACGCATCCATACATATTCAGGTTTACCATAAACTAAAAATAATGTCGTATAGTGTGATTCAATGATGTCCAAAAGGCACCGGTGCAAACAACAGTTTTACATTATTGAGTACTAAAAAACATAAAACTAACGTCCCAATATTGGCGATATTGAAGCGTTAGCGCAACAGTTACGCGATCAGAATAAACCCGTTCAATGTTGGATACAGCTTTAAACTTGTATTGCTGTGTATACGACTGTTTACACCTGGGTGGGGCGCCTGTGGCAACGATATTATTTGTTTACTTTGCTAAACAAATAATTAAAATATAAACAACTAACTGATTAAATAGAGAGCAGTGGTGTCCCAATGGTAACGGCCCCGACTTATGAGTTTTAGGGCTTCAAAACACGGCCACAATCACACTTCAACCACACCACGTGGCCGGGCGTAGAAATGTGCCGTTGTCGGCAATCTGGGAATATTGTTGGCAATGTTGCCACCAATATTCATACATCGGGCAATATTACCGGCAATATACCCACCAATATTCCCACTTTACGGCAAGAGATGTGCCGTTGTCGGCAATCTGGAAGATTTGCTGGCAATATTGCCACCAATATTCATACATCGGGCAATATTCCTGGCAATATACCCAACAATATTCAATATTGCCGGCAACGGCACATCTCTAGCCGGGCGTATATTTCGTATTGAAAATGAATAGAATAGAATAGAATAGAATAAAACTTTATTGTACACCAAAAAGTAACACAGCTTATACTAATAGGACTATATACGTACTACATTTTGCAGTCGTTATCGACCGTGTGTGTGATATCGATCACATCTAGCAAGCACAATGCAACCACCAGCGACACTGTGAACTAGTGGCCGACCACATAGCAAACACAACGCTGCCACCAGCGACACTGCCAACTTGTGGCCACCCACATCGCAAACACAACGCAACCACCAGCGACACTGCATATTAGCGGCCGACCACATCGCCAACGGCGCGCACTGTTCCCGCGCGCCTCAAGGAGTTGTCAGCAACAGGAGGGGCCCATCTGGGTCGAAGCCTACCGGGGTCGGGGTTATCCGAAAGGAAACTAGAGCCCCGGTATGAAGGCTAGAAGGAACGGCGCGGGGTTTTTAGTCAGTAAGACTCTGACACTGTCTCCCGCTCCACCCAAGAGCGGGTTTCGTCAATGATGATTTTCCCCGTCGAGAGAAAAAAAAAAAAAACCACATCGCCAACACAACGCAACCACCAGCGACACTGCGAACTAGTGGCCGACCACATCGCAAACACAACACAACCACCAGCGACACCGCGAACTAGTGCAACAACGTTGCGTCAACGCAACGACAGTGCATAACCGTGTCTGCACACCACGTAACCGCACCGCAACTACTGGTGACAACGCAACCACATCGACATTTTGTCGGTACCGCAACGCAACTACCAAAAGCTGCAGCGACACACGTAACCACTGCTTGACAGCATTTGGTCGTTGCGACGTGGTGTGGTTGTGGTACGTGTGAAGAAGCCCTTAGGTCGCGGGTTCAAACTTAGCCAGGCGCATTACTTTGTGTAATTAATTTCATCACCACTGCTCTCAAAACGGTGAGGGAAAACATCGTGAGGAAACCGGCATGTTCTAGAATCAAAAATTCGAAGACATGTGACATCCGCTGACCCGAATTGGGCCCGCGTGTTGGGTTACGGCCCACTCACTCTCCTAGACAGGAGGCTTGAGTCCCTGCTGCGGGACAGTTTAAGACTAATTAAGCAAAACTAATAAAAATAAAGGCAACAGCGATAAATTAGAGGTACAGCAGTCATCAATAAAGTTTTCTGGTCTCTACCAGTGAACTGTTCTTTTAATTAAGTATATGCCATGAGCCCTCTGGCTGGTCCTCCGACCGGATGGCGAGCTTACCATTGCTCGTCGTGCGAACAGTGCCTGACGACGTTCTTCCTGAAAAGGCTGAATTTATTCGTTCACTTTCGACTGACAATGTAATAATAAACGAGCTAATGAAAATATTTTTTTTATAGCAAGTTTTTATAGCTTGGTATACCTATATAATTAATACTCGTCAAGACGAATCATACGAGCCCAAACTCGGTCAAGTTATGTCGTTTAACTACCAAGTTCCTATAGCTACCTTCCGGTTCCATCATCAGATCAGCTCAATGCCATAATAATTTTGCATTATCCTCTAATTCACACATGCATGCAATTCAGGTCAATCGGTAACCGGGAAGTTGGTCAAATTTAATTTACAAGATTTGATGACAGACAAACATCGTGACAGGTGAAACTAAATAAAAGCTTGTAAAAATGAACTCGCAGATAACAATACTCGCTTCTCGCTAGTAATCGACAGCCACTAAATGGATGACCATTTGCAGCACATGCCGACTTTGTGCTAAACGACCGATACAACCAGATACAAACATAATGCTACAATTAAATATCAGTCTTATTACCTAAGAGATAAGATAGAGTTTTCTTTATAAGTAAGTTCGGAAGACGTAACCGCAAAACGGCCTAATTAAGTGTAATAAAGTAAACGCTTGGCAAAGATTGCACACGCGACGGTGCGACTTTTAATCGCACGATTTTTACTCGACTGTTATTCATACAATTTATTTGATTTTACAACATTATTTTAGTTTATGCTATACCTGAATATAGTTGGTTCAGAATCAGTAACTGAATGGATTCCAATCTATACGCCCCGGCTAGCGATGTGCCGTTGCTGGCAATATTGGCGAAAACTGAAAATATTGGTGGCAATTTTGCCGGCATTATTACCCTAAGTATGAATATTGGTGGCAATATTGCCAGCAAAATTCCCACTTCGGGCAATATTTCCGGCTACGGCACATCAGTCTCTAGCCCCGACTTACGAGTTATAAGTCGCGGGTTCAAACCCAACCAGATGCAATACTTTGTGTCATCACCACTGCTCTCAAAATGGTAAAGAAAAACATCGTGAGGAAACCTATGTCCTAGATCCAAAAATTCAATTGCATATGTGACATCCACCAACCCGCACTAGGGCCCCCGTGGTGGATTACGGCCCATTCCCTCTCCTGGAGAGGAGGCCTGAGTCCCAACAGTAGGAACATTATAAGGCCAACTATGCTAAAATACTAGTTTCCCATAACAAATCTAAGACATCAACGGAAGATAGTAGTTAGTGTAAAATTTTCTCAAAAATAAATCCGTTCTTGAACCACTTATTTCTGATTACTTTACGGTGATTTCATTTGGAGTTTAGGTAAAAAATCATGAATATATTTCCGGTTCTTATGAAGTAAAAATGTATAAATAATAAGCTTTGGACACGCAGTAACGTAATTACAGAACAGTTATTGACTCAATAGCATTCAAAGTATTGTTTTATTGCCTTTTCGTGCTTATTTTCATTAAACAAATAGAAATATGTGACCATTAATTAGAGTGCTGTACAAAGCCTTTACAGTATATAACATTATTTTTAGTTTATGCGAAACCTCAATAAAGTTTGTTCAGAATCAGTAACTGAATTAGAGATGTTATGTTGCCGGCAATATTGCCAGCAACATTCCCATATTACCGGCAACGGCACATCTCTAAACTGAATCGATTTAAATAATTTTTACATCATGTTATATTTTTTTCCCAAAAATATTTGAAGAAGATCGCAAATTGAACACCACCGTCACTAAACAAAAAAACAGGCCACGGCAGATCATAGCGGGCATTAAGGTCCAGCGTACATTTCCATCCACCGTAGGCGTGGACTTGCGGACGACGAGCAAAATAGGTCGCTCGCCGTTCGACCATCCAGTACCGTCCGGATCGAGCCGAAGTCGATGACTTCGTAGTGTTCTAAGCGCGCCTCAAGGAGATGTCAGCAAAACCATAGGGGTCCAGCAAGGCTGAAGCCTACTGGGGCCATGGGTTCGCTATCGAAGGAAAACCTGTGGTCATAGAACACAAAGCAAGGAAGGAAACACACTGACAGCCCCAAATCTTTTCCTCTCGTTCAGTCCATCCAAAGCTTGTCTGGTAGAAATTTGCATTGTGTAATAAGACCGCCTATTGTAGGTACATATACACGTATTCTTTTGTAATTGTTTGTCCTTTAATAAGCTAAGGTGTGCAATAAAGTTATCCTACATAATATTATAAAAGCGAAAGTGAGTTGGTTTGTTACTTCTTCACGCCTAAATGGTAAAACCAATTTTGATGAATTTTGGTACAGAGATAGTTGGGACCCTGGAGACGGACATAGCTATTTTTTTTTTAAGTTAGAAAAGGGGGATAAAGAGCAAAGAATATCGAAGCCGCGGGTAAAAGCTAGTAAATAAATAAATAAATAAGGAATACATAATAAATAAGGAATACAGGGTGTTAGTCAGTAAAAGCCTGACACACCGTCCCATTCCGCAGGAGAAGCTATTGGATGATTTCCCATCTAAAAAATATTAAAAAAATACTACCCAGTACCTGAACAGTTGTACACACAAATCACGTATAGGCAGTACTTATCGTTTGGCACACCACTTATATTAAAAACGTGATCGAAAACTAAATCCCTATATTGTTTGGTTATTCAATTCCACTATTTAAAGAGATCGTCCTGCTTTATGTTTACCCAACTGGGTTTGTAAAAGGGTTATTACTATATACAGGGTTATTTGTAAAACAGTAATAACCTTCCAGGACTGTATTACTATCAACATTATTGTTTGTTATGTTTTGTTAAAAGTTATAGAACAAAAGTTGTTGTTTATGATGTTAGTTTCACAGTCCTGAGAGATTGCCAGTGTTTTACAAATAACCGTTTTTATGGTGGGGAAAATCATCCAATGACAACTCCCCTCTTGAGCGGAGCGGGAGAGAGTGTCAGACTCTTACTGGCTAAAAACCTACCCTGTTCCTTCTAGTCTTCATACCGGGGCTCGAGCTCTCTTTCGTACGCCAGTAGGCTTCGACCCAGCTGGGCCCCTGCTGTTGCTGACAACTCCTTGAGGCGCGCGGGAACAGTGCGCGCTGTCGACGTCTAGGGCTCGGTCCGGTGCAGGAACCTCCCGAACCTGCTATGTTCGGTGAGGACTTGCGTCATACAGAAATTAAAGACGCCGTGAGGTCTTTCCAGCCACGACTCAAAGAGGGGACTTATCGCAATAATTGTGGCGTGCCCATTACAAATAACCCTGTATTTTATATCGTATTAGATTTTAGAATTAATCAATTTATGATATGAGCAACTAAAACTGGCCAAATCGTTTAACCGTTAACGTTTGATGATATGTCAATGCTCATTTTATTTTCGTTCAAAAACACAAGTTTTTTACGAATATTTAATTAAAGACTCGATCATACTTATAAACATTCACGTTACACTTTAGTAATTAATTTACGTATATTCAAAACAACGCTGGCAACACCATTGTTTAATATCTGAAGTGTATAAAAATATCAAAACCTTAGCCATATGGCCGAATTAAAACAACATAAATGTTCTTGGAAACGAAGTAGTGTTTTACGAGCTCTTTATTAAGTGGCCATTATTTTCCACCAGGTACATAAAGTGGATATAATGAGGTGGTCATGGATTTGGGAACAGCATCGTTAAGTTAATGATGGTCTTCACGAACCATGCTAGATAGCTATTAGCACAAAATATATAGGTACAGAAGTCAATCTACATACAAAGCGCGTCAGAGCAACGCACACATAGACACCGCTCAGCGACACGATATCTCGGTGGCGTCTTGGCCCACTCGTCGAACAGTTCCAGCTCAAATTATCATTAGTGTGCGTCCACCGAGCGTAGGTATAAAAAGTGAAGTACATACATGAGATTGTTTTTTGTTTGTTTGTTACGTCTTCACGCCTGAATGGCAAAAAAAGATTTTGATGAATTTTGGTAGAGAGATAGTTGGGACCCTGGAGACGGACATAGGCTAATTTTTTTTTAAAGTGAAAAAAGGAGGAGAAACATTTAAGAATATTAATAAACGCGGGCGAAGCCGCGGGTAAAAACTAGTTTTTGATAAAATGGCACATTTCACCTCCTCTCTAAGATTGTTGTTTCTCTTGTTCTCATTAGGTATTGATTGATATCCATTGCGTCTACAGAGTTTCGTTTGCAAATTTTATTTGACTCTACATAGGTACCTAACTTCTGAGCTATCGACAGTATACACAGGCCTACTTAATTCTGCCAACAATACCACTTTAATAGCACTACTTAAACCAACTAGGCTAGCAAGACACTCAATTTATTTGCCATGCCACTGTCACTACCAACTGGCATTATTTAATCTTTTAGCCTTTTTAACTAATCGCCTGAATGTTGGTCAGTTATTCAATGAAATGGCTAAGTAAAATAATCATCTGGATTGATAACATATAGTTACTAACCAAATACATACTTACATTTAAGAGAAGATTGTGACAAGGCATAAAATTAATTTTAGTATTTACCCTGTAGAGAGTGCAGGGTTTAATGCGACCTATAACGATAAGATTACACATTTAAAGAAACTTTTTTTACTGTCTGTTCAATTAATTTTAACTTCTATTTCGTAGATATAAGGATGGCATTAAAAGCAAAAAAATGGTTACAATACCAACTATTAACTGCAGCCGCCATTGATCATGCCACCAACGTAATAAAAGTCAAAATCGGTTGAACGGACAGAAACAAAAAGTTTTCATAAATGTCTAACGTTATTTTGAAGAGAGTATAATATGAACGAGGTGACGCGGGCTAGAGCGGAGTGAGCGAGCAAAATGAGTGCGCGAAGCCTACGTCGCATCGGAGCATTCGAACGTAATTTCGTACGTAATCACATGGCCACCCTAACGTATGAATTACGTAAGCATTAGCCAGCCACTTCATCAAATAATGTTGAATTAGAAGATTGAATAAATATCAATCAAGTTGTAAATAGCTTGGCGTACTGACTATCGACGGGATCTCATGGCAATATGGTGACAGCAACTGTCACAAGTCACAATCCAGTACTGTACCCCTAGCCAAGTTGCTAATCTGCGATAGTTAACGCTAGTAGAAAGCTTCTAACGTACGGGAACGACGTCGCCTGAACGCTCAGTCACGTGGCACAAAAGAATAGGCGGCAAGGTCAACTCGAAGCGTTCGACGCAAGCGAAACGGTTGTAACTTGGCTAGGGGGGCTTTTTGTTTGTCGACGAGGAAAATCATCTTTGACAAAACCCGCTCTTGGGTGGAGCGGGAGATAGTGTCAGACTCTTACTGACTAAAAACCCCACGCCGTTCCTTCATACCGGAGCACGAGCTCCCTTTCGGACAACCCTGTCCCCAGTAGGCTTCGACCCAGCTGGCCCCTCCTACTGCTGACAACTCCTTGAGGCGCGCGTGAACAGTGCGCGCCGTCGACGTCTTGGACTCGGTCCATTACCGGACGATCGGACAGCGAGCTACCCATGGCTCGCCGTCCGCGAGCCCGCGTCAACGGTGGCCGGAAATCGGGATCGGAATCCTGGCGACGGCGACGAGGGCGCCGTTGCCTGATGCGGTCGGCCTCTGGCTAGGGGGGCTGGGCACGCTATAATCATGGCGATAAGTCCCCTCCTTGATGAGTGGCTAGATAGACGTCACGGCGTCCTTGCTTTCTGCATGACGCAAATCCTCACCGGACATGTATGAGTGGGCTTGCGGACGGCGAGCAACGGGTAGCTCGCTGTCCGACCGTCCAATAACTGACCGGACCGAGCCCAAGTCGTCGACGGCGCGCACTGTTCCTGCACGCTTCAAGGAGCTGTCAGCAACAGCAGGGGCCCGGCTGGGTCGAACTACTGGGCCCAGAGTTTTTCGAAATGTAGCTCAGCCCCGTTATGAAGGGGTGGGCCCGTTTCCTTCGTGGCCCTTTTCTTTTTAGTCAGTAAAAGTCTGACACTATCTCCCGCTCCGCTCAAGAGCAGGGGATGTCATTGGATGATATTCCCACCAAACAAAAAACGTCCCCACTGGACATGGTTCGGTAGGTTTCTGCACTTGATTGGGGCGGAAGAAATGCTCAAATGTCACCATTGTGCGTAACGTCTGGAGGACACGATGAAGCTTGTAGTGGAGGTGAACCCTGCTTGGACGGAACACCGCCGCGTCTTCGTAAGGGCGATCGACGGTGACGACCACTCGCACCGTTTTAGTTATCAGTCTAGACTATTATCTAAATGGCTAATTAAACTAGTAGTCTGCGACACTATTAGGTCAAAATTAGAAGTAGTATTAACCAAGCCAAACAAAAGACTTTTCTTATTTTTATGACTACATCTGGGTTCAATATAAGTACTTACGGAATTTATAGCCCAAACAGTTTAGTGATACTCGATTTGCTGAAATTGCCTCGTACAGACGGGCTATGTATGTTGCTCCTATCAACTTTATAATTGGTCAACTGAAGTTGTTTTATGTTTTATTAGCTTTTGCCTGTGGCTTCGCTTGCGTTAAATTCCCCATTTTAGGGAAATGGGGGGTTAGAAAGAGACAAAAAGTAGCTTATGTCACTCTCCATCACTTCAATTATCTCCACTTAAAAATTACGTCAATTCATCGCTCCGTTTTACCATGAAAGATGGACAAACAGACACACACACTTTCCCATTTATAATATTAGTATGGATTTTCCAAACCGTAGATCTCTATGGAGAAGAACGTGCAAGAAACTCCATGGACTCTCTTTTAAATTAGATTATGAGTTACATAACAATCTTGGTAAAACGACGTCGCGTACTTTCCGAGACACGGAGAAAACTTAGTATTTGACAGATGACCTCCCATCCATGTACTGACCTCGGCAAGTGAAACTTAACCTCAAAGTTTGTTTTGTGATTAATTTTGTAGCCATTAATTTCTACATAAGTACTTAGTTTTTTTAAATAACAAACGATTTGTCTATTTTTGTGTAATTAAAGTTAATAATGGGAATTGGACGGCTAAGATAAATGGCGTCGTGGGCGGCCAATTGGACCTGTCATTTGTCTATTGTAATAAGCGAGCCTAAATAGCGGGTTAATTCATGAATCCCCAAGCGACCACCGGTGGCCGCGCATCTATTGTCTTACTATTGTGTCTCTAATTCACGGTATCTGAAGGGTTAATAAACTGCTACGACCGATTCTAATTGCATGACAATTTGAAATAGTCGCAAAAAATGCCTTGGTTCGTAATAAGATCTTACCTACCTATAGTATTTTAATTTATTTTGGTCTATTTTATTTTGATTATTTGATTTATTTGACATACTATTATTATAACTTTCAACCTTTTTTATTACCTATCTAATTTATTTGACATTTTAATATTATTATTTTCTTTTTATTTCAATTTTTTACATGTATAATGAAAAATTCCAAGAGTATTTAATGTTTAATTAATTTAAATATCAAATAATATTTTGCTGTGCCCAAACAGGATCTACAATGATGCATAGCTCTAAGCCTGTTTTGTATCATCTGACCAACAGTGTTGTGTGCAAATAAATGAAGAACAAAATAGATAGGTACCTACAGAAGACAATCTACATACAACGCACGCTAGAGCAACGCACACAGAGGGCCCAGCAGGGTAGAAGCCTATTGAAGCTATGGGTGATGCGAAAGAGATCCTCGGGGCCCTGGAACGATGGCAAAGAAGAAACAGGAGTGAATTTTTAGTCAGTAAAAGTCTGACACGCCCTCACGTTCCGCCCAGTCTTAGAATGATTTTCACGCCTAAAAAAAAGCAGTCAATCGCTCAAAATCTTTCTGTTCTGTAAAATTATTAGACAACAATATACTACGTACATATTTTTGAAGACGGCAACCACATTTGAATGGAAAGAGTATTAAATTCCACGGTGACTTTAAAATTGCCTTGCCAAGGAAATACGGATTTGTCAAAGAGTAAGTCTATCGGGACGTTGGAATTAAATCCAGTTGAGATTTTTTTAAAGATTGCCTGGATTTATTGTTGATTTATTTTGTTGGTTCAATGGTTCCATTTATAGTTGCTGAAATGATTATATTTCTTTGTCTTCTATTCTACTAAATGAATTCGGTTTGAGAAAGGAATTGTGCTCTATGGTTTATGTAGCTCTCATAGACTCACAAAATCTGGAAATATGATAATTTTAAGACGTCTTTGCCTAATTCGATGTCATAGTAATATGAAGTCGTTTTTCGACGTGATTTTAGTCAATACTTAAATGTCCAGTAGGGGCCAAATTATGAATGATATATAATATAGATTAGGTATACTTTTCTTCTTCTTCTTAGTCAGGCACTCTTATCAGAGTGGTTGTTGCTATTGAGGCCTGCGGCGTGCCGACGTCGTTTGCCTCCAAGGTTGCGGCATGTCGAGCGTCGTCTCTCAGGTATACTTTTTTCTCCATACTGGCTGCTAGGTTCCTTCTATTTTTTTTTACTTAAATCAGTGAGAAAAAAAATCAAATTCCAGCCTATCAAGTATCAAGGCTCACGTTTGACCACGATCTCGCCTGATGGTAAGCAATGATGTGGTCGACGATGAAGCCTAGAAGTTATTTATTTATCATGAGCCCGTTGTGTTCCACTGCAGGGCAAAGGCGTCCCTTCCATTATTCCACTCTTTTCTGTCCTGAGCCACTTCTGGCCCATCCTTAAGGTCCAAATCGTCACGCCATCTCCTTCTGTGCCTACCGCGTCGTCGGCTCCTGCTGTTCAGAATCCAGTCAGTAGTTGCTTTCGCCAAATTTTGTTGCGGCATGTGTGATCTGCCGCGTTCCATTTCAGTTTGGCGGCTGTGTCACCTACGTCTGGGATTTGTGTTTTGGAATAAAGTACACTGTTCCTTATGCGATCTCTTCTGTTGACCCCGAGAATACTTCGTTCCATTGCTCGCTGGCAGACCCCGAGTGCGACTTTATATGTTTTGTTAATTACCACTTTTGCTCTCCGTAAGTTATGGTGAGAAGGATGCACATGTCCATAAGTTTCCTTTTATGGGAAAGTGAGAGTGGTCCTTTCATTTGGTGTTTTGTCGACCTATAAACTCTTCCTGGCGTTCTCGGTAGAAAGAGACTATTTGGCCGAGGTATAGTGTTCAAAGTCAAATTTTGCACTTGAAGCATTCGGAAACCTAGTTGTTTTATAGGAAATATTAATTATACTCATGGACATATTCAACCTCCACGCCCTCGATATCTACTTTTCGTTTCGTGCTGTTCGTCGTTAGCTTTGTCTTCGTCATATTCATTTTGAGTCCTACTTCGAGGCATGGCATAGCTCTGTTGGACCAGTAAAGTAGAAGGAACCTATCTAAATTGCCACATAATACCACACACCTCTTCATTCTGCCAATTTCGCTCGCCAAACCTAACCACAAAACCGACAATTATGCCTATTTGCATATCTGGCGCCTAATTTATGATAAGGCACGGTGTACACCGTACTGCCGCTGCTGACGCCAAAAGGCTGTGTTCACACGTGCGTAGAGTTTGGCGGCTGTATTGTGTGCTGTTGTTGACATATGCTGTAACATTGGTTAGGTTTGGAGTTGTAGAATGTCAAGTTTGGTTAATAGTTTACCTATATCGGCACACAGCCTTAGTACTCTGTCGATGACTATTTATAGTAGCTAGGTATCTTCGAAGAATGTGAAATGTAGGCCATTTTTTTTTTAGGTTGTAAATCATCTTTCCCTCTTTAGAGCGAAGCGGAAGAGCGTGTCAGAGTTTTACTGAGTAAAACCACAACTGTTTCTTTGTGTTCCAGGACTACGCGTTCCCCTTTCAAAAGTCAACTCATGCCTCTATGGCTTTGCTAACATCTCTTTGAGACGCGCGCTGTCGTTGACTCGGGCTCGGTCCGGACCGTAAACGGATGGCTGGACGGCAAGCTACCCATTGCTCATCGTCCACAAGCTCACGTAAATGGATGACATGGAAAATGGAACAAGCGTTACCGAAATATTAAATTATATGGTGATATGTAATGACGCACGGGACCGTTCATTATGTCCAACAGTGGACGTCTTTTGGCTGAAATTATGTAACCTACAGGGGCCAAGCAGGGCCACGGGGAATTTCTGAAAAGAAAACCCGTGACCTACAACGCGAAGGGCAACTGAAGGACATAGGTGTGGTTTTAGTCAGCAAAAGTCTGACACAACTCCCGCTCCACACTCGAGTTCCAAATTTTCACAGATTTTTTTTTATTACTTTTTTATTACATGTTTCATATAACATTGATATGATAATGATCCTAAATATAGCCTTTACAAATAGAAGGTTAAAGACCAACCAATAAAGCGAAGAAGTCCTTTCCAAGCGATATTATTGTGTCGTTATTCAATGACATTCTCATTGATGAGATATCAAGAATTTCGTTTTTTCTTTTTGTACTAAATTGGGTAAAGCTCGACTGAGTACCATGAAAAAGGTTCTTTTATCGTTTTGTTGAATTGATATTTATTTGTTACGTATTCACGCCTAAGCCACTAAACCGATGAGGCGCCCTCGCCGCCGTCGCTGGGATTCCGATCCCGATTTCCGGCCACCGTAGATGCGGGCTCGCGGACGGCGAGTCATGGGTAGCTCGCTGTTCGATCGTCCGGTAATGGACCGAGTCCAAGACGTCGACGGCGCGCACTGTTCCCGCGCGCCTCAAGGAGTTGTCAGCAGCAGGAGGGGCCCAGCTGGGTCGAAGCCTACTGAGGACAGGGTTGTCCGAAAGGGAGCTGGTGCCCCGGTATGAAGGCTAGAAGGTACGGCGCGGGGTTTTTAGACAGTAAGAGTCTGACACTATCTCACGCTCCACCCAAGAGCGGGTTTTGTCAAAGATGATTTTCCCCGTCGACAAAAAAAAAGCCACTAAACCGATCTAATAGAATTTTCCTTAGGACATAATATAGGACATGAAAAAGACTTGAGTTTGAGCGTTGAACATCGATGCCAAGTTGCTAGTCTGTCGGTTTTCTATCGGTTGTATTTCGGGGAGTGTTCCTTGGAATTGCATAGCCTAATTCCACCTAGCCCGTTTCATCATAGGACCACCAGGAGTACGGCGATGCGCCACCGGTACATGGTTGTAGACATCCCACCTATCTTATCTTATTCACGTATATCGTATATCAAACAACACGCTTAGCTATGCAACCAAGCAAGCATAGCTAAGCGTGTTGTTTTGCAACCGTAAAAGCACAAATGCAGCCCCAGCCCCTAAGTGCCACTTAAAGTCACCCAAAGGGCAATGTAGAGAGCTATGCTCGGAGTTCCCTTGCGCTCACATCAAAAATGAAGATATCCGCAAACTCATTATAATCGAATTACCGCTTTTTGGCTTTGTAGACCAGTACAAGGAATAAGGACTCCTACGAATAGAGCAATATACCAGGCAATAGATCTTCCTGAAACCGGAATATTTGGCAATATCGGGCTATTTGGCAACATTACCGGGGATATGTGAACAGCGGCCGGGTTATTGAAACTGCATTCAATTGAGCATAGGTATTTGATGATGTATAGCTAGCGCTAAGTTAAGTTATGGCATCTAGTAGTAAAAATTTTTAACTGGGTAATCATCCAATGACATCTTTCACCCTTGGGCAAAGTGGAATAACGTGTCAGATTTTTACTGAATACAACTCACTCTTAGTTACCGGACGGTTGGACGGCGAGCTATCCATTAATCACCGTACGCAAGCCCGCGCTTATGGTCAACAGAAATCAAAATCGGACATGTTGGGCACGCCACATTTATGGCGGTAAGTCCCATCTTTGAAGCGTGGCTGAAAAAACTCACGGCGTCCTCATCTTCCGCATGACGCACGTCCTCACCGGACATGGCACGTTCGGGAGATTCCTGCACCGGTTTCAAGCGGAAGAGACGCCCGGGTGTCGCCACTGTGCGGAACGCCCGGAGGACACAGTATAGCACACAGTCGAGGTGTGCCCTGCTTGGGCGGAACATCGTCGTGCCCTCGTGGGGGCGATCAAAGGCGGAGACCTCTCGCGTCGGGCCTTTGTTCAGGCCATGGTCCGGAACGCGGAAGAGTGGCAAGCGGTCGCCTCCTTCTGCGAAGTAGTAATGCTAGCAAAGGAGGAGGCTGACTGCATCAGGCAACGGCGCCCTCGCCACCGCCGCCGGGATTCCGATCCTGATTTCTGGCTACCGTAGACGCGGGCTTGCGGACCGCGAGCCACGGGTAGCTCGCTGTCCGACCGTCCGGTAACTGTTTCGGACCGAGCCCAAGACGTCGACGGCACACACTGTTTCCGCGCGCCTTAAGGAGTTGTTAGCAACAGCAGGGCCCCAGGGGGGCTCAGGGGCAGCTGGGTCGAAGCCTACTGGGGCCAGGGTTATCCGAAAGCGAGCTCGAGCCCCGGTAGAAGGCTGAAGGCTAGAAGGAACGGGGTGCGTTTTTAGTCAGTAAGAGTCTGAAACTATCACACTCTCCGCCCAAGTCGCGCGGGGGTTGTCATTGGATGAATTTGCCCACAATAAAAAAAAAAAATCGATCATGTTGTCTGAAATAAAACCAGCTTGTATTTATATTACGAGCCAAACAAAGTTCCAAATTTTATTATAAAGTTTAATCTGTAATCCCAGTCAGTAATCGTATTTGCTTATTTTCTGGGGCGTCGTCCAAAGCGTACTAGAAATGTTTACAAGAATTTTATTTTTGAGGAAAATAGTAACAAAGTTAACCCATATTAAATAGCCAGAAACTGGGCTAGACCCACGCATGCCCTAACCAGCGGTTTCCAATCTTTTTTCGACCTGGTGACACTTTTAAATGCTTAGTTATTAGCGACAACTAGAAGTTCAGAATAAAATTAGGTACAATAATATATTTGAGAGAGAATAACTAATTTGAGAATTATTAATTAGATAATCTTGCTAAACTACATAGCCTTTTTCGCTAACTGCGATTTAAAACTTGGCAAAATGGTTTGTATTAACCCAACATCTTTAAAATCTATAATTACATTCTCTCACATTTTTGTCCCTTACTGCAATAAAGTCATAACTTGTATAGTTTTCCATTCTTAAAAACAAAGAGTAACGAACAATATTATAGAAAACACATGAATAAATAATAATAAAGTAATCTTCCTCACTTTCCCTACCAGAAACTGTGTTTCCTGATAGCTACAATGGAGCCTTTAAGTCGTGAGTGAATAGGCTATTTCTATGCAAGCATGTTCCATCGTCGACCACATATAGCCTACGTTGGAGATGTATCCCACTTGGGTGGACCACCGCCTTATCTTAGTGGAGGCAATCGACGGCAAGAACCTCTCACGCTGGGCCCTGTTTCAGGCTAAGACGATCTCCAGCCACGAGCAATGGCTAGCTCACCGTCCGCTCATCCTATAGGGACCGAAGCTAAGACTAAGCTGACAACCAAAGCTCTGCGGGCAACAATTTGATTTTTTTTTTCTCTAACACATTGCTTTTGCCTTTTTGTTAGTAATGATAATTGTAGTTACTTATATTTTTCCTGTTTTTTTTTATATAGATCCTGTATTTTGTAATGTGGATGTGAGAACACTGTATACTCCACGAACTGTTAGATTACTTCCTATTACGACTTACTTTTTTTCTATAATAATTATTTTATTCTTTTTTTTTTGTACAATATTGACTGGTCTACACTGTTCTTACATACATCTATACATCTATAAATATTGTAATAAAAACCACTTTTTTAAAAGAGTAACCTTGGAGTTTTTGGCCAGTTTTTCTCCATAGGAAACGACCAATTGGGAACCGTGCACTAGCTTCTGACATTTTATAAGTGTCCATGTAGCCCTATGTGAAATTAAATATTTTGACTTAGACTGAACAGATTGGAAACCACTGTCCTAAACCCAAGGATGTGTTAACTTAAAACATTACAACAGTATTACATTTGGAAACAAGATATTTCGCTCCTAAGGCAGTTACTGAGATACAGCTTCGTATCCCTTTGGTCCTTGCGTAGGAGGAATAACTTGGATTAAATTAATTTTAAGATATTTAAGGAGGTGAATGAACTGTTTTATAAATGTAGGTCATAGGTAATAGAATCTTGACGTGAACGGTGTGTTAAGTTTGCTTCTAATTCACTTGATTAGAGTGATCCGTTTGTGGATAACTCTAATTAATAAAAGCTTTTAATTAGTGTCACCTGTCCCGATGTTTGTCTGTCATCAAATCTTGCAAATTAAATTTGACACCCTTTCCGGTTACCGATTGAGTTGAAATTTTGCATGCATGTGAAAATCATATGACAATGTAAAATTATTATAACATGGAGCTGATCTGATGATGAAACCAGAAGGTGGCTATAGGAACTAGGTAGTTAAACGACACAACCCCATCGAATTTGGGCTCGTATGATTCGTCTTGACGAGTATTAATTATATAGGTAGGTATACCGAGGTATAAAAGCTTGCTATGAAAAAAAATATTTTCATTAAAAGCTTGTTTTATACTCGTAAAAGCGAAAGTATGTATGTACTGACTTCTGAACTCAATATCAGAGATTATCTCGTCGTCTGTGCCAATACGAATTCTCAAGTTCTTCAGGCATATCACCCGTGACGATGAACTGGATGGAACGATTGGTGGTTCCACAGATCCAGTTTAGAATCGACCAAAAACTATCAATATATTCAACCTTTCGGTACAATATAGGAAACCCAACGACTTAACAAAAAAAAAAAAAACATTTATCTCTGAACCATAAATCACGTTGAACCGAAAAGCCTCTATTTAGTGGATAATGTAAAAACTATTAGTGGTAATGCGGGTAGGATTTATTAGTGCCATACCGTATCTACGCATTTTTGGGTCAGTTAAAATCTATTTAGTCTACAGTTGCCGTATGCGCCTTATGTACCTTATTTTCCAAGGTATTTTGGAAGGTTTATAACAATAATAACATTCCACAACTACCACACAACGCCGTTTAGTTCCAAGCTAAGCAGAGCCTGTGTTGTGAGTACTAGACAACTGATAAACGTACTTATATATTTCTAAAAACATACATATTATAGATAAATTACACCCAGACACAGAACAAATGATCATGCTTATCACATAAATATTTGTCCTGGATGGGTATCAAACCCTAGACCAACAGGTCAGTTTTAAATTAAAATTACGAAAACGGGTCTTCGGAAAAGAGTTACGTATGTAGCGACATCTATGATGCCACATAGAGTTCTGCGCACCATTAGAACATATCTAACTTCTTGAAATGTTATTTGGAGTCGGTGTAACACGTTTTTTTCTTCCTGTCATCCTTCACGCCATCACTAACTCCCTGACATATAGGTACAATAACCCAACCATAACTATCGGGCAGTTACTCGGACCTGACATAACATCCCTCTGGTCGAAGGATCCTCCTTAGGAGGTTTGCAGATCTTTACACACTGTTCCACATACGTCTAAACGTACATTCACCCTTAATCACCGACAGTCGAATTTCTAATTACAGTATATTTTGGTTAGCTGGGTAAAAGGACTTGATTTAATATTTATCCGCCTTTTACGACCCCCACAGGCACAAACAGACTCGCCTATACTTTTCCAAACCAAAATTTACTGCACCTCTTAAATTAACAGCACGGATGTAACTCTATATATTGCAAAAATGGCGCCCGAACTACCAATAAATCGCCAAAAACTATTCTCACCTCGACTAAAGGCAAACATTTCAATTTGTGCCAATCTTCGCCAAAATACTTGCGGCCAGAAAGACCTTAAGCTATTTATCCGCTACTTATTCCATAGAACACGGAATCTTCGCTCCGTCAACACCAAAAGACTTCAATACCAATAAAATTCGGTTCGCTGAAGGGCGCTGAGTTCATAAATTAAATGGAAAATATTTAAGATGGTGGATATTATTCTTGTCTCTAGCAGAGGAATGGGCCGTAAGTGCAGGTAGGTATTGGTAGTTGGTTGGATGCTATAGAAAATTCAGCCAGGCAGACACTTGAATAGCGCGAGTAAACGGCGACACAAAAAAAACGGTCTTCCTTTCCGATTATAATTTAAGTGTCTTCAAAGCTAGAATGAATAAGATCTTAATAACATTGTGCGCTTCACCATCAACGATTGCATCACCGTCTGGTTAGATCGCAGTCAAGTTGGTACTTGAGTGCGATCTAACCAGACGGTGATAAGCAGTAATACAACTAGTAGTATGATAAAACTAGTGTTTTATCATAAAAAAATACATAATTACACTAAAAACATAGACTGTATATTGAAGTCAGTAGTAATTTTTATAAAAAACAATATTTCATACTTTTTTGTTGTGTTATCCCTTATCTACACCTAAATACTTAGAATATAACCATTATGCCCACAAAATTTACGTCAGATCCTGACGTATAAGTTTTCAAACAAAAAAATAATTTACCAAATCAGTCCAGGCGTGTATCCAGAATTTTGTATCAAAATAATTGGTGATAACACTATAAAAAGAATCCGTCCTCCTTTTTGAAGTCCGTTAAAACATTACAGCTGAAGCAAACGCGCTTCCTTGGTCTATGTCCTATTCTTTTTTACGATGTCCTTTTGGCGCCGCGCATCCTCACAGTAAGCGCCAACTTCGCGTGACACTATCCATGATACATCATAATGAAAAGTAGTTCTGTATCTATTGTATTTCCTCCATACCATTCATTGGAAAAAACTATCTTTGGGCACTGGTCTTTGTAGATTTTATGGCCCGCAAAATTTGTATAGAGGATCGGCGATTCTAGATCAACTTGTAATGACTTCTGTAGTTGTTATAGACATTCATTTTGGATGTCGAAGTTGTGCTAGCCCTATTTTTGTGTTTATGGGCTAAACAGACTCATATATTTGTATATATTTATTTGTATGGAAAATACGGCTGTATTTATAGATGTTGGACAACATTATTTTTAGTTTATGTGAAACTTGAATATAGTTTGTTAAGAATCAATTACTAAATGGATTCCAATAGTATTTACACCATGATATTTTTTTCCCAAAAAATACACTAAGTACAACACAGGTCACGGCAGTTCATAGCGGGCATTAAAAACGCCAGCGCACAGCTGGGTGCGGGAGCAAAACAACCTCTCAATTGCTCAGATGGCCCGGTGAACATGTATTTTTGCGTACAGTTTGTTCAGAATCATTTAGTAAATGGATTCCAATAGTTTTTACACCATGATATTTATGATTTATATGAATTAAGTTAGAGAAAATGGTAATTTGATATAACAAATAGACAGAGATTTTCTTTCCGTATTATTTAGATTAGATGTAAAAGCTATATATCTATACTATTCTTCTCTTTTCCTTTGTGTTTGTTACCATTGTCCTGTGTTTTTTTTTTTTTTTTTTTGTCGACGGGGAAAATCATCTTTGACGAAACCCGCTCTTGGGTGGAGCGGGAGACAGTGTCAGACTCTTACTGACTAAAAACCCCGCGCCGTTCCTTCTAGCCTTCATACCGGGGCACGAGCTCCCTTTCGGACAACCCTGTCCCCAGTAGGCTTCGACCCAGCTGGGCCCCTCCTGGTGCTGACAACTCCTTGAGGCGCGCGGGAACAGTGCGCGCCGTCGACGTCTTGGACTCGGTCCATTACCGGACAATCGGACAGCGAGCTACCCATAGCTCGCCGTCCGCGAGCCCGCGTCTACGGTGGCCGGAAATCGGGATCGGAATCCCGGCGACGGCGGCGAGGGCGCCTTTGCCTGATGCGGTCGGCCTCCTCCTTTGCAAGCATTACTGCTTCGCAGAAGGAGGCGACCGCCTGCCATTCCTCCTCGCTCCGGACCATGGCCTCGACCAGGGCCCGGCGCGAGAGGTCTCCGCCGCCGATCGCCCCCACGAGGGCACGGCGATGCTCCGCCCAGGCAGGGCACACCTCGATGGTGTGCTCCACCGTGTCCTCCGGGCGTTGCGCACAGTGGCGACACCCGGGCGTCTCTTCCGCTTGAATCCGATGCAGGAACCTCCCGAACTTGCCATGTCCGGTGAGGACCTGCGTCATGCGGAACGTAAGGACGCCGTGAGGTCTTTCCAGCCACGCCTCAAAGAGGGGGCTTACCGCCATAATCGTGGCGTGCCCAGCACTGGGTTGCGATAGCCGTTGACGCCATTTCACCATGAGATCCCGCCGGAGCTCTGTCCGCCATGCTTTGACATGTTGCGGCAGTGGACTTTCACCCCGGCGTTGCATCTCCACGCGCATGTCGTGCATGTGTGCAAGGACTGTTGCCTCCAGATCCCACGGTGGTAGGCCAGCCAGAAGGCTCGCCGCTTCGCGGGAGATCGTGCGGTAACCCCGCACCATCCGTATTGCCATGACCCTCTGGCAGGCGTTCAGTATGGACGCCGGTCGCTTTGCCAGCGACGGCGCCCACACCGGCGCCCCGTAGAGGGCCATGGACCGAACGATCCCCGCGTAGAGCCTCCGGCAGGAGGCGTCTGGACCCCCAAGGTTGGGCAGGAGCCGCTTGAGAGCAGCCCCAGCCCGGAGAAGCTTGGGAGCCAGACGTCGGAAATGTTCTACGAAATTCCACCGGCTGTCGAGGACGAGTCCCAGATACTTCATCGTCGACCCGACGCCGATGCGAACTCCTCCTACCGTAAGCTGGGAGTCCGATGGTGGCGCGTTCCGAGGGCCGTGGAAGCACATTGCCTCGGATTTATGCAGCGCCACCTCGAGTCCCAACTCCTGGATCCTACCAACGGCTATCGCAACCCCGCGTGTCGCTAGAGCGACCGCCGCCTGGTGCGACTCTCCCTGCGCTAGGATCAACGTGTCGTCTGCGTAGCAAACCACGCTGACCCCGTCCGGGAAGTCGCCGCGCAGCACGTAATCGTATCCGATGTTCCACAAGGGTGGGCCCAGAACCGACCCCTGCGGAACACCGCACGACATCTCTCGACGTTTCCAGTCTCCCTGGTGACCGGGGTAGACAATGTACCTGTCTGACAGGTACGCCTCGACCACTAGACAGAGGTATTCGGGCACCCGGTGGTACCGGAGTGCCCTCCGGATCGTACTCCAGGGCAGAGAGTTGAAGGCGTTGGCAATGTCCAAGGACACTGCCACGACACACCTACCCTGGGACACCGCTTCCCCTGTCGTGAGGGCTCGCACGCGCATGATGGCGTCTATAGTAGAGCGCGCCCTGCGAAAGCCGAACTGTCCGTCCGACAAGTCCGGCCCCACCCGTGTTAGCCGCACGACGAGGCGGTTTGCAATAACTCTTTCAAAGAGCTTGCCCACCTCGTCGAGCAGCACAATGGGCCGGTATGCGGACGGAGAGTCCGCAGGGCGCCCTGGCTTCGCTACGAGGACCAGTTTCCCCGTCTTCCAGCGAAGTGGGAACTGGCCCCTCTCCAGGCATGCGCTAAAGAGCCCTCTCAGTCGAGGCCCGAGAGCCTCCATGGCCAGGACCCAGGCTTTCCCTGGCAAGCCGTCGGGTCCTGGGGCGGTGTTTTTGGCACTAAGCCTTCGCACCGCCACTCTCAGCTCTACCTCGGTCACTTCTGGAGCATTTTCGTCGTCGTCGCTGTTGCGATCCGCGTCAGACACCGCTGGCGGAGGCGGAGCCATGAGCGGGGGGGAGTGTTCCCCCCGCGCAGGGAACAGAGAGCTAACCACACCCTCCACGAGTTGGGGCCGGAGACTCTGAGTCAACGGCGGAGCCCAGGGGCGAAGCTTGTCCCGTACCAACTTGTACGGGCGCCCCCACGGGTCCGCGTTCAGAGACCCCAGCCACACGTTGCGGGCCTCGAGTTTGGCCCGCTTGATCTCCGTTCGGAGGGTGCGTTTTGCCTCTCTGTATTCCTCATATAGCTCCGCCTCTCTGGCCTCCGCATCCGGCGGGCGGATGCGGCGCCTGCAGTGCCTGGCGTACCGGCGTCGCGCGTGATTGCACGCATTACGCAGTGCGCCGATCTCCGGCGACCACCAGTACACCTGGCGCTTAGCTCGTCCTGGACGGACACGGGGCATTGCCGCATCGCAAATTTGCGACATGGCCTCCCGGAACCACTCCGCCTCGACGTCGATGTCGACAGGCCTGTCCGGTGCTTGCACCCAGGCCTGTACCGTCGCGGCTTCCAGGAGGAGCTCCCGGTCCATCTGCTTAAGCGCCCACCGCGGACCGCAAGGGCTCTGTCGGACCGGCGCGGCCGAGGTTTCGGCGGAGACGTCAAACCGGATGTACCGGTGGTCGGAGTACGTCTCCACCTCCTCCATCACGCGCCAGTCGACGACACGCGGCGACAGAGCGGGGCTGGCGAACGAAATATCCACCACCGACTCACCCCGCATCCGCACCAACGTGGGGACAGAACCCCGGTTCAGTACGACCAGGCCCAGCTCCAAGGCCCAGTCCTCCACCATCCGACCCTTCTGGTTCGTGAACCGGGAACCCCAAGCCGTGTTCCAGGCGTTGAAGTCCCCGCAAACGACCACGGGGAGGGAACCGAACCCAGCGACGACGGAATTTAGCTCCATCAGGGAGACGTGCAGTTCGTCGAGAGATCGGCTCGGGGACAGGTAGACGCCTACCACGGCAATGTCCCCGAACCGTGCTGCCACGCAACCCCGCCCCCTCGTGACGGACTCGGGGGGCGGGGTACCGGCGGCGGCCGACTTAATTAAGGTCACCGAGCCGTCCAGGTCCTGAACCCAGTCACCACTGGGCAGGACAAAATACGGCTCGGTGACTACGGCGACATTGATCAACCACTGCGCCATGCTCTGGAGCAACAGATCCTGAGCGGGGGCGCAGTGGTTGATATTCGCCTGGAGGAGACGTAATGGGGCCGTTATTGACACTCCATTACGGTCTCCTCCCGAGCCCCCCTAGGGGGCACTGCCGCGGCGGCGGGTGCGGCGGCGATGGCGGCGGCGGCCAAGGAGGCGGCTGCGGTGGCGAGGACATCGGCGGGGATGGACCTGCGGGCCTTGCCCTTGGCCTTGGCGGGGGGGTCGCAGGACCTGCCCCCAGCCCGGTGGTCGGCCGGCTTGCCGGCCGCCGCACATGCATAGCAGTGCGGCGTAGCACGGCAATCTGCGGCCTTGTGACCGGGCTGGCCACACTGGTGGCAGCGGTCACTGCGATCCTCCGCGGCGCAGTGAGCTCCCACGTGGTGCCCCACGTGGCAGCGGAAGCACCGCAGAGGTCTGGGCTCCAGCAGCTTGACCTGCGCGGAGACCCAGCCCACCAAAAGCCGTCGGCCCTCCCCGGTGATGGTTTGGGCCGCCTGCACAGGACAGCTTACCGTAACGGCTCGCATGCCCGTGCTGTCAGCGCGGATGGCGCCCGCCCGAACCTGTTCGGCCGTGCACCCGCCCGCCCTGACAATGGCGGCCACCACCTCGCCCACCTTGACGGAGTCGTCCAGGCCCATGATGCGCATGTCAATGCACTTTGTGGGCCTGGACACACGGGCCTCCTCCTCGCTCAGAGACGCCCTTATCTTGGCAGCCAGGGCGTCCGCTGCAGGGCCGCTGGCCGCACCGGGGACCTCGAGGATTCGAGCCCCGGTGATTGTGCGCCTCATGCGGAAGCCCGCAGCAGCTCCGAGCTCCCCAAGGTGGGGCAGCACCGCCTGCTTCGCCTTCTCCATGACGTCGTCGTACGTCACGCCCCTCTTTTCCGCTTCAGGCTGTAGCGTGATGACTACAGCCTCGGAGTTGGGGGCACGAAGACGCGCCGCCATGGCCCGCTTCTTGCGCTCCTGCCGCCTCGCGCGCTTTTTGGCCGCCCTGGCCACCTTGCCCGCCTGCCTTTTGGCGCCGACCACCGTCCACTCGGCACCAGCCTCCTCGGGTGGAGGAGGTGGCAAGCGCGGCCTAGTCGCCACAGCGGCAGGAGGACCTGCCGGTTTAGCGGCAGGCACCGCCGCACCCTTTTTTCGCCGCTGCTGCTGCTTGCTCGTCGGGGCCGGCCTCGCAGGCTCCGGTCTTGGCCTCGCGGGCTCTGGCGCCGCAGCCCCGCGCCCCGCTTGCCCCGACGGGCCCGCCTTGGGCGCAGAACCCGTGGCCGCAGCAGCGGCATAGGAAGCCGCCTTTTTCGGCCCAGAGGCCGCCAGTGGAGGGCGCAGGACAATGCCCTCCAGGACAGACAGCTGCTGCTGAATGCGCTGCTGGAACTCCAGCTGCTGCTTTTGCAGCCCCTGCTGCAAAGCTGCGAGTTCCCGCTGCATCAATGTCAGCAGCTGACTCTCCGGCTCGGGCTGGGGCTGGGGCTGGGGCCGGCTTTGCCCCTGCTCCTGTTCGTGCCCCTCATCCATCAGTTCCTGGCGGCCTCTGTTTGGCGCCCTCGCGAGCTCCGCCTGGACCTCAGCCCGGAGCTCAGCCCGGAGCTCTGCCCGAAGCTCGCTCCGGAGACTCTCCACCCTCTTCTCGAGGGAGGAGTCTAGGGCCCCCTGGAGGGATGCGGCGTGGCGACGAATTGTCCTCTCCCGCGTGGCCTTGTCCCGCTGGCGGGCCATGTCACGCAGCAGGGTGGCGGCCAGCTCCTTGAAGGGCATGGCCGCCTCCCCGCCTGACTCCGCCTCGGTGCGCCTCTCGCTGCCGGACGGCTCCGAGAGGTCTCTCCCGGAGTCGCCCGCGCCGGGGTGGCGCCCCTCCGCGGCAAGCCTGTTGGCTCGCTCAGCGGATTTTTTAGCCGTGAGGCCTCGTCCCTTCCCGCGGGTTCGGCCCGCGCCACGGCTGCTGGTGGGGATCTTTGCCCGCCCCTCCGAGCAGGATGACCCATCCTCCTTCCTAAAGGAAGCGGAGCGCTTCTTCTGGGAGAGACTTGAGCCTCTCCCTGAAGTCCCCGCTGCCTCCTCACACTCCGAGCCCTCCGAGCTCCTTCCGGATGCCGCGTCGGACTCCGACCGCGCATCGCTCTCTTGTGGTTTTTTAAAAAATTTGCTATCCATTTTTGTTCCCACGAGTATTAATCTTCGGGTACTTGCTCAAAACACGTGGTCCGCACTAGAGACTAATTTAGCTACCCATTAGTCAAGCTAACAACCTCCCTCACGGTGCGCCGCCGCTTGGAGGTTTGGGGTAATTTTTTATAGAGGTTGTCTTCCTCGCGGCCCGGGCGGTTAAGCCAAGGCCCTCGTCCCCCATCAAGAGTCAGAAACATGACCTTGGACAATCTCTGGGGCTACGAGACTAACGGTGGCAGAAGGAGGAACACGTCTTCCTCCTGCCTGCCCGGCGGCAGTGTGAGTGCACACCGAGCCCGCTCTTGCTTCGCCACTGTGCCCTCTGCCATGGCAGAGGGACACGCGTTGAAGCGGTCCGTCTGACAGAACATTCGCAGACGGCCATTGAGGCCCCTGGGTAGGAGTGCCCAAGGGGGTCTATGGCCGTCTCCCAGGGTGCACCGTCCCGCAGACTGGTCTTCCCTCAGGACGTGTCCGCAAGGGAACTACAGTCCGCGGGCACTCGTGGAGGTTTTCTGTCGTGGCACCCCATTGTCCTGTGTTTGTATCGAATAAATATTTTCTAGATATTTTATTCTATTCATCTGAAGAAAACGTACACGATCTTCGGCTGTTTATTTTGTAGCTTAAATAATTATTGCCTCTTATAATACAATAATGGTAAATAGATTGTTTTGTAAAAGAAAAATAAAAGATAAACTAAATGATACTACTGATTTATTTATTTATTAGTAAAGTATTTATAAAGGGCCTTTGCGAGTTGGCTTCAGCCCCTTGTACGCCTTCCAGAGACCCAGGAGCTCAGGGTACTGAGATAAATAAAATTTTATTGTTTCCAAAAAATAATACAACACCTTAAAATTATTGTTGGCTTTGACTTGCACATTTTAATGTGCAACTCAAAGTCTACAATAATTTCGTCAAAATTAAGTAATAACTCGCTTTTACCTATTTTCTTTTTCTGTTTCTCACATCGACTCACTCAGGTGACTCATCATCATCATTCATCATCATTTCAGCCGATACACGCCCACTGTTGGACATAGGCCTCCCCCAAGCGTCGCCACAACGAACGTTTCTGTGCGTCTCGCATCTATCGGCTTCCCGCAACCTTCACCAGATCATCAGACCACCTTGTTGGAAGCCTTCCAACGTTGCGTCTTCCGGTACGCCTTCGCCACTCCAGAAACTTTCTGTCCCAACAGCTATCTGTTCTGCGAGCAATGTGCCCTTCCCATTGCCACTTAAGTTTGGCAATTCTTTGTGCTATGCCGGCAACTTTAATTCTCCTGCGAATGTCTTCATTTTTTATTCGATCACGCAAGGTAACCCCAAGCATAGCCCCTTCCATTGCCCTTTGGGTGACTTTAAGCCTTCTGATGAGGCGCATTGTGAGCGACCACGTTTCGGAGCCATATGTCATCACTGGCAACACGCACTGATCATAGACTTTCGTCTTGAGACAATGTGGTATGTTGGACGAGAAGACACTGCGTAGCTTCCCGAACGCTGCCCAGCCGAGTTGAATTCGACGGTTGACCTCTTTCTCGAAGTTCGATCTACCTAACTAGACTCAGGTGACTGTTAAATAAAAATTACGCGTCCAAAATAGCTGAAACTGTGATGAGCAAAAGTCACCGCACACGGTCGTCAAAAAAAAACCGCCACAAAAAAAGCCAGAAGCGGCCACAAAAAAAAAGGCTGAAACACGAGTCATTTTGTGGCCATGCGTGCAGTATCATAATGAATTATGACGAAGAAGGATTAAATACGCAAAATGCATGCGGCGGCGTCATTATTATAAAAAACACTGCCACAATAAAAAGCTAGAAGCGGTTTCAAGGGTTTTTTAATGGCGGCACCACCGCACACGGGGTTCCCTACTCGAAATCGAGTGACGCGAGATCGAATAACACTTGCTCGAAAACGTTTACTCGATAGTACTTGAAATCGATAAATTATGAGCTCGACAGTTCACTCCCTCGATGCATCAAAATCTCGAATAACTATAAGCTCGAATCATCGGCAACACGAAGGCTCATTGTTCGATGTATAAAATCTCGAAACATTTCTCGACCGACTATCTAATCGACTTATAGAATAATAATGAAAAATTTTCCCCCATAATAACCGCCCTGCCGCGTAGTTCTCAACATCATCATCTTCATCTTTCCAGCCGAAAGACCAAGCTCAAGAACAAGCTTGAAAAGGCTTTTTTTTTTGTAGCCCTTGTGCGGGGACAGTCACAGTCAAATGCACAACTATATTCACTATGTCTTATTGATAAGTGGTACTATCTTCACATTGTGGCTGGAAACTTTTCAGATCACCCACGTATCATTGTTTCTATTCTTGTGTTTCAGTTTGATATTTTTATAGCCAGTAAAGTTTTTCATCACACCCAGTTTACGTAGCTGCGTAGGTGGTACGATTCGAACAAATGCAATGCTAGTTTTGCTCTAAAGAGTGTTTCATTCTCTGGGGATGTGGCTTTTAAAACATGTGGGAGGACGCCTTATTAAAAAAGATGAAGTTATAGCTGCAAGGTCTTTTTTGTCGCATTTATAATTTACTTTCACATCTTTATGCAATTTCTGCTATGTAAGGAACTGGTGGAGGTGGACCAATGACCTGGTGAAGGTTGCGGGAAAGCGATGGATGCGAGATGCACAGGAACGTTCGTTTTGGCGACGCTTTGGGGGAGGCCTATGTCCAACAGTGGACGCATATCGGCTAAAATGATGATGGTGAAGGAACTGGTAAAGACGTCGTTTTTATGGTCAATCATCAAATTAGTCCTCTCGCTCTGAGTAGAGTGATAGGGAGTGTCAAACTTTTACTTCCTATACCCCAGCCTTGTTTCTTGAATTGCCCTTAGCGTTCTAAGGCACCTGTAACTCTTACGAACAATTCTGCAGCTCTGAAAGGCATCGAACTTAGGGATATAAATGTCAATTTTGCTGAAATCTCTTTGAGGCACGCGTGGGTCAACTTGTCGCTGACTACTGGGACTCGGTCTTTACCGGACGGGCAGACGGCGAGCTATCCATTGCTTGTCGTCTGCAAGCCCGCACCTAAGTTGGCGAGGGATCGCCCTGCGACTCTCGAAAAGACGCCCTGGACATCTTTTGTGGTGTCGGTCGTCTCCTTCACTAGCATTGCTTTGCAGAAGGTGGCGATTGCATCCCACTCCCTCTCACTTAGGACCATGGCCGTAACCGTGGCCTGGACCCTGATTCAATTGCCTCCACGAGGACATGGTGGTGCTCCAACCAAGCGGGGCACACCTCCACCGTATGGTTCACCGTATTCTCATTGCACGCAAGTTATTGTATGATATCTTAAAAAAGCCCACTGTTGTTCATTCAAAAACTTTAATAAAATACTTCCAAACCAGTGCAGTAGATGAATCTAGAAATAGACAGATCCACTCACTTACATTTTTGAATCTAAGGGGGACCACATACATAATGCAAGTAAAGATGCAACCAAACGTGGATCTGCGCGGTTGGTACCGGCGAACAAATCAATATGTAAAGAATAGAGATGTTCCGATGCAAGTACAATGTAGCTTGTTTGGGAAAGTGTACTTGCAGCTTTATACAATACTATTAATGGCAGCGGCTACGCCCGTGTTTTTTTTTGCGATGGGGAAAATCATCGTTTGACAAAACCCGCTCTTGGGTGGAGCAGGAGATAGTGTCAGACTCTTACTGACTAAAAACCCTCCCCGTTCCTTCTAGCCTTCATACCGGGGCACGAGCTCCCTTTCGGACAACCCTGTCCCCAGTAGGCTTCGACCCAGCTGGGCCCCTCCTGAGCTACGCCCGTGTGATTTAGGAAAATTATCCCAAGATAACATGCTCTCGGGAAAAAATACTCTATGTGTGCTATTCATATATATATTTCAGGACATTTTCTACAAATACACCAAGTTTTAAAAGAGCCTGTTTTGTCGTATGAGAGTAAAGAATAATTAACAAACATACACCCACAACCTTTCAAGGGGGGACCTTCAATGTGTTATGTTATAAGAACTAATAAACTTATATGCCTTATCTTCACGCGAACGAAGTTGTGGGTAAAAATTAGTAGATAAATAAAATCGCGTTTTTTTTTTTCAGGTCTAGCGGTACCATTTGTGGAACTGACAGTGACCCACGCATCAGTCCTGACCATCTTAGCCATCAGTTTCGAGCGCTACTACGCGATCTGCGAGCCTCTACGCGCCGGGTACGTCTGCACTAAAACCAGAGCGACACTAATCTGCGCGCTAGTGTGGTTCTTCGCTGCATTGTTCACCAGGTACTTTTTAGTGACAGGTGGTCAGTGATGATACTTTAGGTTGTTTTTTTTTTATTTGAATGGTGTGAGCTTCTTCGCGCCGGGTACGTCTGCACTAAGACCAGAGCGACACTAATCTGCGCGCTAGTGTGGTTCTTCGCTGCTTGTTCACCAGGTACTTTTTAGTGACAGGTGGTGATACTTTGGGTTGTTTTTTTATTTGAATGGTGTGAGCCTTTACGCACCGGGTACGTCTGCACTAAAACCAGAGCGACACTAATCTGCGCGCTAGTGGTGGTGACAGGTTCTAGTGACAGGTGGTCAGTGGATGGTACTTTGGATTCTTTTTTTATTTGAATGCTGTTTGAATTGAAATTAAGTTTTTTTAAGGCAATAAGGTGCGTCACGATAACGCTATAACGCGTTTGTACTGATCAGTAGAAATAAATAAGAAAAAAAAAGAACAAAATACATTGTACCTACTGTGTGGACGATCTCTGATTACGTTATCTTAGTTATAAGATACTAAAAATTAGCTTTATTTTCGCTGTAAATATGTGAAGTGTTCAAAGTACTGATTGATCAAATTGCCATTTATAACTAGCAAAACATCGAACCAATTTGTAAAAATTGTTGCAATTGCAAACTGTGTTATTTTTTTTTTGTATCGTGAAGCCTGGTGCTACAGTGATTAACAATACAAAGGGCTATATGTGCATTCATCTCAGTGGCGTAACTTCATTATCGGGAGGCATGGTGCAGAGACTACTGGCCTAGGCGCTGTTCCCGGTACCTGTGGACCCGAGATATGAATGTTAATTTTGTGCCATTCCCCGCTAGTGCTGCTGCTTTGTGGAGGCTCCTAAACCCTTTGGGACCTACTTGCATTATAACTTTGCACCTTAATTACGCCACTGGTTTATCAATTGCGTTTGGAACGCAGTGTGCAAACGCGGAAACCGCAGCTTTTTTTAACGAGTTTTACACTTTTGCTATTAACTGTACTAGTACACCCAATATGAACTGTGGGCGTTGATTTTGCTTTAAGCTGAGATTTAACCCTTCAGATACCGTCAATTAGAGACACAATAGTAAGACAATAGATGCGCGGCCACCGGTGGTCGCTTGGGGATTCATGAATTAAATAATATTATGAAAAATAAATATTGAATACAGAACTGATACTTTACTATAGTTGCTTTGTTTTAATATGTCAATACTAAACACTCTACTACTCTACTTGCTCTTTTCTGTGACAGCCATATTTTTTTTACTTATACTTACTAACTAGTTTTCGGGCATGGCAACTTCTGCCGCAACCGCTAAGCGGCAGAATTGCCATGCCCGAAAACTAGTTTTTGACAGAAAACAAAATTGAGAATCAACTGCAAAATAAAATTGAGAATCAAATTGCAACACTACCTACTAGGTTCAATTGTGTTTTCAAACCATCCAGGGACACACTTAAGACAAAATTTCATTCAAATCAGTCAATCCGTTTAAGAGGAGTTAGATGACAAACATACGTAGGTACTTACAGAAGAAATAAATAGGTACATAAAGGTATCGTCAATCTAAACAAAAAACATAACCAGCTTTCGGGACGATGTTTTTTTTTGTTTTTTCATTTTTTTTTTTTTAATTATAAGATCAATGACCGCTAAGGCCATGCTATAACTACAAAATATATAGGTAAGTACAGAAGTCATTCTACATACAAAGCGCGCTCGAGCAACGCACACATAGACACCGCTCACGGACACGATATCTTGGAGCGCCTCGGCCCGCTCGTCGAACAGTTCCGGCTCAAACGCTCATTAGTGTGCGTCCGCCGAGCGTAAGTATAAAAAGTGAAGTACATACATGAGATTGTCTTCTGTACCTATCTATTTTGTGCTATAACGCAACAGCTACAGCAATTTATCATGTTCAAAGACCGGATCCATTTTATCCATTTCGCGGATTTAAGGACCAGTTATCATCAAAAAATGCGGCTTTATATACACGAGGGTGAAAAAACATTATTCATATGTCGATCATTTTGACGAGTTATTGGCATATGAATATGAAAGCTAATACATTTTCCCTGTTTTCTTAAATCCCAATATGTAGATACGTCAAATTATTGGAACATAAATCATGAGGCGTTCATAGGATTTTAATTTTTTTCAGTGGATTTCTTCTTATATCATCATCATCATCATTTCAGCCAACAGACGTCCACTGTTGGACATAGGCCTCCCGCAACCTTCACCAGGTCATCGGTCCACCTTATAGGAGGCCTTCCGCCGCTGCGTCTTCCAGTACGCAGTCGCCACTCCAGAACAATGTGCCCTACCTTTTGCCACTTAAGTTTGGCGATTCTTCGTGCTATTTCGGCAGCCTTTGTTCTCCTGCGGATATCTTCATTTCTGATTCGATCACGCAAGAAAACCCCGAGCATAGCCCTTTCCATTGCCCTTTGGGTGGCTTTAAGCCTTCTGATGAGGCCCATTGTGAGCGATTACATTTCAGTACCATATGTCATCACTGGCAAAAGGCACTGCAACCTCTTATATATACTTGTATATCTAAAATAGTTGCAAGATTACTGAAAAAACCTTAATAGAAAAATGCTAGTTTTTCCTAATGGCTTTGGCTGCATAAATGTCAAAAATTATCTGATCCAATAGTACTCATCATCATTATCTTCCTGCCTTTGGGGTTGGCGCAACACGCGTTTGTCTTCCATCTTATCCTGTTAGTAGTCACGCTATAATTGACTCCCATTTCTTTCATATCACGCAAATCCGTCCACCATTTCTTTGGATGATGAATGGACAGGGGTCCATCCAATCATATGTACTGCCTCCTAAGATACAGAATCTTCCTAGTTTAGGAAACAGGGTTAAAATTTTTAAGTTAATTTTTTTATTAGATCGGAAAATCATCCAATGACATCTCCGCGGCCTTGGGCGATGTGGGAGATAGACATTAACTGACTAAAAACCCACTCCTGTTCCTTCGTTGCCTTTTGTACCTGAGCCAAATCTTCCTTTCAGAAGCAGATCCTTGGCCCCGGTAGGCTTCGACCCTGCTGGGCCCCTACGGTCTGCTGACAACTCTTTGAGGCGCGCCTGGACAACTACGCGCCGTCGACGCCTTGGCCTCAGACCGGACGGTTACCGGACGGTCGGATGGCGAGCTATAAACTGACCATTGTATTAAAATTTTTGTCACTTTACATTTGTGTCAAACTCGTACTTTTGATAATAAATAGTATTATTATTATTGGGTGATTAATAATAATCATTGGCTACGCGCGTACCAAACATCCAAACCGAAAGGGTTTCGTGAAGACGTCTAGGGTTTTTAGATAAATCCACTAAAAATATTATTAAGATAGTTTCAAGATCAAAGAAACCGTATTTCTTAAAAGATAGTTCACGAACATTTACTACTACACTAAACTGTTCTTAAAACTTCGTCTCAACTTCAAACTTAGACCAAAGCTCCATTTTCACTTACTGCACTTTTCCTAACTACATATTTCTTCGTCTTACGTGTTGGTTCATTTGCCTCTATAATAAGTTCCTCATGAACGCCTCATGCTTCGCCAAACTTCCAACGTCGTCGATTCTACTAGGGTTGTCATCAAACTTCCTCTACTTCTCTACTTTCCATCGCAAATGCGGATCTTCCGCATGCAATGCATCTTTGGCCTTGGTCAGACAGATTACAATTTTAGTTTTTTTTTTTTTTTATGTTCTTTTCAGGGTTCCATACCTGAAAAGAAAAAATCGGAACTCATATAGGATCACTTTTTTGTCTGTGTTTATCTGTCTATCCGTCTGTCTGTCTGGCAAGACCTTTTATCTCGGGAAGAGTTGAAAGTAAAACCATGTACTCAAGTCCGCGGTCCCTTGATGTTGTGAAAAATCAAACTTCTAATTTAACGAATAAAGAGATACGCCCGTTTATGTCGTAAAAAACATATATTTCGATAATCTCAAGGGAATCAAAATTCACAGTTCCGTTGACCTAAAATCTTATTTAGCATAAAGCAAGGTCTTATAGCACAGGTATAGGAATAAATCTGAAAACAAAAAAATTGTTGTTACGTCACCAAAAATAACTTTTATTTCGATTTGGAAAAATCTTCGAGAAATCCCATTTGGAAATTGAAGTACTCACATAAGTAAGTTTGTACGGAACCCGCAGTACGCGAGTCCGACTCACGCTTGTTTTAGTAAAAAACAAGTTTGCTCTGTTTTTTTTTTATTGTCAATAAAGTTATATAATTATAAAATAATAATAATAACAATGTTGATGAGAACATCTAAAAAAAAAAAACAAAAAAAAAACATTATATTTTTTGTCTTGTTTCTACCACCTTCTACTAGAGCGGTTTCGTTAGAATACGTACCTAGTTTCCACATACTAAAACTCTCATATTCACCATTTTATTGGTGTCTTCATTTCATATTCTTCGTCTATACGATTCCGATGCTGTTACTTGCACTCTTTGCATTGGCATCTAAAATTCTCCGTATGGGTTTTAACAATTCAATTGGTATTTTCAGATCTGCTTATAGAAAAATATGTATAGAGGGTTATTTGTAAAACACTTGCAACCTCTCAGGACTATAGTACTATTATCATAAACAACAAATTTTGTTCTATGACTTTAAAAAAAATATCATATTGTTTCATCAGACTTTCTTACCAAATTAAAAATATATAAATTAAACGTTCTAAAGATTACGAAGTGTATGTGGAGCAAGCGATAGTACAATAGTATAGGGGAACGGGGATAGGGTGGCGGGGGTGCTCGATGCACTTTCGTCGCGTCACACAGACGTTGGTAGGTATAGCCAAATTCAGACAAGACCGACGCGCCCAGTGCGACGTACGTGGCCCAATGTAGTTCTACCTTCTACCTACTACTATCTAAAAAGGGAATAACGTGCAAGTTACCCTACATTTTACACAAAAAAAACATTTAGAACCAAACTAAGAAAGTTAAGATCGCAATTATTAGCTGTCAACAAGTTTTCCTAGTATGAAAATTCATTGTTTACGAGTGTTTGGAACCAAACTTAAGATCATAAGACACCTACACTTTCATTGAGAGGAGGAGACCAAATTATTTTACGACTTGGAAATGCCTTTGTCAAAGTTTGCACAAACAAGCATAATTTTGACGCAGTAATAATAGACTTAATCTTGTTATGAAAATGAGCTCGGGAATGCTTTCTATAAAGACTGGTTTTGAGATCCATATTAAATAATAGCTGCTTCGGTTGCGTGAAAGTAGAGAATTATCCTTAGAAAACATACTCTTGAGCGTAGAAAAGTAACAAACATACATAGATACAAACTTTTGCCTTATAATAATTAGTGTGACTGCCCTCTTAATTACGCCCCTCTTAATTACTACAAACTCTACTCTCTCCTCATAATTAACGCATTGTCTAATATGATTCTATACCTAGAAAACTAAAAAAATGCAAAAAAATACACACTTAAAACGTTGTAAAAATACATTAGCGGATTTTTTTTTACGATTTTGGTTTGTATTTACGTGGTTTATATGAATCAAAACTCTGGGCTATTGATTAACATACAGTTTTTTTTTAATAAATTGAATAAAATAAGGTAAACACGACCAATTTAAAAAAAAAATCTCTCCGACTAGCGGACAGTCAACACTGATATTATAAAGAGGTAAAGTTTTTTTTTTGTTGGTAGGAGGTAGGTAATCTCTGAAAGTACTGTTCCGATTGGTACATTTTTTTCACCGGTTGCTTTATTGCTGAGTGACATAGGCTATATTTTCTGTATGCGGGCGAAGCCGCGGGTAAAAGCTAATCCGAAATAATTTAAAATCCGTAACCGTATCTAAAACGGGTATAATATTAGAGCATTTGATTCGGGCTACCCAAATATCCTTTCTTTGGTATTGTTCGTCAAGTCGTTGAGCTCCTTAGTAGTCCTAAGTTTGAGCTACCCGAATACTGACAAATGCTCGCACTAACTGGACTGGTCCACTCAAATCTGTGTGATTCTTTCTTCAAAAGACCATCTGAGACACTAATCTGCATGGTTCTCATATGATTTGACCATTACATGTTTACTGTTTGGACTTTAAAAGAGACTTTGACCCCTGAGTTTGTTCCGATGTTTCTTCTCAGGGTAGTCAGCTAGGAAACACTAGTCTCATCTAGTTTAAACTGACTGAAAACAAAATTGACGACGTAAAAGTGTTTTTTTTTTTTTAACCTATTTGCAAAATAAATAACATTTATCATATTATTTCTATTACCTATATCCAATTCCGTAGCAGCAGTGGTGGTCAAGTGGTAATGGCCCCGACTTACGAGTTGTAGGTCGCAGGTTCGAACCCAGGCAGGCTCATTACTTTGTGTAATTTATTTCATCACCACTGCTCTCAAAACGGTTAAGAAAAACATCGTGAGGAAACCGGCATGTCCTGGAACCAAAAACCCGCTCTGGGCCCGCGTGGTGGATTACGCGCCATTCCCTCTTCTAGAGAGGAGGCCTGAGTCCCAGCAATGGGAACATAAAAAGGCTTGATGATGATCCAATTTCGTATCCAGATTCGATACTTTATATCCTCAACATTCCTATATACGCTATAGAAAACTACTAGCTACGAGTCTATGACTTCAACAAACTTTACTTCGGGCAGTAATAATTCTGTTTCCAATGTAGGGAACTTATTTGGTGCTCTTTGAGTCAGATCGCCAAGGTTTAATGTTGTTACACTTCGTATTATAGTTTGACAAGTTACTTCAAAAGAGGCTTATTTCTTCCTTTCGCGTGTTTCCGGGAAAATGCTTCGGGAAAAGAGCTGTTCGGATGTTTATTTGCAAGTATTTAGTAGACAAAGTAAGACTTTCTGTATTCTTTTTCTTCTAGAATCTATTGTTTTCTTTTCTCTCAAAGTTTAAAAACTTGCCCAGCCCAGTATAGGTTGCCACGTTCATAGCGTCAGTAGTTTTTTTAGATCTTCCTGATTTTTCAATTCTGTTATCGTAGTTCTTTCCTTTAGATGCAGTGTTGGAAGGCCTTGACGACTCTTGGGGGAGGTCTATGTCTAAAAAAGGACGTCTTTTAGTTGAAATGATGATGATGATGATGAGTACCCTCCAAGAGATTCGAGTTAAATTCTGTGAAATTTGTTGATTGTATGTATGATTTTTCATCACAGTCATGAAATTTTGTACAAAGATTCTTTACAAAAAAATACCAGACAAGTGTTTCGATTTTCGCATAAACTAAAACTAATGTTGTATATTTGGTATATACTAAGTACTAGCTTTTGCCCACGGCTTCACCCGCGTTCGTAATCCCAGGATAAAAAGTATCCTATGTGTTATTCTGGGATATGGTCTACTCGTGTACCTAGTTTCATCGAGATCCGTTCAGTAGTTTTTGTGTGAAAGAATAACAAACATCCATACATACAAACTTTCGCATTTATAATATTAGTAGGATTAGTAGTTGCTTCATCTGGTTTTTTTTATATTGTAATTTAAATTCGATGAAAAATTTATACCTCTTGTCTTTACGAAAATAATAAAATTGCATTCAAGACAAAAAAGGAGTTCGGAGCTTACTTCAATGTGTCAAATTAAAATTAGAACTTTGTAATAATAAAATTCCTACATTTTCTGTAACAAAATTAGTTTCAGAATAACTTTTTCACTCGACCTAAATATTTCTCAAACAGTTTAACGAGTTGTACCATAATCCCGGAGTTTTGGTCCTAGTGAACAATTCGGAGATGTACTAAGCTACTTTATAGTACATAGAGCATAGAATGTTTTTACTATCGCTGCCAAAAACGGTAATGTCAAAAGTGTAACCTTCCATTTTAACCAATATTTATCCTTTTTTAACGACGTCCAAAAAAAGAAGGTTCTCGATTCGGTTGTTTTTTATTATTCGCAACTAAAAAGTGTAATATTTAAAACTTAAAAAAAATTAACAATAATAACTGACTTCACTAAAAAAAAAAAAACTTTTTACAAAAAAAATATAACCGACTTCAATGATAAAAAAAACTGAAAAGTATCAAATAACTTTAATTTTGGAAGTCGGTGTTTCTTTAATAGTTTAGTCTCTTCGTTATTTAACACCGACTTCCAAAATTAAAGTTATTTGATACTTTTCAGTTTTTTTTATCATTGAAGTCGGTTATATTTTTTTTGTAAAAAGTTTTTTTTTATTTTACACTTTTTAGTTACGGTACCACCACTAAAAAGTACCCCTCAGTCAAACTTAAATACCTTATAGTCAGAGCGCATCTCATAACGGTTCTAATAATCCCAAACACGGTTAGATTACATTAATTTACCTTTCGGCTTTCATCATCAGATCAGTTCGATATATCCTCTCCCCCTCTTCTTTCAAACAGTCATTAAACTAGATGCTGATAATCCCGGCTGTAGCATCAGGTCAGATTTATGTCAACATTGCAATGAACTTAAAATTTAGTCCTGTTTAAAATGAGCCCAAACACGACTACGGTGCTGTAATTTCAAGGTTTGTACTTTTCCTGATGCTCCTGGCTTCAGCATCAGGTCTCTATGTACTTCGGTGTTCTTTATTAGCAGTACGTTTATCCACACATCGAGCCGTTTTCAATGAGCCTAAACTCGATATATCTGCTGTTTGTTGTTGAGGACTTAGGTACTCTGCAGACTATCCTGACTGCAGCATCAGGTCATGACTTGATGATCATGAGACCAAATGTGGCAAATGCCCTATCAAACATCAAAACAATTTACTAAAACAGTCCTTGCCTGTTCGAGTAACTTCTTACTGTTAAGGAGTTGTACCTTCCATCATCAGCCCAGCTACCTGAGATGGTGACGACCATACGCAAATACACAAGATACTTCATAAAATATGCGAAAATCAATAAGTGAGCCTATAAAATTTGAAGGTTGCCCTCGATTTCTCCAAGATCCCATCATCAGATCCTAATTTGGTGATAATGGGACCACCTCAGAGCTATCTACTTTCGAACAAAAAAAGAATTTTGAAAATCCGTCCACATTTGGGGGAGTATTCGACGAACAAACATACAAAAAAAAAAAAAAAAAAAAAAAACATACAAACAGCCGAACGTAGTACCTCCTCCTTTTTGGGAAGTCGGTAAAAAAAGTGTAAAGTTTTCGGCAAACGTTGTTCTGCCATATACTCGTACATTATATATTAAAGAAAAAAAATAGAATAATATTAGGAGAGTAAAAACTAGCTTATTCTCAGACATACACAAAAAAGTCGTAACCATATTCTAAATTTTCACTCATATGGATATGCATAAAACTACCTACAATATACTTGAGTATCTATGAACTGCACTGCAAACCACATACGTTATGGCATAGGTAAAAAAAACTCCGTGAGGAAACGGTAACGCTGACATTTGTTCTATGTAACGTTTCGACCATGCCGTTACTAGTCGGTGCCGAGGTGGCGTTCCGTGTTCTACTGTTTCATAGTTGAATGAACGTTGCCTACATATTACTACGTTAAGCTATAAAACAGCTGGACGCTTGTCATAACGTTACTTGCACGGTTCTGCGCTTTGCATTTTATTGGCTGGCAACCATAAAAGCTAGGGTTACACCATTCGCAGAATTCGTCCTAAATTGTTTATAGTGGAGAAAAGTTTTAGTGAATTCATATTCGGATTTTGTAGGAGTTTGTTGGCTTTAACAAAGTTGGAGTGGTTTAATAACACCAGTTGGTAGTTTTATTGAATTTCTCATATATTTGTGATGTAGGTATAAAAGTTTTCCTGAGTTTGATAAATCAAAAAATGATATCAAACGGTCTAGTCTTTGTCTTTTAGTTTTTTTTTAAGGTGGGAAATCATCCAATGACGTATTTCCTGCTGTAGAGTGGTAAAAGAGGGCGTCAGACTTTTACTGACAAAACTACACCTTTGTCCTTCAGTTTCTATTTGCGTTCTAGGGTCACTAGTTTCCTTTTTAAGAATTCCTTGTGGCGCTAGTGGGCACCGGCTCTACAGGGCCCCTATGGTTTTGCTGACAGTTCTTTGAGACGCGCGTGCAACACTAAGCGCCGTCGACGGTCGGGCTCGGCCCGGACGGTTACCGGACGGTCGGACGGTGAGCTACCCATTGCTCGTCATCTCAAACCTGCGCCTATGGTAGCTGGTAGTCGCCCTGCGATTCTTGATGGATGTCGGTGCCCTCACGTCTGCCTAACAAGATACAGGCAAATGCAAATTTTTGTAGGTACCAAAAAATTCTAACAACTGTAGTCAGAATCTCGAGCATGATTAACAGGTCACACATAGGATCACCAGTGTTCATCATTTCAGCCGACAGACGTCCTCTGTTGGATATAGGCCTCCCCCAAGTGTCGCCACAATGATCGATCCTGTGCGTCCCGCATCCATCGGATGTGACCAGTGTTCATATATCCTGTAAGGAACCGTACGTTTAAATATTTCCTTCTTACTTTAAACTATATTAAACTCATTCTAAAGCCCCAAGCCACTACCATTCCACAAAAGGCTGTCTAAACAAAACGCTTTGCATTTCTAGGAACCATAATATTCTTTTCACAAAGAGTCTTTACAACTTGAAGACTGACTTCTCCAGTACATTATTCTAAAGAATTTTTAATACCACAGCTTATTGGAGTTCTACACGCGACGTTGTGCTCTATATTGGTTCCGAGCTTAAATAATAGATGGCGCTATGGCAATAAATCCTTCGTTCAGCCGCCATATTGGCCGACTGTCGTTCGTTCAGTTCAATTGTTTGAACGTTCCGTTTGAACGAATGAATGGAACTGTTTTTTATTTGAAATTTAGTTGTAGCGGAAAATTACTTTTATTAATATATATTTTTTCTTTGATGCAGTTTTGTAATAACAGAACTTTCAATCAGTAGACAATCTTATAAATGGTGATCAAAGAAAATATCTTATAAGTACCCTTTTAAAAGTACTATGACGTCTTTGAATTAATATTATAAATTCGTTATTAGTTTTTTTATTCTTAACACAGGACAAAATTGGTTATAATTCAATTTAAAATATTTTGTTTCACATAAGCCTATAAACCATCCGATGGATGCGAGACACACAGGACCGTTCATTGTGGCGGCACTTGGGGGAGGCCTATGATCAACAGTGGACGTCTTTCGACTGAAATGATGATGATGATGATGATAAAGCCTATAAAGGCACAAAACGTTAAATGCTAGTGCACAGTTCCAATGGCCATGCACGATCTAATTAGTCCTTTGTTCTATTCCAACATGATATAAGAAAGGTGTTAAGGTGGTGCATCATGACTCACATTTTCACTGTTTTTCATACAACCGCTCATAACTGATTATCACGTTGTTACACATTTTTCATTAGATATTTTGGAAACACAGTATCTTGTGGATATTATCTAGGTTTCTAAAGAAACCAATTTCTAAATATGCGTAAAAATAATCCAGAAAAAACCTCTGAAAATGGCCTATTTTGTATGAACTTTGACACTTCATTATTTGCCTAAAAATTAAAAAAGTCAAAAAGTAATCCTCTAGAGACCTTGCAAATTTTATTAAGATTCTAAATGATGACAACTTTTTCCAAAAACTTCTAAGGGTTTAAAAAAAACAGCTATTTCCTGGAGCAAGTTTTGTGAAATTTTCGAGTAAATCTCGGAATTACCGAATACTAACAGAGTTTCCAGGCGTTATCTCTCTTTTTTTGCGTTGCCTTTTCGTCAAACATCGCGTTGGATTGCATTAAATGAAGTAACAAGCTTTTAAACCATTTTCGATGTTTACGTTAAGCGAGTGGAGAAGGACCCTCTTAAGTCATCAATAACTTCTATAATATTACTTGTAAACTAAATTTTTACCACCATAACTTCAAAAAGATTCGATCAAAAGTAAATTCTGAATATTTTATTATACCCACTAACTTCCACAGTTATGAAACTTAAACGGTATTTTTTTTTAATATTTATCGCCTTTTCAGATGTAAGATTCCCAACGTATACAATATTTTCAAAAAAAAAAATTTTGTTGAAGGTTGTTCACTTTCGTCTACTGATCAAGCCCTTAAAGTTTGCGGAGGGCTGTCCCTTAGACCCTGTATTTTACTCATATTTTTTAACTAGCGACCCGGCCCGGCTTCGCTCGGGTAATAGTATTTCTCCACTATTTAATGGATGTTATAATACATATAAACCTTCTTCTTGAATCTCTCTTTTAAAAAAAACCGCATCAAAATCCGTTGCGTAGTTTTAAAGATTTAAGCGTACATAGGGATACAGGGACAGAAAAAGCGACTTTTATACTATGTAGTGATGTGATAAAAAAACAACGTATTTCAGAATTTAAGATTAAAAACCCTTTGAATAACAAGGTTCGTACAGTTTTGCGCTTACTTTATGAATGTTTGTGACAGCTATTGTGTGTGTTCTGCTTTATTTGTCTGTTTGTTTATTTCTTTTTGCACTGAAAACATATTTAGCATACGCGATGGGAACAGTAATAAGTTTCAAATGTTTCCATTTTGCGAGCATTTTTGTAGCCATGTTTTAAAATGAAAACAATTTAATTTAATTGTGTTAGATTCTTACTTCGGATATATCCGACAAACACTCTCGGCCAAACACACCATCTCGTCAGCTTTTCTCTTACCTCTAGGGACTGAAGAGCTAAACGAGATAGAGTACTCAGTCGAAAACACACGACCCTGTTGAATAGGACAGGAAAACACTGGTCTGACTAATCCGACGACAAAGGAGGTTAAAGGGTTAAAAACTTATAAAAACGCAACACCTTAAGGTACCTCGGGCAAACTACTTAAAATATAATTACACAAGTACCCACCCATACGTTGTTGAAACCTCTACTGTCCGGACTAAGCGTTTCGCCTCGTCGTTTATACCACGTGCGTCGAAGCACGAGAACCATTTGCCTGCTGCAGTCTTCCCGTCCGATTATAATTTGAGTGTCTTCAACGCTAGAGTGAGTTCTTAATAAACTAGTGCGCCTTACCATCAGAGATTGCATCACTGCTTACCATCAGGTGGGATCGCAGTCAAGGACTAGTCTATATCAATTTAAAAAAAACTTACGACTATTAACAACTAAAAAGACAATTAACTCCATACATCACGTTGTCAGACAACTGACCCAAAAACTCGAAATGTCATTCGAAAGCAATAGGTTCGCGACCTGTCCCCATTTGAGCTCCCGGCGATCTTAAGCACGATAAGTGGCTTTTTTGCAAGTCGCCATTCGAAATGGAAATTAAACTTTGACAATATTAATGGGAGATATGGCGAAGTTTTTGTAGAGACAATGAATTATGGAATCTAAAAGCTAACTATCATAATTCTTAATTTTTTATTGTACACAAAGACATGACGTAAACGCGGGCTCGCGGACGGCGAGCCATAGGTAGCTCGCTGACCGACCGTCCGGTAACTGTCCGGACCGAGCCCAAGACGTCGACTTCGCGCACTGTTCCCGCGCGCCTCAAGAAGTTGTCAGCAACAGGAGGGGCTCAGCTGGGTCGAAGCCTACTGGAGCCAGGGTTATCCGAAAGGAAACTCTTTTTTTTTTAGAAGGTACGGGGTGCTCTATCTCCCGCTCAACCCAAGAGCGGGGGTTGTCATAAGATGATTTTTGCCCACCGTAAAAAAAAGACATGACATAACATATGAAGATATAAACAGTTCCTGTACAAAGGCGAGCTTAACTCAGCAATGAGTTGTCTCCCAGGAAACCTTTGAGTAACAGAGAGAGAACATATTTGAGGGTAGCAACTCTTTTCATCATCATTTTTTTCTGCAATGGAGCAGTGGATAAAAATCACTATACAGGCTATAAATTATATTCACCTAGGCTATATATAGTGTACTAGGTTGTCCCGTGGCTCCCGTAGACAATCTTACAGTAACAGGACACTTTTCAGGGTAAAAAGCTTTTTAGCTAACTAGGTGACCCACAATTTTTTTTTTTTTAATAATGTCTCGCGATTGACCACTATATCACCTGATAGTAAGCGATGATGTGGCCGACGATAGAGCACGCTTGCCTAGAAGTAAACTATTCACTCTTGACTTAAAGAGCTAGAGCTAAAGGTTGTAGCTATCAGGAAACACAGACTCTGGCAGGGAATTCGACTTTTTACTTCCACAAATTATCTCTTACGAACAAACAAACAATTCTACCACTTTTATTATATTCTCGTGTACTTAATTTTTTATTATGGCATGTTGTATACTAAATATGTTTTCATGTTTCCACTAACTGCTTGTATCGCACTATCATATTTTATTTTCATAGGATTTTTCTGCACGAGTGTTTGAATTCTTTATCTATTTATGAAACATTGTGTGTTATGTGACATATGGCAAAATAAAACTTATTTATGGAAGCAGTTAAAAAATAACTTTACTTGTCAAAATGCGAAGAATATTTTTCTACTAAAAAGCATTGAATAATGTTTGTTTCCATTCGATAAGAACAATAAATCACGTAAAATGCTTGCAGAAAGCATTCATAAATATCCAATGTAATGTGACAGATAAAAATTAAGTTTTAACTGAATCCTTAGTTTTGTAAGAAATGTCTTTTTTATGGGGTTATTATTTACGGACTTATATAAATGTTGCAACCAAGAGTTATAATATTATCATGCAAGGGGCTAATAATGAAAACTTGTAAATCCTAGGTACTTACAAAAAAACAAAAAGTATTACTACAACACTTTCATCCCCTATTTCAGCCCTTGTATAGGGGTGAGATATTATCAAGCAACTTCTTCCACTCTCGGTTGAGCGAGAGAGAGTGTTCCTTAAATTTAACTTTTGGGCTCCAAGGCCAGGAATAATTCCGGAGCTCTGCTTAATGTCATTTTATAGAAAGAAAATTAGGCGTCCAGGGACTTAAAATTGATGTTCTGCGCAACTTTCTTAATTTTTCTTTCATAAAAACTTTATCCGATCATAAATACATCAACAAAAAAAATTTGCGAAACTGGTCCAAATTTCCACCAGTTATGACGTGACCAAGGGAAATAGGAATTTTATTTAGATAGATTTATCACTCAAAACAAAATAAGCAGCTAAAACAAAGGAAAAAATCATGCCCATTGAACAGAACAAAGAGTGGGCGGATACCGTACCAAAAGATGCTGACCAACATCTTATAGAGAGCCAGATGAATCATTAGCACATCCTCCAAATTGGGCTCGACCCACTTTCTACTAGCCAAAATATTTAAGGCTCATCCATTACATAAAAACAATAAACATGGATGTTTTGTTTATGAGGACCATTTGTCATGTTCAACGAGATTGAATAACGACCGACCATTTATTAGATTAATCTGTTAATAAAACAAAAAATCTCAAAAATGGAGAATAAAAGTTAAAATCTGAATAGAAGACAACAAAAACTCAATGCACATTACACACCACTAGGTAAAAAAACAATTAGTATCAAGTAAAAATTTATGAAAAAGAAATAAGAAGGAAAGCAAATAAAAACACCAAAAAAATTATCAAAATTAAGAAAACTAGTGTGATTGTTCGCCAATTTTAAGATGCATTATATCACACTATTAGATAATTCTGTCATAAGCAAAAAAGAAAAAGATGCTACTAACTAAAGCTAAGTTAAAAAATACTGTCATTCATTAGACAAACCCGTTAAAATGATTATGACAGCGATGTTTTGAATGAATAAATAAGATTCTAAAAATAAGCACAGTGAGAAATGACAAGATTATTTGCATTTGCGTCTATGAAGCAGAAAATAAGGGGGTTATTATAAACGGTCGATTAAACACAACTCATAAATTAGACAGTTAATATAATTTAGACACTGCAGTTAAGAATTATATCTAATTAATATTAATAAAATATAACGTGTCATTTGAGTCTAAGCATAAACTTTTAATGAACCTTTTGAATGATATACAGGAAATTACATATCATAAACGTCGGCATGATTAATATTATTTGCAGGGCATAATGGTGTATTATGTAGGTTGGTTGCATCACACGTAAATATTAGAGAAAGCATCGCATCTTTATTAGATTTCCACCTATTATTTTCGTAGATAGACTCTTCTGTTGCAACATCATTCGTATTATTGTTGTTCGCTTGTAGTTATCATAAACTTTCTTCTTTTCAGCCCTATCCTGGCCATTGCTGAGCACCACACCGTCACTCGTCACGATGGCACCGCCTACGGCCAGTGCCTCACACAAGCTGTCACCTTCTGGCAGATCACATTCTTCATCGCCATCATTATTCTCCTCTACGTACTACCTCTTATCATCCTCATAGTATTATACAGCGTAATAGCCAAAAATTTAATCACCGCAGCTTCTAAAGTTGTTATGAATAAAACTGTAGACCCTTACAATACTAGAGCACGAAAGCAGGTTATATTGATGCTCGGGACTGTTGTTTTATGTTTCTTTTTATGTCTCATGCCTTACAGAGCTCTCACGTTATGGATAATTATAACACCACCAGAGTTCTACGATGATTTCAGTCCAGAGAAATGGTATAATATTCTCTACTTTGCCAGAGTAATGCTCTACATAAATTCGGCGATCAATCCTATACTTTATAATTTAATGTCTTCGAAATTCCGCATCGGGTTTTGTAAGGTCTGCATATGTTATAAGAGAAAGTTAGAAGATAAAACGAGGCGAGCTCAGAGGACGATTACAAATGGATCCACGACGAGCAGCAGCTTGACGCGAACGACGAACAGTTTGAAAAAACTCTTTAGCCAAAGAAGTAGCATTGACCGCACAGACACGGAGTCAGAAAATAAGGAAGAAATAGAAAAGAGCCTGTTTGAAAGGATATTTCCCAACAGAACATTTGTGAGACAACAGTCGGCGCCTGTTTGTTCTACTACAAAGCCGATCATAAACCGAATGAGGAGTGAAGGAAACATCGAGATATCTGAAGTGGTTGATGTCGAACATAAAATTGATCCCGAAGATTGTAGGGGAGGTGATACTGGCAAGTTTATCGGTCATTCCAATAGTAAAAATATTAGGTCAGACAGTGAAGTAGATAATTTGGGTCGAAGCCACTCTTTGAGACGTAGCGTCTTAATAAACAGTGCCAAAGCTAAGAGCGTGGATAGTGAAAAGAAATTTGTGTCATACCAAAAAATAAAAGTCGACTGTGTGGTCGCTTTTCAGAAGTCTAAAAGTGTTGATTATGAATTTCCTGAAAGTTTTGTATGATGATTTGCTTTTTTGTATGTCACAGGGATTCCCTTTGTTCTTTGTAGTTTTAGGCTTGAATTTATATGCGTAGATTTATTATTGTCAAAAGATACCGTAGTAGTTTCAGGAATCGAAATTTTATATGCTAAAATATACCTGAATTGTAAATATTTGCTACAAAATTGATATTTTTTGTAATAAAAAATTTCTTGTTGTGACATAAAGTTTACTGATGGCCTAATAAGATATTCTTGAGGCACAGGTGTACGTGTTGAAATGCCAATGCTTTTATTGAATTACTGTTATTTCTTAAGTAAGTATAATGCTTCTAAATTGAGGTATTATGATGAATATAAACATCGTAATTTATATTCTGTATGCTGTCCGTGTAGATGTTATGTATTGTTTGAATTTTGTTTTAGTTTGTGACGTTTTCTGCCATTTGTACAGTCATATTTTTCTCTCAATATAAATAAAATGTTTATACAAGGTGTAACGTTAAATGCGCAAAACCTGAAATTAGTTTGATCAGAATAAAAGAGCAGAATCAATTAAATAACTTTTTAATATAGGCAAAATTTTCAAAAAAAATTCATTAAAATCTTCAATCTGTCTATTTATGAATAGGTCAAGCCATCACGTGCGCAAACCCTCTGAAATGGGTAAACAAACACAAACAGTTGTAATCCAATCAAATTTTCTCATATACGGGATAATAATAGTTATTTTTTCAATGCAGATATGAATTTCGAACAAGCTAAAACTGCTCCTAGAACCTTTAATTTTTTTTAATGTTTTTTTTTCTAACATAATTAGGTCAATTGAATTAAAAATCATTTGGGGTGTCTGACGTTTTGCGCATTTAACGTTACACGTTGTATATGCTCTATAATTATTATGTCAATGTATCCAGTTCTTTATACTACATCAATTTAAGTATATGTGAAACCCGAAGCACGTGTCTAGTATTATATGTAAAGCTTGTTATGTTACCTGGTTGTGTGCACAAATGCATGTTCACCGGGCCATTTGGGCGACTGCGGGGTGGTTTTGCTTTCGCACCTAGCTGTGCGCTGGCGCCTAATGCCCGCTATGAACTGCCGTGGCCTGTATTATACTTAGTGTCTGTGGTGTCCATCTTGAGATCTTTTTTAAATATTTTAGGAAAAAATATAACATGGCGTAAAAAGTATTGGAATCTATTTAGTTTCTGATTCTGAAACACTATAGTCAGGTTTTGTATATACTAAAAATAATGTTGTATATAACGTGTAACGTTAAATGCACAAAATCTCTTAATTCATGAATCCCCAAGCGACACCCGGTGGCCGCGCATCTATTGTCTTACTATTGTGTCTCTAATTGACGGTATCTGAAGGGTTAAAACCCAAATGATTTTTAATTTAACCCTTCAGATACCGTCAATTAGAAACACAATAGTAAGACAATAGATGCGCGGCCACCGGTGGTCGCTTGGGGGATTCATGAATTCATTGACTTAATATTGTGAAAAAAAAAACATTTAAAAAAAATTAAATGTTTTGTGTGCAGTTTTAGTTTGTTTTAAATTAATATCTGCATTGAAATAAAAACTTTTATTATCCCGTGTATGAGAAAATTTGATGGATTACAACCATTTGTGTTTGTTTACCTATTTCGGTTGTTTTTGTTTTATAAAATTCTTTATTGATATAAAAAAATAAACACAATTGTAAAACTTACACACTAAGTCACAATTCAGTCTTCAAGTAATAACACTTTTGCAGACTATAGACGCCTTTTTAAGTATTAATACAATCAAGAGTGTATACTTTAAAAAACATGAAATGAAATAACTTAAATCACAAAATGTTTAAACATATGAAATCATTGCATTGATTCCATTATTATAATTAGGGGGTAGGTAGAACTAAATTAATACGTGCATGCGTAAATGCTACGAGACGAGAAGCGGTCAGGTGATCGCACATGACCTATTTCGGCGGGTTTGCGCACGTGATAGTTTGACTTATTCATTCATGCAGGGCGATATTTTTAATGAATATTTTTTTCAAAAATGTAACCTATATTAAAAAGTGGTTTAACCCTTCAGATACCGTCAATTAGAGACACAATAGTAAGACAATAGATGCGCGGCCACCGGTGGTCGCTTGGGGATTCATGAATTAATTGATTCTGCTCCTTATTCTAATCAAACTATTTTCAAGTTTTGCGTATTTAACGTTACACGTTGTTTATTAAATAAATTAAAAGCTGCATGCAAATGCTACAGTAATGCGACCGCTAAACGACAACTGTTTTTTGTAGAAATTCAACAATGAATTCTCATTAAAAGGAAATGTTGCAACAGTGTCGCTGTTTCGCGTCGAGCTTGTCTGTAGATGCCTTAATAAAAAGTGCCAAAGTTTGTAGCAGCTTACACTCTGTTCAAAATAACATTAGAAATTTATGACAACCTTTTATTACTGTCGGTTCAAGCGATTTTGACTTTTATTACGTTGGTAGCATGACAAATGGCGGCTGCAGTGAATAGTTGGTATTGTAACCAATTTTTTTGCTTTTAATACCATCCTTATGCCTACGAAATAGAAGTTAAAATCGGTTGAACAGACAGTAAAAAAGGTTTCTTTAATGTCTAATCTTAACGTGAATCGTGTATAGTTCTATATTTAGCGATCGTAGCTCTCTAAGCGACCAATTTAATAGTATGTTACACCTGCCAGTAGAAAGTAATTTAGCTCTAAATTAGTGAAAGTGTGTTTTATTCAATTTAGAAAGAAAGAAAGAAAGAAAACACGTTTATTTGGCACATAAGAACACACAATGAAATCCGCCAAAGACGAGCCAAGCGAAGCGCAAGGGCAAACAATTATAGAAACTACTTAATCTAAAATACATCCACATTGTGTGTCTCACGGCTAACCGCTCCAACCTAGAGCGAGAAAAGATTTCAAGTTTTTAATTAGAAAAAAATATGTTTAACCTTTCAATCGTGATAATTAGAGAGACAATAGAAAGACAATGGGTGCGCGAACGCCGGCGTTCGCTTGGGGTTTAATGAATTAATAACGAATTCTGCGAAATTTAAAAAAAAAAACAAAATTCCCGTGTGCTTAATTTACCATAGTATCACACGTCCTTCCGGGAACATGTCGAGTTACCAGTTACTTTAGTAAAAAAGGGAACATGTCGAGTTACCAATTACCCCGTTTAGTAAAAAAAATACCGAATTCTATCCCCAAAATTTTGTCTTGATTATAAATTCAAGGACATCCTTTAGATCTGAAATTTAGTACATTACCTACCCAAGCATAAATTATGGCATTTCGAGCTTTTGAAAAGTTTTAAAGCGCGTCATCTCAGTTATTGTATATTATAAAATTTACACCAGTATGAGCAAACTTAAATATTTTTAGTAAACTTACACATGTATTAATGTAGACGCCAGATAAACTTGGAATAACGGTCATTGACCCTCCTACATTTACTTACATTCTTAATTTTAAAAACGGTAATATAAAGCTGTCTTGAATCGACATTTATCATGATCCTTTACATGATCTAGTAATGAAAAGCAATTCATTGTTTGTTTTTCGGGTACTTAAGCAAAGATTGATTATGAAAAGGTCAATGTACTTTATTCGACGGTTATCAGGCGCCTTCTATAGCAAACAATATATATAAACGTGGTGAACGAACAAACTTACACGTGTAGGAGCAAACTTAAACGTGTATGTAAACCAACTTAAACGTTTATGTAAGCAAACTTATACGTGTATGTAAGCAAACTTAAACGTGTATGTAAGCAAACTTAAACGTGTATGTAAGCAAACTTAAACGTGTATGTAAGCAAACTTAAACGTGTATGTAAGCAAACTTAAACGTGTATGTAAGCAAACTTAAACGTGTATGTAAGCAAACTTATACGTGTATGTAAGCAAACTTAAACGTGTATGTAAGCAAACTTAAACGTGTATGTAAGCAAACTTAAACGTGTATGTAAGCAAACTGAAACGTGTATGTTAGCAAACCTAAACGTGTGTGAACGAGCAAACTTACACGTGTAAAAACAAACTTAAACAAAAGTGAGCAAACTTACACGTGTGGGAGCATACTTATAAGTGTATGTAAGCAAACTGAAACGTGTATGTTAGCAAACTTAAACGTGTGTGTCAGCAAACTTAAACGTGTATGTAAACAAACTAATACGTGTATGTAAACCAACTTATACGTGTATGTAAACCAACTTATACGTGTAATGTAAGCAAACTGAAACGTGTATGCAAGCAAACTTAAACGAGTGTGAGCAAACTCACGCCTCTCTTCATAAAGCTTGAAGTGTCATATTTAGGGTTATGTCATAAATTTATTTTGAAGAGTATATTATGATAATTTATATTTTAACCTTTGTTCCCCTTTTATAAATGTGATTGAAAATGCCTATTTATTAAAATTTAATAGATTATAAAGGAGATATTAATATAATAAGTGCCAAAGTATATTATTGTGTTTTGTTATTTTACCTCGGTTAAAAACTAAAAATTGACCTTGACGTTTTCCAACATATTTGTGTCGGCTATAGACTTCTTCTGACCCTGATGATCTTGAGACCCTGTTGTATGTCGGACGAGAAAATACCAAGCAGCTTCTAGAATGAGGATAAGACACATTAATTGCAGAACAGTACACCTAGTCAGATAACATCGTTAACGCTAGTAGAACACTTCAAATGTACGGGAACGACGTCATCTCAACGCTCAGTCACGTGGTCAGAACGAAAGAATCGGGGGCGTGGCCAACTCGAGGCGTTCGACGCAAGAAAAACGGTTGTTACTTAGCTAAGGCGCCTGATGTTCGATGAGGCTGAAAGGTTATAGAGTGGCGACCGCGTACCGGAAGACAAAAGTTTGGTAAGGATTGGCTGGACGCTCTTAAGTGGATTTTTGTCCGAAATAAACGTCATATTATTATTAAATATTTCATTGAAGAAGTCTGTGTTGTAATGCTATAAAAAACAATAGAATAACTTTCATCACACATCTACACTAATATAATGAAGAAGTAAAGTTTGTTTTTATGTTTTTTTGTTTTTAGGAGGTAATCCCTGAAATTACTGGTCCGATTGGTAAAGTTTTTTCACCGATAGAAAGCTGCTTTATTCCTGAGTGGCATAGGCTAGACTTCATAATATTTAGAACGTCCAATTTAAATATTTTTATTTTTATATGAAAATCTGATCAAAATAAATGATAGATTTTTAAAAGCCATAGAACAAAAGTTATTGTTTATGATGTTCTTAACTAGCACTTAAGAGATTGCTAGTGTTTTACAAATAACCCTGTATATCGATAATCTAATATTATTCGCAAAAAGGTGTAGTGCATCATTCACCACGGGTTTTTATGTGCCCGATCTTCAAACAACTATAAAAGACCCTGTAGTTGATGTCGGTAGGTACGAGGTGTCCCTGTATATCCTGTGATATGTCGTGAACGCGAGAACACCCTTGAACTCTCTGCAAACAACCGTAAGGTTAAGTTGGTAAACAAATTGTATAATTCAGTGGCTGCCTTCGTGTTAACACCCCACGTTATAAGGGTTGTCCCAACTCCGAGAAATCTGACTAAGTTGTAGCATAGAACGAGCTTGAGGCGAAAGTATAACAGCCTCGTCGGCAGTTATATTTTTAAGCCGTTTGGGGTTGAAACTTTTGGTCCGAGTGCTCAAGAATTATCCAAATTGACCTCTGTGATCTAAACACTACAAAAGTAATCAATAATTATTATTATTTTTGTTTTGTTGTACAATAAAGAATATTTAAGAATATTTATTTACAATAAAGAATATTTACTCGTATTTATATTATATCTACTAGTTTTTATCCGCGGCTTCACCCGTCATTAATATACTTTAATTCCTCTCCCCTTTTGTTTCCTTTCCTCCCCCTGTTCTCACTTAAAAAAAAAATTGCAGGGTCCCAACTATCTCTGTACCAAACTTCATCAAAATCGGTTTTGCCATTTCACGCCTACATGGCAAGTAAGTTAGTAAGACGTAACAAACAAAAAACTCACTTTCGCTTTTATAATATTAAGTAAGGATCTCTGGAAGTGCTGGTCCAATTACTATTTTTTTTTCACCGATAGAAAGCTGCTTTATTTTTTAGTGACATCGGCTATATTTTATGGACACGGGCAAAGTTGCATGCAAAAACTTAAATAAAAGCATCAATAAATTTGAAAAAAAACCGATCACAAAACAAAATCAATAAATAAAAGGTAATTAAAAATACCTACAAGCAAATATACACGCACATACATAAACACCGCCAGGGAAACCACCTAAGAGTTGGAGTTGTTCGACACGCTGGACGGGATTGAATGTCGATTGCCCAATACCATCAGGAGTAGAGAGGATTAAAAGAGGCCCTCATCCAAAATTTGATATAAAGAGGCTGCGATAGATAGATAGACATAAACAAACTTTTATCTTTATAATACTTTTCACTTTTATTATTATGACAAACGAGTGACAACCCTATGCCCCATTGTCAGCACACAATGTGCAATAACTTAAACTTGGCCATAACTTAACAGGATGTGATAGCATGCATTGTCTGCTAAATCTTCCAGATGAGCTGTATAGCTTAGCATTCGTTGTTCTGGAATACATTATTCTTATTGTTCGCATATCAAGGCTTATAGACCATTACACATCTGGTCGGAATTAAATGGGCACACCACTCGTACCGCCTAGGCGGTGACATGGTAAGTTCGGGAGGTTCCTGCACCGGATTCGTGTGGAAGTGACGCCTGGGTGTTACCACTGTGCGACTGTGCGGTACGCCCGGAGGAAACGGTAGAACACACAGTGGAGGTCTGTCCCGCTTGGGCAGAATATCGCTGTGCTCTCGTGGGGGCGATCGGCGGCGGCGATCTCTCGCGCCGGGCCTTGGTACAGGCCATGGTCCGGAGCGAGGAGGAATGGCAGACGGTCGCCTTCTTCTGCGAAGCAGTAATAGCAAAGGAGGAAGCCGACCGCATCAAGCAGCAGCGCTCACTGCGCCCCAGCCGCCGCCGAGATTTCGATCCCGATTTTCGGCCACCGTGGTAGGCGCGGGCTTGTGGACGGCGAGCAATGGGTAGCTTGCTGTCCGACCGTTCGTTATCTGTCCAGACCGAGCCCAAGTCGTCGACGGCGCGCACTGTTGTCTGGGACCAGGGTTAGGTTGGGTTTGTTACGTTACGAAATATTGATTATTTTACATATGCTACGCTAACTTTGAAGAATATTTAGCCACCAATTTTTATGTGTAAAAATGTTTCTAAAAATCCTAGCCGTTTCGAAAGACTCGAGAAAGTTGCAGAATTGCTTTATAGTTTTTTTTAGACGAAGTATTAATTGTAGGAAAAAATCAATAGTTGATAATGTTGTTCATGAATCTATAATAAACATAATATATTGTTTTCAAACCTATTAACCTGGCCGTCACCGAGGAGTAGGCATCAAAAAATTACTGTTTTGTGGCACTGCTGACGGCACTGCGCTACTGACGCTTGGGCGGTTAGGTAGAACTACACTGCGCACACGTGTGTCACACACGCCGATGGAAACTATACTTGTAAAGCTACTAGACTTGTAGACTTGTAACATTTTTACACATATACATTGGTGGTAAAATATTCTTCAATAAATCAATCAATTGCAAAGCAAATATAAATCAATCAATATTTCGCAAAGAAAATGGATTTAAAGGTCAGCGAGGCTCTATCCGGACGCAGCTGGCCGCAATTAAATGCACAAGTATGCGTACTGCTGCCTAGGCGTATACGAGTGTTGTGTCCATTTTTATATATCCATAATTTCGGCCAGATGTTCAAGGAACTTCGTACACACGTTTGTACGAAATTTATTTGAACGAAAATTTTGGTTGCTCTATATTTATTTGCAAAATCACGTTAAATATAGTTTTAGATATAAACTTAAATTAATTAAAACTAACTTAAAAAATAAAAACAAAACCCCTGAAGACCTAAAAAAAAATGGCAATTTAAAGTAAGGCGTCGAAAAATTCCTCCGCATATATTTATTATCATTAATTTTTCCGAGAAAAATTCCGAAGAAGTTTTTTTTTGGAGGTTTGCGTAAACAGTGCAATTTTCTAGGTCAATGAACCCCTGGTGCTCGAGGGGAGAGGAAGCCTTAAGAAAGATTTTGAACGGGCGGTCTGTGCCAATGTGTATGAACAAATCTCACAAAATTACACCAGTGGGACAAACTTTAGGATAAATTGAAACTTTTTTTGTTTGAATCAGGTTAAAAATGTTTCAGCAATAGCAATTTGTCAATGAAACGGTCTATGTTGTGCAATAAAATGAAATTATTGAAGCCGTTAATGGCTTTTCAATGCTGAAAAGACCTATTATTGAATAAAATTAGGCTGTTAGTGTTAAGGAATCGGCCAAGTGCGAGTCGATCGACCGTAGTAAAAAGCAAGCAAAAAAATAAAAAAAACAACGTCTGTTGTATGGGACTTCACACAAACGAATACCTTGGATCCCTGAGCCCTGGTTCGGGTTATGATCCAGAGCGAGGAGGAATGACAGGCGGTCGCCTCCCTTCTACGAAGCAGTAATGCTAGCATTGGAGGAGACCGCACGCGTGAGGATACGAATACCTCACGCCCCAGCCACTGAGATTCCAATCCCGACAGCCAGCCATGGAAGAAGCGGGCTAGCGGACGAAGAGCAATGGGTAGCTCACCGTCTGATCGTCCGGTAACTGTACGGACCGATCCCAAGTCGTCGACGGTGCGTAGTGTTCTGCGCGCGCTTTAAAAGAGATGTTAGCAAAACTGTAGAGACCCAGAAGGACCGAAACCTACTGTGTTGGTTTCCGAAAGGGAAACCCTGATCCTGGAACGCTAGACAAAGTTTAAATAGGTGTGGTTTTAGTCGGTTAATGTCTGAAACGCCCTCACACTCCGGCTTAGAGCATCATTAAATGATTTCTCACCTTAAAAAAAAACACACGCAAATAATGTTTTGAAGAAGAACCATGACCCGAAACCTTAAAATGGAACTCGTCACCACCATCATTCAATTTTGCTGAAGCCCACACGAACACAGACTTCACGGACACGTGAATGTTGAGGCTATACAGCTGTTAGACAACACGGACCTAGTGCGTAGACTAAAGAGAACTAAACCTTTTGAGTTAGTGTAATGTGTAGCGACATCTATAACGCCACATAAGAACTACGAAGAAAAAAACAAATTACAAATTAGTTCATAATAGTGATCAATGCTGTGCTATGCATATAACACATGGAGTGAGTGTTTTTATCAATACCAGAATCTAAGAAAATAATAATTATAATATTCCACAACTATCAAACCGTCTAGTCCCAAACTAAGCAGAGCTTGTGTTATGAGTACTAGACAACTGATAAACATAGGTACTTATGTATTTTTAAATACATACATATTATAGAAAAATTACACCCAGACACAGAACAAATGATCATGCACATCACACAAATATTTGTCCTGGGTGGGAATCGAACCCACGACCTCCGGCATAGCAGTCAGGGTCACTAACCACAAGACCGACAGGCCAGTCAAAATGCTATGGACTTATATAAAAGTGATAGAAGACGCTATTATTAGTTTTAACAAAACCTATAACGTATAATAATAAGTTAGAGTTAAATTCATCATCATCATCATCAGCCTTTTTAATGTTCCCACTGCTGGGACTCAGGCCTCCTCTCAAGGAGAGGGAATGGGCCGTAACCACCACGCGGGCCCAGTGCGGGTTGGTGAATGTCACATGTCTTCGAATTTTTGGTTCTACGACGAGCCGGTTTCCTCACGATGTTTTCCTTCACCGTGAGAGTTAAATTGCTAATTGTTTTTAGGATAGATTGTATTGAATATAAAGAAATCTGTTCATAATAATAAAGGCAAAAAAAAGAAAAACCATCTTGAAAGGCCAAACACTCAAAAATGGCAGCCACGCGACCTCATTGCAAAAAAAAAATGAAAGGACTTTTCATAATGAAACAATGTTTTTCATTATTCCCAGCCGCCACCACTTGTGATGATGAATTCATTTAATTTGCTCAGACAAATAGAGAAATAGACTTCATTACGGAGAAATATTTAAACAAGGTTATACTGGTACTGCGAGGGCTAAAAAGTTTAATAGAATTTTTAAGCTTATTTTTAGCCGCCTGCTGAGAAGGGGTTATCTTGTTTTGGGGGGGTAGTATGTATAATAATAGTTATTATTATCTTTATTCGTCATTTAAACGTATTAGACACATTTTTAAAAAAAAAAAAAAAACATTAATAAAAATCCAGGCAAGTGCGAGTCGGACTCGCACACTGAGGGTTCCGTACAAACTTACCTATGAAAAACTTTTTTTATGACCTAAAAAAAAACGGAAAACTGGAAATTTTCAGTGTTTTTCCTAGACTTGTTTTATGAGACCTTAAATTTTAGGATTCTAGGTTAGCGAAAATTAAGTATCCTATTAATTTTGATACCCTTGACAGTATCGAAATATACGTTTTTTGCTGATTTTTGCGATATAAACGCCGTATATTTTTTTTCATTATTTCAGAAGTTTGAATTTTCGCAGCTTCAAGGGATTGCAGATCTGTCCTGAGGACAAATTAATTACTACTACGAAATCATAGCTCCGAACTTAGTATCCGAACCAAAATCATTTACAAAAAAAAAATACATTACAGTACTCTCGAAAAACATAACCTTTCTGCGGTAGTAGGGCAAGAAACTTTATCACTGGATTAAACATTTCGCCAAAAGCCAAAACAATTTTTATGAAGCCTAGGCGTCTTCCGTCTGTTAATGGAAAAACTTTGTAATAAGCATTTAAGAGTTATGGACACCACTTATTTCCATTTAATTTACTAGCAAAGTTACCCTCTTACTAAATTCATATTTTCTGCTTTTCTATGGTTCCGTACCCAATGGGTAAAAACGGGACCCTTTTACTAAGACTCCGCTGTCCATCCGTCTGTCACCAGGCTGTATCTCCTCAAGGAGTTGTCAGCAACACGAGGGGCTCAGCTGGGTCGAAACCTACTGGGGCCATGGTTATCCGAAAGGAACTCAAGCCTATCTCTTCATAGGCTAGAAGGAACGGGGTGGGTTTTAGTCAGTAAGAGTCTGACACTACCTCCCGCTCCACCCAAGAGTTGGGGGGATGTCATTGGACGAATTTTGCCTACTAATAAAAAAAAAAAAACAAAAAAGCTGTATCTCAAAAACCGTAATAGTTAGACAGTCGGGAGAGGGAATGTGCCGTAATACACCACGCGAGCCCAGTGCCGGTTGGTGGATGTCACATGTCTTCGAATTTTTGGTTCTAGTACATGCCGGTTTCCTCACGATATTTTTCTTCACCGTTTTGAGAGCAGTGGTGATGAAATAAATTACACAAAGTAATGCGCCTGGCTGGGTTCGAACCCATGACCTAAAACTTGTAAGTTGGGGCCATTACCACTCGGACTAAACCTTAGTTTTAGTATATGCTAAACCTGAAACACCTGTCTAGTATTTTTATGTAAAGATTTTTGTACAAAATTTCAAAACCGTATCATAAAAAAACAAAGTTATAAGCTTGTTATGTCAGCAAAAATACATTTGCTTCCTGATATTTGCTGGTGTCTAATAGCCGCTATGACCTGCCGTGACCTTGAGATTTTTAAATATTTTTGGGGAAAAATATTACTATAAAACTATTGGAATTCATTGGAATTTTGTTCAATATCAAAAATATTCAGGGTTCGCATAAACTAAAAATAATGTTGAAAACATGCTTAATACGAGTATAGTAGAAAAATAACGAAATCTTTGAACATCTCGAACACCCGTGCGAAGCTGTGGTGGTTCCATGGTACAGTATAAAAAGTTAAAAATACTTTAAGGAAACTATTCTGTTTTAATTAAATATTACAAAGCAAAGTTAATGAAGAAATTCTTTCGAGTACTGAATCAGTAAGGAGATGCTTCTAGGGTTAAACGGAACCCTATTTCTAAGACTCCACTGTCCGATTGTCAGTCTGTCTATCGTCAGGCTGTATCTCATAAACCTTCTCCAGTTTCCAGTTGAAATTTTCTCAGGTGATGTATTTCTGTAGCCGCTATAACAACAAATACTAAAAAAACATGTAGCGCCATCTATGGCGTCACATAAGAACTAATCCTGCATCGCGCAATTAAAGTTCTCCGCGCGATTTGCAAGGGATTTGAAGGTGTAAGGGACAGCCCGGCTTGCTCAGTAGGCGAAACTGAACAACCTTATACAAGACTTTTTTTCAGGAAACGAAAAAAAAAATCAGCCTCATCATACAAAATTATAAACTTGATTGGACAATTTGTAAGGCGAGGTCGATTTCGTTTTTTCGCCCACGATACAAACGCAATTCTCAGTCGCGATGCAAAGGCGATACTGTCGCGCTTCTGTCGCAATTCAGTAAGGGCACAAAACGGTTTTCTTTTTTGTATGAAGAGTGTGTTTTTCACGCGCCACTCTACCTCCGTTCTCTCCCCGATGTCGTCCGCCACAGTCGCGCGTTTGCAGCGATATAGTTGCGATGCTGCAACGCGTTGGCTCCTGTACCCCTATCCAAGTTGCTAATCTGCAATAGTTAACGCTAGTAGAAAGCTTCAAATGTACGGGAAATAACGTCTTCTAAGCGCTCAGCCACGTGGTCAGAATAAAAGAATTTTCGGTAAGGTCAACTCGAAGCGTTCGACGCGAGCGAAACGGTTGTAACTTGTCTAGGAAGGCTGTAGGGCATTGCAAATGCAATTAACACGCGTTAGTAGTGACGCAGGCTTTGTAACATTTAGAACTTTAAATTTAAATGTTTTTAATTTTGAATGAAAATCTGATAAACTAAAAAATGATAAATTTCTAAAACTCATAGAATAAAAGTTGTTGTTTATGATGTTACTTATATAGTCCTGAGAGGTTGCTAGTAGTTTACAAATAACTTTGCATATAAACTTACATATTCATCAGTTTTTTGCAAAGCAATATTCCTACGAGTATTGCAAAAATATGGCAATAAATCTTGTATAATTAGTCCTTTTGATCAATCAGTACATTGACAATAGTCATTGGGGAACAACCAATCAAATTTCAGTCGAACCAACGAGAAAGAGGGATGGAGCTACATATATACCCTAAATAGCATAGCAGAGTCGGCTTTATAATGTTCCCACTGCTGGGACTCAGGGATCCACTCTAGGACAAGGAATGGACCGTAATCCACCACGCGGGCCCAGTGCGGGCAGGTGGATGTCACATGTCTCAGTGGGAACATTATAAGGCCGACTATGCTATGCTATCATTCAAAATCGAAAAAAAAGCCATCAAGGTATCTAATTACTGCAATATAAGGCATCGTTCACACCAAACGTATAGTCGGCCGCCAACTGTGATTTTTTTTTTTTAATAAAAAAAAAACTGTGATTATACTCACTGTCAGCCCCAGTGTGAACGTGGAACAATGGAACATTGTGTTGAAAAAAAAAACAATTCCAGTGAGGGTCAAAAAAAAAAAAAACATCATACTACAAAATCCCAATATACAACTATATTTTGAATTATTATTATTATACACACAACAAAAAAATAGAATATTTAATAACTTACTATAAAATTAATTTAACATGACCCAAAAATTCAAAATCAATTATATATCAACAAACTACTTGTGTGAATAAAAGAGGAGGCTTGCTACGCGCAGTATACCTAATAACCGGCCACCAGACCACCAGATTCAGTGACAACGCACTAAAAGCGTATCCGGTGTGAACGAAAAGTTAACATAAATATGGAAAAGCAATAAGCCGCTCGCTCACAGTCAGCGGCCGTCAAAACGTTTGGTCTAAGTAGTGCCTAATTTTGTACTACTACTGTACATGAAATTTAAATAAATAAATTTTGCAATTTCCGTAAAGAAAAAAAATTGTCAATGTTACGACAAAGCGACGCTCAACACTGTCATGTCGTACCAAAAGTAATATATAAGTATTAACGAAATTTTTCTTTTCCGCAGCCCCATCCTCGCCGTGGCAACCTTCACTTATGAGATGTACGACGACGGCACGGAGTACCCCGTCTGCCTCACACAAGCAGACACCTTCTGGTCAGCGCTCTTCTTCATCCTAACCATCGCAGTCTTCTTCATCGTCCCTCTCGGAGTCCTGCTCATCCTCTACAGCGTCATCGCCAAAAACCTCATGGAAAACCCTGTTATCATCGCACAGAACACCAAAAACACTAGCAATACTGGCAATGTAGTAAGATATAGGAAACAAGTCATCCTTATGCTCGGTACTGTTGTCCTATCATTCTTCCTCTGCCTCTTACCATTCAAAGCACTCACGCTTTGGATCATCGTATTCCCACCAGAGACAATAATGTCATTAGGTATAGATGGTTACTATATACTTTTATATTTTTGTAGAGTAATGCTATATTTAAATTCGGCGATCAATCCAATATTATACAATTTGATGTCGTCTAAATTTAGGGAAGGATTCGTAAAACTATTAAAGATTAATAAGCTGATGAGGTGTAGTAGGAGTTTAAGAGAAACAATGCAGAGGCGAGACACTTTCAATACAACCACTTCAACAGGATTTTCTAGCAGTCAGAATACATCAGATTCCTTTTGGAGAAGGTACAGTAATAGAACGTCATCTCAGAAAATCTTTGTTAATAAAGAAAGTAAAAAAGTTAAAGACGAAACTGTACAACAAATGAAAGTAGGAGAAATCATTAATGTAGAGAACACAAGAAGAAACAGTATGAAAATGGTAGCCGCCCTGAATGAAAACGAAAACGATATATATGCCGATGTACACGATAACCATTATCCTAATGAATTAGCAATAGACACTGCCAATGAGAACAATAAACAAATACAAATATTGAACCTAGATGTCAAGACTAACAATGTTTATTCAATAACTTTAGATGTAAGTGATACGGTAGAGGGTAGAAACAAATTCGTTTGTATACCAACTCTTGATAGAGAGAATAATATATTTATATACGATAACAGATCTAAGGAGAGCTTTGTATGAAATGTTTTGTTTGATGTAGCGTGCTTGGCTAGGAGCCAGGCAGTTCAGTGCATTTACTTAAGACAAGCAAATATATTAACGATCGACTCATACATCATTGGTTGGAGATAATCGTAATAAAATGATCTGAATAGATTCTGTATATTTCTATTAACGCGATATCTATTTGTGCCATTGATACAACACATTCAAGATCATATTACTGTAGGAACCTATGTATGTTAGATGGTGATATCAATCAAATGCCTTTGACAGATCGTTTTGTTCTGAAATGGCTTGCAATGATCCAATTTCACACGCAATTTGCGGGTCCATTAATTAGGTTTCGAACAGTTCCGAAACAACCTTTCGATAGAGAGGCCTATTAATTAAAGGTACCTATTTATTTGGCTAGAATCAATGAACCTGGTAGACCTGGCTTTATATTTATGAGTTTAATATTCTTGATGAAATTGAACGGGGTTCCTATTAGGGCTTGAATGTTAAGCTTTTGGAAATACTTTCGGAGATCTTGAGAGTAGACAATGATGCTCTAAAGTTTAAGTGTCACTTATGCACCTATTTCAATTTGAAATTAAACATCAAGTCGCATGAGTGTATATAGATATTCTGTACATGGATATTATAACAGAACAGAAGAATTATGATTCCTGAGTTCAGTGGATATTATCTACTGATTTGTGGTCAAAGTGATCGGCATTTATTTGATTTTTTCCTTTCTAATACCAGAAACGAATACAGACCTACAAATTGTATTTTTAAAAAGTCAAATTTATTTTCCATTCCTTACGAATACCAAAATCTTTAATTTGGTATTTTTACCAAATTACCGATTACCGATTTATTCCATTTCAATCAATACTACCAACAAATACTAGTGGTATTTGTTTTGACTCAAAAAAAAACTCGTCCAAAAGTTCAATAAAAATGGTTTTTATGTTCTCGTAGACCCGTTATATTGAAAAAAAAAATGGTTGAATTGAAAATAAATAACTTTTACAGAAAACCAATTTATTTTGATAATCGAGATTTTTGTACATATTTCCATAATCAAATGCTTCAAAATCTCATCCATCAAATCGAGGCAAGGCAAGTAAATAAAAAAAAGCAACCAGTGATGTATGAATCGATTTTCCATACGTCATTATATAATAGCAATTATCTGTCTATAAAAGAAATGAAAGTTCGCTATCTCATCTAAACATATATGTACACCGCTAAATTTTGATCGTTTTAATCCTGTGGAGAGTCGAATCTGTAGGTAGTGTAGTCGGTGTTGCGTACTAACTACCTACAGGTCATTAGACTCGCTCAGCTGAAGTTTTCTCAAAGAAATTAATTTCGTACATGCGTAAATTAATACTATTTAAAAAAAAGGTACTTTATTTTTTAGATATTGTTTCATGTACCGGATTGACCCTCCATGGGATTAAATCGATCAAAATTTAACGGTGTATATGATATACTCTTACAGGTTATATAACATAATATTCCACAACTATTACACAACGTCGTCTAGTCTCAAGCTAAGTAGAACTTGTGTTATGAGTACTAGACAACTGATAAATATACTTATAATTATGTTTCTAAATACATACATTTTATAGATAAATTAGACCCAGACATAGAACAAGTGATCATGCTCCTCACAGATAGAGCAGTGGTGGCCGAGTGGTAATGGCCCCGAGTTGTAGGTCGACGGTACGAACCCCCACCTCTGCTCCCAAAATGGTGAAGGAAAACGTCATGAGGAAACCTTAGAACCAAAAATTCGAAGACATGTGACAGTCACCAAACCGCACTGGGCCCGCGTGGTTGTTACGACCCATTCTTTCTCCTAGAGAGGAGGCCTGAGTCCCAGCAGTGGGAACATTATAAGGCTGACTATTCTATGCTCATCATACAAAAATTTGTCCTAGGTGGGAATCGAACCCACGAGTTCCGGCAGCCAGAGCAGTCAGGGCCACTAGACCAACAAGCCAGTCGTCGCTATTTGATATAGTAGATAGATAAGTACTTCTTATTTGTCACATAAATATTCTTATGACAAATGGCCCAAGATGAGAACAGTTTATTTCTTATAACTTACTTTTTGCTATACAAGTTAGTTTTGTTTCCGACTAGCTTCCGACAGTGGCTTTTCCCGCGTGAATGACGGTGATTGTTAGGAAACATATTCTTGGGATAGACAATATCCTTATTTCCAGAACATGGCCTATTTGTGTGCCAAATTTCATCTAAACCTATTTAGCTGTTTTAGTGTGAAGTTGCTTTTAGGGTTCCGTACCGAAAAAGCAAAAAAAACGGAACCACACTTTGTTGTCCGTCCGTCGGTCCGTCTGTCTGTCTAGAGCCTTAAAAATTGAAATTAAAACCAGGCACTCAGGTCTGCGGTCTCTTCAAGCTTTTATTTTGAGACTTAGTTAACTACAAATTTATTGTTTTCAGATTTATTCCTGTACCTGTGCTATAAAACCTTGGTTTGGGCCAAATTACAGAATTCTGGATCAACGGAAAGTACCCTATGAATTTCGATCTTTGAGAGTATAAAAATATACGTTTTTTTGCGACGTAAACGGCCGTTTTTTCACTGCTTGAAGGGACCTACATTTAACTCGATACCTACACGCGTTCTCGAGATAAAAAGGTCTTGACAGACAGACAGACAACGCAGTGATCCTATAAGGGCTCCGTTTTTTCCTTTTGAGGTACGGAACCCAAAAAAAGAACAATCACTGACCGTCAATTTCTATGAAAAAAAAAAAACGATGTTCTCTCAACCAAGTGACCGCCAAAGCCTCTCGTTGCTCTATGCGATCACATTTTCAAATCTACTTAAACCAAAAATTATTTACCTCACGTATTCAATTTCATTTCATGAAATTGCCCAGCTGTCTGGCTTAGAACGTTTATCGACTGATCCTGTAACTGTAAGCCTTGGTTCTCATCAAAACTTAATAACTTGAACATACCTACTGCAGGTGAAAGAACCTGTATGGATTAAAAAGGGCATAGACTAAGCGTATACCCGATTCTTACTAATGAACTTTAATTTAAATGGGTATGCTCTTTATTTCTTTTTTTTAGATGAGATAATCATCATGCAAACTAACTCCTCCTACTACTTTTTTAACTACTTTTTTAACTACTTTTACTCTTTCATCATCACTATTTCAGCACATAGGCCTCCCCCAAGTGTCACCACAATGAACGATCCTGCATTCCTGCATCCAACGGATTCCCGCCACCTTCACCACGCCATCGGTCTACCTTGTCGGAGGCCTTCAACGCTTCGTCTTCCGGTACGCAGCGCCACTCCAGAACCTTTCGGCTTCAACAGCCATCTGTTCGGCTACTCTTTTACCCTTTGCATTCCATTGCCACGATGAATGTTTCGAACAATCCGGCAGTCCTAGCAGAAATCAGTCCAAGTGGGCCCCGTCTATTTTGCTAACATCTCTTTGAGGTCTGGGGGAACACCTACGCCGCGTCGTCAACGACGCCAACTCGGGCTTGGTTTTTGCCGGTCCGCTGGATGGCGAGCTACTCATTGCTCGCACCCCTACCACGCACGGCCGATAGTCACCCTGGGATTCCAGACGCCCATGGTATTTCCTGCGGCGTCGGCTAGAGCACGAGGATATCCTCACCTCATGGTTTCAGCAGCCTTCACTCGCATTACTGATTTGCAGAAGGAGAATGCATCTCATTCCTACACGAATATTTTTGAAAACTTTTCCTGCCTTCCTGAAAAAAGGATATTTTTTTTAAAGAAGTTCGATTCTCCTATATATATATTTTCTTTGCTACACAGTTACAACCCGGGAATCTTTAAGTCAAGAGTGAATAGGTTACTTCTAGGTAAGCGTGCTCCTAACTTCGACCGCATCGTCACTTTCCATCAGTTGAGATAGCGGTCAAGCACGAACCTATCAACAATAAAAACAAAAAACATATATAATCCATTTTTGTATTCTACAACTTTTTTTATAGACTAGCTAGCTGCTCCCAGCGGTTTCGACCGCGTGATCACAGAAAATTATCCCAAGGGAACATACTTCCGAGATAAAAAGTATCCTATGTCCTATTCCAGGACATGGTCCATCCGTGTACTAGGTTTCATCAAAATCGGTTTTGCCATTTAGGCGTGAAGACGTAACAAACAAACAAACAAACTCACATTTGCTTTTATAATATTAGTAAGGATGTAAGGATTCATATTGTTTTCATGGTGATCTCATAAAGTTGATTAATTTGCATTTATTCCTTTAAGATTCATTTAGGATTAAGTTAAAATACCAACCTGTTTAGATTCTCGAACTTTCATTTCTTTTAAAATTATAAAATTAAAAAATTTCTGCACTTTTTGATTTTCTATAAGACTTCTATACATACATATGTTTTATTTCTAACCTCCTAGTATAATTTGTATACATATTATAAAATATTTATTACTTTGTAAATACATAAATGTTAATTTAAAAAGTGTTATGTTATGAATGTTATTATAAAAAAATATTATTAAGTAGAAAATAAATTATAACAATATGTTTAAAGGGAACGAATTATGAATGGAATGTTGGAAAACACTGCCTAAAGTGATTGTCAATCGCGAACCAAGTCGGGGAAAGTTAGTTGTTAAATGGATGTGTATATAGAATGTTATATATTTTATTACGATGTAAACGTGTGAAAAATAATTGCATAACATTATATATCCAAGACCAGCATAGTTTTTTTTTTCTTATATTTTAAGAATTTTTGTTCACCAGTAAGACTATACCAGCCTCATCATCATCATCATCATCATCATTTCAGCCGATACACGTCCCTCCCCCAAGCGTCGCCACAACGAACGTTCCTGTCCTGTGCGTCTCGCATCCATCGGCTTCCCGCAACCTTCACCAGGTCATCAGACCACCTTGTTGGAGGCTTTCCAACGTTGCGTCTTCCGGTACGCAGTCGCCACTCCAGAACCTTTCGGCCCCAACGGCCATCTGCCACCCTCACCATCACCAGCCTCATCAAATAAAGTTAAATACCTTATCTACTATTATGCCTTGAGAGTGAGACGAGAGAGAGTGTACGAGTTGTAGAAATAAGCGCTCGGCTGAGCACTCGGCGATGAGTTTACACGTACCGAGTACTCGGCCGAGAGCACTGTATCGCCCGTTTACTCGGTAGTCGGTACGTGTGATCAAGGCATAATAGTAGATAAAGTATTTAGCTTTACCATACAAAATGATAACTTGATTAGACAATTTGTATGGCGAAGCCGATTTCTTTTTCGTTTCCTGAAAAAAAAAATCTTGTGGAAGGTGGTTTCGTTTCGTCCACTGAGCAAGACCTTAAAGTTTGCGGCTGTCCCTTACACCTTGTATATTATTAAAAGAAATATGTAAAAATATAATTATTATTCCATTTATTTATTATTACTATTACTAGCTCGCACTGTCCTACTGCTGGGCAAAGGCCTTCATCTATTCCTTCCATCGATCACATTCCTTGCTTCATCTTTTCCACTTCCAGGCAAACATCCTTAAGCAGACATAATTATATTAATATTATTTTATCAACACAACAAGGAATGAATATCAAACGCGATATGAATACAGATATACAACAGATAATATAGTGATTAAAACTTAAATTATTCTTGTCGTGAATACAACAGTTTCAGAACTTTGAAAGTTTGGTGATCTGCATAATTACCTATGTAGATATAATTATACAACATTACTCTTAGTATATGTGAAACCTGAAACACGTGTCTAGTATTTTTATATAAAGAATCCAAGTACAAAATTTCATACTATACCATGAAAAATCACAAAGTTATAAACTTAGTACCCGCTATGACCTGCCGTAACCTGCGTCTTACTTAGTATCGATGGTGTCCAACTTGTGACCTCGTATAATATTTTTGGAATCCATTCAGGTACTCGCTCGCGGGGGTCTACTCGCTTTCTCCGAAAAACGAAGTTTCGATTGAAATTTCGCGTGTTTCCTACCACGGTTCCTTCGTTCCCGAAATGTCACACGAACGAAAATTGTTTGACGTACTTTAATTAGTTATGTTTCGAAAAAAATATATAGTTATGACAGAGGATTGTTTGCAATTTTAACGTCAAATGAATATCGTTCGTTTACGAAAGTTTCTTTTCGGAGAAAGCGAGTAGACCCCTGATTCTGAACAAACTATATTCGGGTTTCGCATAAACTAAATATAATATATTATTATGGCAGCTACGAGCAAATTAGTTTCCTAAATTGGTTATGTAACTTATAGTCTAATATAAAAATGATTGCCTAAATATAAAATTAAAAAAATAATTATTTTTACGTTCAAGTCATCTCAAACTCAAATCAATAGAAGATTATGTGCCTAGATAAAGCAGTGTATTTAAAGTCACGGGTGGTAATCCGAACGAAACGAAGATTGCTAAGTTTAATCCCGAACGCGAGTGAGGGATTCAATTAATTCACTCCCGAGCATGGCGAGGGAAACAATACTGCCCCTGATAGTTAAAAAGACGTTTCTAACAGAAACGAAAACGGATAAAAAAAAATGTTATAATGAATGAAACGGGAAATCGGGCCTTTTTTCCTTGTGTTAAAACCGCACTGGAGAAAGTTAGCAAAATATAAAAAATACAGGCAGATGCGCTTTTTTTTCCTGATCCCGGCAATGTATATAATTCACCTCTGGAAAAAATTTTAGATGCGTCTTTTTTACTAACGGGAGCAGAATAACAAACTTAACAAAAACAGAATAAGAACGAGATGTGCCAAATTGAAGGTTATGTATAAATACAGTGTGTAAAAAATATAATAAAAGGTATTATTTTAATGAATTTGATTGTTATTAGATAAAAATAGTACCTAATTTTTTTTTTTTTTTTTCAATATATCTATTATTGTTAGACTCGGGCCTATCTTACCTGATGGTAGTGAAGATATGATAGAAGATAGAACACGCTTGACTAAAAGTAATATGTTTACTTACTCTTAAATAAAATCCCCAGCTTTTGTAAATACTTTCTTTCTTTAAAAATTATGGTGAATGACAATAAAATCATATATTTAGAAATAAATAATGCAGGCCTACTATACTTTTTACATTAGAGAAAAAAAAACAATAAAATAAAATAATCTACACTAGCTAATATTATAAAGAAGTTTTTTTAAGTTTTTTTTTTTGTAGTAGATAATCTCTGGAAGTACCTATTGGTCCAATTGTTAAAATTCTTTCACCGATAAAAAGCTGCTTCTTTCCTGAGTGACATAGGCTATATTTTATGTAATAAAGCTAGTTTAGTTATAGCTTTACTAGCTGCTCCCAGCGGCTTCGCCCGCGTGATAGCAGAAAATTATCCCAAGGGAACCTACTTCCGGGATAATAAGGATTCTATGTCCTATTCCAGGACGTGGTCTATCCGTGTACCAAGTTTCATTAAAATCGATTTTGCCATTTAGGCGTGAAGACGTAACAAACAAACAAACTCACTTTCGCTTTTATAATATTAGTAAGGATAATCAACTTAGAGGTCAAGAGTGAATAGGTTACTTTTAGGCAAGCGTGCTCCATCGTCGGCCACATCATCGCTCACCATCAAAAGAGTTAGTTTTCAAACGCGAGCCAATAAATAATAAAAAAGACCAAATTATTTTCCTATAAAACGATGCTGTATTGTGTTTCTAAAAAGTCAAACGCCTTGGGAGTTTTGTATAAGTACTTAATATTATTTTAATGATTTGAAAATATTTATATTTGATACTTTTTATAAGGTTCTTCTATTAGTAAACAATGATCAAGTTATCTTAGTCAATCTAGATTATTCAACCAGTGCTGACTACTAGTGACTACATCAAATTTAATTTTACCCTAATAATTACCCAAGTCGTTTGACTTTTTAGACAGACTCTAACTTGACACATTCATCATGAACCTGCTGTGAAAAGGAGATAACGGTATTCAGCATGTATAGCTCCATCTCTCTCATAACGAAATCTAGATAACACGTCATAAGACCTACTATGACATGTTAACGCACTGGGACCAGGGTTAAACTGAAAGGTAGCTCGAGCACCGGTATGAAGACACGAAAAAACGGGGTGGGTTTTTAGTCAGTAAGAGTCACTATCTCCCGCTCCGCCCATGAGCGGGGGTTATCATTGAATGATTTTCACAACCATAAAAAAACCTGTTAACGCCATCTTTGTATCCGTTATGTTTTAAATAAAGATATATAGCATCATCAGCCTTATAACGTTCCCACTGGTGGGACTCAGGCCTCCTTCCTATCTAGGAGAGGGAATAGGCTGTGGTCCACCACGCAGACGTATAGGCCCTGGTTCATCTAGCCAGAATTAAATTCAGAAAGAAAGAAAGAAGAAATAGTCATATAGTCGTATAGAGCCCCGATGACCTTTAAAACCATTTCCTATGCGAGATATTGATTAATGTATATGCTATGTACATTTTGAAGAACACTTAACCAACAATATTATTATGTAAACATATTTTTCTAAAGATCAAAGCCGTTGGAAAGGAGTAGGGAAAACAAGCGAAAAAATATCATGTTGTTAATTTTTTTTTTTGGGCAAAAGTTTTAGTCTTACGATAAAACTATATGTGGATAATATTGTATATGGATCTATAATAAACATGTATTTTTTTCAAACCTACCGAGGAGGTAGGTTTTATTGCGCTACTCAGGAATTATAGTTATCAAAATATAAAAGGCCCGTTTTAACATTTGTATTTTGACTACCCAGCGGCGGCTTGTCCGGTTTAACCCTTCAGATACCGTCAATTAGAGACACAATAGTAAGACAATAGATGCGCGGCCACCGGTGGTCGCTTGGGGATTCATGAATTAATGTACTCGTAGCTACCGCTAAAATAGCTGCTCTACTACTACACCGGAACCCATACTAATATTTTATTGTTTCTTTCAGTTTCGTACCAAGTTACAATCTAAGGTATTTTTTAAATGTCAACACGGGCCTTTTGTTTTTTAACGAGTTGAGGGCCTTTGGTGAAAAAACTAATGTTATTAAATGAAAAGTTCTTCAAATATATGACAAACATGAGAGTTGTATTGATAATTTTAACTGTTATAATTCTAGAAACAAATACCTATTAGATAAGCCAATCATACTTTAATCCACATACGACTTGAATCTGATCTGCAACATGCAACTAATTTAAAAAAAAAGGAATTTCTCGAGCAATTTTTTATATATTTTTCCAACAAAAAGTTGTTAATTTTGTCTACCCTCAAGCTCAGATATCCAAAACGATTTAAAAAAGATGAATGTAATTAAATTGTATTCTCTTATTGCCTGTTTGTGCAGAGTTGAAAATACATGTAATATATAAATGTCTTTGTGTTTTATTTTTTTCCTAAAATGTCAAAAAGGAGCCGCCGCAAGTTGTGAAGATATTACGGTAAGTCTGCCTGTGCCTGCTGTGTGTGTGTAAGTGCCTAGGTGTGTGTGTGTGGGCTGTCTGTCTGTCTGTTCGTTTATTGTGCGTACAGCCAAGGAGTGGAATTCCCTGCCGGAGTCTGTGTTTCCTGATAGCTAAAACTCAGGACTCTTTAAGTCAAGAGTGAATAGTTTTAGGCAAGCGTGCTCCATCGTCAACCACAAAATCGCGTACCATCAAAGGTGAGATGGTGGTCAATCGTTTACGTGAACCTATTATTCATTGAATACTCCTCCTTTCGTCACATTCCACAATAGTTTAGGGTCGTGACTTCTCTGCTTCATCAGTTTCTCTCATACGATATTCTTCCGTTTGTTCCTGTTACTGGCGGTGTGAAGAGGATTGTATGCTGTAGAGTCAAAAGCAGTGAGCATCTGGTCGGACCAACATAGCCCGAAGATCAATGGGCAATGGTCGATGGGTACGAAAGGTTTTAGAGTGGTGACCGCGGTGCGAAGCTGTGGGCTACGATAGGCCCTCGGAGGCTTCACCCATGCCTAAATACGCCACTAGTGAGCAAGATTGACGGGGCTAGTTAGGGCCGATGCCTACCAGGGATACAGGGTTTCTTTCTTTCTTTCTTTCTAACTGAAGGATCACTATGGGTTTTATGTAGTTAGTAAAAATCTGATACTTTCTCAAGTCATTTAATGATCTCCCACGTAAATAATAAAAAAAGATGTAGTCATTTATACGCTTTTTTTTCGGTGGGAAAATCATCTCATAACACCTCTCGCTACTGGGCGGAGCGGGAGATACTGTCAGACTTTCACTGGCTAAAAACCTATTCCTGATCCTTCGTTGCCTTTCATACCGGGGCTGAGCTACCTTTCGGAGCTAACCCTGGTCCCAGTAGGCTTCGACCCAGCTGGGCCCCTGCTGTTGCTGTCAACTCTTTGAGGCGTGCGGGAACAGTGTGCGTCGTTGAAGACTTGAACTCGGTACGGACAGTTACCGGACGGTTAGACAGCGAGCTACCCATGGCCCGCCGTCCGGGAGCCCGCGTCTAGGGTGCCGGAAATCTGGATCGGAATCCCGGCGGGGGATGTAGTCATATGCTCACAATTTCCTCCAAACTCTTGCTGTTATACTCCATGATAAAATCCAAGCTGTTCTTTAAAAGAGAAATTGTGTTTTTATGAACATGGTCAGAGGTACCTGAGTACTTAGTAGATAAAAGCCTGAAAAATCTCCAAGATAATATCTTTTGTACAGTAAGAACAATGTAATTAACATAAAGAACACTAAATAGGTAATAACGAAGATATTTACCGCTCCATTAAAAGCTTTTAAACATTATTTATTTTTATTTTAACTAACCCACACAGAGTATAAAACCAGCTACGCTATGCGTGCCATCGGGATGCCAATACCGATTTCCGGCCACAGTAGACGCGGGCTCGCGGACGGCGAGCCATGGGTAGCTCGCTGTCCGACCGTCCGATAACTATCCGGACCGAGCCCAAGACGTCGACGGCGCGCACTGTTCACGCGCCTCAAGGAGTTGTCAGCAACAGGTGGGTCCCAGCTGGGTCGAAGCCTACTGGGGCCAGGGTTATCCGAAAGGAAGCTCGAGCTCCGGTATGAAGAGGCTAGAAGGAACGGGGTGGGTTTTTAGTCAGTAAGAGTCTGACACTATCTCATGCTGTACACACTGTTGCTGTAACACGATACAGGAATTTCTTAGTGTGAGGCTATGATTTTTTAAACAAAACATTGCAACCTGATTATAACATTGCTTTAATAAGCAACTAGTGGAGATATTTATCTACAGTTGCCTGAAACGCTAATAAACATTTGTATTTAAATTTTCATTAAGCCACGCAAAATAAAACGAGTAGGTGCCCATGAAGTTGTTGTTTTTTAAAAGGGGATATTTTAAGATTTACTGAGAATTCTAAATTCAAATAAGCTTTTTATTAAAGGTACATTCTTTTTTATAATTCGTTATTAATTGGTTTCTTTGTATTTTCTGTAATATCTCATAGTTGTAACCATTTCTGTAAGAAATCTAAGAAAACTTGTACTACTTTGGAATATGAGTATAACTAATTTCGAAAAATAGTAAAGTACTTTTAATATAAGTTAAGTTTATTTAAGTTTTTTATTCAGTCTGAAGTTATTACAGTGCCAACGTAACCCGTTAAAAAACACCAATTTCATACCTATCATAAAATCACACAAATATGTATAGCTGTGGCTGTGTTTGTGTATGTTTGTAATTTCACGCCTCAAATGGTTGCACGGATTCGGATGTTCTTTTTTTTTACAATGGATAGGCTCGCGTTTTACTACTATCTCACCTGATGGAAAGTGATGATGTGGTGACGATGGAGCACGCCTGCCTAGAAGCTTAACTCTAGACTTAAAGACCCCTAGGTTGTAGCTATCAGGATACAAAGACTCCGGCAGGGAATTCCACTCCTTAGCTGTACGCACAATCAATGTGTTCCGAAAACGTTTTGCACGTGGTGGACATATAGCGGTGGCGCAACGCCGCACGTCTTGTGGTCCGATGATGGAACGGACTCCAATGCACTCTCCACGAAATGTAAACGATAGAAAACTGACGGACTAGCAACTCGTCGCATCTAGTACACAGATTGTTACAGATAGACACACGAGCTGCTAGAGAGGTGCTGATTAATACTTACAAAATTAATTTGATTAATATTGGTTATATTCAGTGTATACTGTCCGAACCCCTATCTAACGCAGCTGTCGCTGTTTACAAATTAGTAAATAAGGTTTAAGAGCCCTAGTAGTAAATAAGAGTCAAGGTAGCTTTACTTGTATAGAATAGAATAGAATAGAATAGAAATACTTTTATTCGGTACAGAACAGACACAGCACAGCACAACGGATAATAGACAAAGTAAACAAAAACAAAAGTACAAAGTGCGCCGAGCGTGCCCGCACCGAAAGGGTGACCACCTCAGCATTTGCTGGGCGTTAGACACCCAGCGCTGATTTTCAGTTGGCACCCCGCAGTGACGCACGGACTAGGGTAAAGCATATATGTAATTACTCTGTATTAGGTTACGATGGGGCTAGCGTGGTCTTACTGTGACCAAAAGTCCCTAAATTTATAAAAGAATAAAAAAAAAGTCACGGATAGACCACATTCAATAGCACATACGACTTTCTATCCTAGGAATATGATCTTTAGGGATAATCTTCTATCACACGGGCAAAGCCACTAAAATAGGCGCCAAATATACGTGGAATAACGGTCATTGACCCTACTATATTAATTGACATTGTTAATTTAAAAAACGAAATCAAAGACAAAAAGCTGTCTCGAATCGACATCCATCAACCTACCTTTTCTGAAAAACAGTTCATTGATGGTTTTTGGAGTACCGTCGATATATTGGAGATATTAGGAAAAGGGTGTTATCAAATCCGGCTCGAAGGACCATGTACAATTTTCCTAAAAAATGTGAGGAGCTTTCAAGGCAGTTACGATGCCAATCTAACACCAAGCTCAGAACGAGTAACAACGTACAAGCAAAGTCATTAAACCGAGAGAAATATTAACATACGAGAAATATTAGCGAACTGTCTAAAATTTACAACACCATCTATCGAGTTGTGATGTGAACTAAATACAAAAACAAAAAAAAGTCAGTTCGACTTTTGAATCTGTACATCAATGTATTTTATTTTAAGTTTATCTGGCGAAGACTGTAGTTCCAAATATAAATTTGCATAATATTCCATAATAATATTCATTCTACCCTACGTATAATAACGAAAACAGAGTATATTAAATGTCAAGTTTGCCATTAATTCTGGCATTCTGTTCCCATTACAAGTTAATCGCTTGGCATAACGAGGGAAACCTACAATGGGACTAGACGCATATCTAGTTGTTTTGGCAGATTCATGTGGATAACGTCTAGAGATCGAGTGTATTTTGTTAACATTTTTGGGGTGGTAAATATATATTCCACAATTTTCAGGCAACGCCACCTAGTCTAAAACTAAGCAGCGCTTGTGCTATGAGTACTAGACAACTGATAAACATAATTAAATATTTCAAAATCATTAAAGCAATAGGTACTGATATTATATTTAAGGCAATCATCATCATTTCAGCCGAAAGACGTCCACTGTTGGACATAGGCCTCCCCCAAGCATCGCCACAGCAACCGGCCCTGTGCGTCTCGCATCCATCTGATTCCCAAGTCCCTGACCAGGTCATCGGACCACCTTTCATCCTCATCGACCATTCTGTGCGCATTCGCGTGGTGGATTACGGCCCATTCCATCTCCTGAGAGGAGGCCAGAGTCCCAGCAGTGGGAACATTAAAACGCTGATGATGATAACCTTTCTGTTCTGCGTAGAATGTGAGGCAATAGTTTAACAATACTTTGGGCTCGTTATCATCAGATCGTACATTTATAATACTACTAGCTTTTGCCCGCACGGCTTCGCTCCCGCTCTTCCCTACTCTACCCTTCTACATATATCCTACTCTACCCTACTCTACCCTACTCTACCCTACTCTACCCTACTCTACCCTACTTTACCCTACTCTACCCTACTCTACCCTACCTAACTTCACATAAACCATCTACTAAATAGTCCGAACAAAGCCTAAAAATTTGGTTTGGATAGGTGAGCCCGTTCTTGAGTTATAAAATAACAACGAAAAGTGGCATTGATTTTTATATATATACTAGCTTTTGCCCGCACGGCTTCGCCCCCGCTCTTCCCTACTCTACCATACTATACCTACTCTACTCTATTCTACCCTACTCTACCCTACTCTACCCTACCCTACTCTACCCTACTCTACCCTACTTTACCATACTCTATCCTACTCTACCATACTCTACCCTACTCTACCCTACTGTACCCTACTCTACCCTACTCTACCCTACTATACCCTACTCTACCCTACCAAACTTCACATAAACCATCTACTAAATACTCCGAACAATACCTAAAAATTTGGTTTTGATAGGTGAGCCCGTTCTTGAGTTATAAATTAACAACGAAAAGTGGCATTGATTTTTATATATATAGATAGATATATAGATAGATTATATCAAGATTAAAGATTGAATAGAATGGAATAGAATAGAGATACTTTTATTCGGTACAGACACAGCACAACGATTATATACAAAGTAATAAACAAGAATAAAAGTATAAAGTACGCCGAGCGTGCCCGCACTGAAAGGGACTTCAGCATTTGCTGGGCGTTAGACACCCAGTGCTGATTTTCAGTTGGCACCCCGCAGTGATGCACGGACAAGGGTAAAGCTTATATATTTATATATAATACTCGTATGTGTAATAAAAATAAATATTGATGTTTTGTACCTACGGCCGTATAATTTTATTGAAATAAAATACATAAATAACTATTTGATAAATAACAACTTGCGATTGCAGATCCAGTCCATGCGAATGACGTAAAAACTCCATATTTGGTCATAAAACTTAATTACAGCTACAAACATACATTTAAGATCCCGTTAACAATAATTTTAATACTTCATGAAGATTGCTGATAATGAACGAACCCATTTCGTATTTTTACTTTGATAATTCTTTAATTAATTTTAATATTATAATTTTTTAATGGAGTGGATTAACATCAGTAGATTGTACAGGGTATTTGAAAATAAGATGAACGATTTGATGGCCTGTTGGTCTAGCGGTTAGTGACCCTGACTGCTATGCCGGAGGTCGTGGGTTCGATTCCCACCCAGGACAAATGTTTGTGTGATGAGCATAATCATTTGTTCTGTGTCTAGGTGTAATTTATCTATAATATGTATGTAATAAGAAATATATATGTCGAAGCGTTGGCGCATATCAGTCGGTCTGCATCAGCGCCACCTATCTTTCACTGGAGGAACTATGTAGTTAGATTGAACAGCTTACGTTTGGGAACGTCAAGTATTAACTTGGGGATGGTTAGCGTGGAGTAATAGCAACACTGAGCGAATAGTCGAGTCAAATGTCGATCCGGAGGTATAATCGATTATTCGACATTGACAGGTACTGACGTTGACAGGTAAATTGGCTACCCGGAGTGGGGGTAGGTTCACGTGTCGGGTGACGGTTGATTTGGAGGGCACTTTGAATCGTTCCGTCGGCCCGAGCAGACGTTGGTTACTCCACGCTAAACTTCTCGCGTTCCTGAATTCTTAATCAAGCCATATCTCAGGCATCCTTGATTATTTTGTACTGAGTGTGTGTTACGAGTAATTAAAGGTGTTATCAAAGGTTTTTGTGAGTGTTATTTCCGATGTCGCGACCCACTGATATCGACCCTCCGTTATCAGAATTGGGATTGGACCACGACGACCCACGTGTTTAAAAAATGAAAACGCTAGCGACGAAAAATGGATGCGTTTGTTGGAACAACAGAACCGCAATTTTCTGACGCTGATTCAAGCCATGAAAACACCTACTACGTCGTCACATGGCCTTCGTTTACCGGATTTCGATCCTGAGAAACAAGATGTAGATGCACGTGCTTGGTTGACGACTGCAGAAATGTGCTTGACGGACTAAGACCAACATGGCGCCCTGCTTATGGTCGCTTTAAGAAAGTAAGAACCGGATTGAAGAGCTGACTTAAATGGTCTGATTAGGTTTTTTTCTGGGGTTGTTCCCTAATCCTGAGCAACAAATGTTGGACCATGGTACCGCTGTATCCCCAGAGAGCAAATTACAACGTACCACCCAGCTAGTGACCGGGAAAAGAGCGATGGTTGCAAGTGCTCGTTTACGATGTACTACTTTCCGATACGTGCTTCGCGTGTGTGTGTGTGTGCGTGCCTGAGGTGCAGTGTGTCGAGTGCGATACCAGATCAGAAAACGATTCACACAAAACGCTTGAAGTCGAACGCTACCTGTCAAATGTTACATTGTGGAATAATTGGACGAAGCAAGCGACGTGAAGGCGATGGTGGTGCCAAGGCATCGCGTAGCGAGTGACTGGATGACGTATGTGCTGTCAAAGGAACCAGGAACAAGGTCAGGTATTCACATTCCATTTTAATTCTGATGCTGAGTGTTATATCTCTTTCACTTTAAAGTCTGTCATCACTATTTCACGGCAAACGTAAACACAGTTTTGTTACATTGAAGGGTCAGTTTAGCGTGTTCAGATTACTTGCGTAGTTTGATTGAGGTTTTATTCACAACATCTATTTGCGAAGTGATATTTTGGCCGTGAAATATTGTTGCAAAGATTCAGTTTAAATAGTATGTTCGTGCGTGACACACTTCTTTTGTTAAATTGCTAAAGTTCACGACATAAACAATTGTAATTACATCTACCCTCGGTATATCCGGTAGATACCGTTTCGATTTTTGTTTGACAGTGATAACTCCTCCATAGATAGTTTTTACGTTATTGACACTGACGTGTACCTGACAGTATAGTATGCTATAAACGCGTGTTACAAAAAGTGAACTTATTCGTTTAATTGACTCATCTTAGCAAAAGACGACCATAGCGGTCTAGCGCGAAAAAAAAAAAAAAAATAATAATAATAATGCGTGAGCGGGTAGATGAATTGTTGCGTGCAAATATTATTTTACCGAGTAATACGGTGTCTGTTAATTTAGCTCTTTTGGCTTAAAAACTCGACCGGTCAGAAATAATGTGCAAAGACTACTGTAAACTAAACAATAACGTGCCTTACTGGTATTCGTTGCCACGTATCTCGGACCAAATAACTCGTTTACATAGTGCGCTTTATTTTACAAAAATTAGATTGTATATAGGCTAGGGTTAGGTTAGGGTGTTGTGTGTGTTTGTGTTGGTTGTGTAGGTGTAGTGATAGCGTGACGAGGGACAGAACAGAATGGAAGAAAATGATGGTGATGATGGTGATGATGGTGATGATGGTGATGATGGTGGTGATGGTGGTGATGATGGTGATGATGGTGATGATGGTGATGATGGTGATGATGGTGATGATGGTGATGATGGTGATGATGGTGATGATGATGATGATTTTTTTCAGCGGTCAGTATAAACATTTGACTATGCCAGTCGGTATCGAAACGTGACTCTGTTTTTCAACGGGGTTTTTGATAAACCTACGTCATAGTTTGAGTTGTCAATATTTTGATTATTTTAGAATCTATTAAGAACTTCGAGAGACTTAATGTAGTATTACAAACGTTGATTAAAGCCGGATTTTCATTAGATTTGAAAGAGTGGTTGTTTTTCATAATGCAAATCGAGTTGTTTGGGATATGAAATAAAGTCAAGTGCTGAAGTTAGGAGATATAGAACTTCAGAAAGCAGATCGCGATCATAGCTCAGTTGGGACAGTTAATAGGTCTAGTAGTTTACTTCGGGTGGTTTGAACCTAAATATTCTCGTGTATGCCGTTCTTCTAAAGATTTAACGTGCGGTAAAGTTTCTTTTTTTGACAGCAGCGCCACGAAAACTGAATAAGAATTAATTTAATTTTTTATGAAAGAGTCGGTTAACCTTTAACGTTTCAAATTTTTCAATCGTGTCAATTAGAGGCGCAATAGAAAGACAGTGACAATGCAATAGAAAGAAAATGAAACGCAGGCGTTTCAGTGGGAACATAAAAAAAGGGGCTGATGATGACGATGAAGTTTATAGGATGATCAGATTATAGGAGATTTGATTTGTAGTCGTAGCTTAATAGAAACCGGTATCTAGCGGTCACAGTAGTCCGTAAGTACGCGGTATTCAATTCAAATTGCGATCAAATCTGGGACGTACTGTGGGAAACCATTAAGTCTTGAGAGACTTGGCGATCCTGTAGGGATGCGCAGGAGTGATTGAGGTTCTTAATGGTGACCGTTATGTTTCGAAGTACGCACATAACCACCTGCGAAAAATAACTGACGTTGACATGCACGTAGGCGATGATGACGAGACTAGCTATGACGAAAGTGATAACGCTGACAAGACTAGTTGAATACTAAGTAGTCAACTTAACATTTAGAGTACCTAGCATAGTAAGAGTTTTCTTATAATCTGTAACGTTATAGGAAAAATAAAGCAACATGTTGAACAAACCTACTTTAAGGATTATTTTGATTAAAGGCTCGAAATGATTATCTTGATGGTGTTGTTTGTAACCGGATGGAGGTTACATGTGGAGGTGACCGGATAGAGGTTGCCTGTTGTGTTAGTGACCGGATGGAGGTCGATTGGTTTGACGCTTATGGCCGGATGAAGGCTATAATGTGTTATGATGAAGACCGGATGGAGGTCGATTGGTTTGATGCTTATAGCCGGATGGAGGTTATAAGTGTGATGATGAGACCGGATGGAGGTCGATTGGTTTGATGCTTATGGCCGGATGGAGGCTATAATGTGTTATGATGAAGACCGGATGGAGGTCGATTGGTTTGATGCTTATGGCCGGATGGAGGCTATAATGTGTTATGATGAAGACCGGATGGAGGTCGATTGGTTTGATGCTTATAACCGGATGGAGGTTATAAGTGTGATGATGAAGACCGGATGGAGGTCAGAGTATGAGCACTGCAATATTTTAATGAGTTTCCTATTATTTGAATGAGTTTGAGTGTTGTTCAACATGTCGGCTTTGAGAGATTAAGATTGTTGTGATTTTCTTCTAGACATGATTGATGATTTTGATCAGAGTACCTTTTATGCCCCACCACCTTGGGCCAGGATTGGCCGAACGACTAGAATGAGTACTGTTCGAGGATTTTCTTTCATTCCAGGTACTCCACACGAGGACGTGTGATCATCAGGACGGCCGTGTCGAAGCGTTGGCGCATATCAGTCGGTCTGCATCAGCGCCACCTATCTTTCACTGGAGGAACTATGTAGTTAGATTGAACAGCTTACGTTTGGGAACGTCAAGTATTAACTTGGGGATGGTTAGCGTGGAGTAATAGCAACACTGAGCGAATAGTCGAGTCAAATGTCGATCCGGAGGTATAATCGATTATTCGACATTGACAGGTACTGACGTTGACAGGTAAATTGGCTACCCGGAGTGGGGGTAGGTTCACGTGTCGGGTGACGGTTGATTTGGAGGGCACTTTGAATCGTTCCGTCGGCCCGAGCAGACGTTGGTTACTCCACGCTAAACTTCTCGCGTACCTGAATTCTTAATCAAGCCATATCTCAGGCATCCTTGATTATTTTGTACTGAGTGTGTGTTACGAGTAATTAAAGGCGTTATCAAAGGTTTTTGTGAGTGTTATTTCCGATGTCGCGACCCACTGATATCGACCCTCCGTTATATAAGTCTGTTTATCAGTTGTCTAGTACCCATAACACAAGCTCTGCTTAGCTTGGGACTAGACAGCGCTGTGTGATAGTTGTGGAATATTATTATTATTATTCCACTATACAAAGGTATTATGGCCTATTACAGCTTTATTATTCATCATCAGTTCAGCCGAAAGACGTCCACTGTTGGACATAGGCCCAAGCGTCGCCACAACGACCGGTCCTGTGCGTCACGCATCCATCGGATTCCCGCAACCCTGACCAAATCATCGGTCTACCTCGTGGGAGGCCTTCCAGCGCTGCGTCTTCTTAATTTACATAGAAACGTCATCATCATCATAATTTCAGCCGATAGACGTCAACTGTTGGACACAGGCTTTCGTCGAACGCTTCGACGCAAGCTTTCGTCGAATTCTTTTGTCCTAACCACGTGACTGAGCGTTGAGATGACGTCATTCCCGTACATTTGATGCTTTCTACTAGCGTTAACTATTGCAGATTAGCAACTTGGCTAGGGGTACCTGCAGGTCATCGGTAGAACTATGACCTGAGACCAGCGTTGAAAGGCTTCCTACAAGATAGATCTCGTAGAAGGCCTTTCAATGCTGCGTCTTCCGGTACGCAGTCGCCACTTCAGAAACTTTTGGGCTAAAAAAAACATCAGCATGTATCGAATGAGGGTTTTAATAAAGTAATTTTACAGCTAAGTAGTCGAGTGATAGCATCTTAATATGCACTTTAAGTGCTACTGAACTTGATGTGACAAACCGGTTAGTTTTTACGGTATGTTTATTAAGTTGACCACACGTAGTATGTGGGCAGGTAGTTGTTTTTTGGAAAATGGAGAGAGAGAGGGCCAAAGAAAAGAGAGATGGATTGTGTGAGGAGTGATATGAAAGAAAATGGAGTCGGTGATATTGACAGGACATGACAGAATGGAAGAATAAAACGTGTTTCTCCGAACCCAAGTAACACGGGACAGGGGCAAAAAAAATTGACAGTAACATATCAAAAATCAAGAAATATTTATGAGAATAAAAGTGTACTGTTGGACATAGGCCTCCCCCAAGCGTCGCCATAACGACTGGTCCTGTGCGTCACGCATCCATCTGACTCCCGCGACTCTAACCAGGTCATCGGTCCACCTTGTTGGAGGCCATTATATGTACACAAAATTCAGACAATCATCTCACAAAACGTCTGCGTTACAAATCATAGTCAGGGTGCGTGTCCAAAAAGAGTGCTGGAATAGGAGTCTGGGCTCGCACGACAGTGTGACTCGCAGGCATAGCGAACTAGCTATGTCTAATATGCAGCTATATTTAACCGGGGCACAAAGTAGAGCCAGCTCGGAATGCAGCTCTGGAGTATCAGTTTTTCCATTTTTGTTTCTATTTGGCAAAGGCCTCCCCGAGATCAAGTAGATACTCTTCTCACCCATCATTGAACCAACGTTTTTGGTAGGCGTCTAAGTCATCTCACCAAATCTTTCCGGGCTATCTGCGATTCTACCTCCCATCTTAACGGACCCATTGCGTGCAGACTCGTGCCTATTAAACATAATATAATTTTAATTTCAGATACTTGGACTTGGTGAACTTAATGACTTATGATATGAACGGTGCTTGGGACCCATACACAGGTCACAATGCCCCCCTCTTTAGAGGAGAAGGTGGAGTTGCAGATGAAGGGAACACTGTTGAACAATCATTGAGGTTTTGGATTAATGCAGGTAGGAAAATAATTGTGAGAGGTTCTAGGTGCAAAATCACTGAAATCTGAGCGCCAGTAAAACCCTACTCACGCTCAGATTTCGTATCTTTGCAGTTCCAACTATAATGTGATTAGTAGGAATTCATCAACAAACAAAACCACAGCCTATGCTGGGTTCTCTGAACTCCCTTGCGTATTACGTAAATCTGTGTGTCAGTAGGTTTGCTTTGGCGTATCAGACTTACTGACAAAAACAACATAAGTGTCCTTCAGTTGCCCTATGCGTTTTATTGTTTGTTACGTCTTCACGCCTAAATGGCAAAACCGATTTTGATGAAACTTGGTACACGGATAGACCATGTCGTGGAATAGGACATACGATACTTTTTATCCTTGAAGTATGTTCCCTTGGGATAATTTTCTGCTACCACGCGGGCGAAGCCGCTGGGAGCAGCTAGTTTTGTATAAATTGCTACCCCACACTAGTGTAGTAAGTACCTACTCCTGTGAATACCTATCTACTTTGTGCCGAAACTATTTATAGGCGATACGAATATTTCCTCCGTGAAAGAATCGAACCCGCGACACACAGCCCAGCATGCAGCCAGCATTAACTTCTGTGTTTACCGTGTTTTCAAAATAAAGATATATTAATGACAGGTAGATTTCCTAAGATGAGAGAAATTACCTGAGTTCCGCTGATGCAATGCAGTAGAAGACTTTGCCTTGTAGGAATCAGTTTCATAGCGTCCCCGCGGCTCTGGATCGCCTGGAACACATGTGGGTTTTAGGCAGTAAAAGTCTGACATTCCTTCTCGCTACATACAGAGCAGCAGTGCCGTAATTAGCCTTTTTTGGAGGTATACGGAACAGAGAGTAAAGCCCCACATACCTCCGTTGAAAAGGGAGGATCCTCCGGCCGGTCCGGGTGTTATAGTCTGGCGGGCGACTGCCCGATAGTTGATGTCGGGCTGTCGTATATGTTCAAATCGCGCGGAGAACTTTGATTGCGCGATGCAGGATTTCGTATTTTCTTCGTAGTTCTTATGTGGCGTCATAGATGTCGCTACATCACTCCCCTCCGGAGATCGGAGATCGATGGTTCTTGATGCTTCTTGATGTGTGCCAGGCCAGCGGTAGGTTGGTTCCAGTGAGTCGGAACCGATGCCGCATAGTTCTCGGTGAGTCGGAACTGTCTGCGGTGATGCCCCAGTGAGTCGGGGTGTTGATATCCCAGTGAGTCGGGATAATGCCCCAGTGAGTCGGGGTGATGATGTCCCAGTAAGTCGGGATGATGCCCTAGTGAGTCGGGGTGGCTTTTATTCCACCGGTGCGAGCAGTGAGCTTCTATACCTAGAATATCTCTAGAAAAAGTACAACACAAACAAAAAGGACTATACATGGCGGTTCTGACATCGACGTACAAACGAATACCATGGATCCAGTACCTCATTCTGGACCCCCCAGATGTGGAAATTTTTGCCAGTTTTTTCCTATTTCTTTATTTTTATTTTACGTTTTTTAATACAGGTACATTGTATAAAATCGTTATTCTAATATTTTTAGTGAAAAAAAATGAATGATTTACTTTTAAAATTAAAAATGTCATAGGGCTTGATTAGAAAAACCATTTTATCTATCTCGATGATTTTTTCATTAATTACTTTTTTTATTGTTTTTTTTTTACACTTGTTTGTTGTTTTAGAATAACGATTTTACACTGTTTAAAATTAAAGAAATGCATTTTTTTATTTTATTTAGAAAACAGCTGACGAAAGCTTCCATCACTATGGGGGTTCCAAAATCATTACTGAATCCATGGTATTCGTTTGTACGTCGGTGTCAGAGACACTCTGTATATACATTTTTGGCGCCCCTTCACGGACTCTGAGCCTGGGCACCGCTGACACCTCGGCACTGCAGAGGCAGAGCAGGACTTATTTAATGATTTTCCACCTCAAAAAAGCCCATGACCTAACTGCAACAGGAATATTAACCGTAAATGTTAATATAAAACTTTTTAATTTACCAACTTTTTAGTTTAAATCAGGCTCCGTTTCAAATAACAGAACTTTTTCGATTTTACTCCGGTTTTAAGTAATAAGCGGATTCGGGCAGGCTTGGAAGCTAGTCTTTTAGATCATCATATTTTTGCATGGCTGAATTTTTTGTTATATCTTTTTTTTTTTGGGTATATTTAAATTTGGCGTGCTCATTATTTTAATGTAGAATTTCTTTACAGGAATCTGTTTTGCTAATAGAAATAACTTAGAAGTCTTTGAATCTAGAGTGAATAGGTTACTTCTACAACATCATCGCTTAGTGATCAAAAGCGAGTCTATCAATAAGTAACTTAAAAATACAAACAGTTCGTGAAAATGGCTTCCCTCATGGAGGCGATCGGCAATGCGACGGGTGCAAAGTAAAAAAAATTATCTGCAATTTTGTGATTTTCTATCATCTTTATTTAATTAGTAACAATAAGCAGTTATTTTGAAGGTAATTTTTTTTTTTCAAAAATATTATTAAAAAGAAAACTATTATTTCTTTGTTTTTGACACTTGAAAGTTTCTCATGTCTTAAAATATATTTCTTTTTGTTAAGTTACTGCAATTATCAGAAAATCGCAAAATTGCAGATAACTTTTTTTTTTAAGTAAAAAAAGTTATCTGCAATCTGCACCCGTCGAATGGCTACCTCTTGCGGTCGGCCCTAGTACAGGCCATGATACGAGGCGAGACAGAAGCTTTCGGGTAAGGATCCAGTATGAATCTAGGGCTGCGGGAATGTTCAAAAAAAAATCATCATGGCCTTAGAACGCAATGGGCAAATGAAGGAACACAGGTGAACTGATTCCCGTCAGGGCCAAGAGTATTTTCTGACTTGAGTATATGGTTTTAATTTCAACTCGATACACCCACGCGTTTTCTAGATACATGGTCTTGACAGACAAACAGATGAACAGATGGCCAACAAAGTGATCCTATAAGGGTTCCGTTTTTACAAGCTTTTATTTAGTTTCACCTGTCCCGATGTTTGTCTGTCATCAAATCTTGTAAATTATACCCACTTCCCGGTTACCGATTGAGCTGAAATTTTGCATGCATGTGTAAATCAGATGACAATGCAAAGTTATTATGACAAGGAGCTGATCTGATGATGGAACCAGAAGGTGGCTATATGAACTTGGTAGTTAAACAACAAAACCCCCAATCCAATCCCAATCGAGTTTGGGCTCGTATGATTCGTCTTGACCAGTATTAATTATATAGGTTTTTTTTTTTAATAGTATAATATTCCACAACTATCACCCAACGCCGTCTAGTCTCAAACTAAGCAGAGCTTGTGTTTTGAGTACTAGACAACTGATAAACATACTTACTTATTTATTTCTATATACATACATATCATAATAATAATAAACGTTTATTTCAGACGTTTCCGTCCATAGGTACATTAACACTTACAATAGACATATTATAGATAAATTACACCCAGACTCAGAACAAATGAACATGCTCATCACACAAACATTTGTCCTGGGTGGAAATTGAACTCACGACCTCCGACGTAGCAGTCAGGGCCACTAACCACTAGACCAACAGGTCAGTCTTACCGAGCAATAAAGGTTGCTATGAAAAAATGATTTTCATGAAAAGCTTGTTTCTTTTTGAGGAACCCTAAAAAACAGACACGTGTAGCGACATCTATGACGCCACATAAGAACTATGAAGAAAATACAAAATCCTGCATCGCGCAATCAAAGTTCTCCGCGCGATTTGAACATATACGACAGCCCGACATGAACAATCGGGCAGTCGCCCACCAGACTATAACATCCTGTCTGGACGGAGGATCCTCCCTTTTCAAAGGTTTGCGGGACTTTACTCTCTGTTCCACATACCTCCAAACACGTAAAACCAGGTCACACACAACAAAACTAAGTGAATACCACACTAAATATAACCCATTGTCTCACCTTTATTAGCGCAATTAATTAAGTAAAACAATGATGTCGGAGATACAGGCATAGCTAAACACCGTTTGTCACACCCTGACAATGACAAATGTCTCTAAATAGCGCGTACGAGCGGAGCGGAGCGGGGTGGTTGGAAGACATTTCGCGTTTAGTTTGAGCTTTGAATAAGTCTTGATGTAGGTATGTATTAGGCTTTCGTACCAACTTAGACCCTATCAAATGCCTTCGAGATATCAAGGGAGTCGGCAAGCGGTTCCTTATGCTTCTCGTTGGTCTCGTCCGGATGTGAATGGCATACGCTAGAAGGTCCTGTAGCGTTAAAAAAAAGAAAATCACCACTTGTACACGTATAATTTTGCATTTTAAAAAAAAACAACATAGAAAAAATTATAAAAGGAAATAAAAAAATTCGGCGACTTTATATATATAAAAATAGGGTTTAAGTAAGGTGGCGAGATGGATATATATAAAAAAATAAAAATTTATAATTTGGAAGTTGTGCCTATAGGTGCGGGATTGCAATCACGGGACCTCAGGCGCGGACTCGTAAACTATCAAAGAAATCAGTTCATTCCGCAACCATTTTACACGAATTGCTGTGATTATACATATAAAACAGATAGCGTAAAAAAAAACTACTCAAATATTACTTGCTACTGCTATGGAATAAGGAAAAATAGGGATCATGAAAACTTCACGTGGAGTGACGTCACGATGTCCACCGGGGTTTTCTCTTGTATCGTCATGCGCTAGTTGGCGCACGCATTTATGAATTGCAGTGGGCTGTACTGTCCACTTCTGTAAATTTCTATGTCTATATCCAGAAAGCTCCAAGAATACTCCAAGAATGCTCCAAGAATGTTCCAAGAATGATCCAAGAATACTCCCAGAACCGATTGACAAATAATCTATCGTGAGAAGAAAAGGAAAATTATCACTATGAGACACGAAACTGAACCTTCAAAGCAGCCAAAACTTAAAATATTTAAAATACATACCGGTTCTTTATATTGACTATCACTTATCGGTTTTTTTTTATTTACTACCGAGTTTCACCAAACATTTCGCAGTTAGATCATTACTTATAATCACATTTCCTTTTTAATTCGTGTTCATCAAGCACTTTTTCTCAGAAAATTTCGTCGCCGAATGACAAATAAAATTTTTCCTTGTCAAACCTCCAAATTTTCCTATTCTAAGTTCAAATCAAAAAAAATAATATTAGAAAAAGGTAAACTAACGCGAACGAAAAAGTTTTTATTTAGCTAAACGAATTAAGCAACATGATAATGCTGCAATACCCCCTTTCTAAGAAAAAAAGGACGAAAGTACGAGTGAGAAAAAAGATAAACTGGAACAGACAAAGACAACAGCAGGAATCATTTCTGAATCATACGATATCGAAGTGCAATAGATACTGAATAAACACGGAGGCCTCCAAATCTAAACGTTATCCACGCTAACTCACGACATCTCAATTACGAAAATGGAGAATATGAAAGAAAATAACGAACTCATAAATCAAAATGTATATTGTCCAATTTGAGTCAAACACTAACCTACCACATCCTAACAACTATGAAGAACAATTAGGGAACTATATATCTAAGTAAAGCTAGCCTAACTTAACATAAGACTAAACTATTACCTAGCAACAACAAGAAAAAAAATCCGGGGATTATACATCTAATTAAAGCTAGCCTAACTTAACATAAGACTAAACTATTACCTAACAACATTAAGAAATTTACGTCAACACGTAAAGTCCAACCTTAGTTAAAGAAACGAAAAAAATTGGACAAAAAAAAACAAACAACTAAGTTTGAAATAGTTAACTTAAGTCAATTAAGTCAAAGAAAAAATTCAAATTGATTGTTAAATGACAAATCATTTGTGTTAAACAAAAGAAATAAAACAACCTAATTACGCAGGCAACCTAAGAACGCAGGTTGACATAACATAAAAATAAATAAATGTCATTATTAACGGATAATTTAAAAAGTTTTTAACTTAATTAAAAAACTTATGCAAAGAAATATGCCATAAACCAAAGAGGAAAAGGTGTTACAAAGCAAATGTTAATGATAAAATGGAATAAAGAGAATTTAATCCAATTTATTTTAAGATATCTTTGATATGATATTGTCCGGAGTGGACTGAATCACAATCCTGTAGCAAATAGGTGGTCCTAGAAATTACTCTTATCACGCGGCACTTAATAAAACGTGGAGCAAGCTTCCCAGAAAAAAAATCATTTTCAGAAGACTTGGAAAAGTTCCTTCTCCATACAGTATCGCCAACATTCAGAGTGATAGCTGATCGATTAGAATTATATGCGCGAGAGTTACGGAGGAAAGCTAAAGAAAGATTATCAGCAACCTTTGCATAAACTTCGTTGAGAGAAGATAGGTTTGAAGCATGTCGAGCCCGACTGTCTGCCAAATTAGAGCTTCGAGTCTGACTATATACACGACCGCTATCCATAAGGACCTCTCTACCAAACATAAGAAAGTTAGGCGTAAAGCCAGTAGCTAGATTAACACAAGAATTGAGGTAAAGCTTAACTTTAGGTAACATTTTAGCCCAACTTCTTTGGTTCTCACCAACCAAAATACCTAAACACGTAATAACACTTTGGTTGTATCGCTCAACCGTATTTGCTTGGGGTGTATAATATGGCGTAAAAGTAGGTGATTGAATATGGAAAGATCTGAGAAAATTAAGGAATTGATTACTACGAAAAACTGTAGCGTTGTCGCAAAGAATAGTACGCGGAACCCCAAAATTAAAGAAAATCTCAGACTCTAACGCTTTTATAACAGAAAGAGCGTCAATCTTTTTCAGAGAAACTAGCCATACATACTTCGAAAATACATCAACCATAGAAAGGATATATTTATAACCATAATAAGCACAGGGCAATGGACCAATTATATCGATAGAAATCATCTGTAAGGGCAAAGAAACCTCTTTAGGGTAGCACATCTGACCGCGAGGTTGCGTGTTCGAAATTTTATAGGCTTTACAAACCTCGCATTGACTTAACGTCGAAGTGACGTCACGGAACATATTTGGCCAGTAGAACAACTCCCTAAGTTTTAGATACGTTTTAGTAACACCGGGATGTATCGAAGGAAAACTATTGTGAATTTCCCAAATAGCGTCTGGAACCTTTTCAGCTGGTATCACCACACGCCATGGTTCAGAAGATAATGGATTAGAAACAGGCATGCGTCTCATAAGGATACCATTGTTTATAGCGTATGCTGGGAACATTTGTGGCGAGTCTCGAGCACCTATATAAATCTTCTTATACCAACGGTCATTAGTATGTTCAGGACCCTGGTCAAACGACACAGGATTAGCATGGATCCTGGATAGAACATCGGGGACTATATGTTGCGAACCTTTACGATGCACAATATCAAAAGTATATTGGGAGATAATAGTAGCCCAACGAGCTAAACGACCAGATGGGTTGTTAAGAGTGAGGAGCCACTTAAGAGCCATATGGTCTGTTATGACTGAAAACTTCATCCCATCTAAATAACATCGAAAATGTTTAATAGAATCCAAAACTGACAAGAGTTCACGTTCAGTAGTACTATAATTACGTTCGGTTTGAGAGAATAAACGCGAATAATAGGCGATCGGATGTTCAACGTCGTCTATCTTTTGTGTCAGTACCGAACCAAGACCAACAGCTGACGCATCGCACTGCAGGATGAACGGCTTCGAGAAATCAGGACATGCCATGACAGGCGTATCGATAAGCGCTTGTTTTAACTTAGTGAAAGCCTGATCGGCCGCTTCATTCCAACTTATTGGATCATTACCTTTTCTCTTGCCAATAAGGGCAGTAAGCGGAGCAATTATAGAAGAAAACCCTTAAACGAAACGTCTATAGTAAGAACACATACCAATGAAACCGCGTAATGACTTAGCTGAAGTGGGAATAGGATAATCTTTAATAGCATCAAGTTTGCCGGGATCGGTTTGAAGACCCTTTTCATTAACTATGTAACCCAAATATTTTAGTTCGCTTTTGCAAAACTCGCATTTTTTTCAAGTTTATAGATAAACCTGCTTCTTTAAGTCGAGCGAGCACCTTCCTGAGCAGCGCCATGTGACTAAGGAAATCTTTACTAACGATTATCAAATCGTCGACGTAACCAAAAACACAGTCGTCGCTGGTAGAAGTAAATTCGAAATTAACGATCATATCAGTAAGGCGTTGCATCTCCGAGGCAGCGTTCGTTAGACCGAAAGGCATCCTAACAAACTCAAAAAGACCACGTTGTGGGACAATAAATGCTGTTTTCTCACAACTTTCTCTATCAGCTAAAGGTATCTGCCAGAACGCACTTCTAAAATCTAATGAGCTAATATATCTAGCACCACGAAGGTTGTCGAGGATATCGTGAATACGGGGAAGAGGATAAGAATCTCTGATTGTCACACTATTCAGTTTTCTACTGTCAACACAAAACCGAACGGAACCATCCTTTTTTGTCACCATTACCACAGGACTAGCCCATGGAGAACGAGAAGGACGAATAACACCCATGTCTAACATTTTGTCAATCTCTTCATTGAGTATCTTCAACTTGACTGGGGATAAGGGATAATATCTTTGACGTATAGGGTCTCCCGTAGTATTTATTTTATGGGAAACTAATCTTCCACTTAGTAAGAGAGAACTGCCTGGTAAATTGTAGGCATTCATCAGATCTTACTGGTGAAGGAACGACACTTTGTGAAGAAGCGCGAGAAGCTCTTGGCGGAATAGGAGGAGGTTGTGGTCGCGAAATGATGGGACTATCACGACATGGTGTCTCACCAATAGGGAACCCCTCTTCTGACATGATGTAACTAATATAGACCTAATAACGAATGAAAGAACAGACTAAAGTCAATTAAATCCTAGCGAAAAAATAGGCACGGCATGAACAACTGGACAAAAATAATCCAGCAACCAGCAGTCAGCAAACGCCAAGCTAGAAAGCAAAAATATCGGCTAAATAACCGTTCATACTAAGCTTACCTTGAAAACCGAAGCCTATACATTCACACGTCACCATATATACCCTACGGGTTCTAACTACCGCTAGCTAAGGATATGGAATAAAAATCAGGAAGCCTATCGTTATATTTGCTGCGATAAGTGGATAAAATAAAAGGCAGTTATGTGTTTTATAGTTCACAAAATTATTTTTCATTAAAAATCATTACATTTCATGAAAAAATAATATGTCATGAAAAAAAACAGCTTCAAACATCTCTTCGGTAGTATAGTGGTAAGTATCCCCGCCTGTCACGCGGGAGACCGGGGTTCGATTCCCCGCCGGAGAGCCATTTTTGTAGCGTTAAAAAAAAGAAAATCACCACTTGTACACGTATAATTTTGCATTTTAAAAAAAAACAACATAGAAAAAATTATAAAAGGAAATAAAAAAATTCGGCGACTTTATATATATAAAAATAGGGTTTAAGTAAGGTGGCGAGATGGATATATATAAAAAAATAAAAATTTATAATTTGGAAGTTGTGCCTATAGGTGCGGGATTGCAATCACGGGACCACCAGTAGACCGATTTCGGCGAAAACCGTATTGCCGGTTACTGAAGATGTTGTTAGTTTCTAGGTGTGACAGTAGTTTTCTGTTAAGCACCAGTTTCATACTCTCACAGAGTATGCACGTAACGGAGAAGGATCGGTAGTTTGCCAGGTCAGCTCGACTACCTATCTAAGGTACAGGCTGAATGTTAGCTTACTTCCAAGCCATTGGCACTTTTTCAGTCTCATATGAGAGGCGAAATAGGCGGGTCAAAATCGGAGACAATTCAAGTGCACAAGTTTTAATAACAACTGCTGGTATGCCGTCAGGGCAACTGGCTTTATTCACGTCAAGGATCCGCAGAACCCTACGAGCGTCCATCTGATGGATACCAATTTCCGACATACTCGGCACGCACCCATTTGTAGAAACCCGTGGTAGAAACAGGAGGCCGCGCGGCACCGAAATTCAGTTTAGTTCATTCGAAAAGATTTGTTATAATATGAGGTTAACATGTTGTTTCACAGTTATAGAAAAAAATAAGAAATAAAGTTATGTGATAGAAACACATTAAAGTTAATATAAAATCAAAAAAGTTGTATTGTCTTTCTGTATCCTATTAATCAAAATATTATTCCCTTTTTGTTTGTCAGAAACATTCGCCAAATATTCGCATGTTTTTTTTGCGAATGTCAAAAAATATGCGAATATTCGCGAATGTGAATGCGAATATTCGTTACATCACTACAACAACCGTTAATATTTTTTCAGTCGACATTATAAAGTGAAGTAAATTCTTATTTAAGAGATTTTGTTGTGTATGCAAATAGCGTCATTGGCGTCTAGTACCGAACTAAAACCGTGCGGCTCAAAGTTAACCCTTCAGATACCGTCAATTAGAGACACAATAGTAAGACAATAGATGCGCGGCCACCGGTGGTCGCTTGGGGATTCATGAATTAAACTATGTAAATAATTAACTCGATTCTCTAACAGCGGTGCTTTGCATTTTGAGCTTGATTAATTTATATGCTTTACTGGGAACAGCATTAAATAAGTCTGCCTTTTCCAAGTCTTCATCTCAAATGTGAAGAAGCTTAAATACGAGTAGTTTCATCGCACATTAATTTTATAGTCATTGCTCTCTTCTGCTCTATCATGTCACATTTTACTTTTTTTTTAGGTTGGAAAATAATACAGTGACATCTCCTGCTCTTGGGCGGAGCGAAACGGTGTGTCAGACTAAAAACTTACTCTAGTTCCTTCTTTGCCTTTCATACCAGGGCGGGGTTTTCCTTACAGAAGTGAACCCATGGCCCCAGTAGAATCTGCTGGGCCCTGGCTGCTGGGTTTGCTGACATCTCCTTGAGGCGCACGTGGAACACGCCGTCGACGAATTGGGCATGGTCCGGACGGTTACCAGACGTTTGGACGGCGAGCTACCCATTGCTCGCCGTCCGCAATCTCGCGCCTACGGTGGCCAGAAATTGGGATTGGGGTCCCGGCGGCTGGAGCGTGAGGTTCGCTCCCTCGCGCGTGCATGTGCAGCCTCTTCCTTTGCTAGCATTACTGCGTCGAAGTAGGAGGCGGCCGCCTGCCATTCCTTCTCGCTTCGGACCATGCCCTGTATTAAGGCCCGGCGTGAGATCGTTGCCAGCGATCTCCCCCACGAGGATAAGGCGGAACACTACGCGCCATCGACGCCTTTGGCTTGGACCTGACGGTAACCGGACGGATTGACGGCGAGCTACCCATTGCTCGCCATTCGCAAGCCCGTGACTTTAAAAGCAGATGAGCGGCCGTCTCTTCCTCCTCCATGCAGGCTCTGCAGAGAGGTGGCGTAACTTCTATGACTTAGTTTATGACTAAGCTCATCTCATTTCTAGCTCAGCTCATTAAGGTACCCGTACAAGTAAACACCTTTGAGATATAGCCACTTAATAGCCTACTGGTGCCAGGCGCCAAACTGTTGTTCCGTTAACAATTTGTTAAGGCCAAAAACAAATTGTTCTGGATTAATCTTTTAAGTTATCCTATCTAAGAATGTTACGCACTTTGGCGCTGTAAAGGAAATAAGTCAAGATTTTTTGTTTTAATTTGATAATACAAGTTTTTAGTGAAAATCATTTTTTTCATAGCAAGCTTTTATAGCTCGGTATACCTATATAATTAACTAGCTTTTGCCCGCACGGCTTCGCTCCCGCTCTTCCCTACTCTACCCTAGACTACTCTACACTACTCTACCCTACACTACTCTACACTACTCTACCCTACTCTACCCTACTGTACCCTACTCTACCCTACTATACCCTACCCTACCCTACCAAACTTCACATAAACCATCTACTAAATAGTCCGAACAAAGCCTAAAAATTTCGTTTGGATAGGTGAGTCCGTTCTTGAGTTATAAATCAACAACTAAAAGTGGCATTGTTTTTTATATATATATTAATACTCGTCAAGACGTACCATACAAGCCCATACTCTATGGGGTTGTGTCGTTTAACTACTAAGTTTCTATAGCCACCTTCGGGTTCCATCATCAGATCAGCTCCATGTCCTAATAATTTTGCATTGTAATCTGATTTACACGTGCATGCGAAATTTCAGCTCAATCGGTAACCAGAATATGAAAGCTTGTGACAAAAGAAACGTTGCCGTACCCACAGAAAAGACAAAAGAGCTTAGAAAGGAAATACTTTCTGATTTGTACTACGAGTGTCGCCGCTTGTCTCCCACCCTTTAACTCTACTACAGGCAATAAACCAATACAAATGCGCATTACGCAACTAACTATTGTTTCTTTTAGGTAAGCGCGTTCCATCGTCGATCGCATCGTCGCTTTCCATCAGGTGAAATAGCAGTCAAGCGCAAACCTATGCAATAATAAAAAATAAAAAGAAACTGACCACTTACACTTAGAGCGCAAGTTTGCTATTGGTTGTGTAAATTATGATCCTACTTTGTGGCACGCCTGCCCCGCCCACATGGCCATTCTAACCTCTTTCGTCTGTTCTGTGGCCGTACCCAGGTAATTTCTTCTGTATTGTGAGAGTAATTATCTGTAAGTCATACCACAGAACAGGTGAAAGAGTTTAGAATGGCCTTCTGGGCGAGGCAGTCATGCCACAAAGTAGGGCAATGCTCATAGTTCAACTACCAATAGCCAACTTGCGATCTAAGTGTGCGTGGTCTGTTAGTTGCGTGATGCGCGTTCGTATTAGTTTGACTCCTTAACTTAACAGTTTGATTTTTATAGCTTCAAGAGTCTGCAGACCTGAGTATATGTTTTAATTTCAACTCGATACCTCCACGCGTTTCTGAGATAAAGGGTGTTGACCGACAGACAGACGGGTGGACGGAAAACAAAGTGATCCTATAAGGGTTCCGCTTTTTTCCTTTTGAGGTACTGAACCGAAACAAAAGAAGCTCAAATATCTAGACAGTATCTAGGCTAAATACACTGAACGCACTTGACGATGAGTTATAAAGCAAGCATATTGTAATAGTTGATAACGTCAGTCCATCAAGTGTCTCCTACGTCGCTCTTCGTCACGATATGTAAATGGGCCGAGGACTATGGTAGGCATTAAACTAAGCAATAAATTATCTACATTGATTTTTACTAAAATATCTCTGCGAGGTGCTTGCAAAGGGAACAATGAACTATTTTTCGTTACTAAGAAAATATACACCACTATTTATTAATTATTACGAAAAAAAATGATCATATTTTTCTGGTCAAAGCTAAAAAAAATCCAAACATCCGAATTGAGGACCTCTTCTTTTTATAGAAGTCGGTTAAAAAAAAAGGAATTCCAAAATTTTCCATGGAAAAACACGAAAATTCGCTTCACTTAGAGCAAAAGTAGTTATTTGATGGTTTTCTACTGAAAATAAGTTTAGGTATTAGGACCACCTTTGTGTTGCATGACAGCGCCAAAATTGGGTCACTAATTTATACAAACTAGACGGGTTATATGTTAGGTTTTCAGTGGTAATTTTAGATTGCGAGTACCGATTTTAATCCTTCTTTTTTAACCGACTTCGAAAAGGACCTCCTCCTTTTCTATGTTCGGCTGAATGTATGTTTTTTTTTTTGTATGTATGTTCATCGATATTTCGGTCAATTGCGGACCGATTTTGAATTTTTTTTTTTTTTTTGATTGAAAGTTTATGCTTCCAAGTTTGTCCCATAAAAATATTGTTATGATCTGATCATGAACTTCGAAGATATGGAACAGAACTCCTCATAGAATCATAGCAGAATTGTCGTAACAAGTAAAATTGCTTTGTTTATACGTGTAGTCGATGACTGACTGAAAGAAAAGGGGGATGGGAAAGGGGGAGGGGGTAAATTCATGTAATATAACCGTATTTGGGATTATAAGAATCGTTATGAGATGCACTCTGGCTATAAGGTAATTTATGTTTAGCTGAAGGATAGGTACTTTTTAGTGGTGCTACCATAACTAAAAAGTGAAAAATAAAAAACTTTTTACAAAAAAAATTAAACCGACTTCAAAAAGTACAAAATAACTTTAATTTCGGAAGCCGGTGTTAAATAACGAAGAGACAAGATTAGGTATCTATTATAGAAACACCGACTTCCGAAATTAAAGTTATTTTGTACTTTTTGAAGTCGGTTTAATTTTTTTTGTTAAAGTTTTTTATTTGAAAGAAGATACTAACGGCAAAACTATAAGGGTTCATAGTTGACTACTGAACCAAAAAAGAAGAGGGTGGTAGAGAAAAAAAAACCCTACAACCTTTTCTCAAATAGAAAGAAAAAGAAAACTATTTTACTTGGCATACACACTCGTAGATACACACAATGTAGTAACAACATGTAGATACTAATGTATATTATTTATTGAGACATTATTATTTTTTCTTTTTTTTACACTAATTATTATGTAAAAAGAGACAACTAACAATGTGTGACTCCAAATAGGTCCAGTTCAGCAAAAATGCCAGACAACTACGTGGTAGTTGCCTGACGCTGGTTTTCAACCTGAACCTTAATCAACCAAATGTACTACACAAAAATCGAACGTAACATTTCGGAGGAGTTCAATAACAAAAACTGTGCCACGATTTTTTTATATATTAGATTATTCGCTTTATACATACGCCAAAATGTTCCAAAAAATATTAGTTCCGATTCCCATATCGCTATGGTATCGAGATCATGTTTTATTCATCCCTCATCGACTTTTGTCATTGCATATTTTGTCCAATGATCGCGTTCGATGGCATATAGATAACTTGATTAGGTAACAACAATAAGCCTCGCGTTCTGTCGATATGATGAAATTATAGAATCGGAAATTCAATACAAGTCACGTAATGCGAATTAGGTACCTACCTATTGTAGAAAATTCAATCAACCAAACAACGCATTTAACGAGCGATTAACTTACTAATAAACCTATTGGGCGTTTTTTTTTTTTCGGTGAGTTACATTCATCTTCAGCTGACCGTTGCCGGATTGACGCTTTTGAGATGTGGTGTTGGAGGAAAATAATTGGAATCCACTGGTCAGAACATCGGACCAACGATTCTATATTAGCCGAACTCAGGTCACCCATGAGACTCACCACCATATGCCAAAGAAGAATCTTTGATTTCTTTGGCCGTATTGCCAGAAAGAAAGGTGATAACTTGGAAAAGTTGCTTCTGACGGGAAAAATTGATGGGAAAACCCAGGGGCAGGAGTCCATTACGTTGGTCAGACCAAATCCGTGCTACACTGGACACCACAGTCTGCGACGCCATCCACATCGCCGCAGACAGGACAACATGGCGAGATATAGTCCACAAGAAAATTATTCGTCGAGGTCACGACCCTCAGCATTGAGGATAAACGACGCAAGGAGGAGGGACATTTACTGACTAAAAACCCATCCCGTTCCTTCTTGCCTTTCATACCAGGGCTGAGCCTCCCTTTCGGAAACTCCCTTAGCCCCAGTAGGCTTTGACTTAGCTGGGCCCCTACGGTTGCTGACAACTCCTTGAGGCGCGCCGGAACATTGCGCGCCGTCGACGACTTGGCCTCGGTACGGACAATTACCGGACGGTCGGACAACGAGGTACCCCTTGCTCGCCGTCCGCAAGCCCGCGCTTACGGTGGCCAAACCTAATTGGGCTTGCGGATATCGAGCACGTGCGTATATTGTTTATTTATTGTTTTTATTGTACAAAATACAGGACAAACATTATTAAAAATGTGTGTAGTGTAGGTATGTATGTGTAGTGTATCGCACTGGGCAATTTCTTACAGATAACCTTTGGATGGATTGAAAGAAATGAGATAGATATTCGACTCGCCTGTTGGGCCAGTGGTTAGTGGCCCTGACTGCTAAGCCAGAGGTCGTGGGTTCGATTCCTACCCAGGACAAATGTTTATGTGATGAGCATGATCATTTGTTCTGTGTCTAGGTGTAATTTATCTATAATTTATTTTTAGAAATATATAAGTATGTTTATCAGTTGTCTATAAGTACCCATAACACAAGCTCTGCTTAGCTTGGGATTTGACGGCGTTGTGTGGTAGTCGTGGAATATTATTATTATTATTATATACCACGCATTTCAATAAATACTTGTATGAAATGGACATTTACGGGGGATACGCGTGCGGAGCAATCCCGCATGCGTGATCAAAACTTTACATTACCGTATTTAAAAGCACCCTAAGAAGATGAAACGGGTATCCAAAGTTTGTATGGAGAAATCAACTTTTACACGGACGAAGCCGATAGCAGAAGCTAGTGTTCACATAAACCATAAAAAGTTTAGTTAAAGGTCATCAAACACAATTCATCTCCGCAAGCGCTGCAAAACTTTATTTGATTATCTACTGAATTTCATTTCAACCCTAAACGAAAAAATGCGTGAAATGAAACCATTTTACATTTCACATACAATTCGGTGGCATAAAATATTGCACAAAACTCGGTATACACTAAAAGTACCGCTTTATTTCAAATAACAAACAACAGCCACTCGTTTTGGTACTTTTCAAAATGTGCTAAAATAAAATGAAAATCGGCGCGACCATTTTGTTTTGAGCTCAGTTTTTCTCGCATTTTGCTAGCGTCACACCTACTGGGAGATGCGTAAAACAAAGTTTAAGGGATGCGCGGAACTATTTTTTATCGACAGAATATTTTTTATTTACTTTTGAAAGGAAAACTTTTTAAGTTGAACTGAGCAAGTGACTTGACTAAGTGTTAGTGGGTCGTCTTAGAGGCGGATTTGAGCATTTTATTTTACGAGTATGATGGTTTTCTAAAATGACGTTCACTAGGTGGCAGCACTGAGTTGTCAGGTCCGGGCACCTGTCAAAACACTTACGTTAATGTTAAGGTGAACGCACACGTATCCGAACCGAACGCACCGGACGAATCGAATAAATTTTACTTTATACTGGAGTTCTTCCGGATTCGAGCGATTCGGCGCGAAAATATTGAATTCACCGACATTTAGAGTCATAAAAATAAAAGATTCGGTTTTACTCCTTGACTGTACTAATGAGAAAATTTGACAGTCGGTCTAGTCAACCTATTCAAACTGAGACAGGGTCGAGTGGTCCCGCGGACCCATGTCGTGAGGGTCCAGTTGACCACAGACTCTTAGCAAAAATATGACATTTTATCTTTCGTAAAATAGACAGACACAAAATATCGCAAGAAAGAATCTAAAAAAATACCCTTGTTATCTTCAGTTGACGCCTAAACACCAAGAAACTTTTATTAAAAAATAAAAAAGACTTGCTGCTATTGTTCATGCGGAAAACGTTTTCATCAAGTCAAGTTGAAAGGTCTTTACAAATTATGGCGACAAAAATAAATTTAAAAAATATGAAAACCATTTCAATTCGCGAAGTTAAAAGAACTGGGCAATGCCGTTTTTAGGGTTCCGTACCCGTGGGTGCCAGCGGGACCCTGTTACTTAACTCCCGCTGTCCGTCTTCGTCCTTTTGTCAGCGGGCTGTATCTCAGAAACCGTAAGGCCTCCCCCACATTAGGCGCGCGCGTTCCTCGGTCGTGTGAGCGACGCAAGCGCGCTGCGTAAAAGTCGCGTGTTGCCGCCGTGTGACGTGTGTGCAGCGAGCGTGCGGCGGAAGGGGTCAGAAGAATGCAACTCGAGCATCGCGCACGTCTAATGTGGGGTCAGCCTAAGAGGTAAAGTGTTGATTTTTTCACAGAATGTGTAATTTCTATTGCCGCTACAACAACAAATAATAAAATAAAAATTAAAGAGGGTTTCCATACAAGAAACGTTATTTGATCGGCTTTTTTTGCTCGATTTTATTTGCTTAATTTTCAACTCGCACTTGCCCAATTTTTTATAGGTCAAAGAAGTGATCAAGATAAGACAAAAAGAGAATTTGTTTTTTACTAAGATTCACCTTTACCGTTTTAAATGGGAAAAAGAAAGGTCATCGAATAGGAAATTAATTTAGCCCTTCGGGTTTTTTGGCGAGATTTCATTCAGTAAAGTCACAAAATATATACTTAGGTAAAGAAGTCAATCTACATACAAAGCGCGCTCGAGCAACGCACACATAGACACCGCTCGCGGACACGATATCTCGGTAGCGTCTCGGTCGGCCCACTTATCGAATAGTTGCGGCTTAAACACTTATTAGTGTGCGTCTACCGAGCGTAGGTATAAAAAGTGAAGTACATACATGAGATTGTCTTCTGTACCTATCTATTTTGTGGTAAAGTTCAGTGGCAGTTTTAATTATTCGCGAATTGATTCGAGGAGTTAAAGATTGTTCGAAGGAGTTATTGTGTCCCCTGAAAAAGGGTAATTGAAGAAACACGTTGGGTTTCACTCAGTAATCGTCTGACAAATATCACTAAATATATAGGTACAGAAGTAAATCTACATACAAAGTGCACTCGAGCAACGCACACATAGACACTGCTCACGGACACGATATCTCAATTTTATAACACAGAATAAAAAAAAATAAAAGCCAATCTATAAAGGTACATAGATTGATCGATAACTCTTTGACGGTTTAAGTGCTTTTGCAACTATTAGCGAGAAAAGCAGCTTATGATGATAAATAACATTTTTAAAAGCAATATTGAACTCAAACTAAAGTGAAACAAAGTTTTTTATTGAATACAATATTTCTCGATATGAAAAGAAAAATATACAACTAACTACCCATCGATCAAGGAAAACATATCTGATTTGTTTTAAAAAGAAAAGTTATGATAGAAGCGTGCATTTAAATTAAAAAAAAAAAGCAAAAGATACTATAAATTACAAGTATTTTATAAAAAGAAAACATTTTTTTACAAAAAACGAGCAAAATATTACTATATTTGATATGAAAAGAAAAATAGATAACTACTCTTTTTTAATTACTCGTATTAAGTCTGAAACTTGTCTCATTGTTTTTGTGGTCACGAATATATATATAATAATATAATATAATATTCCACAACTATCACACAACGCCGTCTAGTCTCAAGCTAAGCAGAGCTTGTGTTATGGGTACTAGACAACTGATAAACATACTTATATATTTCTAAATACATAATATTATAGATAAATTACACCCAGACACAGAACAAATGATCGTGCTCATCACACAAACATTTGTCTTGGGCTAACTAACCATCGTTGTAGGAATACATATCCGATTTGTATTAAAAAGAAAATGTATTTATTTATTTATTAAAACTTCATACAGCATAAAAGTACAATGGCAGACTTAATGCCTTAAGGTAATTCATCTCGACACACATTTTCAGTTTTTCATACAACCGCTCATAACTGATTATGACGTTATTACACACTTTTCATTAGATATTTTGGAAACACAGTATCTTGTGGATATTATCTAGGTTTCTAAAGAAACCAATTTCTAAATTTGTGTAAAACTAATCCAGTAAAACCTCTGAAAATGTCCTATTTTGTATGAACTTTGACACTTATAATTTGCCTAAAAATTAAAAAAGTCAAAAAAGTAATCCTCTAGAGACCTTGCAAATTTTATTAAGATTCTAAATGATGACAACTTTTTCCAAAAACTTTTAAGGGGTTAAAAAAACAGCTATTTCCTGGAGCAAGTTTTGTGAAATATTCGAGTAAATCTCGGAATTACCGAATACTAACAGACTTTTCAGGCGTTATCTCTCTTTTTTTGCGTTGCCTTTTCGTCAAACATCGCGTTGGATTGCGTTAGATGAAGTCTCAAGTTTTTAAACCATTTTCGATGTTGACGATAAGCAAGTGGAAAAGAACCCTCTTAATGGAGCTATGACAAAATCGTTGTTTTTCATTTTTTTTGTGAAATATGTATATGAAAAACTGTTTGAAAAAAAAATACTATCAACTTCAATAAAAAAAATCAAAAAGTATTTTATAAAAAAAAAAAAAAAAAAGAAAGCAAAAAATTACTACAAAGATTACAATTTTTTCTATCGACATAACTAAACATAAAGAACTTTACTCATCGATATATTGTTTCGTATCCCATCCTTACCCCCGAAGGTCACTCCGAGAGGTCATTCCTCTGAATCCAAAGCTTTTTGCCCGACAATAACAGCTAAAACCAGCCCTATTACGGTCTTATTGGGCACTGTAATGTATGTGCCGTTGTAACTCTTGGTTTGAGAGGACAGAGAGTGGAAGCCCTTTAAAAGTAAACTGGAAAACATTGAGTACGTTTTGTTTGTGCAATTGTTTTAAAAGAAAAATGGGAAAACGGAAAAATCGAGAGGGAAAAATGTTTTCCATCTGAAACTTAGCAGTACCAAGCTGAGGTTTATAAAGTTATTTTTAATACACTTACTCGACAACCCGTTATTATCTTACCGCTTTTAAGCACGCAATAGACTGTTTTCCGCACTAGTGCAGAAAAGTGCACGTGCTCTCAGCGCTATAATTTTACTACATGTATCAAAATAGGCTGGCAGCAGACGGCCGATCAATTCCTGTTTATTAATTTATTTGTAAGTATATTGATAAAAATAGTTTGATACACGTGCAAAGTCACTGCAAGCCTCTGCTTCATAACACACTCGCTTACGGTTCGTGCGAATTCCGCCTCGGTCGTAATTACAAACTTTCTGCACTTGTATCTGAATGTACTATTTTTTTGTTTTATTTTATATTATTGCTAGTCTCGCGTCGCGTCTGACCGCTATCTCACCTGATGGTAAGCGATGATGTGGCTGACGATAAAGCACGCTTGCCTAGAAGTAACCTATTTCACATCCCCTAAACTGCACTGATTCAATTGGTCGTTTTCTATAAAGAAAACGGCAAGAAACTCGTGTAATGAAAACTCCCGCTCTTGGGCGAAGCGGAAGATAGTGTCAGACTCTTACTGACTAAAAACCCACCTTGTTCCTTCGTGCTTTCATACCCGGGCTGAGCTACCTCTCGAAACTAAGTCTGGCCCCAGTAGACTTCGACCCAGCTGGGCCCCTGCTGATCTGATACGTCCTTGAACAGGAGAAGTCATGATATGATTTTCCACCATAAAAAAGAACAGAGAGATATACAAGCGAGGCTTTAGTCTAGACAAACACCAACCACAAAAAAAAAACAAGTAATAAAAATCAAATAAAATAAATTCGACTAAATAATTGCCATTTCTCTTTGCCCAGCCAAGTAAAAAGGGTTATCTTAACAAAATCGGACGAATGGCCAATTGAAACAATGAGATGGTTTCAACGGTTTCAACAAATGAGTTTTTATGATCAGATCACTGAAATTGAAATCCCTACAGAGCCCGTTACGCACAATGGCCTCTCACAGAAATTGATTCTTGGTTTTCAATAGTTTGGGGATAAAATATTTTGCTGATTTTTGAGAAAACGATGTGAGTAACAAATTGTTAGCATGAGAATAAATCTGAGTTTTTTATTTGACAACAAATCATAATATGCTAATTTTATTAATAAATCAGAGAAACATCGCAACATAGTAGTCCAGTTGTAATGAGAAAACAAAAATAAGTAGCTTTTTAATTTATTAATATTTAGGGGCTATTTTGTTGAATACGCTACACTCAGGCTCCACGCAAACCTTAATTTCGAGAAAACAAAAATTTTTCATATCTGTCAAAAACAACTAAATCGACCTTTTCTATTTGCAGGATTTATTCAATTTTATTAAAATACTAGCTTTTATCCGCGGCTTCGCCCGTATTAGTAACATACTTTACTCTTTCTCCCACGTTTGACAATTAAAAAAAAATAGCCTATGTCCGTCTCCAGGGTCGCAACTATCTCTGTACCAAAATTCATCAAAATCACTTTTGCCATTTAGGCGTGAAGACGTAACAAACAAATAAACAAACTCACTTTCGCTTTTATAATATTAGTAAGGATTTTTAACCCTTCAGATACCGTCAATTAGAGACACAATAGTAAGACAATAGATGCGCGGCCACCGGTGGTCGCTTGGGGATTCATGAATTAAAGTATCTATTAACAAAAATTTGGATCTGCTGTACTTATCTGAGATTAAAATAAATTATTATTACCTATATTATTTAAGTGTCCACACATGGGCCACAAAAAAGCCACCACAGAAAAAAATACTATAAGCGACCAAAAAAAAGCTACAAGCGGCCGCAAAATAAAAGCTGAAGCGCGCGACAGCTTGTGGCCGGAGAAGCTAGAAGCGGCTTTTTTTGTGGCCCGTGTGCGGTGACACTAAATTTTATTTTATTTTATATATTGTATAGTTAAGAGGATGCAAATCGATACATATTTTCACCGTTTTTCATTTAAAAAAATCCGTTTTCTGTGTTGTGGTATCCATGCTGTATACAACATAATTTTTAGTTTATGCGAAACCTGAATATACTGTTTGTACAGAATCAGTGACTGAATAGATCACAATATCTATAGTTTTTACACCATGTTATATTTTTTCCCCAAAAATATTTAAAAAAGGTCACAAGTTGTACAACATCACCGACACTAAGTACCACAGATCACGGCAGGACATAGCGGACATTAGGAGCTAGCAAACAACGGGGTGCAACTGCAAAACAACCACATTTATTTGCAACACATTTATTGTGCGTACAGCCAAGGAGTGGAATTCCCTGCCGGAGTCTGTGTTTCCTGATAGCTACAACTTAGGGGTCTTTAAGTCAAGAGTGAATAGGTTCATCGTCGCTTACCATCAGGTGAGATGGTGGTCAAACGCAAGCCTACTTATAAAAAAAAAAAAACAACCCTCAGTCCCCTGGATGGCTCGCTGACTATTTATTCAGGGTAGATAGAATATACAGAATAAAGATATGTAATATTAACTCCTTCAATATTATCTATAAATAGAATTAATTTTAATTAAATCCGGTTCTTAGGACAGCTACAAGAGAAAACATTTATTGAAGTGACTCTAAAAATAACTTCACGCGTTCACTTGACTGAATAATGAATGAACGGAATGAACGAAGACAAAATCTGAACGAGTGACTGAATGAATACATAAACACAATGTTTTATGAGATATTCTAGCTTTTGTAACGGTGTAAAAGTGTTTTTATTTTAGATGAAAACTGGAGTTCTACTTTGGATATAATTTTTAATTAACCAAAACGAGGGTAGAATTTTAAATTGTGCTGTGAACCAAAATGGTTGGCCTTTTTAACGGTTAAACTACAAGACCCATTTTGATGAAAATTCACGAGAAAAGTATATTACCTAGAAAAATTCTAATTGCTTTTATTTCGGAAAACTTCGCTTGTTTAAGTCTATATTCTGTTCACAATAACATTAGAAGTTTACAAGTAACAATAAAACCCTAAATAAAAATAAATAAAAAATAATGTTCTGATTAGAAGTCTTAGTGCAAGTAGTTTTTATATTAACGCGATTGAAACTTTTACCGCGTTCAGCACTCTGATTGGTTAAGATCTTGGAGCGGGCCAATCGGAGCGCTGAACGTCATAAACATGTCAATTGCGTTATCGTAAAACAAACTCATACAAGCCACTCTGGGGGTAAGGCCCGTGACGTGTTAAATTGTCAGTTGTTCGCACGCGAGAAAGTGGGATGGAGCTATCTGTATATTAGAATGATCTATATAGGTATAGAATTAATAAATGAATACTAAACATAAATCCTATATAGCTGCCATCTCTTTAACAGTTCAGTTTAGGTCGTAAAATGGATTGCAATGAGAGCTCGTGTTAGGGCCTCTGCTCTCCTCTTTGTTAAGGCTGACACCACATTAGGCGTGAGTGTTCCTCGAGCGTGAGCGCCGCAGTCCTGGTGCCTGCCTTTGCTGCACTGCAGCGTGTGTAAACAGTGCACGCGGCGCGCACGTTGCGCTCGCGTCGTGTTCGTACAACAAAATATATAGGTACAGAAGTCAATCTATATACAAAGCGCGCTCGAGCAACGCACACATAGAGACCACTCACGGACACCATATCTCGGAGCGCCTCGGCCCGCTCGTCAAACAGTTCCAGCTCAAACGCTCATTAGTGTGCGTCCACCGAGCGTAGGTATAAATACATGAGATTGTCTTCTGTAGGTACCTATCTATTTTGTGTGCGCCGGGCCTTGGATCAGGCCATGGTCCGGAGCGAGGAGGAGTGGCAGGCAGGCGCCTTTTTCTGTGAAGCAGTAATGCTAGCAAAGGAGGAGGCCGACCGCATCAGGCAACGGCGCCCTCACCGCCGCGCCGCGGCCGGGATTCCAATCCCGATTTCCAGCCGCCATAGACGCGGGCTCGTGGACGGCAAGCTATGGGTAGCTACCCGCTGTCCAATCGTCCGGTAACTGTCCAAACCGAGCCAAGACGTCGACGGCGCACTGTTCCGCGCGCCTCAAGGAGTTATCAGCAACAGGAGGGGCCCGAGCTGGGTCGAAGCCTATCGGGGCCGGGGTTATCCGAAAGGAAACTTGAGCCCCGGTATGAAGGCTAGAAGGAACGGCGTGGGGTTTTTAGTCAGTAAGAGTCTGACACTATCTCCTGCTCCACCCAAGAGCGGGTTTTGTCATAAGATGATTTTCCCCACTGACAAAAAAAAACCCCTAAACCCGCTATCCCCACCGTGCGCGACTATTTCAGTCAGTCACAGAGCGGACAGTATGCCAAAACTAGAGCCGCGTGTGTACTGCATATGCGCTACACGCTCACTGCACAAATATCATATGGTGGCAATACGCGGCGTTCACGTCGCTCACACGCTCGAGAAACGCGCACGCGGCACGCCTAATGTGGGGGACGCCTTACATATCATAAAATCACCAAGAAATTATTCTTACACAACCAAAAGGTTGTTTCCCTCTGACATCAGTATTCAAGACTAGTGTGTATAAATTTGATTCAAGCAGGGTTCGTCAACCTGTACTTTTGAATAACGTATCGTGTCACTCGATATACATGCGATTCGATACGCTTTTATCTTAAGTCAAAGCATTGGGAATTCGATTTGCAAGTGATGTGGAGTTAGTATATAAGTCAACAGAAACTTTCGAGGTAATATTAAATATCTGTTTCATGAAATCAGCACAAAATTATTTATTTTTATAATTTTCAGAAATTTAATAATTTATTTTTAAGAAAGTTGTCTCAGAGGAACATACTACTAAGATAAAAAGTATCCTATATGTTTTTTTTGGTCATGGTCTAGTCTGTGTTATTATACAGGGTTATTTGCAAAACACTGGCAACCGGTCAGGACTATGTTACTAACATCCTAAACAACAACTTTCGTTCTAATAGTTAGTAGTATATAAAATCCCACTCCGCCTCAGAGCGTCAGAAGTAACTGGATTATTTACTACATTAAAAAAAATCCTCCCCTCCTCTTTTTTACTCCTAAAAAAGAAAAGTGTTTGGCGCTTCAAGTCAAGTCTCCAGTTGACTTGAAGCGCCAAACACTTTTCTACACTAAAACACTTTTCTCATTAAATCAGTACCTGATACCAAGTCATGTTTTAAAGCACTGATTGGTTAAATCAAACTAATAATCAGTGCCGGCGGGCGAAAATTCAGGGGGGCGCCAAGGTCTGCAGTTGAAGTCTCCTGCCTCCCCTAGTGCAAACCCTCAAAACTGTGCTCTACGCTCTGTGCATATGCATATTTTTTATTGAGATTTTTTTAGATGGATTTTTTGAGGGTTTGTGGTCGAGGAGCGACTCTAACGATAGCATTAGAGTCGCTCCTGGACTACACTGTGCTTACGCTTATGATTGGTGCGATACTTCCAATACTCAATACTTTATTGCACCTGGGCGCCACAATATTTTCGCCCGGGATGTCAGTGGCCCTTACGCCGGCACTGCCAATAATAAAGATATTACAAAAAGAAACAATAGACATATACATACCTAGGTTATCACAGAAACTGTATAAACTTTCCTTTTGTTTGATATCCATTTTAAATATAGTTTATCGCTAAAACAAAGCAGGCGTTTATGACATACTTTTGAAAAGATCAAATACGTTTTGTTCTCAAAGTGTTTCATATATTGTTGATACTAACTAGTACACAATAACGAGTTATATTTAACTTTAGTCAGAAGCATTATTGTTAGGGTTTTATTACTTTTACTAGTTGTCCCACGCGGTGTCACTCGTGTTTTTGGCTCCTGACGGCTCTACACCCGTTGGTTATAATAATCAGCCCTTTAATTTTCCCACTGTTGGGGCTCAGGCCTTCTCTCTAGGAGTGGGATCGGGCTGTAATCCACCACGCGAGCCCAGTGCGGGTTGGTGGATGTCACATGTCTTAAATTTTTTGGTATCTATTATATCCGTGATCTCCCCTTTGTCTTCCGGGCGGTCTACAGAGTGGTGACACCCGGGCATCATTTCCGTACGAATCCGGTGCAGGAACCTCTCGAATTTACCATTTTAGGTGAGGATCTGCGTCATACGTAAGCTAAGGACGTCGAGGTCTTTCCAGCCACGCCTCAAAGAGGGGACTTACCGCCATAATTGTGGCGTGCCCAGCACTGGGTTGCGTTAGTCGCTGACGCCATTTCACCAAGAGATCCCGCCGGAGCTCTGTCCGCCATGCCTTGACCTGTCGCGGCAGTGGACTTTCACCCCGGCGCGGCGGCGTTGCATCTCCACGCGCATATCGTGCATGTGTGGAAGGACTGTTGCCTCCAGATCCCACGGTGGTAGGCCAGCAAGAAGGCTCGCCGCTTCGCGGGAGATCGTGCATCCGTATTGCCATGACCCTCTGGCAGGCGTTCAGTATGGTCGCCGGTCGCTTTCGCAGCGATGGCGCCCACACCAGCGCCCCGTAAGGACTGTTGCCTCCAGATCCCATAGTGGCAGACCAACAAGGAGGCTAGCTGCTTCGCTTCGTATTGCCACGACCTTTAAGCATGCGTTCAGCTGGGCCTTCGGTTGCTGACGCAGCGAGCCTGAGCTAGGTTAACAAAAACCTGTGTTTCAGGGCATCACCAGACTACACGATCAGTTTATTTTGATCAGTATGTATAACTTTCAAATTTGAATAGCGCAGGTAACCCTAGACCATTTACCTCAACACAGACTTACTGTTGGAACAATTAAACTTTGCTCAGCCCAAACTAAGACAAACTTAAACAGCATTCATTGAAAGTTAGAATTGTAGGTTAATGAGTTGAGAAAATTCGTCTTACATTATTTTAGCGATTTTTAGGGTTCCATATCTCAAAAGGAAAAAACGGAATCCTTACAGGATCACTTTGTTGTCCGTCTGTCTGCCTGTCAAGACCTTTTATCACGGGAACGCGTGGAGGTATCGAGTTGTCAAAAGATACGGTTGTTTATGTCGCAAAAAAAGTAGGTACATTTTGACATTCTCAATAGAATCAAAATTCCTCAATCCTGAAATATGGCATGATCCGAAGCAAGGTCTCATAGCACAAGTATAGGCAAACATCTGAAAACTGTAGTTACGTCATGAAAGTAAAATTTTCTTTGCGACTCGGAAAAATCTTCTTAACTCAATTCGGGAATTGAACTGTTTATATAGATAACTTGTACAGAACCCTTAGTGCGCGACTCCAACTCGCATTTGCCCAGTTTTTATTGTTACTTTGCGATAGAGGAAATTTCTCTTGCAACAAAAATTACATTGGTGTTCTCTTTTTATGTCAAAAAAAACAACGAATAATCCATTAAAAGAAGAACAAAATCGTTATGAAACATTTTTAGCAAACACGGACACAGCCGGCCACTTTTAGAGGTGGCATCGTCAAAGTACATTTCATAAAAGCTTTACTAGCTTTTGCCCGCTACTTCACCCGCGATCGACAGACGTCCACTGTTGAACATAGGCCTCCCCCAAGTGTCGCAACAATGATCGATCCTGTGCGTCTCGCATCCATCGGATTCCCGCAACTTTCACCAGGTAGGAGGTCCACCTTGTAGGAGGCCTTCCGACGCTGCAAGCATAAAATTATTTTACACTATGTCACTCAGTAGTAAAGCAGCTTTCTATCGGTGAAAAAATTTTAGCAATCGGACCAGTACTGCCAGAGATACATCCTCCAAAAAAAAAAGAACAGTGAACTTTGCCTCTTTTTAATATTATTTCAATTCATATAAACCATTTATTTAGGTATTTGGATTTTATCAGATGCCACTATATTAAAAAAAATTTAATCATTTTAACATTATTCTCAGTTTACAGTTCACAGTAATTGCTCTAAAGCCAATTTTCGTTCCTAAGACCCCAATATAAACCAAATTGTTACATTATTTTCTAGTAAAGAATTTAATAAGACGTATGCATGTCCAGTTAAAAAAGTTCTCAACTGTGTGGTTCTTTCTCCAAAAGACCATCTTGGACTTCAATCTGCATGGTTCTCATATTATTTGACTATTACATGTTTGCTCTATGGACTTTAAAAGAAAAAACTTTGACCCCTGAATTGGTTTCGGTGTTTCTTCTCAGGGTAGTCAGCTAGGAAACACCGGCCTCTAGTTTAAAGTGAAGAAAAAAAAATGTGTAAAAGTACTTAAAAAAAATCTATTTGTAAAATAAATGAAAAAAAAAATGACTTCTCCTCACCTTCCCTTGCCCGCATGCACATCATTTCCGGACGAACTGCCGTCTCAACTCCTCAAGTCGATGGTTTACCGCACTCTATACCACAAATCGTTACATACTCGACACTTAGACCGCCATAAACCGAAGCTACCAATAAGCCGTAAGTTCCATCGTAAATGATTTTCAATCAAGGCCCCGCGCTCGTGTCCCGGCGTCCCGGACTTGTGAAGTGCCGCCATAAGGCCGGGAATGGCCGCTTTTGTCCGACATGATGATGTTCGAAGATAGCTGCCGTTTCTAGATGAGGAAATATGTGGTTCTAGATTTGAGAGTTTTGAAACCTTGTGCCAAAGATTTTATATGTATATCCTACTAGGTTTGTGCCAATATTGGATTGACCATAGAGAGGTGCGATGCGACGATGCGCGAAACCACAGAAGAGATGAAAGAGGCTAGAAAGTAAATACTTTCCGATTTGTACTACAACGAGTGTCGCCGCTTGTCTCCCCCCTTTTAAATCCACTACAGGCAATAAACTAATACGAAAGCGCATTACGCAACTAACAGACCACGCACACTTAGACCGCGAGTTTGCTATTGGTAGTTGAACTATGAGCATTGCCTGACTTTGTGAAGCGACTGCCCCGCCCATGCTATTCTAGCCTCTTTCATGTGTTCTGTGCGCGAAACGTTTAAATTAAAAGACTGTTCTATTTTTAAGCCTCAATGCAAAAAGAGGGGTGTTAAAACTTAGACAGCTTTGTATGTGTGTTTGTCTGCTAGCAAACTAGCTCTTAAACGAGTGCACTGGTTCGGATGCGGTGTTTTTATCTAGCGATGGTTCTTAGAATGTTTTATCTAAATAGGTTCAGCAATTACATTTTTTTTTTTTGCAGTGCTGCGTGTTGCGGGTTCGATTCCTACGCAGAACAAATATTTGTATGTTTTACAGATAGTTACTCAAAAATATCACTAAAAATAATAACTAAGTGATCGTAAACGTTTTTATGATGTGGGCATTATCGATTATATCTACTTTTCAGTAGCAGACTGCAGCCTTGGCCCTCGCGGGGCGTAGTGTTCCACGCGCGCCACAAGGAGTTGTCAGCACCCTACGGTTGCCCAGCAGGGTCGAAGCCTACTGGGGCCATGGGTGATGCGAAACAGATCCCCTCTCCGGAGCCCTAGAACAATAGCAATGAAGGAATTGGAGTGGGTTTTTAATCAATAAAAGTCTGACACTATCTTCAGCTTTGCTCAAGAGCGGAGGATATCCTTAAATAATTTTCACACTTACTGCAGCCTGGATTTTAAGTCCGTTTAGTAATAGAACACTCGCCTTTGTCCTATTAGTCCTATCTAAAGTTGTTTACTCTATTTTTGAATATAAAAACAATTTTTCTATGTTTAAATCAGTAACCACAATTCAATTTTCGTTGTTATAAAAAAAGCAATGCTCATCGGTATGCATAGATTTTTCAATCAAGTTGTAAGCGCGGCCGAGATTTTGAGAAGAATGGACTGAGCAGTACCGCTACACAGTTGCTTGCTCTGTAGAAAGAGACAAAGCGTCTGTGTCTAATACCTGTCTACTTTCTTGTCTGAAGGCTGTCGTGACGAAGGCGACATAGCATGTATATATATAAATATTGTATTTGTATAAAATGTGTTATAATATTGCATCTACCACAATTTCATTGTTCATTGTCATTGCCCATTCCCACCTAAGATAAATGTTTGTGGGATGAGCATGATCACTGGTTTTGTATCTGGGTGCAATTTATCCATAATATGTATGTAAATATTTAGAAATATATAAGTACGATTATCAGTCGTCTAGTAGTTTTTAAACCACAAGCTCTGCTTAGTCTGGCACTAGATGGCGTTGTATGAAAGTCTAAAAACAATGCTCACTCCATTCTTCTTAGTCCATGGATTGTGCCTCCATAAAGGTTCAATCAAAGATTTTATATATCCTAGTACTAGATTGACTACGACAACCTCAAAAGCGTACCTGATAAGGAAAGTCAGAAAGAGTCCTGTCATCTCGTTCTACTAGTGTGTCCATACACTAGCTACATACTAAGGGACAATTTTGCTCAAAAGTTAGTTAAAGATATTTTTGATACATTAAAATAGACATGCAAGTTCAAAAACAATGAATATATATAATATGCTTACCAAAAGGGAACTGAGTTTTCTCTGTAATGACTAGGAAATAGCTGATGTCCGTATATATAATAGCAATATCCTCTTAACCCTTCAGATACCGTCAATTAGAGACACAATAGTAAGACAATAGATGCGCGGCCACCGGTGGTCGCTTGGGGATTCATGAATTAAGCGAGTATGAAATACCTACACTGATAAAAAAATGCCTAATGTCTGTGTACCTACGTAAGATCACTTCTGAACAGCTACACCTATCAGAATAAGGTTTGTCTGAAAGAAAAAACTACTTAGTTTATAATAAAACTAATGTTATTCTTTTATTTTTACTTTATTAAAAATAGACTGATGCGTGACATCAAATTGTACATTTTTTATTACGTTAAATTGCACTTATTAACTAACAAATAAACAATACATTAAATAAATGATCCTCGACTGGTTTATAAATTTATTTATACTAAGTACTAACTACTACTACTAATTATTGCCGATGCCCGTTAGCGCCACAGAGAATTTCCGAAAGGGAAACCATGGTCCTGGAACACAAAGGGCAACTGAAGGACACGGGTAGATTTATTCAGTATAAACCTCAAATAACTTGTCCCGCTCTAAGATGGAGCGTAAGGCGCTCTACCTTAGAGCAGGATAAATTATTGGAGATTTTACCACATCAAAAAAGTCCCCCACTATGTTCGTTTGTCTATATCTGTTTGCAATCAACTCAAAAACTACTGAACGTATTTTTAACAACGGATGAACTTACAAAAGGGTATACAGATGGAATAGAATTAGGTTTTAGTGTTGATTTAACTTTACATCTTCAGACTTAATGAGGCGACTACAAATAAAACTGTTGCTGAAAAAAAAAATTTTAATGGCACAACTTCAAAGCCACTGTTTCCGATGGTTCTCGTTTCTTGGAAATCTACAACAAAACATAAAAAATAATATATTACTAGTAGTTAACGGTAAGCCACATACGTGCAGCATTGCGTGCGGCATTTATTAGGGACTTACCTAAGGACTAAACTTAAAGACAGTAGACTATTATATTTAAAATGAATATAATTCTCGAATGTACTATATCGATGTGGAGAAGATTTTGGAGCGCACGGGCGTCGTTTTAAGAACTGGTCACAGATAACTATATACTGAATTGGTCCGAAGACACGTACCACATGCCGCACCTCTGGCCGCCGCTGCTCGCCGCTTTCCGTTGTGTCATGAGAGCAGCCGAAGATCGCCGAGCAGCCAAAGGCGCCCGATCAACAGAAAAGATAAAATTAGTAAAATTGGGACGCGCTTGATTTATTAAAAAAAAAAAAAATTGTGCCTCAGATATTTAGAAATTTGCTTATAATAATATAAAACTTGAACAGTAGACAATCAAATTTTATAAAATTTAGCACCCAGTCCGTCTTCTGAGTCGTTTATGATGCCCCTTCTCTATGTATTTTTACAGGCAGTTAATATGTTTTCATTCCCGCATGAAATTCAAAACGATGTTTGTTGTCACCCTACATAAATATTTTGTAAATAAAACAGAAAACTTACCAAATAAAATGAAATTCCACAACCAGGATACTCATCACTATTGCGAAACTTTACACAGCAACGTTTTGAACATCTTTTACACTTTATACTTTACTAAACATTGAGATAAAAACAATTAACAATTAAAAATACAACTTTAGCCCTATGAAGCATCAGCCATATTGTTTATTGATGTCAAATTCTGTCAAATTGAAACCTCCTAAATGTTGCCTTTCATAATTTGAAAATTACTACGAATAGCTACTATATCTAAATGAAATCATTATTAAATACAAGAAGAATGCGTATAAAATTTCAAGAAGCAATATTTGAAATAAAATATTTAGTTGCAATTCATTTTATGTTGCATAAACCTATCAAAATGCATGAACACGGACTATTTAACGATAACTGGAACAATTTAAAAACTACCATCTGTTTCTTATTTTTTTCTGGTAGTATGTGAGAAAGGGACACAGAGGATTTATCTTAGTGTCCTGCTCCAGGTCATTTTTCCCTTTTGCGTGTCAATAACACACATGAACTTAATGCTAATGAGAATAAAGAACACTTTAGACAGTTTAATATTTCTTCGTAGTCAATCTAGTCTACTCTAGTAGGATATATAAAATCTTTGGGTTCAATATCAGATGTTACTCGGCCAGTAAAATGGCTGCCTTTTGTCAGGAGTAGAGCATACGGTAATGAGCGGTCTTTTGTCAAGAGATAGCCTGATGATGCTCTTCGTTTTCGAGATATAGATTTATATTTTACGGAGTTCAGTAGGTAGGAAGCAAAATATTTTATGACAAAGCTTAGGATTTTATTATGTTTTCAAGACGGTAGAAAAATCCTCCCGATATAAGGACATTCATAAAGCTAGAACTACATTAGACATGTGTTCACGTGGAATAAGTCTGATTTGTACGTAAAACTAGTTGTACGTAGTCTAGTTGCCATGTAAAATGTATGGAGACCAACGCGCCCTGATCGGCGTACGTGGCACACGTGTTTGTAGTGTTGTTCTAAAGGAATTTTTCTACACAAGTAGCATATAGTCGCCCGAAAACTGACATTTCATCAAAAAGAAAATTGAGAACCCGATCTAGGGATTCTCGAAAATATACACATAAAGTTTCATCCAAATCCAATTATGTGGGAAAACAAACGCACAGAAGAATTATATATACTTAAAAAGAAATAAATAAGTACTTACTCATACACAATATACACTTGTATATTAGACTAGCTGCTGCCCGCGACGTCGTCTGCGTGAAGGCTCTACAGCACCAAAAATACCTTGCAAAAAAAAACTAAAATATAAGGTTTTTTTGCAAGTGAAGAGAGTTATATGGGAATTCTGCTGCGTTCAGTCATAAGATGTGACTGAAGGAAATAGAGAAAATAATGCAGGAATACATTCCAGGACATAAAAGAGTAAAAATACATACAAAGGTATAATACTTTACAACACTTCCCTATAAACTGACCAACGCAGTTATGCTGCCAGGAGCCAAAATGTAAAGACAGTCAGGACTGGTGACGCGGAAGCAAGCAACGTACAGTTGCCCGTGTGAGAAGCAACTCGTCCTGAGGGCGACACCCACTGCCCTCAGTGTCTGCCCCTGTGACTTATTGATGGTCATCACGAAGCAAATACCTACTCACGGGGAACCGTACGCGCTTGAATCGGAACGGGAAGTTATGAGGTATGAGGGAAATGCGTTTTATAAATACTGCCTCGCCGACGCCACAACCCAAAAGAATTTCCGCTTCAATGGTGTGTCTGTGGAGCGTGATAACTTTAAGGCGAATCCCGTTACACAACTTCGGAGGAGATAGGTTCCGAAGAAGCATAATCACCTTCCAGCATAATCACGAAGAGCACCTTCCAGCATAATCAAGAAGCATAATCACCTTCCACCACCTTCAGCTTGATGGTATGCGCTGGAAGTCCACTCGCTGACAGGGAGTTCAGAAATCCCACGGGATAATCTGTGTTTTTTTTGTCGACGGGGAAAATCATCTTATGACAAAACCCGCTCTTGGTTGAAGCGGGAGATAGTGTCAGACCCTTACTGACTAAAAACCCCGCGCCTTTCCTTCTAGCCTTCATACCGGGCTCTAGTTTCCTTTCGGATAACCCCGAACCCGGTAGGCACGGGATAATGTGTGGTGTCATCTTGCACGACGACAGTGTTTACCGAAGTGTAGACTACTTCTCATTACCCTCAGTTTCCAAGAGAATGCATTCGTTAATTGGTGCAGCATTTTTGGGCTCACACATCCAAGAATTCTGCTGGTGCGGTATACGACTGATGTCCCCGTACACACAGCGAATGAGTTCTTCTAAGCTGGTTTCCACTCTACCGAGAGACTCTGGAAGCATCACCTTTACACCTCTGTCTTCTGGTAGAGTGCCTTCGCCAAGACTTAGAAGGACATCGGACAATTCTCGAGCACGTGCATTGCCATCGAGCCGAGCTCTCATATAAATGGTCAAGCGCAGCGTACGAACTTATGACCACAACGAAGATCTGGTTTTGCAAAATGATTTCAAGGACGGTGTCGTAAATTTGTTTTTGCTCTGAATAAGCGATATGGTAATTTCGTATGGTGGTCACGGTGGTCATTTCGCCCGGATCGTAATTGGTCTCGGCGTTATACTCCCGATTTCCACGGTCTTGATGCGATAATGATTGGGGAGCTGGTAACCCATAATTAATCAGTGGATTGCCGCCGATAGAAATTACCACATCTTGAAGTGAACTGAGACAGGTGTTCAGCACGCGTTCATCAATTTCTTTGACTTCATCTCCAGTAGCACGCTTCAAAGCTCGTAGAAAATCTTCAGACAGATGATGGCGATACTTCTCCCACGAAGCTACCGGGTTCGTGACTCCACAAAACACCAAGATGACGGCAAACAGATGACGCATGCGGCTGGGACTGTTACTGACGCTCGCCGCGAGGGTGTCATCCCAATTTTTGTCACGGTCGGGAAGGTGACGTGCTACTCAGGCTGCGCGGTAAGTGGGATACTCCACGCCATCAAATGTCTTCAGAAAAGCGAAAGATGTTGGCCATCGGACAGTGTGAAGTAACAACCGCAGAAAATAGCATTCGCCATTATTCGGATGCACGGTATAAACCCTACCCAACGCGGTGTCCTTGAAAATTCCCGGAAAACCTTCCACAGCACCTCCTCGTTGATGTAGGTGAAATACACCCCTTTGCTTGTCGTAAGTGTAATATGAAGGCACCTCGTCATACGTAAGGGATCTCGCAAATTAGTCGACTTTACAGAGCCTGAAAAATTTTAACAGAGTTGGTTGTCGCGGATTTTCCAAGCGCTCAGCAACGTTTTCGGGATCAAAATATATGCGCTGCCGTTTCTTCTCTAGGTGGACGTCTACATGTATGACGGTAGGATGCCTGTCATGTATATAGAACGCCAGTATCCGCCAAACCACTTCAAACGTGCTGATGTAGCGACCGACCGTTATCAGAGCTCTGTAAAGCAAACGTCGCTTGATCGCTCCTTTTGTTGGAAAAGGAAACATTTTTATGGTGAAAAATTATTATGACTTTACACTATTTTAACATAAAATAAATGTCTCCGAGTGAGTAAAGTTTATAATTAGGCATACGACATGAAAATATTATTAATTGCCAAGCAATAATCACATAGATTAATAGGTACCGAACAAAAGAATTTATTTTGTACTAACTACATGAAATTGATGATCATCAATGAACATAACTCTTTTGTAATACTTAAGACAGCATTTTTATTAAATTGTCTTCTTCAACTCTGCTCAAGATTTTGAGAGTTTTGTTGGAACTTGAATTTGTCAAAACGAAATATGCGATACAACTTTTATGAAGAAAATGTACATTGCCATCTATGAATTTTAAGAATAACTAACTACTAACCTTGCCAACATAATCAAATTTAAATTATTAATTTCCAAAAAGTGTCATGTAACTTGATTTGATTTTTATGAAATCTCATAGATGGCGCTGTTTTAAAATTTTCTTTATACTACTAACATTAATTAAAATAACTGTTTCTCTGCCCAAGTTACTTAATTGGCGTAGTTTTTATAGTGTAAAGCTAGATAATAGTATGGCTTACTCAAAAACAACATTTAAATATGCGTCGTTAGATTACACGCTGTCACAGGATGTGTAAGAAAAATAAACATTCACAGCTCCTCCCCCGTAGGTGATAGCGTGATAATATGTAGCCTATATGTTGACCCGACCTGTTAGTAATATTTATGCAAAATTTGAAGTAAATCTGTGCAGTACTTTTTGAGATTAGCCCGGACATACATACAGACAAACAGACAAACAGACAAACAGACAAAAATTCTAAAAACTATATTTTTGACTTCGATATCGATTGTAGATCACGCTCCAAGTATTCTTTTAAAAAAATATTCAATGTACAGTTTTGACTTTCCTACGATTTTATTATATGTATAGATAAGTATACTATATATTGTGTTTATTTTATCTATTACATACTTTTGTCCCCTTATTTTCTTTAACTTCTGTTCTATGACTTTTTACAAAACATAACACATTTACGAAAAACAAACCTTCATTGTTTTGGTTGTTCTATCTAACACATTTCAACTCTGTATTTTGCTGTACCCACCTACGCCTCCAGCGTATTCTGTATGTTCCCCGCTCCCCACCGCTATTGTACTATCGCTTGCTTCCCATAGACTTCGTAACATTTAGCACATTCAATTTAAATATTTTTATACTTGTATGAAAATGTGATGAATCAATTTTGAAAATCATAGAACAAAGTTTTTGTTTATGATGTTAGTAATACAGTCCTGCAAGGTTGTTAGTGTTTTACAAATAACTCTGTATAAAAAAAAATTGGTTTAAAAGTTATATGCTGACAAATGCAAGCTACAAAAAAAAAAGAAACTTTAGCTCTCGTAATTTTTATTTCGCTGATATAAGCTCTTTATAAACCTGACTAAGATCTTTCTCTTTTATATTTTATCGTTCATAAAAACGGTCGTAAATAATTTTCAATCACGGGTCGAGTTTTCAGCGATTCTTCGAATCGTCACGTTATCTTGATAATAGACTGTGATGCTAAAAAAAAATAAAAATATTTTACAAAATATTTTTAAAATGTGGGATCCCGCACCATATTTTTGGGATCAGAAATGCGGGATCCCGCACGTCTGCAAGATTGTTTTTTTTTTATTTGATTGAGACGGGCGCGCCGTTCGGATTGTTATTATTACACCCAACACAGCCTTATTAATAAGTAAGTGATGTTACTTACTATACATGGAACTCGTGATTTTTCTATAATACTAGCTTTTGCCCGCGCAGCTTCGCTACCGCTCTTAGATACTATGCTCTACTATACCCTACTCTACCCTACCTTACTCTACACTACTCTACCCTACCTTACTCTACACTACTCTACCCTACCGTACCCTACTATACCCTACCAAACTTCACATAAACCATCTACTAAATAGTCCGAACAAAGCCTAAACATTTGGTTTGGATAGGTGAGCCCGTTCTTGAGTTATAAAATAACAACGAAAAGTGGCATTGATTTATATATATATAGATTTATATGTACTTATAGAAAATAATTTTGGTTTTTTTTTACCTTACAATTTTTAATTTCGTGAGTCCTGTATCGTTTGAACGGAACGTCAATAGTCAATATCAGTTTTGGGAGGTACTCGTAACTTTTTCTTTTCTCGTGGTTCCCGCGCGAACCGCAGGGTTAATGCGGGATCTCGATGCGGGATAACCCAGCAAAACGAACCATGTAGGCTGCTTATGCAGTACAGTCGGTTATTGTCACGCTATAAAACTCTACGTGTATCATCATTGTCTCTCCTCGCACCTGGCGATGCAAGCGTGATAAATTTAACACAAGTGAGTAAGACTTTGTGTGTGTACCGCTGCATTGTGATTCATTGACGTCAAAGTATTTCTGTAAAAATAAGAGCAAGCACAATATTTTGTGCGGGGTCGCTGTAAAGATGACGCATTAGATGCTGAAATTATTTTTTATATACTTCCTAAAAAACTGGCTCTTCATCATGATGATGAAGTCCGCCTGCCACTCCTCCTCGCTCCGGACCATGGCCTGACCCAAGGTCTGGCGCGAGAGGTCTCCGCCACCAACAACTGCCTACTGGTGGTAATGACCTCGAGTTTTGTAGGTGCATCTCGCATCCATCGGATTTATTTATTTTATTTTTTTTTTCATCCTTCATCCATCGGATTTATTTATTTATTCATTATCTGCCAGTCGACCTTAGGGATTCTCGCAACCTTTACCTAGTCATCGACCCACCTTGTAGGAGGCCTTCCACCGCTACGTCTTCCGGTACGCGGTCGCCACTCCAGCACCTTTCGGCTCCAACGGCCATCTCTGCGAGCAATGTGCCCTGCCCATTGCCACTTAAGTTTGGCGATTATTCGTGCTATGTCGGTAACCTTCGTTCTTCTGCGGATATCTTCATTCCCATTCATCATTCATTGATTCGATCACGCAAAGGAACTCCGAGCATAGCCCTTGATGAGGCCCATTGTAAGCGACCACGTTTCGGAGCCATATTATTATGTCATCACTGACAACACAGACTGTCTTCTTGGGACACTGTGGTATGTTGGACGACTGGCTCTTAATGCATTATAATTAGGTTCAACATGCAATGTATATCGCCCTAGTGCTTTTTACTTTGCCTGTGTAAACACGAGAGTGCATATTAAATCTAATTATATAGCGATGAGAGCCACTTTTCAAGTAAGTGTATTGAATAACGTCGTTAGATACTCGTGGGTCGCTGCAGCATTCAGTTCCATTTTGTTTTGGTGGGCAAAAATCATCCAATGACAACCCCCGCTCTTGGGTGGAGCGGGAGATAGTGTCAGACTCTTACTGACTAAAACTCATCCCGTTCCATATAGCCTTCATACCGGGGCTCGAGCGCCCTTTCGGATAACCCTGGCCCCAGTAGGCATCGATCCGGCTGAGCCCCTCCTGTTGCCGATGAGGCGCACGGGAACAGTACGCGCCTTCGACGTCTTGGGCTCGGCCCAGACAGTTACCGGACGGTCGGACAGCGAGCTACCCATGGCTCGCCGTCCGCGAGTCCGCATGCTGAAATGATGATGATGATAGTCCCAAAATAACCGCTTGCAATCGTTACCCCTTTCCATCTCGTTCTAAAGTGTCAACATTAACAGGAGTTCGCAGTTAGTTAACCTAATTTGTTGTCTCGTACGTGTCCACCATTTTGATCACTCACTGTGACCGCTACTGCTCACAAATAAATTATATCATTAAATGTTCTCCGAGTTAATTTGCCACTTGTCTGCACCTTTTTGTTGCGACGTTCGTTTTTTAGACAAAGGATCGTGTAAGAAAGAAACTTTGCCTACAGCGGTCTTCCCGTCCGATTATAATTTAGGTGTCTTCAAGCTAGACTGAATAGGCTCTTAATAAACTAGTGCGCCTCACCATCAACGATTGCGTCATTGCTTCAGGTGGGATCACAGTCGACTAGTTTATATCATTAAAAACTGTTTTCCAGAATGTTGTTTTGACTGGCCTGTTAGTCTAGTGGTTAGTGGCCCTGACTAGGCTGTTATGCCGGAGGTCGTAGGTTCATTTTTATCAAGACAAATGTTTGTGTGCTCAGCACAATCATTGGTTATACGTCTGGGTGGAATATATCTATAACTAGCTTTTGCCTGCGGCTTCGCACGCGTTCATAAATTATAGCTAATGTCACTCAGGAATAACGCATTTTTCTATCGGAGAAAAAATTTAAGCAATCGGACCAGTACCTCCTAGAAAATATTGAATATTCTACGTCCGTCTCCTGGTTCTAAGCTACCTCTCCACCAATTTTTAGCTAAGTCGGTTCAGCCGTTCTTGAGTTATAAATAGTGTAACTAATATGACTTTCTTTTATATACTATACAACACTTTCTTTTATTAACAGCTTTTGCTCGCGGTTCACTCGCGTATATAAAATATAGTCTTTGCCACTGAGGAATAAAGCAGCTTTCTGTCGGTGAAATAATTTCAGTAATCGAACCAGTATTTTCAAAGATTATCTCTTACTAACGAAAAAACATGAGAACAAAAAAAATACCTATTAATCAAAAAGCAACCTACGAGTATGTCCGTCTCCTGGTTCTAAGTTACCTCTCCACCAACTTTCAGCCAAATCGGTTCAGCCGTTCATGAGTTATAAGTAGTGTAACTAACATGACTTTCTTTTATAACTATAGATATACCTATTGTATGTGCATTCCACGTAGAGTTGTAGGTATTTTGATTTTCTGCATTGAAAAAGGAACTAATGTGACAATTTCAATTGCTATTGGACAGTCTATATTGTATTCTATTATTAAAATATTTATCTTAAGACTTCTAAAATAAGAAAATGAAACATAATTAGAACTAGCCATGAATGCATTACAAAGATGATAATGTTGCGCTAAGTTTCCATTTCTAAGATTTGTAAATTCATTTTATTTTATTATTGCCATTAACGAAGCTCACAAACATAAGTCGAAATGATGTTGGCAAGAAAGAGCTATGTTTAACGCTTGATTTACCAAACATAAAACACCCAAATTGACTTAAAAAAAAATAACTGGCTACTACTCATACTATGGTTAAATATGTGCTATAATAATATTTCAAGTTGTTTCATTATTTTGTTCAAAAAAAGCATACAAATATGCGCTAATAATTTGCCGCGGGTGAATTTTTACAAGAATCCAGCCTTAATCAAGCAAAACTATCTATATGTTTTTCCTAATTCTTATAGTTAAGTTTAATAACTTAATAAAATATTGTTTAATATCTTCTGCTAACGTTTAAGCTAAACTAACTTTTATTTCAGTTTATCTAGATCTCAATTAGGTACAAGTCAATCTACATACAAAGCTGGCTCGCGAGTGGCGCAATTGTCAGATCTGCCCCCCTAGCCAAGTTACAACCGTTTCGCTTGCGTCGAACGCTTCGAGATGGCCACGTACCCAATTCTTTTGTTCTGAACACGTGACTGAGCATTGAGACGACGTCATTTTCGTACATTTGAAGCTTTCTACTAGCGTTAACTATTGTAGATTAGCAACTTGGCTAGGGGTACTGCCCCCCTAGCCAAGTTACAACCGTTTCGCTTGCGTCGAACGCTTCGAGTAGGCCACGTACCCAATTCTTTTGTTCTGACCACGTGACTGAGCATTGAGATGACGTCATTCCCATACATTTGAAACTTTCTAATAGCGTTAACTATTACAGATAAGCAACTTGGCTAGGAAGGCTGGACGCACCATTATTCCACAACCAAGCCATACTTCCTTGCTCCACTTACCAAGTTCAATTAATTGAACAGTTCATTAAATTAAAACTTACGCATACTGCGGTGACCACCGATGCTCTTAATTACAAAGCTCTGTATCGAACTGCAACAGAACAAGTATCCGAGTTGCGCATATAAGCGAATAGCAACCTACCGCAAATACTTCAAGTCGCTACACTGAAATGTAGGGCCAGGGAATAAGCGGCTGGGCTGCGGGATTATCCTAAACTCCTAAGCTTTATACTAAGTACACGCGAAGTGGCCGTTAGAGCTTCAATTTTTTTGACTGGCCTGTTGGTCTAGTGGTTAGTGACCCTGACTGCTTGCTGCAGGTCGTGGGTTCGATTCCCACCCAGGACAAATGTTTGTGTGATGAGCATAATCATTTGTTTTGTAGAAATATATAAGTATGTTTATCAGTTGTCTAGTACCTACTCAATACTCATAACACAAGCTCTGCTTAGCTTGGGACTAGACGGCGTTGTGTGATAGTTGTGGAATAAAAAAAAAATGGTCAATAAAGAAATGTGTGGCTTGATCTTTTTTTTTTAACCCTTCAGATACCGTCAATTAGAGACACAATAGTAAGACAATAGATGCGCGGCCACCGGTGGTCGCTTGGGGATTCATGAATTAAAACAAGCCACGGTATCGCAAAGATTTGCATGAAAATATCAAACCAAGTTGGTTTGATATTTTCATGCAAATCTTCCAGCGTCAGCTTCCCTTCATCAATCAAATCAAAAGCATTTATTTCAAATAGATCATCTACGGGCACTTTTGAATTGTCACATGTCTGTCAGTCCAAAAAAAAGGGAAAATAACTTAAATAACACGTTACAAAGTGTAAATCTCTATGGAGAAGAACGTGCAAGAAACTCCATGGACACTTAAGGCCGCACCGCACCCACGTGCGGTTTGTCACGTATGCCTCTACTTTCTTTATGTTAATTGTTGGTTCGATTTACGCCGTTTCGCTTCGCGATCGCGTTTGCGTTGAATTATTACATTGGATACCGCGTAATCAGTATTTAAATTATGCATAGGTGCCTATAGATATAGCTTTTATAATTTGTATTTATTTATTTATGGCACACTAATGAATGACAATTAAACTTAAAATCTAGAGTGAATTTGTCACTTACAACTTACAAGTGTGATCTTACAAAAAAATCGTGTTTTAAGATAAATTAAGGCTAAAAAAAATAACTATTTGGTTCCTTATTATTTTTACTATAATAAAATTTTATTTGGATATAATCAGTACCTTGCTTTGTGGCCCAACTGCAAGTGAACGCGAGAGCAAATCGAAGCAAGTTTGAAGCACGCAAGTTTAATAGAAGCGAGGACCGCAGCATGTGCTAATTATTGAAGAACTCTGCTGATCATGCCAGGAATGTTGGAGTTGTTTTTGAAGCGAGAAATTCAACACACTGCCACCTACATCCTTGTTATTTAAAACGGGTAATATGTATTTAACTGTAATTCAATTTATTCCTGTTTTCTACTAGAAAATATGATGGGTTTCACCAAAAAAATACTAATTGTAAACTAAAATATGCTCTTCTAGGTGGTTTAAAAAACAACCACGAAAGGGATGATGGGATCTAATGAACAAGTGAAGCAAGCAAACACAGACGATGAGTTTCATAATCATCATTTCAGCCGAAAAACGTCCACTGTTGGACATTCTGTGCGTCTCGCAACCATCGGATTGCCGCGACCCTGACCAGGTGATTGGTCAGCTCGCTATCCGACCGCTCGGTAATTGTCCGGACTGAGCCCAAGTCGTCGACGGCGCGCACTGTTCCCGCGCGCCTCAAGGAGTTGTCAGCAACAGCAGGGGCCCAGCTGGGTCGAAGCCTACTGGGGCCAGGGTTAGCTCCGAAAGGTAGCTCATCACCGATACGAAAGGCAACAAAGGAACAGGAGTGGGCTTTTAGTCAGTAAAAGTCTGACACTATCTCCCGCTCCGCCCAAGTGCGGGGGCAGTGAACAGTATTTACCCACCGGAAAAACCCAGGTCATTGGTCTACCTGGTAAAGTGTAACAGGCATAGCAAAGGTCAAAGGTTGGCCGCCAATCTCAGCTGTCTACAGGCAATTTTTGATCGATGAGATTCTAACGAGACACCGACGTAGGTACAAGATGGTATAGAACAGCTCTAAAAATAACTTATCGATGAGAAAGTAAGTTGGAACCTTTTCATACATTTCTCTTAATTATATTAACGATGTCCAAAGGTAAGCAACGTTTGGTGAGGTCAGTTTGTGGATGGGTGACCATCCTAACATACCGAGTTCGTAAAGTAGTTCTTCCGTGTTTCGGAAAGCATGTTTAGCCGTTGGTTTTTGATAATGGTGATAGACGGTTCGAAGCCAGAAAATCTGCCATCAGTCTTGTCTAGGAGTAAAGTGATACTCAATTACTGGGTTGTGGAGATGAGTATCAGTATGTTACAAGAGACTGCATACCTTGCAGTCGCTTGTAACATACTGATACTCAGCTGCATCTGCTTAGATTGGAAGCCGACTCTAACTTATACCTTCTCTTCCTTGCGTCGTATGAATCCTTAATGCTGAGGGTTGAATATAGAACCTCTCTGCTTCATCACTTTAACTTTTATGATATTCTACCATCTATTTCTGTCTCTGGTGGTGTGAAGGGCTTTTTATATCGCACTATTTCTATGCCCTCACTTTTTTTTTCCTTTAGACCATGTCATGTTGACGCTTCTGAATATCGATTGTTCGAGTTGCATTCTGCCTGTTTTCATATTTACCTGGTTTCCTAATCATCCAACTTAGAGTTGGGCAGCCATATTTCCAAACCCATATACATATTCCAAACCCACATAGTGGCTATGCTGGAAAAATTACAAAGCTTAACTTCTAGCGCTATACTATTCTAAGACATACACAGTAGCGCTGCAAAATTAAGATAAATATTTCGGGAAATAACTTTCCGGTTTCCGGATATCGACTTCAGCACAGCCACGTGTATTATTCACGTTTAAGAACCGTATAAATTGTATAAATCCGACTTTTACTAGTTTTAGACTTTGCCATTTTCCCCAAGGATTGCAGGGTTCCGTAAATTTGGAATTTCACAATACTTTCTGGGTGATATAAAATAACCGTAAAAAGAATTTAAAGTCAGGTTACATTACTACATTTTCATTGGCTTCATTACTAAAAACTTAACATATTTCAACATTTTTAATTCGGTCTTGTATGCAATGCAATATCATTTCAGTATCGTTCTTATAGCCTTAATATGAAGTGTTAAAATGTCAGGCGTGCGAAAGACCCTTTAACAGTTCAGATTAGGTCGTCAAATGGATCGCATTAAGAGTTCGTGGTAAGGTCTCAGAACTTAGGGTAGTGTACTTGTTTTCAAGAATAGGTTTCCTAGCCACTAATGATTCAAAAATTCAAAGCATTTTATTTCAAACTAGCTTTTGACCGCAGCTTCATAAAATATAGCTTATGCCATTCAGAAATAAAGCAGCTGTCTAGCGGTGGATTTTTTTAGCAATCGGACCAGAAATTACCTCCCACAAACAAAAAACCAATAAAAAAAACAAACTTTACCTTTTTATAATATAAGTATAGAAGTGTAGATAAACCATTTACAGTGCGTTTCACTTAAGAAGTTCCTTTGCCGTAATGTTGGTAATTCGGAAAAACAGTGTTGCAATATTTTTAGCAATTAAATTACTTAATACTAGGGAGATTAACTGATGCTTCGTTACTTTTAATAATTGCCTTCCTTTGTTTTTTTTTTTAACTATTTTTAAATAAAGTATAGGACGCTGGGCTCCATTCCGATTGTCCTGCAATTCTTTCAAACACCGAGAACGCCACGCCGCAATATCGTACCTCTCTATTAACAACTTGCTTTTTTTAAATAAAATCCCATTCGTGAAACGCACTGTACAGTGCGTTTCACTTAAGACGTTCCTTTGGCGTAATGTTGGCTCCCCTGTCTGTCTACACAAAAAAGAAGGGAAAAAGGAAAGAGTTGCCTACTCTACCAAAATTGTTCCCCGAAATGCGAAACGAAATCGATTTTAACGGCAGTCGCAACACTTTTTGGAGAATTATGAGTGGAATGGGGTTTTATTTCAAAAAAGCAGGTCTAAACGGAAGTTGTTAATAGAGGGGTACGATATTGTGGCGTGACGTTTTCGGTATTTGAAAGAATTGCAGGACAATCGGAATGGAGTCCTATACTTTATTCAAAAATAGTTAAAAAAAAAACAATTGTTAAAAGTATCATAGTATCACTTAATTTCCCTAATATTAAGTCATTTAATTGCTAAAAATATTGCAACATTGTTTTTAGGTATCGCCAACATTACGGCAAAGGAACTTCTTAAGTGAAACGCACTGTACAGGCACTTTAGAAATGTCAAGAAGTCAGTCAGAGAGAAAATAAAAATAATGCACATTCCAAAGCGTAGAGATCTCTATGGAGAAGACTATGCAAGAAACTCCATGGACACTCTTTTCCCTTCAAACTTGCATACCTACCTACAAAGTACGATGAAAAGAAACAACTGTTGCAATACTATAATAATTCAAATGTTGTTCTCATTGCTTTTTAAAATGATTAGGCAATTTTATTTATAGTGTCTCTTGCTTCTTCTCTGATCACAAAACTTAAACTATTGTAAAGCCATACCTCCAAGCTTTAATACGAAATACTGTATGCCTGTGTACATGAATATATTTTGTTAGGGCAAAGCTCTATACAAATTGCGGCAAGTCCTTTTATGATGTTGGCCTTCAGCTGACGCTACCTCACACTAAAAATAACTTGTTATTATTATTATCAAAATTGAATTTTTATTCGTAACTACTTAAAGTTAGAACTTCGTACAAGGGCCTCCGATGGCCTGCACGTGCTTGGAATAAATACTTAAACTTCTTCAATAAAAAACTAAAACTTTCCCAACACAATTTGTTGGGGCGCAAGTGAAGCATTTGTGAAACTAAATTGGCGTAAGTCGACAGCTTTTGTGGCTGTATCATGTTATTAAATGTGTTAGCTTGTGATTCCAAGTTTTAGTTTTTTTATATATTTTGCTAGCTTTAACCCGCTTGTTGGTCTGCATAAACTTTATATTTACCACTACTACTACTCGTATAATGTAGGTACCAAATCATTATGTGTACGGGATTTAGGAACAGATACTAAAAAACTTCAGGCAAAACATTTAGTTTCATAGACTAGTTTGATTTATTGATGCAAGTATACAATAAAACAAGTCGACCGTAAATCCAAAGTAAACGGCAGAGGTGTGAAACATTTTCAACCTAAGCTAATACGATATTAGCACCCAGCAAAAAACCCATCAAAAAAGAGAATGGGTATTCTAGACCCACGGCTATATCTAATAGTAGAAAACTAGTAGATACAGCCGTGGGTGGCACCGTGTTTGAAAGCTAATGAAACGCAGCGTTGGAAGGCCTCCCATCAGGTGGACCGATGACCTGGTCAGAGCCGCGGGAATCCGATGGATGCGTGACGCACAGGACCGGTCGTTATGGCGACGCTTGGGGGAGGCCTATGACCAACTGTGGATGTCTTACGTTACGGCTGATATGATGATGATGACACCTTATCACAGGACGAAAATTTATCAAAAAATAAGTATACAATAGACAGTCTAATTGTACAGGGCAATTTCTACCAAACAACCTGTCGTTGTGCGTTGGAATTGCACAATTTAATTCCACCAAGTCCGTTCCATCATCGGACCACTAGACGTACGGCGTTGCACCATCGGTACATGGTGGATATCCCACGCATTCGTACAAAGCGTTTTGGAAATACATTCATTATGCGTACAGCTAAGGAGTGGAATTCCCCTGCTGGAGTCTGTGTTTCCTGATAGCTACAAGCTAGGGGTATTTAAGTCAAGAGTGAATAGGTTACTTCTAGGCAAGCGTGCTCCATCGTCGGCCACATCAACACTTAAAATTACCATCAGGTGAGGTAATTTTAAGTGATGATGTGAAAACAAACGCGAGCCTATCAATAATAAAAAAGACGATTTTTAATTTTGTATCCATGTTATTAAGAAACATCAATCTATTGATTGCGAAAATAACTGATAGTGAAATAAAGCGATAGTGTTTCTCATTTCAATTTAAAAAAGAATCTTTTATTCAGAATCTTTTCACCTTGGAAAGGTTGGCAACCTCACCACTCAACAGAATCCTTGATTGGCACCTAACATCAAAAGCTTTGAGGGAGGCATATTGCGAAATCGCACTTTACGAAATTGCGATCAACGGGTTACGTGAAAGGCGTTTTGTTAATACGCCGCTTTATGCTCTATGGTTCGAGTGATTTCGTAAGTGAAGAGGATTGAACTAGATTTATTATGTCTATGATCATTGCTAGGTATGTATGATTTTCTGGGAAAACTGTTGAAGGTAGGTTCGAATTAAGCCAAATTCTGTTTAACATATAATATAAATTACTGCAGGCCATTTCTGAACGACTAATCTACTTGAAGTAAACGAGAAGGTATCATCACCTTTTTTACTGACTAAAAACCCACTCCGTTCCTTGGTGCCTTCATACCGGGGCTGGGCTGCCTTTCGGAGTTAACCCTGGCCCCAGTAGGCTTTGACCCAGCTGAGTTAGTAGGGTACTGTTGCTGACAATTCCTAGAGGCGCGCGGGAACAGTGCGCGCCGTTGACGACTTGGGCTCGATCCGAACAGTTACCGAACGGTCGGACTGCGAGCTACTCATTGCTCGCCGTCTGCAAGTCTGCGGTGGTCAAAATCGGAATCTGAATCCCGGTGGCGGCGAGAGCGCTGTTGCCTGACGCCGATCGCCCCCACGAGGGCACGGCAATGCTTCGCCCAAGCAGAACACACCTCAACTGTGCTTCACTGTGTCTTCCGGACGTTCCGCACAGTGGCGACAAGGTCAGACATTACTTGACTACGGAATAGTTGCTCAAACTTTATCAAGCGCAGGTTCGATCGTGTATGAAGTATTGTCCTCATCTTTGGGACGGATCTGCCCGATACCAGCTTGGTGCACTTAGACAATTGAGAGGTAAGCCAAGAGGATCAATGGCAACGATGCACTCGTCGAGTCGAGGCTTTAAAGTCTTGAGCATCGACGCCGAGTCGCTTGCCGAGTTTTCTACCGGTTGCATTTCAGGAGTGTGCGTCGAAATTGTATAGCCTAATTCCGCCTAGCCCGTTCCATCATCGAACGGTGCCCCTAAGTAACCCGGCCCGGCCCGGCCCCCTTAAGTAATAAATAAAATAAAATTATCTTTAATTCGGGTAGATTACACTGAAAGACCAAGAACTAGCTCATTTTGCCCTCGCAGTAACTCAGCAGCTCTCTCAACGCCCTAACTGCTGAGCTCAGCAGCACCATATCATCAGCTTAGTGATGTTATTAACTAAAACTTAAAAACCGAAGCATTATTCAAACAAATCATTCCAAAATCTTTCTTTATGCATCTCTTCCCCGCAAATGAAACACAAAAACATACCAATTTGTTTCTGCCTCGACAACAGAAGAGATAAAATGATAAACTTGCTGAAACATCCAACTAGTGTCATGAATAACTTTGTTCATATGAAATTCATAAAAAGATACCAGCGTCAAAGAGTTTTGTGGCACATTCTGCTCGTTTATTTTTTCCTCTTTTTTGTTGGTGGAATTTATCATGATATTGCATAGTATTTATTATCAACTTTTTGGTCACGATATTTTAGTTGGTATTTTGTGCAGTCAAATCATTTTCTGTTTTGAGGCGGTTTTGTTTCTATCTATAGAAACATATACTTGCTTCTGCAAGTGGATTCACCCGCTTGAAAGTAGGTTTCTGAATACAAATTGGGCCCCCATTTCATTCACTTAGAGGCTGAATTTTGGATTCTCTCTAATAAGGCTAAAAACTCACGAAGCGGTTTTAACGGAACGGACGTCACACGTGTTTCGTTCCCTGCGCTAGCTGCATGTATCTAACAACGACGAAGATTGGCTCGCCAAAGTATGGAATGCGCAAAGCGATCTCCACTCTGACGGCTATGCAGCCGCCGATTTTCACCCGCAAAACTGGCGGGCGGTATAGAATGCTACCGGCAAGGACCCTTAGATATCCTTTCTTCATCGTTTACGTTCAAAATTTTTTACAAAATAAAAAATCAACACCACACAAGTAAATACTGGAAAGACTCTCAACAAATTGTGTTGCAGTTAAAACGTATAAACGTGCACATCAGTAAGCCACAACATGCGGACACTTTGAGAAACGTCCGAGACGAAACTAACAGACGTCATATTTATAAACGTTGGGAAGTGAACGCCCAAAACATGAGCGGTAGCGGAAAAGATAATGATGAGATATACCCTTAGAGCTATATTTCGCGACTAGGACACTATGGTGGCGCGACTAGTTGACTGGCCTGTTGGCCTAGTGGTCCGTGCCCCTGACTGCTATGCCAGAGGTCGTGGGTTCGATTCCCACCCAGGACAAATGTTTGTGTGATGAGCATGATCATTTGTTCTGTGTCTGGGTGTAATTTATCTATAATATGTATGTATTTAGAAACATATAAGTATATGTATATCAGTTGTCTAGTACCCATAACACAAGCTCTGCTTAGCTTGGAGCTGGACGGCGTTGGGTGATAGTTGTGGAAGATTATATTATTATTACTATACAGATATCAGTGTCACCACACGTCTAAGCTGGTCCCGTCACCAAATTAGTTGCGTAAACAAACGGGCACTAGGTGAGTAACTCTCCATAGAGCTGTATACATTTTGTTGGTAGCGGTGACTGGTCGCGCCGCCATGGTGTCCTGGTTAATGCTTGCAAAGGAGGAGGCCGACCGCATCAGGCAACGGCGCCCTCGCCGCCGTCGCCGGGATTCCGATCCCGATTTCCGGCCACCGTAGACGCGGGCTCGCGGACGGCGAGCCATGGGTAGCTCGCTGTCCGATCGTCCGGTAATGGACCGAGTCCAAGACGTCGACGGCGCGCACTGTTCCCGCGCGCCTCAAGGAGTTGTCAGCAGCAGGAGGGGCCCAGCTGGGTCGAAGCCTACTGGGGACAGGGTTGTCCGAAAGGGAGCTCGTGGCCCGGTATGAAGGCTAGAAGGAACGGCGCGGGGTTTTTAGTCGGTAAGAGTCTGACACTGTCTCCCGCTCCACCCAAGAGCGGGTTTCGTCAAAGATGATTATCCCCGTCGTCAAAAAAAAAAAAAAAATGGTGTCCTGGTGAAATATAGCCCTTAGGGGTTCAATAATTGATGGATGGTTTGCTATCAGAATTTCGTAGGCTTGATGGCTGGCAGATGCATGCTGACCAGATTTATGTAAAGACGGCTGACATGCGCATAAAATATAAAAAAAAAAATAGGGCTGTGGAAATTTCTAAAAGAGTAAGCCTGGTCCTGAAACGGAATGGATACTGGTATGTTTTAGTCATCAAAAGTCTCGCGCGTCCTCGCGCTCCACCCTAGAGGGGTAGAAGTCATTTAAGATCAATGTTATCACGAGATGAATCTTTTATTTTCGTCTGAAACGCTGTTGCGGGTTTCGAACTCGATATTGTGTGCTTTTATTTGGCTTTGAACATATTATTATGCCTGTATCTCCTTAAGCTTCGTGATGGTCGTGAGATGACAGATGACATCCCCCACCCTTGGCGGAGCGGAAGATAGTGTCAGACTCTTGCCGACTAAAAACTCCACCCCTACTTTGTGTAATTTATTACATCACCACTGCTCTCAAAACGGTGAAGGAAAACATCGTGAGGAAACCGGCATGTCCTAGAACTAAAACATTCGAAGACATTTGACATTCACCAACCCGCACTGGGCCTGCGTGGTGGATTATGACCCATTCCCTCTTCTAGAGAGGAGGCCTGAGTCCCAACAGTGGGAACATTATAAGGCCGACTAGGTATATTCTCACTTGTACCACACATCTCATAATGAATGATGCGAACACGCAAATATTTGAATGAGAAATGTTTTTAGCCGCTACTATGAATACTCCCGTTGTTTACTCTCCAACCTGTCTCGGAATGGACTATAAATAAGGCACCAGTAACTAATGTTTATAAACAACTCATTAGTTGTACTTCGCGCCATTTATTTATATAGGAAGAATATAAGTCCAAACAAACATTGTCTATTTTAACGTTTGTTTTAAAATCTGCATTTTCAGATTGCTTTCATTAAATGACAACCCCCACTTTTGGGTGGAGCGGGAGATAGTGTCAGACTCTTACTGACTAAAACCTTCATACGGGGGTTCGAGCTCCTTTTCAGATAACCCTGACCCCAGTAGGCTTCGACCCAGCTGGGCCCCTGCTGTTACTGACAACTCCTTGAGACGCGCGTGAACTGCCCCTAGCCAAGTTACAACCGTTTTGCTTGCGTCGAACGCTTCGAGTTGACCTTGCCGCCAATTCTTTTGCTCTGACCACGTGACTGAGCGATGAGATGACGTCATTCCCGTACATTTAAAGCTTTCTACAAGCGTTAACTATTGCAAATTAGCAACTTGGTTAGGGGTATTGGGTTGGACATGTCTGCCGCCTGCCGATCGAGCGGTGGGCCAGTAAAACGCAAAATTGCGACCTGGAGAGAGTCGCAGGAATGTGGTAGATGCGAGACGCACAGAATCGGTCGTTGTGGCGACGCTTGGGGGAGGCCTATGTCCAGCAGTGGACGTCTTTCGGCTGAAATGATGATGATGATGCCCCTGGAACGCAAAGTGCTACCAAAGGAACACAGGTAGGTAAGTCTAACAGTCCCTTGCGCTCCACCCAGAGTGAAAGAAGGTTACTTCAATACTTCCTGCATCCAAAAAATGCTTTACAACATCAAACGTATTTTAATAGTGTCTGAAAATCTTATAAAATCCTACGACCTTTAAAACCCGTCCGGAGAAGCATCTGCTAAGAAATTGAGGACACATAATATCTGTGACACACACATAAGACCTTTTAAAAAGATTCCTTCAAGAACATTTAAAAAAAACTCGTCATAAATATGCAGGAAAAGTTATCTTCTCTTTATAGCGGTCTTAGTACCTTCCTACAACATGCATTTCACGGGAATCTGACCATTACCTAGTTTAATTTAGAGCACATTTCAGCGTATCTATGACAGTGTATACAGGAGCTAACATTTCATAGGAACATCACCTTTAACAGCTAAGCTTTAGAGGATATTTTAGTATGTCTTTAATAGGAGGGTGTAGGACTGTTTATGGTCACTTCGAGTGGTTACATTACAGGACAGTGATGTTATGCGTTCCAGTTTGAAAGGACGTCCCACATAATTGCGGCCAAACTGCCTTTATGGGTATCAGAATTATGAGTTCAAGAATTAAAAATTAATCGGTGTTAGTTCGATCCCGATTTTCGGCCACCGTAGACATGGGCACGCGGACGGCGAGCTATGGGTGGGTAGCTGTCCAACCGTCCGGTAACTGTCCAGACCGAGGCCAAAACGTCGAAGACGCGCACTGTTTCCGTGTGCCTCAAGGAATTGAGCCCCAGTATGAAAGCTAGAAGGAACGGGGAGGGTTTTTAGTCAGTAAGAGTCTGACACTATCTCCCGCTCCACCCAAGAGCGGGGGTTGCCATTGGATGATTTTTGCTCACTAAAAAAAAATCGGTATTATTTGATCTTATTAATTTTACATCTTTGTGATTGGTTAGTGTAACACTACGCCATGAAAGTCCAGCCCAAACTAAGCGAGGCCAATGCTACGCCAACGCCATCTTACCACAATTTGGAGCCAAAATCAAAACAAAACTGTCAGCCATGCCAATTGCAGGCCGTTGCAAACACAACCTGGCAAAGTGGGGGATTATAGACCCACCCAACATCCAGTGCGAGTGCGGTGCTCCTGACCAGACGATGACCCACTTACTGGAGTGCCCAAAGTATCCCTACACCTGCACTTTGGAGGACCTAAAAAACGCCACTAACGCCGCTATAAACATGGCAACCTCATCATCCTTTTTAATGTTCCTACTGCTGGGACTCAGGCCTCCTCACTAGGAGAGGGAATGGGCCGTAATCCACGCACGCGGGCCCAGTGCGTGTTGGTGGATGTCACATGTCTTCGAATTTTTGGTTCTATGACATGCCGGTTTCCTCACGATATTTTCCTTCACCGATTTAAGAGCAATGGTGATGAAATAAATTACACAAAGTAATGCGCCTAGCTGGGTTCGAACCTGCGACCTACAACTCGCAAGTCGGGGCCATTACTACTCGGCCACCACTGCTCTCCGACGGCAACCTACAGGACCGAAAAGCGGGAAAGATGGGAAAACCATCGATTCGAGAGAAAAAGAAGCCATGCCAGCCAGTGACTGTTGGAGAAGCCACATCCATCGACCGAAGGGTAGTATAGGCAGCGTTTTGACCAGAAGTAGTGGGTACACTGTTATGTAGGTACAGACCAAATTAGTAGCCTTTCTCACCACATAAACGTGGGACTTATGAAGACAATCCCGGATGAGAAAGAGTTCTAATAAACAGTGCTACAACAACTTGACTGGCCCGTTGGTCTAGTGGTTAGTGGCCCTGACTGCTATGCTGGAGATCGATGGTTTGATTCCCACCCAGGACAAATGTTTGTATGATGAGTATGATCATTTGTTCTGTGTCTGGGTGTAATTTATCTATAACACGTATATATTTAGAAATATACAAGTTGTAAGGAACAACCCTTCGCAAACTTTAAGGGCTTGCTCAGTAGACGAAACTGAACAACCTACCACAATTTTTTTTTTCAGGAAACGAAAAAAGACCGGCCTCGCCATACAAATTGTCCAGTCAAGTTTATCATTTTGTATGGTGAGGCTGATTTTTTTTTCGTTTTCTGAAAAAAAATCTTGTGCGCCGAAATAACCGGTCCAGCGCATCACGCATCCATTGGATTCCCGCGATACCCACCAGGGACATTGAAAAACTGTATAAGTCGTGAAATCGGAGAAATGGCACATTTTTCCTATACCCATATCACTCAGTAAAATACACATGACAAATTCCTACCCCTCAACAATAAGGACCCATCTTGTAAAAGTCGTGTTGTGTAGCATTTTACGTCCAATTCTTTGTGGCTAGGGATTTGAATTACCCGTTTAACGACAAACCTTGACGGATTTACACTCTGAAGACATGTGTTTAAGTTTCTGACTTTTTCTACTTAGTATTCTTGGAACTTAAGTGTTTTTTTTTATGGTAGGGAAAATAATCCAATGACAAACCTCGCTCTTGGGCAGAGCGGAAGATAGTGTCTACTCTTACTGGCTAAAAACCCACCCTGTTCCTTCTAGCCTTCATACCGAGGCTGAGCTACCTTTCGGAGCTAACCCTGGCCGAATTAGGCTTCGACCCAGCTGGGCCCCTGCCGTTGCTGAGAACAACTAGAGGCGCGCGGCAACAGTGCGCGCCGTTGATGACCAGGGCTCGGTCCAGACAGTTAAAAAAACACGTTTTTCCAGGAACAAGTTTTGTAAAATCCTTGAGTAAATCACGGAATTACGGCGAACAGAGTTTTCAAGCGTTATTTTTCTTTTTTCGCGTTGCCTTTTCGTCAAACATCGCGTTAGATTGCATTAGATGAACAAGCTTTTAAACTAAGCTCGATGTTAACAATAGGCGAATGGAAACGCAGCCTCTTAAGTGAAAGATCTTGAGAATATCCACCGAAATGATATTGAACCATTATCTCCTAACAGGCTCAGACTGCGAACGCTTCACGAGAAACTAAAAACCTTTATCGATGATAAAATGTTTTCTTAAATAGAATAGCCCAAAGTATAGGCCAGTAAAACGTTTCGATAAAGTAACTTGAAACGATTGCTAAAGTATCTATCCCACAGCAGACAATAAGCGTAAAGTGCTAAAGCTAGTACCCACTAGAAATGAGTAAGGCATACTGTCCATGAACGCATAGCTTGATAGACACGTATTCGTCTTTATACGTTCGATGTACGCCTGCGTAAAGCTTAGGCTGCCATCAGACGGACTGCATCGCAGTAACTGCACGCAGTCTATATATTCTTCCCGCGCGCCTCAAGGAGTTGTCAGCAACAGGAGGGGCCCAGCTGGGTCGAAGCCTACTGGGGCCAGGGTTATCTGAAAGCAAAACTCGAGCTCCGGTATGAAGGCTAGAAGGAACGGGGTAGGTTTTTAGTCAGTAAGAGTCTGACACTATCTCCCGCTCCACCCAAGAGCGAGATTTGTCATTGGATGATTTTTGCCCACCAAAAATTAAAATTTGTGTAAAAAAAAATTGCGTGTAGTCGGATCTGACTTTGCGCAGTTGACCATGCATCTAGCCTAGCTTAGTGCAAGATTTGATCTTTAAATGCCTCAAAATAAAGTTGACAATTGTGCGTTTGCTCTTAGATTAACTGCACACTGACTGTATGCGGTTAGCGATGGACAGCTTGCGTCGATACTACACGACTGTAGCCGACCGCGTAAAGTCACGACTGTATGCAATTAATATTGACTTCACACAATTTCAGCCGACCGCCTGAAGTTGATATCGCGACTGAATGCAGTCGCAATACAACTGCATGCAGTGCAACATACATCGACTGCACGCGGTTGCTGCGATGCAGTCCGTCTAATGGCAGCCTTACATACAAAACTAAGAAACTCTGTCGATGACGCGACGTCATGTCGTTGCTGAGACCAATAAGTGGCTATGAAGCTACACTTCCGTGAACAGTAGTTCTAGCGAGCAACTGGCAGCGAGTACACTGTCCGCTTAGCGAGCATCGCTAACGCGGTGTTCTACGAAACGATCCGAACCGACACACTAATCCAACTCTACATGGTGACTTTGTCCTACGCTACACACTCTAGCCTTGAAAGCACCTACATTATAATCGGACGGGAAAACCGCAGCAGGCAAATAGCTCCGAACTCATTTGATGGGCCCTTCGATTTACACGATATAAACGACGAGGTGAAACCTTAGCCGCACCGCTAATTTTATATTTTTCTAGCTTTTGCCCGCACGGCTTCGCTCCCGCTCTTCCCTACTGTACCCTACTCTGTCCTACTCTACCCTACTCAACCCTACTCTACCCTACTCTACCCTACTCTACCCTACTCTACCCTACTCTACCCTACTCTACCCTACTCTACCCTACTCTACCCTACACTACCCTACACTACTCTACTCTACACTACTCTATACTACTCTACCCTACTCTACCCTACTCTACACTACTCTACCCTACTCTACCCTACTATACCCTACTCTACCCTACCAAACTTCACATAAACCATCTACTAAATGATCCGAACAAAGCCTAAAAATTAGGTTTGGATAGGTGAGCCCGTTCTTGAGTTATAAAATAACAACGAAAAGTGGCATTGATTTTTATATATATAGATTTTATTGTCCAACCAACAATCGCATACACTGAAACATATACAAAAAACAAAATATTTACAATCAAGTGTTACAATTTCTTATAGGTTAGCACCGCAAAGTAAAAACTACATGCTACGAGTACAGAAAAACAAAAATAAACTTGCATTAAATTTAAATTGATTGAATTGAATTGAATTTATTTTAATGGTAAATGACTTACCAGATGTAGTCAAACATTGTTTATGTTTATTGTTTGCAGATGACCTCAAATTGCTGCTTGAGGTCAAAGGGGAGTCGGACTGTGAGCGTTTACAGGAAGACATAGACAGAGTGGTTGAGTGGAGTCACAACAACAAACTCTATTTCAACACAGCAAAATGCGCAGTCATGACATTTACGCGCGCAAAGAGTGCCATAACCTACGAATACCAACTAGAGGAAGTGCCAATCCCGCGAGTGTCTCAAGTACGAGATCTAGGAGTACTATTTACACCAGATCTAACGTTCCGCGATCACATCATTAAGATTTGCAAGAAAGCGTACAGAAACCTCGGTTTCGTGCTGAGACAGTCGCAGGGATTCACTAATATTACCACACTCAGGGTACTGTATGACGCCTTGGTAAGGAGTCATTTGGAACACAGTGCGGTGATTTGGGCTCCTCATGAAACGAAATACAGTGTCATGCTGGAGCGAGTACAAAATAAATTCACACGACACTTGTATTTCAAACTCTATGGGGTTTACCCATTTTACCCACTGATGTATCCAACACTGTTTGTACTGGGTATGGTGGGGTACAACGAGCTCAGAGTGCGCCGGGAGTTTACACTCGCGGCGTATGCAGTAAAGCTCCTGCGGGGAGTAGCGCACAACCCGGGCGTGCTGCGGCACCTGAAGCTATGCGTGCCAGACCGGTACGTGTGGAGGCGGCGGCGACCACCATTGCTGGCCGTGCCTGCTGCCAGAACCAACCTGCTGTCAAAAGCACCCCTCACCCGCACGATACGCGTGCTAAATGAAGTGCATGAGAGGATTGACCTATTTTCAAGCCACGAGACCGAATTCGCAAGAGTTTTATTAAAGTTTATTTGTAGTAGTATTAACTGTTGATTTTATTTACTTACATGTAGGTTAAGGTTATATTATTATTATTATATTATTATTATTATTTTTGTATTTATAGTTGTTTAAGATTTTTATAGTTTAAGATGAGTGTTAGAGATAAGTTAATTTATGTTGTTCCTTTTTAAAACCACTATTGCATTGGGTCCAGCCTGTTAAGATAGTGTGTGTTTTTTAATAAATAAATAAATAAATAAATAAATAAATAATAAATAAATAAATTAATTTTACAAATAAAATAAATATAACCAGGAATAACGTCGATTTTTATACTGAATCTAGAATTCTAGGACACACATTATCAACGGATCGATCAGAGCAAATAATTCGCAAGCTGGTGAAAATCCTTAGCATCTGTTTCTCATAACCTATTTCACAATATCGAACTGAAATAATAAGAGCAGTCTGAAGGTCGAAGGATAATGTTTCTTTGTATGAAAGGTCAAGTGCTCTGACCCTCGGTTTAATAGAGAGGGAACAAATTCGAACAGGGGATGAAAGTATTCGAAGTCGAAAGTTCGAAGACTGGAAATTGTCTTACAATTGGTGCAAGTAAATTGGAAATGCATTGTGTATGTGTTATTTCTTGTTATTGACTGGCCTGTTGGTCTAGTGGTTAGTGGCCCTGACTGCTATGCTAGAGGTCGTAGGATCGATTTTGACCCAGGAACAAGATTTGTGTGATGAGCGTGATCATTTGTTCTGTGTCTGGATGTAATTTGATTTATGTAACTCAAAATATGATTCAAAAGAGCGTCCATGGAGTTTCTTGCACGTTCTTCTCTATAGAGATCTACGCTTTGGATCGTGCAATTTAGCTTCACTTTTTTTTTGACTGACTAACTTCTTGAGATTTCAAATGTGCCTGTAAATGGTATACAAATCTACAGTAATATTATAATGAGGTTTGTTTTTTATGTTTATAGGAGGTAATCTCTGAAAGTACTGGTGGGATTGCGATAAGTTTTTCACCGATATAAAGCTGCTTTATTCCCGAGTGACATAGGCTATGTTTTATATATGCAGGCAAAGCCGCGAGCAAAAGATCATCCGCTCAAGACGTCCACTGTTGGACGTAGGCCACCCCCAAGTGTTACCACAATGAACGGTCCAGTGCGTCTCGCATACATCGGATTCCCGCAACCTACCATGTCATCGGTTCACCTTGTAGGCCTTCCAACGCTACGTTTTCCGGTACATAGTCGCCATTCCAGAACCTTTCGGCCCCAACGGCCATCTGTTCTGCGAGCAATTTGCCCTGCCCATTGCCACTTAAGTTTGGCGATTCTTCCTGCTATGTCATTAATAAAATCAAAAAAGCAAATCAAGGATTATCCGATAGGAACTCGAGCCCCGGTATGAAGGCTAGAAGGAAAGGGGTGAGGTTTTTAGTGAGTAAGAGTCTGACACTATCTCCCGCTCCACCCAAGAGCGGGGGTTGTCATAAGATGATTTTTGCCCACCGAAAAAAAAAGGAGTAAAATCAAGTTTGAAATAAAATGCTTTGCTTTTCGCCGAATTGTGTGTAATGACCCCAAAAAATCATCTTCCCCTCCCTAGTGAGAACCCTAAATACGGAAACAATAACGCGTTTGGGGCACGACAGGACATTCCTACTAATTGAGGCCTTTGGGACCAAGCGGAAGCTTCACCCTAAAGTATACCTAGTGGGAGAAAGATTTTATCCCTGTTATATGTCTGTGACTATAATGAACGTGAAAGTTCAGTGTTTTGTCAGCTACCAAAATCTATCTTAATGCATTACTAGCTGCTCCCAGCGGCTTTGCCCGCGTGATAGCAGAAATTTATCCCAAGGGAACATACTTCCGGGATAAAAAGTATCCTATATCCTATTCCAGGACATGGTCCATCCGTGTACCAAGTTTCACCAAAATCGGTTTTGGCATTTAGACGTGAAGACGTAAGAAACAAACAAACACACTCACTTTCGCTTTTATAATATTAGTAAGGAAGTAAGGATAAGTCATTCAAGTTGTACAGGCCACAGAACACTGGAATCATACATTCTTCTGTTCTGTGGTACAGGCGTAACAATCGGCGCTCAAGGGGTAAAGAATAGAAGAAAGGTGAGCTTTTTCAGACGTTTATTTTTTAGTAAAGAGTAAACAGTTGTTGTTTATTGTGCTCCCAGCGGCTTCGCCCGCGTGATATAGATAATTATCCCAAGGGAACATACTTCCGGGATAAAAAGTATCCTATGTCCTATTCCAGGACATGGTCCATCCGTGTACCAAGTTTCACCAAAATCGGTTTTGACGTTTAGACGTGAAGACGTAAGAAACAAACAAACACACTCACTTTCACTTTTATAATATTAAGTAAGGATTTCTGCGTTTGTTGGTTTAAAGTGAAGGTCCAACTTGTCATTTGATTATGTGCGTGTGAACTGAGGGACCATACTGGCATTAACCAAAAAAAAAATAGTATTTAGCAGTTCACTTAAAACAATTGTAGAACAAATTTGGAAATTTGTAAACAAATACATCCTTACTAATATTATAAAAGCGAAAGTGAGTTTGTTTGTTTGTTTGTTACGTCTTCACGCCTAAATGGCAAAACCGATTTTGATGAAACTTGGTACACGGATAGACCATGTCCTGGAATAGGACATGGGATTCTTTTTATCCCGGAAGTATGTTCCCTTGGGATAAATTTCTGCTATCACGCGGGCAAAGCCGCTGGGAGCAGCTAGTTACAAAATACAGGCCTTAAAATGCGGTCCCTCAGTCCTCATAGACTGAGGAACAGTCCTCACAGACCAACAGCCAGGGCACATAGACACTGTAAGGGTATGAAGTACACTGATGAGCTAGTTTCGGTCGTATTAGCCTGTTATAATTTACCCGCTCGAAACTTTAGTTTTACCCCAGCAGACGTAACTACCCTGAGCTTAGGAACTGTTGGATTAGACGAACTGAGCGTGGCTATGTTCTCGCTTGGTTCTCGCTAAACGGCGGTGAGGTCAACATATTTCATCATCGTCATCATTTCAACCAAAAGACGTCCATTGTTGGACATAGACCTCCCCAAGTGTCGTCATAATGACCGGTCCTATGCGTCTCACCTCCATCGGTTTCCCACGATCCTCACCAGGTCATCGGTCCATCTTGTAGGAGGCCTCCCAACGCATCTTCCGGTATATGGTTGCCATTCCAGAACCTTTCATCCCGATCGACCATCTGTTCTGCGAGCAATGTGCCCTGCCCACTGCAATTATTACAACATATTTTTTTTTAAATACTCAGGAAATCCTAGGCTTAGGTATGATGCAGCCTCAACAGTAGTACTTTGCCAGCCCAGTAGAACCAAAGTCCTCAAAAGCCTAAGTCCAGCAATAATTAACAAGGCTAACAAATTGAAAGCCTTAACTACTTCAGGTTTTGACCAAAGCCTTAAGGGATAAATTAATGACACTAGACACAATCTCACTTGACCATTTACCCTTTAGTGGTGATTATGCGATGTCCGCATGATTTAACCGGATTAAATTGGTAATTTATTGCTACCGACATAATATTTTAGAGGTTGCTTCGTAGGGTGGGATGGTACACTGGAATGGCTACAAGAACGATTAAGAGATCTCGTAATTCTGACAAGCCTTGATAGTATTAACCCTTCAGATACCGTCAATTAGAGACACAATAGTAAGACAATAGATGCGCGGCCACCGGGTGTCGCTTGGGGATTCATGAATTAAGGTGAGTATAGACTACAACATTTACTTGTAACAGAACAACGAGCCGCTTTATGATATGTTCTAGTGTATCATCCATTTACGAACTAAACGTCGAGCACGCTCGCCTCTTTGTCACAAACCAACGAGTTTCCTCGAAAAGCTATCTTAGCGCTGTTTGTTTTGATAGTTCTGTTCACGTTCTGTTAGACAAAATAATGCCAATATAGCGCTGCAGCGAACTTTTGTTTTCTTTTGTTTTTTTGTTTTCTATCACTAGAATATAAGTCGATGGATGAAATAGTTATTCGATTAAAAAAATATTGTAATTACTGTTTTCTGATTTAAGCTTTGATTTGAAATTGAGTATTTCTCGAACTCTAGCTTAAAAACACATCAAAAGACCGGTTTTCAGGCAAATAAACTAATTCAGGATGTTTTTAATATTGTGCGGATTTCATCAGATGCAGATTATTTCACGCTGTATGAGAGACGTTTGCCTGAGGTCTAGTTTTCTGCGGGTAAATGCGCTGTGCATTTTGATAGTGTACAATAGACGACAAACACCGCGCGGGGTGGCTGTCCGGGATCACGCTCAGCGTCCCGCATGCGTATTCCACGCATTAAAATAAATACTTGTATGAAAAGGACATTTGCGGGGGTTACGCGTGCGGGGCTATCGCATGCGTGATCAAAATCACATGATATTAAAAACACCCTAAGAATTTTTGAATATTGCGAATGAAATCTTTCTTTCTGCCTTCAGTCTTTCTGTATTTGTACTTTTTCTTACTGTTTTTATTGTTGATAGGTTTGCGTTTGACCGGTATCTCACCTGATGGAAAGGTACGATGAGGTCGACTATGGAGTGCGCTTACCTAGAAGTAACCTATTTCCCTTAACCATATTTTATTATTTGTATATTTTTCTTTCTGTCTTTTAAGACACACACACAGTTAAAACTGTATTCAAATCTGGCACTAATTTACTTTCATTTCCTGCACAACCAAAAATATTTGCGAATTCTCAAATCGGCATAAAAATGAACGACGTCATTCCTCTGGGTAATAAAATTGTGACAAAATATTAAAAGGGGCTGTTATTAAAATTTCGTTGGGGTCAAATGAAACGGGTGTGTTGTGTCGCGTCAACGATGAATAATTTCACATAGCAAGACCGTTTCAGCCGTTTCCGAAACGTTGATTGACAATGAAATTACATTTGGTAGAAATAGCACAGAGGAAATCGTAGCGTTTGAAGGCCTCCCACAAGGTGGACTGATGAGGAAGTGAGAGTCGCGGTAATACGGTGCGAAAAGGAAAAGGTGAAGAAACATAGGTGGGTTTTAGTAAGTGTGTTAGTAAGTAGTGGTAGTAAATCGTGTAGTATCCCCGCACCATCCGTATTGCTATGGCAGGCGTTCAGCATGGCCGCCGGTCGCTTTTGCAGCGACGGCGCCCACACTAGCGCCCCGTAAAGGGCCATGGACTGAACGATTCCTGCGTAACAAGCCGCTTGACAGCAGCCCCAATCCGGTTTAGTTTGGGAGCCAGACGGCGGAAAAGCTCCACGAACTTCCACCAGGCTGTGGAGGACGAGTCCCAGGTACTTCATCGTCGACCTGACGCCGATGTTAACTCCTCCTACCGTGAATTGGGAAGCCGGTGGTGGCGCTTTCCGAGCGCCGTGGAAACACATAGCCTCGGACTTGTGCAGCGCCACCTCGAGTCCCAACTCCTGGATCCTGCCAACGACTATCGCAACCCCGCGCGTCGCTAGATCGGCCGCCGCCTGGTACGACTCTCCCTGCGCTACAACCAGTGTGTTGTCCCTGTCACTGAGGGAGTTCCCATGAATATTAGTTCCCAGGAATATTTTGACAAAAGGTCAAAAGAAAAAGGGATATGGTACCGAACTATTCAGCCAGAGATTTCTCGGGTTCCATGGTTAAACTGTAATCTCAACAAAAATTTAATAACTATAGCTGTAAGACTTCGTTCCGCACATATTCCATCAAATAAATTCAACTATTTAATGAAGAAAGTTTTGTCTCCAAATTGTGATGACTGTGGTGTGGTTGATGATGTTGTCCACATCTTGATGGAGTGTGTCCGGAACGAAAATACAAGAATCAATATTTTTGTACTCTGTAAAACATATGATATTGGAATTTGTAATACAATCCTCTCTTTTCCAATGTAAAACAATTGTTCGAGTTAGCCTTAAGGTAGATTGTAAGTTTTTCTTGTTTTCTGTACTGGGCGATGTGGTCGCTAAGCGACAAAGCCCTTTAATTAAATAAAAATAAAAAAAGTCCCTGTCACGCAGACCCCGTCAGAGAAATCGCCACGCAACACATAGTTGTACCCGATTTTTTTTATACTCTGGCAGGCCCAAGTCGAATAGGATAAAGGATGCTTTTTACCCCAGGAATATGTTCCCTATGGGATTATTTACGTATTATTTAAGCTGTTGGCAGAAGCGAGCACTTTTACTGCTGCGTTTCGCAAATCTGCTAATACTATTGTCGATTCCACGGAATAAAGAAAAGTAAAGGAAGTGCCTCATAAATATCGCGCGTTTGTCAACAGCAGGCGAGATTCGCCTATTACATGTGCAGGTGAATATGGCATCTATTTCAAAGGCACTAGCGTTCTGAATAGAATAAATTGGTTACAGCGCCATCTAGCGTTGAGTAGCCGAACTCGTAAATTGGTTAAAACTTCTTTATTGTTTGTGTCATGACAAATAATAACAACTTTCTTACGTTGTAATAAGACCTAATTTATGAAAGCAATAAGAATATGATTTGTAAAAGTTAACTTTGTAATTTGTAGCTTCGTAGCCAATCATATTACTGTTTTTTTATGTGTGTAATGTACAATTTGATACGCAAATGTGTGAGTTTGGCGACACTGGTTCCCGTGCTTAGCCACGTTAGGGGCACTTCTACCTATATTTTCTGTTCTGTGGTCGATTCCACCACTTCCTCGAATTGCTGGTAAAATCAAAGAAGTAAAGGTCACGTAAAAAGCTTACCAGTTCAGTATACCAGCTCAATAAACTTTGGCGAGTCGTACAGAACGCTGTTTATGCCGTTATGAAACAGTTCTTTTCGTTATTAGACGAAACATACGGAGCGAAGATGTGCACAGAAATGCTGGATAACCAATCTTTAACTAGAGTCTGTCTAAAAAGTCAAACAGACTTGGGTAATTATTAGGACAAAATGAAATCAGGTATAGTCAACGTTTATGGCGGTAAGTCCCCTCTTTGAGGCATGCCTGGAAAGACCACACGGCGTCCTTACCTTCCGCATGACGCAGATACTCACCGGACATCGCACGTTCGGGAGGTACCTGTTTCAGATAAAGTCGAAAGAGACGCCCGGGTGTCGCCACTGTGCGCAACGCCCGGAGGACACGGTGGAGCACACAATCGAGGTGTGCCCTGCCTGGGCGGAGCATCGCCGTGCCCTCGTGGGGGCGATCGGCGGCGGAGACCTCTCGCGCCGAGCCCTGGTCGAGGCCATGGTCCGGCGCGAGGAGGAATGGCAGGCGGTCGCCTCCTTCTGCGAAGCAGTAATGCTAGTAAAGGAGGAGGCCGACCGCATCAGGCTACGGCGCCCTCGCCGCCGCCGCCGCTGCCAGGATTCCGATCCCGATTTCCGGCCACCGTAGACGCGAGCTCGAGGACGGCGAGCCATGGGTAGCTCGCTGTCCGATCGTCCGGTAATGCCGACCGAGCCCAAGACGTCGACGGCGCGCACTGTTTCCGCGCGCTTCAAGGAGTTGTCAGCAGCAGGAGAGGCCCAGCTGGGTCGAAGCCTACTGGGGCCGGTATGAAGGCTAGAAGGAACGGGATGGGGTTTGTAGTCAGTAAGAGTCTGACACCATCGCCCGCTCCATCCAAGGGCGGGTTTTGTCATAAGATGATTTTCCCCAACGAAAAAAAATAGAAAAAACAGCCGTGCGCGCCGAAAAGTTTCTACTTCCTACAAATTAAACCACACAATAAAATCCATAAATTATATCAACAAAACTTTCTAAAGAGAGAGTCAAAGTGTTTGCCTACATGGTGGGCACTAGGTGGACGCTGCGAGGCGCTCTTGGTCGCAGGCGCGGGCCGCACTTGGTACATGTGGCACAGACGTGGCACTCGCGAGCTCGTTTGCGTCTGTGCTCGGAACCGGCGACGTTTCCTACCGATGCCAGGCAGCTCCAGCTTCATCCCCCTCTCACAGTTGCGTGTCTGAATCTGGAAGGTAGCCAAACAGTTTTAAAACTTAGTGCCCCACACATGGGCCTCAAAAAAACGCCGCTTCAAGCTTCTTTTAGAGGCGGCCTTTTAGTGTCTCGTGTGCGGCGATGCCGCCACAAAAAAACACTTGAAGTCGCTTCAAGCATCTCCTTCCACAAGCTGTCGCGCGCTTCAACTGTTTTTTGCGGCTACTTCTATCTTTTTTGTGGCCGCATCTAGAGTTTTTTTGTGGCGGTGTTTTTTTTTAGACGTGTGCGGGCACAGTTAATCATTATGGCCCACAATCGAGGTCACGGAGTCAAATATTGTCAATTTGTCAATTTTTTTAAAAGAGAAAGAAAAATAATTTATTTGGCACAATACAAGGCACATTATAAAAAATTTAACGCGGCTAACAGCTGAGAGCTCGCAAACGCGCGCGCACGAACTTGCGCGAATAGCTGTTTTGTTATTGTGATAAAACTAATGAGTGTAAAAAAAAAGTTTATTTGGAAAAGTTAGCATCGGCCCTTAATTACCAATCACCCTATACAGGGTTATATGTAAAACACTAACAACATTGCAGGCCTGTATTACCAACATCATATACAACAACTTTTGCTCTATGACTTTTAAAAATGTATCATATTTTTGTTCATCAGATTTTCATACAAAAATAAAAATAATTAAATTAATGTTCTAAGTATTACGAATTCTATGGAAAGCAAAAGATAATACAATAGCGAAGGGGAGGGGGGTTTGGTCGGCAGGGATGTATGATGCGCTAGCGTCTCGACAAGCAACACAGTAACATAGTCCAGTGATGTTGCCAGTGTTTTACAAATACCTAACCCTGTATAGAGTGTATATAACTTTTTCCCTCTTTCTCGCTCGCACGCCTGACATTCACCAAGTTACAGTAAGGCACCAAACCTTTAAAACACTTACCTGAGGAGCACCGCGAGTTATCTGTAGTAGGGAAGTCAAGGGCGAAAGGGGACGAGGGCGCGACACCGGCAGCCTGCCTCGCAGCGGTCTCGATGCAGCTGGCAGCCGTGACCAGGAGCTGGCACAGCTTGCAGTCCGGCGAAGATGCTGCGCCATACCACATATACATTCTCACATGAGCAAACGCTTGGGGGAGGCCTATGTCCAACAGTTGACGCATATCCGAGGATGATGAGCAAACGACGCTTCTCACCTTAATCATCATTTCAGCTGAAAGACGTGCAGTGTTGGACATAGGCTTCCCCAAGTGTCGCATAATGAACAGCCTCCGCATCTTGCATTCATCGGATCGTCGACGCATCGGACGGGGCTTCTAACAAAATCGAACTAACCTCAAATTTCTATAAAAAAAAATTTTTTGGTTTAATGTGGGAAATCATAACTGCTTCCTTTTTGGGTGGAACGGGAGGCACTGTCAGACTTTTATTGACTAAATCCCACAGTGTTTCTTCAGTTGCCTTTAATTGCGCAGCCCAGACAGGCGTTAACCACGACTAGCCCCTACAATTATGATGACATCTCTGAGTCGCGCATGTAAGACAGCGCCTCCCCAACCCGGTCTTGGTCTTTACCGGACAGCCAGACGGCAAGCTACCAATGACTCACCGTTTGCAAACTGTTGGTTCGTAGTCGCTTTGCGCTCTTAGGCGGTTATCACACTGCCACGCACCCCGCAGCGTAGTGCGTGAATGTGTGTCTTAACATTGCTTGTAAGTATCTCCGTTTGTATAGAAAACACGCACAGTCCGGAGAAACATGCACTCACGCGCGTGAGACACTCAAAGTATGGCACACTGAGTCTTGTAGTACCGTGCGTGATTTTGTATGAAATGAATGCGTTCTACGTTAATTTACAAAACGCATCTACGCGCGTGAGGGCGTAAAAAACCCTCACGATGATGTAGATGTGCACAGTATGCGCGTAGGTGCGTTGACACGCATCATGCAGCGTGATGCGTGGCAGTGTGATAACGACCTTAAAGCACTATAGGAACACATACATAAATTACACTATACTAAATATAGCAATAAATTTCATTTCAAAGGCCTTTCCTACTGATTTGCAGAACTTGTGCAAACAATAGTAGTGATAGTGAAGGATGATGGAGCTGGAGCAAGGCTCGTACATTAGCAGCACCTGGGTCGAGGTGGGTGCAGTCGTCCGCGGAAGGGGGTCCCGGCGTTGGCGCTGCGGTGGTTCCAGACGGCGAGGTCGGCTCGCAGTGTTTGGCTCCCCCAGTGCTGCTGCCACCAATGTGCAGTTTTATATTATTTCGCACCAGGTGAGGCTTGATCTCGTCAAACCACGCGTCACACAGCTGTAACAACCAAAGCCATATTTACCTAGCTCATTGGCAATTTGTTATCATTTTATCATACACTTGCTTTTGCCCTCAACTTCGCCCGTGTACATAAAATATAGCCTATGTCACTCAGGAACAAAGAAGCTATCTATAGTTGAAAAAGTTTTAGCAATCGGACCAGTACTTCCAGAGATTACCTCCTACAAACAAAAAACTAAATTTACCTCTTTATTAAAAAGTCTAAATTGGCCCCATAATATACCCATGAACGCATTCACGTGACGCCTGACATTTTGTTGAATAATTTGACCGCATTACGCGTCACGGTGGGTGCATTTGTCTCCTTCTGACAATGAATGATGACAGAATGAACTGCTAAAACACTACAATAATCTTAACGCAATTACGGAACTAGGCGACATATAGCTATACGTTTAGTGGCAGGCGCTTACACCAACTAGAGCGTCCTCCAGTTCATAACGCACGCTTCTAGGTAGCTTATTCTTATTCCTTGTAAGAATATCTTGATGCTGACAGATGGAGCATGGCGTGGAGTCCCCGGACGCCATCGCGGGGTAGCCAAGGCTCTGTGGCTGGTCTTCCCCGCAACCTTCTTCGTTACGAACACGACCCTGGGACATTTTCACGCACGCAACGATACCCAGGATACTGCAATTAAATAACGAAGTGAAACGCTAAAAAAATATACTATCTATCTAACTTGAAAACATTTAAAATTTTTGTGTAAAATTCAACGTCAAAACCAGCACATTCAACTGTTCTGTCAAAATCTTTTATTTTTCTAAACGCGCCACTTTTATATTTATGGTGATGAATTCGATGAATTAAAAAAGTTTAACATCAAAATAATCTTTTTTAAAAATGTACTCTTAGGGCTATGAGCTATATCTCACTGAGACACCACGGCGGCGTGACCAGTCGCCGCTACCAACAAAATGTATACAGCTCTTTAGAGAGTTACTCACACTGTTGCAAGTTTGGTTGCGCAACCAATTTGGTGGCGCGATCAGTTGGGACTTGGGACGTGTAGCGACTGGCGACTCGGGTGTCTGTTTGGTGTCTAGTTTGGTAGTTCAAGGCTATATTTCACCGGTGAATATAGCCCTTTTTTTCGGTGGGATAAATCATCCAATAATAACCCCCGCTCTTGGGTGGAGCGGGAGATAGAGTCAGACTCTTACTGACTAAAAACCACCCCGTTCCTTCTAGCCTCTTCATACCGGGGCTCGAGCTTCCTTTCGGATAACCCTGGCCCCAGTAGGCTTCGACCCAGCTGGGCCCCTCCTGTTGCTGACAACTCCTGAGGCGCACGGAAACAGTGCGCGCCGTCGACGTCTTGGTCTCGGTCTGGACAGTTACCGGACAATTGGACAGCGAGCCACACCTGGCTTGCCGTCCGCGAGCCCACGTCTACAGTGGCCGGAAATCGGGATCGGAATCCCGGCGGCGGTGGCGAAGGCGCCGTTGCCTGATGCGGTCGGCCTCCTCCTTTGCTAGCATTACTGCTTCGCAGAAGAAAGCGACCACCTGCCACTCCTCGCTCCGGACCGTGGCCTCAACCAAAGCCCGGAAATATAGCCCTTATTCTGAACGATGTAAGTATTATAAAAATTTTGATTTGTTTCACTGAACGTATGCGAGAGTGTTCGTCGGATATATCCGACTTAAACGGTTAAAAGGTTAAAGAAATGAGGTAACGTACCTAGTTAAATACAAACTTGTGAACCCCTTTTTAGTTCCCGTATATTTGAACCTTTCATTGTTGAGCCATGCAGGTCAATAAGTAAGCGGCTGGCGATAGAAAAATGGCGGCGATATACACAGTTTTACTGGAACTCACGTTAAATATTTTCTATCGGAATCGTATATGTGGAGAAGAAAGGAATTCTATTGATGTGGCCTTGCGATTTAGTAAGCTTGATATCAAGAGACCATCATCAGCCTTTTTTATGATGTCAGTGCTGTGACTCAGGCCTTCTCTCTAGGAGAGGGAATGGTCCGTAAACCACTACGCGGGCCCAGTGCGAGTTGGTGAAAGTCACATGTCTTCGAATGTTTGGTTCAAGGACTTGCCGGTTTCCTTACGATGTTTTCCTTCACCCTTTTGAGAACAGTGGTAATGAAATAAATTATACAAAGTAATGCGCGTCGCAGGGTTCGAACCCGTGACCTACAACTCGTAAGTCGGAGCCATTACCACTCGGCCACCACTGATCTGATATCAAGAGTAGACGATGAGTTATTTGATTTTTTGGGTTCCGTGCCTCAAAAGGAAAAAATGGAACCCTTATAAGATCACTTTATTTAACCTAGCCTAGCCTGTCTGGCTATCTGTCTTTTATCTCGAGAACTCCCAAAGGTATAGGGGTATAAGGTAAATTAAAACCATATACTCAAGTCTGCGGTCCCTTGAAGCTGAGAAAAAATCAAACTTCTAAAGTTAACGAAAAAAAAAAGATACCGCTGTTTATGTAGCAAAAAACGTTTATTTCGACACTCGAGGAAATCAAAATTCATGGGGCACTTCTCGTTGCCAAATAATCCTGAAATTTAGCATAAAGCAAGATCTTATGAGGAAACCGACATCTCCTAAACTAGCGGCCCGTCCCGGCTTCGCACGGGCAATAAATATGCCTAGCCTAGCCTATGTTACTCTGAGTGAATGCAGCTTTCCAATGCTGAAAGAATTTTTTAAATCGGCACAGTAGTTTTTGAGTTTATTCAATACAAACATACACACACACATAAAAACAAATTTTCCCTCTTTTTAATATTAGTGTAGATTGTTTCGCAAAGATTTTCAGTAGTATGTTTTCTTTAACATTAGGTTTTGCAGCCCACCTAGTCATCTGTGTTCATGCTTGTGGCCCACCACCACCCACTTTGGTTGTTTTTAATATCGAGCGGTATTGATCACGCATGGAGGATTACTCCGCACGCGTAACCCCTGCAAATGTCCATTTCATACAAGTATTAATTATTATAGGTACGCACGCAGGACGCGATTTTTTGCAATTTTAAATTTTCTGCATGCGGGACAATCTCGCATGCGTGATGAAATCCACACGATATCCAAAGCACCTTTTGAGTTTGACATAGCTGCTCTAGATCTTACCTTAATTTTTTTTTATTTGGTGGGTATAAATCATCCAAATGACATTCATCCAAATGACATCCCCTGCCCTTGGGCGGAACGGAAGATAGTGTCAGACTCTTTACCGTTTAAAAAACCCCGATCCTTCGTGCCTTTTATACCGGGGCTGAGCTACCTTTCCGAGCAAACCCTGGCACTAGTAGGCTTCGACCCAGCTGGGCTCCTGTTGTTCGACCCAGTTGGGCCCCTGCTGTATCTTACCTTATATCAAATGTTTGCAAAATCTGTTCGCCTGTTCTCAGATTATTCTTGTTCGCCAGTAACGAGACAGTTAGTGGGTCGCAGGTGGTTATCCGGACGCTCTGAGTATGCCGACGTACCGACAGCAAGTCAAGAAGAATTTTCAATAGGAATACCAAATGTAGGTCCATAGAGTAAAAAGTATCAATCAATTCCTTGGGCTTGTAAAAAAGGTGTATAATTTTCATAATTTTGCGAAAATTCTTAAAGAACAGTTAGTGCCCTGAACAGACCTAGTCAGGACCCATAAAAACCTTGCTGACTGTGAAAGTGTTTGTAGCGACATCTATGACGCCACATAAGAACTACGAAGAAAATACGAAATCCTGCAATCAAAGTTCTTCGCGCGATTTGAACATATACGACAGCCCGACATCAACTATCGGGCAGTCGCCCACGACTATAACATCTGGTCTGGTCGGAGGATCCTCCCTTTTCAACGGAGGTTTGTGGGACTTTACTCTCTGTTCCATATACCTCTAAATGTTCAACCTTTTCACAACAGCAACGGCAAATAAAGAAATGGAGTCTAACACCCCCTCACCCCGCAAAATCTCACTGCGTTTTTTCTTAGGGAAATCTTATTACAACATCTCCTCTTTATACTTGCTTCGTGTGCTGGACCCGTTTCTCTCGTTCTAGCATAGAACGCCCTCCCGTTCTACGCTAGAGAAGTTATTGGATGATATATCGTGTCAGACTTGTAGTGATTAAAACCACCCCTGTATCCTTCAGTTTCCTTTTCAGAATATCCTCGCGACCCTAGCGGGTATGAACCCTGTGGTTTGCTAACATCTCTTTGAGAAGCGCGTGGAACACTACGTGCTGAAGACTCGGTCTGGTCGGTTACCAGATGGCTGGAACACAAAATAGATAAGTACAGAAGACAATCTCATGTATGTACTTCACTCTTTTACCTACGCTCGGTGGACGCACACTAATGAGCTTTTCAGCCGGAACTGGCCCCCTAGCCAAGTTACAACTGTTTTGCTTGCGTCGAACGCTTCGAGTTGACCTTGCCGCCAATTCTTTTGTTCTGACCACGTGACTGAGCGTTGAGATTTCGTCATACCCGTACATTTGAAGCTTTCTACTAGCGTTACCTATTGCAGATTATTAACTTGGCTAGGGGTACTGTTCGACGAAAGGGCCGAGTCGCTCCGAGATATCGTGTCCTTGAGCGGTGTCTATGTGTGCGTTGCTCGAGCGCGCTTTGTAAGTAGATTGACTTCTATTCCTGTATATTTTGTGGCTGGAAGGCGAGCTTGCTCGCTGTATCAATACGTTTGCTATACACTTAAAGTTTTTACCATTATCTCCACAACCCAACAAACTAATACTACCACTTCCTAACATATTTCTTCTGCTAACGCTGCAAGAATACCGAATAAGGCTCGACAGATGGAGTTCCGAAGCTGTGCATTTGAGAAGCATACGAAATCGCCAAGGCTTTGTCACTAAAACACGATCTAAGATGATATAGCGATTTTGGTCATTTTATCTGTATTTCACGAAAGCATTAATATGGTAGTTCCTGTGAAAAGTGTTATGTAGACACAGAGGTTAGTTCATTTAGCTTAATCATTAAAAACAAAAAGCATTACTGTAGCAAAAATAAACTGCAATTTTACTCCGACACAAATAAATATACATAGATTTTCAGCGTAAAATTTGTAAAGTTTTTATGATAATTGGTGTGCTTATTGTTGGCAGCCAAATGGACTGAACAAAAAAACTGTAAGTACCTATATATTGTAAAACTTTACAAGGTCCTCAAGTTTGCGCACTTTCGTAGACAATGGTCGTATTGTGAACTGTATCGTGTATGGTTTATTGGATTTAGAGAGGTGGTACTGAAAGCGGGGAGCGGGCAAGCTGAGAGGCACCGTTTGTGCCCACCAAGGGTCTTACCACAAAATAGATAAGTACAGGGCTACCCGAAAGGAAGCTCGAGCCCCGGTATGAAGAGGCTAGAAGGAACGGGTGGGTTTTTAGTCAGTAAGAATCTGACACTATCTTCCGCTCCACCCAAGAGTGGGGGTTGTCATTGAATGATTTTTTCCACAAAAAAAAAATATCTCTATCTTAATCAAACCATCAAATAAATCTCTATATTATCTATCTTAAATATATTATAAAAAATTATATTTACTTCACTTTTTATACCTACGCTCGGTGGACGCACACTAACGAGCGTTTGAGCCGGAACTGTTCGACGAGTGGACCGAGACGCTACCGAGATATAGTGTTCGTGAGCGGTGTCTATGTGTGCGCTGCTCGAGCGAGCTTTGTATTACTTCTGTACCTGTATATTTTGTGGCCTTACCATGACGTGTTAAAGAGGGATGGAGCTATATACCGTATAAAGCTGCATTCCATTAACAGTTCTGCTTAGGTCGTCAAATGGATTGCGTTAAGATTCGCGCTTTGTGGTAGAGCGTCACTTAGCACCAGTGAGGAATGCCTAAAGTTATGCTAAGTGTTTCTTTTAAAACATGGAAGTAGACTGCATTAAAAATATTAACACTGCTCTGCTCTCAGAGCAGTGGTGGCCGAGTGGTAATGGCCCCGACTTACGAGTTGTAGGTCGCCAGTTCGAACCGAGCCAGGCACATTACTTTGTGTAATTTATTTCATCACCACCGCGTGAGGAAACCGTGATATCAACATATGACATCCACCAACCCGCAATGGTCCCGCGTGGTGGATTACGGCCCATTTCATCCCCTTGAGAAGAGGCCTTTTTTTTGGTGGGCAAAAATCATCCAATGGCGACCTCCGCTCTTGGGTGGAGCAGGAGATAGTGTCAAAGTCTTACTGACTAAAAACCCACCCCGTTCCTTCTAGCTGTCATACCGGGAATCGAGTGCCCTTTCTAGAGAAGAGGCCTGAGTCCCAACAGTTGGAATTTATAAGATTATAAGTTCAGTTCAGCATAGGTCGTCAAATAGATCATGTCAAGAGTCGGGCTTTGTGGTAGAGCGTCGCTTGGCACCAGTGAGGAGTGCCTAAAATTGTGCTAAAGTATCTCTTTTAAAACACGGAAGTAAACTAAATTAAAAATATTTCTAATGCCGTAAAAATGTGAATAAGTATTACCTAGCTTACAACGAGATTTGATTTTTACTATTTTTATTAAAATATTTTTTTTATGGATATTTTTACTATCTATTGTCACATTAACGTAATTTGAACTCAAATAGGATGATAAATATTCAAAAACTTTTGATTTTGTAATTTTTCTTTTTTTTACTATGTCCCGCTTTCGACAAAAGATTCCCGCTTTTTTTTCACTCAAAAGTTCCCAAATACCGACTTGGCAACAAAAAAATCTGACAACGCTGCTGTGTATCCAAAATATCTAGAGAAAGATGTGTAATAACATCATAATCACATAAGAGCGGTTGTATGAAAATGTACCTCGGGTTGGCCGGTCTTAAGGGGATTCATCTCGACACACATTTTCACTGTTTTTCATACAGCCGCTCTTACCCGATTATGACGTTACTAGCTGCTCCTAGCGGCTTCGCCCGCGTGATAGCAGAAAATTATCCCAAGGGAACATACTTCCGGGATAAAAAGTATCCTATGTCCTATTCCAGGACATGGTCTATCCGTGTACCAAGTTTTATCAAAATCGATTTTACCATTTAGGCGTGAAGACGTAACAAACAAACAAACTCACTTTCGCTTTTATAATATTAGTTAGGATTACACATTTTTCATTAGATATTTTGGAAACATAGTATCTTGTGGATATTATCTAGGCTTCTATTGAAATCAATTTCTAAATTTGTGTAACACTAATCCAGTAAAAACCTCTGAAAATCTGCTATTTTGCATGAACTTTGACACTTTATAATTTACTCAAAAAATAAAAAAGTACAACAATAGGCCTTGCAAATTTTATTAAGATTCTAAATGACGACAATTTTTTTCCAAAACTTTTAAGCGTTAAAACAGGTATTTCCTAAAAAAACAGGTATTTCCTGGAACAATTTTTGTTAAATATTCAAGTAAATCACGGAATTACTAACAGAGTTTTCAGGCGTTATCTCTCTTTTTTTGCTTTGCCGTTTCGTCAAACATCGCGTTGGATTGCGTTAGATGAAGCATCAAGCTTTTATACCATGCTCGATGTTGACGATAAGCGAGTGGAAAAGCAGCCTCTTAAGGCCTTCGTTTCAATCCACAATATTATTTTTTCTGCTGAATAAACTGGGTAGTAAAAAATACAACCTATCTCACTTTTCGTAAAAATCTTTACCACCCAATAACCTTATTTTTTCCGGTCAATATCTAGAAAACATCAGCTAAGTGGTTTTCTGACCTAGTGAGGTATCCACGCGACTTTGCTTACGTTAGATAGTCATATTTTAACTCAGAAATACATTAGAACACCATTAGGACAGACAAAAGGCGCTTAGTTTGTAAATATCTAACATTTATATCAAATGTATGAGTGTTTGACTTTTGAGAACTATAAAAGAAATTCGCACAAGTGTTTTTCGCGAAAGAGTCTTTTGCGCGTGTATACACGTAAACGTATTTCGCGCAAACGTCTTTTGCGTAGATAAGTGTATGCACCTAAGTGGCTTTCGCGCAAATGTCTCTCGAGCTAGTATAAATTAGGTAAGTGTATTTCGCGAAAATGTCTTTCGTGCAAATGTATACACGTGTTTTTCGCGCAAATCTCTTTTCAACTATGGATGCAATAAATGTTCTTTTAGAAAATGTCTTTTGTGCAAGTGTATACAGGTATGTGTCTTTCGCGTAAATGCCTTTTGTGCTAGTGTATACACGTATGTAAGTGTTTTTCGAGCCATAAAGTGTGTACATGTATGTATGTAAGTGTCTTTCGCGTACCTAAGTGTATGCTTGTTAGTGCCTTTCACGCAAAATATGTCTTCCCTTCAAACACATTTTCGCAAATGGATACACTAAGTTGCTGTCGCGCGAATGCTTTTCGTATAAGTGTCGGTACTAGAGATGTGCCTTTGCCGGCAATCTGGGAATATTCCCATCAATATTCCCACTTCTCGGCAATATTGCCGACAACGGCACATCTCTAGCCGGTACAGCAAAATGCCTATCGATGCCTAACTGCTAGATTTTTTAAACAATTTACAGACTGGTGTTTTTTTTTAGAATTTAGAAAATTGTATATAACCCTTCGCAACGTTAACCCTTCAGCAGTTAAGTTTCACTTTCATGCAAAACTAACAACAATTTGAATGCCAATATTAGCCGCCGTTACTCGATAATTTAAGAGTTTAGAAAATGAATAAACTTACTAAGTTTTAATAGAGCTCTGGAGCGTGTCTAAATGTGTTTAATTAACTCGCTCATTTAAATATTCGACGCATCTCTAACGCGCGGGAAATTCAAATTTGAATTTAGAGAGAACGTAGAACGTTTATGGTCTTCATTATTTTACTTTTTTAAGTGCTCTTAACCTGCATTCTTGGGCCATTCTACTTTTTGAGATAGATTTTTTTAATACTAAAAAACCACTTGATTTAATTTTGGTGAATAACAATGGCCGAAAATTTGAAGCCATGTGACATTCACCAACCCACACTGGGCCCGCGTGGTGGATTACGGCCCATTCCCTCTCCTAGATAGCAGGCCTGAGTCCCAGCAGTGGGAACATTAAAAAGGCTGAAGATGATCAATTGACGTACTCATATTTTTATTTTTTTATTCTGACCATTGAATTATATCAATGATTCTGACCAATTTATTTTATTTGCTGGGTTTTTTTGTTTTAATTTTGTATGACATCCTTTTAGCAAAACATAGTGTACTTATTTTTTTTTAATGAACTACCTATTAACCCACCAATGTTTTACAAAATAAATGATTCATTGATTGAACTTATAGTTGATGCATCTCACCAATGTGATTTTGGATGTATATGTGTGTATTCACGTACACTTTTTACTGTAGGTATTGTTATCGTTTTATGTCGCAGAAAGAAGCTAACACACACAGAAGACATTATGTAGGGTAGAGGTACGTCAAAGTTTACACGCATGTTCAAGACGAAACAGCTTTAAAAAAAACCACTTTTCCCACACGCTTTGACGATTAAAACACAGAACCGATTTTGAAGATATTGTGTACCTACATAGTAAGATTGAACCTCAAGGATCATCACCATTTCAGCTGATACACGTCCACTGTTGTTCATTGGCCTCCCCCAAGCTTCGCCATAATGACCAGTCCTATGCGTCTCGCATCACCAGCTCATCGGTCCACCTTGTGGGAGGCCTTACAACGCGCAACTGCGTCTTCCGGTACGTGGAAGCCATTCCAAAACCTTTCGTCCCCATGGACCATCTGGTCTGCGAGCAATGTGCCTTGCCCATTGCCACATAAGTTACTATTTATCTGACTTTGACATCAACAAAACAACAACAATACACACAATACAACAATCAATATCACAACAAACAACCAACAAACAAAAAATTTTAAGTCAGTCCGTCAAAAAGTAGAATGGCCCTCATGCATTATTTTTTTTAAATATACTTGCGTCCGGAAATTTTCCCTTTATTTTTCACAAATGAGTTTTTAATGTTCAGTGTTTTTCGGATGTTATGTAGCTTTAATGTGAGTTTAATCTTGTTTTTGCTTATCTTGCAATGCAGGGAAAATGTGTCATAATATGGTGCCCCCTCCAGTAATATTCTCCTGAGTTGGCTTAACTTTGGTTGATTACGCCGCAACTTTCGGAAAATGGGGGAAAAATATGATTTGATGCAATTTATTAGGGAACGCAGTAAGGGTGAAATATGCGTCCATTTGGCCACTGATCATAATAAGAGCAGTGGTGGCCGAGTGGTAACAGCCCCGACTTACGAGTTGAAGGTCACGGGTTCAAACCCAGCTATGCGTATTACTTTGTGTAATTTATTTTATCACCACTGCTCTCAAAATGGTGAAGGAAAACATCGCGAGGAAACCGGCATGTCCTAGAACCAATTTTTTTTTAATTGACGTAAACTAATAGTGCTTGACTGCGATCCCATCTGATGGATGGTAAGCAGTAATGCAATCTCTGATGGTGAGGCGCACTAGTTTATTAAGAGTCTATTCACTATAGCCTTGAAGACACCCAAACTATAATCGGACAATTCGAAGACAAGTGACATCCACCAACCCGCACTGTGCCCACGCGTGGTGGATTACGGCCCATTCCCTCTTCTAGAGAGGCCTAAGTCCCAAGAGTGGGAACATTATAAGGCTGACTATGCTGTGTTATGCATAAACGCACACCTAATGTCACTAATACGCACCTCGTCTTTCTGAAGAATAAAGAAAATTTTGAAAAAATATTGAGAAAAAACTGGTTGAAACTGTTTTGTCTCAAATTTTTCTTTAAGCAAAATAGATAAATCGCTTCCCTCGATCGCTCAATAGTCAATTTATTATTTACAGCTCCGTATACTGCAGATATAAATCATAAAATTAATTTATTATCCTTTAACTAGCGGTTCTACAGTCTATTGTTTATGGCCAGCCTATTGTTTATGGTCAGTTAAGAGTCCACTGCATTCTGATCTATCTTCACTACATAGTAAAAAACAAAGTCGCATCCCGGTGTCTGTCCCTACGTATGTTTAGAGCATTAAAACTATGCTACGGATTTTGATGCGATTTTTTTAGTAGATAGAGTGATTGAAGAGGAAAGTTTGTATGATTTCCAGAGGTTTAAAAAGTACAAAATGAGTAGAACCTGGCCTTAAGAATTTTTATTTTAGTTTTATTCACTTTACAAATAGATTTGCTCTTCAAAAAAAAACAAGCTTTTAATGAAAATCATTTTTTTTTTCATAACAAGCTTATACAGCTCGGTATACCTATATAATATACTCGTCAAGACAAATCATACCACCCCAAACTCGATGGGGTTGTGTCGTTTAACTACCAAGTTCCTACAGCCACCCTCCGGTTCCATCATCAGATCAGCTCCACGTCATAATAATTTTGCATTGTCATCTGATTTATATATGCATGCAAAATTTCAGCTCAATCGGTAACCGAGGAGTGGGTCAAATCTAATTTACAAGATTTGATTACAGACAGACATCGGGACAGGTGAAACTAAATAAAAGCTTGTAATAAAGAAAAACTGATTATACCTTCAGTAGATAAGCAAACCAATCCATTGTCCAGCAATAAAATTCCCTCAAGACCTGCCTATGTAAACTCTCTCCACCATTTTACCTACAATTTGTTGCTAATAGATTAGTACAGGATCCCTGCCCACTCCTAATGATTTGAACAATTAACCTACTTTCATTTACTACACAATTTATTCTTTCTTTCTTTATCCTTTTCTTTATACAAGGTTATTTGTAAAACACTGGCAACCTTTCAGAACTATGTTACCACAAAATAGATAGGTACAGAAGACAATCTCATGTATGTACCTACTTTGCTTTTTATCCCTACGCTCAGTCACGGTAATAATATCATACAGTATTCCAACTTCATACAAAAGGACGAAACGCGAACTATACCTACGCGCCTCGGTCGTAGCATGGGCTCGGCATGGTGACAGTCGCGGCCGTCGCAACTGTGCCGCAGTGACGAGCGGACACGACGGTTTTTTTTAACAACTATCGCGCGATTATTGTATTGGTAGGGTAGAGTAGAGTAGGGTAGAGTGGGGTAGAGTAGGGTAGAGTGGGGTAGAGTGGGGTAGAGTAGGGTAGAGTGGGGTAGAGTAGGGTAGAGTGGGGTAGAGTAGGGTAGAGTGGGGTAGAGTAGAGAGAGTGGGGTAGAGTAGGGTAGAGTGGGGTAGAGTAGGGTAGAGTGGGGTAGAGTAGGGTAGAGTGGGGTAGAGTAGGGTAGAGTAGGGTAGAGTAGAGTAGAGTAGGGTAGAGTAGGGTAGAGTAGGGTAGAGTAGGGTAGAGTAGGGTAGAGTAGGGTAGAGTAGGGTAGAGTAGGGTAGAGTAGGGTAGAGTAGGGTAGAGTAGGGTAGAGTAGGGTAGAGTAGGGTAGAGTAGGGTAGAGTAGGGTAGGGTAGAGTTGGGTATAGTAGGGTGGAGTAGGGAAGAGCGGGAGCGAAGCCGCGCGGGCAAAAGCTAGTTATTAATAATAGTGGTTTATAACATTTTATTTAAATCTACCAATCAAAAAACAACACATATTTTTATTGAACACTTCCTATTCAATCCACAAAGTATTTTGTTTGTTTAAAAAAGTAAGTATATTTACAATCACAAAACTAAATGGAAACACAAAGTAGGCAAATGTTATTAGAATGGCGGGCAGCCCTATCGCATGTTTACGTACCGCGCGGCTGTAGGTATTTATTTCAAAGATACGGCTGAGTTACAATACTGTATGATACTATGTATTACCGTGGCTCAGTGGACGCACAATAATGAGCCTTTGAGCCGGAACTGTTTGACGAGTGGGCCGAGAGCCGAGACGCTACCGAGATTTTGTGTCCGTGAGCGGTGTCTATGTGTGCGTTGCTCGAGCGCGCTTTGTATGTAGACTGACTTCTGTGCCTATATATTTTGTGATGTTACTAACATCATAAACAGCAACTTTTGTTCTATGACTTTTAAAAATGTATCATATTTTAAGTCATCAGATTTTCATACAAAAATAAAAATATTTAAATTGTACGTTCTAAATATTACGAAGTCTACGTGAAGCAAGCGATAACGGAAGGGAGTGGGAATTGGATAGCGGGGGTGCTTGATGCGCTTGCGTTGCAACATGTACACGTAGGTAATTACCGCAAAATACAGAGTTGAAATATGTTAGATAGGACTACGAAATCTTGAGGCTTTGTTTTTAGCAAATATATTATAGAACAAAAGTTCTTGTTAGTAATGCAGTCCTGCAAGGTTGTTAGTGTTTTACAAATAATCCTGTATACTGTATAGGCTGTAACGGATATAATATGTGGCCATATATTTAATTGTGGGAAATTATTAATCTTCCTTGAAGAAAGCGTCTTCGTGCGCGAGTCCGACTCGTACTTGGCCAGTTTTCGCACCAGGTAATAATAAAACTTTTTTAGCGGTTATAGAATCTCGCCCTTGGCATTTAAAAACATAATAAGAAACAAAGAAAGAAGACTCGTTTATTTGGCACACACCACGCCACCGCCAGTGACGTCAACGTATATAGGTAACGGTGGAGCACACAGTTGAGGTGTGCCCTGCTTGGGCGGAGCAACGCCGTGTCCTCGTGGGGGCGATCGGCGGCGGAGACCTCTCGCGCCGGGCCTTGGTTCAGGCCATGGTCCGGAGCGAGGAGGAGTGGCAGGCGGTCGCCTCCTTCTGCGAAGCAGTAATGCTAGCAAAGGAGGAGGCAGACCGCATCAGGCAACGGCGCCCCCGCCGCCGCCGCCGGGATTCCGATCCCGATTTCCGGTCACCGTAGACGCGGGCTCGCGGACGGCGAACCATGGGTAGCTCGCTGTCCGATCGTCCGGTAACTGTCCGGACCGAGCCAAGGCGTCGACAGCGCGCACTGTTCCCGCGCGCCCCAAGAAGTTGTCAGCAACAGGAGGGGAACCCATCTGGGTCGAAGCCTACCGGGGTCGGGGTTATCCGAAAGGAAACTAGAGCCCCGGTATGAAGGCTAGAAGGGACGGAGCGGGGTTTTTAGTCAGTAAGACTCTGACACTGTCTGCCGCTCCACCCAAGAGCGGGTTACGTCAATGATGATTTTCCCCGTCGACAGAAAAAAAGAAAAAAAAACGTATATAGGTAGGTAGCTGAAAACCTGACAATCTTCGATCGGGGTCGCTTTGATTGATTCGAGTCTGGAAACTTTTATAAAAGTGTGTTATATTAAATCAATCAGTGTTACGTATATCAATCATGAGGCTCGTTAATATCACTTTCAACACCTACTAATTTTTAATACAAATTTCATGATAATATTTAGTCTTTATGGCTGAAAGATTGAGACATTACAGATTTTGATATATGCAACACTAGCTCTTGCCTGCAGCTCCGCCCACGTACATAAAACATGCCTATGTCACTCAGAAATAAAGCAGCTTTCTAGCAATCGGACCAGTACTTTTAGAGATTATCTACTACAAACAAAAAAACAAACATTTCCTCTTTATAATATTAGTGTAAGAAATAATATAAAGGCCCCAACATACGGGTTGCAGGTCGCGGGTTCAAACCCAACCAGGCACATTACTTTGTATAATTTACTAGCTTTTGCCCGCACGGCTTCGCTCCCACTCTTCCCTACTCTACCCTACTCTACCCTAGACTACTCTACGCTACTCTACCCTACACTACTCTACACTACTCTACCCTACACTACTCTACACTACTCTACCCTACTCTACCCTACTGTACCCTACTCTACCCTACTATAAACTACCCTACCCTACCCTACCAAACTTCACATAAACCATCTACTAAATAGTCCCAACAAAGCCTAAAAATTTGGTTTGGATAGGTGAGTCCGTTCTTGAGTTATAAATTAACAACGAAAAGTGGCATTGATTTTTATATATATAGATTTCATCACCACTGCTCTCAAAACATTGAAAACATCGTGAGGAAACCGGCATGTCCTAGAACCAAAATTTCGAAGACATATATGACATTCACCAACCCGCACTGGGCCCGCGTGGTGGATTACGGCATTCCCACTCCTAGAGAGGAGGCCTGAGTCCCAGCAGTGGGAACATTTAAAAGGCTGATGATGATGATATAGTAACCTACTTGTTTACACATAAAGTCCTTCTCACATGCTCTCACACACCCACACCTACATCACTGCACTCACTACACCTACCGCTCTACACTTCCTACACTACACTCTACCCAAACTACTGGCTAAATGTAATGTATAGTTTAATTACCTATCTAAAATTATTGTCTTTATACTGTCCTCCTCCTTGCGTCGTATTCCTCAATGCTGAGGGTCGTGACCTCCCTGCTTCATCACTTTAACCCTTACGATCTCTTTCCATCTGTTCCTGTCTCTGGCGATGTGAAGGGCATTGTACATCGTAGAGTCAAGAGCTTTATACTGTATCTAGTTAAATATAGATTGAAAGAGACTGGACCCCAGAACACCGGGAATCCTAGTGGGGTTCAGGGCTTCATTTACGTTTGTAAACACAATGAATTTTTTTTCTTTCACTATAGATATAAGAATAAAAGACAGTGGGTCAATTCCAGGCTGATATTATACCTACCTAAAGAAAATCTAACTTATTCTCTCAGCGCGTGCTAAAAAGGGCCATAATCCCGTGGCCGACTGTTCTTGATAGCCTCCCTGATTGATCGGGAGTACTCTGTTTTTATTCACTCCAGGCCAAACGGGGTTAGGAAGGTTTAAGAATTGAATTTAAAAGAGATCCCGTCGGTTTTATCTCGTTCATAAAAGAAGTAAGCAGTTTTTATTCTGATGCCTTGTGAAATATGATAGCTTTTGTGTTTATGCTTTGATTTATTGCAGAAAGATTACGTTTTGAGATAAATAATAATTTATAAATAGTTACAAGTTAAGGGCCTTACACTACGCGTTATTTAGTAACAAATTACTGTTTTCAGAATTATTCCTATACCTGTGCTATAAGACCTTGCTTTGTGTCAAATTTCACAGCTTGAAAGGACCGCATATGGTTTCAATTTCAACTCGATACTTCCACGCGTTCTCGAGACAAAGGGTCTTCTCAGACAGACAGACGGCGGACGGACAACAAAATGATCCTATAAGGGTTCCGTTTTTTTTTCCCTCTAAGTTACGGAACCCTGAAAACAAATAAAAAACTTTAGCACCACTGTAATCACCGTGGAAACAAAAAAATCCCTTAAATAAGGACAATATGACAGTAGTAAACACTACAGGTGTCACGATACGCAGGATAATTTCCAGCCACGTGGCACGGGCTTGCGGATGGTGAGCTATGGGTAACTCCCCGTCCGGACGTCCAGTGAGGATCAAGTTTGACACTTCCTTATGCTCCATCCAGAGCGGAAGAAGTCATTCGATTCAGTTTTTATAAGTGTCGACGCCCTTGAGCCATCCTATGTTCCATGTACGGCTGGCTACGCTGCCACTGCTGCTGCTGAGCCCCTTAAACGGCGCAAATACTGTTACCTTATTGGTAATTACAGTTTTGAGCCGTTTGGGGTTGAAACGCTTGAGTCATGGGGTCCAAGTGCGCGTCTCCTTTTAAAGGAAATATCTCGCCGACTGATCGACACCTTGCGTGACCAGAGGGCTGGCTCATTCTTCGCTCAAAGAATTAGCATAGCCATTCAACGTGGCAATGCTGCCAGTCTTCTGGGTACATTTCCGGATGACAGCGATGTGGAGGAGTACTTCGAGTCTTCGATGCCTGATCGTACTTTGTGCTGTTGTATTTTATTTATTTACATTATGTATTTATTTAGGTTTCAGTATAAATAGTTTAAGTTTTTTATGTACATATTGTCGTGTCCAGGGTTGCTGCTAGGTTGATAAATAAAAGTCACTCACAATGGGTTCACCAAGCTGCCGTAGACACGTGCGCACTCGCTGACGGTTGAGCAAGTAATGCCCCTTCTGTACCGTCCACGTGTATACGTCACTTGCCCTTTATTAGTACGTCACACATATTTAAATTTTTATCTGTTTTAAATCAATATCAGTTTTTATGTCTCTAGGAATTAAAGCCAACATATTCCGTCCACCGCATTGCCGTTCCACTATTTCAAAACTACAATAAATAAAAACGACTAAATATGAAAACTTGGTAGAATTTTCTTTTTCAGATTTTATTCATTGGACTAAGTCCAAGATTTAAAGGTTTCCATTGAGAAAATTAAATTAAAATGCGAATTATTTTAAAGTTGGTTTCATTCCATGAAGTTGAATAATTGTGGGTGAATCAGTTACGATTATTTTACAGTGACTCAGGCCTCCATTCTAGGAGAGGGAATGGGCCGTAATCCACCACGCAGGCCCAGTGCGGGTTGGTGGATGTCACATGTCTACGAATTTTGTGGTTCTAGGACATGCCGGTTTTCTCACGATGTTTTCCTTCACCGTTTTGAGAACAGTGGTGATGGAATAAAATACACAAAGTAATGCGCCAGGTAGGGTTTGAACCCGCGACCTACAACTTGTAAGTCGGGACCGATACCACTAGGTCACCAGTGCTCTCCAAAAATTGCTCTCAAGTAATCGGTTAAAATGTTGTATTATCTAATCAAGTGTGTTTAATATTGTTTTCTTTATGGCCATGTTTAGTTTATTTTCGTGGTATTTAAATATAATGTACTCGATGTTAAAAGAATATATACTAACCTGCCTTGGATGATTGTTTACTCAGGGAAAGGACGCCAATTTGTTCACTCACGGTGCAGGTGGTTGCTGAAAATCGGCAAAATTTTTGCCTTGATGCGACGCACAATTTGAAAGTATTTATATTGTTTCTGTTTTTTTTTTGTTTTTCTTTTATTTTTGTTTATTATTATGGTGTTTGCCTCTGTTGGTCTCGAGTCGGCCGACGTCGCGTATTATAATACAGTGCGTTTCACTTAAGACGTTCCTTTGGCGTAATGTTGGCTCCCCTGTCTGTCTACACAAAAAAGAACGGGAAAAAAGAAAAAAGTTGCCTACTCTACCAAAATTTTTCCCCGAAATGCGATTATGAGAGGAATGGGATTTTATTTAAAAAAAAGTAGGTCTCAAAGGAAGTTGTTAATAGAGAGGAACGATACTGTGGCGTGGCGTTTTCGTTATTTGAAAGAATTGTAAGACAATCAGAATGGAGCCCAGCGCCCTATACTTTATACAAAAATAGTAACAATAAAAAAAGGCAATTGTTAAAGTAACGAAGTATCAGTTAATCTCCCTCATATCAAGTAATTTCATTGCTAAAAATATGGCAACATTATTTTCAATACTACCAACATGACAACAATGTAACTTCTTAAGTGAAACGCACTTGTACCTAGTGGCAAAATTATCGTGGTCAGAACAAAAGAAAAAAAGGTCGTGGCAAACTCAAGGCGTTCGACACAAGAGAAACTTGACAAGGGGGACAGTATTTTTTTTTTCGCGCGAAATCTTGCGGTGCGCTGACTTGTTTTATACAAATGGCGATGAAGCCACGACTTCACACGCACGTAGGATAATAGTCGCCGCATCGCGTTGAATTTACGTAACCCACATCGACTCACTTCGCGAATTCATTAGAGAGGCGGTCAAGCCGAAATTGCTTAGGTGATTTTTTATATTATTGTAAGTAATATATATTATATTAAGTACTAGTTCGATTGCAAAAATTTTTTTCACCGATAGAAAGGCGCTTTATTCCTGAGTGTCATAAGCTATACTTTACGTACGCAGGTGAAGCCGCTGGCAAAAGCTAGCAATTTATATCTATAGCTGAACAACGCTTGCAGGTCAGTTAAAATTACCATAACAATTTCAAATTCGCTTCACCAAAGAGCTGTAGAAAATATCTATATTTGGAGCTAAGTGAGTAAAAACGGGCACTCCCTATCAATCAGTGGGCACAGCGGATGTGCGGAAGTTCGGCGTTTTTGCTGGCTTCCGATCAGCCAAGCGAACATTGATTTGTTTTATGTAGGTAAGTATTTTTATGTTCGCGTTAATGCGTTCTTGTTTGAAGGACGGTTAATTGGATGATGATACAAGTTTAATCTTTTGAATACCGTAATAAGAGAGAGAGACAATAGAAAGATAATGAGGGAGCGAAGCCGGCATTCGGTTGGGGCTTAATGAATTATGGCCACAAAATAGACATGAATGTACTTCCGGAGGGGTCCAGCTGGGTCGAAGCCTACTGGGGCCAGGGTTATCTGAAAGGAAACTCGAGCCCCGGTATGAAGGCTAGAAGGAACGGGGTGGGTTTTTAGTCAATAAGAGTCTGACACTATTAAATGCACATGCACATGCTACACGGAATTAAATGCACAGATACTCGTACTGCCTTCTAGGTGGGTACGAGTGTTATGTCCATTTAATTCTGGCCAGATGTAGGCAAGTTTGTACGGAATCCTCAGGGCGCGAATCCGACTCGCACTTGCCCGATTTTTATGAAAAATTAAGCTTGTGTTCTTAGATGCATCATTTAAATATGCTAATGTAGATTTTAAATTAGTGATTGATTAGTAAGGTTTTTGATTACGCTAATTTAATGCTTAAATATTTAACTTTCTGTTTACTATTTTATACTCCCTTTTAAAATACCCTCCTTCGACCAACAAAATCCTAAAAATCTTCGAGACTTAAAGGTATTTGTAGGCCGACGTTAATAAATAAAAAACAGTTACCCTTCGAAGGAAAAATATTGCTTTTTGTTAGCCTATCCTGATTGCACGCAAATGGGAGCAAGGTTCTTCCAAATCCTTTATTAGGGCCGGCCCACACGGCGCGTTAAGTCGACGTAGTCGCGACGTAAATATTTTGACGCGTTACCGACCATACAAGCGCTGCGTCAACGCAGCGTTGCTATTGCTACGACGCAGTCGTAACGTAGCATCGTCGTATCGGCGACGAACAGTTACAGCAAGCAAATCGACATGAGACTTGTCCCATAAAATTTTCTCTTTTCATAACTAACTCAAATGGTACTCATTTTGCACTGTAATTGCACCTTGTGTACCTACACACTCTGCCCCCGTCAATAAAAAGACACATCTAACATTGTTTCCAGATTTGAGTTATATGTATACATTGCCGGAATCAGGGAAAAAAGGCGCGTCTGCCTGTATTTTTTATATTTTGCTAACTTTCTCCAGTACGGTTTTAACACAAGGAAAAAAGGCCCGATTTCCCGTTTCATTCATTAAAACATTTTTTTAACCGTTTTCATTTTTGTTAGACACGTCTTTTTAACTATCAGGGGCAGCACTATGGTTATTAGTATGGAACGCTGACGCACCATGTGAACCGGCCCTTAGAGAGATGCCACAGAGGCGTTGCGGCTAAAACGCGCCGCGTTCGTAAATGATGTTCTGTCTGTTTCAGGCTTTGAACGATAATGGAGTTGAATAAACATGTTCGTGACATACAAAATTTTAATACCATTAACTGTTAAAAAAAAGCATCATCACCATACCATCTGAGACACAAATCTGCATGGTTCTCATATGATTTGACCATTACATGTTCTTTACTGTATGGAGTTTAAAAGAGACTTTGACCCCTGAGTTTGTTTCGGTGTTTCTTCTCAGGGTAGTCAGCTAGGAAACACCGGCCTCACCTCGTTAAAACGGACTGAAAACAAAATTGACGTGTAAAAGTATTTTTTGAAAACCTATTTACAAAATAAAGATTATTTATCATTAACAACTGGTACCTTCGATATGTTATTAATTATTGCGTTGCCGCGTCATCGTTTCAACGAAGCGCCCTTCTCCACCTCGTTCCCCTTTTATCCTTGAGCATTGTGCGTACGTTGCTTCGCCATTCGTAATTTTAACCTACTTCCCAAAAAGGAGCAGGTACTATGTTCGGCTGTTTGTATGTTTTTTTTTTTTGTATGTTTGTTCATCGAATACTCCGCCAAATGTGGACGGATTTTCGAATATCTTTTTTTGTTCGAAAGTAGATAGTTCTGAGGTGGTCCCATTGTCATAAAATTTTATAGGCTTACTTATTGCTTTTCGCATATTTTATGAAGTATCGTGTGTATTTGCGTATGGCCGTCACCATCTCAGGTAGCTGGGCTGATGATGGAAGGTACAACTCCTTAACAGTAAGAAGTTACTCGAACTTTTGCAAGGACTGTTTTAGTAAATTGTTTTAACACATCGTGTGGCATGTCGATTAGATTTATATGTAGAACGACGGAACGCCACCGCTCAATTGTCACAGTATCAACGCAACTAATGAAATCAAAAGCATTTATTTCAAATATACCATTTACAGGCACTTTTGAATACAGTCAAACGGGGTTAATTGAAACGCAGGAAGTAATAGAGACAAAAGTTTGAATGGGCTTTTCGCGATAATTAACAATTTTTCCCAACATTTAAGTATTTCGATTTATTCTTTAATTGTAATAAAAATGAATGCTTTGATAGAAATCAATAATATAAATATGTACCACAGTGAAAAACCTAACGAAAGTTTTGTACCAATTCACCCCAGCGTTCCTATTCACCCCGTTTGACGGTAGTCAAATATCAGTTAGTCCAAAAAAAGTGAAGCCAAATAGCACAGATAACGCCTGTGTAGCACCTTTCTATGGTTTAGTATGTCAGATGACACAACGACAACGCTGCGTCGACGCAACGCTGACGCTGCACGCCGTGTAGACCAGCCCTTAGTACTTAGTATAAAAAACTTTTTTATTTCACTTTGTTTTTATATCCCGTAGGTTTATCCTTTGGTTAGATATTTGTTATGTTTTTCTTTTGTTTACTTTGTCTCATTAACCTTGGTTATTTGATCGTGGACTCAAATAGGAGAATCCTGCACCCCTAGCCAAGTTGCTAATCTGCAATAGTCAACGCTAGTAGAAACCTTCATATGTACGGGAGTGACGTCATCCAACCTCAATCATGTGGTCAAAACAAAAGAATTGGCAGCAAGGTCAACTCGAAGCGTTCGACGCAAGTGAAACGGTTGTAACTTGGCTATGGGGGCTGTTTTATTTGGTGGAAAATTATCAAACAACTCCTCTTGCTCTGGGTGGAGCAAGGAGTGTCAGACTTTTACTGACTAAACCCACCTGTGTTCCATCAGTTGCTCTTTGCGTTCTCATCATCATCATCAGCCTTTTTAATGTTCCTACTGCTGGGACTCAGGCCTCTTCTCTGGAGAAGGAATGGGCCGTAATCAATGACTATGTAATCCACCACGCGGAGCCAGTGCGGGTTGGTGAATGTCACACGTCTTCGAATATAGTCTTTGGGTATCTTCAAGGCTAGAGTGAATAAGCTTTTAATAAACTAGTACGCCTCACTATCAGAGATTGCATCACTGCTGCACCATCAGGTGGGATCGCAGTCAAGCACTAGTTTATACGAATTTAAAAAAAAAAGTCTGTGTTCTAGGGTCATGGTAACTGTTTTGAATAATCCAGCAAACCTGGTAGGAGTGCAGAACCTGGTGATGGCTTGGTAAAGAAGAGATAGGTACTAGGTAGTAGGTCATCATCATCATCATTTCAGCCGACAGACAGCCACTGCTGGATATAGGCCTCCCCCAAGTGTCGCCACAACAATCGATCCTGCGCGTCCCGCATCCATCGGATTCCCGTAACCTTCACCAACCAGGTCATCGGTCCACCTTGTAGGAGGTAGTAGGTACCATGATGAAAGGAGGAACATCTTGTGTCTACGTAAATATTAAGGAAGTTAAATTTTACCAAAAGTTACAAATTATGTTTAGAGTTCAAAAATTATGCAAATCCTGTATAATTTTGAGTTAAAACCGTCTTCTAAAAATTTTGGCAGTAGTAACTTGGCAACCCTTGAGTTACGCTGCAAATTGTTTGGGACGCATACAAATGGCTGTGTTTTTGTAACCACATCGTCTCAATTAGAGCAAAGAGTTTTTGTTACCAATTAAAGGACGACTCACGTTAGACCGTGCCGCCACAAAATATATAGGTACAGTCAATCTACATTACAGGCAGTCAAGTCAATCTACATACAAAGCGCGCTCGAGCAACGCATACATAGACACCGCTCACGGACACGATATCTCGGAGCGTCTTGGCCTGCTCGTCGAACAGTTCCGGCTCAAACGCTCATTAGTGTGCGTCCACCGAGCGTAGGTATAAAAAGTGAAGTACATACATGAGATTGTCTTCTGTACCTATCTATTTTGTGATGCCGGGTCTGAGCCGAGTGTCGGCCTTAGCTGTAATTACAAAGACGAGCCTCGACCGAGCAATTACCGTTGCGCCATGTTGCAGTACACTAAAAAAAAAATAGCAACAATAGTTTTGTAGATGACAATCATGTTGAATTTTGAGGATATGGAATTAGCGGCTATTGCGATCGCTCTGAATGATGAAGAATCCGATAAATCTTCAACCAATGGGTAGTTCGCTGTCCGACCGTCCGGTAACTGTCCGGAACGAGCCCAAGTCGTCGACGGCGCGCACTGTTCCTGCGCGCCTCAGGGAATTGCCGGCAACAGTAAGGACCCAGCTGGGTTGAAGCTTACTAGGGCCTGGGCTAGCTCCGAAATACAGCTCAGCCACGGTAATAATATCATACAGTATTCCAACTTCATACAAACGGACGAAACGCGAACTATACCTACGCGCCTCCGTCGTAGCATGGGCTCGGCATGTAGACAGTCGCGACCGTCGCAACTGTGCCGCAGTGACGAGCGGACATGACGGTTTTTTTTTAACAATAATCGCGCGATTATTGTTAGTTAGTGTAATTCAAAGTAAAGACGTGGTATTTTATTATTAATAATAGTTGTTTATTGTACTATTATGTATGAATAATACTAGAAAAAGCATTTTATTTAAATCTACCAATCAAAAAACAACACGCATTTTTATTGAACACTTCCTATTCAATCCACAAAGTATTTTGTTTATATAAAAAAGTAAGTATATTTAGAATCACAAAACTAAATGGAAACAAAGTATGCAAATGTAATTAGAATGCTAGAGGCGGGCAGCCCTATAATAATAATAATAATATAATAATAATAAAATCTTTATTAAACCCTTTACACAATATTTTTTTTTTTTTACTTATTTTTGCAACAAGTAAATCTTAAATTAATAACTATGCTAGTATCCAGCAAATAACTATGTGTAAAATTAACTATATATTAGGACTTATGAAACTAATACTTAAAACCTAAAGTTATGTAAAATTAGCGACTTTCCTGAGCTAGGTTTATAAAAACCTGTGTTTCAGGTCACCACTCGACGAGACTTATCATTTAAGGTGCATGTATGTTTACAGACTTAAGAATAACAACTTACTAACTTAACCCTACACTCATACTAAAACTTCCAAAAGTTTCTCTGTGTCTGTGTAATTTAATTTTAGAAGGTACTCTGATATCAGTGTACTACATTTGAAGTGATTTACGCTATATAAATCTAATAATTTGTTCAGCTTGTTGTACAAAAAAGGTCCTAAAAATACGTAAAATCTTTTAGCAAAAGCGTGTCTAGTCTGTTGTTTTTCGCATACCATATCTTTCCTCCTCCTGGTTGAAGATTCTGGGCGATAGGGAAGCTCAGAGTGCTTATGAAGTATGATGTGCATTATAAAAAGTTGCCGTACTGTTAGTATCGCATGTTTACGTACCGCGTGGCTGTAGGCATTTATTTCAAAGATACGGCCGAGTCACAATACTGTATGATACTATTACCGTGGCTCAGCCCCGGTATGAACAACAAACGCCGTGTCCTCGTGGGGGCGATCGGCGGCGGAGACCTCTCGCGCCGGGCCTTGGTTCAGGCCATGGTCCGGAGCGAGGAGGAGTGGCAGGCGGTCGCCTCCTTCTGCGAAGCAGTAATGCTAGCAAAGGAGGAGGCAGACCGCATCAGGCAACGGCGCCCCCGCCGCCGCCGCCGGGATTCCGATCCCGATTTCCGGCCACCGTAGACGCGGGCTCGCGGACGGCGAGCCATGGGTAGCTAGCTGTCCGATCGTCCGGTAACCGTCCGGACCGAGCCAAGGCGTCGACGGCGCGCACTGTTCCCGCGCGCCTCAAGGAGTTGTCAGCAACAGGAGGGGCCCATCTGGGTCGAAGCCTACCGGGGTCGGGGTTATCCGAAAGGAAACTAGAGCCCCGGTATGAAGGCTAGAAGGAACGGCGCGGGGTTTTTAGTCAGTAAGACTCTGACACTGTCTCCCGCTCCACCCAAGAGCGGGTTTCGTCAATGATGATTTTCCCCGTCGACAAAAAAAAAAAAAAGCCCCGGTATGAAGGCACTAATTAACGGGGTGGGTTTTTAGTCAATAAAAGTCTGACAGTATCTCCCGCTCCGCCCAAGAGTGGATGATGTCATTGGATGATTTTCTCACCTAAATAAAAAATCGACAAGAACTGGGTTTTCAGTGCAGTTAAGTGTCTATTATAAGAATGATATCTATGATAAGAATAGTAATAATAATAGACAAATAGTGGTTTTGTTTTGAGATCCTTAAGATTACGTTTCCCGATATTTACTCAGCTTTAGGCCGTTTGTCCACCACTGCCGTAATTTTTTTTTTTTGTCGACGGGGAAAATCATCATTGACGAAACCCGCTCTTGGGTGGAGCGGGAGACAGTGTCAGAGTCTTACTGACTAAAAACCCCGCGCCGTTCCTTCTAGCCTTCATACCGGGGCTCTAGTTTCCTTTCGGATAACCCCGACCCCGGTAGGCTTCGACCCAGATGGCCCCTCCTGTTGCTGACAACTCCTTGAGGCACGCGGGAACAGTGCGCGCCGTCGACGCCTTGGCTCAGTCCGGACAGTTACCGGACAATCGGACAGCGAGCCACCCATATCTCGCTGTCCACGAGCCCGCGTCTACGGTGGCTGGAAATCGGGGCTGGAACCCCGGCGGCGGCGGCGGTGAGGGCGCCGTTGCCTGATGCGGTCGGCCTCCTCCTTTGCTAGCATTACTGCTTCGCAGAAGGAGGCGACCGCCTGCCACTCCTCCTCGCTCCGGACCATGGCCTGAACCAAGGCCCGGCGCGAGACCACTGCCGTCACTGGGACGTCACCGAGAACGGGATGACGGCGCCGATTTAGCGATACATACAGTTTTATGGCCATGTGTCCACCGCACGCCTGTCACCCGAGCGCAACTTAAACTTAAACTCGGCCCGAAATAATCTCGTTCTCGGTGACGTCCCGGTGACGGCGGCGGTGGACAGACGGCCTTACAGCGTACATTTCATTACAGGAAAATGTGCCTCAATATATTAAACCATAACTTTTGTATTTAAAAAGTTATCTCAAAATCATAATTTCCGAATGAATTTCCACGAGAAGATAAATCATTGTGATAACCTTACATTTTCACCAATTAAATTGAATGTTTGAAACGAACAATGATAAATCGCTAGTCAGTCGGTCTTGGATATGTGTGGCTAACTGTCTCCTGCGGTTCTACCCACGTCATTGGCTCCGCTCTTATTGGTTGCAATATGATTTATTTATTTATTTAGTATTAAGCTTTTCAACAATAAGTTCGTTAATCCTTACTAATATTATAAAAGAGAAAGTGAGTTTTTTTGTTTGTTTGTTACGTCTTCACGCCTCAATGGCAAAACCGATTTTGATGAAACTTGATACACGGATCGACCATGTCCTAGAATAGGACATAGGATACTTTTTTTTATGTTCCCTTGGGATAATTTTCTGCTATCACGTGGGCGCAGCCGCTGGGAACAGCTAGTACATTATAATTTGTACATTACTAACTCATTCTTTACAGAAAAGCCAAAAGTGGAAGTACACACTGAGGGTGCAGTTGCTGGAGTCGCACCATAATGTCAATTTCAAAGCGTTTGTGGTGCGAGTCCCGAACACTTTTTTGCCCCTCATATTGAAGGAAGAGTTTTGGCCGCAGGGCGTGGTGTTCCGTCGCTTCCGCGGACAGGTGCCACAGAACTGCACGAAGTGAACTTAGTGCAATGTGAAGTGTTACTAACATAGATTTAAGTCTTATTTACTAACGACAAGATGTGTTTACTCTATATATACATACATATGTTAGTCTGTAAGGTATATATCTATGGGCCTAGATGCCTGATAATAAATGATTTATTATTATTATTATACATATATTTATCTAAGGACCCTGAGGTCCTGGACCTTTGGGAGGCGTACGAGGGGTCGAAACCAGCTCGAAGAGGCCTTTTTTGTGCGTTTAATGGAACGTGGTATCAACCAGCGATTATCCCTGTACGCGCTATGCTAGTGCATCCAAGGATAACCCCCGGTTTGAAAAACTATTGCGACATAATATGGAAAACATAATAATAGGGCTATGGTTTTTGGAGTCATAAGTGGACCGGTAACATGGAACTATCTTAAGACTATGGCCCCTGCCTGAACAATGCTATTAATATCCATTGATAAAAGGCAGGAGGTGACTTGCACACTCAATAAATGGGCCCCCTAAAACGGCCGCTAGCACGAAGTGACGTAGCAACAAGGGGGCAACATATCCTGAGGCGCTTGAGGAGTGGAGAAGCATACCACGGCTATCAGGACAATCCCGGAAGTACGGTCAAGATCCCTACCAGCACCTTACTGGATTATGCATCCATCTCCCGAGCATGTTTGCTCTTGCGACTCTCCACTCAAGCCAGCCAATAAAGGCAAGCCGGAGATGAAGAACAGGAATTCTCCCGGGAGATCGGGTCCGTGGGGTCGTTAATACCCAACAGTTCGCCACAAAACTGCCCTGCGGACTTATTATTTATTATTATTTCCTTTATTTCTCAATAAACATATAAATTATATTTTTAAATATTTAACAAAAAAATAAAAAAACATTTAAAAATATAAAAAATAGTGTCCCACCGGTATCGGGAACGGGGTCCAAGCTACCGGCGGTCAGGGCTCCAGAGAAAGGAACCTCCTGACTATACGAGCCGTGTCCAGGAGTACCGCTTTCTGAATCAAGCCCTTGATCCAGCCGCCTAACGAGAGCCTCCTAAGGTGTTGGTCGAGGCTCTTGGCTATTAAGCCATTGGCTGAAACGACTATCGGTACAATAATCGCTGAACCCACTTCCCACATGTCGACAACCTCGCGAGCCAAGTCAATATACTTGATTTGTTTATCTTTCTCGGCTTTCACGAGGTTCTCGTCATGCGGAACGGATATGTCAACAATCATTGCACGCCTCTCGCATCGGTCCACCACCACTATATCAGGCTTATTGGCTACAATAGTCCTGTCAGTGATGATGGACCGATCCCAGTACAACGTGATATCGCCATTATCGAGAACTGGGTCGGGCACATACTTGTAGTATGGCACCTCCGATTCCACAAGAGAGTACTTCAGAGCAAGTTGCTGATGTATAATCCTGGCTACAAGGTTATGTCTATGCAAGTATTCCCCGTTAGCTAGACGAGAACAACCAGAGATAATGTGGCGGATTGATTCACCCGGTCGGTGACATGCCCGACAGATGTCAACCGTGCCGTCCTTCACAATAAATCTCCGGTAGTTATTCGTCATGATAACTTCGTCCATAATTGCACAGACAAAACCTTCGGTTTCCCCAAAGGGGTCACCGACGCGCAGCCAGGCTACGGACGCTAGTTGGTCTACATCGGGCCCATGAAGGGCCCGGAAAAAGCGTCCGTGAAGTTCCTTACTCTGCCATACTTCCTTGCGTACGTTAGAGTCAAGCACTACAGGGTTGCGCCAGTTCTCGTTAGCCAAGGAGAGCGGGGTGAGTCCCTTGTCCACTGCCACTACATCACGATGCATACCCACGTCGGCGGCTAGGAAGTATTCCCTGAGACTGCATACCTCGCGATTGTGTAGGGTCTTAGCATTTAAAAAGCCTCGACCCCCACACTTCCGCGGGATATACAGTCTCATTACCGACGACCGAGGGTGATGCATTCGGTATGCAGTCAACAGTGTACGAACCCTCCTATCCAGGGCGTCAAGTTCCGTTTGAGTCCATTTGAGTACACCGAAAGCGTACATCAATACCGGCATGACCCAACCGTTGAAGGCACGCACCTTGTTTCCACCTGACAGAAGGCTCTTAAGTACCTTCTTCAGGCGGCCAAGGAAGCGCTCCCTCAACGATTGCTTCATGTCAGTGGCATTGATGCCTAACGCTTCCGACATACCCAAATACTTATAGGTTTCGGTTGGAGAGAGGGACCTCAAGTTTATGGAATCCGAGAGTTGGGTACCCACGGATTCCACAATCTCCCCTCGCTTTATATGCATGATCGCACATTTGTCCACACCAAACTCCATCCTGATGGCACTACTGAAGGTTTCAGTAACCTTCAGTAGCTCCATCAGTTGCAGATTGTTGGGGGCAAAAAGCTTCAAATCATCCATATAAAGGAGGTGAGATATAACTTGACCACCTCTCTTCAACCGATAGCCTAGGCCTGAATTCTCCAGCAATGTGCTCAGAGGATTCAAGGCTAGGCAGAACCAAAGCGGACTCAAACTATCACCCTGGAATATACCTCGCTCAATCCTTATCGGTTCGCCGTTACTCTGGATATTTCGACATCCTGGATAGCGAAGGACCGTCCTCCATTGCCTCATACATGACATCAGGAAGGTGCGAAGAGTTGCATCAACTTTATACAACTCCAGCACCCTCATGAGCCATGTATGAGGAACTGAGTCATAGGCCTTCTTATAGTCTATCCAACATGTCGACAGATCCTTTCGGGAACGCCGAACCTGTTGGTTAATGGCCATATCGATGAGGAGTAGCTCCTTAGTACCGCGGGACCCATTCCTACATCCATTTTGAGAGGCAGACATGATAGTGTTATTATCAACATGTTGGTTAATTTTTTCTCTCAAAATGGATGTAAGAACCTTGTAAACTGTCGGCAAACATGTAATCGGCCGATAGTTTTTGGGTTCCGCGGTGCTACCAGATTTGTGGAGCAGGTGGGTAACTCCTGTTGTAAAAAACTCGGGTAGCGAACCAGACTCTAAGGCGGTCTGATACTGAGATGCCAAACAAGCGTGGGACCTTACAAGCCACTTTATCCAAAAGTTGTGCAGTCCGTCCGGCCCTGGAGATTTCCAATTAGGCAACGGACGGACTGCACGGGCCACATCTTGGGGGCTGATTGTGATTGCCCCCATTTCTGGTATCGATTCGCACGCTCGTTCGACCTCTCGAGTCCAACCACCTTCAGTATGACTGACAGGCACCGACCAGATGTTGCGCCAGAACGAACACATGGCGTCATCATCTGGAAGGCGCGTGTCAGTCACACCTTGGTCCGGTTGCTCCCAAGCCCTGTATACCCACTTTTCATTACTCCGGAATGTGCTATTCTGGATGTACCGCTCAACCCGCCGTTTATACCTTCGTATACGGTTTGCCCATGCATACACCTTCTGCTTCAGGAAGTCGATGCGCTCTGTGACACGGGACATATAGTCTCGGGGGCTGATGTCAGTCCCTGAAAACGCCCGTCTCACAAAGCGCATCACTCGAGGGCGAGTGTTGCCCTCCCTGAAGCAGATTAGTTTGCCGATGAGTGCTCTGGCCCCACCAATACGACGCTCGATCCTATTATATATTATATTATTATTATTATTATTATTATTATTTATTTAAATTAATTACAACAGTTAAACAACCAATTACACAAACTAAACAAAAAAACAAAGTTTAGCGATTCTTCGTGCTATGTCGGCAACCTTGGTTCTCCTGTGTCTAATCTGTATTTTCTTTAATGTGTTTTACATAGTTTGTACTTATTTTAATCAGTGTAATTGGCATTTTGTCGTTTTGTTTTTTTTTTATCTGATATAAACTAGTACTTGACTGCAATCCCACCTGATGGTAAGCGGTGATGCAATCGTTGATGGTGAGGCGCACTAGTTTATTAAGAGCCTATTCACTCTAGCCTTGAAGACGCTCAGATTGTAATCGGACGGGAAGACCGCAGCAGGCAAATTGTTCCAGTCCTTCGATGTACGCGGTATAAATGACGAAGCGAAACGCTTAGTCCGGACCGTGGTTAAATAAATAATTATTAATAATAAATAAAATCAGTACCTAGCTTTGTGTGCATGTGTGTCTGTGTATGTACCTATGTTTGATATTCCTTCACACTCAAAGGGCTGAGCGTAGAGTTGTGCCGTTGCCGGCAATATGGGAATATTGGTGGCAATATTGCCACCAATATTCATACTTCGGGTAACATCGCTCATCACTAGCTAAACGGATTTCGAAATTTGGCATACGCGTAGATCATATCCTGGAATATATAGAATACTTTTTACCCCCGGGAAAATGTTTCCTTGAGTTAACTTTCTACATTTACACGAGCCAATGACATAAGCCAATAAAACCGACTTTTGGAACTCTATTCCTCTTTGTTGGACCGGTCATTGACCCCAAAACGAAGGCTAAGGAAAACGTAACAAGATAAGTGATTCAACCAAATCCAATATTCCCTCACATGCCTCCTACTTACCATAATCAAATATCATTTCTTTACTACAAAGACAGAAGCTAGAATTGCGAAAGTGAACATTTAGGTACTATGGGAAACCAGGCTTACATGCCCCAGTCGGGAATGTGCCCCACTTGCAGAACTAAGACAAGAGTTTTTGGAGGTAGGCGGAACAGAAAGTAAAGTCCTACATACCATCCTACATACGATCCTCCGACCAGACAGGTGTTATAGTCTGGTGGGCGACTGCCCGATAGTTAATTTCGGGCTGTCGTATATATTCAAATCGCGCGGAAAACTTTGATTGCGCGATGCAGGATTTCGTATTTTCTTCGTAGTTCTTATGTGGCGTCATAGATGTCGCTTGAGACAAGACGTCTTAGACAGAACTGTCGGTGTGTATCGATATTTTATCAACAGCCCGAGCGCCTCGTGTCGCAGACAAAACCGTTTTGTCTGAGACGTCTTAGACAAAACTGTTTAATTGTCTTGTCTAAGACGTCTTGTCTCAGGTGTACGCAGGCCCTATCTCACACCTATCTCAATATTTTCTGTTGAAGTCCTCCTTTAGTATGAAAGTTTCAAAAATGTATAAAGAAACTCTCTCTGGTTATTCTAGGGTTAATTTTACTCGGGACTGCAAAATCACTACTGCCCCTTTCAAACTTTAAAAACATCATCATTATCATCATCATTTCAGCCGATATACGTCCACTGTTGGACATTGGCCTCCCCCAAGTGTCGCCACAACGAACGATCCTGTGCGTCTCGCATCCATCTCAAAAACATAAATGAATATTATTATTATTTTCCTGAATTTTACCAAAATTTTTCAAAAGTCAAACAATAACAACAAAAACAATATTTGAAAAATTCTATATTTCCCCCAAAAACCAGTGGTAACCCTAATCCCGACACAAATTGACACTGTTACCAAAACCGAAATGGGTTTCATATTATGCTAAATACGAAGTGATTTCAAACGAGGATGTAGGACTCAGTGTCACACCCTGATCATTTGATATCGACACCATTTTAGTGACATTCTAGCGGCGGAATAGTAATTTAAAGTTATATTTGGTGGCGTGACATGAAACTAAATGAGCGGCCATGGAGCGGCCGAATACTGTCCACCTAATCCCGTATAAATATTAGATAACGCTTAGCTAGGGTGTTTTTAATATCGTGCGGATTTCATCACTGAATTGCTCCGCATGCGGGGGGCTGCTGCCGCTATATAACGCCCCGCATCCCGCGTAAAAATAATAATATTCAGAGGCGGCGTAAGGCGTGAGCGATGTGGGCCATTGCCTACGGCCACACGATCCAAGGGGCCTCGCGCCTCGAAAGCCCGTGAATGCAAATATAGATATTGTTACGTACGTAGGTAATTAAATGCCAATTTACCAATAGAGAACTTTATTCACCACAAACAATAAATAATTTGTCCAGTCAACAATAATCCAAATCACAGTTAGACTAGAGTTCCGTTACACTATCGCCTCGGTCGTTAGATAAAATCACTTCGCACACTAAGGTAGATCGCTCTCGTTCGCAGTCGAAATCAAAACTGACTCACTTCCGTTCGGGGGCTCGTATTTATATGCGGAGCAAAGAAAATTCTAGATACTGACGTCTCAGGATAGTTCCAGAACAATAGAGTTGCGTCTCGGGGCCATAAATCAATTTTATTACTTTGTCCTTCGCGAGTCACTCACGCGAATTTCGACTCTATTATTAACGCCAGAAAGTACCATTTCCCTTATCCACCTACAGATACCTACAGATTACATACCTACTAAATAGTAGGTACAACAAGTACTTATAAAGGAATGTACCAGATCTTGCCAGGCTAGGTAGGTACTTTGGTTCTAGAGCTTTCGAACAGCAATGCGTTTTAATTATTCGTTGCCACTCTTTATTTTGTCGGAGATATGACGTGTTGAAGTTTAACGGCGTAACAATATAATTACTCATCTTGCAATCAATCAATAATAAAAAAATCGGCTTGCAAGTATCTGGCAATGGCAATACTAACCTACTACATTGAACAATTCGTTTTTTAATGAATAAAAATTTGAGTGACAAAAAACTTTTTCACTTAACAAAATCCATCCTCTTGCGTCATCCATCAGAGGGCTTCGCAAAATATATCTTGCCCACAAATTTAGGTCTTGCCCCGCCACTGTGCGTATTCCACGCATTACCATAAATAAATACCTGTATGAAAAGTACATCCCATAAAATTAATAATAATGATAATTAAAATGAAAAACATGTCACAAAAAAAAAACGAAAAAAAGTAAAAATAATTATGTCATAAATAATAATCATAAAAAAGTCAAAATGAACGATGGAAATAATAATAATTATTATTTTATCGACAATTATAATTATAAAATATGGAAAAATGACATTGAGCTATTGAGCTGGGAGTTGCTATGGACTCCAGGTAATGAGTCGCAGTGTTCAGGAGTTCAATTTCAGCACTTGCGAAGATGTCCATGGTCGCGTCATACAATAAAGTGTTGTTGATGTGGGTAAGGGCTAGATACACGGGACTGGTTTTGCAGGTTATAGTGCAGGCTCATGGTATGAAAAATAGAGGGCGATGACGTGGGCGTAGCGTATGCCTGATGGGAAGTGGAATGTTAGGAGATGTATTCAAGTAACGAAGAATTGAAGTGGGAACCCCGAATTAGGCGAATGAAACCACATAAAGATTTCTTCTTACTTCCAAGCTTTGGTAACACACCATATTAATTATTGTGATGCTGAGCAGGTGAAAGCGGGGTAAATACGGACAGCGGGTAATTACGAACAGCAAAGTTGTAGGGTATACAAACTCTTTTTCAGAAAATTATTTTAAACAATTCTACGTTCACAGAAAACAGGTCAACATCAACATCTTACGTTCAACTCCGGAGCCGGAGTCTGTGTTTCCTGATAGCTACAACTTGGGGGTCTTTAAGTCAAGAGTGAATAAGTTACTTGTAAGCAAGCGTGCTCCATTGTCGGCCACATCATCGCTTACCATCAGATGAGATGGTGGTCAAACGCGAGCCTATCAATAATAATAATAAAAAAAAACAAGTCACACTCAGCGCACTGGTCACCCCTTTAGAGTCATTATACACATTAGTAAGGAGTCAGTTAGGCTGGTTTTCTAGTCTTCTTGCAGCTTATCACAGAATGTTACTCAGTCAATCTGTAGCTGGTATGAGTTAAACAATATCGGTCAACATAAACTGTGCCAACATGTCAACAAGGAAAAGCTACACACACAAATAACTCAAGAACTCCTAATCACTTCAACTATCGCACAATAAAGTCTGTCACACACAGTTAACAGCCCTTCCACATCACAAGCGAAGCCACAGCGTAGCTATAAATCCAGCTCATGTCAAGTTATACAACGCGACATAAAAATATGCTGCAGGAAAACCAGCCTTATGGCAACGATATAAAGGTGTTATTAAAAGAAAAATTGTTACTTTTAACCAGAGGCGTAGCTTGGACTAATTTAGATGAGGGTGAAGGTGCATCAGCAAGACCTTTTTTTTAATAAATTCGAAAACGAGACAGGAACTATCACAACCCAGTGTTCATGACCATATCGTCGATTACCTTTTTCTTCCTGCCCTTATCCCATATTACTTGGGGTCGACGCAGCACGTTTTTTTCTTCCATTCTGTCCTGTCACCTGTCCAACTATCACTAACTCCCTTTTCCTTAAATAGCACTCCTCACATAATCCATCCATCTTTTCTTCGGTCGTCCTCTCCCTCTACATGTAGATTTTGTATACTCAGAACGCTTACCATCAGTTGAAATGGTGGTTAAGCGCTAACCTATCTACACTAACATTATAAAGAAGGAAAATTTGTATTTCTGTGTCTATGTTTGTAATGAATAAACTCAAAAACTACTATTCCGATTTCAAAAGTTCTTTCGCCATTGGTAAGCTACATTTACCCTGAGTAACATAGGCTATATGTATGGCCTGTGAGAAGCCGGAACAAGCCGCTAGTAAATTATAAAACAAAACCTACGTTTATAGAGCCCCCGTACTCGCGAGGCCTCTTTGGGTTCGAGGCCGTGGGCGTGGTCCCACTTCGGCCACTACTAGCTACGCTACTGCTTTGAACGCACGGTCACAAAATAGATAGGTCCAGAAGTCAATCTCATATATGTAGGTACTTCACTTTTCATTCCTACGCTCAGCAATCGCGCTAGGGTCGGCGCCGCTCTGGCCGAGCGAGCTCGGGTGCGGCGATATGTACCTAATACCAAATTGTAAAATTATTACATGGACATAAAGTCATGTACTTATCTACCTACCTAACTTTTCTGCGTTACGTTAACACAAACTTTTAAACTACAAGCAAATACCTACCTAATTACATCTAACTGGTAGCTAATACGATAATTCAGCAATTAAACATCATCATATCAGCCGAAGGACGTCCACTGTTGGACATAGGCCTCCCCCAAGCGTCATCGCCACAACAACCGATCATGTGCGTCACGCATCCTTCGGATTCCCGCGGCCCTGACCAGGTCATCGGTTCGCCTTGTTGGAGGCCTTCCAATGCTGCGTCTTGCGGTACGTGGTCACCACTCCAGAACCATTCGTCCCCATCGACCATCTGTTCTGCGTGCAAAGTGCCCTGCCCATTGCAACTTAAGCAATCCTTACTAATATTATAAAAGCGAAAGTGAGTTGTTTGTTTGTTACGTCTTCACGCCTAAATGGCAAAACCGATTTTGATGAAACTTGCTACACGGATGGACCATGTCCTGGAATAGAACATAGGATACTTTTATCCCGGAAGTATGTTCCCTTGGGATAAATTTCTGCTTTCACGGGGGCGAAGTCGCTGGGAGCAGCTAGTTAATGATGAATTTAAAAAACCGTCCACTAAACAGTTATAACTTTGTTTTTGCTTCATTATTTCACAAAAAAGTTCACAGACGCGTGTCTCAAGCGGATGCATACGCGCTCGCAATGACCTGAGTTGAGCCGCGATATCGTGTCCGTGAACGGTGTCTATGTGTGCGTTGCTCGAGCGCGCTTTGTATGTAGATTGACTTCTGGACCTATCTATTTTGTGGTACAGTTGACTATGCAGTCTTTGGCAGTAAATCTGTCTGTCTGTGCGAACATTCGCTAAGTGCTTTGTGGGTATTAAAACTTAAAATGGATAGTTATGGTTTTGATATTGTGAAAAAGTGAAGAATTTATGGAAACTGCTGAGAGATATTTTCAGTTTGTGGGTGTATTTGAACTGCTTGACTGTTTTTTTGTTTTGTTTTGGTATATTAAAGTACTACACTTCTTGTTCTTCCTGCCCTTATCCCGTTTTATTGGGGGTCGGCGAAACACGTTTTTCTTTCTTCCATTCTGTCCTGTCACTCGTCACGCTATCATCAACTCCTTTTTCTTACATATCACTTCTCACACAATCACAAATTTAAGTAACTACACTTGGACGCAAAAATTACGGGTCGGTAATAAAAAGTACCTATGAGTTTTTTTTTTTTAATTTAACCCTTCAGGTACCGTCAATTAGAGACACAATAGTAAGACAATAGATGCGCGGCCACCGGTGGTCGCTTGGGGATTCATGAATTAAAGGTGAATTTGAGAATCAATGGATGATGAATGGATGTTTTGTGTATAACAGATGACTAATTTATTGTCTGTATCTATCTACATATAAATATAATAATAGGTATAATATTTGGTACAAGGAATTTCAAGTTAAGGAATACGACTTCAAAACGACTGTTTCTTTGTATACGATTTAAATTTTTGTGCGATACTGATTTAATTGTGTTTTCATTCTTCCACTAGCGAAAACTCAAAGCGAAAGCGAAGGCATTAAGTCCGCCTCTGTACTTTTGTGTGCATAAAGCATTAAATAAATAAATAATAAAACTTTAACTCGTGTAAATTAACTGGAGTAGGAGGAGATTATTTCATATCTTTCCTGAGCTCGTCCCATGCAAGTTCGATGGGACTTAAGTCGGGTCTGCGAGCTGGCCACTCCATACATGTAATAGGTACCAACGTCTTAAATATTCAAGTGCATATAATACACACTAACCAAATTAACACTTCGTCTGTGACCCAGAATTTTAGCAGTTTATTGTAATTTTTTTTTTCAACTTAAATGTGTTATTTTCATACGATGTATTCCGTTTGCGCGAAGCAGGGCGGAGCGAAAAAGAGCCGTGAAAAGTGGCAAGTGTTTCTATTTTTCCAATAAAGTGTAGCGGGACAGCCTGGATTTGAGCTACCCTCCGCTTCGTGGGGCTTCGTGCTCTCCACTCGGCACCCGACTCCGACCTGTCCGGCTGGAGGCTGCGTGTTCATTTGTTTTTTTTTTTAAATCCGCTCAGCTACACACAGCTCTACTTACATTATTTCCATTATGGGCACAAGCACTGTGATTAGCCAATCCGTGGTCCGTTCCTCTCTACTTACTCAGCCTAGCTCTGCTTCAGTCGAAACGCACTCTAATAAGGCAGGATTGAACTGTATTGACACTATTGACAGTGCATTTTTTTACCTCCTACAATAACTAAATCTATTTAGGCTTGCGCTAGATAAGTACGTGCCGAAGGTGAAATTCGAAACTATCAATACAACAATGGTACTGGGGACCATAGACCTTTTCTCAAAGGCTCTAAACACAAATGCCACAAAACGTAACACACAAAATTGTAGATAATAATATACGAGTATAATCATCCAAAAACAAAACAGTTTTGGGTATGGTATTAGCTTATACCTACTTTAAACTTGACCACAGTAATTAGGGTCACGTCACTCATTGTGATTGCTATCCAAACCTCAAAACACAAACCACATCAAAACCCAACACCTTATGTTTATCCAAAAGACCCATATCCCGAACACTCACACGAAAAGGCCTTTAACCTAACCCAACGAGCCATAAATAAGACCTCTCAGGCATTTCAGCCCAGGTATCACGTTAAGCTAGCCTAATAAAAGCACCTGAGACAAAATACTCGTTCAAAAGCGGCTAACTACCAACGACCGTAGTTTGTGGCCTGCCGCCAATTTACGCTCCCCAAAACGTCCTTCAGACTAGGGACAGAATGGCAGAAACGGTTAATTAAAAGAAAGACGTGTAATTGATACTGTTATTGGGTGCTTTTAAATGTTATTTTTACGGTTAACTTAAACGAACACAGTTATTATTAGAAGAGGATAACATTAACAAGAAAATTAAGTTAAAACCTCTTTTTAATTGACCTCTTCGGTGAACGAAGCAGCCATTTTGAAACAAATGACAAGTAAAATTTAAAAAAGAACGAATTTAAAAACAATGAGAGAGCATCAAAAGAGCATTCACTTGTCTATCGTCAACTTGAGCATGGTTTGATAGCTTGTTGGTTCATCTAACACAATGTTTGATGAAAAGGCAACGCGAAAAAAAGAGATAACACCTGAACGCTCTGTTGGCATAATTTTTGTCTTTATTAGGTAATTTCAGACTTTACTCGAATGTTTCATAAAACTCGTTACAGGAAGTACGTTTTTTGTTTTACATTATAAAAGGCCAAAGTTCACACAAAATAGCAGATTGTCAGAGATTTTACTGGATTAATTTTACACAATTTTATAGGTAATTTGATTTTAATAAAAACCTAGATAATAGTCACAAAATATCTGTGACTCTAAAATATCGGAAGAAAAATGTGTAGTAACGTCATAACCACTTGAGAGCGGTTGTATGATTCTTTTTTTAAAAATGGCGGAAATATATTATTTCGGGTTGGACGCTCTTAAGGTGGTACATCACGACTCACATTTTCACTGTTTTTCATACAACCACTCGTAACTGATTATGACGTTATTACACACTTTTCATTAGATATTTTGGAAACACAGTATCTTGTGGATATTATCTAAGTTTCTAAAGAAACCAATTTCTAAATTTGTGTAAAACTAATCCAGTAAAAGCCTCTGAAAATGTCCTATTTTGTATGAACTTTGACACTTCATAATTTGCCTAAAAATTAAAAAAGTCAAAAAAGTAATCCTCTAGAGACCTTGCAAATTTTATTAAGATTCTAATCTAAACGATGACAACTTTTTCCAAAAACTTTTAAGGGTTTAAAAAAAACAGCTATTTCCTGGAGCAAGTTTTGTGAAATTTTCGAGTAAATCTCGGAATTACCGAATACTAACAGAGTTTCCAGGCGTTATCTCTCTTTTGTTGCGTTGCCTTTTCGTCAAACATCGCGTTGGATTGCATTAAATGAAGTAACAAGCTTTTAAACCATTTTCGATGTTTACGATAAGCGAGTGGAGAAGGACCCTTTTAAAAGTAATTTTCTCTACATCAAGTGGGGTCCACAAACTGTAGGACAATAAATATTACAGTGTAAATTGTAAAATCAATTAATTTAAACGTTCATTTGGTCATAATTTGTGGACAATTTTATTTGCTGTGGCACTACAAATATTTGCTCAGCTCTCGCTCGCCTGTTATATCCACACAGTGCACGGATTCTAATAGAGAAGCCGTTACTACCAAAATATGCTTGTGCTGTGAAAGCTGAGTACAAGTTTCGACTACCATAGGCATACCTTTTTTTATGGTGGGGAAAATCATCCAATGACAACACCCGCTCTTGGGCCGAGCGGGAGATAGTGTCAGACTCTTACTGACTAAAAGATTACCCCGTTCCTTCTAGCTTTCATACCGGGGCTCGAGCTACCTTTCGGATAACCCTGGCCCCAGTAGGCTTCGACCCAGCTGAGGCCAGGCCATGTTTTTGATTTTGATTTGATTCAACCATTATTTCTATGGATTCAACAGATGAAAGAGGTTAAAATGGCCTTGTGGGCGGGGCAGGCGTGCCATAAGTAGGGCAATGCTCATAATTCAACTACCAATAGCAAAATTGCGATCTGAGTGTGCGTTCGGTCGTATTGGTTTATTGCCTGTAGTCACTGTAGTGGAGTTAAAGGGTGTGAGACAAGCGGCGACACTCGTTGTAGTACAAATCGGAAAGTATTTCCTTTCTAACCTCTTTCATCTTTTCTGTGCGTTTAATGCTGCGTACGCACAGTTTTGACATTGCCACCTCCAGCCCTGGCCGCCGATAAGTCTCCATACTCTGTTAAGTCCACATCACCAGATGCGAGTAGGGGGAAAAATTCACGAGCGTCATTTGTTTTAATAATTGATTTCAACATTTTCAACTGAAGTTTGTTTAATCGTGAGTATGTGGGTAGATGGGTACTTGAAAAGTAATTTCGCTTTCATTTAAAACGGGAAAACATTTAAAGTTGATTTTTCTTCAAGTTTTATTCTTTTATACCACTTTAATGGGATTTTTATGCTGAAAAGGTGTGTACTTCTTTACTCTGCTGCAAATACAGGCGTGATATTATTGTATTATGTATTTCACAATACTACAAGTGATCAAAGTAAAACTGAGACACCGGGGAATCTGCGAAATCGATCTTGGATCTTACCAGACTACTATTTTTTTTTTGTATGTAAAAATCAACCAAATGACATGTAGCGACATCTATGACATCACATAGGAACTAAACTACGAAATCCTGTATCGCGCAATAAAGTTCTCTACGCGATTTGTACATGTAGCGACATCTAGGGCGTCACATAAGAACTAATCCTGCAAGTTCTCAGCGTGATCTAACCAAAGATTTTATATATCCTAGTACTAGATTGACTACGACAACCTCAAAAGCGTACCCGAAAAGGAAAGTCAGAAAGAGTCCTGTCATCTCGTTCTACTAGTGTGTCCATACACTAGCTACATACTGCGGGACAATTTTGCTCAAAAGTTAGTTAAAGATATTTTTGATACATTAAAATAGACATGCAAGTTCAAAAACAGTTAATATGTATAATATGCTTACCAAAAGGGAACTGTGAGTTTTCTCTGTAATTACTAGGAAATAGCTGATGTCCGTATATATTATAATAGCAATATCCTCTTATGCGAGTATGAAATACCTACACTGATAAAAAAAATGCCTAATGTGTGTGTACCTACGTAAGAAGATCACTTCAGAACGGCTGCACCTATCAGAATAAGGTTTGTCTGAAAGAAAAAACTAGTTAGTTTATAATAAAACTAATGTTATTCTTTTATTTTTACTTTATTAAAAATAGACTGATGCGAAATTGTACATTTTTTATTACGTTAAATTGCACTTATTAACTAACAAATAAACAATAAATAATACATTAAAAAAATGATCCTCGACTGGTTTATAAATTTATTTATACTAACTACTACTACTAATTATTGCCGATGCCCGTTAGCGCCACAGGGATTTTCCGAAAGGGAAACCATGGTCCTGGAACACAAAGGGCAACTGAAGGACACGGGTAGATTTATTCAGTATAAACCTCAAATAACTTGTCCCGCTCTAAGATGGAGCGTAAGGCGCTCTACCTTAGAGCAGGATAAATTATTGGAGATTTTACCACATCAAAAAAAGTCCCCCACTATGTTCGTTTGTCTATATCTGTTTGCAATCAACTCAAAAACTACTGAACGGATTTTTAACAACGGATGAACTTACAAAAGGGTATACAGATGGAATAGAATTAGGTTTTAGTGTTGATTTAACTTTACATCTTCAGACTTAATGAGGTGACTACAAATAAAACTGTTGCTGAAAAAAAAATTTAAATGGCACAACTTCAAAGCCACTGTTTCCGATGGTTCTCGTTTCTTGGAAATCTACAACAAAACATAAAAAATAATATATTATTACTAGTAGTTAACGGTTAAGCCACATACGTGCAGCATTGCGTGCGGCATTTATTAGGGACTTACCTAAGGACTAAACTTAAAGACAGTAGACTATTATATTTAAAATGAATATAATTCTCGAATGTACTATATCGATGTAGAGAAGATTTTGACGCGCGTCGTTTTAAGAACTGGTCACAGATAACTATATACTGAATTGGGCCGAAGACACGTCCCGCATGCCGCACCTCTAGTCGCCGCTGCTCGCCGCTTTCCGTTGTGTCATGAGAGATCGCCGAGCGGCCAAAGGCGCCCGATCAACAGAAAAAATAAAATTAGTAAAATTGGGACACGCTTGACTTATTAAAAAAAAAATTGAGCCTCAGATATTTAGAAATTTGCTTATAATAATATAAAACTTGAACAGTAGACAATCAAATTTTATAAAATTTAGCACCCAGTCCGTCTTCTGAGTCGTTTATGATGTTCTCTATGTATTTTAACAGGCAGTTAATATGTTTTAATTCCCGCATGAAATTCAAAACGATGTTTGTTGTCACCCTACATAAATATTTTGTAAACAAAACAGAAAACTTACCAAATAAAATGAAATTCCACAACAGGATACTCATCACTATTGCGAAACTTTACACAGCAACGTTTTGAACATCTTGCACACTTTATACTTTACTAAATATTGAGATAAAAACTTGTAACAATTAAAAATACAACTTTAGCCCTATGAAGCATCAGCCATATTGTTTATTGATGTCAAATTCTGTCAAATTGAAACCTCCTAAATGTTGCCTTTCATAATTTGAAAATTACTACGAATAGCTACTATATCTAAATGAAATCATCATTAAATACAAGAAGAATGCGTATAAAATTTCAAGAAGCAATATTTGAAATAAAATATTTAGTTGCAATTCATTTTATGTTGCATAAACCTATCAAAATGCATGAACACGGACTATTTAACGATAACTGAAACAATCTAAAAACTACCATCTGTTTCTTATTTTTTTCTGGTAGTATGTGAGAAAGGGACACAGAGGATTTATCTTAGTGTCCTGCTCCAAGCCATTTTTCCCTTTTGCGTGTCAATAACACACATGAACTTAATGTTAATGAGAATAAAGAACACTTTAGACAGTTTAATATTTCTTCGTAGTCAATCTAGTCTACTCTAGTAGGATATATAAAATCTTTGGATCTAACACGTATCAGAACAGCCCAAAATCATCTGCCGGGCAGTTGCCGACCGTGCATTTTCAACGGAGGTAAAAACTGGCAAATACAGGCCAAAATCATCTATCGGGTAGTTTCCTGCATCAGACAAAACACTCGTCTGCTCGGATAATCCTCCCTTGGAGATTTGCAAGACTAACTGCCGCACTCAGAGACGTCATTTGACTTTAGTGTCAATTATAGCAAAACCTAAGGTACTTAACATCATAAAGATATAGACTATTATTCAATGACAAAATTAGTAAATCAGAGATTAGCGTTAATGGGCGTCTCTGAGTGCGGCAGTTACACACTGTTCCGCATATCTACATGCAGAACACAATCAGGTCTAAGTACGTATACCTACCTACTAATCGACATAATTATTGCCATTTACCCGTTTATCTACCTCGACAGTAGGTACGTTTCATGCCGTTGGTCATGACTTCGATCTTGGATCTGTTCACTGACTTGCCATGCTCAGATCTTGGAGCATTTCAAGTTCTGAACCTATACAGGGTTATTGTAAAACACTGCGGCCACCTCCCAGGACTATATTACTAACATCATAAGCAACAACTTTTGTTTTATGACTTTTAACAAAATATAGTTCGTTTACCAAAAACAAACTTTCAATATTTCGTGTTGAAAGTTGTTAGTGTATTACAAATAACCCTCTATAAGTTACACAAATAAAACCGAAGTCGCATTCAATGACACCCTTTTTTTAAACTAAATCAATTGTATAATGCTCAAAGTTATTTTTTTTTTACTTCTATCACACAACGCTACTCGACCAACAGGCCAGTCAATACCCAGAGAACAGAAGAACTACTGTATGATTCCTGTTCTGTGTCAATACCAAACTAGCCACGAAACTGAAACACTAACCCTCCATTAAAGAGTTAACCCAATTGCATCAGTACGCGAAGTTATAAAGCAGAGAATGCGTCTATAATTACGAGGCGATTGGCGGGCTGATGGACAACTAATAGCTTGGGGCTATTGCAGCTAAACTTAGTTAAAAGAGGAACACGCTTTTATTGATGACGGCTACGTAACGACAACGACGACGAGGCAACATGATATTTTTCTATATACTAAGGTAGATAATAAAAAGTTATAGAATCTATAAAAATGTATCGCTAAATGTGTTGCTAAGCGCAAATCTCGAGAACCGATTTCACTAACTCTTTTTTTGTTGTTTGTTATCGTGAAGAGAAGGTTGTTAGGGAAAAAAATTAGAATCAGGGTAGCGTAGGGTAGAGTAAGGTAAAGTAAGGTAGAGTAGGGTTGAGAAGGGAAGAGTAGGGCAGAGTAGGGCAGAGTAGGGTAGAGTAGGGTAGAGTTGGGTAGAGTAGGGTAGAGTAGGACAGAGTAGGGTAGAGTAGGGTGGAGTAGGGTAGAGTAGGATACAGTGGCGTGCCAGGTGCCTTTAGAGGGGGCAAGCCAAGGAATCTTGACTCATCTACCCACACCTAATATCCCGAAAAAACAAAATTTCTTACTGTAATGCTGATTTTAATAGGTACATTTGATTTTTTTTACTGTTAGAAATTAAGTAAATATATATTGGTACTTAAAAAAAAAGAAAAAGAGCCATCTATTGATATTTTTGGCAACTCGCTCAAAACATTCTAGTTGATTTCAGAAAAATCCACTAGATGGCGCACAAAAGAATGTATTAATCCGTACGTAGTATTTAATAAAATTCATCATTAAAAATAATTGTTTACGATATGTAATATTATTGGCAAATACTCACAATTTAAACAGCATTTATTAGCTTTTCGTTCTTTATCACACACATAACACTTAACTGTCGAAAAAGAGAAATTACCTTTATTTAAGTCATTATAACCTGAAGTATTCCAAGTATTCTTATCGTTTGAGAAAAATATGCAACACCAACAGAATAATTATTTATTTAAATGCGAGCAACCTACAATCCACTGTAAACTGAGCGATGAAATTGCCTACTATGTGATTTAGTTTTCTGAGAAATATTCAAATCAGGGGTAACTTTAGGTGAAGTTACGAGATCATATTTATCTTTAAAACTCAAAGGTTTTACCTGGCTAAGTATTTTTTCCACACATTTTAATCCGTCACAACTTCACAAGGAACAATTGCATGTGTTTCCGAATTCATTTCAAAGATACTTTAACTTTAATCACTTCAAAACCAAGTAAGTTACAGCAATAACTAATTATAACACTTTAAATGACAGAAAACTAAAAAAAAACAATCAAAACATAATCCGATAACCGCTCAAAGCAAATTTGAACTGATTATAGTACGCGCGTCATAGAGGGCGCCTCGCTTTCGCAATATGCGTAAAAATTTCATTGATAAAATTTCCGAAGCCTGGCATTTTTTGCCTTATAACTGTTCGACGAGTGTTTTCACACATTATAATATTTACTCACACAAACTCACATTTTTTGTGTTTTTATAGGGTAAAGTGAAATGGAAAAGCAAGCCCCATAAATGCCTTATGCGTTAGAGCGAGATGGGAGATGACAACGTTGTTACGTTCCATCACCCGTGCGTTTCGAATTGCGGACAAAAGTGACCTTACCGCGAACCCGACCAACGCGCAATCGTCACAATTATTATTCAATTGTCCTTATATGTTGTGACTATTTAATTTAGTCGTATTCGCGATTCACTTTTATCTCGATTTGGAACGCTGGGTAAGTTGCATAGAACTTGTATTAGCGTATCGTATTCGTAACTAATGAATGAATTTTCAATTACGCGCGAAGTTTAAAGTGTAGATTTTATTTTAAATAATTATTTTATTAAGTTCAATTACTTAGATGTTAGGTGTCATGAAATTTTACCGCAAGCCGGGCTTTTTTGCTTGTATTGCTCGCACGTCCCTGGTAGGATATAGTACGGTAGTGTAGAGTAGGGTAGAATAAGGTATATTAGGGTGGAATAGGGTAGAGCGGGAGCGAAGCCGCGGGGGTACAGCTAGTAAAATGATAGTTATGATAGCAAGCTCCACGATTGTTCCGTTACCGCGGTCCCAGAACGTAAGTTTTTTTTTTCAGTTACCTACTGAATCAAAATCATCTAGATGACATCCCCCGCCTTTAGGCGGAGCGAGAGATAGTGTAAGACTTTTAATGACTAAAGAAACCCACCCCGTTCCTTCGTTGCCTTTCATACCGGGGGGTACCGGGGGGGGGGGGGGGGGGTACCTTCCTTTCAGAAGCAGACGAAGAAAGGAAGGAAAGAATCAGGTGGGGTTTTAGCTAGTTAAAGTCTAATACACCCTCTCACTTCACCCACAACCGGAGGAAACTATTTGACGAATTTTTCGCTATCAAGAAATGGCGCGACCCAGATTTCGTGAATTGTGTTATCTAACTAGTGTACAAGTATCTAAGTACCTACTTAAACTCATCATAATATTATCATTTCATCATTATTATATCATACTATCATCTATTTAATAATCATATATTATAAAGAGGAGAGCATTGTACTTTTGTATGTTTGAATTTTTTTATGTAAACATCTTTCACCAATGGCATGCTAATTTATCACTGAGCATAGGGTCGCGAGCAAAGTCGCTGGCAGAGGCTAGTAGGTATTATTTATAAGGGAAAAACATGCAGCAACATACATGGGTCAATCGGTGGGTCAATCCGATTACTGACGACCAAGCAACATCGGATATTGAGTTACTAAGCCATCATGGGAAGTTTGTTACGTTGGTAAGTATATTTATTTATTAACAATCTATATTCTCGTTCGTACAGGGATTACGGTCCGAGATGAAAATACACGGTGTCAATAATATAATAAAGAGGTAAAGTTTGTGTTTTTCTTTGTAGGAGATAATCATGGAAAGTAATATTTTTTTTTACACCGATAGAAAGCTGCTTTATTCCTTAGTGACATAGGCTATATTTTATGTACGTGGCCGAAGCTGTGGGCAAAAGCTAGTAGGTAATATATATTTTTCAATACACTTAGGCCTTGCGCTCACTTGAGACAAAATGTCGTATATAGACTTGTCTAAGACGCTCAGACAAGTCTGATTCCGTTGTATTTATCATATCAGGCGGGGCGCTATGCGACCCCTACGAGTCGTCGAGGAGTCCCCGTTGTAGGTATCGTATCAGGCGTGGCCCTAAGCGACCCCCACGAGTCACCGAGCAGACCCAGTTACAGTGGATGAAATTAAAAAAACACAATTATTACTTCTTTAGCTAAATGTATTAAAAATTTTACCTAAACTAGCATGGTCTTGATTTTTATGGGATGGTTATTTTGGGATAACTTTTTTATAAATATAGATTTAAAAAAAACTTTTATACAATAGATAACCATTTTATTGCAGGAAAACAATTAGAATTACTTAAAAATAAATAAAATTATACTAGTGTTGACCTTACAACCAACATTTTATACATTTAAATGCGATTTTAAATAAATCAATAAATATACAACATGAATAATGTTTCACTTATTAGCTGACCAACATGCATTTTTTTTAATACATCGCCCCACACTATACTCTGTTCAAAATAACATTAGAATTTTATGCAAACTTTTTATTACTGAGCGTTCAACCGATATTAACTTTTATTATGTTGGTGGCATGACAAATGGCTGCTGCAGTAAATAGTTCGTATTGTAACCACTTTTTTGCTTTGAATGCCATCCTTATGCCTACGAAATAGAAGTTAAAATCGGTTGAATAAACAGTAAAAAGGTTACTTCAAATTTCTATTCTTAACACGAATAGGGTATAGGTAGCACCATACTCCTGAACGTAGGTGTGTTCACAAACGTGTAAATTCAGATATTGTAGTCTTGAATATGCTGACACCATGCACAAAATATATAGGTAAAGAAGTCAATCTACATACAAAGCGCGCTCGAGCAACGCGCACATAGACACCGCTCACGGCCACAATATCTCGGAGCGCCTCGGCCCGCTCGTCGAACAGTTCCGGCTCAAACGCTCATTAGTGTGCGCCCACCAAGCGCAGGTATACAAAGTGAAGTACATACATAAGATTGTCTTCCCTACCTATCTATTTTGTGCACCATGGTTTTATTATAAAGATGTAACGAATAATGATGATGACCAGCCAGTTAATGAAAGACACAAATAAGTAATTAGTGATATGAATTAGGGAATGAAGCATTTTAAGCCCGGTTTTCTGGATCAAAATAATCTATGCTTCACAAATCAAACGCACATCCATTAACATGATTGGCTCTTAATAATAATTAATTCAACCAATCACAGCCTTCAACGCGCTTCGTACTTTATATTTTATCAAATTATTTTTGTAATAACTTTAATTCCAAAAACTGGGTTTTAGTAAGACATGCAGTCAAAGAAATTACTGACTTTCTGACAAACATAATCATGCCAACGGCAACCTATGAATTAAATATTAAACCTCTTTTCTTGTCCAATTTATACATTACCAAAGTCATACCTCAACTATAAAATTGACTATAAAATATGCTTACGCACTAACCTAACTTTACTCTAATATACATGTACCATCCCGTAAATAAAAGTCCAGAACAATACATAAGTGAACAAAGCTCCGAAGAATCCGTTGGTCAGTAAGCTTTGCCGTGAGACATAGTATTTATTCCATTTTGGTCCAGTCTTTATCATGAACATTACCCAGAGGCTGACCACTGCAAAAACGTAGAAGGCAAACCCGTACAGTCCGGTCAGGCCTAGGACACCTGGAAATGAAAGTTTTTGGATTTGGTTAGTTGGTATGTTATTACATAAAAAATGTGAGAACTCAAGGAGAGGATCACTAGTTTTTTTTCAATGTTTATTCATTAAACCCCAAGCGAATCAAAAAACCGGCGTTCACACTAGGGATGTAACGGAGGTAGTTTTATCGGAACCGAAGTCGGAGTCGGAGTTTTTAAATTTGATTTATCGGAATCGGAGTCGGAGGCAGGGTCAGAAGTGGTGGCATGAGAAAGAATTTTTATTTACGTACATTCTTTAATCAATTTTTTTTTTTATTATTTTTTTTAATTATTATTATTATTATTTTCATTTCTTTATTTATCACAGGACCCTGAGGTCCTGGGCCTTTGGGAGGCATACAAGGAGCCGAAGCCAACTCGCAGAGGCCCTTTAGGTTATTCTAATGAATCTTGATACCAACCGACGATTATCCCTGTACGCGCTATACTAGTGCACCCAAGGACAATCCCCGGTTTGAAAAACTATTGCGATTTAATATGGAAAACTAAATAATAGGGCTATGGTTTTTGGAGTCTTAAGTGGACTGATAACATGGAACTATGTTAAGACTATGGCCCCTGCCTGAACAATGTCATTAATATCCATCGATAAAAGGCAGGGGGTGACTTGCACACTCAATAAATGGGCCCCCAAAAACGGTCGCTAGCACGAAGTGACGTAGCAACAAGAGGGCAACATATCCTGAGGCGCTTGAGGAGTGGAGAGGCATACCACGGCTATCAGGACAATCCCGGAAGTACGGTCAAGATCCCTACCAGCACCTTACTGGATTATGCATCCTTCTCCCGAGCATGTTTGCTCTTGCGAATCTCCACTCAAGCCAGCCAATAAAGGCAAGAGAGAGGTGGGAGCTCTGTTCCTCGTCAGTGTTCACTACGGCCGGCCAATAAAGGCAAGCCGGAGATGAAGAACAGGAATTCTCCCGGGAGATCGGGTCCGTGGGGTCGCTAATATCCAACAGTTCGCCACAAAACTGCCCTGCGGATTGTATCTCTCTTAGTCTGGCCCCTCACCCTAGGTATGTTACGGTAAAGGAAATTCTACCGATACAGACCTAGGGCATGTTGGAGCACACAAGCCCCACCACGACGTCAACGTAGAGATACGACGATGGGGTTATTATTATTATTATTATTATTATAACAGTCGACACAGGCCGCCGTCGCCGCTATGTTATGCTTCGACCTGCGATTAAAACCTCCGATTTAAAAGTGTCGGAGCCGAAGTCGGAACCGAAGGTGTAATAATAATCGGAAGTTCCGACTTAACGGAACCGGAGTCGAAGCTCCGTAACATCCCTGGTTCACACACCCATTCTCTTTTGATTGTGTCTCTAATTATCACGATTGAAAGGTTATAATTAACTCACAATCAGCCTTATAATGCTCCTTATACTGGGGCTCAGGCCTCCTTAGTTGGAGCAGAAATGTGTTGTCTAGGATGGTTTAATCACTGTTTTTCTTTCCATTTTTGAAAGCAGTGGTCTGCTTGGGTTTAACCCCCCAAAATACCACTTGTAAGTCCATAATTTTACTGTTGGGCCACCACTGTTCAACACTTCAAGGGATTTTAAGAAACCACAGTCTCAATAAGAAAAAGACTAGTATCAGATTAGAACAAGTGAGTGGCTCAGCTGGGTTGGGGTGTGTTTTTAGTCAGTAAGAGTCTTACACTATCTCCTGCTCCATCCAAGAGCGGGGTTTGTCATTGGATGACTTTTGCCCAAATTACACGGTCATGCAAACGTCAATCAATCCTATCAATCATGAATGATGGTTTTCGTCATTCAGTATTTAAAACCATAATTTATTGTTTACTAGCTTTTGCCCGCGCGGCTTTGCTCCCGCTCTTCCTTACTCCACCCTACTATACCCAACTCTACAGTAGGGTAGAGTAGGACCTAGTCTAGAGTAGGGTAGAGTAGGAGGACTCTATTATTATCATCATTCATCGCATTAGACGATAGGTTTTTCGTCAATCAAAGCATTGACTGTGGCAAAACTGACAGCAAAACCTACTGTGTAAGGTTCGCCTTAGTCATACTGTCATATTGGTGCTACTCTATGCTATTCATAAATAAGCTGTGCAGCAATGCAGTTTTTTTTTTTTAATAAAAATAAGATAATAAGATTTTATTAAACAAATGAATAAATGATGATTGATTATTATTGATTATTATAAGAAAAATTTTCTAAGAAAAATCACACAGATTTTGCTACAGACATTGTTGAGTTTGAATGGGGACAGAAAGGTTTTTTAAAAATACGAAATTTTTAAACTCAAAAAATTAATTAGTCTAGGCGCTTTTTATTATTCCCGTCTACTCCACTTATTAGAAGTACAGATTTAGAGAAGGAAATTTAACGAATCCATACTAATATTATAAATGGGAAAGGGTGTGTGTCTGTTTGTTCGTCTTTCACGGGAAAACGGAGTGACAAATTGACGTGATTTTTTAAGTGGAAATAGTTGAAGAGATGGAGAGTGACATGGGCTACTTTTTGTCTCTTTCTAACTCCCCACTTCCCAGGGAAACCGTGTTACCCCGAATTTAACGCGAGCGAAGCCACGGGGAAAAGCTAGTAAATAAATGAATAATGAATTACCTGCAGTCGAACCGGACAACGCAGCCATAGATGTTCTACAATATTCCACGACTACGGCATTGTTTCTCAGCGCAGCGTCGCTGTATGCAACAACGGGCTCAGCCTTAGCGTTATCTCTAGCCACTTTAGCTACAGACATCTTTTATTTACTGTTTAGTTAGGTTAAATTGAGGAAATTATCAATCAATTTCGAGCTACTCATGAGTTTTATGAGCGAGCTGACACTTTTTGACGTTTTGTTGTGTGACGCCGCGTTCCGAATTACGTCGACGTCCGTCCGGTTGACTTAAAATCATTTTGTTGTGAAGTCGATCATTATCGATTTCTAGACGCACTAGTGCTTTTTATTTCCTTAGAAAATTCCCATGTCATTTGACTTCTTAGACTAGCTAGACTATACAATGCGTTCCAAATGAAAATAGGATGAACGGCCATATTGTGATGTCACGATTTACTGTCAAATCGAGAAAAGAAATTTTTAAACTTTTATTAATTTAAACTTTTATTAATTAGCAGTAATTTAGTTTATTTACGAACTTTGAACGAAAAAAGTTTATTTAGAATCCAGTTCTTCAATTTTTGCAAAATTTCTTCGATTTGACATTACGACCGACGTCACGTCAAAACATTGCAATCGATCCTATTCTCATTTGGAACCTACTAATTTTGATATGCTTCGGAACGCAGGATGGTGCTGCTCGATTGGACCCACCGCGTTTCGAGTTACGCTTACAAATCGATTTAATATCGTAGTTAACGCTGTAACTGTAACAGACACTTCAAGTTAACGCTAATGAAATCAGCAATGTGACGCACTACTAATATCGATATTCTATTATCGTTACTCGGAACGCAGAATGACAGTGGCTGTCATTTATTGACAGCAGCTACTAAAAGCCAGCTGATTGATGTTTATGGTCTGAATTCGTCCAACAATGGGCACTTTTAGATTATACTTAAATTACTTAGTGAATAATAAAACTATATTTTATTCTTTAGTTATTTGCTGATATACCATATTTGTTTGACTTTCAATAATACCAAGAGATGGGTACCTATGAATTTTTTTTTTCTATAATTTCCGTTAACGAACCATAGATATTTATTCTGACATAAGGATTTTCAAAATCAGTTTTTTTTATAATAATGGTTCGTAGTTCCGTAGAATAATCAACAATTTTTTCGTCAGTACTGTGAATAATCATCGTCAGCTCATTTCCACACGATCCAGCAGCTTAGTTGTGTACTGCAAGTTTCCGGTGCTTTAATAAAACAAAATGTTAAGGAAAACCAGTAATGAATAAAGCGGTACCGGCACAATTGTTTACGAAACGTCATTCTCATTAAACAACCTGTTTTTTTTTTCATCCTACTACCATTATAATATTGCAGCGTATAACATGAAGGATGCACTGTGAAAGGCTGTAGTCTACCGCCACAAATGGTACAGAACAAGCTCAATAAACCATCACAACTAATTCATTTCGCACATCGTTAAGTCGAGACTGGCCATTCCGACCGGCTTGCGATGGCTCACAATAAACCTACAGAAGCAACACGAGTATACGACTCCGATAGGTAGCCAAAGACCCAGTGTAACTGCCTAGTCCACTGATGATTCAGTTCGCCGCTGAATTCAACCGAGTTTGGTATTGATCATCATCATCTTTTTTAAGGCAGTCCAGCCTATTTCAACTATTCTGCCAGTGTCACGTTATAGAACTTGTAATAACGGCAGTACAGTGAGAACCTACATCGAACTTGCCTACTTATTTCACCGAATGCATGTGAAGATAAAAATAGGCGAATTAATTTAGGTTTCAGTTCCTTTTTTAAGATGTTGAATTTGGCATCACATCATTATTTTTCTGTAATAAAAGTTTATATTTTTTTTACGGAACCCTAAAAACGAACTATTTTGAAAGCGTCGGTAAAACAGTCTGTGATAATCGAAGCCATTGAACTGTGTGAAACATTATACCCTTGTGTGTGTATTCAATACACAACTTCTCGTTGTATTTTCACACACACGAAGACGTTATATTCATGTGTTTTCGCGGCACTGAAGCGTCGGTATTTCGGTGTCGGAACTTATTTTCATTTGTAATTCTAAATCATTTTAATTTTAATCAGTGTTTATAGTTTTATTCGTGACATAATTAGTGATACCGCTTGTGGAAAGCGCAGTGATGCTAACTGCGGGCTGGTTCTGCTAAATTCAATGTATGAAATTATGATGGCGCGTGTTTCTCAGTGTTACTGAATGCTTTCTCGTAACAAATTAGGACTTTGCTCGAACGATATTTGACCGCTGCTGATTACAGTTAATATTCCTGTTTCTGTGTTATAAAACGATCCTGAATCTGGTGTTAGAACAATTATATCTGGAAACACCGTTGTGTAAAAAAGGATATTAAGTTTTCGATCTACTGTGGCTCAATTATGCACCAAGGAGACCGCCAATCTGACGATTTGTCGTGTGCAAATTGCAATCACTGACGCGACTAAACTGGATAACGCAGTGGTGAGTCAACATTTTATATTTTAATTCATAAAAAATACCATTTCCTCTTCCAAAACATGATATTGTGTTCAAATATTGAATTAACCTATTTCATGTGAAAAACGAAACTTCATTTCGATTCTTTTGTTTCAGAAAACCAAGTGAAACGGTTTGGGACGGGCGTAACCTGTGAATATTGGTCTGTCGCCTCATTACGCATTGTATTTTTCTCATAAATATGGGATTTAAATAAAATATTCGCGATTTGCGGTGAGACTTACGATGTTCTATTTTGTTACGTCAGACGCCTATAGACGGCCCTAGATTAATCGAAACAGATCAGTATGGACGAATCTGAGGATAACATGAGTTCTGAGGACTTAAAGACTAGTCCTCAGATTGTGAAATCAAAACCAAAGAAAAGGTCACTCATTGAACGTGAACTTGAAACTAGTTTGACTTCAAGAGTGACTTCTCCATCTATTAATGATGGGACAAGTACAAGCCGCTATGGCAGAGCTCGCAGACTCAAGACTGAAATTGAGCAGTCCGATGCCAAGAAAGTGACTACTGAATTAAAGTCACCACGTTCCGAGAAATCCCCTACGAAGTCTCAATCACCAGCTTATAAGATGCATGCATCAAATTCTCCATTACGTTCAGAACCACCAAAAGTAGTTGGTGTTGAAACTTTTCTTGAGAATCAAATAGAGAATATTTATCAAGAAAACATATCATTGAGCCGTTTTGGCTCTGAGGAAGTAAAAAAGACTAGCCCGTCACCCGCTAAGAAATTCCCAAAAGTTTACATCAGAAAAGACCTCATTCAGAAGAGGGAGTCGGATGAGAGTGTGGTGTTTATCAAGAACATGTTCTCACCAGTCAAGAGTGCTAACAAGTCTTCCAGCACTCATTTAAATAATATTTTAGAACGTTCCTCTGAACGGTACAGCTTGAGTTCAGTTAAACAGCAGAATGGATTTTTAGACAATTCTTCTGTTGTTAAAACTCTGGACTTTGATTGTAAAAAGAAGAAAAAAGAGCAGAAGGAGACTAAACCTCTTTCTAAGAGTGATTTGTTTGATTTAGAAGCTAAGTGTGCTTACCAAGTTGGCGACTTGGCCTGGGCCAGGATGGGGACGTATCCATTTTGGCCTTCTATCGTTACTAGAGATCCCTCAAATGGGATTTTCGTTAAAAAGAAGTGTAAGTATTTTAAAAAAAATCTGAACATTACATCAACGGAACATTTTTTTGACGTAGCCATTTTTATCTAAACTTCCTTTAAATGTTAATGCTGAGCGGTATAGAAATCCTAATGCTATATTACAATAAGGTAAAACAATCATGTGTATTTATAAACTGTTTTTTAAAATCCTATTTCATTCTAATTAATTTCAAAATAATTACAATCTACAATATATTGTACAGTTAAAAGAAATGTTACAAATTCCACATACCATTGAATTTTTTTTATGCCAGCTCCTTTTCATTCCATAGGTGTTGCAGAAATTTTGAATTTTACCTTTTTCTCTATTATAAAAGGCATGTAATATGCATCTAAAATTTCTTTATGAATCACTCTGTCAATCAATCAACTAAAGAAACACATACACCACAAAGTTTTTGTTTTATTCTCATTAGATAGGCAGACACAATGGAGAGAGTTACATTAATGCTGAGGTGGTCACTCTTTCGTGCGGGCACGCTCGGCGTACTTTGTACTTTTATTCTCGTTTACTTTGTGTATATAAACATTGTGCTGTGTCTGTACCAAATAAAAGTATTTCTATTCTATTCTTATAACTATTGTAAAGATATATTCATAGGAAAAAAAGTTGTATAAAATTAGTTACAGAACAGTCCTAAATCTAACCTAGGGAAGGTTAGATTTAGGACTGTTCTGTAACTAATTTTATACAACTTTTTTCTCATCCCTCCACAGTATTTGGTCGCATAGAACGCGATGTCATTCATGTGACGTTCTTCGGTGACAACGGTCGTCGCGGCTGGATTGCCGACACCATGCTTCGCAAGTACCTCGGTCAACTGGAGTTCGAGACTACACGTGAGAATTTTACACCTGAGGTATGGTTTTGGGTCTATTTTGATATTAGCTTTAAGGTTATCTACGGAACTGTATATTTGGTGATATGACACTATGTAGATCAATTATGTATTGTTGGTTGTTTCTGTTTTTATAATCATCATTTCAGTCTAAATATGTCTACTGCTAGACAGGCCACTGCACAGGCACTCCTGGTTTTTATTATAATTTCTAATAATTTTAAACACAAAATTAACCTCCTGACGTTTTCTTAATTGTAAAGTAATATGTTATTTTTACCGATTTTAATGCACTGCTAAGTAATTAATTGCACTTCCTAAATTTAAGGTCGTCATTCTAAAAACTGTTAGAAAATAAATGCAGCAATATTTTTTTCTTATTTTCCAGGACAAGAAAAAAGATCCCAGACTGTATGCAGCATTTTTTATCTCCGAAAAGAAGCAAGCCTTATGGAACAACTCTGTAGAAGAGGCAGAGGTGATGCTTAGAGAGCCAAAGAGATTGAGGATAGACATCTTCAACGACATGCTAGAAAAGTCTAGAACAAAAGTAAAGCAACAAAAGAGCGGGAAAATCAGTAGGACAGACAGTGATGTGTCTTTAAGCGAGAGCTTGTATGACAGTCTGTTTTCAGAAGACGATGGTAAATCAGACAATACAGAACGTTCTAGAAACAGAACAAGGAACAAGTCTTTAGATGTGTTTGAAGTTGTCACAGCATGCCTTGATAACATGGCAGCGAAAACTGGCATCACTAAGATTCAGAGACAATCTCACATGGACAGATGGCTACAAAAAGCTAAGTCTAAAACTCCAGAGAAAACTCAGGCAAAACCCCAAGCTCCTCAAGTAAAAGAAGAAAAAAAAGAAACTAAAGTTATCAGTTCAAAAAAAAAAAAAAGTTCGTCTAATTTAACAGTAAATAAGCCGTATCGTTTAAGAAAATCAATGACCGAATCTCAGAATATAATGCGATTTAAAAAAGAACACGATTACAGTAAAAATGTTGTAGAAGTTACAGATTCAGATCACAATTCAACCGATACAGATAGTTGTAAAAACTTTGCTTTTCAGGGACCTACTGATGTCGGTATTGTAGCCCCAGTTGAAAGTTCGAGTAATAAAGCTGAAGAAATTAAAAAAGAAGAAATTGATAATGATAAAGGAAGCAAAAAAGGTGAAGAAATTGATAACGACAAAGAAAACAAAAAAGATGAAGAAATTTATAACGTTAAAGACAGCAAAAAAGCAAAAAATGAAGAAACTGTAGTAAACGAAGAAGATTCTAAAGCAGAGAGTCCAAAAGAGACAGAACCAAAAGTAAATGGAACATGTGATTCTTCTGAAGGTGAAAACATGGATGAAGATGGCCATAACAGTATTATAAGTATGCCATCATCTCCTGGCAATGATAACTCGTCACAAAGCCTTGGTGGTGCCAAGGTATCTTTTAGCCTGGAACTAGCTGCTGAAAATGCAATGGATACTTTAATAACGAGAGATCTAACAATAAGTCCTGTTTACGAAGATTCATTTAATGACTCACAAGTAAGTCATGTCTCAGCAATTGATGGAAGTCACATGGAAGAAGATGAAGATGAAGAAATTACTCCTAAATTTAAGCCTAGTGAAAAAGTTACAGCAGAATCACCTGATGAAATGACAAATGATAATGACGATTCAACAGTTAGTAGCACTGAACCAAGCTATATGTCTGTTGATGAAGACAGTAAACCAGACAATGAAAGTGACAGTCAGACTGATAACTGCAGTTTAAGTGATGCTCAATTAACCAATGACAGTCTATTAGATGCTCAAAATGATACTGATGATGACTCAATATCTGCTTTGGTTGATAAAAAAAAAGTCCTTATAGACACTGAAAGTAGTAGTGTTAGTCTTGATAAGTTGAACAAAGAAATAGGTGACATAAGTGATATAACTAATGATGTGCCTTCCAAATTGATTGAGGAAACTAATTTAAAAGATGATATAAAGTCCACAGTTGCAGAAAGTATATCAGAAGAACTATCAAATGGAGTAAGTAGTAATTTTGATGTAATCAAACAAAGTGCAGCTGAAAGTACTATACAATCAAATTTTCCTCTAAATAAACCCTATAAGAGTAAAGCTTTGAATAAAATGAGAGATGAGACCCCAAATTCTGACATTGTTGAAAGTATTACTAGCAATGGACCTATGAATGGTCTTATAAATGTAAAAGTTGATATGAATACTGCTAAAGAAATTCATATACCTAATTCTAAGCCTAAAATTATAAAAGAAAATGGTTTTCACGATGAGGACGCTCATATAAATGGTGACATAGATTTGGATACGGTCTCTATTCATTCAGAAGACAGCGTTACGTCAACACGATCTGAAAGCAAACGCAGACTTCGGTCAAGACAAGATAAAAAGCCAGAAAACCCTTTAGAAAACGCAGAGTTCCTTAAGTATTATGAGCTCAAACAAGATGCAATTATGGATGAAAATCCCGAGTTAAGCCAAGACGAAATTGTAGCCTATTTGTATAAGACATGGCTTTACGAAGAAAACTCAAAATCTGATGATAAAAAAAACGACGATTTGCGAGAGTTGAATTTAGTTAAAGGACTAAATCTAAGCCCTGAACCGAAAAAAAAAACTAGAGAAAGGGATCAAACGAAACAGAGAAGCTCTCATAAAAAACATAGCTTAAGTTTAAATAAAAATATGATGCAGAAATTTTTACATGTAAAGACGAGAGGCGAAAGAAAAATGGTATATACTGATGTTGATAGTAATTTTCAAATAAATGACCCATATTCTGATGAGATTGATGATGTACCATCACCGGCCTACGAACCATTAGACGATGATATACCTGAAATTAGTAAAACATTTTCAAATTCTTCTATACTGAATACATTCGTAAGCAAAGAAACAGAAATTGCATTAGGAACTTCTACACTCATAGAATCTCAAGAAAAGAAAGAAGTTAATACAGACATTGAAGTTGATAAACAAAAGGATAGTAAAGTAACATTGACTTGTAATGAAGATAAAAAGATAGAGAAAAATAAAGAAGTTTCGCCAATCGATCCTTCAAATGCAGTACAAGTGACTTTCCCGCAAGAACCAGAGAAAAGTAAATTTAATGATGATTGTGACGCAGATTCCGTTGATTCGGAAGATAGTGAAGCACCACTCATTAGATGCAAATTACGCTCAAAGGCTAGAAAAGAAACTAGTTTGAAAGAAGACGTTAAAATCAAAGACGAAGAAGCTGATACGATTTCTATAAATTCCGAAAACAGTGAAAAATCTACAACTAGACGTAAACAAAAAATCCTTCCCAAGAATGTCGAAAATGCACTAGAAGATCCCGAATTTGTCAAGTATTTGGAACTAAAACAAGATACTTTGATAGACGAGAATCCACAATTGACTCATGACGAAATAGTCTCTTATTTATATCAAACCTGGTTGTATGAAGAGAACAATAAATCAGAATATAAGAAAAATGATGACATAGAACAATCTAGTTTAGTAAAGGGAATCAAAGATCCCGTAAAGCCAGCCAAAAAAGTTAAACGTAAAATTAAAGCAGAAAAAGAATCAGAAAAAGACGAGAAAAAAGAAACTGAAGACAGTGTTGTACAAAAGGAAAAGCCTAAAAGAAAAGTAATTAAACCTTATTACAATGAAGAATTTTCAGACATTGAAGAAGAGCTTGAAGTCTTCTCAATATTTAAACCTAAAATTAAGCAAATCTCTGAAAATGGAGAAGAATTAGAGGAACCAACTGACGAAGGAAATGACATTGATGAAGTGGAACTTTACTTTGAACAACTGGCTCAACCAAAACCTAACGTTTTCAAAGGTTTGATCAGAGAGAAAGTATGCGAAATCTGCGAAATGACTGTAAATCTAGTTAAATGTAAAGGCTGCAATGGAATGTTCCACGTTGACTGTGTTAACAAAGAAGAAGTGGAGATCCCACTCCCTTCTAGAGGACGAAAGAAAAAGAAAAAGGCCAATCGGAAACCGAAAACCTCCGATGAATTTGACAACCAAGACGATAAGTCCCAAGACGCTTCTGAAGACGCATCAATCGAGGATATTTTCGAAACAGAAATATATACAGTCGATGCCGACACAATTGAAGCTCAACTAGAAGCCAAAATGAAGGAACTACTCGAAGGTGAAAACGACAAAATCGATTACGATTCTTACTCGAGCGACGATGGATGCGATTGGAGCGACACTAAACCGGGAAAATGCGAAATCATTGACATAAAACTAAAACCTCGACGTTCGAACGAAACTGACTATTCGAATTTCAAATGCAAGAACTGTCAAAAATACGATACACCCATATGCTTTGTTTGTAAATCTGCTGTGTCTAAGGAATCTAGTTTGCGGCAGAAATGCCATGTAGCGCATTGTCATAAATACTACCATTTGAAGTGTTTGGATCACTGGCCTCAAACGCAGTTCAATGGGGGTGAGCCTTCAAAGACGAACAAAAAAATTAATGAATATTTTGAAGCCCTGACCTGTCCTAGACACGTTTGTCACACTTGTGTGTCTGATGATCCTAGAGGCTGTAAGACCAGGTTTAGTGGGGACAAGTTGGCGAGATGTGTGAGATGTCCAGCAACTTATCATTCGTTCACAAAGTGTCTGCCGGCTGGGACGCTCATTTTGACGGCTTCGCATATTATTTGTCCGAGGCATTATGAGCATAAGTGAGTATTTTATTTGGATTTGGTAGTATTTTGAATAATTTTTAAGTAATAGCGAGTATAGTTCAATTGCGATTAATTGGAGACTCGCAACAGAATATGAGGCGAGTAGCGCACTTCTCGCCTCATATTCTGTTTTTAAAAACCTTTACCCATATTAGAAACTAGCTTTTGCTCGCGCCTTCGCCTGCGTACATAAAATATAGCTTAGGCCTCTCAGGAATAAAGCAGCTTTCTATCGATGAAAAAAATTTAGCAATCGGACCAGTACTTCCAGAGATTACCCCCTACATACAAACTTACAAATTTTACCTCTTTATAATTTTAGTATAGATTACTCTTGTATGGTGGATACGTTTACAAACATGTAAACACACAAGACACCACAGACATGGTAATGCTATCGGCGTCAATCGAGTCGTCAAATACTCGATACCGCCAGTAGGTTTAAATCGAATTAAATGTACTTCTATGAATTGAAAGACCTCTTCATGTTTCCAATAAAGTATAAAAGTTTTTTCATTACTCATACTTCAGACCTACTTTCAGGTAGGTCTGAAGTTGCCTGAGAAGCGGGCTGAAAAGAATCACACTTTTCGTCCCTAGGGAGTTTTACTTTCAACTGACAGCTGTCAAATTATTAAAAAAAAATAAAACTAGGTCTATCTTCTTGTATTCGTAATGAAAAGCACAGTGCTTAGCTCGGGGTTAAAGTTACTTATTTAGTCTCTCGAATTAGCGAATTAGCTAACTCCTTCTCGGGACGAAATAAGTAATTTTCACCCCTAGTGTAACAATGTATTATTAAAGCTAGAACGTATATATATATATTGCGCACACGTGTGCCACACACTTTGATCGTGGCGCGTCAGAGACTAGACTTGTAAATCTACACGTGACACGCCACGCGACATCGTTCCACAAATCAGGCGTGTTACACATGTGCGTCGGTCTAATGTAGTTTTAGCTTTAAAGATCCTCTTATAAACTGTGATGCCTCTCCATCCCCAGGACCGGCAAGGTCCCGTGTCACGTGAACACGGGCTGGTGCTTCATTTGCGCGCTGGGCGGGTCGCTCATATGCTGCGAGTACTGTCCTACCTCCTTCCACGCTGAGTGTCTTAACATCAAGCCTCCTGAAGGTAAGACTGAACAGATATTCTATGTTTTTGTAATCATCAGCTAGTGCAAAGAAATGAAGGCAAAGACCCCGTATGCGTTCTTCAACACGGTGGTCAGATCTCATCGTATCTGTGACACACTCCAGCTTATTTTCTGACTTATTTCTGAAGTGAAGGGGAGAGGTGATAGAAAGTTCTTAGTGTCACCGCACACGGGCCACAAAAAAAGCCGTTTTCTTTGTGGCGACCTTTTTTGTAGCCCGTGTGCGGCGTTGCCGCCACAAAAAAGGAGTAGACGCCGCTTCTTGCTTCTTTGGAGCTGTCGCGCGCTTCAGATTTTATTGTGGCTGTCGCGCGTTCAGCTTTTTTTGTGGCCGCTTCTAGCTTTTTTGTGGCGGCTTTTTTTTGTAGTCCGTGTGCGTGGACACTATAACTACACGAACGAATTTGCGAGTAACAGCTAGTAGTCATATAAGAGTATTAACAACATTTATTCTTGAAATATTAATTATTTGTACATCGTGATTTATCGCTTTTTTATTGTTATAGTAAATGGAGTTCTGTGGTGTTCACTATATTCACTAGGTAGGGATTCAGGTTTATACATTAAACACCAATTATAAACAGGCACAATTCAAGAATGACGTCTAGTCATCCCCTGGGACAGATTGAGAGTGTCCAAGACATCACTACTTCACTTGTACATTGTTATATGCCTTTATCGATGATGCAATGAAAAAAAAAACTCCAGAGGAAACGGCCAATTGAAACCGTGCACTAACTTCTGACGTTTTACAAGTGTCCATGTACAGTGCGTTTCACTTAAGACGTTCCTTTGCCGTAATGTTGGCAATACGGAAAAACAGTGTTGCAATATTTTTAGTAATTAAATTACTTATTATTAGGGAGATTAACTTCTATTTCGTTACTTTTAACAATTGCGTTTTTTTTTGTTTTTCTTTTTACTATTTTTGAATAAAGTATAGGGCGCTGGGCTCCATTCCGATTGTCTTGCAATTCTTTCAAATACCGAAAACGCCATGCCACAATATCGTATGTTTCTATAACAACGTCCTTTTAGACCTGCTTTTTTTAAATAAAGTCCCATTCCCCTCATATTTCTCAAAAAAGTGCCGCAACTACCGTTAAAATCGATTTCGTTTCGCATTTCGGGGAACAATTTTGGTAGAGTAGGCAACTCTTTCCTTTTTCCCTTCTTTTTTATGTAGACAGCCAGGGGAGCCAACATTACGCCAAAGGAACGTCTTAAGTGAAACGCACTGTAGGCCTATGTGAAATAAAATCGTTTTTCATTTATGACACATTTTCTTCCAATCGACCATGTCAACCGAGATGGTCACGCTATCATCCACTTCCTTTTCATATCATTCCTCACATGACCTACAGTTAAAATGATATCAATCAGCTAACAAATTAACTCCTTAACCGATCTGACGAGTGATTTCACGTTCCATAGGCCAGGGTCGTCTATTTGCGACTGGGTACTCCATCTTGTTTAGCTCTTCAATCCCCATAGGTGACAGAAGAGATGATGAGTTGGATTATTTGGTCGTGGATGTCCAACCCTGTTGCAATAAACGCAAGTGTGTTCGTCGGTTACATCGAAATATACTATATTCGTTTTAGTGTATGCTATATATATATATTATGTAAAGAATCTATGTACAAAATTCCATAACTGTATTATAAAAAATCACAAAGTTATAAGCTTGTTATGTCAGCAAAAATACATAGTCACCCGGCCATCCAGGCGACTGTGGTGTTGCTTTGCTCTTGTACCCAGCTGTTTGCTGGCGACTAATGCCCGCTATGAGCTGTGACCTGTGTTGTACTTAGTGTTGGTGGTGACCAACTAGTGAATATTTTTGGAAAAAAATATAACATGGTGTAAAAACTATTGGAATCCATTCAGCTACTGATTCTGAACAAACAGGTTTTGCTTAAACTAAAAATAATGTTCTATGGGCGGTTCAAAGGCGATTGTTTTTTTTTTTCAATCTGCCATATCAACTGGGATGGTGACGTCATCGTTGCTTCCTTTTCACATCACTCCTCACACGACCCACAGTTAACGTAATAATCTATCACGCAATAAATTCATCAAACTGTTTTCCAACACACACAAGTACAAATCTTATCCAGTTTTTAGGTCACTTCAAACATTTCAACATAAACGATTGTGTCATACAAACATTGGACGCACATTTGGATGGACGGGAATTAAGGCCCAAGCGCCCGAGCAGTGCCATAAAACAACGACTTTCTGAAGCTTACTCCTCACTAACGGCTAGGTTAATAGATTTGAAAATATATGTTTACTAGCTTTTGCTCGCTGGGCTTCGCTCCCGCTCTTCCTTACTCTACCCTACTGTACCCTACTCTACCCTACTCTACCCTACCAAACTTCACATAAACCATCTACTAAATAGTCCGAACAAATCCTAAAAATTTGGTTTGGATAGATGAGCCCGTTCTTGAGTTATAAAATAACAACGAAAAGTGGCATTGATTTTTATATATATAGATTATAGATTCATGAACAACATTAAAAACTATTGATTTTTTCTTGCGATTAATACTTTTGTCTAAAAAAAATATTTAATAGTTTCGCAACTTTGCCGCCTTCGAAACGGCTTGGATCTTTAAAAGCATTTTTACACATACATATTGGTTTTTAAATATTCTTCAAAGTGAACAGCATATTATGTAAATCAAACAATATTTCGCAAAGAAAATGGATTTAAAGGTTTGCCCCGCTGACCTTTAAATCCATTTATCCTCTACCCGGGCGCAGCTGGCCGCAATTAAATGCACAGATACTCGTACTGCCGCGGGTTCGAGTGTTGTGTCCATTTAATTCCGTCCAGATGTTTTTTTTTCGGTGGGCAAAAATCATCTTATGACAACCCCCGCTCTTGGGTGGAGCGGGAGATAGTGTCAGACTCTTACTGACTAAAAACTCCACTCCGTTCCTTCTAGCCTTCATACCGGGGCTCGAGTTCCTTTCGGATAACCCTGGCCCCAGTAGGCTTCGACCCATCTGGGCCCCTGCTGTTACTGACAACTCCTTGAGGCGTGCGGGAACAGTGCGCGCCGTCGACGTCTTGGGCTCGGTCCGGACAGTTACCGGACGGTCGGACAGCGAGCTACCCATGGCTCGCCGTCCGTGAGCCCGCGTCTACGGTGGGCAGAAATCGGGATCGCAATCCCGGCGGCGGCGGCGAGGGATTCCGGCCAGATGTTCAAGGGACTATAAGCCTTAATGAGTTGACCTTGACAAAGCGGGACTCTAACAAGCAACGATCGAATGCGCCGGCGCCGCGCCGTTCTTTATACATAGCTATGCGATTGTATTCAAATTGAAGATGACATAGTTTTAAAATAACAGAATATGAATAAAAAATAAGCATGTTTTTATGTTGTCTTTTGTCTTGCGATGTCTGTTTAAGATTGAACTGTATTTTAACCCTTCAGATACCGTCAATTAGAGACACAATAGTAAGACAATAGATGCGCGGCCACCGGTGGTCGCTTGGGGATTCATGAATTAAACAAGATTGAACTGTATTTTAAACATTTGAAGTGATGGGCGTGTATGGCACAGTATCTATATGTGTGTATGGTATGTATGGGACTACACTGAACTTGTGTTTTTAATTGGCATTTTCGGGTAAACCACTTTTCAATTTAAGTAACACAACCAATTGGTAATCTGTTTTTCAGTCTTCTTCACAAAACAACTTCTCACCGAGTAAATATATTAAGTGATTGAAAACTTTGTGACTGCTACAAAATCATATTTTTGGCCTAGTGTCACATTTGTTTTATTCCTATATAAAAAAAAAAAAGATTTTAAATCGTTTTAATGTCCAGTATTCTCAATTAAAGTAACAGGAAGTAAGCTAGGACTCTTTAAACCCTCATCTGTTATTTAATGATGATATTGAATACCGAATATTTGTATGACATTGTATGAATTGCAAGTAGGTAGGTTGCTTAACTAAATCACGTGCCGATAATGTTGTCAAAGTCAAAAGTCAAAGTCAAAAACGTTTATTTCAAATAGACCAATTACAGGCACTTTTGAATTGTCAAAATATCGGTCAGTCAAATAAACAAGTGAAGCTAAATTGCACGTTCCGAAGAGTAGATCACTATGGAGAAGAACGTGCAAGAAACTCCATGGACACTCTTTTAAATCATGTGTTACATATAGTGTTTGGTTACATATTTCTTGTTGCTGTTAAAAAGTGCTGTGTTGAGAAGTTAAAATCGGTTGAACAGATAGTAAAAAACTCTAATCTTAACGCGAATAGGGTACAGTCTTGCCGAATGCCAATCAATCCAATTTAAACCTTATTACCTTGAAATAAGAGTCACACGCATGATTTATAACCGATAATTTTATTTGTTCTCAGGCGGTTACATGTGCGAAGATTGTGAGACCGGACGCCTACCGCTGTATGGAGAGATGGTGTGGGTCAAACTTGGACATTACAGGTACGATTTGCTCTAAGAAAAAACGAAGTACGTAAAGCCTTGCGGAAATTGCCGAATAAAAATCTCGCTCGCTCTAGTACCCTCCCAGCTCCCACTAGCGCCCGTGTGGGTAGGTACTGGAACGAGCGAGAGAAATGCGTGGCTCGATTATTATTTGGGAATATTCGCTTTTCTGACATTTCACTAGATTTAGTTTAGTGAAACGACATTTCACTAGATTTAGTTTAGTGAAACGACATTTCACTGACGATATATTAGTGTTTTGTCTTATCACTAGATACTTTAGTAAGAAGACGTACTAAACAAGAATTTTCGACCTCTTTCGGGATTTCGTGATATCCCTAGGGATTTCGCGAAAGCACTGATATCCTCATTTCCCCGCGACATACATAAATCGACGAGATATCTCGCAGCTATCATTCAATGTGTTTGTCTTCATGTTAAATCACTAAAACAAAAGTACTTGCTTCTCAGATGGTGGCCCGGTATAATCCTGCATCCCACAGAGATACCTGAGAACATTATGGCAGTGAAGCACAACCCTGGAGAGTTTGTGGTCCGGTTCTTCGGCCAATACGACCACTACTGGGTCAATAGGGGACGTGTGTTCCCGTTTCAAGAAGGTAAATATCCCAATAAATCAATCCTTAACTTACGTCAAACACTCGCGTTTATTTCGCTGGGTCTCACATCCACGACCAAATACTCGCATCTTTTTTTTTTTTTCGGTAGGAAAAAGGGGAGTTTTTATTAACATACATATATACATCTTAATTATTAAATATTATAAACTAATAGGTATATATACAAACTTAAAGAAAAAATATATACAAACGAGTAAAAAACAAAAGGAACTTATAGGGCATCAAAAAATTCGTCCACATCGATGTCAATGGGAAATGTGCCCAGAACGCTGGCAGCATTGCCACGCTGGATGGCAATGCTGATTCGTTGACCGAAGAAAAGCCCAGCCCTCTGGTCACGCGAAGAGTCGACCAACTGTTTGCTAATATCTCGAACAACTCGGTGAGCGCTCGGACCCCATGGCCCTAGTGTTTCAACCCCAAACGGCTCAAACATATAACTTCCGATGAGGTTATTATATTTACGCCGTTTGAGGTTTTCTGCACCTGCAGCAGCCGCACCAGCACAGCCCGCCGTACTAAGAAGATGGGATGGCGCAAGGGTGTCGACACATGTTGCATCCCATACCAAAGGCCTACCCAACTTCCAAGGCATTATGGTCATCCCGTCTGGCCTCTTCCCATCGTCGCGTGCCAAGCCATTGGGTTCTAAAACAGCTGGCACCCCGGCGGCGACAAGAGCTCGACGGATGATGTCATTAATACTGGCATGTCGTGCTATCCGACCGGCGCTTCTACTGCAGGATAGGCCATGGTGTCCGAGGCGGTCGACTGCTTCGCCGCACTGACAACGATGTGGAGCTCCACTAGGAGCACCCAGACGTAGGCATGTAGCGATCCGGAAGGTGGAGTCACTCAACATAGTACCTATGTTAGGTGAAGGTAGAGCCTGTAGCCAGAGACCCGACTCCCATTCACCCACAGCCAGTAGGCGGGCACGCTCAGCAGTATTGGTGGACGTATTTATGAGATTATTCCGTACCAACCTGCAGAGCGGCTCATCCCACTGTCTCTGGGAAAATGGACTCTCGGGCAACGCCTTATCCGGGCAAGCCACTTTCCAGGCGTCCACGGCGTCGGTCAAGCACGGCACCTCATAGTTAACCAATGATGGAGTTAAGATTTTTTTGGTTAACTGTTGAGTGCTGTGAACCGAAGACAGGAACGCCGGTAGACTTATACTAGAAATTTTGCGAATGCCGAGCCCACCAAAACGGATGGGTAGCGTGGCTTGTATCCACGCTCGGTCATTCAGGGTCACATTTAAAATGGACGTTAATGCGTATCGAATAGTTTGATCAATTTTGTCCAAAAGATGTGGTTGTTTCCATAAAGGAGATGAGCGAAGAAAATACATAAAATTTGGTGCAAAACAACAATATCGTATGAGGGTGAAAGCCGAATGTAGGTTAATTTTGGAAAGTCTTTCCGAAATGTAGTTAAAACGTTCAATTTTGTCGTTAATGAATAAAGAAAAACTGTCTTCCAAAATTGGAGAACCTAGGAGGTGCAGTGAACTTTTATCTAAAATTTTGATTTCTGGAGCTATTGTAAAAAAATTTTGTAGAGTCGATTGTCTGTCAGTATTGTCAGAGATAAAAATTTCACATTTTGTATGATTAAGGTCAAGGCCAATAAATTTGAATTGTTCTTTGAGAATTTTGAAATCTTCTAAAACGGTTTTTACGTCACCTCCCAGTGTTCCATCATCTAAATACCACACGTTAAATTTGGAATTTAACCTTTGGATGATTGGAGGAATAGCCAAGCTGAAAATGACTGGCCCGAGAGGGTCACCTTGTTGGCACCCTACTGCAGATTCCAAAACATTATCTTTATATAATAATTTTGAGGGATGCCTATAGCATTGCCATAAAAAGCCGAAAATTTCAGGTAATTCTTTTTTTGCTTCAGCCAACAAAGTGTCCCTGTTAATAGAATTAAAGGCGTTTTTAACGTCAACCTTTAGGATGACCTCACCCTTATTAGAATTTAGGAATGTAGCGAGGGCATGTACGGCAGCCTCACAGCCTCCTCTTGAACCAAAGCCAAGCTGAAGGGGCTGGAATTTGTCTGTTAAAGAGCGGCTGTATATTTTACAACAGATTTTGGCTGCCGTACGCCTATAAGTGCATCCGACAGCGATGGGACGAATGCCGCCGTCCTTCTTGCGCAGGGCACATAAATTTGCCCCGTACAAGACATCGATGACGGCATCGTTCACGCCGCCGGAGAGCATAAGAGTAACAAGAGCCACAAGTTCCTTCAAAAGCGACTCACCAGCTTCCCCGGCGCCTGAGCTTAAGAGATCCTTTAAATGTTGAGGAGTCAGGCCGTCGAGGCCACCGGCGGAACCGCTCCTGAAGGAGCTCACGGCTGCAAGTAACTGTGGTGCTGAAATTTGCAAAAAGGATGAATCCGAATTAGGGGTGTCAGGAGGGTCAGGGAAGGTGAGGTCGTCCGCAGGCGCTGGGTGTTTACTCTCCAGGGCTGCAAGTGTATCTGGAGAGTAAGGCGCCACCACATCACTGCTGAACAGTAGCCTAGCCGCTCCCCTAATGTCACCCTCACCTAATTTGGATTCCACATGAAAGCACACATCTTTCTTAGAAATGTTATTGAAAGCGGGTAAATTTAGATCTAAAATGTTAGTCGAATTGTGGCAGTTATCTTTAATTTGGGTTGTTAATGATTTTTTTGTAGCCAAACTTTTTTGAACATGCAGAATCCTATAAGGGAAGGTAAGCAATTCCTCCCAAGCACTTTGAGTATTCTCCTGAGTTGCAAGACGGACACATTGCGCTAAATTCAGAGCCACGGACCGTCTCGCGCCTCGGGGAACTCTCTTTAAGATGGGTGTAGAATTTTTTAATTTTGATAGGGTTTGCCAAAGTGGTTCCGAATATGTGGATGTTTGGGAAGTGGCTGGGGGACACAAAGGTACACTATGTGGTTTGTGAACCTTACCATAGTGAATCTTCAGTCCCCGTTCACCTTTAAAATAACGTGCTTGGGAGCAGTGGGGGCATTTGACCAACTGAGCGTCGAGAGATGTGGCAGGTTGACTGCTACAGGCACCGGTATCGCTGCAGCCGGCATTTATCATTAAAAAATATATATTGTACTTACCACTATAATAAAATAAAACTATCACTAAAACAAAATGATTATACAAAAATAAATATTATGAAAAGTCAAGTCAAACTGACGGCTTAACGTGACGGCCGTGGCGCAGCCGCACTACGGGCCTAGGGCGCCCCAACTCACATGATATTTGTTTTTTTGAACTGAACTGAATTTGCCGAATGTAAAAAAGATTACGTAGAAATTCGCGTCGTAGTAATTAACATCTGAATCTGAAATAATCAGCGATGCCGTCCACTGTGATGATGCCAAGCACTGACTCCTCGCCAGAAAACACGTCTCGTCGGTTAATGTTCTCATCATCTAACTCATCCACCACAAACAGAGGCGACACCCTCAGCAGCATTTGCACTAGTCCCAGTGCCTTGAAGGCACCTCAACGACATTATTCATTTATATAGACCTTTGCACACGTTACACTGAAATGTGCCAGTACTGCACTGGCTTACAATGTAAACTTTCACGGGATGCTTTGATTGATTTATTTCGTATCTTTAAAAACTTATGATGTCACCAATAATAATGGGAAAAGTCAATCCATCTTATAGTCAATTTTTAATAAAATATTTTTTCTGGTGTTTTGGAATTCACAAATCTTGATTATTTCTAGTTGTTTTTATTTACATTGCTAAGGTTTTACTCTCGAATAAATTCGTAAAACACAAAAAAAATATCAAGAAATTTACGAAAAACCAAGTGACTTTTTCAATCACCATGACATTATTCATCATACAGTAGGAAAAATCATCCAATGACAAAACCCGCCCTTGAGTGGAGCGGGAGATCACTGTCAGACTCTTACTGACTAAAAACCCACCCCGTTCCTTCTAGCCTTCATACCGGGGTTCGAGTTTCCTTTCAGACAACTCCTTGAGGCGCGTGGGAACAGTGCGCGCCGTCGACGTCTTGGGCTCGGTCCGGACAGTTACCGGACGGTCGGACAGCGAGCTACCCATGGCTCGCCGTCCGCGAGCCCGCGTCTACGGTAGCCGGAAATCGAGATCGGAATCCCGGCGGCGGCGGCGAGGGCGCCGTTGCCTGATACGGTCGGCCTCCTCCTTTACTAGCATTACTGCTTCGCAGAAGGAGGCGACCGCCTGCCATTCCTCCTCGCTCCGGACCATGGCCTGAACCAAGGCCCGGTGCGAGAGGTCTCCGCCGCCGATCGCCAAATACTCGCATCTCGTCAGCTCTTTTGTCACCTAAAGGGATTGAAGAGCTCAACGAGATGGAGTATCCAGTCGCAAACACACGACAACTGGCATATAGGCGATAACGCTCGTCGCACCAATCTGACATTGGCGGTTAAAGGGTCTAAGTCCAAGTTCCCTGGTGACTCATTTTCAACCTTATTGCTGAAGTCGTTAGATTGAAAAATGCTCGACTGAGATACTTGCAATGTATCATTCACGTTACTAATCTAATACTTTATTTACAGGGGATTCTGGTCGAATATCAAATCAGAAGTCCAAAATAGACGCAGCTTTCACCACAGCCATGGAACACGCACAGAGAGCTTGTGAAATATTAAAAAGTAAGTGGTGCATTGGACTTAAATATTTCGGAAGACATCTTGAGTTAATTTTGACCTCTATTAATAACCTAATAATATTCCAGGCGCAGGCCCGAATGAGGAAGAATCTCTAGACATAGCATCGTCCCTCCTCCCACCTCACTACGTCAAGCTGAGGGTGAACAAACCCTGTGGCTCCCTCTGTGGTCGGAAACTAGAGGACCCTGAGAGTTCACTAACCCAGTGCGAGTGTAATCCTAATGACGAGGATCCTTGCGGGCCTTACTCGCAGTGCCTAAACAGGTAATTAGATAAAGCGTTCAATTTTTATTTATTTAATTTCAGAGACTAGCTTTTTCCGCGTCTTCGTCCGCGTATATAAAATGTCACTCAGGAAAGAAGCAGCTTTCTATCGGTGAAAAAATTTTAGCAATTGGACCAGTACTTCCATAGATTATCTCCTACAAACAAATAATACATTAAAACAAACTTTACCTCTTTATAATATTAGAGTAGATGTGTGGACACACACGTGCTTCAAGGAGAAATCAGCAAACCCGTAGGGGTCTAGCAAGGTCGAAGCTTACCGGGCTAACGGGTTGCGCGAAAGAGAAACCCGGGGCCCTGGAACGAAGGCAGAGCCTCTATGCTCCTTGCAAAGAGGAGGGTTTTAGTCAGTAAAAGTCTGACACGCCTTCGCGCTCCGCCCTGGAGCGGAAGAAATCATTGGATGATTTCCTACCTAAAAAAAGAGATCTGATTTATGGGCCGGGGTTTGGTGTAAGGAACTTTTTCTTGTCGTCAGTAGATAAGAAAAAATTCAATCCAAAAAAATGTATCTTCGGAAAACCACCGTGTGGAGGCCCACACGGTGGTTTTCCGCCCACGCGAGGCATACCTCTGCCGTATGCTCCACCGTGTCCTAACAATGGTGATACCCGGGCGCTTCTTCCACCTGAATTTGAAATAGCTCCCATACTTGCCATGTCCGGTGAGGATCTTGCGTAATGCGGAAGATGAAGACGCTGTGGCGCCTCTCCAGGAAGTCTTCAAAACGGGGAGTAACCGCCACGATTGCAGCGTATCCGTGTGCCAAATTTCATCCTAATCCATTTAGTCGTTAGAGCGTCAAAGACTACACACATATATACTTTCATCTTTCTTATATTAGTTTGGTTACTGGGGCCAGGGTTATCCGAAAGGAAGCTCGAGCCATGGGTAGCTCGCTGTCCGACTGTCCGGTAACTGTCCGGACCGAGCCCAAGACGTCGACGGCGCGTACTGTTCCCGCGCGCCTCAAAGAGTTGTCAGCAACATTAAGGGCCCAGCTGGGTCGAAGCTTACTAGGGCCAGAGTTATCCGAAGGGAAGCTCGAGCCCGGTATAAAGAGGCTAGAAAGAACGGTTTAGGTCTTTAGTCAGTAAGAGTCTGGCACTATCTCCCGCTCCACTCAAGAGCGGGGTTTGTCATAGGATGATTTTACCCACCGTGGTTAGTAACGTAAATATTGCTTAAATCCTTCTATTGTATTGTATTTCGGGCTAATGTTCGCACTTCTATGTCTAAAGAGCATTTTTTGCGTACGGGTGAGACAAATATGTCATTCGATCCACCCTATCTCCTTAGGGAAGGCCAGCAGCATCTTGGTGTTCTGACCATTTCACGGTGGGTTCTGTATCCAGCGACCACTATGCAGCTTAGAAGCAGATGAGGTGCCGTCTCTAAATCCTTCTCATCATCATCATCATCATCTTCCTGCCCTTATCTCGTTTTATTTGGGGTCGGCGTAACACGTTTTTTTCTTCCATTCTGTCCTGTCACTCGTCACGCTATCTCTAACTCCCTTTTCTTTCATATCACTTCTCACACAATCCATCCATCTTTTCTTTGGCCTCCCTCTCCCCCTCTCTAAATCCTTCTATAAAAAGAATATTTTGTACAGAATGCTGCTAACAGAATGCGGGCCGACGTGCCGCGCGGGCGACCGATGCAACAACCGCGCGTTCGAGAAGCGCCTCTACCCCAAGCTGGTGCCGTACAGGACGCCCAGCAGGGGCTGGGGGCTCAAGACCTTAGAGGATATTAAAGCAGGTACGCCACAGACAAATGTTTTTTTTTTGTTTTTTGGCGTAGTAACTACATCTACGCCTTACGGGTCAAGAATGGACTGTGCACAAGGTTGTGTTTTCAATTAATTCATGAATCCCCAAGCGACCACCAGTGGCCGCGCATCTATTGTCTTACTATTGTGTCTCTAATTGACGGTATCTGAAGGGTTAAGCGTAGCTGGATGGAATGAGGCGGAAAAGAGCATTGAAAAGTATTGTGCGTTTGTATTGCATCGGGCATGTTTGCTGAAGCAGATGCAAATGTTCGAATCATAAAGATGACCCAGTTTGCTCACGCCTAGTTTATATTTATACTGCGCAAAATTTTGATCGTTTTAATCCCGTGGAGGGTCGATCCGATACATGGAACACTATCGAGTACATGGACCAATACCTGTAGGTAGTAGAACTACCTACAGGTCATTGGACTCGCTCAGCTGACGTTTTCTTAGAGAAATTAATTTTGTGCATGCGTAAATTAATACGAGTTTAAAAAATAAACTACTTTATTTTTTAATTTATCGTTACAAATCGATAGTGTTCCATGTACCGATCCAAAATTTAGCGGTGTAGATCTCTTTGGTATAAATACACATTTAATCATAAAACTACCCTTTTCGTCTTTTGCAGGTCAATTCGTGATAGAATACGTGGGCGAGTTAATAGACGAGCAGGAGTTCCGGCGCCGCATGGTGCGCAAGCATGAGATCCGAGATGAGAACTTCTACTTCCTGACCCTGGACAAGGAGCGGATGATCGACGCTGGACCCAAAGGGAATCTAGCTAGGTAAGCTTCAAGGAGATGTCAGCAAACCGTAAGGCCCAGCAGGGTCGAAGCCTACTGGGGCCAAGAGGTTCATGATCGTGCTCATCTCCGCAAGAGGCAGACCACACTATACGAATTTGAGCTCGGCTTGTGCTCGACTTGTGCTCCGCTCATGCTCGGCTCCTCTAGCGTAGACCCAACTCCAGACCCACCAGTTTACTTAACTACCAGTGGGAAACTGGGAACTAGATAGCACCGGCCTCATCTGGTTTAAATTGACGAAAAAAATTGACGTGTAAAAGTGCTTTTAAAAAACTCATCCTTACTTCCTTACTAATATTATAAAAGCGAGGCCTGGTATGAAAGTCAACGAAGGAACAGGAGTGGGTTTGCACCTAAAAAAAAATGGATGGGTGACCAGCGATGATTCGTCGTATAGCGTAATAGCAATATGGTTGTTTTCAATGGTGACCCCAACTTACTAGTTTATAGGTCGCGAGTTGAAATCAAAATCATATTATTTTGTGTAATTTATTTCATCACCTCTGCTCTCAAAACAGTGAAGGAAAACATCGTGAGGAAACCGGCATGTCCTAAAACCAAAAATTCGAAGACATGACCTCCGCCAATACGCACTGGGCCCGCGTAGTGGATTACGGCCCATTCTCTCTCCTAGAGAGGAGGCCTGAGTCCCAGCAGTGGAAAACATAAGGGAATTTGCAGAAAAGTTTATGTGGGTAGGCAGTGAGCGCGGGTGCGCGGAAATAAAAATCGCTACTACAAAGTACTCACGGTTTACTTCGCCACACAACATACACAACAACACAGAAGGGAGTACATGAGACAAAAGGAGACACAGCATACAGACACGGCACAAAACAATAGTTCACATGAAACAGCAACACAATTATCTAATCACATTTATTAATATTTATTTGCATACACAAAAACGATCATATTTCGGACACCCGCGCTCACTGCCTACCCACATAAAGTTTACTCCAAACTGGTGACCCCGATGTGATTTTATAGTATACATAAATAAATTAATAATATGGTAGGGGTGAACCCTACAGGAACATTATGCTTACTTTTTTTTTTTATTCCAGGTTCATGAACCACTGTTGCGAGCCAAACTGCGAGACACAGAAGTGGACAGTACTAGGCGACGTTCGAGTGGGGCTGTTTGCTTTGAACGATATACCAGCAGTGAGTATACTGTTCTTAGTTGCCGCACATACTGCAAGTCAGCATTTCACCTCAGTCATTTTACTTCATAATAACCATCAGTTCACATCGAGCCGTCAAGTCGAGTGATCTTATTACGGCCAATAAGGGCCACGTGTCACTCATTACACACACATCAGTTCATTAGCTCATTTTACATAAAATTTTTGGAACAATACATTAGTTTACATTATTTTACCATCTTTTATTCTTTTCCGCTCACATCATCTAAATGTAGTGTGTGATCTAGCAAGAGATCATACAAGCTTTCTATCGGTGAAACAATTTTAGCAATCGGACAAGTACTTTCAAAGATTACCTCCTACAAACTTTACCTCTTTAAAATATTAGTGTAGATATTATAACACCGTATTGAGCAAGTTTTGGAATTGTTCCACAAACTTACCGCGGCGAAGGAAAACAGGTGTGTTTATTTATTTATTACATCTTGGAGGACTTACAGCTTAAACAAGCAAAAAATAAAAACTAACATAGACGATAGCAAGCCAATTACAAGTCCTCACGTATAGTGTTAGAATTACAATTGAGATGTGACCATAGCACCCTTTGCACAATGATTGGTGAACCTCATTAAAATTTAACAGTTACATAAACAAAGTCAATTGCAAGTGTAAAACAAGTAGTAACTACAAACCTTTCAGAAAATGAGTAACAGTAGAATTAATAATACATTGCAGAAAAATAGGCAAACAATTAAAAGACTACTTAAAAAACCTGTGGCTTATGCGTCTTCTGGCCGACGCCACAGTACTTGTAAAGGGATCCAAGTCATGCTGCTCACACATATTATTGAACTGTCTACTTGCACGTATAATAAAACTATTCTGTCTATAATTGGTTGAAGCTAAAGGCTAAGTCTAAAAGGCTGACTTGCCTTCCCTTTTCGCCCTAGAGCAGGAATGTCAGATAATTTCCCACTTAAACGTAAACGTATATTGAGCGTTGCGCGAAATGTTAGGCAGGGCGCAAACGTAGACACTTTTTTTTCTTGTGTCAGATTTAAGCTACCAATGAATATTAGATATCTATAGAACCAGTATGAAATCATCAACTCCCTGCACATACGTAAACATTTTTTGTGTCCAGTTGCTTCCATTTAACACATACTCATGACGATCAAAAAGTGTTCGATGTCGGTAACTGGAACAAAAAGTTTCTCTGTTTGCGCAGCACCAGGCCCTACGCCCACGACGACTTTTTGTAGTGACACTGTCGTGCGTTTCGTAAGCGCGCGACAGTATAACTACTCACGCACGTTTGTCGCTATAGAAACCGGCATGTCATAGAACCAAAAATTCGAAGACATATGACAATCACCAACCCGCACTGGGCCTGAGTTACAGCAGTGGGAACATTTAAAAGGCTGATAATGATGATGAGGGTGATAGAAAAAATACCAACGCGCTACCAAAGCGCTACAGAATCGCGACTGTATCGACGCAATCGCGCTACAACATCGCTACAAAAAGTCGCCGTGGGCGTGAGGCCTTAATGTATCTAAAGCTTTAAGCGTTATAAACCAACATGTGTGTTACAGAACAGTGAAGTTACTTTCAACTATAACTTGGAGTGCGCCGGCATTGAAAAGAAACGCTGTATGTGTGGAGCGAAGCGGTGTTCCGGATACATTGGCGCTAAACCTAAACAAGTAAGTTTTACCTAATTTTAGTTAGAATAGAATAGAAATACTTTTATTTGGTACAGAACAGATACAGCACAACGGTTATATACACAAAGTAAACAAAAATAAAAGTACAAAGTGCGCCGAGCGTGCCCGCACCGCAAGGGTGACCACCTCAGCATTCAAGTCTCAAGCTAAGAAAGCTTGTGTTATATGTATGTCGAATTAAATCCTTATATAAATTCAACGGGATGTTGCAATATTTAAAAGAAATAAGCAGGAAGTGACAAAATTAAATCCTCATAAAAATATTCAAATAATATTTTTCCGCCCTTAAGTACTAGACAACTGATAAACATACTTATATATTTCTAAATACATACATATTATAGATATGTATGTATTTAGAAATTTACTCCCAGACACAGAACAAATGATCATGCTCATCACACAAACTTTTTTCGAACCCACGACCTCCGTCGTAGCCTGAAATAAAGAATTATTATTATTATTATTATTATTTTAGCAGTCAGGGTCACTAACCACTAGACCAACAGGCCAGTCAAACTAATTTGATTGTGTTTGCTGGGGCTAACCTGAGACAGACTCGCGTAAGGATCTAATGACAGCGTCAGCGGACGCCATTACCATTGCGGAATACTAGGCCAGGTATAGACAAGGTAATTCATTAAGAATCTTCTCGGTGGAGTATATGGGAGGCGATCGCCTCCGCGTGCGAAGCAGTCGGGCTAGCAAAAAGGCGGCCGCAAGCTCGAGGAAACGAACGTCCTCACGCCCCAGCCACTGGGACTCCGACCCAAACTACCAGCCATCGTAGACCGTGGGTTTGCGGACGACGAGCAATAAGTAGCTGGTCGTTCGGTAACCGGATCGAGCCCTAGTCGTCGACGGTACAGTAGTGTGTTAACACGCGCGTCTCAAAGAGATACCAGCAAATCCCATAGGGCCATGGTTTACTTCTGAAAAGGTCCCAGAACGGGTTGTGACATACGTAATTACGTAATTTATAGTTTATCTTAATTTAAACTGAATAAACCTGCTAATCCCTTGGAATACTGTCCAATAACTTTTATTTTACCATCAACTATTTAACAGTTACATAATCCAGACGCCACAGTATGGGCACTCTAACAAGTTTTTTTTTAATCCTTAAACATACAGCTTTTCATCGAAAACTAAATTCATCCATTCAACTTTCCAGGACGAATCTCAATCAAAGAAACCAAAAATGCCCGGCAAAAGAACGTACAAGAAAAGAAAACCAACGGAAGACTCTCCTTCGACGAAAAACCAGCCGAAACGACCCATAGGCCGACCACCAAAGCCGAAGGAGCTGTCAGAAATCGAGAAAGACCTCCTTATCATCAGAAATGCGACCAACGGCATATCGAGCGACGAATCATCGAGAAGTATGAGTTCCGAATACGAACGAAATCCTAAAGCGCTGAAGAGAAAAAGAGTCAACTTTTCAACAGAAGAAATTATTCTCTATGACGGTTCTGAATCCCCGAGTGTCAAAAAACATAAGCTGGAAGAAAAAACCGATGTTGGCGATTGAGTTATAGTCGTTGCAAAACATGAGCGCGTTTTCTGACACATGTCAGTGATGCACTCGTGAAATGCAACTACTATATTGGTATGTGCTAGTGTGAAATGTGTGTAAGACTATTGGAAGTGATACAACACTATCGGAATTATGTAGGCTGATATAGATTTGACGTTACTGAATAGTTTAAGATGGATTAAGTTCTTTTTGCCTTTTACGCACAATTTTTGGTTTCTGACCACTTATGATAAAAAATTTAACAAGGGACTATTGTGATTTAGAAAAGTAAATCAAAATAATGTACTAAAAATATTTTGACAAAATGAGCGATTTTATAAAAATAATGTTACACAAAATAATGTGAACACTATAGTTAAGGCGTTTTAGCGTGGCCGAAGCGGTCATTGACCCGCCAGATATGTTTGACATTTTATTTTCCAAACGAAATATGACACACAAGTGTTTCTAAATCGTGATTCATAACATTTTTTTACTAATGAAAAAACGATACATATTTAATAGTTCGGGTTTGTTCGAAGAGATTTAAGGGTAATGGCAATGGTCGTTAATGCCATGCTAAAACAAAACAACTATACTATATTGTGGGTATTATCTTACTATCTTATCGCTGCTCGCCCACGTCAGACTTTTTGTAGGACAGATAATTAGGCCGATTTTGTATATTTGTACATTGTTCTGTATTTCTGACCGACTTTTTGTAGGACGAGTGCGTTGCACTATTGCTATAAGTGTGTTCTAATTTTCTCTTACAAAAAATCGGTCACCGATTATCGGACGTGGGCGAGCTGCCTAAATTAGTCTATTTTTCATCTGTAATATTATAAACTCGAAAGCGCATTGGCACGTGTCTTGCTTGGCGCTTACGCCTTGTTCACACGTACCGAGTAAAAGGGCGAGACAGTAAAATGTTGCTCGGCCGAGACAGTGATGTAAGCGAGTTGTAGAGATAAGCGCTCGGCGGACCACTCGGCGCTGTGTTTACACGTACCGAGTACTCGGCCGAGAGCACTGTCTCGCCCGTTTACTCAGTACATGTGATCAAGTCTAAAGAGCCAAGCGAGCCGGCGCGCGAATGACAAACTAGAATCGACGTTCTAAAATGTTGATAACAATATAGCTACTTGGCATTGCTTTGTGGTATCATCATCATCATTTCAGCCGAAAGACGTCCACTGTTGGACATAGGTCATAGGTCATCCCCAAGCGTCGCCATAAAGGCGACGCTTGGGGATGACCGGTCCGTGCGTTTTGCATCCATTGACTGTCCTGTTGGTCTAGTGGTTAGTGGCCCTGACTGCTATGCCGGAGGTCGTGGGTTCGACTCCCACCCAGGACAAATGTTTATGTGATAAACATGATCATTTGTTCTGTGTCTGGGTGTAATTTATCTATAATATATATACGTATATTTATCAGTTGTCTAGTACTCACACAAGCTCTGCGTAGCTTGGGACTAGACTAGCATTGTGTGATAGTTGTAGAATATCATTATTGGAGTCCCGGTACTCACCAGGCCATCGGTCCACTTTGTGGGAGGCAGCGTCAACGCTGCGTCTTCCGGTACGTGGTCGCTACTCCAGAACCAAACTTACTTATTTATAGGGGTCGCCACTATAATAGGAATTTCGATTATTTTATATTTAACAAACTGACCCGGCAAGATCTGCATATTAGTCCTTTTAGCTCAGCTGTGAAAGGATAACGCCATCTATAGGCATTACCAGAACCAGCATAATTCATTTCTAAATGACATTTTAATTAGAGATGGCGTTGTATTCGTTTTTCTTTCATGACTTTTTTTATATTTTCTCACCGTTTAAACCTTCCCTTAGACTTTCACGAATATTTGAAGACTAAAATTAGTCAAACCAGTTCAGCCATTCTTGAGTTTTAGCCAGACTAACAGAATTGCAATTTATTTTTATTTATATAGATTGGATCTCGAAATCTTCACAAGTACAGTAAGTTCCATATTAGGCCTACCATATCAACTAAAAAAAAGTACTATCAAAGATTGTGTTTTTGTAAATATTTCGTATAACCTTAGTTTAACATAAGTCAGATAATAGTCTGATGCAATTAACGCCTTAACTACGAGGAAAATAAAGTTCATAATAGTATAAAGACGTTCGTAATCTTTTTAAGAGCCCTTTAGTTATTGAAATGCCAAATTTTGTCAGGCTAGACGTAGACTAAAAAAACGTATTTCTTTTGTGAAAAAGTGATTCTGTGATGAGAATAAGATTTTTCTAAGTAATTGTAATATTATGTGTATTTAAAAAATATATTGTTACCCGAAGACGTAGGAACTGGGGGTTTGTCACGGCAGAATAATTAAGTTAAATAAAATATTCAACTTACGTTTTTAGTTTTATTTATGGCTTTTCTGGGTCCTGGAAATCTAGACTAATCTAAACCTCCCCGCACACGGGCCTCAAAAAAGCGCCGCTTTTTGAGGTGACTTTTTTTTGTGGCTCGTGTGCGACGGGACCGCCAAAAAAAAAACGCTTGAAGCCGCTTCAAGCTTCACCGGCCACAAGCTTTCGCATGCTTCAGCTGTTTTTGCGGCGGCTTCTAGGATTTATTTGTGGCCGCTTCTAGCGTTTTTTTGTGGCGGCATTTTTTCCACCGGGACAGAAAGGTTGCTATCAGACGGTCTGCTTCGCAGTAACCGCGCGCTGCAGCGAATTTGAATGACTACGATCAAGCCGTTCGTCACACGGATCATGACAGATGACGTCATCGTAGACAGTCCAGCGAGAGCGCGCGTTCCCAAGTAGCCGTTCAGAAAAATATAATAAATCTGAGTCGTCGCCGGTTCATAATTTAAAAAATTAAATGGTCAGTAAATTACTATCTACACATATGATGTACTTACTTAGTGAAAGTCGGATTTGCTATGTGATTGAGCGAGATCCTCATTGACTCAAGCTCATCGAGCTGGTATAATCTGGCAGACCCGTCCTAAAGATGAGAGTAGTATTCCATACACAATTGAACTTCTCGTGGGGGCCGATAGGCGGCAACGTCCTCTCGCGCCGGGATATGGTCTAGAGCGAGGAGGAATGGCACACGGTTACCAACATCTGCATTAATGCTAGCGAAGGAGGAGGCCGCACGCGCGAGGAAACTGCACTAACGCCCCAGCCAGGATCACCGTAGTCGTGGGCTTGCGGACGGCGAGCAATAGGTAGCTCGCCGTCCGCCCGTCTGGACAGCCAGATTCGACGGCATCGTCCCATTCGGAGAGCGTCTTCAAGGACAAGTTAAGGCGCTCAGCCAAAGCCTCTCGGAGAGACTGGATCTGTGACTCGCTGATATGGACACCTAGGGAGTACGAGGTTCTAATGAGTTGCTACCTTGGAAAATAATACTACCATGACATAAAAAAAACTTTACTATTAAAACTGCGTTGAAATTCTAATAATTTGTAGCAGAAAAGCTAGCGTACAAGTAAAATACAAACAACATACAATAGTGTATAAAATTCTATATCGCCTTTCGTTTATCATGGACAGGATTTTGTATCGTTTCTCAAAAAACACATCTGTGCACCATAGCAGCTGAAATAGATAAACAAACTTGAATTAAATTGATTTGCATTAAACTGACTCACTGGAGAATCAAGGTTCATAGGCTTGCGGACGGCGAGCGTCGACAGCGCGTAGTTGAACGCCTCAAGGAGATGTCAGCAAAACGGTAGGGTCCCAGCAGAGCCGAAGTCTACTGAGGCCATGGGTTGCGAAAGAGATCCCCGGTGCCCTGGAACGAAGGCTATAAAGAAACAGGAGTGGGTTTTTAGCCAGTAAAAGTCTGTCACGCCCCCCCGTTCCGCTAGAGCGGGAGTAGTCTGGATGATTGGGTGCTCTTGGAACTATTTTCATTATACAAATATGTATTGTAAGGAGAATCCTTTCTTACGTCAGTAGCTACCCCCTACCTCGCCTATAAAAGCAGAGTGCTGGCATAGACGGCCCTTTTTGCTGCTCCGCGCTCGGACTGGACGGACGTGCGAATCATCAGCTTGTCGCAAAGTTACGTAAGCCATTTGAGTTTAGTGTAGTAAAAGGTGATAAAGTGAAATTTTGTTTATTAGATTTTAATTGTTAAGTGAATTGTATTGATTGTGATTTAAATAAATTATTGTTAATTAGAAAAATGGTTCTTTTGTTGTAGTTTGTTTTTCTTAAATAATTTTCCACTTCTGAAGCTTATATCAGAAGTGGGATAGAGAACTTTTTAAGCCCACTTAGAGAACGTTTCGTAGCTATAAATTGTCGTGAACAGAAAAACCATTTTTTTTATTTTTATTTTTGTGCTTCTACCCACTTTATCACTTTTATTTTTATTCGATTTTGTTTGCTTGTTTTTTTTTTGTGATAATGGGGCGTGAAGGCTCGTGTACTCGTAACAAACGGTCACATACTCGGGATAAGTCACGCGGCCGCAAACGACGTCGATCTCGTGGGTCAAATGATCGCAGTAGTGGTAGATCGTACCGCGATTCGAGTAGGAGTCGTCGTACTTCGCGAGATGGCTTACGTAATCGAGATAGGCATGATTCTCGTAGTCCCGAAAGGCACCGATCGCGTACTAGGGATAGGCGCGATTCGCGTAGTAAGGATCGTTCGCGTAGCAATATCGGCAATAGAAAGCGCACTTATACTCCGTCGCCCCCGGTTCAAACGAGTTCTACCCACAAGAATAGCGAGGTTTTACAAAAAGCTAAGGATCCGATAGTCCTTAATACGTCGGAACGACATCGGTCTATGGAGCCTAGCGTCCCCAACTCCGAGGTATCCACTCTCGCTCATGCCTTGATGCAAGCAATAAAAACGATGCAACCAGCAAGATCGTAGCACTATTACGTGTCGAACTTTGACCCATCAATTAACAGCATCGAAGCATGGTGCGACGAGGTGGATCGTGCTAGAGAGGCTAACGGGTGGAGTGATCACGAATGTTTGTCGCGTGTGGCTACTTGCCTTAAGGGTGACGCTAAGGTCTGGTTGGGGGAATGGGTGACGAACGATAGGACGTGGTCCAATTTCGTACGCGAGTTCAAACCCCTTTGTCCGAGTAAATTAGACTACGCGAATATTTTGTTAGAAGCTATGAATACTACGTCGGACAAGTATACGACTTACTCAGAATACGCCCGTCGTACCTTATTGCGTCTGAGAATAGTCCAGGGGCTAAGTGATGAATTACGAACACTAATAGTTATCCGCGGTATAGACAATCCACAGGTGCGTGCAGCTACTGCTAACGCCAACTTAAACCCTGATACTATCGTCTCGTTTCTGTCAATTTACGCGAAACCATCGAAGTACGACAAGGTCGTCGATTCTAAGAGGCAAGGTCAAATAAAATTAAACCACCGTCCCGGGCCAAAATGTTTCAATTGTAACCAAACTGGTCACATCAGTCGCAATTGTAAGAGACCTAAGGTAAATACAACCAGTAGTAAGCCTGCTAACGTGGCTTCGGACTCGTCTTCCAATACACAACCCTCTTCGAGCAAATCTTGTACGTTCTGTAAAAAGTCGGGACATACTGAGGACAAATGTTTCACTAAAGCTAAATCTGAGCAACGAAATCCGCGTAATGTCAACCTTTGCTCTTATCGATCAAGCATTGCACAAAGTAACGACATGACTACCGCGATAGTAGATGGAATACCTGTAGACGTGCTCATTGATAGCGGGGCCCTTGATGTGTCCCTTATTTCTTCAGATGTTTTGAAACATTTTACGTGTCAGCCAAAACCGAGACATTGTGTGTTGAAAGGTTTGAGTGAGAAAGAAGTGGTCGCAACATCTTACGTCACACTCACGGTGGAGTTCAACGAGATTGCTATTGAAGTCGACTTAGTGGTAGTTCCATCGACTTTTATGAACGCTCCTATCATAATTGGAACTGATGTTTTGAACCGCGAAGGCATTACTTACATTCGTACGAAAAATGAGCAATATCTCACGCGTTGCGATAAAATTAGCGCTAAAGTCAATGCTATTTGTATGAGCGACCACATCAAAGTAAATACGCCCCTTCAGGGTTCAGAGTTGGATAGTCTTATGTCCATCATAAACGAGTTTTCCGAGTATCTAATATCAGGGACTGCTATGACCACAGTCCAAACAGGTGAGATGGAGATAAAGCTTACCAGTCCCACCCCTGTCGTGTATCGTCCTTATAGACTATCCTACTCTGAAAAACTTAAAGTGAGGAAAATCACGCAAGACCTTTTAGATAAGGGAGTGATTAGGCGTTCGAAATCTGAATATGCGAGCCCGATTATACTCGTAAGAAAACGTGATGGTTCAGATAGGCTCTGTGTCGATTTTAGGGCGTTAAATCGAATTACAGTAAAAGATCGATACCCTCTGCCACTAATAGATGATCACATTGATAGGTTAGGCTCTTGTAGATTCTTCTGTAGCCTTGATATGGCTACAGGATTTCACCAAATTCCTCTTAAAGAGGAATGCATTCACTTCACTGGTTTTGTGACACCGGAAGAACACTTTGAGTACGTTAAAATGCCTTACGGTTTAGCTAATTCCCCAATAGTTTACCAGCGCATTATAAATGACACCTTACGCAGTCATCTTAATGAGGGAAACGTCCTGGTATACGTCGATGACGTCCTTCTACTAAGTAATTCTGTGACGGAAGGGATTGAACTGTTACGTAAAGTACTCAGGACGCTAACATCAGCCGGTTTTTCCATAAACTTAGCTAAATGTTCGTTCCTTGTCACAGAAGTAGAATATCTAGGGAGGTTAGTTAGTCAGGGTCAGGTTAGGTCGAGTCCACGGAAAGTGGAAGCCTTGGTTAACACCTTGCCACCTGAAAACGTAAAGCAAGTACGCCAACTCTTAGGCTTAGCGGGATATTTTCGGCGGTACATAAAAGATTACTCCACTAGAACCGCTCCCATCACTCATCTAACCCGTAAAAACGTCAAATTCAATTGGACTCCCGAATGTGAAGCCATTCGCCTCGATCTCATTAGAGAACTGACCAATGAACCAGTCCTTTCCATCTTTAATCCTAGCTTTCCCACCGAAGTCCATGCCAGCAGTGCTGGATACGGTGCGGTACTCCTACAAGTACACCCAGATTCAAAAAAACACGTTGTGGCTTATTTTAGTAGGTCCACTCAGGGTGCCGAACGAAAATACCACTCCTACGAGCTGGAGACCCTTGCCGTAGTTAAAGCCCTCCAAAACTTTCGCCACTATCTGGTTGGTCTGAAATTTGTGGTGGTAACAGACTGTAACGCCCTTAAGGCAACCGAACGAAAGAAAGACCTTTTGCCTCGAGTGGCCAGGTGGTGGATCTACCTCCAGGACTTCCATTTCTCAATCGAGTATCGAAAAGGAGTGATGATACCCCATGCTGACTACTTAAGTCGCAACCCCATTACTGTCAATCAAGTTTCTAGACCTAGAAATTGGGCTCAGATTGCACAAGCAGCCGACAATGAGACGCAAAATCTCATTCAAAGACTTCACGATGGCAATCTTGATTCTAATCGTTATTCCGTCCGAAATGGAGTCTTATATTACAAGTACACCCCAGTAGGCCAAGATCCACGCCTACTCTGCTATATACCCAAAGGGCACAGACTTAGTCTTTTGAGAGTATTTCACGACGAGCACGAACACATTAACGCAGAGAAGACCCTTGACCTTATCCTAAGACATTTTTGGTTCCCCGGACTCGGACCGTTCGTTAGCAAATACATAGCCCACTGTCTCGTGTGTGTGTCGCAGAAGAGAGTTCCACGGGCTCCTTTGCAAACAATTACTTCCTGGGAAAAACCCGATACACCATTCCACACTGTTCACATGGACGCCTTGGGCCCTCTGCCTGTGTCTGAAGGGTACAAATTCGTTCTACTCATCGTCGACGCTTTTACCAAATATACCCTCCTCTACCCGATTCGTAGACAAGACGCTAGTGAATTAAAACGTGTGGTTTCTCAAGCTATTTCTTTGTTCGGAGGGCCTAAGCTTATGGTCACTGACAAGGGACGAATGTTTGAGTCTAGTGTGTTCGTGACTTGGATAGATGAACTCGGTTGTAATCTTCATTACATAACGCCGGAAATGCATCAGGCGAATGGCCAAGCTGAGCGTTACATGCGTACCGTACTCAACATGCTACGTATCCAGGCGAACCACAAGAACGTCCCCTGGTCAAAAACGTTGTGGAAACTTCAACTGGTCTTAAACATTACAAGACAGAAGACTACGCAAGTATCACCATTGAACCTTTTGATTGGCACCGAATCTACAACCCCTGTGATTCAAGCTCTGGTGCGCGATATAACGGTGGAAGGATCGACACCAAACCGAGAGGCCCTACGTGAAGTAACCAGAAGCAGGGCCCGCGAACTTCTAAGGACCAATCAAGCCAAGCAAGACGAACAGGTTAACCAACGGCGACATCCACCTCGCCAATTTAACGTTGGTGACTGCGTGTTTGTTATTAAATTTTCTCAGTCAACAGGAAAACTTGACTCTGGAATGCGTGGTCCGTATAAGGTAGTAGAAGCACTGCCTAGTGGACGCTATACGCTGTGTTTGCTCAGCGGTAGCTATGGAAAGATTACACAGGCTGCTGCCCAGTACATGGTGCCGTGGCGTGGCGAGTGGTGCCCAGAAACGTGCGCCGCATTCTTTGAGAGTAAGTTAATCACTGCTGTTCGATTTACAAAAGTAGCATCGTGTTTGTTTGAATTTACAGACAGGAGTGATGTGTTGGCTGCTGTGCTGTACTGCGGTATCACCGGTAGCAGGCGCATTTGTGTCGCCGATTGTGTTGGTACCTGCTGCCGAGTCACAGGTAGCCATATTGATTTGACCATGTACGGTCAATTTGTGGTCTCACACGCATGAATATCATCGTGTTGAGAGAACTCGTGCGTATGAATACGGTCTGCGTATCGAGTGGGCTCTTACGCATGATTGCGATCAGCGTATGGGTCGGCTTACACGTATGAATACGGTCTGCGTGTTAAGCGGCTTGCACGTATGAATACGGTCTGCGTGTCAAGCGGGTCTACGGGTTGGTAGACCATGTTGCAGGTGGCGGAAGCTGAATGCTGGCCGCGGTCGCTGACAGCAATATGGCAGCGAAGAACTAGTACTTGCGCGCTGGACACATACAGGACAATGCTTTTGCTTTGTTTTTGGTTTGAAAAAGATGGATGTGTGTGTCTACTTACAAACTTATGAACTATTTGAAAGAGAGATGAATGAATTAATTGGCTGAAGACGAATGGAACTTTATGAGAGGCTGAACGCTTTTATAAAAATTGCTGGAGTAGCTTCTAATAAAACCTTGTTTGCAGATAAAGATGATGACGACTCTGAACAAACGGAATCCTCTACTGTAGTCGACCCATCGCCTCGACCAGTTGGCGAAGCGGAGGTCGAGCCGCCGACCTCTCCCATTGCGGGTCCTAGCCGGGCCACACCAGAAGTTTGTGTCGAGGACGATACCTCGTCAGGAGAGGCCGTGTAAGGAGAATCCTCTCTTACGTCAGTAGCTACCCCCTACCTCGCCTATAAAAGCAGAGTGCTGGCATAGACGGCCCTTTTTGCTGCTCCGCGCTCGGACTGGACGGACGTGCGAATCATCAGCTTGTCGCAAAGTTACGTAAGCCATTTGAGTTTAGTGTAGTAAAAGGTGATAAAGTGAAATTTTGTTTATTAGATTTTAATTGTTAAGTGAATTGTATTGATTGTGATTTAAATAAATTATTGTTAATTAGAAAAATGGTTCTTTTGTTGTAGTTTGTTTTTTTTTTAATAATTTTCCACTTCTGAAGCTTATAGTATATTCTATTCTTTAGCTACTCGCCCCGAATAAGTAGGTAGTTGATAGTTCTCTTTTGCCCATTTTTATACGAAGATAGAATTAACTGATGTAGAAGAGCTTATGAGTTAAGAAACAAAGAAAGGACGCAGTGCTTGAAGCCATTTGAAAAATTTTTGGAAGTCCTTTTTTTCCCACTCCTGTTCCTTCGTTGTTTTCGTACCGGGGCTGAGCTACCTTTCGGAGCTAATCAGAGAAATCTATGAAGATTTTTTGAGTCATAAAAAAAATGTAGAACTACATTAGACCGCCCATAGAAAAGATGAAAGAGGTTACAATGACCTTGTGAGCGGGGCAGATGTGCCTCAAAATATAATCATGCTCATAATTGACACAACCATGAACCAATAGCAAACTAAATGTGCGTGGTCTGTTAGTTGCGTACCTAATGCGCGTTCTTATTAGTTTATTGCCTGAGTGGAGTTACAGGGTGAGAGACAAGCGGCGACACTCATTGTAGTACAAATCTGAAAGTATGTCCTTTCTAACCTCTTTCACCTTTTCTATGAGACCGATGCACACGTAAACCACGTCTGATTTGCACGTAGAACGACGTCGCGTGGCATGGATTTAATATACCTCTAAAACTAGAAGACTAGTTTCCATATAAAATGGTGACTTGGACTACGTGTGCGCAATATACTTCTAGTATAAGATGAGATACTCACAGCACCAAAGAGAGCGCAAAATATGCAGCCAGTTTTGAGGCTAAAACTGAAGTTAAGACTGTTAGCATCATTAACGTCTAAAAACCTTTTGATCATCGTGTTATTTTTTATCTTCCGTGGCGAATTTCTTAGAGAGGAAAATAGATACTCTTAAACAGTATATGAAAATTTTCTGATAACAAATCCTTGAGAAATTATGACTTTTAAAACAGCATTCGGCGAGCATTTCAAATAATATATCGCCTTTTAAAATTATATTCAGAGATGTCTATATGGCATTTTTTTACTACAAAGTCTATGAAAAAGTAGAGTTGCAGCTTCTAGCATAGTTTATATTGAAGAGGATGTAAATATTTTGTCTATGATTAAAGTTTTGGATTATGAAAACAATACTGACCGCTTTGGTAAGAATGCTAACCTTTTAGAAAATGAACTGATGTGTAATTTACTTATACAGGGTATAAGGGAGAGCCTGCGACAAACTTTAAGGGCTTGCTCAATAGATGAAACTGAACAATATTCCCAAGACTTTTTAGGGGACAGAAAAAAAATATCAGCCAAAAAAGTACCATACAAAATTAAAAACTTGATTTTACAGTTTGTATGGTCGACAGGTCGATTTTTTTTTCTGAAAGAGAGTGAAAGACTCGTGGGGGTCGCTTAGTTCTCAACCTGATACGATAAATATACTAAATTGTGGCGGGGGGCGACCTCCAGTACTTTTTCGCACTAGTGCGTAAAACATTAGCGTACCTAAAAGCGGTAGGTTATCCCTACCGCTTTTGGGTACGCAATTTGAGCGGATTTTCGAGTACCTAAGTGTATTGAAAAATAAATGAGGATCCGAAAAATTTTCCAGTACCCACAGCGTTTTACCTCATATTTTTATTCAATTTACAGTAAGTAATTGTGAAAACAGCACAAACATAATATTGAATTTATAAGGAAGTTGAATTAGGTACTATCGGCTCTGTAGGTACCTACCCAATTTCCGGCCTCGTCGGGTTTTGATGAGGTGAAGCCTACATACCCCAGTGTTGTATGTACGATATGAAATATGATTACTGATTAGGATATCCTATTTATCATATTTGTACTTGAAATTATGTTTTCTAAGGCCCGCTCGTCGAACAGTTCCGGCTCAAACGCTCATTAGTGTGCGTCCGCCGAGTAGGTATAAAAAGTGAAGTACATACATGAGATTGTCTTCTGTACCTATCTATTTTGAGTTTTAGGGCCCTATTTAAGAGGGCCCTTCCCGAGCCGTCTATTGACAACTTGAGCATGGTTTAAAAGCCTGTTGTTTCATCTAATGCAATCCAATGCAATATCAATACCTACACATTATAAAACGAAGTCCCCCGCCGCGTCGGACTGCCTGTTCGCGATAAACTCCAAAAATACTGCACCGATTTTCAAGCGGTTTTCACCACTCAATAGCGTGATTCTCGAAGAAGGTTTTAGTATATAATTTGTTAAGTTTTTGTATGTATTTCTAGAAAAGAACCCGTGCGAAGCCGGGGCGGGTTAGCTAGTTTAATATATAAAAGCGAAATACCACTTACTGATTAATCACGAAATCTCAGAAACTATGACACCTACAAACTTAAAATGTTGCAGGTAGGTTCCTTATAGGATGTAGACATCTGCTAAGAACGGATTTTACGAAACTACACTCCTAAGGGGGTAAAACTGGGGTTGGAGGTTTGTATGAAAAGTTTTGAAGCAAATAACTAATTCCATTGGTACAAAGTCGCGGTTGGCCGTTAGTGTTTAATAAAGAGGCAATGTGAAAAAAGAGAGATAGTGCCTAAACGCTCTGTTGGCATTCGGTTATTCCGTCATTTTCTCGAACTTGGAGCGAGGAGGAGTGGCAGGCGGTCGTCTCCTTCCACGAATCAGTAATGCTAGCACATGACAGGAGACTGCACGTTCGAGGCAATGGCTTTCGCGCACCAGCCACCGGGATTCCGATCCCTATTTCCGGCGAACGTAGGTGCGGGCTTGCAGACAGAAGAGTAGTAAGCTATGAGTAGCTCGCCGTTCGACCGTCCAGGCCGAGCCCAAATCGTCAACGGCGCGTAGTGTTCCACGCGCGCCTCGAGGAGTTATCAGCAACTGTTGGGGGTCAGCAGGGCCGATGCCCACTAACTAGGACCGTGGGAAATTTCTGAACGGAAAACCTGTAGTCTTAACCTTTCAGAAACCGTCAATTAGAGACACTATAGTAAGACAATAGATGCGCGGCCACCGGTGGTCGCTTGGGGATTCATGAATTAAAACGCAAAGAGCAACGGGTGTGGTTTTAGTTACAGTGCGTGCCACTTAAGAAGTTCCTTTGCCGTAATGTTGGCAATACGGAAAAACAGGGTAGCAATATTTTTTTAAATTAAATTACTTAATATTAGGGAAGTTAACTGATAATTCGTTACTTTTTTTACAATTGCCTTTTTTTTTTTTTTTTTTAACTATTTTTGAATAAAGTATAGGATGCTGGGCTCCATTCCGATTGTCCTGCAATTCTTTCAAAAACTGAAAAAGCCGCGCCACAATATCGTACCTCTCTATTAACAACTTCCTTTTAGACCTGCTTTTTTAAATAAAATCCCTTTCATTTCATAATTCTCCAAAAAGCGTTGCAACTACAGTTAAAATCGATTTCGTTTCGCATTTCGGGGAACAATTTTGTAAGAGTAGGCAACTCTTTCCATTTTCCCTTCTTTTTTGTGTAGACAGACAGTGGAGCCAATATTACGCCGAAGGAACTTCTTAAGTGAAACGCACTGTAGTAAAATTCTGACGCGCTCCGCCCAATGACGGGAGATGTAACTGGTTCGACTCTTAAAAAAATAAACATGCTGCATATTATCCTACTTCGACCTCCGAAAAACTCCGTGCGCAGAAAGGACATGTCAGAACTCCACTAATGACGCGGTAAGGTCAAGTTCTTCAACATACAAGGTTTGGAAATCCTATTTATTATCCTTAGCCGTTTATTTTTACACTTGATACTGTGTTGTATGAAAGGCATGATTCGCAGTTTTATTATTAATGGGGATACGCTGACTCTGCGTGATTTGGAATGTTATTATGAACTGGCGAACGGAGATGGCTTACTTGAGTTATTTTGTGTAGGTAATGCTTTGGTTATTTTATTCTATTTCACGGTAGGAGAGATGGCTTAGGTACATCATCATCATCAGCCTTTTTAATGTTCCTACTTTTGGGACTGAGCCGAGAGAGAGAACATCGAGAGAGAGGAGAGGGAATGAGCCGTAATCCACCACGCGGGCCCAGTGCGGGTTCTGAATGTCACATGTCTTCCAATTTTTGGCCCTAGGACATGCCGGTTTCCTCACTATGTTTTTCTTCACCGTTTTGAGAGCAATGGTAATGAAATGGATTACACAAAGTAATGTGTCTGGCTGGGTTTGAATCCGCGACCTACAAACTCGTAAGTCGGAGCTATTATCACTCGGCTACCACTGTTTAGGCTTATGTACATAAAATCAAAATATGTACAAAAAAAAACAAATCTGTTTGCTTCACCACAGATTCTTTTTACAGATTAAATTTTTCAAATCTGAAAAAAAAAATACTGAAAGGGAAACCTTTCAGTTGGGCGCGATTTAATTCATGAATCCCCAAGCGACCACCGGTGGCCGCGCATCTATTGTCTTACTATTGTGTCTCTAATTGACGGTATCTGAAGGGTTAACGACGATTAACTGTCCACACACGGGCCTCAAAAAAACGCTAGAGGTAGCCACAAAAAAAAAGCTAGAAGCCGCCACAAAAAAAAAAGCTAGATGCCGCCGCAAAAAACAGCTAAAGCGCTCGACAGGTTGTGACCGGAGAAGTTTGAAGCCGTTTCAAGCGTTTTTTTGTGGCGGCACTGCCACACACGAGCTACAAAAGGTGGGTAATCGTATATTGACTTTTTCGTTCTGAGGTAGAGCTCGGGCGTGTCAAAGACTTCATCTATATCCTTATTTAATCTTCATGCAACAAAAGGTACAAAGGCGGACTGCCATCCTTATGCCTACGAAATATATTTTCACTATTTTATATATATTTTTATATTGTAATGATCCAATTAAATCTATAAATTTATGTTATGTTAGCTTTAATTTTTAAATTTAATTTTTGATTTTCGTAATAGTCCAATTGTATTTATGAATTTATGTTATGTTTTCTTTAATTTTTAAATTTAATTTATTTGTTTTATAAATTAATTCTAATCTACATTATTTAAATCAATTAATGACATTGTAATTTTATTTCTAAATGTAGCTAAATAATCTGATTTTAATTTTATTTTCTGATATTGTTAATTGTTATTTCTAGTTTTAGTTTTACTTCAAAGGCTTGTCTTAATAATAGCTATCTGAAAAAGATTGTATAGACTTAAGGGAGAGCGCTGATGTCTGAAATACAGATTTTTTATCTAGTTCAGACACAGATGTTCCTCACTAGATTTAACTTAATGTGCAACTCAAAGGTCTACAAAAATTTTAAGGTGTATTATTTTTTTTTTGGAAACAATAAATTATTATAATAGAAGTTAAAATCGGTTGAACAGACAGTAAAAAACTATAAGGGTTCCTCGTTTACTACGAATTTCTAATTTTAACGCGAACAGGATATACTGAGCCTCTTTACCCATGCCATGGCAGCTCTTTGCGTACACAACGTGCCGTCGAACCGGGTCTGGTCCCTATCGGACGGCGAGGTACGGCGGGGCACATAACTAATTACTTTAATAGCTTGCCGTCCGGCCGTCCGATATTTACCCGGACCGAGCCCAGTTGTCAACTAGCGCGTAGTGATTCACGCGCTCCTCAGGTGTCAGCAAACCGAAGGGGACCAGCAAGGCCGAAGCCCGCTAGCTAGGACCACGGGGAATTTTGAAAAGGAAACCCGTAGTCCTAGAACACAAAGGTCAACTAAAGGACACAGATGTAGTTTTAGTCAGTAATAGTCTGACACGCCCTCTCACTCTACCCAGAAAAGAAAAAATCATTGAATGATTTTCACCCTTTTTTTTCGGTGGGAAAATCATCCAAAGATATTCACCGGTTTTGGGCGGAGCGCGAGATAGCATCAGACTTTTACTGGCTAAAAACCCACCCCGTTCCTTCATGCCTTCATACAAGGGTTGAATTACCTTAAAAAAGTAGGTTCGACCCAACTGGGCCCTGTTGCTGACAACTAATTGAGGTGTGATGCTTTGATTTCTAACCTTAAAAAAACGTCAATCATCTTCCTGCCCTTATCCCGTTTTATTTGCGGTCGGCGCAATACGTTTTTTTCTTCCATCCTTTTCTTTCATATCACTTCTCACACAATCCATCCATCTTTCTTTGGCCTCCCTCTCCCTCTCCATCCATCCACATGTAAAAAACGTATAGTTATAATATTTACAAAACATATACAAAATCACAGTACATCCCTCTAACATCTCTTCACGTTTATCATGAACGTTACATTCATCTGTTTGGGCAAACACAAAGCTTTCTGAATCGATATGAAATCGAGTGGAAACGACAAGAATCGATCATATCGCATGAAATAAACATCCGGCAGGGAACAGGGACGCGACGAAGCGAATCGATTACTGTAACGGTGAGCTTCTGGAGGTTTTTGAATCAGATTTATAAAATACTAGAGGCTGCCAGTGGCTTTGCTTTGAAATTTTTGTTGTGGACATACTGCCACGATAAAAAGTGTTCTATATGAATTCAGAACTTTGTCTATCTGTGTACCAAGTTTCATCGGATTCCGTAGAAATATCACTATCGAAATCGAATAATTAGAATACTCGTAGCCCTGCTACGCCGTAGCGAAAGCGTAGCAAAGACGTAGCGGTGACGTGAGACAACGTGTGTCTCGTCAAAGTGTAAGGTTGTAACTTAGGAGACCAGTGAAACGACCGAATGCTGAGCAAATACTGAATATATTTTATAATAAAGAATCAATATAAAGAGTCTTAATACTAAGTACATAATAGATTAGTCTATCCACATCTCATCTCCTCCGCAAATAGAAAATAAAATAAATGACAAATTTATTTTATTTTAAGTACTTAACCCTAATTTAATTAAAAAGATGTATGCTTCTTACATTAAAATGGTTAAATACATTTTAGGGGATTACATTTTTATTATTATTATTATTATTTTTTAAGTATATATTTTCATTACATTTCCTTACCCAAGTATGATTATGTCAATATTGTCAATACATATTTGTTTATAAACTAATTAGAATACTACACAATCTACGATTATTATTTTATCAATAAAGAAACAGGTGATAAATACATTTTTGTCCTTTTCTTATGTACTAAGTAAGGTTTATTATTTTTCATAATTTCCACATTTGGTGAACATTCTTTAATTACATTGTATGGACCTGAGTAGATGCTTTGGAATTTATTTCCTGTTTCATTTTTTAACAAAATTAAATCGTTTGGTTTATAAGTTACTGGGTTAATGTCACGATCGTACCTAATTTTTCTATTTACCTTGCTAGCAATAAGATTATCTCGTGCCTCTTTTCCTGATATCTGTATTCTAAATCTGAGTTCTAAAGGATAACTATCGAAGTTATATATGGGATCAATTTTATTTGAATTTAAATTTGATGGTAGGTTGCATCTTTTTCCAAAAACAAGCTCAAATGGAGTAAATTTTGTCTCGGTATGCACCGAAGTGTTATAAGAGAAGCACCAGAAAGGAAGCCAAGTGCTCCATGTTTCAGAATGATTTTCAGTTTGAATTCTTAAATAGTTACCCAAATGTTTGTGTGAGTTTTCCAAAGCGCCGATTGACTGGTGATGGTACGCCGTCGACTGTAATTGACTTATGTGTAAAAGTTTACATATCTCTTTCATAGTGTTCGATGTAAATTCAGCTCCCATGTCAGATGCAATAGCACGTGGAATTCCGTATCTAAGAATAAAGTTATTAACAAAATTTCTAGCAACCTCATTTGATGTTTTGGAAAATAATGGATATGCCTTCACATATTTACTCAGTTCGCATTGTATTGTGAGAATGTAGGTATGATTATTATAATCTCTATCCAACGGCCCCACCAAGTCTAAATAGACCTTGTCAAATGCTGATGTTGCTGTGGTGGTAATGACCATTGGTTCTTTTGTATGATGTGTCGAATGTTTTTGTTTTTGACACTTATCGCATCTTTTGACAAATTCCGTAACATCGTGTTCTAGACCTGGCCAAAAATAATATTTTTTAATATTATTTACCATCCGTCTTATGCCTGCGTGGCCACTTGTAGGCAAAAGATGGAAGTCATTTAAAATTACACGTCGGTCGTCTTCGTCATCAATTCTTTTTATATCTTTTAAAATACACAATCGTGGTCCGGACCATGTACCTATATTCTGTATCTCTTTTATCACCTTTTCTATAAAAATATTATTATTCTTATTCTTTACAAAATTTATTTCTGTTATTTTACATTTTTCACAAAATCTATTCAGCTCCCTCACACCAAAGGACGATTGTGTGATTAGAGATGGGCGGTGGGTAAAAACCTATCGGGTATTTACCGGGTAAATACCCAATTTGGGTATAAACAGGGTTTTTACCCGGTAAATACCCAAAACCATGGGTATAAACCTTTAACACTTTTTGGGACGATTTATTAAATAAAGTTTAGTTGAATTTTAGATCGTTTACATATTTTGAACACCTCCACGTTATAAATTGGGCTCCTTTCGTATATTTTTACGTTTCAACGCCTGATTATTATTTTTGCTAAATGAAGTTTAACTGTAACTTTTGCATAAATGTAAAATTTCAACTGATTATCAAGTCTGTAGCAATAAATAACTTATACAATGTTTTTTTAATTTTTTTAATATTTTTTTTTTGTTTTTATTTTTTTATTTTATCTTAAGTGTTCTACATGTTGTTTCTTAATTTTGTACATCTGAGTAAGTATCCCAAATAAAATACAGCCGTAAAATATTAAAAAAATACGGATTTGCAATTTTTACATGATTTGTAGAGTAGAAAACTATTATTTGCCGACACCATGTACATTTCATGCATAAAACATATTTGATGAACATTTTTTATTGATAAAAATGTATAAAAAACAAAAAAAAATACCAAAAAGTAAATACCCACCATTTGGGTATTTACCCGGGTAAAAACCCTGCATTTGGGTATTTTGGGTATTTACCCGGTATTTACCGGGTAGAAACCCATCTCTATGTGTGATTGGGATCTTTTATTTATTTATTTTATGGAGTTTTTAGTTTTTATTGATGGTATTCTTGTAAGATTAAGGCCTACTGTTTACGGACGCGAAATATTCACTATTGTTTGCTTTTTTTTTTTTGTCGACGGGGAAAATCATCTTTGACAAAACCCGCTTTTGGGTGGAGCGGGAGATAGTGTCAGACTCTTACTGACTAAAAACCCCGCGCCGTTCCTTCTAGCCTTCATACCGGGGCACGAGCTCCCTTTCGGACCAAGTTCGGGAGGTTCCTGCATCGGATTCGAGCGGAAGAGACGCCCGGGTGCCGCCACTGTGCGGAACGCCCGGAGGACACGGTGGAGCACACAGTTGAGGTGTGCCCTGCTTGGGCGGAGCAACGCCGTGTCCTCGTGGGGGCGATCGGCGGCGGAGACCTCTCGCGCCGGGCCTTGGTTCAGGCCATGGTCCGGAGCGAGGAGGAGTGGCAGGCGGTCGCCTCCTTCTGCGAAGCAGTAATGCTAGCAAAGGAGGAGGCAGACCGCATCAGGCAACGGCGCCCCCGCCGCCGCCGCCGGGATTCCGATCCCGATTTCCGGCCACCGTAGACGCGGGCTCGCGGACGGCGAGCCATGGGTAGCTCGCTGTCCGATCGTCCGGTAACTGTCCGGACCGAGCCAAGGCGTCGACGGCGCGCACTGTTCCCGCGCGCCTCAAGGAGTTGTCAGCAACAGGAGGGGCCCATCGGGGTCGAAGCCTACCGGGGTCGGGGTTATCCGAAAGGAAACTAGAGCCCCGGTATGAAGGCTAGAAGGAACGGCGCGGGGTTTTTAGTCAGTAAGACTCTGACACTGTCTCCCGCTCCACCCAAGAGCGGGTTTCGTCAATGATGATTTTCCACGTCGAGAGAAAAAAAAAAAAAAAAAAAAGCTCCCTTTCCCTGTCCCCAGTAGGCTTCGACCCAGCTGGTTACCAGTACACAACTAGACTAATATCTACAAATCCAGATCCAGACCAGATCTAGCTAAGTACTAAAATCTACAAATGACAGACGACCGCTGTTATGGGGCCGTGAAATCGACACAGACCCGGGCGGAGAAAAGAAAAAGAAGATCCATAAAGCGGTAAAGATCTACAACCGGCTGTTAATATTAAATTATCATTAGCAAAACTATACTACTTAATTCAAAAAATTCAAAAATTTAAAATCATTTATTTCAAATAGACCAAATGCAGGCACTTTTGGATAGTCAAATAACGGTCAGTCTCTCTACGGAGAAGAACGTGCAAGAAAACTCCATGGACACTCTTTTAAATCATATTATGTGTTACATATAATGTTTGGTTAGATATTACAATTTAAAACTCGTCTCGTCTAAACATACTCTATAGTATCTTGGTAAGCGGTTCTTAGTAGCTGCTCATACTCCAGATAAATATATTATGTATATGGATTTTACTAAGGGCTTGGGCACACCCTCTACTCTCAAGGTTCATTGTTTAAATGAAAAACCTACTTTTGCCCTGTGGGTGCTATGTAACACTTCTTTCTCAGTTAAAATAGAGTAGAATTCTCTGCCTGAGTCTGTGTTTCCTGATAGCTACAATTTAGGGATGTTTAAGTCAAGAGTGAATAGGTTACTTCTAGGCAAGCGTGTTCCATTATCGACCACATCATCGCTTACCATCAGGTGAGATGGTGGTCAAACGCAAGCCTATCAAAAATATAAAAAAAATACTAAACTTCAAACTACATTACAAAATCGATAAAAATATATAGGTTTTTTTTTGTATTATTATGGATAGGCTCGTACAGGCAGTCTTCAGAAATGAATTTTATAGCAAGAACCCATATCCTGTAACTTTATTCTATTTTGATACATTTTTATATTAGTTTTATATAAGTTTATATATATTAGTTTTATACATTAATTTATTTCAGATCGTTGACCTTTGGAAGACGTAGGAGGAGCCGACACCAACTCGCCACTATGCATGATAAAATAACAAGTTTTTAATGAAAATTTATATTTACATACTAAGCTTTTATAGCTCGGTATCCCTATCCCAACTAATATTATAAATGCGAAAGTAACTCTGTCTGTCTGTCTGTCTGTCTGTTACGCTTTCACGCAAAAACTACTGAACGGATTTAGATCAAATTTGGTAGGTAGGTAGAAGAGACACTGGAATAACACATAGGCTACCTATAATTCCACTGCTGAGCACGGGTCTCTGCTCGCGCGATATAAACTGTAGTCCACGCGGGCGAAGCCGCGGGCGGAAAGCTAGTACCTATATAATTAATACTCGTCAAGACAAATCATACGAGCTCAAACTCGATGGGGTTGTGTCGTTTAACTACGAAGTTCCTATTGCCACTTTCAGGTTCCATCATCGAAACAGCTCCACGCCATAATAATTTTGCATTGTCATCTGATTTACACGTGCATGCAAAATTTCAGCTCAATCGGTAACCGGGAAGTGAGTCAAATTTAATATACAAGATTTGATGACAGACAAACAGCGGGACAGGTGAAACTAAATAAAAGCTTGTAATAAAAACAAATACATTAAATTTTGTGTCATTTCAGAACAGACAACACACAGCCTAAGATTGTAGGTAAGTGCGGTAAGAGGTTCTCCGAGGAAACACTAACCGCTCGGGAGGAACACAACCTTTTATCGCGAGTACTTTACCTACCTGTTGCCATAGACTGCGTGTGTATAAAAGAGACATCGCGTTTTATAGAGTGGCATTACTGGCATTAACACAAGTACATTACTGTTAAAGCACATAGCACAAAGAATTGCCAAACTTAAGTGGCAATGGGCAGGGCACATTGCTCGCAGAACAGATGGCCGTTGGGGTCGAAAGGTTCTGGAGTGGCGACCGCGTACCGAAAGATGCAGCGTTAGAAGGCCTCCAACAAGGCGGACTGTTGACCTGGTGAAGGTTACGGGAAACCGATGGATGCGAGACGCACAGGAACTTTCGTTGTGGGCCTATGTCCAGCAGTGGACGTGTATCGGCTGAAATGATGATGATGATGATTATTGTTAGGGTCTTTTTTTTTCTTTCTCGGTGGGCAAAAATCATCCTATGACAACCCCCGCTCTTGGGTGGAGCGGGAAACAGTGTCAGACACTTACTGACTAAAAACCCCACCCCGTTCCTTCTAGCATTCATACCTGGGCTCGAGTTTCTTTCGGATAACCCTGGCCCCAGAAGGCTTCGACCCAGCTGCGCCCCTCCTGTTGCTGATAACTCCTTGAAGCGCGCGGGAACAGTGCCCGTCGTCGATATCTTGGGCTCGGTCGGGACAGTTACCGGACGGTCGGTTCTCATTGTCCCTCTATTGCGTGTCTAATTACGGTATTCGAAAGTTTAAATAAAAGTAGTAGACTGTAAGAACTTCTTCTTCTCATGTCGATTCGACTCAAATTGAACTGACAAACATATACCCTTACGTTGTGGAAACCTCCACGGTCCGGACTAAGCGTTTTGCCTTGTCGTTTATACCGCGTACTTACATCGAAGAACTGGAACAATTTGCCTGCTGCGATCTTCCCACCTGTTTATAATGTAGATGTCTTCAAAGCTCAAGTGAATAGGCTCCTAATAAACTAGTGCGCCTCACCATCAATGATTGCATCACTTCTGACCACTTGTTGGGATTGTAGTCAAGCACAAAATAAGTTTTTTTTTCATTGATATAATCTATTATATCAATAAAAAAGAACTTATTCTGTTACGAAGATCTACACAGATATCATATTTTCTTGAAGAGTCCTTTTTAGCTTTGTTGAGGTTAGAGTAGTCTAGGGACTAAGGAGTACTTCAATTATTTTTCGGAAGGAAAGACAAATAAGTAGTTGTTCTGTAAGAGCGCTTTCTTTCATCTTTGCTTTCTTAATCTTGTTGTTGTCCGAGATAAGACACTGAAGATGTGATTTATCTTCAGAAATCAGAAATTTAATTTCAATGAGGCACTTTTAAATTGTCAACATAACGGTCAGTCAAAAAAGTGAAGCTAAGTGTGGTAAACGGGCCACAAAAAAAGCCGCCATAAAAAAACGCCACCACAAAAAAAGCTAGAAGTGGCTACAAAAAAAAAGCTGAAGCGCGCGATAGCTTGTGGCAGTGCGTCATAATGGACTCTGACGAAGAAGGGTTTTAATGCGCGAATGGCATGGCATTTTGGCCGCCACAAGAAAAAGTTAGAAGCAGCTTCAAGTCTTTTTTGTGGCGGCACCGTCGCACACGAGCCACAAAAAAGGCCGCCTCAAAAAGAAGCTTGAATCTTGGCCCTTGGCCCGTGTGTGGGGACACTAAGTTGCACATTCCAACGCGTAGATCTTTCTGGGGAATAATAACATGCCATGAGTCACAAAAATCTTGGTTACATATTTTTGGTCGCTACTATTATGTTAGCACATTGAAAAAAAAAGAGTATTTAAAAATATAAATTGAAATAAGCCACTGACAGTTAAGAGGTGACCAGTCTCAACTGACAGCACCCGTTCACGAGTATGACGCTATATGTCTCTAGAGTAACCTCTGATTGAACACACATTTTACTGCCGTATTCAGTGCCTGTTTAGGAAGTTTGATTCGGTAAATGTTGCATTAAGTCGGCCTATGTACCACTACTGTACATGAAGTTTAAATAAATAAATCGCAGATACTAAAAGTAATGTTGTTTAAGAGGGTAAGAGGGCCTTTTCCACTCGCTTTTCGTAAACATCGAAAATGGTTTAAAAGCTTGTTACTTCATTTAATGCAATCCAACGCGATGTTTGACGATAAGGCAACGCAAAAAAAAAGAGAGATAACGCCTGTAAACTCTGTTAGTATTCCGTAATTCCGAGATTTACTCTAAAATTTCACAAAACTTGCTCCAGGAAATAGCTATTTTTTTTAAACCCTTAAAAGTTTTTGGAAAAAGTTGTCGTCATTTAAAATCTTAATAAGATTTTCAAAGTCTCTAGAGGATTACTTTTTTGACTTTTTTAATTTTTAGGCAAATTATGAAGTGTCAAAGTTCATACAAAATAGGACATTTTCAGAGGTTTTTACTGGATCAGTTTTACACAAATTTAGAAATTGGTTTCTTTACAAACCTAGATAATATCCACAAGATACTGTGTTTCCAAAATATCTAATGAAAAATGTATAATAACGTCATAATCAGTTATGAGCGGTTGTATGAAAAACAGTGAAACTGTGAGTCATGATGCACCACCTTAACACAGCAATTTCATCAGCTTATTCCTTCACTAAATATTTATACAGATAGCACAAAGTCTTGTAACTTATACACAAGTACAATAAGTCCCTCCCTACTTACTTTGTTAACTTAGCAATACTTGAGTCATTTGGGGATAAAAGAAAAATACTTGGAAGGTTTCTTTCTTTATTACGGCTTATCTCTTGTCTTTATCTTTTTCTGCTGATTTTGGGATCTAATATTATTATTACGAGAAATATTGATATTGTTAAATTATATCTAAAAAATAAATACATCGTTTTTAGGGTTCTTTACCCACTGCCTATAGCTAAGACTCCGCAGTCCGTCTGTCTGTCACCAGGCTGTATCTAATGAACCATAATATTATTTAAACAGTTGAAACTTTCATAGGTGATGTATTTCTGTTGTTGCTATAATAACAAATATTTTACTATTTGAATAGACTAAAATAAATGTTTTAGGCTCCCATACATCAAACGTGATTTTTTACCGTTTTTTGCTCGAAATTAAATTTTAGTGAGGAACCCTTTATGTAAGTATGAGGTCGACTCTCACCAGCGGGGTTACCATGACGTTCAAAGTAAGATTGTTTTAATCTTGTTTCAGTGTGGGTAAGAGATGGCGCTAGACAACCTGTATAGCTCTGTCTCTTACTCACACTGAAACAAGATTAAAACAATCTTACTTTTAACGTCATGGTCTAGGTCTTGGTCAGGTTTTCTAATTATATCTACCTATGACATACTAGGTGAATTTTTCAAATGGGGTTCACCCCCATTTGAAAAATTCCAAATCTAAAAGTAGGTATTCGAAATAGCGAAAAGTCTCGGGTCAAGGATTTTCCAAAATTTACTCTCTAGAGGGATGAAATGAAACAGGGGTCCGAAATTTTATTTACTATATACTTAGGAGCAGTGGTGGTCGAGTGGTAACGGCCCCGACTTACGAATTGTAGGTCACGGGTTCCAGTAGGTTGCCAGGCGCGTTAAATTAATTGTGTAATTTATTTCATCACCACTGCTCTCAAAATGGTGAAGAAAAACAACGTGAGATAACCGGCATGGTCTAGAACGAACAATTCGAAGACATGTGACATGTCACCAACCCGCACTGGGCCCGCGTGGTGGATTACGGCCTATTCCCTCTCCTAGAGAGGAGGTCTGAGTCCTAGAAGTGGGAACATTAAAAGGCTGATTATGCTATTTTGCCGGTTATTATAGCATATATATATCCTTACTAGTCCTTAAAAATATTATAAAAGCGAAAATGAGTTTGTTTGTTACGTCTTCACGCCTAAATGGCAAAACAGAGTTTGGATGAAACTTGGTACACTGATAAACCATGTCCTGGAATAGGACATAGGATATTTTTTAACTCGGGAGTATATTCCCTTGGGATAATTTTCTGCTATCACGTGGGCGAAGCCGCTGGGAGCAGCTAGTTATATTATACATATGTTTATCCAAAAATGGTGATTTATAACACATTAGCCGACCGTCCAGTCGGGACTGGTCGGACCACAACTTTTCGCAAAACTGAAGCTAATAAAGACAGATGACTATTTTATACGTTTCCAGTAAGGTAAGGTAAGGTTTGTCTCGAGGGAGTGTTCAGTAATAATATGATTATGTGCCACGGGGCCCCAGTTAGGCTGAAGGCCCCGCGAGTACTGAGGCGAGGCACACACCAATCGAATTACTGGTAAATAGATCGCGGGATGTTGTGGAACTCGTGGTTATAAGTATTATAGTTGTTCCATATTACCTTTTATCAAGACAAAGTCTTTGGTGTGTGTGTAAGTTCACATACACTTTTTCTATGTGTGCGTGGGGTTGGAGCACTCAGTGTCATAGTGTGCAAACTTGGTCTGTACGAGCTACTAAAATTTCGGTTTTGTGTGGTTTGAACTGGTATTAAATCTCGGTTTAGTGTGGTTTAAACTCAGGTTAAATCTCGGTTTAGTGTGGTTTGATCTTGTGTTAAATCTCGGTTTAGTCTGTTTTAACCTCGGGTTAAACTTTACACATTGCAGAAACGGTTTAGAGTAAAGTTAGATTTCTGTATCTATAATCTTTTCCTTTCCTTCAGTCCCTACAAAGGATGTCTGGTAGAAATTGCTCTGTGCGATAAGACCGCTTTTTGTACATTTATGCTATGCCGGTGGTCGTGGGTTCGATTCCCACCCAGGACAAATGTTTATGTGATGAGCATGATCATTTGTTCTGTGTCTGGGTGTAATTTATCTATAAAATGTATGTATTTAGAAATATATAAGTATGTTTATCAGTTGTCTAGTACCCGTAACAGTGTGATAGTTGTGGAATATTATTATTATATTATTATTATTATTATTTATTTTCATAAATGTTTGGCCTGTGACAACTTGACAAGTCAAAGTGTACATTAAAGTAATAAATAAATAAGACATTTCGAATAATTTCCCTGGCAATAACTTAACAAAAAAATGCCTTTCAGAGAAGTAGGCCAGCTTAAATTTCATCCCTCTAAGTACAAGCTCAGATGAAAATATGTCTCCAGAGTATATGAGTACTCCAAAATTAATACCGTTATGAGGAAAAAGAAACATCGCGTCAAGTGTATTATGAACTATAAGTGTTAATAAATGTTAGTGGAAAAGTTAATAATTCGTAATCCATATTAATATTATAAATGCGAAAGTAACTCTGTCTGTCTGTCTGTCTGTTACGCTTTCACGCAAAAACTACTGAACGTATTTAGATAAAATTGGGTAGGTAGGTAGAAGAGACACTGGATTAACATATAGGCTACCTATAATTCTACTGCTGAGCACGGGTATCTGCCCGCGCGATATAAACTGTAGTCCACGCGGACGGAAAGCTAGTCTATACTTAAATATAACCTACTGCAGCAAGGGCTAGTTTCGAAAGATAGCTCAGCCCCGGTATGAAGGCACGAAGTAACAGGGTGGGTTTTAAGTCAGTAAGAGTCTGACACTATCTCCCGCTCCGCCCAAGAGCGGGGGATGTCATTGGATGATTTTTCCACCAAAAAAACAAATCTATAAATATAAAAGAAGAAACTGACTGACTGACATATAAACGCACAGCCGAAGAAGAGTTTGAAAAAAGAATCAATTACCTTTAATTTACGAGTATCTACACTATATTTGTATGTTTGTAATGAATAAAATCAAAAACTACTGTACCGATTTCAAAAATTCTTTTACCATAGGAAAGCTACATTCACCCTGAGTAATATAGGTTATATTTATTGCCCGTGCGAAGCCGTGATGGGCCGCTAATTTATTATAAAGTTTATTTGAAGGCACGAAGGAACAGGGTGCGTTTTGAGTCAGTAAGAGTCTCACACTATCTTCCGCTCCGCCTAAAAGCGGGAGTTGTCATTAGATGATTTTCCCAGCGTAAAAAAGGGGTTGTAAATAACATTTTCATTACTCATACTCTGAAAGTAGGTCTGAAGTTGCCTGAGGAGCGGGCTGTAAAGTATCACACTTTTTATCCCTAGGGAGTTTTACTTTCAACTGACAGCTGTCAAAATATAAAAAAAAAAAACTAGGTCTATCTTCTTGTATTCGTAATGAAAAGCACAATGCTTACCTCGGGGTTAAAGTTACTTATTTAGTCCCTCGAATTAGCGACCTCGCTACGTTCGGCCGCCAACTCCTTCTCGGGACGAAATAAGTAACTTTCACCCCTAGTGTAACAATGTACTATTTCCATCCCCACGCGTAGAACGTCCCTATTCCTGTCGGGAAAAACAATACACAAAAATATGCTCTGAAAAACACAGTCGCGGAATAAAACCTACAATGTCTGGCAGCTGTGTCCTATCTCAATATAGAGGGTAATGTATTTTATTTATACCACAAACACAATGGAAGGAAAATATAAATTAAAAATAAACAGTACGGGCGGGGATGTGGAAATAAAGCGGCGAGTCCAAGTGTTTACGTGTAATACTGGGTTCTGTATGTGTCACTTTTTACAACATTCGTTGTAGTATACGCGAAACCCGAAACACGTGTCTAGTATCTTAACTAGCACCCAGTTGCTAGTGTTTTACAAATAACCCTGTATAGGTTTGCTGTCAGAAAACCCAATTATGGGTTAAACTCGCCTGTGTACAACACCTGTTAATTTTTTTTCATTTGACTGTAATTTTAAAACTTTTAACACCGAAAATAATAAGTTTGTCGTAGGTTACGTCACCCGCAGTGGAGTTCACTAAGGGGCGCTGCTCACGGCTAAGACACTATTATATTTTATCTTAAGATACAATATCGCTCGCCATACAATTCAATGGACTATCACACACGACGAAGATAATAAATAATATTTCATATCTTAAAATGAATTTGTATGGCGAGCGATCTTGTATCAATACATACTATAAAACAAAGTCCCATCGCCACGTCTGTCTGTCTGTTTGCGATAAACTCAAAAATTCTTCTCAAACTCAAAAACCGGTTTTCACCACTCGATAGCGTGATTCTTGAGGAAGGTTTTAGTATATAATTTGTTAAGTTTTTGTATTTATTTTTGTGTACATTAACGATATTTGTTGAAGATGCCGGAAAAAAATAAGCCGAAAGGGGAACCGTGTTACCCCGAATTTAACGCAAGGAAAGCCGCGGGTAAAAGCTAGTGTACTATAAATACATAAGAAACCCAAATACATCAACTGATAAGCTTTATACTTGTGATCGGATTTAGACGTTGGGGGCAGAGGCAGTTCACTGAATATTTTAAAGGCCAGATACCAAGATCAAATTTTAATAAGGTCTTGTAACGGGTATTTGTGTGTGGAGATAATTTAAATGCCTGATCGCAACAATAATTACAATTTATTCTTAAAATGACTCTAAATACAATAAATAATAATTATGCACAGTTCCTAATCGAAGCCCTAATAGCGTCGCGCATTATAAACTGACTGTGCGGTTTCGCTAACGAAGTCAACACAATCAGACATACAATACACGCTGCTTAGCCAAAGTCCGATAAAGCGCGGGAGCAAGGAGGTGACCGACCTAAGTCGATGCTGTGTATATTGTTCCCGAACCGTACCGAACGTTGACTGCTTAAACTAGCTAGGGATCGGTCTTTTATAGGCGCCGGGGAACTCGGCGACGTACGCAGCGGGGCGGAGGGGACGCGCACGGTCGCTCAGCCTGCGCGCGAGTCGAGTCGATGTGACGTAGTAGTTGTGGTGTTACAGTCTTATTATTCATGGGGAACCCTAAAAACCGTTTCGTTTGAATAAATCGTGATTATTCGTGATACAGGTCTAATTTGCTGCAGGAAGGGACCAACTGATGAAGGACCATTTTTGCAATTCAATATATTCACAGATTTTTTAATTTAATTAGTACAAGTTGACCCGGCATCCGTACTGTTTTTTTTTTATATTGTTTATAGGTTCGCGCTTGACCGCTATCTCACCTGATGGAAAGCGACGATGCGGTCGACGATGGAACGCGCTTACCTAGAAGAAACCTATTCACTCTCGACTTTGTACCGCCTAATGCAGTGCGGTTGCAGACAGAAAACTAAGCTAAGTTAGTTTAGCTTAGCTCGCTTAGCCGACGCAGTTTTCCATACTTGTGTGCAGACCGCAAGGTACGCGAACTAAGCTATGTGAGCTAACTAAAATATGCGATGCTAAGTTAGTTGTGTATGCCGATGCGTAGCTTGAAAAACTGCGTCAGCTATGCGAGCTAAGCTAAACTAACTTAGCTTAGCTCTTGGTCTGCAACCGCCAGGACTTTATAATAATTTAATAATGATTTAATATTTATCATAATATTAGTTTATAATATTAGCATATATACGTATTTTATTATTATAAGTTACTTAATTTAATGATACTACATCTTCTTCTTCCTGCCCTTGTCCCATTTTATTTGGGGTCGGCGCAACACGTTTTCTTCCTCCATTCTACCCTGCCACTCGTCATGCTATCGCTATCTTCCTTTTCTTTCATATCACTCACACAATCTATCCATCTTTTCTATGGCCTCCCTCTCCCTCTCCGCCCATCCACATGTTTACTCATAATTCTTTTAGTAACATGCATTTCATCCCTCCTCTTTACATGACCATACCAAGACAAATTTAATGATACTACATATTATTTGTAATATCTGTTATTTATTTATCGTTTACACCAGAGTGTTATCTTTTTTAACTCAAAAGTTGACATGTAGAGATTGCCCTGTAGCATTAACTCTTCAATCGTGTGTTTCCTGTTAGCTACAACTTGGGGGTCTTTAAGTCAAGAGTGAATAGGTTACTTCTAGGCAAGCGTGCTCCATTGTCAGCCACATCATCGCTTACAACCAGATGGTGGTCAAACGCGAGCTTAACAATTATATATAAAAAAAAAAATAGAGACGCAATAGAAAGACAATAGATGTGCGATGGTGTTGGGGTTTAATTAAAGTCCGCCTATGTACCATTACTGTACATGGAGTTTAAATAAATAGAATCAAGTAAGAGCTGTATGAAAATGTACCTCGGAAAGGACGCTCTTAAGCGTTCACCGGCTCATGCCAAGTTTCTCCACTTGTGGCGTAAAATTCAGTTCGTGCTTAAGTGTAAGCACCACAAGCTGAGTTCGAACACAATCTGCATAGGAGGCGGTAGTCGTGTGTTCACAGCTGTTGGGTGTACACGCGTTAAGGTTGGAGCTTTCAACCATGATTTAAATTAAACTGTTTATTTATATAAAAGGAGCGCAGTCGTATTTTTAAATACTTTGGCCATATTTGTCAACGTGGAGGTGACTGCATCGAACGCCTTGTTATACAAGGAAAGGTAGATGGAACGAGGCCGTGAGGCAGATCGCCGATGCGATGAACTGACCAAATAAAAACGGATATTTGCGGCCCGTTGAACGAGTGTACCTAGATGACTGCCAGCAGGCAAAAGTGGCGGGAAGTCGGGCGGTGTACCCTGACGGCTTCCGGAGAGCTATTTTCGTGATAACCATGACCACTCTGGCCAGAGTTAAACGACCAAGAAGAAGATATAAAAGGAGAAACTGACTGACTGACTTAAAAACACACAGCCAAAACTACTGGGACTAGGAGAGAAAATTAACCCCCTAAGGGGATGAAACGGGGTTCCAAAGTTTGTATGGAGAAACCGACTTTCACGCAGGTGAAGCCGCTGGCAGAAACTAGTAAATAAATAATAATATATTTAATTTTAGCAGTAGGAGCAAGAGAATCAAGGATACCGACATAGCCCAAGGAATCACCAAACTTTAGTGGCAGTTGGTCCGGCCACCATAATAGCACGGGCTTGCGGACGGCGAGCAATGGGTAGCTCGTCATCTGGCTGTCCAGTAACCGTCCGGACCAAACTCAAGACGTTGACGGAGCGTATTGTTCCACGCGTGCCTCAAGGAGTTGTAACTAAGTAACTCCTTGAGGCGCGCGGGAACAGTGCGACCAGTGGAGTGCAGTCCGTCGACGACTTGGGCTCGGTTCGGATAGTTACCGGACGGTCGGACACGGGTTACCCATTGCTCGCCATCTGCTCTCTATCCATCTACAAGTATACTCATAACTCTTTAAATACTTTTACCAAAGACTTCCAATATTGGTCATATCACCTTTCCGGCCTCTAGCTTGAAATTCATTGCATCCGATAAGTGTACATATTATGTCTGTTGGTATTTATAGATTGAGAGATTATTGGCTCTCCGAATCGGGAAGTTAAGCGACCCAGAGTTAATTCCATTTGGTTGATGAGCCACATCGATTACAGCCAATAATATTATGAATTTCCACGTGATATATAGGCTGTAAACACAGTGAGATAGTAAAAGCTGTGATGTAGTTATAAGCTGTGATCCTTACTAATATTATATAAGCGAAAGTGAGTTTGTTTGTTACGTCTCCACGCCTAAATGGCAAAACCGATTTTGATGAAACTTGGTACATGGATAGACCATGTCCTGGAATAGGACATAGGATACTTTTTATTTATTATATACTTTATTGTAGTTACATAAAAAACATAACAAAGAAAAACTTCTAAAACACGTTAAATTGGCGGCCTTATCGCATTCCGCGATCTCTTCCAGCTGGAGTCTTGGAACGCAAAGGCAAAGAAGGAACCTAGGTTCGTTATTAGTCGGTAAAAGTCTTATAAGCCTTCTCGCTCCGCCCTAGAGTGGGAGAAGTTATTGGATGATTTCCCTTAAAAAACCTACGCCATGACAACCGATTTCCGTTGTCATGGTGTAGGTTCAGTAACCGGGCTCAATATTTTTTTTTTGATCTTTTATTTCGTTAATTTTACTTGTCCCGATCGATGTTTGTCTGTAATCAAATCTTGTGAATTAAATTTGACCCAATTGAGCTAAAATTTTGCATGCATATGTAATTAGATGACAATGAAAAATTATTATGACAAGGAGCTGATCTGATGATGGAACCGGAGGGTAGCTATAGGAAAGTTCCAAACGAGTTTGGGCTCGTATGATTCGTCTTGACGAGTATTAATTATATAGGTATACCGAGCTATAAAAGCTTGCTATGAAAAAAATATTTTCATTACAAGCTTGTTGAACATGGCGGTCTGAATAAAGTTTATTTATAAATTAATCGAACAGACTCCTCAAGCCTGAAACCAATAAAGGCATTTCCTTTTCATCCTTGAATTTAACTTTCGTTTCAATTGATTTGTATTTAATTAAAAGGAATTCATCCACTGGAATTTGAGACAAGGCTGATATATTTTAGGAAGCGGTAATTGCGATCAGATTATTTAATCAATTTTAATCAAAATTGAGGAGAGTGGTTATTTCATTGTATATTTACTTGTCGTGGATAACGAGATTAAGCTTTTAAGGCATATAGTCCCTTGAACATAGCATAGTCGGCTTTATAATGTTCCCACTGTTTGGACTCAGGCCTTCTCTCTAGGAGAGGGAATGGGCCGTAATCCACCACGCGGGCCCAGTGCGGGTTGGTGGATGTCACATGTCTTTGAATTTTGTGGTTCTAGGACATGCCGGTTTCCTCACGATGTTTTCCTTCACCGTTTTGAGAACAGTTTTGATGAAATAAATTACACAAAGTAATGCGCCTGGCTGGGTTTGAACCCGCAATCTACAACTCATAAGTCATAACCATTAATTGCCCATGAACATCTGGGCGGAATTCTAAAACGGAACTCGTACTGCTTATCTGTCCATTTAATTCCGGCCAGCTGCGCCTGGATAGAGCCCCGCTGACCTTTAAATCCATTTTCTTTGCGAAATATTGATTGAGTTACCTACATGCTATCTACTACTAAGTAAGATGAAAGCCGTTTAAAAGTAATAGAGAAAACAAATAATAAATATCATGTTGTTGTACCGACATCGGATTCCCGCAACCGTTACCAGGTTTTGGTTGTTTGTGTGGTGTGTTATTGGTACTCACTGGGTAGGTGGCGAGTGAATAAAAGTCCGTGATGTTTCTCCAGGTATATTCTCAGACACACAGCACAACAACACGATTTATAATAGAAGGCGCAAAATTAGGCGCAAGCAAGTAACAGCACGAGTTTTCCGTAACACAGGTTAGCGAAAATCCTTAGATTTGCGGCGACAACTTAGCGCGGGTATATTCAATAATTATTAATTGGCGCGAGTGCACGTAACTCTCGCGGGCAGCGTAGATCGTGACTGGTGAGAACGAAATGTAACTTTTACGCTACAATTTGGCGGTGAAAGAAAATAAGTCGCCGGCGCGTCATCGATAGTGCGCGTGTCCAATGCGTCACGTCAATGTGTAATTCGTGTTTAATGTTCGAGGTGAATATTGAAATATATAAATATATATGAATGTATAAATAGACATAATAGATGTAGGTGAGTATATATTTATTGTGTACGTGTATAGTGTATACTGTGTAAATACATGTGAGTCACCCACAAGGTCATCGGTCCACCTTGTTGGAGGCCTTCCAACGTTATGTCTATTGGGCACGCCACGATTATGGCGGTAAGTGCCCTCTTTGAGGCGTGGCTGGAAAGACCTCACGGCGTCCTTACCTTCCGCATGACGCAGGTCCTCACCGGACATGGCACGTTCGGGTGGTTCCTGTATCGGATTAAAGCGGAGGACACGGTGGAGTACATAGTCGAGGTGTGCCTTGCCTGGGCGGAGCATCGCCGTGCCCTCGTGGGGGCAATCGGCGGCGGAGACCTCTCGCGCCGGGCTTTGGTCGAGGCCATGGTCCGGAGCAAGGAGGAATGGCAGGCGGTCGCCTTCTTCTGCGAAGCAGTAATGTAGCAAAGGAAGAGGCCGACTGCATCAGGCAACGGCGCACTCGCCGCCGCCGCCGGGATTCCGATCCCGATTTCCGGCCACCGTAGACGCGGGCTCGCGGACGGCGAGCCATGGGTAGCTCGCTGTCTGACCGTCCGGTAACTGTCCGGAGTGAGCACAAGACGTCGACGGTACGCACTGTTCCCGCGCGCTTCAAGGAGTTATCAGCAACAGGAGGGGCCCAGCTGGGTCGAAGCCTACTGGGGCCAGGGTTATCCGAAAGGAAACTCGAGCCCCGGTATGAAGAGTCTAGAAGGAACGAGGTGGGATACTATCTCCCGCACCCGCACTGTAAAAAAAAACGCTACGTCTATGGATGCGAGACGCACAGGACCGTTCATTGTGACGACGCTTGAGGAAGGCTTATGTCCAACAGTGGACATCTTTCGGCTGAAATGATGATGATAATGTACAACACAGATAATTACAGATCATAACGGGGATTAGTTGTCAACAAAAGCTGGATGCAAGTGCAAAACAGCCCTTCAGTCGTCTGGATGGCCCGGTGACTATGTATTTTTGCTGACATAACAAGGTTATAACTTTGTGATTTTTCACGATACAGTTATGAAATTTTTGACATAGATTCTTTACATAAAAATACTAGACACGTGTTTCGGGTTTTGAATTTCCTAAAACTAATCTATCTATACATATAATAAAATCGTAGGAAAGTCAAAACTGTACATGGAATATTTTTTTAAAAGAATACTTGGAGCGTGATCTACAATCGATATCGAAGTCAAAAATATAGTTTTTAGAATTTTTGTCTGTTTGTCTGTATGTATGTCCGGGCTAAACTCAAGAAGTACTGCACAGATTTACTTCAAATTTTGCATGAATATTACTAAGAGGTCGGGTCAACATATAGGCTACATATTATCACGCTATCACCTACGGGGGAGGAACTGTGAATCTTTATTTTTCTTACGCATTCTGTGACAGCGTGTAATCTAACGACGCATATTGTTTTATTATTAAATGTAGTTTTTGAGTAAGCCATACTATAATCTAGCTTTACACTATAAAAACTACGCCATTTAAGTGACTTTGGCAGAGAAACAGTTATTTTAATAAATGTTGGTAGTATAAAGACAATTTTAAAACAGCGCCATCTATGAGATTTCATAAAAATCAAATCAAGTTACATGACACTTTTTGGAAATTAATAATTTAAATTTGATCATGTTGGCGAGGTTAGTAGTTAGTTATTCTTAAAATTCATAGATGGCAATGTAGATTTTCTTCATAAAAGTTGTATCGTATATTTCGTTTTGCCAAATTCAAGTTCCAACAAAACCCTCAAAATCTTGAGCAGAGTTGAGGAAGACAATTTAATAAAAATGCTGTGTTAAGTTTTACAAAAGAGTTATGTTCATTGATGATCATCAATTTCATGTTGTTAGTACAAAATAAACATTGACTGTTAATACTTTTGTTCGGTATTTATCTGTGTGATTATTGCTTGGGAATTAATATATTTTCATGTCGTATGCCTAATTATAAACTTTACTCACTCGGACACATTTATTTTATGTTAAAATAGTGTAAAGTCATAATAATTTTTCACCATATTAAAATGTTTCCTTTTCCAACAAAAGGAGCGATCAAGCGACGTTTGCTTTACAGAGCTCTGATAAAGACGAGGTGACCAAAGTCTGGTCGCTACATCAACACGTCTGAAGCGGTTTGGCGGATACTGGCGTTCTCTATACATGACAGGCATCCTACCGTCATGCACGTAGACGTCCACTTAGAGAAGAAACGGCCGGCGCATATATTTTGATCCCGAAAACGTTGCTGAGCGCTTGGAAAATCCGCGCCAACCAACTCTCTTGGCATTTTTCAGGCTCTGTAAAGTCGACCAGTTTGCGAGATCCCTTACGTATGACGAAGTACCTTCATATTACACTTACGACAAGCAAAGGGGTGTATTTATCCGACGTCAACGAGGAGATGCTGTGGAACGTTTTCCAGGAATTTTCAAGGACACCGCATTGGGTAGGGTTTATACCGTGCATCCGAATAATGGCGAATGCTATTTTCTGCGGTTGTTACTTCACACTGTCCGAGGCCCAACGTCTTTCGCTTTTCTGAAGACATTTGATAGCGTGGAGTATCCCACTTACCGCGCAGCCTGCGTAGCACGTCACCTTCCCAACCGTGACAAAAATCGGGATGACACCCTCGCGGCGAGCGTTGGTGACAGTCCCAGCCGCATGCGTCATCTGTTTGCCGTCATCTTGGTATATTGTGGAGTCGCGAACCCGGTAGCTTTGTGGGAGAAGTATCGCCATCATCTGTCTGAAGATTTTCTACGAGCTTTGAAGCGTGTTACTGGAGATGAAGTCAAAGTAATCGATGAACGCGTGCTGAACACCTGTCTCAGTTCACTTCAAGATGTGGTCATTTCTTTCGGCGGCAATCCACTAATTAATTATGGGTTACCAGCTCCCTAATCATCACCGCATCAAGACCGTGGAAATCGGGAGTATAACGCCGAGACCAATTACGATCCGGGCGAAATGACCACCGTGACCACCATACGAAGTTACCATGTCGCTTCTTCAGAGCAAAAACAAATTTACGACACCGTCCTTGAAATCATTGAGCAAAACCAGATCTTCGTTGTGGTCATGAGTTCGTACGCTGCGCTTGACCATTAATATGAGAGCTCAGCTCGGTGGCAATGCACGTGCTCGAGATTAACGAATGCATTCTCTTGAAAAATTGAGGGGAATGAAGTAGTCTACACCTCGGTAAACACTGTCGTCGAGCAAGATGACGTAACACATTATCCCGTGGAATTTCTGAACTCCCTGTCAGCGAGTGGACTTCCAGCGCATACCATCAAGCTGAAGGTCGGTGTCCCAATTATGCTTCTTCGGAACCTATCTCCTCCGAAGTTGTGTAACGGGATTTGCCTTAAAGTCATCACGCTCCACAGACACACCATTGAAACTGAAATTCTTTTGGGTTGTGGCGTCGGCGAGGCAGTATTTATACCACGCATTCCCCTCATACCTCATAACTTCCCGTTCCAATTCAAGCGCGTACGCCGTACAGTTCCCCGTGAGTATTTGCTTCGTGATGACCATCAATAAGTCGCAGGGGCAGACACTGAGGGCAGTGGGTGCCGACCTCAGGACGAGTTGCTTCTCACACGGGCGTCAGTGAGGGCAGTACGTCGCTTGCTTCCGCGTCACCAGTCGTAACTCTCTTTACATTTTGGCTCCTGGCAGCATAATTACTAACGCAGTTTATAGGGAAGTGTTGTAAAGTATTATACCTTTCTATGTATTTTTACTCTTTTGTGTCCTGGAATGTATTCCTGCATTATTTTCTCTATTTCCTTTAGTCACATCTTATGACAGAACTCAGCAAAATTCCCATATAACTCTCTTCACTTGCTTCGCTTGCAAAAAAAAACTTATATTTTAATGCTATTTTAAAAACTGTGTAATTATAATGCTATAGCGACACTGGTATCTTAGGTATTTTTGGTGCTGTAGAGCCTTCACGCAGACGACGTCGCGGGCAGCAGCTAGTGTTATATAAGGCTATCGAATACGAAGACTGTAACAAGAAAACGAAATATTCAGAATGTTCAGTGTCGAAGTCACAGAATGTTTTAAGCGCATTTCGTAATTTTGGATTTAAATTGGTATTTTGAAAGGATTTGGAACATAATACCCACGTATTTCATCCAACGCAATCCAAAGTAATGCTTATCTTATGTAATTTTCCATGACATGGTGTCCTCGTGTGCTAAATTTCATCAAAGTCCGTTCAGCCGTACGAGCGTGAAGAAATAACAAACGCAACACATAAACAACAAACTTTCGTCTCTATAATACTAGGTTGATGTAGCCAGTTAAGAAAATGAAAATTGCACATTCCAATAAGTAGATCTCCAAGCAGAATACTGTACCCACTGTGTCTTCGTGGGGGCAATCAGCGGCATTGGTTTCTCGTGTCGGGCATTGGTACAGCCCAAAAAAAAATGGTCCGGAGCGAGGAGTGGCAGGTGGTCGCCTCCTTCTGCGAAGCAGTAATGCTAGTCAATGAGGTGGCCGCCCCAGCCGCCGAGATCCCGATCCCAATTTTCAACCACCGTATGCGTGTTCAGTAACAGTCTGGACCGAGCCCAAGTCGTCAACGGGGCGCGTAATATTTCACGCGCGCCTCAACGAGATGACAGCAATCGTACCCAGCAGGGTCAAAGCCTACTGAAGCTAAGGGTGATGTGAAAGAGAGGCCCTGGAACGAAAGCAAAGAAGGAACAGCCCCCCTAACGAAGTTACAACCGTTTCGCTTGCGTCGAATGCTTCGAGTTGGCTACGCCCCCAATTCTTTTGTTCTGACCACGTGACTGAGCGTTAAGATGACTTCATTCCCGTACATTTGAAGTTTTCTACTCGTAATAGCGTTAACGATTGTAGATTAGCAAATTGGCTATGGGTACAGAAGTGGATTTTAGTCAGTAAAAGTCTGACACGAAAAAGGTGGGTAGATGTCAATAGATGATTTCTCGCCTAAAAAAAAAGTAGAAGACTGTAGAAGAATCTTCAGGGACACTCTTTTAAATCTTGTGATGTACTCGTAAAAACAACCCGATAACATAATATTTCTGCTAGCTCCTGTTATATGAGTGACGGGCTGCAGACATCGAGTCTATTGTGTTCTGCATAACAGAGCCATCAGTCATTTGCAATTTCCGCCGATGCGCGTCTCTAAGGGAACTGTTTCAGGATATTATCAGTATCTTGTCGATAATGAAAACATCGTGTACGCTAGAAATAATCTTCATATTTTTACCCACTCACTCGACAGTGGAAATTTCACGATGTTGGATTTGCACTGGGTCCGTGTGGTGGATTACGGCCCATTCCCTCTCCTAGAGAGGAGGCCCGAGTCCCAGCAGTGGGAACATTAAAAGGCTGATTATGGTTATGGTAATGGTGATATAGATGTCGCTACAAACTTTCTGTAAAGTTAGAACATCATGGAAATGTCAGGGAAGTTTATCGTGGTCTGGGAAAGCAGGCGAAATCGAGGGAACCTGGAAAGTCAGTGAAAATGGAGACTGCACTGTTTTCCTCTTAAAATTTATTAGTGCTGCATCTGTATTCGTAACTTTAATCTAAGTTATTGCCAAGAGTAAACCAATTTTTAATTCCATTGTTATTGCTTCACAAAATTTCGCTCCATAACTTAGAACTGTAGCTGTTCTTGAACTTTTATTTGAATGTAAAAGGTTTATTTGTGTTGTAGAGATGAAAAATGAGCTGGAACGGTTATTTATTCTTGATAATGTGAAGCTGAGATATATATGCACTCCAGGCCAAAAAATAGATAGGTACAGAAGACAATCTCAAGTATGTACTTTATCCTGCGCGCCTTAACGAGTTGTCAGCAACAACAGGGGCCCAGCCGGGTCGAAGCCTACTGGGGCCAGTTATCCGAAAGGGAGCTCGAGCCCAGTATGAAGGCTAGAAGGAACGGGGTTGGTAAGAGTCTGACACTATCTCCCGCTCCGCCCAAGAGCGGGGGTTGTCATTGGATGATTTTCCCCGCTATAAAAATGTATGTACTTCACTTTTTATACTTACGCTCGGTGTACGCACACTAATGAGCGTTTGAGCCGGAACTGTTCGGCGAGCGGGCCGAGGCCCACCGAGATATCGTGTCCGTGAACTTTGTCTATGTGTGCGTTGCTCGAGCGCGCTTTGTATGTAGATTGACTTCTGTACCTATTATATTTTGTGATAAAGGTATCCTTTATTTCCGTGAACTAATCTAATAAAATATTCCCTTACTCTTGTTTAACTTACATTACAGAAAAGGTTAATTGAATATGTATTTGCAGACGAATAAGTTAGTATTTGTGTAACCTTCAGCTTGTGGCTCTTTGTCTTAAGAATAAGCCGCCTACATCTTAGAGAGGGCTGTACTGGGAACCTACCTACATATTATTAGGATCGTAGGAGCATAAGGCATCGTTCATACCAAACGGATTATCCGCCACCGGGGAATTAATGATGAAAGAAGCCCTTGTTGTGATAAATAAAAAAAAGGGTAAAGAAGGCAACATAAGTGGGTTTTAGCGAGTAAAAGACTGACACAAAAGGGCGGGAGATATTTTTAGATGATTCCCACCTAAAATCCTTACTAATATTATAAAAGCGAAAGTGAGTTTGTTTGTTTGTTACGTCTTCACGCCTAAATGGCAAAACCGATTTTGATGGAACTTGGTACACGGATGGACCATGTACTGAAATAGGACATAGGATACTTTTTATCTCAGAAATATATTCCCTTGGGATAAATTTCTGCTATCACGTGGGCGAAGCCGCTAGGAGCAGTAAAAAATAAATATGTTAGAAGGAGTCGCTTCTGGTGCCAGAAGTATGCTCACCGTAAGTCCCAGTGTGAACGTGGACTCAGTCTGCAGTAAACGTTCACACCAAGCCACTATACGACGCTACAGCACTACGTTCACTATGTTCCGCCAATTTGCGTCCGCTTTGCATAGACGCGTAGATAATCGGCTACCGTATAGTCGATTTGGTGTGAATGAGAAGTTAATATACAACGTGTAACGTTAATTGCGCAAAACCTGAAAATAGTTTGATCAGAATAAGGAGCAGAATCAATTAAACCACTTTTTAATATAGGTTAAATTTTCAAAAAAATCTTCATTAAAAATGTCGCCCTGTCTATTTATCTATAAGTGAAGCCATCACGTGCGCAAAGCAGCGGAAATAGGTAAATAGGTAAGTCAGTAAGAGTCTGACACTGTCTCCCACTCCACCCAAGAGCGGGTTTCGTCAAAGATGATTTTCCCCGCCGAGAAAAACAAAAAAAAGGTAAACAAACACAACGTAGACGACGATGTAGTCCAATCAAATTTTCTCATCCACGAGATAATAAAAGTTCTTATTTCAATGCAGTCATTAATTTTAAACAAAGTAAAATTGCACATAAAACTTTTTTTTTTTCAATGTTTTTTTTTCACAGAATTAGGTCTTTTAGATTAAAAATCATTTGGGGTGTCTGAGGTTTTGCGCATTTAACGCAAAACCGCAGACACGTCGACGTTACACGTTGTATAGGAAGGTTGCCTTTAGATATTATACCAGTTAACGAACTTTATAATCTATCACAAAAACTATTTGACTTAAGAGGAACATGCTGCCAGCGATTGTGTCATGTTAGTAGTACCTACTGCTTTTTAGTGTTGCCGATTCAAAACTAAATATTATGGTTTGGTAAATTATGTTACAATTTACGAGCTGTTCAAGAGGGGGTTGTAATTGGATGATTTTTGCCCACAGTAAAAAAAAAACCGGCCCGATTTAGGCAAGTCGACCCTATACGGGAAAGCTATAAATAGCGCAATTCCATTTCTAAAGTCCATTTCCGGACCGCACTCTCAGTCAGCGGCCGAAAATACGTTTGATCTGAACAATGCCTTAAAGTCAAATAAATAAGATTTTATGAAGTAATCGAGTTTTCTTTGGCACGTGGGTTTGTTGGTCTTGAGTTTACATTTAGTATGATTAGGTCAACTATTTTTACGTGGACAAAATGTACGAGAGGCCTTTACATAATGCGTTAAAGTTGTGCCACAAAATATATAGGTACAGAAGTCAATCTACATACAAAGCACGCTCGAGCAACGCACACATAGACACCGCTCACGGACACGATATCTCGGAGCGCCTCGCTCGGCCCGCTCGTCGAAAAGTTCCGGCTCAAACGCTCATTAGTGTGAGTCCACCGAGCGTAGGTATATAAAGTGAAGTACATAGATCAGATTGTCTTCTGTACCTATCTATTTTGTGCTTCTACGGTGACACATTTGATACATTATGTTATTATCATTATCTATTTTACTTGTGGGTGAAGATAGATTCTCTGCCGGACGTTTCTTGATAGCAAGAACAAGGGTATCTACACTAATATAATAAAGAGGTAAAGTTTGTTTTTTGTTTTTAGGAGGTAATCTCTGGAAGTACTGATCCGATTGCTAAAATTTTTTCACCCATAAAAAGCTACTTTATTCCTGAGTGACATAGGTTGATATTTTATGTATGCAGGCGAACGGGTAAAAGCTAGTACCTTAAATATTATGCAGTTTCTCATTTTGTTTTTTAAATAACTGAAATTGATGTTTGTGGACAAAATATAGTTGCTGTTCAGTTGATTTCTTTCAGTCGAATTCTTGTTTGCATGTAAAGTTACTCTTTGTACGCCCTAGAGGCAAAACATAGCGCCCTCAATATATTAAATAAGATCTTATAATGTACCTATGTTTACAATGAATAAATGAATCTTGAATCTTGATTTCTCGTCACTCGCAGTCAGTTGCTCATCTACTAATTCTACCATCTAAATTAATTATTTTTATGACTTAAACGTTTACAGTCACTGGTTTAAATACTACCCAAAAAAAAATAAGGACTGACTGATTATAATATCGTTTTCTTTATTTTTCCCTCAAAACATGATCCCTGTAAGGTAGTTTCGGTTTAGGCTGAAACTGAAACTGAAGCCCAAAATTGGTTTCGGTTGAAAAACCAGTTTCGGTCAGACACTACGTTTATGACGTTCAACGCTCCGATTGATGCGCTCCAAGCTCTTAACCAATCAGAAAGCTAAACGCGGTAAACGCTTCAATCGTGTAAAACAAACTCGGACTAGGCACTCAGTACTATGTAAACTTGCTGCTATCTCCAAAGTTATTAAGTTTTCGTGTTGCGATCTAAAACTTTACCGTAGCTGAGTTTAATCAACGCCTCGGAACTCTGAAAGTGTACGAAGAAAGATCCATTTATTTTTCATTACGTTTAGTAATGACTAGAAAAAGTGTAACAAGGTAGAAAATATTGAAATAAAAAGTTACTGGTTTTCATTTCTTAGCTCAGCCAGGCGCGTTACTTTGTATAGTTTCTTTCATCACCAACTCTCAAAAATGGTGAAGGAAAACATCGTGAGGAAATCGCCATGTCCTAAAACCAAAAATTTGAAGACATGTGACATTCACCAACCCGCACTGGGCCCGCGTGGTGGTTACGGCCCATTCCCTCTCCTTGAGAGGAGGCCTGAGTCCCAGCAGTGGGAACATAAGAAAGGCTGATAATGATGATGATTTCTTAGCTTCAGTTTTTTAGTAGGTTTCTTCATAAGTTTATTTTTTTTAACAAGTTTTTTTGTTAATGTAAGTATATGTGCTACTAGCTTTTGCCCGCAGCTTCGCCCGCGTACTTAAAATATGTCATATGCCTATGTCACTCAGAAATAAAGCAGCTTTCTATCGGTGAAAGAATTTTAGCAATCGGACCAGTACTTCCAGAGATTACCTCCTACAAACAAAAAACTAAAAAAATAAACTATAATATTTATATTAGTGTAGATAAACATTATCTAAAAGGCTCAGTTAAAGTGTTACAATATTAGTGATTTACGACAAGCTCTGGCTTGCAGATGGTGAGCAATGAGTAGCTCGTCGTCAGGCAGGGGTCAAGAGCCCTTAGCCAAGTTACTTCTGCAATAGTTAACGCTAGTAGAAAGCTTCAAATGTACGGGAATGACGCGCTCTGAACGCTCAGTCACGTGGTCAAAACAAAAGAATTAGCGGCAAGGTCAACTCGAAGCGTCCGACGCAATCGAAACGTTTGTAACTTGGCTAGGGGAGCCCCCCTCTTCTCTCTTCCTTCTTAAGGGTCGATAGCGCGTTTTATTTCACGCGTGCCTTTAGAGTTGTCAAGACGCCAAGTAAATTGAATATGAATTTGTGGTTGTGATCGGTGGCCCGTGTGTGTCGACCCTTAAGAAGTAACAAACATACAGGGAGATTCACATACACACATAAACTTTAGCCTTTATACGAGTGTGATGTTTGTAGGCAGTAACACAAAATAGATAGGTACAGAAATTCAATGGGTACAGAAGACAATCTCATGTGTTTATTTCACTTTTTATACCTACGCTCGGTGGACGCACACTAATGAGCGTTTGAGCCGGAACTGTTCGACGAGCGAGCCGAGACGCTGCCGAGATACCATGTTCGTGAGCGGTGTCTATGTGTGCGTTGCTCGAGCGCGCTTTGTAAGTAGATTGACTTCTGTACCTATTTATTTTGTGGTAGTATCGTTGGTTGTAAAGTATTTTATAGCAATAAACTGTATTCCAGCAAGCTATTTCATCTCGTAAAGGAACAGTTGGTAACAAAGTTAGGGATGCCGATAACAATGAGTTGCTTCAACCGTTTCTCGGAAATTGATACGAGTTATTTCCACTCCAGCGCTGCGTCGATCAGTTTCAGGTATTCGGAAGTTTTCCTGCAAAATGTAACGTTACCTTCATCTCAATAGCTACCAGAGTATTGAGATTGGTTGGAAAAAATACCATGGCCTTGGACAGAGCGCAGCTGAAGGAATCATCATCATCATATCAGCAGAAAGACGTCCACTGTTGGACAAAGGCAGCCCCCAAGCGTTGCCACGACGATCGGTCCTAAGCGTCACGCATCCATTTATTTATTTATTTAAACTTCATGTACAATAGTGGTACATAGGCGGACTTAATACAACAAGGCATTCTCTCTCAGTCAACCTTTGGGTTAAAAAGACAACACTGTAGTAGGTTTGCACAATAAACAAATAACAAATACTTTAAAAGGAAAAAAAAAGTAAGTAATATAAAATAAAATACATATATATGCTAAAATAATAAACTAATAAATACTATGAAAAATATCAAATCATTAAGAGAACTTAGTAACAATTCTGACGAAGACTAAAACTAAGGTTGAGAAGACTTCAAGTAGTAGATACGAATTTTACGTTTGAAGGAAAATTTACTTTCGGCCTTTTTGATGTCTAAGGGAAGCACATTCCAGAGCTTTATAGTGGAAACAGCGTAAGAATTGGACATAAAGGCAGTACCGTGAGAAGGAATATGAAGACGCATGTTTTTGGATGCACGAAGGTTAAGATTATGGAAACTGCCGAACACTTTAAAATACTGTTTTAAATAATCAGAATCAGCAGAGGGATCTGAGGGATCTCCTGTGGCGGATAGGCAGCCATTTAAGCTGAGAACGGAAGGGAGAAATGTGATCATATTTACGAAGCCCAAATATGAAACGAATGCAGTTATTGAGAAGTCGATCAAATTTGTTTAGAAGTTCTTGGGAAAGATCAAAGTAACAAACATCAGCATAGTCAATTATAGGCAACACAAGCGACTGGACCAAAGTAGTTTTAGTGCTTGACGGGAGGAAATTTTTGAATCTATAGACCGAGTTCAGCGAGATCCATCGGATTCCTGCAACCCTCACCAGGTCATCGGTCCACTGGAGGCCTTCCCGGTGCATCTTCAGGTATGAAGTCGCCACTCCAGAACCTTTCGTCCCGATCGAGCATTCATTCTGCGTGCAATGTGCCCTGCCCATTGTCACTTAAGTTTGGCGATTCTTCAAGCTATGTCGGTAACCTTGGTCCTCCTGCGGATATCGGAAGGAATACGAGTGATATTTTGGACAATAAAAGCACAAATAGAAAGGTATAGAAGTCTCATGTATGTATTTCACTTTTCATACCTACGCTCGGCGGTCACGCTAGGACTGCCGTCCTGTCGCTTCGCGGGAATCCGTGCGGTATCAGCACACCATCCGTATGGCCATGACTCCCTAGCATGCGTTCAGCGGGGATGCCGGTCGCTTTCGCAGCGACGGCGCCGACACCGGCGCTCCATAAAGCACTTGAACCGAACGATGCTTGCATAAAGCCTCCAGCAGGAGGCGTCTGGACCTCCTAGTTTGGGCAGGACAGCCCTAGTCCGATTCAGTTTGGGAGCCAGAAGTCGGAAATGCTCGTCGACATTCCACCTGCTGTCAAAATCGAGTCCCAGGTAGTGTGAACTCCTCCTACCAAAAGATACTAACTTTACCACCTAAAGATACTTATTGCTAAAATCAAGTGTAAAATATTATACGCGACAGACACCGCATGCATTTGATGATATCCCACCACAAAAAAAGTAATTCTTACGAAACTAAGCCATCACCATCAGTCAAAAATCAGAAATGTTTACGAGTATTTCAAACGCTAGCTTTTGCCCGCGGCTTTACCCGCGTACATAACCCCAGGATAAAAAGTATCCTATGTGTTATTCTGGAATATGGTCTACTCGTGTACCAAGTTTCATCGAGATCCGTTCAGTAGTTTTTGCGTGAAAGAGTAACAAACATCCATACATCCATCTATACATACAAACATTCGCATTTATAATATTAGTAGGATAGACCAATTACAGGCACTTTTAAATTGTCAAAATGTCGGTTAGTCAAACAAACAAGTGAAGCTAAATTGCATGTCTTTATTGTTCCCACTACTGAGACTCAGGCCTCCTCTCTAGGATAGGGAATGGGCCGTAATCCACCACCTGGGCCCAGTTCGGGTTGGTGAATGCCACATGTCTTGGAATTTTTGGTTCTAGGACATGCCGGTTTTCTCACGATGTTTTATTTCACCGTTTTGAGAGCAGTGGTGATGAAATAAATTACACAAAGTAATGCGCCTGGTTGGGTTCAAATCCGCGACCTACAACTCGTAAGTCGGAGCTATTACCACTCGGCCACCACTCCTCTTCACGAAACTAAGCCATATTGAGTAGTAATTAAAAAAACTGTGCCACACTAACGAGACGACCTCACTTGTTAGTGTTGCTTTGAACATGAAGATGCACTCGTATCGAGTGTGGCCACCTTTACAGCTAGACCATGGGCACAAAATAGATAAGTACAGAAGTCAAACTACATCATCACAACTACTAGCAACGCACACATAGACACCGCTCACTGACACGATATCTCGGAGCGCCTCGGCAGTCAGCCCGAGCGTCAAACAGTTCAGGCTCAAACGCTCATTAGTGTGCGTCCACCAGCGTGAGATTGTCTTCTGTTCCTATCTATTAGGTCTTTACCTATGAAATTGCCGTTTTGTATGAAAAAATTTAAACGATTTTTTTTCATGTAATTTTTTATTTGCATTAATCGAAGTAATCACCCATGCAATCAATGCATCTTTGCCAACGCAGTGGCAGTTTATTGATGCCCTTCTTAAAGAAATCAGCTGGACGGGAGGCAACAAATTCTTCAAAGGCATTTTGTACTGCCTCTCGGGTATTGAATTTTTTTCCCACCAAGAAGTTATCCAAATTCTGGAAAAAGTAGTAGTCTGTAGGCGCAAGGTCTGGTGAGTAGGGCGGATGACGGAGAGCTTCCAACCCCAGTTCTTGCAACTTGGAGACCGTCTGCTGTGCAGTATGAGGTCGCGCATTGTCGTGCAGGAGCAGCGGAGACGAGCGATTGACCAATGCTGGTTGGAGATGTGCCAGCTTCTCCATCATTGTGTTCAGTTCTTCACAGTACACATCTGCAGTAATGCTCACCCCGTTTGGTAAGAAGCTGTGATGAATCACACCGGCGGTAGACCACCAAACAGTGACCATTACTTTTCTAGGGGTGAGTTTTCGTTTAGGGCATTGTTTAGGTGCTGAACCAGGAACCAACCAACTTGCTGAGCGCTTGCGGTTATCATACAGAATCCATTTTTCATCGCAGGTAACAATACGGTTCAAAATTCCTTCATTTGTGTGTCTGTTGAGCAGTGCAAGGCACGTCTCGACGCGTACTTCGCGCTGGCGATCATTGAGTTCGTGGGGCACCCATTTGTCAAGCTTTTTTACCTTGCCAATTTGTATTTATTGTTTTGACGCTAACGTCGAAAGCTGTTGCTAATTCAGCCGTAGATTGTGTATCATCAGCTTCCACAATCGCCTTTAATTCGTCATTGTCGACCAAAGTCTTCGGACGACCGCGAGGTTAATTTTTCAGGTCGAAATTTCCAGAACGGAAGCGAGCAAACCAATAACAGGTGGTGCGTTGGTTTGTAGTGTTAGCTCCGTAAACGTCGTTGATGTTGCGTGCCGCTTGTGCCGCGTTGCTGCCACGACGGTATTCAAATTCCATAATTACTTGATTTTTTAACGTATCCATGATGACGAAAAAGATTGAAATGCGATGAAAATGTAACACTAATCAATAAACAAATGACTACTTTTGGAAAAAAAAAACTCCATGTTTTAAAATAAAATTAATTTGCAATTAGAATTCTTAGCCAAACAAAAATTATTTTGATTTGAAATGGACAGTACTGCAGAACGGCAATTTCATAGGTAAAGACCTATTATTTTGTGCTTAAGCGGATGGCACTCGCGCTCGCACTAGTCCCATCCCACCCGGACCGAGATATCATGTCCGTGAACGATGTCTATGAGTGCGTTGCTCGAGCGCGCGAGTCAATCTACATACAAATGTAGATAGATACAAATGTAGATTGACTTCTGTATCTATCTCTTTGGTGCCACGGACGTATCGATGATAGAGCTCTAGTTTTAATGAGAAGAGACTTGATTGCTAGTGGTCTCAGTAAAGGTTATCGAGATTTTTGTAAGATAACTGGAGTATAGAAAGTTTTGCATAAGACAATGTTGTAACTGTATGTTTTCAGCCTCCATAGGTTACATAGGACAAGGATGAGAAAATTGATTGGAATAGCAAATTCATACATAGGTATCGATAAAAATAAGCCTCTGTCCTCAAGACACGGAGATAAATGAAGTCCTGACAGTTATCAGTAGAGCATACAGTGGAGGTGTGTCCAGCTTGGGCAGAGCATCGCCGTGCCCTCGTGGGGGCGATCGGTGGTGATCTCTTACGCTGGGCTTTGGTACAGGCCACGGTCCGGAACGAGGAGAAGTGGAGGCGGTCGCCTCCTTCTGTGAAGCAGTAATGCTGAAAGGAAGAGGCCAACCGTATTAGGCAATGGCGCTCACTGCACCTCAGCCACCGCCGGGATTCCGATCTCGATTTCCGGCCATGATAAGCGCGGGCTTGCGGACAGCGAACTATGGGTAGCTCGCTGTTCGGTATCTCTGTATGTAAGTTAAAAAAAGAGTATTTCAATATACACGGATATCCTATATTGCAAGGTAGCAAAAAACATGGGCAAAAATTTTTAGTGACCTGTAATAAAAACCAAATTAAATAAAACTACCAAACACGCAAAAAACTCATCAATATTAATTGTTGTTGATATGAAAATTTCGTTCGAGCTCCAAAATTCCACTATTTCTATATTTTGATGTTTATTTGACAGCTTGTTAATTAATCTATTGGCTATAAAACATTTTCATCCGCACGTTTTGTTTGATTTGAATATTGTCCCGGAAAAATTGATTCATATAAAATCGAGACATGCAATACAAACACTTCATTTGACTAGCCAAAGGTTTTGTGTGTATAGGCAAGGTCGCGTCGCTGTTGAGGCTGGGGGTGATAGCCAGGTATGATCAGGTAGGCATGCTGGTGGTCAGGATACCCTTTATAGCCGTGGGTGCTAGCTGGAAGCCGCTTCAAGCTTCTCCGGATACAAGCTGTCGCGCGCTACAAGTTTTTTTTGTGGCTGCTTCTAGCTTATTTTATACTGATTGACGAAAACCATCATTCATTATTGATGGAATTGATTGACGCTTTTTACGTACAACGACGTCAAGTGGCGTGGATCAAGTATAGCTCTACAAGTCTAGTTTCCATATAAAATTTACAGAGACCGACGCGCCCAGATCGGCGTGTGTGGCACTCGTGTGCGCAGTGTAGTTCTAGCTTACGCTGAAAAGAAATAGATGTATCTGAAAATACAAGGGAAAATTTGGAAGACCGACCTTTATTTGTGTAGACCTCACCCACGCGAAGGATCAAATCCCTCGAAGCTAAGGCTGCTCCAGATAATACGTACCTTTAAATACAGAATGTTCTTTTAGATGTTTTTTTAGGAAGCTTTTGTGCTTTTGGGTGGAGCTAGCTACGTTATTCAGGATCGTCATGCATAGCCGACAGTATAGAATTCAAAATGCAAACGATTTTTTTTTTGTCGACGGGGATAAACATCTTATGACAAAACCCGCTCTTGGGTGGAGTGGGAGATAGTGTCAGACTCTTACTGACTAAAAACCTCGCGCCATTCCTTCTAGCCTTCATACCGGGGCTCTAGTTTCCTTTCGGATAACCCCGACCCCAGTAGGCTTCGACTCAGCTGGGCCCCTCCTGTTGCTGACAACTCCTTGAGGCGCGGGAACAGTGCGCGCCATCGACGTCTTGGCTCGGTCCGGACACTTACCGGACGATCGGACAGCGAGCTACCCACGGCTAGCTGTCCACGAGCCCGCAGTTACTGGACGATCGGACAGCTAGCTACCCATGAAAATGCAAACGATGGAGTTAAAATAAAACTTCCAAAACCCCTTCTTAAGTTTTTTTATTCATATTGTAAGTCTGTATGTTAGTTAAAATATGATTTTTGACCGTAACACGTAATGATTTACGGAATTGTAATTATTAATAAAAATATCAAAGGGGGGAAGGAGGGGCAAGACTAACTGGGAGGACTTTTTCATTTTCTTTTTATTTCTTATACTTTTTTTTACGACTTTTCCGTTTTCTTTGTTTTTTTCATTGAATAGAGTGTCGCACTAATGACTTAAATGTTTAATATTCCGTAAATAAATACAAGTCATGTAATTTGTTTAGAATTTTCCAGGTTAGCTAACGCAACTCGTGTCTAGGGCATCAGAACCGGTTTTTCCCGGTTCCAAAAGAACCGGGAATTCACGGTTCTGAAAGACCCTGATAGAACCGGTTCTGTAAAACGAGGAACCGGTTTTTTCGGTTCTTACCGTTCTCTATTAAAATTTTAGAAATAATATTATCTCTATAATAAGAGTATTATAGAGATAATATTATTTCTAAAATTTTAATAGAGCTTATATGCTAAATATCACGTTATTATCCAAATTTATTATTAAAACAGAATATATGCAGTTATTTCACTGTTAAAGTAATAAATAACGTTATAATTTATTATGAATGATGAATCTTTAAGAAACTAACAAGGGACATTAAAGTAAATGCTCCAGGATACCCCGCGAAATTCAAATTTTTGATAGTTGTTTTGCAATTTTCAGCTCAGTCTCGGATAGTATAGTAATAAAAGGTGTATTCACGGTATTGACACATACTATCCGATAGTGAGATGGCAATTGTAAAAAAACGTACGCCTATTTGAATTTCGGTGGTAACTCTAGACCTTTCACCTTCCTTAACAATCTGTGGTTGGCAACACTGGTTAATTTTTTTAAGTTTAATTTTTATTATTTCCCTTTTTGATCTCTGTAGTGTAGTGAATTATAAAGAACTGATTGTAACTGATTGTGAAAATACTGAATTTTAAAGAACTGATTGTTGCCAAAAATAGTTAAAAACTATGTTGTAATTTGAGTATAATTCAAAAAATATATAAATATGCGTACCAATAAAGTGTGTTTTATTTAGACACTTTTCAAATAGAATTTATAAAAAAACCCGAAAGAACCGGGTAACCGGTTCCGTCTAGAATTTAGAACCGAAAGTACCGGTTCCTAAAATAGGACCGGTTCTCGATGCCCTACTCGTGTCCAGAGAGAGGCTCTACGACGGGTCGATAAAATCATCAGCTGGGTAGCCAAGTTACAATCGTTTCGCTTGCTTCGAAGGCCTCTAGTTGTCCACGCGTCCGAATCTTTTGTTCTGACCCTGTGACTGAGCGTTGAGATGACGTCATTCCTCTGCATTTGAAGAGGTCTCTGCCGCCGATCGCTCCCACAAGGGCACGGCGATGCTCCGCCCAAGCACGGCACACCTCGACTGTGTGCTCCCTGTGTCTTCCGGGCGTTACACACAGTGGCGACACCCGTGCGCCACTTCCGCACAAATCCGGTACAGGAACCTCCCGAGGTACAGAAGCTTTCTGCGTCTCCCACCAAAGGTAGCGTCTCTCCGAGGTGGTGTTACCTCGAGATGAACTCACGCTTGCAAAAAAAAAAAAAAAAAATTCATTAATCTATAACTAAACCTAACGTACCTACTCATAAGTATACAAAGTACTTAAATATAAATAAAAATGGCGTGCTAATATGCAATTACATACTGAACAGAACTTTCATGTTAATTAATTAGTAAAATCGTCATAAAAAGTGTAAAAATCTGGCGCTGTAAATTTTTATGCTTGAGACTCATTTGTGTAATTACATTTTTTACTAAGTTTACTCTTTATTGTAATACAGGGATTTATTATTTTTAATTATGAGTTTTTTGTGTTCCACTGCAAGGCAAAGGCACTTAATAGATAGGTACACTCTAGAACCTTTCACTCCCAACGGCCATCTGTTCTGCGAGCAATGCGCTCTTTTTTATGGTTGGCAAAAATCACTGACTAAAATCCCAACCCGTTTCTTCTGGCCTTCATACCGGGGCTCTTCCCTTTCGGCCCATTGCCACTTTAGTTCGGCGATTCTTCGTGCTATGTCGGCAATCCTGGTTCTCTTGCGGATATCTTCATTTCTGATTCGATCACGCAAGGAAACTCCTTTCCAATGCCCTTTGGTTCACTTTAAATCTTCTGATGAGGCCCATGGCCCATTATGATTACATAGAATTTAAAAGAATAAAACCTCCGTAAACCCTCTAGCAATGACAACCAAAAAGTACAAATACATAGAAGAAATACTTGTTGTTCTCTTTTCTATAATTTATTGTCTATTCTGAAAAAATGTCACTGTAATGTTTGATTTCCCTTTGCGAAGACATCGGTGTTTAATATATTAAACTGAAAATAAATACAGCAGTTATTCGTGGTTTTTAAAATTGGTAGATAATAGTGTAATCTCCCATTGATGGTCTGCAACTTCTGATACAGATTATTATGTGCTAAAGTGGCATCTGGTCTAAAAAGTAAGTTTGATTCGCAGTAAAACGATTTATTACTATTGGATCTTTGGCACCACAGAAAAGATTGAAGAGGTAAGAAAGGAAATAGTTTTCTTTTCTACAGCGAGTGTCGCTGCTTGTCTCCCACCCTTTAACTCCACTACAACAGGCAATAAACCAATACGAGCGCGCATTACGCGACTAGCAGACCACGCATACTTTAATCACAGGTTTGCTATTGGTTGTGTCAATTATTGAGCATGATCATATTTTGAGGCACGCCCAAAGATTTTATATATCCTACTAGAGTAGACTAGATTGACTACGAAGAAATATTACACTGACTAAAGTGTTCTTTATTCTCATTAGCATTAAGTTCATGTGTGTTAATGACACGCAAAACGGAAAAATGGCCTGGAGTAAGACACTGAGATAAATCCTCTCTGTCCCTTTCTCACATACTACCAGAAAAAAATAAGAAACAGATGGTAGTTTTTAGATTGTTCCAGTTATCGTTAAATAGTCTGTGTTCATGCATTTTGATAGGTTTATGCAACATAAAATGAATTGCAAGTAAATATTTTATTTTAATTATTGCTTCTTGAAATTTTATACGCATTCTTCTTGTATTTAATGATGATTTCATTTAGATTTAGTAGCTATTCGTAGTAATTTTCAAATTATGAAAGGCAACATTTAGGAGGTTTCAGTTTGACAGAATTTGACATCAATAAACAATATGGCTGATGCTTCATAGGACTAAAGTTGTATTTTTAATTGTTACAAGTTTTTATCTCAATGTTTAGTAAATTATAAAGTGTGCAAGATGTTCAAAACGATGCTGTGTAAAGTTTCGCAATAGCGATGGGTATCCCGGTTGTGGAATTTCATTATTTTTGGTAAGTTTTCTGTTTTGTTTACAAAATATTTATGTAGGGTGACAACAAACATCGTTTTGAATTTTTTTTGACTGGGTGCAAAATTTTATAAAATTCGATTGTCTACTGTTCAAGTTTTATATTATTATAAGCAAATTTCTAAATATCTGAGAAGGCTTAATTTTTTTTTTTTATAAATCAAGCGCGCACCAATTTTACTAATTTTATCTTTTCTGTTGATCGGGCGCCTTTGGCCGCTCGGCGATCTTCGGCTGCTCTCATGACACAACGGAAAGCGGCGAGCAGCGGCGGCCAGAGGTGCGGCATGTGGGACGTGTCTTCGGACAAATTCAGTGTATAGTTCTGATGATCTGTGACCACTTCTTAAAAAACGCGCGTGCGCTCCGAAATCTTCTCCACATCAATATAGTACATTCGAGAATTATATTCATTTTAAATCATAGTCTACTGTCTTTAACTTTAGTCCTTAGGTAGGTCCCTAATAAATGCCGCACGCAATGCTGCATATATGTGGCTTAGCCGTTAACTACTAGTAATATATTATTTTTTATGTTTTGTTGTAGATTTCCAAGAAACGAGAACCATCAGCAACAGTGGCTTTGAAGTTGTGACATTTAAACATTTTTTTTTCAGCAACAGTTTTATTTGTGGTTGCCACATTAAGTCTGAAGATGTAAAGTTAAATCAACACTAAAACGTAATTCTATTCCATCTATATACCCTTTTGTAAGTTCATCCGTTTTTAAAAATCCATTCAGTAGTTTTTGAGTTGATTGCAAACAGATATAGGTAGACAAACGAACATAGTAGGAGACTTTTTTTTATGTGGTAAAATCTCCAATAACTTATCCTGCTCTAAGGTAGAGCGCCTTACGCTCCATCCTAGAGCGGGACAAGTTATTTGAGGTTTATACTGAATAAATCTACCCGTGTCCTTCAGTTGCCCTTTGTGTTCCAGGACCATGGTTTCCCTTTCGGAAATTCCCTGTGGCGCGTTAACGTATTATTTATTTTTTAGTTAATACGTGCAATTTGACGTAATAAAAAATGTACAATTTTATGTCACGCATTTTTAATAAAGTAAAAATAAAAGAATAATATTAGTTTTATTATAAACTAACTAGTTTTTTCTTTCAGACAAACCTTATTCTGATAGGTGTAGCTGTTCAGAAGTGATCTTACGTAGGTACACACACATTAGGCATTTTTTTATCAGTGTAGGTATTTCATACTCGCATAAGAGGATATTGCTATTATAATATATACGGACATCAGCCTGCTATTTCCTAGTCATTACAGAGAAAACTCTATTCCCTTTTGGTAAGTGCATGTCTATTTTGATGTATCAAAAATATCTTTAACTAACTTTTGAGCAAAATTGTCCCGTAGTATCTAGCTAGTGTATGGACACACTAGTAGAACGAGATGACAGGACTCTTTCTGACTTTCCTTTTCAGGTACGCTTTTGAGGTTGTCGTAGTCAATCTAGTACTAGGATATATAAAATCTTTGGGCACGCCCACAAGGCCATTCTAACCTCTTTGATCTTTTCTGTGTTCAGCAATATTCAGCTATAGTATCGCAAAGTACGGAAATTTTAGCAGCAGTCAGAACCATAGCAAGTCGTGCCTCTAAAAAAGCAAACATATAGGGTTATTTGTAAAACCTTTTTATAAAAAAAACCGACCTCACTAAAAATTGAATTGAATTTGAGGAGTTCCCTCGATTTCACCAAGATTCCATCATCAGATCCCAACTTGGTGACTATGGGATCATTTGGGAAGTATACTCTTTCTAACAAAAAAAAAAAAAAATTTAAATCGGTTGGCAAGCGACGAAGTTATGCGCGAACAAACATAAAAAAAATACAAACATCCGAATTGAGAACCTCCTCCTTTTATAGAAGTCGGTTGAAAATGCCAAGTATAGATAAAGAAAACGGGCAATTGAACGCTATCGTGTGGGGACCACTGACGGGCCACACGCTCTCTTGCGCTTGCCCGAACAGACAACCTGAACTGAGCTATCAGAACGCTAGCCAATGTCTAACAGTGAACGTCTTTCTGCTGAAATGTAGCTCGAGGATGGTAGTATAGTCAGTTCAACCAGGTGCACGTGTTGGACTACGATGCTTGGGAGTATAAAATATTTATAAATTCTATTTTATTATTATGAATGTGGGGACTATGTGGATTACTTTTTCCTTTTCTGTATTTTAACCTCTCGTATGCCGTAATTAGAGACACAATGAAAAAGCCATTGTGTCCCGCGTAGATCTGCGCTCCGGCATACAACGGGTTAACATGATGTCTGGCAGTTTTGAGTATTTGATGCGGCCTACCAACGCGTCGAGTATTTGTTCAAAGTCATTGAGCTCCTTAGTAGTCCTAAGTTTAGCTACACGAATACTGACAAATGCTTGTATGATCTGCGACAGTAATCTGCATGGTTCTCATATGATTGACCATTACATGTTCTTTACTGTATGGACTTTAAAAGAGACTTTGACCCCTGAATCAGTTTCGGTGTTTCTTCTTCTCAGGGGAGTCAGCTAGGAAACACCGGCCTCATCTCTTTAAAACTGACTGAAAACAAAATTGACGTGTAAAAGTGTTTTTTGAAAACCTATTTACAAAATAAAGATCATTTATCATTTGTTTCTCTTTCGGCACCAATGTTTTTCGCACCAACGTTATTACTTTTTCGGCACCAATCGTTATTTTAGCTGGGTGCCGAATGTGGAATCAAAAAAATAAAATAAATTTCATTCCTCATTACCCACCTACAATAGTTTCTAGTGATGGGTTGTGTAATGCATAAAACTTATCGATAAAAATCAGTTATTTATTCAATAAAAAAAAAACTTTATCTGTATCAAAATTTTTAGCGTTACTTGTAAGCAGTAGCGACTGTTCTTAGCCTCGACCACTTCTTCTTCTTCTTCTTCTTTTTCCTGCCCTTATTCCATATTACTTGGGGTCGGCACAACACGTTTTTTTCTTCCATTCCGTCCTGTCACCCGTCCAACTATCACTAACTCCCTTTTCTTTCATATCACTCCTCACACAATCTATCCATCTTTTCTTCGGCCTTCCTCTCCCTCTCCATCCATCTACATGTATACTCAGAAGTCTTCGTAGCCTCGACCACAAGGTCCTTTATATATGTCAGAACTCCTTTTTTTCAGTATACGAGAACCTGAACAAATATGCGTCTAAGAGCGACGTTCAGTTAACACATCGTGTTAGCAAATAACTCCCGATGTCGTCTCTCTACCAGCGGTCTCCCGTGGATTGCTTCGGGTACCGCTACAAATGCTGCCACTGCATCCCTTTGAAGGCTGCCTGTATAGTAATATGTGTTTTGTCTTTTGTAAGTATCTTTAACTCTATAATTATACGCACGAGCCCTCGTGGTGGATTGGTCCATTCCTTCTCCAAAGGCGCCCACAGCGACTTTTGTAAGCGCGCGACAGAATCGCTCGCGCGTTAGTCGCATTTGCAAGCGCTATAGAAAAAATACCAATGCGCTACAGTATCGCGACTGTATCGATGCGAACGCGCTACAGCATCGCGACTGTATCGTTTCGAACGCGCTACAGCATCGCGACTGTATCGATTCGAACGCGCTACAGCATCGCGACTGTATCGATTCGAACGCGGTACAGCATCGCGACTGTATCGATTCGAACGCGCTACAGCATCGCGACTGTATCGATTCGAACTCGCTACAGCATCGCTACAAAAAGTCGCCGTGGGCAATGGGTCTTAGTACGAGGCAAGAGTTTATGTAAAACCTGAATATAGTTTGTTCAGAATCAGTAACTGAATGGATTGCAATCCAATAGTTTTTACACAATGTTATATACTTTTCCCAAAAATATTTAGAAAGGTTTATAAGTTGGACATCACCGGACACTAAGTACAATACAAGCCATGGGAGATCAAAGCGGGTATCAGGTGCCATCAAATAGCTGGGTGCAAGTGCAACCAACCCCTCAGTCGCCTGGATGGCCCGGTGACTATGTATTTTTGCTGATATAACAAGCTTATAACTTTGTGATTTTTCAAGATACGGTTTTGAAATTTTGTACATAGATTCTAAACATAAAAATACAAAACAGATGTTTCAGGTTTCGCATAAACAAAAAATTAAGTTGTATACGTAAGAAAGGTACGTAATGAGACATTTTAGACCTCATTTAATTTCTTTAATATTGTTTGTTTACAGTTATTCGCTGCAGTCGAACTGGCGAAATCAGATAGATTCTTAAGATCAGTACTACGCTGTGAAGGCGTCGTTCTCACGATGGCTAAAGTGGCGCATTTGTTTGTGATAGCCCTCTTCTTAGTTTCATGTGGTGCTCTCATGTTTGGGCTTATTATTGTGAGTAAATGAGATCTTACATAACATAGTTATTATTATACTAGCTGTACCCCCGTGGCTTCGCTCTTCGACCCTACTATATCCTATTTTACCCTACTCTACCATACTCTACCCTGCTTTACCCTGCTCTACCTTATTGTACCCTACTGTATCCTATCGTTGTATTTATATTATAGATATTCTGCCGTGCACTGAAGTGCACTGTCGGATTGTTCATAAGAGTCCCGGCGGCACTCTTTTTTTTTAAATAAGCCAGCTCGCCATTTGGCTCTTTTTTTAACCGACTTCGAAAAAGAGGAGGTTCTATGTTCGGCTGAATGAATGTTTTTTTTTTTTTGTATGTGTGTTCACCGATATTTCGGTCAATTGTGGACCGATTTTGAAAAATTTTTTTTTGATTGAAAGGTTATGCTTTCAAGTTGGTCCCATAGAAATATTGTTATGATCTGATCATGAACTTCGAAGATATGGAACAGAACTCCTTATAGAATCATAGCAGAATTGTCGTAACAAGTAAAATTGCTTTGTTTATACGTGTAGTCGATGACTGACTGAAAGAAAAGGGGGAGGGGAAAGGGGGAGGGGGTAAATTCATGTAATATTTACAGTTTTCGGGGTTATAAGAATCGTTATGAGATGCACTCTGGCTATAAGGTAATTTATGTTTAGCTGAAGGGTAGGTACTTTTTAGCGGTGCTACCATAACTAAAAAGTGAAAAATATAAAACTTTTTACAAAAAAAAATAAACCGACTTCAAAAAGTACAAAATAACTTTAATTTCGGAAGTCGGTGTTAAATAACGAAGAGACAAGATTAGGTATCTATTATAGAAACACCGACTTCCGAAATTAAAGTTATTTTGTACTTTTTGAAGTCGGTTTAATTTTTTTTGTAAAACGTTTTTTTTTAGGTGGGAAAATCATCAGCAATGAAATCATTCTCTGCATATCTTGCCTCAGGCATCCACTTCACTGTATGTTTTATTTTTGTAGCTAAGGTTGTACTAACACTAATAATTATAAGGTAGTTTAATAAAAAATGGACCATATAGAAGTCTTTTTTAAATCTTCTTCTTTGTCTTCTTCCGGCCCTTGTCCCATTTTATTTGGGGTCGGTTCAACACGTTTTTTTCTTCCATTCTACCCTGTCCCTCGCCATATTATCACTAACTTCCTTTAATTCATGAATCCCCAAGCGACCACCGGTGGCCGCGCATCTATTGTCTTACTATTGTGTCTCTAATTGACGGTATCTGAAGGGTTAAGTAGTCTTTTTTAAATAAAGTTATAATAACCTGGTTAGGTTATTGTTATGATAACCTGGTAGACGTACATTAAATTCCATGCCTGGCCTAGTATTCAGGCGCGACAATGCCGTCCACTGAAGCCTTTAGGGGTGAAGGATTTGTTTCTGGAAGGAAGATTCGGCCCCACTACGAAAGGCGAGTTTGAGTTTTTAGTCAGTAAAATTCTGACACACCCTCCAAGAGCGGGAGATGTCAATGGATAATTTTCCCACCTAAAAAAAAAAACAGGGGAAGTCTACCATCAGCCCATTGGAAGCAATGAAATATTCTATTGGTAGTCAAACTAAATTAAAGTTGACTGTCCAAAGCCACGAAGACAGGAGAAGTCTACCATCAGCCCATTGGAAGCAATGAAATATTCTATCGGTAGTTAGTTAGTTAGTTAGCCCATTTATGTCCTACTGCTGGGCGAAGGCCTCCCTCTCCCTTTTCCACACACGTCTGTCTTCAGCCATTGCGGGCCAGTCCCTCCGGTATTTATCAAGGTCATCTCTCCACCTTCGCCATTCAATGGGACCCAATAAGTGGCTCTTTTAGCCCACAGTTCATCCGACATGCGGCAAACATGTCAGGCCTAATCGGTAGCCAAACTAAATTAAAGTCGGCTGTCCAAAGCCACGTGTTGCATGCACGTATAGTTGCGTTGCGTTCCATTTGTTTGTCAACCACACGTTCATGAATAAAATGGCCGCTGTTTATTGTGAACGACCGCGACCGTGCCTATAGTTTCAAATAAATCAAAGCTAAATTACACGTCGAAAGCTTAACTGTGGGCTGCTCTTACGTGATTATGGTGTCATTAACCTTATTTCTCTAGATATTTTGGATACACAGCTATCCTGTGGATTGTGTAGGCTTCTATAGAAATCAAAATATGTGTAAAATTAATCTAGTAAAGACCTCTGATAATCTGCTATTTCACGTGAACTTTGGCCCTTATAATGTAGGTACTCATATATTAAAAAAAAAAAACAAATCGATAGAAGCCTTGCACCTTTAATCGAGATTCTAAATGACGACAGTTATTTCTGAAAAACATAAGGGTTTCAAAAGAACACGTGTTTCCTGGAACAAGGTTTGTGAAATATTCGAGAAAATCACGGAATAACCGGATGCTCACAGTTTCCAGGCGTTCTTTCTCTTCTTTCACGTTGACTCTTCATCAAAAATCGCGTTGGATTGCGTTAGATGAAGCAACAAGCTTTTAAACCATGGTCGACGTTGACTATTGGCGAGTGGAAAGCTGCTTTATTCCTGAGTGAAATACGCTATATTTAATATGCGCGGGCGAAGCCGTAGGCAAAAGCTAGTATAATTATGCATTACAAAACTGTAGGTCGGGTTTCTTTTTTTAATTATTTTCTTTTTCTTTTCAGAAAAGGAGTATACCAATCCATGTATACGTTTGGTCAGCATTTATATTCAATTGTATATGCGTCGTTCTCACCGTTATTGAACTTACTTTTCAAGGACTCAACTATAGTAAAGTTAATAGAAGAACGATTATGATTGTAGTGCTCAATGTCTTGTGGTATGCTTGTAAGTTTGATGTTTTTAGGGTTCTGTACCTCAAAAGAAAAAACGGTACCCTTATAAGGTCACTTGGTTGTCCGTCTGTCTGTCTGTCTATCTGTAAGTCGAGACCCTTTATATAGGGAACGCGTGAAGGTAGCGAGTTGAAATTAAATTCAGGTCTGTAGTCCCTAAAAGTTGGAAAAAAGCTAAGCTTCTGAGTTAATGAAAAACGAAGATATTGCCATTTATGTTGCCAGAAACGTTCGTTGTGGCGACGCTTGGGGAGGCCTATGTCCAGCAGTGGACATGTATCGGCTGAAATGATGATGATGATGATGTTGCAAAACAGGTATTTCGACACTCAAAGGAATCAAAATTCATAGGGTAGGTACTTTCCATTGACCCAGTATCCTCAAATTTAGCATAAAGCAAGGTCTTATAACACAGATATGGGAATTAATCTGAAAACATTAAATTTGTTGTTACTTCACAAAAAAAAAAAACTGTTTTGCGTGTCGCAAAAATGTTCGAGACTCCATTTGGGAATAGTACATTGTTACACTAGGGGTAAAAGTTACTTATTTAGTCCCTCGAATTAGCGACTTCGCTACGCTCGGCCGCCAACTCCTTCTCGGGACGAAATAAGTAACTTTAACCCCGAGGTAAGCATTGTGCTTTTCATTACGAATACAAGAAGATAGAACTAGTTTTTAAAAATAATAATTTGATAGCTGTTAGTTGAAAGTAAAACTCCCTAGGGATGAAAAGTGTGCTACTTTTCAGCCCGCTCCTCAGGCAACTTCAGACCTACTTTCAGAGTATGAGTAATGAAAATGAACTATTTACAAAGGTAAGTTTGTGCGGAACCCTCAGGGCGCAAGTCCGACTCGCACTTGCCCGGTTTTTGTATTTGAATCTTTCTTCTCCATTATTTCTTTATCTATGATCCTGCCGCTATGTATCTAGACACGTGGTAGCGTGTGTTATCATAGGCGCGGTAGCGTGTCAGGTCAAGTTCAAGTACAGACGGTCTTGGTTGTGTGTCTATTCTATTATTATCCCTTCGTGTGTATATCCGACTCTCATTTGGCCAGTTTCCGAGATACTTGTATGTAGATACGAAGGCGTTTAATATTTTAAACATATAATTTCTTTGTTCACAGTATTTCTATACTTTATAAATGTGGTGAACAGTTACAGAGCTCAGATAGTGGTCGAGTATCATTTCTATTATACGTGAATAAATATTTTATAGATGTGCTTTTTATTTTTTTACATGAAAATTTAGGCAAATGCTGTATCATATATGTAAGTTTGCTGATGACAATGCACCTTAATTTTAAATCATCCTAAAACTACTAGTACGCAGTAGATTAGGCGTGCCGTAGAATCAATTCAGTCTAATCAGGTGTAATGTAGTCCGTACACCTTGAACATTACTCTAGGATGAACGAAATCCGTAAGTGCCACAAATTTCATGGCGCTTAAGACATTTTGGTCGCGAAAACAAAGTATCCTTTTAAAGGTTTAAAAGCTATCTTAGCGCTGTACGTTTAAATAGTTCTGTTAGACAACATAATGTCAATATAGCGCTACAGCGAACTTGTAGCGACATCTATGACGTCACATAAGAACTACGAAGAAAATACGAAATCCTGCATCGCGCAATCAAAATTCTCCGCGCGATTTGAACAGATAAGACAGCCCGATATCGACTATCGGGCAGTCGCCCACCAGACTATAACACCCTGTCTAGTCGAAGGATCCTCCCTTTTCAAAGGAGGTTTGCGGGACTTTACTGTCTGTTCCGCATACCTCCAAACTGGTGACCCCGACGTGATAACTTTTCAGTATTTTGACAAATAGTTTCCATGAACGTGCTTGTCTATCACTAGAATATAAGTCGAGGAGTATTCCCTTCAATGGTATTAACATAACTTTTTATATATTAGCAATTCGAGTCTACATCACTATGTATCAACTTTTATAAAGTGACAAGGAAAAACTTTCACCCACTACGATACATTTTACTTATTCACGTTGTTCTGTAAGAAAGTATTGGCTGTACTCAATGTACTTTGAGCAGGCTACGCCGACTATCGAGTATTTATTTAAGGTACTTTTTTGTGGGCAAAAATCATCCAATGACAACACCCGCTCTTGAGTGGAGGGGGAGATAGTGTCAGACTCTTACTGACTAAAAACCCACCCCGTTCCTTCTAGCCTTCATACCGGGGCTTGAGTTCGACCCTGCTGGGCCCCTCCTGTTGCTGACAACTCCTTGAGGCGCGCGGGAACAGTGCACGACGTCGAGGTCTTGGGTTCGGTCCGGACAGTTACCGGACGGTTGGACAGCAAGCTACCCATGGCTCGCCGTCCGCAAGCCCGCGTCTACAGTGTTCGGCAATCGGTATCGGAATCTCGGCGGCGGCGGCGAGAGCGTCGTTGTCTGATGCGGTCAGCCTCCTCCTTTGCTAGCATTACTGCTTCGCAGACGGAGGCGTCTGCCTGCCACTCCTCCTCACTTCGGACCATGGCCTGAATCAAGGCCCAGCGCGAGAGGTCTCCGCCGCCGATCCCCCCCACGAGGGCACAGCGATGCTCCGCCCAAGCAGGGCACACCTCGACTGTGTGCTCCAACGTGTCCTCCGGGCGTTCCGCACAATGGCGACACCCAGGCGTCTCTTCGGCTTGAGTCCGGTGCAAGAACCAACCGAACGTGCCATGTCCGGTGAGGACCTGCGTCATGTGGAAGGTAAGGACTCCGTGAGGTCTTTCCAGCTATGCCTGAAAGAGGGGACTTGCCGCCATAATTGTGGCGTGCCCTATTTAAGGTACTTGACATTTGATTATGTTCTATCTAACTCTGTAGGTTGCTTTGGATTTTAATAACCTATATTAAAACCCTAATCGTCCCACGTTGTATTTTTCTTTAATAATGTATGAATCTAAATATACAGGTTTATTTGTAAAACACTAACCTTTCAGGACTCTATAGTTGACGTCATAAACAATGACTATTGTTCTTTGACCTTTTACAAAACCAATTTCATTTACGAAAAACAAACTTTCAAGATTTCGTTGTGTTGCAGATAAGAAAATAATATATTTAGCAAATCAAATCAATCAAATAAAATCATTTATTTCAAATAGACCATTTGCAAGCACTTTTGAATAGTCAAATGTCGGTCAGTCCAAGAAAAGTGAAGCTAAATTGCACGTTCCAAAGCATAGATCTCTATGGAGAAGAACGTGCAAGAAACTCCATGGATATTCTTTTTAAATCATATTATGAGTTACATAGATCTTGGTTAAATATTTCTTGTCGCTTCTAATATGTGAGCACAATTTAGATAGACAAGTAGTAATCCTTACTAATATTACAAAACCGAAAGTGAATTTCTTTATTTGTTGGTTTGTTTCTTACATCTTCACACCTAAATGGCAAAACCGATTTTGATGAATTTTGGTACAGAGATAGTTAGGACCCTGGAGACGGAGATAGGCAAATGTTTTTTTTTTAAGTGAGAAAAGGGGGAAAAAGTGTAAAGTATGTATGTGTAAGCTAGTAATATATCATTTAAAAAAAGCTAATTAAAAATAGAAACTGTATTAAGCCACTAGCAGCAAAGAGATGACCAGTCTCAACCGATGGCACCCGTTCGCGGGCACGACACGTGCATCAGCCCCACTCAGCTGACCGAAGGGAACCGAATGACCCAATAACACAACAAATACAATACAAATACATAAAACGATTTTATTTTACACAACTTTAACGCAATAAAGAAGATCCCAAAAGACGGTATTTATAACTGTTCACGACGCTTATGTAGTAGAAGAATGCTGTGGACAAAGATATATAATTATTAAGCATTTTTCTTACTAGATATAAGAATACCGGTCATAACCCTACCAAAAAACATAAATGGGAGCCAACTAATAGTCAGTCATAGTGTTTTATTGGTAAGGGATTCTTACAAGTCAAAAAACAGAATGTTATATTATACTTTGTCAACAAATCATCATCATCATCATCATATCAGCCGAAAGACGTCCACTGCTGGACATAGGCCTTCCCCAAGCGTCGCCACAACGACCAGTCCTGTGCGTCACGCATCCATCTAATACTCGCGACCCTGACCAGTTCGTCGATCCACCTTGTTGGAGGCCTTCCAACGCTGCGTCTTCCGGTACTAGGTCGCCACTCCAGGACCTTTCGTTCCCATCGACCATCTGTTTTGGGCGCAATATGCCCTGCCCATTGCCACTTAAGTTTGGCGACTCTTTGAGCTACGTCGGTAATCTTGGCTCTCCTTATCTTCATTTCTGATGTGATCACGAAAGGAAACTCCGAGCATAGCCCTTTCCATCGCCCTTGGGTGACTTTGAGTCTTCTTATAAGGCCCATTGAAAGGTCAATAAATAATTACATACTCGTATAATGTAAAATAATAAATAAGGTCAAATAAATAAAAGAAAATAAAAACAAATAAATAGAAGTCAAATTATATTGAGTCCAAATTAATATTCAATTGTCAAAGTTAATTTAATTACATCATAAATTCGTCAAAGGAATAAAAAGCTTGCTCGATAAGCCATTTTTTAAACGAGCTTTGAAACTCTATAGTCGGGGCACCAGAAATAGTTGCAAGCAGTTGGTTATAAACTGTCGGGCCCATAACATGAGTCATCTTGGAGGATTTGGCGAGCGTTCTCGAGACCGTCTATAACAGCTGACCCCTGCTTCTGGTGCATTATGAATGAGGGCTGCCTACCTTTGGGTAAAGGTCGAAGTTCATCCTCACGTACAGGGCGACCTGATATATAAGTATAGTTGGTAACGTCTATTAACATCGACTAGGATACCTAATCTAGTAAAATGGGGTTTCGCGGACATGCCCTACATATTGCGATATGATGTGGTTGACGACTTCACTGATAAAAGAATTGAGATCTAAATTGGTGCCAAATTTTGTAGACCATCCTGAGATTTATTTAAAAGAACTGATAATCGCCAAGCCAAGTGATCAAACTTCTTATTTTATAATTCAGCAACGGGAAAATGAGATAGCTTCTAATGAGCTTATTCTTCTTTTCCATAACGCCAGTGAAATATTCTTATTCAAAGAGCGAGCGAAGCGAGTTTGGAATTATGGGGTACTCCGAAACGGAGCACGACACACTATTTTTTATAACACTCAGAAACTGGCTTATATAGAAAATAACTAGTGGCTAAGATAGTATTCAGAAGCTCGTTAACTGACTGATGGTGACTGGCTTAGCAATTTAGGTGGTAATGTTGATTTTAAGGCCGACACTGGATTAACCGGGCGTCCGCGCACACCCGTACAAAAACGCGTCACCGCGGTGACCCACACGGCACCCGTCGCGGGGAGCCGAGCACCGCGCCTTCTTTGCAACACAACACGATTGCACGTACACCGTTAAAGATGAAATAGCGACACCACAAATTATATAGGTACAGAAGTCAATCTACATACAAAGTGCGCTTAAAGCAACGCACACATAGACACCGCTCACGGACACGATATCTCTGAGCGTCTTGGTCCGCTCGTCGAACTGTTCCGACTCAAACGCTCATTAGTGTGTGTTCACCGAGCGTAGGTATACATGAGATTGTCTTCTGTACCTATCTATTTTGTGGCGACACTGTGCAGGTAATGGATTATTACCTGCACACTTCGCTACGGGGACTATCGCACACGAAACACGCGCGACGAAACGCGACAGGTGCCCGCGCGGGCGCCAGTCTTTCACAGTGTTAGCCCTTAGAGACGAATAAATACTATTAAAAAGAAGTCCGTTTAATAGCGCCCATTTAAATTTGATTAAAAAGCAGTTCATGTGCAATACTAATTTGATACTTACAACTGTACCAAGCAACACTCAACGTCATGAGCATAGCTACTCTTCTATTCATACCAGTCTTGCAAACTTGGCTGGCCAGCGATATCATGATCACCACAACGCAGACACAGTTGAACACTAACGCCACCCAAACGTACACGTTGATCGCTTTGTACTTATTCTGGAAATATACAACATTTATTTATTTAATTTTATGTTACCCATGACCGGTGACAGGATATATTGAAAAAAAAATGTATTGCGTCGATCCCTAATAACACTGGACAAGGGCAGGAAGATGCTATATGTTACCACTACCTTCTCTCACAATAAGTTCGGTCTACAGTGGGCACCACTGGTAGCTTTAATGTGGCTGTCGGCTTGCACCAAGGGTCGGCTCTCAGCCCTTATCTCTTCCTGATGATAATGGATGCTCTAACGTGGGACATTCAGGAAGAGGCTCCCTGGTGTATGTTGTTTGCCGATGACATTATGCTGGTTGCCGAGAGTGGCCTAGAGGTCTAGAACAGATTGGAGGTGTGGTGGCACAGACTGGAAAGTGTTGACCTGAAATTGAGTGGAACCAAAACACGGAATACTTGTTCTGCGATTTTGGCGGTCTCTCCAATCCAGTGCCTTTAGCTCTCACCGGAACGCTTATACCGACCTGTTCCAACTTTCGGTACCTCGGGTCGCTCGTTCAAGGGGATGGTGAGGTAGACCAGGACGTAACACATCTGATCAACTCATGATGGATGAAATGGCGACAGGTCACGAGAACAACTTGTGACCCACGGATGCCTCTCAAGTTAAAGGGTAAAATCTACAAGCCCGTAATAAGGCCTGTCATACTGTATGGATCAGAGTGTTGGGCTGTGAAAAAGATAGAAGAAAAAGGAAAAGGTGGGAGGATTTATTTGAAGATTTCACACAAAAAAAAAATTACTTCCTGAAGTTACCAAATAACCAAAAAAATAATTATGCACCACTATCGTTTTATTAGTATAAATACTTAAAGGGCCTATTAGAAAAGGTCTTCTTATTATTTAAGTAGTCTCCATAAATAATATACATAAAAAGCAAAATTATTGGACTTTGTTTATATCCCAAAATTTCACTCAATTTATACATATGTACAGGCTATTTAATTATTTTATGAATGAATGAATGGCGATCAAAACGGAAAAACACAGCGCGTAGTTTTTTTTTTACTAGAAACTTTTATAAATGATTGAATCAGTTATGAATTTACCAATAATTTTCGTGGACAATTTTGGGATTTAGTTTTTGTTTTTACTTTTGATTACACAAATATGGGGCACCGTTCTTTTTTGTACTCATTAAAAATAGGGATGTATAGCTGTTACTTACACTAATAACTCCAAGCAACAGCACACCACAGGACAATAAGTACACAGTTATCACAGTTAAATGAATCGTTTTAGCGAATTTAAAACAATTGCTTTTAGCAGGGAATATTGCCAACAACGTCTTTTCTGATCGTGTTAACTCGACCATGGCCCACATCTGAAAACAAGGTGAAAAGTTTTGAAGCATTACGCTGCCCGCCCACATCAGACTTTTTGTAGGACAGATAATCGGGCCGATTTTGTATATTTGTAACATTGTTCTGTATTTCTGACCAACTTTTTGTAGGATGTGTGCGTTACACTATTGCTATAAGTGTGTTCTATTTTTCTCCTACAAAATATTGGACACCGATTATCGGATGTGGGCGAGCAGCCTAAGCAAGAAGGAAGATTACGTGATTAGAACTCAAAGAACTTCAAAGTCTTGAGCATCACCGCCGAGTTGCAGCCTGTGGGTGTCGGAATTGCATAACATAATTCCGCCAAGACCGTTCCATTATTGGACCACCAGACGTACGGTGATGCGGCACCGGTACATAGTAGGCATCCCAATCAAACATACTAAAATTTTTGAGGATATATTCCTTTTGCTTACAGCTAAGAAGTGTTAAAGTTTGTAATTTGTGATAGCTACAACCTAGGGGTCTTAGGGTTGCCGACATAGCAGGTAGAATCGCCAAACTTAAGCGGCAATGGGCAGGGCACATTGCTCGCAAAACAGATGGCCGTTAGGGCCGAACGGTTCTGGAGTTGTTCGTACCGGAAGACGCAGCGTTAGAAGGCCTCCTATAAGGTGGATTGATGACCTGGTGACGGTTGTGGGAATCCGATGGATGCGGGACGCGCAGGATCGTTCATTCTGGAGACATTTGGGGCAGGCCTATGTCCAACAGTGGACGTCTATCGACTGAAATGATGATGATGGTGAGGGATTTTTAAGTCAAGAGTGAAAAGGTTAGTTTTAGGCAAGCGTGCTCGATCGTTAACCACATCATCGCGCACCACTAATTGAGAGAATGACAATTGCAAGTCTATCAATAAATAAATTCAGCTGCAGGACATACGCTTCCCCCAAGTGTCGCATGTCGCTACAACGACCAACAGGCCTAGCTAGTTACGACCGTTTCATTTCGATCGCCTCGAGTCAGCCACGCTTCTAATTCCTTTGTTCTGACGTCATCTCATCGCTCAGTCTCATGGTCAAGACAAAAAAATCGGAGGTGTGGCTAAATCGAGGCGATCGACGAGAGAGATTCGAAACGAAACGGTCGTAACTTGGCTAGGCCTGCAGTGTCGTGTGTCTCCCATCCATCGGATTCCCGCGGCTCTCCAGGTTTTCGGTTGATCTTGTGAAAGAAGAACGAGAAAATTCTACTGTATAGCAGCGGTAACCTGTTTCTTTATGTTTCCACCCTAAAAAAATAATTAATGAACGAGGTTCCACTCGTGTTCAAAATTAACTAGACAATCCAAGTGTAACGGTGCGTACAGACTATATATCATAACATGTTATACAACATTGTTATATAACATGTTTCAGATAATGTGGACACTGAATGTTATAATAACATGTTATTGATATGTACAACAATGTTATATACGGATAACACTGAAGAACGACAAACGACAATGGTTATAATAACATTGTTATATTGCATTGTTATTCTAATGTGAACAGTATTGTTTTATGTTGCAATTTTGAATAACAAGGTTACATAATGTACGCCCGGAGGACACGATAGAGCACACTGTCGAGGTGTGCCCTGCTTGCGCGAAGCATCGCCGTGCCGTCGTGGGGGCGATCGGCGGCGGAAACCTCTCGCGCCAGGCCTAGGTTTAGGCCATGGTCCGGAGTGAGGAGGAGTGGCAGGCGGTCGCCTCCTTCTGCGAAGCACTAATGCTAGCAAAGGAGGAGGCCGACCGCATCAGGCAACAGCGCTCTCGCCGCCGCCGCCGGGATTCCAATCCCGATTTCCGGCCACCGTAGACGCGGGCTCGCGGACGGCGAGCCATGGGTAGCTCGCTGTCCGATCGTCCGGTAACTGTCCGGCCAAGCCCAAGACGTCGACGGCGCGCACTGTTCCCACACGCCAAAAGGAGTTGTCAGCAACAGGAGGGGCCTAGCTGGGTAAAAGTCTATTGGGGCCAGGGTTATCCGAAAAGAACTCGAGCCCCGGTATGAAGGCTAGAAGGAACGGGCTGGGGTTTTCAGTCAGTAAGAGTCTACATAATGGGTTATATAATTTAGACATGTTATATAATAATTATGTTACATAGTCTTTACGCACCGTAACATCTAAAACATAGTAACACAGTAAAATTCTCTCTGACATATCTCAGGAAGCATTACATAATTGTAGAAAAAGACGCGCGAGTGCAAAGTCGGGGGTGCATACAGGCATTATGTAATTCCCAACATCTCTTTGCATACAAATGACTCGTGTCTTGGGAATCTGTGTTTCTCCCGTCAAATGTCTTGTTTGCATACAACAAATATGGTGCCTCTTCACTTGGAAGATGAAACTGGTGGGTAACATTTTTATGTGTTTTCGAGTATAAGTAGAGCGCAAATAAGGGGCTATTACTTTAAAGCAGTTCAGAGATAAAAGACACTTCAGCATCAGATTGTATTTTTTGTTTTTCTTCGGTGGGTAAAAATCATCCAAATGACATGTTTTTTTTTTACGGTGGGCAAAAATCATCTTATGAAAACCTCCGCCCTTGGGTGGAGCGGGAGATAGTGTCAGGCTCTTGCTGACTAAAAACCCACCCCGTTCCTTCTAGCCTTGTAAGTATGAGTCCACCCAACAAATGTTGAGTGAGCGCATGCAGGAAGCTTGTGAGTTGGTGGACTTGGTGAAGTACAATGCGGAGAGGTATGAGTCATTGACAAACCATCTCTCCTGTAATTGTGCTCTCATACCCCCACCTCATACTGCAGAATCTATTAACACTTCTCAGAGTAATATATTGGTGTATTCGGATAGGTTGGGAACAGGTTTTGGATCTTTATTAAATAACCGTTGCCAACATACCATTGTTAGTCATTGTTACCATAACCTGCACTTTAATGAGCTTGTCTGTAAAATTAAAAATACACAAATAAATGAGCAAACTACAGTGGTACTATTAATTGGAAATAGTTTAAATGTTACCAAAAAGGACATAGTTAATGGCATTGACACCCTACTTAAATTGAAATTAGGTAAATTAATATTTTGTGCATTGCCTTATTCTAACTGTCTATCTGACCAGGAAAATGAATATATTTACAGCTTAAACAACTTGATGCATATCTTGTCTTGCCGTCATAGTGACCGTTTATTGTATTTTGACACTAACAACTTTGTTAGTGATTTTGTTTTGATACGGGAACATATGTTTCTTCCCAAAAAAAGTCGACATTTATTGGCTACTTTGTTAGCTTATAATATAAACGCAGTTAATGATAATTTAACTGAGACTAGGTTAAGTGACGAATCAGTATTATCTAGTATACCTAATAATGCTGATGTAAACTCTTTAAACTATTAGAAACGACAAAAGGGAAGCGTAATAGCAACATTTTATTATACCATCAGAATATAAATCGCTTCTCCGGCAAAATTCTAGATGTGGAAATGTTAATAGATAAATATCATATGGATATTTTATGTTTTTGTGAAACATGGTTAAAACCAGATAGAATGTTGTTCAATGTAAATAATTTTTCAGTTGCCAGTGCATACAACAGATCATCAATAGGGGGTGGTACCTTGATATTGTGTAATAATTCTTTAAGATATAAGGAAAGGAAAGATATCACTGCTTGCTCTGTTGATCGCTTGTGTGAGGTAGCATGTGCAGAGGTTGAAGGCCAAACTTTCTTATGTGTCTATAGACCACCTGCGTCAAACTTGACATCTTTTTTGATTGTAATAGAAGAAATGCTAAACAAACTTATTAGAGATAACAAATTAGTTTTCGTTTGTGGGGACTTAAATATTGATCTACTAGTAAATTCACCTGAAAAATATAAACTTCTCTCATTGTTTAGTTCTTTTAATTTAAAATGTATTTTTAATGAAGCAACAAGAATAACCCCCACTTCAGCTTCATGTATAGATAACATTTTTACTAACTCTAATATAAAAGACTCGTCCATAATTAGTGGCGTGAGATCTGACCATACTGGCCAACTCGTATCTTTCGAGCTAGTCAAAAAGTTTCAATTAGATTCAATTGTAGAGTTTAGACCGCTAACTAAAAATAAATTAAATAATTTTAATAATAATGTTCTTAGTAGTCTCTCAACAGCCAATTTTGATTCGCAAGACCCCAATGTAAACTATGGTACATTATTTTCTACAGTATGCCAAGAATTTAATAAGGCGTGTCCAGTTAGAAAAATTCAAATCAATAATAAATCCAAATTTAATGAATGGGCTACTGCTGGGATAAGAAAAAGCAGAGATACTTTATATCAGCTGTACCACGAAAAGTCTTTGTCGCCTGATCTTAACTTGCATAACCACGTTAGAATCTATTCAAAGATTTTTAAAAGAGTTTGCGCCCAAGCTAAATCTAAATCAATAAGTAAGATTATCGAAAATTCTAATAATAAAATAAAAGCTGTCTGGAAGGTGATAAACAAGGAAACTGGAAAGACAAACCAACGAAATCGGAATGAATTGTCATTAAAAATTGACAACAAAATCGTCTCAGATACGTCAAAAGTGGCCGAGACATTAGAAAACTTTTTCACTAATATCCCAATAGAAGTTACGAAATCTCTCCCTTCTTCATCTTTGTTAGCTGAATCATTTTTAAAACAATATTTCACTAAGGATATACCAACCTTTGAATTTAAGCGTATCTCTGTTGATACAATTATAAAAACATTCAAAAGACTTAACATAAAAAACACTGAAGACTTATGGGGTATATCTGTTAAGGTTCTCGGAGATATTATTGATTCAATTGCTCCTGTCTTAACGGGCATATTCAATCAATGTATAGACAGTGGTACATTCCCTGATTTAATGAAACATAGTAAAGTAGTACCAATTTTTAAATCAGGTAGTAAGAGTGATCCCTCTAATTATAGACCAATATCTGTGCTTCCAGCGTTGAGTAAAATCTATGAAAAAATCATGCTCGACTAGATGTTGTATCATTTTAATTCTAATAGGATTTTGCATAGTCATCAGTTTGGCTTCACGAAAGGAAGGTCAACGACGGATGCAGGAGTGAAACTCATCAGTCACATTTTGGAATCCTGGGAGAAATCCCAGGATGCTATTGGCATATTCTGTGACCTCTCTATAGCATTTGACTGTGTTGACCATAATACTCTGATCTGTAAATTACATCATTACGGAATTCGTGGGCGAGCTGCTGATCTTGTTTTTTCCTATTTATCTTATAGGCAGCAAAAAGTATCCATTAATTCATGAATCCCCAAGCGACACCCGGTGGCCGCGCATCTATTGTCTTACTATTGTGTCTCTAATTGACGGTATCTGAAGGGTTAATGGGGCGACGTCCTCGGGATCTTTAGTAAAGATGGGCGTGCCTCAGGGTTCAATTCTTGGCCCTTTCCTTTTTCTGGTTTATATTAATGACCTTCCTTACATGATGGCTAATTTATCCGATATAATTCTATTTGCTGATGACACCTCTCTTATTTTTAAAGTAGATAGAAAAGATGGGGATGTCTTGCATGTCAACGAAAGTCTGGCTGTTCTTTCGAAATGGTTCGCAGCTAATAATCTCCTATTAAATGCGAATAAAACTAAATGTATAAAGTTTTCATTACCGAATGTTCCTCAAGTTGGCGTCAGTCTAATTCTTGATGGCAAAAAACTTGATGTTATTGCGGACACTGTGTTCTTAGGTATAACTATCGATTCTAAACTACAGTGGGGCGCTCATATTAGAACTCTCTCGGGAAGATTAAGCTCAGCTGCATATGCAGTTAGAAAAATAAGGCAATTGACAGATGTAGCCACTGCTAGGTTAGTTTACTATGCTTATTTCCACAGTATTATGTCTTATGGCATTTTACTGTGGGGATCTGCAGCTGATGTAGACTCGATTTTCATATTGCAAAAGAGAGCTATCCGAGCTATTTATAGGATGAGTCCTCGCGAGTCCCTCAGAAATAAATTCAAAGAAATCGACATCCTGACTCTGCCTTCTCTTTATGTCTTAGAATGCATTTTGTATGTTCGTAAAAACTTAGGACTCTTTAAAATTAGAAGCGATATTCACAACAAAAATACGCGTAGTAAACACGAAATTGTATTGCCCAAATGGAGATTAGCTAAGACCAGCAAGTCATTCCTAGTAAACAGCATACGCTTTTACAACAAGCTGCCAAAGGTGGTAACTGAACTTAGTGAGGGAAAGTTCAAAACTCATATTAAGCGTGTCCTAACCAAAAAAGCATATTACAAGGTTAAAGACTATGTCGAAGACACGCTTGTTTGGCAATGACTGCCTCTGCACATGTGGCCCCCTGGTAAATCATTAATATTGTGTCTATTGACTGCTCCACCTTTGTTTTAATTTATATATATTTATTTTTCCTTTTTTTAACGCATTGCTTTTGCAATATTTTATTTTTTTATTTTTATTATTTAGACTTCAACTGCATTAAATTTGTTAGTAATTTAATATGTTAACAGTTGTAATTATTTAAAATTTTCCTGCTTTTTTATGTAGCCTCTTTTTGGAATGTGAATGTGAGAACACTGTATAATCCACAAACACTTAGATAACTTTCTATTACGACTTACTTTTTTTATTTTATTATGATTAATTTTGTGCTTTTGTGTACAGTGTTGACTGGTCTACACTGTTCTTACATAAATCAATGAATATTGTAATAAACACATTTTTTAAAAGAGTAACCATGGAGTTTCTTGCCGGTTCTACTCCATAGGAAACGACCAATTTGGAACCGTGCACTAGCTTCTGACGTTTTATAAGTGCCCATGTAGGCCTATGTGAAATAAAATATTTTGACTTTGACTTTGACTTTGACTTTGACCTTCAAACCAAGGCACGAGTTTCCTTTCGGATAACCCTGGCCCCGGTAGAATCCAAATGACATCCCCCGGAAAGGGTGTTAGTGTCAGACTCTTACTGACTAAAAAATTCATCCCGTTCCTTTATGCTTTTCATATTGGGACTGAGCTACCTTTCGGAGCTAACTCTGACCCCAGTAAGCGTCAGATGGTTGATTTATTTTAAAGGCAAATCATGATATGAACCCTCTGAGTAAAGCTAGAGGGAGTGTCAAACTGTCTGAAACCCACCTTTTTTTAAGGTGGGATAAATCATCACCTTTGCGTTTTAGGATCAAGAGTAAACTTTTACAAAAGTGGACCCATGGCCCTAGTAGGCTTCGGCCCTGTTTCGCCCTTATGGTTTTACTGACATCTCTTTGAAACGAGTGTGGCACGAGATTCTGCAGTGGCAAGCCGGGAAGGAGACTTGCCGCTTTGAGGGAGTCCATGCGATATCCTCGCACCGTCTGGATTGCCATGACCATGCCATGAGACGCGTTTAGCTTGGCCGCCGGTCACTTCCGCAGTGACGGCGCCCACCCGGCCATGGACCGCACGATGCCTGCGTAGAGCCTCCGGCAGGAAGCATCTGGACCTTCTTGATTGGGCAGGAGCCGCTCTAGTGCAGCCCCGGCCCGCTCCAGTTTGAGAGAACGTAACTCTAGGTCCAATCATTAATTTATTCGTTCTTTGCTATGAACCAAAGAACGAATAATTTGTTAATATGCTGCCTCCCAAGATACAGGTTTTTGCCTAGTTTGGGAGACAGCAGACTTTTGTTAAATAACTCGCGGGACTTTACTCTCTGTTCCGCCTACCTCCAAACTGGTGACCCCGACGTGAGTAGCCCACCAGACTATAACACCTGTCTGGTCGGAGAAACCTCCGTTGAAAAGGGAGGATCCTCGGACCAGACAGGTGTTATAGTCTGGTGGGCTACTGCCCGATAGTTGATTACGGGCGGTCGTATATATTCAAATCGCGCGGAGAACTTTGATTGGGCGATGCAGGATATCGTATTTTCTTCGTAGTTCTTATGTGGCGTCATAGATGTCGCTACAAACTGTTCCTGTTCTATTTACTAAGACTTGATCTATTGTTGTGTTCCAAATAAAATTATTAATATTAATCCACTCTAAGATCATTACGATGACTAAGATTAACGATAATTGCACCGTTAAATATTATATTAAATCAGATCACAGATTCCAACTTCGAAACAGCTCTCAACTTGCAAGCGAGTAAGTTACGTCCGTACAAGTTTGGAATCCAATTTGTTGCAGTGTCTAACCATAATGTACATACACGAGCATAATCAGCAAACGTTGATTTACCACAAAAACAAATAAAAAAATGCGAGTGAGTGGTAGGTGTTGTAAAAAATAGTTTACGATCTATTCTCAGACCTACTAAAGAACCATGGACAAAAATATATGAAGCGTGGGTTCCTCCACAAACAGAGACTAGATCACTACGAATAGACTTCTTACAGCAATAATTATAAAGATATAAACTCATTTCTGTAAATAGTTAAGGGGTTATTTTGAAGTGATCATTTGGATTCATAATAATGATCACTTTTATCGCATTTCGGAATGTAGTCTGACACTATCTCCCACTCCATCCAGGAGCGGGAGTTGTCATTGGATGATTTTTGCCCACGGTAAAAGAAAAACAGGGCTAAACCCTTCAAACGGAAATGCGCGCGGACGTAGTCGCGGGAAAAGTGCTAATTACTTATTTATGCAAAGTAAAATATCCTCTAAACGTAAAGTTTTACTGTACAATAAAAAAATAAGGGATAAAATAGTTTGTACTTACAAAAGAAATAAAGCAAATGATAGACACGCCTATCTTCAACGGTATACAGTAGCAGCATCTGTCAGGGTACCCAAGATTGTCGATGGGAGATCTGTACACTGGTTTGATATTTAAATCAATAGAACTCTCATATGAACGGGGTGGTGGAGGGGGTGGTGGGGGACATGCACATTCATTTTGTTGTTTACTGAAAAGACAAAATTAAACCGTTTACATTTTCTTTTTTACTGGACAATCATCAACTGGCTTATCCCATTTAGGCTGCTCGCCCACATCCGATAATCGGTAACCGATTTTTTGTAGGCGAAAAATAGAACACGCTGTTAGCAATAGTGCAACGCAGACGTCCTACAAAAAGTCGGTCAGAAATACAGAACAATTTACAAACATACAAAATCGGTCCAATTATCGGTCCTACAAAAAGTCTGACGTGGGCGAGCAGCGTTAGTAACAACTAGTTAACCCGTAGAACTTCGTACCGCCTAACAGTCAATGAAGGTAGTTCATTTACACTAATATAATAAAGAGGTAAAGTTTGTTTTTTTTTTTCAATTATTTTTTTTTGTAGGACCCTTAGGAGGTAATATCTGAAAAACTGGTCCGATTGCTAAGCTAAGCCAGTTTTTTGTATGCGTTTCTTTTTGTTTGTGTATAGTAAAGTAGGTTTATTTATTTTTGTTTTCGTTGTGTGTTGTATGAATATTGGAAGTTTTGTTGTACCTATGGACGCAAACGTCCGAAATAAACGTTTATTATTATTATAATACAGTTTATACTTACGGTTTTTTTTTAGTACGCATATGAATCACTTGTACAGGAACTCACGAAGTAATTTACTTTAAATTATTATAATAGCGTTCCATTCCGGTTGATTTAATAATTGTTTATTAATTTAATAATGTTGAAATTCAATGCATTCATTGTTTAATTATTATTTATACATTGGCTTTATCGATTGCAAATCTATTTTTACTTAAAACATACGATAAATTTTTAGTAACAATCAATGCATGGTTTATTTGACTTTCAGTGTTTTTTTAGATTTGTTACGATGACGTTTTCATTTTTTCAGAACCCACCAATGAAATTGACAAAGTAATGAATTTGTAAATCTTATCGAGGCAAAGAGGTTTTAACTATGGCCAAATTGAATTGATATATTCGAAAAAAACCTTAAAAAAAAACAAAAAGAAATTAAGTAATTTCACTTGATACGACAGTTCTGCTGTGATTGTATGAGGAGTTCCGTTCCATATCTTCAAAGTTTCAACAGTAACAATATTTCTATGAAACCAACTTGGAAGCATAACCTTTCAATCAAAAAAATAATTTTCAAAATCGTTCCACAATTGACCGAGATATCGGTGAACACACATAAAAAAAATCCATTCTGCTGAACATAGAGCCTCCTTTTTATGAAGTCAGTTAAAAAAATAATAGAATTTCATCAATGTTTATTAAACAGACCATTAAAACGTTAAATATAAGAAAAAACATTAAACAAAAATGCTATAGAATAATTTCTAAAGAATTTTCTCCAGTCGAATAACAATAAAATTAGGAAGTTTCTAGAAACTAAACAGTTTTATATGAGTTCTAGGTAAAAACCGCCTTTTCCAGCTACTCTCTCTTCTCAAGCTCAAGCAAGCTTAAGTCAACACGCTTGAAGATTTAAACTAAAAACTTGTATTTTCTGTCTAACCGCTAGATATTGCTAAACTAAGTTTTGCATACGCCTGAGTCTTGGAAATAAGACTTGTAGTTTAAAGTCTGAGCTAAGCCTGAAAAATGTATCGTTTATTTACTACTAGCTTTTGCCCGCAGCTTCACCCGCGTACATAAAATATAGCCTATATCACTCAGGAATAAAGCAGCTTTCTATGGGTGAAAAAATTTTCGCAATCAGACCAGCACTTTCAGAGATTACCTCCTACAAACAAAAAACAAACTTTACCTTTTTATTATATAGATTGTTACTGCCTACTGTCCATGAACGCATAACTTCATAGACGTGTATTATACGTTATTATACGCTTGGTCTTTGATTACTCACCAAACATTAGCCTGTACCATATTTCTATAAATTGAGTGACATTTTGGTATATGAACAAACTCTAATAACTTCGCTATTTATGAATATTATTACGTTTTTGGTAAATGTTTCGTAAAAAGTCATAGAACAAAAGTTGTTGTTTATGATGTTAGTAATACAGTCCTGCAAGGTTGTTGGTGTTTTACAAATAACCCTGTATAGTTCTGTCAATTTAACATTTAAGATTAGGTCATCAAATGGAGCTTGTTAAAAGCTTGTGAAGAATTTAAGTCAAAGTCATTAAAACAGCAACAGTTTTTTAATGGTTTCCTACCCTTAAAAAAAGGCCTTTGATATGAGCTGAACAAGATCGCACAGATATTGAAAGAGGTATGATAAAAGAAGATATTGCATTACAAAATATATGTGTGCTGTGTGGCCACTACACGCGAGTGGTACTCACTTGACCCGCATCGCGGCCCCGCCAAGTAGGGCTGTCACAGACTGATAAAAGGATATTTACATTTTACTGGAAAATTCCGCTTTATTTATCAACTGACTGCTTTTGTTACTTCTCTTTATTATTTTGAGAAGGGAATTCATCAATAGATTCTCCTGCTCTAAGTCCCCAATCGTAACAGTCCCGAGTTATGAGTTGTAGGTTGCGGGTTCAAACCCAGTCTAACGCATTACTTTGCGTAATTTATTTCATCACTGCTCTCAAAATGGTGAAAGAAAGCATCATAATCTTAGAACTAAAAATTCTAAGACATGTGACATCTAACAAGCTGCAATGGACTCACAATTTGGGTTACAGCCTTGGAGAGAAGGCCAGTGTCTCAGCGAGCAGAGGGAAAATTATAAGGTTAATTATGCTAAAGTTTTGTTTCTGTTTTAGTTAATAGCTAAGTTTATTCTATTCTATTCTATTCTATCCTATTCTATTCTATTCTATTCTATTCTATTCTATTCTATTCTATTCTATTCTATTCTATTCTATTCTATTCTATTCTATTCTATTCTATTCTATTCTATTCTATTCTATTCTATTCTATTCTATTCTATTCTATTCTATTCTATTCTATTTTATTCTATTCTATTCTATTCTATTCTATTCTATTCTATTCTATTCTATTCTATTCTAAATGCTCGTGGTGGAGTTAAAGAGAGTGTCAGACTTTTACTGTCTGAAACAAATACGATTTTCTTCAGTTGTTCTTTGTGTTCGACGGCAGCAGTGAATCTTTCGGATAGTCGCGCAACCCTGCGCCTGCACAGCTTGGCAGGTTCACTCACGTGAAACGGGGTTTTAATATCTTAAATGATCATAATAACCGGATCAAAAATCCAAATCCTGGCTCTGCTCTTCCTGTATGTCAAGATTGGTCCAAATCGATGATTTGCTAACATCAAAATAATTTTGCAGTAATCTGTAGTCGTTAACCATAGTTTTTTGTGGATAGATGACTAGTCCAAAGCTCAAGACCTGCAAATGGTATTTAGGATAGACTTTAGCTTAGCGCAAACAAAATGGATGGGTCCGAAAGACAAACGCAGACAAGGAATACCTCAAGAGAGATGTGCCCATGAGGTTATAAAAGTGGCCGGCCAGATATGACTGACAGAGGTAAAGGACAGAGAAAGTTGGCCAGCCTAGAGGAGGCCTTTATCCAAAGAGAGGTCTTTATTAAATAAAATTAATATAATATAATAATAAAAGCTGCGTTCGCGCGTGATAACGCCGGCGTCCGCATAGATTATAAAATATTGAGCGTTTTTTTACAGGGTATTTATCCATTTATCCAACAACGTAAATATAAGCAGTTCTTCCTAAAGTAGTTTGTAAATATCGAAAATAAGCAAACCTTTCCGTTATTTCTTATATAGTATACTCGTATATACCTATAGAGATTGACGAGGAAATAAACAGGCTTTCTTATTTATATATCTATTTTCGAAAGCTTATCAGGCTAGGCAGAAATTTGAAGCAAGAAAAAGAAGCAAATAGTTGGTAGACCTGAAAAAAATTCAATATATATAAGATACAATCCAACACTACCTACAAATAATATCAATAGGTTGTCGTATCTGATCTGCATTTCATAAAGAGGAAGTTTATTTTCTGTGTGTACGACATCAGCGTTTTATGGCTGTATTCTGATCATAACGGATATCCTAAATAGTTTGTATTCTATTTTCATAGTTACATAGAATTTTTGTGTAAATATTATTTTTTAAACTATCTTAAGCTATGGTCTACACCAGTGGTATGGTAAGATGGCATGGTATTTCATGAGAAAACTTATTTTTGTTGTCAAACAATTTAAAATTCATGTTTAAAAAAATTATGTTTGTTGTTTAAAGTTAAAGTTATCCAATATATAAGGTTCTGGTGCCTGTGGTACAATGTTTTTTACTAGTACAGTTACCAATGAAACTCCTTTTCTGTATTTACCACTTATTATTTGGTAAAACCATGTAGCACCGACTCCGATCAAGATCACTCGAAGTTGTAGACGGTTATGTTTACCTGGGACATACAATACAATACATTTGGGTAGATCCAACTTTGAGAAAGAGGTCAATCGTCGGATTTGTCTCGGCTGAGCAGCATTCGGGAAGCTGCGCGGTATCTTCTCATCCAACATACCACAGTATCTCAAGACGAAAGTCCTTTTTTTTACAATTATTACTGTTTTGACGTCGACATAGTCACCGGCCCACGCTGAAAACTATGCGTTCGGAATTATGCTTAGCGTTTCCTTAAAAAATGTTTATAATTTGTAAGTTAGTCCTAAGATGGTTAAATACAATGTTTTCTTTCTTTCTTTTAATCTTTCTTTTTTTAATTTCTTTCTATCTTTTCTTTCCAAGTTTATTTTTTATTTTTTGGAAAAGTTACTACTAATAAACTCATAACTGAACTTTCATTTATTTGTACGTGCCAACCCTACGCAAGCATCCTCACAAGTCGGACGTGTGAAGGGCTATGGTTGCCACTTCTTTGTTTTCTTTGGGTTCCGCCGTCTTTATAGAGTTTATAAATAGAAGGTTTTAACTTCCCGGATGTTGGGTTAACGCGTTTAGGTCGGCTTTTCACTCATATGGCACATACCCTCGTTTTATGTGAAGTATTTATTTTTAGAAGGTTTGTGTGCATAAAAGAAATCAGTAGGTATAAAACTGCTTTTCAGTATTAGAGGCTATGCTGCCCATCCTGCATTACCACCTGCAGTTTTCAGGATCTATACGAGGCTAACAATAGAGCCGTACAGGTTGCTAAATATTTTTCAGAAAAAGTATAGTTTGAGAGCATCGACACGAAAAGAACAAGAAGTATTAGAGGAAAACATCGCGTGAGGTAACACTGAGTGAGATTCCAGATACTTGGTTTTGGGCACGCTCGCACAACTATGGAATTACGGTGGTTGGTCCCTTCTTTGATGAGTAGCTGGTAAGACGTCACACCGTCCTCACCTTCCACATGACGCAGGTCCGAACTGGACGTGACAAGTTCGGTAGGTGCCAACATTGTGTGAACTGCACGGAAGACATGATATGGGATATGAGGAGTATACGGTGGAGGTGTACTCGACTTGGGCGGAGAACCGTCAAGTTCTCGTGGTGATCGGCGGCATCCGTCTCTCGCGCTGGGCCGTGGTACAGGCCATAGTCCAGCGTGAGGAGGAATGGCAGGCAGTCGCTTCCGCGTGCGAAACAGTGATCCTAGCAAAGAAGGCGGCCGCATGCGAAAAAATTAATCCTGTAACCATCCGAATTGAGCCCGAGTCATCGACGGAACATTGTTTGCACGCGCGCCTCAAAGTAATGTCAGCAAAACCATAGGGGCCCAGCAGGGCCGGTCTACTAGGGCCATGGGTTTCGCCTCTGAAAAGGGAAACGCAGGCTCCTGGAACCCGAGGCAAAGAAGGAACAAAGGAGTAGTGTTTAGCGAGTAAAAGTCTGACAAGGCCCTTCGTCAGTCATTAATCGTCCAATAGCATAGCATAGTCGGCCTTACAATGTTCCCACTGCTGGGACTCAGGCCTCCTCTCCAGGAGAGGGAATGGGCCGTCATCCACCACGTGGGCCATCGTCCAATGACTTTTAGTAAAAGAGAGGGACGATTAATGTGCATTAAATCTAAAAAGGCTTTTGCATAAAACCAGCACACTTAAAGACCTTCAACCAAAAATAACGAAGTAATTAACAAGCTTCTTAAAACAGCAATAAACAACCACTTAACTAAAGAGCAGGAAAATAAAAATAATCTTAATAAAAACTGGAGCCCATCTTTCTATTTTCTAGCAAATTATTAACAGTCACGCAAAGAAAAATGTAGTAAACGGACCACGATTTAATAGAGTGGAGCCATCTCTACTGCTAGCTTTTAAAAAATAAACAAAAAGAAAAATGGCCGCTAGGAAGGACGATAAATCTTCATTCAATGTGGATATAAAAGCTTGAGTAAAGAAAAATACAAACCCACTGTTTTAGTTTACTAAGCTGAAGAAAATTAGGTACAAGAAGTTAAAACATCAAAGTGTATATACGTTGTTTTAATCGGAAGCCTATTTTTTTTTTTTCGGTGGGTAAAAATCATCCAGATATCATGCCCTGCCCTTGAGCGGAGCGGAAGATAGAGTCAAACTTTTACTGACAAAAAAACCCACCCCGTTCTTTCGTTGCCTTTTACACCGGGCCCGAGCTTGCCTTTCAGAAATAGACTCTTGGCCCCAGTAGGCCCCTGCAGTTGCTGACAACTCTTTAAGGCGCGCGGGAACAGTACGTGAGTGACGACTTGGGCTCGGTCTAGACGGTTACCTGGCGGTCAGACAGCGAGGTACCCATTGCTAGCCGTCCGCATGGGAAGCCTTTACCAAACACAACTTGATGAAATGGTGCTTCATACACTATCACATGCTCAATGTGAATGCGGTGCTCCGAACATAAGCCTTACGTTTATCATCATCAATCATCATTTCAGCTGAAAGACGTCCACGGTTGGACATAGAGCTCCCCCTAGTGCCACCACAATAAACGGTCCTTTGCGTCTCGAATCAAAAAAAAAAAAAAAAAAAAAAAAAAAAAAAAAAAAAAAAAAATCCTTTCACCTGTCAACATCGTCCGCGATAATTTAAATCTGAATTAAATAATATTCAGTGTATTACTGGTTCAAAATAGTACAGTTCCAATAATCCAAGGACCGAAACACCCATAAAGAGTTTGTGAAAGTTTATATGAAGGATAATACAGAAGACGAAGTTTGTTTGTGAACATTGTAAACAGTGAGTAAAACTCGTTCATAAATAACAAATTCGTCGTGATTGTCATAATTAATTATAAACTTTACTTAAATCAATTCTCCAGACATACAGTGGTGCAAAACTGAGTGCATTTTATGTGATAACTTTTGAATTTGCAAAAAATGTAACGTTGCTACATTTAAATATCCACTTTGACCTTTGGACTTTTGTTACCATCGACAATACAGTAATATCTAATGCATGGAAACAAAGAAGTACTAAGTACTTATACGAGCGAATGAAATGACAGTGTTCATAACTCTGTTACACGAAACAAATTTTAAGTGGTATGAGTACACTACGCCCGTGCTATATTCATGATAATTGTTTTTGGTGTTACAAACGTAAAATACTTACCCGAAAACTGGGCAAAGATAAGACCTTGTTGGTACTTGCGTAATGAGTCTTTGAATGACTAAAATGGATATGGATAACATTACACAACGCGGAGCGCGGAAAATAGCCGTTTCACCAAATATTTCAATTGTGTCTACGCAGTCGGACTGTTCATCGAAATCATTTCCTGATCTATCAACGGGACTCGTATACAATAGCGAAATCGAAGATATGAAGGAGGAAATAGAAAGATTACAACTACAACTACAGGCTGCGCATGCTGAAATTGACACATTAAACCTGGAAAATACTGCCCTTAGAAAGAAGACTACAGAGCAAGACAATATTATCAAGAATCTAAAAACTATATGTACCGATACAGTAGGAAGTACAAAAAAGAGTACTACTAAGAGTAAACGTAAACACCTGCGAAAAACACTGGACAAAAGATACTTAGATGTTAGTTGTGTTGACTTGGGCCTGCCACTTGACAACGACGTCACAGCAAATGGTCCTACTACAAAAATATCAGGTTTTGCTACGACGTCAAATGATAAAAGCATAACTGAAAAAGAAATAGACCAATCTAACATACCTCAAAAAATCAAAAAGTTAAACAAGATTTGCATTTTGAGTAGCAACGATAAGAACAAAGTTCTACCCATAGCAGAAACTACATTTTCTGAAGAGTTCCAGTTGTGTCACTATCTAAAGCCAGGTGGAGGGACTATGCAGCTCTTGTCTGGAATACAATCAAAGTTAGCCGGTTTCACTATGAATGATTTTTGCATAATCCTTTTAGGCGAAGAAGACTTCAAAGCCACTCAAAATTATGTTGGTTTGATCCTGCAAATAAGACAAATATTACAAGATATTGAACATACTAATTTAATTGTTTGTTTGCCAACATTTATCTTTGGTAATTATGAATATAATGTAGGAATAGAGACCTTCAATAATTTACTATATCTTGACATTTTATCTCATGGACACGCACTTCTCTTAGATAGCAATTTAAATTTAAAAAATGACAATAGTATGTTTCTTAAATCAGGTGCAATTAACAACTTTGGACTTCGGACAATATTTAAAGACATATTGAATTTGATAATTGACATGCAAAGCTATACTAAACAATCAAGCGGAGGTGATGCTAGAAGCAACGAAAACGACACAGAGTTTAGTCAGTTTTTTCTTGACTAACCACCTATATGCAATGCATCAGAATATTGCAGGGTTACTTTCAAAAGCAGACTCTCTATCTGTCTGTTTGCGTGAATTATCAGATAAGGGTATTGAAGTCGATATCTTATGTATAACAGAACATTTTATGATGCAAGGTTATGAAAATCAATTATGTATAGATAATTATTGCTTGGCATCATGTTTTAGTAGAAAAGACAGTAAGAGAGGCGGATCATGTATACTCGTAAAGAACGGACACCGGTGGAGAGAATGGCCCAATATTTCGAAATTATCTTGTGTCGGTGTATTTGAATGCTGCGCCATCGAACTTATTAACCACAAAACCATTTTCGTATGTATTTATAGAGTTCCTAATGGAAATAATTTATCTCTATTTCTCGAAAAGTTGTCAACTCTGCTACAAATACTAACTAAAAAATCACATAAAATTGTTATAGCAGGAGATTTTAACATTGACATATTAAAAAGAAACAATAATGCAATTGAATTTGAAAATCTGCTATTAAACTTTAACTTAAAACTAGCACTTAATGAACCTACTAGAATGAAGAGCAAAACGTGCATAGACAATTTTGCGCATAATTTCAATAAGTCTTGCAAAACCTTAGTATTAGAATTTGCATTATCTGACCACACAGCGCAGCTTCTAAAATTCCCAGTCGAGAAAGTGTGCGCGATAGATAAGTGGCGTATAAATAGACGAGATTATAGTGAAGAAAACGTAATTAAATTTAAAAACCATTTAAGTTGTTTGACATTTATAGAAGTATATAATGCTAAAGATCCTAATACTGCTTATGGGGCTTTCTTAGATTTGTTTACATTACTTTATGATCTATGTTTTCCTCAAATCGGTATAACGGTGAACATTAAAAAAAAAGTAAATTGGATATCTCGTGGCATTAAGATTTGCAGCAAAAAAAAACGTCAACTACTTTGGCAGTATAGGACTAAGCCTGATCACACAAATAAAATGCGCTTTAAAAATTATACCAGGAGGTATAAAAAAATCATAAAGTTGACTCAACGCGCTCAAAATAATTATAAAATTTCTACTTCGAAAAACAAATCAAAAGCTACCTGGCAAATAATTAAACAAAATAAATTAAATTTACCTAAGCCCTCCATAGATAAAATCAAAATTAATAATAAAACTATCACGGAACCACAACACATAGCGGATCACTTTAACAACTATTTTATAGAAAAGATCCAGCCCATCGATAGTTCTGGAACTAGAGTAACGCAATATATTTCAAATAAAAGAGATTCTATGTTTATGAAACCTAGTACACCGGATGACGTTTTGAACATTATATCAAATCTCAAAAACACAAATAGTGTAGGCTACGATGGAATTGCTACAAATATATTGAAATCTGTAGGTAACATCGTATGCTCACCTTTAAGTTACATAATTAATTTGAGTATCAGTACAGGTGTATATCCAACAGCATTAAAAACATCTGTCGTTAAACCAGTGTTTAAGAAAGATAACAAAGAGTTGATGTCGAATTATAGACCGATATCGCTCATTCCTATAATTTCCAAAATTTTTGAAAAGTACATCTATAAACAACTTAACTCATATTTAGAACACAATAAAATCCTTTGCAATGAACAAAAAGGTTTCAGAGAAAAAAAAACTATTAATATGGCAATTTACGATTTTTTACACATAGTGATGACGAATATGGATCAAAATAAACCGGTTTGTAGTATTTTCTGTGATATGACTCAGGCGTTTGATTATGTTCAACACAATATTTTACTTAAAAAACTAGAAGCATACGGTATAAGAGGGAATGTACTGGGACTTTTCGAGTCATATCTTCAGAATAGAAAGCAAATAACGGAAGTCAATAGAGTAAACATTACTACTGGACTAGAAGAGTCACATCGGTCACAAGCACGTGAAGTTATGTATGGTGTTCCACAGGGAAGTGTGTTGGGACCTCCCCTGTTTACATTATATATTAACGACCTGCCTAAGTCCACAGTGCAGCCGATGAACCTTTTCGCCGATGATAGTGTTGTGACGATTGAGTGCAAAAATAAAAAGACATATAAATATGACATTAAAAATTCATTAATTGCAATAATAGAATGGCTTAATAATAATAACTTAAAGATAAATTTGAATAAAACTAAAATCATGCATTTTAGTCAACGCACTCCGACATTAACTAATAATCTTGACATAATTTATAATAATAATAATATTGACGAAGTTGAAACAACAAAATTTTTAGGATTAATTATTGACAAGAAATTGAACTGGAAAGCACATATTGAGAGCATAAGTAAGAAAATAAGTACCTCAGCTTTTGCTCTGTACTCACTGGCTTCAGTGGTTAGTATTCATGCTTTGCTCACTGCATACTACGGCCTAGTGGAGTCAATATTGAGATACGGCATTATCTTTTGGGGTAATTCGACTGACAGGGAGTTAATTTTTAAAACTCAAAAGAGATGCATAAGGGCGATGTTTAAACTTGAAACGACTCAGAGTTACAAGCCTTATTTTCAAAAATACCTTATTTTGACATTACCTTCTTTATTTATATTGGAAAATGCGATATTCGTAAGAAACAATCCAAATTTATTTTCTCGCATGGCAGATCGATTTCCTCGTAACAGACGTGACAATACTCAAATTTGTCAATATCAGCACAAAACTGCTCTTATGCGAAAAAGTGTCTTTTGCATGGCTCCAAAAGTCTATAATAAATTGCCAAAAAGCTGGAAGCAGCTAGGTGATATAGCCTTTAAAAAGAATGTTAAAAGTTTCCTAGCGGATAAAGCTTACTACAATTTAAATGAGTTTTTTAATGACAAATTATGAACTTTTGACATACTTATTCATTTTTATTTTATTTTTTTGCTAAATTCTTTTTTATTTAAGACATTTTATTATTAGTATTGTTTTTTCTTTTTAATAATAATAATAATCTTATTATTGGTTTGATTATAATTGACATTTATAATTATTAATTTGACATTGTAATTGACATTGTAATTGACATTGTAATTGACATTGTAATTGACATTGTAATTGACATTTATAATTATTAATTTGACATTATAATTGACATTTATAATTATTAATTTGACATTCTAGACGTATATTTTTATTTTTGACTTGTATCAGTATTTTATTTATGGTTAAATTTTTTTGATTTAATGACACGCTAGAATGATTTGATTATTTGTAGAAATATTTGCATGCCATTGTTCAAGGCAAACATGACGATTTATATTGTATTTTAACAACTCTTGCATGCTGACAATTTACTTTGTGATGTATGTACTGTACTCATGTTTGTGCAAATAAATGATTATCTTATCTTATCTTATCTTATCTTTATCCATCGGATATTCGCAACTCTCGCCAGGTCATCGGTCTACCTTGTGGGAAGCCTACGAGTACCATCGCTGCACCTTCCGGTAAGCGGTCGCCACTCCAAAACCTTTCAGCCTTAACGACCATCTTTTCTGTGAGCAGTGTGCCCTACCCATTGCCACTTAAGTTTGGTGATTCTTCGGATTATATCGGTAACCTTTGTTCTCTTGCGGATATCTTCATTCCTTATACGATCATGCAAGGAAACTCCAAAAATACCTCTTTCCATTGCCCTTTGGGTGACATTAAGGCTTCTAATGAGAACTATTGAAAGTGTTCACGTTTCAAAGCCTTGTGTCTTTGGCACACATTTCAAGAATCTGTTTCTTTCAATTCTATCGTCTAGCAAGACGAGAAAACACCATGCAGTTTCCCAAACGCTGCCCTGTCGAGCCATACGTTGGGATGCTCCGAATAATATAACAAATAAATAAATGCTTCCGATACCGTAGGTAAAGTAGTGGACGATGCGTATTCCATTAGTGAGCTGACCAGTGCTGATGTCTACCAGGGCAGCGATGTGATGGAAAAATTTACAGCGGCCCTGAAAGGGCAACTGAAAGAATAAAAGTGCTCCGTAGCGGCTCCCCGCGCGAGCGTCCGTCGCGGGGATTGGGCTCCGTTTTGCTACGTAATAATATATTAAGTTTTCCATCGACACGACTACATGCACACCGCTAAAGTTGAACTAGATAAACTACGCAGGTTATAATCCGTTTTCTGTGCCAGGGACCGTCGCTCACGACACACGCGCTTTGCCACGCGACTGATGCCCGTCGAGCACCATAAAATACTAATACTTCTGCTCGCTTCACCCAGAGCGAGATGATTTATTTGATAATTCCTACTAGAAGAAAAAGCTTCGAAAATCAGGACACTAAATTATCGTATTGTGGGTATTGTTAAAAGACAATAGCGGGCCCATTTTCTAGTAAAACTCACTAGACAGTGAAATCACTTCAAGCCTCATAGAAGTAGGGAATATTATTCAGTAGTTTCTTCAATTCTATTATGTTCAGATAGTTTTGATTTATAATATTGTACTTTAGTTGAGTCTCGGTAAGCGTGAATTTCATGGTTTCCTGCAAAACTAGTTACTTTCTGAGATTGTTTAGGAGATTACAAACACACAAATCATAGTAAATATTGTTAAGTACTTTTGAAAGCAGTGGTGGCCGATTGGTAATGACCCCGACTTAGGGGTTGTAAGTCACGGTTTCGAAACCAGCCAGGCGCATTACTTTGTGTAATTTATTTCATCACCACTGCTCTCAAAACGGTGAACGAAAACATCGTGAGGAAATTAGTATGTTCTAGAACCAACAATTCGAAGACATAATATGACATTCACCAACCCACACTGGGCCCGCGTGGTGGATTACGGTCCATTCCCTCTCCTAGAGAGGAGGCCTTAGTCCCAGCAGCGGGAACATTAAAAAGGATGATGATGAGGTACTTTTGTCTACGAGTACCTCCTGTTTTCTTGGTTTTATTTAGTTTCACCTGTCCCGATGTTTGTCTGTAATCAAATCTTGTAAATTAAATTTGACCTACTTCCCGGATACCGATTCAGCTGAAATTTTGCATGCATATGTAAATCAGATGACAATGCAAAATGATTATGACATCAAGCTGATCTGATGATGGAACCGGAAGGTGGCTATAGGAACTTGGTAGTTAAACGACACAACCCCATCGAGTTTGGGCTCGTATGATTCGTCTTGACGTGTGTATATAGGTATACCGAGCTATAGAAGCTTGCTAAAAACTAAAATATTTTCATTAACAGCTTGTTTTTAAGTCATGACTAAGCACTTAAAGACAATAAATAAATACTGATTAGGTACGAAGATTATGTACGCTGTAACTAAATTTATTATTACAAAAAGAAAACATCCTGGATTATTGGTTGAACAGGCCACATTCTAACAGCTGCTAGCCTCGAAAACAGCAATAAAGTCCTCCCACCTCCTGAGCAGCAGCTTTAAGCTTGTGGTTTTATAGAAATGGATTTCTCCGATAAAATAACCCTTTCACAATATGCATTCATAATAATTCCAAGGGTGACATTGAAGTGAGGCCGTTTCTGTGTAATTCTCGGCCTCGGAAGTTGCAACAGAGGCCATATTTGCTAGGCCACTACCTAATCCCGTATTTCCTGATGACAAAAATAGAAAATAAGCTTGCGATTTCTTTTCAAGTGTAGCGTAGTTTTCTACGTGCACCTCAGTAGGGTGCGTCTCATATCATATAAAGTTATTTGGTAACTTATTAAATATATTTCTAAATATTTCTTAAAAATAACCTTTACGAATATAAAGAACTTGCTGCTCCCAGCGGCTTCGCCCACGTGATAGTAGAAAATTATCCCAAGGAAACATATTTCCAGGATAAAAATCAGTATCTTATGTCCTATTCAAAGTCATGGTCTATCCGTGTACCAAGTTTCATCAAAATCGGTTTTGCCATTTAGGCGTAAAGACGTAACAAACAAACAATCAAACTCACTTTCGCTTTTATAATATTAGTAAGGATGGTATCTCATAAAGGAAACAGGGTCCAATCTAGCGGCGGGCAAGGCTTCAGAGAAAAGAATCTCCTAAATATACGAGCCAAATCCAGAAGCATCACTTTCTGAATCAAGCACTTGATCCAGTCGCCTGACGCGAGCTACCTAGGTGTTGGTTGAAATTTCTGGCTATTAAGCCATTGGCTGACATTGAAACATTATTATTATTTACTGGCCTGCAGGTCTAGTGGTTAGTGGCTCTGACTGCTATGCTGGAGGTTGTGGGTTCGATTTCCACCCAGGACAAATGTTTGTGTGATTAGCATCATCATTTGTTCTGTGTCTCGGTGTAATTTATCTATAATATGTATGTATTTAGAAATATATAAGTATGTTTACGGCGTTGTGATAGTTATGGAGTATAACTAAGCCATTGGCTGACACTGACCTATTATTATTATTAATAACGTTACGTCATACCTTGCCAAATATTATATCGGGCTACTCCAAGGCCTTAAGGATACAAACGAGGCCAAAGCTCCAAGGCCTTAAGGACCAAGTTTACTGGGTCACTTCCTTATTACTAGCCTCATTGGCCTTACGGACGACATATAATTGACTAGCTGCTCCCAGCGGCTTCGCCCGCGTGATAGCAGGAAATTATCCCAAGGGAACATACTTTCGGGATAAAAAGTGTCCTTTGTCCTATTCCAGGACATGGTCTATCCGTGTACCAAGTTACATCAAAATCGGTTTTGCCATTTAGGCGTGAAGACGTAACAAACAAACAAACCAACTCACTTTCGCTTTTATAATATTAGTAAGGATGGGTGTTTTCAATTGAGACGTTTTATGTCTATTACAACTACAACGCCGGTTACGGAAGGTCATTGTTATGTCATTGAATGGTTTTCCAACGTAAAAAAAAGGCTATGGAAGGTTATAGCGGGTATTAGGCGCCAGCAGATAGTTGGATGCAAATGCAAAATAACCCCTCAGTCGCTAACTATGTATTTTTGCCGACATAACATTATAACTTTGTGATTTTACAAGCTTTTATTTAATTTCACTTGTCCCGATGTTTGTCTGTCATCAAATCTTGTAAATTAAATTTGACCAACTTCCCGGTTACCGATTGAGCTGAAATTTTGAATGCATGGTAAATCAGATGACAATGCAAAATTATTATGACATGGAACTTATCTGATGATGGAACCGGAAGTTGGCTATAGGAACTTGGTAGTTAAACGACTAAACCCCATCGAATTTGGGCTGTATGATTCGTCTTGACGAGTATTAATTATGTAGGTATACCGAGCTATAAAAGCTTGCTATGAAAAAATGATTTTCGTTGAAAGCTTGTTTCATGATATAGTTATGAAATGTACATAGATTTATTTATTTATTAATTTAAAGCTTTATGCACAAGAGTTGTACAAAGGCGGATTTAATGCCTTAGGCATTATCTGCCAGTAGACCTTAGGGTGGTGCAGAAACATAACATGGCAGGTGCAACTTAATAAATGAGAAACAAAATAATACAAAAGTAAATACATACTTAGATACATACATATAAATAAACAAAGCTGTAGTGAAAAAAGAAATCAGTGCGATGATGATTCTACCAACATCTTGCAAATGTGCTCTCGTGCCTTCACCTAAAAATACTAGACACGTGTTTCGGGTTTCGCGAATACTAAACCTAATGTTGTTAGGTATAATTATGTAATTCATAACTGGGAGTTGCGCCTTTCGGTCAATTACCATTGCTAATTAATCAAATGGAGCAGAGTGAGGAGATTGGTCTGTTATTTAATTAGTACAGGATTTAAATGAGGTTTTACCCAACTGCGCCAGTTTGAGGATTATACGAGTATTATTCGAGTGTAAGTATGTATGTATGTAGACACAGATCCAATAAAACTTATAATTATACCTGTACATTTGCACTAGCTTCTGATGTTTTATAAGTGCCCATGTAGGCCTATGTGAAATAAAATATTTTGACTTTGACTTTGATTTATTTGAAATGAACTAGAGCTTTAACGGCTAATTTTTTGTGAGATAGATTTCAATGTCATTAGATTCATCTTATTTGTGAGAGTGGCACAATGCCAATTAAAATAGATATTTAAAAAAAATTGACTATCAGTCAATTATCAAAAAGTGTTCGAAGAGACGATTTTGATTGACTGGTAAATAATATTTTATTTAATATGGAATTCAATTGTGATTATAATCAAAAGCATTTATTTCAAATAGACCATTTGCAGGCACTTTTAAATAGTCAAATGTCGGTCAGTTCAAATAAAGTGAAGCCAAATTGCACGTTTCAAAGCGTAGATCTCTATAGAGAAGAACCTGCAAGAAACTCCATGGACACTCATTTAAATCATATTATGAGTTACATATTATCTTAGTTATATCATGTCTTGTTTCTTCTATTATGTGAATTGTGCTCACATAATAGAAGAAACTACTCTCTGTAAACTACTAACTCACACATAGTTAATAAAAAAATAAAATAAATTGAATTTAGCCATAAAATATACAGGTACAGAAGTCAATCTACATACAAAGCGTGCTCGATCAACGCACACATAGACACCACTCACAGTCACGATATCTCGGAGCCCCTCGGCTTGCTCGTCGAACAGTTCCGGCTCACACACTCATTAGTATGCGTCCACCGAGCGTAGGTATAAAAAGTGAAGTACATATTATGAGATTGTCTTCCGTACCTATCTATTTTAATTGCTTTTTGAACTTTGAAAATTATTAAAATTACATATACTGACTAATATTTCTGTACCAACCACAGGTGAAAATATGAGGAAGTTATTAGTGTATCCTGATTACCAGGTGTCTGGCAAATAAACTATTGTCCATATTATTTTGAGTTGCTGTTTACAGTTTAGTGCAACCCTTCAAGGTTGTATAAGTTTCGTAAACTTTAAATTATTACCATGCGGGAAATATAACCATGATACATAGTTTAGCAGCAAATCATTTAACCACTTCGCTATCCCTGACGTCTACCTGTTGAGAACACTATAACAAAACGTGCTCTAAAAATAAAGCCAAGGGCACTTGGCTATGAGGTCACAAGGGTTAGTCCTTTCATTACACAGATCACAGAGATATCTTAGCGGTCACTGCTAGAAACGGCATTATCAAACCCCTTTTTTTTGAGGTTATAAATCGTCAAATGAGGGATTTTTTTAATTATTAATAGTAATATACATATACACTTTAATTCATATGTACATGAAAAAAAACTTAAATACAAAAAAAAACTATTTATACTAAAATCTAACTATGTACATAAATATAATACAAATGACAAAGTACGCTCAGGCGTCAAAGTACTCCTCCACATCGCTGTCATCCGGAAATGTGCTCAGAAGACTGGCAGCATTGCCACGTTGAATGGCAATGCTAATTCTTTGCGCGAAAAATGAGCCAGTTCTCTGATTACGTAAAATATCGATCAGTCAGCGTGAAATATCCTTGAAAAGGAGACGCGCACTCGGACTCCATGCACCAAGCGTTTCGACCCCAAACGTCAAATTGTTCCTTTCGCTTTGGAAGAAGTAAAAGGAAAATTACACAAAGTAATGCGCCTAGCTGGGTTCGAACCCGCGACCTACACCAGTCGGGGTCATTACCACTCGGCCACCCCTGCTCTTCATGCTCCAGCTTCATTTACGGTCATGAATATTATAAACAATGCCATATCCAGTCACAGCCAGATTTTCAAGCTCTGTGTACCATTGTAATACCAGTGACGGATGACCAGTCCATTTGAAGGGTTAAGGAGATCCATTTCTCTTAGTTAAGACCTTGGGAGATAAACAGCTGATGTATCCTGTTGTGATGGAACTTGTCTGCGCTCTGCGGTAAGGAAGGATGCGAGGAAATGGGGGAGGAGGGGATGGTGTGTTTTGAAGATAGTAAAGACCTTGGGAGTCGTTAGGTGATGGACTAAAATGTTTGTTTGTTCCACACAAACAAATATTTTGTTTCTTCAGTTTAATAATAATTTCATTACAATAATTTCAGCGCATAAATTTGACAATATTTTTTTGTTTAATAAAGCTAAAAATATATTAACTATAAACCTCGCACGACTTATGCGAAGCTAACGATAGAGCGGTCCAGGTGGCTAAATATTGGTCGGACAAAATTTGACCCAGATTGACACGAAAGAAGAAAAAGAAGCTAAAAACGTCCGGACCGAGCCCAAGTCGACGGCGTGCACTGTTCCCACGCACCTTAAGGAATTGTCAGCAATAGCAGGGGCCCAGCTGGGTCGAAGCCTATTGGGGCCAGGGCCTAATTCCGGAACGGGTTAGGATTTTATTCAGTAAGAGTTTGACACTATCTCCCAAAGCGCGAACCTATCAACAATAAAAAAAAGTCTGACGTATCTTTGACAATGATGATAAATGATGATGATGATGATCTTTGACGTCGAAGGCCATCAGGTCAGCACGTCTGCTATTGAAGACGACGTCTTGACGAGAGAGTCAGATATATTTGTTGATAATTGTTATATTTCGTTTGCTTTTCTTCCAATTTTGATATTCTTGAATGATTTCCCACCTTCTTTTAGGCAACTGAAGAACACAGATGTGGCTTTAGTCAGTAAAAGTCTGACAAGCCCTCACGCTCTGACTTAGAACGGGAAAAATAATTGGACGACTTAACACCTTTTAAAACAAAAATTGTAACTCAATTTTCTAACTAGGGTGTTTAGGGATGTGGATTATTCCAGTTACACGAGGTATATGAAAAGTTGGGGTTGTAGGTGTTGTATTTGGAAAATTAAGTGTCAAGATTTATTGTTCTCAGAAATTAATTTTCAGGAACATTGAATAAGCTTTAGTAAGCTAAACTAATTAAATTACAAAATCACATTGATTAGCATTAATTTAAATGGCAACCTCCATTTTAGCTTCAACAATAATAAACGGCCTTGTCCGCGGCCATAGGCCTTACCCTTACCATGACGTGCTATCTGAGTCGTGCGAGCGAGAAAAAGGGATGGAGCTATACACCCCTATATTGTAATTAGTACAAAAATATCTATCTCAATACTCTATCCGTAGAGTAGTGGTGGCCCCAATTAAATTACGAGTTGTAGGTCATGGGTTTAAACCCAACCAGGAGCATTACTTTGTGTAATTTATTTCATCACCACTGCTCTCAAAACGGTGAAAAAAAAACCCTGAGGAAACCGACATGTCCTAGAACCAAAAATTCAAAGACATGTTACATTCCCCAACCCGCACTGGACTCGCATGGTGGATTACGGCCCATTCCCTCTCCTAGATAGGAGACCTGATTCTTAACAGTGGAACCGTTATAAGGCCGACTATGCTATGCACGGATGGAGCTATATATCATAATGTATAGCTCCATCCGTGTGATAGTTCAGCTTAGGTCGTAAATTGGATTGTAAGAGGTTGCTTTTCCAATCGCCTATCGTCAACATCGAACATGGTTTAAAAGTTTGTTACTTCATCTAAGCTATCCAACGCGATGTTTGACGAAAAGGCAACGCGAAAAAAGAGAGATACCGCCTGAAAACTCTGTTACCATTCGGTAATTCCGTGGTTTACTCGAATATTTTACAAACCTTGTTTCGGGAAATACGTGTATTTTTAAAACTCTTAAAAGTTTTTGAAAAAAATGTCGTCATTTAGAATCTTCATATTTGCAAGACTTCTGTTGTTACTTCTTTGACTTTTTAAAATTTTTGAGTAAATTATGAAGTGTCAAAGTTCATGCAAAATAGCAAATTTTCACTGGTTTAGTTTTACACTGTAAATTGATTCCAATAGAAGCCTATATAACATCCACAAGATACTGTGTTATCAAAAAGTCTAATGAAAAATGTGTTATAACGTCATAATCGCGTAAGAGCGGTTGTATGAAAAACAGTGAAAATATGTATGTCGAATTGCATCCCCCGTGGTAGGGCTTTTGGTCATAAATTCATGAGTAATGTCATCGGATATCGAGGTAAAAGATAATATATTCGTTATGATTCGGGCGTTTTCGGTTGTTATCGGCTTTATTCGGCATTTCGGCTGTCATTGAGAAATATTATTGATGGACGGAGTATGATTCCTGAGTTGTGTGGAACACTGTTTGGCACTCGTTGTAATACAAAGCGGAAAGTATTTCATTTCTCACCTCTTTCATCTTTTTTGTGGTATTACCTCTGTGTTTGCTAGAAGACAGTTGTCTTATCTCGTACCAACCCGGTGCTCTCACGGCTACAATATCCTAGATTTGTGTTCATAAAAGCTTGCGTAAATGAAAATTGAATAAATTTATTTTTGCTTCGCAATATTTTCAGTAAAGTATTCATCGATGCAAGCAATGTGTACTTATGGAGTTAATATTAATTACTTTTTGGGTGTTTTAGACGGATTACGAATGTGGGAAGTTATCAAGGTTGTTAAGGGTAAATGAAAATAAGAGAGGTTGTTTAATATCGGGCTAATATAACAAGCATCTTTTGGTACGCGGTCGCGACCCTAGAACCACAAAATGGATAGGTACAGAAGACAATCTCATGTATGTACTTCACTTTTTATACCTTCGCTCGGTGGACGCACACTAATGAGCGTTCGAGCCGGAACTGTTTGATGAGTGGACCGAGACGCTACCGAGATATCGTGTCCGTGAGCGGTGTCTATGTGTGTTAATTAATACAACAAATATACGAAATAAAATTATTTTATTTTACCTAGCGCCATGTTTTTGAAAACGGTCGCTATTGGCTGAATCGATTTAAACGTCACAAGTCTGTAAATACTATATGTCTGTCATTTGTCAAATACGGAAATAATACAACTTTATATGCTATTTTAACACGCTTTTTTATTACAAGCTTTTATTTAGTTTCACCTGTCCCGATGTTTGTCTGTAATCAAATCTTGTAAATTAAATTTGACCCACTTCCCGGTTACCGATTGAGCTGAAATTTTGCATGCATGTGTAAATCAGATGACAATGCAAAATTATTAAGACAAGAAGCTGACCTGATTGTGGAACCGGAAGGTGGCTATAGGAATTTGGTAGTTAAACGACAGAACCCCATCGAATTTGGGCTCGTATAATTCGTCTTGACGAGTATTAATTATATAGGTATACCATGTTATAATAATATATAGGCTTGCTATGAAAAAATGATTTCATTAAAAGCTTGTTTAGTGTTAACATTTACAAGAATTGAAATAAAACACTTTTTCCGGACTCTCACAATACTTAATGATACAAAATTCTATTGACACAGTTTTGTCATAATGAACAACGAAAAGTTGGTAAAACCAATTTACTGGTCGAAGAAATGATTAACAAAATAATTACGTGGTGGAGGTCTTTCTAGTTTCTTGGTAATTATACATAATTGTAAGGTTGAAGAAGTTTGTAAAACTTGGAAGGATTTCAGAAGAATTAGCTTTTAGTTAAATGATATAATAAAATGGTGAAGAAGCATTATTTATCACTTTAATTTTTTTTCTCCTTTGTCTATTGTGTTAGTGCTTTGTTTAATGTTACATGTTGTATATGTATCCGAATTTGAAACCGGTATAATATTATTCCTATACTCATATCCGTATCTACTATCTAGATCCGAAATATCATAGCCATAACATATCTTAATTGTACTTACAAAATAGAAGGACCACAACCACAATTAATATTAATTACACGTTTGAAGCCGGTGATATATTTTCTCTCCAAATAGATTGTTCCCAAGGTTAAATAATTAAAATAACCTTGAAATATCTAATAATAGCGTTTGTATTCAAATTTGACAACGATTTTCAATTCGTTTATTTAGAAACGCTTACAAATCACGCAATCGAATTTAGGTCGCGGGTTCAAACCCAGCCAGGCGTATTACTTTGTGTAATTTATTTTATCACCACTGCTCTCAAAACGGTGAACGAAAACATCGTGAGGAAACCGGCATGTGCTAGAACCAAAAATTTGAAAACATGTGCCTTCCACCAACCAGCACTGGGCCCGCGTGGTGACTTACTTACTGACTAAAAAGTTAGTAAGAGTCTGACAATACCTCCCGCTCCGCCCAAGACCGTAGGTTGTTATTTCATGATTTTCCCAACATAAAAAAAAACCTTCATCCTGCTACAACATTCAAAGTTCATTTCAATCTTCTCACTGTTTTTATTTGAAGTTGGTAAATATTTTTAATTTTCAAAGCATAAGCATTTGAAGCAGAAAATAAAAAAAAAACAAACGTTAATTATTATTTATCTAAATTATAATTTTGAAGGGGCGCAAAAAGTTCCCAAACAAAAAAGGCCGGAGGTCTTAAAGACGGAAATAAAAATCTTATGAAACATTAAAACTCCTAAGAAAAGTCGAATAAAACAACTGAGAAGGGACTTCTTTGTACTTTCCATTATTCTAATTTTTATTTTGGGTGTCGTGTAGTAAAGACACCATAATTTTTCGTTGTTATGAGTGCCTTGAGATTTCGTTTATTTATTTTTATAGGGCGTTTTACATAAACGATGTGTCGTATATAACACGACACGACGATTGACATAGCACGAAGAATCGTCCAATTCTTCCTCGTCTCGTGTCGATTCGACTCAAATTTTATCCGACCAATATTTAGCCCTGGACAGTTCTGTCGTTGGCTTTGTTTAAGTCATGGAGGGTGCATGTAGTTGTGCATGCAGGGCAGGAAAGGAGGTGACACATATCCTGCGAAGGAGTTCCACACCGGTACTGAATTTGCAATGGGCCAAGAAAACCCCATTTTGCCAGATTATCTCTGCAGCGGCCAACCTGAGTCCGCAGTCAGTTCAGAGATTCCCAGATTGGTCTAGACAGATCCGTCCACCGCAGACGTGAGCTTGCGGACGGCGAGCTATGGGTAGCAAGCTGTCTGACCGTCCGGTAACTGTCCGGACCTAGCCCAAGTCGTTAACAGCGCGCACTGTTCCCGCGCGCCTGAAGGAGTTGTCAGTAACAGCAGGGGCCCAGCCGGGTCGAAGCCTACTGGAGCCAGGGTTATCCGAAAGGGAGCTCGAGCCCCGGTAGTAAGGCATGAAGGAACGGGATAGGTTTTTAGTCAGTAAGAGTCTGACAATATCTCCCACCCAAGAGCGAGGGTTGTCATTGGATGATTTTTGCCCACCGAAAAAAAAAACACAATTAGTGTATGTTGTTCATCGGAATTCAATATTTTTTCGCATCAAAGAATGTCAAAAGAGCAGAATTCTCTTTGTACACATATTTTCCGTTTTTCTTTTTGGCAGAATGTTTTCAAATGAAATTCAGTAGCTGTTTTAATTGTTCGCTAATTGATTTCCAGTGAATATTTGCCATTCAGCGTGGCAACGCCGCCAGTCTTTTAGGTACATTACCAGTCGACAGCGATGCGGAAGAATTTTTCGACGCCTTACTTTAATTTGTTTTTTTTTAGTTGTTTAGGGCTTTCATTTTTAATTATGACGTAAAATTGGTGTACCTAGTTTTGTGTTTCAAATGTGTACACAACGTAGGGGATAGACGATAGTACATTTTAATAGCAGTGGAGTAAGTTTGTCATTGCGACTGAGGCGAAATTCAAATTTCTACGTGTATCAAACGACGTTTTTCATTGACCGGAGAAAATTGTGTTGGCGGCGAGCTCGCGCTTTTCCGCACTAGTGCAGAAAATGAATTGAAAATGACTTTTACTTTGTTCTGACCATGTGACTGAGCGTTGAGATGACGTCAGAACAAATGAATCGGAGGCGTGGCCGACTCATGGTGATCGACGAAAAAGAAACAAAACGGTCGTAACTTGGCTAGGGAGGCAGTTGCGTCTGTTGACAGCAGTGGTTGGGTTTGTCGACGGAACCAACTTCAACTGAAAGTGCTGCTTAACCTTAAAGTAGTGTAACGTGAAACTGCGCAGTACCTGACTGCGACACGTTTAAGAAAGAACATGGCGCATACGTAAAAATTAAACCAATAACAATATCGACTTATAGTAGCACGTAAGTAGCATATCGACGATGAAGTGACAAGAAATCCTAAGTGACATTTTTGGGATTTTATTTTTTTTACGTAAATAGACTTTAAATAATCGTTTGCGTGAGCTGGCAAAAGCAGCTAATTTTATATCTTATTTTTTAACGAGTTGACTATAACTGACAATAACTATTAAGCAAGTATGCATCCAATTTGCTGACGAGATCACCTAATGAACTAACACAATAACAAAATTATGTTCTGGTAGATAAAGGTTCTTGTCACTTCATCGTCGATATGCGACACTTCCGCGCAAAACGGCCAGAGCTCAGCAAAATGCTGGGGCTCGTGTAAGACAGAGCCACAGCGCTGATTTTTAGCACCAGCCGTCGTCGTTGACGGTGAGACGCTGCGCTGATCGGTCAGCAAGGATTACATGTTATATCATACTAGCTGCTCCCAGCGGCTTCGCCCGCGTGATAGCAGAAAATTATCCCAAGGGAACATACTTCCGGGATAAAAAGTATTCCATGTCCTATTCCAGGACATGGTCTATTCAGGTACCAAGTTTCATCAAAATCGGTTTTGCCATTTAGGCGTGAAGACGTAACAAACATACAAACAAACTCACTTTTGCTTTTATAATATTAGTAAGGACTTACAATCAATGAATAAATAAATAACAATAAACAATTGTACGACTATAATAATTGACCCAGCTGGGCCCCTCCTGTTGCTGACAACTCCTTGAGGCGCGCAGGAACAGTGCGTCTTGGGCTCGGTCCGGACAGTTACCGGACAGTCGGACAGCGAGCTACCCATGGCTTGCCGTCTGCGAGCCCGCGTCTAAGGTGGCCGAAAATCACCACTCCTCCTCGCTCCGGAACATGCCTCAAACAAGGCCCGGCGCGAGAGGTCTACGCCACCGATCGCCCCCACGAGGGCGCGGCGATGCTCCGCTCGAGCAGGGCATACCTCGACTGTGTGCTCCACCGTGTCCTCCGGGCGTTCCGCAAAGTGGCGACACCCGGGCGTCTCTTCCGCTTGAATCCGGTACAGGAACCTCCCGAACGTGCCATGTCCGGTGAGGACCTGCGTCATGCGGAAGGTAAAGACGCCGTGAGGTCTTTCCAGCCACGCCTCAAAGAGGGGACTTACCGCCATAAAATAATCGACCAGTACAATGTTTGTTTGCCAATTTGTGTTATGTTGTTTTTATTCATTTTTATTTTTGTAGCCCTTAACGTTTAATATAGCATAGTCAGCCTTTTAATGTTCCCACTGTTGGGACTCGGGCCTCCTCTCTAGGAGAGGAAATGGGCTATAATCCACCACGCGAGCCCAGTGCGGATTGGTGGATGTCACATGTCTTCAAATTTTTGGTTCTAGGACATGCCGGTTTCCTCACGATGTTTTCCTTCACCGTTTTTAGAGCAGTAGTGATGAAATACCTAGCTGGGTTTGAACCCCCGACTTACAACTCGTAAGTCGGGGCCATTACCACTCGGCTACCACTGCTCTCAATACATTTGCATTCGAATGAAAAACGAAGTGACTGTACAATCAATAGCTAAATTATTTTTGACTAAATGCACAAACCACGCAAAGTCAAAGCTGAAGAAAGTCAAAGCTGTATTTAATAAGTAAAAAAAACTGTCTCGCACTCTGAAGAAGACACTCAACAGAAGAAGAGATAAATGAAACGATTTCCCATCTCAAAAAAATTGTAGCCACAAAAAGAAATCCCACCAAAACATATACCAACTTACAGAAAAAACAATCACACACGTGCCTTAACAAAAACTGCATCGTGTATTTGGGTTCCGAGAAAGTAGACTGCACTATTAGACCGCATTCACACAAGCGGTTATGGGCGAAACTGCGCTATCTATACACCCTATTTTACAAGCTTTTATTTAGTTTTACCTGTCCCGATGTTTGTCTGTAATCAAATATTGCAAATTAAATTTGATCCACTTCCCGGTTACCGATTGAGCAAAAATTTTGCACGCATGTGTAAATCAGATGACGATGCGATATTATTATGACATGGAACTGATCTGATGATGGAACCGGAAGGTGGCTTGGTAGTAAAACGACACCACCCTATCGAGTTTGGGCTCGTATGATTCGTCGTGACAAGTATTAATTATATAGGTATTATATCGGGCTATAAAAGCTTGATATGAAAAAAAAAATTCATTAAAAACTTGTTTTATTACGACCAAAAAAAAAAATGGGGCTCTCTGCGTATAAAAAAACGAAATACCAAAATCATCCACTAAAAGTCATAATTAGGAAATTCAAAATAAAACAATTACTACAAGAAAATACTTAGTGTAGTATTTTTCCATTTTAATCGTCATTTATTCATTCATAAATCATAAATAAATTGAATGACATTTAAACAAACGCTGCAACCTTTGCTGTTTATTTATTTTTATTTAAAGCTTTATGCACAGATTTGTACAAAGGCGGACGTAATGCCTTAGGCATTATCTGCCAGTCGACCTTAGGGTGGTGCAGAAACATAACATGGCAGGTGCAACTTAAAAGATGAGAAACAAATACAATAGTAAATACATACTTAGATACATACATAAAAATAAACAAAGCTATAGTGAAAAAAGAAATCAGTGCGATGATGATTCTACCAACATCTTGCGAATATGCTCTCGTGCCTTTACCTTAAAAGAAATAAAAAATATTTATTGAGACTTTACTTAAATAGAAAGAAAGATAACAAGTCCTTTTCGAATAAACCCTTTAAGTGTTTGTACTAATTAAAAATTAGTGAAATAAAGTCCTAATGATTTCACTTACTAATCAACAGGTACAGGACAAACTCTTGGGAATTGACAGCTGACATTTCCCAAAGATTTTGTCTTTGATATGAGTACTAGGAACAAGGAAGAAAATTGCGAAATTTTGCCCTTAGGAAACGGGTAGCAAAGTTTAAGAACAATATTGGTTTGTGGTCGAATCTACTGAAGACTAAATCTAACTGTCAGCATTTTCTGAAATTGCGCGAGTGAAGCCGCAGGCGAAAGATAGTGAGCAATAAATTCACTGCAGGCAGTCTTTCGCTACGGTCTCCAGTTAGTCTCGCGTCGTGCCGAGCGACGGTCGCATGTCTACAACGGTCCTTATTCGCGCTCCAAATTTAAAAGTGATCCTTTGTGTGAAATACGTGCTTGATATATTATTTTTTGTTTTTAAATGTGAATGTGTGAAGGTTTTTAAGTGAATGGGATTTTTTTATTTTTTATTAAAGTGGTAAGTTTGAATTTTATTATTGGTAAAAGTTTTTTTTTTCAGCGAGAATTTTGTGTATTTATTATTCAGGACGACTTAAGTTTTTATTTTAGGAAAATGTTTTTTTTTAACAAAAAAATATTCAGATATTGGTAAAAAAAATTTTCATTGAGAATTTTCTGTAATTATTATTCAGGATGACTAAAAGTTATAAGTAATATTTTAGGAAAGTTGTTTTTAAAAAAAATGTATAATATATTCGGGTTGGTATTTATTTAAAAATATATTTATAAATTAATGTTTAAATTTTCAATCGCATCAAGTGTGTCGGTTAAGAGAGTCAAGATAACAGAAACATCTTACTGATGGTGGCACAATTATGTGCTGGACCATTAATTTCCTTCAAAATGGTTGAGCTGAATCATACAAGTGCACATGTTATGTTCAAGAACGGCTTTGTTGGGACTGGTCATCTTCCAACTGCCATGGTTTTATTATTTACTCAGTCCTTTTTCACTTTCACGTTTTTCGACATCGTTAGGTCAATGTAACTATTTTCTGATTTAAATGGACATCCATGACGTTTCATGTAGATACGGTTTTATTTCCATATAAGGAATTAAACTTCTTTTTAATTTACTAACTGACCTCGACAATTCAAAAGTGTCTGTAAATGGGTTATTTGAAATTAACTTTTAATTTACCTACTTATTAATAAAAAAGATACAAATTTTTACCTTTGCGCAGATTTTTTTTATTATAATAGTTCCGCGCTTGACCACTATCTCACCTGATGGTAAGCAATGATGTGATCAACGGTGGAGCACGCTTGCCTAGAAGTAACTTATTCACTCTTGCCTTTTATATAATAATAATTTTTTTTTTTTAAACCATTGTTACAAATAAAACTATTCGCTGGCTTCAGTAATGTAATATACAGTGGGCAAATATGATTTTTTAATTCATTTTCTAAAACCTTTATTATATAACGGACCGTAAGAACCGTTACCCTCATAATTAATATCATGCGATGGTCATTGTGTTATTTACTTTGAACAAATAACATGAGATGGGTCTAAACAAAACCGCGCTGTTTACCGAGACACAATTAGTTTTTGAGTATCATTCGAAAGCATTACAAATATAAAGGCAGTAGAATACAAAAAATCAAAATATTTTTTAAGAAATTTATTTATTTAATAAAACTTCACACTACACAAAGGTACAAATGCGTACTTCAGATACCGTCAATTAGAGACACAAAAGAAAGACAATGACAGCTGACAATGAACGCCGGCGTCCGCTTGGGGTTTAATCAACTAATGCTTTAGGCATTCACGACTAGTCAACCTAGGGTGGGGAAGAGAAAATATTGCAGGTGCATTAAAATATAAAAGATTATTTTATTTATTTATTAGGCTTTTCAATAATAAGTACGCTACGACTTGACTTTAAGCGCCTCATCACTTATAGAAAAGCACAGCATGCACTACATTATGCGCAGGTAACAACATAGCTAATTGATTATAAGAACAATGCAGAGTTTGGAGAAAAATATTAACAGAATGAAATAAAATGGTCTGGTCTAAATGGTTCATATGTAATAGATAAAATTAGGTTGCACCGAATTAATTAAATTAGAATAAATTATGTTAAGTTTGATCACAAAGATAAGGGTTTAAAAGCCACAACAATCCCAATATATATATCACAATATAAGATCTATCACGTAGTACTAAAATGAATTAGAGTTTCCATGTGTGAAGCAACCCTGCATTCAAACTACACTCATGTTTGGTTTTTAAATTACATGAACAAACAGGACTTATAGGAACAGAAATTAATTAATTATTTATTTATTGACCTATCAACAATTGTTACACATTGCATTCAAAATGTACTTGTTCTTATACAAACCAAGTGTAGATATAAATCACGATATATACAGCATATATTACATAAACAATCCTACTAATATTATAAATGCGGAAGTTTGTATGAATGGATGGATGGATGTTAAATGTTTGTTACTCTTTCACGCAAAAACTACCGAACGGATCTCGATGAAACTTGGTACACGAGTAGACCATATCCCAGAATAACACATTGGATACTTTTTATCCTGGGATTATGTACGCGGGTGAAGCCGCGGGCAAGAGCTAGTATCTAATAAAAATATTTTACAAATAAAATACAACACTTTGAGTTACATTGTTACAAAGATTGGCTAGTAGTAGATCATTTTAGGTGGACTTGGCGATTATGTATCTCTTTAGCATCATCATCTGCCTGCCCTTGTTCCGATTTACTTGGGGTCAGTGCAACCCGTTTTTTTCTTCCATTTTGTTCTGTCACTCGTCACGCTATCACTAACGTTACTTCCTTTTCTTTCATATCACTTCTCACACAATCCATCCATCTTTTCTTTGGCCTTTCTCTGCCTCTCCATCCATTTACTTGTAAACTCATAACTCTTTTAGCAACATGCGTTTCAACCCTCCTCTATGACATGACCATACCAAAACATTATTCAATGAATTTAACCCTTCAGATACCGTCAATTAGAGACACAATAGTAAGACAATAGTTGCGCGGCCACCGGTGGTCGCTTGGGGATTCATGAATTAAGTCAAACTCGAATTTTATTTATTTCTTGTCTTGTATTCGTCATGAATGATCTCAGTAACGATAAATTGTAAAGTGGTATTATATTAACGTAATAGTATTTATTAGTACAAAAATAATCTATATAAGCAAGGTAGAAACTCTATACAAGGTGTAACGTTAAATGCGCAAAACCTGAAATTAGTTTGATCCAAACCAAAAATTCAAATCAAATCAAATCATTTATTTGATTTGATTTGATTCAAAGACATGTGACATCTACTAACCCGCACCGGATTACTGCCCATGCCCTCTTCTGGAGAGAAGTCCTGAGTCTCAGCAGTCTGAACATTATAAGAATTATGCTAGGTTTGTATTGTTGTGAAAGCATCTACATCTCATCTGTGATCCGATCCAGACTAAGCGTTTCACATCGTCGTTAATACCGCGTACATCGAAGGACTTGAACAATTTGCTCGCTGCGTTTTCCTGTCCAACTATAATTTAGCTGTCTTCATGGCTAGAGTGAATAGGCTCTTAATAAACTAGTGCGCCTCACTATCAACGATTGCGTCACTATTTACCATCAAGTGGAATCGCAGTCAAGTACTGATTTATATTAATAAAATAAAACAATCTTCGTAACACTCAAAGATTACCTTTAGTTTATACGTTTCCTGGGTCAAAATAACTACATTTTATTTAGTCCGTATTTTAGATTATAAAAAAAATATTGGACAAGTATTTTTTCTTTTTTCGATTAAACAAAAAATAACAAAGATATTATAACCTATTAAAGTTACGTGTGACGTCACTCCGTGCGAAAAAACAGCACGGCGCGTGACGTTACACGTAACTTTAATGGGCTATATCTTTGTGATTTTTAGTTTAATTTACAAATAAAAAAATATGTGTCCCTTATTTTTGAATAATCTAAAAGACGAACTAATTACATTTTTTACGGCAACTAGCCTATTTTACTTGGTTCAAATTTTGTAATTATTGCTTGAACATTGAAACAAGATGTCGTACTTGAATCGTATACTAGTTGCTGATGTTTCGTAAGTGCCCATTTAGGTTTATGTGAACTAATATTGTGTGGGGCTGATGTACGTGTCATGCCCGTGAATGGGTGCCATCGGTTGAGAATGGTCATCTCTTAGCTGTCAGTGACTTAACACAGTTTCTATTTTTAATTGTTTTTTTTTTATTATTACTTATCTATCTACATTGTGCTCACATATTAGAAGTGACAAGAAATATGTAAACAAGATCTATGTAACTTATTATATGATTTAAAAGATTGTCCATGGAGTTTCTTGCACGTTCTTCTCCATAGAGATCTACGCTTTGGAACGTTCAATTTAGCTACACTTTTCTGGACTGACCGACATTTGACTATTCAAAAGTGCCTGCAAATGGTATATTTGAAATAAATGTTTTTGGTTTGATTTGATAGAGATCTACGCTTGGGAACGTGCAATTTAGCTTCACTTTTCTTGGTCTGACCGACGTTTGACTATTGAAAAGTGCCTGCAAATGGTGTATTTGAAATAAATGTTTTTGATTTCATTTAAAGTTGAGTTATTTTAAATTATTAATTTATGTCTGTGCTAGCGGTCCCGACAGATGTTGTCCTGCCCGAAAACTGGCTTTGAGTCATAAAAAAAAATTGAGAACTCGATTGCAGTACCACGTACTGGGTCCAATTATATTTTTAAACCATCCACTCATTTAATATTCACAAAAAGTTTTTGACAATTCAGAAGGGCTGTAAATGGCTTGCTTAAAATGAATGCTCTGATTGATAGACTGTTTCAATAAAGTTATTCACAAATTGATACCTAGTGGCTATTTTTAAGTTAAATTGGTAATGCATATATTGGTTGTGCCAGATGAATTACTTTGTGTAATTTATTTCATCACCACTGCTCTCAAAACGGTAAAGGAAAACATCGTAAGGAAACCGGCATGTCCTAGAACCAAAAATTCGAAGACATGTGAGTTGTGACATTCACCAACTCGCACTGGGCTGCGTGGCGGATTACGGCCCATTCCCTCTACTAGAGAGGAAGCCTGAGTCCCAGCAGTAGGAACATTAAAAAAAAAAGGATGATGATGATGATATATTGGTAGTAAACACTGCATGAAAATATGTTACTTACCTTAACTTTAAAAAAAAATGACCTCTCCAACTCCAGGGTGGGGCGGGAGGGCGTGTTACAATTTGTGCATGCAGACATATTCGCACAAACTTTCCCTTTTATTAGCGTGATACCTTTATTCTGTATTGAATATATAAATAGGATCGTAAACGTACTCTTTCACTGTATTTAAGCATATTCAAAAATTGTGTAAAATTAAACGCCTATTCAGATAACAATGGAGCTGATTGTTTGTCCTGTTATCAGAGACAATAGACCATATTCTAGCTTAATTTGATAACATTTATATTCTGAATGAGGTTATTTGTTAAATGTTCATCTCTTGTTAAAGTTCCGTAACACTAGCTACTGCGAGCGGCTTTGCTCGAGTAAAAGTAGAAAGTAAAATTAATTAAATTTTTATATATGAAAGCGAAATACTACTCATTGATTAATCACAAAATCTCAGAAAATAGACGGGGAAAATCATCTTTGACGAAACCCGCTCTTGGGTGGAGCGGGAGACAGTGTCAGACTCTTACTGACTAAAAACCCCGCGCCGTTCCTTCTAGCCTTCATACCGGGGCACGAGCTCCCTTTCGGACAACCCTGTCCCCAGTAGGCTTCGACCCAGCTGAGCCCCTCCTGCTGCTGACAACTCCTTGAGGCGCGCGGGAACAGTGCGCGCCGTCGACGTCTTGGACTCGGTCCATTACCGGACGATCGGACAGCGAGCTACCCATAGCTCGCCGTCCGCGAGCCCGCGTCTACGGTGGCCGGAAATCGGGATCGGAATCCCGGCGACGGCGGCGAGGGCACCGTTGCCTGATGCGGTCGGCCTCCTCCTTTGCAAGCATTACTGCTTCGCAGAAGGAGGCGACCGCCTGCCATTCCTCCTCGCTCCAGACCATGGCCTCGACCAGGGCCCGGCGCGAGAGGTCTCCGCCGCCGATCGCCCCCACGAGGGCACGGCGATGCTCCGCCCAGGCAGGGCACACCTCGACGGTGTGCTCCACCGTGTCCTCCGGGCGTTGCGCACAGTGGCAACACCCGGGCGTCTCTTCCGCTTGAATCCGATGCAGGAACCTCCCGAACTTGCCATGTCCGGTGAGCACCTGCGTCATGCGGAAGGTAAGGACGCCGTGAGATCTTTCCAGCCACGCCTCCAAGAGGGGACTTACCGCCATAATCGTGGCGTGCCCAACCTTTCCTGTGCTTCACGCATCCTTCGAATTCCCGCAACCCTACGTTGTTGAAGACTTTCTAACGAGGCGTCTTCCGGCACGGCGTTGCCACTACAGAACTTTTCACTACCTGTGTATCTTTTTCTCCCCTGTCAAATCCATCCAAAAAATACTTTTAGCGATAAGACCACCTTTTGTGACACCCTATTAATTTTGAGTTATTATTGTAATTTTATTTTTGCTTTACATTTTAGAACAAATCTATTTATCTATCTTCCAACATTTTAGAGCGCATTTACGAGTTGTGGGACATATTGGACAATTTGACGGCGTTGCCCGTCATGTTTGGGGTCATTTTGTCCCTCAATATATCTGAGGTTTTTATGACATCTCTTACAGTCAAAGTATGTAAAAATATTTTAGGCAGCTTCACTAGCGACGACATAATGTCAATTGTCTAATGAGATGGAAAAGGCGTTGAGTTAGGAACATACGCTCATGGGATGTGCGTTCAATTGAATTTTATGGTGAACCCTATTGAGTGTTTCAAGTGCTTGATATATTGTTATTGCTACAATTTTTTTTAATGAGAACAGTGGTGGCCGAGTGGTAATGGCCCCGACTTACGGGTTGTAGGTTGCAAGTTCGAACCCAGCCAGGCGCATTACTTTGTGCAATTTATTTCATAACTACTGCTTTCAAAATGGTAAAGGAAAACATCGTGAGGAAACCGGCATGTCCTAGAACCAAGAATTCAAAGGCATGTGACATTCACCAACCCGCACTGGGCCTGCGTAGTGGATTATGGCTCATTCCTTCTCCTAGAGATTAGGCCTGAGTCCCGAGGTAAGGCGAGAGCAGTGGGAACATTACAAAAGGCCAATGATGATGATAAGGTTTGTCGAATGCTTATCGAAAATTTTCTCGTTTCGAGTTTAAAGTTTTGTCGAATGCTCGCCTCGACCATCTGTCGAAGCTGTCGTTGCATGTTTGGATCAAGGGCTTGATACTAAAGTCAGTACTCCTCGATACTGCTCGCATTGTGAGGAGGTTCCTGTCTCTGGAGCCCTAACCACCGGTAGCTTGGACCGTGTTTGCGACACCGGCAGACAACTATTTTTTTTATATTTTTAAATGTTTTTTATTTTGTGATAAAAACATTAAAAATATTATATGTATTGATAACGAATGTAAAAAATCTTAGCCCGTAGATGACCTTACAGACTAATAGATATAAGTGTAAAGTAAATAAGTAATATATATAGTAAGTAAATTAATTACAATATGTATTATTAATAAATATGACATGACTATGTTAGTACCGTTGCACACTAAACTTGTTCACTTCGTGCTGTTCTGTGGCACCTGTCCGCGGAAGCGACGGAACATCACGCCCTGCGGCCAAAAGTCTTCCTTCAACATGAGGGGCAGAAAAGTGTTCGGGACTCGAACCACGAACGCCTTGAAATTGACATTACAATGCGACTCCCCTCACCCTCAGTGCGATTCGAATATTGCGTAGTATTTTTTATTAATATCGCGTGCTTGTATATAATGAGCTTCTTGACCTCAAATTGACTTTTATTTTCTTACGTTTTATTTTGTATTTAGTTTTAGTCTCAATGAGTACTTATTTGAGGCACAAATACAATTTTTTTCGTATGGTAACAGTCCGGACCCAGCCCAAGTCGTCGACAGCGCGCACTGTTCCCGCGCGCCTAAAAGAGTTGTCAGCAACGGCAGGTGCCTCGCTGGGTCGAAGCCATAGAAATATAAATAACAGGAGAAGTGGCAAGGGGGCGTGTGCATGTCCGCTCGAATTGCATTATAAGTGCATATTGGGGCAAACGGCCGGCAGTTATGAACTTGTGAGACTCGCGATACGTGATCGTAAACAAATTTGAAATGCCGTGTTGTTCAGTGGTTTCATGCAAGAACTGAAGTGATAAGACAAGCCTGGGTCATCACGGAATCTCTTACCATATGTAAATACAAGTTTAATGCTATATTTATCTTTAAAATCAGTAAAAACAACAAATCTTACAATATGCATTGCTGCTACTACGATTTTCGTTTTCAAATATCAAAGCGACTGTATAACTCATAAAGTAAATACATTGCTCTTTAACAACTACCAAATTTTAACGCTCAGTAATTGGACAAGCAATGTAAAAATAACATAACGATACTTTATCAGTGCAGCGTATTTCATAATACCGGCCGCTGATCCGTTCCGCTAGTCAGGGATGCGCATGTTCTTTTTTCGTTCATTCCTGTACGTGTAGTAGTGTCAGTAGTGGAGGGGAGAACTGGAGACACCGTGTTCCGATACATTTTTAACTACTTAGCATATCTCCTTCTTTCTTATATCTATGGTCGAAGCCTACTAGGGCCAGGGTTATCAGAAAGGAAAACTCGGTCCCGGTACGAAAGGCACGAAACGGGGTGGGCTTTTAGTCAGTAAGAGTCTGACACTATCTCCCACTCCGCCCAAGAGCGAGGATGTCATTAGATGATTCTCCTACCGAAACAAAAAAGGAAAAAAACACATTTGTTTAAGGATTTGGATTTTCTTAAAGGGTAAAAGAACGGGACCCTATTGCTAAGACTACGCTGTCCGTCCGTCTTTCACCAGAATGCATCTCATGAACCGTGATGTTAGACATTTGAAATTTTAACATATAATGTATTTTTGTTATCGCTACAACAAAAATTCTAAAAAAAACAGAATAAAATAAATATTTAATTTATGAATCCCCAAGCCGACCACCGGTGGCCGCGCATCTATTGTCTTACTATTGTGTCTCTAATTGACGGTATCTGAAGGGTTAAGGAGATGGGAGTCCCCATACAAAACTCGTGCTTCTTTTGTATGAAACTTCGACTTGCACTTGACCGGTTTTTTCTTTCTTACTATTCCAAAACAAAATTCATCCATCATCATCATATCAACCGAAAGACGTCCATAGAACATAAACCTCCTCCAAATGTCGCCACAACGACCGAAAATTCATATTGAAGATCAATATTTGAGAGGTGACTACCCTCCGAAATAGCAATAAAACCTCTTTATAATTTATCAAAAGGTTTTAATTACTTTGCGATCAGTTTCAAGTTGTTAGCAAATTCGTTAGGAAGTTTTATTTGTTTTCTAACACTTCATTTTGATTACTATTTATTTAGGTATAATGTTAACAATTTAATGTCGAAGTGAAGACTTCTTAATGTTTGTGATGATGGGCTGGCTTTGCTAAAGGTTAATGACATATCTAGTGTCAAAAAAGAAATTCAGTGAAATCTATCAGTAAATCTATTTTAGTGTACAATAGAGTTTAATTTAATCCATTTAATTTCATTTATTCATTAAATCTGCTTGCAAAAAAAGGTACAAAGGTGGACTTAATGATTTAGGCATTCTCTACGAGTCAACCTATGGTAGTACAATATGGCAGGTGCATAAAAAAATATTATTTACATTACATTACTTTACATTAAATTAAATTACATCACACTAAAATACATTAAATTAAATTACATCACATTAAAATACATTAAATTAAATTACATTACTTTGCATTAAATTACATTACGTTACCTTTCAGTTCATTCTATTCTATTCCAACTGATGAAGTTTCAAGAGAGAGAGAGAGAGAGAGAGAGAGTCGCTTGGGAGTAGGTGTTCGTTACATTTTTGTATCGCCACTTATATTTTAAACCGAACCTAATAAGACCATAATTATGAGTTGCCATAGCTTCATGGTAGAAGCTTGATACTCAAGGGTATAAATATTGGGATTCATTTAAAAGTAACTTTATCCAAAATATGAGTTCGCGACGGAGTTGCGAAAGCAAACTTCCTTAAAAATACGGATATTGGCTCTCTGTTGGTCGCTGGTGTGAATACTAAGCTTTGGGTGTTATGTCAATAGCTTGCCGTTTGATAAGGTCCAGGCTTGGGTTGACGGAGCGTTGTGTACCACATGAATCGAGTACAAAGACGAGTGACGACGGGTGACGAGAGACGAGCGTCGATGAGTGACGGGCTCGATAATACTGATGCTTGTCAGGGTTGCGGGATTGCTCGAAGGAATCTCCGCGGTATTGGAACGGAAAGGTTCAGATTTAAGAAACACGCGTGGATTTTAGTTACTAAAAGGCTGACAGTTTAAAAATAAATATAAATAAATAATAATCCACAACTATCACACAACGCCGTCTTTATAAACTTACAAGCACTTGTATAGTTAGTACTTTCTGGGTCACCAAGATACAGGCCTTGCCTAGTTTGGGACCCATTGCTAACTTGACAATGTCATTTTTAGTTAATTCCCTAAGTCTCTTTAAATATGTAACTGGTCAAACTGTGTATGTCTTAAATTAAATAAAAATAAAATAAATAGTTAACTAGCATTTGCCCGCAGCTTCGCCCGCATACATAAAATATAACCTACGTCACTCACGAATAAAATAGTTTTCTATCGGTGAAAAAATTTTTTCAATCGGATTAGTACTTTCAGAGATTACCTCCTTCAAACAAAAAAAAAAAAAAAACATAAAAACAAACTTTGCCTCTTTATAATATTAGTGTAGATAATGACAAAAGAATAGTGAGTATATAAAAGGAATTCAATTAAATTACATTTAAATAAATTAAAAATGAATTGAAGTTACAGTCAGTTAAATTAAAATATAATAAAATAAATGTAATTGTTCTCAATCATTAATTACATTTGAATTGAAAACATTGACTGAGTGGAATACAAAGGAATATTACACATAGGTACTCCTACACATAAGACTAGGTAAATAATAGAGATTACTATAGGTAGAGATAACAGTTCAAAACAAAGAGATATTGATTCCAAACATGCTAAGATTTAGATAAAATACCTGCGAGTAATTTTCCAGATTTATCTCCTAATTTAAAACCTTGAGAGATTCTAGATATACAGCAAATCTATTGATATATCAATTTTGATATCTGGTAGAGAGCTATTGAGATTGTCTTGTAAAGGAATTTACCTACTACCGTGCATCTTATCATCCGTCGAGACCGTGATTATGAACTTATCAGGATTTTTAAATTTATTATTTTCGGATGTAACATTGATGTCGTGTGATGATGGTCCTAAACCCTAATTTTTCCCTGAGGCCCTGGTTCACCCCGGGGCCCTGGGTGATGCGAACAGATCCCAGGGCCGTGGAACAACAGTAAAGAAGAAATAGGAGTGGGTTTTTAGTCAGTAAAAGTCTGACACTATCTCCTGCTCCGCCCAAGAGTAGGTGATGTCATTAAATGAATTTCCCAAAAAAAATCGTGTTTTTTTTCTACAACTATCATACAACGCCTTCTAGTCCCAAGCTAAGCAGAGTTTGTGTTACGGGTACTAGACAACTGATAAACATACTTATATATTTCTAAATACATACATATCTTCTATCTATATCTTCTATATATATAAAAATGACCCCCGTTTTCCGTTGTCACGACTTGGCATGAAAACGGCTTGACCGATTTGGCTGTTTTTTTTTTTGTTGTGATTGTTATTGTGAGGAGAAGGTTCTTATGGAAAAAAAAATTAGGGTAGTGTAGGGTAGAGTAGGGTATAGTAGTGTGGAGTAGAGACGAGCGGGGGCGAAGCCGCGCGTGCAAAAGCTAGTTATAGATAAATTACACCCAAACACAGAAAAAATTATCATGCTTATAACATTAACATTTGTCCTGGGTGGTAATCGAACCCACGACCACCGGCATAGCGGTCAGGGCCACTAACCACTAGTAGACCAACAAGCCAGTCAAATGTTAATTATGACAAAAAAATTTAAATATCCTGAAAATCTTATCCCATTAGTTGGTGTGGGCTTGACAGTTAGTGAATAATTTTTAAATTAATGTAGATTTTGAAAGGTTAGAATGTAAACGAACAAAAATTTTAATTGGCTCAGAATATTTTTTGTATTCACCGAATTTACCATTTAAAAAACAACTATGTAGGTATTTTAATTCGAGTTGACACATTGACATAAATAGTATGAATATTTAAGAACAGGGCAGACCACTTGACGTTACGAATTGGCGTCGTAATTGACCCACGACTATTGGGAGCAGTCGGCGATCTTCGGAAGCAATCGGCGACCTTCGGAAGCAATCGTTTGCACGAGACATTACTAATGTCGTGCTTTTCGCATGGCAAAGGCGTACATTTCAACTTGATAAGGCTGAACAATTCTGGAGTGGTGACCGCTTACCTACTGGAAGTCCGTAACAGAGAGTAATCAGAGATAGACAGACAAAGCTTGTGCGCTCAAACAAACAGAAAGTCACCCACGTGCTTTGAGTTGCCTTTAGCATTCCAAGGCCGTTGGTAAACTTCGTTGTCCATTCGTCTCTGTTTTGAGCAAATGTAGACCATTCCTGTGTGCAGATGTTGAGTTTGCCTTGTAAATTAATCTATTTAAGAGTTCGCTAAGCTTTCGAACGAACATTTCGAATTATAAAAAAATCTAAAATTTCGTTGTCCTTTCCAAACGCAATTTGACATTGTCCAGCAATTACTGTCCCCGCACTCGGGTTTCAAAAAAACGCCGCTTCAAGCCTCATGTCGAGGCGGCCTTTTTTGTGGCTTGTGTGCGACGGTGCCGCCACAAAAAAACGTTTGAAGCTTCAAGCTTCTCCAAATACAAGGTGCCGCGTGCTTCAGCTGTTTTTTGCGGCGACTCCTAGCGTTTTTTTTGTGGCCGCGTGCGGGCACAAGCGATCGAAAACACTCGATCATGTGACAGTTCGAAGGCTTATGTCAGTTCCATACATTTTGGAGCTAACGAATTTCATTGTCGTTAACGAAAATGTGACTTTGTCTAGGCCCCAGGAAAATAAAAACAAAATAACTTTCAAGCAATTACCGCGAATTTTCCCATTTCATATTACTGTTATTTATGTTTTCTTATCTTTCTATCAAGATATACTTTAATTTTGATGTAGACTTAAGGTTGATTTAAATTACTTTTCAAATCAAAACAAGATGTTTATTTATATTCATGAGTTTAAAGCCAGAAGATGGAATGAAGGAAAATATAAACAAGGGAACAAATTGGGGATCCAGATTTAAAAATCTTTTCAGGAACGGAAAAGTTTATTTTAAAGACGACTCTTGCAGGGTCTCCGAAGGTTTCCATTATTATTTTATTTTCTTTCTTTATTGTAGACTGATGAGTAGATGGATGCGAGACGCAAAGGACCGACCATTGTGGCGACACTTGGGGGAGGCTTATGTCCAACAGTGGACGTCTATCGGCTGAAATGATGATGATGATGATTGTAGACTGAAAAGTTGAAAGAAAATCGTTTGTATTGGAATGTTCATGTGAAGAGAAGGGATAAAGCGCATATTACTAAAAGAGTTCTGAGTATACACGTAGATGAATGGAGAGGGAGAGGAAGGCCGAAGAAAAGATGAATAGATAGTGTGTTTATAGGTTCGCGCTTGACCGCTATCTCACCTGATAGAGAGTGACGATGCGATCGTTGATGGTTTAACTTCTGATGATTAAGGTTGGTAGGATTGTCTAAGATGTCTCTGGCAAGTCTGAGACGTCTTAGACAAAACTGTTTTGTCTAAGACGTCTTGCCTCAAGTGAGCGCAGTTCCTAAACCGATTGAATAATCAGCCCAGGAAATAACCGGGCTCGTGGACAGCGAGCCATAGGTAGCTCGCTGTCCGATCGTCCGGTAACTGTCCGGACCGAGCCAAGACATCGACGGCGCGCACTGTTCCCGCGCGCCTCAAGGAGTTGTCAGCAACAGGAGGGGCCCAGCTGGGTCGAAGCCTACCGGGATCGGGGTTATCGGAAAGGAAACTAGAGCCCCGGTATGAAGGCTAGAAGGAACGGCGCGGGGTTTTTAGTCAGTAAGAGTCTGACACTATCTCCCGCTCCACCCAATAGCGGGTTTTGTCATAAGATGATTTTCCCCGACGACAAAAAAAAAAAGCCCAGAAAATAACACAGACACATTGATATCAACAACAATAAATTAAAGACTACTCTATAAAGGAAATAATATAGTAGCAATTAAATAGTACTAAGGGCACATTTAGACCTCGAAACCCAAAGAGCTCTTGTCTAGTTCTAAGGGAAGGTATTCAAGGTAATTTTGAAGCTTTCAACTGTCATTTTTGGTGTTGGCACCTAACTCAACACAGCATAGATGGTTTAGCATTAAAATAAATTTCAATTATAGACACTTTTCAAGTATCTTGCGCCTTGATCTTTCACACCGGGCCTTGTACAGGTCATGGTCCGGAAAGAGCAGGAGTGGCAGGCGCTCGCATCCTTCTGCGAAGCAGTAATGTTAGTAAAGGTGGCGGCCGTACGTGCGAGGTTACGACCCTCACGCCCCGGTCAGGCTTTGATCCCGATTTTTGGCCACTGTAGTCGTGGGCTTACGGACGGCGAGCAATGGGTAGTTCGCTGTCCGAACGTCCGGTAATTGTCCGGACCGAGCCCAAATCGTTGACGGCGCGCACTATTCCCGCGCGCCTCAAGGCGTTATCAGCAACAGCTGGGTCGAAGCCTACTGGGGCCAGGGTTAGCCCTGAAAGGTAGCTCAGCCCCGGAACGAAAGGCAACGAAGGAACAGGAGTGAGTTTTAAGTCAGTAGAAGTCTGCCACTATCTCCGGCTAAACCCAAGCGCGGGGGATGTCACTAGGTGATTTTTCCACCGTAAAAAAAACGTGTCAAAACGGTCAACAAAAATAACAGTGTATACGAGTGTAATGACAAGTTTATTCTCTCTCTCAGAAGATTAAGGCTCAACCTAGACAAACAAACTAAAAGGTGTAAACCACAGAGCACGGATACATCTTGGCGGTTAGACACGGAACTGCATTTTTTTTTTGTTTTTGTTATTGTATTTGGCCTGGATACTCTTGGATAGTCCAGGATAGTCCTTGAAGCCAATATTTCTTTGTATGAATAGTTCATTTGTGTAAGTACCTTTAAAATATGGATATACTCATTCTAATGTTTTTGTAGTATTTGGGGCAATAATGTATCGAGTCAACCTTCTTAGCAATCTTCTACTATAAAATTCTCTGATCCAATTTTTTTTTATAATAATATTCCACAACTATCACACAACGCCGTCTAGTCCCAAACTAAGCAGAGCTTGTGTTATGGGTACTACATAACTGATAAACATACTTATATATTTCTAAATACATACATAATTTGTTAGTCCTTAACCTGCGCCTGGTTTCACCAAATAAAATGTTTTTTTTTTTCTTCCTATTAGACCTCATTCCCCACTAAAAGTGTTATAGAAGCCTGTGAAAAAAAGCTGGGAATCCTCGCAAAGGTCAGACAGTACTTCACGCCGGAACAGCTGCTCAAACTATATCAAGCGCAAGTTTGATCGTGTATGGAGTATTGCTCTCACCTTTGGGTTGGTTCTGCGCGACACCAGCTAGATGCACTTGAGGCAATTGAGAGGCGAGCCAAAAGGATAGTTGGCGATGATACACTCGTCGATTCGAGTTGCTAGCCTGTCGGTTTTCTACCGGTTGCATTACGGGAGTGTGCGTCGGAATTGCATAACCTGATTCCGCCTAGCCCGGTCCATCATCAGACCAGACGTACGGCGATGCGCCACCGTTACATGGTGGACATCCCACCTACACGCACAAAACGTTTTGGAAACACATTCATTGTGCGTGCAGCTAAGGAGTGGAATTCCTTGCCGGAGTCTGTGTTTCCAGATAGCTACAACCCGGGAATCTTTAAGTCGAGAGTGAATAGGTTTCTTCTAGGTAGGCGCGTTCCATCGTCGACCGCATCGTCGCTTTCCATCAGGTGAGATAGCGGTCAAGCGCAAACCTATCAACAATTAAAAAAAAAAGCGATTTGCTGCCAGCGAAGAGATTCTGTGCTCTATGGTGTAAACACTAAAGATGACACTCATTCCCTGAAGTCTAGACAGATCTATTAGAATAATACATTATCTCTGCTAAGCCTACAATCGTAGGCGTATCTACATGTTCAGACTTGTGTAAATTAATTATTCAATGCTAATGTAACAGTTACATGTTACAAATGTAATAATTATATTAGTATTTAAGTTTGTTTACGATTTTTTTTTTATTGAAATAAACTAGTGCTTGACTGCGATCCCACCTGATGGTGAGCAGTGATGCAATCTCTGACGGTTAGTAGTTAAATACTAATATAATAGTATTATATTAGTATTTAAGTTTGTACTTTAGATCATGAATCATTGTTTGCTAAATAAACATGTTCTCTTTCTTCTTTATTTCTTTCTAATTGTATATGTTTTCTATATATAATGCTAGCTTTTGCCCGCAGTTTCGCCGGCGTTCATAAAATATAGCCTATGTGTGTGTGGGTTAAAGTAGTATCTATCGCTGAAAGCATTTTAGTAATTGGACCGGTACGTCCAGAAATTTCTTCCTACAGACAAGAAAATAAAAATCAAATTTTAACTCTTTGTTATATTAGTGCAGATATTTTGTCATGCTAATATTCCTCAATGGGTACATGTCGGAAAACTCACTCATATGTACCAAATGTTATGGGAATACATTCATTGCGTATGTGTATGCATCTAAAAAACAAGAATTCTCTGTCGGAGTCTGTGTTTCCTGTTAGCTACAACTTGGGGTCTTTAAATAAAAAGTAGGTAACTCTGCTCTAACCTAGATCAGATCATCACTTATCATCGGGTGAGATAGGCGGTTATCACACTGTCACGCACCCTTCAGCGTAGTACGTGAATGCGTGTCTTAACGTTTCTTGTTAGTATCTCCGTTTGTATAGAAAACACGTACAGTCCAACACACCAAAAATGCATCCACACGCGTTCATGCAGATCACGCACCTATATTCGGAGAAATATGCACTCACGTGCGTGGGTTCGGGGCGATGCGCAAGGTATGCCATATTGAGTCTCGTGGTACCGTGCGTGATTTTGTATGAAGAGTGCGTGGGTGCGTAAAAAACTCGCACGATGATGCAGATCTGCATACCTGCAAGTACGTGCGTAGGTGCGTTTTCACGCGCTACGCTGCGTGGTGCGTGACAGTGTGATATCCGCCATAGTGTTTGGTACGGTCGATTGGTTATTAATGGCAGTGTCCTTCAAGTCTCGGCAACGTTATTCCTGCTACTCATAAATTACCCAATTAAGCCCGGTACCCTTGGGTCCTTAGTATATAGTCCCGTTTTACCCTTTGGATACGAAACCATCAAAAAGATTTTGATATATGTTACTCGTACAATCCTACTAATATGACAAACGCGTAAGTTTGTGTGTATGACTGTATGGGTATTTGTTACGTTTACACGAAAAAACTACTTTTTTATTATTATTGACTAGCTTTACCCGCGGCTTCGCCTGCATACATAAATTATAGGCGTCATCTGATTCTCACATCCACACTAAATTTTAGCTCAATCAGTAACCGGGAAGTAGATCAAATTTAATTTGCAAGATTTGATTACAGACAAACATCGGTACAGGTGAAACTAAATAAAAGCGTTTAATAACAAAGGACAATGTTTCTAAGGACCAAATAACAGAGTACATCCCTACACGTGTCAGAGGAAAAGGAAAATAACACAGAATTAGTCACCACGGAAGATAATACGTTATTCTCTCAGTAGGCGTATCGTTTGTTTTCCTTTCCGAAAATAGCTGTTGTTGACTTATACTTTTTGTAAATACCATGTAGCTTCCGGCGTTTACGGAAAAAGCCTTGATTATTTTTGCTTTGAAGGATATTTGTACCTGCAAAAATTGTACGTATATGTATTTAATGCAACAGTGTACCAGTTGCAGTGCTAAAAAGTAAACGCATGTTGCTAAAAAAGTTAAGAGTTCACATGTGGATGGATGGAGGGGGAGAGGGAGGCCAAAGAAAAGATGGATGGATTGTGTGAGAAGTGATATGAAAGAAAAGGGAGTTAGTGTTAGCATGACGAGTGACAGAACAGAATGGAAGAAAAAAACGTGTTGCGCCGACCTCAAATAAAACGGGACAAGGGTAGAAAGATGATGCAACAGTGTACCAGTCCACTTTTGAGTTAAAAAAGAGACTACGTTTATTTCTACCAGCATTTCATACGAACGAGGGAGGGAACGATTCAGCGCCCGTGGGCCACAATCTTGTCGCATTTGTCTCCTTACATTTTATATACCAATGGAACTTGTAGAGCTACATTAGATCCACAGCTGTGACCTGTGTTGTACTTACTGCCCCCTACGGGCCTAAAAAAAAACGCCGCCACTAAATAACGCTTGAAGCGGACACAAAGAAGAAGCTGGAAGCGGCTGAAAAAAACAGCTGAAGCGCGCGGCAGCTCTTGTGTCCGGTGAAGCTTGAAGCCACTTCAAGCGTTTTTTTTTTGTGGCGGCACCGCCGCACTGGAGCCACAAAAAAGGTCGCCTCAAAATGAAGCTTGAAGCGGCGTTTTCTTGAAGCCCATGTGCGAGGACAGTTAATGTCGTTGGTGTCTAATTAAAAAATATAACATGGGGTAAAAACTATTGGAATCCAATCAGTTACTGATTCTGAATAAACAATGTTTTGTCGACGGGGAAAATCATCTTAGGACAAAACCTGCTCTTGGGTGGAGCGGGAGATAGTGACACTCTTACTGACTAAAAACCCCGCGCCGTTCCTTCTAGTCTTCATTCATTAAACAATGTTTAGGTTTCGCATAAACAAAAAACAATGTATGATAATCACGCAACGTGTTGTGGAAACACTCTAGACGTTCAGAGATATCAAACACATACATTATTACTTATTTACTCAGCTTATCATACATAAACATTTTATCTTACGAGGTTTAACCATTCTTATATAAACGTTTGCTTACCTTTGTTGCGGAAATTGTGCTAGAATTTTAATATTTACTCAAAGAATTTTAAGATTTGATATGTCGAATTATATTTGGATGTGATTTAGGAGGTAATTGCCTTCCTATGTTTTATAAGCTTGGCTTTTATGTACCTGTGTTTTCGCCTGAAAATTCGGGATATTTTCCTGAACAAAACGCCTGTCTGTCTAGTCCCAAGCTATGCAGAACTTGTGTTATGAGTACTAGACAACTGATTAACATACTTATAAATTTCTAAATACATATATAAAAAGACTAGCTTTTGCCCGCACCTTTGCCCGCGTAGTTACATAAAATATAGCCTGTGTCACTCAGGAATAAAGCAGCTTTCTATTGGTGAAAGAATTTTAGCAATCGGACCTTCCAGAGATTACCCCTACATACAAACTTTACCTTTACCTCTTTATAATATTAGTATAGATAACATTACACCCAGACACAGAATAAATAATCGTGCTCATCGCACAGACATTTGTCCTGAATGGGAATCGATCTAACAACCTACCTCTGGTATAGCATTCAGGGCCCCAACCACTAGACCAGTCATTAAACTATGTATTAAATTGATGAAGTTTGTTTTATTCGAATAGTTTTATGATGATTTGATATCTTCTTGCGAGATTGCAGCAGAAATAAAGATATCCGCAGGAGAACCGAGGTTACCGAACGACTTAACCCGAAGATTCGCAAAACTTAAGTAGTGATAGGCAGGGCACATTGCTCGCAGAACAGATGGTCGATGGGGACGAAAGGGTTTGGACTGGCGTGCACGTACTTAGAAGGCCTTCCAAAAGGTGGGCCGATGACCTGGTGAGTGTCGCGGGACTCCGATTGGTGTAAGACGCATAGGACTGTTCGTTATGGTGACATAAGGGTGGAAATCAACCAAAGACTTCTCCCGCTCTGGGTGGAGTAGAAGGGCGTGTGAGGCTCTTACTGACTAAAGCCAAACTGTGTACTTTAGTAGTCTTATGCGTTCTAGGTCTTCTGGTTTTCTTTTCAGAAATTCACCGCGATTCTAGCTAGCGGGCATTGGCTCTGTTCGGCCCCTCCAGTTTGCTGACATCTCTTTGAGGAGCGCGTGGTGGCGCGCTGTTGACGACTGGGCTCGATCCGGTCGATTACTGGACGGCATTGTGATATTTGCGGTGACCAATGTCCAATACTGGACGTCTTTTGGCTGAAATGATGATGATGAGTGTAGGACTTTGAAAGAGTCAGTTGGTGACCAGTTTATTAATTTAAACTGTTGGGACATCTATGGCGTCACATAAGAACTACGAATAAAATACTAAATCCTGCATCGCGCAATTAAAGTTATCCACGCGATTAGAATATATACGACAGCCCGGGCAAATATCGGGCAGTCGCCCACCAGACCATAACACCTGTCTTTTTTTAATTTTTATAACCTAGTGCTTGACTACGATCCCGCCTAATGGTAAGCAGTGATGCAATCTCTGATGGTTAGGCGCACTAGTTTATTAAAAGCCTATTCACTCTAGCCTTGAAGACACCCAAATTATAATCGGACGGGAAGACCGCAGCAGGTAAATTATTCCAGTCCTTCGACGTACGCGGTATAAACAAGGAGACGACGTCTGGTGGAGGATCCTCCCTTTGCAAAGGAGGTATGTATTTGGGACTTTACTCTCTGTTCCGTATACGTCAAAAAAAAAAAACGTATGGAAAGATTAAATAGTTCGTAAAACGGATACCTACATAATGTACTCAACTACAGTATTATGTCATAAAAGTATTACGGCTAATGGTAATGATTTGGCGTCTTATGGCAATCTTATCTTTTTCCTTTCGGGTGTCATAAAAAGATATTTGATAAGAATAAAAACGAGACAATTTTCACAATGTTATTATAATATACTATCTGATTATTTATACATATCCTGTTTATACTAAGCGCCGAGAGCAGTGGTGGCTGAATGGTAACGGCTCCAACTTACGAGTTGTTGGTCACGGGTTCGAGCCCAGCCTGGCGCCTTACTTTGTATAATTTATTTCATCACTACTGCTTTCCCTTTGAGTTAGTGTAGTGTATAATAGTGATCAATGCTGTGCTATGCATATAACACATGAACAAGGTGTTTTTATATAAATCAGACTCTAAGAAAGTGCTATGGACTTATATAAATGCTAAAGGACGCTATTCTTAGTTTAACAAAAACGTATAAAAATAAGTTAGAGTTAAATTACTTATTAGTCTTTTAGGCTAAATTGTAATCAATTATTAAGAAATTTATTCTTAATTCATGAATCCCCAAGCGACCACCGGTGGCCGCGCATCTATTGTCTTACTATTGTGTCTCTAATTGACGGTATCTGAAGGGTTAATAATAAGAAAAAAAACCACTGCTCTCAAAACGGTGAAAGAAAACATCGTGAGGAAACCGGCATGTCAAAGAACCAAAAATTACCACCACAAACCAATAACCAATTATTCCACTACTGTTCACATTGTATTGGTAATTACAGTTTTGAGACATTTATGGTCGAAATCGTGAACTAATTCATTGCTGACTGGCTCGTCTTTTGTCAAAAGAATAAAGCTACATTAGACCGATGCACAAGTGTAACACGCTAGCCCCCCTAGCCAAGTTACAACCGTTTCGCTTGCGTCGAACGCTTCGATGTAAGCTTTCGTCGATTCTTTTGTTCTGACCACGTGACTAACCATTGAGATGACGTCGTTCTACTAGCGTTAACTATTGTAAATTAGCAACTTGGCTACAGGTACTGATTTGTACATAAAACGAAGTCACGTGGCATCGCGTGGCGTGGATCAAGTGTAGCTCTACAAGTAGTTTCCAGTAGGTTTCCAGTAGTTTCCATAAAAAAAAGTATGATGATCGATGCGCCCAGATCGGCGTGTGTGGCACACGTGTGCGCAGTGTAGATACCTTTAGTGTCATTGAACGAGTTGCTGGTGTCACCTTAAGCAATTAAAAGTTCCAATCAAGATATGCTTATTGCTCAGCTTTAATCCATATTTGCATAATTAATCCAAATATTATTTTCATCAAAATTGAAAAATAACAATCTAATGAAATAAAGATTAATTATTCAAATCAAGTCAAATATAAATATTTATACGTTACATATGTTGCTGAATTTATTTTCAAAGAAAAATATATACGCCTAATGAATTTTATTTAATGAGTTTTATTTTACTTGTGAACATTGGGACTGTTATTTTTATTTTTATAAAATAATATTTTTTGTAGTTCGTAATGCTGGATATATTTTTTTTTATTATTTACAATATTTATTTGGTTTAGGATTTTTGAACTTGCTTATGATGATAAAGCAGTTTTACTTATTTTGTAGTATTTGAAACTGTTTTTTAACCCCAGATGCAAAAAGAGAGGTACCTACTATAAGTGTGACCATTCACCGCTATGTGCGTGTGTCTGTCTGCGGCTTCGTTGCTCGTAAACGGGTAAGTCGATTTGGACGCGGTTTCTTTTCATTTAAAACTAGGTTTCCCAGCGATAGTTCTTAGATATGTGTGATCTTAATAAGTTCCGATTCATTAGAGTTTTTATTTAGTATATTTAACTAACTTTTCTTATATATAAATATAGAAAATGATAGTTAGTTAAGTGTTATTTTTTTTATTTGTAAATCTACACAAATATTATAAAGTGGTATAGTTTGTTTTTTTTTTTTTATTTGTAATCTCGGAAAGTACTGGTCCGATTGCTAAAATTTTTTCAATACTCAATACTTTATTGTATTTCACCGATAGACAGCAAGCTGCTTTACTTGTGAGAGACTAGGCTTTATTTTACGTATGCGGGCAAAGCCGCGAGCAAAAGCTAGTATTTGATAACTTGAAAATAAATAGGTAGATACAGAATATTTTTGTAACAATTTTCTTTTCTAACTTTCTCGGTTGTGTTCTCGTGAAGTTATAGGACGCCGTTATATATATTACTAGCTGCTGCCCGCGACGTCGTCTGCGGGAAGGCTCTACAGCACCAAAAATACCTTGCAAAAAAAAAACTAAAATATAAGTTTTTTTTGAAAGTGAAGAGAGTTATATGGGAATTCTGCTGCGTTCAGTCATAAGATGTGACTGAAGGAAATAGAGGAAATAATGCAGGAATACATTCCAGGACATAAAGGAGTAAAAATACATACAAAGGTATAATACTTTACAACACTTCCCTATAAACTGCGTTGGTAGTTATGCTGCCAGGAGCCAAAATGTAAAGAGAGTCAGGACTGGTGACGCGGAAGCAAGCAACGTACAGTTGCCCGTGTGAGAAGCAACTCGTCCTGAGGCCGACACCCACTGCCCTCAGTGTCTGCCCCTGTGACTTATTGATGGTCATCACGAAGCAAATACCTACTCACGGGGAACCATACGCGCTTGAATCGGAACGGAAAGTTATGAGGTATGAGGGGAATGCGTGGTATAAATACTGCCTTGCCGACGCCACAACCCAAAAGAATTTCCGCTTCAATGGTGTGTCTGTGGAGCGTGATAACTTTAAGGCGAATCCCGTTACACAACTTCGGAGGAGATAGGTTCCGAAGAAGCATAATCGGGACACCACCTTCAGCTTGATGGTATGCGCTGGAAGTCCACTCGCTGACAGGGAGTTCAGAAATCCCACGGGATAATGTGTTTTTTTTTTGTCGACGGGGAAAATCATCTTATGACAAAACCCCCTCTTGGTTGGAGCGTGAGATAGTGTCAGACCCTTACTGACTAAAAACCCCGCGCCTTTCCTTCTAGCCTTCATACCGGGCTCTAGTTTCCTTTCGGATAACCCCGAACCCGGTAGGCACGGGATAATGTGTGGCGTCATCTTGCACGACGACAGTGTTTACCGAAGTGTAGACTACTTCTCATTACCCTCAATTTCCAAGAGAATGCATTCGTTAATTGGTGCAGCATTTTTGGGCTCACACATCCAAGAATTCTGCTGGTGCGGTATACGACTGATGTCCCCGTACACACAGCGAATGAGTTCTTCTAAGCTGGATTCCACTCTACCGAGAGACTCTGGAAGCATCACCTTTACACCTCTGTCTTCTGGTAGAGTGCCTTCGCCAAGACTTAGAAGGACATCGGACAATTCTCGAGCACGTGCATTGCCATCGAGCCGAGCTCTCATATAAATGGTCAAGCGCAGCGTACGAACTTATGACCTCAACGAAGATCTGGTTTTGCCCAATGATTTCAAGGACGGTGTCGTAAATTTGTTTTTGCTCTGAATAAGCGATATGGTAATTTCGTATGGTGGTCACGGTGGTCATTTCGCCCGGATCGTAATTGGTCTCGGCGTTATACTCCCGATTTCCACGGTCTTGATGCGGTAATGATTGGGGAGCTGGTAACCCATAATTAATCAGTGGATTGTCGCCGATAGAAATGACCACATCTTGAAGTGAACTGAGACAGGTGTTCAGCACGCGTTCATCAATTACTTTGACTTCATCTCCAGTAGCACGCTTCAAAGCTCGTAGAAAATCTTCAGACAGATGATGGCGATACTTCTCCTACAAAGCTACCGGGTTCGCGACTCCACAAAACACCAAGATGACGGCAAACAGATGACGCATGCGGCTGGGACTGTCACTAACGCTCGCCGCGAGGGTGTCATCCCAATTTTTGTCACGGTCGGGAAGGTGACGTGCTACTCAGGCTGCGCGGTAAGTGGGATACTCCACGCCATCAAATGTCTTCAGAAAAGCGAAAGATGTTGGCCATCGGACAGTGTGAAGTAACAACCGCAGAAAATAGCATTCGCCATTATTCGGATGCACGGTATAAACCCTACCCAATGCGGTGTCCTTGAAAATTCCCGGAAAACCTTCCACAGCACCTCCTCGTTGATGTAGGTTATATACACCCCTTTGCTTGTCGTAAGTGTAATATGAAGGCACCTCGTCATACGTAAGGGATCTCGCAAATTAGTCGTCTTTACAGAGAAAAATTTTAACAGAGTTGGTTGTCGCGGATTTTCCAAGCGCTCAGCAACGTTTTCAAGATCAAAATATATGCGCTGGCCGTTTCTTCTCTAGGTGGACGTCTACATGTATGACGGTAGGATGCCTGTCATGTATAGAGAACGCCAGTATCCGCCAAACCGCTTCTGACGTGCTGATGTAGCGACCGACCGTTATCAGAGCTCTGTAAAGCAAACGTCGCTTGATCGCTCCTTTTGTTGGAAAAGGAAACATTTCACTGAAAAATTATTATGACTTTACACTATTTTAACATCAAATAAATGTGTCCGAGTGAGTAAAGTTTATAATTAGGCATACGACATGAAAATATATTAATTGCCAAGCAATACATAATCACATAGCTTGATAGGTACCGAACAAAAGTATTAACAGTCAATGTTTATTTTGTACTAACTATATGAAATTGATGATCATCAATGAACATAACTCTTTTGTAATACTTAACACAGCATTTTTATTAAATTGTTTTCTTCAACTCTGCTCAAGATTTTGAGAGTTTTGTTGGAACTTGAATTTGTCAAAACGAAATATGCGATAAACTTTTATGAAGAAAATGTACATTGCCATCTATGAATTTTAAGAATAACTAACTACTAACCTCGCCAACATAATCAAATTTAAATTATTAATTTCCAAAAAGTGTCATGTAACTTGATTTGATTTTTATGAAATCTCATAGATGGCGCTGTTTTAAAATTGTCTTTATACTACTAACATTTATTAAAATAACTGTTTCTCTGCCCAAGTTACTTAAATGGCGTAGTTTTTATAGTGTAAAGCTAGATAATAGTATGGCTTACTCAAAAACTACATTTAAATATGCGTCGTTAGATTACACGCTGTCACAGAATGCGTAAGAAAAATAAAGATTCACAGCTCCTCCCCCGTAGGTGATAGCGTGATAATATGTAGCCTATATGTTGACCCGACCTCTTAGTAATATTCATGCAAAATTTGAAGTAAATCTGTGCAGTACTTTTTGAGATTAGCCCGGACATACATACAGACAAACAGACAAACAGACAAACAGACAAAAATTCTAAAAACTATATTTTTGACTTCGATATCGATTGTAGATCACGCTCCAAGTATTCTTTTAAAAAAATATTCAATGTACAGTTTTGACTTTCCTACGATTTTATTATATGTATAGATGTAAGCCTCTTATATCAAGGCTGTTCCGCTGCAAAAGATACAATCTTTATATGTATAGATACAATCTGTGTATGTGCTGACATTATTTTTACCGTGAACACATCTGCTAGGTCGCAATATTTTTATCGTGACAATGTAAAAGAATTTTGTAGCAGAATTATTTTTACATACGCTTTACGCTTTATATAAAATACCGTATTCAGGTGAATCCCGATATCTCGGTAGCGTCTTGGACCGCTCGCTCGTCGAACAGTTTCGGTTCAAACGCTCATTAGTGTGGGCCCACCGAGCGTAGGTATAAAAAGTGAAGTACATACATGAGATTGTCTTCTATAGCTATCTATTTTGTGATCGAGATCAACGTCTTTACGTGCTTTCCAAGGCACGGGGTGTCAATAATGTCATTCTAATAGAACTCAAATAATAAACTAAGTATTATGTCCACAAACATTTAAACTGACATACCAAGAACTTTTTCAATTCGACACGAAGTTCAAAAGTTCTGTACAATTCAAATCCAGTCACAATACATGAGACTGGTCTCTCAAAATAGTTCGAGCATTCACGTGGAACGAGTATTGGTTCGCAATCGATGTGGTTGGACATCAATCATTCTGGGAGATCAAACGGACTTCGATCTCTGATTGTTACTATTAAATGTCTTCCATAGAACAAAGAATAGATGACCTTTTACTCGGTACGTGTAATCAAGACATTACACTTACCCCGCTCAGGGTAAAGCCAGAGGGTGTGTAGTAGACTTTTACTGACTTAATCCAATTGTATTCCTCTTGCACTTAGCACCTCATCGGGCTTCTGTCTAGTATCTACCCCGTATATGTTATGGCAAGTTCGGGAGGTTCCTGCACCGGATTCGTGTGGATGTGACGCCCAGGTGTCGCCACTGTGCGGAACAACCCGAGGACACGGTCGAGCACACAGTCCAGGTGTGCCCTGCTTTGGCGGAGCATCGCCGTGCCCTTGTGGGAGCGATCGGCCGCGGACACCTTTCCGGCATGGCCCGGAGCGAAGAGGAGTGGCAGGTGGTCGCTTCCTTCTGCGAAGCAGTAATGCTAGCATTATTGCTTTGCGGAATTAAAGGAGGCGAGCGCTGAAGCGACGCAAAGGAGGAGGCCGACCGCCTCAGGCAACGACGCTCTCGCCACCGGCACCGCCATGATTCCGATCCCGATTTCTGGCCACCGTAGACGCGGGCTTGCGGATGGCGAGCTATGAGTAGCTCGCTGTCTGACCGTCTGGTAACTGTCGGGACCGAGCCCAAGACACTGCGCGCACTGTTCCCTCGCACCTCATGGAGTTGTCAGTAATAGGAGAGGCCCAGCTGGGTCGAAGCCTACTGGGGCCAGGGTTAGTTTCGAAAAATAGCTTGAGTCCCTGTATGAAGGCTTGTAGGAACGGGGTGGGTTTTTAGTCAGTAAGAGCCTGACACTAACTACCGTTCCGCCCACTAGCAGGGGTTGTCATTAAATGATTATCCCACCATAAAAAAACGCCGTATATTATGTTGTAAGTGTAACATATGGACAAAAGACTGAAATAAACGTTATTATATTAAACCCGCTTACAAAATGTAGGTATGCCATTACTAAAGTTTCTCTCAAATTGCAACAGACTTGCGAACTTCTGATTTTCAGACAGAACGGTCAGACATTTATCATTTAAGACTGGGTCAAGTTTAACTAAGAAGGGTAGCTGAAGGTTTTTCGTTCACTTACGGTACTACATGTTAGAACAATATTTACATTTTAATCGAAAATAAGAAAAAGAAATGACCGAGATGGCTAAAGGCGAGGGAAATCTTATAACATTTTCTTGAATCATTTAATGTACCTAACAAAAAAAGTTCATACTATTTTTATCACGTTTTTTTTTTGTTTTTACACAAAACTTTGGTGGATAAAGTGTTGGTTTGTTAAGACCTGGTAAGTTATCACCATGCTTGCTGCAATACAAACGCAACCTTCAAAAAAGCACCAACCCGGGAATCGAACCCAGGACTCAACTCTCAGCATTTGCGCGTATAAATGTAGCGCTCCGGGGCGAAAAACCGCTGCTGCGACAAGTCGCGGCATGGCGGGATCTCACGGTGAAATGGCGTCAGCGACTATCGCAACCCAGTGCTGGGCACGCCACAATTACAGCGGTAAGTCCCTTCTTTAAGGCGTGACTGGAAAGACCTCACGACGTCCTCACTCTCCGCATGACGCAGGTTCTCACCGGACATGGTAAATTTGGTAAGTGTCTGCACCGGATTCGTGCGGAAGGGACGCCTGGCTATCGCCACTGCGTGGAACGCCCGGAGGACACGGTGTGACATTGCCGTGTCCTTGCAGGGGCGATTGGTGGCGGCGATCTCTTTCTCCGGGCCTTGGTATAGGCCATGGTCCGGAGCGAGGAAGACTGGCAGGCCGTCGCTTTCTACTACGAAGCAGTAATGCTAGCAAAGGAAGAGGCCCACAGCATCAGGCAACTCCGCTCACGCCCCAGCTGCCGCCGGAAGTCCGATTCCGATTTCCGACCCACCGTATTCACAGGTTTGCGGAAGACGAGCAGTGAGTACTTAGCTCGCTGTAGGTACCGTAAGCCAGAACAGGAGTGAGTTTTTAGTCAGTAAAAGTCTTACACTATCTGCCATATTAAATTGTGTGTATCTACAACTGTGTCAGCAAAATAAAATAATTTTCTTTCTTCTTTGCCGCTCTACTTAAGAGCGGGGGATGCTTTGGATGATTTTCCCACCGATAAAAAAATCTCAGCAGTCGTGCTTGCGACCACAAGACTAAATCAAATCAAATCAAATCAAATCAGTTTATTGCAAACATGTTGTACAGTGGTTGGAATAAAAATTAAGTTTCAAACATGCACCCTGTAAGGGCACTGCAAAACAAAACAAAATAAATTTCAATAAAATAAAATACATTTTAAACTAACAAAGCCAATAGCATATTAACCAGCAACTAGGCAGTAGCTATCAATATGCTTATGACTTTAAGATTACCCCGTAACCACTCTATACAACATTGGATACCAATCGAGATTATTATGATATATGACAACGCGGATGTCGTTCAGCATATTAGCATAATCAATCAATTTGAGATGTGAACGAATTGTCATGACATGACTTAATAAGGATAGATGATATGGTGGAGGGAAGAGCTTCTTCATCATAATTATATTTTCATTCTTGTTTGTTTACGTGACCTTACGATGTCACAATTTATTTATATGTATAGGTAGTAATAATAAGCATTATCAGCCTTTTAATGTTCCCATTGCAGGTACCAAGGCCTTCTCAATAGATGAGGGAATGGGCCGTAATTTACCACACAGGCCCAGTGCGGGGTGGTGAATGTAAAATGTCTTTGAATTTTTGGTTCTAGGACATGCCGGTTTCCTCACGATATTTCCCTTCACCGTTTTGAGACCTCGGCCCCGACTTACGAGTTGTAGGTTGCGAGTTCAAACCCAGCCGGGCGCATTACTTTGTGTAGTTTATTTCGTCACCACTATTCTCAAAACGGTGAAGGAAAACATCATGAGGAAACCGGCATGTCCTAGAACCAAAAATTCGAAGACATGTGACATCCACCAACCACCACCAAAGCACTGTCCCGCGTAGCGGATTACAGCCCGTTCCCTCTCCTAGAAAGGAGGCCTGAGTCCCAGCAGCAGGAACATTATAAGGCTGATTATGCTATGCTATTCTGCTTATGATTCCTTTTGTAATATAGGCGAGCCCCTTCTTAGTGGGTTTTTGAAAATGCAGTTAAGGGTGTAAAAAGGGGTGATTTCATTTATAACATTCATACTTGAAAGTAAGCACAAGTAACCAAAAAAAATTTTGGGTTAGACCACTTTTGCACTGACGACCTCATTTATTAAACACCAAACACCTGTAATTCCGTCTGTCAGTAAAATCAAAGAAAGAATAATAAACAGAAATAATACAATACTCATACATAACGAGAGATACACTTAACACATGTGGGATGAAGTGTGCCGAACCAATTGAGTCGAATGCGACAACGCGTCGAATTGTGTTCGTCCAATAATGCCATTATTCTGTTATGCATGCGATTAATGGAGCAGAATGACAGACTCCACGGCTCCGAATTGAAGTGGGTTTTGGTGGAAAATGAGATATTGAAACGAACTAGTTACGGCACAATGTGTTGACCTAATGACATAATCAGAATAGGCTAGTTGCCGTAAAAAATGTAATTAGTCCGTTTTTTATAATTATTTAAAAATAAGGGACACGTATTTTTTTATTTGTATATTAAACCAAAAATGATAAAGATATAGCCCATTAAAGTTACGTGTAACGTCTCACCGTGCTGCATTTTTCGCACGGGGTGACGTCACACGTAATTTTAATGGGCTATATCTTTGTTATTTTTTGTTTAATCGAAAAAAGAAAAAATACGTGTCCAATATTTTTTTATAATCTAAAATACGGATGAATAAAATATAATTATTTTGACCATGGAAACTACCCTATTATTTATATATAAGGTGTAAGGGACAGCCCTCGGCAAACTTAATAAAATCTTGTAGAAGGTTGTTCAGTTTCGTCTACCGAGCAAGCGCTTAAAGTTTGCTGGGGGCTGTCTCTTACACCTTGTATATTGCACACACGTAAGTAACGCAAGTGTGCTATGTCATCTTGGCGTAAAAATTAAAATATAAAATTGTACTTAAATAATATTCTAAAAATAAAAACCCTCAATTATATTTAAAAAAATCTATAAGTATGTACTCGACGAATAAAAATGTCAAATGCAAAATGCCAAATAAAATTACAGGTATAAAATGTCAATTAAAATTAAACGTCTATTAAAAATAATAGAAGTTTGAAATGCCAATTAAAACTATACAATATAAAAAAATATCAGCCAGTTTCTCCTTATTATATATTATATTACTAGCCTCTGCCAGTGGCTTCGCCCGCGTGTACGTTTCTTCATAAAAACTTTGGACCCCTGTTTCATTCATTTAGGGGGTGATTTGTGGCAAGTCCAGTCTTAGTGTTCGCCTACGTCATGCATAAAGAACCTTGTGCATTTCTACTTCCAAGTTCTAGGAGTTTCAGCTGTGCGTTGATATGTCAGTCAGTCAGTATCTGTTTTTATACAACGTATAACGTTAAATGCGCAAAACCTGAAAATAGTTTGATCAGAATAAGGAGCAAAATCAATTAAACCACTTTTTGATATTATGCTAAATTAAAAAAAAAAAATATATTACGCCCCTTCTATTTATGAATAGGTCAAGCCATCACGTGTGCAAACCAGCCCAAATAGGTAAACAAACACAATTGGTTTTAGTCCAATCAAATTTTCTCACAGAATTAGGTCAATTAAATTAAAAATCATTTGGGGTGTCTGAGGTTTTGCGCATTTAACGTTACACGTTGTATACAACCTTATTTTAAGTATCTGCGAAACCCGAAACACGTGTATAATATTTTTATGTAAAGAATCTGGGTACAAAATTTTATAGGTGTATCTCGAGAAATCACAAAGTAACAAGCTTCTTATGCTATCTGGTTGGACAAGTACATGGTCACCGGGCCATCTGGGCGACTGAGGGGTTGTTATACTCCCGTACCCTACTGTATGCTGGCTCCTAATGCTCGCTATCACCTGCCGTGACCTGTATTGTACTTAGTGCCGGTGGTGTCCACACGACAACTAACATTTCTTGTTGGTTGCCGGTGGTGTCTTGTTGTGGACCAGTGGGAACTTATGACCTTTTTTAAATATTTTTGTGAAATAAATATAAAATGGTATAAAAATTATTGGAATCGGTTCAGTTACTATTCTGAACAAACTATACAACGTGTAACGTTAAATGCGCAAAACCTCAGACACCCCAAATGATTTTTAATTTGATCGACCTAATTATGTGAGAAAAAAAAAACTAAAAAAAAAGGTTTTATGAGCAGTTTTAGTTTGTTTAAAATTCATATCTGCATTGAAATAAGACCTTTTATTATCCCGTATATAAGAAAATTTAATTGGATTACAACTATTTGTGTTTGTTTACCTATTTCGGCGGGTTTGCGCACGTGATGGCTTGACCTATTCAAAAATAGACAGGTCGAAGTTTTCAATAAATTTTTTTTTGAAAAATGTAACCTATAGGTATTAATTCATGAATCCCCAAGCGACACCCGGTGGCCGCGCATCTATTGTCTTACTATTGTGTCTCTAATTGACGGTATCTGAAGGGTTAAAAAGTGGTTTAATTGATTCTGCTCCTTATTCTGAACACACTAATTTCAGGTTTTGCGCATTTAACGTTACACCTTGTATTCAGGTTTCGCATATACTAAAAATGATGTTATATATCTAGATAGATAGTTAGATGGTTGTACAGTAAAGGCTCATAATCCACCACTATATTATTGGCTTAAATACTATATAATATATACTAATAATACTATATAATAATAATAGTATATATAATTGATTTACCTGATAAGCGCAATCTCGGTCGATTGCAGCTATTAGCTAAATGGAGCAGAAACTTCAAGACAATGATAGCTAATGATATAATTGGCCATATTATATTGATTGTCGGAATTGTATTACAAAAGGGATAGGTAGGTACAGAAGGCAATCGACATACAAAGCGCGCTCGAGCTACGCACACTAACTTAGACACCGCTCATGGAAGCGATATCTTGACTCAATTCAGCTCAATAAAATCTTGTATGAACTAGTGCGGAAAAGTGCGACAGTTTTTCTCACAAAACATTCGTGTTATATTATTTATGATACCTTTTTTATATACGCAAAATACTCGCTTTAGACGTGGAGTTGCGGAGACCTGCCTGAAATGCAAATGCAAATGCAATACCTTTTTTATGACAACTTCATCTTGCAATTTTGCCATTCTTCGGGCACAGTTTTAGTCGACAGCAAACTGTCCCTTGGTGCAGGGATACGCACGGTTCCCCACGAAGTAGCGAGCCTCCTCCAGGCCATGTAATGCCCGGCAACGAAGGAACGTAGGAGCGAATGAGAGAATACCTTGAAGTTTTTCTCACCACAAAAAAGGGATATGGATGGGTTATAGCCAGCAAAAGCACTCGCTATCGCTCTACCCAGAGTGAGAGAAATTATTCGATAATGTCCCACCCTTAAAAATAAAAGCTCCAGTATTGTTAAATAGACCTCGTATAAATCCTTAAAAGAGCAGGTGGTTTTGCGATGATGATGACTTAAACTGAAACCACAAAATATATAGGTACAGAAGAAAATCTCATGTATGTATTTCAATTTCTAAACCTACGCTCGGTGGAGCGTTCGAGCCGGAACTGGTCGACGAGCGGGCCGAGGCGCTCCAAGGTATAGTGTCCGTAAGCGGTGTCTATGTGTTGCGTGCTCAACACGCTCTGTATGTAGATTTATTGTACGTATATATTTTATGCTGAAACCCTCCAAAAACCTAAAGAAATTTTCACTTAAATGAATCAGTTTCAAAACCATAATAATAGTGACCGTCCACCTCTTGTATCAATTCATGCCGCACAAAATGACTGAAAAATATGTCCGCTGATATAATTCTGCCGACAGGACCGTCAAAATTGATCACCGAAATCCAAACACAGCATCGATATTAATTACATACACTCAACAGAATAAAACCATAACTCTTCTGTCGACGCTCGCCCATTTGTTAGCCTTTGTTTACTGTACGTTTGATACATTTCGTCGCGCTATCATCAACATTATAACGAGTAACACCGCGAGGTATGTCATGTATCATTACTATAGAGGTATTCGTTTGTTTTTTTTTTGTGAGAAGGAAAAGGGTCGCCGCACATAGGCCACCGGCCACAACCACAAAACGCCGCCACCAGCATATTTTTTATAGTTCTCATACATTTTATGTAAGCCTGCTATAAGTACATTTTGGCCGAGCTTAGCCCAATGTGAGTCTAGGCAAATATAGGCAAATTGATATAAGGCAAGCGCTTCTCTCCACACGATCGGCAAGCTTGAAATTAAAGGAGACGCCCACAGGCGAGCGCCTTTGATTTGTGCAGAAAAATCGACACCGCTCCGATGTGAGGCAAGTGACTGCGAGCGCCTGCGAGTTATGACAAGCTATGCCAAATGAGGTCTATACAAGTTGACTGACGTTGGCGCATGTCTTTGCACAACTAAATAGGCGAGCGATACCGAGCGATAGCAAGACAAGGCAAATATACTGTCCAGTTGTTGGTATTGGTCTTTACTCAGCAACGCTCGGCCAACGTGAATTGCAGGCTTTATATGGATTCACCGCACAAGGTTGACGCCGGTGGCCGCCACACGCTTCAAGTCGCTGCTGCTCGCTTTTTGTGTCCCGCACTGGCCATTAAACGCCGAAACAAAATGTTAAAAATGATTGGAATCGATTCAGTTATAGATTCTGAACAAACTATATTCAGGTTTTGCGTAAACTAAAAATAATGTTGTATAATCAACGTAACTAACATTAAAATTAAAATATTGAACAAGCCAAACAAGATCTACTCTCCGAAAATACCCAAGGGAGTGAATAAATGTAAAAATATCTGACCCAGCTATATATAGCTGAGAGCTCCCTTCATAACATAATATCGTTGATTAATTTATCCGTTCGAAAAGATCGGCTTCTAAAAATATGTATTGTCAGCGTATTTTTGGTATTTTTACCCGATTTACGTCAATTTTTCATCGGAAATCATCGTGTTGACACACTGAAATGATTGTTGAAAGTTTTTGTTAACTAAGGGTATTTTTAACATCGTCTGGAATCCATTACGCATGTGAGGCAAACCTGCATGCAGAAAATTTCATAATGCAAAAAAACCTCGTGCGTATTCCACGCATCACAATAAATACTTCTATGAAATTTTCACTTAATTTTATTTATAATTTATAAAAAGTAATACCCTAACTGACTCACAGGGGACACGTGTCACCCGACAAGGAAAATAGACGTGATATGACATAATGTCTACAAATCTTAAGAGCGGCCAACCCGGGGTATATTTTCATACAACCGCTCTTACGTGATTTTGATGTTATTACACATCTTTCTACAGATATTTTGGATACACAGATACCTTGTGGATATTATAAAGGTTCTATAGAAATCAAAACATACCTACATTTGTGTAAAAATAATACAGAAAGACCTCTGAAAATCAGCTATTTTACGTGAACTTTGGCCTTCTGTAATGTACTCGTATATTAAGAATATAAAAACTACATCTATAGAACCCTTGAACATTTATTTGAGATTCCGAATGACGTTTTTTTTTTCAATAACTTTTAAGAGTTTAAAAAAATACGTATATATACCTGGAACAAGTTTTGTGAAATATTCGAGTAAACCACAGAATTACCGAATGCCAAAAGAGTTTTCAGGCGTTATCTCTCTTTTTTCGCGCTGCCTCTTTATCAAACATCGCGTTGGATTGCATTAGAATAAGCAACAAGATTTCAAACCATGTTCGACGTTGACTATAGGTGGAAGGGCCATTTTAAGACGACAAAAGACGGGAGATATGGAAGTTCTCTGAAATTCTTATACAAACCGCTTCACATAATGACCAAGTTTAACGTTACTTCAACAAAATTCACATATTACGTAACCTTGCTGCGTGGAGTGGAACAAATGACATGTTCCACCTACTTGGATACGGGTTCATTAATAGGCCCATTGGCTGTGACATTTGAGGCGGATCTTAATTTATTCATACCGTCTATTCTTAGAATATGTGGAATGTTTTCTTCAATTGTCGCATTAATAGATGCCAATTTGTGTAAACTAGTCGTGAATAAAATTTTAAGTGACTTGTTGTGCCATTGTTGTTTATAATGGTCGTTGTTGACACAGTTTTTAATTCACAGGCCACTAAAATTGATAAATGAAAAATGATCTTTATTTTGTAAATAGGTTTTCAAAACACAATTTTACACGTCAATATTGTTTTCTGTCAGTTTTAACGAGATGAGGCCGGTGTTTTCTAGCTGACTACCCTGAGAAGAAACACCGAAACAAACTCAGGGGTCAAAGTCTCTTTTAAAGTCCATACAGTACAGAACATGTAATGGTCAAGTCATATGAGAACTATGCAGATTAGTGTCTCAGATGATCTTTTTAGGAAAGAACCATACAGATTTGAGTGGACCTGTCCAGTCAGTGTAAGCATTTGTCAGTATTCGTGTAGCTCAAACTTAGGACATATTGTGTAGTTGCATATTTTTGATGTAATTTTTACATTTTCTAATTCTACCAGCCGTACGATAACGTCTAATGTGAAAACAGCTTCTGGCTAATGCGAGAGGGAGTGTCAGTCTTTTATTGACTAAAACCCACTCGTGTACTTTCAAATACCCCATTTCTTTCCAGGGCCCGCAGTAACTCTTTCGAATAATCTTTTAGCTTTCAGATTTTTGATTTTTCGACGCTTTACTTTAAATTGCCATTTTTGTAATTTTTTTTTAGTTCTCTAGTGTTTTATTTTTTAAGTTAGTTTTAATTAATTTAAGTTTATATCTATAACTATATTTTTGCAAATAAATACCTAATTTCTGCTTTCAGATTGTGTAGGATACCTAATTAGCACTATATTATTATTATTCACTGGTTAACAATGTTCTCACATAAAAATATAAAGGTGTAAGGGACAGTCCTCCGCAAATTTTAAGGGTTTGCTCAGTAGACAAAACTGAACAACCTCCCACAAGATTTTTTTCAGGAGACGAAAAAACAAAATCAACCTCACCATACGAAATTATAGCCTTGATTGGAAAGTGTGTATGGAGATTTTTTTTTTCGTTTCCTGAAAAAAATGTTTGTGGAAGGTTGTTCAGTTTCGTCTACTGAGCAAGCTCTTAAAGGGCAGAGGGCTGTCCCTTACACCTTTTATTGTAACATGGAAATATTGTAAAACCAATCATATATCGCCGCATATGGGCCACACAAATGCCACAGCCACAAACGCCGCCACGAGAAGCCAAAAGTGGCCACGAAGGAAGCTGAAGCACGTGACAGCTACTTGTGGACGGTGGCTACTTTTTTAACCTATACGCGCAGTATCATAATGGAATCTCTCGAAGAAGGTTTAAATTCGCACAAATGGCGTATGGCAGCGTTTTGTATTGGCGTTGGGCCACAAGAAGCGAGCAACGGTAATTTGTAGCGTGTGGCGGCCACCGGCGTCAACCGTGTGCGGCGAATCCATTTAAAATGTATGAAACCTACAGGAAATATGCCGGTGGCGGCGTTTTGTGGTTGTGGCCGGTGGCCCGTGTACGGGAACGTTTAGTTTTTTGACGTTTCTTCTCCCCTCTTGTATCTATAGGAAACTACCAATTAGAATCGTGCACTAGCTTCCGAAGTTTTATTTTCATGTTAAGCAAAAATCATCCAGTGACAACCCCCGCTCTTGGGCGGAGCAGGAGATAGTGTCAGACTCTTACTGACTAAAAACCCACCCCGTTCCTTCTAGCCTTCATACCGGGGCTCAAGCTCCCTTTCCGTTAACCCTGGCCCCAGTAGGCTTCGACCCAGCTGGGCCCCTGCTGTTGCTGACAACTCCTTGAGGCGCGCGGGAACAGTTGTAAATGCATGGGCACTACGCCTTTATGAAATAAAAAGATTTATGTATATATTTTTTTTAACTGAATTACTTTCTAACTACTGAACGACTGGAACCACTATTTGAATACGATAACAAGTATGAAACTATCAAAAACATGAAAAGTGAATCAACGAAATTCTACCGAATAATATTATCTTCACCGTTACGGTCGGTTAGCATAACGGTCTACTTTGGGTTGAGTCAATCGACCATTATAAATGTGTCAACGGACCTGAAACTACTGAATGGATCAAGGATTTATTCTGCCAGTTCTGTTCATAATATTAACGTGTGTTTTATTTTTTCATTATTTTAAACATAGGCCTCCCTCAAATGTCGCTACAATAAATGATTCTGTGCGTCTCGCATCATATTCCCGCAACTTGTATCAGGTCATCGGTCCACCTTGTAGGAAGCCTTCCAACGCTGCGTCTTCTGGTTTGCGGTCGCCGCTCCAGAACCTTTCGGCCCTAACGACCATCTATAAAACTCAAACATTTATATATCTCTGAAAGTACAGGTCCGATTGCTATTGTTTTTTTACCAATAGAAAGCAGTAGCTTTCTGCATTAAATGATTTCAGCATTATTCCTGAGTAACATAGACTATATTTTATATAAGTAGACGATTTTTTCAATAAACTGTTAAAAAAAGGTATCTTTAAATGTTTACATTAACGCGAGTAAGGTTATAGCAGCTCTACGTGGAATGGCCCCAACTTACGAGTTGTAGGTCGCGGGTTCGAACCCAGCCAGGCGCATTACTTTGTGTAATTTATTTCATCACCACTGCTCTCAAAACGGTGAAGGAAAACATCGTGAGGAAACCGGCATGTCCTAGAACCAAAAATTCGAAGACATGTGACATTCACCAACCCGTACTGGGCCCGCGTGGTGGATTACGGCCCATTCCCTCTCCTAGAGAGGAGGCCTGAGTCCCAACAGTGGGAACATTAAAAAGGCTGATGATGATGATGAACTCCACATCGCTGTCGCCCAGAAGACTAGCAGCATTGCCTCATTGAATGCCGATACTAATCCGTTGGGCAAGAACGAGCCAATCCTCAGGTCACGCAAAGAAAACCAAACCCCGTAATCTTACTTTACTTTGTATCCCAATTTCTTCATTATTCAGGCCTTTCTTACTTAATTAGTAAAAGGCACGAATTTCTAATACTTCCATCCTGCTCTGTCCCCAGAGAACTGTATCTTTCTTTCTCTTTCTCAGAACAGTAATAAATGACCGTTTTTGTACAGTTCGGCACACAAGCGATAGGTAAGTCACAAAATATATAGGTACAGAAGTCAATTTACATACAAAGCGCGCTCGAGCAACGCACACATAGACACCGCTCACGGACACGATATCTCGGGAGTGTCTCGGCCCGCTCGTCGAACAGTTCCGGCTCAAACGCTCATTAGTGTGCGTCCACCGAGCGTAGGTATAAAAAGTGAAGTAAATACATGAGATTGTTTTCTGTACCTATCTATTTTGTGGCTAAGTACAGTTGTGGACATAATTACTTAACACATTAATCTTTGGTAGGAAAACGAAGAAAGATATTTATTTCTTTTGTTCGGAAAACAATATTTTCTTGGGGTTTTTATAAGTCTGTTCATGAGTCAGTTGGTTTTGTCAGTTAGTTACCATAGCATTTTGATATATTATTGATCGCACTAGGCTAATTTTCTTTGGTTCACAATGTGTTATGTGTACACAGATAATTATGCTAAGTAAGTACGGCTGGCTCGTTCTTCGCCCAAAAAATTAGCATTGCCATTCAACATGGCAATTCTGCCGCTAGCCCCAAAGTTGGGTGGTATCCGACTCTAGCTGCGCGGCAAAAATCGTGCGGCTTTAGTCACCCGTTTAAACCCCACATTAGTTGCACTGCGTACGGACGATCTTGATGATGATTATTACATGAAAAGCGCACGGTGCGGTGAACGGTTGGAAACAGGACGGCAACGTAACAAGGACCACGTGTTCAATTCGGTGTTGAATAGTGCATCACTGGCATATAAACGCACGGCAGCCTTTCAATTTAAGAGGGTCCTTTTCCACTCGCTTATCGTAAACATCGAAAATGGTTTAAAAGCTTGTTACTTCATTTAATGCAATCCAAAGTGATGTTTGACGAAAAGGCAACGCAAAAAAAGAGAGATAACGCCTGGAAACTCTGTTAGTATTCGGTAATTCCGAGATTTACTCGAAAATTTCACAAAACTTGCTCCAGGAAATAGCTGTTTTTTGTTTTTTTTTAAACCCTTAAAAGTTTTTGGAAAAAGTTGTCATCATTCAGAATCTTTATACAATTTGCAAAGTCTCTAAAGAATTACTTTTTTGACTTTTTTAATTTTTAGGCAAATTATGAAGTGTCAAAGTTCATACAAAATAGGACATTTTCGGAGGTTTTTACTGGATTAGTTTTACACAAATTTAGAAATTGGTTTCTTTAGAAACCTAGATAATATCCACAAGATACTGTGTTTCCAAAATATCTAATGAAAAGTGTATTATAACGTCATAATCAGTTATGAGCGGTTGTATGAAAAACAGTGAAAATGTGAGTCATGATGCACCCTGATGACCTTAAGCCCTTGTTGTCAGACTGCTAGCGTACTGCAACCGGCCGGCGACGGTAAATGTGCGGCAGCGGTCCGACATGAAACGTTTAATTTGAAGGAGCCCTAAAGGCGCTTTCAATTTATGCGTTTTACGACGGCTAGCTGCGGTGCGGATGAAGTGCGTTAGTAGTATTACGTACAGACGATCGTATTTTTCATACAAAGCGCGCGGTGTGGCAACCGTGCGGCTAACGGTCGACAACAGGACGTGAACGTCAGAAACACCACGTGTTCAATTCGGTGTTGAATAGTGCGGTGTTGAAAAGCGCATCACTGGCGCAAAGCAGCCAGATACGTTTTTTTTAAGTGATATAAACCAGTGCTTGACTGCGATCCCACCTGATGGTAAGCAGTGATGCAATCGTTGGTGGTAAGGCGCACTAGTTTATTAGTTAATTTAGGCGCTTGTTGTAGGACTGCTTACGTACTTTAACCGGCCGGCTGCGGGATGGTAAACGTGTGGCAGTCCGCCGGTTGCAGTGCGCATAAATTGAAAGCGCTCTAAGAAGATGTTTCCTTGGAATAATTTTCTACTTTTACCTGGGCGAAGCTACTGGCAAAAGCTAGTAGTAGTTCTATGAAGAAAGCTACTGTTATTGAATGTAAGCTAACTTTGTTCACACTTCTTCAGCTTCAGTACACAAAGTTTTGTAACTCTCATTAATTTTTCCGCGAAGCCTTTTCAGGTTTTCAGCCTGAAGAAACCTGACACTATGAAGTATTTATTCTGCCTCGTTTCCTCGTTCAGCAATCGCTATTTGGATAGTAACTCCTTGAAGTATTATATCAGACGGTAAATGTAGTGAGTAGATATAAAACTTCTGTAATAGGGTTATATTATGTTACTGTAAAAGCTCAAACTACAGTAAATTCTATGATATACTACAAATCCAGAGAGCAGTGGTGGCACTGGTGGCCGAGTGGTAACAGCCCCGAATAACCGACTCGAATCGGATTGTTCCGAATTGGAGTGTTATTCATAATAATGGTATTCTTCCCAGAAGCCACATTTATTAATCAACTTTTATAAAACCTAGTACCAGTTTCTAATGGTCCGGAAAATTGTACCCCTATTTATTAATACTTACATTTATCAACTCATGTCGATAAATCTTAAGATCTAGTGGTGGGCTTGCGGACGGCAAGTCATGGGTAGCTCGCTGTCCAACCGTCCGGTAACTGTCCAGATCGAGCCCAAGACGTCGATGGTGCGCACTGTTCCCGCGCGCTTCAAGGAGTTGTCGGCAACAGCAGGGACCCAGCTGGGTGGAAGCCTACTGGGGCCAGGGTTATCCGAAAGGGAGCTCAAGCCCCGGTATGAAGACTAGAATGAACGGGGTGGGTTTTTAGTCAGTAAGAGTCTGACACTATCTCCCGCTCCGCCCAAGAGCGGGGGTTGTCATTGTATGATTTTTACTCACCATAAAAAAAAGATCTGTTGGTAAAATCTAACATTTACCGTTACCGTCATTCGGCCTTTAACAGTAACACATATACGACCAACTTTTAATTACTTATGTCGACTTACCCAGTTTCTAACTTATTGACTTATTTGTGTTTAGTTGTCGCAAGTACTATTGCTGAGCAAGAGGGGTTGATTTCCAGAAAGGGCAAAGTGTAGATAGTTTTTTTTATCTATACCTAAGTATACACAGTTAAATTGGCGCTTGATCTTTACCATTGCTTTCGTTGATCATCACATTCATCACACTAATATACCCTGGAGAGCCGATTGTGCTATCACGGTCAATTCTGCCTGATCAATAAAAAAAAAATCGCTTGAATCCTGCGGTGTGGCGCTAAACCAAAACCTTTTCGAGTGCAAACAATGAACTTAGCGGTGGTCATCATCTGTACAACTTGAATGACCTTGAAAAACGTCTCCTGGTGACATCGGTTCACCTTGTGGGAGGGCTTCCAACGCTACGTCTTCAGTTACATATTAGAAAATCAAAACTTTCTCGAGCAAATTTCAAAAGAACAATAACCGAAATAATAAAATTGTTTACCAAATGTTTTATTTAGAAAAATTTTAGAATCCCAATGTATGTGACAACAAATGAACGACTGATCAAAAGTTGCTAGATGTAATTTTAAGATATCAAATCATTACTAATCAAATTACATAATCACAAATCCCGAAGATCCATATCCCCTATCTACTCGCTAAAATATCGAAAAAAAATTTGATCTGTTTTATTTTGAGAAGTAGCACCACGGTGACCGCGGTTGGTCACCATTCTAACCTAACCTTACTTTTTTCAGCCAGTTCAAAATAATAAATTATACATACAATCCATTATTTGTATTAGCAAACCGGTCATGTTGTGCAAAGGCTTTCTGTATCAGACAGGCGCTTTTCGCTAATATTAATATTATTTTTACCTTTTTCAGTTAATCCATTTGATAACTAATAATTTATCCAGTAATCTATAATAAGATAATTAATAATTTATCCAGTAAATTTTGACCTTTAAACGATTTGGTCATTAGTGTAATAAATAATTTAAATATTGACATTCCAGACTTTGGTCAGCTGAACTTTTGATCAAATGACCATCGTTATTTTAAACTCTGTTGATTTGTACATTGTTCTTTTGAAATTTGCTGAGGGAAGTTTTGATTTTATAATATGCAACCGCGTCCTCTGGTACTTGGTGGATTTTTTGTTTTCAGAAAGTAATCTCTGAAAGTACTGGTCCGATTGTTAAAATTTTTTCACCGATAGAAAGCGGTTTTGTTCCTGAGTGACATAGGCTATGTTTTATGTACGTGGGCGAAGTCGCTGGCAGTAGCTAGTAATAGCCTGTACTATAAAAAGATGAAGTTATTAAGGCTAGTTATTTTTTCCCTGCCCTTGTCCCACGTTACTTAGGGTTGACGGAACATGGTTTTCTCATCTAATCTCCCTCGTCAGCTGTCACGGCAACATTCACTCCATTTTCATTTTCATTCATATAATTCCTCGTCTAATAATACAGCATAATATACAATCTCAATAAGAACTGGCACGTTGGTCTAGTGATTCGTGACTCTGACTGCTATGCCGGAGGTCGTGGGTGCGATTCTCACCCAGGACAAATGTTTGTGTGATGAGCATGATCTTTTGTTCTGTGTTTAGGTGTAATTTATCTATAATATTATGTATGTGTGTTTAGAAATAAATAAGTATATTTATGAATTGTCTAGTACTCATAACATAAGCTCTGCTTAGCTTGGGACTAGACAGCGTTGTGTGATATTTGTGGAATATTATTATTATACAATCACAGCAATAAAGGCAAAGGCCGCGGCTTCACCCGCGTAAATAAAATATAGCCTATGTCACTCAAGAATAAAGCAACTTTCTATCGGTGAAAAATTTTAGCAATTGTAGCAGTAAAAAAGTAGTAAAACTGAAAACAAAAAAAAACTAATTTTACTTCTTTATAATATTAGTGTACATTTTTGGGCCATGGATAGCAGGAAATCTCGTTAAAGAATGTAATTAATAACAAAAAACTCATTACGACACATTTAAAATATCAAAAAGTACAACACTCCTAAACGACCCTTGTTATTATTTTTCAACGCAATGCCTTTTTTTTGTTACTTTAAATCAAGTTTACAACTTAAAATTATTTTTCTTAAAAGTTATTTTCGTAAAAGAGATTTTCACAAAAGCGAATAGATACTATTCTATTAAATCGTGTTACTTTGGTTAACCTCCTTAAATAAACTAGTTAATGAGATGGAAAAACAAACGAGGTTTCTTTGATAGAGGTAGCAGAGGATATGAGAATAAAAATACAGGTTGTTGAACAAAAGGATGGCATTTTTTTTTAATACGCTTGCTCATCTTTATGAGCAAGCGTATTAAAAAAAAATGCCATCTCTTATTGCACTGCACTTAGGTATATAAAGGCACTTGTTACCAAACTGTGACATTTTGATTACCAATACACACTATTACTATAATGCAAAGATTTTATATATCCTAGTACTAGATTGACTACGACAACCTCAAAAGCGTCCCTGAAAAGGAAAGTCAGAAAGAGTCCTGTCATCTCGTTCTACTAGTGTGTCCATACACTAGCTACATACTACGGGACAATTTTGCTCTAAAGTTAGTTAAAGTATTTTTGATACATCAAAATAGACATGCACTTACCAAAAGGGAACAGAGTTTTCTCTGTAATGACTAGGAAATAGCTGATGTCCATATATATTATAATAGCAATATCCTCTTATGCGAGTATGAAATACCTACACTGATAAAAAAATGCCTAATGTGTGTGTACCTACGTAAGAAGACCACTTCTGAACGGCTACACCTATCAGAATAAGGTTTGTCTGAAAGAAAAAACTAGTTAGTTTATAATCTATACTTATAATAAATCTGTAGAGAGGTCAATTCTGTACATGAAATATATTTCCAAAATAACTATCAGGGGGTGATTAGTGATCGATACTGATGCTAAAAATGCAAACAGTAAAATTTTTGTCTGTCTGTCTGTCTGTATGTTCTTTATAGAAACAAAAACTACTCGATGGATTTTAACGAAACTTGGTACAATCATTCTTCATACTCCTGGGCAGGTTATAATATACTTTTCATCACGCTACGATTAATAAGAGCAGAGCAGTGAAGGGAAATGTTGGGGAAACGGGAGAAATTACTCCATTTTTTAAGCTTCCGTCGCGTTTGCAGCCTTAATGGTTAAAGCTACACAGAAAACATGTATAACGGAAATGTTTTCCTTAAAATTATATAAAAAATGTCTCACGACAGCATACGTCTATCTTTTATGGTTAACTCACAATAACACGTGTAACTCCCGATAGCTTAGCAGTTCTGAGCTTTCTGTTTATTTTTGTCTACTCTTACGTTTATAACACTGAATGTCGCTGGCATAAGCAACAGGATCCGCGTACGAAGTCGCTGGCAGAAGCTAGTAAAACTAATATTATTCTTTTATTTTTACTTTATTAAAAATAGACTGATGCGTGACATAAAATTGTACATTTTTTATTACGTCAAATTGCACGTATTAACTAACAAATAAACAATAAATAATACATTAAATAAATGATCCTCGACTGGCTTATAAATTTATTTATACTAACTACTACTACTAATTATTGCCGATGCCCATTAGCGCCACAGGGAATTTCAGAAAGGGAAACCATGGTCCTGGAACACAAAAGGCAACTGAAGGACACGGGTAGATTTATTCAGTATAAACCTCAAATAACTTGTCCCGCTCTAGGATGGAGAGTAAGGCGCTCTACCTTAGAGCACGATAAGTTATTGGATATTTTACCACATCAAAAAAAGTCTCCTACTATGTTCGTTTGTCTATATCTGTTTGCAATCAACTCAAAAACTACTGAATGGATTTTTAAAAACTGATGAACTTACAAACAATATAGATGGAATAGAATTAGGTTTTAGTGTTGATTTAACTTTACATCTTCAGACTTAATGTGGCAACCGTTAAGCGTGTCCTAACCAAAAAAGCATTTTACAAGGTTAAAGACTATGTCGAAGACACGCTTGTTTGGCAATGACTACCTCTGCACATGTGGCCCCCTGGTAAATGATCAATATTGTGTCTATTAACTGCTCCTCTTTTGTTTTAACCCTTCAGATACCGTCAATTAGAGACACAATAGTAAGACAATAGATGCGCGGCCACCGGTGGTCGCTTGGGGATTCATGAATTAATATACATATATTTATTTTTCCTTTAACGAATTGCTTTTGCAATATTTTTTATTTTTATTATTTAGACTTCAACTGCATTCAATTTGTTAGTAATTTATTTTGTTAAGTTGTAATTATTTATATAGCCTCTTTTTGGAATGTGAATGTGAGAACACTGTATAATCCACAAACACTTAGATAACTTTCTATTACAACTTACTATATTTTTATTTTATTATGATTAATTTTGTGCTTTTGTGTACAGTGTTGACTGGTCTACACTGTTCTTACATAAATCAATCAATATTGTAATAAACACATTTTTTAAAAGAGTAACCATGAGTTTCTTGCCGGTTCTTCTCCATAGGAAACAACCAATTTCGAACCGTGCACTAGCTTCTGACGTTTTGTAAGTGCCCTTGTAGGCCTATATGAAATAAAATATTTTGACTTTGACTTTGAACCACAAATAAAACTGTTGCTGAAAAAAAAAAATTTTTAAATGTCACAACTTCAAAGCCACTGTTGCTGATGGTTCTCGTTTCTTGGAAATCTACAAAAAAACATAAAAATAATATATTACTAGTAGTTAACGGTTAAGCCACATACATGCAGCATTGCGTGCGGCATTTATTAGGGACCTACATAAGGACTAAAGTTAAAGACAGTAGACTATGATTTAAAATGAATATAATTCTCGAATGTACAATATCGATGTGGAGAAAATTTTGGAGCGCACGCGCGTCGTTTTAAGAAGTGGTCACAGATAACTAATACTGAATTGGTCCGAAGACACGTCCCGCATGCCGCACCTCTGGCCGCCGCTGCTCGCCGCTTTCCGTAGTGTCATGAGAGCAGCCGAAGATCGCCGAGCGGCCAAAGGCGCCCGATCAACAGAAAAGATAAAATTAGTAAAATTGGTACGCGCTTGATTTATTAAAAAAAAAAAAAATTGAGCCTTCTCAGATATTTAGAAATTTGCTTATAATAATATAAAACTTGAACAGTAGACAATCGAATTTTATAAAATTTTGCACCCAGTCAAAAAAAATTCAAAACGATGTTTGTTGTCACCCTACATAAATATTTTGTAAACAAAACAGAAAACTTACCAAAAAAAATGAAATTCCACAACCAGGATACCCGCCGCTATTGCGAAACTTTACACAGCATCGTTTTGAACATCTTGCACACTTATACTTTACTAAACATTGAGATAAAAACTTGTAACAATTAAAAATACAACTTTAGTCTTATGAAGCATCAGCCATATTGTTTATTGATGTCAAATTCTGTCAAATTGAAACCTCCTAAATGTTGCCTTTCATAATTTGAAAATTACTACGAATAGCTACTAAATCTAAATGAAATCATCATTAAATACAAGAAGAATGCGTATAAAATTTCAAGAAGCAATATTTAAAATAAAATATTTAGTTGCAATTCATTTTATGTTGCATAAACCTATCAAAATGCATGAACACGGACTATTTAACGATAATTGGAACAATCTAAAAACTACTATCTGTTTCTTATTTTTTTCTGGTAGTATGTGAGAAAGGGACAGAGAGGATTTATCTCAGTGTCTTACTCCAGGCCATTTTTCCCTTTTGCGTGTCAATAACACACATGAACTTAATGCTCATGAGAATAAAGAACACTTTAGACAGTGTAATATTTCTTCGTAGTCAATCTAGTCTACTCTAGTAGGATATATAAAATCTTTGCTATAATGTGGTTAAAACCTTATTGTTCAACCTCTCCACCGCCATAATTTTATGACATTTATCGTATCAGGATTAGAGATGTGCCGTTGCCAGCAATATTGCCATGAAGTGCGAATATTGGTGGGAATATTGCCGGGAATATTGCCCGATGTATGAATATTGGTGGCAATATTGCCAGCAAAATTATAATATTGCTGGCAACGGCACATCTCTAAGCAGGATGGGTGCAGGTCGTACCCCACAAGGAAAAAAAATGGGCGCACATATGAAAACAGATTTTTACCGCCACAGAAGTTAACTAGTTTTTCAGTTATTTTATTCACAAGTGTATTGAAAAACGTTGTATGATAAACGTGAGTAATTAATGATTACCGTTTTCAGCTCTCTTAAGACCCGAGCCATGGCTCGGGTCTTAATACTGCCTCATCGGTAATCACTAACATTACACACTTATATCATAATGCACTATAACGAAAGGATGGCAATTTAATTTAAAAAATGGAAAGTTTAAAAGTGGTGCCAGTGACTAAAAAGTTGAAAGGGAATCGTTTGTCTTGGTATGGGCATGTAAAAAGGAGGGATGAAACCACGGATATCGGATGAAACGCATATTGCTAAAAAAGTTATGAGTTTACATGTGGATGGATGGAGGGGGAGAAGGAGGCCAAAGAAAAGATGGATGGATTGTGTGAGAAATGATATGAAAGAAAAGGGAGTTAGTTATAGCGTAACGAGTGACAGGACAGAATGGAAGAAAAAAGCGTGTTGCGCCAACCCCAAATAAAACGGGACAAAGGCTGGATGAAGAAGAAGGTTCGAACAATATTTTCAAACAAAACTAATAAACAACTTAGGGTGTTTTTAATATCGTGCGGTTTTGATCACGCATGCGGGATTGCTCTGCACGCGTAACCCCCGCAAATTTACAATTCAGACAATTATTTATTGTGTGAATATGCACGCGGGACGCGTTTTTTTGCATTTTAAAATTTCCGGAATGCGGAGCAAACTAAGAGAATGTACAAAAATTAAATCTTTAAGCCTCATTTCTATAAAATCGCCGCATACTGGCCAAGAAATAAAAAAGAGGACAACTTTGTTACTAAATACAAAATCTTTAAGTATCTTGATGATAAAAAATATAAAGAAAATCATTAAAAAATTATAACTTAACTTTTTTGTTTACTTTTTTTAACTTTCTATACAGTGTAGATATAGGCGGACTTAATGCAACAAGGTTTTCTCTTCCGATATTTATAACCTACTAGCTTAAGCCCGCGGCTTCGTCCGCGTACATGAAAATAAACTATAATGTCACTCAGGAATAAAGCAGTTTGCTATCGGTGTAAAAATATTTTACAATCGGATCATCACCCCTAGCCAAGTTGCTAATCTGCAATAGTTAACGCTAACAGAAAGCTTCAAATGTACGGGAATGACGTCATCTCAACGCTCAGTCACGTGGTCAGAACAAAAGAATTGGCGGCAAGGTCAACTCGAAGCGTTCGACGCAAGCGAAACGGTTGTAACTTTAGGGGCTGTACTTTTAGAGATTACCTCCAACGAACAAAAAACTTTGATACTAGAACTCTTTACAATATTAAAGTGTAGATTTCTCTTGTAATTCCCTTTATTTTAATATTACAAAATCAACTGTACTAAGGCGAACATTTATCATCACACCATCCTGTATATTTCGAAAGCGTACCTAATGTACAGGTTTGTATCGGTCCGTCACTTAAGGTAACGTGGGCCCGACAGTAACAAAACCAATTTTCTATTTTCAGCTTATCTTTTCTTAGAAAATGGAAAATCTGCGAGGGAACGTTGTTTGAAACTCAGTAAATATCTGTTAAATACGTACTGATGTACCTTGGTTGAGTTGACTGGCCTGTTGTTCTAGTGGTTAGTGGCCTTGACTGCTATGCCGGAGGTCGTGGGTTTGATTCCCACCAAGAAAAAAATGTTTGTGTGATGAGCATGATCATTTGTTCTGTGTCTGGGTGTAATTTATCTATAATATTATGTTATGTATTTAGAAATATATAAGTATCTTTATCAGTTGTCTAGTACTCATAACACAAGCTCTGCTTAGCTTGGGACTAGACGGCGGCGGCGTTGTATGATAGTTGTGGAATATATTATTAATTGACGCATATCAAAACTAACTTTAATCGCAAATAGAAATCAATATAGTAGTCATTGTAATTTATTGGCAAGGGAATCTTACCTTAACAAGAATAAGATATCACAGTGAAAAAATGATTTAAAACACAGTAAATTATTAGACAATGTCAAATAAGAAATATAAAAAAAGATAGAACAGAATAGAATAAACTTTATTGTACACCAAAATGACAAACCAATACAAGAAAATAAAAGACTCAAATAAATATAAGTCAAATCACACATAACAATAAAATTAAATAAAAAACTAAGTATCAGACGCTAGTTGTAAAAAGTTTTTTTTTTTTTTGATACAATTTTATTCAAGAAATATATTAATTACGACCTACACATAAAGCGTAGGAGGCATGGATTTCGGTATATAGGTACCTGGTTAGGTACCTATTTAGGTACCTTGTAAGGTAACTTAGTAGGTACCTTGATAGGTACATAAGTTGAGAAGTCAACTGACGTACTTTTGTTTACACAAACTTGACTAACCTAATTGGCTTTTTACGTCAATGTAGTGTCAGTTACATTCTAAGGGTCGACGTATACAGGCTACATGCCACAGCCACAAACGCCGCCACGAGAAGCTAGAAGCGGCCACAAAGGAAGCTACAGCGCGCGACAGCCACTAGTAGCCGGTGGCTGCTACTTTCTTTAACCCATACGCGGTATCATAAAACACTCTGTTGAAGAAGGTTTAAAAGTGCGAATGGCATACGGCGGTGTTTGGTAGTCGGTCCGGGCCACAAGAAGCGAGCAGTGGCGATTTGTAGTATGTGGTGGCCACCGGCTTCAACCGTGTGCTATATATACTATAGGAAATATTCCAGTGGCGACGTTTTGTGGTTGTGGCCGGTGGCCCGTGTGCAGCGACCCTAAGATTACGTTAATGTTATTGACATACGGCAAAGGAAAATAATTAATTTAGGTGTCAAATATTGAGTACAATAATGGATTAGGAGTATTGTTACGTTTTGAGTTGAGGAAGTAATAAATATAATAAATAATGTACCAACAGTCGTGTCAGCCAACGGCTCGTCTTTGGCGGGGGCACTGCCGTGCCCCCAGATATCTGAATCTGAATCTAAAAACTGTTCACATTATATACAAAACCTGACACTGTCCAGCAAAATGCAAAAAAAAATTCGAGAATGTTGCGATCTATCTTTATTTTCACCTTAAATAAAATACATCATAGAAAAAGGCCAATAAATCGACAACCCTGCCCAAAAACGGCGAACATTTTTTCTTCGTCGTCCAATTTATAAGGGGGTCCACACAATTTTTCTTTAAGAATTAAGTACCGAAACTTTGGAAAAACGGTCTGGGTGAATAATTTAGAGGTAAAGGTTGAATAGGTTACATCCAAGTGCAGAAATTAGATTTATTTTGGTCTTGATTCAGTCAGTGGCTACGCATGTGTAAAAGTAGAAAATTATTCCATGACAACGCAATCCCGGAATAAAAAGTCTACTTGTATCCTAAGCCCTATTTTAGCCTTGGCCTTTTTTATGGTGGGAAAATCATCTAATGACAACCCCCGCTCTTGGGCGGAGCGGGAGATAGTGTCAGACTCTTACTGCCTAAAAACCCACCCCGTTCCTTCAAGCCTTCATACAGGGGTTTGAGCTATCTTTCGAAACTAACCCTGGCCCCATTAGGCTTCGACACAGCTGGGCCCCTCCTGACAACACCTTGAGGCGCACGGGAACAGAGGTACCAGGAGGTCTTGAAGTCTAGTTGCCATATAAAATTTATGGAGACTGGCTCGCCCAGATCCACGTACATGGCTCACGTGTGCTCAATGTATGTAGTTCTACGAGTATCTTCAAGTAGAGCTGCATTACTGTCCCCGCACAAGGGCCTCAATAAAAGGCTGCCACAAAAAAACACTACAAGCGGCCACAAAAAACGCTACGCTAGAAGCAGCCACAAAAAAAAAGATAGCAGCTGTCGCAAAAAACAATTGAAGCGCGTGACAGCTTGTGGTCGGAGAAGATTGAAACGGCTTCCCATCACAAACCTACCACAGTGTTGTCTTTTTAACCCAAAGGTTGACTGGGAGAGAACGCCTTATTGCATTAAGTCCACCTATGTACCACTACTGTACATGAAGTTTAAATAAATAAATAATCGTTTTTTTGTAGCGGCACCGCCGCATACGAGCCACAAAAAAGGCCACCTCAAAAAGAAGCTTGAAGCGGCGTCGTTTTTTTTGAGGTCCCTGTGCCTGCACTTGGACTCACGCCACGCGACGCGCCCGCCACTACGTTCAATTCAGGTGTCGCCCACGTGTGCGTCGGTCTAATTTGAAAACATGATAAATTGAGCCTCAGGGCAATACTGGGGTTGTTTTTATACTCCAAAAAAACCCGCCCTTTAAATTCAACCAGCTATAGTAAACATTTTTTGTGAGTCATCCAATTTACAAAAGGGCCACGTACTATTTTTCTCTTGGAATTATTAAGAAGCAAAAATCAGGTCTGAACGAATTAATGAGGGGTTAGACCTTTGCGAGCATTGCTATAGTTCTGCGGTAAAGTTTACGGGAGCCGTTTTTGCATGAATTTTGCTTTAGATTTGCTAAGTTGTTTTTTGGCAACGACTCGGCAACACCTGTACAACCAGCTCAACATCACGCAAATTCCTGTGGAAAACAGTTTGTGGAAAAAGAGAGGCTGCAATGATGAGGAAGACAATAAAAAAATTAATGACAACATATCTAATTGATTGACTTATTAGTCACATCAATCAATTTATCAACACGGTTAGTAAAGGTTGAAAGATTCTTTGCTGTGCTATGGTTTGATTCTTGTCATCATCATCATTTCTGTCGAAATTCGTCCATTACTGAATATCCTCAAGGCTCATTCTTTGGCCTCCCCCAAAGAATGAGCTTGTGCGTCTCGCATCCATCAAATTCCTGCAAACTTTATCATGACATCGGTCCACCTTATAGGGCCTTCCAATGCTTCATTTTCCGGTAAGCGGTCGCCACTCAAGGACGTGCTACAAGTATATCGGCAACCTTGGTTTTTCTGCGGATATCTTCGTTCCTGATTCGATCCCATTGTAAGCGACCACGTTTCAGAACCCATACCTATGTCATCACTGGCAACACGCGTTGGTCATATAAGTAAGACTTAGAATTTTGTGCGTTACAAATATTGTATAATAACAAATATTCTATGGCCTACAGTAGTTGTCCTGGATTTGAATTAGAGATGTGCCGTTGCCGACAGAGGCCGTTGCCGAGAGGGAATATTGCTGGCAATATTGCCACCAATATTCATAGTTCTGGCAATATTCCCACCCATATTTCCACTTCACGACAATATTGTCAGCAATGGCACATCACTAGTCTGGATTGTCTTGTGTATGTGGATTTAAATATTTGTGAACGCGCCCGCGGTACAAGTAGCACCAAAGTATGGAGAAAACTTTTTTTTAAAAAACAATCAAGTCTAGATTTAGGAGGCGCCTCATTATCTGGCTACGATAATATGAAAAAAAAAAAAAGATTATGTCAACAGAAAAAACTTATTTTAACTTTTAAATTCACTAGTCAATATTTTATTTATTCTTTTCATCTGCAAAGGACCTTGTCTAAACAAGATGGCTAAAATATTCCTGTATAAATAATGCATTGAGGATTTGTTTTTTTAGTTTCGGAATCTGGATTATATCTGCTACATATTTTTTTTTTTCTTTTTCTCTTTAATTCTTTATTGTACACAATTATTATTATTTTTGAAGATAAGGGGCTATGCATGTCCCGTAGTGTAGGGGATGTAGTCACTGCGACCTAAAAGATCTATTGTGACTCGTTGTTAGAGAAACTTTATTTTATTTTATTTTTTATTGTTGATAGGCTTGGTGGCTATGTCACCTATGATGGAAAACGACGATGCCCGGAGGCTTCCAGGAAGTCTAGAATACTCCTAGCTTTAAGAGTTTTAATTTCCTCCGGGCGAATAATGTGTCGGCCCAGATGAATACTCCGTTTGTGGATAAGGGGCCCGCATTCACACAAAAGGTGCTTAGGCGTCTCCCTCTCCTGATTACAGTACCGTGCCATTTATTGTACACAAGGACATAACATGAAATAAATGGAGATCCCGCGTGCCTCAAGGAGTTGTCAGCAGCAGGAGGGGCCCAGCTGGGTCGAAGCCTACTGGGGACAGGGTTGTCCGAAAGGGAGCTCGTGCCCCGGTATGAAGGCTAGGAGGAACGGGATGGGGTTTTTAGTCAGTAAGAGTCTGACACTATCTCCCGCTCCACCCAAGAGCGGGTTTTGTCATACGATAATTTTCCCCATCGGAAAAAAAATGGAGATTTTACGACAGTTCCAGTGACAGCTTTTTATCTGTTGGTTCGCGCTTGACCGCCATATCACCTGATGGAAAACGACTATGCGGGCGACGATGGAATGCGCTTACCTAGAAGAATTTGGTTTCTTTTTGGTCTTGAACCTGGATTAAACACTGCTACATAAACAATTCCAAAGTCATTTAGAGGAGGTTTTTAGCTAGATTTTTTTGAATAAAGTTTATTGGTTATTTTGATCTAAGATCCGTGGAAGAAATCTCTCCCCTCATCTGTTATTCGATTATGATAAATATTATGTGCTAGATAAGACATTCCTCATAGGTTGTCTAGCTAAATCTGGTGCCATTGATGTTAAACCATAAAATTTTATGTCTGAGATCGTAAACATTTTATATTTTCGACTTTATTCAAATACTTACAAATTGAGTTCTATCGTTACAAAGAACTACTATTAAGGAGTGGATAGGGTCCTGCCATCTTTCGCGCGCCCGGGCATCTTCTTGCCAGTTTTGGTGGAATGTGTTCTGTCCCAGGAGGGGGAGGTGGGGTGTCCAGGAGTGGGACAGAAGAGGCTAACAAAAAAATTATAAATAAAGAGATAAGTAAAGTTTGTTTTTTTGTTTGTAGGAGGTAATCTCTCAAAGTACTGGTCCGATTACTAAATTTTTTTCACCAATAGAAAGCTGCTTTATTCCTGAGTGACATAGCTATAGGCTTTATTTTATGTCGCGGGTCTTAAACTGACTGTATTCAGTATCAAAAAAAAAATCCTGCCTGAATGCAAAAATTGTGCGAAGTTTAAAATAAAAAAAAGATAGTAAACATCTAAGGCCTTATATTATATTCCTGATAAAAATCAAACGGGGGCCATTTTCTGTGAATGATACACGAAAACACATTAGGCCAAAGGTAAAACCAAGTATAAATAATAAATTATTAGGGGGTGTGCAGGCTAGTAGATGGGCGGAGTGAGTTATAGGCAAAACGTGGCGCCGCGAGCCAAATGCGATTACGATACGGTTAGAAAACGGCGAATGTGTACATGGTTTATGCTGCTTTACGGAAATGTTTTGGTGAACAAAGGTGGTCAGAACGGACCCAAAAATAGTACGTACACGGTATGTTGGTTTTTTTCTATTATCTGGGAGCACGGCAGTTCCACCGCCAAAGACGAGCCAAGCGAAGCGCTAGGTATGTAGAATTTGTGACTCACTCCGTGGCTAGTTCACAACTGCGGGTCGACTACCCCACCACGCAGCGGCCTACTCACGCACTATACGTAACGTGCTTACTGTACGTGTACACCACACTTGCCTAAAAGTAACCAATTCACTTTTTAAACCTACTTGAATACCCCTAGGTTGAATCTTTATGGAAACCCATACTGCCCCCGTTAGTAAAAATTACGCATCTAACATTTTTTCCAGATTTGAGTTATTGCCGGAATCAGGACAAAAAGGCGCGTCTGTTTTTTAATATTTTGCTAACTTTCTCCAGTGCGGTTTTAACACAAGGAAAACAGGCCTGATTTCCCGTTTCATTAATTTGCAAAACATTTTTTTATCCGTTTTCGTTTTTGTTCGATACGTTTTTTTAACTATCAGGGGCAGCATACATATATTATTATTTATTTTGAAGAACTAAGTAGATTAAGAAACATTAGTCTTCAATTTCAAGTCGGTATTGAATTTTATAAAAGAATTCGTTGTAAAACAAAAAAAAATAGGTCAGTCCACGAACTGGTTTTAAATTCGACCAGCAAAAAACGTGGATCGACTCAACAAACATTCAATGAGGTAATTCCTGCTTAAAATGTTAATTCTACATTACGACCGTCGAATGCGTTCTATGTCTTTATTGAGAATTAAAAAATAAACTCCAAATAGCCAAATAACGTCAACATCGAGCATAGTAGTGGTTATTTTTATTTATAGTTTAAAAGCTTGTTACTTCATTTAACGAAATGTTTGACAAAAAGGCAACGCGAAAAAAGAGAGAGCGCCTAAAAATTCTGTTAGCATTCAGTAATTCCGTGATTTATTCGAATATTTTACTAAACTTGATCCGGGAAATACGTGCTTTTTTAAACCCAAAAAATTGTCTTTATTTAGAATCTTGATAAAAGCAAGGCTTCTAATGTAATACTTTTTTGACTTTTTTAAGTTTTGAGTAAATTAGAAGTGTCAAAGTTCATGCAAAATAGCAGATTATATCAGAGGTCTTTGCTGGATTAGTTTTACACAAATTTACAAAATTGATTTCAATAGAAGCTTAGATAATATCCACAAGATACTGTGTTTCCAAAATATCTAATGAAAACTGTGTAATAACGTCATGAGCGGTTGTATGAAAAACAGTGAAAATGTGTGTTGAGATGCATCCTCTTAAGCAATTATTTTGGTGTATACTTAACCAAATTTTATTGTCCTACCACCATCCCCAACTTTTTTCTTTTTAAATGTGTCAGAACCACGTTAGCAGAGTCAGTTAGTGTACATAACATATTTTTTAGTATATGCGAAACCTGAACATACATAGTTTGCTTAGAATCAGTAACTGTATGGATTCCAATAGTTTTTACACTATGTTATATTTTTTTCCCAAAAGTATTTATATAAAGTATTTATATAAAGATCACAAGTTAGACACCACCGACACTAAGTAAAACACAGGTCATGGCAGATCATAAAGGGCATTAGAAGTCAGCAAACAGCAGGGTGCAAGTGCAAAACAACCCTTCAGTTGCTTGGATAGCCCGGTGACCATGTATTTTTGCTGATTTTTCATGATACAGTTATGAAAAATTATACATAGATTTTTTACATAAAAATACTAGACACGTGTTTCGGGTTTCGCATAAAGTACGTTGGGGTAAGATTATGACTTATTTAGTTTTATTTTTACTGTTAGTCATATTGCGTGCCGCGTCATTATGTCCACCTTGCCCAGTAATGTGGCTGACATTAAAAATAAATCTAAATAAGTGGTATAATTTATATTCATACGTTCTTACCTTTATCAATCTTACAATAAACCATTTTTTTTTTCGGTGGGCAAAAATCATCTTATGACAACCCCCGCTCTTGTGTGGAGCGGGAGATAGTGTCGGACTCTTACTGACTAAAAATCCACCCCGTTTCTTCTAGCCTCTTCATACAGGGACACGAGCTTCCTTTCGGATTACCCTGGCCCCAGTAGGTTTCGACCCAGCTGGCCCCCCCCTGCTGCTGACAACTCCTTGAGGCGCGCGGGAACAGTGCGCGCTGTCGACGTCTTGGGCACTGTCCGGACAGTTACCGGAGATTATAGGACCGAGAACTACCCATGGGTCGCCGTCCGCGAGCCCGCATCTACGGTGGCCGGAAATCGGGATCGGAATCCCGGCGGTACCCCAACCCACCTTACTAAAACGAATGTTGTATGAAGTAAAAGAAAGGGGTTTTTGAGACGAGTCCACTATTTGTTATTAGTGGACTCTACTCAATTTTTCTTTGGATACAAAACTGTACCCACTTTAGTATAACACCGTGACACCCAAACCCGATTGACTGAAACAAGTGGGTAGCAGAAAATTGTATAAAAATAAGGTAAATTGCTTTTTTTACGAAAGTGAATTGGAATTAGATTTCCTCCGAGAGTTTAATGTGTAAACGGTGTTTTTCTTTTTGTTTTACACGAATTTTTTTTCTTTAAAAAATCTTTTTGTCTTTTTCCTTGTCATGGCTTATAGACTTTCTGGATCTTTTAGATCTGAATAATAAATTAAGACTAGAAGCAAATAGACGTTCGTAAATACTTGATTTAGTTAATTTTTAAGTACAAATGTAGATCCACCATAGGCGTGGGTGTCGCCGCTGTGCGGAACGCCCGGAGAACACGGTGGAGCACACAGTAGAGGTATGCTCCGCTTGAGCAGAGCATCGCCGTGCGCTCGCGAGGGCGATTGGTGGCGGCGATCTCTCTCACCGAGCCTTGGTACAGGCTATGGTCCGGAGCGAGGAGTGGCAAGTGGTCGCCTAATTCTGCGAAGCAGTAATGCTAGCAAAGGAGGCCGACCGCATTAGGCAACAGCGGCGCTGACAGCGCTGCCACTGCTGCTGGGATTCCGATCCCGATTTCCGGCCACCGTAGGCGCGGGCTTGCGGACTGCAAGCAACAAGTAGCTCGGCGTCCGGCCGTCCGGTAACCGGCCGGTCCGAGCTCAAGTCGTTGACGGTACGTATTGTTTCATGTGCTCCTCTTCAAATCAATCAAATTATCCAATGACTTCTTCCGTTCTAGAGCGGTTCGGGAGGGTGTGTCAGACATTTAGCATAAAATAGATAGGTACAGAAGACAATCTCATGTTTGTACTTCACTTTTTATACCTACGCTCGGTGGACGCACACTAATGAACGTTTGAGCCGGAACTGTTCGACGAGCGGGCCGAGGCGCTCCAAGATATCGTGTCCGTGAGCGGTATGTATGTGTGCGTTGCTCGAGCGCGCTTTGTATGTAGATTGACTTCTGCACCTGTATTATATGTTGTGCTTTTAGTGTCTCAAAACCACTGTGTTCTTTCAGGCGAGGTCTACGGTATTTTTACTTACATTCCCGCAGCCCTTTAGACTATGGTACCTCAAATCTTTCACGTGCCAATTACGCCCACGACGATTTAGAGAGAAAAGGTCATAGGCAAGTACACCCATTAAAAGTTCCTCTAGTAATTCACAAAACGATATCAAAGTTAGAAGTCTATTTTCGACAACGCTTAAGTAATAACAGAGTGAAGACGAATATAGAATACTATTTTTAGTATATGCGAAACTTGAATATAGTTTGTTCAGAATCATTAGCAGTATTTTACTTCGGTCGTTGTAGCGACGCTTGGGGGAGGCCTATGTCCAACAGTGGAAGTCTTTCGGGTGATATGATAATGAAGATATTTTTTCCCTTAAAATATAAAAAAAATGACAAGTTGGACACCACCAAGACTAAGTACAAAACAGGTTACGGCAGGTCATAGCGGGCATTAGCGGCCAGCGCACAGCTGGGTGTGGAAGCAAAATAACCCCTAAGTCGCCCGAGTGGTCCGGTGACCATGTATTTATGTCACCAACCAAGTAGGTACCATTACTGGCTTCTAACTATTTGATTTTTCATAATACAGTTTTAAAATTTTGTACATAGATTTTTACATAAAAATACTAGACAGGTGTTTCAAGTTTTGCATAGGTTGTAGAAATAATAATAATAATAATATTCCACAATCATCACACAACGCCCCGTCTAGTCCCAAGCTAAACAGAGCTTGTGTTATGGGTACTAGACAATTGATAAACATACTTATATATTTCTAAAAACATACATATTATAGATAAATTACACCCAGAAACGGAACAAATGATCGTGCTCATCACACAAAAATTTGTCCTGGGTGGGAATCGAACCCACGACCTCCGGCATAGCAGTCAGGTCCACTAACCACTAGACCAATAGGCCAGTCAGGCCAGAAATCATTGTACAACAGCCTAGATTCTACGATTCTAGAACTACGATAAATAAAGGGAGTAATATTGATCTAGAGCTCAAATAGTCTGTGTGCTAGAAATATTTCATTCATAAAACTGAATATGTCACAGCTGCATGTGACGGCGAATCTTTTTATAACTCTAACACAGAATAAATAATATGTCTTAGCGTGTTCACTGAGGAACGAGGTCGAATGTGCCCCGTATGTGTCTTCTTTATGTTGTGGCTACGAAAAAAAATTGTCTCCGAAGCCGTAACTTCAATTTAGTTAAATTTAGAAATGAGATGAATATATGATTATACACATAAGGTGTTAAATAGGACTATTTAAACAGTTGTGTGAGTGCTAGAAAAATTTCAAATTTTTTTTATTCATAAAGTTGAATTCGTCACAGCTGCATGTGACGGCGATTCTATTTGTAACTCTAACACAGAATAAATAATATGTTTTATTTATTTATTAAAGCTTTACGCACAAAAAAGCTACACAAAGGCGGTATTTTAAGGTTTTCAGTGCGGAACGAAGTCTAACTCTCCCAGTTAGACTTCGTTCCCCTTCTAATATGCTCTATTAAAACAGAATGTAGTGGTGTAGGTACGCCGGTACGAGGCCCCGTATTAGAGTAGTTACTTAAATACGGGGTCGCTTTGACCTCGTATCACATTCAGCTAATAAAGTATTGAAAGGAATATTTATCTTCAACGCAATAACATTCTACCTAACATTCGAGTACACAAACAGATACTCCTCAATTGGCTGGTCCCTCCTACGTGCACTCCAATAATAGCAATAAGAAGCTAATTTACCTCAATTGACTCTTATGAAATGCGTTGGTTGTTGAAGAACAACACTTTGTAGGATATATACGATAGAAATATAAAACATTAATTTTAGTATATATATGCGAAATACGAAACACATGTCTAGTATTTTTATGTAAAAAACCTATGTATAAAATTTCATGTTTCCTGGTTGTTCACAAAAATACATGGTAACCGGGCCATCCGCGAGACTGAGGGATTGTTTTCTTCCCACACCTAGCTTTGCGCTGGCGCTAAAGCCCACTATGACCTGCCGTGACCTGTGTTGTACTTAGTGTCGGTAGTTTTCAACTTGTGACTTTTTAAACTATTTTTAGGAAAAGACCACCTTAAGCGCGGGCTTACAGACGGCGAGCAATGGGTAGCTCGCTTTCCGACTGACCGGTAACTATTTGGACCGAGCCCAAGTCGTCGACGGCGCGCACTGTTCCCGCGCGCCTCAAGGGGTTGTCAGCAACATTACAGGACTCCGGCCCAGCTGGGTCGAAGCCTACTGGAGCCAGGGCTACCCGAATGGGAGCTCGAGTCCCGGTATGAAGGCTAGAAAGAACGGAGTGGGTTTTTAGTCAGTAAGAGAATGACATTATCTCCCGCTGCGTCCAAGAGCGGGGATTGAATGATTTTCCCCACCATAAAAAAGACCCTTTGGTCTGAGATCCAAAGATCCAACTAATGAAGAGTAAAGGGCTGGCCTTAATGAGAGCAGCACTTAATGACAAAAAGCATCCACCACACCTACTTATAGCCTGGAAAGTGGAATGACTTATTGCAAAATCAGAAAACAAAAAAAAAAATTGCGTACCTACTCGAAATTATAGCACATTAAATTGTCAATATAAGCACATTTCATAGGTGTTTATGGCTTCAGTCAATTTGTAAGTGTCAATTTAATGGTTGGTCTGATTTAACGGTCTGGTTCAGCGGCTATTAAATTCACGCTTCGATGTATTATGTCTGCTGCTAGGCGTATGGCTATATTGCTAAGATTAAATATTTAAATTTAAGCCTCAGATAGGTTAATTGCACATTAAGTGACCCGGACCAAATGTCTCCCAACATGGCACGAAACGCTGTCAAAATAATTTTCAAAATAGGTCCGCAGTTGACCGGGAAATCGATGAACATACATAAAAAAATCTTTTTATACAAAAGTAACAGACTTCACTAAAAAATTGAATTAAATTTGAGGAGCCCCCTCGATTTCGTCAAGATTCCATCATCAGATTCCAACTTGGTGACTATGGGATCATTCGGGAAGTATACCCTTTCTAACAAAAAAAGAATTTTTCAAATCAGTTGGCAAGCGACGAAATTATGCGCGAACAAACAAAAAAAAGTACAAACATCCGAATTAAGAACGGCCTCCTTTTTTGGAAGTCAGTTAAAAAATACATTCAGCCGAACATAAAACCTCCTTTTTTGAAATTGGTTAAAAAAATACACTTTGTTTTAAAACCGAATCGAAAGAAGCGCTCCGTCCAAAATCCGTACACGATAAAAAAAATATACAGGATTGTTTACAGTCGCAACAAAAGATGGTAATATCGATGACAAAGCTATTTCAGTTGAAAGACAGAGGATTATCTGCGGGCTATAGGAGGTTTTACGTTAATCCCCGACTCAAGACCAAAAGGTCTTATAGCTGAGTGTTTTTCACAAAATCGCCTTGTCATAAATGATGCAGGGTTTTGGAGGAACCGTGAAAGCAAAAGCCTTTGCAGGGATCATTTGAGTAGAAATTTAAAGTACTGTATTTTTAATGGCGTCGCCATCGAAGTTCTTCGTGGCGAACGTGGACCTTACCACGAGCTCTTGACGCGACCCATTTAACGACCTAAACTGAACTGTTGTAGGGATAGAGCTATACAACCTTAATTTAGAGCGAAACCTACAACACCTGTCTAGTATTTTTACGTAAAGAATCTATGTACATAATTTCAAAACCGTGTCAACAAAATTACAAAGTTACAAGCTTGGTATCTCAGCAAAAATACATAGTCGACTGAGGGGTTGTTTTGCACTTGCACTCAGCTGTTTTCTGTCATCTAATGCCCGCTATGACCTGCCGTGACCTGTGTTGTACTTAGTGTTGGTGGTATCCAACTTGGGTTTTGCATATACTAAAATTAGTGTTGTAATATGTAAGTTTTTAGAAGTATATAAGTACTAGCTGCTCCTGCTGAAAATTATCCCAAGGGAACATACTTCCGGGATGAAAAGTATTCTATGTCCTATTCCAGGACATGGTCTATCCGTGTACCAAGTTTCATCAAAATCGGTTTGGCTATTTAGGCGTGAAGGCGTAACAAACAAATTCACTTTCGCTTTTATAATATTAGAAAGGATAAGGGTGATTATCAGTTGTCTAGTACTCATAACGCATGCTCTGCTTAGCTTAGCGCTAGGCGGCGTTGTGTGATAGTTGTGGAATATAGAATATTAAAAAAAAAAAAACAGTCAAGTCACTGATGTATGAGATACACTTTGTTACTTAGCGTTTGACGAAAACGCTTACAGAAAAGGTATCGGTCTAAACCTGTTAGTAAGAAGATAATAACATCAAAGTTGGTTCAGAAGGCGACCCCAAACTAGATAAAAGGCTAAGCTGGAGATCTCTTGACCTTACCATTCAAGATGCTATCTCTCAAAGGTCATACCCATTTAAATATACCCAGAGATGTCATCGACTGCATTTCGAAACTAAACTTTATCGACTAGACTGTATTTATAGCTTCCAGCCACATCGTGGTCTACTTCAGTCAATAGTATAAATTTTTAAGCGAATGACGTAAATTTTCCAATGCATAGTAGTAAAATCGATAAACGGAATTGAATTTGGACTGACTTAGGAACTGTGTTTATTTTTAACTTTCGTAGGATTTATTTAAAGTCTTTTTTTGTTTAGGTGGGAAATCACCTAATGAGGTCTCCCGCTCTTGAGCAGAGTGGAAGGGCGTGTCTGACTTTTACTGACCACGCTTGTTCCTTCTTTGCCTCCGTTCTAGGGCCCCGGGGTTCACTTTTGCACAACCCATGGCCCCAATAGTTCAAGACTAGTTCTTTTTTCTTTGTTCATATGTTACCCCACAATAGGAATTACTCCAGTATTATGGGTGGTTCACAAACATGTAAGTTTACAATCCCACAGCCTTGGCAGAGATCCCTAACGGGCCTCATTTTTCTGTTTTAGATATAATGTAGCATAGCATAGTATAGTCGGCCTTATAATATGCCCACTGACACTAGTGAAAAGGCCTGGATCTCAACCAGGCCTGCTCTCTAGGAGAGGGAATAGGGAATGAGGGATTGGGCCGTACTCCACCACGCGGGCCTAGTGCGGGTTGGTGGATGTCACATGTCTCCGATTTTTTGGTTCTAGGACATGCCGGTTTCATCACGATGTTTTCCTTCACCGTTTTGAGAGCAGTGGTGATGAAACAAATTACACAACGTAATGCGCCTGGCTAGGTTTGAACCCGTGACCTAAAACTCGTAAGTCGGAGCCATTACCACTCGGCTACTACTGCTCAACTGCTTAGATATAATACAGTAGAACTTAATATTTTTTTCTGAAACATATAAGCCAGGCTAATGACAAAAATTCCAAAGTTGTCCCAATTCAAAAAAGTTTGAGCATCACTGGTGTAAATGAATTCTTAATTTAAAAATAAAACACTATTTCAAAACCTGACAATTAAAATTAGTAACGCTTCCAAAAGTGAATAAATTGCTTGTATTAGCTAAAAATATCGGCCTACCGTACCAAAAAAGGGTAAAAATATTCGTTCTACCCTCTCTAAGCGATTTTTCACGAATCAATTCTTGTATTTTCCCCGAGGGATGCCGTTCGACCCTTGTGTAAGTAATTTTAAAATAAACTGTGGTTTGTAAATAATAGCTCCTTATACAAATATATCAAGAAAAATAAATAAAGGAAAGATATTTTCTGATTTTTCCTTTTATTTTGTTGACTATTGCTGAATTTTCAATTTATCATAGCATAGGACTCGGTTCTCCTCTCTAAAAGAGGAAAGGGACCGACATTTACCACGCGTTTTTTTTTTATTATTTAAACATGTGTTTGACTGCCATTCCACCTGATAGTAAGCAGTGATGCAATCAATGATTTTCTCACTGAATCTTCGCTGCGTGAACAAACATACCTCACGTCCAAAATACTTATACGTGGCAAAAAAATCTTTGTGGCCATACTACTCGTACATCGATATTTTCCAAAACTGTTGATACAATTTTATCATTTTCTTTTTCTTATCTCGTGGTAGGCGCAACATGGCTTTTTTCCATTGTGTCCTGTCAACCATCGCTATCAAAATTTCTATGATATCCATCATTTTTTACACAAACCATCCATCCACCCGCTTGAGCGAGAGGAAGCTACTTACATAAATACACATACACTCACACTCACACCCACTTTCACACTCACACTTACCCCACACACCACACACCACATACCACACACAGTCCAAACATGCCGTTATCTACTTATTTTTTATTTTATTTTTTTCTCTTAGTTTTAGTTTTGCATCCATTGGTTGTGAATATGAGGATATTTAAATCTACTTGTGACTATGAGGGTGGGCGCTGATGCTTATAACTACAAGATATTAAGTTATCTTAGCTTAGGTATTAGCTGTAACACTTAAATATCACAATTAATATACCTTGTAACCTAATTTACTGTTATTTGTAAAACGTGTTAACTTGAAGGTGCAAATAAACAATTTTTATTTTTATTTTATTTTTTTATTTTACCTATATATTGTATACTAGAACTCTTTTACATGAAAGTAAAAGAGTTGTAAGCAAATAAATATGTGTTCTTTCTTTTCTTTCTTTCTTAGCCAATATTATAAAACAAAAATACCCTGTCGTGTCAGTCTGTCCTGTTTGTCTGTTTGCGATGAACTCAAAAAATACTGCACCGATTTTTAAGCGGTTTTCAGAACTGGATAGCGTGATTCTCGAGAAAGGTTTAAGTATATAATTTGTTAAGTTTTTTATTTATTTCTGTGTACATTAACGATATTTGTTGAAGATGTCGGTAAAAAATAAGCCGAAAGGGGAACCGTGTTAGCCGAATTTAACACGAGCGAAGCTGTGGGCAAAAGCTAGTATATTACAATAAGAACAGTAAAGAGTTTTTACGTAACTCTTTCACTATCATACGTTTCATCTCTTATCTTTACCTGACTGTACCAGAATAAACAATTCCCTTACATAACTATTGAAACCAGTTGCAAATAAATAATTCAGGTCATAAACCAGTGAGGAGTGGCAGGCGATCGCCTCCTTCTGCGAAGCAGTAATGTTAACGAAGGAGGAGGCCAGCCGCATCAGGCAACGGCGTTCCGATCCCGATTTCCGGCCACCGTAGACGCGGGCTCGCGGACGGCGAGCCATGGGTAGCTCTCTGTCCGACTGTCTGGTAACTGTCCGGACTGAGCCCAAGACGTCGACGGCGCGCACTGTTCCCGCGCGGCTCAAGGAATTGTCAGCATCAGGAGGGGCCCAGCTGTCTACAAGGGCCAGGATTATCCGAAAGGAACGCGAGCCCCGGTATGAAGGCTAGAAGGAACGGGGTGGGTTTTTAGTCAGTAAGAGTCTAACACTATCTCTAACTCCGCCCAAGAGCGGGGTTTGTCATTAGATGATTTTGGCCCACCATAAAAAAAAGGTCATGAACTCAGTGGTCCAGCAAAACCGGACCATTGTGTATAAACGTTACCTTTTCACAACAAAAATATAAGTTTTGTTTTCGTGCAACATATTTCTTGCAAAATGGCGTCACAATATGCATTGCAAAACTCGCTCGCCAATAAAATAAATATACCGAAAATTAATTTCATCGTATGCCTAGGGCTGCCAAAAATGGACCAATTAGTATTCCTGTATCTCATTTCTGATAGGGCAAATATATACAGGCCCAGCTTATGTGGGCCTTGGTACAGGCCACTTAGCGAGGAGGAGTGGCAGGCGGTCGCCTCCGCATGTGAAGCAGTAATGCTAGCAAAGGAGGAGGTCGACCGTATGAGCCAACGGCGCTCGTATCCCAGCCGCCGCCTGGATTTCGAACCTGATTTCCGGCCACCGCAGACGTGGGCTTCTGGACTGCGAGCAATGGGTAGCTCGCTGTCCGACCATCCGGTAACTGTCTGGACCGAGCCCAAGTCTTTGACGGCGCGCACTGATCCCGCGCGCCTCAAGAGTTGTCAACAACCGAAGGGGCCCAGCAGGGTCGAAGCCTACTGGGGCCAAAGGTCTGCTTCTAAAAGGAAGGCTCGGCTCCGGTATGAAAAGACCAGACTTATAGATTTATCATTTCAATTTCAAAAGACGTCCACCGCTGGACACAGGTCTCTCCCATGTGTTATCATAACAGTCCTGGGCGTTTCGCATCCATCGGATTCCCGCATCTCTTACCAGATTAACGGTCTACTTTGTGGGAGTCCTTCCAAGGATGCGTCTTCCGGTGGCCACTGCAGACTTTTGTCCCCTTCGGCCATCTTTAAATAAAATCAGATTATTATTTAAACAATAGTCTGTACTTTTCGCAAAAAGAAATGGTCACCGGGCCATCTGGGTCATTCATCGGCCATCTGTGCGCTGGAGCCTAATGCCCGGGGTGACCTACCGTGGCCGGTGTTGTTCTTAGTCGGTGGTATCCATCTTGTGATATTTTTAAATATTTTTGCGAAAAAATATAACTTGATAAAAAAGAAAATTGGAATCCATTCAGTTAATGATTCGGAACAAACTATAGGTATATTCAGGTTTCGCATAAACTAAAAATATTGTTGTATAAGTAAAAAAAACAGTACATTTGACAACCCTAAGACGATATACCCGACTGTTTTAACTGTGCATATTCAATTATGTTCGTGAACCTACTGGTGCGTGCAGAAAAGTACTGAAAAATTCTGGGAAAGAATCGGGTCCACTCGTGCGATAATGTAGGCATGGTTAGCGGGTATAACAAGATTTCGTAGTAGCATTTTGTGTTCCATATAACCTACACTAATATTATAAAGAGTGAACATTTATATTTTTGTGTGTATGTTTGTAATGAATAAATTCAAAAACTACTGTGCCGATTTAAAAAATTCTTTCACCATTGAAAAGCTACTTTTACCTGCTGGTTATTTCTGCCTGCTGTGGTATTTCTGTCCGATTATAATTTGGATATCTTCAAGGCTACAGTGAATAGGCTTTTAATAAACTAGTGCGCCTCACCATCAGAGATTGCATCACTGCTTTACCATCAGGTGGGATCGCAGTCAGGCACTAGTTTATACGAATTAAAAAAATATATATTGTCCGTGTGAGCCGGGACGGGCCACTAGTAATATATAAGGTAAAGTTAGTTTTTTTTTTGTTGGAGGTAAACTTTGAAAGTACTGGTCCGAATGCTAAAATTTTTCATCAATAGAAAGGTGCTTTATTCCTGAGTGATATAGGCTATATTTTATGACCGCGAGCGAAGCTGCTAAAAACTAGTACAGTGCGTTTCACTTAAGAAGTTCCTTTGCCGTAATGTTGGCTCCCCTGCCTGTCTACAGAAAAAAGAAGGGAAAAAGGAAAAGAGTTGCCTACTACACAATTTTTGCACGAAATGTGAAACAAAGTCAATTTTAACGGTAGTCGCGCCACTTTATGGAGATTAAGGGGGGGGAATGGGATTTTATTAAAAAAGCAGGTCTAAAAGGAAGTTGTTAATAAAGAGGCAGGATATTGTGGCATGGCGTTTTCATTATTTGAAAAAATTGCAGGACAATCGAAATGTAGCCCAGCGATGTATACTTTATTCAAAACTAGTTTTTACAGTTTCCAAAAGAAAAGAAAAAAAAGGCAATTGGTGAAAGTTACGAAATATCAGTTATTCTCCATAGTAGTAACTTCATTGCTAAAAATATAGCAACCCTGTTTTTCCGTATTGCCAACATTACGGCAAAGAAACTTCTTAAGTGAAACGCACTGTAGATAAGTTCAGTTGAAAGTTTCTTTTTGGTAAATGTTTATATTTTGTAAAACGTCATAGAACAAAAGTTGTTGTTTATGATGCTAGTAGTAATACAGTCCTGCAAGGTTGTTTGTACATTATAACCCTGTATATCGGAATTACAGTGTGTGTTACAATAATAACCTAAGTGCTCGCTTCCACTCCAAAACAGCGTCATATTTCGGCTTAATGCCCAGGGAATTAATTACCGAGCGATATTTTACAGCGAAAATTTGGCAGAATAAATTACATTTAGTATTTAAAGTATGTAAAATGTATTATTTTCTTTCGAAATTTTCTTTAAACTCAAACTCAATATTTATTATCACACTAGCCTTTGCCCGCAGTTTTGCCTGCGTGCATAAATATAGCATATGTCGCTCAGGAATAAAGAAGCTTTCTTTCCGTGAAAAAATTTTAGCAATCGAACCAGTACTTTCAGAGATTACTTCTCACAAACAAAAAAAATTTCAAAAGACCAAATAAATAATATTCCACATAATAATATTCCACAACTATCACATTACGCCGTCTAGTCCCAAGCTAAGCAGAGCTTGTGTTAAAGGTACTACACAACTGATAAAGCATACTTATATAATTATTTCTAAATACATACATATTATAGAAAAATTACACCCAGACACAGAACAAATGATTATGCCCATCACACAAACATTTTTGTCCTGGGTGGGAATCGAACCTACAACCTCAGGCATAGAAGTCAGGGTCACTAATCACTAGACCAACGGGCCAGTAAAAAAACAAACTTTACCTTTTTATTACATTAGTGTAGATTGCTATACGAAAAAAAAAAAAACATTTAATTTATTTAAGAAACTATCACATCTTTTTATTAGCGGCCCAGTATTTTTGTGGCCCAGTGTATTTATTTGCCAATAGGTATTCTTCGTGGCCGCTGACTCAATTATTCGTAACAGGGTCAGTTGATAAAGTTCATGAATAAAGAGCAGTTTCCATTAAAAATATTAATTGGTATTATGGTGTATTAAAGAGATTTGATATTAAGATGGGTAAAGTGGTCTCGATTTTTAGGGTTTCCAACTCGAGCCCCGGTATGAAGGCTAGAAAGAACAGGGTGGGGTTTTTTGTCAGTAAGAGTCTGACACTATCTCCCGCTCCACCCAAGAGAGATTGTCATGGGAAGATTTTTGGTCACCGAAAAAAAAAGAGTATAACGTGGAATTCTATAGCTAAGAGTCCGCTGTTCGTCTGTCGGTCATCATCATCATCATCAGCCTTTTTAATGTTCCCACTGCTGGATCTTAGGCCTCCCCTCTAGGTGACAAAATGGTCTGTCGGTCATTAGGCTGCATTCAAGAACCGTGATAGCTATACTGTTATGTGACTTTTGACTTTTTTACAGATGATGTATTTCTGTTGCCGTTATAACAGCTCTTCTTCTTCCTGCCAACTCATTTTTTTCTTCCATTCTGTTCTGTCACCCGTCAAACTATCACTACCTTTTCCTTCATATAACTCCTCACACAATCCATCCATCATTTCTTCGGCCTTCCTCTCCCTCTCCATCCATCTGCATGTATACTCAGAACTCTTTTAGTAATATGCGCTTCATCCGTCATCTTCACATGACCATACCAAGACCATCGATTTCCTTTCAACTTATAACAGCAAATACTAAAAATAAAATTAAATAAATATTTAAGTGGGGTTCCCATAAAACAATCGTGATTCTTTAGCCGTTCGCACGGTACAACGGAATGACGCTTCACCCAAGAGCGGCGGTTGTCATTGGATGATTTTTGCCCACCAAAAAAAAAAAAAACAAAAACAGCTTCCAGTCAAACACAATATTTTGAATGGAGCAACCTGCCCATTCGACTTCGACAACCCTGTCATTTCGCAATACAATACAAAACTCCGAATACCAAATAACCAAAACACAAAGTTAAATGAACAAAATGAAAATGTACCTGTTCCTAACCTACACGATAATGATATGCTGCCACTGTAAAGGAAAACGGCGCACCTGAAAAAATTGAAAAAAAAAATTATGAAAATAATTTGAAATGTTGAACATTTGTTCGGCGAAACTAGACTTCTTTTTAAATTAATAAGATTACGGAAACTCGTAGGAAAATACAAAAAAATTACACTAGATTGACCTTGTTAACTCTTACCAAATAATGCCCATACACACAAAACTTTTTGGGAATACTTATATTGTGCGTACAGCTGAGTGGAATTTCCTACCAGTCTTTACTTTCTGACAACTACAACTTGAGGGCTTAGCCAAGTTGTTATTCTACAATTGTTAACGCTAGTAGAAAAAATCTAATGTATGGGAATGAAATCATTTCAACGTTAGGTCACGAGGGCAGAACAAAGAAATCACAAGCGTTACCAACTGTCGAAAGACGTTTGAAACGATACCGTCGTAACTTGGCTAGGCCTGCTCGAGTCTTTAGCTCAAGAGTGAATAGGTTGGTTACTTTTAGGTAACCGTACTGCATCGTCGACCACTTCATAGCTTAGCATCAGGTGAGATAGTGCTCAAACGCGAGCCTACCAATAATAATAAAACAATAACTCAATTTCGCATAAAAGACAGATACACCCTGTTTTCTTTGAACCGCAGTATGGTGTACCAAACATCTCATTATGACGACATTCATAATATTTCAACTTGTTCAGCCGAAGTACGTTTTTGAAGTTCCTTTGTTAGAGATATTTTTGGACATTATTATGTAGATATGTTACATCTGAAGGTTTGGTTCCATTGCTAAAAGGTTGAAACTTCCGATTGATTTAGTATCTACTTTCGATTTCGATCACCTTCTCTCTCAGAGCTTTCTTTCGATTGTAATTTCACTTCTTGTTTTGTTTCATATTTGAAATCGAAATAGGAGGTGGAGACGGAGGCAGAAGTGTCTAATAAAACACTATAAACTTAATAAAAAATCGGATAAATGAGCACCAAACCACAAAATAGATAAGACAATCTCATGTATGTACTTCACTTTTTATACCTGCACTCGGTGGACGCACACTAATGAGCGTTTGAGCCGGAACTGTTTGACGAGAGGGCCGAGATGCTACCGAGATACCGTGTCCGTGACCGGTGTCTATGGCCGTTTGTCCACCACTGCCGTCACTGGGACGTCACCGAGAACGAGATGACGGCGCCGATTTAGCGATACATACATTTTTATGACTATGTGTCCACAGCACGCCCGTCACCCGAGCGCCGTCATCCCGGCCGCCGATGTTTCGAGTAGTTCGGCGTGACCGCTAGAACTCGGCACGGTTTTATGATGGGCCGATGTGCCGGCTATACAAAACACGTTTGTTCTTGTCCACACACTACCGTCGCACCGCGCCATTTACCCGGTTTTTGGTTTTGTGAAGCTCTAGAACTGAGCCACTGATATATCGGCGCGGTGGACACATGATTGCCGTCACATAATAAACTCGGCTCGACCCGAAATAATCTCGTTCTCGGTGACGTCCCGGTGACGGCGGCGGTGGAAGACGGCCTTAGTCTACGTTGCTTGAGCGTGCTTTGTATGTAGATTGATTTCTGTACCTATATATTTTGTGGTATAACTCTGATAGACATTAGCCCTAAACGAAGTTAGCTGAAAGCAGAACTCGATTCTGAGTATTTCTCGGCAACTCCACATATATTATGTAATCCATCTTCATACAATTTGTTTAATACGCCGTATTAAGTTCCCAGGAAACGTTTTATTTCTCCTTCATCACCTCATTTTATATGAAAACGATCAATCATGAAGTTAAACACCCTTCCTTGAACTTAATTGATATTGATTGAGCTCGATATGGAAGCGTTTGGGCGTTGCTTGGGATATCCGATATATGTTTTGGGCGTTTTTGGTATGAGCCAATGTGTGCACGTAGTAATTGGCGTTAGGGCTAGGCCACATCTATGACGTGGTGTCATTAACGTGACAGTACCACGAAGCACGAAGTATTGCCAAACTTAAGTGGCAATGGGCAGGGCACATTGCTCGCAGAACAGATGGCCATTGGGGCCGAAAAGTTCTGGAGTGGCGACCGCGTACTGGAAGACGCAGCGCGAAGTCTCCTACAAGGTGGACCGATGACCTGGTGAAAGTTGCGGGAGTCCGATGGATGCGGGACGCACAAGATCGATCACTGCGGCGACATTTTGAGGAGGCCTAATAGTGGACGTCGTTCGGCTAAAATGTTGATGATGATGATGTATACCGTATTGAGCTGTGTTGAGATCTACAACATTATTTTTAGTTTATGCGAAATCTGAATAAAATTTGTTCAGACTCAGTAACTAAATCGAATCCAATAAATTTACAACAATATATTTCTTCCCAAAAATATTTAAAATGGTCAAAAGTTGGACACCACCAATACTAAGAGCAATTCAGGTCACAACAGGTCCTAGCGGACTTTAGGCGCTAGCAAACAGCTGTCTGCAAGTGCAAAACCACCCCTAAGTCACCTGGATGGTCCGCTGACTATGTATTTTTGCTGACATAGCTTAGAATTTCGTGATTCTTCTATGATACAGTTATGAAATTTTTTACATAGATTCTTTACATAAAAATACTTGACACGTGTTTCGGGTTTTACATATACTAAAACTAATTTTGTATAGGTCAACCTTGCAAGCCCTGAACAGATACAGGCCATGGTCCGGAGCGAGGAGGAGTGGCAGGCTGCCGCCTCCTTCTGCGAGGCATTAATGCTAGCTAAGGAGTAGGCCGACCGTACCACGCAACGGCGCTCAAAGCGCCCCAGCCACCGCCGGGATTCCATTCCCAAGTTTCCGGCCACCGTAGGCGTGAGCTTGCGGACAGCGAGCAATGGGTAGCTCGCTGTCCAACCGTCCAGAAACTATCCGGACCGAGCCCAAATCGTCGATGGCTCGCTTTGTTCCCGCACGCCTCAAGCAGCTGTCAGCAACAGCAGGGGCCCAGCTGGGTCGAAGCCTACTGGGGCCAGGGTTAATTTGAAAGAGCTCAAGCCCCGGTACGAAAGGCAATGAAGGAACAGGAGTGGGTTTTTAGTCAGTAAAAGTCTGACACTATCTCCCGTTCCGCCCAAGAGCGGGGGTGTCATTAGATGATTTTTCCACCGCTAAAAAAAAACATATACTAAAACTAATGTTCTATAGGTCAACCTTGCAAGACCTGAACAGATAAATAATAAAATAAACATAATAATATTCCACAACTATCACAAAACGCCGTCTAGTCCCAAGCTAAGCAGAGCTTGTGTTATGGGTACTAGACAAGTGATAAACATTCTTACATATTTCGAAATACATACATATTATAGACTAGCTTCTGCCCGCGACTTCGTCCGCGGAAAATTTCTTGTTTTAAAATAAGATTACACTCGATTAGACGCTGCGCACGTTCAGCGCTAGATTCCTGAGCACGGGCCTGCGATGTTATGACATTTTGCCTACCAAGCCGCTGCGAGCGCTCAGCGCTAGTCTCCCTATCCCTTGTCTCAGAGACATGCTGCCTTAACTCAGATAGACGGTGCGCACGTTCAGCGCTAGTTTCTCGAGCACGGGCCCGCGACGTCCTCACATTTTGGCTAGCGAGGCGCTGTGAGCGCTCGGAGCTAGATTCTCTAGCGCATGCTTGCGAAATATATTTTCTATTTCTCGAGAGGCGCTGCTCATTTTCAGGGGCAGATTCTTCCGTACGGCGTACTCGAGCAGCTCTTGTCTGTGATGTCTGCCGGGACAGTTGAGATTTCCTTTTAGACATGCTCTCATCAAACTACGCACAGACTTGAAAACAATTATTAACAAAGGGAGAGCGACTCGAACACCGTCCGCCTTTACAAAACAATCGTAATATCGAATAACTTGTATCGATTATTACGATAGAACGAAGTACGAAACTACGAACATACAAAACAAACGTACAACGAAATTACGATATTTTCGATTATGAGGTATCTATCAACAACAACAACCATACGAACGAAACAACCGAAACCAATAACCAACTGACAGAAGAACTCCAACTAACGACAACGTGGGCCTAATAATTCGAGAGGGTCATCAATCCACAGAAAGTCTTAACACCGCGATTCAGAAAAATTACGTAATTGCAGAACGCCATCTACGGGCAAATAGGTAAAACGTTGGGCACGCCACAATTATGGCGGTAAGTCCCCTCTTTGAGGCGTGGCTGGAAAGGCCTCACGGCGTCCTTACCTTCCGCATGACACAGGTCCTCACCGGACATGGCAAGTTCGGGAGGTTCCTGCACCGAATTAAAGCGGAAGAGACGCCCGGGTGTCGTCGCTGTGCGGAACGCCCGGAGGACACGGTGGAGCACATAGTCGAGGTGTGCCCTGCCTGGGCAGAGCATTTCCGTGCCCTCGTGGGGGCGATCTGCGGTGGAGACCTCTCGCGCCGGGCTCTGGTTGAGGCCATGGTCCGGAGCGAGGAGGAATGGCAGGCGGCCGCCTCCTTCTGCGAAGCAGTAATGCTAGCAAAGGAGGAGGCAGACCGCATCAGGCAACGGCGCCCCCGCCGCCGCCGCCGGGATTCCGATCCCGATTTCCGGCCACCGTAGACGCGGGCTTGCGGACCGCGAGCCATGGGTAGCTCGCTGTCCGATCGTCCGGTAATGGACCGAGCCCAAGACGTCGACGGCGCGCACTGTTCCCGCGCGCCTCAAGGAGTTGTCAGCTACAGCAGAGGCCCAGCTGGGTCGAAGCCTACCGGGTCCAGGGTTATCCGAAAGGGAACTCGTGCCCTGGTTTGAAGGCTAGAAGGAACGGGGTGGATTTTTAGTCGGTAAGAGTCTGACACTATCTCCCGCTCCACCCAAGGGCGGGGGTTGTCATAAGATGATTTTTGCCCAACATATAAAAAAAAAATAGCTAAAACGTCTGCACGTCTGCACAATGAAAGTTATGCTAGGGGCATTTTGCGTTTTAGTAATTTTATATTATCTCCGAAACTGTATGACCAATTGATATATTGTAAATGGCAAATCTTATCTGTATGATGTTCTTGTGGTACTGAAATAATTTATTGTCATAAGAATTAATATTTTGTTGCTCAAATAATCAACCAAACGTAAGTATGCCGAAAAAAAATATTTTTAATGCAATAAAAGAAGTATAAAAGATAAAATATAAAAGATAGAGATATGGTATCGCGGACTTTTTTGTAGAAATAATTAAGATGAACCAGGTAGTCATACATTGTTTTTAATTTTAAGCAACTGTTTAGGCAGCGCACGCCAATAATTCTGTTTTATGAGGTATTTTTTTCCGACTTGCTAGACAAAAGATGTGATAGCTCGGTTAATATACATGCTATAGAAACAATTTATAGCCTATAGCACTCAGGAATAATGTAGCTTTCTGCCAGTAAAAAAATTTTAGAATTGGATTATGAATTCCAGAGATTACCCCCTACATACAAACTTACAAACTTACAAATTTTACCTCTTTATAATATTTAGTATAGATAAATTACACCCAGACACAGAACAATAAATGATCATGCTCAACACACAGACATTTGTCCTGGGTGGGGATCAAACCCACGACCTGCGGCATAGCAGTCAGGGCTACTAACCACTAGACCAACAGGCCAGTCAACCTCCATCCAAAAGATCCATCACAAATTCTTACTGAACTACTAATATTATCTAAAGCACTATAGTGCATTAAAAGTTAATGCAGTTAGTTTGATATCGAGTTTCATTAGTACCATCTCTCGCTCTACCAACAATATTATTTTGTTTGCTTGTAAAATGCACGGAACATTAACCAAGGGAAACAATATCATATTGCAATGACACACAGTAATGTGTATTTTTAACCAACTTCCAAAATGGAGGAGGTTCTAAATTCGTCGGAATCGTTTCTGTTATGTTCCTATGTTCCCTGAGACACCCGAATTAGGAAACCAAGCTAAGCAGAGCCTGTGTTAAGAGTACTAGACAACTGATAAACATACTTATATATGTATAAAATACATATTATAGATAAATTACACCCAGACATAGAACAAATTTAATGATCGTGCTCATCACACAAACATTCGCATAGCAGTCAGTATCACTAACTCTTAGACCAACAGGCCAGTCAAATTATGATATTGGTGATTACCGCTGAGGCGATATTTAGACCCGAACCGAAGGCGAGGGTTTTAAAAGAGTCGAGGACGGGATCGAATCCGACTGAATACGACCAGATAAATGTAACTAGGATCAGAGACGTAACTTGCTTTCCGGACCACGGAGGAATCCCAGTGTGAAATGACTAGATAGCTATGCTCGCACCGACCTCGACAAGCAAGTCGCCATGAAGATCAAACTGAGCGGCTTACGGTTACAAGATACGTAGTCGCGAGTTACCACACAATAATGCGTGTTCTTTATTTCAAACATTCCAAAAAAAAAGTCTCATACATTTCTCTCTGACACCAATAAAAGCTATTCCATGTCTATCTTCCCTCAAGAGACTCGGTTAAAGAATAAATAAGTAAATAGCGTTACCATAAATGTGGGTAGGTCGTGCTCTCGTTAGACCGAGGGGAGGGGGAAGCGATAACGTCATTAACAGCTCATACGTGCCCGTGAGCGGTCGTCCTTACTGCGGAGTAGTAGATTATTAATGTATGCAGATACGAGTAATGTGTGATGTTTGTAGATATTGGATATGTTTAGTTAGATTTTTGATTCAATTTCTTTTATCTGATTTATTTATTTAATTCAAAAATGTTTTTATGAGATAAACATCCATTATTAAATGAAATGAAATGAATTTGTTACAGCATTATAGATAAATGAAATAAATAAGATTAGATAAATTATTGAATTACATGAATACAATTATTGATAAACTAGCTTTTGCCCGCGGCTTCACTCGCGTTAAATTCGGGGTAACACGGTTCCCCTTTCGGCTTATTTTTTCCCGACATTTTAAACAAATATCGTTAATGTACATAGAAATAAATACAAAAACTTAACAAATTATATACTAAAACCTTCCTTGAGAATCACGCTATCAAATGGTTAAAACCGCTTGAAAATCGATGCAGTATTTTTTGAGTTTATCTCGAACAGACAAACAGATAGTCGTGGCGGGGGACTTTGTTTTATAATATGTATTGATACAATATCGTTCGTCATACAAATTCATATTAAGATACGAAAATATAAAATATTATTTATTATCTTCGTCGTGTGTGTCCATTGAATTGTATGGCGAGCGATATTGTATCTTAAGATAAAATATTATAGTATCTTAGCCGAGTGCAGCGCCCCTTAGTGAACTCCACTGCGAGTGACGTAACCTACGACAAACTTATTATTTTCGGTAGGTACTGTAATGGGTCTAGGGATCGAGCCGCAAAATTAACTTTGTTTTTTTTTGTATATACTTTTCCGGGATAAAAAGTACCCAGTGTGGTGACCAAGATATCAAAGAATAATAATACCAAGGTTCATTTTAATCGAACCGGTAGTTTTTGCGTGATGCCTGAACCAACAGACAGACAGACAAACATTTTTTAATCACATTTTTGGGTTCGGTGTCGGTCTAGTAAAGATTATTTGATTTGATGTTTAGTATCTTATAAATATCCCAGCCATTAATTTTTTATGGAGATGGCAAGGTAAATGATTACGAAACACCATCGTCATCCCTTTTGTTTCAAGGTCTAAACAAACCTTACGCAATACACCCTAATTAACTGTTTCTGTACGAATCAGCGGGAGGCCCCGAAATAAGCGGTGTTTCATACTGCCGACCATTATCCCCCGTTCATTAAAACTTTTCGCACTCATCGCAGTTTCCGGGGGCCATGAAAACAGCGGGGGCAGTAAGCTGGGGTTTAATGAAAAAGTGGAATAATGTTTTAGGATTTTGCAATGGAGTTTTTAAAAGCCTGTGTTCACAGTTATGGTGAGCAGAAGTGCAGGTTTAAGGTGGAGTCTAGATTCAGAAATATATTACTCTTTTTGGCTAAAAAACGCAACCTGTATATATTGCTAGTCTATCGTGTTGTTTTTTTTTAACATACCTTATAAAGCCACTCAGTGATAAAGGAGCATTTCACTGGTATAAAATGTTTGAAATCGGTTCAAATTTTTATGCATAAATTATATTTTTTCTTTTTATAAATAATATTAGTAACTTTTGTTTTGCACTTACACCCAGCTGTCTGCTGGCCCCCAATACCCGTTATGACCTGCGATGTACTTAATGTCAGTGGTGTCCTACATTTAACTTTTTTAAATATTTTTGGGAAAAAATATAAGATAGTGAAAAAACTATTGGAATCCATTCAGTTAGAGTCCGTCTAAAAAGTAAAACAACTTGGGTAAATAAAATCTGATGTAGTCAACACTGGTTCAATAATCAAGGTTGATTAAGAGATCTTGATCATTGTTTACCAATAGAAGAACATTATAAAAAGTATCAAATATAAGTATTTTTTAAATGATTAAATATTGTAAAAAATTACCAAGTCGTTTGACTTTTTAGAGAGACTATACTGATTCTGAACAAATAACATTCAGGTTTCGCATATCATCATCATCTTCCTGCCCTTGACCCGTTTTATTTGGGGTCGGCGCAACACGTTTTTTTCTTCCATTCGGTCCTGTCACTCGTCACGTTATCACTAACTTCCTTTTCTTTCATATTACTTCTCACACAATCTATCCATCTTTTCTTTGGCCTCCTTCTCCCCCTCCATCCATCCACTCAGGTCCATCACATTCCATCCATTCAGGTTTCGATACTAAAAATAATAATAAAAATAGTATACATGTAGCATATTCCTCAAAAAGCTAGTTTAGCGGCTCCAACCCAGTTTCCCCAGTGTTTTCCATTCTAATATTTGAATATAAAAACTGTAAATAGAAGTTGTTTCTACTTTAATAAGTCCCAATGGAAACATTCCACACAGTGGGGAGAAACTCTCTCATAATAATAATGCGGTTATTTTTTATACTTCTCGCACAGGAATAATAAGGAAAATGCTGCGTAGTTAATTTATTAAAGTGTTTATTATTATTTTGCTGGTATAATAAGTGGGGTAACCTGATTTGAATAGAAACCCGTTTTTTGTGAGCATTGTGGTGTATTTAATATCTTGTAAGTGAGCTTTATGAAGATTTATTGACTTTAATATTTAAAAAAAACTGGGCAAGTGTCAGTCGGACTCGCGCACTGAGGGTTCCGTGCAAACTACAATTCCCGAATGGAGTTTCGAAGTTTTTTTCGATTTAAAATTTTTTTAGATAACAACAAATTTACTGTTTTCACATTTATTTCTATACCTGTTATATAAGACCTTGTTTTGTGCCATATTTCAGGACTCTGTGTCAACGGAAAATACCCTACGAATTAAGATCTTTAAGAGTATCAAAATATACGTTTTCTTTGCGACATAAACGGCCGTATCTTTCTTATTCGTTAACTTAGAAGTTTGATTTATTTCACAGCTTAAAAGAACTGCAGACCTGAGTATATAGTTTTAATTTCAACTCGATACCTTCATGCGTTCACGAGATAAGATAGACAGATGGACAGACGGACGGACAATTAAGCGATCCTAAAAGGGTTCCGTGTTTTTTTTGAGGTATGGAACCCTAAAAAGCAAAAGTTTATAAGTTATATTGGATACTCTTTCCTAAGATACAGACAGATTTAGCAATTTTGGACTCGGGAGGAAAGCGTGCGAAGAGGCTAATTGGTGATCAAGATTTGGTTAAGTCTAATCTATAAAGCCTCAAGCACAGGCGTGGGGTAGCCAGCCTTTCGGTATATAACAGGATGCATTTTGGAAAGTATGCACGGGAATTGCATGACTTGATTCCGCCATCGCTATGATAGTAAAAAAAAATAATCACGTCTAGATTTTTAGCTGTATCTTAGAACAATGGAGGTGAGAACATCTTTAGCTATTGTTTTGAACTTGCGCGTTCAAAAGTGATAGCGATATGTTTTTATTATAGTGATATCACATTTGTGCCTTTCAACCTTTGGGTTAAAAAGACGTGGTAGGTGTAGTCTTCTGTCCCCGCTCACGGGCTTCAAAAAAACTCCGCTTCAAGCTTCATTTTGAGGCGGTCTTTATTTGGGGCTTGTGTGCGGCGGTGCCGCCACAAAAAAACGCTTGAAGTGGCTTTAAGCTTCACCGGACACAAGAGGTGTCGCGCGCTTCAGCTGTTTTTTGCAGCCGCTTCTAGCTTCTTTTTGTGGCCACTTCTGGCGTTTTTTAAGAACCCTGTGCGGGGTCTGTAAATAAACTCACTACTTTTATTACTCTATTCCGTTTCACTTCGGTTAACTTCGTCAGTGAAAACGCACAATGAAGCAGTAAAAACGAAATCTTATTCCACGAATATGTACCTACAAATAACGAGAAAGTATCCTAACAAAAGATCATCTCTGACAGACATCACAAACCTTCGTCTAACATTACCGCAAAAATCTTTCTTTCTTTGATAAACGCCAATCTTTATCTTTTCTGACACAAGTTATACGCACATCGGAAAGTTGTCAAAGTTCTGCCGTAGCAAATACTCTTGAGAATTTATTTATATTGAGTTTACGTCGAAAAGCTGCCACTTCGGTTCACGCTAGGGTTGCCACTAGTAGGGTCGGTAGTAATAAAAAGGTTTATGCACGAACCGTTTAAATGTACAATTTATTATCATAATCAATTTGTATCTTTTTTTACATTAAAAAAAAATCTAGCTAAAGCTACGTAAAATATCATCAAAAATATATTTTATTAGAATTCGAAGGTTTATGCACATTTAAATGTAGAATTTATTGCCATAATCATTTTGTTCTTTTTTACATTTTATATATATATTTTTTTTAAATCTAGCTGAATATATTTGTGTAAAATATCATCAAAAAAAGATTTTATTAGAATTAAAATTCAAGCAAAAAAGTAAAAAAAAAGCAAGCTTTCAAGCAAAGAACCTGTTTTAACCGATTTCACACCACCCAGATCGGGATCTCATCATTTGATTTCCAATCTGTAGCAATTTTTTGTAAATAAATACAAACGAATCGATGCCAGTATAAACAAAGATGTAGGTACGTATTAATTTCAATTGGCTAGTGAACATCTAATAAATTCTACACTAATTTAACAAAGAGGTAGTCTGTTTTTTTTTTGTTGTTATCTCTGAAAGTTATGGTCCGATTTTAAAAATTTATTACCGATAGAAAGCTGCTTTCTATCGGTAAATTGTTAAGTGACATAAACTATAATATGTTATGTACGCGGGCGAAGCCGCGGGCAAAAGCTAGTACTACATATATAAGCCTGCACGGCACCAACAATAAACCAGTATAAACAGGCCTCTTATTCTATTGACATTCGGTACTACGCTGGGCCAGTTCAAGTTCAAGCTCGTGCGGTAAGCCGCACAGTAAACTGTACGCGATTCTTTTGTTTTGTATGTTTAGGAATAATACCTATAGTTTTCACAATGACTTATCAAGCTATACATACCCAGTATATCTTGATCTCAAATTTTAAGGATTACCTACGTTATGTGAGCTCAGTTTACACTGTACTATTTGATATGTCACCGCGGGTACGTCATCTGGTTCTCATGAAAGCCAATATCGGCTTTCTTGTTAAACCTTGTATGTGGAATCGATTTCGTAAACATTGGGCTTTTGTATTTAGATTTTGTACGAAAATTGGGCTTTGTTTGACTAGAAACGTTTTGTGTTGCACCAATTATAGTCAAAGTTGCTGTTTCTAGCGGCTCCGATTGCGCGGTAGTAGTTATTATTATAAATTATCCCAAGGAAATGTACCTCCGTAATAAAAAATAGACTATGTGCTATTAGTTCACTGACCTGTTGGTGTAGTAGTTAGTGGCCCTGACTGCTATGCCAGAGGTCGTGGGTTCGGTTCTCACCGAGAACAAATGTTTGTGTGATGAACATGATCATTTGTTCTGTGTCTGGATGTAATTTATCTATATATGTAGTATGTATTTAGAAATATTTAAGTATGTTTATCAGTTGTCTATTACCCGTATCGAGGTATGGTCATATATTTGATTATTACTGAATTTTAAAATTTTTATAAGCGGAGCGCGAGATAGTGGAAAGGATGACAAAATTTTGACTTAGAAAAAAAAATTAGGTGGACGAATAATTAAAAATCACATTCAGTACGGCGCGGGCGCCTAGTCTTTCGGAAAGACTTCTTAATATTAACGCAGGCGTAAACATCCTCCCCCCGTTGAAACTTCCGAAGTTTCAGCCGATCAGAAAATCCTCTTCGGTTCGTACCGCTCTTGACTCTTCGATATAATGCCCTTCACACCGCCAGAGACAGGAACGGAGGGAGGAATATCATAAGGGTTAGAGTGATGAAACAGGGAGATCATGACCCTCAGCATTAAGGAATACGACGCAAGGCGGAGGAGGATGTATAATAATAATAATATGCCACAACTAACACACGTCGCCGTCTAGTCCCAAGCTAAGCAGAGCTTGTGTTATGAGTACTAGACAACTGATAAACATACTTATATATTTCTAAATACATACATATATAGATAAATTACACCCAGACACAGAACAAATGATCATGCTCGTCACACAAACATTTGTCCTGGGTGGGAATCGAACCCATGACCTCTGGCATAGCAGTCAGACTGACCACTAGACCAACAGGCTAGTTAAATTGTTTGTATTATTACTTACATGAAAAACAAAGAGACGCTATAATTCTTTGGTAGCCCTACACCAGTAGCTTTACGTACAACCGTGAAGTTGATAGCGCGTATGTTATCATAAACAACTAGCGCCACACACGGATTTGAACGGAACTATTTTTGGCTCAAACTACCCTATGTCAAAGTTTTTGGTAAATCATCTGTTTGGAGGGGTTAGGAAAGGTATTTTAGGGTATGATTTTAATTGGGTCGAGTATCATACGTTGAGGAGCTCGTAATTAAGGTATCTATTATTAAGTTGATGTTTAATTTTTTTTAAATTTTGTCACGTGTAACACGCCTTTTTTTTCCAGTGGGCAAAAATCATCCAATGACAACCCGGCTCTTGGGTGGAGCGGGAGATAGTGTCAGACTCTTACTGACTAAAAACCCACCCCGTTCCTTCCAGCCTTCATACCGGGGCTCGAGTTCCTTTCGGATAACTTTGGCCCCAGTAGGCTTCGACCCAGCTGGGCCCCTCCTGTTGCAGAAAACACGCGTAACACGCCTGATTTGTACGTACGACATCGCGTGGCGTGTATCAAGTGTAGCTCTACAAGTCTAGTTTCTATAAAAACTTTTTACAAAAAAAATATAACCGACTTCAATGATAAAAAACACTGAAAAGTATCAAATAACTTTAATTTTGGAAGTCGGTGTTTCTATAATAGTTTAGTCTCTTCGTTATTTAACACCGACTTCCAAAATTAAAGTTATTTGATACTTTTCAGTGTTTTTTATCATTGAAGTCGGTTATATTTTTTTTGTAAAAAGTTTTTTTTATTTTACACTTTTTAGTTATGGTACCACCACTAAAAAGTAGCCCTCAGTCAAACTTAAATACCTTATAGTCAGAGCGCATCTCATAACGGTTCTAATAATCCCAAACACGGTTAGATTACATTAATTTACCTTTCGCCTTCATCATCAGATCAGTTCGATATATCCTCTTCCCCTCTTCTTTCAAACAGTCATTAGACTAGATGCTGGAGAGGGAAAGGATATATCGAACTGATCTGATGATGAAGCCGAAAGGTAAATCTTTCAATCAGTCATTAGACTAGATGCTGATAATCCCGGCTGTAGCATCAGGTCAGATTTATGTCAACATTGCAATGAACTTAAAATTTAGTCCTGTTTAAAATGAGCCCAAACACGACTACGGTGCTGTAATTTCAAGGTTTGTACTTTTCCTGATGCTCCTGGCTTCAGCATCAGGTCTCTATGTACTTCGGTGTTCTTTATTAGCAGTACGTTTATCCACACATCGAGCCGTTTTCAATGAGCCTAAACTCGATATATCTGCTGTTTCTTGTCGAGGACTTAGGTACTCTGCAGACTATCCTGACTGCAGCATCAGGTCATGACTTGATGATCATGAGACCAAATGTGGCAAATGCCCTATCAAACATCAAAACAATTTACTAAAACAGTCCTTGCCTGTTCGAGTAACTTCTTACTGTTAAGGAGTTGTACCTTCCATCATCAGCCCAGCTACCTGAGATGGTGACGACCATACGCAAATACACAAGATACTTCATAAAATATGCGAAAATCAATAAGTGAGCCTATAAAATTTGAAGGTTGCCCTCGATTTCTCCAAGATCCCATCATCAGATCCTAATTTGGTGATAATGGGACCACCTCAGAGCTATCTACTTTCGAACAAAAAAAGAATTTTGAAAATCCGTCCACATTTGGGGGAGTATTCGACGAACAAACATACAAAAAAAAAAAAATAATAATAAAAAAAAAAAACATACAAACAGCCGAACGTAGTACCTCCTCCTTTTTGGGAAGTCGGTAATAAAATGTATGGAGACCGACTCGGCGTGTGTGTCATATGTGTGCGCAGTGTAGTTCTAGTTTTATTTTTGTGGGTCTAGTTACCGACTGGGGCACGTATACTTGGTTTACCCTAGCTGATTATTTTATTTATTTACTAGTTTTTACTCGCAGCTTTGCCCGCGTTTATTAATTCATGAATCCCCAAGCGACCACCGGTGGCCGCGCATCTATTGTCTTACTATTGTGTCTCTAATTGACGGTATCTGAAGGGTTAATGGTGAATGTTTAAAATTAGCCTGTGTCCGTCTCCAGGTTCCCAACTATGTACCAAAATTCATCAAAATCGATTTTCCCATTTAGGCGTGAAGACGTAACAAACAAACCAAGAAACAAACAAACTCACTTTCGCTTTTTTAATATTAGTAAGGATTTTTTTAGCCACTTATTGGATGTTGAGATCAGATAGGTTTTTTTTTAAGAATAGAAATAATCCAATGATTTCTCCGAATCTAGGTGGGGCGTGTCAGGCTTTTACTGACTAAAACCACACCTGTGTCCTTTGCCCTTTGTGTTCAGGACTACGGGTTTCTTTTTCAGAATTTCCCTGCGGTAGTTAGTGGGCATCGGCCCTGCACTCTTTGAAGAGCGCGTGGATCACTATGCGCTGTTGATGACTGGGCTCGGTTCGGTTCAGTTAATTACTGGACGGCCGGATGGCGAACTACCCATTGCTCGACGTCCGCAAGCCCGAGATCAGAAAGGCTAGGTAAAATACTGGTACTCTACTACCTCTAGTTAAGTCATCCAGTCAGAAGCCGATCACGACAGACGTAGTTGGAGGAAGACTGGACGGTAGACAATGATGCCCTTTTCATCTTGTTGCTGTAACACAAATGCTGAAAAATATTTTTCATTACTCATACTCTGAAAGTAGGTCTGAAGTTGCCTGAGAAGCGGGCTGAAAAGTATCACACTTTTCATCCCTAGGGAGTTTTACTTTCAACTAACAGCTGTCAAATTATAAAAAAAAAAACTTGGTCTATCTTCTTGTATTCGTAATGAAAAGCACAGTGCTTACCTCGGGGTTAAAGTTACTTATTTAGTCCTAGTGTAACAATGTACTATTAAAAATTAATAACATTCTTCATAAAAATGTATCAACTCAGTATACAATTCAACCTTATCCGAAGATCTCTGCAAATATTTGAAAGTACGATACAAAATAAACAAGGGGATGAAATAGAAGGGAATTATTTCGTTAAAATGTGTTAATTAATTATGTAAACTTGTCGTTGACATTTGATTTTTGAACTGCGTTTGAAAATTTTGGGAACAAAGATAATGACTGAACGACATGGGAACACACCCATGTCGCTCAGACATTATTTATTTTTTTAGACATTTCTCAGACATTATTTATTTTTTTAGACATTTCTCAGACATTATTTAGCATTTTCAATGCAAATATTTTTTTCAAAGCAAACTTTTATAGCACGGTATAATACCTATACAACGTGTAACGTTAAATGCGCAAAACCTGAAAATAGTTTGATCAGAATAAGGAGCCGAATCAACTAAATCACTTTTTAATATACGTTACATAAACATTAAAAATGTCGCCCTGTCTATTTATGAATAGTCAAGCCATCACGTGCGCAAACCCGCCGAGGTTGTAGTCCAATCATATTTTCTCATACACGGGATAATAAAAGTTCTTATTTCAATGCAGATATTAATTTTAAACAAAGTAAAACTAATAATTTTGAATTGTCATCTGATTTGCTAAATTTTCGCTCAATCGGTAACCGGGAAGTGGATGAAAAATTTGCAAGACTTGATTACAGACAAACTTCGGGACAGGTGAAACTAAATAAAAGCTTGTAAAAGTTGTGACTGTTGGAAAGAATGGCGGGTGGGTTTTTAACCCAGCTAGTTCGCTGTCCGACCGTCCGGTAACCGTCGGGACCGAGTCCAAGTCGTTCCACGCGCGCCAACTCTTCAGGTATCGTCAATTAGAGACACAAGAGTAAGGCAATAGATGAACGCCCGCGTTCGCTTGGAGGTGTCAGCAAACCGCAGAGGCCCAAGATGAGGGGAGGGGGGGGGAGAGAGGGGGAGGCTTTCGTCCCCATCGAACATTTGTTCTGCGAGCAATGTGTCCTGCCCACTGCCACTAAGCTTGGCGATTCTTCTGGCTACGTAAACATGCATGCCTTTTTTTTTTGGTGGGCAAATGTCATCCAATGACAACCCGCACCCTTGGGTGGAGCGGGGGATAGTGTCAGACTCTTACTGACTAAAAACCTGGCCCGTTCCTTCTACCCTTCATACCGGGGCTCGAGCGTCCTTTCGGATAACCCTGGCCCCAGTAGGCTTCGACCCGGCTGGGTCCAGACGTGCATGCCTGATAGGACAACTACATAATTTTTGTTTTAATTCATTTTATTTTTTTGCAAATTATTTGTGTGTCTGTACGGGCAGAATAAATATGTTTTCTTTCTTTCTTTTCAGTATGTTATCTTAACCAATATTTCAAACTTTAGAAAACTTTTGAAAGAGGCCCTTTTAATTTCTATATTAAACAATAGTTACTTAAAAAACTGAGTAATTTAATAATTTCTTTAAACTTTTAATTATTAAAATGATGAGTTAAAATATTGTGATTCCTTTAGGCATGTCATTTAATTTTGATTGATGTTCGGTAATCTAAAATGTTTTGAATTTTTATTATATTTTCACCTTCATGGGTATGAGGTCAATCAACTTGAGTATTTATTTCAAAAGTTATCTGATTTATATTTTTATGTAATTAAGTGTTTTTTGTGTACTTATTTTATATATTTAATCTAGATTGAAGTCAGGATTTTCTTTTTAATGAGATGAAGCGAAAAACTAAATATTTAAATATTAACTGAATATTTTAATTATTACGTTTTATCGCTGTTGTTCTATTTATTACTAGCAAATGCTACTGAGCGCTTATTATATACTAGCTTTCCGCCTGCGGCTTCGCCCGCGTGGACTACAGTTTATATCGCGCGGGCAGAGACCCGTGCTCAGCAGTGGAATTATAGGTAGCCTATGTGTTATTCCAGTGTCTCTTCTACCTACCAAATTTGATCTAAATCCGTTCAGTAGTTTTTGCGTGAAAGCGTAACAGACAGACAGACAGACAGACAGACCGACAGACAGACAGACAGAGTTACTTTCGCATTTATAATATTAGTAGAGATCATTTTTACTTACATAAATAATTTTTATAACGTTCCCACTGCTGGACTCAGGCCTTCTCTCTAGAGCACGGGCCGTAATCCACCACGCGGACCCAGTGCAGGTTGGTGGATGTCAAAATCTTCGAAATTTTGGTTTCTTATGGATAGGCTTACGATAGACACAATATCTCACCTGATGGTAAGCGATGATATCGCCAAACTTAAGTGGCAATGGGCAGGGCACATTGCTCGCAGAACAGATGGCCGTTGGGGCCGAAAGGTTCTGGAGTGGCGACCTCGTACTGTAAGACGCAGCGTCGGAAGGCCTTCTACAACGTGGACCGATGACCTAGTGAAGGTTGCGGGAATCCGATGGATGCGAGACGCACAGGATCGATCATTGTGGCGACACTTAGGGGAGGCCTATGTCCAACAGTGGACGTCTGTCGGCTGAAATGATGATGAAGCGATGATGTGGACTACGATGAAGCACCTCCCTGGAAGTAAGCTATTCGTGACTTAAAGACCCCTGGGTTGTAGTTATCTGGAAACACAAACTCCGGTAAGGAATTTCACTCCTTAGCTGTACGTAGGTACAATAAATGTGTACATGTGGATGTCACATGTCTTCGAACGGGCTCGCGGATGGCGAGCCATGGGTAGCTCGCTGTCCGACCGTCCGGTAGCTGTCCAGACCGAGCCGAAGACATCGATAACGCGCACTGTTCCCGCGCACCTCAAGGAGTTGTAAGCAACAGGAGGGGCCCAGCTGGGTCGAAGCCTACTGGGGCCAGGGTTATTCGAAAGGAAACTCGAGCCCCGGTATGAAGAGGCTAGAAGGAACGGGGTGGATTTTTAGTCAGTAAGAGTCTGACACTATCTCCCGCTCCACCCAAGAGCGGAGGTTGTCATTAGATGATTTTTGCCCACCGGAAAAAAAAAACATGTCTTCGAAATGTTGGCTTTAGGACATGGCGATTCCACACGATATTTTTCTTCACTGTTTTTATGAGGTGGGAATATGTCAAATTACTTCTTTCGCTCTAGGTGCAGCGACAAAGATTGCGACCTGCCATCAGGTCGGTTTTTTTTTAATGTTTGGTAAAAATCATCCAAATGACATCTTCCGCCTTTAAGCGGAGCGAGAGAGTGTGTCAGACTTTTACGGACTAAACCCACCTGTTTTCCTTCAGTTGCCTTATGCGTTCTAGTGATGCGGTAATTCTTTTGAGCAATACCGCAACCCTATCATGAACCCACCTGATGGCAGATCGTAGCTTGAAACATTTTGGTCAGACTGGCCTGTTGGTCTAGTAGTTAGTGGCCCTGACTGCTATGCCGGAGGTCGTGGGTTCAAGTCTTACCCAGAACAAATGTTTCTGTGATGAGCATGACCATTTGATCTGTATCTTGGTGCAATATATCTATATATGTATGTATTTAGAAATAAATAAGTATGTTTATCAGTTGTCTAGTACCAATAACACAAGCTCTGCTTAGCTTGGGACTAGACGGCGTTCTGTGATAGTTGTGGAATATTATTATTATGTTATTATTCTGGCGACCCGCCATGGTTTTGTATATAGAAAACTTCTAATTACACCCAAGGGAACAAGAGAAACACACCTGTGCAACTTTGAACATGTATTTGTTGAACCCTAACAAGTTTCTAATTATTCACTGTGATTACGAAATAATTTGATTACATTAATGACTTATATGTGAACAAAGTGATAGTACGAACCTATAATATCCACCTTTGAGTATGAATGTGATAAGCTATAATAGTGACAAAAATAATATTCTATAACTTTTACACAACGCCATCTAGTCCCAAACTAAGCAGAGCTTGTGCTGTGAGTATTGGAAAACTGATAAGCATGCTTATATATTTTTAAATACATACATATTATAGATAAATTACACCCAGACACAGAATAAATAGTTTAGTTCATCACACTAACATTTGTCCTGGATGGGAATCAAACCCACGACCTCCAGCGTAGCAGTCTGGGCCACTAACCACTAGACCCACAGGCCAGTTAAAACCGTTGGTCTCAGGTGGTACGATTGTTCGCAACAGTCAAGACTGCGACACAAAGGGCAACTGAAGGAACACGGGCGAGAAGTCAGCAAAAGTTGGACTCCCTCTTGCTCATTTTAGAGTGGAAAAAATAATTTAAGGATTTTCTCTGCGATGTGTCGTTTCGGCGCGATGTAATCTTTTAAAAACAGCTGATTTTATGAAGGTTATAAATAAACTAGCTTTTGCCCGCAGCTTTGCCCGCTTACATAAAATATGACTGTACCACACTATTCCGACAATCAAAATCCCGACGAACGCTATCCCGACAGATCACTATCCCGGCCTGCAGTAGATCGACAGAACACTAAAGTCGATGGAGTTTATCTCGACTGAACGCGAACCCGACAGTCACTTGGTCGACAAAACACTAGACCGACTAACTGTTGGCCGACATATTACCTCCTACAAACAAAAAAAAATACAAACTTTACCTCTTTATATTATTAGTGAAGAAAAATATAACCCTTCTTTTGACGCAGTAGGGTAAAAATATAAACTTACATCAACACGACCAACGCGAACCTTTTCATTGTTACATCACACAACTGGAAGGCATGGCTCAGGCTGGCTTCGTCTTTGGCACAATACCAATTCTGGGCACAATTTTTAGAATTAAAAAAAAAAAACGTGCGGTCGTTTCGAAAAGCGAATGAGTCTTAACCCTTCAGATACCGTCAATTAGAGACACAATAGTAAGACAATAGATGCGCGGCCACCGGTGGTCGCTTGGGGATTCATGAATTAAGGGATAAGTTACAGAAATTAACCCTCAAGAAAAAGCGATTTCTCCGCGGTGTTTGGAAAGCAAATCCAGATTGTGATAGGAATGTTTATATAAGCTGCAAGGAAACGAAGATCTTGCTGTTACGCACAAAATCTTATAAGAAATCCGCTTGTTAGTTGAAAAATATCTCTTATAATAGATGGTTAACAGATCTGGTAATTATGCCAGTATGTTCAAGTTCATTTTCGCATGACTTAAAACTTGTTGTTTGGTGAATTAAAGTAATATTTGGAGGTGTAGGGTTCATCCCTACCATATAGTTTATTTACGTTTATAATAAACTCACACAAGACACCACAATTAAAACACAACATTAACAAAGCCACACTAATACTATCTTGTACGTTTATTAAAAACACAACACTACACGGCATTCATAATGTTTAACATTATACAGTTGGGGGTGTCGACTCAACGAGTTTTCGAGTCGTATGGGTAGTCAATCGGACATAGACCTCGCCGCCTACCGCCTGCGCCCGCGCATCGATTAATTGTTGCGCTAACTTTATTTTTCATGTGGACTATTGTTTTGTGCTGTGACTGTAACTATTGTGTGTTTCTGTCTACTTCATGTACTCCTTCTGTGTTGTGTTATATGTGTTGTGATGGATCGGTCGAGTAAACCGTGAGTAGGTACTTAATTCATGAATCCCCAAGCGACCACCGGTGGCCGCGCATCTATTGTCTTACTATAGTGTCTCTAATTGACGGTATCTGAAGGGTTAACTAGCAGTGACTCACCGCATATACAAAGACTTAGCTAAAGAAGTATACGGAACAATTTGTAAAGTTGCTCATATCTCCGTTGACATTATTTAATACGTACTCATCATAAACACCGAAACCAAAATAAAAAAATAAAGTATTTTTATTCAAGAAAAATAATTCCTGATGAAAAACTACAGCAATCTTCTAAATAGTCTCTAATTTAGTTTGGTTACTAGATATAATTATTTTTGCTATAGATTTCTCATACATATCTTTAAGATATATGGCTTAGGTTTCACTTATGGCGAAAAGAAAAAAAAAAAATGTCAGAAGTTGAGATAACCGTTTTAACTCATAATCAATCGAATTTCACTCGCAACGTCTCAATGTCTTATCTCCACGAGTCGTAGTGACATGTAACATCTTCCTTACATGACAGCTTGTCCTATTCATACTCTAAGATACCTATCCTGATTACAATTTCAAAACTTATGTAATTAAAGCTACTTCGATAGGTAAACTTTGTATGTTTGTCTTTGACACACTCCTTGGCGATGATTTGTCTCCGAAACTTGGCAGACCAGACGTTTGCTAGCTTAAGGTCTGGTGTAAACTGACCTTTCAAGTAGTTGAAGTGTTTGATAATGAAAGGTCTAAGATCTAAATTGGTGTTGGTTGTCTAGAGAAAGAAAAATAAAAAGTTTTAGGGTCAATCAAATCTACGGTTCATTTATTTATACAGGGTTATTTGTAAAACACTAACGACCTTGCAGGACTGTATTACTAACATCATATACAACAACTTTTGTTCTATGATTTTTTACAAAACATAATTTATTTACCAAAAACAAACCTTCACGATTTCGTTGTTCTAACACATTTCAACCCTGTATTTTGCTATACCTACCTACATGTATAAGACGCGACGCAAGCATATCAAGCACCCCCGCTGGTCGATCTCTACTCCCCTCCGCTATTGTACTATCGCTCGCTTCGCATAGACTTCGTAATATTTAGAACCACAGATATAGATTGACATATATAACGCAAGTATCTTGTACTTGGTTTTCATACGAAAACAAGTTGTCGTTAGTAAATAAGACTTAAATCTATGTCAATATACCACAGTGTCTCAAGAAAGTCTATGACCAGTGCGTGATGCCAGTGATGACATATGGTGCCGAAACGTGGTCGCTCACAATGGGCCTCATCAGAAGGCTCAAAGTCACCCAAAGGGCTATGCTCGGAGTTTCTTTGCGTGATCGAATCAGAAATGACGATATCTATACTTATAATAAATCTGTAGAGAGGTCAATTCTGTACATGAAATATATTTCCAAAATAACTATCAGGGGGTGATTAGTGATCGATACTGATGCTAAAAATGCAAACAGTAAAATTTTTGTCTGTCTGTCTGTCTGTCTGTCTGTCTGTCTGTCTGTCTGTCTGTCTGTATGTTCTTTATAGAAACAAAAACTACTCGATGGATTTTAACGAAACTTGGTACAATCATTCTTCATACTCCTGGGCAGGTTATAGTATACTTTTCATCACGCTACAATCAATAGGAGCAGAGCAGTGAAGGGAAATGTTGGGAAAACGGGAGAAATTACTCCATTTTTTAAGCTTCCGTCGCGTTTGCAGCCTTAATGGTTAAAGCTACACAGAAAACATGTATAACGGAAATGTTCTCCTCAAAATTATATAAAAAATGTCCTACGACAGCATACGTCTATCTTTTATGGTTAACTCACAATAACACGTGTAACTCCCGATAGCTTAGCAGTTCTGAGCTTTCTGTTTATTTTTGTCTACTCTTACGTTTATAACACTGAATGTCGCTGGCATAAGCAACAGGATCCGCGTACGAAGTCGCTGGCAGAAGCTAGTCCTTAATAAATAATAATAATAATAATTTAGTAAATAAAACAAATGACACGCTGACAAATTGCTTGTATGAAGGGCATGATCTTTTTTTTTGTATCTGGGTATTTATCCATGATATGTATGTATTTAGAAATATATAAGTATTTTTATCAGTTGTCTATTACCTCCTCATTACATAAGCTCTGTTTAGCTTATCCAATACTCGCGTACACCGTTATATGCCTATGTATGAATATAACGGTATTCTCTTGTAGTTTTTAAACATTGTAACTTGATGCTGTCTTTACCGTCTATTGGCTTGTTATTTTCACAAATTGAAGGATCCTAACAGTTACAAACTCTTTTGACATCACTCTGGGGACACTATGATGGTTCTTGTTCAGGAAAAATCGCCATATTGCTCGTTTTAACCGCTTATAGAGGCAATAAACTTGAGCAGTAGATTTCCCGTGGGTTTAAAACGACGATCTATCTTCGTATAGGTGATAGAATATAATTTTAAAAGTATGCTGGTGATGGAAATGGCGTTTTAGTCTTAGATTAACTCTGAAATACGTATCAAAGATGAGATAGTTTCAGGTACGGCAACAACAAACACACAAACACAACATAACATCTCAACATCAACAACATCAACATCTCAACATCAACAACAACATCTTCTGCGCGATTGTTTAAGCCTTTATAATATTAGTGTTATATCTAGCCGAAAGACATCCACTGTTGGACATAGACCTCCCCCAAGTGTCACCACAATGACCGGTTCTGTGCGTCTCGCATCCATTGGATTCCCGTGACCCTCAACAAGTCATCGGTCCACCTTGTGGGAGGTCTTCCAATGCTGCGTCTTCCGGTTCGCCACTATCTCATCTTATGGTAAGCAATGATGTGGGCGTCGAAGGAGCTCGCTAACTTAGAAGGAACCTATTCACTTTTGACTTAAACACTCCAGACAGTGTTTAATAAACGAGATGAGAAAAAGATTCTGAGAACTTGAGAGAAAATAGAGCAATTTGCTTCTGCATATCGCAACATGCAGTCGCATTTTATTTTTTAAACCGTGACCTATTTATTTGTTGAATGTTTTATTCAGGAACATATTATTCAGAGATACAATACCTGTATTTTAAAGGAAAGTTTGTTTTCATATAGCGCTCGCAATCCTTCTAAAACACCTTTATTTTCTCTTATATTGTTGTTGAAATGATATTGCGAAGTGAATTTGAACGTTTTTTTTTTTTAAATAAGACCTTTATTTGCTGATGTAGACTCGCCATAGTTTGTTAGGTTTAAAGAATTGATTCTCGTAAAAACAATTACAGTTCACTCAAAATGAGATACAAATTGCTTATAAGTATTGTTTACATCTGGTGTGTTGGTGACGTCATAGGTTGTAAACATGTTTTTTTAAATTTAGCTTTAAACATATTAATATTGTTTTAATCATAACCTGAGACAAATAGAGAACAGGTCACTTCTAGGCAGGCGTACTATATTATCGACCATATCGCTGCTTACCATCAGGTAAGATGGTGATTGGGCGGCGAGTAATGCATAGCTCGCCGTCCGCCGCCTGCGTCGTCGACGGCATGTAGTATTCCATTCATTTATTTATTTACAATATACATGTCCAACATTACAGCCTAAACTAATGCGATGTACAGAAACAAAGAATTAAAAGAATAGAAAAAAAATAAAAACATATACTAAAATAAAAAAAATATATCCCACAAAACCAACTAAGACAAAGTTTACATATTTTATATTTTTCCACGCGCACCTCAAAGAGCTGTCAGCAAAACTTGTGGGGCTAAAGTCTACTGGGGTCATAGGTCGACATCTAAAAGGGAAACCCATGGTCCTAGAATGCAAAGCACAACCGAGGGAACATAGGTATGGTTTTGTTAGTAAAACCACAAAGTATGTATATAGGTACAGAAGTCAATCTACATACAAAGCGCGCTCGAGCAACGCGCACATAGACACCGCTCACGGACACGATATCTTGGAGCGCCTCGGCCCGCTCGTCGAACAGATCTGGCTCAATAGCTCATTAGTGTGCGTACAGTTCATGCATGAGATTGTCTTCTGTGTCTGTCTATTTTGTGGTAAAAGTCTCGCTACTTCTCCTGATCCACCCTAGAGTGGTAGAAGTCATTAGATGATTTCGTTGAACACATCGCCATATGTGTCCCCGACATCGGGCCTAAAAAAACGCCAATTCAAGCTTCTTTTCGAGACAGCCTGTTCTTGTGGCTCGTGTGCGATGGTGCCGCCAAACGTATAAAGCCGCTTCAAGCGTTTCCGGCCTCAAGCTGTCGCGCGCTTGCTGTTTTTTTGCGGCAGCTTACCATTCTTTTTTTTAGCTTCTACCATTTTTTTTGTGGCGTTAAGATAGTACGAGCCTGTCAATAATAATATTTAAAAAATCAGCGGCTTTCAGGTAGATTGGAAACCTACAGTATGGTTGGGAAAAGTTGAGCAAATTATATTTATGTAGGTACAACCTTATAAAACATTCAAACATCAGTTTTTCTTTTACGGTTGATCCGTAAAGCTATTATTACTTAGAGATGTACCTAAACAGTATTTTACAACTTTTGGCTAAAGTAAGGTAGCCAGGAAAAAAGGATCAAATATTTTTTATATTCCTTTCCTTGAAGTTCTTTGACCCAATTTAACACAATGATCATTATTATGGAAGTCCTTTCAAAAAGGTCTTATTTGCTTATCAGAGCACAATGGTTATGCCTGCATTCGCTTTTTATAAATTTCGTGTAGGTATTATAAGGTGGTGACGTTTGTGCTACGTGCGTAGCGATTTGCGTAGCATGTTCGGAGTATATCCGTGGCATGCTCGTAGCATGTCGTAGCGTCTTCGTAGCATGTTCGTAGCGTCTTCGTAGCATGTTTGTAGCATGCTCGTGGCATGCTCGTAGCATGTTCGTAGCATGCTCGTAGCATGTTCGTAGCATGCTCGTAGCATGTTCGTTGATTTTAAAATTTGAGAGTTAGTTTCTGAATAGAAAATATTTAGTACCCGAGAGTTATATTTTGGTATATTTTTCAACTTATACCCGAGCAAGGTTACCGAAGTACCGATTAAATGCTAAACCTATGTTATATAATTTTACATAATTATCAACAACCAGCCGAAACTACCGGGCTTAGAAGCGTGATATTTTGTACAAGGTTTTCTTTTATGACGTAGGCTACTAAGAGAAGATTTTCCAAAATTCACCCCTAAGAGAATTTAACGGGGCCGCAAAGTTTGTATGGAAAAAGTTACCTTTACGCGGACGTACCTGCTGACAGAAGCTAGATCTTCCATATCTCCTTACTTGTATTAGAGTAAAAGATAAATTATATTAATGATATTTATTTTATTAGTAGGTTTTTAATTACACTTTTACACGTCGGTTAAAAGTGTTTTCAAATAAAAAGCACATTCATGTTTTAAACGCTCAGCTTAAAAGTTAAAAGCAACCCAATGATTTGAGGCAATTTTAATAAAATCTGTACGTATGTGAACAAACGGAGGCCGTGTCAAAGGGAAGCTCACATATTCATGAGAACGAATGTTATACAGAGTTATTGTGAACAGACGGAGTTACGACCCGGTGGCATTGGTTCCCAACTGTTTTACTGTGGACCCAAAAATTGTGTTGACAAGAGGTAAAATATGATTGTGAATGGATATTTTTTGTTTTCATTTTGAACATGAAAATTACATTGGTTGAAATCGATTTTCTTTTTCAATTTTAAACTAGAATTTGTTAATAAAATTTGTAATTTAAAATTTTACTGATTATACCAAAAAGGGGCTCAAGCTATTCTTTCGAAACTAGCTCTGGCCTCAGTAGGCTTTGACCCAGCTGAAGTTAACCGACTTGGTATTACATGGATCTCACAACTTTTTACAGCAGAAGAACTGAATTGCGAGGCTTGGTTTTGGAAGTTTTGTTTTTGATGGCATTTATTTTTCTAAATATTTTTTTGTTTTTATTCCTGAGCCAAAAAAGTTTGATAGCCACTGGGTCCTACGTGATATGTATGTGTTTCTAAATTTCAAGGATAAAGCTATGAAATATTAACGTAAAAACTTAATTGTTAACAATACAATGCCGTAAATGTAATATGAGTTTGTTGAAAAGGGAATACGCATGTTTTTTTTTAATTAGATAAATTATATTTTTTTAGCGAGTATACTTAATACTTACAAACAAATGAATTAATAAAAAATTAATAGATTATATTCAAACTGAATACAACATCGACATTGCCATTCAACGTGGCAATGCTGCCATAGTTCTGATCACGGTTCCCATTGAAAGCGACGTGGATGAAATTTTGATGCCCAGTGAATTCTATTTATACACATTTATATAAAAAGTTCAAATAAACTTTAAATTAGAAAAGAGAAGCTGCAAAAAAAGACGCAAAGTGCCGCATGACTGCCGCGCTACATCGTACAACAAAGCACCGTGACCGCAGCGCTGCAACCGAGCTGCCGTCGCGCGGCACTTTGCGGCTAATTTGAGAGCACCCTTACTGTCTTCGCAAACGGGCCACATAAAAACGCCGCTTTAAGCTTCTTTTTAGGCGGCCTTTTTGTGGCTCGTGTACGGTTGTGCCACAAAAAAACGCTTGAAGTGGCTTCAAGCTGATCCGGACACAAGGAGTCGCGCGATTTTTTAAGGCGGCGTTTTGTTTTTGGCACGTGTGTGGGAAGGCTAAATTAAAATAACGTATTTTTAATTCTCTTTTCAAAATTAGTTAATTATTTATTTATTTCTTTATGTTTTGCATTTTTAATATAAATCCTACCATGACAACAATGCGTCTCAAACGGTATGCGATATTTATAACATAATATACAAACTTTTTTTTTAATTTTTTTATAATTTTAGGGACTTTTGGTCACACTAAGACCACACCAGCCCCATCGTAACCTAATACAAGTAAAGCTACCTTGACTCTTATTTACTACTAGGGCTCTTAAACCTTACTCACTAATTTATAAACAGCGACAGAGAGGGGTTCGGACAGTATATATTATACAAACTTAGAACTGCAATTGGAATGCGTATTATCCTATACCCGTGGTATGGACACGCTCGGCGCATTTTGTGCTTTTGTTCTCTTTCATGTTTTAGGTATGTTTTATTCGTTGTTCTGCCTCTGTCGAATAAAAGTTTTTCTATTCTATTATATTATAATCCCGCAGTCCATTGTGAACAGCCTGAGTTATATCCCTGTGTGTTATGTGTGTGTGTTGTTTGTTTGTTTTGTGTGTGAACAATGAAGTTATTTTTGTTTTCATGTTAGGATTTGATTGTTAAGTTTTCAAAATGATATTCTGTTATCTCATTTGGGTGGCTTACTTTAAGTACGTCGGAATTAGGTAGGCTTAAACATGTACTTACACCAATTTCATACGGCGAAAGAATATAGTGGATGGATATGCCCCAAAACCCGTGATTGATTTTAAAGAGCAGATTTTTTATGAATAAAAAAATACGTACATCTGAATTGAGAACCTCCTCTTTTTCTAGAAGTCTGTTAAAAAATAATAAAGCTGGTTTTTTAAAAAGGGTCACGCAAAAAACAAAAATAATGAATTGTTATTGGTTTTTTTTTATATACCTAATTATAAAAATAAAACTGCTGTTACGGAGCTGAGAAATCGATGTAGACCCGGGTGGAGTTCATACAAAATACTCCCCGCACAACAACAACCCGCTTTTAAATAAGATAGACTTAGATGAATAGGGTAGTTTCCAGGATCAAAATAACTGCATTTTATTTAGTCCGTATTTTAGATTATAAAAAAATATTGGACAGGTATTTTTTCTTTTTTCGAATGCACAAAAAGTAACAAAGATATAGCCCATTAAAGTTACGTGTAACGTCACGCCGCGTGCTGCATTTCTTTGCACGGGGTTTTTTTTTTTTGTCGACGGGGAAAATCATCATTGACGAAACCCGCTCTTGGGTGGAGCGGGAGACAGTGTCAGAGTCTTACTGACTAAAAACCCCGCGCCGTTCCTTCTAGCCTTCATACCTGGGCTCTAGTTTCCTTTCGGATAACCCCGACCCCGGTAGGCTTCGACCCAGATGGGCCCCTCCTGTTGCTGACAACTCCTTGAGGCGCGCGGGAACAGTGCGCGCCGTCGACGCCTTGGCTCGGTCCGGACAGTTACCGGACGATCGGACAGCGAGCCACCCATAGCTCGCTGTCCACGAGCCCGCGTCTACGGTGGCTGGAAATCGGGGCTGGAACCCCGGCGTATACGAGTATCTTTGTCATTTTTGGTTAAATTTACAAATAAAAAAATACGTGTCCCTTATTTTTGAATAATCTAAAAGATGGACTAATACTTTTTATTACAGCAACTAGCCTATTCTTTGGACAAAGAACGTGCCGGGGTGGCATTAATGCTTTAATGCTTGCTTACCATATATATGTTTGTTCCCAAAAAATGTGCCCATAGCGCGATCTAACTCGACGCTATCTAGTTAGAAAACGGAAACTACATATTATTTACCCTATTATAGTATCTTAGCCGTGTGCAGCGCCCCTTAGTGAATTCAACTGCGGGTGACGTAACCTACGACAAGCATATTATTTGCGGTTGGTACAATAATCGGGTCTAGGGATCGAATCACAAAATTAAGTATGCTTTTTATTGTATATACTTTTCTGGGATAAAAAGTACCCAGTGTGGTGCCCAGGATATTAAAGATTTGAATAATCTAAAAGACGGACTAATTAATTTGTTTACGGCAACTAGCCTATTGAATGAACTGGGGTGAATACCTTGCGTAGCGTGAGTAGCTAAGTTGGAAAGTGCCCGTAGGCGGATAGTCGATCAACTTCAACCCACACAATATCAACAAGTGTTTGAAGTGCTCCAATTCAATTCTCGTACTTTATTTAGCATTCATGACTGTTTATTAAATAGTAATTTATTTTGAAACAGTAACTAATATTCTTATAAAAAGTGCTTTTAGTTAGTTTTAGAATAAAGTTACTTAAGGATATAGAATAGAATAAACTTTTATGTACCTACACCACTTTTTTGAGAGCAATGGTGGCCGAGTGGTAATGGCCCCGACTTACGAGTTGTAGGTATGAACCCAGTTAGGCATTTGGTGTAATTTATTTCATCATTGCTGGGACTCAAACCTCCTCTCTAAGAAAGAGAATGCGCCGTAATCCACCACGCGAGCCTAGTGCGGTTTGGTGAATGTCACATGTCTTAGAATTTTTGGTTCTAGGAAATGTCTCTTCCTCACGATGTTTTCCTTCGCTGTTTTGAGAGCAGTGGTGATGAAATAAATTACGCAAAGTAATGCGCCTGGCTGGGTTTGAACCCGCGATCTACAACTCGTAAGTCGAGGCGGTTACCACTCCGCCACCCCTGCCCTACAACAAATACATAACTGTAACTATACATTTCATTTTATTGTTATCATTAGCTGCTGCCAGGAGTTTTCCTCACGTAAAAGTAGAAAATTATTCCAGTAAAAGGCATTAAAAGTGCCTAATGTGCTCTTCCTGGGTATACTCTAATCGTATGTTTTTACTTATCTTCATTGTGCTCACATAATAGAAGCAACAAGAAATAGGTATGTAACGAAGATTCATGTAACTCAATATGATAAAAAAGAGTGTCCATGGAGTTTCTTGCACGTTCTTCTCCATAGAGATCTACTCTTTGGAACGTGCAATTTAGCTTCACTTGTTTGACTGACCAACATTTTGACAATTCAAAAGTGCCTGCAAATGGTCTATTTGAAATAAACATTTCTAATTTTGAATTTCTGATTTCTGTGCCTTTCATCCATATTTGTTAAGACGTTTGAGCGCGACAAAGTTACTTTGTCGCGCTAAACGTTATACACACATAGCCCCACATATACTCACAAACTTTCATTATAATATTACATAAGTGTAATATGTAGCCTGTACTGTCTCACTGCTGGACAAAGGCCTCCCTCCATTCTTTCCTATGTTCTCAGCTTTGGGCCACTTTTTGTCAATTAATAAGAACGACAACTTATTTTTGTTTGACATAAATACTCGCTAAAGCATGTACCATTTTAAAGAGGTCGGAAATCGTGAAATAACTTCAACCGCTTTGGTTGGAGCGAGAGAAAATATAAGACACTTACTCAATATTCCAACTGAGGCACACCGGTTTCTCCAGTTCCAGGACCAGGGTAATTTTTTCACATCAAATTTGAAACCGTTATTGATTCTGAAAAACCCTGTTGGTAGCATTTAAGGTAAACCAACAAAAAATCGACCATTTCGTCACGTCAACGCAACGCACAATAGAACACGAAGCTACAGCTCCCTTGCAAAGAAAGCGCGAATCCTTTTGATCACAAACACGCCTACAAACTGTTTGATCTCAAAACGGCAGAAATCGCCCCTTACAGAAAAACCTTTACAATTTTCGTGACAAAAGAAATCTTAACTTGCCTTTTTTTTTCAGGTAACTACAATGGAAATCAGCTCCACGGAATCACACACCAACGCTCCCAGAATAAAAGTTAACACGACCTGAAAAAATGTAAAACATGAAACTAGACATCGTGCTTGAACCTGACAATTTTACTTTGGACCTCGCTGACCTATCAACATCAATGTATCTAACGGATATATACGTGAACAAAACTTTGGAAGTCAATGAAACAACAAACGACTTAGTATACTCAAATCAATTCGAAGACGATCCTTTGATAGTGTTTTTAGTGATACTAAAATGTTTAATAATGCTGTTTATAATTCTAGCAGCGATATTTGGAAATTTATTAGTGATTGTATCAGTGATGAGACACAGAAAACTAAGAGTAATTACGAATTATTTCGTGGTGTCTTTAGCGTTAGCAGACATGTTGGTTGCTATCTGGGCTATGTGTTTTAACTTTAGCGTGGAGATAACCAATGGAGAATGGCTGTTTGGTTACTTCATGTGTGACGTTTGGAATTCTTTAGACGTGTATTTTTCATCAGCTTCCATACTCCATCTGTGCTGCATCAGTGTTGATAGATATTACGCAATAGTCCAGCCTTTGGACTACCCATTGATCATGACGACAGCGAAACTTGGCATAATGCTGGCTGTAGTCTGGTGTAGTCCAGCACTGGTTTCCTTCCTTCCAATCTTTATGGGTTGGTACACAACTGAAGATCATCTGAACTTTAGGAAGCGGTTCCCAAATGTGTGTAGTTTCACTGTGAACAAAGTGTACGCTGTGGTGTCAAGTAGTGTTAGTTTTTGGATCCCTGGTGTTATCATGCTGTATATGTACTACAGGATCTACTTGGAGGCTGAGAGGCAGGAACGGATGTTGTACAGGTGAGGAATTCATGTTTATTTAATTTTATAAAATAATGTTTTCAATATTTGTGTGGTTTTCACTGCCAACGGCTTAGCCTGTGTAAAAGTACGTTTTGATACAAGTAGATAATGTTTATCATTGCCACCCAGTCGGAATTCAACTGAGCAGCAGGCGAGGGTGTTATGGAGCCGAGTGGTACAGTAAAAAAATTTCACGTGTATCAAACGACGTTTTTCAGTACACTTAGGAAAAAATAAAAAAGCCCGGGTTTGACCCAGTGGGTCAAACCCTGTATTTTACTCGTGGGTCGCTTAATGCCTAGCCCAATACGATAAATGTAATAAATTGTGGCGAGGACGAGCTCGCATTATTTTCCAAACTAGTGTGAAAAACGGGTAGAGCGGGTTTCCAAGTAACTGTATCGAAAAAATTTCGACTTTATAATATGAGTATAGATAGTACGATAGCTGTTCATACTAAAAACAACAACAGTGTTTATGTCATCCAAATTCGGAAACGAAAAGGCAACCTATATCTATTTACGTATTCATTTACGTAATCAACAACAATTCCTAAACCTAAACAAATAAATAAATTCTCTAATCACCATTCGTTCTAATTTGCAGTACCTAGGGTTGACAACTATTTAAAAAGAAATACTGATTAGTAAAAAATAAAATTGTAAACCATTGCAATGGTTTGCAGGAACTTACCCCACAAAACCGTGAACTTCATGACCTTAAGGAATTAGGAATACGACGCGTCGAGAAAGACACTTCCACAAAGTAGAGTACATACAATAATATAGACTATTAATAATAACAAGCTTTAATGAAAATATTTTTTTCATTGCAAGCTTTTATAGTTCGGTGTACCCTATACATATAATTAATATTCGTCAAGACGAATCATACGAGCTCAAACTCGATGGGGTTGTTTTGTTTTACTACCAAGTTCCTATAGCTACCTTCCAGTTCATCAGATATTTGTTTGTCATCAAATCTTGTAAATTAAATTTGACTCACTTTCCGGTTACCTACTGAGCTGAAATTTTGCAACATGTGTAAATCAGATGACAATTCAAAATTATTATGACAAAGAACTGATCTGATGATGAAACTGAAAGTTGGTTATAGGAACTTGGTAGTTAAATGACACAACCCCATCGAATTTGGGCTCGTACGATTCGTCTTGATGAGTATTAATTATAGGTATACCGAGCTATAAAAGCTTGCTATGAAAAAATGATTTTATAAAGCGCGCGATGCGGTAACCGTGTGGCGAACGGTCGACAACATCACAACTACCACGTGTTCAATCCAGCGTTGAATAGTGCGGTGTTAAATGGCGCATCACTGGCATACAAACGCACGGCAGCCAAATACATTTTCAATTTAGGCGCTTTTTGTCGGACTGCTAACGCACGTAACATAGTATGCATAAATTAATAGCGTCCTTAATACAGTTGGCAGTCCTAACAGTACCGTACATTCATCAATAGTTCAGTGACCTGTACTAATAGAGGCAACAGGCTCCCTTGAGAAGCGACCTTTTGAGATCCCTCTTAATGAACCTAATTCGTATTAGAAGATAATGAGGAAAGGGGGGGGGGGGTTGTTAGAAGCCGTGTGGTTTGTTTGTCTATATCGTACTTATACATGTGTTCTACTTGGAATGTTTAAGGATCAAACTACTAGGATTTATTGGTTTGCGTTTGACTACTATCTCATCTTATGTTAAGCGAGACCTAGACCGGTAATAGAGAGGTAAGCGTGCTCTATCGTCGACCACATCATCGCATAATAGAGTGTATAGGTTACTTTTATGTAACATATACACTCTCGTATAGGTTACTGTATAGATTGCGTTTATATAAACACTGTTGACTTAAAGACTCGTAGGTTATAGTTATCAGGAAATACAAACTCCGGTATGAAATTCCACTCCTTGTGTTATGATTAAGGATCAAACTTGAAGGATTTAAACGCCCGACACAAAAAGAAGGGTGTTATAACTTTGACTGCTATACTGTCTCTCTCTCTGTGGCTCGGTTTTTAGTGTTACGTTGTCTATTTTGTATAAATTAGTAACCCAATTTCCCGAGAGATGGTGCTGTACTTTGGGCTACTTCGCACTGTTAAGATTTTTCCTTAGTTGGTGGGGTCGGGACGGGTATGAGGTATTGTCGAATCGTTCGAGGTTGGTCTCTTGTTGGCATTGTTTAATTCTTTTGGAGACACTTATTTATTGTGACGGACGGAAAACTACTGAACCCTACACAGAGCGTGGTCTGACACGCTCTTCCTCGTTTTTTTTTTTTAATTTCAATGTCGGTTTACTAATCTGACCTACGGTTCTTAAGCTTGTTTGATCTTAATTGTTTTAGCTATTTTTATAAGAGATGGGGAGGGGCGTTGATAGATGTAAAGGGCATAACTTTGTCTATTTATATTGCAATGAACCGTTGCTCTAATGATCATTGACAGATGAATTGTTGGTCGAATGAATTGTAGGCTGGAGCCCAATACATCAATTAATTAATAAGCATTTGTATAAGTATTCAATTATCCCATCGTCGGCCACATCATCGCTTACCATCAGGTGAGATAGTGGTCAAACGTGAGCCTATACATTATAAAAAAAAGGTATGTACCTAATCATTAATTACTTTTCCTCGGTCTGAGTATGACGATGATAAATCGTCATCATTTCAGCCGATAGACGTCCATTGTTGGACATAGGCGAAAAAAACAACTCCCCAGGCGTCGCCACAATGATCGATTCTGTGTGTCCCGCATCCATCGGGTTCCCGCGACCCTGACCAGGTCATCGGTCCACCTTAAAGGAGGCCTTCCACGCTACGTTTTCGGTACGCGGTCGCCACTCCAGAACGTTTCAGCCCTAACGGCCATCTGTTCTGCGAGCAATGAGCGCTGCCCATTGCAACTTGAGTTTGGCGATTCTTCGTGCTATGTCGGTCGGTCTGAGTGTTGCGCGAAGGAATATCAAACTTTTATTGATTTAAAACCTTCAGTTGCCTCTTTACGATCCAGGGTTCCAGCTACCCCAAATCCCTAGTAACAAATTACCCCTCAGATGTCAACATTGTGACATTAGGTTAATTCCTTCACCACTTACAAAACAATTTAAATTATTAATCACGTTGTAACTGGTAAAATTTGACCGCATTTCAAAATAACTTGAGCCGGGACAGTCCCGTCAGTTTGCTGTTGACCGCCAAATGAATTCTTAATTTCCTAACCCAGCGACCTTTAATTACTTTTTTCTCAGTTAATTTAATTACTCGTTTAAGTATTTAACAGTGTAATTGAATATTTAACTTTTTATTTTTGGTGAACTAAATGTAGGTCAGTGAAAAGTTTGGAAATGAGACGCCGACCCTGATGTGTTTCCCGTGTTGTTTTGAAGGAAATATAAAACGTTTAATTAATTAGGCACAGAAAAAAAAACGCGTAGGTTTTCACAAAACCATATAGATACCTATTCTGCCCCTGATAGTTAAAAAGACGTATCTAACAATAAGTAAACACAGATAAAAAAAGGTTTTAATGAATGAAAGGGGAAATCGGGCGTTTTTTCCTTGTGTTAAAACCGCACTGGAGAGTGTTAGCAAAATATTAAAAATACAGGCAGATGCGCTTTTTTTTCCTGATTCCGGCAATGTTTAAAACTAAAATCAGGAAAAAATGTTAGATGCGTCTTTTTTACTATCGGAGGCAGTATTGGGCCCGCCATAATGGCGGCGGTAAGTCCCTTCTTTGAGGTGTGGCTGGAGCGCCGTCACGCCGTCCTCACCTTCCGCATGATGCAGGTTCTCACCGAACATGATAAGTTTGTGAGGTTTCTGCACTGGATGCAGGTGGAATAAACGCCCGGGTGTCATGATTGTGCAAACCGCCCGCAGGATACGGTGGAGGTGTGCCACGCTTAGGTGGAGCATTATATAATATGATTTTCCCACAAAATAAAAGCGTTTTCACACGAGATAAAAGATAATGTTCTCTGTGCTAGCACATGGTTTGTCCAGGTGCTTCAATTTATCCTAATTCATTCAGCTGTTTAAGCGTAAAGTTATAACAAACGTACACATTTTGCTTTTATAATAATGAGCAACTTCTAATTACTTAACTGTAAATGGAAGAAAAAAACCGACATTTTCACATCAAAGTCAACATTCAATAAAAGATCAATCCTATTACACCAGCCAAAAAAGTTACATTTTCAATAGCATTTTAAGCATAAATTGAAAAAAATCACAAAAATTCGGAGTTCATTCCTGAAAATAGTACCTGTTAAAAATAAATGACCTGATTCCTGTAAAGGTGGTGACCTACTTTGGTAAAATGCTTTAATACTCGTATCAACATTACATTTGGCACAAAAAGTAATAAGCACAGAAGGTCTGCTCCTGTCTAACTAGGAAAATCTTAAATTAATTCATTAAACTCCGAGCGAACGCGTTCGCGCACCCATTTTCTTTCTATTGTGTCTCTAATTATCACGATTGTAGAGTTAAAAGTATTCCAGAAAAAAAACGACTAATATTATAAATGCGAAAGTTTGTATGTATGGATGTTTGTTACTCTTTTACGCAAAAACTACTGAACGGATCTCGATGAAACTTAGTACACGAGTAGACCATATCCCAGAATAACACATAGGATACTTTTTATCCTGGGATTATGTACGCGAGTGAAGCCGCGGGCAAAAGCTAGTTAATAATAAGCCAGCTCTATAACAAGCTATTTTTTTTGTTTATTTAACTTTTCACACTCTTAAAAAAAAAAAATTACAGCGCTTGTCAAACCAGTCAAGACCCCAGTCTTTTGGTTTTTGAGTAAATTATGAATTGTCAAAGTTCATACAAAATAGAAGATTTTCAGAGGTTTTTACTGGATTAGTAGAAAATTGTGTAAAAACGTTATAATTGTGTACGAGCGATTGTATGAAAAACTGTGAAAATGTATGTCGAGTTTCATCCTTTTAAAACATAATATACAACAGTGCAAACTATCGGACAGTTGACCATACTGTATATTGTGTTGCTATTTATTAAAAAGTTATTAATGTATTTTATTTCAATAAAATTATACAGCAGTTGACCGGTACCTACACAACATACAAGTATTGTATAGACGAGTATGTTTACACTAGTCCGTGCGTCACTGCGGGGTCATCATCTCATCATCTTCCTGCCCTTATCCCGTTTTATTTGGGGTCAGCGCAACACGTTTTTTTCTTCCATTCTGTCCTGTCGCTCGTCACTCTATCACTAAGTCCCATTTCATTCATATCACTTCTCACACAATCCATCCATCTTTTCTTTGGCCTCCCTCTCCCTCTCCATCCATCCACATGTAAATTCATAACTCTTTAAGCAACATGCGTTTCATCTCTCCTTTTTACATGACCATACCAAGACAAACGATTCCCTTTCAACTTTTCAGTCACCGGCGCCACTTTCAAACTTCCCCTAATATATTCATTTCTCACAACTGAAAATCAGCGTTAGGTGTTTAAAGCCCAGCAAATGCCGAGGACCCTTACGGTGAGGGCACGCTCGGCGCACTTTGTACTTTGGTTATTTTTAATTTTGTGTGTACAACTCTTGTGCTGTGTCTTTTCCGAATAAAAGTGTTTCTATTCTATTCTTTAAAACACCTGTCTGGTCGGAGGATCCTCCCTTTTCAATGGAGGCTTGTGGCCTTTACACCTTGTTCCACAGAAAAAAAATTAAGCCAAATAGATGTAACCGTTTCATTTTCCATTCATCAATTGAATTCCATTTTCCCTAACTTACAAACAAGTTTTTAATGAAAATATTTTTTTTCATAACAAGCTTTTATGCTCGGTATACCTGTATAATTAATACACATCAAGACGAATCATACGAGCCCGAACTCGATGGGGTTGTGTCTTTTAACTAACAAGTCCCTATAGCCACCTTCCGGTTCCATCATCGGATCAGCTCCATGTCATAATAATTTTGCATTGTCATCGACCGTCCGGTAACTGTCCGGACCGAGCCCAAGTCGTCGGCGGCGCGCACTGTTCCCGCGCGCCTCAAGGAGTTGTCAGCAACATGAGGGGCCCAGCTGGGTCGAAGCCTACTGGGGCCAGGGTTATCCGAAAGGAAACTCGAGCCCGGTATGAAGAGGTTAGAAAGAACGGGGTGGGTTTTTAGTCATTAAGAGTCTGACACTATCTCCCGCTCCACCTAAGAGCGGGGGATGTCATTAGATAATTTTTGCCCACCGTAAAAAAAATCTGATATACACGTGCATGCAAAATTTCAGCTCAATTAGTAACCGGAAAGTGGATCAAATTAATTTTGTAAGTTTTGATTACAGACAAACATCGGGACAGATGAAACTAAATAAAAGCTGGTAATTAAGCCTTCTGTACATGTCTATTTTGTGATGAAGATTTGATCTCTACAGTATTAATGGCACTAATGGGCGTATTGATTTTGGACTTTTGATACCAATTCACTTCCTCTGAATAGTAATTACCTATTGAGTAAAGTACGTACCAACTTAGTTGCTAATTTGTTGATTGAACGTGGATCAATATCCCATCCGTCTTTGTTAGTTATACAGGGTTATTTATAAAACACTGGAAACCTCTCAGGACCGTGTTACTAACATCATAAACAACAACTTTTGTTCTATGACTTTAAAAAAATTATCATATTAAAGTTCATCAAATTTTCATACAAAACTAAAAATATTTAAATTGAGCGTTCTAAATATTACGAAGACAATGCGAAGCATTGTACAATAGCGGAGGGTTGCGGGGATCAGGCAACAGGGGTGCTTAATTCGCTTGCGACGCGTCATACAGACCATACAGGACTCAAAGTGTCCCCACAACGACAGTCCGGTGATAGTTTCTCTCAACCACGTTCCACCTCATAATAGACATTCCAACGCAACGTCTTTTGGTACGTAGTCGCCACCTTTAGGCTCCATCGACCATTTATTCCACGAGCAATATCAGGAACGTTCTTAATTATAATAATATCAGACACCAATACTAAATTACTCGTAGAAACTAAACCCCAAAACTATTACCATTTCGCTAGATTAAATTAAAAGTTTTCCGCTTTCATGGATTAGTACAGTTTGGCACCAATAGATGGCGCTAATTTAAATTGAACGTTCAGTTGGACCACCTGTGAAAACAGGTTTAGTGGAAAGTTTCTAAATGCTTCAGTTTGAGAGTACTTTAAATGATAAGGGTTTGTGTAAACGGGTAAAACGAGCTGCAGTGAACGAATGAACACTAAATTGCAGTGGGATTTAAAGATTATTGATTTGGATTGATATTTGCTATGTGGAAAAACAGAGACAAAGAAAGACATATTGTGTAGAGTAGGTGGTGGACCAGTGGTACCGGCCCCATCTTACTAGTAGAAGATCGTACGTTCAAACGTAACCTGGCGCATTGTGTAATTTATTTCATCACCACCGCTCTCAAAACGCTGCGCTCGCTGGAGGAAAATATCGTGAGAAATTCGGCATAACCTTGGGCACGCCACAATTATGGCAGTAAGTCCCCTCTTTGAGGTGTGCCTTTTTTTTTTCGACGGGGAAAATCATCTTTGACAAAACCCGCTCTTGGAGGAGCGGGTTTTGGGTATTGGGGAGCGGGTGGAGCGGGAGATAGTGTCAGACTCTTACTGACTAAAAACCCCGCGCCGTTCCTTCTAGCCTTCATACTGGGGCACGAGCTCCCTTTCGGACAACCCTGTCCCCAGTAGGCTTCGACCCAGCTGGGCCCCTCCTGCTGCTGACAAATCCTTGAGGCGCGCGGGAACAGTGCGCGCCGTCGACGTCTTGGACTCGGTCCATTACCGGACGATCGGACAGCGAGCTACCCATGGCTCGCCATCCGCGAGCCCGCGTCTACGGTGGCCGGAAATCGGGATCGGAATCCCGGCGACGGCGGCGAGGGCGCCGTTGCCTGATGCGGTCGGCCTCCTCCTTTGCAAGCATTACTGCTTCGCAGAAGGAGGCGACCGCCTGCCATTCTTCCTCGCTCTGGACCATGGCCTCGACCAGGGCCCGGCGCAAGAGGTCTCCGCCGCCGATCGCCCCCACGAGGGCACTGTGATGCTCCGCCCAGGCAGGGCACACCTCGACAGTGTGCTCCACCGTGTCCTCCGGGCGTTGCGCACAGTGGCGACACCCGGGCGTCTCTTCCGCTTGAATCCGATGTAGGAACCTCCCGAACTTGCCATGTCCGGTGAGGACCTGCGTCATGCGGAAGGTAAGGACGCTGTGAGGTCTTTCCAGCCACGCCTCAAAGAGAGGACTTACCGCCATAATCGTGGCGTGCCCATTGAGGTGTGGCTGGAAATACCTCACGAGCACGAGGGCGTGTCAGACTTACTGACTAAAATCCTCTCGTTTTTTTCTTCTTTGCCTTGCATTCGAGGTCCCTAGCGGTTCTTTTTAACTTAACACAAGGCCCCAGTAGGCTACGACCCTGCTGGGCCCTTAATATTTGAGTCGGGGACTGCGTGGGTAACAAGACTTCCACTGTCCTAGGTTGGGGCTAGCCAGCTACTCGCTGGGAGTCCAGCAGTGGATGGCTTTAGCTCCTCCTTCGGCTGAAATGCTTATGATAAAAATGATAAAGGTATCTAGAATTTTGTGAACAAAAGTCACCAAGATCCTCAGTCATAAAAAGCCACATAATATTAGTTTGTGATATTATAACTTTATAGAAAAAACAACAAACACTTTTATATCTTTGGCTTACTCAAGATTCAGCAATGAAAAACAACAGAATATCGGATAGTAGTAAGGTATATTTTTCCAGGCAAACGACTTTGAAAACCACGGTAAAAAAAATATTTGTTTGTTTTTGTATGAAAATCTCAAAAGATTGGTAGATATCAGAACTCCTGAGGTCATGAGCTCTCAGAGTGGGGACTCTGTTTGCCCACCAAAGGACTTCAGGAAAGACGAAGGTACAGTGATCACGTGCTGCCGTGCACAACGAGGCTCAGGGGAGACCCCTCACAGTCTCCTCAGGGATGTGCCCTAAGAGGCGTTGTTCAGAGAGGGTTCCGGGGTAGTCTTTTAAGATGTCACCTTTTTTCATGTACTGATGGTGATCACCAGGGTGGTTTTAGTGAGGTAAGAATCCCACCACATCCTCCCTGGTCTTTTCCCCAAAAGTCCAGAAACCTTTTGAATAGTCCAGAAGCGTTTTTCCTCAAAAACAAAAAAACAAAAAATTATCACAACCCTTGACTGACCTAAAATACAAAATTATTTATTTCAAATAGACATTTGGTCTATTTGAAATGGCAGGCACTTTTGAATAGTAAAATGTCGGTCAGTCCAAGAAAAGTGGACCTAAATTGCACGTTCCAAAGCGTAGATTTCTATAGAGAAGAACGTGCAAGAAACTCCATGGTTCCAAGACCACGATAACTCATTCAAATAACCCCGCAAGGCAACAATCAAGTAGCAGGCAAAAATATTATGCGAGCGCCACTTAATTTAATGCAAAATGCTAAATAGGCTGAAACTCTTCGAGAAAACTTCTCGAGTAAATTCAATGAAAGGCCGGCAAACATTTATTAATGGGCAAACAAACTGTAAAGGTACCAGTAGAATTTGCATACTTATAATATTAAATTAAACGTGATATTTTCTTTTGAAGTACACGTGGCTAAGAGATTAGAGGATTTGCTCATGATATCCTGTTTTTTAGGTGGAAATTCTTCCAATAACTTCACCCACTATAGGGCGGTACGAAAGGGCGTATTAGACTTTTACTGACTAAATCACTTCTCCTATGTGCTTTCTGTGCGTTTGGTTCAGGGCCCCGAGGTTCTCTTTCTCACAACCCATGGCCCCAGTAAACTTCGACTCTGCTAGGTCCCTACGGTTTTACTGACATCTCCTTGAGGTACGCGTGGAACACTATACGTCGTTGACGGCTCGGTCTTGGTTTGGACGGCTACTGGACGGCCGAATGACGAGCTACCCATTGCTCGTCGTCCTCGCACCCATGCCTACGGTGGCTGGAAATCAAGGTTGGCATCTCGAGCGTGAGGAAGTCTGTTCCTCTATGCATGCGGCCGCCTCTTTTGCTAGCATTACTGCTTCGCAGAAGGAGGCGACCGCTTGCCATTACTTTTCGCTCCAAACCATGGCCTGTAACGGGGCACGACGCGAGAGGTCGTTGCTGCTGATAGCCACGAAGATACGGCAGTGCTCTGCCCCAGCACACTTCCATCGTGTCCTCCGGGCGGTCCACACAATAGTGGCACAGCGACCGTTTCTTCTGCACGAATCTGGTGCAGGAATCTACCGAACTTACCATGTCCGGTGAGGACCTACGTCATGCAAGGCGAGAACGCTGTGACGTCTTTCCAACTACTCCTCAAAGAGGGGACTTAGCGTCATAATTATGCTTTGCCCAGCACTTGGTTGGCTGTCGCCATTCCACCATGACATCCCGCTGGAACTGTCCGCAGCAGAGTTTCGATCCGACTTGCATCTCCACGCGCAAATCGTGCATGCAAACAAGGACTGTTGCCTCCAGAGCTCTTGGTGTAACTATTTTGCTTGGTGTATTAATCTGAATAAATTGACGATAAAGAACTTTATTCTATTAGCATATTGAATCGTTTAGCGAAAACTTTGTCTTCATTGTTCTTTTAAAGAATTTGTAGCTTTTTGTAAAAAGTTATTTTATTTAAATAAAAATCTGGGAAGTGCGAGTCGGTCTCGCGCATTGAAGGTTCAGTACAAACCTATATATGGAAAATAGTTCAATTCCCGAATAGAGTCCCCATTTTCGCAAAATAACATTTTTTTTGTGACGTAACAACAAAACTGTTTTCAGATTTAGAGCTTATAGGTATAGGTATATAAATATACGTTTTTTGTAACATAAACGGCCGTATTTTTCTTTTTCGTTAACTTAGAAGTTTGATTTTTACACAGCTTCAAGGGACCGCAGACCTGACTATTTAGTTTTAATTTCAACTTGATACCTCCACGCATTCTTGAGATAAAGGGTCTTGACAAACAGACGGACATCAAAGTGATCTTATAAGGGTTCCCTTTTTTTACTTTTGAGGTACGGACCCCAAAAAACTACAAACTCTGTAATGGAACAATATAACATACATATTCTTTTAACTGGCCTCTTGGTCTAGTAGTTAGTTGCCCTGACTGCTATGCCGGAGGTCGTGGGTTCGATTCCCACTCAGGACAAATGTTTTTGTGACGAGCATAGTCATTTGTTCTGTGTCTGAGTGTAATTTATCTATATATGTATTTAGAAATATATAAGTATGTTTATCAGTTGTCTAGTACCAATAACACAAGCTCTGCTTAGCTTGGGACTGACGGCGTTGTGTGACAGTTGTGGAATATTATTATTATATTATTATTGTTTGATTCCGTATCGAGTAGCGCAGTGCTGTTGCCAATCGTGGCGACAGATTCTTACTAACTCAAATTACAAATTCTAGTAAATACCTATAGCTGTGATAAGTTGTCTCTGTTTGTGGCACAGCTATGAACTAAACAACTGTGAAACAAACTCACTTTTATGAACTACTAAAGTCTAACACAATTATTGAGGTTCGAACTAGGAACTTTCCGCCCCAACTACTAGTTTATCGTCAGTAATGTGGAGAATGTTCTAGAACAGTTGTGGACTGGGATGTTAGTGTATTAGTTTATATTTTGATTAAACTAAAATCATTTACGATGTGTTGTTTGTTTATAAGTATAGGAGTTTTACAACATGATGTAATAAAACTGCTCACTTCCGTATAAAATAATATATTTATTACTCAATCATTTGGATGGTCTAGAAGTTAGTTAGTCAGAAAAGTGATGCTAGTTGTACATTCCAAAGCGTAGATCGCTCATCGAACAGTTCCGGCTCAAACGCTCATTAGTGTGCGGGCATCGAACGTAGTTAGACTTACGTGTTTTAAACCCTCTCAGGCGTTTACTTTGTATAATTTATTTAATCACCATTACTTTTTAAATGTTGATGGAAAACATCGTGCGGAAACCGATATTATAAAACTTGCGATTTGCTCCTGTAGTTTTCTTAAGAAGAACGGTCTTATGCATCTCGCATCCAGCGACAAGAAATAGGCAACCTATATAATATTATTTATAAGAGTGTCCATGGAGTTTCTTGCACGCTCTTCTCCATAGAAATCTTCGCTTTGAAAAGTGCAATTTAGCTTCACTTTTTTTTTTTGACTGACCGACATATTGGCGAATCAAAAGTGCCTGTAATTGGTCTATCCCTACTAATATTATAAATGCGAAAGTAACTCTGTCTGTCTGTCTATCTGTCTATTACGCTTTCACGCAAAAACTACTGAACGGATTTAGATCAAATTTAGTAGGTAGGTAACACATAGGCTACCTATAATTCCACTGCTGAGCACGGGTCTCTGCTCGCGCGATATAAACTGTAGTCCACGTGGGCGAAGCCGCGGGCGGAAAGCTAGTTCGAAATAAATATTACTGATTTCTGATTTCTTCATTCTTGATTCGATTACCCATGAAATTTCATTACATTTTAACATATTATTATGTAATTTTACTGCACCAACGACACTTTGCATATGTATAGAATCTAAATGTATTTTCTACTTTCATCTAGTTTCTCAATCAATCTTCTAAATGAGAATGCTCAGACAAAATCAACATTGCACTTAAGCAATAACAATATCGGTCGGGAGTAATATCAATATTGCGGCCGTGGAGATAGTGGATCAATCTCTAGAACGCGGTTAAATCCGGATAGAGTTCAACCGAATACTCACTAGGGTAGAAACGTCTAAGGCTCTGTCTAAAGTGAAGAGCTTTGGACTTGTTACAATCGAGGCGGTTCTCTATTTGGGGAATGGCTAGACAGGGGCTAAGGCGTTTTCACTTTCCGCCTGACGCAAGTTTTTTTTTTTTTTTTTTGGGGGCACGAGCTCCCTTTCGGACAACCCTGTCCCCAGTAGGCTTCGACCCAGCTGGGCCCCTCCTGCTGCTGACAACTCCTTGAGGCGCGCGGGAACAGTGCGCGCCGTCGACGTCTTGGACTCGGTCCATTACCGGACGATCGGACAGCGAGCTACCCATGGCTCGCCGTCCGCGAGCCCGCGTCTACGGTGGCCGGAAATCGGGATCGGAATCCCGGCGACGGCGGCGAGGGCGCCGTTGCCTGATGCGGTCGGCCTCCTCCTTTGCAAGCATTACTGCTTCGCAGAAGGAGGCGACCGCCTGCCATTCCTCCCGCCTGACGCAAGTCCTGATCCTCCAAGCTTCTTTTTTCGGATTCGGGTCAAAAAAACCACTGAGTGTCACCATTGTGCGGATCAGTAGTCACGGTGGAGCAAAATGGAAATCTGCCCCGCTTGAGCTTTTTGGCTTGGCTTAAGCGCCGCCGTGTCTTCATGGGGGCGATCGTCAGCAGTGACCCCTTACATCCAGTTCTGGTTCAGGCCATGGTCCGGAGCGAGAGGAAATGGAAGATGGACCTGGTGCCCTTCTTATCGCACTCGCTTCCTCACACGCTCCCGCCCTTGTCATCGCGCGCTTACTTTGGACCTGGCTTTAAGATAAGTCTTAGCGGTTTCAAGACTGGTGCCAAACTGTAGATTGCGTTTAAATAGAAGTTTGCTAATCTTTATTATCCAAAATGGTTGCAGTTAGTAAAATAATGGAGATTTAATTAAGTAGATCCTGTTTTTGAAGCGGTTCGAGGTTTTGGAGTGTTATTTCTACCACTGATACTTCTGCGGCAAGCATCTAATTTATTAGGCGTAGTATTTTTGTCCTACTTAAGAAGTTGGTATCGCGATTTCTATGTGTCATAGATTCGTGTTTCGCTTATCGCAATTTCTATATATATCCATCTCTTTCTTACACATATCAATCGAGTAAAAGGGACTAAACTGCCCGCTTATTCGAATATGGAATGAGGTTTCGTCGACATCCGCAAATGCAAAGGCGTTTTGACCGAACTGTGAAGTGTTGAGTCAAAAAGTATAGTAATGATTTATTTATTTATTTAAATGATATGGAGGACTTACAGCTAAAACAAATCAGGTTAGAATCAATAAGTCAGACTGACAGCCAATAACAAGTCCCGTCCCCACTTATAAAGTACAGGGTAATACAAAATTCCATGCACACCAGAAGGCCGGCTTTTTTTTTACGGTGGGCAAAAATCATCCTATGAAAACCCCCGCGCTTGGTGGAACGGGAGATAGTGTCAGACTTTTACTAACTAAAAACCCACCCCGTTCCTTCTAGCCTCTTCATACCGGGGCTCAAGCTTCCTTTCGGATAACCCTGGCCCCAGTAGGCTTCGACCTAGCTGGGCCTCTCCCGTTGCTGACAACTCCTTGAGGCGCGCGGGAACAGTGCGCGCCGTCGACGTCTTGGGCTCGGTCCGGACAGTTACCGAACGGTCGGACAGCGAGCTACCCCTGGCTCTCCGTCCGCGAGCCCGCGTCTACGGTGGCTGGAAATCGGAACCAGAAGGTCGGGTGGTTATAGGGTGTTGCGTCTTCTTAAACACAGAAGGCCCGAATATTGGCCACACCAAGATTGCACATTATAGTTGTCAAAAAATGAAAGGCCCGTTTTGCCAAACGGCATTTTTTAAATTTGTCTCTTGTAACCAGGCCCCCTAGCCAAGTTACAACCGGTTCGCTTGCGTCGAACGCTTCGAGTTGACCTTGCCGCCAATTCTTTTGTTCTGACCACGTGACTGAGCGTTGAGGCGACGTCGTTCCCGTACATTTGAAGCTTTCTACTAGCGTTAACTGTTGCAGATTAGCAACTTGGCTAGGGATACTGTTAGGACTATTCTTTTACATGATTTTCTATTTGCGGTTTTGCCTGAAGTAAAAAAATATAATTAGATAAACAATTCCATTCCAGGATTTGGCTGAAATTTTTTAACCTAATTCGTTCTATAGTTTGAGCCTGTAAGAATAACATACCTAAACCCACAAACATACATACATAACAAACTTTCGTCTTTATAATATTAGTTTCATTCTCCCCTATCAAATGTTACACAATGATTCTACCTTTTCTTTTACAAGGTGTAACGTTAAATGCGCAAAACCTGAAATTTGTTTGATCAGAATAAAGAGCAGAATCAATTAAACCACTTTTTAATATTGGTTAAATTTTTCAATAAAATCTTCATTAAAAACTTCGTTCTGTCTATTTATGAATAGGTCAAGCCATCACGTGCGCAAACTCGCTATAATAGGTAAACAAACACAAACAGTTGTAATCCTATAAAATTTTCTCATATACGGGATAATAATAGTTCTTTTTTCAAAGCAGATATGAATATTAAATAAACTAAAACTGCTCATAAAACCTTTAATTTTTTAAAATGTTTTTTTGTTCTCACATAATTAGGTCAATTGAATTAAAAATCATTTGGGGTGTCTGACGTTTTGCGCATTTAACGTTACACGTTGTATATCATTCATGATCTTCAAATTTTTCCCTATAAGTACCGGAATAATCTTGGGTAATATTCAGAAATCATCGGAGACGACGGGAACTGTCAGTAGAGATAAGCCAATCAGCGTAATCGAATCGCAATTTATGTGACGTCACTTGATCTTATTCAAAATTAAGTTGAGTGGGTTTTTTTTAATGCAGCACAATCAAATCTTAACTACTTTTATAATAGATAGCAGCTCCCAGCAGCTTCGCCCACGTGATAGCAGAAAATTATCCCAAGGGAACATACTTCCGGGATAAAAAGTAGTCTATGTCCTATTCCAGGATATGGGGTATCCGTGTACCAAGTTTCATCAAAATCGGTTTTGTCATTTAAGCGTGAAGACGTAACAAACAAACAAACAAACTCACTTTCGCTTTTATAATATTAAGTAGTAAGGATTAGCAATCTATCACTGCTGTGAACTAGTGCTAAAAACCTTTGAAATTCTTGGCTTTTCTCTACTAGACCGTGCGTGAATTATTTAACTAAACCTACCTCATAAATCACTCTGTCTATAGGTGAAAACCATATAAAAACGAGCTTTTAATGGAAATCGTTTTTTCATAGCAAGCTTTTATAGCTCGATATACCTACACATATAATTAATTCTCGTCAAGACGAACCATACGAGCACAAACTCGATGGGGTTGTGTCGTTTAACTACCAAGTTCCTATAGCCACCTTCCAGTTCCATCATCAGATCAACTCCGAGTCATAATAATTTTGCATTGTTATCTGATTCACACATGGATGCAAAATTTCAGATCAATCGGTAACCAGGAAGTGGGTCAATTTTAATTTGCAAGATTTGATGACACACAAACATCGGGACACGTGAAACTAAATAAAAGCTTGTAAATGAATTCTGTAGTTTTTAAATATACCTATCGTGGTCATAAGGACAGATACGGTGATGATCAATAGATCGGTGATGATCAATAGATTATATGTATATTAAAGGAGAAACTGACAAAATTCTTCTTTTTCTTGGGTTAATAAACTTGAAACTTGGTACAAATAAAAATGAATTATAAACTAAAGACTGTCATAATTAGTTTTCTTTGTAATTCAAACGTTCTCGCGGACGAAATCACGGGTAAAGCGCAAAATATGCAAATATAGTCTTAAGGTATAAAGCCTGCAATACACGTTGGCCGAGTTTATATCAATGCGAGCCTAGGCAAATTCACACAAGGCAAGCGTTTCTCTCTACACGTTCGGCAAGCTTGAAGGAAACCAATGCAAATGGCCAACATAGACGAGTTTTGAGGAGACGCCCACATGATGGGCGAGCGCGCGCGCGCACCTTTGATTTGTGCAGAAAAACCGACACCGCTCCGAAGTGAGGCAAGTGATCACGAGCGGCTGCGAGTTGTGACAAGCTACGCCAAATGAGGTCTATACACTATGGCGTTTGTTTTTACTCAACCTCATCATCATCATCATCATATCAGCCGAAAGACGTCCACTGCTGGACATGGACATAGACCTCCCCCAAGCGTCGCCACAACGACCGGTCCTGTGCGTCACGCATCCATCGGATTCCCGCGACCCAGACCAGGTCGTCGGTCCACCTTGTTGGAGGCCTTCCAAAGCTGCGTCTTCCGGTACGTGGTCGCCACTCCAGAACCTTTCGTCCCCATCGACCATCTGTTCTGCGTGCAATGTGCCTTGCCCATTACCTCTTAAGTTTGGCGAATCTTCGAGCTACGTCGGAAACCTTGGTTCTCCTGCGGATATCTTCATTTCTGAAGCGATCACGCAAGGAAACTCCGAGCATAGCCCTTTCCATCGCCCTTTGAGTGACTTTGAGTCTTCTTATAAGGCCCATTGTAAGCGACCACGTTTCAGAGCCATAAGTCATCACTGGCAACACGCACTGGTCATAGACTTTCATCTTGAGACACTAGACGAGAAATTAGACGAGATGACACCGCGCAACTTCTCGAACGCTGCCCAGCCGAATCGGATTGTCCGGATCGGATTGTCGAACTGGACTGTCTGACTCTATCTTTACTCAACTTAGGCGAGCGATACCGAGCGATAGCAAGACTGTTTAGATGTTGGTATTGGTCTTCACTCGGCAACTCTCGGCCAACATGTATTGCAGGCTTAACACAGCACACACGTGTGCCACACACGCCGATCTGGGCGCGTCTCTCTCCACAACATTTTATATGAAAACTAGACTTCTAGAGCTTGATCCACGCCACGCGACGTCATTCTACGTACAAATCAGGCGTGTTACACGTGTGCGTCGGCCCAATATAGTTCTAGCTTTATAGTCTTGGAGTATCATTTAACATTCGTACTAAAACAAAAATTAAAAATTTTTAAAAACCCCCGACGCAAAAAAAACTATAAAAAGTAAAAAAATAAGTTAGTAAATTACTCTTTCAACCTATTAACGTCATTAAAGGAATCTATAAATATTTAAAAGATGAGTGTCACTAAGTCGGGGGACCGCAATATGAAAATTATTATTTTACTTAAACGAATTGAAAATGACAATTGCGGTCCCCCGACTTAGTGACACTCATCTTTTAAATATTTATAGATTCCTTTAATGACGTTAAAAGGTTGAAAGAGTAATTTACTAACTTATTTTTTTACTTTTTATAGTTTTTTTTGCGTCGGGGGTTTTTAAATTTTTTTAATTTTAGTTTTATTTTAAATTTTTTAAATTAATCGAGGAATCCATTATTGTGATATTATCTTTTCTATATTGTAACAATCATGAAGGCCACACTAATACTACTAACTTGCAAACTGGCTAGATGTACTTTTATTTAAGGTTTATCTATAAACAACTTTGGCATTCATATTCAAAACTTGATTGACAAGACAATTAGAAAATTAATTCCCTCTAAATAATAATAATTAATTGATTTCATTAAATTAAATTTCATTCCTATTTTATAATATTGATTCCAGAGTTCCATCAGCTACCTCCCAGTTCTAGCATCGTGTCCTCGTCATCATGAAAAATGTTTAGAACTGGTTAAGACGAATCTAATGAGCATAAACTCGACGAGTTTACTAGTAGGCATTTCAGGGTTTCATCAGCTAGGTACCTCCCAGTTCTAGCATCAAGTTTTCATAATCATGAAAAATGTTTGAAACTTGCTAAGACAAATCTGGTGAGCCCAAACGCGACGGGTTTACTAGTAGGCATCCCAAGGTTCCATCAGCTACCTCCCAGTTCTAGCATCAGGTCCTCGTCATCATGAAAAATGTTTGGAACTGGTTAAGACAAATCTAATGAGCCCAAACTCGACGGCTTTACTAGTAAGAATTCCAGGGTTCCATCAGCTATCTCCCAGTTCTAGCATCAGGTCCTCGTCATCATGAAAAATGTATACGAGTATTTCAAACATTAGTTCACACATAAGTATTTATTAGTAAAGTATACATCCGTAAAGCGTTTAAGATCCCAGCCACAGCCAACAAATGTGCTGCTGACCTTGAACGCCTGATCAGATCTTCATGAATTGTATCTAATAACCATCTCGGTAACGTCAGCTTTCTTATAAAAAAAACCGCATCCAAATCGGTCCATTCGTTTAAGCGCTATGATGCCACAGACAGACACACAGACACACAGACACCCTAAACTTATAACACCCCTCTTTTTTGTCGGGGGTTAAAAACAGTATTGTTTTACTCACTAAGAAACTTTATCAATTTACAGCTTGTCTCTTGTTTCTTCGTCACCCACTCGAAAATTTAAGTTGTATTATCGCACAAAAACATCAATTTAATTTAAGATGAGCCTAAGGCAGAGGCGAAGATTAAAGATGTACAGATGCGGCATTTGTGACGAAATGAAACGTGATTTGAATGCTGGGACTATTGCTTTCGGGGAGTAGAAGTGGGAAGTGCCGAAAGATTCTGCATTGGCGTGCTGTGGAAGATACAACATTGAAATACCTTTTTTGGGTGGTGGGTGGTGGCAGTAGAAAACCGGCATGTACTAGAACCAAAAATTCAAAGATATGTGACATTCACCAACCCGCACTGGGCCCGCGTGGTGAATTAAGGCCCATTCCCGCTTCCTAGAGAGGAGGCCTGAGTCCCAACAGCCTCCTAGAGAGTAGGCCTGAGTCCCAACAGTGGGAATATTAGAAAAAGGCTGATGATGATGGCTGTAGCATCTCGATGCAAGAAACACAAGACTGTTTGATGTCGGAGAAATGAATCTCGTTGTCATTTAATTACTTCACTTGTATTCTTTTAGTTGTCTTTTACGTTCCAGGATCACAGTAACTCTTTGCAACATTCTAGCAGCCCTAAAAAATACACGCCGTATAAAATAGTTAGTATTGTGTCATTTCTATGTATCAACAAACGGCTTCCGATCTCTATCTCTACCATTCATGGAGAAATGGTACAAGATGGACTCCAATACGCACTAAACATTTTGGGAACACATTCATTTTGCGTATACGTAAGAAATAGACCTCCCTGTTAGTTTCTATGTCTCCTGAAAGACGGTGAAGATTACTTCTAAGCAAGCGTGCACCAGCAAAGCCTGTCAATAGTTAAAAAAGATATATCTTAGTAAAGCTGGTTGTTAGATGTTGGGCTTACAACTGCCCGTAGTGTCAGTCAAATATGATAGCTACAATACGATTACGACAACAGCGTCCGTCATAAGAAGTATTAGGTAAATATTTCGGCGGTCGACATAACACATGAGTCTCGCTTCTCTCTCTTCTTATTCTATGACAAAGCTAAGATTAAGGTCGGTAAAGATCACTTGAGTGGGAAAAGGTAATTTTGGGCTCACGATGAAGGGACATCTAGAGTATTTGCGTTTGAATCTATAGAATTAAGGATCGGTTCTATGGAGTGTGGTTCCTTTTTAAGTAATGAGGATTATCTGAATAGATTTGTTGATTTAGGGTACTTGAAATCTAGTAGTTGAAAAGAGTATTTCCATTTTTATAAAGGTTTTTTTTTTTGTATGATTCATCGAATGACTTCTCCCACTTTTGAGTGAAGCGGAAGGGCGTGATGAACTTTTTGTGAGTTGGACCTAGCCCAAGTCGTCGACGGCGCGCACTGTTCCCGCGCGCCTCAAGGAGTTGTCAGCAACGGGAGAGGCCCAGCTAGGTCGAAGCCTACTGGGCAGGGTTATCCGAAAGGGAAGCTCGGTCCCGGTACTAAAGGCACGAAGGAACGGGGTGGGCTTTTAGTCAGTAAGAGTCTGACACTATGTCCCGCTCCGCTCAAGAGCAGGGGTTGTCCAACACCCTTTCAGTTACCCTTCACGTTTAAGGACCACTAGTTTCCTTTTCAGAAATATCTTGTAGTTCTAACGAGCATCAGTCCTCTACTATTTTGCGGACATCTCATTGTGTGTTCATCTCTCGTGCCGTCTGTGATACAGGCTTGGATCAGACAGTTACCAGACGGGCAGACGAGCCACCCATTGCTCGTTGTTTGTCAGTGGGCCCGTGACACCAACCTTGGTGGATTTGCTTTCATTTATTGAATAAATTCCGTGATCTATCTCTGAATTTTTTAACACATTATCACAAAATTTTAATGGGACCTGAGAAAATAGGTAAGTATACGTAGGTTATGAGTTTTCTTACGTGATCACATTACAAATGAATTTATCAGCAGGAGAACCAAGGTTACCGACATAGCTCGCAGAATCGCCACACTTAAGTGGCAATGGGCAGAGCACATTGTACGCAGAACAGATGTTCGATGAGGACGAAAGGTTCTAGAGTGGCGGACCAGAAGACGCAGTTTTGGAAGACCTCCCACAAGGTGGACCGCTGATCTGGTCAGGGTTGCGGGAAGCCGATGGATGCGAGACCCACAGGACCGGCCGTTGTGGTCCAATAATGGCCGTCTTTGGGCTGAAATGATGATGATGATAATTTGGTGAAGATATTGCTGTACTCTATACGATATTAAGCATTTATTCGAATAGAGAACCTACTTTTTCGACCAACTAAAACCAATTAACTAGAAAGCGTAGCGTCGGCCGTTAAAATAAAATATTCACAACCTTGAAAAGTTAGGTTTATTTTTCCCTTTTTAATGTTTCAGCCACATCTGGTTTCCCTGGAGTCTGACCCAAATATAGTTGTGTAATGGTGATTGATGGCCCTAATGACTTGGAGTGTTTGCGTCCGGGTGTACGGGCCAAATCCGTAGCGGTTCGGACAAAATTATTGTCGAATTATTGATAAGGGATGAGTATGTGTGGATTACTCCATTATTGTTTAGAAGCTGACATTTTATAGTGAAGATATGGGTAATTTCTGATGTCACATTATTTATTTATTTAATCTTCATGCAACAAAAAGTACACAGGTGGACTTAATGCCTTAGGCATTCTCTACCAGTCAACCTAGGGCACTACCCTAGGTTGACTACGGCAGAGACAATATGGCAGGTGCATAAAAAAACAGATTATGACATTTTTAATTACTCAATAGTTTGTGATATTAAATATTTACAATTAATTTATTTAATGTTGGTCATTTTGTAGCAATTATAGTGATATCTGAAGATATAGAGATATTTTAATAATGTATACTGGAATTAAATATTTTCACACTATGCTTAAAGAGTGAATATGGGCCTCATTTATATAAAAACCACTGGGGCTATGAATAGTCCGAAAGGAAAACCCGGTTCTTGAAACCGGGTTTTCCTTTCGGACTATTATAACGCAAGGCAAAGAAGGAACTTATGTGTACGGCTTAGGTAGGACGATGAGTCGATAGGCATACATACATTGTCCATCATTGTCGTTTCCCTACATTGTCTTTATAAAAAATATGGTCATAGGCAATAATGCACTTTTGAAGTTAAAACTCCAAAGGCTGTCTGTTTTCTATCGTTTAGGCTCTAGACAGACGGACTGCATTTCAACTGCAATCCAACTGCAAATTTGCAGTTCTGATGCAGTTTGAATGCAGTTGACACGACTGCAATAGAACTGAATAGAAATACTTTTACAAATATTTTCGTAAGTCGTGTGAACTGCGCACCGACTGCAATCGGACTGCACGGTTGGTTTGCAGTTCTATTGCAGTCGTGTCAACTGCATTCAAACTGCATCCGAACTGCAAATTTGCAGTTGAAATGCAGTCCGTCTGTCTAAAGCCTTACATTTCGGGGAGTGTGCACTTTTTTTTTTTTTTTTTTTCCCCGATGGGGAAAATCATCTTATGACAAAATCCGCTCTTGGGCGGAGCGGGAGATAGTGTCAGACTCTTACTGACTAAAAACCCCATCCCGTTCCTTCTAGCCTTCATACCGGGGCACGAGCTCCCTTTCGGACAACCCTATCCCCAGTAAGCTTCGGCCCAGCTGGGCCCCTCCTGCTGTTGACAACATCTTGAGGCGCGCGGGAACAGTGCGCGCCGTCGACGTCTTGGACTCGGTCCATTACCGGACGATCGGACAGCGAGCTACCCATGGCTCGCCGTCCGCGAGCCCCCGTCTACGGTGGCCGGAAATCGGGATCGGAATCCCGACGGCGGCGGCGAGGGCGCCTTTGCCTGATGCGGTCGGCCTCCTCCTTTGCTAGCATTACTGCTTCGCAGAAGGAGGCGACCGCCTGCCACTTCAGCCTTGCGAGCCTTGCGAGGAGGCGGAGACCTTTCGCGCCGAGCCTTGGTTGACCAAGGCTCGGCGCGAAAGGTCTCCGCCGCCGATCGCCCCCACGAGGGCACGGCGTTGCTTCGCCCAAGCAGGGCATACCTCTACTGTATGCTCCACCGTGTCCTCCGGGCGTTCCGCACAGTGGCGGCACCCGGGCGTCTCTTCCGCTCGAATCCGATGCAGGAACCTCCCGAACTTGCCATGTCCGGTGAGGACCTGCGTCATGCGGAAGGTAAGGACGCCGTGAGGTCTTTCCAGCCACGCCTCAAAGAGGGGACTTACCGCCATAATTGTGGCGTGCCCAAAGGGGAGTGTGCACTGGAGTTACAAAATTTAATTCTGCCAAGTTCGTTCCGTCATCGGACCACAAGACGTATGGCGTTGCGCTACCGGTACATGGTGGACATCCCACCCATTCGAACAGAGCGTTTTGGGAGCTCATTCACTATGAATTCCTGGGGGACTTTAAGTCAAGAGTGAATAGATTACTTTTAGGCAAGCGTGTTCCCTCGTCGGCCACCTCATCGCTTACCATCAGGTGAGATAGTGGTCAAACGCGAGGCTATCCATTATATATTAAAAAAAAAAATCTGGAAAAGATTAGAATTCATATGGGCCATCAGGGCCCACCCCGATACGCAGGCCTGTATTTACTACTATTGTTACTTTGTCAAATCGGTGTTGTCTAGCCAGATATTATATTAATACTTAAACAATAAAAGCGTTTCTCTCATAGGTCAAAAACCTCATCTCACACAGACTAGACAACCATTATAATGTCACAAATATAAAAGAACAAATGAGGACAAGGATTTACGCTCCTATAATCTTATTTTTATTTCCTAATCAATCAATAAACATTGTCAGAACTTACGAAACAGGATAAGGAAACCCGTTTCATGATCCTTACGCCTCCCCAAACACAGGCCTCAAAAAAAAAAACGCCGCTTCAAGCTTCTTTTTGAGGTGGCCTTTTTTGTGGCATGTGTGCGGCGGTGCCGCCACAATAAAACGCTTGAAGCCGCTTTAAGCTTGCCACAAGCTGTCGCGCGCTTCAGCTGTTTTTTGCGGCCGCTTCTTGCCTTTTTTTTGGCGGCTTCCAGCGTTTTTTTGTCCGTGTGCGGGGACAGTTAAGCTGAGAATACACGAGAAATAATCCTCTCGACCGTATTTCCATCATAGTGGCCAGTCTCAACGGAGATTAGGGTAAGCAGGAGGTATTATTGTGCTCAAAACTGTGTGCAAACGCAGGTACATTCTCTGTTCCTTTAACCTTTTGAAAACGTAATTAGAGAAACAATAGAAAGCCAATGAGAGAACGAACCTTTGCTTGGGGTACGAAATAGATAGGTACAGAAGACAATCTCATGTGTGTACTTCTTGTCAGCAACAAGAGGAGCCCATCTGGGTCGAAGCCTACCGGGGTCGGGGTTATCCGAAAGGAAACTAGAGCCCCGGTATGAAGGCTAGAAGGAACGGCGCGGGGTTTTTAGTCAGTAAGAGTCTGACACTATCTCCCGCTCCACCCAAGAGCGGGTTTTGTCATAAGATGATTTTCACCGTCGACAAAAAAAATGTATGTACTTCACTTTTTATACCTACGCTCGGTGGACGCACACTAATGAGCGTTTGAGCCGGAACTGCTCGACGAGCGGGCCGAGGTGATCCGAGATATCATGTCCGTGAGCGGTGTCTATGTGTGCGTTGCTCGAGCGCATTTTGTGATTTTACTATTCCAATATCGTCAGAAAAATAACATTATTAAACAACCCTAACAGTTCCCGATTGTCAGTCGAAGTTTTATTCAGTTAGTTTCGAAATAAAATGCAAATTGAAACTCCAACACTCGCTTCTGATTGAATTAAAAATGAATTATTTACAGTTTATAAAATATTCTGAACTCTGAATAAATGGTTAATTTATGTGTCAATTAGGATGAATAATTAATCTATTAGAAAACTTGTTTATAAAGTCTGTGGTTATTTCTTGATTTCCTTGAATTTTAAAACCTTTGATTGTGTAAATTATTCAATTGAAATGAAGGACTAGTACTTTGCCAGCGACGTTAAGTTCGCGGATATATTTTTAAGAAAACTTCAACACCCGTCTGGGTTTTAATAATTCTATTAAATCCAAAAATGTTACTATGGGTCAATTAATGCCTGAAATCCTAATATTATAAAAGCGGAAGTGAGTTTGTTTGTTTGTTACGTCTTCACGCCTAAATGGCAAAACCGATTTTAATGAAACTTGGTACACGGATAGACCATGTCCTGGAATAGAACATAGGATACTTTTTATCCCGGAAGTATGTTCCCTTATGATAATTTTCTACTATCACGCGGGCGAAGCCGCTGGGAGCAGCTAGTAAATGATAAATAAATAAAAAGTAGATATACTCTTTATTCCCCTATAATGACAAATGATATTTATTTTGCTAGTTTCCCAGCTACCCTGAGAAAAAACACGGCAACTAAGTCAGGGGTTAAAGTTTCTAGTCCATACTGCAAATATGAAATGGTGAAATCATATTATGAGTACCATACAGGTTAGTGTTTAAAATGGTCTTTTGGGGAAAGAACCATACAGATTTAAGTGAACCTATCCAACGGTATAGGAAAAAATCGTGAGGAAACCGGCATGTCCTAGAACCAAAAATTCGAAGACATGCTCCGCGTGGTGGATTACGGCCCATTCCCTCTCCTAAAGAGGAGGCCTGAGTCCCAGCAGTGGGAACATTAAAAAGGCTGATAATGATGATTGCTCAACCCAGGACTACTATGGAGATCAACGACTGTAAAGCATAGTTCAAATTTAGCACAAGATAAAACTGAACGTAACTTCAAAGTTCATACATAAACATTTACCCTTGTAACCTGTTACCTTGTTCAGTCAAAACAACTGTTCAACACAACTTTGTGGTAAAGCTGTACTAGGTAGGCATCTATATCGACCTTTCCGACTATAAAGGGTGAAACTTCAAATCTCATAGTTTTGGTAATAGACCTGAAAACAAAAAGGTTTTGTGAACAAATGATTTGGAATTGTAAAGCAATTTTGTGTAGTAGTTGGTTAGAAAGTAAAATACATACTATTTTTCAAGGTCTTTGAACTGGGTAACGTTTGGGGTCACCAGTTTGGAGGTAGGCGGAACAGAGAGTAAAGTCCCACATACCTCCGTTGAAAAGGGAGCATCCTCCGACCAGACAGGGAGTTATGATCTGGTGGGCGACTGCCCGATAGTTGATGTTGGGCTGTCGTATATGTTCAAATCGCGCGGAGAGCTTTGATTGCGCGATGCAGGATTTCGTATTTTCTTCGTAGTTCTTTATGTGGCGTCATAGATGTCACTACAAATGTAAATAATAGCATAATAAAATGTCTAATGGAATCCTGGAATCTAGCATCAGATCCTCCTCATCATGAGAAATGTATAGAACTGGTTAAGATGAATCTAATGAGCCCAAACTCGATGGATTTACTAGTAGGCATTCCAAGGTTCCATTAGCCACATCCCAGTTCTATCATCAGGTCCTCGTCATAATGACAAATGTATGGAACCTGGTTGAGACGAATCTAAAAGAGCAAATACTATGGGATGGGATGGGTTTACTAATAGGAAATCCAGGGTTACGTCTCTTACCATCGAGCTCCATCATTAGACCAACTCAATGACACTGGCATGTTCATAACTCATGAGTATTTCTAATAATATTAAGTTACACATATGTTTGAATGTAAAGTAAACACCTGTTATGTGTTTAAGATCCCTACCGCAGGTAATTATCGAGTTAAAGACCTTGAACACCTGAACAGATCTTCATAAATTGTATCTAAAAACCATCTCGATGATGTCAGCTTTCAAATAAAAAAACCGCATCAAAATCGGTGCATTCGCTTAGACGCTACGATGCTACAGACAGACACACAGATACCTTAAACTTATAACACCCCTCTTTTCCGTCGGGGGTCAATAATAGTACATTGTTACACTAGGGGTGAAAGTTAGTCCCTCCAACTCCTTCTCGGGACGAAATAAGTAACTTTAACCCCGAGGTAAGCACGTTGCTTTTCATTTCGAATACAAGAAGATAGACCTAGTTTTTTTTTTATTAATAATTTCACAACTGTTAGTTGAAATTGAAACTCCCTAGGGATGAAAAGAGTGATACTTTTCAGCCCACTCCTCAGGCAACTTCAGACTTACTTTCAGAGTATGAGTAATTAAAAATACTTTTTAAACACGTTTGGACCAGCAACGACCTATAATATCAAATTTGTACAATTTGTTGTTAACACAACGTCTCATCATAATCACCATCATTTCAGCCGAAGGACGTCCACTGTTGGACATAGGCCTCCCCCAAGTGTAGCCACAACGAACGCTTCTGTGCATCACGCATCCATTGTATTCCCACCACTCTCATCAGGTCATCGGTCCACCTTGTGCGAGGCCTTCGAACACTGTGTCTTCCGGTGCACGGTCGCCACTCCAAAACCTTTCATCTCCATCGACCATCCGTTCTACAAGAAATGTGCCCTGCCCACTGCCCACACTTAATTTTGGCGATTCTTCGAGATATGTATACAACGTCTCAATCATCAATCATCATCAGCCTTTTTAATGTTCCCACTGCTGGGACTCAGCCCACCTCTCTAGGAGAGAGAATGGGCCGTCATACAACGTCTAATAACGCCCAATTTAAATATGTCATTATTTGCACTACGTCTCATAACGCCAAGCAGCCATAGTAAATTCTATTAGTCAAAAATTTTCGCTGTAACACTTGCAAATATCAAGAGTTGTTTGTAGAGCAAAACATTTATCAGTGTATGTCCATTTTGTATGGAAAACAAGTCTTAAGAGGGTCCTTTTCCACTCGCCTATCGTCAACATCTAAAATGGTTTAAAAAGCTTGTTCCTTCAACTTGCGCAATCCAACGCGATGTTTGACGAAAAGGCAGCGCCAAAAAAGAGAAATAACGCCTGAAAACACTAAATATTAAAAAAGAATATTTCACAAAACTTGCTCCAGGAAATAGCTGTTTTTTTTTAAACCCTTAAAAGTTTTTGAAAAAAGTTGTAGTCATTTAGAATCTTAATAACATTCGCAAGGCTTCTAAAGTTTTACTTTTGTGACTTTTTAAATATTTAGGCAAATTATGAAGTGTCAAAGTTCATACAAAATATGAGATTTTCAGAGGTCTGTACTGGATTAGTTTTACACAAATTTAGAAATTGATTTCTATAGAAGCCTAGATAATATCCACAAGATACTGTGTTTCCAAAATATCTAATGAAAAATGTGTAATAACGTCATAATCAGTTATGAGCGGTTGTATGAAAAACAATGAAAATGTGAGTCATGATGCACCAACTTAATAAAGACACCTTTTGAGCTACGAAACCCTAAAAATGCTCCACACAAGACTGAGGTGACAGGCTTATAATCTAAGTTATATACGACCAAAAGTTGGACAATTTTGTAGAAAATTTTAACTAATTTCGGCTACCAAAATACTTAACACCTATTCAAAGACCCCTTTATTGATGAGTCAATTGAATTACTAAAGTCTCTATCTTACGACAAAATTCCTTGAAGTTTTATCCGGGTGAAGAATCGGTCCTTTGTCAACTTTTCTTCGCTCATTGACTTTTAGACGAAGTTCTAATAACATTATATTTTAATCTTCAGCCTGGGTTTTATCCTAGAGGTGGTCGGGAAATAGTCTGGAATAATGGAATTCATGCAACTAACTTTTAGTTTTTATTGTGATCTTTTCTTGTCATGGGCAGGAGGGGCCCAGCTAGGTCGAAGCCTACTGGGGACAGGGTTGTCCGAAAGGGAGCTCGTGCCCAGGTATGAAGGCTAGAAGGAACGGCGCGGGGTTTTTAGCCAGTAAGAGTCTGACACTGTCTCCCGCTCCACCCAAGAGCGGTTTTCGTCAAAGATGATTTTCCACGTCGACAAAAAAAAAAATGGTCATTTTTCTTCTTCCAATCTTTCCTGTCAACTGTTACGTTACCATTGTCTTCCTGCCCAAGGATCCCATTCTTTGAGGCATGACTGGAAAAACCTCATGGCGTCTTCACCTTCCGCATGACGCAGGTTCTTCTTTATGATACAATATTTATAGATATTATGTAAGAACAGTGTAGCCCAATACTGTACACAAAAGCACAAAAAAACATAATAAAAAAGTAATTCTTAATAGGAAGTAATCTGAGAGTTCGTGGGCTATAAAGTGTTCTCAATTACAAAACAAAAAAGAGGCTATAAAAAAGCAAGAAAAATACAATACGAAAAGTATTGTATTTTTCTTGCTTTTTTATCTTCTTGTCTCTTGTCTCCATCGACCATTTAATAAAAAAAAAAAACTATCTGATTCAAATAAAGAACACACAGCTAAAATATTATACAAATAAAATTACGATAGAGTGACATGGTCTAAATTGAGACAAAGCATCATCATCATCATATCAGCCGAAAGACGTCCACTGTTGGACATAGGCCTCTCCAAGCGTTGCCACAACGACCGGTCCTGTACGTCCTTCCAAAAGCTTGTGAAAGCTACTTAATAAAGACTAAAAAAAAACTAAAACTAAACGTATCTTACATTCTGAAATAAAAATCACATTACATTTTCCGATCTACTTTTTCATACTAGTGCTAAAGACACCAGTTTTCCATAAAAACCGAACACACAGCCACTCCATCACTATTTTATTTTCATAATAAATTCCGTACCTCTTGCAAAGATTTTAATATCGTTAACCTGAAAATTCAAAGACAAAACGAAATGCCGACCTCGTAATAAATCCTGTCGTAATTTTCTGAATTACATCTTCATAAAGATTTTTCGTGAAATTTTCAATACCTTTTGTACCTACTTCAATTTGATGATTTAATTTTACTTTTTCGTTTCAACGGAGTCCTTTGTAAGGAAAATAATAAAATTTTGAATGTGGATGTAATTTGTGATTTAGTATTGTTAGAATAGAATCACATCACATCATCTATACTAATATAATAAAGTGTAAAAAGTTTTTGTTTGTTTGTAGGAGGTAATCTCTGGAAGTATTGGTCTGATTGCTAAAAATTTTCCACCGATATAAAGCTGTTTTATTTCTGAGTCCTCCTTTATAATATTTAGTGTAGGTATGCGTTCTACATAATCATCGGTTTCCAAGGGAATTGAAGAGTCTAGATGTCATCACGCATAGCACACGTGAGCTCAGTTTATCTTTAAAACCATGACCATAAAATGCAAAAGGAATACTAAAGATACTCCTTCTTACTTCACCCAGAGAAGGAAGAATCATTAATGCCTTGATCACACGTACCGAGCAAACGGGCGAGACAGTGCTCTCGGCCGAGTACTCGGTACGTGTAAACACAGCGCCGAGTGCTCGGCCGAGCGCTTATCTCTACAACTCGCTTACAACATTCTCGGCCGAGCAACATTTTACCGTCTCGCCCTTTTACTCGGTACGTATAATCAAGGTCCTCCACAGCTGCTGTTACAGTATTGATTTAATTAAATAGAAGATTGGATTGTTAAAAGGATCTGTGGATCAGAAATTCAGAATTTGAATAATATATTTAACTGGTATTGAAAAGCCTTTAATTGGCTATTATTATATTCAACATAATCTTGGTATTCAATTGATGGAATATTTAACAGAGAATTTAATAACATAACTGTTTATACTTTTGATAATGATAATAATAAAGATCAATAATTATATTCCACAATTATCACACAACGCCGTCTAGTCCACGCTTACTCCGTGATCTAGTCTCAAGCTAAGCAGAGCTTGTGTTATGAGTACTAGACAACTGATAAATATACTTGTATGTGTGTTCTGTGTCTGGGTGTAATTTATCAGATTAAAGATAAATTACACCCAGACTCAGAACGAATGATCATGATCATCACACAATCATTTGTCCTGGGTGGGAATCTTCAATCATAGGAAAAGTCAGGGCCACTAACCACCATGCTGGTCTAGTGGTTAGTGGCCCTGGCTTACAGTAATCGTAAGATTTTTTTCTTTTTTGAGGTTGAAAATTATTCAATGACTTCTCGCCTACGGGAGGTTGCCGGCGCCAATAGCCTCCAAGAGGACACGGTGATGGAGAGCGTGAGGGTGTTTTAGACCTTTACTGCCTAAAACCACACCTATGTTGGAACATAGAACATATTTGCCTTTGAGTTCCAGGACCACTAGTTACCCTTTCGGAAGTTATCCTAAGGCCTCTACGCTTCGGCCTTGCCTCTACGGTTTTGCTGAGATCTCTTTGAGATACGTGTGGAACGTTACGCGCCGTCGACCACTCAGGGCCTTTTCACATGCACACGGTTGCCGTCTAAACGGCACGGCGCGGTGCCGTGCAAGCTCTTTCAGATGCCACGGTTTATGCTCGGTCGTCCGATGGTGGCGAGGGTTGATCGCAGTATTATTGAGGTGCCTACTAGAGAAGACGCCGCCACCGTGCCCTTTTGCGCCTGAACATGTGAACGAGTCCATACAAGTCAATACATGACTGCAAGACGATTGTCGAGCTTATAGTGGATAGCATGGGTGACACGGTCACGGCATAGTCATCGTGCCATGACTATGCCATATGAAAGCTGTCTATGTAGCTCATACATTTCTACTTTACACGGCACGGCGACCGTGGCGTGCGTGACCATGTGCATGTGAAAAGGGCCTCAGGCTTGGTCCAGACGGTTACCGGACGGCCGAGCTACTAATTGCTCATCATCCGTGAAGATTTTCGGGGCTACTGACAGCAAATATGGCCTCATTTCATGTTTTAGCTGCTAACATTAATTTCGACAACATATTAGTTTACAATGTCCATCCCTTCAGTAAATACACGCGTGATACGGATTCATACAAGATTCAAAATTCCATTTGAATAAATATCACATAAAATATTGTATTTCATCAAAAATATCATTTTCAGTGTAAACAGAACCCAAAGAAATGTACACACAATTTCAAAACGATATAAATTAAATCCCTTATTTAAATTACGTAGGAGTAATAAATAAGCCTGTTCAAAAAGAAGGATTATGTTTTGTTTTGAAGTCGTAATCTTTATTCTATACAATATATCCTTGGATTATTTCTTCGTATTAAAGTACGAGTGTGTTTTGTTTATTTTAATGTAATGTTACGGACTGTCGCATGTCGGATAAGCTGTGGGCTAAAATAACCACTTCATCATCATCATCATATCAGCCGAAAGCCGTCCACTGCTGGACATAGGCCTCCTCCAAACGTCGCAACAACGACCGGTCCTGAGCGAAACGCATCCATCGGATTCCTGCGAAACTGACCAGGTCATCGGCCCACCTTGTTGGAGGCCTTCCAACTCTGCGTCTTCCGATACGTAGACACTCCAGAACCTTTCGTCCCCGTCGACTATCAGCCACTTTTTTATTATTATTATTTTTTGAAGAAAAGGGGCTATGCATCTCCCATAGTGTAGGAGATGTAGTCACTGCGACCTAAAAGATCTATTGTGACTCGCCACCTTGTTAGAGTAACTCTTTTAGCCGGGAGGCTTCCAGGAAGTCTAGAATACTCCTAGCTTTGAGAGTTTTAATCTCCTCCGGGCGAATAATGTGTCGACCCAGATGGATACTCCGTTTGTGGATAAGGGGCCCACATTCACACAACAGGTGCTTAGGCGTCTCCCTCTCCTGATTACAGTACCTGCAAACATCAGTGTCACTCAGTTTCATGTGAAATTGGTGCCTGTTTAATTTGCAGTGCCCGGTTAAGGCGCGGGCTATCGCACAAATGTTCGTCCTGCTAAGCTCAAGAAGCTCGGCAGTTCGTTTTTGTGAGTAGCCTTCTATTAGAGATTTGGCGTGTAGCAGTCCTGGTTGTAACAACCAGTGCTTTTTTGAATCGCCAAATAGGTTGCCCTTAAGGGTCTGCATGGCCTGGTTCTTTGAGATACCACAGAAAGGTTCTGGTCCTATCTGATGACCCTGAGCCCCAGTCCTTGCAAGTTCGTCGGCTTTTTCATTGCCAGTAATTCCAGAATGACCCGGTACCCATCTCAGAATAAATTTATTCCTTTGCCCCAGGTCATTTAGTTTGTTAACGCAGTCTTTTACCAGTTTCGAATTTATTGTATTCGAGTTCAAGGCGTTAAGAGCTGCCTGGCTATCTGAGTAAATCAGAATTAATTGATTTATGTAGTTTCGTTGACGGTTGGCTTCCGCACATTCTATAATGGCGTATACCTCCGCTTGGAATATGGTGGCATATTTACCCAGATTCAAGCTTTTGCTGAATTTCGGGCTAATGCCAAATATTCCACATCCTACATTCTCACCCATTTTGGATCCGTCTGTAAACCAGATCAGGCTTCCAGCCTTGCAAGTAATGAGGTTGCTTGCCCAATCCTCTCTGCTCGGCAGTTCCACTGTGTAATTTCTTGTGAAGCTACACTGTGGAAGCATGACGTCTGTTGTCATAGCTAGCTGATCGTGTTCAAGCACTGATTCGTGTAGCGATCTCAGTGCTTGAGAGCGCCAGTTTACTTTGCCAGTGCTGTTTATTCTATACATGCCCGCTTTCGCCTCCTTCGCAATTAATAGATGAAGTGGCGGAAGGTTAAGCAGGGCATTTAGAGCAGCTCCTGGGGTTGTAGACATGGCGCCTGTTGATATAATGCATGCAAGTCTCTGCAAACCATTAAGTTTGTTAATGACTGTCACTTGGGATGTTTTCCTCCACCATACTACGCAGGCATACGTTATTATCGGCCTGACTATAGCGGTGTACAACCACAGGGCGATTTTAGGGTTTAGGCCCCATTTCGTCCCTGCTAAGCGACAGCATATTCCTAAAGCTATTTTAGCCTTTTGAATCACATTATTAATGTGAGTGTTCCAGGTCAGTCTCTGGTCGATAGTTACGCCCAGGTACTTGACCTCATTGGAGAATGGTATGCGAGTCCCCTTTACAGTGGGCGTTACAAGTTTGTCCAACTTTCGCTTCCTAGTAAAGGGGACTATTGTTGTTTTACTCGGGTTAACCGATAAATTGTTCTCTGTGCACCATGTGTTTATAACGTTCAGAGATCTTTGCAGTATAGATGATACCGTGCTGTGACAGGGGCCGATAACACAAGCCACCACATCGTCAGCATAACTGTGTACATCTAAGTCTCTTTTAAAGGCTTCAACCAGCAATTGGTCAACAACGAGTAGCCATAGAAGTGGCGATAGAACGCCTCCTTGTGGGCACCCTTTAGTTGTTTTGAAGCTTTTTGTAGTTCCGTGTAAGGTAACACTGATAGTTCTGTTGAGGAGCATGAATTCGATCCAACGAGTAGTTGTCTCGTCAATCCCTTTCGCCTTCATTCCCTTGGAAAGGGCGTCTATGGTGACGTTGTCGAAAGCTCCTTCAATATCAAGGAAAGCACATAGGGCTATCTGTTTATCTTCCAAAGCCCTTTCGATCCTGTCTGTTAGTTCTAACAGAGCAGTTTCTGTGGATTTTCCTTTTTGGTAAGCATGTTGCTTCGGATGCAGAGGGTTAGCCCTTAATGGTCCATCCCTGATGCATTCGTCTATAACCTTTTCCATACTCTTGAGTAGGAAGGAGGTAAGGCTTATTGGTCTGAAGGACTTTGGTTGAGAGTAGTCTTTCTTACCAGCCTTTGGGATAAAACAGACTTTAACTGTAGTCCATTTCTCAGGTATATATCCCCAGGCAAAGCTTGCTCTGAAGATTTTGATTAAGATAGGGATGAGTATAGTCTTCCCTTGCTGCAGGAGAGCTGGGAAGATATCGTCATCACCTGCAGACTTAATCGGCTTGAATGAGTCTATAGCCCATTCTACCTTGTTTGGTCTAAAGTACCTCGCCGCTCTTCTCCAGTCTTCATTTGTAGGCCTGGAGAGGCGGATATGAGGTGAATATGGTACGATGATGTCTTGTGCCATCACCGAGCCAGGGAAGTGTGTTGACGCCAAAAGTTTCAGGGTTTCCTCCGCTGATGCAGTGAAGGCACCGTCTGGTTTCTTTAAGAGTCCCAGTTGATTCGTAGGCGATTTGGATAAGACTTTGTGGATTCTGGCTCCTTGAGGGACTTTAGTAATCTCCTCGCAGAACTTCCTCCATGAAAGTCTTTTCGCCTTTCGGATTTCTTTATTATAGGTAGTTAAAGCTTTCCGATACCGATCCCAGTCGTCAGTCGATTTAGCCTTATTGAACAACCTACGTGATTCCTCCCTTAAAACATCGAGCCTTTTGTTCCACCATGTCACTTTTCTGTCCCTCACAGTTCTTAGAGGACAGCTCTCTTGGTAAGAGGCTGTAATGGCTTCAGTAACTTGAGTGACAGCATAGTCCAATGTTTCAGGGGAGCGTATGGTTTTAGGGACGTCTAGGAGTCTCTCCTGGAGCTTTCGTCTGTACAAGTCCCAGTCCGTGGTTTTCGCATCCCTAAAAGTGATAGTTCCGCAAATGTTGGATGTATTCAAAGCGAATTCAATAAGTCGATGATCAGACATAGATGGTTCATCACTGACATGCCAATTGGTTATCAGCCTGGCAGTGTGAATAGTAGCGAGAGTTACATCAAGAACTTCCTTCCTCGATTTAGTTACAAAGGTCGGTTTACATCCCTCATTAACTATTTGGAGGCGGTTAGTTAGTACAAAATCATGAAGCAACTCACCTCTATCGTTGATGTCAGTGCTGCCCCAGTTGGTATGGTGGGCGTTGGCGTCACACCCAATGAGAAGCTCGGCATTGTTGGCATAGGCGTACTCTACTACCTTTGCAAGCTCCTCGGATGGGTCGGTTTTCGTCCCGTCCAGGTATGCCGAGCACACGATGAGGCGTCCATTTCCGCTCTTGACATCAGCCACTTATTGGATCCCATTAAACGCAAGGCGACATCGTGGTACACCAAGGTGTAGGTGGAAAGATGAGCTTGATTATCGGAGGAACTGGCCCTTAAGAGGGTCCTTCTCCACTCGCTTATCGTTAACATCGAAAATGGTTTAAAAGCTTGTTACTTCATTTAATGCTATCCAACGCAATGTTTGACGAAAAGGCTACGCAAAAAAAGAGAGATAACGCCTGGAAACTCTGTTAGTATTCGGTAATTCCGAGATTTACTCGAAAACTTGCTCCAGGAAATAGCTGTTTTTTTTAAACCCTTATAAGTTTTTGGAAAAAGTTGCCATCATTTAGAATCTTAATAAAATTTGCAAGGTCTCTAGAGGATTACTTTTTTGACTTTTTTAATTTTTAGGCTAATTTTGAAGTGTCAAAGTTCATACAAAATAGGACATTTTCAGAGGTTTTTACTGGATTAGTTTTACACAAATTTAGAAATTGGTTTCTTTAGAAACCTAGATAATATCCACAAGATACTGTGTTTCCAAAATATCTAATGAAAAGTGTGTAATAACGTCATATTCATTTATGAGCGGTTGTATGAAAAACAGTGAAAATGTGAGTCGTGATGCACCACCTTAGTGGCCAAAGACTGACATTTGTGGAATAGGGAGATGGAGGCCTCCGCCCAGCAGTGGGACAAAATGGGATAGCTAACTAACTAATGTAATGTAGAGAAAACCATGAGCTGACTTTAGAATCAGAGATTTGTATTGAATTGTATATTGGGCGTCCTCCGGTACGTAGTCGCCACTCCAGAACCTTTCGTCCCCATCGACCATCTGTTCTGCGTGCAATTTGCCCTGCCCATTGCGACGTAAGTTTGGCGATTCTTCGAGCTGTGTCAGTAACCTTGGTTCTCCTGCGGATATCTTCATTTCTGATATAATCACGCAAGAAAACTTCGAGCCTTTCCCCCTTTACATCGCCCTTTGAGTGACTTTGAGTCTTCTTATGAGGCCCATCGGGAATCCGATGGATGCGTGACGCACAGGACCGGTCATTGTGGCGACGCTTGCTTGGCGCGAGCAAGTACTTTGCAATGTATTTAGCGAGCGACCACTGGGCAGCTTAGGCGATTATCACACTGCCACGCATCACGCTGCATGTTGCGTTGCCTACGCACGTGCTTTCGGGAGTGCAGATCTCCATATTTTTTTTTTCACATTCAATCATATCAATTTCGATTTAATGTGCAAAACAATGGACAAAATGACGATTCTAATGGGCAATTTTTTTATTTTTGCCGTTGTCCTGTAGCGTTTTTCACCGTACTAAAATTGTAAGCTGTGCATACCTGTAATAAGCATATAGACCAGTGGCTTGATTTTATAGATATAATTGTTTTTTATTCCTATAAGTAATGCTGTTGGTGTGACAATAAATAAATAAAATTGATTACTGACAAGTTTTTATAAAAAAAAAAACACATTAAATATTTATCCTAGTAACTTTTCATACCGAATGTACCAGATTTCGCAACACTCGCCTGAAAAGGCGGAAAATACAATGTGACGGAAAAACATATACTTGCTATTTACTTATATTTGGTTGGCAATATAGAACAAGCAGACAAAGGTACCAGTTATGTCATTATCTCCTATAAAATATACAGAATGTATGTTTTTACGTTTATGTCGGTAATATAAAATTTTTACGAGTATCTTTTACTGTGTGTTTCTTATTTTAAATGTATTCATTTGTGCTCCGACTTATTAATATGTTTTTTTTTTGTTTTCGCTTGCATGGTTTGATTGAATATTTTTTTACTAAGGCATTACTGAAATCCCTTGTTTCGGAAAACATGTAGGTACATCAGTGGATTCGTTTCTTCTTCTTCCTCGCCTTCTCATTCGGGGTCGGCTCTCCTCGTCTTTAGGCGACAGGAAAATTTATATTGAGTCGTCTTTGCATCCAGATGAGCTCAGCTCGTTCCAGATGTTTTGATACTGTTGTCCAGCACATAACTAGAAGGCGCTCTCTGCCTTTTCTACTTTCCGGGATCGCCAAGGCCTACTTTACTGGGTACTTTTCGTCCCGTCTTATTACATGTCCGAACCAGCGCAAACGTCTCTCTGGCATCCTATCTCGGATCTCGGATGTCATTTGTAAATCATTGACAGTAGTTACAGATAGTCAGGTGCCAGAAAGTCTATCCAACGAGTATAGTGTTGCTCAGTGATTTGGTTGTGGAGGTCTAAAAAAACAGTCGCTCCATTTAATGGTCCGGAGCGAGAAGGAGTGGCAGGCGGTCGCCTCCTTCTGCGAAGCAGTAATGCTAGCAAAGGAGGAGGTCGACCGCATTAGGCAACGGCGCTCTCGCCGCCGCCGGGATTCTGATCCCGTTTTCCGGCCACCGTAGCTGCAGGCATGCGGACGGCGAGCTATAGGTAGCTCGCTGTCTGACCGTCCGGTAACTGTCCGGACCGAGCCCAAGTCGTCGACGGCGCATACTGTTCCCGCGCGCCTTAAGGAGTTGTCAGCAACAACAGGGGTCCAGCCGGATCGAAGCCTACTGGGGCCAGGGTTATCCGAAAGGGAGCTCGAGCCCCGGTATGAAGGTTAGAAGGAACGGGGTGGGTTTTTAGTCAGTAAGAGTATGACACTATCTGTGTAATGTTAAATGCGCCAAACCTCAGATACCAAAAATGATTTTTAATTTAAAAGGCTTAATTCTGAAAAAAAAACACATAAAAAAAATTAGGTTTTATGTGCAGTTTTACTTCGTTTAAAATTAATGTCTGCATTGAAATAAAAACTTTTATTACTACGTGTATGAGAAAATTTGATTAGACTGCAACCATTTGTGTTTGTTTACCTATTTCGGCGGGCTTGCGCACGTGATGACTTGACCTATTCATAAATAGACAGGGCGACATTTTTAAATAAGATTTTTTTGAAAAATGTATTCTCTATTTAAAAGTGGTTTAATTGATTCGGCTCCTTATTTTGATCAATCTATTTTCTGGTTTTACGCATTTAACGTTACACGTTGTATATGTTCATGAGTCCATTACTTGGGGTACAATACTACATCAATTTCCGGATCATCATTTAGTTAAGCTCCAATTTTCATTCATGCATTCATTTTCTGAGTGATTTGCAATTTTGCCATTTGGTTTTAATCCTTCGTGCATTGAGGACATGGCCATGAATATGGCCATGTCATTATTTCTCTTCCACTATAACCCACCCTAGGCTTCTTTTTTTGGTGACCATGTCCTGGAATAGGACATAGGATACTTTTTATTCCAGAAGTATGTTCCCTAGGGATAATTTTCTGCTATCACGCGGGCGAAGCCGCTGGGAGCAGCTATTAAAAGATATTCAAAAATTCACCAAAAGTGTATATATAAAATTCAACAATAGTAAAAGATATACAAAGTTTGTACAAAAACCTACTTTTATGCAAGCGAACCCGCTAGCAGAAGCTAGTTAAATTATGACACTCAATGTTACCATTAACTTCTAATTACCATTATTAGTTAAATGAGGACCCAAAAACAAAGCCTCTTTAAACCTTTTAAGTAAAGTACATAATTTGGAAAGAACCAGAATTTTAAGATATGTCAAGCAATTAATATTAATGGGCAGGAATCTCGACCAACATCTTAAGGGGCTCTCGTCAGCGGCCGGGTCAAGTGGCAGATACAGAAAGCGGTGCGACTCGACACGGAGTACAATGTTGGTTTAATTTTTTGGCGTGTTTTGGGCTACCCTACCCACTACTTGTACCCTGCTAGAGTTTATGTTTCTTGTGTTGCCGGATTTGCTGGAGTTTTAGGTAATTTATGGGTGCGGTTTTGTTAAGTTAGAGAAGTAATGGTTTGGTGTTAAGATTTTGGACGATTTACAACAAAGTTTGTTTGGTTGATAGATTGCGACGCAAAATAAAGGAAATGTGTCTAAAATATACCGAATTTGGTTCATAATTTTGATGAAACAAGTATTACTCTTTGTAAATTATGAAATACGTTTCCAGCAGCTTATTCGACATTGACAGTAAAGATTATTCAGTATGATTTGACAAATTTTCAAATAGGCGTAGAAAGATAGGTATATGTCACGGTATATGTACTTTTAATGTACACTGAAAATAAAAATTACAAAGGTAACTAAGCGTAGTGTTATCATTAGTGTAATCTACACTAATATAATAAAGAGGTAAAGTTTGTTTCAAAGTCAAAGTCAAAGTCAAAACATTTATTGCGAACTAAGTGTGTGTGTGTGTGTGTTGTTTTTTGTGTGTAAGAGGTAATATCACGAAGTACTGGTCCCATCGCTAAAATTTTTTCACTGATAGAAAGCTGTTTCATTCCTAAGTGAAATAGGCTATATATTATGTACACTGGCAAAGCTGCGGGCAAAAGCCAAAGCCAAAGTAGTATATATTTCATATTTTTTTAGTAAGTATCTAATACGCAACCAGTGATATTACCTTCTCAATTTGAAAATCTTCAAATGATTTCACCCGCTCTGGGTGGGACAAGAAGGAGTGTTACACTTATATTAGCTAAAACTGTTCCTTCAAGAGCTCTTTTGCAAGCGCCACGGTAACTCCTTCAAACAATCCACAGTCTTGGCAAGCACCGGCCCTAACTGATCCCAGTAATCTTGCTGACATCTCTCCGATGGTATCTTTGATCCCAGCTTTGGTCTTTACCCACGGAGTTTTTGGTCTTTACCCTTCTATACTAACTTCGTGTCTTTACCTGACGGCCGGACGGCGAGGTCTCCAATGCTCGTCCTCTACAAGCCCGCGCTTTCAGTAGGCAGAAATCATCAAGCGACTCCCAATGCCCGTGGCGTCTCCGGTGAAGTGCTTTCAATTCCTGACGCAATGAGTTGACCATTCTCATATGATTTGACCATTAGTTTATTGTATTGATTTTAAAAGAGACTTTGACGTCTGAATTTGTTCGGTGTTTCTTCTCAGGGTAGCCAGCTCGAAAACACTGGCCTCGTCTAGGGGCGGGGGAGTGAAAAAAAATCGACGTGTAGAAGTATTTTTTTTAAACCTATTTTCAAAATAAATATCATTTATCATTTTATCTGCTCTCAAAACGGTAAAGGAAAACTTCGTGAGGAAACCAGTATGTCCTACAACCAAAAATTCCAGGACATATGACATCCACCAACCCGCACTGGGCTGCTTGGTGGATTACAGCCCATTTCTTCTCATAAAGAGGAGGTCTGAGTCCCAACAGTGGGAAGATTATAACGCAGACTATGCTATGCTATCATTTTATGATAATTTCCGTCCAGATAAAGGCTGTTAATTATTTAAAAAACAAAAATAAAAAAATCTCAATTTACGAAATCGAAATTCAAGATAAGATAGATATTTGAGGCTTATCGTTTTCCTCAAGGCACTTATACTGGATCAGTTTGTCCTTAAAGACCGGCTCGAGTTACTATCACATCGGGATCCGACAACGATAAAATCTATTGGGCCTTCGAATCATTCAGTTCTTTGACAATTCAAGTGGTCCTTTCAAGTCGTTCACTATGATAGTGCTTACGGGAACAAATGAACGAGTGAACGGAAGATCGTTTTGAATGTTATTTGTGAAAAGTTTTGTGCATCGTTGATTTATTTTGGACTAGCCGTTCGTGTTCGCGTCAAATTCGTAAAAATGCACAAACGCAACTACTAATTCTGTGATTGATGCTGAATACATGTAATTAATTTGTTACAAGCTTTTATTTAGTTTCACCTGTCCCGATGTTTGTCTGTAATAAAATCTTGTAAATTAAGTTTAACCCACTTCCCGGATACCGATTGAGCTGAAATTTAGCATGCATATGTAAATCAGATGACAATGCAAAATTATTATGACATGAAGCTGACCTGATGAAGGAACCGGACGTTGGCTATAGGAACTAGGTAGTTTAACGACACAACCCCATCGAGTTTGGGCTCTTATGATTCGTCTTGACGTGTAATAATTATATAGGTATACCGAGCTACAAAAGCTTGCTATGAACCAATGCAGCCAAAAAACAGCAAGAAAAAAATATTAACACGGACACGTCATGGCGTCGAACCGGAAGGCTCGAGCACGTTGCGGTGTCGGCGCTGACACTGAAGTCTCTTTGACGGCTCGGCGTCGGATGTGTGTGATCGAGTTCATAGAAAATGTGTACACCGATATATTTTAGACCTTTTTTTTCGGTGGGAAAATCATTTAATGACATCCCCCGCTCTTGGGCGGAGTGAGAGATAGGGTCAGACTTTTACTGACTAAAAATCTACTCCGGTTCTTTCGTTGCCTTCGGCCGAGCTATCTTTCAGAGCTAACCATGGTCCCGGCTTCGACCCGGCTGGGCCCCTGCCGTTGCTGACAAATCCTTTAAGCGCGCTCGAACAGTGCGCGCCTTCGACAACTTGGGCTCGGTCCGGACAATTACCGGACGGTCGAACAGCGAGCTACCCATTGCTCGCCGTCCGCAAGCTCGCGCCTATGGTAGCCGGAAATCGGAATCGGAATCCTGGCGGCGGCTGATGTGCTGTGAGCGCCGTTGCCTGATACGGTTGGACTCCTCCTTTGCTAGCATTACTGTTGAATTTTTCGCGCCTATGGTAGCCGGAAATCGGAATCGGAATCCCGGCAGCGGCTGGGGCGCTGTGAGCGCCGTTCTCTGATACGGTTGGCCTCCGCCTTTGCTAGCATTACTATTGAATATTTTCTTATCACGCGAACGATGCAGAATTGGAATGACGCAACGTTTTATTACAGAAAAAGAAAGAACATGTCTTCAACTTCCATACTTCATCATCTTGACTGTAAAAATATGTTCTCCAATTAACCCACAATCTTTCTTTGTCTCCAGGAGTAAAGTAGCAGCCCTGCTCCTAGACAAGCATCTGCAGATCAACGGGATCTCAATGGGCGAGGTCATGAGAGAGAGACAGAGCATACAGATGCAGCCTATGGCTAGCAGCAAGATGAAACGAGAGAGGAAAGCAGCTAGGACCCTCGGGATTATCATGTCAGCTTTCTTAGCATGCTGGTTGCCTTTCTTTTTATGGTAAGTACAGTAACAGAATAGAAATTTTATTGTCTAGGTCAAAGCTAAAACTGCAGTGCGCACACGTGTGCCACACACGCCGATCTGAACGCGTTGGACTCCATACATTTTTTCGCGCACCTCAAAAAGTTGTTAGCAACCGTAGGGGCCCCGCAGAGTCGAAGCCTACTGGGGCCAAGGGTCTGTTTCCAAAAGGTAGGCTTGGCCTCGGCATGAAAGGCAAAGAAGGAATGGGGTAGGTTTTTTAGTCAGAAAGAGTCTGACACTATCCTCCGCCTAAGGACGAGGGACGTGATGTGGATGATTTTTACCCACCAAAAAAAAAACCTCTCCACCTTTGCCTTGATCTGCCGTGATGTCGCCTTGCGTTTAATGGCACCCAATATGCGGCCAGTCCCTCCCACACTGGAGGGTCTGGCTCGCAATGGCTGAAGACAGATGTGTGCGGAAAAGTGAGACGGAAGCCTTCGCCCAGCAGGGCTAACTAATTAACTCGGACCCCACGATCTGACAGCTTCAAACCCTTCTAACAAGGTTATTATATTTTCGTTATTTCTGTTACTTGAAATAAATAGTATAAATAATTGACAGAAAAGAAGATAATAAAAAGTATCACTATGGTTTTTAACTCCAAAACATATGAAATAATAATTTTTAGTAATAAAATTATAAAAAAAATTCACCAAATTCACTAAAAAAACACTTTGTACACTTTTTAATGTAATTAATATAAATTAATTAATTTTTTTATATTTTTTTATTCTATTCTTTTCGAGAAACATTACTACGTTTATTTGGTGACCTGTCAATGTAACTCAGAAGCTTGTCGAGTACATCGTATCAAACACCTTTTGGATAAACTCCTCAGAGGTTTTACATACATGAATATTTTTGTGCTCCAAAAGCCTTTGTATGTTCGACTGGTGGCAAACTGACAGGCACATATTTGCCTTCTAGGCTATTTCCATCAGGGATGTGCTGTGCAGCTATTTTATTAGCTAAGCTGTGAAACTATGTGACCGTTTCCACTGATACTAAGCTGTGTAGTGGTGCGAGTAAGATGTGTTATGAAGATGCGCTGCTGCAAAGAAGCGCGAGGAAGATGCGCCGCTCGAGCTATGTGATGTATCTGTAGTAGAGAGCCATAGTGGCTATAAGATATGCTATAAACATGCGCTGCCGCAAAGTAGCTATCCGAGGAAGATGAGCCGCTCGAGCTATTCAATGTATCGTAGGAATCCATAGCATGCATTCATAGCAGTATAGGACCTTCCACCAACCTTCCACATGTCTTAGTTGAATCCATTTTTCCGAATCGCAAAAAAAAATTGTGACGTCACAACAAATTTACAGTTATCAGATTTATTCCTTTACTTGTGCCATAGGATCTTGCTATAAGTATGCCAAATTTCAGGATTCTGGGTCAACGGGAAGTAGCCTATGAATTTTGATTTAGTCGAGAGTGTATAGATAAAGAGTCTTGACAGACAGACAGACGGACGGACGGACATCGAAGTCATCCTTTATGGGTACCGTTTTTTTTCTTTTTAGATACGGAATTTAAAGGAGCAATACAAAACAGGTCAACAATGTCTTTCTTCTCCTACAGGTACATAATCACAGCACTCTGCGGGGACGCCTGCCCCTCCCCCCCACCAGTGGTGGCCGCAGTCTTCTGGGTAGGCTACTTCAACTCGGCGCTGAACCCGCTCATCTATGCGTACTTCAACAGGGACTTTAGAGCTGCCTTCAGAAAAACCTTGGACTCTTGCTGCAGGTTTGTGTTTCAGTAGGTATTATTGTTAAAATATTTCCTTCGTTGTATGTGATTGCACTTCCTCTACGATCTGGTTCTGTATTTTGAATGCAGTATTGTTTAGTAGAGTGGAGAGTTTTTTTTTTGTTATGTTGTCTGGTATACAGTTTTTTGCCATTTGCCAGCGCTAAAGGTGTTTTTTCTCTAAATTCTGCCTAGCTGAAACTTTGTACGATAATTTTTATGACTAGGGATCATACTTTGGTAATCCAAGAGATTTGAAATTTCGAAAATGTTTTTTTTGCTCTACGTACCGGAAGACGCAGCGTTGCAAGGCCTCCAACAAGGTGGACCGACGACCTGGTCAGGGTCGCGGGAATCCGATGGATGCGTGACGCACAGGACCGGTCGTTGTGGCGACGCTTGGGGGAGGCCTATGTCCAGCAGTGGACGTCTTTCGGCTGATATGATGATGATGATGATGATGACCCATTGTTTTGGGTCGCGGAGAATTGCTCCAAAAAAAATTCGCAGCTTTCGAACACAAAGGGTAAATGAAGGACACATGTGGAGTGGCCACAGTATACCGGAAGATGCATTGTTAGAAGTCCTCCTACAAAGTGGATTACCGATGACCTGGTGAGAGTCATGGAAATCCGATGGACGCGAGACGCACAGAACAATCGTCCAGTTGTTGACGTTGTGGCGATAGGTACTTCGTCCAGCAGTGTACGTTTTTTTGGCTGAAATGTTGATGATGTATGACTTATCTAGTGGACAGGTCGTATTCTATACATAGTGGAATGCTAAGATCAATACTCGATTTCAATTCTATTCTATCCACTATTTTATTAATGCCGGTCGATCAATACCGTGATCTATTGAACTATGAACAGGGTTGATTTCCGGGCCAGGCTAGAATTTATAGCACATATAAGTTAGCTTTAGCCTGAATACATGAAGTTGAATGTCACTAACACTAACCAAAGGTTCATAGAGTTCATTAAAGAACAGGAAGAAGAAGAATTGGTTTGTTATTGAGCACACAAGGAGGCGTTCTATCGCCACTTCTATGGCTACTCGTTGTTGACCAATTGCTGGTTGAAGCCTTTAAAAGAGACTTAGATGTACACAGTTATGCTGACGATGTGGTGGCTTGTGTTATCGGCCCCTGTCACAGCACGGTATCATCTATACTGCAAAGATCTCTGAACGTTATAAACACATGGTGCACAGAGAACAATTTATCGGTTAACCCGAGTAAAACAACAATAGTCCCCTTTACTAGGAAGCGAAAGTTGGACAAACTTGTAACGCCCACTGTAAAGGGGACTCGCATACCATTCTCCAATGAGGTCAAGTACCTGGGCGTAACTATCGACCAGAGACTGACCTGGAACACTCACATTAATAATGTGATTCAAAAGGCTAAAATAGCTTTAGGAATATGCTGTCGCTTAGCAGGGACGAAATGGGGCCTAAACCCTAAAATCGCCCTGTGGTTGTACACCGCCATAGTCAGGCCGATAATAACGTATGCCTGCGTAGTATGGTGGAGGAAAACATCCCAAGTGACAGTCATTAACAAACTTAATGGTTTGCAGAGACTTGCATGCATTATATCAACAGGCGCCATGTCTACAACCTCAGGAGCTGCTCTAAATGCCCTGCTTAACCTTCCGCCACTTCATCTATTAATTGCGAAGGAGGCGAAAGCGGGCATGTATAGAATAAACAGCACTGGCAAAGTAAACTGGCGCTCTCAAGCACTGAGATCGCTACACGAATCAGTGCTTGAACACGATCAGCTAGCTATGACAACAGACGTCATGCTTCCACAGTGTAGCTTCACAAGAAATTACACAGTGGAACTGCCGAGCAGAGAGGATTGGTCAAGCAACCTCATTACTTGCAAGGCTGGAAGCCTGATCTGGTTTACAGACGGATCCAAAATGGGTGAGAATGTAGGATGTGGAATATTTGGCATTAGCCCGAAATTCAGCAAAAGCTTGAATCTGGGTAAATATGCCACCATATTCCAAGCGGAGGTATACGCCATTATAGAATGTGCGGAAGCCAACCGTCAACGAAACTACATAAATCAATTAATTCTGATTTACTCAGATAGCCAGGCAGCTCTTAAGGCCTTGAACTCGAATACAATAAATTCGAAACTGGTAAAAGACTGCGTTAACAAACTAAATGACCTGGGGCAAAGGAATAAAGTTATTCTGAGATGGGTACCGGGTCATTCTGGAATTACTGGCAATGAAAAAGCCGACGAACTTGCAAGGACTGGGGCTCAGGGTCATCAGATAGGACCAGAACCTTTCTGTGGTATCTCAAAGAACCAGGCCATGCAGACCCTTAAGGGCAACCTATTTGGCGATTCAAAAAAGCACTGATTGTTACAACCAGGACTGCTACACGCCAAATCTCTTATAGAAGGCTACTCACAAAAACGAACTGCCGAGCTTCTTGAGCTTAGCAGGACGAACATCTGTGCGATAGCCCGCGCCTTAACCGGCCACTGCAAATTAAACAGGCACCAATTTCACATGAAACTGAGTGACACTGATGTTTGCAGGTACTGTAATCAGGAGAGGGAGACGCCTAAGCACCTGTTGTGTGAATGTGGGCCCCTTATCCATAAACGGAGTATCCATCTGGGTCGACACATTATTCGCCCAGAGGAGATTAAAACTCTCAAAGCTAGGAGTATTCTAGACTTCCTGGAAGCCTCCCGGCTAAAAGAGTTACTCTAACAAGGTGGCGAGTCACAATAGATCTTTTAGGTCGCAGTGACTACATCTCCTACACTATGGGAGATGCATAGCCCCTTTTCTTCAAAAAATAATAATTGTTATTGAGCATTCTCATCATCATCATTTTACCCGAAAGGTGTCCACTGTTTTTGACCAACTGTGCATCTATCAGATTCTCGCGACCTTCACCTGGTCATCTTCCATCTTGTGGAAGACCTTCCGAAGCTGCGTCTTCCGGTACACGGTAACTACTCCAGAACTATTTGGTTACTTCCACCATTTGTTCTGCAAGTAATATACACTGTCCACTGCCACTAAGCTTGGCAGTTATATCAGTAGCTTTGGTTCAGATATCATCAGGACTCATTGAAGACACGTTCTGGCAATTGTGTGACTGCGTTTGTTTTACAGCTTGCTAATTTTTTTTCCTATTCCTCTCTCTACTCTTTCTTTTCTCCTCATTCTGGGGCGTCTTTCACCACATAACGTGACTTAGCGCGCGAGCAACCCTAGCGTCATCGACTAAAAGCTGAAAAGCTGTTCCTATTTGTCCTAGACTTCATTAGAACTGCTGTTCCTAACTATCGTATGATAAGAATATCTAGTTATGTAGTGACTTATCCTCATTGTTCTTCCACCAGGTCTCTCTGTGGTGACATAGCCCGTCGCTACTGCTGCCAGCGACCCCGCCGTGAACAGCATCACTCCAACGCCTCTTCAGACATTCACATGAACAACTGCGTCAAGTCAACATCAGCAGATGTTCTCCGAGCTCATCACGCCTCCTGTTCCAGACCAGAAGAAGTTGTCTTTGGAACTGCGTAGAGGAAAAAGGTTTTATGTCTGAGAGAAGAGTTTTGTATTTTAATGTTTAAAACCTCTTGCAGAAAGGCGCATTTTCGATGCGACGACATTTTTCTTAGGATTTTTTTAAAATTTGTATAATAAAGTGTTGTCGCATGACACCTGTCTGTGGGAGCCTTAAGTATAACAGTATTAAAGGGCTTTCAATAAAGTGACATAATATCAAAAATTTAAATCAATGTTCGTGGATGCTCACGATAAATTTTGTTAGCCCATGTCAATCCTATGGGCTGCAGGAACGCTTAAAAGAGTTATCGTGGCCCTAGAATGCAAAGGACAAATGAAGGAAAATGGGTGCGTTGTAGTCATTGAAAGTTTGAGACGCTCTCTCGCTTCATTCAAGAGCGAAAGAAGGCATTTGATAATTTTCCACCCCAAAAAACAAAAACATCCATTTTGGGGATTATTACAACTCTGTTTATTTCTTGTACCAAACTTTATAATTGCATTGCATTGCGTGGTCGGTCTTATAATGTTCTCACTGTTGGGACCCAGGCCTCCTCTTAACCCTCTGCAACTGACGTGGTTAAATTTTTACAATTCAACTGAGGTGGTAGTATACCAGACACCAATTCAACAGCAAATATTTTTGAAGAATCAAAGTATGCAACTAATTTATTCATATTTATTAGATTTTTTAACTATTTTATATGTTATATTTACTTGAAATAAAGAAAAACAATACGTATTTTCAAAATTAAACAAGGTTTATTTACTTAACACAAATCAGTCTATAAATTTCTTCTTAAACATTTATGACGTGAAAAAATAACAAAATCAACTTTTTCAAGTTTCACATTATACATTTTAAAAGTTCACAATAACATTAATCAGTCTAGGAAAAATGAGATACATTCGTTGGTTAACTTAAAAACTAGAGAGTTTCAAAATCACAGCTTTATTTGACAATTATCACACAGTGGCTTAGAGCACTGAAGGCAAATTGGCTTCGAACAATCACAGCAACGATATATAGTTTGTCTTTTTTCTTTATCGTGTTGGATTTCAGGCTCGAAACTTGGATCTTCATCTTATACCACTAAAACCGTCGTCACTTTCCTCTCCTAGCCAGTTTAATATTTGCTCTTCATGACTTGACAAAAGTTCCAGCCGGTGTTCTCTTACGAGTAGCAGTTCTTGGTTTAGGGGTTTCACTTGAGATATCCATCTAAAAACAAGTTAAGTACTGTTAGTTTTCCAACACGACTGAACCCGCGCGCCGCGTGTGCTGTATAAATATTGTTTCCTATAGCCTGTGTTACTTAGAGAAAATATGTATACTTACAATTTTATTAGGGAAAAAATTAAATAAAATCGGCTTACTATTCAAGTTAATTGATTACAAACAAAAGTACAAATCTATCTTAATTGTAAGTAGTATAAGTATAGATATAATAGTTTATGAAAATTGGAAAATACATGAAATAATAAATCATTTAAACTTATTGACTGACGTGGTTGTTTAGGAGACACTATGAAGATGTAACCATTTGACTGAGGTGGTAATCTCGTGGACACTTACCTTAACGCTGACGTGGTAGTCTCGTGGACACCTTCCCTCCGCTACGCACGCGTGCGCTAGCTGCGACCCCCCGCCGCGCACTGCCCGACGCGCGAGCACTCTTCAGTAAGGTACTCGCAGCGGTAGCGCTCATATTTGAAAAATGCCGGTATAAAACGTGATTTTGTATTTCGCGGTGTCTGTGGGACTACCGCGTCAGCCGCAGACGGTTAATTAAAATTAAATGGAATTTTTTGTTTTGTATTTGCAATTTTGGGTTAAACATACATTTTGATACAAATAACAAAAAAAAAAAAAGAAAAATAATCTTTGATACAATGTCAGTTTATTTTGAGCCTGAAGTGTTTAGGAAAAGTAAAACCGTTTTGTATTTTGATGTTTAAATGTAAACAGTATTAGATTACCAGTACTCAGAGACGGTACTTGAAAGTAAGTTATCGTTATCTTTAATTGACTATTATAATTTAAAACGCTGTCTGTCAAACTAATTACTATGTGAATGTGTGTGTATGTGTGTGTGTGTGTGTGTGTGTATCTATAGTATACACATTACCATTATTTTTTAATTAGTACAAAAAATGGAGCTCTACCCATACCCGTTACGGGTCATAATTGTGTAGTCAAAAAAAAAAAAAACAAACTAAATCCCATAATTGTCTACGAAAATTGGTCATAAGTGTTTCCGCACAAGGGCCTCAAAAAAAAAGCAGCCATAAAAAATCACTGCCACAAAAAAAAAGTTGAAGCGTCAGTCAGCATGTGGCCATGCGAGCAGTATCATAATGGACGAAAAAGGATTAAATACGCAAATGGCATGCGGCAGCGTCATTATTATAAAAAAACGTCGCCACTAAAAAAGCAAGCATTTTTTTTTGTGGATGTACCACCGCACGCGAGCCACAAATAAAGGCCGCTTCAAAAAGAAGCTTGAAGTGCCTTTTTTGTGGCCTGTGTGCGGTGGACAGTAATTGGTAAATTCAAAATTAAAAAAATATTTCAAATCAACTGCTACTTTTTCTATTTTGATCACCATTCATATCAATAACCTGTACAATATTTCCATAAATTGAGTGCATTTTAGGATATATACTAACGCTAATAACTTTACTGTTTATGAATATTATTTATTGAAACTTTACTGAAATAATAACAAGACCTTTTCTAAGGAGCCCTTTAAGTATTTGTACTAATTAAAAATTAGTGGTGTATATAATAATATTATACATATATACACACACTCAAACTTGGTACGGTGGACCAAACATACACTGAGTCACGCTCGACCTTGGTTTGGACAGACCAAATCCGCCGTACTAAGTACGAGTGTGTGATATCACAATTTTATTATTTAAATATACAAAATGTGCTAGCTTGTAAAACGATTTTAACTGATATTGACTTTTTTGCGTTGGTAAATCGTGGCTACGGTAGTTGATATTGTAACCAATTTTTTTGCTTTTAATGTCACCCTTTAGTCTACGGAATAGAAATCAAACTTGTTTAAATAGACAGTAAAAAAGGTTTGTTTAAATGATTATTCCTATTTCAAATGGTGTTTAGTAGTAATTACCAACGTATCCAATCAATGACAGCAGTTACAACGCTTATGAAAATTGAAGGGTGGTAGAGTCGCGCTGACCGTCGGCGCTGACGCCCGCAAACAAATGAACTTCTAGGAAGCGATTTAGAATAAAATGTTAACTATCAGCGCATGCATTGGTCAGCGCTGACGGGTCAGTGGCTGTACGCGTCGCGCGCCGTGTAGCTTTCGGCGCTGACCAACGCACACGCGCCTCTGTCTTCAGTGGGCGTTCTAGTGTTGAGCCGAGCGGACACCGTCAGCGTGAGCAGTCAGTCAGAACAAAGCAGCAATTATTTCTGCGTTTGTACTCCACAGTGATCAGCACGATACTGAAAGGTCTAGCGCTGAACCTTAGCGCTGACAACCTACGCGCTGAGCTGTCAGCGTGACTCTAAAACCAGCCAAACATTAATGTCGCGGCAAGTTTTGTCCAAAGATTTTGTCCCAGATACTGGGCTGAAGATATTTAGATTGATTTTAGAATAAGGTTTTTATTACTTGCCAGTAATTAGGTTCGAATTAGTTTTCTAGATCTCACAATAAGTTAGAAACCTTTTCAGCCGTGTGACATATTATGACTAAAATATAATGTAAATAAACAATTAGATAAATAAGATGTATAAATTCATCACTACTTATTGTATTTATGTTTTATGTCACCCGTATATTTTTTCATCTTTATGTAGCCGTAACATTGTAAATACCATAACATAATCTATCTCGCAATATTGTAAACTGTTGAAAGATTGTGAACCGTAACATACTGTTTAAATTTAATTTTTTTTTTTTGGTGGAAAAATCATCCAATGACATGCCCCGCTCTTAGACGAAGCGGGAGATAGTGTCAGATTTATACTGACTAAAAACCCACCCCGTTCCTACGTGCCTTCATACCGGGGCTGACCTCTCGAAACTAACCCTGGCCCCAGTAGGCTTCGACTCAGCTGGAGCTGTTGATGACAACTCCTTGAGGCGCGCGGTAACAGTGCGCGCTGTCGACGTCTTGGGCTCGATCCTGACAGTTACCGGACGGTCGGACAGCGAGCTACCCATTGCTCGCCGTCCGCAAGCCTGAATTTAACATATTAGTTTTCAAAAGACTATATTTATAGTATCCATAAAAAGTGTTTTGGTAAAGTATTCGATTTACAATTGATTTAAATTATAATCTAAAGAAATGAAAGTGCTAACGGTATTTACAATTTTACGATGATGTGTATATAAAAAAGAATATTTATTTAAGGGCAAGTCACCTATCGAGTTACTTAAGTGTGTGTCAACTTTTCTAGACGTCTATTTAAAAGAAATTGTATTTACTTAAAAGAAACACACTAAGTGCGGTTTCAAGTCAAAGAAAAAATATAGAAAATATTTATTTTTAAATAGAGAAAATGCTTTTTTAAATAGTTAAGGTTGTGATGAAGGCAAATCGTTTAGATGGTTGTGAAAAGGTTTTCTTTTTTTATTTTATTTTATTAATAGATTTTAGGTTACGTAGTTATATCGAAAACCAAAGAGAAATGTATTATTTAGAATATTAAAAATAAGCAGAAAACGCTTAAATGCTTAGTTTAATGTAAGTGGTTTAAAACCAATAAGTAATGTTAGTAGGATGTCAATGTATGTTTTGTGTGCCCACTAAAGCCGGGTACATACTGTATAGCAGTATGCAAGGTAACATGGAAAGAGCATTTCATAAGTGTGGACGCAACGCGTGCACGAACCGAGCATGTACCATCGCGGTCATTTCAACCTGGTTACTTTAAAAAAAAACTTAGCTTGAATCATGCGGCGCGACGCCAAACCAAAACCCTTTGAAGTTTTCGTTTCGAGTGCAAGCAAAAATGAACTTAGTAGTGGTCAGGCGGAAGTGTATTTGATGGTACCTACTCACATAGTTAAAACGCTCTTATCACGCGCGTAGTATGCACGGTTAGCGCGCGCAAGGTGTTCACACTATGGGAATTTCGTTACATTGTATAATACGAGTACATTGTGACTAATTGTGACAATGTGGACGGTATACTTGTGTGTTACATTGCATGTACGTTACAACAGTCTGTGCCCAGCTTAAGATTATTCATATACTGCAAAATCAATGTCACTTAGGCCACAAAATAGATAGGTACAGAAGACAATCTCATGTATGTACTTCACTTTTTATACCTACGCTCGGTGGACGCACACTAATGAGTGTTTGAGCCGGAACTGTTCGACGAGCGGGCCGAGGCGCTCCGGAATATCGTGTCTGTGAGCGGTGTCTATGTTGCGTTGTTGTAGATTGACTTCTGTACCTATATATTTTGTGCTTAGACTGTGTGTATTTTTTTAAACGTTATTCTATACAAGGAATTATTCCTGTATTGAGGATGTGTTCACAAACATGTAGACTCATATACACAAGGATATCTTTCTATTTAAACGCAGAGTGAAGTAGAGAAGAGTAGTACATGGCAAGTGTTTATTGATTTAATTATTTGATATATATAAAACTAGCAACCCGCCCCGGCTTCGCACGGGTTCATTTTTAGAAATAAATACACAAACTTAACAAATTACCACACCCGAACACACACACCACACACCTACCACATTGTTGTCTTTTTAACCCAAAGGTTGACTGATAGAGAATGCCTTGTTGCATTAAGTCCGCCTATGTACCACTATTGTACATAAAGTTTATAAAAATATACTTAAACCCTTCCTCGAGAATCGCACTATCGAGTGATGAAAACCGCTTGAAAATCGGTGCAGTAATTTTTGAGTTTATCGCGAACAGATAGACAGACGCGGCGGGAGAATTTGTTTTATAATATGTATTGATACTGGATATTACGCATTAGGCACGCATTAAACAAACAACGGTCAAGTGCGAGTCGGACAAACACACGAAGGGTTCCGTCCGCAAAAACGGCAAAAAGTCAGGTTTGTTGTATGGGAGCCCCACTTAAATATTTATTACATTCTGTTTTTATAGCGGCAACAGAACTATCACGGTTCATGAGATATAGGCCGTGGATATAGGTAACAGACGGATAGTCAGACGTAAGCGTAAAGAACTAAAAAACATACACACTAACAAACTTTTGCCTTTCTAATCACGTTTAAAACTTCTTCAAGTTCATTATATCAAGGAGTTGACAGCAGCAGGAGAGGCACAGCTGGGTCGAAGCCTACTGAGGCCAGGGAAAGGAAAGGATATCCGAAAGGAAGCTCGAGCCCCGGTATGAAGAGGCTAGAAGGAACGGGGTGGATTTTTAGTCAGTAATAGTCTCTCCCGCTCCACTCAAGAGGGGGGGTTGTCATAAGATAATTGTAACCATCCGAAAAAAAAAGTTCATTATAAAATTCCTGCAGGTTCTTACCAAATGGTACTTTGTATTTTTTTTTTAACAACACTGGAATTTCTTACTTCAATTTTCATAAAAGCAAAATTATATGAAACAAATTTTCTATCAAGTTTATAAGTATTTACTGAAACTTTCCACTCACGAGATTATGCTTCCTCATTCATTTTTCCGTGGTATTTCATGGCGGTATGACGTAATCACTTTCATATTCCGAGTGGCATTTTTTACCCTTCGAGGTATCTCAATAAAGTAGAGTAGTGAGGGGAAAAACGGGACACAATGCTGTAAGATTATTTTTATCACGGATTAATCCCGGGACTTTTGTAAAATTATGATAAAAAAAAAATCCAGTCAAGTGCGTGTTGGAATCGCGCATGGCAAAAAAACAATCTGTTTGTTGTATGAGAGCCCAATGAAATATTTATTTTATTCTGTTTTCAGTATTTTTTCTTATAGTGACAACAAAAATACCTATATCATTAGTGAAAATTTCAAGAGCAGTGGTGGCCGAGTGGTAACAACCCCTAGTTACGAGTTGTAGGTCGCGGGTTCAAACCCTGCCAGGCGCATGCATCATCAACAGCCTTTTTTTTAATGTTACCACTATTGGGACTCAGGCCTCCTCTCTAGAAGGCGCATTACTTTGTGTAATTTATTTCATCACCACTGCTCTCAAAACGGTGCAGGAACACATCGTGAGGAAACTGGCATGTCCTAGAACCAAAAATTCCAAGACATGTGACATTCACTAAATCACACTGGGCTCGCGTGGTGGATTACGGCTCATTCCCTCTCCTAGAGAGAAGGCCTGAGTCTCAGCAGTGGGAACATTAAAAAGGATCATTGATGATGATGATGATGAAAGTTTCAACTGTCTAGCGATAGTAACAGGGTCCCGTTTTTACTGTTTAGGCAAGAAACCCTAAAAAAGAAGAATTAGATCAGTACAAACGAGATATTTGACGCAGTTGTCCGATCCATTAAATTTTTAGTTATTAAGTGTACGGGGGCACACAGGCCTCAAAAAAACGCCACTTCAAGCTTCTTTTTGAGGCAGCCAAAAACGATTGAAGCCGCTTCAAGCTTCTCCGGCCACAAGTGGTCGCGCGCTTCAGCTGTTTTTTGCGGCGGCTTCTAGAGTTTTTTTTGTGGCAGCGATTTTTTGAAGCCCGTGTGCGAGGACAGTAAGATAAACTTTTCATACCTTTCTTAATCAATCTCTTTTCTAAGGTACAAAAGTCACAAAAGACTCACTTTTACTATTCTACTAAAAGACAAAACCTTTCTTTGTTCCCAAAATAAACGACGGATAGATGTTCGACAGACACTAGAATACAAATTGGCTAGCTATCAGACTTCAGAACCTGTTCACTGAATATTTAATAGGACCAGATCAATGCAATACCTGGAATCAATCAGGGTGGTCAATGAAAAAATCCTTACTAATATTATAAAAGCGAAAGTGAGTTTGTTTGTTACGTCTTCACGCCTAAATGGCAAGACCGATTTTGATGAAACTTGGTACACGGATAGACCATGTCCTGGAATAGGACATAGGATAGTTTTTATCCCGGAAGCATCCCTTGGAATACTTTTCTGCTATCACGCGGGCGAAGCCGCTGGGAGCAGCTAGTACATACATAAACTTACGTTTTTCGCCTTTTACTGCAAATATTTATAAGCACGGTTAGTTGATTAAAATCGTTACTAATCTAAATCGAAACAGTAGTACCTATTGTATGCATACTTAATCATAGCGTTTTTAAACCTGGCCACCTCGTCTAGCACCCCTAGGGTTAAGCGAGGTGGCCGCACGTGCGAGGGAACAGCCGTCACACCCCGACATCACCCCAGGATACTGACCCCAATTTCCAGCCACCGTAGGCATGGGATTGCTGTGGCCGGCCGTCCGGTAACGGTCTATACCGAAACCTAGGCCAAGCAAAGTCGAAATTTACTGTTGTCCATTTAGTTAGTAAAAGTCGCGTGTCAAACTTTTACTCCCGTTCCCGCTTTTTGAATGGCAATGACGTTACCTATCACGGCACTGGTCACGATTTCTTCGCATGCATGCGTCGGTAAATGTCATTACATTAATATAAACTAAAAATGTCTGTCTAAAGGCGTTATTCTGATTTTTTATTGACGGGTAACTTGTTAAATAATTATGACTTTAACCTTTCGACGTTAATTCGATTTATAAATTGCCTTTTAGTCAAAATCTAGAATACGAATCTATCCAAATGAAAAAAAAACAGTCCCGGGAAAAACGGGAGACTTGCCAACACTAGTCAAGATGGACTATGTCACGAAATACCTTTACGAAATATTTAGTAGGTGGCATTATTGGAGCGACCTTTTGTCTTCGTTGCGTTATGTATTATGTCATGATCAGAAGTAGTTGATATTGGTAATAATAATGTAGGTATTTCGAGAAAATAGGTCAGCGATTGGACTCACGAATTGGATTTCGAATTGGTTTTTTTTCTGTTTCCAATATGGAATGTTACTACTATAAGAGCTTTTTTGCATGGGAGGTCTTTAAATGAGTTCTCTCACTCTGGATGAAGTGGAAGATAGTATCAGATTTTTACTGACTAACCCACAGAATATGGTTACAGTTTTTTTTTGCGCTTGTGTAATTACAGGCGACGCATTTCTGTCATCACATATGACTTATAGATCTGATTGCCACAGAATAATTTCCAAACAGTCTTGACCAATCAGAGCACAGTATCCCATTCCCCCGTGCGAACGGCGAGCAATGAGTAGCCCGCTGTCCGACCGTCCGGTAACTGGCCGGACCGAGCCCAAGTCGTCTACGGCACGCACTGTTCCGCGCGCCTCAAGAAGTTGTCAGCAACAGAAGGCGCCCAGCAGACCAACAGGCAACCTTTTACCTGGTCTTTGCCTAGGTATCCTGTATTCGTTCAACAGCTCAGCACCGTATATTTGCACAATACTTAAACAGTTTAATGTTGACTTTGACGAACGAAGTAGTTATCACAGTCCGTATTTACTACTGGCACAATTCCAAAGCTTTCCAGATAACCTCACTTAGAAAATAGACCTGTCTTTCGCCTTTTTCTTTTTCGATTCCCGACAGAAAACGGATTAAACTTCTGTGCCTGTAGTTATTCAATCTAGTAGGAATCTAAAAACTTTTAGTAGAGTCTAACCGTCGCATTATCCAGAGATTTGAGATGTGGTTTTACAAATCGTTGGGAAACTGAAAACTGCTCATTTTTAACCAAAGCTAAGCGGATAAATATTTAGTTTTTTTTTCCCAAATGGTGGATTTGCCACACACGTAACACACACGATAGCCACAAACGCTGCCACGAGACGCTAGAAGCGGCCACCAGTACCCCTAGCCAAGTTTCTAATCTGCAATAGTTAACGCTAGTAGAAAGCTTCAAATGTACGGGAATGACGTCATCTCGACGCACAGTCACGTGGTCAGAACAAAAGAATTGGCGGCAAGGTCGCCTCGAATCGTTCGACGCAAGCGAAACTGTTGTAAAGTTACAAAAAAAAAAAACCGGCTGTCACGTGCTTCAACTTTCAGCCCCCCTAGCAAAGCGGCTAGGGGGGCTGAAGGGGGGGGGGGGGGGTAGGGGGGCATTGATGGACTCTGATGGAAAAGGTCTAGGTGCAGGGTTGGCGTGTGACGACGTTTTGTTTCGGCGTTTAGTGGCCAGCTTAGACCACAAGAAGCGAGCAACACCGATTTGTAGCGCTTCCCCCGTTAGTAAAAAAGATGCGTCATCTAACATTTTTTCCAGAGTTGAGTTACATGTATATACATTGCCGGAATCAGGACATAATGGCGCATCTGCCTGTGTTTTTTATATTTTGCTATATTTCTCCAGTGCGGTTTTAACACAAGGAAAAAAGGCCCGATTTCCCGTTTCATTCATTAAAACATTTTTTTATCCGTTTTCGTTTTTGTTAGATACGTCTTTTTAACTATCAGGGGCAGAGCGTGTGGTGACTACCGGCGTCAACCGTGTGCGGCGAACCCATATAAAATGTATGAGTCCTATATGAAATATGCCGGTGGCGTTGTTTTGTGGTTGTGGCCAGTGGTCCATGTACAGCGACCTTCAAAGTCTATCAGTGTCAATGAAATGCCATTCCACAAACGATTATATGGGTAGCTCAGTCACTTTCACTACCAATTCCATTTGCAAGAAAGGGTGGATACAGGAGTTCCAAAAAAAAAGTTTTATCGCGATATAAAATACAGCGTACCCATAAATTTAAACAAAAATATTCTTTAAACCGTCTGTTGTTCTGCAATTTAATTTACCGTCTAAAGAAGGTATTAGTTTTATTAACGTTATTTTTTCATAGCAAGCTTTTATAGCTCGGTATACCTATCTAATTAATACTAGTCAAGACGAATCATACGAACTCGATGAAGGTGTGTCGTTTAACTACCAAGTTCCTATAGCCACCTTCCAGTTCCATCATCAGATCAGCTCCTTATCATAATAATTTTGTATTGTCATCTGATTTACACACGCATGCAAAATTTCAGCTAAATCGGTAACCGGGAAGTGGGTCAAATTACAGACAAACATCGGGACAGGTGAAACTAAATAAAAGCTTGTAATAAGAATTGATCGCGATATAAAAAACAGCGTAACCATTAATTTAAACAAAAATATACTGAATACCGTCTAAATTATTCTGCGATTCAATTTACCGTCTAAAGAAGGTATTATGATTTTAATTACGTCGCCATTTTAATCAGCTGTGCCACGGTAGCGTTAAAATTAATAGTCTGGGTGAGTGCTATAATGAAAATTCCCTGCGAGACACTCGAATGCACTTTGTTGACTATATTCCTATAGACACCTATGTATTATTATCTACTAGCTTTTGCCTGCGGCTTCGCTCGCGTTAAAATCGGGGTAATACGGTTTCCAAGTGGGGGGTTAGAAAGAGACAAAAAGTAGCCTATGTCACTCTCCGTCTCTTCAGCTATCTCCACTTAAAAAATCACGTCAATTCGTTATTCCGTTTTGCCGTGAAAAATGGTCAAACAGACACACACACTTCCCATTCATAATATTAGTATAGATTATAGGGTCACGATTATAGCCCCGTTCATGTTTATTTATAAACGTGTATTTTTGAACGATAGTTAAATGGTGTAGTGGAATCTGTGCCATCATCATCATTTCAGCCGGCAGCCGTCCACTGTTGGACATAGGCCTCCCCCAAGCGACGCCACAATGATCGATCCTGTGCGTCTCGCATCCATCGGATTCCCGCCACCTTCACCAGGTCATCGGTCCACCTTGTAGGAGGCCTTCCGACGCTGCGTCTTCCAGTACGAGTTCGCCACTCCAGAACCTGTGCATTTCGTGGTTATTACAAGCTTTTATTTAGTTTCACCTGTCCCGATGTTTGTCTGTAATCAAATCTTGCAATTTTGACCCACTTCCCGGTTATCGATTGAGCCATTTTGCATGCATGTGTAAATTTTGATTACAATGCAGAATTATTATGTCCATGTCATAATAATTCTGCTGATCTGATGATGGAACCGGAAGATGGTTTTAGTAACTTCGTAGTTAAACGACACAACCCGATTGAGTTTAGGCTCGTATGATTCGTCTTGAAGACTTTTAATTATATAGGTATACCGAGCTATAAAAGCTTGCTATGAAAAAAATATTTTCATTAAAAGCTCATTTTTAGTAACACCGCAAGGAAGACAATGGGCGTATTAGAGTTCGTGTAGCACAGAACGTACCTACTCATATAAACCAAATGTTGATAATGAAATTCTCCAAAAATATTAATATGTATTTATTTTTCTGCGCAAGTTCCATTTAAAGATAAATAGAGAGAGGAATGTCGAAATACGTTCAGAAAGTTATTTATAGACTAAACATTTTCAAGAGTCCAAAAACCTTTAACCTTACCATAAATTTTGTTCATTTGTCACACAAAGCTTCACCTGCGTGAACATAGAAAAAGATCTTAACCCTTCAGATACCGTCAATTAGAGACACAATAGTAAGACAATAGATGCGCGGCCACCGGTGGTCGCTTGGGGATTCATGAATTAACCCTTCAGATACCGTCAATTAGAGACACAATAGTAAGACAATAGATGCGCGGCCACCAGTGGTCGCTTGGGGATTCATGAATTAAACGTTAGAGGGTCCAAATCTTACGGGAGTTTCTAACCGCCATAATTATACAAGGTGTAACGTTAAATGCGTAAAACCTGAAATTAGTTTGTTCAGAATAACGAGCAGAAACATTTTAACTACTTTTTAATATAGGTTACATTTAAAAAAAAATCTTCATTAAAAACTTCGACCTGTCTATTTATGAAAGGATCAAGCCATCACGGGCGCAAACCCGCTGAAATAGGTAAACAAACACAAATAGTTGTAATCCAATCAAATTTTCTCATACACGGGATAATAAAAGTTCTTATTTCAATGCAGATACGAATTTTAAACCAACTAAAACTGCTTATAAAATCTTTTTTTTTCTCAATCTTTTTTTTTTTTGTCAATCGAATTAAATCATTAGGGGCGTCTGAGGTTTTGCGCATTTAACGTTACATGTTGTAATTTTCAACCGTACCACAGGAACTAAAATAAAACACAGTGCCACATTAACGTGTTTATAAATTAAGTATGTTGAAGGTAAAATGTTAAAGATAATGACTGGCCTGTTGGTCTAGTGGTTAGTGGCCCCGACTGCTATGCCGGAGGTGGAGGGTTCGATTCCCACCTAGGAAATGTTTGTGTGATGAGCCCAATCATTTGTTCTGTGTCTGGGTGTATTTTATCTATAACTAGCTTTTGCCCGCGCGGCTTCGCTCCCGCTCTTCCCTACTCCACCCAATTCTACCCTACTCTACCCTACTCTACCCTAATCTACCCTAATCTACCCTACTCTACCCTACTCTACCCTACTCTACCCTACTCTACCCTACTCTACCCTACTCTACCCTACTCTACCCTACTCTACCCTACTCTACCCTACTCTACCCTACTCTACCCTACTCTACCCTACTCTACCCTACTCTACCCTACTCTACCCTACTCTACCCTACTCTACCCTACTCTACCCTACTCTACCCTACTCTACCCTACTCTACCCTACTCTACCCTACTCTACCCTACTCTACCCTACTCTACCCTACTCTACCCTACTCTACCCTACTCTACCCTACTCTACCCTACTCTACCCTACTCTACCCTACTCTACCCTACTCTACCCTACTCTACCCTACTCTACCCTACTCTACCCTACTCTACCCTACTCTACCCTACTCTACCCTACTCTACCCTACTCTACCCTACTCTACCCTACTCTACCCTACTCTACCCTACTCTACCCTACTCTACCCTACTCTACCCTACTCTACCCTACTCTACCCTACTCTACCCTACTCTACCCTACTCTACCCTACTCTACCCTACTCTACCCTACTCTACCCTACTCTACCCTACTCTACCCTACTCTACCCTACTCTACCCTACTCTACCCTACTCTACCCTACTCTACCCTACTCTACCCTACTCTACCCTACTCTACCCTACTACTCTACCCCACTCTACCCTACCCTACCCTACCCTACTGTAGGGTAGGGCCCTACCCTAATTTTTATTTTTTTTCCATAAGAACCTTTTCCTCACAATAACAATCACAACAAAAAAAAAAAAACAGCCAAATCGGTCAAGCCGTTTTCATGCTATGTCGTGACAATGGAAAACGGGTTTCATTTTTATGTATATAGACTAGCTGCTCCCAGCGGCTTCGCCAACGTGATAACAGAAAGTTATCCCAAGGGAACATACTTCCAGGATAAAAAGTATCCTATGTCCTATTCCAGAACATGGTCTATCCGTGTACCAAGTTTCATCAAAATCAGTTTTGCTATTTAGGCTTGAAGACGTAACAAACAAATAAACAAACTCACATTCGCTTTTACAATATTAGTAAGGATATGTATTTAGAAATTTATAAGTATGTTTACCAGTTGTCTAGTACTCATAACACAAGCTCTGCTTAGCTTGGGACTAGATGGCATTGTGCATATTTGTGGAATAATAATAATGAAGAAAAAAACTAAAATGCAGGAAAATTATTTTAGAAATATGATAACATTCTTTCTCAAACACTTTTCGGGACACAATCGAATTTATTGAGTTGCATTTTAGAAGTGCAAACGAAATATTCAATGTTTCCTTATTTGAATTTCTCGTGTCGATTCCGACTGGCATCCAACACGATTCCGGCACGGCTGCAGACCGCAAGAGTGCTTCCACGGTATTGTATTTTTGCATGCCGTTTTGTAAAGTAAATATATAGAAAATAATCTTCTGTTCGATTTCTGAAGTAGTTTCTTTTGTTACGCGTGTTTGATGTAAGAATGTGAGGATAGAATTGACTTTGTTTCGTTTTTGAGCTGGGAATTTATTAATTACTGACCCCGCACACGGACCTCAAAAAAACGCTAGAAGCGGCCACAACAAAAAATCTAGAAGCTGCCGCAAAAAACAGCTAAAGCGCGCGACTGCTTGTGGCCGGAGACGCTTGAAGCGGCTTCAAGCGTTTTTTTTTGTGGTGGCACCGCCGCACACGAGCCAAAAAAAGGCCGCCTCAAAAAGACGCTTGAAACGGCGTTTTTTCGATGATTTCTCACCTTAAAAAAAACTTTGTTACGGTTAGACATAGATTTAAAAAGAAAAAGTTAATCACATCGCGTCATGATATTCTTTGGTGTTATTTTATTTATTATAATTATTAATCTAATTCTCCAGTCAGTAGGTATTTACTCAAACCTGAACAAACAGATTAAAAACTCAACTCTATAACAGAGCTTCAAAGCTTTAACTCCTTTCCCACAAAAAGAGGCCTCGGAAAGAAAAGAACAGTCATAAAAACAACCCCTTTTAAGCTACAAATTGAAATAAAATCCCTTTCTAAGATTAGAAGGGTTTTTCGTTAACCCTTTGACGGTCACAGCCCTGTTTATTTAGGTAAAGTACTTCCAATTGTCCGGGAGTAATCGCTAGCAATCAAGACGCCGCTTTGTGGTTGGCGGATTGGAGAAATCTCCAATTTAAAATTTCCGACTTAGTTGGCTGGACTAAAGAACAATGGCTAAATAATGATGGTTTACGCATCTAGAAAAGTCTTCACTATGAATGAGGACTGAAAAAATATTTTTGTTTTTTTCAATTATGTTCAAGTACTAAGAAAATCCATATTGTACACGAATAATTATTTACATTAAGAAAATACTTGAAAAACTATCATCATCATTTTAAAAGACCACTGTTGGATATAGGCCTCCCCCAAGCGTCGCCATAATGAACAGTCCTGTGCGTCTCGCATCCATCGGATTTCCGCAACCCTTACCAGGTCATCGGCCCAACTTGTAAGAGGCTTTCCAACGCTATGTCTTCCGGTACGTGGTCGCTATTCCAGAACCTTTTGGCCCTAACCTCAACAAACTATAATTATACTAAAATAAAAACCCCTACGCTTATTACAACTAACTAAAATCAAACTATAAAAAATGGTGTCAAAAAACTCTTTCACATCGCTGTCGACCAATGAAAATAAAAAAAAAAAAAAAAACGGAAAAACGGTAATGTGTCCAAAAGACTGGCGGCACCGCCACGCTGTATGGCAATGCTTGCGAGTATCTTCTGTACGAGGTAAAAGCCAGCCCTTGGGTCACGCGAAGTGTCAACAAGACATTTTGACAGATTGCGGGCACTAGGACCCCACGAGAAACCAAGAGTTTCAATCCTAAACGGTTCGAAAATATAACTTCCAACAAGGTTATTATATTTCTGCCGCTTGTGGATCTCTGTAGCCTCAGCGGCAACACCAGTAGAACACGACGACCTATTCACCTATGCTTAATAGCTTTTGCCAACGACTTCACCCACATACATAAAATATAGCCTATGTCATTTAGGAATAATGCAGTTTTCTATCAGAGATTACCTCCTACAAACAAAAAAAAACAAACTTTACAATATTAGTTTATGTATTATAAATTGAAAATCCTTTCCTTTTGAAATAGGATGAAAGTTCTGCTTTTGTAATGTCAAACTCAGGCTAAAAATGTTGAACTGTCGCTACGCCGTAGCCTCGTAGCTGACGGCTACGCGAGCAGAGAGCTACGCGAGCTGTCGTAGCAGATAAGCGAGCCGCTACGAGCCAAACCTGACGTGTACTTTGTTTTGCTGTTTTATTAAAAAAAAAAAGCGATATCTACATTTTATGCTTCAAAAGAATATAAAAGTATTTATGAAATGTATTCGTATTAATGACGACGTTTCTTTTATTCTGTAAAAACATTTGATGACTTTAACCCTATATCACTCATGACCTATTTGAAGTTCTACCAGCAATCATCATCATCAAAGACGTCCACTGCTGGACATATGCCTCCCTCAAGTGCCACCACAATGAACGGTCTTGTGCGTCTCGCATCCATCGCTTTCCCGCAACCCTTACCAGGTCATCGGCCCACCTTGTAGGAGGCCTTCAAACGCTACGTCTTCCGGTACGTAGTCGCCATTCCAGAACCTTTCAGCCCATCGGCCATCTGTTCTGCGAGCAATGTGCCCTGCTTGTTGCCACTTAAGTTTAGTGATTCTTTGTGCTATGTCAGCAACCTTAGTTCCTCTGCAGATATCCTCATTCCTGACTCAATCACGCAAAGAAACTCCGAGCATAGCCCTTTCCATTGCCCTTTGGGTGACTTCCTGCATAATGCCCTTTTATTTGTAGGTGGAAAAATTATCCAATGTCATCGCCGCGCTCTTGGGTGGAGCGGGAGATTGTGTCAGACTTTTACTGCCTAAATACCCACTCCTGTTTCTTCGTTGCCTTTCGTACAGGGGCCGAATCTTCTTTCAGAAGGATACCCTTGACCCTAGTAGGCTTGGACCTAGCTGGGCCCCTACGGCTTGCTGACAATTACTTGAGGCGGGCGTAGAACAATATGCGTGAGCAATATACCCTGTCCACAGCCACTTAAGTTTGGCGATTCTATTGACTATGTTCATAACTTATGACTATACCATACATAAAAAAAATACCAGACAATAAATCAAACTCTTGATTTCTAATAAAATAGTGAGCAATTATATCATTATTTCCACACAATAATAACTCAACCATTTCATTTTCTGGCTTGCTATAATAAGGCACCAGATTGCCGAAATTGCCAGTAAATTACACCTAGTGCGACCTAACCTGTTATTATGGACTTCATGGCGGCGGATTTACCACGCAAATAACTCAAGACGAATATTTTTTTTATTTTTTTTTGTGTGACGCTTTTATTACTTGAAGGAGAGTTTGAGACATCGTGGCCAACAATAGAGCCGTACAGGTTGCTAAATATTGGTCAGAAAAAGTATAGTTTGAGAGCATCGACACGGAAAGAAGAAGAAGAAGAAGAAGATTACTTGAAGGGCAACACGCGAAAATATAAAAGAGATTTAGTTCTTGCACACATATACCTTTAGACTAGAATTGGTTGTATATACACAATTATTAATAATCAAGCAGGGGGGCATAGTCTTTACATAGTTCCAAGTTAGAAAGAAGAAGAAAAGAAAGAAAAACATTTTATTCACGCGAAATAAGACGCATACTTAAAGCTAAATAACAAACACAACACAACATCAGTCGATAGGGAAGATATGCGTCTCATCCGCGCAAAAGTTATTTTACCTTTGTTTTGCAAATGTCTCAAAAGTATTTCACCAACCGGAGGTCTTCCTTGGGACATAGCGCGTACAGAGTTAATCGTCGGTTGGTATAATGTTTCATTAAATTGGTCTAAAGGGCCTCTGTGAGTTGGCTTCGGCCCTTCGTATGCCTCATACTCGAGACACATAAAATAAACTTAGGAACGCCGTACCTAGTTGAGAAAAAACTGAAAACAAAGATTTGATTTTTAACAGCATTTCGAACAGAGACGAGTAGCACGTTTTTTCTTAATTTCTGATTGAATTCTTTCTATATTCTTGATTAGACTAAGTCAGAATTAAAACCAAATTTTAGACAAAAGGACACCAAGTGCATGTCTTCTAACGTAACCCTACTTCTTCGATGTCGATCTTTAGGTATTTTTTTAATTGGTATAAACTAGTGCATGTTGTAGGTCGCGTGCTCAAACCTTACCAGGCGCATCATCATCATCATCATCATCATCAGCTAATGCTGGGAGCATTAGCTGCTAGGACTCAGGTCTCCTCTTTAGGAGAGGGAATGGGCCGTAATTCACCACGCGATTACTTTGTATAATTTATTTCATTACCACTGCACTCAAAACGGTGAAGGAAAACATCGCGAGGAAACCGGCATGTCCTCGAACCAAAAATTCGAAGTTATGTGACATTCACCAACATTCACTGGGCCCGAGTAGTGGATTACGGCCCATTCCTTCTCGTAGAGAGGAGGCCTGAGTCTCAGCAGTGGGAACATTAAAAAGGCAAATGATGATGATGAGTGGTTGACTGCGATCCCATCTGATGGTAGGCAGTGATACAATCGTTGATGCTGAGGCGCACTAGTTTATTAAGAGCTTATTCACTCTAGCCTTAAAGACACCCAAATCAACATCATACAAGATGTATGTTTCTGAACGCCGCTGTGCCCATATTTAAAATCTGTCAAGTGTAATTTTTCCATATCCTAAACATAAAACTTTAAAACTCATACTCCGTAGAAAGTTCGAAGTTCAAGAAAGTACAACAAATATAGACAATATTAAAACCAAAATAAATTTTTATTTTAGTTTTTATTTTAATAATACACATTGTATTGTTAAAATCGAGCAATTATAAAAAAAAGTATAATAAATGTATCTATTTACAAAAAATTAATAAATGTATAAAGAAATAAATGTTATTTAAATGTTTTATTGCTCTTATAATATGATTGTAATTTAAAGGGTGGTTTTATGAATTTTACATAATATGATACATAATATTTTGTGTCCTTGTATACTAGATACAATTTGTATTGTTTTTGATTTTATTGCCTTTTTTGGAATGTGAGCGTGGCGTCTCTCCAACCACTGCTCAAAGAGCTTACCATCGTGATTGCTGCGTGACTAAATTTTTATTGCTTTATATATATTTAAAATATCAGATATCATAGAATCATAATTGTCAATAAATATCATTTAATTTGTATTTTTTAATAAGATTATCAAAATCACCCTTTCTAAATACAAAAATATAAATCGTGAATTTAATAAAGAAAAAAATGTAACATATCTTTAAAGCGGCAATAATGTGCCAAAATAAATTATTATTATTAAGTAATAATTATTAGATCAATGGATTCACGTTCCTTGTACATAGTACCTTGAATGATTATTGTAACTGTCATAATATAGACCCCTATTTTGTGATCTATCTATGTAAATTGCATCCAAATATGTAGTGTATTATGTAAAATAATAGATAAATTTGATGTTAAGTAAATATTGAGATGGCCGTGCTTACGATGGTATTAAAAATAAAAAAAAGTTTTCCATGAAAAAAAAAAATATTATTTGACGCAATTAATAACAAAAAAAAATAATAATAATAAATCAAGATTAATTAGTAAATGTTTTTATTTAAAGAACGCCTAAAATTTTATTAGATTTATTTTGTATATTTTATATTAAAAACGATTTTTCAAATAAAAAACATCGATAAAAAATCATCGTACACGGAACATCTCTAAAATGTAAATAAATACTATTGTTGTATTATTTTACATTTCACGTCATGGGTATTAAATGTAACTAGTACAGTAGTTAGCAATACATTAAGTTTGTAAATAATAATAAATGTAAGGATTGTATTAGCAAAATAAATTCATTACTATGCGTGGTTTTTTGTATTTATTTATCTCAGAACCCTGGCGTTTTGGACCTTTGGAAAATGTACTAATAGGCCGAATCTAACTGGCAGAGATATTTTATATACATTTCGTGGAACGTGGTAAGTAATAAATGGTAAATAATAAATGTAGAGCAGTAGTGGCCGAGTGATATAGCTCCGATTTACGAGTTGTAGGTCGCGGGTTCAAACCCAGCCAGGCGCATTACTTTGTGTAATTTATTTCATCACTACTGCTCTCAAAACGGTGAAAGAAAACATCATGAGGAAACCGGCATGTCTTAGAACCAAAAATTCGAAGACATGTGACATTCACCAACCCGCACTGCGTTCGCGTGGTGGATTGCGGCCCATTCCCTCTCCTAGAGAGGAGGCCTGAATCCCAGCAGTGGGAACATTAAAAAGACTGATAATGATGATAAATAAAGGTAAGGATTTTATTAGCAAAATAGCATAGCATAATCAGCCTTTCAAAGTTCGTTTCAAAAAGGGAGGGGGGGAGGGAGGGAGACCTATTAAATACTTTTTTACTAGCTTTTGCCCGCGGCTTCACTCCCATTAAATTCATGAATTTCCCCGTTTTATTAATTATAATATTAGGGAAGTGGGGGGTTAGAAAGAGACAAAAAGTAGCCTATGTCACACGTGTTACATGTTCTTTACTGTAGACTTTAAAAGAGACATTGACCCCTGAGTTTGTTTCGGTGTTTCTTCTCAGGGTAGTCAGCTAGGAAACACCGGCCTCATCTCGTTAAAACTGACTGAAAACAAAATTGACGTGTAAAAGTGTTTTTTGAAAACCTATTTACAAAATAAAGATCATTTATCATTTATTATTTACTCTCCATCCCTTCAACTATCTCCACTTAAAAAATCAATTCGTCGCTCCGTTTTACCGTGAAAGACGGAAAAACAGAGACACACACTTTCCCATTTATAATATTAGTATAGATTTTAGCTTTTACATACTTGTTACTTCATTACTGTCTTCTTCTTGCCCTTATTCCGTTTTATTTGGGGTCGGCGCAACACATTTTTTTCTTCCATTCTGTCCTGTCACTCGTCAAGCTATTATCAACTACTTTTTATTTCATATCAGTTCTCACACAATCCATCCATCTTTTCTTTGGCCTCCCTCTCCCCTTCCATCCATCCACATTTAAACTCATAACTTTTTTAGCAATATGCGTTTCATCTCTCCTTTTCACATGAGCATACCAAGACAAACGATTTCCTTTCAACTTTTCAGTCACTGGCGCCACTTTCGAACTTCCCAATATACTCATTTCTCACTTTATCCATTCTCGTCACACCACACATTCATCATCTCATTCATCTCATTCATCATCTCCACTACGTGCAATCGTTACTGTGTGCCAAATAAATATGTTTTCCCTCTATCAGAACCGCCACTAACGTTGAAAAGTGCACAGGTTGATACTTTTTCAGTATTGGATTCTCAAGAGAAGTAAAATGCAAAATGTAGCGTCTCCGAAGAAACTTAATAGCAGTAAAGTTTTACACTTTAACCCAATAAATGGCAAAATTTCCTTCAGCACAATGTCGTCGCGGGAATTCAGTCTACTTGTCCTAGGAATTTTAAAACAGAACGTCTTTTTAGTACTTTTTTTTATTGTTGAAAGGTTTACGCATGACCGCTATCTCACCTGATAGAAAGAGACAATGCGGTCGACGATGGAGCGCGCTTATCTAGGAGTAACCTATTCACTCTTGATTTAAAGATTCCCGGTTTGTAGATATTAGGAAACACAGACTCCGGCAGGGAATTCCACTCCTTATCTGTATGCACACACAAACTACGCGTCGTCGGTGACTCGAGCTTGGTTCGGATTGTTAATGGATGGCCAGACGGCAGGCTACCCGTTATTCGTCGTCCGCAGACCTACAGTAGCTCCATGGTGGATCATTCTACATGGGCCTTTGCGGACTTCATGCCAACCAGCCAACCTCTCTTTAGAGGAAGGGGCACTTTATTCAGGACGCCTATGAAGAAATTGTCAATGTTTGTATACGAATATTGATGACATGTCCTTTCGTTCAAGAAAGACGAGCTAGGAAATGGTCACCATATGCAAAGAAAAGAACAAATAGTTGATTAAAAAACACTTTGTACTCCACATTTACGTGAAAAGATGATTAGATACAACAAAACATCAAACTGGCCTGTTTTATTATGTTATTGGGAAACTACCAGAACCCATTATCGATATTGCCTGTCCATCGAAATGTGGGAGTCTCCAAATAGTATTTTGACAAAGTAATATATGGCGGCTTACAAATGGATCGACACGATACGCACGAGGTTTTATGTCTCAATCAAAAAGCAATTCGGGCCGTGTAACCTATAATGACCGTTACTTTCAAAATTATGATAAAGCCTTGGGCCGAGTTGCTGGTCTGTCGGTTTTCTATCCTTTACTTTTCGGGGAGTGTGCATTGGAATTGCACAATCTAATTCCGCCAAGTCCGTTCCATCATCGAATCACTTGATGTACGGCGTTGCGCCACCGGTACATGGTAAACATCCCACCTATACGCACAAAGCGTTTTGAGAACACATTTATTGTGCATTCAGCCAAGCAGTGGAATTCCCTGTCTGTGTTTCCTTATAGCTACAACTTAGGAGTGCCTTGATCACACGTATCGAGTAAACGGGCGCGACAGTTCTCTCGGCCGAGTACTCGGTACGTATAAACACAGCGCCGAGTGCTCGGTTTACAACTCGCTTACATCACTGCCTCGGCCGAGCAACATTTTATTGTCTAACCCGTTTACTCGGTACGTGTAATCAAGGCATTAAGGTCAAGAATGAATAGGTTACTTCTAAGCAACCGTGCTCCATTGTTGACCACATCATCGCTTACCATCAGGTGAGATAGTGGTTTTTTTTTTTTTGTCGACGGGGAAAATCATCTTTGACGAAACCCGCTCTTGGGTGGAGCGGGAGACAGTGTCAGACTCTTACTGACTAAAAACCCCGCGCCGTTCCTTCTAGCCTTCATACCGGGGCACGAGCTCCCTTTCGGACAACCCTGTCCCCCGTAGGCTTCGACCCAGCTGGGCCCCTCCTGCTGCTGACAACTCCTTGAGGCGCGCGGGAACAGTGCGCGCCGTCGACGTCTTGGACTCGGTCCATTACCGGACGATCGGACAGCGAGCTACCCATGGCTCGCCGTCCGCGAGCCCGCGTCTACGGTGGCCGGAAATCGGGGTGAGATAGTGGTCAAACGCAAGCCTTTCAATAAAAAAAGATAAAATTAACATCATCATTTCAGCCGAAAGACGTTGAACATAAGCCTCCCCCAGGCGTATTTGCCATAATCATCACACTTGGCAAGCGTGGGAAATGATCCACTGACTTCTCACGCTCTGGGTGGAGCGTGAGCAACGCGTGTCAGACTTTTACTGAGTAAAACGACAGCTGTGTCCTTCAGTTGCTCTTCGCATTCTGAAATTATGGATTACCTTTTCAGAAAATCCTCACGCCCCTAGCTTGCATCGGCCATGCTGGCCCCTACGGCTTGCTGATATATCTTTGAGGAGCGCGCGGATCACTATGCGCTGTCGACGACTTGGGCTCGACGACTTGTGGATTTTTAGAGGTTCAAAATGAATACAAACTCCCCTTAAACCCACCTAGGTTTAAGATAGTAGAAGACCGACTCTATCTTGCTCCTTTATTACAGTTTCACACTAAAAACCAGGTTAAATTAATTAATGGTTCACAACAAGCCATTTAATAAGTCGACATATAAATAATTACCTTTCAGTTTCATTTTAAAATTCACAAAATAGTGGAGCGAGTAACGCATGCTCAAAATTAAATAATCGAATATTTGGAGTGATTACTGCAGAACATGTTTGAATAATTGAGTGTTTTCATGTTTCGAACGCAAATAGAAATGCCTGAATAATTTGAACCAAACTATTTAATATTTATTAATTTAATTACGAAACACGTCGTCATTACTCCACATACTCGTGTATTAAAAAAAACGACCAAGTGCGAGTCGGACTCGCCCATGAAGGGTTCCATAACAGCAAGTAACATAATATAAAAGTTCTTGTAGTTCGTTACAACTTTGATCGTTGTTTTAATAATAGTGATCTCATTTAAACCAATTTTCGTTAGCGGTTTGGGTAGTAATGTACATCATATGTTTATTTTTTAGTTTCATATTTCTCTTATTTTAGAAGTTACAAGGGGGACATACACATTTTACCAAAGGTGCCAAGGGCGTATTAAGTCCGCCTCTGTACTTTTGTGTGCATGAAGTATTAAATAAATAAATAATTTTACCACTTTGGAAGTGCCTCACGCGCAAACTATTTGGTTTAGAATTTTTTTTTATTAGAAACCTTAATATCATTTTTGAAGACCTATCCATAGAAACCTACATAGGTTTGATAAAAAAATTGGATTTCAGTTTTAAGTAAGTTAGGTTCACAGAATACATTTAGTTACCAAATTTCAACAGTATATAGTATTCTTATAGTTTCGGAAAAAAGTAGCTGTGACATACGGACAGACAGACAGTCAGGTTCAATTTTTTGCCATTTGGCTACGGAACCCTAAAAAGCACATTATACTAAGTACCCACTCTTGTACAGAAAATAATTTTCTAGATAGGTTGCTCACCGCAGGCTCACAAAACTCGTATACATTCTACCCACTGCACACGACGGGAAAAGCGATTTTCCCACTGCAGTACTGCAGTTACATAAGAAGGCCTTTTCTATCTCAGCCGTAGCAAATGTGTTTAATACAGGTAATATAGGTCAAAGATAAAATTCTATAAGATAGGAAACATCGTTTCGAATGCATATTTTTTTTCCACTCGCCGCTGAGAGTTAGTGAGGCCGTAAATGTGGCAACCTACTGGGCCCAAAAACTTTCATCATCATCAGCTTTTTTAATGTTCCCACTGCTGGGACTCAGTCCTTCTCTCTAGGAGAGGGAATGGGCCGTAATCCACCACGCGGGCCCAGTGCCGATTGGTGAATGTCACGTCTTCGAATTTTTGGTTCTAGGACATGCCGGTTACAACTCGTAAGTCAGAGTCATTAACACTCGGCCACCACTGCTCAAAAAATTTGAGGGGAAGAAAACAATCCATTTATAAAAAAGAATAAGAACCTCAGACATCCACGGGATTGTCGGCCTTATAATGTTCCCACTGTTGGGACTCAGGTCTCCTCTCTAGGAGAGGGAATCGGCCGTAATCCATCACGCGTGCCCAGGGCGGATTGGTGGATGTCACAAATGTCGAATTTTATGGTTTTAGGACATGCTTCATGATGTTTTCCTTCACCGTTTTGAGAGCAGTGGTGCTGAAACAAATTACACAAAGTAATGAGCTTGGCTGGGTTTGAACCCGCGACTTACAACTCATAAGCCGTTACCAATCGGCCACCACTGCTCTCAAAGCCTAAATAATAATAATCCAGACACTAACTTACATACAATTACAAATCTCAATACAAAGATTTTAAGCCACGAAATGGAATCGAGAGGAGGAAAAAAAAATGCAGGATTACGAGTAGTTTCGCTTCTGTGCAGTTTTATTACTCTTTGTACATTACTCTTACTCCCAGCGTGAATATCCGAGCACCTACTACGGTAGTGGTCGTAAATAATCTGATAGCTAGAGAATAATCCTGGAACCTCTATAAGTTAGTAGGATGTTTTTTTTTTCAGCTTTGTTGTTCTAGGAGAGTTTACACAATTTTTCAAGCTTTTATTTAGTTTCACCTGTCCCGATGTTTGTCTGTAATCAAAACTTGTAAATTTGACCCACTTTCCGGTTACTGATTGAGCTGAAATTTTACATGCATATGTAAATCAGATGACAATGCAAAATTATTATGACATGGAGCTGATCTGATGATGGAACCGTAAGGTGGCTATAGGAACTTGGTAGTTAAACGATACAACCCCATCGAGCACGTATGATTCACCTTGATGAGTATTAATTATATTGGTGTACCGAGCTATAAAAGCTTGCTATGAAAAAATGATTTCCATTAAAAGCTTGTTTCTGTTACACTTGTAAATAAAACGTATATATTTTTTTTCTGATTTGTTCATCTAATGCAAATTATGTTTAATGGTAAAGGAGATAAAATTGGATGTTTCTTTGCAGGATGTTTATTCATTGTCTTTATTTTTAAAATTGTTACATAACATTTTTATTTAACTAAGACTTACGTGCTTAAACAAAAAGAAAACCTAAAATAATGTAAAACATAACGTCGAAAATCTTTTCCGTATCGAAGACGACAAGTAATGTGCCCTAATGTCTAGTGGTATCCTCTATCCTCTGCCCAGGGTAAAAACTAGTCCTTCAAAACGGCATCGAAAAGAATGTCTGGAAGGTCTCAAACGAAGCTCTCCCAGCAGTGCGACAGTATGAGCTAGAAACAAAAACAGTTTACGTCCGTTTTCAGTCAGTATACATACAGCAAGCAGCGTTGAAAGGCCTCCTACAATGTGGACCGATGACCTGGTGAAGATTGCGGGGATCCGATGGAAGCGGGACGCACAAGATCGTTCATTGTGACGACACTTGGGGGAGGCCTATGTCCAACAGTGGACGTCTATCGGCTGAAATGACGATAATGATATACAGTAACTGGTGGATTACATCAAAACCGGGTATTACCAAAATAAAATGTTAATCAAAGGCTTCAAGATATTGTCTTCGACAAAATGAAGTGTATTACTGGATGCGGGCTCACGGACGGCGAGCCATGGTTAGCTCGCTGTCCGACCGTCCAGTAACTGTCCGGACCGAGCCCAAGACGTCGACGGCGCGCACTGTTACCGCGCGCCTCAAGAAGTTGTCAGCAGCAGGACCCAGCTGGGTCGAAGCCTACTGGGGCCAGGGTTATCCGAAAGGAAACTCGAGCTCCGGCTATGAAGAGGCTAGAAGGAACGGGGTGGGTTATTAGTCAGTAAGAGTCTGACACTATCTCCAAGAACGGGGGTTGTCGTAACATAATTTTTTAAGCCGACGAACTTGCAAGGACTGGGGCTCAGGGTCATCAGATAGGACCAGAACCTTTCTGTGGTATCTCAAAGAACCAGGCCATGCAGACCCTTAAGGGCAACCTATTTGGCGATTCAAAAAGCACTGGTTGTTACAACCAGGACTGCTACACGCCAAATCTCTTATAGAAGGCTACTCACAAAAACGAACTGCCGAGCTTCTTGAGCTTAGCAGGACGAACATCTGTGCGATAGCCCGCGCCTTAACCGGCCACTGCAAATTAAACAGGCACCAATTTCACATGAAACTGAGTGACACTGATGTTTGCAGGTACTGTAATCAGGAGAGGGAGACGCCTAAGCACCTCTCAAAGCTAGGAGTATTCTAGACTTCCTGGAAGCCTCCCGGCTAAAAGAGTTACTCTAACAAGGTGGCGAGTCACAATAGATCTTTTAGGTCGCAGTGACTACATCTCCTACACTATGGGAGATGCATAGCCCATTTTCTTCAAAAAAAAAAAAACATAATTTTTGCCCACCGTAAAAAAAGGGTATTACTGGAAAAATCGTTTCACTGACTTGTTATCAAGTTCTTTACATGCAAACTCTTTGATTATGACACCGTTTGAAATGCTAATACATACTGTGCAATTTCCTTCGCAATATCTTTTTTACCTTATGAGCACAATTTTGATCAAGGAAAAGACTGTATTTGTACGAAGGAGAGTTTAAATTTTTTACCCTTAGGTATAATGAACGTGATCTAACACAAAACAAGCTTGTAATGAAAATAATTTTTCGGTTGCTCGGTAAACCTATATAATTAATACTCGTCAAGACGAATCATACGAGCCCAAACTCGATGGTGTTGTATCGTTAAACTATCAAATTCCTATAGCTACCTTCCGGTTTCATCATCAGATCAGCTCCTTGTCGTAATAATTTTGAATTGTCATCTGATTTACACATGTAAGCAAAATTTTAGCTCAATCGGTAGCCAGGAAGGGGGTCAAATTTAATTTACAAGATTTGATTACAGACAAACATCGGGACAGGTGAAACTAAATAAAAGCTTGTAAAATTAAATTTATGGGAATTGAACCAGAACTCTCACAAGTTGGACCGACGACCTGGAGTCACGGGAATGCGGTGGATGCAAGACGCACAGGACCGGTCGTTGTGGCGACGCTTAGAGGAGGCTTATGTCCAAAAGTGGACGTCTTTCGGCTGAAATGATGATGATGAACAAGAAAATCTTTTAAATGTGTAGTGATATGAGTAAAGATTGGCGCTGCGCAAACGGAGACACTTTTTGATCGTCATGAGTTTGTGTATGAGTATGCAACATGACCCAAAACTTTTTTACGTACGCGCATGGAGTGGATCATTTCGAACAGGTTCTATAGATATAAAATATTTAGCGTAGCGAAATCATCTATCGGGCAGTTTCCCACCAGACATAACACCTGTCTGGTCGGAGGATCTTTCCAATAAAAAAAAATTGATTGAAGAGTTTCTTAAGTAAAAGGATATACTCCATTACATTCCGCGACATTTGATAGTTCAGGGAATATAAAAATATTTTTTAAATTGACTTTTAAAAGTGTTTTATAAAAACCTATTTGCAAAGTAAGTAAATATCATTTATGTATGAATATTTTAGCTTTTCAACAAAAGTGGGCGTTTTAATATTTGAAAAGAAATGATGTTACACATTTATGAGAATAAGAACAGCCGTGTTATGTGCCCTCTATTAAAAAGTAACGTTCACATCTGTATTCGCAGAAGTTCGCCTTCTGCGACAGCGCTAGAAATAGTGTACCCCACATACCACAAAACATATAGGTACAGAAGTTAATCTCGTGGTTAATCTACATAAAAAGTGCGCTCGAGCAACGCACACATAGACACCGCTCACGGACACGATATTTCGGTAGCATCTCGGCCCGCTCGTCGAACAGTTCCGGCTCAAACAGGCGTGCCGCCACAAAAAAAAGATAGAAACCGCTTTTAGCTTTTTTTGTGGTCCGTGTGTGGCGGTGCCGCCATAAAAAAAAGCTAGAAGCCGCTTCTAGCTTCTCCGACCACAAGCTGTCGCGCGCTTCAGCTCTTTTGAGGCCGCTTCTAGCTTTTTTTTTGAGGCCCGAGGTATACTAAAGTTTGAAACAAAATATTTGAAAATAAAACAAATTCCTTTTTTTTAATAAATCTCCAAAGAGAATACTAGATGATACAGCACCAACAACAACTTAAGGGTCTTTAAGTCAAAAATGAATAGGTTACTTCTAAGCAAGCGTGCTCCATCGTCGACCACGCTTACCATCAGGTGAGATGGTGATCAAACGCAAGCATATCAAATAATAAAAAGAAACCGATACACTCGTTATAACAGAGATTTCAAAAATAATTTCCTAATCGAGTTTGATAACAATAGTAGCACATACTCTGATAGAAAAGATAGGAATGTAAAATGAATCGCATAGCTTAGAAGTATTTATCAGCAATCTGCGATATTAAATCGTTGCAGATTTGCAGTACTTTTAGTTTGTTTTCTGAATGAAAAATGAACATGTATGCAATACTTTTTAGTATTGCAACACATTCATTTTCCAATATTGCTACTATATTTTGCCAGCGGCTTTGCCTGCCTGAAAGCAGAAAGTTATCCCAAGGGATCATGCTCTTGGAGTAAATGATTCCATCTCCTACACTATGGGAGATGCATAGCCCCTTTTCTTCAAAAATAATAAATAAATAAAAAATGATTCCTATGAGTTATTCCAGGTCATGGTGGTGCTCTACACTCATTGTGCGTGCAGCTAAGGAGTGGAATTCCTTGCCGGAGTCTGTGTTTCCTGATGGCTACAACCCGGGAATCTATAAGCCGAGAGTGAATAGGTTTCTTCTAGGTAAGCGCGTCCCATCGTCGACGGCATCGTCGCTTTCCATCAGGTGAGATAGCGGTCAAGCTCGAACTTATCAAAAAATTGTCTAAATCTGTTCAGCCATTAGAGCATGAAGTAGTAACACACATCCAAACTGTTGCCTCTGTCGACGATAATGACAATTTAGCGATAGTAAAACACTGAATTAATTTTGATTATTATTGATCTTCATTTTGCACTAATTTTAAGGAAATATTGTCAGATTTTTACTGAGTAAAAACCCACTCCTATTCCTTCGTTGTCTTTCGTATCCGAGCCGAATCTTCCTTCAGAAACAGATCCTTGGCCCCAGTAGGCTTTGACCCTTTTTTTTTTTTTTCTGTCGACGGGGAAAATCATCATTGACGAAACCCGCTCTTGGGTGGAGCGGGAGACAGTGTCAGAGTCTTACTGACTAAAAACCCCGCGCCGTTCCTTCTAGCCTTCATACCGGGGCTCTAGTTTCCTTTCGGATAACCCCGACCCCGGTAGGCTTCGACCCAGATGGGCCCCTCCTGTTGCTGACAACTCCTTGAGGCGCGCGGGAACAGTGCGCGCCGTCGACGCCTTGGCTCGGTCCGGACAGTTACCAGACGATCGGACAGCGAGCTACCCATGGCTCGCCGTCCGCGAGCCCGCGTCTACGGTGGCCGGAAATCGGGATCGGAATCCCGGCGGCGGCGGCGGGGGCGCCGTTGCCTGATGCGGTCTGCCTCCTCCTTTGCTAGCATTACTGCTTTGCTTGACCCTGCTGGGCCCGTACGGTTTGCTGACCACTGCTTGAGGCGCGCGTGGAATAGTACCGTCGACGTCACCCCTAAGCATTTAACCCTTCAGATACCGTCAATTAGAGACACAATAGTAAGACAATAGATGCGCGGCCACCGGGTGTCGCTTGGGGATTCATGAATTAATGGAACATTTGAGGGTGTATTTTTAGAAAAATCTTTTTCTGTCACAAAACGAGAAAAAAAGTTCTAACAAAAGATTTTCATTACTATGACGACTTAATTAAAGATTCATTTCTAGAAACATAATTAATTAACAGCTATTAATTAATTTCAAGGAAAACGGTTTTCTTTAAGAACAGACTTCAAAGATAACACGAAACGGTATTTAGTTAATTTTTATTTCGTTAAAGAAAAAAAATCTTGGAAAAAAATTTAATTAAAGAAAACAGCTGTAATTATTTTCCTAAGTTAATTGAGAAACACTTCAAGTAAAACGTACTTGATGTTTGCGGATTTGATGCAATTTTAAATCAGTAAATATTTTGCAAAACTAAGCGGTAAGTAAATTAAATTTTTATTTGGTTGATGAAAATAAAACTTGAAAAATGTTATTGAAGAAAACAACTGTATTTTTTTTTCTTGAGTTAATTGGGAAACGCTTGAAGTAAAATATAATTGATGTTTGCGGAATTGATGCAATTTTGAATTGGTAAATATTTTGCAGCGACTATCCTATGTTGATAAAGGTACCATTAATGACTTCTCCCTTTCTACGATGGAGCGAAAGGGCGTGGCAGACTTTTACTGATTAATACTACACCTGTAATTTTTAGTCGGTCTTTTCGTACTAGTACCGCAGGTTTTTCGTTTACAGGTATGCACTTGCGTAGATGGCGCGTGGTGTTCTACGCGCATTACAAAGATATCAGCAAAACCGCATGAGCCCAGCAGGGTCAATGACCGTTGTTGCCCGTCGTTCGGCCGTCCGGTAATCAACCGGACCGAGCCCAGAAGTCTACAGCGCGTAGTGACCCACGCGCTCCTCAAATAGATGTCAGAAAACCATAGGGGGCAGGGCTGATGCCCGCTTTCTAGGACCATGGAGAATTTCTGATAAGGAAACCCGTAGTCTTCGAATGAAAAGGACATGAAGGACACAGGTGTGGTCTTAGTGAGTAAAAGTCTGACAGTACAAGTCTCGCTCCACCCAGATCGGGAGAAGTCATTGAATGATGTTCACCCTTAAAAAAAGGGTCAATGCCCACAGGTGCCACGGGGAAAATTATACAAATAAAAATAGTAATTTTTACAAAATTATTGCAAGGGAATATGTTTTCTAAGATCATGTTCCCTAGGAATAAATTTGTTTTTTTTTATTGTGCTTGACCGCCGCTTGTATTTTCACGCGTATGAAGCCACCAGAAAAAGATAGTTACGTGCATAATTAAAGCAATTACTTTTGCAACTGCACATTGTTCCTACTAAATGAATACCTACCCACTCAAAAAGTCAAAGTATTAATTCTGTCAAAAGACGCTTTTAAGGTGGTGCAACATGACTCACATTTTCACTGTTTTTCATACAACGGCTCATAACTGATTATGACGTTATTACACATTTTTCATTAGACATTTTGGAAACACAGTATCTTGTAGATATTGTCTTGGTTTCTCAAGAAACCAATTTCTAAATTAGTGTAAAACTAATCCAGTAAAAACCTCTGAAAATCTCCTATTTTGTATGAACTTTGACACTTCATAATTTGCCATTTTCGATGTTTACGATAAGGGAGTGGAAAAGGATCCTCTTAAGTGCTCGTAAGAACACTGATGTCAATTTTTAAAACATTGTAAACGTCATCTAACAAAGAAAACCAATTCTAGTACAAACAATAAAAATACTGCTTCTCTGACAACTAAAAAGTAAATTTTAAAATTTTATCTTTTATCTCTCAAATGCAATATTGTTTCAATACTTAAGTAAGACGACACTCACACGTACCACTTTACAATATTAAAGGAACCATTGAAATATAGCGGCACTGAAAAACAAAGTAATGAAAAGAAAAGAAAAAAGAAATAAGGGCATCAAAATGAAATGTAAAAGTTTGTTTGAGCGTGTTTTTTTTAATGATATAAACCAGTGCTTGACTGCGATCCCACCTGATGGTAGGCAGTGATGCAATCGTTGATGGTGAGGTGCACTAGTTTGCCTTGAAGACAGTAGACGCAATATATTTGACACTAGCTGCTCCCAGTGGATTCGCCCGCGTGATAGCAGAAAATTATCCCAAGGGAACATACTTCCGGGATAAAAAGTGTCCTATATCCTATTCCAGGACATGGTATATCCGTGTACCAAGTTTGGCGTGAAGACGTAACAAACAATCAAAAAAACTTACTTTCGCTTTTATAATATTAGTAAGGATTTCATCACAATAAATTAAATTCAAAACAGTTTAATCTCATTATTTTCGTTAATAACATAAATCGATAACTCATACTTCCATGCTAAAACGCAACTACCATATCTCCAATATGTAATCTCCAACATATACGTACAACGACTTGAAAGAAGAAAGAAAGAAAGAAAGAAAAACGTATATTACTCCTCCTCCTTCTTGCTCCTTTAAACAAGTTTCGTAAAGCTGTAAGTGTGAGTTAAGCCTTGAGTCTTAACAAGCGGATCGATGCAATCGGCAAGCAATCAAACGAAAGCCTTATACTCAATTGAATCGAACAATTTTCCGAGACGGATTCTTCTTTCCACTTGGGAGATTAGGCTGATATCACTCGATTGTTTTCAGTTTTTTCGTTTTCATGCTTACGAAGACAAATAGATAGATAACGTGCTATCAACATCATCATCATCAAAGGCGTCCACAAGTGTCGCCACAATAAACGGTCCTGTGCGCCTCGCATCAATCGGATTCCCGCTACCCTTACCAGGTCTTCGGTCCACCTTGTAGGAGGCCTTCCAACGCTACATCTTCTGGTGCGAAAACACTGTTCCAGAACCCTTCGGCCCCAACGGCCATTTAAAACGTGTATTTGATGCAAAATAATATAATAATGATAGTCTCTTGTCACCATCCTCTGACCAGTCTTGTACTAGGGATTTAAATACTTCGTCCAAAGCGGCAGAAAGAGCTTCACGCTTCCACGTCTTCCACGCATGCCTCAAAGAGTGGTCAGCAAACCGTAGGGGCTTAGCAGGGTCAAAGTCTACTGGGGCCAAGGATCTGTTTCTGAATGGAAGATTTTATCGGTCGAGATCGGTGATTTACTATCGCTGCTGGAACTCAGGCCTCCTCTCTGGGAGAGAGAATGGGCTGTAATCCACTACGCGGGCCCGGTGCGGGTTGGTGAATGTCACATGTGTTTGAATTTTTGGTTCTAGGACATGCCGGTTTCCTCACGATGTTTTCCTTTACCGTTTTGAAAGCAGTGTTAATGAAATAAATTACACAAAGTATTGCGCCTGGCTGGGTTCGAACCTGCGACTCGTAAGTTGGGACCATTACCACTCGGCCACCACTGCTCCACTGCCTTAGTTACCTGATAATAAAGAATTATTTTATTATTATAGGTTTCCTTGTTAACCTGAACAAATATACGGTTCCTGTGAATATAGCCACTAGAGCGGGTAAATGCTGATAATAAATATTTATGACAAGAAAAACGTAGTCGTTAAAAATCTAAGTTATATGGGTCTACTCAGTGGCGTAACAAGACGACCAACGGCTTTGGAGCAAAAAACAAGCTTTTAATGAAAATCATTTTTTCATAGCAAGCTTTTATAGCTATATAATTAATACTCGTCAAAACGAATCATATGAACCCAAACTCGATGGGGTTGTGTCGTTTAACTACAAAGTTCCTATCGCCACCTGCCAATTCCATCATCAAATCAGCTCCATGTCATAATAATTTTGCATTGTCATCTGATTTACACGTGCATACCCAGCTCAATCGGTAACCGGGAAGTGAGTAAAATTTAATTAGCAAAATTTGATTAAAGACAAACATCGGTACAGGTGAAACTAAATAAAAGCTTGTAAAAACAATCAACATATATCCAAGAAATGAAAAATATTAAATATCATCCAAAACACGAACCAACAAAAATAAAGCTGTCCACACACTCAAACACTTCCGTATCCATAAGTCCGCCTCGCATTTCAAATCATAATAAAAACGAACGAGCTATCAACCGAAGGAAACCGTCCGTTTAAACAAACTACCTACCTGTGTTGAAAACGATAACATTGTCATAAAAATTAAATGCATCGTCGACCTTATGTTCTGAGGATGACCGCTAATGTTTGTGAAGTTTTCAAGGTTAAGACAGCAAATTGAAGTTTATGTTAGGACGGTTTTGTAATAAGTGACTTTTTGTGGCCCTAGATTTTATTTTATGTTGGGACGGCGGGTAAAATTTTTACTGGCTAAAACAACGCCTATATTCCTTCAGTTGCGTTTTGCGTTCTAGGTTTACGGATAACTATTTTAGCGGTCAACTCATGGCCCTAATAGACTTCGGCTTTGCTGGACTCCTACGGTTTTGATGACATAATATCTCTTTGAGGCAGACATGGAATACACCTAGAACTCTGTCCGTTAGCGTCTGTATCCGCTAGCAAAGATGCTCGCCGCTTCGCACTTCGCACACACTCGAAGTTTCTATTGATATCTTTAATCCAATAATTATTTATTAATTTATTATGTAAAAAGTTAAAAAAATCATTTTATTTTTAATTATTTATGTCTATGTAAAGTGTACTAAATTCGTTAGGTTCACTTGGCCTAGTAACTTTTTTGAGACATTAATAATAACAATATCCATAATAATTACTTACTTTTAACGTATTTACAACTTTAGTTGAACATAAAAAGTCACTCGCAATGAAAACTTAAATTGCATTATGCTGTAGCTGCATTCTATACATACTAGCAACACAAAAGTATCTCGACTATAAGTTGCTCAGTTCATAATCAGCCTAAGCTACACGAATATACTTTAACGATTTCAATCAAATGGAACTACTCTATAGAAAGCCAATTGGTTCCGTAATTAAGTAAGATTTTATCTTTTTATTTTAATGTAATGGTTTAAGTTTAAAGTAACATGAAAAAGAAACATTGATTGGAGAATATTTTCTTCAATTTATTTTTTTTTTCTGTTATTTTATGTTGGGTTGTCCCTGGGGTAAAATTTTAAATTATTTCATTCACTTGGATTTTTTTAATAAACGCTTTAAATTACTTAGTAGTTTTTTACTTATACGTATTATTTTGAAAAAAAAAATGATCTGCTTTAAACTTATGTCTTGACATCTATTATTTGTATTTCCTATGGTACTTAAAAACTTCAGTAAAACTGAATACGAGGATCCGAATCCGAATAAGTAAGGAAGGAATCCGAATATTCGATTGTCTCTCTCTCTCTCTCTCTCTCTCTTCCTCTCTCTCTCTCTCTCATTACACTGTAACATCCACAATAAAGTAATTTGAAACGTATACATTTACTAATTAGGCCTGTCTAATTACAGGTGTATTATGTTGGTGTATTATGTTTTAATCTCCATAGACGAGCTCTAATTATTATTTATCTTTTTAGGGTTCTTTACCACAAAAAGAAAAAACAAAACCCTTATAGGATTGAGGTGTAGTAAAACTACCTGTAGTATAAGTTCTATGACCTTATCCATATGAATCTATCTTCTATTAATATATTAACACACTTACATATACTCTTTTAGTCAGTCATTAAAGGTAATCGCTTGAGAACAGTTGTTTCAATAACACTACATCCCCACAGAATCACTATGTGGTAAGTCTGTTTGTCGGTTTATCAAGATCCTTTGTTTCGAGAATTTGTAAAAGTATCGAGTTGAAATTAAAATCATAAACTCAAATCTACGGACCCTTGAAGCTGTGAGAAAAAATGAAAAGAAAGAAAAGAAAGAAAGAAAGAAAAACATTTTATTTGCCGGAATGGAAAAAAAAAATACGGCCGTTTATGTCGCAAAAAACGCATGTTTCGACACTCTCCAGGAAATCAAAATTCATACATCCTGCATTTGGCATGAAGCAAGGTCTTCTATAGGAAAAAATCCGAAAACTGTTTTGTAGTTACGTCACAAAGAACCCCTTTTTACGGTTCGGAAAAATCTTCGTAACATTTCGGGAATTTAACTGTTTTCATTGGTAAGTTTGTACGGAACCCTAAGTGCGCGAGTCCGACTAGCACTTGGCCGGTTTTTTTTTTCTTATTTGGTCTACGTTTTTTATTTTTTTCTTTCTTTTTCTTTTATTTCAACCGTCCCTTCATGAAAAATAATTTCGTCGCTTTTGTTATTTTAGCTATGTATTAAATGTAGGATTTTAATAAAAGTAATTAACATGACACTGGTGCGAGAGAGAGCAGTCGGGCCGAGTGGTAATAGCCCCGACTTATGAGTTGTAGGTTGCGTGTTCAAACCCAGCCAGGCGCATTACTTTGTATAATTTATTTCATCAGCACTGCTCTCAAAACGGTGAAGGAAAACATCATGAGGAAACTCTATGTCCTAGAATAAAACGCGAAGAAAATACGCGAAGTAAACACGAAATTGTATTACCCAAATGGAGATTAGCTAAGACCAGCAAGTCATTCCTAGTAAACAGCATACGCTTTTACAACAAGCTGCCAAAGGTGGTAACTGAACTTAGTGAGGGAAAATTCAAAACTCATATTAAGCGTGTCCTAACCAAAAAAGCATATTACAAGGTTAAAGACTATGTCGAAGACACGCTTGTTTGGCAATGACTGCCTCTGCACATGTGGCCCCCTGGTAAATCATCAATATTATGTCTATTAACTGCTCCACCTTTGTTTTAATTTATATATATTTATTTTTCCTTTTTTTAACGCATTGCTTTTGCAATATTTTATTTTTTTATTTTTATTATTTAGACTTCAACTGCATTAAATTTGTTAGTAATTTATTATGTTAACAGTTGTAATTATTTAAAATTTTCCTGCTTTTTTATGTAGCCTCTTTTTGGAATGTGAATGTGAGAACACTGTATAATCCACAAACACTTAGATAACTTTCTATTACGACTTACTTTTTTTATTTTATTATGATTAATTTTGTGCTTTTGTGTACAGTGTTGGCTGGTCTACACTGTTCTTACATAAATCAATGAATATTGTAATAAACTCATTTTTTAAAAGAGTAACCATGGAGTTTCTTGCCGGTTCTTCTCCATAGGAAACGACCAATTTGGAACCGTGCACTAGCTTCTGACGTTTTATAAGTGCCCATGTAGGCCTATGTGAAATAAAATATTTTGACTTTGACTTTGTCTTTGACTTTGAAAAAATTCGAAGACATGTGACAGCCACCGACCCGCACTGGGCCCGCGTGATGGATTACGGCCCATTCCCTCTCCTAGACAGGAGGCCTGAGTCCCAGCAGTGGGAACATTATAAGGCTGACTAAGCTAATTAACATGACACTACTTCTGCATAATTATGTAATCCTGGAAGGTCATATTTGCATTATCATGTAAACATCTTCGGCTATTTGTTTTGCGAAATTTTTATAGTATTTTAATTTAAGCGTCTTCAGGGCTAAATTTAATAGGCTTTTAATAAACTAGTGCGCCTCACCATCAACGATTGCACCACTGCTTACCATCAGGACTGGGATCGCAGTCAAGCGCAAGTTTACATCATTAAAAAAAAAAACTTCATACCAGAATTATAATCAACACTAATAAAGAGGTAAAGTTTGCTTTTTTGTTTCTAGGAGGTAATCTCTGGAAGTACTGGTCTGATCACCGATAGAACGCTGCTTTATTCCTGAGTGACATAGGCTATATTTTACGCGGGCGAAGCTATGGGCAAATGTTAGCTGTTATATAATTATGTAATTTATAACAACTACACATACACTACTACATTACCCCCACCACCAAACTCCAACAAATATTAATATTCTAATATCAATTTTTTTTTTAAAGAGCAACCATGGTGTTTCTTGCCGGTTCTTCTCTATAGAAATCGATCAATTGAAACTGTGCCTTAATGTTTTATAAGAGCCTATGTAAAAGAAAATAAAAGTTCAATTGATATTCATTTAGGAATAAAATAGATAGAAACATCGTATAATATTTATTGTATGCCGAAAGTTTATAATTGTAGTAATTTTAAGGTTATTAGCATAAAAAGCATAACTCATTTAACGTATAAAGAAGACATTAGCAGTATCCTGCTAAAGCTCAAAATATAAACAACCGCCAAATTACCCAACAAATGAAGCAATTAACAAGAAATTTTAATAATTCACCAAGTTTTCGATGATAATTTTTGGCGCAAACAGAAACTTTATGAATTTGTTACTCTGAGGTTCGTTAAGATTACGTGCGAAAAGAAAGACAATAGATCAACTTTACCACCGCCTTTCCCTGCAATGTGACCAAAATATTGCGGAAACTTGTACAACAGCCGTCAGGAGATTTAGAGATCTTGCAAAATGATATTGGTCCTAAATGCTGTCCAAGGGATACGGAGCATCCTTCTTCACCATCACATCTCAAAAGCGTCGATGCATTTGCAGTCTGCAGCTTTTAGCGACCAAGGAAAGATGGTGGTAACCTCGTAAGGCTCATTGTGACTGGTAAAGTGGATGGGAAAAGGACTCGCGGGTGCAGCCCAATACGTTGGTCCGACCAGATCCGCACCGCTCTTGACAATGTCTACAATTCTCTACAATATACACCGAACACGTCACAACGCCAAAGACCGAAACAGACGGACCAATATAATAAAAGTTAAAGTGATGAAACAGGGACGTCATGACCTTCGGCATTGAGAATTACCCAAAGAGAAGGACATCAGCTTTAATTTGTTACTTCTTTAGTTTCATTCTGAGATATAACTAAACTACATACCTATGTATGTTTGATAGCTCGGTTGCCAGCCCAAGCAGCACGCGAGTGTTTTAGCACGACGCTCTAACCAACTGAGCTAATGGGCCGATACGCGAGTGTTTTAAACATCTATATTTCAGCTGATTTACAACTTTAGGCTGCATAGTATGGTATATGATTGTATAATATTTGTTGAGCGATTGACTACAGTGCTGCGTGTCGCAATATCGATTCCCGCAGGGAACAAATATTTATATGGTTCACAGTCAGTTGTTTCGGGTCTGGATGTCTCTATATACACAAGACACCCTGGCATAAACTCAAATGAGTTTTCTTATTATATACATGTAGCTTTTGAACTCCCCTTTTTTTATTGATAGGCTTGGGTTTGACCACCATCTCACCTGATAGTAAGCGACGACGTAGTCGACAATGGAACATGCTTGCCTACAAGTAACCTATTCACTCTTGACTTAAAGACCCCTAAGTTGTAGCTATCAGGAAACACAGACTCCGGCAGGGAATACTACTCCTTGGCTGTACGCACAATAAATGTGGTCCGATTGCTTAAAGTTTTGTTTAAATCCTGTTGTTTTTTTGTTTCTAGGAGGTAATCTCTGAACTCTTTCAGAAATTACCTCCTAAAAACCAAAAAACCAACTTTGCCTTTTTATAATATTAGTGTAGAATGATGATGATAAAAAAGGTTTTTTTTTTATCTACATATACTTACAAAAAATAAGGACACTGAACCTTCTCAACATTATTCTGTGACTAAAGACCCAGCCATAATGAGATAAGTAAGATTATAGCCGGGTCTTCAGCGGCCACGGGTAGGGCTAATGTACCATTATCTTCTTTATTTTAATTTGTATATCGGGTCTTTTAGTTTTATGATTACGGGCCCTTAAAAGGAAAACAGTGTAGCACATTATTGGAAGGAAGTTGCGGTATATTAAGTGAAGAAAACAAGGAACCTTATTATGTAATCTTCTTAACGAGTTCATTAACCTTACAACAGGTAGGATTTACACAAAGACATTAAACATAATATAGATTCGCACAAAATATTCTTCCCGCTTTTAGGCACGCAATTTACTGTTTTCCGCACTTGTGTAGAAAAGAGCAATTTCATAAGTTAAAAAAATAAAGTATGTTTACCGAGTATTTATTTATTGGATTAAGACTTCACACATTCTTCTTTTGGTTCCTACACACTATGGTCTATATTTCTTTTAGATTTTTCCTTTCGTAGGCTTTGAAAATAAGCAGTACCTTTGTACTAACGTCTCTTATGTATGTATTTTTTTCTGTGTACATAAATCTATATATATAAAAATGACCCCCGTTTTCCGTTGTCACGACTTGGCATGAAAACGGCTTGACCGATTTAGCTGATTTTTTTTTTGTTGTGATTGTTATTGTGAGGAAAAGGTTCTTATGGAAAAAAAAATTAGGGTAGTGTAGGGTAGAGTAGGGTATAGTAGGGTGGAGTAGGGTAGAGTAGGGTAGAGTAGGGTAGAGTTGGGTATAGTAGGGTGGAGTAGGGTAGAGTAGGGTAGAGTAGGGTAGAGTAGGGTAGAGTTGGGTATAGTAGGGTGGAGTAGGGAAGAGCGGGAGCGAAGCCGCGCGGGCAAAGCTAGTAGTAAAATAAATAAATTAATAAAGTGGGAGACTTTGGGCTTCGGGCATAACTTTGGCACAAACGTTAGGAACATGAGAAACTGTGTTTACTGTCTTTCTATTGGTTAATGAATTTGTGTCAAAGTTTACCTTAGAGCCAAAGTAACCCAACTTTACAGTACTTATTTTCCCTTAAAAGTGTACTTAGGTATTTTTAACAAAATGAAACCCATCCTATCATAATTCAAAGCACTCAGCCATAATACCTAGGTACATTAAAAACAGATAACACTCATAAAATTGTCATCAGAAGAAAAGTGCGAAAACCTATCAATATTTTATGTGCAGCAAGTGATGGCAAAAATAATGCTTATGTTTATAAACGCATAGTAATGGAAAGCTGCAGTATCTTTAGTTCACCGTCCGGTAAAGACTAGGCGACTTACTGCTGTGGTGGTCACCCTTTCGGTGCGGGCACATTCGGCTTACTTTGTACTTTTATACTTGTTCATATTTGTGCATGTGTACTTTGTGCATATGACCATTGTGCTTATCTTTAGCTTTTTTTTTTGTGCATATCTGTACCGAATAAAAGTATTTCTATTCTATTTTATTCCATTCTATTCCATTCCATTCCATTCCATTCCATTCGATCGCAATAAGAGCTTGTTACCACGAGCTCTACGGCACGAAGTACTGCACGCGTCTTTCAAAGAAGTTTAAAACCCAGTCAGGTGCATTACTTTGTGTAATTTATTTCATCAACGTCTTCTTTATTACATCTTTCAAAACGGTGAAAGGAAACATCGTGAGGAAACCGGCATTCACAAAACCGCACTGTGCCCGCGTGGTGCCCATTCCCTCTCCTAGAGAGGAGGCCTGGGTCCCAGCAATGGGAACATTGAAAAGGCTGATGATGATGATGATAGGTACACCCTATATAGCTCCATTCCTTTAAAAGTACAGTTTAGGTCGTAAAATAGATCGCTTTAAGAACTCGCGTTAGCACTAACAGATCGCCAGTACTATAGTAAATTCGTAAAATTTTTGTAAGTGTAATTGAACAATTTTATGGTACATAACCATAAAATTATCCATTTATAGTACGTCCGCCTTACGAGCAGTTCTTAGCTTTACTAATCGTAAACTTCTTAGATTTTAATACCGTTTTATAGTTTTCTCAGTCTTGAGAGCGTTTCGTAGGAGATATTTTATCACCCTCATGTGGCTAAGGTGGTTATAGCATTAGAGTTTCGTAACGCGATCAAGAAACAAATGATTCTGTCAGCACTTCTTGCACGTTTAGTTCTTAATTCCTCATTCGAAAAACAAACAATGAACTGCTGTTCATTACTAGATCACGATCATGTGGATTCAAGACAGCTGTAGGTCTTTATTTCCGTTTTTGAAATTAAGAATGTCAACAACTGTAGGAGGTTTAATGACCGTTATTCCACGGTTATCAGGCGTCTACCTTAGCTGCATCCTGTTTAAATAAAATACTAGGCAGATTGTCAAACTAACCCGGCCAAGCTTTCAAAAAAAAAACCGACTGCACTAAAAAATTTAATTGAATTTGAGGAGTTCCCTCGATTTCGCCAAGATTCCATCATCAGATCCCAACTTGGTGACTATAGGACCATTCAGGAAGTATTACTTTCCAACAAAAATAGTAAATTGTTACACTAGGGGTGAAAGTTACTTATTTCGTCCCGAGAAGGAGTTGGCGGCCGAGCGGAGCGAGGTCGCTGATTTGAGGGACTAAATAAGTAACTTTAACCCCGAGGTAAGCATTGTGCTTTTCATTACGAATACAAGAAGATAGACCTAGTTTTTTTTTTTAATAGTTTGACAGCTGTTAGTTGAAAGTAAAACTCCCTAGGGATGAAAAGTGTGATACTTTTCAGCCCGCTCCTTAAGCAACTTCAGACCTACTTTCAGAATTTGAGTAATGAAAAAGATTTTTTCAAATCGCTTGACAAGAGACGAAGTTATGCGCGAACAAACATTAAAAAAAAAAATACAATCATCCGAATTGAGAACCTTCTCCTTTTTCAGAAGTCGGTTAAAAAGAGCTGTACAGCAAAATGTCTATGAAAAAGATTTCAATAATTAATCTCATCAGTGAAAGAGCACGAAATATTCTCTCCAGTATGCCGTTATCAAAAAACCTTTCGCAGTCATCTTAATCAAGTTGATTCAGCATGTTTCTTTCTGTGAAACCCGGCCGGCACCTAACGAAGCATCTTTTATATGAGGCTTGGTTGGAACTGGGTCAAAACTGGTTAAAGTATCACTGCACACGACCCGAGGACTAGATTATGCTATGCAGATACTACTTTTTCGGTATTCAAAGTTAATTAAGAAGACAGTGTGACTGACTGGACTGTTGGTCTAGTGGTTAGTGACCCTGACTGCTATGCCGGAGGTCGTGGGTTCGATTCCCACCCAGGACAAATGTTTGTGTGATGAGCATAATCATTTGTTCTGTGTCTGGGTGTAATTTATCTATAATACGTATGTATTTAGAAATATATAAGTATGTTTATCAGTTGTCTAGTACTCATAACACAAGCTCTGCTTAGCTTGAGACTAGACGGCGTTGTGTGATAGTTGTGGAATATTATATTATTTTTTATATTAGTGTGATCTATGGAATTTAGCATAGACAAAAAAAATATAGTTTACTAAAAACTAAAAAACACGCTAAATAATAATAATGAACGATAACTAACATGGTGATCAAAGCGTGGGGCGCTTTGTGCCATATTTTTCTTAAATCGAGCGCCCCACGCTTTTATCACAATAATATTTTTCGTTCATTATTTATTTAGCGTGGTTTTTTTTTATTAAATTTATTTTTCACTTTTTATTGAATAGTTTTTCAAATTTTTTTTTTAATCCTGGTGAATCTAATCAGGATAAACAAATATTTTAATCGGATGATTGTATTGTCATCGGTCTTTGATGGGTTCAAAGTTTAAAAAAAATCTGATCACCCAAAGTTGGGCAAAATCGAGCTCAAAGGCGGTGGTTACAAGCAATGAAACAAACTAACAGGTGAAGCTAATAAAAGCGTATTTGATCCATAATAGCGGGCACAGAGTCCTGGTCTGTGCCCGCTGCGCGTGTGAACCCCAAAAAACGAACCGTTAGTAGGGAAATTATATTCCCCGACAGTAAAAAACGTTCCGTCATGCAAATTTTTCATTGGCTATAACAAAGTCAATTATTTAGCTGATATAGCATAATAATAACATAACGTTATTATTTGTATAAAAAATATTATAGTTACTCATTATTATTTTTATTAGAAAAAAATCTATCTGTCTCTTTCACCCAGATGCCGTTTTCTATGGTGGCCGTACGGGCGTGATAAACTTTGAGGTCATAGACCACATCCGACTTCTCTTTCTTATAAACAGCTTTGTAACATAATAAATTTGTTGTTGATGAAGATATTTTTTACAATTCTTTTATACATAAATTTGTTCTTCCCAACTTAAATGGGACTGGGCAGGACATGTCTGCAGCATGTATAATAGGCTGTGGGTACGTAAAACGCAGGATTGGTGCCCAGACACAGCGACACGGGGCCGCGGCAGACCACGAAGGAGATGATGGAACGACCTGGATGGCTTCCTTAAGAGGGTCCTTCTCCACTCGCTTATCGTAAACATCGAAAATGGTTTAAAAGCTTGTTACTTCATTTAATGCAATCCAACGTGATGTTTGACGAAAAGGCAACGCAAAAAAAGAGAGATAACGCCTGGAAACTCTGTTAGTATTCGGTAATTCCGAGATTTACTCGAAAATTTCACAAAACTTGCTCCAGGAAATAGCTGTTTTCTTTAAACCCTTAAAAGTTTTTGGAAAAAATTGTCGTCATTTAGAATCTTAATAAAATTTGCAAGGTCTCTAGAGGATTACTTTTTTGACTTTTTAAATTTTTAGGCAAATTATGAAGTGTCAAAGTTCATACAAAATAGGACATTTTCAGAGGTTTTTACTGGATTAAGTTTACACAAATTTAGAAATTGGTTTCTTTAGAAACCTAGATAATATCCACAAGATACTGTGTTTCCAAAATATCTAATGAAAAATGTGTAATAACGTCATAATCAGTTATGAGCGGTTGTATGAAAAACAGTGAAAATGTGTGTCGTGATGCACCACCTTAAGAATTGGAAGGAGAAAGCAAGGAACCTTTGCCCAGCAGTGGGACAATATAGGCCAGCTGTAATAATAATAAAATTTTACATTTGTTCACTAAAACTAAAAATGATTAGCAAATAAAAACATTGCATGCATAAATGCATAATCCCCATTCAAAAAATCATATCGCAAAAATTTGGATTGCGGGGGACCCTTAATGAAACATTCACCTTATTCATTGAATTAACATTTTGATCGAAAACTAACTCAATATACATTAATAGAGCAATAATTTGAACATCTCAAGTGCCTTCACTTTCAATAAATAAATTAAGTGAATTTCTTGAACGAATTTTATAGAAACTTAATTAAATGTTTGAAAGGCTAATTTATTGGAGATGCGTTAGATTCCTTAGTTAATTTACTTAGAATTTATTGAAGTGGCTCCATTCTGAGATGAAGTTACTTTTAGATTATTTAGATGGAGATAAGTGGTTGGAATGTTTAACGACGCCGTCAGTTGGGTCTGGTCGAATCCGCTTTAAACTATAGACGCGCTATAGACTATTGGATATATATTTTTATAGCGCGCTATTTTTTACGCTATAATTATAACACGTTATAACAAAACTCGACAGTAGTCTGAACGCGGAATCGTTATCTATAAACGTTATATTAATGTGTCCTGCCCGCTGCCACTAAGTTTGGCGGTTCTTTGGGCTATGTCTGTAACCTTGGTCCTCCTGCAGATATCTTTATTTTTAATAAACTCCGAGCATATCCCTTTCCAAGGCATACTGGAAGACGCAGCGTTGGAAGGCCTCCAATAAGTTGGACCAATGACCTGGCCAGGGTCGCGGGAATCTGATGGATGTGAAATGCACAGGACCGGTCGTTGTGGCGACGCTTGCGGGAGACAGTGGACGTCTTTCGGTTGATATAATGATGATGTGATGTAGATAAGTGGATGAAATGTTCGTGAACGACTCCGAATAAACCTTCTTTCAGTCCATCCAAAGGTTGTCTGTAAGAGATCTCCATGTGCGATCAGACCGCCTGTTGTAGACTTATTTCTTTAAATGTTTGCCCTGTATATTTGTTTCTGTGGTATACAATAAAGAATATAATAATAATGACAAAAAAATCGGTTACAACACCATCTCTAATTAAAATGTCATTTCCAAATGAATGGTTGGTTCTGGTAATGCCAGTAGATGGCTTTATCCTTTGACAGTTTAGCTAAAAAGTCAATAATAATCATTAAATATTAGGCAGTACAAAGTTTTCCGGTCAGCCAGTAATTAAATAAAATGTAATTAACAATAAAGAACGTTTACCCTTATTTGAAATTAACGTCAGGAACACTGACGGAATTGAGATTCACTTTATTATATTTTATTTACCATTGTAGCGTCATCTATGACGCCACATAAGAACTACGAAGAAAATACGAAATCCTGCATCGCGCATTCAAAGTTCTCCGCGCGATTTGAATATATACGACAGCCCGACAACAACTATCGGGCAGTAGCCTACCAAACTATAACGCCTGTCTGGTCGGAGGATTCTCCCTTTTCAACGGAGGTTTGTGGGACTTTACTCTCCGTCCCACCTATCTCCAAACCATCATCCGTGCGTCACTGCGGGGTGCCAGCGCTGAGTGTTTGACGCCCAGCGATTGCTGAGTTGGTGGCCCTTTCGGTTCGGGCACTTTCAATGCAAAAGTATTGTATTACTGTACTCTTTGTTGTTGTTTTTTTTATTATTTTTTATGTTGTGGTATATTGTGTTGCTTGCTCCAAATCCTTACTAATATTATAAAAGCGAAAGTGAGTTTGTTTGTTTGTATGTTACGTCTTCACGCCGAAATTACAAAACCAATTTTGATGAATTTTGGTACAGAGATAGTTGGGACCCCGGAGGTGGACATAGGCTATTTTTTTTTAAAGTGAGAGAGGGAGAAGTAGGGAGAAAGAGGGGAGAGGAATTAAGTAGATTAATAAAAGCTAGTAAATGATATTGTATTCTATTCTATTTTTATTAGAATGGATAATTTTAACCTTGAAATATTGTGCCTTGAAATCTTTGCTCTCAAAGTTCTTGTGATCTAATGCAATCATAGTAATAAGAACGTCGAATGCAATTTACTACGCAATATAAATGTAAATGTGCTGTTTCTTCACTTATTTTAAAGGACATTCTTAACAGCTGTTGTTAAGGATGCCCTTTAACTGTATGAGTTTGTAAGAGACTAAAGAATTATCATGTATAATTATTTTCTGTTCCAGGAAAGCTTAATACCTGGTGAGGTATTTAGCTTTCCTTTCCTAGCTGATGGTGATCAACAAATTTCTAGTAGGATATATAGCAGTTCAGGGTTTAAATTTGGTAAAATCCATACCAATATTATAAATAGGAAAGTTTGTGTGTTTGTTTGTCCGTCTTTCAAGGCGTATCCGAGTGACGAATTGACGTGATTTTTTGAGTGGAGATAGTTGAAGAGATGCAGAGTGACATATGCTACTTTTTGTCTCTTTCTAAAGCCCCACTTCCCAGGGGAACCGTGTTACCCCGAATTAAACGCGAGCGAAGACGCGGGCAAAAGCTAGTAGTTACGTAAAATTTAAGGAATAATTACAAAAGTATGCTATGTTTTTGTACCTGTACTAGGATAAACCTGTGTCACAGGCGGTAAAAGCTCATAAATTCATAACAATTTATAATTTTACTCACTACAAAAATACATAAATACGTAATTTTATTTTAAAAAAATATTAAATTAATTATTAGTTAACGTAAACACTTACTGCCGCACTCAGAGACGTCATTTTACTTTAATGTCAATTAAAGCAAAACCTAAGGTACTTAACATCATAAAGATATAGACTATTATTCAATGACAAAATTAGTAAATCAGAGATTAGCGTTAATGGGCGTCTCTGAGTGCGGCAGTAAGTCACTAAGTTATTTTGTCTTTTAAAAAGTAAGATGGTATGTATAGCATTTTATTTTTGTTCTTCTGTTTCTTTTTCCCGAAATAAATAATAAAAGATATCGAAAAAATGTCGAGTATACGATCCGAAACAAATTAATAAAAGAATCAACTCGTATAACCTCCCTTCTCATGTATTCCTATTCATAAATTTATTAAATAAACTCAATTTCAACGTCTTGAAATACACGGCAATTTATTCTCTCCGTGTTTCTTATTAAATTACTCCTTTCAATATATAATAATGAAGACAGCTTGTTGCATCAATCTGTCTTCGTTAGTCTCTACATTCATGTGCACTTAGAATCACTAGGTACGGTATTATTTACTTAGCAGAGGCGTAGTGCGGAATAACTTAGAAGTGGGCAAAAGAAACAAGCTTTTAATGAAAATCATTTTTTCATAGCAAGCTTTTATAGCTCGGTATACTTATATAATTAATACTCGTCAAAACGAATCATACGAGCCCAAACTCGACGGGGTCGTGTCGTTTAACTACCAAGATTCTATAGTCACCTTCCGGTTCCATCATCAGATCAGCTACTTGTCATAATAATTTTGCATTGTCATCAGATTTACATATGCGTGCAAAATTTCAGCTCAATCGGTAACCGGGAAGTGAGTCAAATTTAATTTACCAGGTTTGATTACAAACAAACATCGGGACAGGTGAAACTAAATAAAAGCTTGTAAAAGAAAAAGGCCTGATGTGGTTTAACATCAGTGAGGCTTTTTTCTTTCATAAATGAGACAGCGGCTGTTTTTTTTTTTTGTGTAGGTGGAAAATTCATCCTATGACATCTCCGCGCCCTTGGGCGAAGCGGTTTTGATCTTGAAATATTCTTGATAGTCGAGGAATTGTTTAAACAGTGAATAAAAATGACTCGCGCACTGAGAGTCTCGTCACCTATAAAAAAATCCCGAATTGAATTGTAAAGATTTATCGGCATCGCAATAATAGTTTCTTTTTTGTGATGTCAACTCGATACCTACTTTTTTTAGGTGGGAAAATCATCCAATGACATCCCCTGCTCTAGGGTGGAATGGAAGGTAGAGTCAGAGTTTTGCTGACTAAAAACCTCCAGTTCCTTCGTTGCCTTTAGTACCGTGGCCGAATCTTTCTTTTAAAAGCAAACCCTTGGCCCCAGTAGGCTTCGACCCTGCTGGACTCCTATGGTTTGCTGACGCCTCCTGGAGCGACTGTAGCACCCCAGTGTTCGACCACTTTGTTCCTTACAATGAAGTGAAATAGTGCTCAAACGCGAACCTATAAACTACACACACTAGTATAATTGTTTTTTTTTTAATTGTTTGTTTTTGTTTTTGATTATAGTAGGTAATCTCTGGAAGTACCGGTCCGATTACTAAAATTTTTTCACCGATGCTTTATTCCTGAGTGTCAAAGCTATAATTTATATTTATAAACGTGAGCGAAGCTGCGGGCAAAGCGAGTCAATTGTAAAAAAGAACCTCGTTCTTAGAGCCCCCGCTTGGCGAAGGCAACAGGGCTTTAAATGCAAGGCCGTGGGCGAGATTCCACTTCACCCACATGTAACTACGCTACTGTTACTTAGAAACAACATAATTGATTTAACACAAGAAGCGAAGATTATGTTACTTAAATTGAATTGAAATACCAGTATTTCTATTGAAATTAAAGCAAAATGGCCGAATAATTGGATTAATTAATTTGCATCTTTCAGCTGACCCGGCAAAGTTCGTACCGTCTAATAGTCAACGAACAACCAGTTATTGCAAATCCGTTGTTATGTAACCAGTCATAATTATAAATTTGAAGTAACTTGTAGAAAAAAAAATTTTTTTCTTTATTTTTTAAGGACTTTAAACTCAATGAGAATGTCAGCTCCATCGTAACCTAAACTAAATTTACAAAAACAACCTAACTTAATAATCAACAAGACTGTTTTACCAAGGTTGAGTTACCGACACGTTGCCATGTCAAATGTAATCTTAGCAGCATAACTTCTAGGGTTAGCTAGGATTTAAAAAAAAATCCTATATCAATTTTATTGATGTTTTACGATTTAGTCAGTTATTACAAATCCAATAGGTTATGAAAATAGTCATATAAATTTGCAAAATTATATGTCATAGGTAGCATAACGTTACCTGATACACATCAGAATGTTTGGTTAACGTGTCAGGCATTAAGGTAAGTAAACATCCCTTCCAATTAATCCAATTAAATTGAATCGGAGTACTAAACTTCGGTGGGTCGCAGGTTCGACGTTTGGGTGTCGTATAAATTAGGAGTAACTCCCGGCTTATAAGCAATCAGGGTTCGGTTGACATAGATCCTTCAATTTTGATGGTTTACCTTGGAGCTAGAATTTTGAACAGATAGTAAAATTAACTGCGTAGAATTTGCAGTCTGTAATTTGGCTTAAGCATTATTCAGAATAAAATTTGCTCACTGCTGGGATGCAGGCTTACTGTCTGGGTAAGGGCCGTAATCCATCACCCTTGCCTATGTGGGTGACCCTTTTCTTGGTAGGGGGAATCATCAAATTATACTTCTCCCGCTCCGAGTTTTTTTGTATGGTGAGAAAATCATCTTATAACAACCCCGCTCTTAGGCGGAGCGGGAGTTAGTGTCATACTCTTACTGACTAAAAACTCACCCCGTTCCTTCAAGCTTTCATACCGGGGCTCGAGCTATCTTTCGAAACTAACCCTGGCCCTAGTAGGCTTCGACCTAGCGGGGTCCCTGCTCTCCCGTTCTGGGTAAAGTGAGAAGGGCTTGAAGGTATAAGATAAAACCTATCAGTGTTCGTTCCATTGCCCTATGATGATATCTCAGTAGTTTTGCATTTAGGACTGGCCAGTTTTATTATAACCAAGTTTGTTCACTCTATGTTAGTGATTTAAAACCATTTCGTTATTTCTTTATGATATTTTCTTACCAACAACTTATTCATCATCATCATCATTTCAGCCGAAAGACGTCCACTGTTGGACATGTGTCGCCACAATGAACGGTCCTGTGCGTCTCCTCCTTGAGGCCTTCCAACGCTACATCTTCCGGTAAAATCTAGATTGAATTTGTGTCTTTCAGTAGAAACAGAAATGAGATATATACTTTAACCCCCCATACCATAACTAATATAAATTCCATTAAAAATTCCGGTCACAGGTTAATTAAAATGCGTTCAAAAATCTTCCATTGTTCCAAAGATATTATCTCTCTAAAACTGCTGGGACATGAAAAATGTCCGGTTTGCGAGGCGATATGGAAAATTAATTTCTACCCCCCCTTCCCCCACTACGCAGAGCAAGTGGTGTAGGAAAATGGCTGGAACTGACGCTTCGTAAAGTGTCCTAAATGTGAAAAATCTTGAATGCAAGAAATTTGTTTCGAAATAACGAGTTTTTCTGAGCAGCGAGTGGTGCGGATCTTACTCTAAACTACGAAATGCATTTTTGTAAGAGTTACAGAATCTTATTCTGTAACTTATGTTTTATGTATAACAATGGACGTGTCGCTATAACTATAGCCCATGCCTGCAGTGGCTTTTTTTTTTGGTGAGAAAAATCATCCAATGACAAAACCCGCCCTTGGGTGGAGCGGGAGATAGTGTCAGACTCTTACTGACTAAAAACCTACCCCGTTCCTTCTAGCCTTCATACCGGGGCTCGAGTTTCCTTTCGGATAACCCTGGCCCCAGTAATGCCTGCAGTGGCTGAAAATAGGGTTTGGAATCATGGCGGCTGAGGCGTGAGGTAGCTCGTTCCCTCAGGTTTGCGGCCGCCTCCTTTGCCAGCATTACTGCTTCGCAGAAGGAGCCGACCGCATGTTATTTCTCATCGCTCCGAACCATGGTCTGTACCAGGACCCAGCGTGAGAGGTCATTACTGCCGATCGCCCCACGAGGACATGGCGATGTCCCGTCAAAGCAATAAGGCCTCATCTACACAGTATGCTACTCCATGTCTTCCGGGCGGTGCACACAATGGTGACACCTGAGCGTTTCTTCCGCACGAATCAGGTGCAGAAAACTCTCGAACGTACCTTGTCCGGTGAGGACCTGCGTCATGCGGAAGATGAGGATGCGGTGACGTCTTTCAATCAATGCTCAATATCCTGCTCAAGGTGACTTATCGCCATAATTAGGGCGTGGCCGCTGGCAAAGAGTTACTCATTCATAACTAAAGACGTCTATTACTGGACACAGACCTCTCCCAACGTCACCATGTTGACCAGTCCTGCATTTCTCGCGTCTAGAGGCTAGCTTCGTTCTTGCGTTAGAGTTGAAACCGAAGATATGTTGAGGACAAAAGATCTTTTGTCTATTAGAGGCCCTTTAAATCTGCAGGCGTTAAAAGACATGTAATAAATTATGCATCTTCATCCTCATCATTTCAGCCGAAAGACGTTCACTGTTGAACTATAGGCCTCTCCCAAGCGCCGCCACAACGACCGGTCCTGTGTAATTCGCATCCATCGGTTGCCCGCCATCTTCGGTCCGCCTTGTGAGAGGCTTCCAAAGCTGTGACTTCCGGACGTGATTGCCGCTCCAGAACCTTTCATCCCCATCGACATATGCATAAGCATAGCATCATCAGCTTTATAATGTTCCAACGACTGGGACTCAGGCCTCCTCTCCAAGAGAGGGAATGGGCTGTAAGACACCATGCGAGCCCGATACGGGTTGGTGGATGTTACATGTCTTCGAATTTTTAATTCTAGAACATGTCGGTTTCCTCACGATGTTTTCCTTTACCGTTTTGAGAGCACCTACCTAGGTTTGAACTGCGGTCCTACAACCTGTAAATCGAGGCCGTTTATACAAGCTCAATAAAAAAAAAAGAATTTTAACTAAAACCATTCCGATATATGTCCAAATCTCTCAATCTTGTAAGAACATAACACAAGTAGCCTATCTCTTTTATCGATGTCGATTACGTTAACGATTGTTCCAATCTAGACACAACCCTCTCGGGGCTCGTCCCGACAACTGCGACGATTTATTGTCAAACGCTGATTCATACCAACACTGACGCGGTCAATTTTATGTGTTTTCCTACCGTTTTGTGACTTTTTCCTTATCTTTTATGGTCTAATGTAAAATGTATGTATATTATTTCTCACTTCGCATGAAACAGGAAGTTTCATCTATCTTTTTTTTAAACAATCAAGCAACTTATTAAAAAAAAGATACGTTAAAATTAACAAAAAAATAAACATTCAGATGTCTTTGTTAGATTAGTTTTACACAAGTGTATGGTTAGATTTTAATATAAACCTAGGTAGCCACAAGGTGCCTTTATTTCCAAAATATCTAAAAAGATACCATCGTCGCTTTCTGTCAGGTGAGACAGCGGTCAAGCGCAAACCTATCAACAATAAAAAAAAAGATGTATACTTAGGTACGTGTGTTATGATTCTACACCAAAGGGCAACTGGTAGAAATGATTGGCTATGGCATTAATTTATTTATTTTATTAAATTTAATAGTATTTAATTAGATTATAACTAATTTAATTTGATTATAATTTATTCAATTTGATTATAACTTAGTTAATTTGATAGATTACAATTTATTGAGTTTTGGTATTTGGATTGAAATTTATTTTATTGCAAGGTTATTTTATTAGAATTGTGTTTTAGCATCAATAGTATGTTTTATTTGTATGGAAATGGGTATATTTAACCAGATTTTTTTTTATTATTTCTAAGTCCGCCTTTGTGTTTACTAGTGTATAAAGCTTCAATAAATAAATAAATAACGTAATAATCGCGTCAGGTTGTATGAGAAATCCTTACGGAGCGCTCTTAATCTTGAACAAATACAGATGTGTACCTTTACTGGGGCCAGGGTAATCTAAAAGAGAGCTCGAGCCCCGATATGAAGGCTAGAAGAAACGGGGTGGGTGTTTAGTCAGTAAGAATCTTACACTATCTCCCGCTCCACCCAAGACCGGGGGTTGTCATTAGATGATTTTGCCCACCATAAAAAAAGATGTGTACCTTATTATAAACGATTAAAATATCCCGCACGAGTGACGATGCTTACCCAAAGTAACACATCTTTTGTGTAAAATTCCTCGTGAATAACATCCATTCCGAGAAAGGCATAGGGGTACGTCAGTCTGTTATTATTTCCAACCGTCTTACCCTTCGTAATTGACAACCGGGTAGAGGCCCCTTTTGACGGAAAGATCGCTTTTAACGATAAAACTGTCTACTATGTAACACTGTGTAACCTTCCTTTGTTATTATTATTTATATTTATGTCAAACTATAATAAAATATATTTGTATGTTTATTTGCGTGTTTATTTTCTCATAAATATTTTACACATTTGAGTGGGTATTTTTACACTAAACTTTTCCAATACAAGTTATTTCATCATTTCCAACACACGAAAATATCAAGAATTACTGGTGCCATACACAGGGTTACTTATAAAACACTAGCAACCTCTTAGGTGCTAGTTAAGAACATCATAAACAACAACTTTTGTTCTATGACTTTTTCAAAACATAACACAAATACCAAAAACAAACCTTTTAGATTTCGTTGTTCTATCTAACACATTTCAACTCTGTATTTTGCTGTATCTACTTACGGCTCCCAAGCACTCTTCTCGTAATAATAGTGTACCGTACCTAGCAAGCTTTCGCGCCATTTTCGTGTACTCATCTCACAAAAAAATTGATACGCCAGAATAGACTTTGCAACATTCAGAACGTTCAATTTAAATATTTTAATTTTTGTATGAAAATCAGATGAACTAAAATATGATATTTTTTTAAAGTCATAGAAAAAAAGTTGTGGTTTGTGATGTTAGTATCATAGTCCTGAGAGGTTGTCAGTGTTTTACAAATAACCCTGTATAAAAAAAAAAACTGGTCAAATGCCAGTTGGACTCGCGCTCGGAGGGCTCTGTATTTTCTATACAACTTTTTTTACACAATTTATTTTATTCTGTTTTAAGTACTTGTTATAGCGGCAACAGAAATACCTACATAATCTGTGAATAATTCAATGCTCTAGCTGTCATGGTTCATGAGATAAGAGTCTGATGGATAGTTGAGTCTAAGTAATAGGGTCCTATTTTTACCCTTAGGTCCAGAACCCTGGCGACTTTTGAATAAAGGCGCGGGCCCACCGCGGCGCACGGAGAGGCTATGCACGTGTGTTAAACTTCGCTTTTTAAGAATATGTAAGTGGTTGTGTCCACTGCAAGACACGGAGAGGCTACGCACGAATTGACGTCACTGATACATGCGTGGCTTGCTCGAATAGGCGGTTACATAGCTCAACGCTGTCGACGTAGGTCTACGTTTCCACTGGAGTACACGAATGCGACCCACTATGCGACTATGTACAGCTCGCTTATAGCAGCGTTGTTTTCAGTAGTACACCTCCCGCAGTGAAGCCCGTGTCAGTGGATTGCAGTGGCACGTGCGTAGCCTCTCCGTGCGCCGTGCCACGCTATACATAGTCGTGGGTCTTCGTGTACCTAATCCAGTGGAAACGTAGACCCACGTTGTCAAACAACTTAATACACGCAGCTAAAATGCGCTGCGTGTGCGTGCACAGCATGCGCCGCGGTGGGCCCGCGCCTTTAGACCACACAAAAAAATCTGTTCTAAAAACAGTGACGGCCTGAAAACAAAAGGTAAAAGTCAGAGAACCTTTAAAAACATTAGCCCTACACTTCTTAAAAAACATGAGGTCAGGTGGACATATTCACAGATTTAATCAGCTTTTCTTGCGAGTGATCCCCTTGAGAACTAGGACGCCCCTTGGCCGGCCATTAAAAGTTTTTTACTTAGATTATTCGAGAAAACACAGCGTTTTCTGATAAACTTTTTTTTGTACTTATGTTGAGTGGGGAGAAATTTTTTGTTTGTATAGTTTTTTTTTGGAGGTGATTAGTGTAATGATCAAGGTTCAGATTTTGGATACCATGATACTTGAAAGGCATGTTACATAAACGACTGGCCTATTGGTCTTGTGGATAGTGGCCCTGACTGCTAAACCGGAGGTCGTGAGTTCGATTCCCACCCAGGACAAATGTTTAAGTATACCCACAAGGTAGACCGGTGACTTGCTTCCCAGAAGCCTAAAATTGCCAATTGTGCAGTTTCCGCCAAAATTGTACTGTTTTAAGACATTTGATTTCTTGTTTGTCCAGTTGTTTATATCTTAGTTAATATTATGTCATGTTTTATAGAAGTTATATTAAACTATTTGTATTCCATTATTCATATAACAAAATTAGGAACCTTAAAGTTCCTGGAGGCCAAAATCTCCTTAGAAAGAAAGAAAAACATAAAATGCATGGAAATACTAAGTCTGTCCTGAGAGTCTAAACACAGAATCAAATAAATATGTCAGTATGAGTACAACATTTTTTTTTTGTGTTTGGGAGTACTCATGCCACGAGCTCTACTTAGTTTGGGCCTAGATGCATAGCATAGCATAGTCGGCCTTATAATGTTCCCACTGTTGGGACTCAGGCCTCCTCTCTAGGAGAGGGAATGGGCCGTAAGCCACCACGCGGGCCCGGTGCGGGTTGATAGATATCACATCTTTTCGAATTTTTTGGTTCTAGGACATGCCGGTTTCCTCACGATGTTTTCCATCAACGTTTTGAGAGCAGTGCCTAGATGTCAATGTGTGAAAAAATTTAATTAATTAGTTTGTAAACTTCAAAGTTAAACTAACCTGTATTCTGAAATAGCAAGACTTGCCACACTTCGTTTTCACTATACTAGCAATTTTTACCATTCTATCATTATTACAATTCAGTTTCAAATTCAAACAAAAATTAGTAAAATTTCGGTTCGTACTTGTATAATTTTTAAACCTATTTACTTATATATTATATACGTTTCCAATGGACTGAGCTAATTCGATGATTTATCACATGAATTTGGTTAATTAAGTGTGATAGTGATAAATCAATTAACAAATGTATTCAATTAGCACTTTGCACACCAATTTTTTTCGCGAGTGAGTTTTCAAAAAAGTTTTACGTCCCTAGGGTAGTTTTGATAAAACTAAAAATAACAGTCTTTTTTATTCATTTTGATTACATTTTGTGCCAAAATTTCAATGTAATAATCCCATCATCATCATATCAGCTGTTGGACATAGGCTTCCCTCAAGCGTCGCCACAACGAACGGTCCTGTGCGTCACGCATCCATCGGATTCCCGCGACCGTGAACAGGTCGTCGGTCCACCTTGTTGGAGGCCTTCCAATGCTACGAGAATTAACGCAAGAAATAAGAATCTTCAATAAAATCTTTGAAATGTTCTAAATTGTTATACTGGGGGTAGTTCAGAAAACCAATAATGACAAACTTAAACTTAGTCATTATACCAATAATGACTTACTTAGGTTATAGACTAAGCCAATGATTGCTTCCTTGATTTGGTCTATAGAAAAAGCAATATTAGTAGTACCTATAGAAATGTATTTTGTTATTTTAAAATACGTAAATCAATATAAGAATAGAATAGAATAAACTTTATTGTACACCAAATAGTAACAATGACATAGAAACTTAAATCTATGGGTACAATGGCGGTCTTATCGCTGACAGCGATATCTTCCAGACAACCTTGGGATGGAATATAAGAACTTAAACTAAAAAATGGGGTAGTCTGCGGTGTACTGCACGCAAAATTAACCAAAAAAATTAATTAAGTGAAATAAAATAATAATATTTAATAATACACGAATACATATATACATATATAAATATATACAGTATATATTATGTGTTACACAATTAAATGGAAGCAAAAAGAAAAGAAGAGAATGAACGTTAGCGATGGAAGAAATTAAATTAGGTAGAACTAGGTAATATTAGAGAGAAAGGTAATGTTCTTTGACAATAAATTATATTATGAAGTTTGTAAAGCACTACTCAATTCTGAGCAACAATACGCTTATTGGTCAAATATTTTAGAGAAAACCAAACATTGAAGACCTCCCTCAATTGTAATTATTTATCGCTCCCATTTACTACATAATAATTTATCAACACAATTATTAAATGAAAAGTAATATTTCATTTCAAGAACAGAATACCTTTTATATTTAAGGTTGCTACGAAATGCTACGAGTCAGCTACGCAGGTGCTACGGCGCTACGCAGATGCTACGAGAAATTCAGTTGAGTTGCGATTACAGAATATTTTTATATTGTGTGCCTTTATATAAGAAAAGTAATTCTGTCATGTTTCTCTGTACCATATGTTTTTAGTTACCTTCTTTTTGCTGTGATACAAGCAGATTTTATATTATTACTAGCTTTTGCCCGCGCGGCTTCGCTCCCGCTCTTCTCTACTCTACCCTACAATACCCTACTCTACTCTACCCTACCCTACTCTACCCTACTCTACCTTACTCTACCCTACACTACTCCACACTACTCAATTCTACACTACTCTACTCTACACTACTCTACACTACTCTACCCTACTCTACCTTACTCTACCCTACACTACTCCACACTACTCAATTCTACACTACTCTACTCTACACTACTCTACACTACTCTACCCTACTCTACACTACTCTACCCTACTCTACCCTACTCTACCCTACTCTACCCTACTCTACCTTACTCTACCCTACACTACTCCACACTACTCAATTTTACACTACTCTACTCTACACTACTCTACACTACTCTACCCTACTCTACCTTACTCTACCCTACACTACTCCACACTACTCAATTCTACACTACTCTACTCTACACTACTCTACACTACTCTACCCTACTCTACACTACTCTACCCTACTCTACCCTACTCTACTCTACCCTACTCTACTCTACCCTACTCTACCCTGCTCTACCCTACTATACCCTACTCTACCCTACTATACCCTACTCTACCCTACCAAACTTCACATAAACCATCTACTAAATAGTCCAAACAAAACCTAAAAATTTGGTTTGGATAGGCGAGCCCGTTCTTGAGTTATAAAATAACAACGAAAAGTGGCATTGATTTTTATATATATAGACTAGCTGACCCGGCAAACGTTGTTTTGCCTTATATTTTTTTTTTGCTATAAAAAAATAGGGGTTAGTGATAAAAAAGTAAAGATTTAGGGTTGTATGTATTTTTAATGCCACAATATAAAAAAATAAAAACCAAAATTTCGTCCAAAAATAAAAAATAAAAATTTAAGGGTGAACAACCCTTATCACATAGAGGTATGGAAAATAGATAGTAGCCGATTCTCAGATCTACTGAATACGCATATAAAATTTGGTAAAAATCGGTAAAGCTGTTTCGGAGGAGTACGGCAACTAACATTGTGACATGGAAATTTTATATATTAGAAGATATTGCATGAACAGTGAGAAATATAAAAATGTGGTGTGTGTGATGTGATGTGTGTGTGAATGTGATGTGTGTGTGTGTTGTGTATGTATATAAATGTGATCGTGTTTATTATAATAAAATAACTCCAAACAGCACTGAGTTTTTTTGTGGTGGATTATCATGAAACTAGCTTTTGTCCGTAGTTTCGCCCGCGTACATAAAATATAGCCTATGTCACTCAGGAATAAAGAACCTTTCTATTGGTGAAAAATTTTTAGCACACGGACCAGTAGTTTCAGAGATACCTCCTACAAACAAAAGATAATCTCTTTATAATATTAGAGTAGATGAGTTCTCTCTTTCTTTTTTTGAGGGTTGGGTGAGAGGGGAGCCAGGATGCCAGACTTTTACTGACTAAAATTCACCTTCTTTTTTTTTTTCCTCTCGACGGGGAAAATCATCATTGACGAAACCCGCTCTTGGGTGGAGCGGGAGACAGTGTCAGAGTCTTACTGACTAAAAGCCCCGCGCCGTTCCTTCTAGCCTTCATACCGGGGCTCTAGTTTCCTTTCGGATAACCCCGACACCGGTAGGCTTCGACCCAGATGGGCCCCTCCTGTTGCTGACAACTCCTTGAGGCGCGCGGGAACAGTGCGCGCCGTGACTAACTCTTTTTGTATTCCAGTTGCTGTAATTCTTCGATACCATTTCACAGCCCTAGTAGTCTAAAAGTAGTTTGTTTACATAATAAAAAAAACTTGGCAAGTGCGACTCGGACTCCCGTACTGAGGGTTCCGTGCAAACTACAATTCCCGAATGGAATCTCGAAGATTTTTCCGAATTTCTTTTTTTTTTGTGTCGTAGGTAACAATAAATTACTGTTTTCAGATTGATTCCTATGTTATTAAACCTTGCTTTGTGCCAAATTTCAGGATTCTGGATCAACGGGAAGTATCCTATGAATTTCGATCTTTGAGAGCATCAAAATATAAGTTTTTTGCAACATAAACGGCCGTATATTTTTTATTCGTTATTTTAGAAGTTTGATTTTTTCACGGCTTGAAAGAACCGCAGACCTGAGTATATGGTTTTAATATTTGTTCTTGTTTTTTATTGATACCTCTACGCTTTCGTGAGATAAAGGGTCTTGATAGACAGACAGACGGATCGACGGACAGCAAAGTGATCCTATAAGGGCCCCGTTTTTTCCTTTTGAGGTCCGGATCTTTAAAAAAAAATCTAAGCAACGTACAGATATTTTTTATTCATCCTACATCAATCCAAAACAAACCTGTAGTCAGCAGTCGCTTGACCGCCATTTCAGTCACCATAAAATTCTTATAACTATAATAAAAATTCTCAAGTACGCCATTAAAATACCCATCTTCTTCAATTGAATTTTTCCCATTTAAAATAAAATATTATCATTTTTTTATTTATACAGTATTAGTTTTAGTAATGCGATACCAGTGTCTATTATTTTACAAACTTTTATTTACTTTCACCTGTCCCGATGTTTGTCTGTAATCAAATCTTGTAAATTAAATTTGACCTACTTCCCGGTTACCGATTGAGCTGAAATTTTGCATACATATGTAAATTAGATGACAATGCAAAATTATTATGACATGAAGCTGATCTGATTATGGAACCGGAGCTATAGGAACTTCGCAGTTAAACGACACAATCCCATCGAGTTCGGGCACGTGTGATTTGTCTTGACGGGTATTAATTATATAGGTATTAATACCGTGCTATAAAATATTTTCATTAAGAATCTAGGTACAAAATTTCATAACTCTATAATAAAAGACCACAAAGTTGTTCAGTCTACAAAAATACATAGTCACCGAGCCATCCATTGGACTGTCGGGTTATTTTGCACTTGCACCGAGCTTTATTGCTGGCGCCTAATACTCACTAAGGCAAAAATAGAAATTGACATTGATACCTGCCTCGTTTCGAACCTGCAGCCTCATGCATGAGAGACAGGAGCCTTAACCACTGGGCCATCACGACATTTTTCGTAGGTAATATACCTACTGTATAAAAAGGTAAGTTTATGTTTGCTTCTAGGCGACAATCCCTGGAGGCATTGGTGGGACCCTCTAACACGATTAGATAGGTAACTGTGTTCAAGTGAAAAGAGAATAGCGTTTTTCGCGTTATGAGAATTTGTTTCAGCAGTATTCGGATTTCTTGGAAGTCGACTTCGACATAATTAGGAAATGCTAGGCTATAGATCATCGACATAATTAAGAAATGCTAGGTTACGGATCATCGATATAATTAGGAAATTCAAGTCAACGGATCATCGACATAATTAGGAAATGCTAGGTTAGGGATCATCGACATAATTAGGAAATGCTAGGCTACGGATCATCGACATAATTATGAAATGCTAGGCTACGGATCATCGACATAATTAGGAAATGCTAGGCTACGGATCATCCACATAATTTGGAAATGCTAGGCTACGGATCATCGACATAATTAGGGAATGCTAGGCTACGGATCATCCACATAATTAGGAAATGCTAGGCTACGGATCATCCACATAATTTGGAAATGCTAGGCTACGGATCATCGACATAATCATGAAATGCTAGGCTACGGATCATCCACATAATTTGGAAATGCTAGGCTACGGATCATCCACATAATTTGGAAATGCTAGGCTACGGATCATCGACATAATTAGGGAATGCTAGGCTACGGATCATCCACATAATTAGGAAATGCTAGGCTACGGATCACCCACATAATTTGGAAATGCTAGGCTACGGATCATCGACATAATTAGGGAATGCTAGGCTACGGATCATCCACATAATTAGGAAATGCTAGGCTACGGATCATCCACATAATTTGGAAATGCTAGGCTACGGATCATCGACATAATTAAGAAATACTAGATTGAAATAAATGATTTTGTATTTGTATTTATTTGTAACGCATTTCCAAAAAGAACAAAAAAAGCGATTTATCATTTCAGGAGTCGCAAAGATCTTGTTACTTACACCATGTAACTTCAACCAAAGAAGCGTAAAAACACGTGCACGCTACTGTAATTTGATATATCGACGCTGTATTATTTGTAACATATTTACAATTTCCATTGCTTGATGTATTACTTCTCGTACACTTCGGGCCAACGAAATTGTATTGCGTTCGTTAGGTCGTGATGTAGTGAAATCTCTTAAGTTAATAATGCTTAATAATATTGGTGGCAATGGGCAGGGCACATTGCTCGCAGAACAGATGGCCGTTGGGCCGAAAGATTCTGGGGTGGTGACCGTGTACCGGAAGACGCAGCGTTGGAATGCCTCCAACAAGGTGGACTGATGACCTGGTGAAGGTTGTGGGAAACCGATGGATGCGAGACGCACAGGATTGTTCGTTCTGGTGACACTTAAGGGAAGCCTATGTCCAACAGTGGACGTCTTTCGGCTGAAATGCTGATGGAAATGTGTTTATTTGTAACCATGATCCCAAAAAAATGGTACATGGTTACAGAATGGATACTTTTACCCTGGGAACATGTTTCTTTAAAGTAAAAGTTTTTTAAAAGCGATACATTTTCATTTTGTCATAATGTCGTTAGTATATCTTTCACTAGATATTTTAAAAACAAATCAAATCATAGACAAATCGAGTAAAAACCTACAAAAATCTGCTGTTTTTTGTGTGAACTTTGACCGTTCATAACGTACCCTTAAATTATAAAAGTAAAAAAATATATATATTTATGGAAACCTAGCACATTTAATAAAGATTCTGAATGGCCGAATTTATTTCAAAAACTTTTAATTAAAAAGGACAGTACTTCCTGGAATAAGTTTATGAAATATTCGAATAAAGAACGGAGTTGCTGAATGCCAACAGAGCGTTCAGGAGTTAACTCTCTTTTTTGCGTGGCTTCGTTATTAAACATTGCTTTGGATTGCGTTGGATGAACTAACAAGAGAATATGTAAAAAAATATGTAAGAGTAGTGGTAGACGGCCTCGACTTACGAGTTGTAGGTCGCGCGTTCAAACCCAGCCAGGTGCATTATTGTGTGTAATTTATTTCATCACCACTGCTCTCAAAACGGTGAAGCAAAGCATCTTGAGTAAACCGGTAAGCTCTAGAACCAAAGATTTGAAGACTTACCCGAATGGTACTTTACGGCCCATTCTTTCTCCTAGAGAGGAGGCTTGAGTCCCAGCAGTGGGAACATTAAAATAAGGCTGATTATGCTATTACAATGTATGAACTAACAGGCTTTTAAAGCATGCTCAGGTTTTCGATAAATGGGTCGGGGAGGACACTCTTAATAACATTATTTAAAAATACTTAATTCATCAACATTTTAGTCAAAGGATGTCCATTGTTGAACATAAGGCTCCTCCAAATGACGCCACAATCCACAACGAACGGTTCCGTACGTCTCGAATCCATTGCATTTCCGTGACTCTCACCAGGTCTTCGGGCCACCTTGTAAGACGCCTTCAAAAGCTGCGTCTTCTATTACTCAGTCGCTACTTTAAAACCTTTCGGTACCACCAACCAGCAATATGTCCTGTCCACTGCCTCTTAAGTTTGGCAATTCTTCGGGCTATGTGAGCGACCTTGGTTTTCCTGCGGATCCGCACTGATCATGCACTATCGCCTTGAGTTACTAACACGTGTGGTGGAGTTAATTCATGCTCGAAAGCATTTTAATAAACTCAGACGTTCAGTTTCTTTTCCAATATGTATATTATATGCGTACAGAGCAAAGAGACGCCTTAGTGGCCAGTCCATACGAACCTATTGTATCAGTGTGAGTGGCTTAATTCAGTTTCTATCTTTTAATTTATTTTAATTTTTATTTCATTATCTATGTAACCAAACATTAAATGTAACACATTATATGATTTAATAGAGTGTCCATGGAGTTTCTTGCACGTTCTTCTCCATAGAGATCTACGCTTTGGAACGTGCAATTTAGCTTCACTTTTCTTGGACTGACCGACATTTGACTATCCAAGAGTGCCTGCATTTGGTCTATTTGAAATAAATGATTTTGAATTTGTCATCATTTACTCATAGAAATTGACGACCCATGACTGTCTTGACTATAACTTTTACAGTTGAAATTTGTGCTTATCATACAATGCGCAGCTGCATAAATGTATAATACTGGTTAATCCTGTAGTTAGAATATTAATATTACGTTGTTTAGTGTATTAGTTTGATAGCACGGATGGCACAGTGGTTGTACGGCTTTTTTTTTTGTAGGTGGAAAATCATCCAATGATATCTCCACGCCATTGGGCGGATCGGGAGATAGTGTCAGACTTTTCAGATCGGATCTTGTTTTCAGAAGAAGAAGAACATTTCGAAGCTGAATCTTCCTTTCAGAAGCAGATAGCCCTTAGCCCCAGTAGGCTTCGAACCCTGCTGGGCCTCTACGGTTTGCTGACAACTGCTTGAGGCGCGCGTGGAACAATACGCGCCGTCGATGCCTTGGGCTTGGTCCAGACGGTTACCGGCCGATCGGCGGGCGATCTACAGTAGCAGTACGATTAACTCCTACGCTGTGTGGAGGAGGCCTGAGTCACTGCTGGGACTCAGGTCTCCTCTCTCGGAGAGGGAATGAGCCGTAATCCATCACGCGGGCCCAGCGCAGATTGGTGAATGTCAAATGTCTTCGAATTTTTGGTTCTAGGACATCAACAAAGTGATCCTATGAGGGTTGCAGTTTTCCTTATGAGGTACGGAACCCTAAAAAAGGAAAAAAAGACTTCTGTCTTCGTTAGGGCTTGCTCCCACTTGACACAAGACGTCTTAGACAAAACTGTTTTGTTTACGTCATGGGGCGCTAGGGCTGTTGATAAAATATCGATATTATTGCAGTACTCAAACAGCTGAACATATAAACATGTATTTTTAAACCTCTTGAGAAATATTGGTACACTTAATAATAATAATAATATCATTTATTTGCTTGAAATATGGTTTCAGGTACAGGTCTTAAATTAAAATAATGTTTCTTCATATTCCGCCTCATATTCAGCATGCAAATTAATTATGAATGGGCTTGACTCTCAATTATTTCATCAAAATGGAAAATTACATTAAATTACAATACAAAATGTCACATTTTTAAGTTACACATTGATAAATTAGCAAAAAGTTAATTGCAAATTATAAAATTAAGAAATAAAAGATGTCAAAAGCTACAAGATAAAAATGTCAACACTAAAAGATACAAAATGTCATAAACTAAAAAAACAAAAATACAGAATGTCAAAAACTAGAAGATACAATATGTCATAAACTAAAATATACCAATGTCATAACCTAAATTAATAATAAAAAATAACTACAAATGTCAAAAACTAAAATAATACAAAATGTTAAATTTTATTTCATTTCAAATTATTTAATGTACCTTTTTATCAATATAACAGTCTAAAAATTCATTTACCGTATAGAAACATTTGTCCCTGAGCCACGTTTTCAGCTCTTTTTGGAAAAGATTCATTGGCAATTCTCTGATTTGCTTGGGTATCCTATTAAATATTTTTATTGCCATACGACTTGCGTTTTTGTGGCAAAATGCTGTCCCTCGCCTAGGCATTGCTAATTTAGTTGGATCTCTAGACTTTTTACCTATCTTATAAAGATTTTCGCTATCTGCCTTATTAAACAGAGCAGGATGTTTTTTTACAAATAAGCCCATCTCTAGTATATATAAGCATGCAAGTGTTAAAAGTTTATTCTCTTTAAAAATGGGTCTGCACGATTCTAATGGACCAATCCCGAACACTGCTCTTAAGCACTTTTTTTGGACAATAAAAGCCCTGTCACTGTCCGTAGAATTGCCCCATATGATTAAACCGTAACTTAACACAGATGCGACATATCCATGATAAGCTAACAAGGCGGCCTTTCTTCCTACGGTTTTCCTTAGATTTCTCAGAGCAAATACAAAACTGTTTATCCTGTTACATACATTCTCAATATGTTTTTTCCAATTGCAATTTTTGTCAATTTCTATACCTAAGAATTTTGTATTGTCAACTTCGTCAATTTCATTATCACGTCCAATAATTTTCATTGTTTTATTTGTCATCTTGTAGTTGCAAAAATTAATATATTTTGTTTTTGAAATATTCACACATAAATTATTTTGTTGAAACCATTCTAGTATGGCTTCTACAGCAGTATTTATTTTGTCCTCGTGCTGTTCATTTTTGTTTTCGTTATTTATTACCAGTGAAATGTCATCTGCAAATAACACGCACTTATTCTGAGTTACCATAGGCAAATCGTTTATATATAAAAGAAAGAGCAATGGTCCCAGAATGCTACCTTGAGGCACGCCATATGTATTAGCCCGGAACTGAGATTTATAATTTATCACCTCTCTGTCTTTATTTACTCCTATAACTTCAACACGTTGTTTCCTATTACTTAAGTAGTCTTTGAGCCAGTTTAACGCTTTCCCTCTTATGCCGTAAGTTTCACATTTTTTCAATAATATGTCATGTTTTACAGAGTCAAAGGCTTTGCTCATATCAAAAAATATAGCTGTAACTGGAATTTTTTTATCAATATTCTCGGTTATGGATTTAATAAGTTGAAAGCAAGCTAGTGTAGTCGACTTTCCTTTCTGAAAACCATTTTGTTCCTGACTTATTATACTGTGCTTATTTATAAATGATACAATCCTGTTATACATTGCTTTTTCATATATCTTTGAAATTATTGGAATTAAGGTTACTGGACGGTAATTATTTAAGTCATGTTTATCATTTTTTTTATATAAAGGCTTTATCACTGAAAGCTTTAATTTGTCAGGATACTTTTCTTCAAAGAAACTTAAATTAATTAAATGAGCCAAAATGGGTGAAAGTATTAGCACACGATTTTATAATTTGTGTCGAAATCTCATCATATCCAACCGCGTTGGTATTATTTAAAGATGCAATTATTTTGCTTATTTCATCTGGCGTGCAAGGTTCTATATATATACTATTACATTCATTTTGCATGGGTCTATTTTTACTACTATTAGTTATATCAGCGTTTGTAGAATCAATAAAATGATTATTAAAAGCCTCCGCTATCTGTTCAGGGTCTTCTATCAAAGTTCCGTTTTGTTTAATTGCTTCTATATATTGCGAATCTCTACGTTTAGGTTTATTTTTAATCAATTCCCAAGTTGCTCTACATTTGTTTTTTGCTTGCAAAATAAAGTTACTAGATGTTTGTTTCCTGGACACATTAATGCATTTTTTTAACAGCTTTGCATATTTATTATACTTCAATTTATTTTCTAATGATTTATTTTTATGATACTTGAATTTAAGGTACCTTTTAGAGAGACATGATTTTTTTATGCCTTTAGTTAGCCATTTTAAAGTAGGTGTCAGATAATTAACTTTAATTTTTTGTAAAGGAAAATTTAACCTATAAAATAGACTAATTATTTCATGAAAATTATTAAAAGCTATATTTGGATCCGTTTCGTCATAAATTTCCTGAAAAGTTAGACTCAAGAGACACTCTTTAAATTTTTTAATGTATTCTTGGCTATAATTTCTCCTGTATATAAAACAATGCGATGGAGCAGGTTTATATGATGACATTTTTGATGGGAATGTTAAAATTTGGGCAGTATTATGGTCCGAGAGGTGTAGTTCACAAGTTTCTCCAGACGATTCCGGTATATTGGTAATAATGTGGTCTATGCAAGAGGTTTGCCGAGTAGGAGTATTTATTTTTAAAGTTAAGTTATAGGTTACAAGAATATCATTTAATATGGTGGCATTTTTAGTTTTCGTTAGAGTGTTTATATTAAGATCTCCGACCAATATAATTTTATTGTTTTTCTTTTCAGTCAGTTTCTGCAGTAGGAACTCTATTTTATTAAAAAATATTGCTATGTTTGAGTTGGGCGTCCTATAGACACATACAATGATACAGTTATAAAGTGGTATTTCTATGCCACAGCATTCGAACACTTTCTCTACCGCCATATCCTTGCATATTTGTAGTATTTTGTAATCTAGGAAATGTTTTACTAAAATACAGACCCCACCCCTATTTTCCTTATGTCGAGAGCATGAAGTCGCAAGTTTAAAATTATTAATGCATACATTTACTTCGTTGCCAGCTCTTACAAATGTTTCTGAAAAACACAGAATATGGATATCTTTATGCCTATCATTTAACTCTGATAAACATATTTCTACAGAAGGAAGTTTATTTAATAACCCTGCAATATTTTGGTGCAATAGACGTATGTTGCGAATTTCAACTTTAGTATTCAATTCCCTCTTATTAACTATATTAGGAACGAAAAAACTGGTCCTTTCTTAAAGTAGTACAGCTGCTCTCTGAATTCAATTTCTTAACATTTCTGAGGCAATTTTCATTTAAATACATGTCAAGATAGCACTTTAGATTGTCAAAAATATTCTTCATACCATAGTTATTGAGTACTCCACTGCGTCTATAAAACATTGTTTCATTATATGTCAGATTTAAATTGGAGTCAAATATTATCACATAATCAAGAGTACAGATATCATGGTAAAGTAAATGGCTAAATGTTTCTATTCGGGAGTTAAACATGTCTGAGTGTCCATTAAATTTGTATGTAGGTAAACAAAGCAAAATGTTAGTGTGTTTCATTAATTTTAATATATTCTTTATACTAATAACTAAATTAAAATAATTGTCAGTCTTTCTAAAATCTTGCTCGCCAATAAAAATAAAACAATAATCTTGTTTTGTGTAATTTAACAATTTTTGGTCAAGTTTATCGAGGAGCTGTATAATCCCACAATTTGTGGAGATGTAATGACATATATTGTAATCTGGGAATGTACTTTGTGCAATAGATATTACTTTATTTGTTTTGTTACTACTTAATATACAAATCCTTTGTTGTAGTTTTTCTTGAGGCGATTCTAATAATGTACTATTAACGCCATCTAGTAACAGGTTGTCATCTTCAGTGTAATTATAAGCAGTAGTAACCTCGCTAATTTTATCTGACATCCTGCGTTGTGTTGTTTGTGGGCCAGTGGTGCCATCTGTTGTCACTTCACTACTTTCATTGATGCCAAGATCCACGTAGCTATTATTACATTGTTCATTCACAGGAAGACGTAAGTTTCTTGAAATTCTTTTCTTGCCTTTGCTTTTGCTGTTCATGATATTTATTCCGTTACTCTTTGTATCTGAGCATATCTTTTGTAAACTTTTTGAAACAAATTTTTCTTTATTTAGAGCAAGTTTTAGTGTCATGTTTTCTTCATTCAGTTTTTCTATTTCCATGTGTGCACTCTCTAACTCACTTTTAAGCTTTATCAACTCTTCTTTTAGGTCTTCCATGTCACTGTAATGTGCAGTCGACAAGTCTGGCAAACTACATCTTCTAACTTCTGTAGTCGTAGACTCGAATGAGAGGTCTAATGAGTCATTTCCATAAGTTTTTTGTTGACGAAATGTTACGTTATCTTCTTCCATTGTCAATTATTTAAAAAGTTGTGAATTATTATTGGAATTATTTCAATGTAATTAATTTAATTCGTCTCCCTCTGTCGGTATCATGCGTAAACACTTTGGTAAATCTAACTTCAATATCTTGCTACTCGTCGCTAGAGGGCATTACTGTCATTCAGAATTTTTTTGAAGATCCGCGAGAGGTGCTAGTAGTAACGTCGTTTATTAACTTTGTATGATAATAAAAGAACCTCTGTCACACGTTTAAGCATGCCTAGTAAGTATACAAGACGGTAATCACAGCACTGTACGATTCTTTGATTTGGATATTTATTGCTTTTGTGGCGTAGATACTGCCATCTTTTTGTAAATACAGTAATTACTTCAAAGATCGATGGATCATATTGTTCTTCAACTCGATGTAAGATGTCGCTCTCCGTTGTCAATAATAGTGAGTTTTAAATCTTGATAGATGTTTTATTGAAATTGAAGAATAATTACTGAGAACGCTACATTTTCATACAATTATAATTTAATTTGTTTAATACATATATATCATAAATCATAATATATGGAGTAAATTATTGTTGAGCCAACTTACGATTGTTTTTTAGACAAAGCTGATAAAATAAATTCGAAAAAGATATCGATATTGCGATATTTTATCAACAGCCCTAACGCGGGGTGTCATAGACAAAACAGTCTTGTCTAACACGTCTTGTCTCAAGTGAGCGCAGGCCCTTACGGTCGGCTTCCGTACTCTATGTACATTCAAGAAGGTAATAATAACTATTTGACAATCATTCTATCTCAAGATCTATATATCTATATTCATAAAATGTGAATAGTACAGGATATACCTGGAATTGAATTGTGAGGGTACGAAGGAATACTATTGCAATAAGGATTTATGTAGGAACCATGAAATATTATTTTGTTCTCGATTTTTTTAGGTTGATTTGTGTTTGTTTATCGTACGATAGATCCTTGGCTTTTTATTTGGAAAAATACCGGGCAAATGCGAATCGGACTCGCGCACTGAGGGTTCCGTAAAAACATTTTAATTCCTGAATTGAGTTATGAAGATTTTTTCGAATCGTAAAAATATGTTTTTTTTTTGTGCCGTAACTATGAATTAACAGTTTTAAAAAAAATTCCCTTGAGATTGTCAAAATACACGTTTTTCCGTCATAAACAGCTTTATTGTTTTTTTCATTAATTTAGAAATTTAATTTTTTACAGCTTAAGGCTGCTCGCCCACGTCAGATAATCGGTGGCCGACTTTTTGTACGAGAAAAATAGAACACACTGATAGCAATAGTGCAACGCACGTCCTACAAAAAGTGTATCAGAAACACAGAACAATGTTATAAATATACAAAATCGGCCCAATTATCGGTCCTACAAAAAGTCTGACGTGGGCGGGCAGCGTCAAGGCACCGCAGATTTGAGTATATGATTCTAATTTCAACTCGACACCTCTACACGTTCCTGGGATAAAGTGTCTTGACAGAAAGTCAGACAGACGGACAACAAAGTGATCCTATAAGGGTTGGATGACTCGGTGGACCACACAGTCAAGGTGTGCCCTGCCTGGGCGGAGCACCACCGTGCCCTCGTGAGGGAATGGCCGGCGGTCGCCTCCTTCTGCGAAGCAGTAATGCTAGCAAAGGAGGAGGCAGACCGCATCAGGCAACGGCGCCCTCGCCGGCGCCGCCAGGATTCCGATCCCGATTTGCGGCTACCGTAGCCACGGGCTCGCGGATGGTGAGCCATGGGTAGCTTGCGGTCCGACCGTCCGATAACTGTCCGGACCGAGCCCAAGACGTCAGCAACAGGAGGGGCCCAGCTGGGCGAAGCCTACTGGGGCCAGGTTTATCCGAAAGGAAACTCGAGCCGCGGTATGAAGAGGCTAGAAGGAACGGGGTGGGCTATCTACCACTCCACCCAAGAGCGGGGGTTGTCATAAGATGATTTTTGCCCACCGTAAAAAAAAATCCTATAAGGCTTCCGTTTTTTTCTTTTAAGGTACGGAACCCTATAAACTGAAATATCTTTTATGATCGTAACTCTGATAACACCTATATCAAAATGGGATACTGTAATGCTTATTGAAGAGCAGAGGTGGTCCAATAGTAACAAGCTCGGAGCTCCTATAATGTGTGTATACGTTATTTATTTCTTGTTGATCGTTGGTTGTGGCGACACTTGGGGGAGGCATATGTCCAACAGTCGACGTATATCGGCTGAAATGATGATGATAATGATGACTGGTCTGTTGGTCTAGTGGTTAGTGGCACTGACAGCTATGCCGGAGGTCATGGGTTTGATTCGTACCCAGGACAAACGTTTTTGTGATGAGCACAAGCATTTATTCTGTGTCTGGGTGTATTTTATCTATAATATGTATGTATGTAATGAAATGACATTTCGTTAATTCAAATTTGCCGCGCTTCGCGCGTTGAAGTTGTCAATGGAATTTATGTTCTGTGGAACGGGGTGACGTGTGATTGAATGGCAGATGATGTTTAGATTATTTTGCATATTTTATTGTTAAAAATTCTATTGTAAAGAGATGAAATAAAGGGATATAATTGAGGAGGCGATATTAGTAAACTTTAAATGTCGTTTCTTTGATTTTCAGGTAAGTTATAGGTGTAATGGTCATAGTTAAACGTTGTAATATAGTAAAGACGTATTAAATAAACAAATCTTTGATTTTCAGAGAAACAATTTGTGGTTTATTTGGAAAATCCTCAATAACATATCTTATATGTATTTAGAAAAATATAAGTGTGTCTGGGCCCGTTGCTGACGCAAGGGCTTTTATGCCATAATGCGTAAAAAAGTACCATCGTTTGTGTCTTGCATTACTAACATGACCCTACCCTACCATACTGTGCGGAACGCCTGGAGGACACGGTGGAGCATACAGTCGAGATGTGCCTTACTTGGGCGGAGCATCGCCATGCCCCCGTGGAGGCGATCGGCAGCGGAGATCTCTCGCGCCGGCCCTTGGTTGAGGCCATGGTCCGGAGCGGAAGGAGTGGCAGGCGGTCAACTCCTTCTGCGAAGCAGTAATGCTTGCAAAGGAGAAGGCCGAACGCATCAGGCAACGGCGCCCACGCCGCCGCCGCCGGGATTCCGATCCATATTTCCGGCCACTGTAGACGCGGGCTCGCGGACGGCGAGCCATGAGTAGCTCTTAATAGACAACCCAGACAGCTGGGTTGTCTATGGTTCAAGCAAGTTAAGCCCGGTTCACACGTGATCTCATAGGGCAACTAATTTTTGTTTTAATTTGTTTTTATTTTTTGTTTTTTGAAAATTATTTGTGTGTCTATACGGGCAGAATAAACATGTTTTCTTTCTTTTCTTCTTTCTTTCTTCTCTTGTCCGATCGCCCGAGCCCAAGAAGTCGACGGCACTCACTGTTCCCGCGCGCCTCAAGGAGTTGTCAGCAGCAGGAGGGGCCCAGCTGCGTCGACCCACCACCCAAGAGCGAGGTTTGTCATTAGATGATTTTTGCCCACCGAAAAAAAACCCTACAATACCATAAGACCCTTGTTACTAACAATACTGACATAGTTTTCAAAACCTTTGTAACATGAGGATAGGAAATCATCAAATAACTTTGCCTGCTATATAATAGGTGTATTAAGAAGGAGTGAGTGAAAGACTTTTACTCAAACTCACCCGAGTTCCTATAGAAACTCACTTTTTCAAACGTTCTCACAGACCTATAACTTACATACTTTTACTATAGGTACGTCTAAACATCTTGAATTCATAACGTGGCCCACTAAAAGCCAGGAGGCACGCTTGATTAAATTCTTATCAATTAATTAATTTACCTAGCTCACCGGCGGACAGTCGGTCATTGTCGGGAGACGTCGGGTTTTGTCGGATATAGTCGGCAATGACAGCGGCTACCACAGATTGTTTGGTGTCAAGAGAAGAACTTTGAGCGAGTTATGAACCATGATTAAACGCTTCGCTAAATACAACACTTTTTCTGTATTTTCTAAAATAAATAATAATGGTATTCTCCAACTATCACACAACGCCGTCCAGTCCCAAGCTAAGCAGAGCTTGTGTCCTAGACAACTGATAAACATACTTGTATATTTCTAAATACATACATATCATTACATAGTGTAAAACAAAGTCGCTTTTTCTGTACCTATATCCCTATGTACGCTTAAATCTTTAAAACTACGCAACGAATTTTGATGCGCTTTTTATTAATAGATAGAGTGATTCAAGAGGAAGGTTTATATGTATAATATTGCACCCGAGCGAAGCCGAGGCGGGTCGCTAGTTATGGATAAATTACACCCAGACACAGAACAAATGATCGTGCTCATCACACAAACAATAAAATTCGTCCTGGGTGGGAATCGAACCCTAGACCTCCAGCATAGCATTCAGAGCCACTAACCACTAGACCAACAGGTCAGTCAAAATTAATTACTTTGATGTATAGGATTTGCCATCTCTCCAGTGGACAGATACACGCATCTTTGTAGTAGACCGAGCCTTAAGTGTCCCCCCGCACACGGGCCACAAAAAAAGCTTTTTGTAGCGGCCTTTTTTTGTGGCCTATGTGCGGCGGTCATCATCATCATCATTTCAGCCGATACACGTCCACTGCTGGACACAGGCCTCCCCCAAGCGTCGCCACAACGAACGCTCCTGCGCGTCTCGCATCCATCGGCTTCCCTCAACCTTCACCAGGTCATCAGATCAGATGTGCGGCGGTGCTGCCACAAAAAAGCTATCGCGCGCTTCAGCTTTTTTTGTGGCCGCTTCTAGCTTTGTTTGGTAGTGGCTTTTTTTGTGGCCGCTTCTAGCTTTGTTTGGTAGTGGCTTTTTTTGTGGCCGCTTCTAGCTTTGTTTGGTAGTGGCTTTTTTTGCGGCCGCTTCTAGCTTTGTTTGGTAGTGGCTTTTTTTGTGGCCGCTTCTAGCTTTGTTTGGTAGTGGCTTTTTTTGTGGCCGCTTCTAGCTTTGTTTGGTAGTGGCTTTTTTTGTGGCCGCTTCTAGCTTTGTTTGGTAGTGGCTTTTTTTGTGGCCGCTTCTAGCTTTGTTTGGTAGTGGCTTTTTTTGCGGCCGCTTCTAGCTTTGTTTGGTAGTGGCTTTTTTTGTGGCCGCTTCTAGCTTTGTTTGGTAGTGGCTTTTTTTGTGGCCGCTTCTAGCTTTGTTTGGTAGTGGCTTTTTTTGCGGCCGCTTCTAGCTTTGTTTGGTAGTGGCTTTTTTTGTGGCCGCTTCTAGCTTTGTTTGGTAGTGGCTTTTTTGTGGCCAGTGTGCGGGGACACCAAGAGCCGATTGTAGTCAACTAAAATTTATATCATGTTTTCGATTTTTACCCAGTGGTTGGTCATGTGGTCAATTTTATTAAATTAATTTTTCACGGTGTTAAAACAAATAACCCGCGGCGTCGCCCGCGTACATAAAATATAGCATATGTCACTCAGAAATAAAGCAGCTTTCTATCGGTGAACAAAATTTTGCAATCGGACCATTACTTTCAGAGAATACCTCCTACAAACCCAAAAAAAAAATAACAAAAAAACATACTTTACTTCTTTTATAATATTAATAACCCGCGGCGTCACCCACGTACGTAAAATATAGCCTATGTCTATGTCACTCAGGAAGAAAGCAGCTTTATATCGGTGAAAAAAATTTGCCAATTGGACTAGTGCTTCCAGAGATAACCTCTTACAAACAAAAATACACAAAAAAATATTTCCCTCTCATAGTATAGATTAGTATAGATAAGTAACCAATACGACGTTATTAACTTATGACTTGGACTACAAAAAACTTACGGACCCAAGGTTCGACCTCAAGCCTCAAGGCACTTTCTCGGGATTTAGTTTTTCCCTAGTTGACCTACTGGACGCTTACCTAGTCCCTTGATTTGCTGCTTTATTTCCCCGTCTTTAATAAATAAACAAATATTTAGGAAACCAGACAGTTTGGGTATTAGTGAACTAGGACAGAATGTTCATATTGTACTCTGGGCGCTTTTGACACAAAATAGATAGGTACAGAAGACAATATCATATATGTACTTCACTTTTTATACCTCCGCTCGGTGGTCGTACACTAATGAGCGTTTGAGCCGGAACTGTTCGACGTGTGGGCCGAGACGGTCCCGAGATATCGTGTCCGTGAGCGGTGTCTATGTGTGCGTTGCTCGAGCGCGCTTTGTTGTAGATTGACTTCTGTACCTATATATTTTGTGTTTTTGACGCGTCTTTCTTAAGAAAAAAATATTCTAAAGAAAAAGTTATTGTATCGAAGAAGAATAACTTCTTCGTTATAATAACTTTTTCTTTCTTTTTCAATTGATCTCAGAAAAAAAATATTGTTTAACATCATTGGCACCAGATTTAGCTAAGCAACCTATTCGGAAAGTTTTAGTAAACGCATTGTCCAGCACATAATATTTATCATAATCGAATAACAGATGAGAGAAGAGATTTCTTCTACGGATCTCGTACCTAAAAGGGCGGGAGACAAGCGGCGACACTCGTTGTAGTACAAATCGGAAAGTAATTCCTTTCTAACCTGTTTCATCTTTTCTGTGCCCAACCAACATACCGTACCTTAGGTACATCCAATAATTGGGTCAGATTTACCATAAAAACCCTTTTCCTTTTTAATAGAAACATAATCTCCGTCATCAAAGGTACGAATGGTCAATAGGGATTTAAGAACACCATTCAACCAGAAAATATACAGGTACAGAAGTCAACCTACATACAAAGCGCGCTCGAACAACGCACACATAGACACCGCTCACGGATACGATATCTCGGAGTGCCTCGGCCCGCTCGTCGAACAGTTCCGGCTCAAACGCTTATTAGTGTGCGTCTCCGAGCGTAGGTATAAAAATTGAAGTACATACATGAGATTGTGTTCTGTACCTATCTATTTTATGATTCAACCCTTTGTATTATGGTGCTTACCAGCATGATAAAAGTGAACTACCCACCTGTTGTGTTGACATAAAGTTGGTTATAAAATCTGATAGCTTTCAACCCGTGAATAAAGTTGTCAAAAAATATAAAGCCTGTTTTGACATTTGTATTTTGACTACAGTGGCTTGTCCGGGGTAGTGTAGTGTAGCTACTACTGAAATAGCTACTATTACACCGGAGCCCTAATAATTATTTCTTTCAATTTCGTTCCAAGTTACGTTCTAGGGTCTTTTTCAAATGTCAATACGCGTCATTTGTTTTGTAATGAGTTTACAGTATACATTTTTTTTTGGGTAGGAAAATCATGTGATGACATCCCCCGCTCGGCTCGGCTTTGTCTTAAAAAACAATCGTAAGTCGGCTCAAAAATAATTTACTCAATTTATAATTTATGATATTTATTAAACAAATTAAATTGTAAATGTATGAAAAAGTAACATTCTCAGTAATTATTCTTCAATTTTAATAAAACATTATGCGTACCAATATTTCTCAAATACATGTTTATATATTTAACTGTTTGAGTACTGTGATAATATCGATATATTGATATTTTATCAACAGCCCTAGCGCCCCGTGACGCAGATAAAACAGCTTTGTCTGAGACGTTTTAGACCAGTATGAGACGTCTTAGACAAAACTGTTTTGTCTGAGACGTCTCAGACTGGTCTAAAACGTCTCAGACAGTTCTGTCTAAGACGTCTTGATTCTAGTGAGCGCAGGCCCTTACCGGACAGTTGGACAGCAAGCTACCCATTGCTCGCTATCCGCAAACCCGCGCCTACGGTGGACAGAAATCGGGATCGGAATCCCGGCGGCGGCTGGGGCGGCGTGAGCGCCGCTGTTGCCTAATGCAGTCGGCCCCCTCCTTTGCTAGCATTACTGCTTCACAGAAGGAGGCTTCACAGAAGGGATTGAAAATAGCCCGAACTGTTTCAAGAAAATAATGGTACGGCCGTGGCACATTTTTGCTTGTCTTGGCAGGGGCACTACCGTGCCCTCATAACAAACTGGTTTATTCAACAATTTATTCGCAAACCTAGTCGTACGCAAATTATCGAGCGCCCAGATTACAGACAAATCGCTTGGATTATACGGAACGAGACTCATAATTGGCAACGTTTATTTGAATATTGATTGATCTGTAAAGTTTTTAAATTAAGTAAAGTCTTCTTTCCTGTTATTTGCGGTTTAATGAAATGAAAATGTAATTGTTTATTGTCAATAGGGTACTTTTTCACCAGAGATATATTTTTTTTTTCGGTGTCAAAAATCATCCAATGACAACCCCCGGTCTTGGGTGGAACGGAAAATAGTGTCAGACTCTTACTGACTAAGAACCCATCCTGTTCCTTCTAGTCTCTTCATATCGGGGTTCGAGCTTCTTTTCTGATAACCCTGGCCCCAGTAGGCTTCGACCCAGCTGGGCCCCTACTGGTAGGGTTCCGTAGTCAACTAGGAATTCTTATAGTTTCGACAGGTCTGTCTGTCCATCCGGCCGTCCATAATCTCAGTGACCGTTAGCACTAGAAAGCTGAAATTTGGTACCAATATGTATATCAAGCATTCGACTACGTTGATCATACTATTTTAATGAAAAAACTTAACGCATATGGAGTTAGAGGCAATGTTCTCAAACTAATTGAATCCTAGTATATCAAATAGAAGACAAATCACTGCAATCTCGCGAATAGAACATACTAAAAAAGAGAATACGTACTTGTCTCAAGAACGTGTAGTAAAATTCGGTGTACCCCAGGGAAGTGTTCTGGGACCATTATTATTTATCATATATATAAACGACTTTCCAAAATCTATTGACCATCCCATGACGCTTTTTGCAGACGATAGTACAGTCACAATAGATTGTAAGAAAAGTGACACTTATGAACTTGACATTAATAATACTTTAGCTTCAATTATTGACTGGTTAGATAATAAAAATCTAAAAATTAATTTAAATAAAACACAAATCTTACATTTTAGTCATAGAATACCAGTAAAAAATTACATTAACGTAATTTATAAAAATAACACCATATGCAGAGTTGATAGTACCAAATTCCTTGGACTAACTATTGATAAAAAAACTTAACTGGAAAGATCACATTGAGGAAATTTGTAAGAAAATTAGTAGTTTTCCTACGCATTGTATAAACTCGCCCCAATCGTCAATACGGATACATTGCTTACTGCCTATCACGGACTTGTTGCATCGGTCCTTAGATATGGCATTATTTTCTGGGGAAACTCTACAAATAAAGACATAATATTTAGAAGGCAAAAACGATGCATTAGAGCTATGTTTGGGCTTAAAATTACAGACAGTTGCAAACCATATTTTATTAAACATCAAATTCTCTCACTTCCTTCCTTGTACATATTAGAAACGGTATTGTTTGTGAAAAAGAATCCCCAACTATTTCCCAAGACTTCAGATGGCTCCGAAAGAAGTCAACGTGATAATCGGAGACTTCGTTTATCTAGGGCAAAAACAGCTCTCATGCGTAAGAGTGTATTCTGTATGGCCCCAAAATTATATAACAAGGTACCAAAACCATTTAAAGATTTGGATATTAATAGTTTTAATAAAAGCTATAATAGTTATATTAATAGTTTTAGTTGAGATGGATGTGTGGTGTGACGAGAATGGATAAAGTGAGAAATGAGTATATTAGGGGAAGTTTGAAAGTGGCGCAAGTGACTGAAAAGTTGAAAGGAAATCGTTTGTCTTGGTATGGTCATGTAAAGAGGAGAGATGAAACGCATGTTGTTAAAAGAGTTATGAATTTACATGTGGATGGATGGAGAGGGAGAGGGAGGCCAAAGAAAAGATGGATGGATTGTGTGAGAAGTGATATGAATGAAAAAAGAGTTAGTGATAGCGTGACGAGTGACAGGACAGAATGGAAGAAAAAAACATGTTGCGCCGACCCCAAATAAAACGGGATAAGGGCAGGAAGATGATGATGAGTTTTAATAACAGCATGAAGAAATTTTTAATTAATAAATGTTATTATAATGTTGACGAGTATTTAAATGATGTTATTTAGACATTTTTATTAATATTTAAATAAATTTTGAAATTTGGATTTTATTATTGTTATATTTTGTATTTCTGTTGACGAGTATTTAATTCAAAATGAATTTTGAATTTTTGACGAGTATTTAAATGATGAAATTTTGCAATTTTTATTATTATTTTAATTAATTTGACGTTATTTTATTATTTTGCACTCTGGACTTTATTATTATTGTATTTTAAACTTATGTTGACGAGTTATTTGAATGATGTAATTTGGACATTTTTTATTATTATTTGTATTAATTTGAGTACTTTGTTATGATTTTTATGAATTGGCAGATTGTATTTTATTATTAGTTTTTTTTTTATTTTCTACCCATTGTATTTGTACGTCTTTTCTTGGCAAAACATGTTGAAACTTTTTTGTTTTTGTAACCACTCCAACTGATTTATAACCTACACATGTTTTTGACAAATAAAAATTTATCTTATCTTATCTTATCTTAATCACTCCAGAACCTTTCAGCCTAACAACCATATGTTCTGCGAGCAATGTACCCTGCCCATAGCCACTTAAGTTTCTGGTTCTTCACATGTTCATTAAAATATGATTGGTGTTCGTAACAGGTACGAAGGATGCCTTTTAAGTTTTGTCGTTTGAAGAAAAAAACATAACTAGAACCCTAAAAGTATTATTTATTGTTTTTCAAAGTATTCATCTCGAAGTTTAATACATTTTTCCATTCGATCGAACCAGTTATAAAAGACTTATTCTACTCCAAAGTCGGTATGTCCAAACTGGCCGACTTGAAAGCGTTGACTGCTTCTTCACTGGACTGGAACCTTTGCCCACGAAGAGTTTTCTTAATCTTAGGAAATGTAAAGAAATTGTTAGGGCTTAGGTCAAGACTACATGGGGGATAGTCAAGAATTTCTAAGTTTTCCTGCTTCAAATAATCAATTGTTTTACCAGTGGTATGTGAGCTTGCGTTGTCATGGAGTAGAATGATGCGTCGCTTTGGGTTAGATTTCCGAACTTCAGCGATGACTTGTGGTAAACAAATTGTAGTATACCATTCTGCATTAACAGTTTTACGATCTTCAAGCGCAATTCTTGCAACGTGACCGGTTTTCGCCACGAACGTAGCCAACATCTTCTTCGAAGTGCTTCGAGAGCGAAAAACTTTAGTCGGCTTTTGCTCATCTCGGAAGACCCTGGTTGTAGATTGCTCTTTGTAATCAGGGTCGTAGGCATAAATCCAAGATTCGTCACCACCGATAATGGCGTAGACGTGATTTGGCTCTCCTCGCTTTCAACCTTTGGAAAGATTTCTTACACCATCTGACGCGGATCGCCTTATAATCATCGGAAACCAAATGCGGTATCCATCGGCAAACTAGCTTTCTCACACCAAGCTCTTCATGCAAGATCTTTTGAATGGTTGTCCATGAAATGCCTATTAACGCCTCTATCTCTCGATATGTCACATGCCGATCTTCGAGTATCAGTTGTCTCACAGCAACGATGTTTTCTTCAGTAAAGGCGGGTTTTGGACGTCCTTCACGAGATTTGTCACTAAGACTAGTATTTCCACGCTGGAATTCTAAATACCAGCGTTCGACAGTCCGTAGACAAGGAACTTCATCATACAATACAGAACTTAACTCCTCAAAACATTGAATCCGAGTTAGGCCTCTCCAAAAGTTGTAAAAAATTATCGCACGAACGTTTTTCTTACAGAGATTCATTTTTGTGCATGACTTGATAGATTCAAAACAACGCTGTGACTAAATAGTTGCCTCAATTCTAATTATTTCAATTGTTTTGCCATTCTAAATTCAAACAAATTTGAACATTGAGCAATCCTAAATTCAAAATCAGCGGGAAATATTTAAACGACAGAACTTAAAAGGCATGCCTAGTACTTATTTACAACATAATAACCGTCAAGTTTAATTAAATACAAAAAAAACGAAAACCGACCTTTAGTAGTTATTTAATTAACAAAAAATCTATATCTTTCACATCGCGCAAACAAAATAAACAATCATTATACATTTCATTAATACGCTTTTCTTAAAGAAAAGAAAACAAATAGGTATTATTTACTTCCAACCTTGACTATTGGCTTAACGAATCACCAGCAGTGGGGCCACGAAAGTGGTGTTTATACTTGTTTTTATACGCTCAAGATTTCCGCTTTCTTAATGAAAACTTCTGTACCGTAAAGAGCTTTCCACAGTACAATTGGGAGCAGGTACTGGTGAAAAGCTATCGAGTCGAATAGTCCAGCCACTCTTACGCGATTATGACGTTATTACACATTTTTCACTAGATATTTTACGGTATTATCTTGGCTTCTATTGAAATCAATTTATAAATTTGTGGAAGACAAATCCACTAAAGACCTCAGAAAATCTGCTTTTTTTCATGAACATTTAACCTTTCGAACCTTAAGCTTTCTTTTTTGAGTACATTATACTCAAAAATTTAAAAAGTAAAAAAAAAAATATCATAGACTGCAGTCCGAGTTCACCCAACGCGCTACGGACGGAGCGCTATCGCGCTATGTTGCTATCCCGTTTTGGCCTTGCTGTTTGCGTTTTGTTGAACAAGACGTTATATTATAGCGCGAAGGCAGAGTCGATTTAGCAAACGCTATCCGCTATGAACAAATAGCGTGTATACGTTATATTAATCACCACTAATCAAGAGCCATGACAATTTTTCAAATTATATACGCCTTGGTCTTTTACTCCCTGTCATGTCCGCTCCGTTTGCACCCATCCGCTAATTTACTAACCCAACATGGTTTGCAGCAATTTAATTCAGTAAATTTATTACATTGCAATCAAGAGCCAGACGCTATTTTATCGGCGAGGAGGAGGATGCAAGTAGATATTTGTTAGCCCACCGCTGGGATAGTGGGATTATTTACTGAATGTTAATGATTCATTTTTGGTTGGGGGTAAAGTTGGGAGATCTTATTAATATCTATGTACATTATGTGAAGAGTGAGAGGTTAAAATGTTTTGCAATATTTGTCTTGAAAATGATCATCATCATCAGCCTTAATAATGTTCCCACTGCTGGGATTCAGGCCTCCTCTCCAAGAGAGGGAATGGGCCGTAATCCACCACGCCGGCCCAGTGCGGGTTGGTAAATGTCACATGTCTTTTTTTTGTCATATGTCCTGCGTGGGAATAGTACCCACGACCTCCGGCATAAAATTCAGGGCCACTAACCACTAGACCAACAGGCCAGTCAACAGAACAGTCGATCTCTGCCTTTTATCGATGGATATTAATAACATTGTTCAGGCAGGGGCCATAGTCTTAACATAGTTCCTGGTAACCAGTCCACTTAATATTCCTAAAACCATAGCATTATTGTATCTTTATTTTCTATATATTGCAATAGTTTTCAGGAACCGAGGGTTGTCCTTGGGAACACTATTGAGCGATATTGTCGGTTGGTATTACATTCCATTAAAAGTGACTAAAGAGCTTCTGCAATTTTTTACAAAGACCCGAGATCTCAAAGGTTTAAGATGTACTGAGACAAAACACAATAATTTATACTTATAATAAATCTGTAGAAGTGAAAATTCTGTTCATTGAAAATATCAAAAAAATAAATGGCAAACGTGGACTCGAATCGTCTCGCACATCACGTTGTTTTCCCGTCCCCGGGCTCTTAGAATTCGACATCAGACGCTTTAGATCTTCGATTTTGGTGACCCCGTTGTCGCTGGCAGAAGCAACAGGACTCGTGTACGAACTCGCGGGCAGAAGCTAGTATTAAATAATTTCCTTTCGTTCTGGACGGAGCGAGAAAGAGTGTCAAACTTTTACTGCCAAAAACCCACCTGTATGTCTACCTACTAAAATATTGATAAATCATGATGGCTTATCAAATATTCAGCTGTTAAGTGCTAGCAGGGGCAGGTGCGTGCATTTTCTTACATTTTTCTACATAAAAGATATTACCTTTTTATACCCCTCTTTATCCCGAACGACATAACTTACTTTTTAATGGCCTCAGTAGGCTTCAGCCCTGTTGAGCCCCTACGGTTTGCCGACAACGTCTTGAGGCGCGAGTGGAACACTACGCTCCGTCGACGATTTGGGCTTGGTCCGGAGGGTTACTAACCGGTCGGAACACGAGCTGAAGGCTGTATCTAGATTATTTTACAAGCTTTTATTTAGTTTCACCTGTCCTGATGTTTGTCTATAATCCAATCTTGCAAATTAAATTTGATCCACTTTCCGGTTACCGATTGAACTGAAATTTTGCATGCATGTGAAATTCAGATGACAATGTAAAATTATTATGACATGGAGCTGATCTGATGAAGAAACCGGAAGGTGGCTATAGGAGCTTGGTAGTTAAACGACACAACCCCATCGAGTTTGGGCTCGTCTGATTCGCCTTGACGAGTATTTATTATACAAGTATTGCAGCGTGCTATAAAAGCTAGCTATGCAAAAAACATTTTCATTAAAAACTTGCTAAACTGCTTTTATCATCATATTATTTGCTCAACTTCCCTCTAAAACGTTCATCTGCGCAACGGAATAACTTTGTACATACAAAGAAACATTAATTTCAAACTTCAATACATTTGAATACCAAACTTGCTCCACACAGCTTTTGTAACAAAAAAAAAAGATTTCCCCATAAATTGCTAATCGGATTCAATATGTTTTGCCTTCTGAGTACGAATTAGACAAGCGTAAAATCAAGTTTAAAACAGAATGTGGATTGGTAGCCGCTTCATGTAATATTGATATTCGTATGGTATCTGTTTTACCAAGAGGTAAAAAACATTTTTTTTTAAATGACATAACCAGTGCTTGACTACGATCCCACCTGAAGTGATGCAATTGTTGTTTTTGTGGACTTTACACTAGTTTATTAGGCGCCTATGCACTAATTTATTAAATGCCTATGCACTAGTTTATTAGGCGCCTATGCACTAATTTATTAAATGCCTATGCACTAGTTTATTAAATGCCTATGCACTAGTTTAATAAGTGTGCTAAACTAGTGAACTTTGCACTACTTTATGAAGTGCCTATTCGCCCTGGTGTAGATGCCTAAATTATAATAAAGGGGGGAAGGCCACAGAAGGCAAATTATCTCTGTCCTTTGATGGTATAAACGACGGAGTGAAGCACTTAGTCGGGACCGTAGAGGTCTCCACAATGTAAGGGTGAACACTCGCCGTAAGTCGGATTATCTAATAGTAGAAAGATGGCGAAATCAGGTCATGATAAAAACCACATCAAGACACTAAAGATGCTAGCTACAGGACATCTCTTAAACCACGAAAATGTCCACAGTAGCTTTGTTCACTTTCAATGTGTAGAACATTTAGTCTAGTTGTTAATAGTTTAAGACAGGATTACGAGATGGCGCTCTATCAGTGTCTATACTTTAAAAAGGCACTACCTTATCTTATACGTACTCTAAGGTGCCATCCGAACTGCTTACAAATCTTACGAAGATTATCAATGTAGAAAACTTTTTTTTTCGCGAGTTCATACAAAATTTGGTAATACATTTCGCTTGCGAGTTTTACGAAATTCGTTCCTTCTTAGTATGAATAAAAAATGTTTTGGTGTTTGCAAGAATTTCCTTTCTTCAATAAAGATTTTATGGTATTAGCTCATATATTAGCAATATACCTTGGTATACAAAAAATAGAATAATAATTCATATTCGCATTATTTCCATCAATCTAAGTAGATACCTAAAGTTGACGTACATCATCATCATCATCATCATAGCAGCCGAAAGACGTCCACTGTTGGACATAGGCCTCGACCGGTCCTGTGCGTCACGCATCCTTAACCAGGTCAACGGTCCACCTTGTTGGAGGCCTTCCAACGCTGCGTCTTCCGGTACGTGGTCTCCACTCCAGAACCTTTCGTCCCCATCGACCATCTGTTTTGCGTGCAATGTACCTTGTACATTGCCACTTAAGTTTGGCGATTCTTTGAGCTATGTCGGTAACCTTGGTGCGGATATCTTCACAGTTGACATACACTTCAATCCAATTTATCATTCAACATGAAATCAGTATCAAAACTCAAGGAGTTGTCAGCAGCAGGAGGGGCCCAGATGGGTCGAAGCCTGCTGGGGCCAGGGTTATCCGAAAGGAAGCTCGTGCCCCGGTATGAAGGCTAGAAGGAACGGGGTTGGTTTTTAGTCAGTAAGAGTCTGACACTATCTTTCGCTCCACCCAAGAGCGGGGGTTGCCATAAGATGATTTTTACCAACCGAAAAAAAAAGCCTTAAGACTGGCTTCTTCTTTGATGAGACTATGACAATAGTTATGACATTGTTGAAATTTCAACGATTATTTCATACTAGTTTTTGCCTATAACTTCGTTCGCATGCAACTTGCTTTTAATCAAAATCATTTTTTCATAGCAAGCTTTTATAGCTGGGTATACCTATACAAGTAATATTCTTCAAGACGAATAATACGAGCCCAAACTCGATAGGGTGGTTTCGTTTACCTACGAAGTTCCTATAGCCACCTTTCAGTTCCATCATCAGATCAACTCCATGTCATAATAATTTTGCATTGTCATCTGATTTATACGTGCTTGCAAAACTTCAGCTCAATCAGTAACCGGGAAGTGGGACAAATTTAATTTGCAAGATTTGATTACAGACAAACATCGGGTCAGGTGAAACTAAATAAAAGCTTGTAATATTTTTTTTTCTTTTTTACCTATTTCTCGAGTCCATCCAAAAGATGAACCCCAGTTTAATTATATCCTAAACTAATAAATTGTCTTTACTAAGAATGTGTCCAATAGCACTTTTCTTATTGTCTCTATTAAGGTGAATATAATAATAATAATAACCTTACAAGACTGTATTACTATCATCATAAACAACAACTTTGATCTTATGACTTTTTACAAAATAGAACTCATCATCATTTTCAGCCAACAGACGTCCACTGTTGGACATAGGCCTCCCCTAAGTGTCGCCACAACGATCGATCCTGTGCGTCTCGCAACCATCGGATTCCCGCAACCTTCACCAGATTATTGGTCCACCTTGTAGGAGGCCTTCCGATAATCAATAAAGTCAAAGTCAAAGTCAAAATATTTTATTTCACATAAGCCCACATGGGCACTTAATATAATCAATCAATATACCACAGTATCTCAAGACGAAAGTCTATGACCAGTGCGTGTTGTCACACATATGGTGCCGAAACGTGGTTGCTCACAATAGGCCTCATCAGAAGGCTCAAAGTAACCCAGAGGGCAATGGAAAGGGCTATGCTCGGAGTTTCCTTGCGGGATCGAATCAGAAATGAAGATATCCGCAGGAAAACAGAACTAATTTACCAAAAACAAACCTTCAAGATTTTGTTTAGTACTTTAATGTACAGTCAATATCATGGCAGCTCTTTGAGTCGACTTTATTTTTATTTTGTCGAGCTCGACTGTACCGGTAGTTCTTGTTTTTCGCATTCTTTTAATTAACTTTATTAGCTGCCAAAGAACGAACTCGTTAAAGCTTTGATGGAAAGTTTTACTTTGTGAGCATAGTTTCGTCACTCGGCTTTAGAATTGGCAATCCGAGATGAAATAAAAATATATAAGTAGGTTTTGTCATTTAATTAATAGTTATACGAGTTTCGATCTGCAAAGTTAAGCAACGCTTGCCAAAGTCAATGTTGTAGCTCGCTGTCCGACCGTCCGGTAACTGTCCGGACCGAGCCCAAGTCGTCGACGGCGCGCACTGTTCCCGAGCGCCTCAAGGAGTTGTCAGCAACAGCAGTGGCTCAGCTGGGTCGAAGCCTACTGGGGTCGGCCTCCTCCCCTACAAGTATTACTGCTTCGCAGGAGGAGGCGACCGCCTGCCACTCCTCCTCGCTCCGGACTATGGCCTTAACCAAGGCCCGGCGCGAGAGGTCTCCGCCGCCGATAGCCCCCACGAGGGCACGGCGATACTCTGCCCAAGCAGGGCACACCTCGACTGTGTGCTCCACCGTGTCCTCCGGGCGTTCCGCACAATGGCGAGACCCGGGCGTCTCTTCCGCTTGAATCCAGTGCAGGTACCTCCCGAACGTGCCATATCCGGTAAGGACCTGCGTCATGCGAAAGGTAAGGACGCCGTGAGGTCTTTCCAGCCACGCCTCAAAGAGCCTTACCGCCATAATTGTGGCGTGCCCAGAGAGGAAGCGCTCAGATTTTCATTTTATTATGAGCCTGTTGTGTCCCACTGCAGATCAGCAGTCTCTCTTTGATTCTCCCACGATTCGCTGTCCTGGGCTAGTTCTAGCCGCGGAGTATACGGTGAAGGTGTGCACTACCGTGACCTCGAGGGGTCGATCAGCGACGATGATCGGTCGCGCCTGGCCCTAGTTTAAGCAATGCTCTGGAGTGAGGAAAAATGGGTAGCGTACGCCTCCTTCTGCGAAGCAGCTAGCGAAGAAGAGGGCTGCATGCACAAACTATATAGGTACAGAAGACAATCTACATACAAAGCGCGCTCGAGCAACGCACACATAGACACCGCTTACGGACATGATATCTCAGTAGCGTCTCGGCCCACTCGTCGATCAGATCCGGCTCATACCCTCATTAGTGTGCGTCCACCGAGCGTAGGTATAATAAGTGAGGTACATACATGAGACTGTCTTCTGTACCTATCTATTTTGTGCTGCATGCGTAAAGGAAGGGATCTCCTCACGCCCTCACTAGCCTCTGTGATATTTGCTCGTTTCTAGTATAATATGAAACGTCAAACCAAAGCACTTTAGTCTCAACTATAAAGGTCGAACTGTCAAAACTTATGAACAATGGCGGTCTAACCCTTTAGTCATACAAGTGACGTCACCCAGATGCTAACTTAGTTCCCAAACACTTAACCGCAACTTGATATATTGTCGTCACAACTTAACTGACAGGTTTACGGAAACTTGTATTTTACATGTCCTTAATTCATGAATCCCCAAGCGACCACCGGTGGCCGCGCATCTATTGTCTTACTATTGTGTCTCTAATTGACGGTATCTGAAGGGTTAAGGTGTATAGTCCCTTGAACCTCTGGCTGGTGTAAAATGCAGACAGTATGTACACAAAATAGATAGGTACAGAAGACAATCCCATGCATGTACTTCACTTTTTATACCTACGCTCGGTGGACGCACACTAATGAGCGTTTGAGCCGGAACTGTTCGACGAGCGGGCCGAGGCGCTCTGAGATATTGTGTCCGTGAGCGGTGTCTATGTGTGCGTTGTTCGAGCGCGCACAGTATGTAGATTGACTTCGGTACCTATATTTATATATTGTGGTACGTATACGTGTGTACCATCAAAGACACTACCGCCTGACCGCCGTTAAGTTCAATTTTGCTTGCACTCGAAACCAAAATTTCAAAGGATTTGGTTTGGCGACGCGCCGCGTGATTCAAGCGATTTTTTTTTTAAGTGATCAATCAGAAATCACCACGATGATACTGCCTCCTGCACCCGCTTAGAGACATTTTCATCATTGATTCATTAACTGGTGCTGCTATGTACCTAAATTCTGAAGAATACTTAATTAGCAATTTTTTTGTGTAGAATAGAATAAAATAGAATAGAATAAAACTTTATTGTACACCAAAAAGTAACACAGCTTATACATAAAATTAAATTGTGTAAACATATTTCTAAAGATCAAAACCGTTTGAATGGAGGAGGAAAAACGAGCGGAAAAATATCATGCTGTGAATTTTTGATTTTTTTTTTTTCAATAGTACTTATTAGACATACGGAAATAGCATAATTATGTACATAAAGTTATAATATATGGACTTTTGGAAGCATGCGGAACAGAGAGTAAGTCCCAGACGGGTGTTATGATCTAGTGGGCAACTGTCCGATAGATGATTTCGGGCGTTCTATATGTTCTATTTGCGCGGAGAACTTTGATTGCGCGATGCAGGATTAGTTCTTATGTGGCGTCATAGATGTCGCTACAAATTCATATATATATATTTTTTTTTTTAATTAGCCATTACTGTCCCACTGCTGTCCACATATATATGTCGAAGCGTTGACGCATATCAGTCGGTCTGCATCAGCGCCACCTATCTTTCACTGGAGGAACTATGTAGTTAGATTGAACAGCTTACGTTTGGGAACGTCAAGTATTAACTTGGGGATGGTTAGCGTGGAGTAATAGCAACACTGAGCGAATAGTCGAGTCAAATGTCGATCCGGAGGTATAATCGATTATTCGACATTGACAGGTACTGACGTTGACCGGTAAATTGGCTAACCGGCAATGGGGGTAGGGCCACGTGTCGGGTGTCCGTTGATTTGGAGGGCACTTTGAATCGGTCCGGCGGTCAGGGAAGACATTGGTTACTCCACGCTAAACTTCCCGCGTTCCTAAATTCATAATCAAGCCATATCTCAGGCATCCTTGATTATTTTGTACTGAGTGTGTGTTACGAGTAATTAAAAGTGTTATCGAAGGTTTTTGTGAGTGTTATTTCCGATGTCGCGACCCACTGATATCGATCCTCCGTTATATATATATATATATATTATTTCTTAAATCTATTAATTCATTAAACCCCAAGCGATCGCTGGCGTTCGCACACCTATTTTCTTTCTATTGTGTCCGTTAACCCAGCCGTTTCTGAGCTTCAGAAAATCACTGTTTTAAGGCACTAAATGGGAGCAGGGGTCTGAACAGTGAGGTTATAAATGAGTTTTCACACCACCTGCTCGAAAATGTCAAATTATATGTCAAGCAACCTTAACCTAAAGTGAGTCATTAGTGGCCGAGGGCACAGCCGGTCAATAATATTTTCATTATGACCCGCTGGTCAATAATGTGACTATTATTTTCTCACAGTAGGTGTAAAAAGTAGAGTATCCTCCTGCGGGTTAAAGGTGTCTTTGCCTTGGGCTAGCTTGAATTCCTCGCTGCATTCAGGATTCTTGTATTAACTCCCTCGCTTTGCTCGTGAGTTAAATCCCGAATCCTTCATTGCGCTCGAGATTCAATATGACGCCCGTGACATAAGACACAACTTTAGCCCCTCGGTGCATAATCTACTATTGTATCTTTTGGTTGTACCTAAACCTTGTAAACATTACTTGGGAAGACGTACAGTTTGGCCGATTACGATCATTGTATTACGTTTGTTTTGAGATATACGGAATAGGCTTTTAAGTCCCGCAAACCTCCGTTGAAAGGAAAAACCCGCCAAACAGATGGGCGTTACCTCCGGTTCGGGTAACTGCCCAGTATTTGATTTCGGGCTGTTGTATATGTTTTAACTGCGGGGAGAACTCTAAAACTGCAGGAGTTTTATAGGTTGTGGTCCCTATATTTCGTTCCTGAAGACGCAGCGTTGGAAAGTCTCCCACAAGTTGGAATAATGATCTAGTGAGGGTCGACGCACAGGACCTGTCGTCGTGGCACTTGGCGGAGGTATGTCTAGCAGTGGATATCAGCTAAATGATAAGGCATCCTAATATAAGCACCGCCGTGCCCTCGTGGGGGCGATGGGGCCTTGGTTCAGGCCATGCTCCGGAGCGAGGAGGAGTGGCAGGCGGTCGTCTCCTTCTGCGAAGCAGTAATGCTAGCAAAGGAGGAGACCGACCGCATCAGGCAACGGCGCCCTCGCCGCCGCCGCCGGGATTCCAATCCCGATTTCCAGCCACCGTAGACGCAGGCTCGCGGACGGCGAGCCATGGGTAGCTCGCTGTCTGATCGTCCAGTAAATGTCCGGACCGAGCCCAAGATGGCGACGGCGCGCAGTGTTCCCGCGCGCCTCAAGGAGTTGTCAGCAACAGGAGGGGGCCCAGCTGGGTCGAAGCCTACTGGGGCCAGGGTTATCTGAAAGGAAACTCGAGCCCCGGTATGAACGCTAGAAGGAACGGGGTGGGGTTTTTAGTCAGTAAGAGTCTGACACTATCTCCCGCTCCACTCAAGAGCGGGTTTTGTCATAAGATGATTATCCCCATCGAAAAAAAAAATCCTCTTTATAAGGGTGGTCCATTATTCACAACGTGAACATACGAGTACATGGAATTGGCCGAAATCCTGTTTCAAATTCGTTGGTTACAAGATATGAGAATCCGCAAGGCAGAAGTGTTTAGAGAGATGTATGTAGCAGGAGTGCGGGTAAGGGAAAATAAAAGTCACTGCTAGCAGCTATTACTCACGGTTTACTGCACTGGTCCACACACAATACACATAACACAACACAGAAGGAGTACACAGAGTAGACAGAAGGAACACACAATGGTTACAGCACAAAACAATAGTTCACATGAAAACAATGAAGGTTCGCGTAACTCATAAATTTTTATGTACGACCGATGCGCTGGCGCATGCGTTAGGCGGCGAGGTCTATGTCCGACTGACCATCTCAAAAAGTTGAGGTTGAGCGGGGGCTCAACCACCGCACGCGAAGGCCCCGCGCGCTGGGGTGCACCGACACCCCTGACAGTATAATGTTAAACATTATGTATATCGTGAATGTAGTGTAGTGTTATTAATAAACGTACATGATAATATTACTGTGGCTGTGTTTATGTTGTATTTTAATTGTGGTGTCTTATGTGAGTTTATTATAAACGTAAATAAACTATATGGTAGGGATGAATCACAGGTGGACCCTACAAGTGGAACTGATTAGGTCACATTTTCAGGATACGTATAGATAACCAAGGGCAAAGAATATCACACAATGGATACCTTAAGACGAGATAGATACCTTAAGAAAAGGAGGGACGAAACGTATGTTGCTAAAAAAGTTATGAGTTTACATGTGGATGGATGGAGGGCGAGAGGGAGGCCAAAGAAAAGATTGTGCGAGAAGTGATATGAAAGAAAAGAGAGTTAGTGATAGCGTGACGAGTGACAGGATAGAATGGAAGAAAAAAACGTGTTGCGCCGACCTCAAATAAAACGGGACAAGGGCAGGAAGATGATGATGGATAACTTAAGACGGATGTCGTCACCGAGGTCCTAAAACCACTGACGTTACGATCTAGGCTCATCACCAACGGCTTGGATGGAGAAGACCAGACATAAAGAGAGTTGGGAAGACATGGATGGAAAGTATTTGCCCAGCAGTGAGACAACGTAGGCTAAGAATAAAAATTGATAATAAAAAAGAAACTGGGCAAGTGCGAGTCGGACTCGCGCACTGACGGTTCCATGCAAACTACAATTCCCAAATGGAGTCTCGAAGATTTTTCCGAATTGAAATTTTTTTTTTGTGACGTAGGTAACAACAAAGACCTGCGCACAGTCGTAGTGCCAATTATCAAAGACAAGACAGGGGACTCGTCGGATCTGTCTAATTACAGACCGATCTCGCTTGCGACTGTCATAGCTAAAGTGTTGGACAGTTTGCTTAACCAGCAGTTGCGAGAGCACCTACATTTACATGACGCTCAGTTTGGGTTCAGACCCGGGTTGTCAACTGAGAGTGCTATCTCCTGTCTAAAGCAGACTGTGCAGTACTACACGGACAGAAACACACCAGTGTATGCATGCTTCTTAGATCTTTCAAAAGCTTTTGATCTGGTGTGTTATGACAAGCTATGGCAGAAGCTACAATGTGAAACAGATGTGCCGCATGAGGTTGTATCATTGCTCCGATTCTGGTATAGTAAACAACTGAATACTGTTAGGTGGATGGAGGCACGGTCAAACGTGTACAGGTTGGAATGTGGAGTGAGGCAAGGGGGTTTATCCTCGCCTCGCCTTTTCAACCTGTACATGAACCAGCTGATCGGTGAACTCAACAGCACTAATATCGGTTGTTCCATAGATGGAGTTTGTATGAACAACATAAGTTACGCGGATGATATGGTTTTGTTGAGTCCATCGATCAGTGCCTTACGTAAACTTTTGCGCATTTGTGAGTCATATGCGGAGGCCCACGGGCTTAGGTACAATGCTAAAAAGAGTGAATTCATGATTTTCAAAGCCGGTACCAAATGTTACTCTTCTGTACCGCCTATCACTCTTTGCGGCACTCCTTTGAAAAGAGTGTCGCAATTTAAGTACTTGGGCCACAGGGTCTCTGACGACTTATGCGACGATCTGGACATTGAGCGGGAGCGCAGGGCGCTGTCTGTCCGGTGTAATATGTTGGCTCGCAGGTTTGCGCGATGTACTAGACCTGTTAAGGTGACATTATTTAAGGCATATTGTCAGTCGTTTTACACGTGCAGCCTGTGGACCAACTTTACGCAGCGGGCGTACAGCGCACTGTGCGTGCAGTATAATAACGCTTTCAGGATACTGTTAGGGCTTCCGCGGTTTTGTAGTGCTTCAACTATGTTTGCTGAGGCGCGAACGGATGATTTTTTCGCGATTATAAGAAAACGGAGCGCTTCACTATTAAGTCGCATACGGAACAGCTCGAACAGTCTCCTGAGGGTGTTGTCCGAGCGGTGGGATCTGTCCCTGATACAGAGGTGGATGCAGCTTCATGTTAGCGGCTCTCCTCGTATAATATGACATTTTGTGTGTGGAAAATAATTGTTATTATTGTGTTCGTTTAATTTTGTGATTGTGTGTTATTTTATTTGAATTGTAAATTTAATTGATTTTATATTTTAATTTAATTGTATTTTTATTTTTTGTTTGTTTCATTTGTACCTACTAATAATTTCTAATCATTTTAATTGTAATGTTTTGTTTTTGAATTTAATTTTTTGTGTAATGTATATGGACTATGTCTGAAATAAATATATTGTATTGTATTGTATTGTATTGTATAAGACCTTGGTTTGTGCCAAACAGTATTTCTGGGTCAACGGGAAGTACCTTATGAATTTAGATCTTGAAGAGTATCAAAATATACGGTTTTTTTTTTTCGACATAAACAGCCGTATCTTTTTATTCGTAAAGTTAGAAGTTTTTTTTACAGCTTGAAGGGATCGTAGACTTGAGTATATGGATTTAATTTCAACTCGATACTTCTACGCGTGATTGACATAAAGTGTCTTGACAGCAAAGATTTTATATATCCTACTAGAGTAGACCGGACGAATGATAAAGTGATCCTATAAGGGATCCGTGTTTTTCCTTTTGAGGTACGGAACCCTAAAAACAATAAAATCAAATAGATTTTTTATAGGCATCTTCTTTGTATGGTGTTTCTTATTAGTACTATTAAAAGTTAATGTACTAATAAATAAACATTAAAAAAGATGTACCTGTTCACTCTTAGTGTCCCCGCACCGGGACCATAAAAAAGGCGCTTCAAGCTTATTTTAGAAGCAGCCTTTTTTGTCGCTCGTTTGCGGCGGTGCCGCCAAAAAAAAATCTTGAAACCGCATCTAGCTTTTTTTGCGGCGGCCAAAATGCCATTCGCGCATTTAATCCTTTTTCGTCAGAGTCCATTATGATACTGCACGCATGGCCACAATCTGTCGCGCGCTTCAGCTTTTTTTTTGTGACCGCTTCTAGCTTTTTTTTTATGGCGTTTTTTTGTGGCCCGTGTGCGGGGACACTTAATGAGTCCCTTTTCCGTTCTTCCCAAAAAGGTAGACTTTATGAAACTGACTTACTCAAAGTGCTTTCGTAATTCTAACAGCACTTTAAAATCCAGGTTTATAAACTTCCTAAAGTACTTAACAACATTCCAAGTAAAGTCGGGGATATATCCGATGGCTCGGTGCCTACTTATCCCTATAAAAGTTCAAAACTTTCTACCATTAAAACAAAAAACTTTCGAGAATTCCAATTCAATTTTTAAGACACGAAAATTTTATTTTATTTTTTCTTAATAAGAAATGTTTTTCATATAATTCTTAGACCATTTACAAGTTACTTTTGGAGATATTTAAGGGTGTGACCAGTGGCGTAGCTAGATAAACGACGGCCATGGGCCAAAAAAAAAATGGGGCCCCCTTTTTTACGTAGGAAATCATCAAATAACGTCTTTTGTTCTAAGTGGAGCGGGAGAACTTTTAGGGTGAGACCAAACGAGCGTAATTTTGTGAGTCGTGCTCGTGAGTTGCAGTTCGGTCTTGTAATTTCTACTGTATGCATTTTTACTGCAGCAGAAAACTCATTTTGCGTCGCCGTGTGAATTAAACAGGACTTTTATACGAAACCAAATGCAACCGAAATTACGTGACCGAAATTCTGCGACTCACGACTCACAAAATTATGCTCGTTTGGCCTCACCCTTACTAATTAAGGCGAGTTGCCATAGATTTTTTTAATGTCGGATATCATCCAATAACTTTTCCCGCTCTTAGGCAGAGTGGGAGGGGCGTATAAACTTTTACTGACTAAAACCCGCTCCTGTTCCCTCTTTGCCTTCATTTTATGGCCCCGGGGTATACTTTCGCATAACCCATGGACCATAAATAGAGTTGCAACCTACTTTATTTAGATTTCGAAGGCGAGAGAATTTTTCACTAGTTCAATATGCAGTTTGTTTTATTTTGTAAATTATAATTTGACATTTGTAATTTTTGTAGATGTAATTTTAAATATTGTTTTTTTGTGCTCTTCATTATGTAATTTGTTATAAATTTATGATTTTCTCTTTAAAAAAAGGAACGAACCGCGTCGTCTTTTTCCAGGAGGTGGGGCGTTGATAGCTACGACACAGTTGCTAACAGCTAATGTAGCTATTTTTGTACGCCATCGATTTATAAATGTTTTTCTGTTCCAATAAAAAGATTATTATTATCATAATAAGGGGTTTGTTAATCAGGGTTAGCTTAACATTCCAGCTTGGGGGCCCTGGGTCCCTGCCTCGATTTGCCCTTCGCTATCTACGCCAGTGGAGTGTGTATTGGGCGTGAAGAATGATATTTTATTTCGATAATATGTGTCATTGAAATAAATGTATAACATTTCGTTGAGTTTATTGAGATGGAATCTTTGACCTTCGCAAGAAAATACCACGAAATACTTTTAAAAAGGTTTTTGAATCATTTTTATGTATCTAATGAAATTATTAAGTTATTATTTCAAGTTTTTAAGAAAATATTATACCTATACTTTACTGCTGCAAACCGTTTCGGCCACCTAAAAGTTTATAATAATATAAATAATAATATAATATTCCACAACTATCACACAAAGCCGTGTAGTCCCAAGCTAAGCAGAGCTTGTGTTATGGGTACTAGACCACTGATAAACATTTTTAAATACATACACATTTATAGATAAATCACACCCGGACACAAATGATCATGCTCATCACATAAAAACATTTGTCCTGGGTGGGAAGCGAACCCACGACCTCCGGCATAGCAGTCAGGGCCACTAACCACTAGACCAACAGATCAATACAATGATACCAACAGAACATACTCCCAAGATAAAATATTCTATGCATGGGTAGACCATATCCTAGAATAGCATAAGATAGTTCTTTTCGGACAATTTTCTACTTTCATGTAAGCGACGCCGCTGGCAGCAAATATAACCGTTTATAAAGTCTTCCTGCTCTTATCCCGTTTTATTTGGGGTCGGCGCAACACGTTTTTTTCTTCCAGTCTGTCCTGTCACCCGTCACGCTAGCGCTATCACTAACTCCCTTTTCTTTCATATCACTTCTCACACAATCCATCCTCATCATCATCAATCATCTTTTCTTTGGCCTTTTTTTTTTGTCGACGGGGAAAATCATCTTTGACGAAACCCGCTCTTGGGTGGAGCGGGAGACAGTGTCAGACTCTTACTGACTAAAAACCCCGCGCCGTTCCTTCTAGCCTTCATACCGGGGCACGAGTTCCCTTTCGGACAACCCTGTCCCCAGTAGGCTTCGACCCAGCTGGGCCCCTCCTGCTGCTGACAACTCCTTGAGGCGCGCGGGAACAGTGCGCGCCGTTGACGTCTTGGACTCGGTCCATTACCGGACGATCGGACAGCGAGCTACCCATGGCTCGCCGTCCGCGAGCCCGATCTTTTCTTTGGCCTCCCTCTCCTTTATAAAGTGCCAAATACTTTTACCTACTAAAAAACCTACTCCTGTTTCTGCTTTTCCACTGTGCCAGGATCCCGCGATCTCTTTCGCATCACCCTTAGCCCCAATAGGCTTTGAGTTTTATTTAATTTATTATGATTATTTTTTCTTGTGCTTTTGTGTACAATTTTGACTGGCCTACACTGTTCTTACATAAAATCTATCAATATTGTAATAACAACAGATCCTTTGTACTCTTCTATTCTTATTTGCTCTTTTCTTTTTTAAGTGTTTGTGTGTACATAAATAAATAAATGATAAATAAATAAACAACTTTTTTTAAAAGAGTAGCCATGGAGTTTCTTGCCGGTTCTTCTCCATAGGAAACGACCAATTTAGAACCGTGCTAGTGTGTAGGCTTCTGACGTTTTATAAGTGCCAATGTAGGCCAATGTAGGCCAATGTAGGCCAATGTGAAATAAAATATTTTGAATTTGACCCTACGGTTGCTGACAACTCTTTGACGCGCGCGTGGAAAGTCACGTGCCGTCGACGACCCTGAGCTCGGTCCGGACGGTTGCCGAACGGAAACCATTGCTCGCCGTCCGCGAGCCCGCGCCTTTTACCTACTAATTACAAGATTCACGTCAAAGTATCAAGAAAATAACAATATAGGTTCATTATATTCTCTGCAATAAAATAAAATAAAATTACCAATTAGTATCCTTCCACCGCTTTATTGAAGGGTAAAACCGTTTTCTATACCCCCATAGCATGGGGTAATTAAAAGTCGATCTTTTTTTAAAATTCAATAAACATTTCCCATGTCAATATTAATCATTTCATACGAGTACTTGGGTCATGTGATAAGGGCTTTAAAAGTAATTTATCATTGGAAAATGTGAAAGCAAAAAAAACCGTTCATTGATTAAAACGTGAAAGAAGACATACATGGATAAACACATACATACATATAGAACAGGAACGACTGTGTACGTATGTTGCAAGGAAAGACGGTGGCAACCTCGAAAACAGATGGTCGATGGGGGCGAAAGGTTCTGGAGTGGCGTCCACGTACCAGAAGACGCAGCGTTGGAAGGCCTCCAACAAGGTGGACCGACGACCTGGTCAGGATCGCGGGAATCCGATGGATCCTCGACGCACAGGACCGGTCATTGTGCTTGGGGGAGGCCTATGTCCAGCAGTGGACGTCTTTCCGCTGATATGATGATGATGATGAACCTCGAAAAGCTCATTATAACTAGTAAAATGGATGCAAAAAGGCCTCACGGGAGCAGCGCAATACGTTGGTCCGACTGTAACAAGGCTTTTTGTTTTAAATACGTGTATGACAAACTCATCATCATTCATATCGGTTGTATTAGATATTGGATCCGTTAATTAGCTTAATTAGGCACCGTACTAATTAACCACTATTTAAGTCGATGTCGGAATTAAGCAGAATTTTAGGTGTATGTAGATATTCTATTTCACAAAGACGGGTTTGATGGGTGTTAATATTTATGTTCGTATTTGCTTCCATGTGAGTAAGCTTTTTTTATGATACCGAGAACCGCTCTGATAATACAGGGTTATTTGTATAACACTAGCAACCTCTTAGGTGCTAGTTAAAAACATCATAAACAGCAAGTAAATGTATTATGTTTTTTAAAAAGTCATAGAAAAAAAGTTGTTTTTTTGTGATGTTAGTAACACGGTCCTGAGAGGTTGCCAGTGTTTTACAAATAGCCCTGTATACAGGGTGTAAGGGACAGCCCTCCACAAACTTTAAGGGTTTACTCAGTAGACGTAACTGAACAACCTTCCACAAGACTTTTATACAGGAAAGAAAAACAAAAATCAGCCTACAAAATTACAAACTTGATTGGACAGTTTGTATGGAGAGGCCGATATTTTTCCGTTATTTAACCCGTCAGATACCGTCAATTAGAGACACAATAGTAAGACAATAGATGCGCGGCCACCGGTGGTCGCTTGGGGATTCATGAATTAATAATAAGTGTTTCAATCCGTATTTTTTTGACAAGATTGACATGACCGATACAGCGGAAGTATTAGACACTGCTATATACAACTGAGATTTGAATAACATTTGTTTTCCGAGATTTTTGTAACAGATAAATATCCGTAATATTTAAGTTGCAAATTAGTATTTTTATTGTATTTATCAAATAGATGTGCAATTACATGGCCAAGAATTGGCAATTCCCTTTAATTCATGAATCCCCAAGCGACCACCGGTGGCCGCGCATCTATTGTCTTACTATTGTGTCTCTAATTGACGGTATCTGAAGGGTTAAGCTCAATCGATAACCGGGAAGTGGGTCAAATTTAATTTACAAAATTAGACGACAGACAAACATCGGGACAGGTGAAACTAAATAAAAGCTTGTAATAAAAAGCATTTCTGTACGCGGTCGCCACTTCAGAATCTTTCATCATTTGACTTCAATGCTCATTTCCCACCGCCACTTGGTGCCTGTCCCTATTACTTTAATTACGGTTTATTGGTTTAGTCGAGGTCATGAACTCATAATGTCGAAATTTATTGGGCTTATTCCATTAATTTGTAGTCAGAATTTTATTTTAAGAACTTTTGACATAGAAAATATCCCAAGGGAATATCGGGATTCTTAAAACTATAAAATATTCAAACGAAAAAATTATGTTTAAAGTGAAATATAAAGTACCACCGATCACCACTTTTAAAGTTGTTGAACTTATAAAAACCTTTGAATTTAAATTTCAAAGGTTTTATCAATTGGGAAAATATATTTTGAAGCCATGTTGTAAGTACTTTTACTAGCTTTAACGAGTGGTTTTGCTCTCATAAAAATCGAAACTATCACTCCAGGACATTCTACCGGTACCCCTAGCCAAGTTACAACCGTTTCGCTTGCGTCGAACGCTTCGAGTTGACCTTACCGCCAATTTTTTGTTCTGACCACGTGACTGAGCGACGAGACGACGTCGTTCCCGTACATATGAAGCTTTCTACCAGCGTTTACTATTGCAGATTAGCCACTAGGCTAGGGGTATAGCACCCCTCCCCCCAAGATACCCTCGGTCGAAGAAACGCTCTCTGTTGGTTTACTCTCTTCTCTTTATCTTCTTAGCGTTCTTGTCAAGATAGCCTCTGCTTTTGGATAAGACAAGACATTTTAACTCGTGTAATTTTTCACTTAGCCAGGCTTTAAATAAGTTTATACTTAGGGTTTATACTTAAAATTTAAAGTAACTACTTAGTTCTAGACACTACTTAGAAATTGTTTAATTTGTGGCCATGAGAACTGCGGTGATGCCGAATTCAGTAAATTCGCAGCTTAATTCTCATTGCTGAGACTACTGGGCCAGGGTTAGCTCCGAAAGTTAGCTCAGCCCTTGTATGTGAAGCACGAAGGAACGGGGTGGGTTTTTTATTCAGTAAGAATCTGACACTATTTCACGCTCCGCCCCTGGGCGGGGGATGTCATTTGGATGATTTGTACCCACCGAAAATAATTTATGTATAAATAAAATTAATTTAGACTAGGTGTAAAGTTAAATGCGCAAAACCTGAAATTACTTTGATCAGAATAACGAGCAGAATTAATTGAACCACTTTTTAATATAGGTTAAATTTTTCAAAAAAATCTTCATTAAAAACTTCGACCGGTCTATTTACGAATAGGTCAAGCCATCACGTGCGCAAACCCACTTGAAATAGGTAAACAAATACAAATAGTTGTAATCCAATCAAATTTCCTCATACACGGGATAATAAAAGTTCTTATTTTAATGCAGATATGAATTTTAAACAAACTAAAACTGCTCATAACAGTCCGGTATTTTCTAGTTGACTACCTACTTACACCACGTCTCTTTTAAAGTCTATACAGAAACATATTATAATGATCAAATCAAATGAGAATCATCAAAAAAAAAACTTGAATCTCGAAAGACATCCCGTGTCAAAACACGAAGAAAGAAAACCAGAGATATGAATAATAATCAGAAAATAATAATAAAACACGAATTTATTATTCGTATTACAAAACAAATAACACTGTATAATCGTCGTTTTAAAAGCCCCAAAATTTCACTTACTCCGAATTAAAGGATTGGCGGGCCTGCTATTTAAAATGTCTCCTACATTCTACTTAGTGTGGAGTCTGTCATTACGTAGTTTCACACGGCCATTTATTCAAGAACTTAAGCATCGTAATTTGAAGAATTTTCTTCAAAAACTTATTTGAAACTAGCTTCTGGCCGCGACTTCGTACGCGTGTCCTGTTGCTTTTGCCAGCGACAACGGTGTCGTCAAAATCGAAGATCTAAAACGTCGGATGTCGAATTCTTTGAGAGACTCCCGGGGACGGGAAAACAACGTGATGTGCGAGACGATTCAAGACATTCTAGATCTCTCCCTTCCACTTACGCGTGTGACAGTGTGCACACACCTCAGATATGGTGTCAATGTCTCCGTGTTCGACGTAATTAATAAATGGGTTATAGGAAAACGCGCTCCTGTCTTTGTTCCCAAAAAGTGTTCCTATAGCTCGATCTAAATCGACGCCAATACCACCTAATTAGAAAACGAAAACTACATACTATTTACCCTAATATTATATAGTATCTTAGCCGTGTGAAACACCCATTAGTGAACTCCACTGCAGGTGACGTAACCTACGACAAACTTATTATTTGCGGTTGGTACAATAATCGGGTTTTATTTTGTATATACTTTTCCGGGATAAGAAGTATCACCACCCAGTGTGGTGTCCAGGATATTAAAGAATAATTATACCAAGTTTCATCGTAATTGGACCGGTAGTTTTTGCGTGATGCCTGAACAAACAGACAAAAAATTTTTAATCACATTTTTGGGTTCGGTGTCGGTCTCTAACTATTAAAATGTCACATTCAAACTGTTAGGACTCGGAATCAAAAATAAAACACAAAATTATTGCCAAAACAAAATATATTTGACAGTAAAAAACCACTCAAAATAAATCATTTATGTACTTTTAACAGTACAAAATTTGAAACAATGTCGCTTAGGTAACACTGTTCTTGACATAATCGAACCAATTTTAGTACAAACCCAATCAGTTCAGGTAATTTTGGAAAGCCAAAAACCTTTAACTTATGATACACATCTTCCGCCACTTGAGATCCAACTCAACATCGATCCAACTAAATAATCGCAATGAGAAGCTTGGAAAACTCCTATTAAAAAAAAAGAGAAGATGTTTCAGTTCTGCTAAACATGAGCGTTAAGGACGTAACTGTTTGCCACACAACAGAAGTAATACCAAGCTGAAACAAAAAAAAAATTGAACATTATTCTTCTTCCTCTTCTTCCTGCCCTTATCCTATATTACTTGAGGTCGGCGCAACACGTTTTTTTCTTCCATTCTGTCCTGTCACCCGTCAAACTATCGCTAACTCCCTTTTCTTTCATATCACTCCTCACACAATCTATCCATCTTTTCTTCGACCTTCCTCTCCCTCTCCATCCATTATTCAAGTTGTAAATAAAAGACTGTGTACCAATTTTATAAGAGTATACTAAGGGCCTAAACTCATCGAAATGTGTGTATCCTGCCCTTCCTAACCTACGGCGCTCAGACTTGGTCTCTCACCGAACTATGACTACAAAAATTTCGCCTTGGGGTTTGCCAGAGAGCTATGGAGCGCAGTAAAAGTTCTGGGCGTAAGAAAAACTGACCGAATACAGAAGGACACGCTGCGCTCCATAACAGGTATAATAGACGCAAAAAGGCTGACAGGTTCTAAAGGGACTGGGCGGGTCGTATCAGCCGCATGCACAGGGACCGCTGGCCAAGCGTCACTACACAATGGGTTCCTACTGAAGAAAAATGCCGTCGAGGCCGGCCTAGAAAGAGGTGGCAGGATGATTTGGACGCCTACCACGAGGACTGGTTAGAGACGGCGCAGGAGAAGAAATTTTGGAAGGACTTGGGGGAAGGCCTTTGCCCAGCAGTGGGACAGTAATGGCTAATAAAAAAAAATGCTAAGGGCCAACGCTCCGTTAAGCGTGCGTCTGCGAGGGGACCCGTCGCGTGACGGCGTGCGTGTTTCGTGTGTGGCTCTCCACGTCACCACAAAATATATAGATATAGGTACAGAAGTCAATCTACATACAAAGCGCGCTCGAGCAACGCACACATAGATACCGCTCACGGACACGATATCTCGGACCGCTCGTCGAACAATTCCGGCTCAAACGCTCATTACTGTGTGTCCACCTTGTTCGCCTTGGTCTGCCACGATGTCACATTGCGTTTAATGGGACCCAATAAGTGGCTCTTTTAGCCTATAGCTCATCCGACAGCGGCAAACATGTCCAGCCCAAACCCTCTTTAGAGTGGACGGTAACATCTTTCATCTCGAGCCTGGACTTTTTTCTTTTTACCGACTTCCCAAAAAGGAGGAGGTATTACGTTCGGCTGTTTGTATGTTTTTTTTTTTTTTTTTTTTTTTTTTGTATGTTTGTTCGTCGAATACTCCCCCAAATGTGGACGGATTTTCAAAATTCTTTTTTTGTTCGAAAGTAGATAGTTCTGAGGTGGTCCCATTATCACCAAATTAGGATCTGATGATGGGATCTTGGAGAAATCGAGGGCAACCTTCAAATTTTATAGGCTCACTTATTGATTTTCGCCTATTTTATGTAGTATCTTGTGTATTTGCGTATGGTCGTCACCATCTCAGGTAGCTGGGCTGATGATGGAAGGTACAACTCCTTAACAGTAAGAAGTTACTCGAACAGGCAAGGACTGTTTTAGTAAATTGATTTGATGTTTGATAGGGCATTTGCCATATTTGGTCTCATGATCATCAAGTCATGACCTGATGCTGCAGTCAGGATAGTCTGCAGAGTACCTAAGCCCTCGACAACAAACAGCAGATATATCGAGTTTAGGCTCATTGAAAACGGCTCGATGTGTGGATAAACGTACTGCTAATACACCGAAGTACATAGAGACCTGATGCTGAAGCCAGGAGCATCAGGAAAAGTACAAACCTTGAAATTACAGCACCGTAGTCGTGTTTGGGCTCATTTTAAACAGGACTAAATTTTAAGTTCATTGCAATGTTGACATAAATCTGGCCTGATGCTACAGCCGGGATTATCAGCATCTAGTCTAATGACTGATTGAAAGATTTACCTTTCAGCTTCATCATCAGATCAGTTCGATATATCCTTTCCCTCTCCAGCATCTAGTCTAATGACTGTTTGAAAGAAGAGGGGGAGAGGATATATCGAACTGATCTGATGATGAAGCCGAAAGGTAAATTAATGTAATCTAACCGTGTTTGGGATTATTAGAACCGTTATGAGATGCGCTCTGACTATAAGGTATTTAAGTTTGACTGAGGGGTATTTTTTAGTGGTGGTACCATAACTAAAAAGTGTGAAATAAAAAAAACTTTTTACAAAAAAAATATAACCGACTTCAATGATAAAAAACACTGAAAAGTATCAAATAACTTTAATTTTGGAAGTCGGTGTTAAATAACGAAGAGACTAAACTATTGTAGAAACACCGACTTCCAAAATTAAAGTTATTTGATACTTTTCAGTGTTTTTTATCATTGAAGTCGGTTATATTTTTTTTGTAAAAAGTTTTTATTAATATTAATTATCGTGATCTTTATCTCGTTAGTACCAGGTTTAAACATAGATTCCAAATCCAGCCACACCTCATTAACGTTGATTGTATTTCCATCACTAATGGCACCACAAGATTTGTGTAACATCAAATTAATCTACCATTTGGAAACCAAGTTAATCCATCAATTACTAACTGGCAAAATACATTGTAATTATATTTCTAACCTAACTTATATTTTATAGAAATAGCATTTCAGAGATTGAATTGTTTTTATATTTTCTGAGAATTTGCAAAATAACCGACCAAGGTGGTAGGCGAGTGGTAATGGGACTTACGAGTTGTAGGTCGCGAGTTCGAACACAGCCAGGCGCATTACTTTGTGTAATTAGTTTTATCATCACTACTCTCAAAACGGTGAAGGATAACATCGTGAAGAAACTGGCATGTCCTAGAACCAAAAATTCGAAGACATGTGATATCCACCAACCCGCACTGGGCACAACTGAACAAAACAACAATTACTACCCAATTACAACCCAATTACTGCCCATTTCCTCTCCTAGAGAGGAGGCCTGAGTCCCAGCAGTGGGAACATTAAAAAGGCTGATGATGAAGATGAACCGACCAAGGTATCTAAACGACATCGCTCGAAGAATCGTCAAACTTAAGTGGCACAGGGGTAGGACACATTGCTCACAGAACAGATGTTCGATGTGGATGACAGGTTTTGGGGCAAACGAAGCGTTGAAAGGTCTGCTCCCACAGGGTGGACTGATGACCTGATGAAGGTTGTGGGAATCTGATGGAAGCAAAGGCTCGGTCGTTACAGTGACACTTGGGGGTCCAATAGCGGACGCCTTTCGGCTATAATGATGATAATGACGATGGTGAAAATGATTATGTATGACAACCCCCGCTCTTGGGCAGAGCGGGAGATAGTGTCAGACTTTTACTGACTAAAAACCCACCCCGTTCCTTCTAGCCTTCATACCGGGGCTCGAGCGGGCCTTTCGGATAACCCTAGCCCCAGTAGGCTTCGACCCAGCTGGGCCCCTGCTATTGCTGACAACTCCTTGAGGCGCGCGGGAACAGTGCACGCCGTCGACGTCTTGGGCTCGGTCCATAATGATGATGATGACATCTACAGTATTATTATAAAGACGTAAAGTTTTTTTTTTTGTTCTCTGTGCATATGTGTGTGTGTGTATGTGTTGTATCTCAAACTTAAGCCTGCCTGCTTGTTACGCCCTTTCCCAGTTATGTTGGTGGATATTACCTACTTGTCTAACCAGATGCAGCTGTATATACCAGTATTTTAGACGACTTGACTTTTTTAACATCAATGGCACCAAATTTAGCTAGGCAACCTATTCGGGATGTCTTAATAAACACATTATCTAGCACATATATTTATCACTAGCTGCAGAGCCTTCCCGCAGACGACGTCGCGGGCAGCGACGTCGTCTGCGGGAAGGCTCTACAGCACCAAAAATACCTTGCAAAAAAAAACTAAAATATAAGTTTTTTAGAATAGATAATAGTATGGCTTACTCAAAAACAACATTTAAATATGCGTCGTTAGATTACACGCTGTCACAGAATGCGTAAGAAAAATAAAGATTCACAGCTCCTCCCCCGTAGGTGATAGCGTGATAATATGTAGCCTATATGTTGACCCGACCTCTTAGTAATATTCATGCAAAATTTGAAGTAAATCTGTGCAGTACTTTTTGAGATTAGCCCGGACATACATACAGACAAACAAACAAACAGACAAAAATTCTAAAAACTATATTTTTGACTTCGATATCGATTGTAGATCACGCTCCAAGTATTCCTTAAAAAAAATATTCAATGTACAGTTTTGACTTTCCTACGATTTTATTATATGTATAGATAACCGAATAACAGATGAGGGAAGAGATTTCTTATGAACATCATAATGGCGGGACCAAATCTTGTAACCGAATAATTTTAGTATGTATATTTAGTACGATTTTGTACGCTTCGTGAAATGTTTGTACCTCACACGGTTTAAGCGGAATTTCACGATATTGTTGGCCCTGCCATTATAACAAAATAATTTTTCTATTTTTTGACATTTAGGCGCCTGAACAATTTGACGACGAAAAATACGTCATGTAAAAAGTTGCATTTACATTTCGTGCAGTTTGTAAAAAAAACTAATAATATCTCAGTTACCAATTGTTGATTTTCGGAAGTACTAAATCGCGTACATAATACTAGTTTTATCAGAATGATGAAATTCGTTATAGTTTTAGCGTACAAGCTTGGTCCCGCCATTATAACGCGTTATAATGGCGGGACCAACAATATCGTGAAATTCCGCTTAAACCGTGTGAGGTACAAAAATTTCACGAAGCGTACAAAATCGTACTAAAACGTACTAAATATACATGCTAAAATTATTTGGTTACAAGATTTGGTACCGCCATTATGATGTTTATGATTTCTTCTACAGATCTCGTACTATTAGTCAGTAAAAGTCTGACACTATCTCTCTATCATCTCTATCAAAGTCATCCAATGACATCCCCCCGCTTTGACAAGAGCTACCGAATAACGATTTTCCTACCTGCAAAAAAAGGTAAATAATCTAAAAAGTACTTACTTAATAAATAAGAAACCACTGCAACCTGAATCGATGCTGAAGACAACCAATCCATTTCGCCAAACAAACATACCGTATGGCCGTAAACACACTCATAGGAAACTGCGATGAGTATAATAAATCCGAAAAATATATTTAAAAATACAAGCCACACGAACAATTGCGCAAACCCTTCTTGATCCTGAAAAAATAAAATTACCGTTATCAAAACTACTTTTTTTATTTTTAACTAGCTTTTGTCTGTGGCTTCACGCGTGTACACAAAGTAGAGCCTAAGTCATTCGAGAATAAAGCAGCTTTCTAACGGTGAAAGAATTTTAGCAATCAGACCCGTATTCCAGAGATTACCTCCTACAACAAAGAAATAAAAAAACAAACTTTACCTCTTTATAATATTAATGTCGAATCCGACTCGGCTGGGCAGCGTTCGGGAAGCTGCGCGGTGTCTTCTCGTCCAATATACCACAGTGTCTCAAGACGAAAGTCTATGACCAGTGCGTGTTGCCAGTGATGACTTATGGCTCCGAAACGTGGTCACTTACAATGGGCCTCATAAGAAGATTCAAAGTCACCCAAAAGGGCGATGGAAAGGGCTATGCTCGGGAGTTTTCGGGAGTTTTGCAGGAGAATCAAGGTTACCGCCATAGCTCGGAGTATCGCCAAACTTAAGTAGCAATAGGCAGGCCACATTGCACGCAGAACAGATAGACGATGGGGACGAAAGGTTCTGGAGTGACGACCACGTACTGGAGGACGCAGCGTTGGAAGGCCTCCAACAAGGTCGACCGATGACCTGGTCAGGGTCGCGGGAATCCGATGGATGCGTGACGCACAGGACCGGTCGTTATGGCGTCGCTTGGGGAGGCCTATGTCCAACAGTGGAAGTCTTTCGGCTGATATGATGATGTTGATAATGAATATTAGTGTAGATTTATCTGATGCCTAGTATAATGTAAAAATTGCAATAATTGGTTACCGATAAAGTGGAAAACAGCAACGCCACGCCAGCAATTATAAAGATGAAGCCTACCAACGAAATAGCCATTAAGATTACATTAAAGCTTGGCATCTTATGAAGCATCTCGGTGGGATCTGAAATTAAAATAATAGTAGATAATGTGACTACAGGATGAAGCCTTTAATTCAATTCAATTCAATTCGACACACATTTTCACTGTTTTTCATACAACCGCTCTTACGCGATTATGACGTTATTACACATTTTTCATTAGATATTTTGGAAACACAAATATCTTGTGGATATTTTTTTTTGTCGACGGGGAAAATCATCTTTGACGAAACCCGCTCTTGGGTGGAGCGGGAGACAGTGTCAGACTTTTACTGACTAAAAACCCCGCGCCGTTCCTTCTAGTCTTCATACAGGGGCACGAGCTCCCTTTCGGACAACCCTGTCCCCAGTAAGCTTCGACCTAGCTGGGCCCCTCCTGCTGCTGACAACTCCTTGAATATCTTGTGGATATTATCTAGGCTTCCATTGAAACCAATTTATTTTGTGTAAGACTAATCCCGTAACATTCCCAAAGAAACCTTTTCATTATACTCATTAGTTTTATCACAATAACAAAACAGCTGTTCGCGCAAATTCTCACGCGCGCGCCTGCGAGTTCTCCGCTGTTAGCCGCGTAAAGGGCCATCCATTAATCACGTGATGTTTTTTTTGGCTTTTTTGACCCCCCCTCCCCCTTAATATCTAATAATAACAATAAGTGGATAAGCATCTTGCAAGTCAAGCAAGTTGCAAAATAAATACATGTAACGCCGCTTTTCGGTTGAGTATCGCGCGCTTGCCGAAAAAATAAGTACACGTGATATATGTAGGATTAATCTCAGAAGTGAAACACTGTACTGCTAATAATCACACTTTATTTGTTACAGTTGTATATACTCGTAGTACAATATATATTTAGCAATTATTGCGTCCGCACTCTTCGACTGCTCACGGCGTAATGCCTTTCCGACGAATGTTGTCGCCCCACCATCTCTAGACAATCCCTACTACTCGTTTCCAAGGCGAGGGCGCCACTGCGACTCAAATAAACTATACTCATGACCTATTACTTTCTAGAGATAATTGAGTGACTTTAAATAATAACAATTGTACATTAACGATCTATAATTATTATAAATAAGCTACAAAATATTAAAAATATAATATCTGATAATTAATAAGCTAACAACTCGGCCATCCTGTTCGTAGCGAGTCCCTTCGCTACTTAATTATATAAAAAGAAGACCTTACTAAATCAAACTCAAAATACAAATTTATTAAAAAAATATAACATATGTATATATAAAAATACAAAACACAAAACATTATAATTATATAAGTAACAAAATAATTATGTACTAGTAACAAAATAACAATAAAAATATATCATATTTTAATGGTGTAACTAAATCACCAAATACATGTGATTGTATTTATCAATCTTGTAGATAACACAAAGAAAATATAATATAAGCTGAACATGCACAAAGGTAATTCTGCTATAATTCATGATTCGACTTCACACACACATATTTACATTACTCTTCTTTATCACTGGTAGAGCTTTCATCATCAGTGTCGCTGTCGAGATTTCTATTAAAATTTAACCATGGTTGAATTTTATCTAGGGCTATAATATTTTCATACTTACGACCATTTTTACGTGTTAAAGGAGTATCTTCTATGAGATACCGATCATTGGGTAACACTTTTACAATCCGATAAGATCCTTGATATTTGTTTACTAGCTTTTGTGATTTACCGTCGTGTGGAATTTGTCTTTCAACGCGGATTAAGTCACCCTCTTTATAGACAGTACCTGGTTTGCGACTTTTATTAAACCTATGGGCATCTTTTGATTGCTGCTCTTTGATTTTCTCATTTGCTTCCTCTCTAATGGAATTTAAATTGTCTGAACTATCTACATTTAATGTATCATTTATTACAGAATTTAGAATACCCTGTGAATAACTGGTAATATTAAATCCAAAAAGCAGTTCCGATGGAGATTTTTGGGTAGTTTTATGTGTCGTGGTGTTTAGACCAATTTGGATTTCGGCAACGTATTCGTCCCAATTTTTCTCGTTATCACCATGAGAAGAAGTAGATAAAGCGTCAAGTATCGTTCTATTAAATCTTTCCACTTGCCCATTAGCTCGGGGTGTGGAAACTGCATTTTCAATATGTTTGATGCCGTATGAAAGAACAAAGTCTTTGAAAATTTTACTCGTAAAACTAGTGCCTTTGTCAGTGATTAGGCGAGTGGGGGCTCCAAAATAACTAATGTGGTCTTTAAGGACTCTGACGGTTGTAGTCGACTTCGTATTTTTAACAGGAGTAATATTCGCGAATTTTGTAAAACCATCGACTATTACGAGGAGATAGCAGTTACCCTTTTTGCTTTTTATAAAAGGCCCTAAATGGTCAGCGTGAATGGTGTGAAATGGAATACCAATCTTGTCTATTGGATGAAGTGCACCTTCGCGTTTACCACCAGGTGCTTTATGGTGGGCACACTCCAAACAAGACGATACATATTTTTTGACAAACCGACGCATTTTGGCAAACCAGTAGTGTTTCTGAATTCTCTGCAGGGTCTTATCAAAACCGCAATGACCGACATTATCGTGGTTTTTTTGTACTATTTGCCAACGAACGCTCTTGGGCACTAACCATTTTAATTCATCGCCTACAATACGATAGACACGACCATTTTTAAGTTTATAATTTTTGCAAATTTCAGAAACGCGCTCGGAACCTGAATCATCGAGAACATCTTTGATTTTCTTTATTTCATCATCTGCAATTTGTACCGTAGTAATCCATGCTTGGTCCACCTCTATAGCGAGTACATCAAGGACATGAGATTCAGACGTACATTCATCAACGGGATTTCGACTCAATGCATCCGCGTGCAACATTCGTAAACCAGGACGATAGTCTATGGAGCAGTCATACTCCTGTATCTGCACCCACCACCGGGCGACTCGAGGGATTACATCTCGTTTGGTCAATGTATATCTAAGGGCGTTACAGTCCGTAAAGATCCTAAACGGTATGCCTATTAGATACACCCTAAAACGATTCAACGATGCTATAACTGCGAGCGTCTCTAGTTCATATGAATGGAGTTTGCGTTCGTCAGGTGTAGTCTTACGACTAAAATAAGATACGGGCTGGAAAAGTCCCTTCGTATTAGCCTGAAGAAGTATACCTGCAACGCCATCCTTGCATGCATCCGTGTGCAGTTGAGTTTCGGCATTGTGATCATATAATGCCAACAGCGGTCTCCGAGTTAAAAGGGTCTTAACTCTATCGAAAGCACATTGTTGTGCCTCTTGCCATACCCATACGGAATCCTTACGTAACAGATCTGTCAGAGGAGCTGTAATGAGAGCGTAGTCCTTAATGAAACGGCGAAAAAACCCAGACAGTCCTAGAAACTGCCTTATTTCGTGCTGATTGTTTGGCGTAGGAAATTTCGAGACAGCATCAGTCTTTCTAGACCCTGGACGAATACCTTCAGCACTAACCTCAAGTCCGAGAAAGTCAATCTGACTTTGGAAGAAGTTGCACTTGCTCAATTTCAACGTAAGACCCCCTGCCTTCAGCAACTGTAAAACTTCCTCTAGCCTCTGTAACCCCTCAGTGACATCTTTTGATGGTATTAAAACATCATCCATATAAACTATTGCGAACTTAACCTTGGCCTCAGATAATATTTTGTTAATTGTCCTTTGGAATACCGAAGGCGCATTTACAAGTCCAAAAGGCATTCGGTTATATTCATAAAGACCGTCAGGTGTTACAAAGGCAGTTTTTTGTCTAGACTCTTCCGCGATAGGTATCTGATAGTACCCAGAAGCTAAATCGAGAGATGTAAATAAAGTATTTCCCGACAGTTGGTCCAACTGATCTTCAACTCGGGGAAGCGGATAATGATCCTTTTTTGTTTTTCGATTAAGTGCTCTGTAATCGACACATAATCTCTTTTCTCCAGTCTTCTTTTTGACGAGTACAATGGGACTTGCATATGGTGAAGAAGACTCCCTTACAATCCCACTATCAAGCATTTCCTTAACCATGTCCCTTACTAAAACCCTTTCGGGGTAAGACATTCGGTACGGCCGATACACAACAGGACGAGAGTCTTCAAGCTCGATATGCATTTCTGTAATTTTTGTGAATCCGAGATCGTCGAGACCCTTTGAAAAACAATCGCCATATTTTGCCAGCAGTTGTTGAAGTTTTAGACGCTCCTGTTCGGAGATACCTTGTCCGCAATTTACAGTCTCGTCAACCTCCTTTTCCTTAAACGTTACATTACAACAATCAAGCATAGAACGGTCACTTTGTTCGAAAACGGCGCGCGTTAAGAGAGAACCCTTATCAATGGTAACAATTTCGGAAGATACATTCAATACGAGTACTACACTACGACCTTGATTAATGTCGTATTCTCCAGGGAACAGATAATATTCTCTCCCTTCCTTACCACGCAGAGATCCGTTAACGCGAATTGTGCCTGTAACGATAGATGAGGTTTCGACGGGCACCGGCGACAAAATGTTGCAAACTAAGTTGATTTGTTTACCTACTTTCAAATGTATCTTTTCACTGCTGACTCTTTGTAAAATCAATTCATTTGAAGTTTTAGTTATTACAATTCCCGGCCTTTCAGTAAAGGAGTGACCTAATAGAACCGGGTATTGGATTACGAAGTCTTCTACAACATACAGATCGATTACTTCATGAATACCCTGAACCTCGACCTCACTCGTCACAACGCCTAATGGTGACACTAAACTTCCCCCTATGCCCCTTAGTACCGGCAAAACTTCGCGTTGTTGAATGCCGAGATTCATTTCTCTGGCTATGCCTATTTTAATCAGGGAACACTGACTACCCAGATCAATATGACATTTGGTAATTGTTTTATTGAGTTTGATATCCAAAATATATTTATTGTTACTATCGTCCACGTGCAATTCGGCCACTTGTTTTTCTGGCCGTTCTTTAGCGTGTGCATCGTCCTTCTCTCGTATTTTATTTAACTTCTTAAAACAGTGTTCTGCCAAATGTCCCATTTTATCGCAGTAGGTACATTTTACGGCAGGTTTATTGCACTTATTACTACGGTGCCCTAATTCGTTACAGTTAAAGCATCTAACGTTAGCGTTATCTTTTGTAGTATTCTGTCGGGAAAACGGCTGTCTTTTGTCATTATTACGAGAGCGTTGGAGAGGGTCTTGGTGATCTCTACTTTGCCCTACTTTCACGGTCCTAAAGTACCTCAGTACCTGTTCGGGTTCAGGAAATTGGGCAGCTTGGGCACCCACCCTAATTGCACGATCCTCGACACCATAAAGAATACAATCTACAGCTTGTTTACCATATATGTTGCACCTATTCAGCAAATTAATCTTCGTATAATAGTAATGCTCTAACGATTCACCGTAGCGAGCCCTTTTGGATAACATTTCCGTAAGAAGTTCAGCGTAGTCTTCGCGGCAGGGAAAAGATTCTATCAATTTTCTCTTCCATTCAGTCCAAGAAAGTAAGACAGTTGATAAGCCTTGATACCACGTTTTAGCAACACCTATCAACTTAGGAAGGGCGTAGTGAATAGTTTCCCTGTCGTCCCACTGATAAATGGTAGCACATTCCTCTACCTTAGTAAGCCAAGTCAATACAGTCTGCTCCTTGGACATCGGATCAAATTCAGGAATTACATTTTTGTCGAAAGTGAGTTTTGGTTTATCAGAATTTTTCATATTTTTTAAAATGTCAAGAAATTTATCGAGTATAGTAGAATCATGATCTTTAGACTTAGATTGTTTAAATCGTTTAGCAGAATTATGATAATGCTCACCCGAGTCTTCGGACGATGAACTGAGCCGTCGTCTGCGGTTAATCCGCGCGCCACCTTCAGGACGAAAATATGTAGTTGCCGTTGTTTGTTCATGGTTTCGTAGCAAATGATCGGTCGTTACACGGCCCAGACACCTTGCAGTTGTTAATATTGGGCTCATCTGGTTGTTGCGTTCGAGATATCGATTCTCAGTATCTTGTCCTTCCAAGTCACCATTGTTGGAACCCCGGCCCTGTGACCTGGGCACTCCTGGGTCATGACGGCTGAAACCCTGGCCCTGTGACCTGGGCGCTCCTGGGTCATGACGATCGGAACCCCGGCCCTGTGACCTGGGCGCTCCTGGGTTATGACGATCAGAACCCCGGCCCTGTGACCTGGGCGCTCCTGGGCCTTGATGATCGGAACCCCGGCCCTGTGACCTGGGCGCTCCTGGGTCGTTACAGTCTGAATACCGGCCCTGTGACCTGGGCACTCCTTGGTTATGTATATCATTTGAACCATAATTCCTTAACTCGGATTCTCCTTGGTCGTAATTAGTATCCATTTTTTTTCTGAAACTTAGAATACCAAATATCTCTCTAAAATACAAACATCATGAACTGTGGAGTAAGTTAATATTTTTATAACACGAGTATATTTTAAGCGAGATCATTATTAGTGGTCTTTGTAGTTTGTTAGTGATACTGAAGATACTGATGATGATGTATTACTAAAAACCTGATAGAAAATTGGCTTAACCCAATGTAGAGGTTTCTAGAATCTCTGGCTATTGCCTTTAAACTTTCATGTACAAATCAGTGTATTTGTAAATGATAATGGAAATTACTATTATTAAATTAAAGGGTATGTTGTTTATGCGTGCATATGCAATTTGGAAAAAGTATTGTGATTCAACTAATATATATATCTATTTTTTTTTTTTTTTTACTACTTACAGTGTATTTAATCCTTCAGATACCGTCAATTAGAAACACAATAGTAAGACAATAGATGCGCGGCCACCGGTGGTCGCTTGGGGATTCATGAATTAAGAGACGTGTTTTAATCTGCATGACATTTATATACTGAAGTTCCTAAGTGCGGTTAATCACAAATTATTTTCTTTTTGCAAACCTTTTGACGGTTAAGAGAATAATGTGAAACTAAAACGAGGGTAATTTGAGTCATGTATAATTGAAGATAGAAAAGGAAATTTACAATCGTCACACATATAGTCTACTGGTAGGAGTGTATTTACCAGTACGACGTATAGGTTTATCGTTATGCCCTCTTTGTTAATAGATTTATATTTTAGGACCACCTTTTTAACGTTAGTAAAAGCAAACGCAAAAGTAATAGTATTTGTATATTAAAACAACAAAAATTAAAGTATATTAATGTAAAATTTATATACTTGTTCAAGCATGTGGGTAGTAAAACAAGCAAACAATTCTCCAGTTCACGTGTATCTCTTTAAACTGTAGTGATAGATATGTATATACATATGGTTTTATCACAGTAGGTACAGTGTTAATAACGTTGTCTGCAAAATACTTTTAAAACCACTAAAATAAATAGTGCAAAGTGATAATAAAATAAAAAGAAAGAAAAAAAAAAATAAAATAAAAAAATTACTTACGTTTTATGTGGCGTGGCAAAAATCCTTTTGATTTTTGTTGATCCCACTTCTGAGTCTGTAGGATTAATCTCAGAAGTGAAACACTGTACTGCTAATAATCACACTTTATTTGTTACAGTTGTATATACTCGTAGTACAATATATATTTAGCAATTATTGCGTCCGCACTCTTCGACTGCTCACGGCGTAATGCCTTTCCGACGAATGTTGTCGCCCCACCATCTCTAGACAATCCCTACTACTCGTTTCCAAGGCGAGGGCGCCACTGCGACTCAAATAAACTATACTCATGACCTATTACTTTCTAGAGATAATTGAGTGACTTTAAATAATAACAATTGTACATTAACGATCTATAATTATTATAAATAAGCTACAAAATATTAAAAATATAATATCTGATAATTAATAAGCTAACATATAATACTTTACCCCCCCCCCCCTTGTAATATTTATGGACCCCTCCCCCCCCCTTTCGGGCCTCACATGATTAATGGACAGCCCCTAACGTCGTCGTTGTCTCATGTACCTTACCTACAATAGTGATAGTGCACACGCCCCGCTTCCAAACCCATCAGTTTATGTAATCAGTGTAGGTACCTAAATGTTCCGGTTAAATAATATAAGTTAAATAATAAGTATAAAAAAAAGTTTTTTTTGGGAAAGTTGCCTGTAATCATGAGTACAATCACGTGCATAATTATCGGTCACTAATTACCAGTCACCCTATACAACGTGTAACGTTATGCGAATGCGCAAAACTTAAAATAGTTTGGTCAGAATAACGAGCAGAATCAATTAAACCACTTTTTAATATAGGTTACATTTTTCAGAAAAATCTTCATTAAAAATGTCGACCTGTCTATTTATGAATAGGTCACAAACACAACTGGTTGTATTCCAATCAAATTTTCTCATACTCGGGATAATAAGTTATTTCAATGCAGATATTAATTTTAAAGAAACTAAAATTGCACATAAAATCTCAATTTTTGTTTTAAAATGTTTTTTTTCTCACATAATGAGGTAAATTAAATTAAAAAATCATTTGGGGTGTCTGAGGTTTGCGCATTTAACGTTACACGCTGTATAAATATATTTTATATTAAATTATAAATGTATGTTTATTTTGTATTTGTAAATAATTTTGAGCCCTTTTTTTTTCTTTATAATCTTTTATTTTTAATTATACACCTGCCATGTTTTTCTCTTTAACCTAGGTAGACTGGTAGAGAATGCCTAATGCATTAAGTCGACTTTGTACTTTTATGTTGCATAAAGTTTTAACAAATAAATCAATGAATTCATACTCACCGGTACCACTAAAATTTGAAACATTGTTATAGACTACCACCACGTCCTTATAATTGATTTGTGACACTTGTTCGACGATACTTAGACTGAGGGAACCCGTTGTCTGCAACAAACATAAAAACTGTTAATACAACAACAACAAACAACCGCCGAATTTTAAAATTCCACCGAATGTTTGGCCGAAGTTCGTATTCAGTACAAAACACATTCGGCCGAAGTTCGTATTCAGTACAAAACACATTCGGCCCATCACTAGTAATTAATGATTATAGTACATCCCTACTATTATTATAATTAGCCCATACTGTCCCACTGCTGGGCAAAAGCCTCCCTCCACTCCTTCCAACGATCACAGTTCCTCGCCTTCTCATTCCAATTCTCAAGGAAGCCATCCAGGTCGTCCTGCCATCTCCTTCGTGGTCTGCCTCACACATCCCTACTAATATATATATATTATATTATAACTATATTTATATATCCCTACTAATATTAAAAATGCGAAAGTAACTCTGTCTGTCTGTCTGTTACGCTTTCACGCAAAAACTACTGAACGGATTTAGATCAAATTTGGTAGGTAGGTAGAAGAGACACTGGAATAACACATAGGCTACCTATAATTCCACTGCTGAGCACGGGTCTCTGCCCGCGCGATATAAACTGTACTCCACGCGGGCGAAGCCGAGGGCGGAAAGCTAGTTATGATATAAGTGTGTAATGTTAGTGATTACCGTTACCGGTATTTAGACCCGAGCCATGGCGAGGGTCTTAAGAGAGCCGAGAACGGTAATAATTAATTACTCACTTGTATCATACAACGTTTTTCAATACATTTGTGAAGAAAATAACTGTAAAACTAGTAAATTTTTGTAACGGTAAAAAACTGTTTTCATATGCGCGCCCATTTTTTTTTCTTTTTCTCGTGGCGGACGACCTGCGCTCGTCCTGATACGATAAATGTAATAAAATTATAGCGGTGGAGAGGTTGAACAATGAGGTTTTAACCACATTATAGCCCTAGTGCGTAATAGTAATCAAAATGTCACAGTCTGGTAACAAATGCCATTATTTACCTAAGTGCAGTGCAATAAGAGTCACTTTATGAGCAAGTGTATTGAAAAGAACTATTATGATAGCTCTTATAAACGAGCTCATCTACACTATCTACACGCAAAGAGGAAAATATAATAAAGAGGTAAAGTTTATTTTGTTACTTTTTAGTTTGAAGAAGGTAATATCTGGAAATACTGACCCCCTAGCCAAGTTACAACCGTTTCTCTTGCGTCAAACGCCTCGAGTTGGCAACGCCCCTGATTTTTCGTTTTGACCCCATGACTGAGCGTTGAGATGACGTCATTCCTGTATATTTGAAGTTTTCCATTAGCGTTAACGATTGCAGATTATCAACTTGGCTAGGGGTACTAGTCCGATTGCTAAAATTTTTCACCGATAGAAAGTTGCTTTATTCCTGAATGGCATAGGCATTATTATTTTTTTTTTTTTTATTGATAGGCTCGCGTTTGACCACGCGTTAAGCGATGATGTGGTCGACGAAGGAGCACTCTTGCCTAGAAGTAACCTATTCACTCTTGACTTAAAGACCCCCAAGTTGTAGCTATCAGGAAACACAGACTCCGGCAGGGAGTTCCACTCCTTAGCTGTACGCACAATAAATGTGTTCCCAAAACGCTTTGTGCGTATGAGTGGGATGTCAACCATGTACCGGTGACGCAACGCCGTGCGTCTTGTGGTCCGATGATGGAACGAACTTGGCGGAATTAGATTGTGCAATTCCAGTGCACACTCCCCGAAATGTAAACGATAGAAAACCGACAGACTAGCAACAATTTTATGTTCGCAGGTGAAGCTGCGGGCTAAAGCTAGTTTTCAATGATAACCTGTCCTATTCTATTCATTGTGAAACATCACCGAGTTTAAATCCGCTCGCACGCGTCTTCTGTTTCCATTGTTATCGAATCAAATGTCACGGATCAATTCCAAGCAGATGTTTCAGCTCCCACGCTACCCCAATATCAATTAAATCAACATATATTTAAATACTTTGAATATATAAGCTTTATTGTGGCTGAGCGATTGGATATTGGTATCATCGGTTAAAGGAAAACACAGGTGACCGTTGTTAAAAGTCGGAGAAAATGTACCATAGTGGGTATATTTTCTCCAACTTTTTACTCGTGCTTCAACGCATACGAGTCAGAAAAATCGATCCTACGAAAAACATCTAGCTATGTCTATGTCTGTCTTTGTAGGATCGATTTCTATATACAGTGTTATTGGTGAAACACTGGCAACCTCTCAGGACTATGGCACCATACACAACTTTTGCTCTATGAATTTTTAGAAAATCATTATTATTATTATTATTATATCTAGCCCATATTGTCCCACTGCTGGGCAAAGGCCTCCCTCCACTCCTTCCAATGTTCCCGGTTTTGAGCCATTTCTTTCCAATTCCCAAGGAAGACATCCAAGTCGTCCCGCCATCTCCTTCTTGGTCTGCCGTGACCCCGACGTGCGATATCATATTATTATCATAGAAAATCATATTTCAGTTAAATAATTAAATACTTTTCAAAATATTACGAAGTCTATGCAAATCAAGCGAAAGTACAATAGCGGAAGGGAATAAGTATTGGATGGCGGGGGCTCGATGCGCTTGCGTCGCGTCATACTAGGTAGGTATAGCGAAATACGGAGTTGAAGTGCGTTAGACAGAACAACGAAATCTTGAAGGTTTATTTTTGGTAAATGAATTATGTTTTGTAAAAAGTCATTGAACGAAAGTTGTTGTTTATGATGTTAGTAATACAGTCCTGCAAGGTTGGTAGTGTTTTATAAATAACCCTGTATATCCAGCTAATTCTGGTGCCCCGACTATAGGGAGCTTCAAAGCCCGTTTAAAACAAGTTTAAAATGATTTTTTTTTTCATAGCATTCTTTTATAGCACGGTATAATAAATACTCGTCAAGACGAATCATACGAGCCCAAACTTGATGAGGTTGTGTCGTTTGACTACGAAGGTCCTATACCCAACTTCCAGTTCCATCATCAGATCAGCTTCATGTCATAATATTTTTGCATTGTCATCCGATTTACACATGCATACATAATTTCAGCTCAATCGGTAACCGGGAAGTGGGTCAAATTTAATTTACAAGATTTGATGACAGACAAACATCGGGACAGATGAAACTAAATAAAAGCTTGTAATAATAGCGTATCAAACCGAGAAACCTTATCAAATTTTTGTTTTTATACACCTCGTTAGTAGATATTGAATTTATTATATTTTCTGTATCGATGTCCTTACCAGCCTGTACTAGTACATTGTTACACTAGGGGTGAAAGTAACTTATTTCGCCCCGAGAAGGATTTGGCGGCCGAGCGTAGCGAGGTCGCTAATTCGAGGGACTAAATAAGTAACTTTAACCCCGAGGTAAGCACTGTGCTTTTCATTACGAATACAAGAAGATGGATCTAGTTTTTTTTTTTTAATAATTTGACAGATGTTAGTTGAAAGTAAAACTCCCTAGGGATGAAAAGTGTGATACTTTTCAGCCCGCTCCTCAGGCAACTTCAGACCTACTTTCAGAGTATGAGTAATGGAAAAATATTTACTATAATTATTTTATAGAATACTAGCTCTGTCCTGGTAATAGCTATGCACAATAACAGCTCGGTGCCCCTGAAGACACCTAAGTTATAATCGAACAAGAAGACCACGGCAGGCAAATTGTTCCAGTCCTTTCGATGTACGTGGAATAAACCTAACACAGGAAACTATCTGAATGTTAGATAATAATAATATATGTTATATATGTAGTTCGACATTCACACGAACAGTTGCGGTTGCGGTGCGTCGAGGACACTCAGTTATTTGGGATTAAACGCGATACACCCGCTATATTGGTTTTTGGGAGCAACGTAACAACACAAATGCGTACTCGTTTGTGAAATAACTCGACATTTTGTAATATTAGGTTCACTTCTCGAAAATTTATTCGGTCACTGTTTCCTGATAGCTACAACACAAAATAGATAGATACAGAAGACAATCTCATGTATGTACTTTACTTTTTATACCTACGCTCGGTGGACGCACACTAATGAGCGTTTGAGCCGTTCCGGCTCTCCTAGCGCAGGGAGAGTCGCACCAGGCGGCGGTCGCTCTAGCGACACGCGGGGTTGCGATAGCCGTTGGTAGGATCCAGGAGTTGGGACTCGAGGTGGCGCTGCATAAATCCGAGGCAATGTGTTTCCACGGCCCTCGGAACGCGCCACCATCGGACTCCCAGCTTACGGTAGGAGGAGTTCGCATCGGCGTCGGGTCGACGATGAAGTATCTGGGACTCGTCCTCGACAGCCGGTGGAATTTCGTAGAACATTTCCGACGTCTGGCTCCCAAGCTTCTCCGGGCTGGGGCTGCTCTCAAGCGGCTCCTGCCCAATCTTGGGGGTCCAGACGCCTCCTGCCGGAGGCTCTACGCGGGGATCGTTCGGTCCATGGCCCTCTACGGGGCGCCGGTGTGGGCGCCGTCGCTGGCAAAGCGACCGGCGTCCATACTGAACGCCTGCCAGAGGGTCATGGCAATACGGATGGTGCGGGGTTACCGCACGATCTCCCGCGAAGCGGCGAGCCTTCTGGCTGGCCTACCACCGTGGGATCTGGAGGCAACAGTCCTTGCACACATGCACGACATGCGCGTGGAGATGCAACGCCGGGGTGAAAGTCCACTGCCGCAACATGTCAAGGCATGGCGGACAGAGCTCCGGCGGGATCTCATGGTGAAATGGCGTCAACGGCTATCGCAACCCAGTGCTGGGCACGCCACGATTATGGCGGTAAGTCCCCTCTTTGAGGCGTGGCTGGAAAGACCTCACGGCGTCCTTACCTTTCGCATGACGCAGGTCCTCACCGGACATGGCAAGTTCGGGAGGTTCCTGCATCGGATTCAGGCGGAAGAGACGCCCGGGTGTCGCCACTGTGCGCAACGCCCGGAGGACACGGTGGAGCACACCGTCGAGGTGTGCCCTGCCTGGGCGGAGCATCGCCGTGCCCTCGTGGGGGCGATCGGCGGCGGAGACCTCTCGCGCCGGGCCCTGGTCGAGGCCATGGTCCGGAGCGAGGAGGAATGGCAGGCGGTCGCCTCCTTCTGCGAAGCAGTAATGCTTGCAAAGGAGGAGGCCGACCGCATCAGGCAACGGCGCCCTCGCCGCCGTCGCCGGGATTCCGATCCCGATTTCCGGCCACCGTAGACGCAGGCTCGCGGACGGCGAGCTATGGGTAGCTCGCTGTCCGATGGTCCGGTAATGGACCGAGTCTAAGACGTCGACGGCGCGCACTGTTCCCGCGCGCCTCAAGGAGTCGTCAGCAGCAGGAGAGGCCCAGCTGGGTCGAAGCCTACTGGGGACAGGGTTGTCCGAAAGGGAGCTCGTGCCCCGGTATGAAGGCTAGAAGGAACGGCGCGGGGTTTTTAGTCAGTAAGAGTCTGACACTGTCTCCCGCTCCACCCAAGAGCGGGTTTCGTCAAAGATGATTTTCCCCGTCGAGAAAAAAAAAAAAAAAAAAGCCGTTCCGGCTCAGACACCGCTCATGCACACGATATCTCGGCTCAATCCCCAGTCGTGCTTATACCGTTCAGTCGGAGCAACGCGCTGACGTGTGTCGATCGCACAATTTTTTTACCTACGCTGACGTCTACTGCTGGACGTAGACCTCCCCAAGCGTTGCCACAACGACCGATCCTGTGCGTGTACGTGCCCAGGTAAATTAAATCTTGTAATAGGACATATTATAATGCTTTTTATCTTGGAAGTATGTTCCTCTGGGTTAATTTACCATTTTACGCAAACAAAGCCGGTTGCAGCAACTGGTATACATAGAAATGCTTTTAAGTACAAACAAAATCATCTCCTAACCTCTCGTTAACCACTTAGGCAGAATCACGGTAAGATAAACCTAAGTGCCTCCCCATCAAAATAATCGTACAAACATAGGTCAGGACTACCCTCCATTGGTAAGTCGTTGAGTGCCCTCTGTTGTACCTTAGTTGTTCATTTTGATATACACAACCACAAAATAGATAGGTACAGAAGACAATCTCATGTATATACTTCTCTTTTTATACCTACGCTCGGTGGACGCACACTAATGAGCGTTTGAGCCGGAACTGTTCGACGAGCGGGCCGGGCGCTCCGAGATATCGTGTCCGCGAGCGGTGTCTATGTGTGCGTTGCTCGAGCGCGCTTTATATGTACATAGATTAACTTCCGTACCTATATATTTTGTGGCTACAAACTACACTACAATTGCTATAAGATTGTGTGTTTCACCTGTCCCGATGTTTGTCTGTCATCAAATCTTGTAAATTCAATTTGACCCACTTCTCGGTTACCGATTGAGCTGAAATTGTGCATGCAAGTCTAAATCAGATTAACTATAAAGGTATACCGAGTTATAAAAGCTTGGTATAATTTTCATTAAAAGCTTGTTTGTTTACAACGCGGATGAGCAATGTGTGTAACAGGATTCATATTAATATTCATCCGATGGATGCGAATCGCACAAAACTGATCATTATGACGATACTTGGAGAGAATAGTGGACGTGTTTTGACCGATATGATGATGATGATGATGAGTAGGTTTTTCTGCATTTCTAAAGTTATTGAGAGTAGATTAACCCTTCAGATACCGTCAATTAGAGACACAATAGTAAGACAATAGATGCGCGGCCACCGGTGGTCGCTTGGGGATTCATGAATTAAGAGCGGTACTCACAATAGCTAGAACGGCTATTAACACCATTCCAACTCGGATAGACGCCACCCCGCAGCAAGATTCTACTTCGGGGAAAATCTCACACATGTTTGAGAATTTATCTACACTTATTCATATAAAAAACTGTTATTTTTCATAAATAATTTGACATACTGTGAAGTAATTTTGGCAAGAAAATTTAGAGATAATTATTTCTATATTCTATTCAATTAGAAAATGATAATTTGCCATGACATCGGTAATGAAATAAATAAATACCAGTAACCATAAATAGACCATAGAGAAATGAAGCGCTATGTCAGCGTCATGGAGTCTTTTCACCGATAAAAAAATGCTATATAGACCAGAGTCGATAATTTTTGAAACGAAATAAAATCATAGTAGGATGAAACCCATTGGAAAAGAAAGAGAATATAACAAAAATGAAAGGAAAAATAATTTACGGTCGATTTGAGGTCGGGCAATGGATGGGTGTGCGTTTTTAAGGATAAAAACAGTTTATCTCGATTTCCAACAAAACTACAAGTCCTGTGTAAAAAAGATAAACTGCAAAGTTGTAGATAATAAAAAGATCTACAACTTTTGTATTTACACTTTTTTCACATAACCTCAAAAAGTATGTGAAAAATTCAAATAACTAAGTTTTTGGTTTTTTATTTTTATCTTTTACAAAAATTGTTCTTTATCCACGAAATTAATTGAAAACTTACCTTTTTATGTCCCACACACTGTAATTTTTTTTTATTTATAATGTTAGTTTTTTCACCTTTATTTTGACTTAATATCAAAAAAGTACCCTAATAATTTTCAATCGTAAATTTTCACGTCATAGCTATCACGAACACAATTATAGCTATCAGGAAACACGGACTCCGGCAGGAAATTCCACTCCTTAGCTGTACGCTTAATGAATGTGTTCCCAAAACGCTTTGGACGTGTTTGTAAGGAGAAACCTACTTCCATGAGAGTGAAGCCACTGGCATAACTAGGTAAATAATAAAACGATAGAAATTTCATAATCTTTATTGACAAGACCAACGCAAAACAAACTATTTTCCAAAATACATATCACACAACACTGATTTGGGGTCTAAACACATTCAGACTACAATGTCGTTACTTGAGAGGAACTTCAGCGACATCCGGAGGCTGTTCGTCACCATTAAAAAGTACGCCGTCACTGAAAAACAAATTAGAAAACTAAAATTTAAAGAAAAAATCAATCATGCTTCGGATGGTACCTTGACAGACCAGACATACTTTCAATTTGTTAAAAGAAAAAAAGTATATCGAGAGTGTATTGAAATTGTTTCAGCCGAAAGATGTTCAGTGCTGGACATCGGTCTCCTTCAAGTGTCGCCACAACGACGGTCCTGTGCGTCTTGCGGTCTCGTCTTGTGACCCTCAAAAGATCATCAGCCCAGGCCTTCCAGCGCTGCGTCTTCTGGCACCCGGTCATTATACCGGAACCTTTCGGCGCGACGGCGAAAGGCGACGACCATTCGTTCTACAAGCAACCTCAGCTTAAGTTTGGCGATTCTTCGGGCTATGTCGGCAACCTTAGTTACTGTTCTCCTGCGGATAACTTCATTCGCAAGTAAACTCTGAGCATAGCCGTTCCTACTGCCTTTTTCTTTTTCTTTTTGCTTTTTCTTCTATACAATAATGGATTGGTGGGTCCAATTATTTATTTCTTTAAGTTTTGACAATACAATAAAAAAATACGAATTTTGCGATTAACAAACGGGCTTGAGGGCCCCGAAGCACAGCCCCGTCTAGCCCCTTAGTAGCTACGCCACTGGTGATAGCTGATTGAAGAAGTACAATGATAAGCAGCACTCACACAAAGAAATGACCACGATTAAGCCACACAGGACACCGCCCGCTACAATGCAGTTAGTATGGACGAAGAAACAGAAGGTGGCCAATATCATGAACAGCAACACCACAGTAGCACTGTACAGTATAGCACACCATTGGTATATCTCTATCAGAACCGGGATATTCTGGAAAATCAAAAATATGTAGTAAATATGTGGTATGTATGTAGTTTTGTTCCTGTTTTGGTGTACAATAAAATTTATTCTATTCTATTCTATTCCATTCTATTCTATTCTATTCCATTCTATTCCATTCTATTCCATTCTATTCCATTCTATTCCATTCTATTCCATTCTATTCCATTCTATTCCATTCTATTCCATTCTATTCCATTCTATTCCATTCTATTCTATTCTATTCCATTCTATTCCATTCTATTCCATTCTATTCCATTCTATTCCATTCTATTCCATTCTATTCCATTCTATTCCATTCTATTCCATTCTATTCCATTCTATTCCATTCTATTCCATTCTATTCCATTCTATTCCATTCTATTCCATTCTATTCCATTCTATTCCATTCTATTCCATTCTATTCCATTCTATTCCATTCTATTCCATTCTATTCCATTCTATTCCATTCTATTCCATTCTATTCCATTCTATTCCATTCTATTCCATTCTATTCCATTCTATTCCATTCTATTCCATTCTATTCCATTCTATTCCATTCTATTCCATTCTATTCCATTCTATTCCATTCTATTCCATTCTATTCCATTCCATTCCATGCTATTCCATTCCATTTTGTTTCGTGCGTATTCCACGCATTACAATAAATACTTGTATGAAATGGACATTTATGGGGGATACGCGTGCGGAACAATCCAGCGTGCGAGAGCAAAATTGCACGAAATTAAAAACACCCTAAGGAATACTTTGTTCTATAACATGGTATAATAGCAGAAATTTTCTATCATTAGGAAGTCAAATACTATCATCATCACCATCTTTTTTAGTGTTCCCACTGCTGGGACTCAGGCCTCCTCTAGGAGAGGGAATGGGCCATAATCCACCACGCGGGCCCAGTGCGGGTTGGTGTATGTCACATGTCTTCGAATTTTTGGTTCTAGGACATACCGTTTTCTCAGGATGTTTTACCTTCACCGTTTTGAGAGCAATGGTAATGGAATAAATTACACAAAGTAATGCCTGCCTGGTAGTTTGAACCCGCGACCTACAACTCGTAAGTCGGAGCCATTACTACTCGGCCGCCACTGTTCTCAAATACTATAGAACCAATTAATTAATTGCAAGCTTTGTGATTTTTACGGCGGACATCATCAAATGACTCTCTCTCTGGTGAGCGAGAGTTCGTTTCAGACTTTTATTAACCATCTGTATTCCACCAATAGCCCTTTGTGTTCGAGAGCCGCCTCACAAAATATATAGGTACCGAAGTCAATCTACAAAGAGTGCTCGAGCAACGCACACAAAGACACTGCTCACGGACACGATATCTCAGAGCGTCTCGGCCCACTCGTCGAACAGTTCCGGCTCAAACGCACATTAGTGTGCGTCCACCGAGTGTAGGTATAAAAAGTGAAGTACATACATGAGATTGTCTTCTGCACCTATCTATTTTGAGGAACTAGTAATTCCCAACTATCCAGGCTCTAACTCAGGCGTAGGCCTACATACAGGGCTATTTGTAGAACACTGGCAACCTCTTAGGACTGTGGTACTAAAGATGTGCCGTTTGCCGACAATATTGCCCGAAGTGGGAATATTACCGGCAACAGCACATCACAAACAACAACTTCTGTTCTATGACCTTTAAAAGTTTTTTAATCAGATTTGAAATGTGTTAGATAGAACAACGAAATCTTGAAGGTTTGTTTTTGATAAATGAATTAAGTTTGGTAAAAAGTCAGAGAACAAAAGTTTTTGTTTATGATGTTAGTAATACAGTCCTGCAAGGTTGTTAGTGTTTTACAAATAACCCTGTATATATAAAAGTTTTAAGAAAGTAGAATTCTCTTACACAGCAAGACCCAACAAGCAACAGGCCGCTAGCCATACAAAGCATAATGGACGCTACTCCAAGTGTTATCTGCGCCACCATTTCTGCCCAGTCACTATAATTTGACAGCACCATGTTCAAGTCCCAAAAACCAGGCGTTTGGCTGACATTTGGAGCAAATAAGACACCTACTACCTGTAACCACAAAAAAAGATATTTTAGCTATGAAATAAAAAAATTAAATGGTAGGTAAAGGAGTAAGTAGAGATGATACAGATGATAAAGAGAGATGAATAGAGATTATATATCAATGAGTGCTGCAGAAGAAGATAAAGAACTTGAAATGGGTGATCGACGTACGAGCCTATACCGCGTTGGTGCTGATCGACATGCGATGTTGAATGACGAGCCTAGTAAAAAATGAAGCAGCTATGACGAGCCCCGAGCCAAGGTCAACTCACAAAACCATATTAATTCATGAATCCCCAAGCGACACCCGGTGGCCGCGCATCTATTGTCTTACTATTGTGTCTCTAATTGACGGTATCTGAAGGGTTAAATAATATTGCACCCGAGCGAAGCCGCTCGGGTGCAATATTATACATATAAACCTTCCTCTTGAATCACTCTATCTATTTAAAAAAAACCGCATCAAAATCCATTGCGTAGTTTTAAAGATTTAAGCGCACATAGAGATATAGGGACAGAAAAAGCGACTTTGTAGTGATACGCAACATCAGATCTGTCGATCCAAATTGCTGTGGTAAGGAGCACACCAACTCTCCGACATAGCACTGTGTATAGTCTGTCTAAAAAGTCAAACCACTTGAGAATTTTGAATAATATTTAATCATTTAAAAAATACTTATATTCGATACTTTTTATACGGTTTTTCTATGAGTAAACAATGATAAAGATCTGCTAATTATTGAACCAGTATTGACTACATCAGATTTCATTTTGCCTGATTTTAGACTCTCTACATGGCATACACGGGCTCAGGATGTCTTTATCTGGCATGAAATGATGGATGAATGAATGCATGAGTAAAGTACGTACGAATGAGAAGATGGCTATCAATACACAGCCAGCCCTGAGGAAGCAACAGAAGCAACAGCTTATCACTGTTGGCAATCTGTCCATGAATTTCATCTCGTACGGGTTTCTACAGAAATTTAACATTTAGAAATATATAAGTATAGACTTGTAGATTTCAAAGCATGTTTTAGTTTGACAGGTTAATTTTGATTGGGTTTTGACAGATGAGATTCTTTTTTTTCTTCTGCATATGTCATTGAGGTTGAATGTGATAGAACTTCTTTAGTTCGCCATGGAGTATTTAATTATGTTTTTACGCGCGCGCGCGAATTTCCGCGAACGGCTGTTTTGTTATTGTGATAAAACTAATGAGTACAAAAAAAGTTCCTTTGGGAAAGTAGTTGTTTAATCATGAGTACAATAACGTGTATAAGTATCGGTCACTAATTACCCGTCACCCTATAAAGGTGTATAGAAGATTTGGAAATATGCTACAGAAGCCAAGTGGCGGGACAAAGCTAGTAGCCAAAATTCTTTTGAAAAAAGGTAAGAGAATTCAATACAGTCGACTGATCACAATAGACAAATTAAGGCCTAGAATTTAATGAAACTTTGAAGAATAGAGTGAAGAACTCTTTCACAAAGACAAATAATTTAAAAGTAGAGTCACGAACGAATACAAGTCCAGTTGGAAAGTTTGGAAATAATTAAACAATGATGCTTGAAAAGTTGGAATTAAAGATGTTCAATGAATTCGTTTGGCCATGTTTTAATTTTTTTTTTAATATTTGAGCCAATTAATTGAAAAAAACTTATTGTTTCTGAGGCCCTAAGACGAGCTCTTAACGCAATCCATTTTACGACCTAAACTGAACTATTAGGGCTATATTTCACTGAGATACCATGACGGCGCGACCAGTCGCCGCTACCAACAAACTGTATATAGCTCATAGAGTTACTCATAAACTCCGTGTCCCTAAGGTCGACTGGTAGATAATGCCTAAGGCATTAAGTCCGCCTTTGTACAGTGTTTGTGCAATAAGCATTAATAAATAAATAAATAAATAAAATAGATAGGTACAGAAAACAATCTACCATACAAAGCGCGCCCGAGCAACGCACACATAGACACCGCTCACGGACACGATATCTCGGCTCAATCGCCCAGTGGCGCTTATACAGTTCAGTCGGAGCAACACGCTGACTGTGTCGATTGCACATTTTTTTTATCTACGCATCATCATCATTCCAGCCGAAAGACGTCCAATGCTGGACATAGACCTCCCTCAAGCGTCGCCACAAAGACCGATCCTGTGCGTGTACTTGTACGTGCACAGGTAAATTAAATCTTGTTATAGGACATATTATAATGCTTTTAATCTCGGAAGTATGTTCCTTTGGGTTAATTTACCATTTTACACAATCAAAGCCGGTTGCAAAAACTGGTATACATAGAAATGCTTTTTAAGTACAAACAATATCGTATCCTAACCTCTCGTAAACCACTTACGCAGAATCACGGTAAGATAAACCTAAGTGCCTCCCCATCAAAATAATCGTACAAACATAGGTCAGGACTACCCTCCGTTGGTAGGTAGTTAAGTGTCCTTAGTTGTTCATTTTGATATACACAACCACAAAATAGATAGGTACAGAAGACAATCTCATGTATGTACTTCACTTTTTATACCTACGCTCGTTGGACGCACACTAATGAGCGTTTGAGCCGGATATGTTCGACGAACGGGCCGAGGTGCTCCGAGATATCGTGTCCGTGAGCGGTGTCTATGTGTGCGTTGCTCGAGCGCGCTTTGTGTGAAGATTGACTACTGTACCTATATATTTTGTGACACTACGGTCAAAGGCACTCAACAGGCTAAATGCCTCATTTACATTAGAGATTCATCAAAATTATGTCAGCGTAGTGATGAAGATTTTTCGGACAGACGGACGACTTTTTTGTCGCGGTAATGTGTTCGGGAAACTGCGCGTTATTTTTTCGCCCAACATACTACAGTTGTACAGTGTCACAAGACGCAAGTCTATGACCAGTGCGTATTGCTATATGTCTCTGAAACGTGGTCGCGTGGTTGAAGGTGGTATGTTATTTTCAGTAGATATCAGAGGTATTTTTTTTTATTATTGACTGGCTCGCGCTTGACCACTATTTCGCCTGATGGTAAGCGATCCTGACGGCTTCCCGGGGAAAGCCTGGTTTCTACTAGCCATTGAGGCTCACGGCCAATGAGGCTCTTCAGCGCATGCATGGAGAGGAGCCAGTTCCCACTTTGTCTAAAGACGAGGAAAGTGGTCTTCATTGGAAAGCCGAGACATCCTGCATTGTGCAGACCACCTCGTCATACAGCGGGTACGGGTAGAGCTACATCTTGCGGACAGCCAGTTCAGCTTCCGCAGGGAGCGCTCCACGGTGGACGCCAACATGCGCGTACGGGATCACACGACAGGGCATGAGATGTTCCTGTGCGGGGTCGTCTTGGACATCTCCAACGCTTTTAATGCCCTGCCTGAGAGTTGCAGCTTGCTATAGAGTCGGGGTGAAACTCCGCTATCGCGACAAGTCCAGGCAAGGCGGTCAGAGTTCAAGCGGTATCTCATGATCACAGCCCAGAGCTGGGCACGTCATAATAATGCGGCAAGTTCCTTTTCGAGGATTGTCTGGAAAGATGTCACGGCGTCTTCACCTTCTACATCACGCAAATCCTCACAGGGCATGGTCAGTTCGGAAGGATTTTGCACCTGATTCGTGTGGAAGAAAAATTCGGGTGTCATTGCGTGGGCCGCCAGGAAGGTGGTCCACACAATGCAATGCAATACACGGTGAAGCATGTGGCAGAGGTGTACACCGCTTGGGTAGAGCACCACCGCGACCTCGTGGGGTCGATCGGCGATAACAACCTTTCATGCCGCACCTTGGTGCAAGCCATGAGCCGGAACGAGGAGGAGTAGCAGGCGGTCGCCTTCTTCTGCAAAGTAGAAGGAATGGACTTTCTCACGACCCAGTTAACGGGATTCCGACCCCGATTTCCAGCCACTGTAGGCGAAGGCTAAGGACGACGGCGAACGCGCCGTTGCTTGATGCGGTCGGCCTCCTCTTTTGCTAGCATTACTGCTTCGCAGAAGGAGGCGACCGCCTGCCACTCCTTCTCGCTCCGGACCATGGACTGAACCAAGGCCCGGCGCGAGAGGTCACTGCCGCCGATCGCCCCCACAATGGCACGGCGCCGGCGGTGCTCCGCCCAAGCAGGGCACACCTCGACTGTATGGAAAGGACAAGGTGAAATTAAATTGTGCTCTAAAATTGATGTAGATTATTCATCACTTACATTCCAGTTCAAACATAGACCGAACCAAATGGTCAGATCTATTCAAAAATATTGCATTCCAGGTTATGGGCCTAGTTCAGTTGCAACGAAGTTTTGGCTTGACAGCTATATATATAACTCATTGTAACGAAACCATAGCGAGATCTAATTCGATCCTAACGCCATCTATCGAGCTAAGAGACAACTCTGCCATCCTGTTGATGCAAATTCATCCTATATTTATTTTTTGTTTTAAATCACGTTAATTTTTTTTTTTTTTTGGTTCTATACCTCAAAAGGAAAAAAACGGAAGCCTTATAGTCTCATTTTGTCGTCCGTCTGTCTGCCTGTCGTCGAGACCCTTTTTCTCCGGAACCCGTGGAGGTATCGAGTTACCTCCACAGTCACGATTTTATACGCACTTAAATCTGCGGCCCCTTGAAGCAGTGACTTCTCATCCTTCCTGCCCTTGTCCCATTTTTATTTGGGGTCGTCACAACACGTTTTTTTTTTTCTTCCATTCTGTCTTGTCACTCATCACGCTATCACTAACTCCCTTTTCTTTCATATCAGTTCTCACACAATCCATCCTTCTTTTCCTTGGCCTCTCTCTCCCTCTCGTTCCATTCACATGTAAACTCATAACTCTTTTAGCAACATGCGTTTGAATAGTGTCTTCTAAGTTTACAAAAAAAAGCCGTTAACGTCGCAAAAAATAATGTATATTTCGACACTTGCAAGGATATCAAAGGCACATAGGGTACTTCCTTTTGACCTAGAATCCTGAAATTTGGAATGAAGCAAACATATAGGAAATAATCTGAAAGTCGAAGAAGACTTAGCGTATCGATGGCAAAATCGGTCAAACTCCTTGCCCAGCTCAGAAATCGGCCACGCAATGCTGTCCGCTGATGCTGTCATTAGGTCCTTACGTAAGCAGGTAACCGGGCACGTGGTGCAGGACGGAAGGTGAGACATCGTCTGCGGAGTGACGCCGCACAAACACTGAAGATCGGAACCATCCGAGAACCCCCACCTGTGGAGATTGTCTTTGCTGCACCCAACCTGGGTGCGGAGTCTGTTTAGAGTTTTCCAGGTTGACCATGGCAACTCGTGTCCAGTAGAGAGGTTCTCCGATGGCTCGATAAAATCTTCAGGAGGTCTAAACTTATCCCGCCAGAGGTCGCATCTCTCCGACGTCGCGTTACTTTGAGATGGCTCACGCTTGCAACAAAGCTTCTACGACTTTTAAGTCTCCGGGGCACCGAGCAGTAATTGTGCATTGGATCCAATGCACAATGCACAATCTGAAAGTGTAAAGTACACACGTCTAACACGCCTAATTTGTAAGTAGAACGACGTCGCGTGGCGTGGATCTAGTGTAGCTCTACAAGTCTAGTTTCCATATAAAATGTATGGAGACCGACGCGCCCAGATCAACGTGTGTGGCACACGTGTGAGCAGTGTAGTTCTAGCTTTAATCTTGTACTAGATAAAAGTCTTGCCATATTTTCAACACGTCACAACGAAGTCGCAAGTCTACACCCGCAGTCCTACCCTAAGGCACGAATCTCCACCAATTTGCATTCAAATAGGTCGTAACTAACGCTACCCGAATATTAATAATTATCAGCCGTCCCATCTCAGTTCAGATATCTTAAAATTTACATTGAAATCTACCAAATGAAGGGCCCATTGTGAACCTATCACTCAAGATTTTATTTTTACTCGCTGATACGGCTAACTTAATGTACGATGAGTATCCACCCATACGTTGTTGAAACCTCTACGGTCCGGACTAAGCGTTTCGCCTCGTCGTTTATACCACGTACGTCGAGGGGCTTGAACGATTTACCTGATGCGGTCTTCCTGTCCGATTATAATTTGGGTCTTCAAGAGTGAATAGGCTCTTAATAAATGAGATTGCATCACTGCTTACTATCTGGTGGGATCGCAGTCAAGCACTAGTTTATATCAATTTTAAAAAAATATCGGCCTCACCATACCAAATTAGAAACTTGATTGGACAATTTGTACCCCGATTTTTTTTCGTTTCCTGAAAACACGTCTTATGGAAGGTTGTTCAGTTTCGTCTACTGAGCAAGTTTGTGGAGGGTTGTCCCTTACACCCAGTATAATACAAATAATATAGTTCAATAGCTTATTAGGACAATTTAGATGGCGGAAGAAACACTCGGGTGTCACCATTGTACGGACCACCTGGAAGACACGTGACAGAGTAGGTGTGACTCGCTTAGGCGGAGCGCCACCGTGTCCTCGTATCATGAATGAACGGATATTCTCATACTCGAGCTGCCGAGATCCTGACCCCGACGACGTGGCCTACTGACCGTGGACCGTAGACGTGGGCTTGCGGACGACCGGACCGACCCCGAGTCCTCGATGGCGCGGGAGTTGTCAGCAACAGGAGCCAGCTGGGTCGAAGACTACTGGGACCAGGGTTATCCGAAAGGAAATTTGAGCCCCGATATGAAGAGGTTAGAAGGAACGGGGTGGGTTTTTAGTCAGTAAGAGTCTGACACTATCTCCCGCTCCACCTAAGAGCGGGGGTTGTCATAAGATGATTTTTGCCCATCGTAAAATAAAGTAGTCCTCGATGGCGAGTAGTGTTCCACGCACCTCAAAGAGATTTCAGCAAAACCGAAGAGGCCCAGAATGATCAAAACCTACTGGAGGTGATGGATTGACTTCTGAAAGAGAAACTCGTGATCCTGGAATGCAACTGAAGGAACATAGATTTGGTTTAGTCAGTAAAAGTCTGACACGCCATCTGCTCCTAAGCGAGAGTGTCCTTATCCATCAAAAATACTAAACCTTACTTTCAGGACCAGACCTCGAAACCTATCCTCCTGCAGCGGGGCGTGAGGCAGGGAGACGTCATTTCTCCGAAACTGTTCACGGCCGCAATGGAAGATGTCTTCAAGGTTCTGAACTGGAGTGGACTAGGCATCAATGTTAATGGCGAGTACATCACTCACCTTCGGTTCGCCGACGATATAGTAGTCATGGCCGAGACTACGGAGGAGCTCAGCACAATGCTCAATGACCTTAGTAGAGCTTCCGAAAGAGTGGGTCTTAAAATGAACATGGACAGAACTAAAGTCATGATCAATAACCATGTAGCACCCACTCCTATCAAAATCGGAGACTCTATACTCGAAGTTGTGGACGATTACGTCTACCTCGGACAGACAATCCAGTTGGGTAGAGCTAATTTCGAGAAAGAGGTCAACCGTCGAATCCGACTCGGCTGGGCGGCGTTCGGGAGACTGCGCGATATCTTCTCGTCCAATATACCACAGTGTCTCAAGACGAAAGTCTATGACCGTGTTGCCAGTGATGACATATGGTGCCGAAACGTGGTCGCTCACAATGGGCCTCATCAGAAGGCTCAAAGTCACCCAGAGGGCAATGGAAAGGGCTATGCTCGGAGTTTCCTTGCGGGATCGTATCAGAAATGAAGATATCCGCAGGAGAACCAAGGTTGCCGACATAGCCCGAAGAATTGCCAAACTTAAGTGGCAATGGGCCGGGCACATTGCTCGCAGAACAGATGGCCGTTGGGGCCGAAAGGTTCAGGAGTGGCGACCTCGTACTGGAGGACGCAGCGTCGGAAGGCCTCCTACAAGGTGGACCGATGACCTGGTGAGGGTTGCGGGAAGCCGATGGATGCGAGACGCACAGGATCGATAATTGTGGCGACACTTAGGGGAGGCCTATGTCCAACAGTGGACGTCTGTCGGCTGAAATTATGATGATGATGACTAAACCCTAATACCAATAGGTAATCCAATCTGTATAATTCTGTTATAAAAAGCGCTAACTCATTCCATATTATTACTTATATGCAAATGAACACCACCGAACCAGCAATTAGGGATCCCTCTTTAGATAACACAGGGAATATAGAACCTTATTTTCAAGAATCAAAGTTCATTTTCCAAAGGTCAGTTTTACCCAATTACAATGAGACCACAGGTGGTAGTTCTTGCTAATTTGCGGTTACACAGCCGTTCATGCAAAGCCTACTTGTGTCTTGATTTACGTCAGAAGTTTTGTTGTGTTCTGATTTGATTTGCCTAATTAGTTTTTTGAGAACAGACAATAAGAAATATGCATGTATTTTTAGGGTGGCGTAAAAATTACCAACCTGCGTTACGCTGATGACACTACTCTGCTTGCAGCAAATGAGACAGAAATGGTTGCACTCCTAACCCGAATGGAGGCTCCATTCATCAGCATTACGGAAAAACGTATCCATTTTGCAAGAACTCAAAATCTCCTCACGGCTGTCGTCCGAGTGTCTTCGCAAGTTTCTGCAATACTTCGGTCACATTGCAAGGAAAGACGGTGTTGCCACCGTGACCACCTCTACCTCGAAAGGCTAATTGTGACCGGTAAAGTGGATGGGAAAGGGCCTTGCGGGCCCAGCCCAATACGTTGGTCCGACCAGATCCGCACCGCTCTTGGCTCTACGATATACAATTCTCTTTTCACCACCAGAGACAGAAACAGATGGTGGAATATCATAAAAGTTAAAGTTATGAAGCTCGCTGCTCCGATACCGCTTAACATCAGGTAAAAAAAATAAGTTACGCGTACACTGAAGAACTGAAATAATTTGCCTGCTGGGGTCTGCCTGTCCAATTGTAATTTAGGTGTCTTCAAGGCTAGATTGAATAAAATCTTATTAGTCTAAAGCGCTTCACTTTCAACGATTGCATCACTGCCTAGGTACCATCATCGGAAATCGCGGTCAAGAACTAGTTTATATCAGTTAAAAAAAAAAAAATTAGAAATTCAATTCAAAATATTTTACCTTACTTACGAGATAACTCGTAAGTCGCGGGTTTAAACCCTGCTAGGTGCATTACTTTGTGTAATTTATTTCATTACCACTGCTCTCAAAACGGTGAAGGAATCATGAGGAAACCGGCATGTCCTAGAACCAAAAATTCGAAGACATGTGACATTCACCAACCCGCACTGGCCCCGCGCGGTAGATTACGGCCCATGCCCTTTCCTACAGAGGAGGCCTAAGTCCCAGCAGTGGGAACATTGAAAAAGGCTGATGATGATGATGTAATAGTTTATATCATAAAAAAGTTACATTTAAAATTTTAATTCACAACTGCCACAAACAATAAATCGTAACTAAAGTTTAAATAGGTACCGACAAAATCAAGGTTCCGCTAACTTTAAAATTAACTAAAATATTGCCAAACTTATACCAGATAGCAGCTACGTGCGGTCCCAAGATATAATCTGTGGGACACCTTCTATAAAGTTACCCGAGTTCTGCTTATAACCGTTGACTAATTAATGAAGATTCACATCTTTGTCTTAGTTTTGTTAATTTGCGTAATCAGGCTTGAAGTTTAGGGTAGAACTTAAAGATAATTATACTAAACCCGATTTAGATAATTATGCTTTAGTAAGCTCCATTAAATACTAAATCGGAATAGGCTAACGGCTTAGGAAACGCTAGACGTTAGGTCTTAGGGCTTGTGTTTTATGAAAAGTATTATTGTTATTATTGCCTTTTTGTTAGTAATTTATTTTTTTAACAATTTATTGATAGTTGTAATGATTTAAATTTTTGCTGCTTTTTTATGTAGCCTCTTTTTGGAATGTGAATGTGAGAACACTGTATAATCCACAAACTCTTAGATTACTTTCTGTTACGACTTACTTTTTTTTATTTATTTATTATGATTAATTTTGTGCTTTTGTGTACAGTGTTGACTGGTCTACACTGTTCTTATATAAGTCAATCAAAATTGTAATAAAAACCATTTTTTAAAAGAGTAACCATGGAGTTTCTTGCCGGTTCTTCTCAATAAGAAACAACCAATTTGGAACCGTGCACTAGCTTCTGACGTTTTATAAGTGCCCATGTAGGCCTATGTGAAATAAAATATTTTGACTTTGACTTTGATTTGATTGGCATCTTTGATTTACATCAAATTGCTTGATGATATTAAAAAGTTACCCTTTCGTAGAGACAGGAATCGTAGACCAATTCTCGGCCACTGTAGACGCGGGATTGCAGTTTTGGGTAGCGCGTCGTTCACCCGTTCGACGAAACCGGGTTACGTTACAACAGTAAGTACTTTTGTAACGTAACATGCAATGTAACACGCAATGAAACAATTTATTTTATTTGTTTATTAAACTTTATGCACTAGATTATAGTACAAAGGTGGACTTAATGCCTTAGGCATTTTTTACCAGTCGACCGTAGGGTGGTGCAGAAATACAACATGGTAGGTGCAACTTAAAGGCAAACAAACCAGTAACCAATTTACTGTTCATATTGTCGCAATGTAAAACAATTCTCACAGTATATGGATGACTTGCGCGCACGAACCGAGCACACTGCGCGCGTACAGAGCATTTAAAGTATGTGAATAGGAACATGCTCGGTTTGTACGCGCGCTTCTTTCACACTTACGAAGTGCTCTTTTCATGTTACCTTGCATGTTACATTACAGCAGTCTGTACCCGATTTAAGAATCAAACCCGAGTCGTCGGCAAAGGTGCGTAGTGTTCCTCCCGCACATGAGCCCAGCAGGGCCGATACCCGCTAGGATCACAAGACAAATTCAATTAAAGAATTGTAAGACTTCAAACATCCTAACTTTAAGTTTACATAGATTATAAACTCATTTTTAATCAATTTCGAAGAAGCCCTGTTTCTCTCTTCCCGTGTGAATCAGAATGGCTGGCTACTTTAGTAATTATTGTGTAAAAATAGGTATTGTAGCTTTCTCTATTTGTGTTATATTATATTAATTCATGAATCCCCAAGCGACCACCGGTGGCCGCGCATCTATTGTCTTACTATTGTGTCTCTAATTGACGGTATCTGAAGGGTTAAGCTGTAGCTGCTCCCAGCGGCTTCGCCCGCGTGATAGCAGAAAATTATCCTAAGGGAACATACTTCCGGGATAAAAAGTATTCTATGTCCTATTCCAGGACTTGGTCAATCCGTGTACTAAGTTTCATCAAAATCGGTTTTGCTATTTAGGTGTGAAGACGTAACAAACAAAAAATAAACAAACAAACTCACTTTCGCTTTTATAATATTAGTAAGGAAGTAAAGATAGAGTACACCTACATGATATAGTACAATACTCTATTTTAGAGTACGGTTGGCAACCCTACCCTTTACACGCTATGCTGGTGCATATCTATATTATAAAAAAAAACTTTTTACAAAAAAAATATAACCGACTTCAACGATAAAAAACACTGAAAAGTATCAAATAACTTTAATTTTGGAAGTCGGTGTTAAATAACGAAGAGACTAAACTATTAAAGAAACACCGACTTCCAAAATTAAAGTTATTTGATACTTTTCAGTGTTTTTTATCGTTGAAGTCGGTTATATTTTTTTTGTTAATTTTTTTTTTTATTATACACTTTTTAGTTACGGTACCACCACTAAAAAGTACCCCTCAGTCAAACTTAAATACCTTATAGTCAGAGCGCATCTCATAACGGTTCTAATAATCCCAAACACGGTTAGATTACATTAATTTACCTTTCGGCTTCATCATCAGATCAGTTCGATATATCCTCTCCCCCTCTTCTTTCAAACAGTCATTAAATGCTGGAGAGGGAAAGGATATATCGAACTGATCTGATGATGAAGCCGAAAGGTAAATCTTTCAATCAGTCATTAGACTAGATGCTGATAATCCCGGCTGTAGCATCAGGCCAGATTTATGTCAACATTGCAATGAACTTAAAATTTAGTCCTGTTTAAAATGAGCCCAAACACGACTACGGTGCTGTAATTTCAAGGTTTGTACTTTTCCTGATGCTCCTGGCTTCAGCATCAGGTCTCTATGTACTTCGGTGTTCTTTATTAGCAGTACGTTTATCCACACATCGAGCCGTTTTCAATGAGCCTAAACTCGATATATCTGCTGTTTGTTGTCGAGGACTTAGGTACTCTGCAGACTATCCTGACTGCAGCATCAGGTCATGACTTGATGATCATGAGACCAAATGTGGCAAATGCCCTATCAAACACCAAAACAATTTACTAAAACAGTCCTTGCCTGTTCGAGTAACTTCTTACTGTTAAGGAGTTGTACCTTCCATCATCAGCCCAGCTACCTGAAATGGTGACGACCATACGCAAATACACAAGATACTTCATAAAATATGCGAAAATCAATAAGTGAGCCTATAAAATTTGAAGGTTGCCCTCGATTTCTCCAAGATCCCATCATCAGATCCTAATTTGGTGATAATGGGACCACCTCAGAGCTATCTACTTTCGAACAAAAAAGAATTTTGAAAATCCGTCCACATTTGGGGGAGTATTCGACGAACAAACATACAAAAAAAAAAAAAAAACATACAAACAGCCGAACGTAGTACCTCCTCCTTTTTGGGAAGTCGGTAAAAAATGAGCCCCGTTTTCCGTTGTCACGGCATGGCATGAAAACGGCTTGACCGATATGGCTGATTTTCTTTTTGTTGTGATTGTTATTGTGAGGAGAAGGTTCTTATGGAAAAAAAAATTAGGGTAGTGTAGGGTAGAGTAGAGTAGGGTAGAGTAGAGTAGGGTAGAGTAGGATAGAGTAGGGTAGATTAGGGTAGAGTAGGGTAGAGTAGGGTAGAGTAGGGTAGAGTAGGGTAGAGTAGGGTAGAGTAGAGTAGGGTAAAGTAGGGTAGAGTAGGGTAGAGTAGGGTAGAGTAGGGTAGAGTAGGGTAAAGTAGGGTAGAGTAGGGTAGAGCAGTAGGGTAGAGTAGGGTAGAGTAGGGTAGAGTAGGGTAGAGTAGGGTAGAGTAGGGAAGAGTAGGGTAGAGTAGGGTAGAGTAGGGTAGAGTAGGGTAGAGTAGAGTAGAGTAGGGTAGAGTAGGGTAGAGTAGGGTAGAGTAGGGTGGAGTAGGGTAGAGTAGGGTAGAGTAGGGTAGAGTAGAGTAGAGTAGGGTAGAGTAGGGTAGAGTAGGGTAGAGTAGGGTAGAGTAGGGTAGAGTAGGGTAGAATAGGGTAGAGTAGGGTAGAGTTGGGTATAGTAGGGTGGAGTAGGGAAGAGCGGGAGCGAAGCCGCGCGGGCAAAGCTAGTTTATATTATAAATTGAGCTTCAAAGATTTAACCGTTTCAAAGTGAACACTATATTAAACTGCAGTATCAGTGACTCCGCACGGTGAAGCTGGTTGCGGCTTAGCTCCCTGTGCGGTGCTGCTTCCAAGATAATAGTACAGTAAGTAGAGATAGCAAAAGTGTTTCTAGCTAAATTATTAATTTTTACAACCTTTTATTTAGTTTCACTTGTCCCGATGTTTGTCTGTAATCAAATCTTGCAAAGTAAATTTGATCCACTTTCCGGTTACCAATTGGGCTGAAATTTTGCATACATGTGTAAATCATATGACAATGCAACATTATTATGATATGGAGCTGATCTGATGATGGAACCGGAAGATGGCTATAGGAGCTTGGTAGTTAAACGACACAACCTCATCGAGCGGCTCGTATGATTTCCAGCCACAGTTAGCGAGGGATTGCGGACGGCGAGCAATGGGTACCTCGCCATCTAGCCATCCGAACCGAGCACGAGTCGTCAACGACGCATAGTGTTCAACGCACGACCCAAGGAGATGTCAGCAAAACCAGATGTCAGACATAGATCAGCAAAAAGAGAGCTAAAAAAAATTTGACATCTCATATTGATGTTTTCCTTCTCAAAACAACAAAAACTATTTACTTTTCACTACATAGTATAAAACAAAGTCGCTTTTTCTGTCCCTGTATCCCTATGTATGCTTAAATCTTTAAAACTACGCAACGGATTTTGATGCGGTTTTTTTTTAATAGATAGAGTGATTCAAGAGGGAGGTTTATATGTATAATATTGCACCCGAGCGTTTTTGAGCTAGCTTTTGCCCGCACGGCTTCGCTCCCGCTCTTCCCTACTCTACCCTACTATATCCTACTCTACCCTACTCTACCCTACTCTACCCTACTTTACCCTACTCTACCCTACTCTACCCTACTCTACCCTACTCTACCCTACTCTACCCTACTCTACCCTACTCTACCCTACTCTACCCTACACTACGCTACTCTACCCTACTCTAGCCTACCAAACTTTACATAAACCATCTAATAAATAGTCCGAACAAAGCCTAAAAATTTGGTTTGGATAGGTGAGCCCGTTCTTGAGTTATAAAATAACAACGAAAAGTGGCATTGATTTTTATATATATAGATATAATAATATTAATATTGCACCCGAGCGAAGCCGGGGCGAGTCGCTAGTAAACAATATATTACGATAAACAACCTTTACCTTTTACCTTCTCACTCTCAACTAAATGAAACAGAGTAACCATACCCCACACGAAATATGGCTTCATGACATTCTAGAAACTACCTATCATACCAATTTGCAGCTGAAACCGAAATGTACAGTCAGCATTGTCAGCAACACAGAGGGGATTATGTGAAAGCTGTCGTACTTGCACTGCATTGAAAATTGAAATACAGTTACTATTCAGACGAGCAACTATGGGCTGACAAAAGTGGCGGGCGATGGCAAAGTAGTCTCAACAAAGTAGCAATAAAGTTTTTTTTTTTTTTGTTAATATCCTATAGGTACTGTCCCATTGCTGGACAGAGGCCTCCCCAACTTCTTCCAGGTATTCTTGAGCTACCTCGAACCAGTCCCCGCAGTAGGCATCCAGGTCGCCTCACCACCTCTTCCTACGTCGAACTCTGCGGCGTCGTCCATCTTCAGGTACCCACTTCGTGAAAACTCTTGCCCAACGGTCAGAGTGCATGCGACTGATGTGGCCCGCCCAATACTAATTTAGCTTGGCAGCCTTTTTTCCTACTACTATAATACCCGTTTTAGAAACGAAAAAAAAAAGGCCTCGCCATACAAATTGTCCAATCAAGTTTATAATTTTGTATGGTGAGGCAGATTGTTTTTTCGTCGAGTTTTGTTATAGCGTATAAAATAGCGCGCTATAAAAATATATTCAATGAATTGAATATATTTTTATTAGCGGATATGAACATCACTACTGACAACAAGCGTTAGCGAAACGCGTGGTCGACGACGCATAAAAAAAACGTATTGTGTAAGAGCCTTTATTTATTTACTAGCTGCTCCCAGCGGCTTCGCCCGCGTGAGAGCAGGAAATTATCCCACGGGAACGTTCTCCGGGATAAAAAGTATCCTATGTCCTATTCCAGGACATGGTCTATCCGTGTACCAAGTTTCATCAAAATCGGTTTTGCCATTAAGGCGTGAAGACGTAACAAACAAACAAACTCGCTTTCGCTTTTATAATATTAGTAAAGATTTATTTATTTAACAATTCATGTACACACTAAACATATAAAAGAAAACAAGACAGAAACAGAAAAATAGGTACATAGGTAACATATTTACGTCGTTTAAGTCCAAACTTGAAAAAGTTTTCTAGAAATGTTACCAATATTGAAAACCCAACTTTCAATATGCCACAAAATATCATTGAACACAACTTTTGATATGATTAAATATATTGAAAAACATTTTAAGTATTGCCAAGTCCGAAATGTCAAAACACGTCCCACAGACTTGCAAGACACGTTTGTATCCAGAGGCGTAGCTACCGCCGTATCTGCCATATCAATTATACGGGGCCCCCAAGCTACAGGGGCCCCGACTTAGACCAAAATTTGTAACATGTTGTCCATAATCTTAAATTTAATAGACAGGAATTGACTACTCATAATATGATACTCTGTTAATAGCTTTTAGCAGGCTCCTTTCTTTTTAGCATTTTCTACAGACAAGACGACAATAAAAACTCAACCAATTTTAGAACGTCCTACTAAGTGATACATAAAATGAGCTCATTTTCAATTTTAAGGCCTCTTAAGGCACTATTTCTATATTAGTAGAAGCTATTTCGTACAAAAAAAAACAAACTTTCAAATTATGTATATTGATACGGGGCCCCTGAGGGCCTAGCTACGCCACTGTTTATATCGCTAACTTTGTACGAGACGTTCGACAAACATCATGTACAGTTAGCGAATAAAATAAACATATTTTATTGACAAGTCGCTTGTCCTTAACAATGTCGGATGTTTTTTTGCTATTTTCTTTTTATTTCACTAATCACTCTCAAAAAGTCCCTTTTTTTAATAGCAGCAAAAGAAAAAATAAATTACGTGTAGTTTATAAAATGGGCCACGTTAACATTGTCAGATGTGGCCCATTCGCCAGTTAAGAATGACGTATGTCAAACTTTGACTCGCTCTCGTGTAAAGTTGCCAATTTTCACATCCGACATTGTTAATAGGGATAAGCGAAGTATTCACCGACTGCAAGAAGGGGCGTTTTTTTAATCTTTTTTAAGCACAATTAAAAATGGCTGATTGATGGTGACACGTGTTATTGGATCATTCAGTTCCCTTCAAAATGATTGAGCTGAGTGGGGCTGATGCACGCGTCATGCTCGTGAACAACCACCATCAGTTAAGATTGATCATCTCTTAGCTGCCATTGGCTTAATTCAATTTTACTTTTGTTTCACAAAGAAGTGCTCACATATAGAAGTGACAAGAAATATGTAACCAAGACTTGTGTAACTCAAATATGGTTCATAAAAGTTTCTTGTACGTTATTTTTCTAAGAGTGAATAGGTTACTTCTAAGTAAGCGGCCTCCATCGTCGTTCGCATCGTTGCTTTCCATCAGGTAAGATAGGCACGTATTAAAATCCCGAAATTCATAATAACTAAGACGAAAGAAATACTGAAATCCAAAACAACGAAATTCAAAATACCGAAAGTTTTAAATGCCGATAACCGTTATATCTAAACATAAAATATCGATGTAAAAATGCCAGAATGGACGAAATGCCGATGGATAAAATCCCAAAGAGCGGCGACGTACTTCCTATAAAATCTGCGGCAATTTAGACGTTGCGTTCGCCGGTCGCTAACGCGGCACGGGTTGCTTCGCTCGCTCGGCTCACGCGCGGTTCGTCACAGTTCTAAACAAACCTACCTTTTCATCCAGTTCAAAACCAATCAATCAAACAATCTGCCAGCGACTAGACAATTAGTCCGATTATAATTTGGGTATCTTCAAGGCTAGAGTGAATAGGCTTTTAATAAAATAGTGCGCTTCACCATCAGATTTGCATCACTGCTTTCCATCAGCTGGGATCGCAGTCAAGCACTAGTTTATACGATTTTTTTTTTAAATTAGACAATGGTTTGTGTTTTTTTTTAGGAAGTAGTCTCTAAAAGTGTTTGTAAATTTAACTACTGGAACAACAGTATTATTCTGATTTACCAGTATAAAAAATTATATTCTCAATAAAAACGATTTTTATGCATACAAGTATTTTTGTTCATTTAACCACGATATTATTACACATAGCTAGCGAAACCGATGAAACTAAAGAACAGACAATGTTCCTATACACAAAATATGTTTGTTCGTCATTTGGCTGATATGACCACATCAATATTAACTATGCGACGACTGATCCGAACGTGCGGATGATTCGTCGCCTTACAATTTTGAAAGGGTGACGATTCATCCGCGGATGAAATATTTTGCGGATTAGTAGTCACCTAAGTCAAAAGCTAGTCAACAATAAAAAAACCGCTATTATAGAAAACAAAATTTCCATTCATTACTCGTTATTCACATTAAACCCCGTGGAGATCCCTTTAAATAAATCAACGGGGTTCACTATTTATTGTGCTCATAACAGAATTTATTAAGTTCTCTGCTCTGTAGGTGTTCGGCCACACTGGAAGCGCGAGTACGAGGCGGGCGCGGCGCTGAAATTTCAAACATAAGAACTTCATCTGGGTGTCCATAGTGTGCACGCGGGTGCGGGAAGCGTCGCGGGCTGCTCAGCGCGGGACGCGCGCAGGCAACTCTCGCCATATCATCCCTTACCATCAGATGAGATAGTGGTCAAATGCGAGCCTATCAATAATAATAACAAAAAAAAGCAAGCGGGCGACAAGCGCGAACCCTGTCTCTGCTTCCGCGCCGCTCTGCGCACCGTGCTGCCAGTCTGGTCAAGCAAAACGTGCGCGTTCTCGCACCTACGCCGCTGCCCGCACCGCGCTGCCAGTGTAGCCAAGCACTAAGTGAGCGGTAAAAATCGGGATATGTTGGCTATTCGCTCGCTGGCGCCCCGGTGCGCCTATAATGAGGTTATCGAGTAAGGTCAGCATGATACGAGTACCTTGGAAAATAAATTAGCCATGTTTTTGACATTTGCCAATGATATATTTTTAAAGTATTTTTTTTTTTAATTGGTCATGTTTCTGACGTCTTAAAGTATTTTTTTTAAAGAGAGTTACTATCGCTTGTTGAAGATTTTTGGTTGTTATTTAGTTACCTACCACCCGCGGGTTTGCATTCATAAAAGTATTTATTATACATATACTTTATTGTACACCTCATATTGGCGACAAGATAATCACTTACAAAAATAAGTGTAGTGTGGGTAGTTTATTTTATTATACACTAGTTTAGTATTTTTTAGTACACTACTTTTTTTTCTTTCTTAAATCATATGATTTAATGGTTGAATTATTGTATTATTTATTTTAATTCATGAATCCCCAAGCGACACCCGGTGGCCGCGCATCTATTGTCTTACTATTGTGTCTCTAATTGACGGTATCTGAAGGGTTAATCGAATTCCAATTTTATCATAATTATTATTATACAATCAATACTTAATATTATTATTATTATTAATTTAAATCAAGTTTTTGATGTATTTGTAAATTTATTTTTATTAGCTTAGATTTTTAAATTATTTTTGTGAATGGAATACACTAAGAAGATACCGGAACCACTAAATAAGATGCATACGATGCATATGTATATTGTGTACCTTCTTTTGTTGGAGATCCTAAATAAATAAGGCAATTCCCATATTACTAATTTAGATTTTTTAACATTTCTATAATTTTTAGTAGAATTGAAATGAGAAAGCAAGGAACCGTAATCATTGGAAAGAATAGAGGAAGGCTTTTGCCCAGCAGTGGGACAACATAGGCCAGCTATAATAACAATAATAATTCTATAGTTGCCAATTTTATTTCTTTTGAAACCTTATGGTGTGTTGTGTTGTTGTTGTGTTGTTTGTTTGTTTGTTTGTTTTTTTTTTCCTTTTATTGTGTTTGTTTTTGTTATTTTGTTTGTGTGTGTTTGTTTGTCTGTTTTTGTTTACCCTTTTGCCTTATGTTTAAGTGAATAAAACCAAAAAATATAATCAAATCGTTTTGCTACATGTAAATTGTCAAGTAAACTCCATAATGGTGACGTTAACACCACTTTTTACACATATTTTACGGCGGCTTTGTATGACCCACTTCTTAGTAAACTGCAAAAATAAAATGCTTTCAATAGGGTGTGTATGTGATTTTAGGGATATCCCTTCCGGAGTTTCCACTCACATCAACCTTAAAAATATATTTTCTAAGTCGCCTTTCATTCATCATGTATACATGACCAAACCATGTATTTATATGTATCTATTTTAGTATTAAGAAGGTCCTTTTCCACTCGCCTATCGTAAACATCGAAAATGGTTTAAAAGCTTGTTACTTTATCTAACGCAATCCAGCGCGATGTTTGACGAACAGGCAACGCAAGAAAAGAGAGATAACGCTTGAAAACTCGGTTAGTATTCGGTAATTCCGAGATTTACTCGAATATTTCACAAAACTTGCTCCAGGAAATAGCTGTTTTTTTTTAAACCCTTAAAAGTTTTTTAAAAAGTTGTCGTCATTTAGAATCTTAATAGCAAGGCTTCTATAGTTTTACTTTTTTGACTTTTTTCATTTTTAAGCAAATTATGAGGTGTCAAAGTTCATATAAAATAGAAGATTTACAGAGGTCTTTACTAAATTAGTTTTACAAAAAATTAGAAATTGATTTCAATAGAAGCCCAGATAATATCCACAAGATACTGTGTTCCCAAAATATCTAATGACAAATGTGTAATAACGTCATAATCAGCTATGAGCGGTTGTATAAAAAACAGTAAAAATGTGTGTCGTGATGCACCACCTTAAGTTCCTTAGGCGATACGAAGTTTGTAGGGTCAGTTAAATAAATAAACCATTAAAATTCAAGGCATTCCTTATTAAAAACGTTAATTAAAAAGACACATCGTAATTAACGCCCCATCCGCTATAATTTACCTATCATTAGTTCCAAATACCGACCACCCCATTCCTGGAATTAGCGCCACAAATTCACTGATATTTCGAGAGATTCCCTCACAAATACCCTTGATGACGATATTTAATTATTCAAATAGATAATGGCATAGATTAGAAGCGGTATGAGCAAAACCGAAATATGCCAAAGCCTACAATTTCGGAGAGAAGAGGAAATACCTTGGTTGAGGCTCTACAAGCTGCTAGGGGTTTTTTTTTCGATGGTGAAAATCATCTTATGACTACCCCCTTTTTTTGCGATGGGGAAAATCATCTTATGACAAACCCCGCTCTTGAGTAGAGCGGGAGATATTGTCAGACTCTTACTGACTAAAAACCCCACCCCGTTCCTTTTAGCCTTCATACCGGGGCTCGAGTTTCCTTTCAGATAACCCCGGCCCCAGTAGGCTTCGACCCAGCTCGGCCCCTCTTGTTGCTGACAACTCCTTGAAGCGCGCGGGAACAGTGCACGCCGCGACGTCTTGGGCTCGGTCCGGACAGTTACCGTATGATCGGACAGCGAGCTACCCACGGCTCGCCGTCCGCGAGCCCGCGTCTAAGGTGGCTGGAAATCGGGATTGGAATCCCGGCGGCGGCGGCGAAGGCGCCGTCAGGCGCCGTTGCCTGATGCGGTCGGCCTCCTCCTTTGCTAGCATTACTGCTTCGCAGAAGGAGGCGAACGCCTGCCACTCCTCCTCGCTCCAGACCATGGCCTGAACCAAGGCCCGGCCCGAGAGGTCTCCGCCGCCGATCGCCCCCACGAGGGCACGGCGGTGCTCCGCCCAAAGCTGCTAGGGGTAAGCTCGTATTAAAAATATATAAATACACAAAGGCCTACATAGGCACTTATAACATCAGAATCTAGTGATCCAATTGATCGTTTGCCATGGAGAAGAACCGGCAAGAAACTCCATGGTACTTTAAAAAAATAAATTTATTTATTTTACTTTATGCTTATAAAAAACAGGAGAGGACAGTATAGACCGGCCAAAGATGTACGGAGAAGCAATATACGAGTAAATTAATCCTTTTTTTTTTCAATTGTTATAAACTAGTGCTCGACTGCGATACCACCTGATGGTAAGCAGTGATGCAATCTCTGATGGTTAAATAGAATCTATAAAAACGTTGATTCTACAGTGTTCTCACATTCACACTATAAAAAAGAGGCTATACATCAATAAAAATAAATGAGACGTTACAAACAAACTGAAGATTGTCTTTTATACTTTTTTTTAATATATTTTTTGCTTGATAAAATTTTTGTATTTTGAAGTTTGTGCAATTTGGGTTATGTTGTGGTTAAGGGTACTTGTTCGATTGCTAAAATTTTTTGCACCAATAGAAAGCTGCTATATTCCTTAATGACATAGGTTATTTTATGTACGCGAGCGAAGCCAGAGGCAAAAGTTAGCCTAAAATGCATGCTATTATTTCCCCGATGCATTTTGTTGCTGACGCTACCGCTCATTACCGCAAGGTAGTTCGCATGATGTAATGAATTTATGTCTGTATTCAATGACATTTTAATACACAGACATGTTATAGACTCACAAATCAACCGAAAAATGTGTTCTGCGCAGCAGCGGCAGCACTTGTGGTATGAGATACCCTGTGTTTTATTTACTTTGGTATCATAATTGGTACACTTTCTAAATACACACAAAGGCATATTTTTTTATTTAATTTGCGTGACGCCTAAAGGCAAGGGTCCCAATTAGAATCCTTTCGAGTCTTCACGAGTGCGTGCTCATAGCAAATCTGTTTATTTAAATATCATTGGCTGTACTCATATTTATGTTGTTGCATAGTGTTACTTGTATTCATTGATATTGTTTGAATTTACCTGTGTCATTCTGACGTGACGAGGTTTGTTCAGAAATTAATGACAACTTTGAGCATTTGTCAGTACTACTACTCTGTCAAGAAAGTACCGGGACAAGACACAAAATGTCTGTTATTCATCCAAATTTATTTTATCACCTTCAAAGTATGCTCATTTAGAAACGATACACTTGCGCCAACGAATAATCCACTCATCAAAACATTTTTTAAACGCTGCTTCCTGAATTGAGTTCAGTTCTCGCCGCGAATTCTCCTTTATGTCTTCTATCGATTGAAAACAGGTGCCACGAAGTGGTAATTTGAGTTTAGGAAAAAGAAAAAAGGCAGCAGGAGCCATATCTGGTGAATATGGTGGTTGCTGGATGGTATTTGTTGAGTGTTTGGTCAAAAATTCGTTCACAATGATAGCCTTGTGCGAAGGCGCATTGTCGTGGTGCAAAATCCAAGAATTTTCTTTCCACAAATCTGGCCTTTTTCGTCGAATTTGCTCACTTAAACGCCGCATAACGCTCAAATAATATTCTTTATTTACCGATAGACCTTCCGGTAAGAATTCAGAGTGCACAACACCGCGATAGTCAAAGAAAACAGTCAACATGACTTTGACTTTTGATCGACTTTGGCGTGGTTTTTTCGGTTTTGGATCAGTTGGAAGGCGCCACTCCGAAGCTTGTTGACTAGTTTGCATGTCAAACTCGTAAACCCACGTCTCGTCACCAGTAACAATGCGTTTCATGAATGTTGGGTCCGAACTGACTCGTTCTAGCATGTCCTCAGCGACTTTCATGCGATTGAGTTTTTGAAGAAAATTCAGATCTTTTGGGACTAGCCGAGCAGCAACATGTTTCATACCCAAATGATTAGTTAAAAGGGTACGGATCGACTCGTGAGATACAGAAAGTTCGGCGGCTATCTCTCTCAGAGTTGAATGGGGATTTTCAGTCACTATTTCTTTCACTTTTGCGATGTTAACTTCAGTTGCAGACGTTGACGGCCTACCAGAGCGAGGCAAATCTTCCATCACATCTCGACCGCTTTTGAACGCTTTGGACCACTCATAAGCACGAGTTTTTGATAAAATCGATTCACCGTAAGCCTTCTGTAACATTTTCAGTGACTCCGAACACGAAATTCCATTGGCGATGCAAAATTTAAGACAAACTCTTTGTTCGATATTTTTGTCCATTATGAAATTCGCAATACACACTATATATGATATTACTAAAACCAGCACTGTATTTAATATAAATAACAGATGCAACTAAAACTACGCGCCAAAATGGAAAACAGTTGTGCCAATCTAACAACTACAAAAAAAAACAAAAATTTGAATTTGGAACCATAAACAAATCATCCATTCCCGATACTTTTTTGACTGAATAAATACAGCGTGATAAAAACATCGCATACTGCAAAAGTAAACAAACAGAGCAAATTAATGTATCATTGCAAAATCCCTCCCGATTTTCCGCAAACAAATCCTAAATAAAATTAAATCAACTTGGCAAAACTCACGACCCTACCTTTATGTAAAGTGGGTACGTACCAATCGTCCCTAAATTGACGAACCGAATTATTTTACCGGGAACATTCCACATTGCTGGTACAGTCACTCGCAAAAATATCTCTTAACTGAACAAAATTAAAATTGGATTAAATCACACAAGTATTGTAAAGGCGTAGTTTGTATGTTTGATACTTCTTCAGGCTTGAACAGCTGAATGGATTTGTAAGTAATTTGACATACGAATGGTCCTGGAACAGCACGTAAGATACTTTATAACCTTGGAGTATGTTATTGGACAATTTTACCGCTGAAAGCTAGTAATTAACAAAGAAACAATTTATTTAAACAATAAACACGTTTATAATAAATTAACTCTAGCGAACGCGAATTAAGGATATAATATAATAGTCATAGAGCGATCTCCGGCAATCGTAGGCACAGCCTTGCGGATGACGAGCAATTGGTAGCTCGCTGTCTGGAAAGGATCGAGCCGCAGTCGTCGACGATGCATAGTTTTCCGCCCACGCCTTAAAGAGATTTCAACAAAACCGTAGGGAATTACTAAAAAAGAGCCAACTGATGGAATAAAGTACGTTTTAGTCAGTGAATCTGATATGCCTTCTCACTCCACCTTAGAGCGACCCAAGTCATTAGATGATTTCCCACCTCCGGAAAAAGTAACTTGTACATAAATATTTGATAAAAGTCCGTTTGGAATTTTATTTGATATATAACACATGAACAAAGTGTTTTTATCAATATCAGACTCTAAGAAAATTGCTATGGACTTCTATAAGTGCTAAAGGACGCTATTCTTAGTTTAAACAAAACAGTATAAAAATAAGTTAGATTAAAATTACTTATTAGTCTGTTAGGCTAGATTATAATCAATTATTAAGAAATTTATTCTTAATAACAAGGGAAAAAAAAACTTAGGACCAAGTTCAAGGGCAGTAACTCTCTTCATTTCATGTGATTTTGATTCCGACAATTCTTGAAAATCTTTTTTTATCGTTAATAAGTTCGCGCTTGACCGCTATCTCACCTAATGAAAAGCGACGATGCGGTCGACGATAGAACTCGCTTACCTTGAAGAAACCTATTGACTCTCGACATAAAGATTCCCGATTCCTTACATATTTTTGACGCTAACTGTACAGAGGTACCTACTCCGGATACGAGCTGACGAGTTGTCATATGAGACAGGTAATCAAAGATCCTGTATGTGCAAATTGGAGCGTCAGCCTCTTGAGTGTCACTCATAAGGGTCATGTTTGGGGAATATAACTTAGGAGTTGGGTTCAAAAGGGGGCCATTCGCTTTTGATACTCCCATTTAATATGTCAATATTAGACAAAAAGTTCAAAATTATTACTCACATTTAGGAAATTAATGAAAAAAAGAAATAGGAGATTCATTCGTTCCATCATCAGACCAGTAAACGAACGGCGTTGCGCCATTGGTACATGGTTGACATCCCATCCACTTTGTACGTATACAAAGCGATTCGATTGGGTTCGATCGGATTCGATCGGATTCGATCGGATTCGATCGGATTCGATCGGATTCGATCGGATTCGATCGGATTCGATTGGATTCACCTGGACTCTCTAGGATTAGATTAAATTTGATTGGATTAAACTCAGTGGACACAAGTCCAAAGACAACGGACTTAGTGGAATTAAATTGTACAATTCCAAAACACACTCCCCAAAATGTAAACGATAGAAGACCGACAGGTCAGCAACTTGGCGTCGCTTTATAATCAAACAATACCTTTAACTAAAGGCTCGCAACACTGAAGCCTCTAGCGGCAGAGATTACAGTTGGAGCAGATAACTGAGCTACAGTGGTACATGAAATCTCGTTAGGTGACGTAAATTGCACGGCTACGTGACAGGTGTCCCGCCGGTGGAGTCTGGAACAGTTTAGAAGATTATACCTACTCGTGAGAAGATTATGCCGACTTTTGTAATATTTAAGAGTGATTTTTGGTAATATTATAGTTATACAACGTGTAACGTTAAATGCGCAAAACCTGAAAATAGTTTGATCAGAATAAGGAGCAGAATCAATTAAACCACTTTTTAATATAGGTGACATTAAAAAAAAAAGAAAAAACAATAAAACTGTCAAGCCATCACGTGCGCAAACCCGCCGAAATAGGTAAACAAACACAAATGGTTATAGTCCAATCAAATTTTCTCATACAAAAGATAATAAAAGTTCTTATTTCAGTGCAGATTTATGAATTTTGAAACAAAGTAAAACTGCACATAAAGCCGTTAAAAAAAAAATTAAAGTTTTTTTTTACATAATTAGGCCTTTTAAATTAAAAATCGCTTGAGGTGTCTGAGGTTTTGCGCATTTAACGTTACACGTTGTATATTTCCTCTCCTAGAAAGGAGGCCAGAGTCCCAGCAGTGGGAACATTAATACTGATGATGATGATGATGATTTTTATTACTTAAATTCAAACATTTACATAGTACTAGCTTTTGCCCGCAGCTTCGTCCGCACACATAAAATAAATAGCCTATATCACTCAGGAATATAGCAGCTTTCGAATGCTGAAAAATTTAAGCAATCGGACCAGTACTTTCAGAATTACCTCCTATAAACAAAACAACATAATTAAACAAAAAATTATTAAATAATAGAATTGATTATAAGATAGATTGACATAGAATTAATAGAATGGAATAGATAGATAGATAAAACTAATAAAATAAAATAAATAAATTTATAATGTAGATAGTTCTTTTTTGCGTTCAGTAACATTCTTAAACCGCCGCGACAGGAGACACTGGAGACACCTTAGGCATCGGGAGTCGTCCGATAATCGTTTGAACTAAGCACAAGTTATCAATTTCGCGTAGTGTTCCACTAGCATCAAAGAAATGGCCAGGACGTGCGATTGCGGAACTGTGCAAGGCATGCGTTGCTGCATGGCGCCGGTACATCAGACACCGCAGGCACAAAATATATAGGTACAGAAGTCAATCTACATACAAAGCGCGCTCGAGCAACGCACACATAGACACTGCTCACGGACACGATATCTCGGTAGCGTCTCGGGTCACTCGTCGATCAGTACCTGCTCAAACGCTCATTAGTGTGCGTCCACCGAGCGTAGGTATAAGAAGTGAAGTACATGAGATTGTCTTCTGTCCCTATCTATTTTATGCCGCAGGCACCGCATCCGACTGCCAAATGCGGAGGTCATAGAGGTGAAGCTGTACAAGTGATACAAGGTGGCGAAGCGCACCCTCCAAGCGGAGACACGGCGAGTCAAATTGGAGGCCCGTGACGAGGGATTCTGAACGGAGAGTCGTCCCTACAAAATGGTGTGTGATAAGCTCCGCGCTTGGACTCCCATGTTCACATAGATGTTGTTACTGCAAAATCTACCGGGAAAGCTTTAACTTTTTACTATGTCTATAAAATTAACTGAAAACGAAAATTTCCTTAGAAAAAAATATCATCCATCTTCCTCTATAGTGATATCTAGACAGTACTAATGATGTATAGTACCGGCAAGAAACTCGCCATAATACGGACTTTAAAAACGCAACTTTACCTCACTGTTTTATGGTTCATTTTCCCTTGACAGTAGAAGGTATAATAAAAACACAAAGTTACTTATTGTCCAGAGAATTCCGAAAGAGTTTCGGTAAATAATACCACTTCGGGGAAACGTTTTATCTATCATATTAAAATATGAAGTAAATTGACTGGGCCTTGAAGTAATAGACGGGAAACAAGGAGGGCCGCGAGCAACTAAAAAGAGACAAATATAAGTTGCTGCGCAACTACCCAGCAGCTTATTTTTATCCCCTGTTTGAACCCTTAATTTGATGTGAGAAATAAATTAGTTGCGGAGACAAAAGTTGCTCGTGTGAAAATGTCAACATGTAATTATTATATCATTATTATTATATCTAGCCCATACTGCCCCACTGCTGGGCAAAGGTCTCCCTCCACTCCTTCTAAGTTTCCCGGTTTTGAGCCACTTCTTTCCAATTCCTGGCTGCTGGCCCACCGCTCGATCGGCATGCGACAGACATGTCCAGCCTAGTCCCATTTAAGCTGGGCAGCCTTTTGAACCACGTCAATGATTTGCGTTTTGGAGCGCTGTGTAGTGTTTCGAACGTGATCCGTTATTTTGACACCTAGTATGCTGCGCTCCATAGCATGTTGGCAAACCTCAAAGCATATACTTATAAACATTTAATTAAAAACTTTAAATCTTTGGTATGATGATTTGAAAGATGCTTATCTTTATATGCATATAAGGAATGCTGAATGACATTTGGCCATGGTCCGGAGCGAGGAGGAGTGGCAGGCGGTCACCTCCTTCTACGAAGCAGTAATGCTAGCAAAGGAGGAGGCCGCACGAGTGAGGCAACGGGATTCCGATCCCGATTTTCAGGCACCGCAGGCGCGGGCTTGCGGACAGTGAGCAATGGGTTGCTCGCTGTCCGACCGTCAGACCGAGCCCAAGTCATTGACAGCGTGTACTGTTCTCGCGCGCCTCAAGGAGTTGTCAGCAAACCGTAGGGGCCCAGCAAGGGACCTTGGACCGGTTTCTGAAAGGAAGGTCCGACCCGGTATGAAGGGCTAAGAAGGATGATTTAGACCCACCGAAAAAATAAATCCTCTAAAGGTACCATTGCAACTTTCTAAGAAGTTATCAATGTCCGAGTTGGAAATAGCCACCGCTTTTGAAACAGCTTATATCAGATGCGCTGAGGTAACCCAGATTCTAGCTAGACACAGCCTGTCCAATACTGGCACACGTCCAAAAATTGCGATATTGAAAGAGATGAGATTACCGGACGATTACTCTACAAGACCACGTTTATGGATTTTATATCTTGTTAACAGTTTTCAGATCATGGCAAAAATAAAATTACGAAATAAAGACGTTCAGTCTTTTTCCATCGTCACATGCCAGGCAAAAGTCATGTCCCATTACTGGACTAGCCTGTTAGTTTAATGATTAGTGGCCCTGACTGCTATGCCGGAGGTCGCAGGTTCGATTCCCATTCCCACCCTGGACAAATGTTAGTGTGATGAGCATGATCATTTGCTCTGTGTATGGGTGCAATTTATAACATACCCTTACATACATAAACATGATGTAAAAAATATTGGAATCGAGTCAATACTGATTCTGAACAAACTACCTATATATTCAGGTTTTGCATAACTATACTAAAAAAAAATGATTTTTTTATTTATTTATTTATCAAACTTATACCATCTTTACAGGGAAACCTAATGCGACAGCAGGTCCAGCCAAAATAACTGTCCAAACACATTTATTACTAAAACTTTAATTAATTATTAAAGCATATAACTGCTAGTGCCATTCTGTTAAATTCACTCAAAGTATAAATGAATAGGTTTGTCTTGACGTGTATGAGATTGAGAGTGCGAAGTGCGCGCGTCAGAGGCGACTCTTTGACTAGGTTTGTTCTCGCCCTCGGCACCACCAGCAGTGGAAGCCGAAGCCAGTGCCAAACATATCTGTCAGGGACACATAGACACTACAACTGTAACAAAGCTGCCTTATCTAGTTTTCCTCTTAGTTTTAAAATATAAAGTACAAGAGCAAATAAAACAAGGTGGGATATATTAGGACAAAGAAAGGGTAGACACCATAGAGTCTCATATAAAGATATCTGATAAATTTTTTCTGCACTCGCTCCAACATAATACTATATTTAGTTTCATGTGGAGACCAGGAGAAATAACGTTGTATAATTCTTCTGGACGTGTGTTTGTCGCCTAACTCTTTCTGAACCGTTTGACGATAATTTGAAAGTAATTTTATATGTGTAATTTGAGTGTCTCTGGATAATTTCAAAATAAAATTGGATGCGATAAGTGGTGCTGCAGTCGGGTACCACACCTATAAATTATTCTATCTTCATAAATATCATTCTTCTATACGTGTATTTGTCATATAAATTAAACTCGGTAGGTGATGCTTGAATCGGGTTTCCAATTTTATATTGGACAATGCGAGCTTTCTTTTTATTTCAGACAAATGCCAGCTTTGGGGCAGAACAAGCTTAGGTTTCGAGCCCGCTAGTTTAAAATTTAAAAACATACGTATACCCCACTTTACTTACCAGCCAGCATCATCTTCTAACAATAGCGAAGCAAGAGCCGTGAGACCGCATCACACATGTTGTCAGGCTTTTAGAAGTATTGGGCACCATTCTAGATCTTATTTATAGCAGTTTTAAGAGAGAAAACAGCGTGAGCTTTGTTTCAATTTTAGCTTTTTAAATTAAGTTAGAAATATGGAATAGATACAATAGAATATATGTAAGTACTAGCTTCTGCCAGCGACTTCGTACGCGGATCCTGTTGCTTATGCCAGCGACAACGGGGTCGTCAAAATCAAAGATCTGAAACGTATGATATCGAATTCTAAGAGCCGGGGGACTGGATTCAGTATTCACGCGCGATGGCTTATTAGCGTATTTCATGTATAACTTTGGTGTTTCTATACCGATTTCTATGATTCTTTTTTTATTGAATAGATAATAATGTTAACTTTTTAATATTAGGGATGAGTGAGAGTGTTATAAACGTAAGAGTAGACAAAAATAAACAGAAAGCTCCGAACTGCTAAGCTATCGGGAGTTACACGTGTTATTGTGAGTCAATCATAAAAGATAGACAATGCTGTCGTGAGATATTTTTTATATAATTTTAAGGAGAATATTTCCGTTATACATGATTTCTGTGTAGCTTTAACCATTAAGGATGCAAACGCGACGGAAGCTTAAAAAATGGAGTAATTTCTCCCGTTTCCCCAACATTTCCCTTCACTGCTCTGCTCTTATTGATCGTAGCGTGATGAAAAATATACTATAACCTGCCCAGGAGTATGAAGAATGATTGTACCAGTTTCGTTAAAATCCATCGCGTAGTTTTTGTTTCTATAAAGAACATACAGACAGACAGACAGACAGACAGACAGACAGACAGACAAAAATTTTACTGTTTGCATTTTTAGCATCAGTATCGATCACTAATCACCCCCTGATAGTTATTTTGGAAATATATTTCATGTACAGAATTGACCTCTCTACAGATTTATTATAAGTATAGATTTGGCACAGATACATTACAATAGCAATAAAGTAAAATAAAATTGCTCTGAGCATAGTGTAATAGGCTGCTGTACTACGTGTTGCAGGTTCGATCCCTGCATTGAACAAATTGGGAGAGCAGTGGTGGCTGAGTAGTATTGGCCCCGACTTACGAACTCGTACTTAAGATCTCAAGTTCGAACCCAGCTAGGCACATTACTTTGTGTAATTTATTTCCTCACTACTGTTCTCTAAACGGTGAAGGTAAACATCGTGAGGAAACCAGCATATCCTAGAACCAAAAATTCGAAGACATATTTTTTTTTGTGACATTCACCAATCCGCACTGGGCCCGGGTGGTGGATTATGGCCCACTCCCTCTCTTAGAGAAGAGGCCTGAGTCCCAGCAGTGGGAACTTTAAAATGGCTGATTATGATTGAACAAATATTTGTATGGCCTATTGTTCCGGTTCTGGGTATCTTGTGTATGTAAGTCTACATGTTGTAAACGCACCTACGATTCAGATCATTATCCGAGTGCTAGCTAGGCACTGGCTAGGCAAGAGGGGGCTAGTTTATTTAAAAAAAGATATCATCTTTTCGGGCTAATGACTAAGATTAGTGTGATCTATGGAAAAGTAAGAATATTATCATTGATCTAATATTCCAAGATCTAAGATCCAAGGTTCCCGTACTGTATGCTTCACTACATCCTCCGGGCAGTCCACACAATGGTGACAGTGTGCTCCACCGTGTCCACCAGGCGTTCCGCACAGTGGTGACACCTTGGCGTCATTTTCGCTCGAATCCGGTGCAGGAACCACCCAAACTTACCATGTCCGGTGAGAACCTGCGTCATGCGTAAGGTGAGGACGCCGTGGGGTCTTTCCAGCCACGCCTCAAAGAAAGGACTTACCGACATAATTGTGGCGTGTCCAGTGCTTTAGAAGTTTTTTTTTTCGGTGGGCAAAAATCATCTTATGACAACCCCCGCCCTTAGGTGGAGCGGGAGATAGTGTGAAGACTCTTAATGACTAAAAACCCACCCCGTTCCTTCTAGCCTTCAAACCAAGGCTCGAGCTTCCTTGCGGATTACCCTGGCCCCAGTAGATAACCCTGGCCCCAGTAGAGAGTTTTAGGGGTTATTCGATACCTTGACAACACAAATAAACCGACCTTGAATTTCTGACAAGGCTACTTCCTTATGAAAATTGGACCGACCACTGTCTTTCCAAGAAACAGTCATTACACAGATCGATGGTCGGGCTCATCAATTTTATATACACAGTCGTTCAAGGACATCAACTATTGATTGAGATAATAGAAGACGAGGTATCAAATTGTATCGTAGATTGATCAATTAATTAAAGAAAGTTTGTTTCAATGTACAAAGTGATGTGAATCGTTTAAAAAGTTTAATTCTGGTGGTATAGCATAGCATAATCAGCCTTTTAATGATACAGTGGGGACTCAGGCCTCCTCGCTAGGAAAGGGGCTGGGCTGTAATCACCACGCAGACGGTGCGACAAGTGCGTGTTGGTGAATGTCACATATCCTCGAATTTTTCATTCTAGAGCATGCCAGTTTCCTCAAGATGTTTTCTTTCTCCATTTTGAAAGCAGTGGTGTTGAAATAAATTACATAAAGTAATGCGCCTGACTAGGTACGAACCCGCGACCTGTACAACTCGTAAGCTGGCACCATTCGACCACCAACGAGATAAAGGGTCTTGACAGACAGACAGAAAGACGGACGGACAACAAAATGATCCTATAAGAAAGAAAGAAAGAAAAAAAGAAAAACATTTTGTTTGCCGGAATGGCCAAAAAGTATTTACAAATTTTAAGTGCATTCAATGTAAAGTATGCGCCACTTCCGAGCAAAACGGCCGAACGCTCAGCATAATGCCGAGACCACAGTGTTAAAAGCGGTGAGTCTACGGCGCTGGTTTTCAACGTGGGCTGTAACAGTGTCGACAAAGACGTCGGCACACGGTGCTGTGTGCCAAAAAAATAAGGGTTCCGTTTTTTCCTTCACAGGTAACGAACCCTAAAAATTATACTAATTGCACATTTTAAAACACAGATCTCTATGGAGAACAATTTGCAAGAAACTTCATGCAATCAACAAACAATTTGTCGAATTGCAAGGCGATCCCTCTTCCGAAATAAAAACGCAATTTTCCTTCGCAAAAAAAAAAACTGTAAGTAATGATTTTCTTTCGTATTCAATATCATGAAACGGTTCCCTAATCCGAGGTTATTGCCATATTGTAGGAAAACCCCTACGATGGCTACACACCGGTGTTTAGCGCTAAAACAATAATAAATCAAAAGTAATCCCGGGCGGGGAGGAGTGAGGACATTCATGTTGTGTTATAGGGATTGTCGAATATTAACAGGATAAAACTAGGACGTTTCATCATTTTAAATAATCCTTAGTCCTTACTTATTACCTATTACCTAGTGTTTGGCCGCACTAGAAGAACGGGCGCGGGGCCAACGCGACAGTCAAACATAACTGTGCCCGCACACAGGCCTCAAAAAAACGCCAAAAGCGGCCACAAAAAAAACTATAAGCGGCCGCAAAAAACAGCTGAAGCACGCGACACCTTTTGGGTCCGGTGAAGCTTGAAACCGCTTCAATCGTTTTTTTGTGCCACAAAAAAGGGCGCCTCAAAATGAAGCTCGAAGCGGCGTTTTTTTGAAGCCCGTGTGTGGGAACAGAGACCTCATTTGGGTGTCCATAGTGGGCACGCAGGCGCGGTTTGCTCAACGCTGGACGTGCCCGGCCACTCACGCCATAGCTCGTTCATACAAGTGGCCACAGTGAGTGACTGTCCCTGAACTCGCGCTGCCAGTGTGGTCAAGCAAAACGCACACCGAACTTGCACCGCTCCCCGCACCTCGCTGCCAGTGCGGCGGAGCACATAGGGTATACAGGGCATACATGCCCCAGTCGGTAACATGACCAATACCAAGGCCATACGGCTATATATATTACGGCTCAAACACCCTAGCAGCCTAACAAGTCACCCATCTTAAAATTCTAGTGCACTTAAAGCCATTTAAAACCTTCAAAGTAATATAAATTAGTGCTACGTGCATTTGCTACGCGCGACTACGAATTTGCTACGCACGGTTACGCGTGCTACGCTCGTAGCAACATACATAAAAATATAAGGGCATAATTTAAGTATTTATTCCACGAATAAACTACTGAGTACTTAAGTGCCTACTTATAAGTTCGCTAATACTTTTTCACATGAAATTGAATTATATTGTTATACTAGCTTCTGCCAGCGACTTCGTACGCGGATCCTGTTGCTTATGCCAGCGACAACGGCGTCGTCAAAATCAAAGATATGAAATATCTGATGTCGAATTCTAAGAGCCCGGGGACTGGAAAACAACGCGATGCGCGAGACGATTCGAGACGTTCCAGATCTCTCCCTTCCACTTACGCGCGTGAAAGTGTGCACACACCTTAGACATGGTGCCAATGTCTTCGTGTTTGATGTAATTAATAAATGGGTTACAGGAAAACGCGCTCCTTTCTTTATTCCCAAAAAGTGTTCCCATAGCGTGATCTAACTCGACGCCAACGCCATTTACGAAACGTTTAGAAAACGGAAACTACATATTATTTACCCAAATATTATAGTATCTTAGCCACATACAGCGCCCCTTAGTGAACTCCACAGCGGGTGACGTAACCTACGACCAACTTATTATTTGCGGTTGGTACAGTAATCGGGTCTAGGGATCGAGCCGCAAAATTAAGTTTGTTTTTATTGTACTTATATACTTTTCCGGGATAAAAAGTACCCAGCCTAGGATGTTAAAGAATAATTATACCAATTTTCATCGTAATCGGACCAGTAGTTTTTGCGTAACAAACAGACAGACAGACAAAAAATTTTAAATCATATTTTTGGCTTCGGTGTCCCCCTGCCGTTTATTTTTTTATATTTTCAATATACAGAATTTTCACTTCTACAGATTTATTATAAGTATAAGTAAAGTAGGTACTGTAGGTTAAAAAAAAAGAAAATCACCACTTGTACACGTATAATTTTGCATTTAAAAAAAAAAACAACATAGAAAAAATTATAAAAGGAAATAAAAAAATTCGGCGACTCTATATATATAAAAATAGGGTTTAAGTAAGGTGGCGAGATGGATATATAAAAAAAATAAAAATTTATAATTTGGAAGTTGTGCCTATAGGTACGGGATTGCAATCACGGGACCTCAGACGCGGACTCGTAAGCTATCAAAGAAATCGGTTCATTCCGCAACCTTTTTACACGAATTGCTGTGATTATACATATAAAACAGATGGCGTAAAAAAAACTACTCAAATATTACTTGCTACTACTGCTATAGAATAAGGAAAAATAGGGATCATGAAAACTTCACGTGGAGTGACGTCACGATGTCCACCGGGGTTTTCTCTAGTATCGTCATGCGCTAGTTGGCGCACGCATTTATGAATTGCAGTGGGCTGTACTGTCCACTTCTGTGAATTTCTATCTCTATATCCAGAATGCTCCAAGAATACTCCGAGAATACTCGAAGAACCGAATGACAAATAATCTATCGTGAGAAGAAAAGGAAAATTATCACTATGAGACACGAAACTGAACCTTCAAAGCAGCCAAAACTTAAAATATTTAAAATACATACCGGTTCTTTATATTGACTATCACTTATCGGTTTTTTTATTTACTACCGAGTTTCACCAAACATTTCGCAGTTAGATCATTACTTATAATCACATTCCCTTTTTAATTCGTGTTCATCAAGCACTTTTTCTCAGAAAATTTCGTCGCCGAATCACAAATAAAATTTTTCCTTGTCAAACCTCCAAATTTTCCTATTCTAAGTTCAAATCAAAAAAAAATAATATTAGAAAAAGGTAAACTAACGCGAACGAAAAAGTTTTTATTTAGCTAAACGAATTAAGCAACATGATAATGCTGCAATACCCCCTTTCTAAGAAAAAAAAGGACAAAAGTACGAGTGAGAAAAAAAAATAAACTGAAACAGACAAAGACAACAGCAGGAATCATTTCTGAATCATACGATATCGAAGTGCAATAGATACTGAATAAACACGGAGGCCTCCACATCTAAACGTTATCCACGCTAACTCACGACATCTCAATTACGAAAATGGAGAATATGAAAGAAAATTACGAACTCATAAATCAAAATGTATATTGTCCAATTTGAGTCAAACACTAACCTACCACATCCTAACAACTATGAAGAACAATTAGGGAACTATATATCTAAGTAAAGCTAGCCTAACTTAACATAAGACTAAACTATTACCTAACAACATTAAGAAATTTACGTCAACACGTAAAGTCCAACCTTAGTTAAAGAAACGAAAAAAAATTGGACAAAAAAAACAAACAACTAAGTTTGAAATAGTTAACTTAAGTCAATTAAGTCAAAGAAAAAATTCAAATTGATTGTTAAATGACAAATCATTTGTGTTAAACAAAAGAAATAAAACAACCTAATTACGCAGGCAACCTAAGAACGCAGGTTGACATAACATAAAAATAAATAAATGTCATTATTAACGGATAATTTAAAAAGTTTTTAACTTAATTAAAAAAACTTATGCAAAGAAATATGCCATAAACCAAAGAGGAAAAAGTGTTTCAAAGCAAATGTTAATGATAAAATGGAATAAAGAGAATTTAATCCAATTTATTTTAAGATATCTTTGATATGATATTGTCCGGAGTGGACTGAATCACAATCCTGTAGCAAATCGGTGGTCCTAGAAATTACTCTTATCACGCGGCACTTAATAAAACGTGGAGTAAGCTTCCCAGAAAAAAAATCATTTCCAGAAGACTTGGAAAAGTTCCTTCTCCATACAGTATCGCCAACATTCAGAGTGATAGCGGATCGATTAGAATTATATACGCGAGAGTTACGGAGGAAAGCTAAAGAAAGATTATCAGCAACCTTTGCATAAACTTCGTTGAGAGAAGATAGGTTTGAGGCATGTCGAGCCCGACTGTCTGCCAAATTAGAGCTTCGAGTCTGACTATATACACGACCGCTATCCATAAGGACCTCTCTACCAAACATAAGAAAGTTAGGCGTAAAGCCAGTAGCTAGATTAACACAAGAATTGAGGTAAAGCTTAACTTTAGGTAACATTTTAGCCCAACTTCTTTGGTTCTCACCAACCAAAATACCTAAACACGTAATAACACTTTGGTTGTATCGCTCAACCGTATTTGCTTGGGGTGTATAATATGGCGTAAAAGTAGGTGATTGAATATGGAAAGATCTGAGAAAATTAAGGAATTGATTACTACGAAAAACTGTGGCGTTGTCGCAAAGAATAGTACGCGGAACCCCAAAATTAAAGAAAATCTCAGACTCTAACGCTTTTATAACAGAAAGAGCGTCAATCTTTTTCAGAGAAACTAGCCATACATACTTCGAAAATAAATCAACCATAGAAAGGATATATTTATAACCATAATAAGCACAGGGCAATGGACCAATTATATCGATAGAAATCATCTGTAAGGGCAAGGAAACCTCTTTAGGGTAGCACATCTGACCGCGAGGTTGCGTGTTCGAAATTTTATAGGCTTTACAAACCTCGCATTGACTTAACGTCGAAGTGACGTCACGGAACATATTTGGCCAGTAGAACAACTCCCTAAGTTTTAGATACGTTTTAGTAACACCGGGATGTATCGAAGGAAAACTATTGTGAATTTCCCAAATAGCGTCTGGAACCTTTTCAGCTGGTAACACCACACGCCATGGTTCAGAAGATAAAGGATTAGAAACAGGCATGCGTCTCATAAGGATACCATTGTTTATAGCGTATGCTGGGAACATTTGTGGCGAGTCTCGAGCACCTATATAAATCTTCTTATACCAACGGTCATTAGTATGTTCAGGACCCTGGTCAAACGACACAGGATTAGCATGGATCCTGGATAGAACATCGGGGACTATATGTTGCGAACCTTTACGATGCACAATATCAAAAGTATATTGGGAGATAATAGTAGCCCAACGAGCTAAACGACCAGATGGGTTGTTAAGAGTGAGGAGCCACTTAAGAGCCATATGGTCTGTTATGACTGAAAACTTCATCCCATCTAAATAACATCGAAAATGTTTAATAGAATCCAAAACTGACAAGAGTTCACGTTCAGTAGTACTATAATTGCGTTCGGTTTGAGAGAATAAACGCGAATAATAGGCGATCGGATGTTCAACGTCGTCTATCTTTTGTGTCAGTACCGAACCAAGACCAACAGCTGACGCATCGCACTGCAGGATGAACGGCTTCGAGAAATCAGGACATGCCATGACAGGCGTATCGATAAGCGCTTGTTTTAACTTAGTGAAAGCCTGATCGGCCGCTTCATTCCAACTTATTGGATCATTACCTTTTCTCTTGCCAATAAGGGCAGTAAGCGGAGCAATTATAGAAGAAAACCCTTTAACGAAACGTCTATAGTAAGAACACATACCAATGAAACCGCGTAATGACTTAGCTGAAGTGGGAGTAGGATAATCTTTAATAGCATCAAGTTTGCCGGGATCGGTTTGAAGACCCTTTTCATTAACTATATAACCCAAATATTTTAGTTCGCTTTTGCAAAACTCGCATTTTTTCAAGTTTATAGATAAACCTGCTTCTTTAAGTCGAGCGAGCACCTTCCTGAGCAGCGCCATATGACTAAGGAAATCTTTACTAACGATTATCAAATCGTCGACGTAACCAAAAACACAGTCGTCGCTGGTAGAAGTAAATTCGAAATTAACGATCATATCAGTAAGGCGTTGCATCTCCGAGGCAGCGTTCGTTAGACCGAAAGGCATCCTAACAAACTCAAAAAGACCACGTTGTGGGACAATAAATGCTGTTTTCTCACAACTTTCTCTATCAGCTAAAGGTATCTGCCAGAACGCACTTCTAAAATCTAATGAGCTAATATATCTAGCACCACGAAGGTTGTCGAGGATATCGTGAATACGGGGAAGAGGATAAGAATCTCTGATTGTCACACTATTCAGTTTTCTACTGTCAACACAAAACCGAACGGAACCATCCTTTTTTGTCACCATTACCACAGGACTAGCCCATGGAGAACGAGAAAGACGAATAACACCCATGTCTAACATTTTGTCAATCTCTTCATTGAGAATCTTCAACTTGACTGGGGATAAGGGATAATATCTTTGACGTATAGGGTCTCCCGTAGTATTAATTTTATGGGACAGCCAAGAGGTTTTTCCAAGACCAACTTTTTCCGAAGAGATAACTTCATACTCTTTAATAACTTGTTGAAGACAAGACTCTTGGTCCGGCGATAGGATATTACGAGGATGAATATAACGAACCTCAGAAATAGAGGAAACTTGAGGGGGAGAGTGCTGAACAGTAGGAATAAACATATTACCATCAATATTTTTATCAAAAGCCTGACTAAAAATAGACGTCAAACCGAATTTATTCCAAAATTCGATACCTAAAATAACAGAAGATGACATCGAACTTGCCACTAAAAACTGATGAATAAAAGTTTTACCATTAAATTTAACTGGAAGATATACAGAACCAAGAATATCAATCGGTGAATTATTAGCCGATATAACACGGGGACAAGCTTTTTTTGATGTCAAAGAAATACCAAGTTGCTGAATAAAATTATCGCTAATAAGTGACATCTGAGCACCAGAGTCGAGTAATGCTTTAACGACTCTACCGCATAATAATACTTCTATAAACGGTCGGTTATCAAATGAATCTGAAGTAAACACTGGGGATACTTTACGGAAAGAAGCGTATCGCCAGTGGTCTTTACATTTTTTTGGATTACATTTCGGACATTCTCTTGTAATAAATCCAGGAGTACGACACTTAAAACAAATTATGCCTGAGATCTCTGGACAAGAGCGGTAAGAATGACCAACTTTATTACATTTTAAACAAAGCTTAGACTGACTACAACTAAGACAAATCCGAGGCTTACTAGTTGTTGGTTGATGGGTAATTTTCTTCGGCCTGGGTTTTGGTGAGTTAACAGACTGAGAAGTCGACTGGTCGGCAACACAATTGAGACTGGCTACCGCCTTTGGAGGTTCTAGAAAGGACTCATAATGAGTAACTACTTCGATTAAATTATTGATGTCATGAAATTTTTGGATGGACAAGCAAGGAGTGTATTTTGGCAACATATTGTGAGTAATGATTTGTAACAACTCTGGTTCTTCAATAGGCTTATACAGTTTTGCATTTAAATAAGACACTTCGATAATAAATTCTCTAATCAATTGTTCCGGTCTCTGCTTAAGGTTACGGATCTCCTGGCTGGTCTTAAATTCATAATCTGTCGTACCAAATGTATTAAAAAAGGCTTCTTTGATCTCAAAGAAGGAAAGACCCGGACGACGGATTGTCCTAAAATATTTAAGTGCGACACCTGACAAGACTTCATGGAATCGCTTGACTAAATATCCCTCAGACAAATTGTCGGCCTCCCTGCATTCTTCTATACTCGTGAAAAATTCCCGAACGCAGGTCTTTCCATCGAAACTAATCTTCCACTTAGTAAGAGAGAACTGCCTGGTAAATTGTAGGCATTCATCAGATCTTACTGGTGAAGGAACGACACTTTGTGAAGAAGCGCGAGAAGCTCTTGGCGGAATAGGAGGAGGTTGTGGTCGCGAAATGATGGGATTATCACGACATGGTGTCTCACCAATAGGGAATCCCTCTTCTGACATGATGTAACAAATATAGACCTAATAACGAATGAAAGAACAGACTAAAGTCAATTAAATCCTAGCGAAAAAATAGGCACGGCATGAACAACTGGACAAAAATAATCCAGCAACCAGCAGTCCGCAAACGCCAAGCTAGAAAGCAAAAATATCGGCTAAATAACCGTTCATACTAAGCTTACCTTGAAAACCGAAGCCTATACATTCACACGTCACCATATATACCCTACGGGTTCTAACTACCGCTAGCTAAGGATATGGAATAAAAATCAGGAAACCTATCGTTATATTTGCTGCGATAAGTGGATAAAATAAAAGGCAGTTATGTGTTTTATAGTTCACAAAATTATTTTTCATTAAAATTCATTACATTTCATGAAAAAATAATATGTCATGGAAAAAAACAGCTTCAAACATCTGTACTGGTGGTATAAATCCTATAATACCCTTCTTGAATGGAAGAATCCACGTCCTGAAACCAATAAGCTTAAGAATCATTAGCTCCCAGAGGGAGTGACCATTCTCAATAAGGCAAAAAAAATCTTTATGTAGAATCGTTTAAATTTTAAATGTTATTAAGTAAAAACACTTACTTCATGTTAGCCGGAGAGCCATTTTTGTAGCGTTAAAAAAAAAGAAAATCACCACTTGTACACGTATAATTTTGCATTTAAAAAAAAAAACAACATAGAAAAAATTATAAAAGGAAATAAAAAAATTCGGCGACTCTATATATATAAAAATAGGGTTTAAGTAAGGTGGCGAGATGGATATATAAAAAAAAATAAAAATTTATAATTTGGAAGTTGTGCCTATAGGTACGGGATTGCAATCACGGGACCTCAGACGCGGACTCGTAAGCTATCAAAGAAATCGGTTCATTCCGCAACCTTTTTACACGAATTGCTGTGATTATACATATAAAACAGATGGCGTAAAAAAAACTACTCAAATATTACTTGCTACTACTGCTATAGAATAAGGAAAAATAGGGATCATGAAAACTTCACGTGGAGTGACGTCACGATGTCCACCGGGGTTTTCTCTAGTATCGTCATGCGCTAGTTGGCGCACGCATTTATGAATTGCAGTGGGCTGTACTGTCCACTTCTGTGAATTTCTATCTCTATATCCAGAATGCTCCAAGAATACTCCGAGAATACTCGAAGAACCGATTGACAAATAATCTATCGTGAGAAGAAAAGGAAAATTATCACTATGAGACACGAAACTGAACCTTCAAAGCAGCCAAAACTTAAAATATTTAAAATACATACCGGTTCTTTATATTGACTATCACTTATCGGTTTTTTTATTTACTACCGAGTTTCACCAAACATTTCGCAGTTAGATCATTACTTATAATCACATTCCCTTTTTAATTCGTGTTCATCAAGCACTTTTTCTTAGAAAATTTCGTCGCCGAATCACAAATAAAATTTTTCCTTGTCAAACCTCCAAATTTTCCTATTCTAAGTTCAAATAAAAAAAAAATAATATTAGAAAAAGGTAAACTAACGCGAACGAAAAAGTTTTTATTTAGCTAAACGAATTAAGCAACATGATAATGCTGCAGTACCTAAACTACGTCTAATAGAATGAAATAACCTATTGGATACCTAGGTACTTACCTATTTATAATTAAGCTAAGAAATATTTAAACACTACCAAAATAACTAATACCTATTTTATAAAATAACAACCAAAGAAATCTAAAAATAAATAATTAAACGTAAGAGTAGACTAAAAGTCGCGCTGATAAGCACGGTTTGTTAAAATCAATTATTGTCTGTCAATAAGGTCGAACACTCTGAACGTCTATTCGCATCAACAGCCAAATATTGCCGCCGCGAGCCGCGTCGCACGCGGCGACCGTTACACAAAAATAATCCTTATAGCATGATTCAGTGTTCACGCACGATGGCTTATTAGCGTATTTCATGTATAACTTTGGTGTTTCTATACCGATTTCTATGATTCTTTTTTTATTGAATAGATAATAATGTTAACTTTTTTTTATTAGGGGATGAGTGAGAGTGTTATAAACGTAAGAGTAGACAAAAATAAACAGAAAGCTCCGAACTGCTAAGCTATCGGGAGTTACACGTGTTATTGTGAGTCAACCATAAAAGATAGACATATGCTGTCGTGGGATATTTTTTATATAATTTTAATGAGAACATTTCCGTCTTACATGATTTCTGTGTAGCTTTAACCATTAAGGCTGCAAATGCGACGGAAGCTTAAAAAATGGAGTAATTTCTCCCGTTTCCCCAACATTTCCCTTTACTGCTCTGCTCCTATTGGTCGTAGCGTGATGAAAGTATACTATAACTTGCCCAGGAGTATGAAGAATGATTGTACCAAGTTTCGTTAAAATCCATCGAGTAGTTTTTGTTTCTATAAACAACATACAGACAGACAGACAGACAGACAGACAAAAATTTTACTGTTTGCATTTTTGGCATCAGTATCGATCACTAATCACCCCCTGATAGTGATTTTAGAAATATATTTCATGTACAGAATTGACCTCTCTACAGATTTATTATAAGTATAGATGGAGTTCAATAAACTACCACTGATTTCATCACTACATTATCACCTTGAGTCCCTATGTGTAAAATTGTGAAAAGCTGCATACATTTCATGTGCCCATAATTCGACTAAGTATACATTTATTAGTTTTAGTATATGTGAAACCCGGAACACGTGTCTAGTACTTTTATATGAAGAATCTATGTACCAAATTTTTTATTTTATTTTTAAACATATACAAACTATTAATACAATTAGTATATTAAAGATATTTCAGTTTAAAGTTGGTGAGATTACGTATATTATGTCAATAATACCTACATATCTCCATAAGAATTTCAAAAACGCATTTTTGAACGAATGATTGGTTTTTGTTGTTTGGAATTATTTTTTTATGTTAAGGGTAAATAAAGTTCTCTGCTAGTAAACCGGCATTTAATTACTCACGTTCGTAACAATATAATCTGAACCCTGAATATTGTCTCAGGATCTTATCCATTTATCTGTGAAACGAAGGGACACCTTACTGTCCCCAGACTTAGTCCACGTCTGGACCACAAAATACATAGGTACAGAAGACAATCTACATACAAAGCCCGCTCGAGCAACGCACACATAGACACCGCTCACGGACACGATATCTCAGATCAATCAACCGGTCCCACTCGTTTAGTTCGGCGTAACGCGCTGACGTGTGTACGATCGCCTAGCGTAGGTATAAAAAGCGAAGTACATACATGAGATTGACTTCTGTACCTATCTATTTTGTATCTGGACGCCCGGGGAGCTCATTTCCGCAGGCGTGCTTCCGCAGTCGACACTTGGGGATACAGAAATATGGACCTGAGACGCTTCACTGATCTCAGCGTTACTGACTTCTCAGGATTATATCTGTTATATACACGTTATATACGATAGAATTGACTGAGATATTACTTTGTTAGGAAATTTACCTTCTATTTAATTGTATTTTCTTGTACCAGTTGGGAGATTGAAGCGTTAGGAATTACATAAAGAATAATTATCATCATCATCATCAGCCTTTTTAATTTTCCCACAGCTGGGACACAGGCCTCCTATCTAGGAGAGGGAATGGGTGGTAATCCACCACGCGGGCCCAGTGCGGGTTGGTGGATGTCACATGCCTTCGAATTTTTAGCTTTAGGACATGCCGGTTTCCTTACGATGTTTTCCTTCACCGCTTTGAGAGCAGTGGTGATGAAATAAATTACACAAAGTAATGGGCCTGGCTGGGTTCGAACTTCGAACCCGTGACCTACAACTCGTAAGTCGGGGCCATTACCACTCGGCCACCACTGCTTTATAATTAGGTAAAAATATATTGTAATTGTAAGTGCGGTTTGGTTTATTTGGCAAGTAATGGTTTGGTTTATGTATTCTCTATAATAAATAACCCCTTTTTATTTGTCACTATTGCTCTTAACAGAGTGCTCGTGATCATCCCTTCAGGTATAAATTAATTAATACATACATTATGACGAAATATGGTTCGTACACAGATGTCACAATTACAAGCCTATATTATCATGTATTGATAAAATAATTTAGAGGTATCTCGGAGTAGAAAAAAAAAAACATGATATCAAATAAAAAACTTAAAAAAAATACAAATGACTTCAAAGTAAAAAAAAAACACTGAATAGTGTAAAACATCTATGTCGAAAGTCAGTGTTTCTATAATAGTTTAGTCTCTTCGTTTTTGTTTGTATGACGGCAAATAAAAAGGATTTCATTAAAGCCGGGTCTAGCTTCATTCTCTTTTGGCACTTCATTTATTTACTGTACCGAAATAAAATACAAAAACATCAGCTGTTTAATCCCGAAAAATTTCACATTTACAATAATATACGAACAGACAATAATAAATGAGAAGAAAATCACTTGAAGCTTCGCTATTGAGCGCTCTCACAAGCCACTGTCAATGGCTCCGCAAACATTGATCACCCTGTATCTACCTGACAAAGTTAAACATGACAAAAAACATGTAAAAATGAACTCTACACCTCTAACAATAAAGTGTTGTGCAGTGGTGTATTTTAGTTGGTAAATCGTCCATTGTTTGCGAAGTTTGATGGGTCGAAAAATTGTGCTTCAGAAATAAAGCCCAGATTCCAGGTACTCCGAACGTATTTTCACATATTTGAAGTTTTAAAGGGATATTTGAAATAGGGATTTTTTATCTTAATGCTGGTATTTTTTTTTTTTTTTCAGAGATCGTTAAATATTTTTTCTCGCTCTTAGGCGGAGCGCAAGGGCATGTGAGACTTTACTGACTAAAACCCACTCTTTCATGCACATTCTTTGCCTTGCGTTCCAGGGCCATGACCCCAGTAGACTTCGCCAAGACAGCGTCCAACTTTTGCTGACTAAAACGAAAAAATCTACTTTCCTTCAGTAGCTTTTGTGTTCCAAAACCACGGTGTATCATTCAAACAATTCTGCAGCTATCTTACGACTTCTCTCGCTTTTGGGCGGAGTGCAAGGGTATATCAAACATTTAATAACTAAAACCACAGTTATGTTTTTCTGTTGCCCTTTGCAGCCCAGGACAAAGGGTCTCCCTTTCGGAATCGACACATAGAACTTACATTAGACACACATGGACCACGCACGATCTGGAGGCGTGGGTCGCCATATATTTTATATGACAACTAGACTTGTAGAGCTACATTAGATGAATGCCGCACAACGCCACATTACGTAGGTACATATCAGGCGTGACCCACGCGCTGCCGTCCACTAACTAAAAGGCAGCTAAGTGCAAAAAGTATTTTTCGAGAAAACACAAAAATTGGGAATTGATGTTTCTTGAAAAGTATGATACCTAGGAACAAGGTTACAAGTTATATATGTAGGCATAGTCTTTGTGCACAATATGTGATATATTTTATTCATTTATATTTATTATATTTTATTTAAATTCATTTTCTAACTTTTAGCTAAGCAATTTAAACACAGACATTTTTTTGATTGATTATTCTGTATCTCAAAAACTATCAATCATAGAAAAATGAGTCTTAGACCAAAAGATAGAGCATCGAAAGTTGTATAAGACTACATTAAAAAGTGAAAAACGACCAACTGTGGCTTAACGGCCTTTTAGTTAGTGGACGGCAGCGCGTGTGTCGGTCTACTGTAGTTCCCCCTTTAGGGGTGCGCGTTGAACACTACGCGCTGTCAGCCCTAGCATATGGAGCTGGTCTTCTGTACTTTACTATGGTAATAAATAATAATATTCCACAACTATCACACAACGTCTTTTAGTCCCAAGCTAAGCAGAGCTTGTGTTATGAGTACTAGACAACTGATAAACATACTTATATATTTCAAAAAACATACATATTATAGATAAATTACACCAGACACAGAACAACTGATTATGCTCATCACACAAACATTTGTCCTGGGTGGGAATCGAACCCACGACCTTCGGCCTATCAGTCAGGGTCACTAACCACTAGACCAACAGGGCAGTCAAAGAGAAAAAGAAAGCAAAGAGAAGGAAGCGAATCGCAAGTTGAAGTGGGCGAATTGCAAAAGGAAGTGGGTGGCTTGTATTTCATCTGGTTTTGACAGTCTTTTCTTGATCAAGGTTGGAAATGTCGTAATTATGTCAGTAGCAAAGATTAATACGGATTTTCAGGATCTAGGTGTATTTACTTCAGATGTTGAGTACTTCCTTTGATCCACCTACAGTGGATTCCATTAATAGTGTAGGAAGTAAGATGTTTTTTACGTTGATTGCGATCCCACTTGATGGTAAGCAGTGATGCAATCGTTGATGGTGAGGTGCACTAGTTTATAAGAGCCTATTCACTCTAGCCTTGAAGACACCTAAATTATATTCAGATAGGAACCGTTGCAGGCAAACTGTTTCATGGAGGATTTTTTGAGTTCAAGTATTTTTGCCATATACGAGTAATATGCCAATTTGCCTGCTAATTTGGGTGTCTTCAAAGCTAGAGTGAATAGGCTCTTAATAAACTGGTGCGCCTCACCATCAACGATTGCATCACTGCTTACCATCAGGTATGATCGCAGTCAAGCACTAGTTTATATGAGATAAAATATATATTTATATAAATACTACAATAAAAAAGTTTCACACAAAAGCATTTTGTGACTCAAACAATTTGAAGTTTAGTGTAAGCTGCACAGCACGATAAAATTAAAGTCTATATGTAGTGAGGTCGTCAGTCTAATCAAGATTAGATTACAAGTCTAGACTGAATAAAATAATGAAAAAACTGGGTAAGTGCGAGTCGGACTCGCGCACTGAGGGTTCCGTGCAAACTACAATTATCGAATGGAGTCTCGAAGATTTTTCCGAATGGCAATTATTCCTATTCCTGTGCTATCTATAAGACCTTGCTTTGTGCCAAATTTTAGGATTCTGGGTCAACGGGAAGTACCCTATGAATTTCGATTTTTGAGAGTATCAAAATATACGTATTTTGTGACATAAACGGGCGTATCTTTTTTATTCGTTATCTTAGAAGTTTGACTTTTTCACAGCTTGAAGGGATCGCAGACCTGAGTATATGTTTTAATTTCAACTCGATACCTCCACGCGTTCTCGAGATAAAGCTGAGTAGACAGACGGGCGGACGGACAACAAAGCGATCCTATAAGGGTTCCGCTTTTCCCTTTGAGGTACGGAACCCTAAACACAGCGATTCCGACTAGACCTGCAATAATTTGTGACATAAAAAAACTGGCCAAGACCGAGTCGGGCTAGCACAGTTCCATATGGTTCCGTCATTTTGTAGAGTAATATTGTACAAAATATTTTATTTTTTACTAACTTTAATCATTACCAGCTGCAGAAAAGTGATGCTAGTTGCATATTCCAAAGCCTAGTTCTCATAGAGAAGAATATGCAAGAAACTCCCATGGAGTATCTTCATATTCTTCTTTTGCATATCATTCTTCTCTTTAAATTATGTTCGAAGACTAAAGCTGACAGCCGCCATTGTGCTACATTGACAGCGTTACCACAGATAATCACAAATACTTTTCGGTGTTGCCAGCACTATTAGTCGATTGCAATAAATAATCAAATACAAAATAGCTTAAAGAATATTCTTGGTTATAAATTGATTACGTACTCGTATAAAAACCGAATAATTTGTAACTTCTTCTAACCCAGACGACTGAATGGATTTGGATGAAATTTAGCACACGGGTAGATCATATTCTGAAATAGTACAAAGGATACTTTTATACCGAGAGTATGTTCCCTTGGCAAATCGCTGGCAACAGCTAGTTCTCCTTTGAATAAAAAAAAACAACTAACGCTTCTTAAGAATGATTATTTCCACTAATTGCCAGACCAAAAACAAGCATAGATTTGATGGTACTATAATTATAATCTAGGCACACATACATTGCTTATTTTATTCTGTATTTTGTACAAAATCAATTTATTTATGTTTTTAGGTTCTTTTTACTTTTAAAAACACGGAACCCTAAACACCGGCTTTGTTAGTTCAGGCTATGTTTTTAATTTAATTCCAGCATAGAAGCTTATGGGGATAGAATTCTGTTGAAAATAAAGAAGTCTTCATTAAAATAATGTTTGCGAAAGATAAATGAAAATAATATATTATTAATAGGATTTCCATGAAAAAAGTTCGTCGGATGCACCGCTACCAACACAGTTCATTAAAACCTAAAACTTTTAGGGTTCTGTACCTCAAATGAAAAAAACGGAACTCTTATAAGATCACTTTGTTGTCCGTCGGTCTATCTGTCTGTCAAGACCTTTTATCTCTTGGAGGTGTGGAAGTATAAGTTGAAAATAAAACCATAACCTCAACTCTGCGGTCCCTTGAAGCTGAGAAAAAAATCAAACTTACAATATACGAGAAAAAAATTATACGGCCGTTTACGTCACAAAAAAATGTATATTTCGACACTCGAGGGAATCAAAAATAGGGTACTTTTTTTTCTAAATGATATAGACTAGTGCTTGACTGCTATTCCACCTGATGGTAAGCAGTGATGCAAATCGTTGATGACGCACTAGTTTAGTAATTATTTATTACTAGCTTTTGCCCGCGGCTTCGCCCGCGTACATAATCTCAGGATAAAAAGTATCCTATGTGTTATTCTGGGATATGGTCTACTCGTGTACCAAGTTTCATCGAGATCCGTTCAGTAGTTTTTGCGTGAAAGAGTAACAAACATCCATACATCCATCCATACATCCATCCATACATCCATCCATACATCCATCCATACATCCATCCATACATTCATCCATACATCCATCCATACATCCATCCATACATCCATCCATACATCCATCCATACATCCATCCATACATCCATCCATACATCCATCCATACATCCATCCATCCATACATCCATCCATACATCCATCCATACATCCATCCATACATCCATCCATACATCCATCCATACATCCATCCATACATCCATCCATACATCCATCCATACATCCATCCATACATCCATCCATACATCCATCCATACATCCATCCATACATCCATCCATACATCCATCCATACATCCATCCATACATCCATCCATACATCCATCCATACATCCATCCATACATCCATCCATACATCCATCCATACATCCATCCATACATCCATCCATACATCCATCCATACATCCATCCATACATCCATCCATACATCCATCCATACATCCATCCATACATCCATCCATACATCCATCCATACATCCATCCATACATCCATCCATACATCCATCCATACATCCATCCATACATCCATCCATACATCCATCCATACATCCATCCATACATCCATCCATACATCCATCCATACATCCATCCATACATCCATCCATACATACAAACTTTCGCATTTATAATATTAGTAGGATTTTTACTCCCCGTTGATCTAGTATCCTGAATTATTTTTTTTGGTTTAATTACTCCGCTCCACCTAGAACGAAAAACGTTATTTGATAGCTTTCCACCTAAATAGGTGTTTATCAAAGTAATAGCAACGACGCTTCCAGCCATTTCTAGGAAAATAACAATTATCCATCACTCCTGGCTCCTATTTTCTCAGAAAAGTGATCTAAAGTATATTTTATCTCTGCATCATCCTAAGGTTGACTGATGGATGCGAGCCGCGCAGGGTTTTTCATTGTGGCGACACTTGGGGGAGGCATATGTCAAACAGTGGACGTCTATCGGCTGAAATGATGATGATGATCCTAAGGTTGACTAGCAGAAAATGCCTAAGGCTTTTTTTTCTCGATGGGGAAAATATCTTATGACAAAACCCGCTCTTGGGTGGAGTGGGAGATAGTGTCAGACTCTTACTGACTAAAAACCCCACCCCGTTCCTTCTAGCCTTCATACCGGGGCTCGAGTTTCCTTTCAGATAACCCTGGCCTCAGTAAACTTCGACCCAGCTGGGCCCCTCCTGTTGCTGACAACTCCTTAAGGCGCGCGGGAACAGTGCGCGCCGTCGACTTCTTGGGCTCGGTCCGGACGGTTACCGGACGATCGGACAGCGAGCTACCCATGGCTCACCTTCCGCAAGCCCGCGGCCTAAGGCTTATTCCGCCTCTATACTTTAGTTTATAATGTGTTTAATAATAATAAAGTAGAGAATTGTCCCAAGGAGTCATACTCCTGGAATTAAAAATATTTTACGTAGTATTCCAGACTTGGTCTACTCGTGTACCAAGTTTTATCGAATACCATTCAGCCGTTCGAGCATGAAGAAGTAACAAACATATACAAACAATCTTTTGGCATTATAATATTAGTGTGACATTTTAAAGATGAGATAAATATTTGTCTAAAAATTCTCCAACAAAATAAAAAGGTCTAAAAATCTCCTAAGCTTACTTTGCGTAATCACCGAACATGATATCATCCAACAAAACAATTATGATGAGGCGTGTAAATAGCCTCATCTGAAGGCTATGGGGGTTTTAAGACCTCCCGAAAATATGCGGGTGAATGTAGATTTAAAATTATAAAAATCAAATCTCTGTTGAAGATCCTTCTGAAACCAATATCCTCTACACCTATTGCAACAAGAGAGCCCACGTACCTTGCGAATCCAGAGAGACGGGAAATCACCTTATTCACGGGTTGTCGTCGTTGCGTGTGATGCCGGCCGGCGAAATATCAGCGTTCATCCACCGGTGGACTGGTCAGAACTCGTGAAAAACACACTGCACTCGAAGTTTATAATGTCTCACGGTAGCAGATGCACTTATTTCACGAAAATTGTCCGGTTTTCAACAGATATGGGATTTTTATTGCGGAGCGGATGAACATACGTATTGAAGATGGCGCGGAGCGGAAAAGAAGAGAAGCGCCCTCTGTCGGTCGTTCGCAAGCATCTCAAGGAAACGTTCGATTCCGACCAATGGGCTCCTGCGGTAGTGAATATTTGGTTTGCGGAATTCAACAGAGACTCAATTGTCTTACCTTTAAACGAAATAATGTTTTTGGGATGCGGGAAAGTAACTAAGATATTATATAAATCCTTTTAAAAAATATATCGGTAATTATAAGAGGCATTGACGCTTCACCATGCTCCCCCCCTTGGAAGGACGCAAGTGCTTTCAAAGGGAAAGGTGGAAATTATGAAGATTCACTGACCTAAATCATGATCAGAAAAGTCTAAACTTTATGACTGAATGCGGAAAATAAAATTATTTAATAAACTAATCCTAAACCTTAAAAAACTACGAGTATAGTTAAAAATGAAATTTTATTGCGTTGGGATAGGATATAGTTCTGTGACAGAGCGTTTAAAATTACCGAACTTTGTCCTCACCATAGCAACGCGAGCTACATTGTCGGTCCCTTTATAAACCTCAGTTATAACTCCTAATGGCCAACATAGAGGAGGCGAGTTGTCCTGTCCCACGAGTACGACAGTTCCAACTTCTACAGGCTTGTCCGGAGTTGCCCATTTTTGCCTAACTTGCAGCGTATGCAGGTACTCTAAGTGCCATTTCTTCCAGAAGGATTGCACCATACTATCTAACAACTGTTTACGTTGGGACAGATTTAAGCGCTGACCAGACAAACCGGCTGCCGGCAAGTACTGTAATGGAGTCGACATCAAAAAATGAGCGGGAGTGATAACTTCAGGATGCGGATCAGAAGACAACACACTCAGAGGGCGTGAGTTCATAATGCACTCTATTTGAATGAGTACAGTTTGGAACTCTTCATAAGTGAGAAGTTGATTTCCAATCACGCGATAAAGATGCGTTTTTAATGTTTTTATATTAGCTTCCCACATGGCGCCAAAATGTGGGGAGCGAGGTGGAATCATTTTCCACTTAATGCGGCGAGTTGATAACTCATTTATAAGAGAAGAATTGAGGTTTGACCTCATTAAGAAATTATAAAGTTCATCTAGTTGAGCTTTAGCCCCAACGAAATTAGTAGCGTTATCCGAATAAAGACAGGATACTGGCCCTCGACGCGAGATAAAACGTTTAAACGCGGCTAAAAAGGCGTCGGTAGTAAGTTCAGAGACTAATTCTACATGGACAGCCTTGGTTACCAAACATACAAACAGGCAGATGTAAGCCTTCTGAGCGTGTTGACCTCTGCGACGAGTGAGAGTTATGCGTATGGGAGCAGCATAATCCACTCCAGTATGGACAAATGCCTTTGATTCCGACACACGGTATTCAGGGAGGTCCGCCATCATTGGAGTGGGATGCGTCGGATTAACTCTAAAGCATGTGTTGCATTGTCGCAACTTGGACCTAATGACAGTCCTGGCATCTAATATCCAAAATCGCTGTCGTAAAATAGACATAAGTAGCCCTGGTCCAGTGTGACAATTCATCACATGGTAATGACGAATTATCAGATCCACGACAGGATCATGTTTGGGAAGTAAAAGGGGATGCTTAGCATCAAAGGGAAGGTATGACTTTGAAAGTCTTCCCCCAATGCGTAATATGCCCTCTTCATCTAGAAAGACAGACAGGCTTCTAAGTTTCTTTGGTAACAATTTACCACATTTGATGAGCTTAATGTCATCTGCGAAATGGACAGATTGCACAGCACGGATCATAACTCGTTCCGCCGCTGACAATCCCTGCGGAGACCGGGGTTCACAATGAACCTTTGGTCTAACGAATTTAAGTATATATGAAACGATGCGCAACAGCTTATCCCATGATGAGGTGCGTTGCGCAAGTTGACAAAGAAGAGGAAATTCTACTTGCGTGGTCACAGTTAAGACATTTGCCTTGTGCTCGGGAATCTCTTGCATGAGAAGCGAAAAACTTTTGACGATTTCGTCAGGAGCGACATCATCCCATCCGATATTGCTCAGCCATAACTCTTTGATGAGCAACTTGGCATAAAAGATCACTGGAGCGACGAGACCGAGAACATCAAATAAGCGGGCAACTATCGAGAGTATATTTCTTTTAGTACATTTCTCGGCTACTTGAGTGGAAGTGAAGAAGAACTTATCCTGAGAAGGCTCCCATGAAAGACCTAGAACCCTGGACACATCATTGCCCTCGTGGAAATCGAGTGACTTACGATGTGAATCAGGTAGGCTGTTTAAAAGCGCGGGTGAATTACTACACCATTTTATAAGGTCAAAATCGCCCGACTTAAACATTTTTATGAGATCATGCGACAACTGTATAGCGTTCTCTTCGTTATTCACCGAATAGACCAGATCATCCATATACAAGCTGGTCTCTGCTACTTTAGCAGCTTCGGGATAATGCGGACTGTCCGAGGCCAGCTGTCGCACAGTGCGCATAGCTATGTAAGGACTCGACTTCAGTCCGAAAGGTAAGCGGTTAAAAGCGAATGTCAACACAGGATCGTTCTCACTGAATCGAAACAAAATGCGTAGGTACTTACGCTGCTCAACAGGTATGCAAATTCGTAAGTACATCTGCTTAATATCAGAATTTATAGCGATAGGGAATAATCTAAAATTGATTAAAAGAAGAAACAAATCAGTTTGTAAATTTGGACCACTATGGAGTACATCATTTAAAGATAAACCGGTATGAGTCCTAGCACTCGCATCCAATACAATGCGCGGCATCGGTTTGTCCGGTCGAACGACAGCGTGATGAGGGATGTAGTACCCGTCATCTGAAATGGCGGATTCGTCGACTTGACTTAAGTAACCATTATCTATGTACTCCCGAATCACTGCGTTATAATTCTCACGCAACGTCAGCGATTGGCGGAGTTTTCTCTCCAGCGCAACCAGTCGACGGTACGCGGCGGTGCGGGAATTACCTAACTCGGCGGGATTCTTATTGAAAGGTAACGCGACAGTATAACGTCCCGCATCGTCGCGTGACACGGTCGAGGAAAAAATATTCTCACATTCGGTCTCCTCGGGAGATAAAAAACGTTTATTTTCAACTTCTTCCAATTCCCAGAACCTTTGTAATAAATCATTAAGGGCGAGTGCTGTGAAAGAAGAGCTAGATAAATTCAAATTATCTTTACTATGCGGAAAATCACCCATAAGGACATACCCGAATGTGGTTAATAATGCGGGTGGCGCATGTGAACCTAAGTCTACCCTATTTCCCAAATAAATATACGGAAACAGTTGAGCGCCTAACACTAAGTCAATATCACCTGGAATATTCCAGCTTAAATCAGCGAGCGGAAGCGAGTGGAAGTCTACATGACAATCCCACTTAATATGGTGCGAAGGTAGCTGATCCGTAATGCACTCAACTACTAACGCGTGAATAGTATATTTCTGATGCGAGTATACGCGAGACTCGATATCTAAGTTTACATAACCTATTATCGGTCGCGAGACAGAACCAACTCCTTTGACAAAAGAATTACTCAAAGGAATTATTACTAAGTTGAGTTTTCGACAACAAGCTGTAGTTATTAAATTATTTTGCGAACCATTATCAATTAAACACCTGACTATTGTTTTATGGCCCGAACTATTATTATTAGCGCGCGCATAGACCTGAGCGGTTGATAACAGAATTGCCGACTTAGTCTTCGTATCTGCAGCTAATAACACGGCCGTGTTATGTGTCGGAAACGTTTGAGAAACATTATCCGAACAACACACGGTCACCGGTGCGGGAATATCGACCTTATGGCCATGAGAATAAGAGCGCGGCACAAGCGAAGACGCCGCGCGGGGCGGGGGATGAGCGAGAGGCGCAGCGGACGGTGTCACCGCCAGGCTAGCCGCGACATTGCAATTCGTCGGTTTAACATCAGTTGTATGTGGTTGTTTATTATAGTTATTAAAATGTAATAAGGTATGATGGCGTTTTTTACACACGTTACAAACTGAGGTCGACCTACAATTACTCAAACCGTGCGAAGTGCTCAGACAATTTACGCAGCCATGCTTGGATCTAATAAACTCAAACCTAGTTCTAGGAGTCAACGCGGATTGAAACTTAGCGCAGTTATACAACTGAACATGAGCGCCATCATTACAATACGCGCAGCTCCTGACCGAAGTCGCGGTAGAAGCGGATAAGTTAGGGGACTCACTCACAACAAACGCTCTCGTCTGCGTGCGAGGGTCACGCGGTGCGGAACCATGAGGTTTGTTATAATTACATTTCGCGTTCGAATGAGATAAATTCGAGCGTGCCAATATCTTAGCCTGATCTTGAACAAAACTAATCAACAACTTAGTTGTAGGAATTTCAACATCACGAACGGAAAGTTCAAATGATTGACCAGTCTGTGAATCTATTTTTCTCATAGCACAATGTAAAAGAATAAAATCCGCCAGATCGGGAATCCCAAGCTGTTTCAAGGCAGAAATACTCGCACTAAATGTTTCAATGAAAGAATCGAGACCATTTGCGTTACATAAACAACTTTTTAAATCTAATATATTATTTAAATAGTGTATACCTAATGTGCGTTTATCCTGGTATTTATTAACTAAGCTGTCCCATAGAAAACAGTAGGTATCAGCCGTCGGCACAATACCGGCTGTAATCTTTAACGCGTTATGTGTAAGCCTACCTACTAAGTACTGCACGCGCTGCGAGTCAGTCAGCTGATCGTTGTTATGAATATTCGACTTGAATGACTCGTAGAAAACAGGCCAATTCTCGGGTTTCCCGTCGAAAGATGGCAGTGCGATAGGCGGCAACTTTATTTTTAGCGGTTCAAACAGCGTCTTCGAATTACTACTTTGTGATAACAGAGATTGACTACTACTGATTTTATTCCTAATACGCTTAACATGAATAAACAAATCTTCAAAGGATTCTAAACAAGCATAGTCGGGACTCGAACCAGGTTTCAGATTAATGTTTATGTGGTTAATTTGATCGACATAAGATTCAAATTTGACACGAATGTCGTCAATAGTTTCCGATTCAGTCATAAAACTTTCATTATTTCTCGAATCGAACGACGAAATATTTTTCGATAAATCATATAATCGATTAAGGCGTTTGAATAACAATCCTTTCTTTTCATGAAGGATCGTCAGTAAATCTTCCGGCCTTAATTGTTTATCAGTCATTTTGTTAAGTTAATATCTAGAACAATATCTAAAAATATGCGGTAAACTTATCAGGCGGTTTACAATAATAATGCACCTACCAACTATGTGGAGGTATCTGAATAAAAATGACTAATACGCACAAAGCCGAAGTGATGGGTAACTACCTCCTTATTGAACGTGCTACCAAAGTGAAATATTAAATTATGTATACCTACATAGAATGAACTTTACCAATTATTACGTAATACATTCAATTCTATGAAACAATATTGACAGATTTACCAAAACCTACGTAGAATCTATTGTCAATTATGTTTATGTTATTAGCGGAGCGGTTTGTAAGTAAGTAGGTAAGATTAGTTTACCAAAAGTTTACGTAAACATCTATAACCTATACCTATTATGCGGTATTGAATTTATGATTTTCACCAAATATTACGTGAAAATCTAACTAGGGAGCGGTTGCCTATCCGGCTCGAAGGACCAAAAATAATTATGATGAGGCGTGTAAATAGCCTCATCTGAAGGCTATGGGGGTTTTAAGACCTCCCGAAAATATGCGGGTGAATGTAGATTTAAAATTATAAAAATCAAATCTCTGTTGAAGATCCTTCTGAAACCAATATCCTCTACACCTATTGCAACAAGAGAGCCCACGTACCTTGCGAATCCAGAGAGACGGGAAATCACCTTATTCACGGGTTGTCGTCGTTGCGTGTGATGCCGGCCGGCGAAATATCAGCGTTCATCCACCGGTGGACTGGTCAGAACTCGTGAAAAACACACTGCACTCGAAGTTTATAATGTCTCACGGTAGCAGATGCACTTATTTCACGAAAATTGTCCGGTTTTCAACAGATATGGGATTTTTATTGCGGAGCGGATGAACATACGTATTGAAGATGGCGCGGAGCGGAAAAGAAGAGAAGCGCCCTCTGTCGGTCGTTCGCAAGCATCTCAAGGAAACGTTCGATTCCGACCAATGGGCTCCTGCGGTAGTGAATATTTGGTTTGCGGAATTCAACAGAGACTCAATTGTCTTACCTTTAAACGAAATAATGTTTTTGGGATGCGGGAAAGTAACTAAGATATTATATAAATCCTTTTAAAAAATATATCGGTAATTATAAGAGGCATTGACGCTTCACCACAACGAACGCTCGCCAGACACTTTACAATGTGGATGTCATTAGGGCACATACACACATACACCATGCACAGGTGTGTATTATAATGATGCTAATTCTATCTTTTACAGGGAGCTACGAATGGAATACTGAAAAGAAATTATCTTTTTTTTCATACATACACAGGGTTATTTGTGACTGTATTACTAAGATCATAAACAACAACTTTTGTTCTATGACTTTTTACAAAACATAAAACCAAAAACAAACCTTCAAGATTTCGTTGTTCTATCTAACACATTTCAACTTTCTATTCTTGCTATAGCTACCTACGTCTGTATGATCCTTGCTTCGCATAGACTTCGTAATATTTAGAACGTTAATTTTAAATATTTTTAATTTTGCATGAACATCTGATGAAGATGTTGTTTATGATGTTAGTAACATAGTTCTGAGAGGTTGCCAGTGTTTTACAAATAACCCTGTATAGTTCGACTTGATCCCACCATCTCATTTCTACCATCAGGCAACCTGACGAACGGCGAGTATCCACCCTTACCTTGTTGAAATCTCTGCGGTTCGAACTAAACGTGTTGCCTCGTCTTTTATACCGAGAGGATTGGAACAATTTGTGTGCTGCAGTCTTCCCACTTCACACTATCTCCCGCTCAGCACAAAGGTAGAGGATGATGTTTGGGAAGGGTTTCATCTGGATGAATTTTACGCACCGAAAAAAATAACCATACGACATCCAAACCCAATTTCAACATTTACCTATATTCTATTGTAAAATAGAGCTAGCTGTACACGTTTCTTACATCCTTGGCATAATTTCTTAAGCCATTGAGCCCCCGTATCCGCCGAGGCGAACATTTCGCCGATCGTAAAGCCATGCGTCCTAAATGGTGTGTACTCCTGCCTAGTCTGCCATTACGGGCTCTTTGTGATATAATGTATTGTGTGCTTTACCCTTGGCTAAGGGCTGAAGAGTCGACCGGTAAGCTGTAGATACGGTCAGGTATGACAATGTCATACATTAACTTCAGAAATATAAATGTTTAGTATCTAAACTAGCATGTCTTCGAAACACCAGCCGGCGTGAGCTTGCTTGAGCCATGGGTAGCTCGTTGTCCGACCGTCTAGTAATAGTCTGGACCGAGCCCAAGTCGCCGACGGCGCGCACTGTTCCTGCGCGCATCAAGGAGTTGTCAGCAACAGCAGGGGCCCAGCTGAGTCAAAGCCTACTGGGGCCAGGGTTAACTCCGAAAGGTCCCTCAGCCCCGGTATGAATGCCAAGAAGGAACGGGATGGGTTTTTTAGTCAGTAAGAGACACTATCTCCCGCTCTGCCCAAGGCGGGGGATGTTATTTGGATGATTTTTACCAAAAGCGGGGGATAGTTTCAGACTCTTACTGACTAAAAAACCCACCCATTCCTTCTTGCCTTTCATAACGGGGCTCAGCTACCTTTCGGAGCTAACCCTGGCCCCAGTGGGCTTTGACTCAGCTGGGCCCCTGCTGTTGCTGACAACTCCTTGCTCCTTGCTGTTGCTGACAACTCCTTGAGGCGCGCAGGAACAGTGCGCGCCGTCGACGACTTGGGCTCGGTCCGGACTGTTACCAGACGGTCAGACAGCGAGCTAACTTCCATAGGGAATGAAACGGATGTTGTGTGCACAACCTCCGGCATAACAGTATGGTCACCTGCTACTAGACCAAGAAGCCAGTCAAAATTACAGATCAGTCAAAATATTTTAAAACCCTAAAACCCAGACCCTCTCTAATTAACAATTTACTAAAATAATTCAAGTGCTCTGCAATTAATTACAATCAAACTGCACAGTTGCACACTTTATGCAGACTGTCAGTATAGAGGCAAGGGGCAGAAAAACCGTTCTGAACAATACTGGGTGACGCACCTGTCATAAAATAGATAGGTACAGAAGACAATCTCATGTCTGTACTTCAATTTTTATACCTACGCTTGGTGGACGCACACTAATGAGCGTTTGAGCCGGAACTGTTCAACGAGCGGGCCGAGGCGCTCCGAGATATCGTGTCCGTGAGCGGTGTCTATGTGTGCGTTGCTCGAGCGCGCTTTGTTTGTAGATTGACTTCTGTACCTATATATTTTGTGCATCTGTTGAGTCGAGGCTTCAAAGTCAAGCATCGACGCCGAGTTGCTAGCCGGTTTTCTACCGGTTGCATTTCGAGGAGTGTGCGTCGGAATTGCATAATCCAATTCCGCCGAGCCCGTTTCATCATCGGACTACCAGACATACGGCGAAAAGCCACCGGTATATGGTGAATGTCCCACCTACACACACAAAACGTTTTAGAAACACATTCAATGTGCGTGCAGCTAAGGAGTGGAATTCATTGCCGGAGTCTGTGTTTCCTGATAGCTACAACCCTGGAATCTTTAAGTCGAGAGTGAATAAGTTTCGTCTAGGTAAGTGCGTTCCATCGTCGACCGCATCGTCGCTTTCCATCAGGTGAGATAGCGGTCAAAGGCGAACCTATCCTTACTAATATTATAAAAGCGAAAGTGAGTTTGTTTGTTTCTTTGTTTGTTTGTTACGTCTTCACGTCTAAATGGCAGAACCAATTTTGATGAAACTTGGTACACGGATAGACCATGTCCTGGAATAGGCCATAGGATACTTTTTATCCAGGAAGTATGTTCCCTTGGGGTAATTTTCTGCTATCACGAGGTCAAAGCCGCTGGGAGCCGCTAGTCTATAATAAAAAAAAACATCATCATCAGCCTTTTTAATGTTCCCACTGCTCTGTTTACTTTCCCGTAAACCATGATTGAACCTTCTGTATCTTTTACTTGTAAATGTCTGTAACAGTTATATGCTCCAAGTTGCAGACACCAGTCGTTTTCATGTTTAACTTGCTATGTTGTAGGCAGTCGAGTGTTTATGACATTCTAGCAAAGAACTTTTCAGATGCAGTAGACCACAGAACAGAAGAATATAGATGATTCCTGTGTTCTGTGCAGTAGACTGTGAGCTTTTATTTTGCATAAAGTTACTGAAATACTTTTTGTCTGAAACTTAAGGAATATTGAATTTTTAAACTTAAGTTTTTTATGAAATAATAAACGATAGTTTTTCACAAAATCTTGTTCAGAGTTTAATCACAGGTTATTTAAGGAGTAGACAATTAGACACACCTTCGTACCGGCACATTTTTTAGTGTTCCTTATCGTAAAAGGGAAACCGAAAAACCTTTCTAGGATCACTTTGTCGTCCGTCTGTCTGTCAAGACCGTTTATTTCAGTAAGCAGTTGAAATTAAGACCATATAGGTACTTACTCTTTTTACGCCGAATAAAATGTTTTTCTTTCTTTCTTTTCTTTCTAAGATAATTATTTTTTTACGACGGAACCGTCTGCGTGTGAACGAGTCACTCTTGACTGGTTTTTTTAACTAAACAAGTTGTTGTTGTATTTATTGTAAAAAGCACTAATTTGCAAAATAATGTTTTTGCCAATAATATTGACGCACCTTTGAATAAGTTTAAATCGTTAAACTTTCAAAGGTAAAAAGCTAAAGTTAACCGGAGTCAGCAATCGCTTGACTTAACCAAAGTTTCCGAAGCAAGAAACGTTTGACTCATCGCTTTATCAAACAACACATAAACATGTACAGTTAATTATTTTGATTATTAAGACTACGCCAGCATGTCTCTTGAGGCATGTAATTATAAGTTCGCGATTGGGAAAGTTTAAATGATTGTATAATACAACCTTGTCTTGTAGATTGATATCAGTAGAAGGTACACGAAAATATTGTTTTGGAATAATGTGGTAATCAGCAACCTGATAGGAACAACCTAAGAGTCTTCGAGCTAAGAATAAATAGGTTAAGTCAAAGTCAAAGCTATTTTCATCCCCCTTTGGAGGGTATGCGGAACAGAGAGTAAAGTCCCGCAAATCTCCATTGAAAAGGGAGGATCCTACGACCAGACATGATGTTATAGTCTGGTGGGCGACTGCCCGATAGTTGATGTCGGGCTGTCGTATATGTTCAAATCGCGCGGAGAACTTTGATTGCGCGATGCAGGATTTTGTATTTTCTTCGTAGTTCTTATGTGGCGTCATAGATGTCACTACATCACCATCTCGGAAAGAGTATGTTTGAGGATCGTGTGCGGGGACGCCAAAATATTATATAAAGCTGGTAAAAGTAAATAAAACTACAAAATTTATCAGAATAAAAATATTAAACCTTCTGAACTTAAGATAATTAATTTTGTTTTTTTGATATCTAAAGAAAAACACATTTATTGGGCACGATTATTAGATTTTGTTACATAAACAAAATAAAAAAATATATACAAATTGACAATTAGATTTTTAACTATGTAGTGAGAGGTGAAAATAATTATAACCTTAACATAGTCAGTCCTCAGTTTATCCCTCTGTCACAGGTTCAATATATGTAAAGTATTGTGTAAATATGTGTTAATTAATTAAAAGTCAACGCAGTATAATGTGTAGCAAGATGTGTATATGTGGAAGCTTTTTGTTAGCAGTCTTTCCTAACTATGTAAAAAAAATGTTAAATGTTATTAGTCTGTAAGCTTTCTTTAAATATAAATAAATAAAGATTCTAGTCATTATTTGCTTCTACTAAAATGCCAACTGCCTGCAACATGATAAAAACTTAGCACTCTCCAGGTGGTTAGTATTTAATTCAACTTTTATCGTTTGAAGAAAACTGCACTTCGTTCCATCGCTCCTTTTAATTAAAGGTAAATAAATCACCAGCTCTTGGCAGTTAAAGAACTAATTGCGTAAAGTTTTTTAGGGTTCTGTACCTCAAAAGAAATAAACGGAACACTTATAGGATCATATTGTTGTCCGTATATCTGTCTGTCAAAACACTTTATCTCAGAAACACGTGGAGGTATCGAGTTGAAATTAAAAACATATAAGTACTCAGGTCTGCGATCCCTTGAAGCTGTTAAAAAAACCAAACTTCTGAGTTAACGAAAAAAAAGATACGGCCGTTTATGTCGCAAAAAAATTGTATTTCGACATTCTCAAGGGAATCAAAATGGGTATATTAGTATATTTCCCGTTGACAAGTATAGGAAAAAAATTGAAATTTGAAAAAAATTTAAAAATTGAAAATCTTCGTAAGGTTTAGAAAATCTTCGTTTTCATAGGTTTTGTACGGAACCCTCAGTGCGCCAGTAGGCTTCGACCCAGCTGGGCAGGGGTCCAGCCCGTAGGGACGGTTGCTGACAATTATAGGTAGTGACGTTATTTCACCCAAAATAACAAACTTACTCACCCCAAAAATAAAGCATAATTCCCTACCTCTAATACATAACCTTAATTATAAGATAATCCGGGCTTTTGGAAACGTTTTCACAATAGAACGACGATGCGAGGCTTACTCGTATTTCCTCGAATTTTGCCAATAACCACAGACCACTGAGATGCATAGACAGCACATTGGTGACGTAAGTGTCGCCGGCCCCAATTTTCGACTTATACGTCGCAGTTTTAATCCCAGCCAGGTGCATTTACTTTGTGTAGGTGATTCACTCACGAAGTGTTGCCGCGATGTTTTTAGAAACAAAATTGTGCGAGGCTGAAAAGGTCTCATATAATCTGCGAAGACATTCAACTTTGTCTCTAAAAGACCTCATGAGCATTGGCTGAAAGACCTTAAAAAATGGCTCCGCAGCGAGCATGTTAAATTGCGTCCGGTTGGACTTCTTCTCGAGTCAATAATTCCCTTTCCCGTCCGAGTACTGGTACCCAGCAGGTGGCTACTTATACGTATACATTTACGCGTAAGTATAACGTATAAGGTCCTCCGAAGTGTTAGTGTAGTAGAGGTGATGTAGGGACCTTTTGGGCAGTCTAGTAAGTGAGCCATCATCTGGTCAGGAGCACCGTAATCTAGAAAAAAAGTTAGACTGGAAACCATCCCCAAAATACCAGAGAAAAATTGATACCTAGTCGCTGCCGGTGGTGTCGTCCGGTGATCGTCTGGACCGAGCCCGAGTCATTGACGGCACGTAGTGTTCCAAGCGCCTCAAGGAGATACCAGCAAAACTGTAGGGGCCGAACAGGGTCGAAGTTTAGTGGGGTAATAGGTTCGGTGAAAGAAAACCCCGAAGCCTTGAAACGAAAGGCAAAGAAGGAACTTAGGAGTGGGTTTTAGTCAGTAACAGTCTGTCACGCCCCACCGATCCGACCAAGAGTGGGAAAAGTTAAAAATAAAATTCGCTGCCGGCAGCGGCGTTCCATGCTCTATGTTAAGTAATCGTTCACGTTAACTTGAGACTTCAGCCATCCGTTATTGGTAGTCGAACAAAAATAAACGCTGAAGGGTATACCTTCGTAGAAACGGAAGTAGTGTTGTGCTTTTGCCAGTGACTATGTGTGTTTTTAATATCGTGCGGTTCTGATCACAAAATTCAAATTCAAATGTTTATTTGTAACACATAGGTATAATGTATGAAGGTACAGTACATGGTGTTAATTATAAAATATCGACTCACTATGCGTTGCCTTGCTGGGCATACAAATATTGTTTACCAAATGGCAAACTGAAAAAACTGTGTTAGAACAGTTTATAATATTGCTTGTTAAACTTTAATAATAAAATATAAGATAACACATCACAAAACGACAAAATTTATATATATATATTCATAATACAACAGTACGTCACTTGTAAAACTAAAATAAAATAGGCAGCTACTACGTAATTATCGGAGATTATGGTGTTAGGCATGGTTTGCTATTTGTCTTCTAAATATTCGTTAATACTATAGTATGCTTTTTGTAGTAAGAATTTGTGGAGTGTTTTTTTGAAGAAATTTAGATCTTTTAAAGTTATTATAGATTTAGGTAATTTGTTAAATATTTTTGGAGCCATTCCTAAAAAATTTTTAGAAAATAGGGCAGTTTGATGGGTTTTTTATTTAAGTGCTCCTTGATGTCGTTTGGTAGATAGGGTTTCAAAGAGGTTATTGTTGTTTTTTATAAACATAGCAACTTCATAAATATATAATGATGGAAGTGTCAATATTTTCAGATTAATAAAGAAAGGTTTGCAGCTATCAGTGTTTTTGATCTGGCATACCGCACGAAGACACTTTTTCTGGGCTTTAAATGCCATATCCCTATCCGAAGAGATACCCCAGAATATTATGCCGTATCGCAGTGTGGTGGAGACGTATGCATGATAAGCGGTTAGAACAGTACTGCGATTGGCGACCTTGCTTAGATTATGTAAAGCGTAACAACATTGGTTAAGTTTTTTTATAACATGTTCAACGTGTGTCTTCCATGTCATATGCTGATCTAACCAAAGCCCTAAGAATTTTATGTTTTCAATTTTAGAAACTATGTTTTGTTCAAACGAAATAAGAGGATTAATAGGATTTGTTCGTTGGTTGAAGTTCATGATGTGAGTTTTTCAAAAATTAATTTTTAAATTGTTGTATGTCAGCCATTCAATTATTAATCTCAAACTATTATTTATTTTATTTTCAAGTGTCTCTATGTTTTTTCCTGTAAACGTTGTAGTACAGTCATCAGCGAACAGAGTCATGGGATGTTCTATGGTTCTGGGGATATCGTTTATATAACAAAGGAATAATAATGGACCCAGTACACTTCCCTGTGGTATACCGTAATATATGAATCTCTGTTTAGAAAAGTAAGTTACTTCAGATTTTGTTTTTGGAATTTTTTTTACGATTTTTGTTATTTGCTTTCGGTTGACCAAGTACGATTTAATTAGTTCTAGGACATTACCTCTAATTCCAAGCTTATTTAGTTCTATGAGTAGAACTCTGTGGTCAACAAAATCAAATGCCTTCGTCATGTCCGCATGCGGGATTGCTCACATTTCATACAAGTATTTATGGTAATGCGTGGAATACGCACACGGGATGCGGAGCAAATCTGCAAGCGTGATGAAATCCGCACGATATATTAAAAACAGCCTTAAATCAAAGATTTGCTGTCTCCCTCTGTCACTCAAAGGTTAGCTGGGAGAAAACACATTGTTTTGTTAAGACAAGAATTGTACTTGTACTATTTCATTACTCATACTCAGAAAGTCGGTCTGAAGATGCCTGAGAAGCAGGTTGAAAGTAAAACTTTTCATCCCTAGGGAGTTTTACTTTCAACTGACAGCTGTCAAATTTCTTTCCGTCTTCAGATTTCTATTGAACCATATTCCAACTTTCTATACAACCAGTCAATTACAGCGCGATATAAAATTGAAATAACTTAAAGATGTCTATTAATTAAGTAAATAATATTATATTTTAAAGAGACCTATTTTTTCAACTATTTCTTTACAATATTTTTTTTTATTACAAATAATTTCTAACTTTTAAATAGCCTCCACCAATATAATAAAGAGGTAAAGTTTGTTTGTAGAAAGTAATCTCTGGAAGTACCTACTGGTCCGATTGCAAAAATTTCACCGATAGAAAACTTGCTTTATTTAACTGAGTGAAATGGGCTATATTATAAAATATAGCCCATTTCACTCAGTTAAGTAGGCGGATAAAAGCTAGTGAAAAATAAAGGCTGAATAGCTGGCCGGCCACAAAAAAAAAAACAAAATGTCGGCGGGAAATTAGCAATCAATCATTGGTTTTTTCGAGTTGTAGAATTTGGTTTACATTTCCGTACAGCAGATATTTGTATAAGTTCATAAGATTTAAACTAACTTCAAAAGAGAAGAGTCTAAAATAGTAGTGGAAAACTGTTTTACCGTCTGAATTTGAAGAAAGATACCTACCTAAAATCATAGGTACGATGACTTAGCTGATGACTGCTCAGATGACTTAGAAAAAGCAGTGTTTACCTCAGGGTGAAAGTAATGTACTACATTATCTAAACTTCTACACTTATATTATAAAGAGGTAAAGTTTGTTTTTATGTTTTTTTTTTTGTTTGTAGGAGGTATTGATAATAGCGTGGTTGGATAGGTCTAACTTCGAGAAAGAGGTCGTCAAATCGTTCGGGAAGCTGCGCGGTATCTTCTCGTCCTACATACCACAGTGTCTCAAGACGAAAGTCTATGACCAAAGCGTGATGCCAGTGATGACATATGGCACTGAGAACTTGGTCGCTTACAAAGGGCCTGCCCTTTCCTTTCATCATCATCATCATATCAGCCGAAAGACATCCCCTGTTGGACATAGGCCTCCCCCAAGCGTCGCCACAACGACCGGTCCTCACGCATCCATCGGATTTCCGCCTGCACTTTGGAGGATCTACAAACGCCACTATTTCCGTTATAAACGTGGCAACCTACTCGGCTCAAAAACTTTGAGGGAAAAGAAAACCATCGCAGCGGGCCTCCGTAGCACAGAGGCGGAACGGATGCCCGCGCGGGTCCCCGGAACGGAGCATTTTTGCTGGTACCGCGCGGGTGTCCGCTTAACGTAACGCCGGCCCTTAGTCAGTAAAACTGTGACACGCCCTTTTAATCTACCCTAAAGCGGGAAAAGATATAAGATGAATTCCCACCTCAAAAAAAGACACCAATTAAGACCCATCCTTATCTTGAGTCCTCAGTCTAGAGATCAGGGAACAATAAGGAAGTAGAACAAAACACGATACCGATTGTTGACATTATCAATACGAAACACTCGGATCTACTCTACCCCCGTACTTAACTTGTACAGTCAACATCAAAATAGAATGTCAAAATCAAAAGAGAAAGAGGTAAAGTTTGTATTTTTTTATTTCGTTTTTTTTGTTTGTAAGAGGTAATCTCTGAAAATACTGGTCCGAATGCAAATTTTTTTTTACCGAGGTAATGCTACTTTATTCCTGAGTGATATAGGCTATATTTTAAATAGGTACGTGGGTTTTTTTTTATGGTGGGAAAAATCATCCAATGACAATCCCCGCTCTTGGGCGGAGCGGGGGCGAACAAAAGCCCACACCGTTTCTTCGTGCCTTTCGTACCGGGACCGAGCTTCCCTTTCGGATAACCTTGGCCTCGGTAGGCTAGGTATGTGAGTAAAGCCGCGGGCAAAAAATAGTTTCTAATATTAGGTTTAAGGTTGTCGAATTGTTTATTTATTTATTTTATTGGTCAACCAACTATACACTAACACATATTAAAAAAAAAATACAACCTAGGTTAGTGTTGTGCTACATAATTTTGAATTCGAAAGTTTCCGCAGCTCGGACGTATAAGGCAACTGAAAGAACATAGATGGGTTTTAATCGTTAAAAGTCAGAAACACCTTATTGCTTTAAGAAATCAAAAAAAAGAAGAAATCAAAAAATCGCACAAAAGCCACAAAATCGCACAACGAAATTTTCGTAGCTGACTGTACCTTAGATAAGCTAGAGTCAAATGGCACTGATGAGGGTACTTCTGCGAAGTAAAATCAAAGGCGTCATTTGTTTAAGCGGATTTCCTAGGAAGTCAACTGTTTTAGGAAAGAGGTATACTTCTTAGTTAGGCTCTTTGTGATAGAGGTAGTTCTAAGATATTGTTGAATTTTAGGCTAAGTGCACATGACCGCGTGGCACCTGAACTGCACTAAACACACTTCCACTAATTTTTTGACAGGAAACGAAAAATAAAATCAGCCTCATCATACAAAATGAAAAACTTGATTGGACAATTTGTATGGAGAGGCCAATTTTTTTTTTCGTTACCTGAAAAAAAAAATTGTGGAAGGTTGTTCAGTTTCGTCTACTAAGCAAGCCCTTAAAGTTTGCGGAGGGCTGGTCCTTACACCCTGTATTGTTAGTTTTAAGTCAGATTTATATACCCTATGTGCCTAATTTTTATTTTATTGTTGTTTATTTTATTTTGTTATACAATATAGTTCAAAAAAAAAGGTGGTGAGATGACCTGGATTACTACCGCTGGGACTGGTTCGAGGTGGCTCGAGAAAAGAACGCCTGGAAGAAGTTGGGACAGGCCTTTGCCCAGCAGTGGGACAGTATAGGCTAATAAAAATAAAAAAAAGTTCCTCTAATACAAAATATAATTCTTCACTATGTGGTTTACTGTTAGAAAACTCAGTTGTGGGTTAAGCTCGCCTATGTACATCAACTGTAGGTACTTATATAACTGTATGTACAAAGTATGTGTACAATAAAGTATTAGAATAAGAAGGTAGGCAGCCAAACACCATCAGGTGGTTTACTTATATCACAAAATATCTATAAGTACAGAAGACAATCTCATGTATGTACTTTACTTTTTATACCTACGCTGGGTGGACGCACTCTAATGAGTGTTTGAGCCGTAAATGTTTTTTTTTTGTCGACGGGGAAAATCATCTTTGACAAAACCCGCTCTTGGGTGGAGCGGGAGATAGTGTCAGACTCTTACTGACTAAAAACCCCGCGCCGTTTCTTCTAGCCTTCATACCGGGGCACGAGCTCCCTTTCGGACAACCCTGTCCCCAGTAGGCTCCGACCCAGCTGGGCCCCTCCTGCTGCTGACAACTCCTTGAGGCGCGCGGGAACAGTGCGCGCCGTCGACGTCTTGGACTCGGTCCATTACCGGACGATCGGACAGCGAGCTACACATGGCTCGCCGTCCGCGAGCCCGCGTCTACGGTGGCCGGAAATCGGGATCGGAATCCCGGCGACGGCGGTGAGGGCGCCGTTGCCTGATGCGGTCGGCCTCCTCCTTTGCAAGCATTACTGCTTCGCAGAAGGAGGCGACCGCCTGCCATTCCTCCTCGCTCCGGACCATGGCCTCGACCAGGGCCCGGCGCGAGAGTTCTCCGCCACCGATCGCCCCCACGAGGGCACGGCGATGCTCCGCCCAGGCAGGGCACACCTCGACGGTGTGCTCCACCGTGTCCTCCGGGCGTTGCGCACAGTGGCGACACCCGGGCGTCTCTTCCGCTTGAATCCGATGCAGGATCCTCCCGAACTTGGCATGTCCGGTGAGGACCTGCGTCATGCGGAAGGTAAGGACGCCGTGAGGTCTTTCCAGCCACGCCTCAAAGAGGGGACTTACCGCCATAATCGTGGCGTGCCCAGAGCCGGAAATGTTCGACGAGCGGGCCGAGGCACTTCGAGATATCGTGTCCGTGAGCGGTGTTTGTGTGTGCGTTGCTCGAGCGCGCTTAGCCTGTCAGATTGACTTCTGTACCTATATATTTTGTGCCTACATGTTTGCTAACACATGTTATATGAAACGGCATTCATTTGATTCTATAAAAAGCTCAAAGATTAAAGGTAAACAAACAAACCCTTCACATCGTCAAATATCAAACTGGAATAAGGCAGTAGGTAGATATTGATTCAGCCATATTGTATTGGGGTAGCTAAAATAGATTTCATGTTTATGTACGAGACATGTTTATTTCGTGAGGAAAGCATGATCAATCTGCGTAAAAATATGATTACAAATACAATTTTCTGTTTGGATGTTTTCTTTATGATATAGTAGCTACTGTCAGCGGCTTCGCTCATCATCATCGTCATCATCATTTCATCCGAAAGACGTCCACTGTTGGACATAGGTCTCCCCCAAGTGCCACCGTAATGAACGGTCCTGTGCCTCTCGCATCCTTCGGATTCCCGCAACCCTTACCAGGTCATCGGCCCACCTTGTAGGAGGCCTTCCAACGCTACGTCTTCCGGTACGTGGTCGGCATTCCATAACCTTTCGGACCCAACGGCCAACTGTTCTGCGAGATAAAGGAGGTCACATTCCGGGCTTCGCTCGCGTAGTACAAATAGTACTATTTTTTATGATATAAGCTAGTGCTTGACGGCGATCCCACCTGATGGTAAGCAATGATTCATGCGTTCCCGAGATAAAGGGTCTTGACAGACAGACAGACGGACAATAAATTGATCCTATATATTTTTTTTTCCTTTTGAGGTACGTAACCCTAAAAATAATGCATTTAGTAAAAAAATCTTATTTCGATATTAAAACTTTTATTTAAAAAAAACTAAATGACTTCACTAAAAAATTGAATTGAATTTGAGGTGTTCCCTCAATTTCACTAAGATTCCATTATCAGATCCCAACTTGGTGACTATGGGACCACTGGAAGTCAACCCAATTTCCAACAAAAAATATTTTTTTCAAATCGGTTGGCAAGCGACAAAGTTATGCGCGAACAAACATAAAAAAAATACAAACATCCGAATTGAGAACCTTCTCGTTTTTTAGAAGTCGGTTAAAAAACAGATACTTCAATTTTACTTATTCGTACAGATATACAGTAATAGCATTCAATACATTCATTCTTTCGCCTACAAACATGTATTTTTACAAAACAAGAAATTGTTTTACTTACTTCTTCCTGATTAAAATCGCAAATCTACAAGTCATTCCGTAATTAAAAATGAAGTAAACAAAAGATTGCTTTGTAAAACGACAGCGCGCAGTACAACGGACTTACATAAAGAACACACGAACTGGGCTGGACTGGACTCTAAGCCCGTTCTGAAAATCTCAATGAGATAGAAAGCATTGATGTTGAACTGTGTCGTGCAGTAGTTTCTTTGTGACAATGGACTATTTTGAACTCGTATAAAATTACTCAGCGATCTGCCCCAACTTCGCATATCTGTGAACTTCTCAATTTTAAAAGTTTTTATTTAGTTTCACCTGTACCGATGTTTGTAATGATTATGCCTGTAATCATTATCATCATCATCATCATCATCATCATCAGCCTTTTTAACCGACTTCGAAAAGGAGGAGGTTCTATGTTCGGCTGAATGTATGTTTTTTTTTTTTTTTGTATGTATGTTCACCGATATTTCGGTCAATTGTGGACCGATTTGGAATTTTTTTTTTTTATTGAAAGGTTATGCTTCCAAGTTGGTCCCATAGAAATATTGTTATGATCTGATCATGAACTTCGAAGATATGGAACAGAACTCCTCATGGAATCATAGCAGAATTGTCGTAACAAGTAAAATTGCTTTGTTTATACGTGTAGTCGATGACTGACTGAAAGAAAAGGGGGAGGGGACAGGGGGAGGGGAAAGGGGGAGGGGGTAAATTCATGTAATATAACCGTATTTGGGATTATAAGAATCGTTATGAGATGCACTCTGGCTATAAAGTAATTTATGTTTAGCTGAAGGGTAGGTACTTTTTAGTGGTGCTACCATAACTAAAAGTGAAAAATAAAAAACTTTTTACAAAAAAAATTAAACCGACTTCAAAAAGTACAAAATAACTTTAATTTCGGAAGTCGGTGTTAAATAACGAAGAGACAAGATTAGGTATCTATTATAGAAACACCGACTTCCGAAATTAAAGTTATTTTGTACTTTTTGAAGTCGGTTTAATTTTTTTTGTAAAAAGTTTTTTATTAATGTTCCCATTGCTGGGACTCAGGCCTCCTCTCTAGGAAAGGGAATGGGCCGTAATCCACCACGCAGGCCCAGTGCGGGTTGGTGGACGTCATATATCTTCGAATTTTTGATTCTAGGACATGCCGGTTTCCTCAAAATTTGTCTGTAATGAAATTTTCTAAATTAAAGATCCACTTCCGGGTTACCTTTTAACTAAAACTTTGCATGCATGTGTTGTAAATCAAATGACAATACAAAATTATTATTATACTAGCTTTTGCCAGCGGTTTCGCCCGCATGCATAGAATATTCTATGTATTATAGAACAAAAGTTGTTGTTTATGATGTTAGTAATACAGTCCTGCAAGGTTGTTAGTGTTTTACAAATAACCCTGTACATGTGAGTCACCCACATTTCTATGATACTAAATAAAAATACTTTTTCCAAAAAAAAACCGACTTCAATGAAAAGTACGATCAGATCATAATAATATTTCTATGGGACCAACTTGGCAGCATAAGCTTTCAATAAAAAAAAAAAACAATTTTTAAAATAGGTCCACAATTGACCAAGGTTAACATACACACAAAAAAAAACATACATCTAGCCGAACATAGAACCTCCTCCTTTTCGAAGTCGGTTAATTACCCAATACCGGTTTCTTTAGTCTGGAAATCAGACCCAAAACCCACCACTCAACAGTTAAGCTTACAACAAAAAGAAGATTCTTCAATGCCGACAAAAATGAACGTCTTATATAAAATTCAAGAATTTTCTTGGAAATAGACCACACTCGTAATTGATTCAGACATTAAAGAAAAGAATTGAAAGACAATTTATTTTCTATTATTAGGAGACCTGATTGAAATATTAATATAGAAATTGATAGCGCTATGTATAGGTAGATAGACTTGCAGGCTTCATAATTGTATTACTGCGAAATTGAAACGATCCTAGACATTAGATTAAATATTCTACAAAAGCAATTTCTGATCATGACTATATTTCAGCGAGAGTATGATTAATAATAGTAATAATAGTTTTTACATTAATTCATGAATTCCCAAGCGACCACCGGTGGCCGCGCATCTATTGTCTTACTATTGTGTCTCTAATTGACGGTATCTGAAGGGTTAATAGGTTTTTAAAATGGTAATGGAGCGGTCTCCTCAGGGCTGACGGCCGAGTGTTTTCGTAAGGTTCTGCAATACTTCGGTCACATTGCAAGGAAAGACGGTGGCAAACCTCGAAAGGCTCATTGACACCGGGAAAGTGGATGGGAAAAGGTCTCGCGGGCGCAGCCCAATACGTTGTTCCGACCAGCGGGGTTACCGTGACGTTCAAACTAAGATTGTTTTAATTCATGAATCCCCAAGCGACCACCGGTGGCCGCGCATCTATTGTCTTACTATTGTGTCTCTAATTGACGGTATCTGAAGGGTTAATCTTGTTTTGGTGTGAGTAAGAGATGGCGCTAAACAACTTGTATAGCTGTCTCTTACCCACGCTGAAATAAGATTAGAACAGTCTTAATTTAAACGTCATGGGCTAGGGGCATATCTGCACCGCTCTTGACTCTACGATATACAATGCCCTTCATACCGCCAGAGACAGCAACAGATGGAGGAATATCAGAAACAGGTCACGTCCCTCAGCGTTGAGGTGGGAAATCATCTAATGACTTCTCTCGCTCTAGGGTGGAACGAGAGGGAGTGTTAGACTTTTCTGTGCCTAAAATCCACTCCTATGTTCTTGTTTTGGCTTGCTTTCCAGGATGGAGCCCAAGTTTTTCCTTCAGAAGCGAACCCATGGCTCCAGTACTGTAGGCTTCGGTCCCAGCCCCCAACGGTTATGCTAGGCTCAGTCCGGAAAGTTACCGGACGGCCGGACGACGAGCTACCTATTGCTCACCGTTCGCAAAACCACGCCCACGATGGTTTGAAATCGGGGTTGCAGTCCCGGTGGTGGTTGGAATTTGAGGAAGTCCGTTCCTTCAGGCGAAGGAGGTGGGTGTTCGCTGGTAATACTGCTTCACAGAAGAAGTTGGCCGCCTACCACTCCTCCTCAATCCGGATCATGGCCTGTACTAGGGACGGCGAGAGGTCTTTTGCCGTCGATCGCCCACACGAGGACACGGTGGCATGCTTCCACCGTAAATAAGGCATCGGCCCTACTGGGCTTCTTCAGTTCTGCACTATTTGTAGATCCCTGCCTGCCTGTGACCGACAGCGCGTTTCTCTAATCAATAACAAATTGGGAATGAACTTCGGTCATCGAATAATGTTCTAGTAAAAGACAAGCACGTTCATGGAAACTATTCGTCAAAATACTGAAATATTATTAAAAAAAAGTTCGATGCAGCGCTACATTGACATTATGTCGTTTAACAGAAACTACGAGTACTTATAACATACAGCGCTAATATAGCTTTTAGAGCATACTTTTTTCGCTACAAAATTGTCTTAAGCGCCATGAATTTCTTGGCACTTACGTATTTCGTTCAACATAGTGTAATGTTCTGATGAATGACTACATTACACCTGAGTCGACTCAGTCGTCGAGTAATCTAGCGCAGATCACATAATATCTGTGGCCCTAGTTAAAAGGGGTATATGTCCGATTTTGTCGAAAATGAGTTAAGTATACCAAATGATCTAAAAAAAATGCTCTATCGTTAGGTGAAAACAAATCTAAAAATAAGCAAGTTACTTAGTGTAAAAGAGTTCAACTGACACCCAAAAAACCACAAATGTTGGTTTCAAGTCCATTTATACGGAAAAATAAAAATTTTAGTTTTGTTTTTTTTTTTCTAAATTAACATAAATCATCCACGTTTCAGTCTGGTTGGTGTTTATCGATACAAGAACACTTATTTCTCAAAAATGGTTTAGTTGGTAATGATATTACTAGACTTATATCCGTTTTCACCGAAATAAAGGGAAAACATTTTTCTTTGCATTAGGTAATTAGTTATGAAAAAATAATTTCACAAGCGTATCCCTTTTCACTTGCATGAATTAATATTTAACTTATGGGAGAAGGGGTCGAACTTATTTTATGCCCTCGAGGAATTAAATTTGTGTTGTTGGTATAATTTGTGTGGTACCCAATAATAATAAAGAGCATAAATTGTTTACCTATAAAAAAATATTACATGTATTTCATTAACTAGCGGTTTAAATGTCACACGAGGTCAAACACGAATTTGAAGCATGCGTATTGTTTTTTGCGTCTCCTGTAAAATAGCATTTTTGGACTTACATCCTTTTTCATTAGGGCCACAGATATATCGATGACTTAGGTAGTAGGTACTACCAGACAATGGCCTCTAGGTACTAAAGTTAGTTCCAGTTATTTCTCCAAGCGACCGTTGATTCAATTACTGGTCGTCTAGAACTCAAGTTATTTCGTTGAACTTCTAAACTAACGCTAATTGTGAACAAACTCAACTTCACCTGCTTTCATTCTCCTGGGAGAACGTGGAGTTTTAATTTTGTTAGGTTTGCTGATGAAATTTATTAATATGGAATGCGAATTTGTCTGTTCAGGAGAGACTCCAGGGCTCTTTGATGTCGCAAGGTAATTGCAAACTTTGTTGAGGCCCTACAAGCTCTTAACGTAATCTATTATTATTATTTGTATAGGTACATTTATCTCAGGACCTTGGGGTCCTGGACCTTTGGGAGGCGTACGAGGGGCCGAAACCAACTCGCAGAGGCCCTTTGAGATGCGTTTAATGGAACGTGGTATTAACCGGTGATTATTCCTGTACGCGCTATGCTAATGCATCCAAGGGCAACCCCCGGTTTGAAAAACTATTGCGACACAATATGGTAAACAAAATAATAGGGCTATGGTTTTTGGAGTCATAAGTGGACTGGTAATATAAAACTATGTGAAAACTATGGCCCCTGCCTGAACAATGTCATTAATATCCATCGATATAGGCAGGGGGTGACTTGCACACTCAATAAATGGGCCCCCAAAAACAGCCGCTATCACGAATTGACGTAGCAACAAGAGGGCAACATATCCTGAGGCGCTTGAGGAGTGGAGAGGCATACCACGGCTATCAGGACAATTATTATTTTATTAACTGAACTAAGAAGCTGTGCCCGCTCCGGGTTCCTCGACCCATGTCTGTCTGTGGGAGGATCCCAGGTCACCTGAGTAATGGATTGTGTCCATAGCATGCGCTGCCCACTTCCACTGGCAGCGGGGATCCTATTAGAAGCCGGAGGACCTCGAGATGCCAAACTACCCGGAGGTTGGCCTCTTCCCCGTCGACGCGCAGGTTGCGGTGTCGATGTCGGAGTATTCATCGCTCCAGCTCGACGCAACTGCAGCAACCGAAATCTCTGGACTCAATGGCTGGCGCTGGTCCCGGCGGCTGCGAAGCGGAGCTGAGCAACGAACCCGAAGATAGTGTGTGGTTGAATTTCTTGTCCGATTGCTTGACAGCATTTCGAAGTCACTGTTAGTATTTCACCATGTTGCCTTGTAAAAACGCTTTCCGATACCATTTTTTATGTTATAATATAATTCTTGTTTTACTGATTTCTCTACCCAAAAGGTAAAACCACACTACACGACAAAATAGATAGGTACGAGCGTTTGAGCCGGAACTGTTCGACGAGCGGGCCGAGGCGCTCCGAGATATCGTGTCCAGCGGTGTCTGATTGCGTTGTGAGAGCGCGCTTTGTATGTAGTTTGACTTCTGGAGCTATATATTTTGTGTCAACACTTTGATAATTATGTGCGAGTCACAGATTTTCATATTATTTATTCATTTATGTACCTACAAACAAACACTTAAAATTAAATAAACAAATACAAGATCAAAAAAAGGTACTGCTTATTTCAAATGAAAGTTGGATGAAAGATGTAGACACAGTTTTTCTTTCTTTGTACAAGAAAAATAAGTAAGTAATCAATATTTCTGTTAGATTGGTACGTTCCCTATACACAAGCATCATCACATTTCAATGTTCTTTTACTCCATCAGATTGTACTGCAAACGCAATGTCCACAAATGACTGTCGACTCAATGCGCTTAGCGCCGCACGGTGGACGTAAGCTGAGCTGAACTGAGCTAAGCTGATTTGTATCCAGCTTACGCGAAGTTAGTTACAGTTAGTGAAAAGCATTTTGTTGAAATGTTTGACGGGTTTGCGTGAAGTGATTTTGTAGCATGACTTGCTGTGTTTAATAGAATCGTTAATTTGATCTTCAAATTATACTTCATATATACTTACTCGTAACTATATATATGTATACAAAAATCAATGCCACTTTTTGTTGTAATTTTATAATCAAGAACGGGCTCGCCTATCCAAACCAAATGTTTCGCCTTTGTTCGGGCTATTTAGTAGATGGTTTATGTGAAGTTCGATAGGGTAGAGTAGTGTAGAGTAAGGTAGTGTAGGGTAGAGTAGGGTAAAGTAGGGTACAGTAGGTTAGAATAGGGTATAGTAGTCTAGAGTAGGGTATGGGTAGAGTAGGGAAGAGCGGGAGTGAAGCCTCGCGGACAAAAGCTAGTTATATGTATAATATTATACAGATGTAAAGTTTGTTTTTTGTTTGTATGAGGTAATCTCTGGAAGTGCTATCCCCCTAGCCATGTTACAATCGTTTCTCTTACGTCGAATGCCTTGAGTTGGCCACGTTCCTTATTATTTTGTTCTGACCACGTGACTGAGCGTTGAGATGACGTTCTTTCCGTACATTTCAAGTTTTCTACTAACGTTAACGATTGCAGATTATCAATTTAGCTAGAGGTACTGCCCCCCTAGCCAAGTCACAAACGATAAAAGTAAACTCTCAGTAGTCTTTAATAGATTTTCAACTTTATGTTATTGGATATAAAGTTGAAAATCTATTGAAGATTACATAGTGTTTTCGTTCGTTCCGGTCGCTAACGCTCAGTAGTCTTAAATAGATTTTCAACTTTATGCTCTTAGGTATAAAGTTGAAAATCTATTGGAGATTACTAAGCGTTCACGTTTATCGTTTGCAACTTGGCTAGGGGGGCCGATTGCTAAAATTTACACTATCTACATACACTTACACTTTGTTTCATCGAAATCTGTTGACTATATCGAAAGACTTTCGACGGTTGAAAGGCAAAATGATCTAAGTGACATTCAGTCATTTACAAACAAAAGAGTGACTTAAAGTAAAAAAAGTAGAGAAAAAAAATTACACTTTTGTAAAGTTTACTCAATGTCGTATATCATATATATGAATTTAGTATCAGCAATGCACCCGTGATAAGCCGGGGCCAGTCGCTAATCAAAAATAAACTAAGCAATAGATTAAACGATAATAAATACTTAAACCGTAGAAAGAATGAAAGAGGATAGAATGACCTTGTGGGTGAGGTAGGCGTACCTACCTCAAAGTATGATCATGATCATAATTGACACAACCTTTAGCTTTGAGATCTAAGTGCCCCACACACGGGCCACAAGAAAAGCCGCTTCTAGCTTCTTTTTGTGGCCCGTATGCAGCAGTGCCGCCACAAAAAAAGCTAGAACCCGCTTCTAGCTTATCCGGCCACAAGCTGTTGCACGCTTCAGCTTTTTCTGTGGCCGCTTCTAACTTTTTCTGTGGCCGTTTCTAGCTTTTTTGGGGCCATGTGCAGGGACACTTAGTGTGCGTGTTAGTTGCGTAATGCGCGTTCGTATTGGTTTATTGCGTGTAGTAGACTTAAAGGACGGGAGATAAGCGGCGACTCTCGTTTATTTATTTATGAAAACTTCATGCTACACAAAGGTACAAAGGCGGACTTAATGCCTCAGGCATTCTCTACCAGTCAACCAAGTCCAGTTCAGTCTAGTCTCGTTGTAGTACAAATCGAAAAATATTTCCTTTCTAACTTCTTTCATCTTTTCTGTGACTTATACGATAATCCACAATTACTAACTAACAATACCTTTACAAACTTTTCCATAACTAGGAACAAGAATACCTATTCCGAAAAAAAAAAGTTATACAAAAGACTTTCATAACTTCGAGCTTCGTGAAAAAAAGACATCGGAGAGTTCTTTTATTTTCACAGACAATCGGCAAAACGAATGGCTCGAAGAAAATACGATTTTCAACTCAAATGAATTCGTCAAGTGATGCTTGGCAGGTGAGCGGAACATTCGAGACTTCGTTATCCAAACGGATGTGCTATTACTGCTGATTTATTTGGGTAACGTAGTTATTAAGTTACATTGTTTTTTTTTATAAGTTAAGCTTGTTTACGGAAACGCGGGATGTCACGGTCCGCAATAAAGCATCCCCCACATTAGGCATGCGCGTTTCTCGGGCATGCGAGTAGCGCGTGCCGTGGCTCGCCTAATGTGAGGCCAACCTAAATCTTATACAAGGTGTAACGTTAAATGCGCAAAACCTGAAATTAGTTGGATCAGAATAACGAGCAGACTCAATTGAACCACTTTTTAATACTCTTATAGGTTACATTTTTCGAAAAAATCTTCATTAAAAACTTCGACCTGTCTATTTATGAATAAGTCAAGCCCACTGAAATAGGTAAACAAACACAAATAGTTGTAATCCAATCTAATTTTCTATACACGGGATAATAAAAGTTCTTATTTCAATACAGATATGAATTTTAAACAAACTAAAACTGCTCATAAAACCTTTAATTTTTTTTTTATGTTTTTTTTTTCTCACATAATTAGGTCAATCGAATTAAAAATCATTTGGGGTGTCTGAGGTTTTGCGCATTTAACGTTACGCGTTGTATACGGGTATATGTTACCGGTAATCTGTATAATTTAGGTAATCTATACAATACCTTAGCAATATTATTGTCTTGCTTGCTTAGTCGAAATATACGTTTTTAGATTTCCGTACCTCAAAAGAAAAAAACGGATCCCTTATAGGATAACTTTGTTGTCCGTCCGTCTATCTGTCTGTCTGCCTGCGTGTGTGTATAGTGTCAAGACCCTTTATCTCGGGTACGCGTGGAGATATCGAGTTGAAATTAAAACCTCAGACTCAGGTCTGCGGACTCTAAAAGTTGAAAAAAATAATAATCATCCTTTAAGTTCCCTCGCCGCCGCCGCCGGGATTCCGATCCCGATTTCCGGCCACCGTAGACGCGGGCTCGCGGACGGCGTACCATGGGTAGCTCGCTGTCCGACCGTCCGGTAACTGTCCGGACCGAGCCCAAGACGTCGACGGCGCGCACTGTTTCCGCGCACACGAGGGACCCAGCTGGGTCGAAGCCTACTGGGGCCAGGGTCCGAAAGGAAACTCGAGCCCCGGTATGAAGCTAGAAGGAACGGGGTGGGTTTTTAGTCATTAAGAGTCTGACACTATCTCCCGGTTTGTCATAAAATGATTTTTGCCCACCGTAAAAAAAAGCTATGTTTAGCTTAGGACTAGACGGCGTTGTGTGATAATTGAGCATATTATATTAACAGTGTTTTGCATGACTGGATCATAAAACTTGACAAATATCTGTAACCTAAGATATTTATTTAGCACAGAAAGTAGATATCTTTCTGTGCTAAATAAAAATCTATTCTATTCTGTATTACGAGTATAGTAATAATTATTATTTTTTCAACTTAGTCCACAAAATTCCTCCACATTTAACACTTCAGATACCGTCAATTAGAGACACAATAGTAAGACAATAGATGCGCGGCCACCGGTGGTCGCTTGGGGATTCATGAATTAATGTCATAATATATGACCAAAAACCATATACTTAAACGTAATGGTCAATACATTAGGTAATAAGGGTTATTTGTCGACTCAGTAGCAATCTAATAAGATTTACTGCGCTACGTTACATCATGTAGGAAAGTAATGAAAAGTAATAAAGATGTGTTGTTGTTAGTGAAGAAGAGATATTTATTGCCTCTATTGCTTACCACTAGTGGGAAAATAGTACATTATGATATAAGTGTGTAATGTTAGTCATTACCGTTGAGGTGGTTTTTAGACCCGAACCATGGCGAGGGTCTTAAGAGAGCCGAAAACCGTAATCATTAATTACTCACGTGTATCATACGACGTTTTATAATACAATTGTGAAGAAAATAATTGTAAAACTAGTACACTTTTGTGGCGGTAAAAATCTGTTTTCATGTGCGCGCCCTTTTTTTTCCTCATGGTTTGACGACCTGCGGCTATCCTGATACGATAATAGTACATTATGATATAAGTGTGTAATGTTAGTGATTACAGTCGAGGCGGTATTTAGACCCGAGCCATGGCGAGGGTCTTTAGAAAGCCGAGAACGGTAATCATAAATTACTCACGTGTATCATACGACGTTTTTCAATACACTTGTAAAGAAAATAATTGAGTAAACTTTTGTGGCGGTAAAAATCTGTTTTCAAATGCTCGCCCATTTTTTTTTCCTCGTGGGGTACGACCTGCGCCCATCCTGATACGATAAATGTAATAAAATTATGGCGGTGGTGAGGTTGAACAATAGGGTTTTAACCACATTATAGCACTAGTGTGTAATTGTAATCAAAATGTCACAGTTTGGTAATACGTAGGTGCCATTATATACCTAAGTGCAGTGCAACTAGAGTCACTTTATTAGCAAGTGTATTGAAATAGTGCATTGTTACACTAGGCCCTCGAATTAGCGACCTCGCTACGCTCGGCCGCCAACTCCTTCTCGGGACGAAATAAGTAACTTTAACCCCGAGGTAAGCATTGTGCTTTTCATTACGAATACAAGAAGATAGACCTAGTTTTTTTTTTAAATAATTTGACAGCTGTTAGTTGAAAGTAAAACTCCCTAGGGATGAAAAGTGTGATACTTTTCAGCCCGCTCCTCAGGCAACTTCAGACCTACTTTCAGAGTATGAGTAATGAAAATAAAATTTACTTGCGAAGCTCTGTAAACGTAGGTCATTATACAACATTAGTTTTAGTGTATGCGAAACCTTACGGTGGCCGTAAAGCGGGATTGTGATCCCGGCGGCTGGGGCGTTACGTTGCCTCCGATCGCCCCAGAAATGTAGTGGCATTCCACCACATTCTACGGACACGGTCGAATTTTTCGAAATACCGTTTCACAACTTTTCAGCTTCGACTCGATCAGTGCATCATTGCATTCATTGCCTTCTTGTCTAGTTTTTCCATTCCATGCTCTATATACCAAATAAACATGCCATTATTAAAGAATTTTTATAATTATTATTATGAGATGGTGGTCAAACGCGAGCCTATCAATGCCATCCTCACCACACAGCACCACTACTGTCATGGCCAACGATGAAGCACGCTTGCCTAGAAGTAACCTAATCACTCTTAACTTAAAAACTACTAAGTTGTAGCTACCAGGAAACACAGACTCCAGGGAATTCCACTTGTTGGTTGTACGCACAATAAATGTGTTCCCAAAACGCTTTGTGCGTATCGGTGGAATTCTCTTCTAAACTATAAATATCGTATTAATTCATGAATCCCCAAGCGACCACCGGTGGCCGCGCATCTATTGTCTTACTATTGTGTCTCTAATTGACGGTATCTGAAGGGTTAAAATAGTCTCGCGAAGATATATTTAAAAATAGAACCGATCTCAGTAAGATTCAAAATAGAACAACTCCCACGATGATACTTAAGTGACACCTACTGTAAATTACAACCTTTGATTCTGCTTATTTTTTTTTTTAGGTTTTTGGTCTCTTTGTAAAACCTACACGACACCACAAAATAGATAGGTACAGAAGTCAATCTACATACAAAACGCACTCGAGCAACGCACACATAGACTCCGTTCACGGACATGATATCTCGGCTCAATCGCCCGGTCGTAGTCGTACAGTTCGGCGCAACGCGCTGACCCTTTAGCACGACCGCCTAGCGTAGGTATAAAAAAAAAGTGAAGTACATACATGTAGTATTATGGGATTGCAGCAGTGTGGAAGAAGAAATAAAACTGTCGAAGATGCAGTTGCTTGACTTTATTTTCTACCTTTTCTTATTTTACATCTTCACCTTCTCTCCTGTCGTTTGTCGCTCTTCAGTCATAAGTCGCCATCTTTTTTCTGTCTCTTTCATACCGTTCCTTTTTTGAATCACACACTCTTACGCTTCATTTCACACATCACATACATTAGATTGACTTCTGTACCTGGCTATTTTGTGACGACACATAGGGTGTAATAACCAGAGATCGGAATTAGGTAGATTTATCTAAGCACATAGGTACTGATTTCATACAGCGAAATAATAAAGTGGATATGCCTCAAATCTCGAGATAAATTTTAAGGAGTTATAGATAACTTCTTCCTTAGTTGACGTAGAAAGATCTTTTTTAATGAATATCATCATCATCATCTTCCTGCCCTTATCCCGTTTTATTTGGGGTCGGCGCAACACGTTTTTTTCTTCCATTCTGTCCTGTCGCTCGTCACGCTATCACTAACTCCCTTTTCATTCATATCACTTCTCACACAATCCATCCATCTTTTCCATCTTTTTTTCTTTCATGAATAGTTCTAATAAAAATGTTTATGTTAATTATCTTTGTTTTTTTTTTTGTCATAACTATCTCTGAAGTTTTTATATTGACTGGGGTGTTGGTCTAGTGGTTAATGGGCCTGACTACTATTGCGGAGGTCGTAGGTTCGATTTCCATCCAAGACAAATGTTTGTGTGATAAGCATAATCATTTGTTCTGTAACTGCGTGTAATTTATCTATAATATGTATGTATTTAGAAATACATAAGTATGTTTATCAGTAGTCTAGTACCCATAACACAAGCACTCCTTAGCTTGGGACTAGACGGCGTTGTGTGAGAGTTGTGAAATATTATGTATTATAATTATTATCTCTTTATTTATTTCTTACACATATAAAATTACATTTTTAAATATTTTTTAACAAAATCATATTAAAAAAAAAACATTTAAAAATATAAAAATATAGTTTCCGCCGGTGTCGGGAGCAGGGTCCAAGCTACCGGTGGTTAGGGCTCCAGAGACAGGAACCTCCTCACAATGCGTGCCGTATCGAGGAGTACTGCCTTCTGTATCAGGCCCTTGATCCAACCGCGCAACGATAGCTTCGACAGATGGTCGTCGAAGCTTTTGGCTATAAGGCCATTGGCGGTCACGACAATCGGCACAATGATAGCTGAGTCCACATTCCACATGTCGACAACCTCGTGTGCTAAGTCGAGATATTTTATTTGTTTCTCTTTCTCAGCTTTCACGAGATTCTCGTCATGCGGGATGGTGACATCGATTATCATTGCGCGGCGCGCTAATCGGTCTATCACCACTATGTCCGGCTTATTGGCTACAATAGTCCGGTCAGTAATGATATACCGATCCCAGTACAACGTGACATGGTCATTTTCAAGAACTGGGTCGGGCACATACTTGTAGTACGGTACCTCAGAATCCACTAGGTTGTATTTTAAAGCAAGTTGCTGGTGAAGAATCCTGGCTACTTGGTTATGCCTGTGCAAGTACTCGCCGTATTATAATTATTATATTATTATTATTTATTTTTAATATTGTTGGCCACACGGAATTTTTCATTAGAAATCCCATATTAATGTCAACATTTCGATGCAGGTACATGAAAAACACTACCTAATCCCGATCTCTGATAATAACTTACTAATGCCTAATTATAATAAAATTAAATCTTTTTCTGTCGAGAGTAAAATATCAACTACACTCTACAGAATACTTGCAATATTTTCATAACAAAAATTACACTACTTGCAGTGAACCAGAAATAAACTTGGCATTGCTTACCAAGGCCATTGACAATCATAAGACTTCTCGAACAAATAAGTCACAGACAAAACTGTCGATTGGTCAAAGATTGATTTGACCAGTTAGAACTATTTTAATTTAAAATTACTGTTCTATTCTTTTTCTTGTTAATAGAACAGAATAGTAATTTTTGGCAATAAGATGTCGACTTATTCTGCATTCTACCAATGTCTAAAGTAAATCGGAAAAGCAAGTGTGTACAATAATAATGAAAATGAAAAGAGGCAGTTATAAGTGTCCCCACACACGGGACTCCAAAACACGCCGCTTCAAGCTTCTCCGGCCACAAGCTGTCGCGCGCTTCAGCTTTTTTTTGGCGGCTTCTAGCTGTTTTTTGTGTCCGCTTCTAGCAGCTTTTTTGTGGCGGAATTTTTTTGAGGCTCGTGTTCGGGAACAGTAACTGAAGGTGCGTTAACGCTACGATGAACTGCTACGATGCGACTTTGTGCAGTAAAACGACGCGATGTTCAATGTTGCACAATTGCTGCAATTCAAATCAATTCGCAAGTTCTTGCGATTCATCGTGCTAGCTCGCATATTTTTATGATGCGACGTCGCATCGCAGTTTCGTGTTTAGGCGAGGCCATAACACTGCGTTACAGCATCACATCGACAAACCGTCGCACCGTTGTACGATGAGACAACGCAACGCAAAATTGCACGTTAACCAAATTGCATGATTGCACCAGTTTACACGATACCTTGTGTAACGTCGCAGATTTTTACAATACGACGTCGCACGCAACGCATTGCTGTAGCCTCGTTCTATAAGTTCTAATGAAAGTTTTGAATGAAACTAGTCAAAACCAGTTTCAACTAATTAAGGGTATTACCTGTAACATAGACCAACAAGCAGCGAGGTTTTATAAATCAAGAGATATTTATTGCTTTTTCTTTGAAGATATAATATCAAATAGAAGTCTTACAAAGTTAGTCAAAGAGTTTGCATCGGGAAAATATCATCTTTGACCATATTTAAACTAGATATCGGTTCTTAGAATTTATTTACAGTCAAGGAAATAACGTTTTAAGATCAGCCTGAAGGTGGACTTTTCTTGGAGAAAAGTTGAAGAGAATTTGTGCTTTGAAGGAGTTTGTGAATGCAACAAGTTTTTATTAGTATTAATAAAATTATTTTTATGTAAATGTTTCTGCGAATTATTTATTGGAGTGCCGTTATAAATAAACAAGCTTTTAATGAAAATCTTTTTTTTTCATAGCAAGCTTTTATAGCTCGGTATATACCTATATAATTAATACTCGTCAAGACGAATCATACGAGCCCAAACTCGATGGGGTTGTGTCGTTTAACTACGAAGTTTCTATAGCCACCTTTCGGTTCCGTCATCAGATCAGCTCCATGTCATAAAAAATTTGCATTGTCACACATGCGTGCAAAATTTTAGCTCAATCGGTAACCGGGAAGTGGGTCAAATTTAATTCGCAAGATTTGATTACAGGCAAACATCAGGAAATGTGAAACCAAATAAAAGCTCAGTCAAAAATCAGAGTCTTGACTCACTCACTAACTCACCAACGCACTGCACAAACCTTGTACCTAGAAAGCTGCACAAAGGTTCATTATAAGCTGTTCACAAAGAATAAAGGTGTATATTTGACTGGGCTGTTGGTCTAGTGGTTAGTGGTCCTGACTGCTATGCCGGAGGTCGTGGGTTCGATTCCCACCCAGGACAAATGTTTATGTGATGAGCATGATCATTTGTTCTGTGTCTGGGTGTAATTTATCTATAATATGTATATATTTAGAAATATATAAGTATGTCTATCAATTGTCTAGTACCCATAACACAAGCTCTGCTTAGCTTAGGACTAGACAGCGTTGTGTGATAGTTGTGGAATATTATTATTGTGGAATATTATATTAAAATATCGTGCGGTTTTGATCACGCATGCGGTATTGCCCTGCACGCGTAACCCCCGCAAATGTCCATTTCACACAAGTATTTATTGTAATGCGTGGAATACTGCTTACGGAGCAAACCCGCACGTGTGATGAAATCCTCACGATATTAAAAACACCCTAAGAATGAACAAAAAAAAAGAATTTAACAAAATTCACCTCCCGTGAATTTTGTTAAATTCTTTATTCATTTTGGTAAACGAGATGAAATGGGGGTCCAAGGTTTAGATGGAGAAACCTACATTTACAGAGACGAAGCCGCTGGCAGATGCTAGTAGTTTTTAAGTAAGCTAGTAAACCTTAAAGTTAAAATCAAATAATAATAAAAAGCATGTTTTTCCGTAACTTCTGTTACTATTAACCTTACTATACCAAGTTTTCCTAACCTTAGCCATCCAAATACATAAACAACAAACCTCACGTACGAGTATTCTCTCAAAATCTGTATCTCCAAGATAAAATTCATATTCAATAACCGAGTCAAACATCCATCACAGAATGTAATATTACAATAAGAATCGCTGTCTCACTCGCACGCCGGATATTGGGTAGCGCACCTCCACCGGAAGACAGGCGCTTGAATTTAGAACAAAGGGAAATCAGCGCCACCTAGCGGCGGGAAGTTAATGTCGGCGTGATGTTTTATTGTTTGTTCTTTTTGTTTCGAGTACGCTTGTGTGAAGTTTTCAACGTATAGGTCTATTTACATCGTACTCACACATACGTAGGGCTGTTACTGAAAGTCTCTGGGTATGGCCGCAATAAAATAATGAAATAGTACATTATGATATAAGTGCGTAATGTTTGTGATTACCGTTGAGTCGGTATTTAGACCCGAGCCATGGCGAGGGTCTTTAGAGAACCGAGAGCGGTAATCATTAATCACTCACGTGTATCATACGACGTTTTTCAATACACTTGTTTTGCTCTTTTCCTGGTGGGGGACGACCTGCGCCCATCCTGATACGATAAATGTAATCAAATTATGGCTGTTGAGAGGTTGAACAATAAGGTTAACCACATTATAGCACTAGTGCGTAATGGTAATCAAAATGTCACAGTTTGGTAACAAGTGCCATTATATACCTAAGTGCAGTGCAATAAGATTCACTTTATGAGCAAGTGTATTGAAAAAACAATTATAGAATTCGAAAATGGAACTCTGCGAGCATATTACCTCAAAATAGATAGATACAGAAGTCAATCTCATGTAAGTATGTACTTCACTTTTTATTCCTATGCTAGGCGAACGCACACACGTCAGCGTGTTCGGAACAAATCTCCGAATTGTATGAGTGCAATCGGGCGATTGATCCGAGATATCGTGTCCGTGAGCGGTGTCTATGTGTGCGTTACTCGAGCGCGCTTTGTGCGTAAATGTCTTCTATACATAGCTATTTTGTGATATTCCTTTTTAATTTGCGAGACTGTCATTTGTTTTTTCATGGTGGTGGTATCCTTTCAAAGATTGTGTATCGCTATTAAAATTAATATAATAACTCGTGAACACTTTCGTTCGATAATTTTTTTATAATTTTCGTTGTGACTTAAGTCAACAAGAGAGTTGCCAGGTTGCCAGAGAAATTGGCATTTCCTTATTTTTTCGGCAAATCAGGACATTACACTACAGTATAGCTTAAAGATCAAAGGACAGTGACTGCAGATTGGTACGTCAACACTTGCTTGCTCGGAATCTTGGAAAAAAAGCGTTACGAAGACGCAATGTACTCCTCCACCACGATAACGCATCCTCACATTCCACTAAGCTAACAGAAGCCTATTTGAAGTGACAATTTTTGACCTAAATTAATTGCGATTGATGATATCTTTGAAACCATGCATTTTTGGACCATACATTCTAAGACTTTTAGTATCATTTTTCTTTATAGAATATAAACCTTGAGTTATGGGATATCAAATACAACACGTTGTATAATATATCTTTCGAACCTAGTTAATCAGCGTCGAGATTGGCCACCATCATCGAAATTCCCCCGCGCGGCTCAAGCAGTTGTCAGCAACAGCAGCGGCCCACCCGGGTCGAAGCCTACTGGGTCCAGGATTAGCCGAAAGGGAGCTCGAGCCCCGGTATGAAGGCTAGATGGAACGGGGTGGGTTTTTAGTCAGTAAGAATCTGACACTATCTCCCGCTTCGCCCAAGTCATTGAATAATTTTCCCCACCAAAAAAAAACATCGAAATTCCAAACAAACACTGACCCGACTATTGATAGATAATTTAAATATTTGTTCAGGTTATCAGTTGGATCCGCAAACCATACCGCAAAAGCCAAATAACTCAACCACTACTATTCAATAAGTAGTGGATGAGCGGTTTGGCTTTTGCGGTAGTATAGTGGAAATGGCAACATTACATACGTAAAATAAGTACATTTTTATTATATTACTTATTTTTTGACCTCATTATTTTTACCGACTTCCCAAAAAGGAGGAGGTACTACGTTCGGCTGTTTGTATGTTTTTTTTTTTTTTTTTTTTTGTTCGTCGAATACTCCCCCAAATGTGGACGGATTTTCAAAATTCTTTGTTTGTTCGAAAGTAGATAGTTCTGAGGTGGTCCCATTATCACCAAATTAGGATCTGATGATGGGACCTTGGAGAAATCGAGGGCAACCTTCAAATTTTGATGTTTGATAGGGCATTTGCCACATTTGGTCTCATGATCATCAAGTCATGACCTGATGCTGCAGTAAGGATAGTCTGCAGAGTACCTAAGTCCTCGACAACAAACAGCAGATATATCGAGTTTAGGCTCATTGAAAACGGCTCGATGTGTGGATAAACGTACTGCTAATAAAGAACACCGAAGTACATAGAGACCTGATGCTGAAGCCAGGAGCATCAGGAAAAGTACAAACCTTGAAATTACAGCACCGTAGTCGTGTTTGGGCTCATTTTAAACAGGACTAAATTTTAAGTTCATTGCAATGTTGACATAAATCTGGCCTGATGCTACAGCCGGGATTATCAGCATCTAGTCTAATGACTGATTGAAAGATTTACCTTTCGGCTTCATCATCAGATCAGTTCGATATATCCTTTCCCTCTCCAGCATCTAGTCTAATGACTGTTTGAAAGAAGAGGGGGAGAGGATATATCGAACTGATCTGATGATGAAGCCGAAAGGTACCTAAATTAATGTAATCTAACCGTGTTTGGGATTATTAGAACCGTTATGAGATGCGCTCTGACTATAAGGTATTTAAGTTTGACTGAGGGGTACTTTTTAGTGGTGGTACCATAACTAAAAAGTGTAAAATAAAAAAAACTTTTTACAAAAAAAATATAACCGACTTCAATGATAAAAAACACTGAAAAGTATCAAATAACTTTAATTTTGGAAGTCGGTGTTAAATAACAAAGAGACTAAACTATAGAAACACCGACTTCCAAAATTAAAGTTGCAAAAAAAACTTTTTACAAAAAAAATATAACCGACTTCAATGATAAAAAACACTGAAAAGTATCAAATAACTTTAATTTTGGAAGTCGGTGTTAAATAACAAAGAGACTAAACTATAGAAACACCGACTTCCAAAATTAAAGTTGCAAAAAAAACTTTTTACAAAAAAAATATAACCGACTTCAATGATAAAAAACACTGAAAAGTATCAAATAACTTTAATTTTGGAAGTCGGTGTTAAATAACAAAGAGACTAAACTATAGAAACACCGACTTCCAAAATTAAAGTTATTTGATACTTTTCAGTGTTTTTTATCATTGAAGTCGGTTATATTTTTTTTGTAAAAAGTTTTTTTTTTAATTTTTCGATTGTATTTTGTTTTTGTGTTTATACTGGCATGCTTTTTTTTAAGGTAAAAGTAATTATTGACATACACTTGACTTGCCACAATCAACTTTTTTTTTAAATATTATTGATTATGATTAAAGTTGTAAATATAACACTTACATTTGTACGCTTTCGGGCATAACATAGCGAGCTTATTACCTATTTTTAAGAACAATTATTTACCTATGTTAAACAAATGAATAATTGATTATTGATGATTACATTTATCACACGTGTGTTTGTATGTAACTTCTTTACGCTCGAAATGTTGAATGGATATTGATGAAACTTAACTGTAAATCCAACGCTGGCTCACGCTCACCACTTCATCGTTTAGTTGAGACATACAATAATGAGTTTAATTCTATCGACATTTTTTTTTGTCGACGGGGAAAATCATCTTTGACGAAACCCGCTCTTGGGTGGAGCGGGAGACAGTGTCAGACTCTTACTGACTAAAAACCCCGCGCCGTTCCTTCTAGCCTTCATACCGGGGCACGAGCTCCCTTTCGGGCAACCCTGTCCCCAGTAGGCTTCGATCCAGCTGGGCCCCTCCTGCTGCTGACAACTCCTTGAGGCGCGCGGGAACAGTGCGCGCCGTCGACGTCTTGGAATTCTATCGACATTCTTTTCCTTGATAAAAATTAACCATTCAACTTTTTATCTAGGAATATGTTTTTTTGGGACAATTGTCAACTTCAAACGAGCGAAGCCGCTGGCAGCAGCATGTTTTTATCATAAATACGAATATTTCATTGTTTGTGGTCAAGCGTATCAGCCCACGTCACGTAAAAGCACATGTATCGATAAATTATTGTTTAATGTGAAATGAGGTGTGTTGAAATAATAGAGTTTTCATTGTTTACTGGAATTTAATGTATGAATACTAGCTTTTACCCGCGGCTTCCCCCGCGTTTATTAATATGCTTTAATCTTTCTCACCCTCTCCTCACTTTAAAAAAAAAAATTGCCTATGTCCGTCTCCGAGGTCCCAACTATCTCTGAACCAAAATTCATCAAAATCGGTTTTTTTTTTCCACTACCTACCACACAATGCCGTCTAGTCCCAAGCTAAGCAGAGCTTGTGTTATGGGTACTAGACAACTGATAAACATACTTATATATTTCTAAATACATACTATAGATAAATTACACCCAGACACAGAACAAATGATCATGCTCATCACACAAATATTTGTCCTGTGTGGGAATCGAACCCACGACCTCCGGCACAGCAGTCAGGGCTACTAACCACTAGACCAACAGGCCAGTCTAAATTTGCCATTTAGGTGTGAAGGCGTAACAAACAAACTCACTTTCGCTTTTATAATATTAGTAAGGATATTCCGGCAGTAGTCCGCTATTACTCGCGTTGTTCCATTTACGCCTCAAAGAGAAATCATCAAAACGAAAAAAAAAATCGATCTCTACATACAAACTGTCCAATCAAGTTTGTAATTTTTTTTTTTTTTTGTATGGAGACGCTGTTTTTTTTTTTTTTTGTCTCCTGAAAAAAAATCTTGTGGTAGGTTGTTTAGTTTCGTGTATAGAGCAAGCCCATAAAGTTTGCGGTGGGCTATCCCTTACACCTTGTCTAGGTATACCGAGCTATAAAAGCTTGCTATGAAAAAATGTATTTCATTTAAAGCTTGTTTTAACAAACCCGTAGCGTCCGTAATATCGCAAAACAAAGGACGGTGCGGAACAAAAACTAGTTCTGTGACATTGTGTCGAGGTTTTGTGTTGCGAGTGGATAATTATGCAACTGAGGGGACGAAAGTGCAGTTGGCGGATGAAACCGTCTGTTTTGGTTTTGCAGTACACCTAGGATGTAGTTCACAAATAGGAAGGGTTTTGTGGGAATTTACCCTAGTCCAATTATTCCTCACTTACTTAATAGTAGGTACCTGGTACGTGGTGAATAAGTTGAGTTGGGTTTTTTTCTTAAGACGGGAAATTATCTAAAGACTTGAGTGGTCGTTCTCTCTCGACCCGTCCGTCTTCGATCGCGAACGTCGAAGGACTGCAACAATTTGCCTGCTGCGGTCTTCCCGTCCGATTATAATTTGGGTGTCTTCAAGGCTAAAGTGAATAGGCTCTTAATAATCTAGTGCACCTTACCATCAGAGATTGCATCACTGCTTACCATCAGGTGGGATCGCAGGCAAGCAGTAGTTTATATCAATTTAAAAAAAAGGTAGGGCGTGTCAGACTTTTACTACTTTAGTAGTAGTAAAAGTCTGACACGCTAACTCAATTCTATTTTCCTTTTTTGCTTGCGTTCCAGGATCCCAGGTTTTCCTTTCATGACCCCAGTAGGCTCCGACCATGCTGGGCTCCCTACGGCTTGCTGACATCTCTTTGAGGCGCGCGTGGAACACTACGTACCGTCGATGCCGATCTGGATGGTTACCAGTCGGCCGGACGGCGAGTTACCCATTGCTCGTCTGTCATTCTTTACTGTACCTTAGTACCTACATCGTAATATTTTCTTCTGTAAAAATTCCATCTCCCTACAACCATAAAGCATCGCTCTACAAAGTTCACGAACCCGACACAATTTTCGTACATTTCTAAACAAGCAAGCAAGCAAGTCATTACCCACGGTGACACCTGGAAATGAAGTGCTGCTGCACCGTCACCCTGACACGGTGTACCTGACTGTATTATCCTGGGTTATTACCTGGCTGACACTACTTTAATGTTAATGATGTACGACGTGACTGGAATATTATTGGAGCGACAGCTGGGTCTTGTAGAGGTACTGGAGTATTTTGTTGGGGGAAACTTAGGTTGTACCCGCGGCTTTGCTAGCATGTCGATTCAGTAACTGATTCTGAACAACTATATTCAGGTTTGGCATACCTATACTGATCGTATCAGGAATGAGGATATCCGCAGAAGAACCAAGGCATAGCACGAAGAATCGCCAAACTTAAGTGTCAACAGGCAGAGCACATTGCTCGCAGAACAGATGGCCGTTGGGGCCGAAAGGCTCGTATTCTTCAATTTTAACAAAACATCTAAGCGTACTAATATTTCTTAAGTGGTTTAAAAATATATGTTTATATGTTCAGCTGTTTGATTACTGCGAGGCGATGTCTAAGTCGTCTTGTCTCAAGTGAGCGCAGGCCCTAAAAATAATCCATACTAATATTATAAATGGGAAAGTGTGTGAGTCTGTTTGTCCGTCTTTCACGGCAAAACGGACTGACGAATTGACGTGATTTTTCAAGTGGAGATAGTTGAAGAGATGGAGAGTGACATAGGCTACTTTTTGTCTCTTTCTAACCCCCCACTTCCCAGGGGAACCATGTTACCCCGAATGTAACGCAAGCGAAGCCGCGGGTAAAAACTAGTGTTACCTAACGTACATTCAGTTATAACCAACTCAACCTGTATGATAGTCCTTTGCCCCTCCCTAGAACCGAGTCGCACGCAACACGTAACATAAGCAATGAAGTGAAGTTCAGAGCCGACGTGCCGACAAACATGCTTTACCAACAAACAGCTCCATTTTGTTTTTATTAGCTACTAGCTTTTGCCCGCAGCTTCGCCCGCGTACATAAAATATAGCCTATGTCACTCAAGAATAAAGCAGCTTTCTATCGGTGAAAGAATTTTAGCAATCAGACCAACTCTTCCAGAGCTACAGAGAGAGATAGCAGTGGAGGCCGAGTGGTAATGGCCCCGACTTACGAGTTGTAGATCGCGGGTTTGAACCTAGCCAGGCGCATTACTTTGTGTAATTTATTTCATCACCACTGCTCTCAAAATGGTGAAGGAAAACATCGTGAGGAAACCGGGCATGTATTAGAACCAAAAATTCGAAGACATGTGACATTCACCAACCCGCACTGGGCCTGCGTGGTGGATCACGGCCCATTCCCTCTCCTAGAGAGGAGGCCTGAGAAGCAGTGGGAACATTGAAAAGGCTGGTGATGATGATGACTAACACTTCCAGCTTCCTGCGAAAGCTGCGTTACGCGCGTGAAAGTTTGTTTTCATATTGTGAAAACCAACTATCACTTAAAGGTGGTGTACTGTTGTGATTTCTAAGTCTTATTAATATATTTTTTAATTCTTTCTTTTGCTTTTTTATTATTGTTTATTTTTTATATTCATTTACTCTGTACCTACAAAAAATATCCAATAATAATAGTCGGGATACTATGTCCTAAATTAGGCCCATTAGGTTATTTTTTTAACGTTCTTAAATGAAATAAAAAAAATAAAACATTTCATCTAAGAACGTTTAGCCATGTTTGATTAACAATCATGCAAACTGACCTCAAATATAGAGTAGGTACCTATCTACTTACTATTCAAGAAACAACAGTAAGATTTTCTAAAAAGGTACTCATGTACAAAATAAATATCATATTATTTTCTCCTCAAATCTAAGAACGTACTCATAACAAGGAGACACGTGCTACTAGCTCCAATACCGTCCTCATATGACGTCGGACCTCGCTCGTAAGTACAACGTCCATGTGGATTGGATTTGAAGACCTTGAGATGGATTATAAAACTGCGTCTACATGTACGAGCAAAACATGGAAACAAATTGTACCAGAAACTAGAAATAAAATAAAACAAAAGAAGTTAGAAATAAAACAAAAATTTAAGTGCTATGTACTATGCGTTCCAAAAAAGAATAGGATCGATTGCCATGTTGTGACGTAACATCAAACTGTCATATCGAAGAAATTGAGTAGAGTGAGCAAAACAAGTTTTTTTTTATAGGTTCGCGCTTGACCGTTGGCCATGTTTGCCCCGCAAACATGTTTATTTTTTCGGTGACATCCCCCGCCCTTGAGCGGAACGGGAGATGGAAGATAGTGTCAGACTCTTACTGACTAAGAAACCCGTTCCTTCTTGCCTTTCCTCGGAACGTTACTGCGCGTCCCGCATCCATCGGATTCCCGCAACCTTCACCAGGTCATCCGTTCACCTTGTAGGAAGCCTTCCAACGCTACGTCCGTTTATACTACGCGAGAATTACCCCTTTCCACATGAAAATTTAAATTGTAGCTAGATTTTAAGGTGAGTTTACAAAACAGAAAAGTAATCCAATTTTCTTGAACGAACGATGCCGTTAGCGTATACCGTAATATCTTGCCTTGACCACAAGAACAGCCAGCTCAAGGTACGCTCCTACATGATTATGATGTTACGAATATTACACATATTTCTCCAAATATTTTGGATATACAGATATCTCGTGGATATTATCTAGGCTTCTATGGAAATCAAAATATAAAGTGTAAAAGCAATCCAGTAAAGACCTCTGAAAATCTGCTATTTTACGTGAACTTTGGCATTCATAATGTACTCATTTATTAAAAATATATAAAAAAGAACATCCATAGAAGCCTTGCACATTTTAAAAAGATTCTGAATGACGTCAATTTTTTTTTTTAACTTTTAAGGGTTTACTAAAAAAACTTCCTGGAACAAGTCTTTTGAACTGTTCCAGTAAATCACGGAATTACCGAATACTGTCAGAGTTTTCAGGCGTTATCCCTCTTTTTTCACGTTGCCTCTTTGTCAATCATCGCATTGGATTGCATTAGATGAAGCAACAAGCTTTTTAAACCATGCTCGAGATTGACGATAGGTGAGTGGAAAAGGACCCTCTTAAAAACATAAAGCATATAATCATATGCTGGTTAGTTGGTCGAGTTGTTAGTGGCCCTGGCAACACCGAAGGTCGTGGGTACGAATCCCACCCAACACAAATGATTGTGCGATGAGTACGATCTTTTGTTTTGTGTCTGGCTGTAATCCTACTAATATTCTAAATGTGAAAGTTTGTATGTATGGATGTTTGTTACTCTTTTACGCAAAAACTGCTAAACGGATCTCGATGAAACTTGGTACACGAGTAGACCATATCCCAGAATAACACATAGGATACTTTTTATCCTGGGATTATGTACGCAGGTGAAGCCGCGGGCAAAAGCTAGTTTATCTATAATATGTATGTATTTAGAAACATATAAGTATGTTAATCAGTTGTCTATTAGGTACCTACTCATAACACAAGCTCTGCTTGGTTTGGGACTAGATGGCTCGATAGATCGTTGTGTGAAAGATAAACATATAAACATATTTATTGGTAAAAATTACATTTACAAGTCAGTTAATAAAGTGAATTAATTGTAGCAGTGTAAACTATTACTACAATTAATTCATCAAATAAATAAGATAATTTCCTCTATGGAATAAAATTCTTTCTGATTGAGCCAACATTTAAATTTGGCCTAGTTTGGCTAGATCCCGTTGTAACGGAGGTAACCGACAAGACGGTAGTTAGTTGAATATTTTACGGCCCAGCACAAAATAGATAGGTACAGAAGTCAATGTTATGTATATACTTCACCTTTTATACCGACGCCAGGCGATCACGCTCGGGCGATTGAGCCGAGATATCGTGTCCGTGAGCGTCTATGTGTGCGTTGCTCGAGCGCACTTTTTATGTAGATTTTCCTTTGTACCTATCTATTTTGTGTAAGGTTACCAGAATTTGAAATATGGGATGTGGTTGTCCAAAGTTGTGAAATATTATGGTTCACATGTTATGGACATAGCTTTATCCCGAGGACTCATTCAAGGTTTTTTTTTTTTTTTAATAATAATAATAAAGTTTATTTACCAAAAATAGTTACAGAATATACACAAGTAGATAGCTAGTGGTAGGTTCCAACACTTATTTATAGATGTAAATTGAATATTGTACAAAAGCGAAACGTATATATTTCAGTTAGAGATTACATTCACACGTTGACGCTGAACAAGTAAAATCTTTCATAGCCTATTTCTAGCAGTGCCGTAACTATACGTACCACCTGAGGCCCGTGGCAAAATCGTTGGATGCCCCCCCCCCTTTTTATGGTGGGGAAAATCATCCAATGCACTATCTCCCGCTCTTGGGCAGAGCAGGAGATAGTGTCAGACTCTTACTTACCTAAAAACCTACCCTGTTCCTAACCATCCTTCATACCGGGGCACGAGCTTCCTTTCGGATAACCCTGGCCCCAGTAGGCTTCGACCCAGCTGGGTCTCTCCTGTTGCTGACAACTCCTTGAGGCGTTGGGCTCGGTCCGGACAGTTACCGGACGATCAGACAGCGAGCTACCCATGGCTCGCCGTCCGCGTGCCCGCATCTACGGTCCCCGGCGGCGGCGGCGAGGGCGCCGTTGCCTAAAGCGGTCTGCCTCCTCCTTTGCTAGCATTACTGAGCCCCAAGATAATCGAGAACTTTGTAGTTTAATTTGGTTATATCACTGAACTGTAGACATAAAATATTTTTTATTATTAACTAGTTTTTCACCCCGGCTTCGCCCGCGTACATAAAATATGTCACTAAGTAATAAAGCAGCTTTCTATCGGTAAATACATTTTCACAATCGGACTAGTACTTTCAGAGATTACTTCCTACAAACAAAAAAATATAAAAACAAAAAAATAAACTTTACTACTTTACGAGTATACGTAGATGTAGATAAATCTTCAAGTTCTCCAAGTCACAAGGACTAAGCTTATAGGTATTTTGTATGTGAAGGTATGCAGAGTGACGTATCTACCTATCTATAAGGTGGTAAAGCTTTTAAAGGCGAACAATGTTATTAAAAAGAAATCTGTTTAATAAGAACCCATTTTATATTAACAAAAAATAATAATGAATTTTATTCAGATCAAAATACCCATCGACAATAATTATAATATATTAATCGCAAATAAAAAACAAAATAAAACCTAATCACATACATTAAATCAAAACAATTAAAACAAAATCAATAAGATTATTTATAACTAGCTTCTGCCAGCGACTTCGTACGCGGATCCTGTTGCTTATGCCAGCGACATTCAGTGTTATAAACGTAAGAGTAGACAAAAATAAACAGAAAGCTCAGAACTGCTAAGCTATCGGGAGTTACACGTGTTATTGTGAGTTAACCATAAAAGATAAACGTATGCTGTTGTGAGACATTTTTATATAATTTTGAGGAGAACATTTCCGTTATCCATGTTTTCTGTGTAGCTTTAACCATTAAGGCTGCAAACGCGACGGAAGCTTAAAAAATGGAGTAATTTCTCCCGTTTCCCCAACATTTCCCTTCACTGCTCTGCTCCTATTAATCGTAGCGTGATGAAAAGTATACTATAACCTGCCCAGGAGTATGAAGAATGATTGTACCAAGTTTCGTTAAAATCCATCGAGTAGTTTTTGTTTCTATAAAGAACATACAGACAGACAGACAGACAGACAGACAAAAATTTTACTGTTTGCATTTTTAGCATCAGTATCGATCACTTATCACCCCCTGATAGTTATTTTGGAAATATATTTCATGTACAGAATTGACCTCTCTACAGATTTATTATAAGTATAGAAGATTTGTAAATGTTTTTGCGAATTATTAACAAATAAAGAAACATCTTTGGAAAACTAACACATTACCCACTCATTCTCATAACTTTTCCCTAACATTATTCGTTTATCCCACAGGTCAATAACTCCTAAGCCGCCTGTCAAGCCCACAATAGGATATCTCCCTGGTTCCTACAACTTGCTCAAAAATAAACACCCTTACTTTTTCTTTTATCCCGGCGGAGATCAATAAGCTCTCGATATTCTGGAATAGGACATCAGACCATGAAATAGAAAAGTAAGAAGGTCCAGCACTTCTAGCCAAGTTGCTAATCTGCAATCGTTAACGCTAGTAGAAAGCTTCAAATGTACGGGAATGACGTCATCTCAACGCTTAGTCACGTGGTCAGAACAAAAGAATTTGCGGCAAGTCAACTCGAAGACGTAACGTCGTACAACGCAAGCGAAATGGTTGTAACTTGGCTAGGCGAGCAATTGTGATAACATAGGGCAAAAATAACTCAGGATTGAATATACAATCTTAATTTTTTTTTATGCGAAACCTGAAATACCTGTCTAGTATTTTTAACCCCCGTGGGAAAATCTGCTATTTTGCATGAACATGACACTTCAAATTTACTCAAAAATTAAAATAAAAAAGTAATAAAAATATAACAATAGAAGCATATTTCCTGGAACAAGTTTTGTAAAATATTCAAGTAAATCTCGGAATAACCGAATGCTAACAGAGTTTTAAGGCGTTGTCTCTTTTTTCGCATTGCCTTTTCGTCTAACATCGCGTTGGATTGCATTACATAAAATAACCAGCTTTTAAACCATGCTCAATGTCGACGATAGGCGAGTGGAAAAGCAGCTTCTGGTAGACCGTTGGAAGTAGACCTTCTGTTCCAATTTCTTGATAGCTCAAAATCTGCAAAACACAAAGGGTATCGTCGAACTCAATGGACAATAGACTGAGCCGGCATTAAAAATGAATCAAACTGGAATATTTTATATGACTTCGATATTATATTTTCGTGATCTCTGTTCGTTATGTGATGTAGTATTAAAGGATCTATCGAGTAGGGATTCTAGTCTGTATTGATTTCAGATCTTATTTTAACAACAGAAACTAGACTTTAGGACCAAGAGGTCGTACATTGACTGTGTTAAAATGTCAAACGTGCGAGCGAGTAGGCGGATAGAGCTATACACTACGGTGTATGTTTTCCTTTACCGTTTTGAGAGCAATGGTGATGCTCTCAAAACGGTGCAGAAAAACATTGTGACGAAACCGGCATGATGTCCTAGAACCAAAAATTCGAAGACATGTGACATTCACCAACACGCCTGGACCCGCATGGTGGTTTATAACCCATTTCCTTTCCTAGAGAAGAGGCCTGAGTCCTTGCAGGGGGAACATTAAAAAGGCTGATGATGAAGATTCTTGAGAGAAAAGATATCTGGAAAATGTTAAAATAAAAAAATAAAAAAAATAAAAAATCTTATATTTCAGACAAAGTCCATAGTTTGTTAGTATACACAACTTAAAAAACTAGTGTTAGTACTTATAACTACCGGAAACAATTTATTTATTATACGCCACAGGGGCATGCAGGCGTACCCAGTGCTCCAAAATGGGACTGTCCCACCTGTCCGCTATTGTTTTCAGGATGATGTTGGGGCTGGCGCGTACCCTGCGCATGATGGAGGCGCATCGCTTGCGTATAATGGCATGAAAGCCGTCAATTTCTGCCTCTGCAAACATACCAGATGCACTGCAGTAGCGCGGCAACCCCATCAACACCCTAAAGGCATCATTATATTGAACACGCAGAGCACTTTATGCCCTCTGCGTGTAGTTGACCCACAGGCTACATGTATAAAATGACTGACAATACGCTCTAAACAATGTGGCCTTTACGTCAGCCGAGCATCTCGCAAACCTGCGAGCCAACATATTGCAGCGGACAGCCAAAGCTCTGCGCTCCCGCTCAACATCCAGATTATCTCTGAGGTCTTCAGAAACCCAGTGGCCCAGATACTTGAAAGCTGTGACTTGCTTTAAAAGGCTTCCGCAAAGTTTTAAGCTTTTAGTTCCTGCCTTAAAAACTAGTACCTCACTTTTCTTAACATTGTACCTGAGCCCATGGGTCTCCGCATACCTCTCACATATTGTAAGCAGACTCATCATTGCGTTAATCGAAGGGCTGAGCAACACCATATCATCAGCATAACTTATATTATTGATGCATAAGCCGTCAACATAACATCCTTGATACATGTTGCTGAGCTCGACAATTAGCCGGTTTATATACAGACTGAAGAGGCGAGGGGAGGTCAGGCCACCCTGCCTCACACCGCACTCCAGCCTATACACATCCGACAATGAGCCTGCCCACCTCACATAATTGAGCTGGTTATTATACCAATACCGTAGTATTGATATAACTCCCCTATCCACTGAGGTATCGTTCAATAATTTTTGCCATAACAAATCGTACGACACTAGATCGAACGCTTTGGAAAGGTCGAGGAAACAGGCGTTAACAGGTGTTTTCCTCGACGTATAATACTGAACAGTGTGCTTGAGAGACAGTATGGCACTTTCCGTAGAGAGACCCGGGCGGAAGCCGAACTGTGCGTCATGCAAATCGATGCGAGTTGCCATATGCCTATCAAGCAAACTGTCCAGCACCTTGGCTATGACAGTAGCAAGTGATATGGGCCTGTAGTTTGACATATCTGATGTGTCCCCAGTCTTATCTTTTACAATTGGCACAACCACAGTTTTCATCAGATCGCTGGGCAAGTGAGCGTGGCTCAAGCAGAGCGAGAAAAACATCGCCAGTACTCTAGGCAGGTGTACTCCTGCATTCTGCAGGTGCTCGATGCTGAGGTGGTCATGCCCCGGCGATTTGCCCCTAGTCATGCTTTTTATGACAGTAGCGATATCTTTCGCTGAGAACCTAACATCTAACCTAACCTAACCTAAGTCCGTCAGACAAACCTCAGCATCGACCGCCTGTGATGCTAAACCTAGAGGAGATTCAACCTTAAAATGCTTCACAAACAAATTAGCAATTGCCGTAGGCTCATGTTGCCCCGCCACACTCACGGGGACGCCCGGCCTTGGATTCAATTTATTGGTGTTCTTCCAAAACCTTGTAAAATCCTTAGACTTATGATTTTCAGCTATTATGTCCATTTTTATTTTATTTTCATTGTCTTGACACCATTTCAACTTTTGTTTAAAGACTTTTCTTGTGTCAGACATCTGTTTGTAACATAAACCAGAAGTTGGTTTCCCAGCAAGGTTGAAAAGCAAGCCGAGCGTCCGCGTGAGCCTGCTTAATATGCCTATTCCACCCAACAACCCTTTTTCCCTTCCTACCACCTCTCGAATCCTCATTACTGGAACATTGGGCAGCCTCCGTAAGTATATGCACAATACTTTTATACATATTGTCTAATACAAGTTTGTGATTTGTGTTTCTACAAAAACCGCTAGCACAGTCTTTAAAATCTAACGGGAAATGAATTTCCCTCAACTTGGCGTGACAAATATTTTTATATTTACTTATTTGATTACTGTCCCGTTCTCCCCATACCACAAAACTTTTGTTGAGATGGGTAGGTGTAATAGTAGGTCTTATCATATTAAAATTACACTGTATTTGTATAGGCATGTGATCTGACCAATATGAGTCATACAACACAGTAGCACTAACAAGCAGACGCCTCGCGGCCTCAGACACTACGCAGTGGTCGAGCCAGCGGTGGCAACCGTGCGCGTCACTCACGAAAGTGTACGTACCTCGCGGCAAAAGTTCCCGGTCCGCGCAGCTCCAGCACTGCTCCGCACAAAAACTCGTCAGTTCACTATCAAATAGCTCACCTGGATGCGCGTTAAAGTCACCGAGTATGATCACTGTTTGCACACTTTGACTTTCTATTATCGCACTAATTTGACTGAGGCAGTCTGTAAACTCAGTTACGTTATCGCTCGAGTCCGTAGGCATGTACACCGAAAAAATTAGTACGGAACGATCCTGCGACACTATCTTGATAGCTACAAGGCGCACGTTGTTACAGCTAACAACTGTGACAGAGGGAAACAGGCTTTTCCTCCATAACAAAGCCACTCCTCCGAAGGGCCGCCCACGTAGTATTCCCGCTGAGGTGTCGACTGCTGAATTGCCGGTGAATGCGAATTCATCATGGATTTGTCCAAGAAAGGCAATATCATGTGGCAAAAGCCAACATTCTTGTAACGCGATGACGTCAGCCGCTACACACAGACGTCTCACACAGTCAACAGATCTTTTTATGCCTTTACAATTGAAACTTATTAAGGTTGTATTATCCATTATTTTTTGCTTAAATTCACTCTCAAAGTATTTTCTTTGTCTGAAAACTTTTTAGAAAAGTTTATAAATCTACGATATGATATACCTTCAGGCCAAAAATCATCTCTCATGAAAATGTCATACTTCTGTTTTGGAACTGAGATCTTATATGCATCATAACTTCTAGGCACCTTCATTATCATTTTCTCAATATCCACACGCGTTTTGGCTTTTTCTTCAACATACTCTAGGATATCATTCTGTGTCACCTGTTTGTCAACATTATAGATATATAGGACTATTTTTTCATTTACAGCCCTAAATTTGCCCCTAGGTTCTATTACTGCATTTCCTATAAAGCAACGACTGATTCCATAGCGTGAACTTATCAAACCCAAGATTAGTCCCATTGTACTCAATTTAAGCCACGACCATTTTTTTTTTTCAAAGATTCAAACCACAAAATGTACTAGATCGCATCAAAAATGAATCAAACTCAAACAAGAATATAATGAATGAAGTCAGCGGCAGACTTCATTCATTATATTCTTGTTTGTATTGTTTTTCGTAATGAAAGCCTTCGATTAGTATGTATTTATGAATTGTGATGCAGGTATTTTAGGGCTTTATTTTACCTATTGAATGCCAACTAAGCAATATTACATAACTGCTAATGAGGGCAGATGCCGACTACGTAATATTAGGTACCTATAACCTAGGTCTTCACTACAGTATAAGGTAAGCAACCTGTATAGAAGTCGGTCGTACTTCTCCGCGTAACATTGTGTATACGCAATATTACATAACAAGACATCTGATTCTGTACGTATATATGTATCTACTAAAGGAGAAACCCCCTAGCCAAATTACAACCGTTTCGCTTGCGTCGAACGCTTCGAGTTGACCTTGCCGCCAATTCTTTTGTTCTGACCACGTGACAAAGTGTTGAGATGACGTCATTCCCGTACATTTGAAGTGTTTTTACTAGCGTTAACTATTACAGATTAGCAACTTGGCAAAAAACTACACATCAACGCACAGCTGGCGATACTCCACGGATGCAGTGGGTTTAGATGCCTACCAACAACCATGTAGCTCGCAGTTAACTGAAATTATTTAAAAATATATTTTTTATCGCCATTTTATACAGATTTTATTCGCGGAGATTCGTTAGTTAATTTTATTTAGGGCCAGTAGCCGATTTCAGCGGTGTCATATCCTAGTTACTCTTTGAAGTTTTTATCATCTTAGACCCTTTGACCCCTGAGTTGGTTTCGGTGTTTCTTCTCAGGGTAGTCAGCTAGGAAACTGACATGTGAAAAAGCTGATGTGTTTTATAAAACTTATTTGCAAAATAAATATATCCGTGATCAGATCCGAACATATCCATAACATCCTTGGTAGCTACTCTTTCATCTGTTCCGTAGTTGCTACCATTCAAGGCTGCCTATCTATCGGAGCTGAGCGAGGCAGCGGAGCGGAGCAAAGGAGCAATGCGGAGCAGAGTTGCGGACTGTGTCTGTCCATCAGGGCAGAGCGCAGCTGCGGAACGGAGTGGGAAAGTAATATGGAGCGAAATTGCGTATTGTTTTTTTTATTATAGCGCCCGCACTCGTTTCTCCTCTCCGCTTTCTCTCTCTGCTTCACCGCTCCGCTCTGCTCCGTTGTCGCGCTGCTTCCCGGTTTTGTATGATTTTTTAAACTAGTTCATACTGAAGAGGAGCGGAGACTTTGTGCAATACTTCTTCTTCTTCCTTCCATATTACTTGGGGTCGGCGCAACACGTTTTTTTCTTCCATTCTGTCCTGTCACCCGTCAAACTATCACTAACTCCCTTTTCTTTCATATCACTCACAAAAATCACCCATCTTTACTTCGGCCTCCGGAGGAAAGGAAAGTATACTCAGAACTCTTTTAATTTTATGCGCATCATTCCTCCTCTTCACATGACCATACCAAGACAACCGATTACCTTTCAACTTTTCAGTCACTGGCGCCACTATCAAACTTCCTCTATTAATATACTCATGTCTCACTTTATCCATTCTCGTCACACCACACATCCATCTCAACATTCACACATCCTTCTTTTTCACAGCCCAACAGATTTTGTGCAATCCTAAGTTTAATATTTTTCCGTTTCTCCGCTCCGCAGCCTCGCTCCGCTCCTGTGTACAGGCAGCCTAACGGTCGGAACAGGCAATATGTGAATAAATGACAATACGCCTTACAATTTGCATGTTTCCGAGTATCATACAGGTATTGTCTGATAGTCGATGAATCAGTTCAGTCTAGCTTGCACACAAATGGATATGACAAAAGCCGCCTGTACATTGTTAGTCGTTGGATGTATTTCTGACTACGCAGTGCCGGCGTAAGGGCCACTGACACCCCGGGCGAAAATATTGTGGCGCCCAGGTGGAAGTATTACACCAATCATAAGCGTAAGCGCAGTTTGGTCGAGGAGGTGTAATTTTGAAGGTTTGTGGTCGAGGAGCGACTCTAACGAAATCGCTCCTCGACCACAAACCCTCAAAAATTCCATCTAATAAAATCTCAACAAAAAATTTGCTTATTCACAGAGCGTAGAGCACAGTTTTGAGGGTTTGCACCAGTGGAGGCAGGAGACTCCAACTCCAGACCTTGGCGCCCCCCTGAATTTGTCGCCCTGGGCCGTCGCCCCATCGTGCCGCCACTGTGACTACGGTACAAGGCGAAATGGAATGCGCCCCGGGCGTTCGAAGAGGGGGTGATTACCGACCACCACAGGCGTGGGTTGATAGACGGTGAGGAATAGGCAGTTCACTGTCCGGTAGGTAAGGAAATGACCAAGCCCCAGTTGACGGCATGTTATGTTTCACGCGCACCTCAATGAGATGTCAAGAAAATGGACGCTAAGGATTATTTTGAAAGACTTACGTGGTTAGGGACCTGGTATCACGGCGTTCCAGGGAACGCAAAGTGCAATTGAAGTAACACAGATGGGTTTCAGTCAGTAAAAGTCTGACACTCCTTCTCTCTTTGCACCTAGATCTTGAGAAGTTATTTAATAATATTTTGCGGTTTTTTTTTTTTGTGGGAAAATCCTCAAGAGATAGTGTCAGACTTTTACTGACTAAAAACCCACCCCGTTCCTTCGTGCCTTCACAACGGGGCTGAGCTACCTCTCGAAACTAACTCTGGCCCCAGTAGGCTTCGACCCAGCTGGGCCCAGCTCTGGCTCTGGCTGTTGTTGACAGCTCCTTGAGGCGCGCGGGAACAGTGCGCGCCTTCGACGACTTGGGCTCTGTCCGGACAGTTACCGGACGGTCGGACAGCGAGCTACCCATTCCTCACCTTCCACAAGCCCGCGCCTACGGTGACCAGAAATCGTAATCGGAATCCCGGCGGAGGCGGGAGCGACGTTGCCTGATGCGGTCGGCCTCCTCCTTTGCCAGCATTACTGCTTCGCAGAAGGAGTCGACCGCCTGCCACTCCTCCTCGCTCCGGACCATGACCAGCGCCAAGGCCCGGCACCAGAGGTCTGCGCCGCCACTCGCACGGCACGCAGGGCACGGCGATGCTCCGCCCAGGCAACTGTAGCAGAGTTAAAGAATAGTTACAAGTTAAATGAAAATAGATAAACAATATAACATTAAAAAGGTATAATTAATGCGTGATGTAGGTATCTATTATTCAAGTCTAAGCTAGCCTATAAATATGGAAATAATATTTACATAACCTACTTTTGATTCTTTAGAATTTCAATTATATATTTAGTCTTGTCTTCACAAAAGAAAAATGACTTCAAGAAAGCTTTAAAAATCTTATGAGAAAAGACTTCTTTTCATAACAGAATTTTTTACTCTATTTGAAAAAGTAAATTGAAAGCCTAGAATATCTACAATCACAACAATAGGAAATAACAGTTCGCACAATGAGTTTGCACTCAGGTTTTACAAAGGAGTTGATTTCAATAGGCCAGCATCGGCCAGCATTGCCCTGCCCATGTAATCGGTATGGCGCGGCACGTCCTTACAAGGGTTGCCAACTTTTAATAAAAGAAATAAAGTATATCTAATTTCAAAGAGTACGGACTTATAAAAAACAGAATGATTTTTTTTTTAATAACAAGCTTTTAATAATAAATAATAATAGATTCATTTACTTCAGGCTAGAAAACTCATAGTAAAATTATAGTTTGCAGTTATAGCTCGGTATACCTTATTATTATTACTCGTTAAGACGAATCATATGAGCCCAAACTCGATGGGGTTGTGTCATTTAACGACGAAGTTCCTGCAGCCACCTTCCGGTTTCATCATCAAATCAGTTCCATGTCATAATAGTTTTGCATTCTCATCTGATTTACACATGCATGCAAAATTTCAGCTGAATCGGTAACCGGGAAGCAGGTCAAATTTAACTTACAAGATTTGATTACAGACAAACATCGGAACAGGAGAAACTAAATTAAAGCTTGTAGAAAACAGTATCATTTATTAAACAGAAATTAAAAGGTATCTTTTTTTTACTTTACATAACAGTTATTCACGTTTTTTTAAAGATTTGTACGACTTCAAACCTTCTTACTCTAAGTTTACATAGATCAGGAGCTCAATTTCAAATAATTTCAATGAAGCCCTGTTCCTCTCGTTCCACTTCACATTCATGACCGTAAAGGCTTTCTCAGTAAAGTTGACTTTTTTTGTTATGATGGTATAGAAAACTCACATCATATAATATGCGTGACTGATACTAAAAATATAGTAAACATTATGTAGAAAAAAATATTTAAAAAAAAAAAAGAAAGAAAGAAAAACAGTTTATTTACGCGAAAAAAGACGCAATCTTAAAACTAACTATCAAACATAACATTAATCGATGGGGAAGATATGCGTCACATCCGCGCAAAACGGCTGAACGCTCAGCTAAAACCTCACGCATAATGCGATGAGCTCACAGCGCCCTCTATTTATGTTATAAGATCATAGAGTACGCCTACATAATATAGAATATAATACTCTATTTTACAGTACGGTTGGCAACCCTAGTCCTTACACAATTGTTTTGTTCCCTATTGAGCTATGCAGTTTGGTTTTATGGTACCTGATTACCAAGGGTTCGGTAGTAGTGATATTGGAACGTTGTTAGCCTCTTTGTAATATTGGAAACTCTGAAGGTAGTGGGGTTAAAGGGTACGGACTACGGTGATTGTTTCGGTTCTACCAATTTTCTTTCAGTGTTTGTTTTTAACTAGCTGTCTCCCGCAACTTCGTTTATTTATTTATTTATTCAACTAGAACGACAAAATGCCACTGATAACATTAGGTAATCAGCAGCAGCAAAGAGCAGTGTGGTAGCGGCCCCGACTTACAAGTTGTAGGTCGCGGGTTCAAACCCAGCCAGGCTGATTACTTTGAGTAATTTATTTCATCACAATGCACTGCTCTCAAAACGGTGAAGGTAAACATCGTGAGGAAACCGGCATGTCCTAGAATCAAAAATTGATGAATCGTGATCTAATCTCAGTTAGTGAAAGTCCCGGCAATATCTGTTTATCCATTTCAGAAATTCGCGCAGGAAAATAAAAAGTATATCCCAATAAAAGTCCCATCAAAGTTTTTTCAACCATTTCGTAGATATATTATTCCGTAGTTTGGAATCCAGTTCCCGCGGAAAAATTTAAAGTTGCCGAAGTTACTCCTTGTAACTTCAACTATCCATCAGTTTAAGTCTCGTCCTTAAAATCGGTCCATGCGTTTAGGAGGTTAGCCGAAACAAACCAACAGACACAGAGACAAAAAAAATACATTTTAACGTATTATTCGCCCTGTACCTATGACGTTATAATTTTAACTTTGGCTTAACTTTCACATAACTTATAACGTCACTACCGCCATCTATGGGTAAATATTTGAACTACAAAACTGAAACAGACCACACCAGTATAATAGAGCGTTTCACATATTTATTTGTAATATTGTTAGCCACACGGGATTTTTCATTAGAAATCCCGGGAAGACCCATATTAACAAATGCAAGTATTTCTTATTTCGCGTAAATAAAATGTTTTTCTTTCTTTTTTCTAAGTAAATAAATAACTCTACCTAATTCCGTGCCCTGTTTATGGTGCATTTTGAATGAAGGACCAATAAATACGTCCAGTAGTACCTAGTTAAAGCAGCGAGCCAGTGAAATCAGTCACTGTTGCCGGGGTTGAGAGACGAAGTTCGCTTTGTAAGTAATCAACGGCAGATAGCTAGTTAGGTAGGCCTAGACAGTAGACAGACTTCGTACCGAGCCGGATTGTTTCGAATCGAGCTAATGACTCGGATTTGATAATACAAAGACTAGGGATGCAAGGTTTGATTAAATATTTACACCCTGTATATTATACAACTTTACTTTTAATAATTGCGAAACCCGAAACATGGGTTTAGTATTTTATACAAAGAATCTATGTATAAAGGTTCAACTAGTGATCATTTTTAAATATTTTTGGGAAAAAATATATCATGGTGTAAAAATTTATTGGAATCGATTCAGTTACTGATTCTGAATAAACTATATTCAGGTTTCGCATAAACTAAAAATAAGCTTTTAATGAAAAAATTTTTTTCATAGCAAGCTTTTATAGCTCGGTATACCTATATAATTAATACTAGTCAAGACGAATCATACGAGCCCATACTGGATGGGGTTTGTCGTTTAACTACCAAGTTCCTATAGTCACCTTCCGGTCCCCTCATCAGATCTGCTCCATGTCATAATAATTTTGCGTTGTCATCTGATTTAAACATGCATGTAAAATTTCAGCGCAATCGGTAACCGGGAAGTGGGTCAAATTTAATTTACAAGATTTGATGACAGATAAACATCGGGACAGGTGAAACTAAATAAAAGCGGGTAGTAATGTTGTATTGCTACTTCCCTCTCCCAGAGAGGAGGTCTGAGTCCCAACAGTGGGAACATTATAAAACGGACTATGCTATGTTATATGATATTGAATTGATTCGATATCACACATTGATATCGACGTATTCAGTCTGGTATATAAACTACATAATTAAAATATAAATAAATATGAATATGTGTAATTGTATATCTAAAAAGGTTTAAAGGAATAATAGAAAATATTAGAAACATTTAATTTTTTTAAGATCTGGCTGCCATCTCTCTTTTTAACCGACTTCGAAAAGGAGGAGGTTCTATGTTCGGCTGAATGTTTTTTTTTTTTTGCATGTATGTTCACCGATATTTCGGTCAATTGTGGACCGATTTTGAATTTTTTTTTTTATTGAAAGGTTATGCTTCCAAGTTGGTCCCATAGACATATTGTTATGATCTGATTATGAACTTCGAAGATATGGAACAGAACTCCTCATAGAATCATAGCAGAATTGTCGTAACAAGTAAAATTGCTTTGTTTATACGTGTAGTCGATGACTGACTGAAAGAAAAGGGGGAGGGAAAGGGGGAGGGGGTAAATTCATGTAATATAACCGTATTTGGGGTTATAAGAATCGTTATGAGATGCACTCTGGCTATAAGGTAATTTAAGTTTAGCTGAAGGGTAGGTACTTTTTAGTGGTGCTACCATAACTAAAACGTGAAAAATAAAAAACTTTTTACAAAAAAAATTAAACCGACTTCAAAAAGTTTAAAAATCTTTATTTATTTTATAATTATATACATCTTAACTATTAAATATTATAAATTAATAGGTATATACAAACTTAAAATAATAATATGTACAAACGAGTAAAAAAGGCACAAAAACGGGGAAAACTCAAAGGGCATCAAAAAATTCGTCCACATCGATGTCAATGCGCTGGCAGCATTGCCACGCTGGATGGCAATGCTGATTCGTTGACCGAAGAAAAGGCCAGCCCTCTGGTCACGCGAAGAGTCGACCAAACGTTTGCTGATATCCTTAAAAACTCGATGAGCGCTCGGACCCCATGGCCCTAGTGATCCAACCCCAAACGGCTCAAATATATAACTTCCAATGAGGTTATTATATTTACGCCGTTTGAGGTTTTCTGCACCTACAGCAGCCGCTCCAGCACAGCCCGCGGTACTCAGAAGATGGGATGGCGCAAGGGTGTCGACACATGTTGCACCCCACACCAAAGGCCTACCCAATTTCCAAGGCATTATAGTCATCCCATCTGGTCCCTTCCCATCGTCACGTGCCAAGCCATTGGGTTCTAAGACAGCTGGCACCCCGGCGGTGACAAGAGCTCGACGGATGATGTAATTAATACTGGCATGCCGTGCTACCCGACCAGCGCTTCTACTGCAAGATAGGCCATGGTGTCCGAGGCGATCGACTGCTTCGCCGCACTGACATCGATGTGGAGCTCCACTAGGAGCACCCAGACGCAGGCATGTAGCGATCCGGAAGTCGGTGTTAAATAACGAAGAGACAAGATTAGGTATCTATTATAGAAACACCGACTTCCGAAATTAAAGTTATTTTGTACTTTTTGAAGTCGGTTTAATTTTTTTTGTAAAAAGTTTTTTATTATTATCTAGTCTGCAGTCAGTCATATTTTCATTTTAATCTTGATTAGGTAACATCTAAAAGTTATTTCAGTAAGAATTGTACAGTTCTACATGATATACACTTACTTCTGAACGCAAGCTAGCAAGTGCTAGTAAAAAACTGGCCAAGTGCGAGTCGAACTTGCGGACATAGAGTTCCGCTTCCGTACAAACTTACCTATATAAAATACTAGCTTTCCGCCCGCGGCTTCGCCCGCGTGGACTACAGTTTATATCGCGCTGGCAGAGACCCGTGCTCAGCAGTGGAATTATAGGTAGCCTATGTGTTATTCCAGGGTCTCTTCTACCTACCTACCAAATTTGATCTAAATCCGTTCAGTAGTTTTTGCGTGAAAGCGTAACAGACAGACAGACAGAGTTACTTTCGCATTTATAATATTATATAAAATTATAATAAATCTGTAGAGAGGTCAATTCTGTACATGAAATATATTTCCAAAATAACTATCAGGGGGTGATTAGTGATCGATACTGATGCCAAAAATGCAAACAGTAAAATTTTTGTCTGTCTGTCTGTCTGTCTGTCTGTCTGTCTGTCTGTCTGTCTGTCTGTCTGTCTGTATGTTCTTTATAGAAACAAAAACTACGCGATGGATTTTAACGAAACTTGGTACAATCATTCCTCATACTCCTGGGCAGGTTATAGTATACTTTTCATCACGCTACGATCAATGGGAGCAAAGCAGTGAAGGGAAATGTTGGGGAAACGAGAGAAATTACTCCATTTTTTAAGCTTCCGTCGCGTTTGAAGCCTTAATTGTTAAAGCTACACAGAAATCATGTATAACGGAAATGTTCTCCTTAAAATTATATAAAAAATATCCCACGACATCATATATCTATCTTTTATGGTTGACTCACAATAACACATGTAACTCCCGATAGCTTAGCAGTTCGGAGCTTTCTGTTTATTTTTGTCTATGGCACCATATCTAAGGTGTGTAGGTACATACTGTCACGCGCGTAAGTGGAAGGGAGAGATCTGGAACGTCTCGAATCGTCTCGCGCATCACGTTGTTTTCCAGGCTCTTAGAATTCGACACCAGACGTTTCAGATCTTTGATTTTGACGACTCCGTGGTCGCTGGCATAAGCAACAGGATCCGCGTACGAAGTCGCTGGCAGAAGCTAGTATTATATAAAATAAAATATAAATAATAATATATAATATAGTAGGGATTTCAATTCCTGAGCCGAATCTCGAAGACGTTACCACAAATATACAGTTTTCAGATTATTTATTCCTATACTTGCTATAAGACCTTAATTCATGCAAAATTTCAGAATTCTAGGTCAATGCGAAGTACTTTAGAGGTTTTGACTTCACAGCGAATGACAAAAATATGCACTTAAGTATAAACGGCCTTATCTTTACATTGCGGTCACTAAGGGCTATATTTCACCGAGATACCATGATGGCTGGGCACGCCACAATTATGGTGGTAAGTCCCTTCTTAGAGGCGTGGCTGGAAAGACCTCACGGTGTTCTTACCTTTCGCATGACCCAGGTCCTCACCGGACATGGTAAGTTCGGGAGGTTCCTGCATCGGATTCAAGTGGAAGAGACGCCCGAGTGTCGCCACTGTGCGGAACGCCCGGAGAACACGGTGGAGCACTCAGTCGAGGTGTGCCCTGCCTGGGCGGAGCATCGCCGTGCCCTCGTGGGGGCGATCGGCGGTGGAGACCTCTCACGCCGGGCCTTGGTTGAGGCCATGGTCCGGAGCGAAGAGGAGTGGCAGTCGGTCGCCTCTTTCTGCGAAGCAGTGATGCTAGCAAAGGAGGAGGCCGACCGCATCAGGCAACGGAGCCCTCACCGCCGCCGCCGGGATTCCGATCCCGATTTCCGGCCACTGTCGACGCGGGATCGCGGACGGTATGAAGGCACGAAGGAACGGGGTGGGTTTTTAGTCAATAAGAGTCAGACCCTATCTCCCGCTGCGCCCAAAGACGGGGGTTGTCATTGGATGATTTTCCCAACATAAAAAAGTTCATCGGTCCACTTCGATGCGGAACTCTAAAAACAAGTAACATCCGGGCAATAAAACGCACGCTGTTGTAATATAAACAAAGAAGTTATATTTCTTGACTTGAAGTGCACTTGAATCGTGAAGATAACTCTCGTGTCAACTTGTGTATTTTCCTACTTGCTTTCTTTTATTTGTAATATACAAACCTTAGTTTTAGTAGAAACGAAACCTGAAACACTTGTCTAGTATTTTTTAACCGACTTCTTATGTAAATAATTTATGTACAAAATTGCAAAACTGTATCATGAAAAATCATAAAGTTATAAGCTTGTTATGTCAGCTAAAAACTGGCCTTTGCCCAGCAGTGGGACAGTAATGGCTAGTGAAAGAAAGAATGTCAGCAAAAATACATAGTCACTAGGCCATCCAGGCAACTGAGGGGTTGTTTTGCACTTGCATCCAGTTGTGCAATATAAAAAAAAACTTCTATTTACATCTAACTCCTGTATCGTGGTTGCGTTTACAAACATGTATTTCACATATACAAGACACGCAAACCCGGATCACTTATCTAACCAGAGTCAGGCGCTAGTTGTCTGGTATTCATGCTGCTGTACCAATTTTGATGCAGTCCTGCGTCACGCACACAATTGAATTCATCGCTTCTATTTAAGAAATGAGGAGGTTCTCAATTCGGATGTTTTTTTTTATGTTTGTTTTTACAATTTGAAAAAATATTTTTTTGCTGGAAAGGGTATATATAACACGGTGCTGCTCGCCAGTTCTGTCGGTCCAGTCGGCGCTCTCTCCTGTCACTCATTTATCACTAACTCCCTTTTCTTTCATATCACTTCGCACACAATCCATCCATCTTTTCTTTAGCCAGAAAGAGAGAGGGACTCTTTCTATCCATTCACTTGTAAACTCATTACTCTTTTAGCAACATGCGTTTCATCCCTCCTCTTTACATGACCATACCAAGACAAAAATACACATATAAAGTTGAAAATTCAACAATTTAGCCCAAAAGGGAGAATTTTCATTAAAAAGTTTCGCAAAAATTCTCACATCAATAGGTTTTTCTTTACCTTAAAACTTTTCTCAAACTCTAAGCCCCATAGTTTAAGAGTTGATAAATGATTACGAGCTAAACTTTAGTAGGTAAGGGTTGCAATGGATCTTCGCCTCCGCTACAGCCAGCGCGATACTTCTGTAGCGACATCTGTGACTCCACATAAGAACTACGAAGAAAATACGAAATCCTGCATCGCGCAATCAAAGTTCTCCGCGCGATTTGAATATATCCGACAACCCGAAATCAACTATCGGGCAGTAGCCCACCAGACTAACACACCTGTCTGGTCAGAGGATCCTACATTTTCAAAGGAAGTATGTGGGCTTTACTCTCTGTTCCACATACCCCTAAACTCCCCTCAAGAAATCGTATCTTTTTTTTATATTTTTGGAGATAAGCGGAACAGAGAGTAAAGCCCCACATACCTCCGTTGAAAAGGGAGTATCCTCCGACCAGACAGGTGTTATGGTCTGGTGGACAACTGCCTGATAGGTAGGTAACTTCGGGTTATCGTATTTATTGAATTCACGCTGAGAACTTTGGTTGCGCGATAAAGGATTAGTACTTATGAGACGCCATAGATGTCGCTTGCATTCGCATCGTGCCTCTGCAAGTAGATTAGATGTGGGGTTTCCATTTTGTTTGCATGCGGTGCAATCCCGCATGCGTGATAAAATCCTTTCGATATTAAAAACACCTTATATTTTTTTCAGCCGCACCGCAATGAAGACACATACGAGGTCTATTAGACCTCGTATAAGCACTGCGCGTGATATTCAACCGCTTCCGCATCCTGCTTCGCTAAATCCCTAAATCGGCCACGTTACATCCCTAGTAAGAAGTATCAAATACGTGCATATTACTTTAGTTTACTCACGAAACGTGATATTTTGTAATCTAAGTTCGGGTCAGTCGTTGGCCCTTTGTAAGCGCTGCTTGAAGGGCCGCCCTGTAAAATGAGAAGGTTTGTAGAGGTATAGGGCCCTACCGGACGTGTCCCGATTTAGAAAAGGTTTTGATAGTCGAGTGAATATTACAAGAAATGAATTAGGTATTACTAGATGCGAAAATTGGTGAGCTTCAGTAGGTACTTTAGTGTTGTCCTATTACTAGGTCTGACTACAAAGTCAAAAAGCACAATTATGAGGTAATATTTTGTTCTTAGATTATTAGTAAATCGATTTTAGTCATTGAAGAATGTAGATTACCTAATCATTTTTTTTGTTTTTCCACTTTCTTAGCAGCTTCAGTATGTTACCATTATATGATTGCTTATAGGTACCTACGCTTTCAACATATCTGATGACGAGGAGTTAGACCAGTTCCTTGTCAGCATCGGCTTACGTAGTAGCTACGGAACTCCTTTTAGTGTTTCCTTCAATCTTCTTTGACGGTTATTGCGGTTTGGTTTCTATTTGGCAGTTGAAATAATTGTCTAGAGATATTTGCCGTCTTAATAGCGACATATAGCTTTTTTTTTTCGAGGTGTTAAATCACCCAATAATTTCTCCAGCTCTGGGTTAGAACCATAGGATTTTTTAGACTTTTACTGCCTAAAACCCATCAGTGTCCTCCAGTTCCCATTTGTGTTTGTAAAGCACTCCATATACGTTAGGGTATACCTGACAGGTTTGCCTGTACAGTTGATTTGTACCTACAAGTAAACCGGAGCGTGTATGTTGCACAACTATGCAGGTTTCCACACAAGTTTACAGGTATACCATAGCATGTTAATACATGACCGCAGGAATTTTCGAAAAAGTTACTGTTAAGGTAGCCATAATTGGCTACCTTAACAGTAACTTTTTCGAAAATTCCTGCGGCTCTGGTGGGTAGTGGCCCTACTGGCCCCTAGGGTTTTGCTGACATCTCTTTGAGGTGTGCGTGATACTTTGTATACTTTGTGTACTAATGATGTGTAAAAATTTAAAGCGATCACAAATATTGTTTTAGGGAATAACAAACGCTAGGTACCATTCATTCCCGTAAATCCTTTGCCAACTCAAAAAATCAAGTAAATCATGTTGTTTTTCCAGTTCCCACAAAAGAGAAACCAAACTCGGGGAAACTGTTACTTGTTTGATTTTACAAACTGCGGCCTGACTTGTTTGTATGTTGTTATATTCATAAAAATATTTGCGGGACGAGTGGCTCTAAGATCGCCGTACAAAGTGGAAAGGGGGCTGTAACAGCACTCGTACGAAGGCAGATAGTGGTGTGGTTATGGTGATAAGAAGTAGCGGGGCCGAGGCGGTAAAATTGTCAAAAAATAAAAGTTTGGTTTGTATTTTGACTCCTAGCGGCTTGTCCGGTGTAGTGTAGCTACTCCTAAAATAGCTACTACTACACCGTGCCCCTAATTTATTAGTTCTATAAATATAGAACGCTACCACAAATCCACATACCTCGAAAAAGTCATGACGGACACTGGAAAAGCAGAAGCACAACTGAGACCTCTTTGTCAATCATGGAAACTGAACCTAAGGGTTATACTCAAATCCGTGCTGCTTTACCAATTCCAGGTTATCGTCAACTGATATCGTCGTTGCACTCTCGAGATTTACTGGCCCGAGAACATCTCTAGATGTTGGAAAAATGCCACGAAAGCTCGATCTGCCTTCAGATCAAACGCCGTAAGTAAAGATGAAATGGACACACATAAAAGAGATTCCGTTCACATACTTGAACATGGTAATATTTGTATGACATTGTATTATTTCGAGTATGACATTGTATTATTTCGAGTATGACATTGTATTATTATATAAAAAAAAATAAGTTTTTGTATGTAGAATATTTCACTCCAACCGTTTTCTCCGTGATGGCGCGTTAGCTTCACTTTTGCAGCGCGTTGCAAATGCGACTAACGCGCGATAGTAGCGATGATGTCGTGCGTTTACGAAACGCGCGTCAAAAAGTATCGATATAGTATCGTGTAATGTCAAAATGTTTTCTGAAACCAGTATTTCTTTCCGCTAATCGCTACCTCTTATCACCACACCCTCTCCCGATTACTTTAAGTCGTAACAAGATTCTGCGGCAACCCATAACAGTATTCGCTCTATATAATTTATCAGGCACAATGTTTGGATGTACCTGTGGAAGCCTCTTTTCAAATTAAACCTGTATTCGAGAAAGCTTTTACGAGAAACAAGGAAATTTTATTTGATATTATGTCTTATTGGTTTCCGTTGTACAAATATATAATACTGGCTGGTAATAATGGCTTCACCCGCGTACATAATCCTAGGATAAAAGTATCCTATATGTTATTCTGGGATATGGTCTACTCGTGTACCAAGTTTCATCGAGATCCGTTCAGTAGTTTTTGCGTGAAAGAGTAACAAACATCCATACGTCCATCCATAAATACAAACTTTCGCATTTATAATATTAGTAGGATTGCATTTCTTACACTGAACAAAATTATTTCTTGATATACAACCTTATCTACTTTTAGTATATGCGAAATCTGAAACACCTATCTTGAGTATTTTATGTAAAGTGTCTATTTATGTACAAAACAAAACTGTATTATGAAAACAAACACATAACACAAAGTTATAAGCCAGTTATGGTATCTGGTTGGCGACATAAATGCTTGGTCACCGGGCCACCCGGTCGACTGAGGGGTTGTTTTGCTTCTTCACAGCTTCGGCACCCAGCTGTGCGTTGGCACCTGATGCTCGCTCTGACCTGCCGTGACCTGTTTTGTAGTTAGTGTCGGTGGTGTACAACTTGTGACCTTTTTTTAAATATTTATGGGAAAATTATAACATGGTGTAAAAATTATCGGAATCGATTCAGTTACTAATTCTGAACAAACTATATTCATATACTAAAAATAATGTGTTTAACCTATTTTTAAGGTGGGTAATAATATAACACCTACTAACGTTAATTCATTAAACCCCAAGCGTTCGCGCACCCATTGTCTTTCTATTGTATCTCTAATTATCGCGTAATTTTTTTAATTCAATAGGAAACCGGGCATTTACAAGATTGATTACACAGACAGACGCTGGGACAGGTGAAATTAAATAAAAACGTAGTGACGGTACAATTTACTGAAAATTAATGTTTTTTAACACTTACTCGAAATATCGAAAACTGGTTCTAATCGCACCGCACATTGAATTGCGAATCTTTATTTATGCACTTGAGAGTCAGTGTAGCGACATCTATGTTGGCACTTAGGAACTAATACAAAAAACTGCATGCATCACGATCACGGAGTTCTTCTATACTAACTCCGTGATCACGATATCAGTTTTCCGCGCAATTAGATCATATAAATCGACCCGAAATGAACTATCAGGCCTGGACCAGACACACCTCCTTTCTCGGACCACGGATTCCCTCTTGTCAATTACGATTTGTGGGACGTTACACCGTTCCACTTATCTCTAAAACATGCGGCGGCAACACCTTTTGGATGTAAGCGAAACAGGGTATACAGTCCCACAAACCTCCATTGAAAAGGGAAGATCCTTCGACCAGACGAGTGTTATGTTTGATCTGGGCAATACTGGCCAATAGACGGTTTCGGGCTGATCATGGAGATCACTTCATGATATGGCCAACCAAAACTAGCCAGATCGTTTAAACGTTAACATTTGATTATATCTCAATCCTCGGTGTCCGTATCATTGATGTAGGATTTCTATGATAATAAAAAATCTAAAGAAAGTAGACCGGAGGAGGATTGACACATCATCAAACTTTAACGTTTAAAACGATCTGGCCAGTTTAAATTGGCCATATCATGAAGCCATCAATTTTTTATGATCTGGCCAACGACATCTAAATGTTCAATCGCACGGATAACTCCAATTGCGCGATGCAGGATTTCGTAGTTTAGTTTCTATGTGACGTCATAGATGTCGCTACAACCTGTTAATTTTTGTTTTGTTTGGCCTGCGGTGCTATTCTCTAACAAAACATCTTTGAGCACAGCGCTGGCCGCAGCGTCGAGTCGCGATCACAGTACATTGGAATTACAATCCAATGTACGATGAATGTATGTGTAAGTGGTCCATTGGATTGTTAATTATATGTACTTATTTGGATGTCGTGTCGCTGCGGCCAACGCTGCACTCAAGCCTGTTTTCTTAGAGAAAAGATCGCCTGATCGACGCCGACCGACAGCCAGCCGGTAAACTACCCATTGCATGCCGTGTGCACTCCCGCCCCTACTTTAACCAACCGTCACCCTGTGAACACAAAATAGGTAGGTACAGAACACAATCTCATGTATGTACTTCACTTTTTGTACCTACGCTCGGTGTACGCACACTAATGAGCGTTTGAGACGGAATTATTCGACGAGCGGGCCGAGGCGCTCCGAGATATCGTGTCCGTGAGCGGTGTCTACGTATGCGTCGCGCGAGCGCGCTTTGTATGTAGATTGAATTCTGTACCTATATATTTTGTGCTGCGAAACCCTACGCTCGGGAGTGCTTTCTACGGTGACTTTAGTAGTGACTGCCGAAGCGTTTAGTTGCTTGCTTTGCGTCTGGTATCCTTAAGAATGTATACAGGTTAAACAAACAAATTATTAATTACCAATCATGATTTATTCAAAATAATAATACAAAATCCATACAAAATAATAATAAGTTGAATAAAATTAATACATAGAGGTGTCTTCTAACCTAATGGCACAACTAATAAAACAAAATATGTGCTGAGTAAATATTTTAACCTTTGGACGGAGACATTGTTAAGTATCAAGTACATTTGTGGAATACTACAGTATCATCTTATTTTAATTAGGAAAGAAAAACCCTTCCTAAAAAAATTGCGGACTGTCGTCTTATGATTGCTGAAAAGGCGTGACGTAATCGAGTAAATTCCAGTAAGGGCTGACGCTGCGTTGAGCGGACGCCCGCGCGGTCCCATACAAAAGTGCCCCGCGCCCGTGCTGCTACGTAATAATACATTAACCTTTTCGACATTCATCTATATAATACGCGATGTGACCTCCAGCACCACGCAACAAATTGTTTCTATGTTAAACTAACTAACAAGAACTTATGATGTATGAAAAAGTTAAAAATATGGCTTATAACAGGGCAATTTTCCATAAAAACAAAATAAAAGGTCTTGTAAAAGTCGTAAATTTATTTTATACTATTATTACTTCTAATCAAGTAGTGGCGCTGAGGGCACGAAAATCTCAAACTTATACACTAGTGAATGGCGTTCAAAAGGTTAAATTTCTCCATCGACACCAGTACATGTACACGAATGAAATAGCGACACTGCGCAGGTAATAATACGGTTTCCGCTACAGGGACAGCAGCACACGACACACGTGCGACGTCACGCAACGGATGCACGCGCGTACGCCCGCTTAACGCAGCGTTGGCCCTTATTGATGTGAAAGCTAGCTGATTTTATCAACAAGTTTTTCTAACAGGTACCAACATCTGCCTTCTTCTTATGAGTATGAGGGAGGCAAGCAGAGATTCTACTATCGAGATACATTTTATTGTCCTTATGAGGTAATTATAGAATACTTTTAATTGAATAGCTTTTCACCCATGTTTAAGGTTAATAAAATAAAAGTATAAAGAGATTTGATCGCTTGTAAAATACTTGAGCATTTTCGGAATTAATGTCGTAAGTGCCAACAGATTTCTTGCGGCTTTGCAACGTAACTCTTGATTATTACTTTTAGGTCGTAATTGAAGGTAAATAAGTTGTAAGATGAAGCATTACAGATTTGATCGCTTATAAAATATTTGAACATTTTCGGAAGTGTCAAGAGATTTCACGCGGCTTAACACCTTATTGCTTTTAGGTTTATTTTAATTGATAAGTTTAAATGAAGCTTTAAGAGATTTTATCGCTTGTAAAATACTTGAGCATTTTCGGAAAGAATGTCGTAAGTGCCAACAGATTTCATGCGACTTTGGACCATTCAGGTCGTTATCTACGACAATTTTCAAAGCCTTGCTTGACTAAAGTACAGTAAATAGGTGAAAAGCTAATAATATAATTGATTAAGTTAATTTAACAGTGTATAATATAATAATGTACAATATTAATTACTAAAATATAATAAAAATGGACGGAGTTAATCACAACTTAAGCTACCAACAAGCTTACAAACTATCATTCAGCCTTCGTAACATCTTATAAATTACTTACTGAAATAACATAATACAAATTTTATGCAGCTAAACTTAAGTGGGCGCAACCCAAAGGGCGGTGAAAAGGGGTATGCTCGGAGTTTCCTTACATGATCACATCAGAAATGAAAATTTCCGCAGGAGAACCAATGTTACCGATACAAGTCGGAGAATCGCCAAACTTAAGTGGCAGTGGGCAGGGCACATTGCTCGCAGAAAGGATGGTCGATGGGGACGAAAGGTTCTGAAGTGTCGACCACTAACGGAAGAAGTAGTGTTGCAAGGTGGACCGATGACCTGCTCAGGGTCGCGGGAACCCGATGGATGCGTGACGCATGGGACCGGTCGTTGTGGCGACGCTTGGGAGAGGCCTATGTCCAACAGTGGATGATATGATATGATGATGATGATGATGAATTTTACGCAGCCAAACTGAAGTGGCAGTGGGCAGGGCTCATTGCTCGCAGAACAGATGGGCGATGATAATGAATAGATCTGGCCAGTTTTACTTGGCCATATCATGAAGTGATAAGTTCTAAGATCAGGCCATGACATATAAATGACAAAGTAAAATGTGTCCAGCACGCCACGGTCACTATTACATGACAAACTAAAACACTAATAAAGTATTGTTATTCTTATTTGTGTTGGATGAAATGTTGGTTGGCCGTTGGCGTTGAGTAAGTTTTTGCTTTTTTGACGTGGGAGTACAACGATAAAACTTATGCGTTGACGTTTTATAGTACCTATACAGGGTTTTTGTAAAATGTATTAGAACAACAAAATCTTAAAAGTTTGTTTTTGGTAAATGTATTATGTTTTGTAAGAACCGTCACCGATGGCGAGACACCATCAATAAGAAACTAATCCAGCGGGAACTTCACGACCCTCAATAAGGAGGATACACTGTTCTTACATACTATCATATTGTAACACCTACCATTTTTTTTTAAAAGAGTAACCATGGAGTTTCTTGCCGGTTCTTCTCCATAGGAAACGACCAATTTGGAACCGTGCACTAGCTTCTGACGTTTTATAAGTGCCCATGTAGGCCTATGTGAAATAAAATATTTTGACTTTGACTTTGACTTTGACTTTGAGGAATACGAGTCGAGGAGGAGGAGAAGGATTATGTATTGTAAAAAACTCATAGAACAAAAGTTGTTGTTTATGATGTTAGTAACATAGTCCTGAGAGGTTGCCAGTGTTTTACAAATAACCCTGTATACCATTACTTTAAATGCACAGATTGTATGTATTTTGTACCTTATTCTCATTAAAAGATGTCTTTAACCGTGTAACCACCTGTGTCGGATTGGTCAGACGTGTTTTCGTGTCCAATTCGCCAGAGTCGTGTATTTGTGACTGGGTAGGATACTCCATTTCGTTTATTTAGCTTTTCTTGACAGAAGAGCTGGCGAGATGGAGTATTTGGGCGTTGATGTGCGCCGATGGTAGATAAACGCGAGTATTTCTCGGATATATACTAACGTAGGCAGTTAAGAGGTTAATAAACACAATGTATGACCAACATATTAATTTTGTTAACAAAGTTTTACTGTGGTTGAACAGTTTTGTTTCGGTTTAAATGGTTTGTAGTGCACAAGCTGAGTATTTATTTCCGAATTTAGACTGGGCCTATGTTACGGATTGATTTGGCCTATTGTGTGATCCTAGAGAGTGGACTTACGAGTTGTATATCGACGCTTTACTTTGTGTAACTTAAGGCGATTGTCACACTGCCACGCACCACGCAGAGTAGTCCAACACACCGAAAATGCATCCACGCGCGTTCTTGTAGATCACGCGCCCACAAGCGGAGCCACATGCGCACACGCGCGTGGCTGCGGGGCGGGACAAGAGGATTTTTTTTTACGGTGGGCAAAAATCACCTAATGACAAACCTCGCTCTTGAGTGGAGCGGGAGATAGTGTCAGTCTCTTACTGACTAAAAACCCACCCCGTTCCTTCTAGCCGCTTCATACCGGGACTCGAGCTTCCTTTCAGATAACCCTGACCCCAGTAGGCTTCGACCCAGCTGGGCCCCTCCTGGCGACAAGAGGATGGCACACTGAGTCTCGTAGTGCCACGCGCGATTTTGTATGAAATGAGTGCGTGCCTGCATGAATTTACAAAACGCTCCTACGCGCTCTTCACTCCCGCAAGTACGCGCGTAGGTGCGTTGACACGCAACAAGCAGCGTGAGGAGTGGCAGTATGATACTCACCTAATTCATCCTGCCCCCCCCCCCCCCCCCCTTCAAATCCCTCGCATATTTAATGGACGACTCGAGTATGTAGTAGGTGCCTATGTTAAAAGTTCTAAATCAGCCAATAGGACAACCAAATCTGGAACACTCTTCCCAGTCTCAAATCTATGAGCAACTCATCATCTAATACAACATAATGGCTCCATTAACTTTCTCTTCTAAAGCCGGAGCGATGGTGTCGATGTCTCGTCCGTCCGCCATGGCTATGAGTATACACACGTCGTTGATGAACGCTGCTATGCTTGCTGATACCACGAGCCTGGAATTAGAGAAGGTGGGATTAGGTATAGGTGCACTGCGAACACAATAATATAGCCGTATTAGGCGGTTATCACACCACGCAGCGTAGCTCATGAAAACGCACGTACTTGCGGGAGTGCAGATCTGCATCATCGTGCGGGATTTTTAGGTGCGTTTTGTAAATTCACGCAGGCACGCACTCATTTCATACAAAATCATGCACGGTACTACGAGACTCAGTGTGGCATACCTTGCGTGTCGCTCCGCACCTAGGCGTGTGAGTGCATGTTTCTACGCATGTAGGTGCGTGATCTGCATAAACGCGCGTGGCTGCGTTTCGGTGTGTTGGACTGTGTGTGTTTTCTATACAAACGGAGATACTTACAAGCAACGTTAAGACACGCATACACGCACTACGCTGCGGGGTACGTAGCAGTGTGATAACCGCCTTACAGTAGAGATACTATGACCAATGGGTAGCTCGCCATCCGGCCGTCCGGCCGTCCGGTATGGATGCGAAGTAGTAATGCTAGCAAAGGAGGAGGCCGCAAGTGCATGCGTGAGGAAACGGCCTTCACGCCCCAGCCGCCGCCGGAAAGCTAATCCCGATTTCCGGCCACTGAAGGCGCGGGCTTGCTGCCCGGTAACCGTCCAGACCGAAACCAAGTCGTCGATGGCGTGTAGCACGCACGCCTCAAGATGTCAGCAAACCCTAGGGGCCTAACAGAGTCGAAGCCTACTAAGGCCATGGATTCGCTTCTGAAAGCCCCCCACCTAAGGGCGGGAGATATCATTGGATGATTTCCTACCTAAAATAAAAGTCATGCGAAATGTTCTGGAAAGCTTTGGAACGAGCAATTTAGCTTATTTTTGTTTTTGGTTGACCGTCATTTTGACAATTCAAAAGTGCCTGTAATGGTCTATTTGAAATAAACGTTTCTGATTTCCGTTCTCCGCGCGCCTCAAAGAGAAGTCAGCAGAACTGTTGGGGGCCCATAGGTGTCGATGCTCGTAAAGGCCACGGGAAATACTAAATTAATTATGAAAGGGTTACCATGGCCTTAAAACACAAAGTGCATGCATAACTTTTTGATTTTTCATCATACAGTTATGAAACAGATTCTTTACACAACAATACTAAGCACGTGTATCGGGTTTTGCATATACTAAAACTAATGTTGTATACTGATAGAGAGGAGAAAGAGAATGGAGAGAGCATGAGAGAAGACAATTCTTTTGTTAACATTGCTTACCAGAAGGACAGTCCAAGATCGGCGGTGTCGGCCGAAGACCACGTGTTGGCGAGGTCCTCGTCCGACATCACGTTGTGCTGCAGCCTCAGGAAGTACTCCGTCAGCCATACTGCTATTGCTCCCAGACTAAATAGCACTGAAACGTGGGAAGAAACTTTGGGTTACATACATATTTGATTGATCATAACTAATAGGAAAAAAGGAAATGTGGAGGATTCTAGGCATTTCACCATCAAGATTTCTGCCGAAATACGTGCATTGTTGGACATAGACCTCCCTCAAGTGTCCCCACAACGACCGGTCCTGTGTTTCGGATACATCGGATTACCGCGACCTTCACCAAGTCGTCTATCCACGTCTTCCGATACGCGCAGTGATGTGCCGAAGCCGGTAATATTGCCGTGAAGTGGGAATATTGCCGGGAATATTACCCGAAATATGAATATTGGTAGCAATATTGCCGGCAACAGCACATGTCTAGGTACGCGGTCGCCACTCTAGAACCTTTTAGCTCTATCCACAACTCGGAGTATTATATCCGCAGGAGAACCAAGGTTAACGACATAGCTCGAAGAATCACCAAACTTAAATAAATTTCATATTTGAAAAAACAAAAAAAATGTGTAAGTCTTCTCTCGACGTCTCTCTTCGGGACTTTGATTGGCTGACAGTAGGTTTTCTCACAAACTTGCCTCAGGCACTTACAATAACATATTCGTCTGCTGTCGCAGGAAGCTTAAAAACGTGTATACACGGTTGGTAGCCTCAATTCGCTGTCGTAGACTAGTAATAGTACCTAAATGTAATGTAGTAACCTGTTGACGGAGATGGGGGTCTCTTACAACGAAGCGACCACACGTAAAACAGGAGTTAGTTGACCACGCTTTTACAAAAGCTTATCAATTATTATTGTTTTACTAGACTGTCTTTAATTCATGAATCCCCAAGCGACACCCGGTGGCCGCGCATCTATTGTCTTACTATTGTGTCTCTAATTGACGGTATCTGAAGGGTTAAATCTGCATAGAATTTTTTTGACACATTCCTTCAATGTTTACGTGATCACGATAAGCGGTTCCCGAATTTCCTCTCGCTCACACGAGGGCGAAAGGCATGTGCAAATGGAACCGCCAGCCGAAAAATCTATTGCGTAGAGTCAGATGCACCACATAGCTTGTGACAATTGAGCGGGGCGAGTCCAGAGACGACACAAGTAAGTATATAAGATCACCAACCATGAGCGTTCGTAGTGAACATCTCCTCATTACAGTTTTACTTGATAAGACTGACTATACTTCATAAGTGAGGAAGTGCTTTGTGACAGAAATGCTGTTATTTTAGTTACCTGCTAAAGAGTTGCTGACGAGAAGCGGTTTGGGCGAGCAGCGCGCTCTTGCTGCTGAGCCTAGCGCAGCCAGCACGCAGGCGCCTCCTGCCGACAGCAGCGACGCGGCCAGCAGAGCCGCCGTGCCGCACCACGCCCAACGACGAGCAGGGTGCGTGCCACCTTTCACTGGAAACCAGATAAATACATGTTAATTAAGCAGATATGGGAGTCTCGGAATCGACGTCGAAAGTTGGCAGATGCCGATCTGGTGAGGTAAGAACAGCTTAGTCAAAAGATTAAAGGATGCAAGTAATCGCAGTAAGTTCATCGTAGTCACAGACCTAGTACAGTGCGTTTCACTTAAGAGGTTCCTTTGCCGTAATGTTGGCAATACGGAAAAACAGTGTTGCAATATTTTTAGCAATTAAAATACTTAATATTAGGGAGGTTAACTGATACTTCGTTACATTTAACAATCGCCTTTTTTAAAACTATTTTTGTATAAAGTGTAGGACGCTGGGCTCCACTCCGATAGTCCTGCAATTCTTTCAAATACCAAAAACGCTACGCTACAATATCGTATCTCTCTATTAACGACTTCCTTTTCGACCTGCTTTTTTTAAATAAAATCCCATTCCCCTCATAATTCTACAAAAAGTGTTGCAACTACCGTTAAAATCGATTTGGTTTCGCATTTCGGGGAATAATTTTGGTAGAGTAGGCAACATTTTCCTTTTTCCCTTCTTTTTGTGTAGACAGACAGGGGAGCCAACATTACGCCAAAGGAACTTCTTAAGTGAAACGCACTGTACAGTCAGAATGACAAATCAACAAATGCCACATAATGCGAAGCATTGGGCCAAGATAATGTTTTTATTTTGCAAAAAGCACCTCAACAGTTTGGCACAAAGAAAAGTTAAGATTTTATGGCACTAAGTAGTTGAATCGTTTTTCGGGGACGCGTTTTGTTATCAGCCATGTTGTCTTTATTTTCAGGCTTCCAGGACCAGAACTCGACATTCAATGGATCTTAAACCCTGTTAAAACCTATCAACATGTAGTATGTGAACCGCTGTCGGTTAAAAACAAAGAAACGAATTTCTGAGGCGTTATGGAACGTAGCAAAGAGCTGTAAAAAACGACTAAGCTAGTTATAGAATCGGAAATAGCGTACCAATCCATGGTCCCTGTCTAAGACAAACTTTCAAGAAATACAAAAATCATCTTCATCATCATCATATCAGCCGAAGGACGTCCACTGTTGGACATAGTCCTCCCAAGCGTAGCCACAACGACCGGTCCTGTGCGTCACGCATCGATCGGACAAAAAATGCTGAAATTAAACTAAGTGATCCTGTTTTTGAATATGTGAAATCAATTTAGTTGACCATGCTGCAAGTCATTTATCTCTAGCAAACACACATTAATCATGTCAACTATCCCGATGTCTTTTACACGCCTCTGAATCTAAATTGATTACAAAACTGAACGCTAGTCGCAACGTCCAGATCTTATCGTAGACAAAGCAACTCTTTAGCAATGACTAGACCCAAGACTTGTTCATGTTGATCTAGTTTTTCGATATACAGCTGATATAGAATTTGATGTCACAACGCAGGAGTCACAACAGTAGCTGGAATTGTTGAATTAGGATGTAGCGAGATCTATGGCGTCACATAAGAACTAATCCTGCATCGCGCAATCAAAGTAGTCAGCGCGATTTGAATATATACACAGCCCGAAATCATCTATCGGGCAGTAGCCCACCAGACTGGAACACCCGTCTGGTCGGAGGATCCTCCCTTTCAACGGAGGTATGTGGGATTTTACTCTCTGTTCCGCATACCTCCAAAAGGATTTAAATAAAAGGCTTTCGTGGGCTTTAGATTAAAAGTATCCTGTAGTTTCTGACAACTCACTTTTATCCAGTACTAGCTTTTGCCAACGGCTTCGCCTGTGCGAAATTTGGTTTCTCCATACAAACTTTGGACCCCGTTTTACCTCCTTAGCGGTGGAGTTTCGTAAAATCTGTTCTTTTCGGATGCCTACATCCTATAAGGAACCTACTTGCCAAAAAGTTTGTAGGTGTTATAGTTTCTGAGAAGTCGTGATTAATCAGTGTACTACTCTGTCAAGAAAGTACCGGGAAAAGATCAATAATACACAAAATGTCTGTTATTCATCCAAATTTATTTTATCACCTTCAAAGTATGCTCCTTATTGGGCGCCATCCGGGCCCTGAACAGGCTTGGGAGGCGTAACAGGGTAAAGTTGATGTGGGTCCCAGGGCATAAGGGAATCCATGGTAATGAAATGGCGGATGAACTGGCAAGAGAGGGCTCCGCAAATGACTTTGTGGGACCAGAACCATGTGTAGGCATCTCGACGTGCCTCGTGAAGGCCGCATTCAGGGAGTATGCAGATCATAGCCAAAAAACACACTGGCTGTCTATTACGGGTCTGGGACACTCCAAGAAATTCCTGGGCTCTACGTACAAGGCACGGGAATGTATCTGGAATATGAGCAGGGGGCAAATCCGCTACCTGATGGGTGCCTTTACAGGGCACTTTGGAACCAACGACATGCTCATGAAAATGGGTCTAGCCGCGACTTCCATGTGCAGGTTGTGTGAGGAACATACAGAACGCATGGAGCACCTGCTGTGCACATGCGATGCTTTGGCTAACAAGCGAATGAGTCTTCTAGGGGTAGGATATCCAAGACCAGAGGATTACAGGCTCTTATCCCCGCATCTCGTTGTGAAACTTATGAAGGAGATTTTCAGCGAGGGTGGGGAGGAGTAAGCTATCTAGGGGACCACAAAAGATCCACATGGGTCGAAGTGTCCGAGCTGTATCTCGGCCCCTTAACAGGATAAGGATAAGTATGCTCCTTTAGAAACGATACACTTGCGCCAACGAATAATCCATTCATCAAAACATTTTTTAAACGCTGCTTCCTGAATTGAGTTCAGTTCTCGCCGCGAATTCTCCTTTATGTCTTCTATCGATTGAAAACGGGTGCCACGAAGTGGTAATTTGAGTTTAGGAAAAAGAAAAAAGTCAGCAGGAGCCATATCTGGTGAATATGGTGGTTGCTGGATGGTATTTGTTGAGTGTTTGGTCAAAAATTCGTTCACAATGATAGCCTTGTGCGAAGGCGCATTGTCGTGGTGCAAAATCCAAGAATTTTCTTTCCACAAATCTGGCCTTTTTCGTCGAATTTGCTCTCTTAAACGCCGCATAACGCTCAAATAATATTCTTTATTTACCGTTAGACCTTCCGGTAAGAATTCAGAGTGCACAACACCGCGATAGTCAAAGAAAACAGTCAACATGACTTTGACTTTTGATCGACTTTGGCGTGGTTTTTTCGGTTTCGGATCAGTTGGAAGGCGCCACTCCTAAGCTTGTTGACTAGTTTGCATGTCAAACTCGTAAACCCACGTCTCGTCACCAGTAACAATGCGTTTCATGAATGTTGGGTCCGAACTGACTCGTTCTAGCATGTCCTCAGCGACTTTCATGCGATTGAGTTTTTGGAGAAAATTCAGATCTTTTGGGACTAGCCGAGCAGCAACATATTTCATACCCAAATGATTAGTTAAAATGGTACGGATCGACTCGTGAGATACAGAAAGTTCGGCGGCTATCTCTCTCAGAGTTGAATGGGGATTTTCAGTCACTATTTCCTTCACTTTTGCGATGTTAACTTCAGTTGCAGACGTTGACGGCCTACCAGAGCGAGGCAAGTCTTCCATCACAACTCGACCGCTTTTGAACGTTTTGAACCACTCATAAGCACGAGTTTTTGATAAAGTCGATTCACCGTAAGCCTTCTGTAACATTTTCAGTGACTCCGAACACGAAATTCCATTGGCGATGCAAAATTTAAGACAAACTCTTTGTTCGATATTTTTGTCCATTATGAAATTCGCAATACACACTATAGATATTACTAAAACCAGCACTGTATTTAATATAAATAACAGATGCAACTCAAACTCCGCGCCAAAATGGAAAACAGTTGTGCCAATCTAACAACTACAAAAAAACAAAAATTTGAATTTGGAACCATAAACAAATCATCCATTCCCGATACTTTTTTGACTGAATGTATTTCGCTTTTATTTTTTGCTCGCTTCCGAGCCATGTCTACAAGCTGTTTTCAGTACTGCAATCTCTCCAACAGTGCCAGATTGACTATCGGTACATTGAATTGTGTATCCTGATACCTGATACATAATTAATTAAGGGTACAGGAAACAGCGCAACCAATTTGATGGCGCGACCGGCAGGGACGTGTGGCGACTCCGGTGTCTGTTTGGTAGCTTAAGGCTATAATTTCACCGGGACACCCTGGCGGCGCAACTGGTCGCGCCGCCATGGTGTCCACATATGTGTATGGTGTAAAATATAGTCCTTAGAGTGATAACTATATTATAAACATAGATAAGGCGTCAAGAAATCGTAGCAAAGTTATGTTTCTATACTATCTGTAGGCAGTGGTTCTGAGTCAGACTTGTGAGCTCACCAAGCGATTGCAAAACAGAACTATCAGAGCTTGTAAGTTGTCTAATCTTTTGTCACTCCAGTGGCATTCAGTGGTTCGCAAGAAGCATTATTACCAAGGTGTCAATGTCAACTTTATCAAGAAATATTACAAGATCATTGCATTGCATAACTATGATTACAAGATACGTGACAGAAGTTAGCACGTTCCATGGACAATCTTATCTTTGAAGAGTAACGTGTTACGGTTCGAATTTGGGTGAAATAATTTTTCTATGATAATTTATTTGCAAATGATGCTGTCAGTTAAAAAGAAAAAAGACTTATCCTAGAGGAACGATCGTGGAACCTCCTAGGTTACCTCCTTCGCTCGCATTACTGATTCGCAGGTGACTGCCTTCTATTCCCTCTCGCACCAGACGATGGCCTGAACTAGAGCTGGACGCGATGTAAGATGATCGAGTTTAGGGTTCTGATGATTCACAGAACAAAAGCAATCAGCATGTTTGGTCCCCGTTTTGAATCCACCAATTCAGTACTTCTTCTTCTCGTGTCGATTTGACTCAAATTTTGCCCGACCAATATTTAGCCACGTGTACAGCTCTGTCGTTGGCTTCGTTTAAGTCATGGAGGGTGCAGGTAGTTGTGTATGCAGGGCAGTAAAGGAGGTGACGCATATTCTGTGAAGGGGCTCCACACTGCCATTGTATTTGCAATGGGCCAAGGAAACCCCATTTTGCCAGATCTAGACACGTGGTAGCGTGTCAAGCCAAGTTCAAGTAACAGAACTGGCGAACAGCACCGTGTGTAATATTACACGAACCATTTAGAGCCATTTTTTACCTCCTCATAATTATCTTTACAGCGTTCAACCTGAGTCCGCAGTCAGTTCAGGAATGGAGAGACAGCGTGTGGAGGTGATTTCTCCAAACATTCAAAGACTAACTGTATAGAACATGAAGATAGCACAATATTGTTGAAGGAGGGCGAAGATTGAACGGACAATCGTCGCCGGTGAAACGAGGGCACGGCGATGCTCCGCCCAGGCAGGGCACACCTCGACGGTGTGCTCCACCGTGTCCTCCGGCCGTTGCGCACAGTGGAGACACCCGGGCGTCTCTTCCGCTTGAATCCGATGCTGGTACCTCCCGAACTTGCCATGTCCGGTGAGCACCTGCGTCATGCGGAAGGTAAGGACGCCGTGAGGCTCTCTCCAACCACGCCTCAAAGAGGGGACTTGAATATACCTATTTCAATCTCTTTAATGATATTCTTATTACAAAAGTAGGATACATTTGCAAATATATAATAGTGTCATAAGTACGTTTAAAGTAATAAATAATATAAATCTGGAATCGTAAGAGAAATCTGATTCTAAATATTCTACTACTACGCTTATTGATTCTTCATCACTAGCCATGTTGCGATAACAATCTATTGTAGAACTACCATCATCTCAAGGAACATGTGAATGACAACTAAAATTCGCGTTTCCAATTCCAACACAGATTTTTTATTTTCTTCAAAAATTCCCAAGTCGTTTGACTTTTTAGACATACTATAAGTATAACAATTTTAGTTAGCTAGCGAAAAATTTGTTGCATCCAGAAAATAAAGCACAATATTATGAACAGGTACTGTATATGAAAAGGTAAAAGTGTCTAAAACCTTAACCAGCAACCTTCTACGACTAGACAGAGGCAGCCTGCGTCTGGTGGCAGGGAACATCACCGGACACTGCTCCCTGAACAAACACTTTTTCACAATGAATATCACAGACAGCTCTCTGTGCAGAGGATGCATGAAATCAGAAGAAATTGTCGCGCATGTGCTCCCCGAGCGTTCAGCCATCAGCAAGATAAGAACACGAACCTTGGGAGCACCGAATTCACTGATGGACGGGACGCCCTGAGCAAACTGAAGAGACTCATCTGTTTCTGGAGTGAAGTGGGCTGGTTGGAGTAAAGGCCGCCATGGCCCACGCACAATGGTCCGATAGGGGGTAAGTGCGGAAACCAGACCACAAAGATAAAGATAAGATAAAAGTGTTCCTTACCGCTTAAATCATGATTCCTCCACCCATATGCGAAGTTCAGTTCCTTCCGACCTTCAAATAGCCCGAAACTGATCCTTCCTTCAGACTCCAAAGGATTCGACGTTCTTCGTGCCCGAGCATCGATCCAATGCGTAGTACCCAAAGACGCCACTATTAACGCTATACACAAACACGAACCGAAAAAAGTCGCAAAAATCATCGATCGCTTAAACAAATTCAACTTCATCTTGATGTTTTTCCACTTTCACTGTCTACGTAGTTCGTCAATAAACCACTAGATGGCGTTATGTCACATTTCACATAGCTGTTCACGCTAATTGGTTTTGTTTCTTATTATGTTTTCTAGCTATTCAAGTTGTGGGATTGACTCTCTGACACAACCATTGTTCGAGCTATTTAGTGCTATCATAACAGTTTCCCTTTGAAGATCTTCGCACGGGGTGAGAAGAAAATCTGTAACAATTAAAAGAAAATTGATTATGCAAGTGTTTATTGGTACGGGTCTTTTAAACTAAAGTGCATTTTAATTGGCAACAGCGAAGGTTGGGTGGTTGTATAATAGTCATAGTTACAGTCATTTATTCATCTTCTATCTATCTATATATATAAAAATGACCCCCGTTTTCCGTTGTCACGACTTGGCATGAAAACGGCTTGACCGATTTGGCTGTTTTTTTTGTTGTTGTGATTGTTATCGTGAGGACAAGGTTCTTATGGAAAAAAAATAAGAGTAGGGTAGGGTAGGGTAGAGTAGGGTAGGGTAGAGTAGGGTAGAGTAGAGTAGGGTAGGGTAGGGTAGAGTAGAGTAGGGTAGGGTAGGGTAGGGTAGGGTAGAGTAGGGTAGAGTAGGGTAGAGTAGGGTAGAGTAGGGTAGAGTAGGGTAGAGTAGGGTAGAGTAGGGTAGATTAGGGTAGAGTAGGGTAGAGTAGGGTAGAGTAGGGTAGAGTAGGGTAGAGTAGGGTAGAGTAGGGTAGAGTAGGGTAGAGTAGGGTAGAGTAGGGTAGAGTAGGGTAGGGTAGAATAGGGTAGAGTAGGGTAGAGTAGGGTAGAGTAGGGTAGAGTAGGGTAGAGTAGTGTAGGGTAGAGTAGGGTAGAGTAGTGTAGGGTAGAGTAGGGTAGGGTAGAGTTGGGTATAGTAGGGTGGAGTAGGGAGGAGCGGGAGCGAAGCCGCGCGGGCAAAAGCTAGTCTATATATATAAAAATGAAACCCGTTTCCGTTGTCACGACATAGCATGAATTCATGAAAACTGCTTGACCGATTTGGCTGTTTTTTTTTTTGTTGTGATTGTTATTGTGAGGATAAGGTTCTTATGGAAAAAAAATAAAATTAGGGTAGTGTAGAGTAGGATAGATTAGGGTAGAGTAGGGTAGGGTAGAGTAGGGTAGGGTAGAGTAGGGTAGGGCAGAGTAGGGTAGGGTAGGGTAGAGTAGGGTATAGTAAGGTGGAGTAGGGAAGAGCGGGAGCGAAGCCGCGCAGGCAAAAGCTAGTTAACAATAAATTGTATCTGAAATTACAAACAAGTTAAATATTACAACAACAGACAATTAATATAACATTGTATTCACCTTAAAGATCATCAATAGTATATAGACATTTGTTCAATAAGTATCTTTTGAGTTTTATTTTAAAAGAGCTAGAGTATCACACTACTAGAGTATAACACTCTTCAAATCTAAAGGCGATTTATTAAATAAAATAACCGATTGGTATCTGGGACAATGCTGCACAATATTTAAATTAGGTTGTATCTTGTAAGTTTCATATCTTGCCTACGCGTGCCTTCTCTAATCTCTCTAATCTCTCGTTCTTCTGCAGTCTCATATTCATGTAGGTATATATTTGGCCAAGTTACTTAGAAGCACGAGTACATAAATGCTCGTAATAGTTATTTAGTAGCTACAAAATTAAGTAAGTGAAATGTCATCATGAAAGTAATTTCAGTCCATCTCGGTAGAAAGCACTGGCATATTAGGCTCTTGCAAGTCCAAATCAAGTTTGTATTCGCCTGTCCGAATAATGCTCGTTTCCTACAATAGAAGCTTTGAGTTCAGAGACATCATAGCATGACCTCCATATAAATTCTGAAGCCTTCCACTTGAGGAGCTTTCATGAATATCTGGGGGCATGGCAGTGTCACGCCAAGTTGAGCAAAAGGCAAAGCTATACCACTCTTGTGTCGACGCCTTTTAGGACTATTTCGAGCTCCTGTAACTTGTGGGTAAACCTGGAGCTTGAATTGGTGAAAAAAAAATGCGCCTTATTAAATCTTTATTTAAAGAGGTTTTTCGCTAAGGAGTACTTTTTAAAAAAAAAAACAAACTATTGCATATTTATTTAAAAGATCCGGTAAGGTAATATACTTTTGGACGGATTTCCTAAACCAATAAAAAGGATTGTAAAAAAGTATTATGTAATAATAAAAAACCTTTTAAGCATTTCGAATTTCTTAATTTGCAGTATCTAAATAAAATGAACTCGTAAAAACGCCCGAGTTCGAACATAAGCAATAAAAAAAAACAAATAACATTTTGAGGCGAAACCGAAGTTAATATCTTTGTAACAGGCGCGGGCATAATACATAACTGAACAGCAGATTAAAACAAATCATTGGGTACCTTGTACCTATGAAAAGAAGCCTAGGTGTCACCATATTGCGAATCGCCCAAAAGACACGGTGGAAGTCACCCGTTTGGACGGAGCAACCCTGTCCTCGTGCAGGCGATCGGCAGCCGACCCTAGTACAGGTCGGAGCACCAATGGGAAGTAATTGCCTCTATCATACAATATTATAAAAGCGAAAGTTTACAAGTTGAAGATATTCGTATAACAGAACATTCCAATTCATTCATGAACATTTCAATTGATTCATTCATTTCTGGGTGGACCAGGTGGACCGATAACCTGTTCAGAATCGCGGGAATCCGATGAATGCGTGACGCACAGGACCGGTCGTTGTGGCGACGCTTGTGGGAGGCCTATGTCCAACACTGGTCGACTTTCGGCTGATATGATGATGATGATTCATTTCTGGGCGAGGAAATTGTTAACGAAATTAGTAAGCATCTACAATGTGTAACCCTGATAGAATACTGACGAAATAATTTATTAAGATTTATTTAGACGCTAACTCTATGCCAACAAAATATTATTCGGGTATTCGCCATTGTTCTAAGGTACACTACTAGACCATGTCCTAGAATAGCACATAGGATACTTTATATCCTAGAAGGAAGTATATATTTTCTTCGGATCATTTCCTACTTTCACGCGGACGAAACCGCTGGTTGAAGATAGTTATATCTATGAACATGTATATGACATTGTTCTCTCAGTCACGCAAGTCTCATCTCCATTATTAATGTATTACATAAAACTATAAGCCTATTATTATCTCATAGGTACAACCAGCTACCATACAACCACAAAATATATATAGAAGTCAATCTACATACAAAGCGCGCTCGAGCAACGCACACATAGACACCGTTCACGGACACGATGTCTCGGCCCGCTCGTCAAACAGTTCCGGCCCAAACGCTCATTAGTGTGCGTCCACCGAGCGTAGGTATAAAAAAGTAGTGAAGTACATACATGAGATTGTCTTCTGTACCTATCTATTTTGTAATACAACCTTCCATTCAAAAACCTTAACAATGATCTCACGATCTAATATTGCGTGTCCGTGTTTGATTTACTCTGCCATTAAGCGGTGAAAACAATTTACGACGAAAGTTTCATTTTATAATCATTATAGTTGGATATTATACGGTCTGTTAGGTTTCGACTCAATTATGATAAATTGACTCGGTAATAAATTCGCTACTTTTGGCCAGCAGAGATAGCATCAATGAGAAAATTGTCTGATTTTATCTTTTTTTTACGGATGTTTACAAGTAAAATCAGTTTGTATCCTGGACGGATACACATTATTAATTCTGATGTCAAAACTCTTTACATTAAAATATGTATAATAAATACTATAATAGATCACTTTGTGTTAATTTGTTTTTATTTGTTTTTTTTTACATACAACGTGTAACGTAAAATGCGCAAAACCTGAAAATAGTTTGATCAGAATAAGGAGCAGAATTAATTAAACCACATTTTTCAAAAAAATCTTCATTAAAAATGTCGCCTTGTCTATTTATGAATAGGCCAAGCCATCACGTGCGCAAACCTGCCGAAATAGGTAAACAAACAAAAATGGTTGTAGTCCAATAAAATTTTCTAATTTACGGGATAATAAAAGTTCTTATTTCAATGCAGATATTAATTTTAACCCTTCAGATACCGTCAATTAGAGACACAATAGTAAGACAATAGATGCGCGGCCACCGGGTGTCGCTTGGGGATTCATGAATTAAACAAAGTAAAAGTGCACACAAAACTTTTAACTTTTAATGTTTTTTTTTTTCACAGATTTAGGTCTTTTAAATTAAAAATCATTTGGGTATCTGAGGTGTTGCGTATTTAACGTTACACGTTGTATATTGTCTTTTCACTGTAACAAATTAAAAAGAAAAATCTCGTTTAATTTGGATAATAGCTCACTTGTGTCATGTATAATATTTAGGCATGTACTTGTTGTAATTAATGGTTAAGCAAGTATTTTTTTGTCACTACTGTGCACCTCTGTAAGTGACGAATTCACTATGCCTAAAACTATTTGTGTCTTCTGTAAGTGTATGTTTTAGTGAGTAAGCCGTTGAGGTGCCTACTTAATGAACAAATAATAAATTTGTAGAAGTTTGTACTTGTACGTGCATCACGTGAAACGTAAGAAATTGATGTAAATAACTTGTAGCTTCATATATTACTTGGGCTTTGTTTCATCGCAATCAGTTGACTATATCGAAAGATATGCTACATTCATTGACTGTGGCGGTACGAAGTTCACCGGGTCAGCTATTATGCAACAAACATCATAAAACTCACTCTGAGCTCTTTAGGACATTCTGTACCACCATCTACACGTGATAGCTTGTGGGAGAAGTATTCGCAGGTATCGTATGGATCCCTTCGTAAAAATTTAATAACGCCTTCAGACTGATGGGACCGCCATGACACATGAGTAGATAATTTACTCAAGTGGCCATGGCGTTGCAGTGCATCAGGCATGTTTGCGGCTGTGCATGTTGTAAACTGTTTTTATGCTACAATGCGCCTGTGCGCGGTATTATTGGTAGCACAAGTCATGGCTAGCCCCAACAGGGTTCTGAAAATGATAGCTGTCGGAGTAGACTGTACATACATTGTTCTCTACTGTATTTTATATGTGCCGCGCTATAATTTTAATTACTAACACTTAGTTGGAGATTATTGTTACTAAAAGTTTGAGATAATTGTTACCAATTGTTACTAACACTTAGTTTGAGATTATTGTTACCAATTGTTACTAACACTTAGTTTGAGATTATTGTTACCAATTGTTACTAATACTTAATTTGAGATTATTGTTACCAAAACTATATGAGTTTTGCTCGAATTAAACATTTATTATTATAAAGACTATGTGACATTCTAAAATGTTGTCGTCTAGATTGGAAAAATGGTGATTCTAAGTAGGTATGATGACGCTTAATATTTGAATGATGATGTCATCATTTGATAGAACATTGGAAAAATTGTTATTAAGTTTCACTATAACTGCGCATTCAACATTTTTAATTAAGTTATGGTCTAATGACTTAACTAAGTGGTCTAATGGCATATGTAACCCGTAACACACACCTGGGTGACCGTTACATACCTAATTATGCATGGGACTACTATCCGATAACAGAAGGTCTTTTAAATACAAAAAAATTTAAACGATATTATAGTTTATGCTTGTACGTTAAGGTTTCTAATTGACTGAAGTTACTTGAATAACTTACGACTTCTTTAGTGAAGAAATACAAATGTTTACATAAAGTATTGTGGTACCACTAATGCGATATGATTTTGTAATCTGGTAAATTGTTGATCGAAGATGGGCCTAGTTGTTTTTCAGGATTATTGGAAAGAGTTACCACGGCCTTAGAAATCAAAGGACAAGAAGCTGAAGGAATACAGGCTGCAGTGGCGGTGAAAGAAGCGATAACGATATTAAACCCAGAAAAAAATGGCCCTATTATGTGGACTGTATCAACAAGAATTCAACGATATCAAGATTTCAAGTTCACAGTCGATTTTAATAAATGAAAATATCATAACTCATTTGCTAAAATTTACATTCAAGGTTAAAAAGAAGTTAGTTGACGTAACATACTAACAAAGTGTTAATAATATTCGTAATATTGGAAACTAGTTTTTACCCGTGGCTTCGCCCGCGTTTATTAATATACTTTAATTTAATAATAATATTTGTACTTGAGTTCCCCATTTCTCCCCCTTTTCTCATTAAAAAAAAAATTGCTTATGTCCGTCTCCAGGATCCCAACTATCTCTGTACCAAAATTCATCAAAATCGGTTTTGCCATTTAGGCGTGAAGACGTAACAACCAAACTCACTTTCGCTTTTATAATATTAGTAAGGATGAAACTGGTAATTTTGAAGCAAAACGTGAGACTATACCCTATTCGCTTTAAGATTAGACATTTAAAGAAAACTTTTTTACTGTCTGTTCAATCGATTTTAACCTCTATTTCGTAGGCATAAGGATGGCATTAAAAGCAAAAAAGTGGTTACAATACCAACTATTTACTGCAGCCGCAATTTATCATGCCACCAAAGTAATAAAAGTCAAAATCGGTTGAACGAACAGTAAAAAAAGGTTTTCAGAAATGTCTAATTTTATTTTGAACAGAAAAAAGCAAAAGACAGGTTTAGAGGACAGGTATTGTGCCCCGTAATGGTTGTTTTAAAAAGCAAGATTTACACAGACGATCCAGTCATTGGACAAACAATCACTTTCTTTTTTTTTTATTTCTGAAGCTGAGCCAAGAACACGAAAAATAAAACTAGATTAGACAAATGGTGACTTGAAAACTATTTGCATCCTCAGTAAGAGTAAAGATTTGATGACAAAAGAGACCTAAAGATGATAAGGGTATGAATAAATTTTAATCTACACTAATATTACAAAGAGATAAAGTTAGTTTTTTTTTTGTTTGTAGGTGTATCTCTGAAATTAATACTGATCCGACTGCAAGAATTTTTTCATCGATAAAAAGCTGCTTTATGCTGCCTAAGTTACAATCGCTGCTGAGTGGTATTGTGCCCAAAAGACTGGCAACATTGTCACGATGCTGTATGGCAATACTTATCCTCTGTCCAAGGTAAAAACTGGCCATTAGGTCACACGAAGTGTCAACGAAACTTTGAGACAGATCTTTTTACAATTCGTGAGTACTAATCTAAATAACTAGCACGATCTGAGAGTTTCAACCCAAAATAGTTCAAAATATAACTTCCAACAAGGTTGTTATAATATATTTCCGCCGCTTGAAGGCTTGAGGTTCTCCACAGCCGCAGCGACAGCACCAGCACAGTATGATGTGCTAGCAAGATGGGATGGCGCAAGACTATCGAAAATGTTAAGTACAATTAAACTTTGCAAACCCACGCACATTTTTTATTTACAGTATCCGAATCAATGAAAGGACCAAATCAAGGTTGTATAAATAATGCTTATAAAAACCAAGTTATTTATTAATTCCATTGAAGCAGTTCTGTATTTACATTCTGATGAGCAAGGTCAAAACAATTAAGATACAGTAGGACGTTTTTTTATGGTAATGTGATAACATAATTTTGTACAACGCGAACGTCATAAGGAATTACGCTACCTACTCGACCAGATTTACACAATCACGTGTTCCTAGTAAATGAAAAAGTAAATGTAGCTTCAACTGTGATCAGTTAATCTCATGTCCTGTCCAAATCACTCGATCACGAACTAGATATCATATATATGGTTGGCTCAGCTCGAACGATGCAATTGGAAATGGCATTCAGCATAAAATTCCCATATTCAATCACCTTACATCCATTGTCACACATAAATAGTCATATCGATTCAATTCAATATTCCGAACAGCCAAAAATAATCACGATTCACACGGCATCCATCAATAAATTCTCGTCCGATTTCACGCCATTGAAAAAGAAGCATCAAATGCAATATCAAAATTTGTCCCACTTTCTATAGACATGAAACTATAAAAATGTTACGATTTCACCCCATGCATGATCTACATAGATGATGTTTTATTCATTGCCAACACTAGTAGTCGCATAGTATGAGGGAAAGCCAGGAAAGACATACAGTGTTTAATTGGAAATTGATGCTGAAAGGAATGCGAAGAAAAGCTGCATCTGCGTCGATTCTCAACCACGTGTAGACGATTCATTAAAGAAACTGTAAGTATTATGCTAGAACTACATTAGACCAACGCACACACGTGCAATCGGTGCAATGCGCCTGATTTGTATGTAGAACGACGTCGCGTGGCGTGGATCAAATGTAGCTCTACAAGTCTAGTTTCCATGTAAAATGGTATAGAGTGTATGGACACTGACGCGCTCAGATTAGCGTGTGTGGCACACGTGTGCGCAGTGTAGTGCCTTTTCTCATCGCAGTTTTCGCAATTAACCTGATAATGTTCCCACTGTTGGGATTTATGCCTCCTGTCTAGGAGAGGAAATGGGCCACCACGCAGGCCGAGGGCGGATTGGTACTTAGATGGCATATTTATGTCTTCGAATTTTCGGTTCTAGGACATACCGGTTTCTCACGATGTTTTCCTTCACCGTTGTGAGAGTAGTGGTGATGAAATAAATTAGACAAAGATTATTTTTCAAACCCACTGCTCTACTGGTTCACCACTGTTCTAGCATTTCATGCACTTTGGGTTAAGTGGAATATTTTTAACTTATAAAACGACTTTGTATTTTTTGGCAAGCAGGTGCGATATCTAGACGAGATTACCTGTTATTCAAGGACAGCAATTAACAAATAACTTGTTTATAATAGAGACGAAGTTAGGAATATTTTCTTCGAATATGAATTTGTCACAAACGTGGAAAGATATTCCCATTTTTTTCGGGAAACCTTTTAACACCTTTTACCTTTTCGCACTGCAGGATCGAACCCTACTAGGGAAATCAAAGCAAAGAAGGAACATGGAGACACACACAACAGGAGTAGATTTTAGTCAATAAAAGTCTGATTTGCCACCTTAAAAAAACCTATGTAAGTGACGTTCTCAAAACTATTTTTACCATAGGCTATGGGCCAACCATATAATATCCCGTAACACCAAAATTCATACTTCAAACGTTACAATCTAATTCTTCCACGATACCGTTGTTTCAACACGCATTAACAGAGCTATATAATTTCAGGTAATTACGCAAATAAGTATGCTTCACCTAATGAATCCTGTCAACCTTGACAATGGGCAGACGTAACGGACGGCGTAGCCACGCGTCGCGATACGCTTCGCTGGCCATAAGGTCATTGTTATGCTGACTGTTTCTAACGATGTGGAGTGACATCATCAGCAGCATATATGTTGATATCTTTTGATGAAGTACTTAGACATATTGCGAGTTTGTTTTGTGTTAACGCGATCAACACGTTTATGACGTTTGATGCTTCAATCGGCCCGCCCCAAGTTCTTAACCAATCAGAGAGCCAAACGCAGTAAACGCTTAAGCTGGAACTACATTAGACCGAGCGACGCACACGTGTAACACGCCTGATTTGCGCGTAGAATGACGTCGCGTGGCGTTGATCAAGTGTAGCTCTACAAGTCTAGTTTCCATATAAAATGTATGGAGACCGACGCGCGCAGATCGGCGTGAGTAGCACACGTGTACGCAGTGTAGTTCTAGCTTTAAACTACTCGCACTCAGCGCACTAATGTTTGATACAATCTTTTCGCATTCTCGATAGTGACACATCCACAAATTCAACAATAGCAAACCAGCCTATCGATTCAGTATCAAACTTCGTAATTTATTCATATCCTTAATGGTCTTATAGGTTGTAAGGTCTAACTAGTGGTAATTTTATTGATGTTGGATTGACGTCATACCACAGTAATTACTAGTCATTACCATGATTAAATATGACTATCATTACTACTATAATAATTGTAATCGATCCGATCCGATCGAATAGTTTTGAATCAGGAGCAAGGTAACCAAATCAAATGAATTTCTATCAGCCAGATGCTAAAAGTTCGAGTCAAAGTACTTCAATTTGAAAAAAATCGCAGATTATAAGAGAAGACTAGTTGAGTCTATCCAAAACAGAGGGAAGGAGGTGCATGGTGATTAGAATAGATTACTTCTTGAATGATCAAGGAGTATTTCTTGAGTAGATTCCACGAAATTTGCCTCGAACTTCAAAGTTTACTACTGTGACCCTGGAACTAAAGGGACACAGGTTTTATATATTTTACTCTGTATCAACACACAAAAAAAAACAGAAGAGATAATAAGTAATAGACAATAGTACAAGGGTAACTACTGCTTATTTCCAAAGAAATTTCTTCCAGCAGTGTTGAGAGGAGAGATTAAAAGGAATGTTGACAACAGTGTGCAAAAAGCAAGAGTAGAAAATTTTACAATCCCTCTCGCTTCTCCTAAAGCAGGAAGACCGGAGGACTTTTTTGATGACTTCCTACATCAAAAAAATGCGTAGGTAATTTCTGGATTATTTATGGAGAAGGTACATGTTTTACGCTTCCTCCTACACCCCATGCGTCACACATGGCTGCCTATACAGAGTAAACAGTAAGGTCATTGTTTATTATGGCCGAATGTTTGAACCGAAATGTGAAATGGCATGCTATGTAAAGGCTGTATGATTAAACGTTCTGGTAAACATTACTAGCAGTCTCAAGGTTTGGTATTGCATGTTTTCATTGATTTTGCTTTTTAATTAAATCTAGAATGAGTAAAATCTAAAGCCAATAAGTAAGCCAATAATACTGTCGAAAGCTGTTGTAGCTTTGTGTTTGAAAATAATAGGTTTTTTGAGACGACTCTGCCACTGCTAATTTTGTAGAAAATAATTCCGCAACAATGCTCATGGCGGATCATGGCGCTAAGAACCGCCACCGATGGCGACACACCATCAATAAGATAGTTTCCAGCAGGAACTTCACGACCCTCAGTAATGAGTCATACGAGTTGAGGAGGAGGAGTCGAGGACATAAGTAGAATGGTAAAATTAGTCATGAATGCATTTAGATCGTATCTGAAATTGCATCATATCTTGACCAAAAGTAATCGTTTTTCCGAATCTATCGAACAATTCGAAACCCCAGTTAAGAGACTAGTCTCAAATATCAATAAATCTGTTCTAGATATCAGATTTACGAAACCGACCAGTGTATTGATTCATAGTTACAGTAACTGCGTTAGAAACTTACATAACCCGTGCCAAAACCTACTCTGATAGCATTGTCCATAAAACAATCACGTTATAGACATGTATGTCTTTGTTCTTTTATAATCCCGTCCTTGCAACACCAATTAGAAACAAAATACGGCTACTGTTATGCCATGTAGAAATCTCTACGCATCCGCAACGAAGCAAAGCGGATGGCAGAACCATTGATCTATGGGCAGAACTAATTTAACAATATCGTGAATAAACGGTTGCGAACTTTGAACCAGGAAATGTAAAAAAAGAAACAAAAACGATCTTTCTGGTTTTTAAACGATCTCTTTTAGAAGATATTTTATCGACCAAAAGATATATAAAATCTTTGATTTCGACAGAAGATTTGACAAAACACTAACAATTGACATCGAGTCAGCGAACTCCTTTAAAAAGCAGTGAAAAAACTGAATTTAAGACCTACCTATCAACAAATGCTTAATAGTCGAGATAAATTTCCCACACAGTACATATCTGAAATCATTTCAACCTTCCATCATCAATTCAACCGAAAGAACGACTGATCTTGCGTCTCGTAACCTTCGCCAAGTCATCGGTCTACCCTATGAGTGCCCGAACGATGCGTCTTTTGGTACGTAGTCGCTACTTAAGATTGACGATTCTTCGACAGCATCGAATCTGTTCTGCGAACAATGTGTCTTGCCCACTGCCACATAAGTTCGGCGAATCTTCGGACCTATGTCTGTAACCTTAGTTCACCTTCATTCCTCAATCGATCACAAGTAAATTCAGTGTTTTTACACAGCTCACCACAAATACCAAGAATACTGAAGAACATAAGTAGCCCATAGAACAAATTGACCGCAAACAAGTCCACAGATACATTGACATTTTACTTACTTTAGTCAACTGTATGATTGCATTTGATAAAGTAATTTTAACAACTATATATTCCCAGCTGTCATTGGATTCAATCAAAAACCTTCAAAGCTGTCTTTCTTAATCCTAAAAACCAGCTCACGTAACCAAGACTAAAATTACATGCAGTTTTCCTAGTATCGCTTACATTGCGGAAGAAATGTCTTGCGCGACCGTTTCCTTATATGCGCTGCCGTTGCTAGTTTCTCATGCGTGTTCTGTTTAATATGGAAGCTGTACTCGTAAGAAGATCGTGTGGGTTGGACAATGTTTTTCCTTGAGAAGTTGATTTTACATGAGTGCACGGCGTAATTGTCAAAAATGGATTTTTATCAGCCATTATGTTTGTTCCTTTCTAGCGCTCTACTGACCAAAGTGGGACGATTTTAATAATTCTTACGTCTAATGATGTCTTTCTAAAATTTTAATGCGGGAGTTATAAACTTGAAAGTAATCAAAATTCAATATGGCGACGACAACCAGACTGCATTATGAAACAGATTGCATCATGAAAATACAAAAAAAAAAAATTGACGAACTATGTCAAGGCGGGTATTATTGTCTCTTTGAAAATCATCTTTAGGTTTTCCAAACATTTTCTCAGTTTTCAATAACCATTTAGGATTTTAATTTATGTTTTTCGGATTTGCATTTTATGATTTCTCACTTTTTCACGGTCAAGAGGAAACGATTTCAAAATTATAAGTAAAAGAAAAAAAAAATACTCAAAAGAAACCGACATAATCACAGATTTGATGCTAAAACTGCATCAGACTACTTGAAAACTGACTTGTCTGGCTTTTTCTTGCAGTCGGATTTTATAATATTTTCAAATTTTATGTGTTTAGTTTCTTCTCTAAATATTTTTTTATTAACATTATTAACAAAGTTATCTCCTATCATAGCCACGTCAGTTTCAATCTAGTTAATAATGTTTCAGATACAACCAACAGTACCTACATTTACCAACTCCAACTAAACAATTTACGAACCAAATTACACACGTGTATAAATGGTAATATCCACCTGCTCATCCATTGTATCATCACACATTTCATCATTTTCGACCTTCCACTTTATCAAACAATATGTATTGAGATTCCTATTATTGTTTGCAGCCATTGTAGGCCTTTAAAAGCTTTGATACGGCTATTTCAATAACCTTTATAGCAACTATTGCTGGCTTTTAGTGTTATTGGAATTCTTTGCCTCTTTTGTAATGGTTTAGATCAGTGTTTTTAAATATTTTGGAACACTTGATCCTTTTTTAACCCTTCAGATACCATCAATTAGAGACACAATAGTAAGACAATAGATGCGCGGCCACCGGTGGTCGCTTGGGGATTCATGAATTAAATAGACCAATAGTGGCAGGTTGGTGGATGTCACATGTCTTCGAATTTTTGGTTCTAGGATATGGCCCGCATTGGGCCCGCGTGGTGGATTACGGCCCATACCCTCTCCCAAGGAGGAGGTCCAAGTCCTAACAATTTGAACATTATAAGGCCGAATATGCTATAGTGGCCCCTTAAGTAAGACTAGTATTGCGGTGAGCGGACGGGGGCATTGCGCACTTGATACCTCTTGGAGTTAGACGTCAATTCGAATAGGTTTCAAATTGCACACAATTTGCGAGTCAAAAATAGAACAGAAAAAGTATTAAAACATAAACAGGCTCAAGCTGTATTAAACTGTATTGTTATACTTTTTGTTCTTCAAGGGTCAGTAAGCCTCACTTTTCACTTTTGCCTGACTCGCGTCCCCCAAAGCAAGACTTTGTGACCCACTTGGGGGTCGCGACCCACAGTTTGGAAACACTGGTTGAGATGATACGAATGGTCTTGATGAGTTTAACTCATTAAGTTTTAATGCAGTAATGAACTTGGATTGATAATGGCTCATCTTCAGAATTAGTTACGGGCAGTTTAGTGCGTCTGTTTCTAATTTGATATGTTGCGCTTATGACTTGTAAGAATACACGAGTATGCACAAATTTAAAAAAATCTCGTTTTGTTACCGAACTAGGGTAGTTTTGAGAATAGGTCATAAGCTATTTTTTACCTTTTGCATATTAATTTAGCAAAAAATTAGCAAAATTAGCTTATTTACAGCACTAGTACGAGTATATAATTACTCAAGCAATTTCCCTACTAGACTGGTGGACTAAAAGCGACCACTAGGTAACAGTTTCCTCTATCTCAACATTACTTCATTTCCATCAAGACCTATTACACCACCACCTGCTTTCCTCGCATTTCCTTGAAGACCCAACTCATTGTTACTCAGTCCACGTCTTTGTTAACTCAGTCATGCTTTCAGTTACCATTGTATAACTGGTCATAACCAGTTAATTATCCACACTGAGTTTACAGTTCTCAGAGCAGTAAAACATCGGTTTACGGTAAACGTTATTCTGGTTGATTGTTTGTCGTGCTACCAGTGGTAATGGCCGTTTTAAATTCGATATCGTTATTTTAGATAGTTGTTAAGTTAAAGGGTTATTCGATTTTGTAACTGCCGTGTTTGATTTTTTCATGATAGTTTTCAATTACAAATCGTAATTACGAGAATCGATAAATGTAACGTGTAAAATTGGACATATTGCAGTTGTAGGTTGCAATGTGGGTTACAAATACTTCACTGGTCAAGTAAGATAGATATTGAAATTTGAACAAGTATCTGTTGAAGCGGGACCAAAATAAATCTATTCTACCACCTCCACACAATAGACATCACAGACAGTCTGTGCAGAGCATGCTTGGAGGGGGAGGAGACAATTGCGCATGTGCTCCTAAACTGCACAGGAGTCACTGTAATACGCACACAAACCTTAGGATCCCCGAATTCACTTATAGATTCCCTGAAAAACCTGAGGGCCTAATCAGTTTTTGGAGGGAGGTGGGCTGGTTGGAATATGCATCGGCATACACAACAAACTTAGCATCGCTTATTTTAGTTAGCTCACATAGCTTAGTTCGCATAGCTTGCGGTCTGCACACAAGTACGGGAAACTGCGTCGGCTATGCGAGCTAAGCTAAACTAACTTAGCTTAGTTTTCGGTCTGCATAAGACCTCAGAGTCAGAACAAATTGACTGCCAATGACCAAGACTAAGCAAGAACACTTACTCAATAAGTGCTTTCTTCGGTAAGTTGATCTGAATAGTAAACGGGATCTAACGAGACTCTAAGATAGATAGGATTAATGTACAAATAAACACAGACAGAACAGCAATCAGTCCACAATCCATTAACCTCGATTAACTGTAGATTCTTAGTTGCACGACATGATAATCAGCTCCCATTGTTTTTGCTTCAGTCATTGAATCGGCTTCGTTCAACCTGCTTTTACGCGATATGCGTAAATCAGGTTGTTTTGTGCGGAACACTGCTTAGTGTAGAGATATGATTAGCGGGGATCAACTAATTTACCAAAGTTTTGTAGAGGATCTGAAACAGATCAAAGACGAAAGACGACGAAATGATGGCTGCTCATAAAAATGTGCATGCAAGATTCAAAGAATTTTATTTTAAAGTAGCTTTTTCCCGCAGCTTTGCCCACGAACATAAAATATAGCCTAAGGCACTCAGGAATAAAGCAGCTTTCTATCGGTGAAAAAATTTTATCAATCGGACCAGTACTTCCAGAGATCTCCTACAAACAAAAAAAAAATTTACCTCTTTATTATATTAGTGTAGATTATTATATTAGTTTAGATATATCGCCCGCGCAGATAAAAGAGCTTTGGAACATTGCTACAACCTATCCCTGATTTACTCTGGTAATCTCTGGAAGTACTGGTCCGATTGCTAAATTTTTTTCACCGATAGAAACCTGCTTTATTTCTGAGTAACATAGGCTATGTTTTATGTACATGGGCGAAGTCGCGGGCAAAAGCTAGTAATAAATATTCAACTAACGTCCCAGCCTTACATAACGCCATTAACTTCATTACACCTCATCCACGTACATTGAAATCAAGTGAAAACATGATCTGCCGTTTTAAATTTAATGAGTGCCAGCTACCGTCCATTCGAAAGTGTCGCTGGATGGATTTCTAAATCATTACGCTGAATATTATAATTTCTTTTATGTCCATGTTTTACTCCGAAAGCGACACTTTTAAGTGCTACCGAGTGTAAAGTGTTTTTTTACGGTTTTGGAGAGCGTTTATGGCCATATTTTTTAAACTTCCATATTTTGATTTCAATGGTGTGCGTAAATTTCTTGGGGCGTTTTTGGGCCACCATTGAACAGATTTACGGACGCCTGTACTATAATGTCTAATGTACACAAGCATATAAAATGATAGATCAGTAGCAACTCATACTTCTGTGTCTGCCTTCAAACCAAGACGAGTCTTTTTTTTTAGTTAGGCTTTTCTGTCCCACTCCTGGGCAAAGGTCTCCCTCCACTCCTTCCATCTTTCGCGCGCCCGGGCTTCTTGCCAATTCTGGTGGAATCTATCCAATTCGTCGCGCCATCTCCTTCGCGATCTACCGCGGCCCCGACGCACTGTTTCAGGGCACCAACTTTTGCTACTTTGGCCCACAGTTTGTCGGACATGCGGCAGACATGTCCTGCCCAGTCCCACTTCAGCCTGGCAGCCTTTTGAGCCACATCAACTATTTTGGTTTTGGAGCGCGAAAAGTGTTTCGAACTCGATCCGAAGACGAGTCTAGCTCTTTGCAATTATGACCAATGTATGGAGCAATATATTTGTTCTTGGGTAGTGCTTGAGCAATTCATTATAACGTGTGATTTTTCTCACGAGTTTCCTCCACTATGTAAAGACGTTGTTCAAGTAAGTGGTTAGACTGCTCACTAGATGGCAAGAGATTTTAACAATATCGTGAAGTCATCATTCAAAATCTACGTTGTTCAGTGGAAGGCTGCTCACGTCCGATAATCGGTGGCTGACTTTTTGTAGGAGAAAAATAGAACACACTGATAGCAATAGTGTAACGCACGTCCTACAAAAAATCAGTCAGAAATACAGAACAATGTTACAAATATACAAAATCGCGATTCCCCCGATTATCTGTCCTACAAAAAGTCTGACGTGGGCGAGCAGCGTCACTAGGATCATTGCGTGCAGATATGCTTCTAAAGTAAGAACAACACTAAGTAAGCACACGTGTGCTACACACGCCGATCTGGGCGCGTCGGTCTCCATACCTTTTATATGGAAACTAGACTTGTAGAGCTACACTTGATCCACGCCACGTGACGTCGGTTGTTTTTCCTCTAAACGTGATGCAGTGCTTCCTTATCATCTGCTTTAATTTTTTCTCCCTTATCCTAGATTATAAAATCTAGATCCCCGAAATTAACCATTGAATTTACAGGTCGGTTAGTATGGACAGGTACTACGTTAACCGTAACAGTTACAGAAAAACGTTTCTAGGAGACAAGCCATACTTTTTTTCCTACTTTTTTTTTGTTATGGGCTTTTTTTTGCGATGGGGAAAATCATCGTATGACAAAACCCGCTCTTGGGTGGAGCGGGAGATAGTGTCAGACTCTTGCTGACTAAAAACCCCACCCCGTTCCTTCTAGCCTTCATACCGGGGCACGAGCTCCCTTTCGGACAACCCTGTACCCAGTAGGCTTCGACCCAGCTGGGCCCCTCCTGCTGCTGACAACTCCTTGAGGCTTGTTATGGGCTTGCCTTTGACCACTATCCCACCTAATGATAAGCGATGATGTGGCCGACGATGGAGTATGCTTGCCAAGAAACAATCTATTCACTCTTTACTTAAAGACCCCTAGGTTATAGCTATCAGGAAACACAGACTCCGGCAAGGAATTCCACTCCTTGGCTGTACGCATAATGAATGTGTTCCCAAAACGCTTTGGTATGGGTGGGATGTCCACCATGTACCGGTGGCGCAACGCCATACGTCTTATGGTCCGATAAAGAAACGAACTTGGCGGAATTAAATTATGCAACTCCAGTGGACACTCCCCGAAATGTAAACGATAGAAAACGGACAGGCTAGCAACTGACCCCCAAAAAAATAAGACTAATATGATCTGAAATTTTTTGCGACATGAGCACAGTTAAAGTAATCGCAAAATGTAGATAACTTCTTTCACTTTGCTTTTGTCGATATATTTGAACTTAGCTTACATAGATGGAGTCAGCAACAGCGAAAACATTCGAGGTGCACTGTAGTATGTAAACTAGTGTTATCAAAGCACAGATTTGCATAATTTATCAATAAGGAAACCACAAAAACTCACGTGCGATGATCATCACGTACCATCTACTTTTGCTTCTTGATTCTTATTCATTTCACAGAAACGTAACTATAAGAAGGCGCCAGATAACAGAGGAATAAAGTATATTGATCTTTTTCTAATATCTCTGCGTTAGTACCCGAAAAACAAACAATGAATTGCTTTTCATTACTAGATCATGTAAAGCAGTGGTTCCCAAACTTATTTTGTCTACTGCCCCCTTTGAGAATAAATATTTTTTTAGCGCCCCCATTTTTTCACCTATTTAAAAACCACTATAACTTCAAATTAAATTAATTAATTATTGTGACCTAGATATGTATATTATGTATATTAACGGAGAATTCTAAACGTAACTTTTACTATAACCCGCAACTTGAAACGTTCACAAGTTGTTGTTGAGAGTCGAGAGCCCTTGCAGTCGTTGTTTAAGAGGCCTCCTAGCTAAATAAAATTACAAATCACCCCCCCCTCTACACAACGCCTCTATTTTCTTTCTGGGTCGCTTCCCGCCCCCCTTGAGACCTGCAGCGCCCACAAGGGAGCGTTATCGCCCACTTTGGGAAAGACTGATGTAAAGGAACACAATACATGTCGATTCAAGGCAGCTTTATGTCTTTATTTCTGTTTTTGAAATTAAGAATGTCAACAAATCTAGGAGGGTCAATCTATGACCGTTATTCCACGTTTATCTGGCACCTAATTTAGGTATAGTTATCGGCATGGATCTTGAGCGCTCGGCGTAAGTGACGATCGTTTTGCGCATTCCATACGTTGGCGAGACAATCGTCGTCGTTGTTAGATACATGCAGCAAGCGCAGGGAACGAATCACGAGTAACGTCTATGACGCGATGGCGCGACGAACCAATCACTGACGCTCCCCACCCTCGCGTCTCACTTCATACCACTAAATAGGTCCGATATTTGATTTCTGCGCTACTTGAAGCCAGCGCTCCAGATCCATGCCGGTATCTATACCTATCAACTTAATCAAAAGCTAATGAATGGAGGTAGTCGGCCAAAGCGGTCATTGTGTAGGAGCCTCAGTTAGGGAAACCTCAATCAACATTTCTGTACACTCACTAAGTACCAAACAATTACCGTACACCCGCTAATGTACTTGACCGATTTCTTTCTCCATTGAGAACAAAACGTGAAACTATAACGTTAACAATAACGTCTACGTAATCTTACGTTTGGCTGACGTTTAAGTTACAACATAGGAAGAGAAAAAAATAAAGAAATTAGCCTGCTTTGTGGACAAAACTAGCGCACAGAGTGTGACGGGTTCTTGCAAGTAAACAATAGTAAATCGTTGAACATTTTGGCCGATTAAATTCAAGCTATTTTAAACTTTATTGCGTATATACGTACAAAGTGTTTAGGAAAAAATTCAATGTGCAGGAGTGATGAAAAAAACGACGATGGTTTTAGGTATTGTTGAGCTATATTACGAAAGCGCTAGAAGTAGCACCCGTCAAATGGTATAATTGAAAGACTAATTACTTACAGAATGAAAGTACTCAATTCCTAGTTAGGGTATTTTTTGAGGTGGTCGTCATCTAATGTTAGACTTTTGCAGACTAAAACCCACGGATGCCCCTCAAGTTGAAGGGTAAAATCTACAAGTCCGTGATAAGGCCTGTCGTACTGTCTGTATGGATCAGAATATTGGGCTGTGAAAAAGATGGATGAAAAAAGATTGCATGTAGCAGAGATGAGAATGTTAAGATGGATGTGTGGTGTGACAAGAATGGATAAAGTGAGAAATGAGTATATTAGGGGAAGTTTGAAAGTGGCGCCAATGACTGAAAAGTTGAAAGGAAATCGTTTGTCTTGGCATGGTCATGTGAAAAGGAGGGACGAAACGCATGTTGCTAAAAAAGTTATGAGTTTACATGTAGATGGATGGAGGGGGAGAGGGAGGCCAAAGAAAAGATGGATGGATTGTGTGAGAAGTGATATGAAAGAAAAGGGAGTTAGTGATAGCGCGACGAGTGACAGGACAGAACGGAAGAAAAAAACGTGTTGCGCAGACCCCAAATAAAACGGGACAAGGGCAGGAAGATGATGAGGCCGGTCGCACACGGTAGGTAGCTTTCCTCTTCAGACTTTCAGAGTCGGCCTAAATGCTTGCTTCTTGAATTCCTGATCAGGCAACCTTATACTGGAAAGCCAAAAGTATGCGGCCTTAGTCTTATCACAGTTTAACCGTTGCCACCGAATTTCGATCATGGTGGTTGGTCCCGAGGAGGAGATTGGTGATAGGAGTGTACGTAATTGTACGCGCAAGAACAGGTGATCATCTTTCCTCACCCTTTTAGTCCGATAGAACGTTAGTCCAACACGACCAGCAAAGACCAGACGTAAGATTAACCAACGAACGTGTTTGGGTGATATAGCAACAACTAGGACTCTCTTCTAACTCTTCGCTCGATGCAGGAATCCCTAGGCTCAGTATTCAAGATGCGACCAAGAAATCAAAGAAGCAGTTGAAATCGCAGACATTATTCATTTCATTTCAATCATATCCACAGAAATGGTCACTCAATAACCCTGTGACTTTGCAAAAATAAGATATTTAAGAACAAACCTCGAAGACATGTAACATCCACCAACCCGCACTGGGCCCGCGTGGTGGATTACGGCCCATTCCCTCTTCTAGAGAGGAGGCCTGAATCCCAACAGTGAGAATGCCGACATTATAAGGCCAACTATGCTATGCTAAGAACAAACCTGTGGTGACAAGACATCGGCCAGACGACCTTCTCGACCCTGACAGATTGCACATTATTATAACTATAGACGTCTATGCATTCTGAGCTCAAACAATGTAAGGAAAACTGAATACTCTCAAGGAAATCCCACATGTCCGTATTTTTGTTGATTTATAAAGTGAATGTTTTTATAATCTTGAATGTCATAATGAGGTGTTGATACAAGTTACTTAGTACAATTTCGATATTAGCATGTCAAAATTCGAGACAAACATTCGTCTCGAGTCTTGTGACTTGATTTGATGAGCTGCCATTGTAGGTACCTATATAGCAACTCAGTGTACCATCGCGGACATTTCTGCCTGATCATTTGAAAAAAAAAATCACTTGAATCCTGCGGAGCAGCGCCAAACCAAACTCTTTGAAGTTTTTGTTTCGAGTGCAAGCAAAAATGAACTTAGCTGTGATCAGGCGGAAGTGTCTTTGATGGTACATTTCCCTAACTAAGAGGACATAAATATGAATTTAAAAAAAAACTTTTTTGGGAAGATGTTGTGGTCGGTACCAAATATTAAAAAGGGCAACTGTTGTTTGTTGCTTTGCTTCAATTCACTCGACATTTTCGTCGTCCAATAGTGTATGCCAGTGAGTTTAGATCTAGTCAGTGGCGTAGACAAGATGGTCACCGGCCGCGGTTGTCTCCCGATTAGGGGGGACACACGAACTTTAAATAACTTATTTTAAACTTTTAGGTGTCCTGTACCTATCAGCTAACAAAATCACTTTCTTCTTAAGGTAAAAAAAAAAAAAAAACAAAAAGTATGTGCATGTGGTAAGCCCATTAGATAGCTATCAGCATGCCAAGATTACAATAATTGTAAATTCAGCCCTTGCACACATTACAAAGACACAGGTGCTAGAAAGTGGAAAGTGAATATACATGAAGGCACACCCATACCAAACAGTGCTCATAAAAAAATTAGATCATTATGTTGTTGTTGCTGTTGGTGTGCAAGTAAATGGTAGGTACCAGCCATTATCACACTAGCGGTTTGCAAGCGGGGCGGAGTGGGCGCGCAGCGAAGGCGTCACGAACACGCCGCGGCTACACAACGAAGACGCCGCGGACGCGTGGCTAAATCGCAACGTTTTCAAGGCGTGTTTGTAACTTTTACCATGACGTACAATACACTCAGTAACAACATGCATTGCGACGAGAGACATTGCTGTTGGCTTTGTTACTCCGAAGACGCCGCAGACCCGCACCTCGTTGCCGGATCTCTTTGCGCGTTGTTGCGCATTCGCAGCGTATTTGTTGTGCGCTCGTAAAGGTATCGGCATGGATCTTGAGCGCTCAACGTCAGAGTGGGGATCGCTTTGCGCATTTCATACATTGGCGAGCCAATCGTCATCGTTTTTAGATACATGCAGCAAATGCAGGGAACGAATCACGAGTGACGATGGCGCGGCGTGCCAATCACCGACGCTATCCGCCTCCGCATGTCACTTCATAACACTAAATAGGCCCGATGTTTGACTTCTTTAGCTTGAAGCCAGCGCTCAAGATCCATGCCGGTATCTTAGATAACATATTCGTCACACACCCACTCCGCTTTGGGGCTCTCGCAATTCTCTAATATGGCCCTAAGGAGGTTATATAACAATGGCAAAATACAAAATCATTTATTGCAAATGTGTCCATAACTCCTTGTCGAAGACTTTTGTCCCAAAAAAGTTAGGAGGTAATACAATAAATTGATGGCATTTGTTTAGCTAGATGTTTCCACAATTTAATTTGATGCAGTTACAACTAAATATCCACTTCGGAGATTTCACTAAATCATGGGGAAACACAGAAGAACGACAAACCAGTACGAGACTATTAACCCTTCAGATACCGTCAATTAGTGACACAATAGTAAGACAATAGATGCGCGGCCACCGGTGGTCGCTTGGGGATTCATGAATTAAGAGCTTGTTCTTAATATCACAACAATCTTACGTATTTCTATTGCAAGGTCAGTTAGTACATCTCACGAGATTGCTATGTTGTAGTGACGCGTGATTGAATGGTGCAATCAATTGTTTGAACATGATGTCACTCTGAACAAAGTTCCAAAACTTATTTTCTAAATCAAGTATATTTTTTAATTATTTAGATTAATTGATTTTGAGGATTATGACGTAGTTGATCCTACAAATAGAGGTATTCCAATCTATACCTCAAGAGGTTGGCTCTACCTACTAAGTAATTTTTTATTAACCCTTCAGATACCGTCAATTAGAGACACAACAGTAAGACAATAGATGCTCGGCCACCGGGTGTCACTTGGGGATTCATGAATTAATTCATTAAAGCCCCAGCAAACATCGGCGTTCGCTCTCTCATTTTGTCTCTAATTACAGTATTCGAAAGGTTAATGAAAAGGTTTTGGTTCTTAGGTCACTGTTATTAGGTTTCTCCATTTCGTAGCTTTCAATAGCAACTTAAAGTCGATATTAGTGCCAGTTTTCTTTATAGGTATAACCTGGTTCTTGACTGTAATCCCATCGGTCCTTAATTCATGAATCCCCAAGCGACCACCGGTGGCCACGCATCTATTGTCTTACTATTGTGTCTCTAATTGACGGTATCTGAAGGGTTAAGCATTGATGTAATTGTTGATGGTGAAGCGCATTAGTATTAAAAGCCTGTGCCTTGAAGACATCTAAATTATAATTTGGTTGATGGTAATAAGCTCACACTAATTACCAAAATAGAAGTTCAACATTATGATTTGTGCATTTGGTTTTCGCACTCAGTCCCTGGCGGGCCATGTACGTGATGTGGACTACGTACACTTCTGCAACTTTTAAATGAATGCAGGCGTTTTTTACTTAAAATATTAAAATTTTATAATGTTCATGAACTAAATAAATTTTAAGGAAATGATTTTGTTTAGGCTTTTTGATGAGGTAGTTTTTATTTTACAATTAAAAATTTATAAGTAAGCGCAAGTCCCTAAGACGACCCACTGACCCAAGCGATGCCGTGGGTGTGAATATGTTAATATTTTATGATCGAACTTTTCTATGAAACCTACATTGACCTACTGCAGATTCCATGATAGACATGCATGCACGGTAATTACAGCATGATTATGATCTACCAGTCCACAGTTAATCATATTGGCCTGATAAATAAACCAACCGCTCGTAACAGGCAAGTAATTATTTACACTTTCTCACGACTAAAATATTATGCATAAAACTAACGGAATATCTCACTTATTTACGCAAATTATACAACCAACGATATTCGAGATGTTATTCTAGGATGTTTAAGCGTTTCCTGGAATTAAAAAAGTTGTTATCCTTACCTTTTCGCTACGGCCTTGTTTCAAAAACTTTCAACCTATAGGATGTGAACTTGTCGACACAAAAATTAAACTTGGAACACTTCACTGCTTGTTCGTTTAGCACGAATTTGGTACTCACAATCCGTATAAATGTATAGTTAACTCTTTATTAATGTTTAATTAAGTTATTAATTAAACTTATTCGATTAAAGTCGTTTATTTTACACTAAATCAACAACACAAAAACTTTCTTAGCTTTTGAGAACTCGTCTCATGTCATGCGTGCGTCAACCATTGCGTTCGAAAACTCACTCAATTTGTCAGCCAATAAAATCGTCGATCCGATCGCCAAGCCAACTCAAAACATCCACAGATAAAATTTTGTTGCCGTCACTTTTTTATGACATTTGTTTTCAGTGTGGTCAAATTAGCGACGGGTTATTTTATTAGATTCTTTTTGTTGTAGTCTGTCTAAAAAGTCAAACAACTTGAGTAAATTATTAGAGTAAAATGAAATCTGATGAAGTCATCACTGGTTTAATAATCAAGGTCGATTAAGAGATCTCGATCATTTTTTACTAATAGAAGAAGCTTTAAAAAAATATCATTAATATAAGTATTTTTAAACGATTAAATATTATACGAAATTCTCAAGTCGTTTGACTTATTAAACAGACTATAGCTTAGCTAAATTTATATTTCGACGAAGTGCCAACAATTCCTAAACTGTCGTTCTAAAGAACAGAAAAAAGCGTTCGATTCGTGGCTCCGTAACGATCCTTCAAGAGTCACATGCTCGATTAACGGAAAGAACACTGAACGTTTGACCGAATAGAACTTATTGCAAAACAACCTTTTATCGTCAAACGCTACTTCGACTGAACGTTTCACCGAACGTTTATTAATCGGAGATAAGAGGAGTTAATCCTCTTTCGAATGAGTTTTTATGGTTATATACTTCGTTATACGTTATTATTGATCGAAGGTTATTACCTAGTTTGATAGTTGAAATTAAATTATAAACAAATTTTCCGTCACATTTTTTCATACGTAATTGAGGAAATCTTAACACTTTTGAGATATCGTACGTTCTACCCGTACATTTTGAAATATGATTTAGGTAAAAAGGAAAATAATAAAGCATGATGAAGGGAAAAATGATTATTACATAAATAAAAGAGTCCCCTAATATATTAAATCATTCGAAAAACAGGTACTTACCAATATTTGATACTTTTTGTAAGGTTCTTCTATTAGTAAACGATCATCAAGATTCTTAATCGACCTTGATTATTGAATCAGTATTGACTACATCAGATTCCATTTTGCCATAATAATTACCCCAAGTATTTTTATATTAAGTCAATTGACTTTGATCATTTATAAATTACCTATTTCTATTCGATACTTTTAATAAGGTAGTCTAATAATAAACTATGATCAAGATCTCTTAATCAACCTTGATTATTGAATCAGTGTTGACTAAATCAGATTTCATTTTGCCCTAATAATTACCCAAGTCGTTTTATAAAAAGTCAAACGACAAGTCGTTTCATTAAATACTATAGTCACTATAATGTAGTGGTATCCATTTTCTTAGGATGTAAACAAATATAGGGTAGGTAAATACAACAGCATAATGCAATAAAAAACTGGTACTCTTACTCCATCTCTTCAATATAATAAATAATAGCAAATGTTTTTCAAATTGTTAAAACCATTTCATAACATTGCGATTTTGCGACACGTGACGACGCTTGAGAAATGTGCTTGTAGCGACATCTATGACGTCAAATTGAAACTAGACTTCAAAATCCTATATTGTACGCTCTGTAATCTGTGATCATGGACCATGCTCGAGCCCCGGTATGAAGGCACGAAGGAACGAGGTGGGTTTTTTAGTCAGTCGGGTCTCCCCACATTTATCGAAGCGGAATCGGCTTAAGCCGAGTGCGTATCACCACACTACTCGACTTATCGCCGGTCAGCTGTTGTGACGGCTCGTTTCGCCGTCGGCCGGCGTCGTACGAGCAGAGCCGATGCGAATGGTATTAGTAACACCCTTATTACGTAGACAAAAGGCTTTTTGACCGGTGTTAGCCGATTCCGCGTCGATAAATGTGGGGAGACTTTAAGAGTCTGACACTGTCTCCCGCTCCGCCCAAGAGCGGGTGTTGTCATAGGATGATTTTCCCTACCATAAAAAAAATATATCATGGACCATGGTTAGGTCCATGATATTTTAACCTACCAGATTCTCTATGATTAGAACACAGCCCAAAATCAACTATCGGGATGTAGCCTCATCAGACAACCCATATTTTCGGAGCATTCATTTTCAATGGAGGTGTGTGGGACTTAACACTCTGTACTGTATACCTCTAAATGCTTGATAAAAACTTCTAGCAGTGTTTTTAGTTCCATGTGCATTCAGTATCTCGTTTATAGCACCTCTAAATAATTTCCAAACAACCTGATGAATCCAAAATTCAAAAGTTTTTATTTCACATAGGCCAACATGGGCACTTATAAAACGCCAGAAGCTAGTGCACGGTTCCAAATTGGTTGTTTACGGAGAAAAACCAGTAAGAAACTCCATGGTTACTCTTTAAAAAAATAAAATGGTTGTTATTACAATATTTCCATATTACAGTATTAATAGATATTATGTAAGAACAGTGTGACCGGTCTATATTGTACTCAAAAGCACAATATAAATAATCATATTAAATAAGTGAGCCATAATAGGACATAATCTAAGAATTCACGGAATCTATTATACAGTGTTCTTCCACTTACATGTTAAAAAAGAGGCAATATAAAACAAAAAAAGCTAGGAAAAGAATTACAACTGTCAATAAATGAGACCTTATTTATTGATAGTTGTATTCTTTTTTTTCTACAAAAATACTATCTAACGAATTTAAGGTTGTTGATGTTTTTTTTTTCAAGTAAGTAATATAAAAAATATTGCAAAAATATTGTATTAGAAAAGAAATAAATAATAATATGTATATATTACAACAAAGATGGAGCAGTTAATAGATACATTTACACAATATTATGAGTAACTAGGGGGCCACATATGCAGAGGCAGTCATTGTCAAACAAGCGTGTCTTCGACATAGTCTTTCAACATGTAATACTGGCAACTTACACAATTCCTGATGTCACTGCAGACAGTACCTAATGTTCTGTAGATCAATTTGACGAGTGTTCAACTCAGGCGCAGCATATCGGTGGTACTGATGGTAACATGCTAACCATATGTGAGAGAGAAAAAGACTGACTAATAGAATGAAAGTCGCATCAATTTCTCCCCCCTACACGGTTGACATTTGGATCCCAGTGTATTCGGCAGTTTCCGTCGCTCTAGCTAAATAGTAATAAAACAGTTGGTAACACAAAAATTAAAAAATATATTTTAGAAAAATAAAATAATGGTATTATTATTTGTAACAATTATATTATTTGGAAGCCCATTTATTTACTTATTTTAATAACAACAGAATGTAAAAGTAATTATAATAATGTAGTCTCCAATTTGTAACATCCTAATCTTTTTACCTATAAGTGTAGCTTTAAAGTATTAAATTGCACTAAAGTATGCCAGTAGCTAGCATGCCATAGTAACATCCACCAATAGGAAATTGCTATAGCTCTCTAACATGCAAGCTGCTTTCATATTTTTGGACCAGCTACAGTCATCTCTGCATTAAAAAATAACCAGAGTAATGTAGAGTTGCAAGTCAAGGTCATTCTTTTATAACTTGAGTAGTTACCCTAGAGCTAACCCAACTAATTCTAACTCTGAGCAGAATACGTTGGATTAAGCGGCCATATGCTTGACATTGACAGTTGAACTTGTTAACGTTCGAAAATGCCCGGGTAGATTACATTACCCTATGACGTCATTAGAGTTGACTCTATACACAAAGAACACAGGCCGCGTGTATCACCCATAGTGTGATCATATTTAGCTATATTGTATTATATACTATTGCTTCGACCATTCTTCTTTTGGTGGTCTCGCACCAAAAATTACTGATCCCACTCGAACTGTTGTAGCACCAAGTTCAATCTGAAAAAAGAATAATTTCATTTTTCTGTTGAGTTACATCACATTCAGCCAATAGTCTATGTGTATCTATTCTTGTCTATACTCTTATCTATTCATTATTATCAACTAAGACTATGTTCTAATGACAATGTTAATTCTTATATCATATCATATTTAAAAATAGATTTTATTTAATTTTTTTTTATGTAACCTAATAGCACATCTGGCTGTATGAGTGATCTTAATTTGAAATTACTTACAGCATGTTGATAATCTGTAGACATCCCCATAGACAATTCTACATCATTTATATCAAGCTTCAGATTATCACAAACTTCCTGTCTACATTTGGCAAGGGTCAGGAAGTCTGGGTTGGGCCCTTTGGAGGTATCATAGTCATATATACCGATAGTCATCAAGCCTTTGAAATCTAGGTTTGGACATTTCTTCAAAACATGTTCCACAACCTTTGTAGCTTCAGATGGTTCGATTCCATTCTTGGCTGGGCATGAAAAAAAAATGAATTGTTTATGGGTCTTTATCTGCCTTTTTAATGTACCTATTGCTAGGACATAGACCCGTACTTTAACTTTTCAAGTACAGTAATTAGAAACACAATAGAAAGACAATAAGATAGTGATCGCCGGCGTTCGCTTGGAGTTTAACGAATTAATGTTTGACCTAATTTATAAATCTTTTTTTTAAATAACTGTGAACACTATTACATCAATAATTGATTTGTACTAACATGTACTGGTGAGAACTGCAGACTATAGAAGAAAAGAAAGAAAATATTTCAAACAATCCAAGTAAACAGTAACATCGGTGATAATATTGATTTTAAGTTTCTATTAGAAATATTGTTTATTTTATATCACTTCTGTCGTTACGATAATAAAACCATGTTACTGATACAGCTTTGAAGGTTTTCTCAGACAGAAATTGCATCAGACTTATCTCATAAAATTCACTATACGCAACAATAGATAAGATATAATTCTACTATTATTATATAAACAAAAGTTACTATTTCAGGCAAAAACTACTGAATGGATTTCAATGAAACTTGGTACACGGGCAGACCATGTCCTGGATCACATGGAATTCTTTTATCCCAGAAAATGTTGCCTTCGAATAAGTTCTAATGTCATGCAGGTGAAGCCACTGGCAGCATCTAGTATTATACAGGGTTATTTGTAAAACACGCTATAGGCATTTCGCTAAAGCCGCAAGCACTCCCACCACCCAATCTCCACCCCCATTTGCTATTGTACTATAGCTAGCTTCGCAAAGATTTCATCATATTTAGAACATACAATTTAAATATTTTTATTTTCATGTGAAAATCTGATGAACCAAAATATGATCAATTTTTAAAATCATAGAACAAAAGTTGTTGATTATGATGTTAGTATCATAATCCTGAGAGGTTGCAAGTGTTTAACAAATAACCCTGTTTATAGTAGAAAAATCAAATGAAATACAATACCTTCTTCAGCACTTGTGTTAATCTGTACCATTACTGGTAATTTCTTATCACTACTTCTATACTTTGGCCACTGCTTATTTAAATTATCAGCTAACTTTTCAGAATGAACAGTCTCAATTATGTGCAACTTTGGTGCAGCAAGCAATTTATTTATTTTATTGGTTTGCAAATGGCCAATGAAATGCCATTTTATATCCTTGCATTTTTCTAGTATCAGTGGATCATTAGCTTTCTCAATTAATTCATTGACATAATTCTCTCCAAAATCTCTTATACCAGCTTCATATGCTTCAACAATCAAAGGAGCAGGTTTTATTTTAGATACGGCCACTAATCTTGGCGTAACTTGTGGAAGATTCTAAAAAAAAAAAAAAAAATTGGTCTAGAAATGCCTTTGCCAATAAAGAAAAATTAAACGTTTTGTGAAGGGAGACTATTGTTAGAAAATAGCTACTGATAACTGACTGACGCAATAAAGATGTTGACGAAAAGACTTCATTTTCATTGAAAGTCAAGATTATCGATTTTATGGGATGCTGGGTGGGGTAAGGGGCGATTTACGTACCTTACTGCGCCTAGCAACAGCAGCCTCAATCTGCGCTAATACGTTCTTCACCCCTAACATAACGTCGACTTGCTGCTCTCCTGATGACATAATAATAGCAATAACACTTTAAGATAAATGTTAATTGGAAGATTTCGTCAATTACCTATTATTACAACTTACTAAAAGATAGCACACTCACTAGTCTTTGACATGACAGCTTCTGACAAAATCAATATTTCCCCGCGTTCCGACTTGCGTTCCGAAAAGCGATTATTTCGCGAATCCGATCAACGCGCAACGTCACAAGTAGCACTCAATAATTTTTATATTTTGTGACTATTAAATTTAGTCGGGTTCGCAATATAATCGCTTTTGGCATAATTCGGAAATAAGGGATTATTCATGGGTCAGGTCCAGCTAATTTTCATACATAATTATATTATAGTTAGAAAATATCTGTGCAGTTAATAGAAAACTTACAGATATTGTGTGTGTTTTAAAATATTACGGTTGACTCTGCCATGAATAGAGATATGCCGTTGCCAACAATATTGCCATGAAGTGGGAATATTGCTGGGAATATTGCTCGATGTATGAATATTGGTGGCAATATTGCCAGCAATATTCCCAAATTGCCGGCAAATCTCTAGGCCATGAGTTATATTTTCTTGTCAAATTACACAATTTTATGGGATTTATGCGCGTCATATTTATTTAAATGTGTAAGTAGTAATTAGTGAATTTCCTGAAATAACGACTGGTAAGGCCAGTTTTTCAGTAAGTAAGTAAAAGCAGTAACAGACGTTCGAATATGGTGCGCTCCGCACCGCGATCTTGGTGTGCTCCGAACCACATTCGCTATGGTATGTGCAGCGAACCGTCGCACATTATTATTATTATTATTGACGGTGCACTTGATCGGTTTGATCTTTCCACTGGATTTTGTGAAAAGATGGATGGATTGTGTGAGAAGTGATATGAAAGAAATGGGAGTTAGTGATAGCGTGTCGGGTGACAGGACAGAATGGAAGAAAAAAACGTGTTGCGCCGACCCCAAATAAAACAGGACAAGGGCAGGAAGATGATGATTTTGTGCGCTCCGCATCAAGTTCGATCGTGTGGCCGAACCACGGAGTAAGTATAGAAGAGGAGATGTTGTAATAAGATATCCCTAAGAAAAAGAGCGTGACATTTTGCGGGGTGTGTGTGTTAGACTCCGCCCATTTTTTTATTTCTGTCGGTCAATAGCAAAACTGCTTGCTCGTTCTGTTGATTTTATTTTGTAGTTACGTAACTATCTCACACTAGATGTCATTAAGTGCAGGATGCAACAGGGTCGCACTCAGAATTACCAGGGATATCTGTTTTTTAAATGAATTGTGTAAACCATCCGATACGTATATATTTCATTGAAATAGTGATACTATTATTTGATGAATGACGAATGAAGATCATTCGAAATTCATCAAAAACCTTTTTATTGTAACATTTTTTTTTATTCTATTTTTATTAGGTTTTACTTTTTTAAAGGCTTATTTTGATAGAAAGAATGATCAAGATTGATTAAAAAGCTAGTTTATAAACAAAAACACGTGTTTACGTCCGAAACCATTCAATAATAGTAGATTATGTGACTAGGGGATAAAGCACTGTCTTAAAGTCGCGGGTGGCATGTTGAATTCCGAACGAAACGAAGGTTGCTGTTTTAATCCCGAACGTTAGTGACGGATTTATATAATTAACTCCCGAGCATTGAGAGGAAGATTATAAAGAAACCAGAGTGAAGTGAGGAATTCAAGCTGCCCAAGACCAAGACAGCGTTATCCCCGTGTTGCATACTCTACTTTTTACACCAAATGTGAAGTAATTAAAAAACAATTTCGTCGACCAAATCATATATTAGAGGAATATAAGTATTATACTCGTATTTACAAGTTCATCAGCCGTGGGACATTCGGTAAAGTAATTGGCTTCTAAATACTGCCCTGTATTTTTGCTATTTGACGATAGATGGCGACCTGTTTACAAAATTATATAAAAACTACAAAAATAATATTTTGGCGATTAACGGACCTTTAGGAATGAATGTTGATCAAATTTCAGTACGTATGATTATTAAAATATGTTAATACTGAGCTCTACGTGCCTAATATATTTAGTTCCCATGACACAAAGTGTCGCCATCTAATGTCGAGTAGAATTATATTTGGAAATGCTGACGTTAAGAGATTTTTCTTGAAGTATTTTAATAAATTATGCATAAAATAACTTACAAATGGAATGTGATGGCATCCATAGCATTAGAACGTCTATCCAAGTAGTATTTACAAGATCAAATACAACACAATTTTTTTTTGTTTTTCTATCGCGAATATAATGCCAAATAAATAGGTTCACGAAGTTGTGCACAGGACGAACGCCAACAATACACTGATTTAATTCATGAATCCCCAAGCGACCACCGGTGGCCGCGCATCTATTGTATTACTATTGTGTCTCTAATTGACGGTATCAGAAGGGTTAAGCCACGCCCACCGTGATGACGTCAGGACTCAGTTGAGAGTCACAGTGCACACTAGTTTAGGCCGCCTCCTCTTCTATACTTACTCCGTGGGCCGAACCACCGTACCATTCAGCGCTTTATTCGTAATTCCACCTCTGTCCACCTCCAAGTGAGACACACGTTTTCAATGGCATCAGGCCAGGAAGGCATAAATATTACGAAAAAAAGATTAATTGTGGAAGTATTAGATCTTTACAAAGATTTTCGTGTTTTTAAGTCGTCTTTTATAAGTTGCATATGACTTAGAGCACCAGATTTAGCTAGGCAATCTATTTAGAATGTCTTAATAAACGCATTATCTAGCACAATGTTTATCTTAATCGAATAACAGATGAGGGAAGAAATTTCTTCTATCGGATCTCGTACGTACTAAGAATGAAATGGTGGACTGGTCTCCCTGTAATTTCGTTCGGAAAGATAAATACTTCTTGATTTTGATTATAGTAAATAAACCAAAGAAAAGAAATATGTATGAATAATGTCATACAGTATATCGTAATATTGGTTACTCTTGAAGATAAAGATAGATGTTTTATAAAATTATCAACGATAATTTGAACTTTTCGATACACAGCTGATCCATTTCCATTTTTGCTTATTTCTGAGCAAAACGTAGACGTCAACTCGATTGATTTTCTTCACGTTTATTTGCGTTTTTCGCGACGGAAATTCGTGTTTAAAACAATCAATTGCTTTAATTATGATCGAAATACATATTAAGAAAACCGGCTTATGAACTGGAGCCATGAACGTGTTGGAGAAAGCTGAAAAAGCTTTAGAATTCCTAAAGGCGAATGAGAACACAGCGAAGTGAGATTTTGCATAAATTTTCCAAATTTGGCTAGAAGTTTGTGATATTTTATTTATATGTGTGTCGTTTGTAGGAGTCATGAGCTGCAGGCGGCGGCTGGGACGCTCGGGCGTTGTCTGGGAGCCTTGGGGAGCCGTTCAAACTGCGCTCGTCACTATGCAAACTTATTGCATTCAGCTGCCCCAACACTCCTCTTATTAGCTAGTAACGATAGCGTAAGTTACCTTGAATGATTTTTAGGCAAATAGCGTGACGGATGATTCAGCTGTATTATCAGACAATTGGATTATTATGTACTCTCATTAAGAAATTGAAAAATGAGGTAATATCAGTCTTGAGGTGGAATGTATGTAAATAAACATTGCTGGAAATGTTTCGCATTGACTACGCCGTACATTAACGTCTCTAAGATTACAAAAAGATTGATTTTTGTGCGAGTCTCTGTGTATGTTGGTTTTGTAATGGATAAACTAATTTAACTGATTTCATTAATTCTTTCACCCTGAAACGCTACTTTTATCAAACATATACATAGAAATCCTGGGCATATCGAGCCATTACCGCCGACTTATCGTAAGCGACATCCTTTTGAAAATGTAAACTTATGAACTAAATCATAGCCTACATTCGATATAAGATCTAAAATGCATTTTTATAAGGATGTCACTAACGATAAGTCGGTGGTAAGCGCTCGATATGTTCCCTTGGAATATTTTGACTTTAATGTGTGTGAGGTTACTATTCCGTATATGTACAGCTACATCAAATTATATTTGAAGTCAGGTCCAACATAGGCACAGTCAAAACATGTTGACCATTCTGAACTTAGGCATTGTGATATTTATACCAGAAGTATGAATTAACGTAAGGGACTTTTACCAAACATATAAAAATGTTCCTTATGATGATTGATGTCAGGTATTTTACGTAAATCGTAAAAATGTCCCTTACGTTAATTCATACTTCTGATATTGATATGTGCATACTCAAAATAAAGCATAAGAAGAACTTTTGCTTAGCCTTAATTACTGATTGTATAGAATTTGTAGCGGTCAAGATATTTCAACCATACTGTACCTACATAATTGAGACAAGCGTAGGCTGATTAATTTATGTTTATTTCCTTTTCAGGCAGAAGTGCGTCTTGTTGGTGATGAAGCATTAAACAGGGCAGTGGTTGGAGGATTTGCCTTTCATTCTCACAAAACCAATATTGTGCTGCAGAATCAAATAGATCACACTAGGAATGCAAGGTATGTTAAATATCAAGACTGTTATCAACTCAACTGTGGAGCCGTACCAGCTCTGTCCGTAGTCTGTGTGATGACCTTCTCTCACTCTCTTTTTACGTAATGACATAAGACTTAGAGGACTGCAGCAGTCCTCCCTCGGACATTTTTATAGGGAGACGGAATGGGTCCATGCTACAGACAAGCAGTTATAAAGAGTGACATATATTACTTTCATTTATGAAACAATAAATAGTATTTTGCACAATAATAAATCTTCTTGAAATAGTTACTGAAATTAAATGGTGTTGTGCTGTTTTACGAGTGTCATGCGGACGAAGTAGCAAACACAAGTTAGTTTTAATAGAAAGTAATGAAAGTAATGTTTACGGTCTTCAAAAGGTTTTTTACAAGGTGACTCTACATTGTTGTCGCATATCTATTAATATTACAAATATTGTAGAATCAATCATTTTTAGAGTTTCATACCCAAAGGTTAAAAATGGGACCCTATTACTAAGGCTTCGCTGTGTGTCTGTCACCAGACTGTATCCCAGAAAACGCAATCGCTAGACAGTTGAAATTTTCAGGAATTATTTATTTCTGTTGCAACTATAACAGCAAATACTAAAAACAAAACAAAATAAATATTTAAGGGGGCTTACATACAACAAATGCGATATTATTGTCCTATTTTCCTAAGCACGGTACGGAACCCTTCGTGCAGTCTTCAACTTGCACTTGACCAGTTTATTTAAAAAGGGTAACCATGGAGTTTCCGGTTCCATAAGAAACAACCTATTGGAATCATGTGCTAGCTACTAACATTTTATAAGTGCCCATATCTATAGCAGCTATGTGAAATATATAATTTTGAGTTTGAGTACATTGTTGATGTGAAACATTATTCCTTCCTACCAGTTGAATAATCACTTTCATTATAATTACAAATATAAACTAGATTTCTAGAAAATACTGATCATGTAATAAAACTCGTTTCATTACAATGTAGGTACGTCAATAACCTAGGTGAAATGTGTCTAGCTAATTAATTAGTTAATTAAAACACGCTAATTATAATAACTGGGTAGGGCAGGGACATGCGAAGTGTACACTACTAGCACAAAATATATAAGTACAGACGACAATCTCATGTATGTACTTCACTTTTTATACCTACGCTCGGTGGACGCACACTAATGAGCGTTTGAGGCGGAAATGTTTGACGAGTCGGCCGAGACGCTACCGAGATATCGTGTCCATGAGCGGTGTCTATGTGTGCGTTGCTCAAGCGCGCTGTATGTAGATTGACTTCTGTACCTATATATTTTGTGCTACTAGGGTAATATTAATGTAGGCAGTTAGGCACAGTCTACTAATGGCATTTGGGAACTGTATATGAATTATTTATTATTAGCCTGGTTATTTTAGCCATTACGCCAAGGGGTGTAGCCCCAGTATTTATAATCCCGGGGCCCCGTGTTACTTGTGTAAAATTCTTAGCATGTTATCCCATAGCCTTACGGCCCGTTTACAACCTTGCCGTGAGCGGTAGCTAAGCGCGAGGCGGCGAGCGGTAAGAGCAAAAGTATGAAAATGTTTGAAACACGCCACGAGACGCCGCTGAAAGCGACCGGTGGGGGCGGCGCCCGCCTACCGGTGCCGCCACGCTCTCCTCACCGCACTTCACACCGTTCGCCGCACCGCTAGCCGCACCGTTCGCCGTTAAGATCTAAAAAGCTAAAAGTTACGGTGACAAAGTCACCAGTGCTGTCTATGTCTATGAACTTAAACTAAAAAAAATATGTCTAAGAACTTAAACTACTAGGTACTACTTGCTTAATCCTGTGTACTTTTACCTTAGAAACCATGTTACTATTTTGTTTTGTGGATAGAAAATAAATCTTATTATTATTACTTTTATAGATGGATCCGCGCCGCACTCTCCCGTATATGCCTCGGCGATTGCTGGCTTCGTCCTGGCGTCGGCAAGATCCGCACTCAAGCGCAGACGCTCTTCCCCAAGCTCAGTCAGATAGTACGGCAGACGAATGAGGTCCAGCTGATTGTGGAGGCGCTGGAGAACAACCTGCCGAGGATACTCACGGCGCTGGCTGAGTATACTACTGATGAGGAGATATCAGGTGAGTTGATAGTAGCTACATGAACGGCCCTGGGCCAATAAAAAGTGGGGCTCTTTTTTTTTACGTGGGAAATCATCAAATAAGTTCTTGTGCTCTTAATTCATGAATCCCCAAGCGACCACCGGTGGCCGCGCATCTATTGTCTTACTATTGTGTCTCTAATTGACGGTATCTGAAGGGTTAAAGCGCTTTCAATTTATACATAGCTCGTAGGTACTAAAATAAGCGCCTAAATTAAAAACGTATCTGGTTGCCTTGCGTATGTATGCCAGTGATGCTCTTTTCAACATCGAACACGTGGTGCTTGTGACGTTGTCGTCCTGTTGTCGACCGTTCGCCGCACGGTTGCCGCACCGCGCGCTTTGTATGAAAAATACGCTCGTCCGTACTAACGCACCGCATCCGCATCGCAGTAGGCCGTCAAAAGACGCATAAATTGAAAGTGCCCTAAGTGTCAGAAGTTTACTGATAAAAACGAGTTGCCATCATTAGATTTGCAAACTATTTTATTTAGATTCCGAAGGTGGGAGAATTTTTCGCTAGTTCAATAGGTAGGTATGTTAATCAGTCATATATAGGTACGTTTGATTCCTTTTGGTGCGTCAAAATCTGGCGAATGCGCCGCTCGCGCGAACTTCGTGCGTACATTTCATGATCGTACCAAGCACGCGCGGCGTGGGACCGAGTAAGAACGAGCCGTGCGCGAAATGCAAGCGCACCGTTCGCCAGCGTCACGTGGCACTGGCGAATCTGGGCGTCCATTGGATAATTTATATGGCAGAACAATGTTTGGCGGGTCAGCTAGTAAGTAATAATTTGCGTTATCTTTCACTTCCAGAGTTATCTAAAGCCCTGTTGTCACACGTGGAGACTTCAGACCCAGCTGTGAGGCGCGGCATAGCAACGTGTGTGGCCCATCTCTGTTCACATAGGGAACCACTGCTCACCAACATATTGGCTAGAGTGTTTGGTAAGTGATAAGCTACATTACTTTTAGTATATGCGAAACCCGAAACATGTGTCTAGTATTTTTATGTAAAGAATCTATGTACAAAGTTTCATAAGTGTATCATTAATAATCACAAAGTTATAAGCTTGTTATGTCAGCAAAAATACATAGTCACCCGGCCATCCAGGCGACTTAGTTTATAAGCTAAAGGATATTAAAGAAAAAAAAAAAAACAATGAACTATCTGGTACATCTGAAACCAACTCTATGAGGGTTCAAAGAAACGACGAAACACTTCGAGAAAAGGTAGGTAGTGTCCTTGCGCTTCGCTTGGCTCGTCTTTGGCGGGGGCACTACCGTACCCCTAGATTCCATATATCTAGTTTTTAGTAAGCATGTACAATATGAATACGTATTAAAATATTTTTATTTACATTTTGTTTTATTATTCTGTTAATGGGTCCCGAAGCGATGTATATATACAAGGTGTAACGTTAAATGCGCAATACCTGAAATTAGTTTGTTCAGAATAACGAGCAGAATCAATTTAACCACTTTTTAATATAGGTTACATTTTTCAAAAAAATCATCATTAAAAACTTCGACCTGTCTATTTATGAATAGGTCAAGTCATCACGTGCGCAAACCCGCTGAAATAGGTAAACAAACACAAATAGTTGTATTCCAATCAAATTTTCTCAAACACGGGATAATAAAAGGTCTTATTTCAATGCAGATATGAATTTTAAACAAACTAAATCTGCTCATAAAACCTTTAATTTTTATTTTTATTTTTTTTTCTCACATTTTTAGGTCAATTGAATTAAAAATCATTTGGGGTGTCTGAGGTTTTGCGCATTTAACGTTACACGTTGTAGTTAGGTAAACATTTCTTTTGCTAATAGTTCTGGCAATTATTCTTTTCAGAAAAGTTATGGCCGCTAACACCAGATAGCACAGTGGTGATGGGATGGTTTTGCGTCATTAAAGCCATCTTTCAAATCAACGATATTACGAAGTTTTCCGAAAACGATCTTTTTGGCGTTCGGGATTATTTAGAGGTACGAATGTTGCTTTTACTTTATACCCGACAGCTTAAAAACATTACATCGAGCCCTTACCGCCGACTTATCGTAAGCCATTATATAAATAGCTATTTTATGAAAAACCATTCAACAAATTAAGCTACTTTGGAACTTTCCCCGTTAGTCTCTATTTCATTTTTTCCAGCTATACTACCTCTGCATCTACTACATAGAGCACACAAAGGAGCACAACGTACAGAACGCCATCATGGAGTGTTTCACAGTGATCCTGTCCCTAGCCACCGGACAGTACAAGACGGCTCTACTGGACAGGCATCCGAGACAAGTGTCCCTGGACAACACTCATAGCGAAAAGGGACACAGAAGGAATATTAGTGAGTCAATCATCAAAGAATATTAATCCTTTACTGGCGTCGGATTAGTCTGACGAGTGTTTTCGTGACCTGATCACCAGGGGGCTACTCGCTTTCTCCGAAAAAACGAAGTTTCGATTGAAATTTCGCGTGTTTCTTACCACGGTTCCTTTCGTTCCCGAAATTTCGCACCAACGAAAATTGTTTGACGTACCGAATTTCTAAACCTACTCTAATTAGTTATGTTTCGAAAAAAAAATATAATTATGACAGAGGATTGTTTGCAATTTTAACGTCAAATTAATATCATTCATTTACGAAAGTTTCGTTTCGGAGAAAGCGAGTAGACCCCCAGGATCGTGTGTTTGCGACTGCGTACTTCCATCTCGTTTAGCTCTTCAATTGCGGTGTCCTGGGTAGTTACTAGAGCGAGCGAGAGAAATGCATGGCTCGATTTCTATTCGGCAATATCCGCTTTTCTGACATTTTACTAAATTTTGTTTAGTGAAACGACATATCACTGATGATAAATTGGTGTTTTGTCATATCACTAGATATTTTAGTACGAAGACGAAATAAACAAGAATATTCGACATCTACCAGGATTTCGTGATATCCCTAGGGATTTCGCGAAATCCCGTATATCCTCATTTCCCTGCGACATATCTATCTCTTCCCACTAGGGCCATGAGAAATTTATGAAAAGGAAACCCGTGGTCCTACAACGCAAAGGGCAACTGAAGGAACATAGAGGGCGTGTCATCATCATCATCCAGCCTTTTTAATGTTCCCACTACTGGGACTCAAGCCCTAGAGAGGAAGGAGAGGAAAGAGAGGAAATGGCTCGTAATCCACCACGCGGGCCCAGTGCGGGTTGGTGAATGTCAATGTCGGTTTTTGGTTCTAGAATATGCCGGTTTCCTCACGCTGTTTTCCTTCACCGTTTTGAGAGCAGCGGTGATGAAATAAATTACACAAAGTAATGCGCCTGGCTGGGTTCGTACCCGTGGCCTACAACTTGTGATTGGCCATTACCACTCGGCCACCATTGCTCAGAGCGTGTCAGGTTCACCTATATTCCTTCCATTGCCTTTTGTGTTCCAGGACCAAGGTAACTTCTGCGAAAATTCCCTCGGCCCTACTGGGTTAGTAATATTACAATTGTCTTTTTATTTTAAGGTACCTCCAGCATCATATCATCACGGTACGCCCCCAGTCCTCAGTCTGAGCTCAAGGAACCGTTGGAGATATCGTTCTCTGGAGCGCTGCAGCTCGGCAGCCTGTTGCAGATCAATACACCTAGTTTGAGTGTTGAAGATCTTACTATACAGGTACTGTGGTTTAAGAAAGAAAGAAACAACAGAATAAATTACAATGTCAACTAGTACATAAACTAATTAAAATCAAAACTGGGCAAGTGAGTCGGACTCGCGCACTAAGGGTAATACAAACTTACCTATGTAAATAGTTCAATTCCCGAATGGAGTCTCGAAGATTTACTGTTTTCAGATTTATTCCTATACCTGTGCCATAAGAACTTCTTCTTCCTGTCCTTATCCCCGTTTTTTTGCAAACCGTACTTTTCAATCATTTGACAGATCGAGGTTATTGGCTTTCCTATTATTATTATTTGGGACGCATTGTACTTATTTACTTTATTGCAGACACCAGACTCTCCAGTAAGTGAACAAGAAATGGAAATTCCGAACACTGAGCAACTGTCTAAGGATTTATCGGAGAAGTTACAAGAGATCGAAGAGGTTGAGCCTAAAGAGAGTGATCAAGTCGATCATGCGCACACTGTGACGGAGGGCGTGGTTAAGGTACATAGTTCTCAATACACACCCATAAAATTGACGATACTTCTGTAGCGACATCTATGACGATAGAACGATAAGAACTATGAAGAAAATACAAAATCCTGCATCGCGCAATGAAAGTACTCCGCGCGATTTGAGTATATACGACAGCCCGAAATCAACTATCGGGCAGTCGCCCACCAGACTATAACACCCGCCTGGTCGGAGGATCCTCCCTTTTCAACGGAGGTTTGCGAGACTTTACTCTCTGTTCGGCATACCTCCAAAGTGGTGCTCTGTTTCGCATACCTCCAAACTGGAGACCCTCGACAAAGAACGTCAGCGCAGCCTTCGTGCAGCTACTATTTCGTGACGTTAGCATCACTTCCTCAAGCTTTCGAGCAACGAGCCATACAGCCAGCACCCACACGGCTAAGGGTATCCTGACTACCAGTATGCATACCTGGTCATAACCTCAGCCGCATCAGCGACCTTGGCTTAGCACACAGCACCTTCGGCCAGACAAATGAAGAGCCATGAAGAACCTCTCCTGATCGACGTCAGCAATCAAGCCCTAGTTCGCACTAGTACCGCTCCGACTCACTGGAGCCAGCAGCACTGCTCCAACTCACTGTAGTCTGCAGCATCGTCCCGACTCACTGGGACAGCACCACCCCGACTCACTGGGGCATTATCCCTTTCCAACGGAGGTTTGCGGGACTTTACTCTCTGTTCCACATACCTCCAAACTTCCTTCATCTGTATACACCACTAATTTTTCGTTAGTACGAATACTTAAAGAGCTTATCAGGAAAGGTCTTGTTATATTTAAGTAAAGTCCAAAAACAAATGGGAAAATGGGAGCCAACTGTGAGGTTATCGACTTCATCGACAAAACAATTGAGATTTAAACTTTTAGCCGCTTAGCATAGCATAGCATAGTCGGCCTTACAATGTTCCCATTGTTGGGACTCAGGCCTCCTCTCTAGGAGAGGGAATGGGGCGTAATCCACCACGCGGGCCCAGTGGGGGTTGATGGATGTCACGCGTCTTCGAATTTTTGGTTCTAGGACATGCCGGTTTCCTCACGATTTTTTCCTTCGCCGTTTTGAGAGCAGTGGTGAAGAAATAAATAACACAAAGAAAGGCGTCTGGGTGGTTTTAAACCCGCGACCTACAACTCGTAAGTCGGGGCCGCTACCACTCGGCGACCACTGCTCTCATGATGATATTTAAAAAAGAACTTCATAAAATTCACCCCCTAAAGGGGCGAATCCTGGGTTCAAAGTTTGTATGGAAAAACGTACTTTCACGCGAATGAAGCTAATAAAACTGTAACTAAATGAAATATATTTCTTTCTTTCTTTCTTATTATGTATATTTATTCACAGATCAATATCGGAACATCGAAAGACGACGATATTCCGCTGAAATACTGCGCAAGGTTGTTAACATCGAAGTTTCTTTTAACTGGAAACAAGGGCGGAGTTATTCCGGATAGGTAAGTCGCTTGACTTGATTCTAACATTCTGATATCAGCGGAAGCTTTGCGAGCGGTTAGAATACTACTCTGTCAAGAAAGTACCGGGAAAAGATCAATAATACACAAAATGTCTGTTATTCATCCAAATTTATTTTATCACCTTCAAAGTATGCTCCTTTAGAAACGATACACTTGCGCCAACGAATAATCCATTCATCAAAACATTTTTTAAACGCTGCTTCCTGAATTGAGTTCAGTTCTCGCCGCGAATTCTCCTTTATGTCTTCTATCGATTGAAAACGGGTGCCACGAAGTGGTAATTTGAGTTTAGGAAAAAGAAAAAAGTCAGCAGGAGCCATATCTGGTGAATATGGTGGTTGCTGGATGGTATTTGTTGAGTGTTTGGTCAAAAATTCGTTCACAATGATAGCCTTGTGCGAAGGCGCATTGTCGTGGTGCAAAATCCAAGAATTTTCTTTCCACAAATCTGGCCTTTTTCGTCGAATTTGCTCTCTTAAACGCCGCATAACGCTCAAATAATATTCTTTATTTACCGTTAGACCTTCCGGTAAGAATTCAGAGTGCACAACACCGCGATAGTCAAAGAAAACAGTCAACACGACTTTGACTTTTGATCGACTTTGGCGTGGTTTTTTCGGTTTCGGATCAGTTGGAAGGCGCCACTCCGAAGCTTGTTGACTAGTTTGCATATCAAACTCGTAAACCCACGTCTCGTCACCAGTAACAATGCGTTTCATGAATGTTGGGTCCGAACTGACTCGTTCTAGCATGTCCTCAGCGACTTTCATGCGATTGAGTTTTTGGAGAAAATTCAGATCTTTTGGGACTAGCCGAGCAGCATCATGTTTCATACCCAAATGATTAGTTAAAATGGTACGGATCGACTCGTGAGATACAGAAAGTTCGGCGGCTATCTCTCTCAGAGTTGAATGGGGATTTTCAGTCACTATTTCCTTCACTTTTGCGATGTTACCTTCAGTTGCAGACGTTGACGGCCTACCAGAGCGAGGCAAATCTTCCATCACATCTCGACCGCTTTTGAACGCTTTGAACCACTCATAAGCACGAGTTTTTGATAAAGTCGATTCACCGTAAGCCTTCTGTAACATTTTCAGTGACTCCGAACACGAAATTCCATTGGCGATGCAAAATTTAAGACAAACTTTTTGTTCGATATTTTTGTCCATTATGAAATTCGCAATACACACTATATATGATATTACTAAAACCAGCACTGTATTTAATATAAATAACAGATGCAACTCAAACTCCGCGCCAAAATGGAAAACAGTTGTGCCAATCTAACAACTACAAAAAAAACAAAAATTTGAATTTGGAACCATAAACAAATCATCCATTCCCGATACTTTTTTGACTGAATGTAAATGTACTATAATTTAGAATTGGGTGGGAATATGCAAGCATTTTTTTTATTTGATAATTTAAGCTTTAAGAAAAAAAAAACACCACATAGTATAATACAACGTCGCTTTTTCTGTCCCTGTACAGTGGTGTGCCAGGTGCCTTTAAAGGGGGCAAGCCAAGGAATCTTGACTCATCTATCTACCCACACCTAATATCCCGAAAAAATTTGCGGTATAATGCTGATTTTAATAGATATTTTTTTTTTTACTGATAGACATTATTTAAATATATATTGGTATTTAAAAAACGAAAAAGAGCCAAATATTGATATTTTTGGCAACTAGCTCACAACATTCTAGTTGATTTCAGAAAAATCCACTAGATGGCGCTCAAAAGATTGTATTAATCCGTCCGTAGTATTTAATAAAATTCATCTATACTAATATTATAAAGAGGTAAAATTTGTAAGTTTGTAAGTTTGTAAGTTTGTAAGTTTGTAAGTTTGTATGTAGTGGGTAATCTCTGGAACTAATAATCCAATTCTAATTTTTTTTTTACTGGCAGAAAGCTACATTATTCCTGAGTGCTATAGGCTATAAATTGTTTCTATAGCATGTATATTAACCGAGCTATCACAACTTTTGTCTAGCAAGTCGGAAAAAAATACCTCATAAAATAGAATTATTTGCGTGCGCTGCCTAAACAGTTGCTTAAAATTAAAAACAATGTATGGCTACCTGGTTTGTCTTAATTATTTCTACAAAAAAGTCCGCGGTACCATATCTCTATCTTTTATATTTCATCTTTTATACTTCTTTTATTGCATTAAAAATATTTTTTTTCGGCATACTTACGTTTGGTTGATTATTTGAGCAACAAAATATTAATTCTTATGACAATAAATTATTTCAGTATCACAAGAACATTATACAGATAAGATGTGCCATTTACAGCATAGCAATTGGTCATACAGTTTCGAAGATAATATAAAATTACTAAAACGCAAAATGCCCCTAGCGTAACTTTCATTGTGCAGACGTTTTACCTATTTTTTTTTTATGGTGGGCAAAAATCATCTTATTACAACCCCCGCCCTTGGGTGGAGCGAGAGATAGTGTCAGACTCTTACTGACTAAAAACCCACCCCGTTCCTTCTAGCCTTCAAACCAGGGCACGAGTTCCCTTTCGGATAACCCTGGACCCGGTAGGCTTCGACCCAGCTGGGCCTCTGCTGTTGCTGACAACTTCTTGAGGCGCGCGGGAACAGTGCGCGCCGTCGACGTCTTGGGCTCGGTCCATTACCGGACGATCGGACAGCAAGCTACCCATGGCTCGCCGTCCGCGAGCCCGCGTCTACGGTGGCCGGAAATCGGGATCGGAATCCCGGCGGCGGCGGCGGGGGCGCCGTTGCCTGATGCGGTCTGCCTCCGCCTTTGCTAGCATTACTGCTTCGCAGAAGGAGGCGACCGCCTGCCATTTCTCCTCGCTAAGGAGTGGACATGGCCTCAACCAGAGCCCGCCGCGAGAGGTGTCCGCCGCCGATCGCCCCCACGAGGGCACGGCGATGCTCTGCCCAGGCAGGGCACACCTCGACTGTGTGCTCCACCGTGTCCTCCGGGCGTTCCGCACAGTGGCGACACTCGGGCGTCTCTTCCGCTTTAATTCGGTGCAGGAACCTCCCGAACTTGCCATGTTCGGTGAGGACCTGTGTCATGCGGAAGGTAAGGACGCCGTGAGGCCTTTCCAGCCACGCCTCAAAGAGGGGACTTACCGCCATAATTGTGGCGTGCCCAACGTTTCACCTATTTGCCCATAGATGGCGTTCTGCAATTACGTAATTTTTCTGAATCGCGGTGTTAAGACTTTCTGTGGATTGATGACCCTCTCGAATTATTATGCCCACGTTGTCGTTAGTTGGAGTTCTTCTGTCAGTTGCTTATTGGTTTCGGTTGTTTCGTTCGTATGGTTGTTGTTGTTGATAGATACCTCATAATCGAAAATATCGTAATTTCGTTGTACGTTTTTGTATGTTCGTAGTTTCGTACTTCGTTCTATCGTAATAATCGATACGAGTTATTCGATATTACGATTGTTTTGTTTTGTAAAGGCGGACGGTGTTCGAGTCGCTCTCCTTTTGTTCATAATTGTTTTCAAGTCTGTGCGTAGTTTGTTGAGAGCATGTCTAAAAGGAAATCTCAACTGTCCCGGCAGACATCACATACAAGAGCCGCTCGAGTACGCCGTACGGAAGAATCTGCCCCTGAAAATGAGCAGCGCCTCTCGAGAAATAGAGAATATATTTCGCAAGCACGCGCTAGAGAATCTAGCTCCGAGCGCTCACAGCGCCTCGCTAGCCAAAATGTGAGGACATCGCGGGCCCGTGCTCGAGGAACTAGCGCTGAACGTGCGCACCGACTATCTGAGTTAAGGCAGCATGTCTCTGAGACAAGGGATAGGGAGACTAGCGCTAAACGCTCGCGGCGGCTTGGTAGGCAAAATGTCATAACATCGCAGGCCCGTGCTCGGGAATCTAGCGCTGAACGTGCGCAGCGTCCATCTCATTTAAGGCAGCATGTCTCTGAGACAAGGGATAGGGAGACTAGCGCTGAGCGCTCGCAGCGGCTCGCTAGGCAAAATGCCATAACATCACAGGCCCGTGCTCAGGAATCTAGCGCTGAACGTGCGCATCGTCTAATCGAGTGTAATCTTATTTTAAAACAAGAAATTTTCCGCGGACGAAGTCGCGGGCAGAAGCTAGTCATTAAATAAAATTGTTTACGATATGTAATATTATTGGAAAATACTCACAATTTAAACAGCTAGCTTTTAGTTCTTCTTTATCACACACATAACACTTAACTTTCGAAAAAGAGAATCAAGTTTCTATTTTCGGTTTACCAAAACAGAATCAATGAAATAGCATTCAACAGCTATTGAGAATTCTGATGCATTTTCATGGCACCAGCGAAGTTATTTGAGTCATACCTGATGTATTCCAAGCATTGTTATCGTTTGAGAAAAAATAACTGCCTATTATGTGATTTACTTTTCAGAGAAATATTCTAATTAGTAAAGTTACAAGATTATATTTATCTCTAAAACTCAAACTCTACCTAAACAATATCGATTCCGAACATAATACACTACACACAACCAAGTTAAATGACAGAAAACAAAAAAATAACTATCAAAACAATTACGTGTAGTTAACCGATCACAGCAAATTTAAACTAATTTGTAGTTCGTACTTTAAGCGTCATAGAGGGCGCCTCCATGCGTAAAAATGGAGGTCTCTCGTAATATTCATTCATAACTTTTTCAAAGCCCAGCTTTATTTTAATACAAAAATGTTTGATGAATCTCTCATATTTTACCCACGCAGACACAAAATTTGATGTTTTTATAGCAAAAAGAGAGACAGAAAAGCAAGCCTCATATGAAGCATTTGTGGTAGAAAGAGACAGGAATACATTAGTCTTCATCTCTTTCTTTTGTTAAGTGTTAGAGTGAGATCGGAGAGATTGCGGTCAGATTGGCAACCTCGCTTATGGTATCGTATCTTATTAATGAATTTTTGAATTTCGCACTAAGTGGCAACTGAGCGTAACAGCGTAGGCGCGCGAAGTTTAAAGTTTAGATTTTTGTTTTATTTAATTGATTAGCCGTGATCTATGATTTAGGTGTGTGGTAGTGGTAGGTCAAGCCGGGCTTTTTGGCTTGTATTGCTCGCACGTCCCTGTCCCTGTATCCCTATTTTTTATTATTTAGTTATAATATTGCACCCGAGCGAAGCCGGGCGGGTCGCTAGTTATATATAAAACTTCAAAGTTAGAAGAAAGATTTGATTTTTTGTTTGTTTTTATGTTACGATTTAACTCTAAATACTGGACCAATTTTAATTGTTTTTTAACATTAGAAAGCTATATTTTCACTGAGTAACATAGGCATATATTTTCTACTAGCTTTTGCCCGTACATAGTATATAGCCTATGTCACACAGGAATAAAGCGGCTTTTCTCCCGCTCTGGATGGAGTGAGAGGGTGTTTCAAACTTTTGTTGACTAGAGAGAAGAAAGAGGCTACAGAAGTAACACATGAGGGTTTTTATCCTGTGTTACTTCTGAAGCCTCTTTAAGCGCTAAGGCTGCGGTGATTATTTCAAACTATGCCGTATTTTCTGAAAAGGAAACTCGTGGCCCTCGTGGAAATCATACCAGTGTTCTTCAATTGCCTTTTGTGTTTTGTATGATTTTAGTCACGTCCTCTCGCCTGCTCTATACCCTAATCGCGTTAAGATTAGACATTTTAAGAAACTATTTTTGCTGTCTGTTCAACCGATTTTAACTTCTATTTCGTAGGCATAAGGATGGCATTAAAAGCAAAAAATTGGTTACAATACCAACTATTTACTGCAACCGCCATTTGTCATGCCACCAACGTAATAAAAGTCGAATTCGGTTGAACGGACAGTAATAAAAGGTTTTCATAAATGTCTAATGTTATTTTGAACAGAGTATAGAGCGGAGATGTCATTGGATTTTCCACTTTATTTCCAGGCAAATAAGAGTGTCTTTGAAGTCGTCAGCACTGAACTGCTTGTCTGAAATTCTACAACTGTATCCTCAAGCCATAACGTTGTTTCTGGACAAGGATGCCGACGCTAAACACCATAATATTTCTGGTAAGTTACATTCTAAACGTTACTGTAATTTTGTAAGCTCAATTTATAGTATAAGTTCTGTCCACTCGGTGAGCCTGCCTGCCTAGCCTTCGGGAACAAGCATGTGAAAACATCGTGAGGAAACCGGCATGTCGTAGAACCAAAAATTCGCAGATATGTGACATTCACCAACCCGCACTGGGTCCGCGTGGTGGATTGAGGCCTATTCCCTCCACTGGGACCCAACAGTGGGAACATTATAAGGCCGACTAAGCTATGTTAAGTGGCTAAAAGGCTAAATCTCAATTTTTTTGTCGATGAAGTCGATAACCTCATAGATGGCTCCCATTTTCCCCATTCGTTTTTCGTGGGATACATAAAAAGTGTTGCGATTACTTAGGTTTCACATTTTTTTTAAATTGTTGATAGGCTTGACTACCATCTCACCTGATGGTAAGCGATGATGTGGTCGGCGATGGAGCACGCTTGCCTAGAAGTAACTTATTCACTCTTGACTTCATTTCTTTCAGGTTCATCCGAAGACACAACCAACCCAGACCACATAAACGACTTCATACTAGAAAGAAACGTTTGCTACCAAGATTCCTTAACAGACTCTTTAAGCCAAGACCTCCTCAACAGGAGCATAGACAGTCAACAAACCACACAATCCCACCAAATATCAAAAAAAGACAGCAAATCTGAGAGCACAGAGCAGAAAAGTTCTAAAGATGCCCCAAGCAATATCCTGGATAGCAAAGCCTATCCTAAAAACGATTTATTAGCTAGCGCAACAACTGATAGTACCAACCCAAATATGACAAATAGTAACTTCACAATGAACTCGAACATGACGGGTAGTAACGCTCTATCAACTGGGTACCCAATGTCTAGCAGCGGCGATGTTTTGTCCTCGAGTATAGATTTAGACATGAAATTCGACCATTTTGGTGAAAGCACAACGAATTTAGACCACCTAGATGCTTTGAAAGATTTGGAAAAGAAAGAGGAAAAAGTGAAAAGACCTCTTAAAAGAACAAATGAAGTTCAAAGTAAAGACTCTATGGATATAGCCAATGATAATGTAGTTACAGAGGTGATGAAAGTTGTAGACAGTACGGAGAATTTTGAGTTTCAGCATCTGAGTGATGTTTTTTCCCTGTTAGAGGGTCATAATGACCCCCAAATTAGAGGGATGGTGAGGGTGTGTATTGCCAGTTATCTGGTGGCTGCTTTGGATCTTTCCCATGGGTATTATCATCGCTGGAGGAGTTACAGTGCTTTGCCGAAAGATGTGTCGGAGTTTATTAGTGTGGATAAGCTCATTGCTATAGTTTTGAAGGTATGTTATGTTTGGTTTTTATTCCTAAGATTGAGAGTATTTTACTTAGTGTAAATGTGGTGTCAAAATTATTTTCGAATTGGTAGGAGTCAGTAGGTAAATCCGAAATATTACACGAAAAGAGGAATAGCTATCAGAATTATGAATTGGTTAAGTCAAAGTCAGTATAATTTACAAAAATCTAATAACTTTTGAACAGGGAGTAAAACCCCGCAAAACTCCATTGAAAAGGAAGGATCCTCCGCGTATTTAAATGTTGTGTCTGATCCGGGCAACTGGCATGTAATTAGTTGAATTTGGACTGTTCTATATGTTAATATCGCGGAGAATTCCTATACTGTGGTTTAGGATTTTTCCTTAGGAGGGTCAAAAATAGATTATTACCTATTTTCAGGCTCACCAAAAATACACGAACATTTCATAAAAATCAGTCAAGCCATTTCTCAGGTATTCTATAACAAACACTGTGACACGAATTTTTTTATTTATTAAAGAATGATGCCAGGTTTTGTAAGAAGTCTGGGCCCATCTTCACAGAGCTTACAACCACAACCATCAGGAGGAGCCAAGGAATGCGGTCGCTGTAGCCGCAATCGGCTAGATGGCATCATCATCAGTTTTGCCAATAAACTCCTTTTATACAAGATGGTTTAGATGGTTAGAAGTCAGGCTGATTATTAATCCATTTTGAGTCTGAGTTTTCTTAATAATTTACTCTTTCTTCCAGGGTCTCTCCGACGACATTCACTCCACAGTGAACCACACCCTCTCTGCACTCACAACTCTATCCACGTGTCTATGTCACAGCTCTCATTGGGCTCAGCTCATAGACGTTCTGAACGCGCTCGTCAATGTGGAGACCAACAACTACTGGCTGTGTAGAGTAAATCTGTGCAGGCTGTACGAGAAGTTGCCTTATCAGAAGTAAGTCAATTTCAATCTAATGCCCAAGACAGTACAGTTGAGTTTCGAATGTAGTCTTAATTCGACACTATTGTAGTATTGCAATCGTCGTTGGTTATTCTTTTGTGTTTTAGGATGTTTTGCAGAAGGCTGGCCAGCAAGCCAATTTCAGTCTTATGCTGTAGCAATCATTTTAATCTCATCCTGACCGTCTACAGACGGTAAGGTTGAGACTCCATAGTGAACCACACCCTCTCTGTACTCACGACTCTATCCACGTGTCTATGCCACAGCTCTCACTGGGCTCAGCTCATAGACGTACTGAACGAGCTCGTCAATCTGGAGATGAACAATTTACGTGGTGTCGGCGACTTGGACTCGGTCCAGAGGATTGGAAGTCGGGATCGGAATCCCAGCAGCGGCTGGGGCGTGAACGCCGTTGCCTGATGAGGTCGGTCTCCTTTGCTAGCATTACTGCTTCCCAGAAGGAGCCGACCGCGTGCCACTCCTCCTCGATACTCTTAGGGGGTGAATTTTGAAAAATTATCTTGCTAAAAGCGCTCGTATAATAAAAAAAAATTGCCAAGGATTTTCCTTTAAGCCTATTTCCGGTTTATTTATTATTTTTATTTCTATTATGTGTGTTTGCAGGTTATACATGCTTTACCCCATGTATTACGTCAGAAGCAAACTGATTATGGACACGTTGATTCGTTTGCTCGCTGATCAGGATCAGAAAGTGAGGAGTGCAGCTGCTCAGGCTATTGCAAAGTAAGTTATTATTGTATCACATCAATAAAATACGTAAATATGTGTGTGGGAGTCTGTGTTTCCTGATAGCTATAACCTAGGGGTCTTTAAGTCAAGAGTGAATAAGTTACTTCTAGGCAAGCGTGCTCCGCCGTCGGCCACATCATCGCTTACCATCAGTTGAGATAGGCCCAGCCACCATTTCCTTAAAACGCGCGGGTGGATTCCGCGGATCTCCAGCGGCGCCAAGAGCCCTTGAGAGCCCTCGAGCGGAGAGACACGTGGCAACGCGCAGCTACTCCGACCGCGCCCATGTCATTTAAAAAACTCTCCAGGCACCTGACTGCCGCCCAGCCGGGCGCGAGGTACTGCAGCGGAGCACAGGGCAGCACGGCGGCGACTGGAGCAGCAGCGCGTATATTCTTGTAGTAACTTGAGGGCTCCGAGCTCGTGCTCGGAGCGCCGCATGCGCACCGCATGCGAATTTATTCTTATACTAGCTTTTGCCCGCGGCTTCACCCGCGTACATAATCCCAGGATAAAAAGTATCCTATGTGTTATTCTGGGATATGGTCTACTCGTGTACCAAGTTTCATCGAGATCCCTTCAGTAGTTTTTGCGTGAAAGAGTAACAAACATCCATACATCCATCCATACATCCATCCATACATCCATCCATACATTCATCCATACATCCATCCATACATCCATCCATACATCCATCCATACATCCATCCATACATCCATCCATACATCCATCCATACATCCATCCATACATCCATCCATACATCCATCCATACATCCATCCATACATCCATCCATACATCCATCCATACATCCATCCATACATCCATCCATACATCCATCCATACATCCATCCATACATCCAATTTTTTTTTTGAATTATTTTTCTTTCTAAACTTTCGCATTTATAATATTAGTAGGATTGACCGTATGTCAAGGTACTCGTAGTTAAGTTTTACAGTAAATTGTTGAATTCTATGTTGTATTCTATATGATTTACTATGTGAAATTGGGTTAGCTACAATTAAAACATGCATATTTCTCTGTCCACAGCATAACTCCTGTCATATACCCATCAAAACATTCTTCCCCGACTACAGTCATATCTTACTTAGCCAAAGAACAGAGCAAGCAGTTCACCTTCGACCACGAAGGTCTGGCCTTAGAGCTGGTGAGGGATATCTACTTCTACAGCGACCTGCCTTCACAACTGAGGCACGGCGAGCAGCTGCAGACTGCAGACAGCTTGAACATGATCGTTGGGAACCTTGTGGGAAACCTGATGGCCGCGCATTGTAAATATTATTCGGTGAGTTATAGAGATAAGGACCTGAATACTGCTCTACTCCATTCGCAATAAGAGGAGCAGATATACTATTTTTGATGATTTTAAATCCAATGTCACGTCTAAACTGCAACTGCATACTGCTGACAGCTTGAAGATGATCGTTGAGAACCTTGTGAGGAACCTGATGGTAGCGCATTGTATATATTATTCGGTGAGTTATAGTGATAAGGCGAGCCGGCGACGCCGTAGGCCCAGAAGGAGATGGCGTGATGATTTGGACTCCTACCTTAAGGATTGGCCAGAAGTGGCTAAGGACAGAAAAGAGTGGAATAACGGAAGGGAGGCCTTTGCCCTGCAGTGGGACACAACGGGCTCATAACAACATAATAATAATAAATATAGTGATAAGGGTCTAACTACTGCTATACTCTATTCACGTTAGGATTAGACATTTATGGAACAGATATATGATTTTTGATGATTTTGTATCCAACGGCACGTCTAAACGGCTAGTCCGTATGTTTATAGACTATTTGCCTAATAGTTTGATATACGAATATATTCCTTTTTTTTAAGTTATGTCAAACACAGATAAAAAGCGATGGTAAGGCAAAAATAATTTTAATTGTAAATTTTTACAAACTAAAAGATAATTTAATTACCAATCTTTTTATTTACGGGTTTTGAATGAAGGACATATAGAATAGAATAGAATAAACTTAATACACAACTACTACTTACTTATTCGAATGATCTTGATGCGCGGGGATTAACGCTACCTCCTGACTATTGCGCTCAGTTCAACTGCAACTGCACCAGCTCACTGTCCGTTCAACTGTTTTCGTCTACGTAATCCACACTTTCTTTCTAGCAAGGTCTTCTCGAAGCCCTCCAAGCAATCTGCCATAAGTGGTCTCCGTGGAAACACATGGAAGCTTACTCCGACCAAGGACTGTTAAGTTACTGCCTCGATAACCTTGACTATTGCAACGGGACTGTCGTGGCTAGGACTATACTCATGGATCTGTGTTCCTTGATATATCCAGGTAAGAGTGGTTTTAAGGCTACTGTCCATGGACGCGTAGCTTTATACAAGGTGTAAGGTACAGCCCTCCGTAAACTTTTAGGGCTTGCTCAGGAGACGAAACCGAAATATCTTTCACAATTTAAAAAAAAATGTGTTCAGTTTCGTCTACTGAGTAAGCCCTAAAAGTTTACGAAGGGCTGTACCTTACACCTTGTATATGCTTCAAAATACGCCAGACTGCCTGAGCAGCACATCGTACTCAACCCTGTCCACGAGGCTTATTAAACGCGTACGTTTTCAATCATTTGTCATAATCATAGATCGGATTCTTGGGATCTCTATTACTATAAAAAATATGGATATGTCTCAAGCTTGCATCATAATAAATCAGTTGTGTTCTGAGCAGTGTGGTGGCCGAGTGGTAATGGCCCCGACTTCCGAGTTGTAGGTCGCGGAATTCGAACCCAGCCAAGCAGCTCGTGTAATTTATTTCATCACCACTGCTCTAAAACGGTGAAGGAAAACATCGTGAGGAAACCGGCATGTCCTAGAACCAAATATTCGAACACGTGTGACATTCACCAACCCGCACTGGGCTCCGCATTGCTCTTCTAGAGAGGAGGCCTGAGTCCCAGCGGTGGAAAATTAAAAAAGCTGATGATAATGATGTGATCAGGAATAGTTTGTTTATTGCTCGATAACCAGTCATCGCCCACAAAACAGAGTCCCTGGGCAGAGCTTCGATGGTATCCTGCGCCGACATATATATCAATTAATCCTCCTAACTCATAACAGTCTAATTTTAAATACAGATGTTTATTTATTGTTATACAGTCGAAATACACAACATAATGCGGCACAAGACAGCAAACCGAGACATATTCGAGCGTGACACACAAAATGCCAAAGAAAGATGGCAACACTTGGAATGTGAGAGGGTTGCTAGTTTAGCAGAAAAGTTTCTACAAGTCACACTAAAAATGTTGAATGTATTAGTGCATTTGATAGAGGAAGTTAATCCTAATGTGCATTTGAATAAGGGTGTGATTGCGCTGCCTGGGAGTCCGGTCAGGAGGAAAACTACAGGTAAGATTTTTGTTCATAATTCTGCATCGCGCCTGTTTTTCTTTGAATTTGATTATTATGTTCCATCCAGTCCGTCGCTAGTTATCCTTTCTCCCCCAGCGATATCCTAAGTCGTTGTCTACTACTGATACTGATACTACACAGAAGGTGCCGCAGCACGTAGTCACATAGTTTTTTATAAGTCTAGGCTGGAGCGTTGATGTGGTCAACGATGTAGCACGCTTACTTAGGAGTAACCTATCTTCTCTTGTCTTAAATATCCCTAGGTTGTAGCTATCAGAAAAAACAGACTTTTAGTGTTATTTTATGTTCGGCTACTGCCGGCTTCGCCTGCGTGTAATTTGGTTTCTCCATACAAACTTTGGACCCCCGTTTTACCCCCCTTAGGGGTGGATTTTCATAAAATCTGTTCTGAGCGCATGTCTACACCCTATAAGGAACCTATCTGTCAAATTTTAAGTTTATAGGTGTTACTGAGATTTCGTGATTATTCACTGAGTGGTATTTCGCTTTTAATTATGCAGATATATATAAAACATCGTACACAAATGAATACAGGAGAATATGAAACCAATAGAAAATCGCATAATTGCAGATAACTTTTTTCACTTTTATCCATCGATTTAAAGACGTAAATTCTGTATGAACAATGTAATACATATCCGTCTTATGTTTTTTTCCTAGACGGAATGCCACGAAGAGGTAGTAATCCCCCCGAACTGGACGAAAAAGGAACTCTCCGTAAGAAGCCTCCCCCACCTGCGTCCAGTCTCAAAGCCAACTTCGCCGGACATTTCTTTAACGAACCCTTTTACATGAAGTTCTATGAAACTTTGAGAGCTACGTATTCTAATCATAAGGTATGTATTAGATCTGGAGTGAAAAGGAATTCTTAGGCGGTTACCTCTTTCTGTGCAGCAGTAATGCTGCACAGAAAGAGGTAACCGCCGCGCCGCGGTAGAGGCGGCCGCACACGTGAGGGAATAGGCTTCCTCACGCCCCAGCTTCCGGGATCCCGACCCCGATAACCAGACACCGTACGCGTGTGCTTGCAGACTGCGAGCTACCCATTGCTCGCCGTTCGTAAGTCACTTCTGAAAGGAAAACCCGGGGTCCTAGAATACTAAGGGTAACTGAAGGAAGTCACAACCACAACCACAGGTTCAGTTGAAAACCAGCGTCAGGCACTAGTTGTCTGGCAATCATGCTGAACTGGACCTATTTTGGTGCAGCTATGAGGCACACAACCACTTTATTTTTTTATTTTCTTGTATTTGTGTTTGGCCTTGCTGTATCAAATAAATTATTTATCTTTCTTCTTTCTTTCTTTCTTTCTATAGGTCTGTAATATGTAATATCAGAATTAATATAGACCTCATTTTAATTCACCATCCTCACGTCGATTTATGTTTTATTTCTTTCATAAACCCGCAAAATACTTAATAGATTTAAAATTGTATCTTCCTAAAATCTAACCAAACAAATTCTTTCACAGATAAACCTCGACCCAAAAAGCAGTATCTTCCACACATTCCTATCAACAGTACTAAACTCCTTAGCAATACAACTAGAACTGGCCACCGAAAAAGAAATAGGCCACGTAACCGAAGAGGTGCTATTCTATCTCAAAGTCATCATGCCTCTATGCCCGGACGTAACTGTGTACTGTATAACGCAACTTCTGAAATGCCTTTTTGGTACAAACATGGTGAACCAATACTCAGATTTTATGAGTATTGTAGACAAAACTGAGGTCAATAATAAATCGAGTTTTTATCAAGATGTCATGTTAGTCAATATGCTGACAAATTTAAGAGAACAGTCCAGAAGAAGTAGTGTTAGTTCCAATGCTAGCCAGAAGTTGTCTTTGGACAGTAAAAACCCGAGGATGGTAGCTGAAAGACAGCTGTTGATGACAATGGAGAATTTTGCGAAGAATAAGTCTGATCGGAAATGGAGTACGAATAAAAAGGAGTTGGAGAGGTATATTAGGTTGTTCGAGCCGGTTGTTATACAGGCTTTAAAGGTAAGTTGAAGTTTTTTAGCGTTAAACATAGTTATTGTTATTCTAGATTCTGGCAGCGGCATCGTCCGTGTGATAATATAAAATTATCCCAAGTTAACATGCTCTTTCTCAACAAGGTGGACTGATTACCTGGTGAAAGTTGCGGGAAACCGATGGATGCGAGACGCATAGGATCGTTCGTTTTGGTGATGCTTGGGGGAGGCCTATGTCCAATTGGACGTATATCGGCTAAAATGAGGATGATGATAAACCTACTCTTTAATTAAAAAGTCCGGTAACAAACATACACATTCAAAAACTATCGTAGTGTATCCGTAATATTAGCCTATCTATTTATCAAGGACAAGCTTCTGCCAGCGGCTTCGCTCGCGATAATGTAGGTTCTTCCATACGAACTAGGTTCACCCTTATAGGGTGTGTGTTGTGAAAGCACATACGTTAGCACATCATGTATAGCACGTAGTCTAAGTTAAGATAGATAAGCTGTGTTCATAGCATAGGCAACTTCTACCAATTAAAGGTCTATGATCAGTTGACTCATGGAGTAATACATACCACGTTGTTAACTTTGAGCCCCTCCTTCCCCCCACATCGCATGGCGACCCTGTCAGTCGTTTGCCAGCCTGCTGGACATCGCATGGCGATCCTGCCAGTCGGCTGGGCAGCGTTGTTATAGTTGCTTGACCAGGACGTTATTCAGAATCGCAGTCAATCCTCTCTTAGTGCTCGCCTACGTCATAATAATTAGGCCCTTTTGTTTCGGTTGTGGGTTGATAAGTCAGTCAGTCAGTTTCTCCTTATATATTTATGTATAGATAGCTACAATCTGATATTCACCAACTCGCACTGGGCCCGCGTGGTGGATTACGGCCCATTCGCTCTCCTAGAGAGGAGGCCTCCAACAGTGAGAACATTAAAAAAGGGTGATGATGATGATAGATAGCTATTAAATGCCAATTCCGTATATCCTGCGAGACCCGCTGGGTTGCTGACTTTAATCCCGCAGGCATGTGGGATCGCGATTTTGATGCGGGATTAGATTCCCTAATCAAAATTTTCCCGTTCAACCTCTTTCTTAACAATCAGTCCTGCCTAAGATCACCCGACCACCATTTTCTAAATTAATTCTCTTAAAATTCCAGAGCTACACAATGCAGAATGACATTCCACTTCAGTGCCAAGTTTTAAACCTATTAAACCAGCTGCTAACGTTACGAGTAAACTACTGCATGCTGGACAGTGACCAGATCTTTATAGGGTTTCTGATGAAGCAGCTGGACTTGGTTGAACAGCATGAGATACCGTAAGTAGAAATATTTTTGTAACACGATGCAATCATTCTTTTAGCAAGTTTCGACTTGAACTGTATTAGAATATTGCTGATTTTTCAATAGCAACACAAGTTCAAAGAAAAAATGTCTGCCTATTGTTGCGAAAAACATTAAGGAAATTCACACTCGATATCATGACATCTATTCTCTTTATAATATTACTAGCGGCCCGTCCCGGCTTCGCTCGGGCAATAAATATAGAACCTATGTTACTTATGTTACTTAGAGTAAATGTAACTTTCCAATGGTGAAAGAATTTTTGAAATCGGCTCGGCAGTTTTTGAGTTTATTCATTACAAACTTCTTCTTCTTCTTTTTCCTTGCCTTATCCCTTTATTTGGGGTCGGCTCTCCTCGTCTGTAGGCGCCAGGATAGTCTATCCTGGGTTGTGTGTGCGTCTAGCTGAGCTCGGTCCAGATCTTTGGATATGGTTGTCCACCACGTAGCTAGAGGGCGCCCTCTGCCTTTTTTCTTTCCGGGATCGCTAAGGTCTTTTTTACTACTACTACTCGGTACTCTTCGTCTCTTCACATGACATTTACAAACATACGCACAAAAATACAAATTTTACTTCTTTTTAATATTTGTGTAGACTATAGATTAAATAAGTAATATCTTATAATATAATTTTATTTCCTTCCAGAGACTGCTGCGATTTAGTTAACAGTATACTGATGTTCTTAGTACAACTCTCCTCGTCTAAACATCATACAAAACAGATTATAGAGATACCTAAGGTAAGAATTACTTACCCTTTCGAGCGCCAAAATCTTGTACAGAAGACAAATGTTTCTGTCCACTCCACGCCACGACTTTATAAAAAGACAATATCTAATTTAACATTTATTAATAAAGATTCATAAAAAAAATGTTTTGTACGTACTTTTACTATTACCTAAAACGTAGGGTAAAATGTTAATAAGTTTTAGATAATTTACAATACACGATATTATTATAATTTTTTATTATTATTGATAGGCTCGCGTTTGACCACCATCTCACCTGATGGTAAGCGATGATGTGGTCGACGATATTTATTTCTTAATTCCTATTTTGTTTTAACTTACCATAATAATTTTGATTACAGCTGATACAACTATGCGACGGTTTGATGGCGTCTGGTGCTCACTTAGAATGTATAGCGGGTTTGGAGCCTGTCGCTGTAAAAGTCTTTAGCAATATGGGAGGTAAAGAAAACATCAACATTGTCATCATAGCATATACAGGGTTATTTGTAATCTCTCTCTCTCTCTCTCTCTTTTCCCCGCTCCCCTCGACTATTGTTAGTGGATAGGAGACGGGATCGTGCGCGGGAGGCATAGGTGGACAGTGGGTACACCAAAATACAGAGTTGAAATCTGTTAGATAGAACAACGAAATCTTGACGTTTAGTTTTTGGTAAATGTATTATGTTTTGTAAAAAGTCATAGAACAAAAGTTGTTGTTTATGATGTTAGTAATACATTTCTGCAAAGTTGTAAATGTTTTGCAAATAACCCTGTATAAAATAAATAATAAAAAAGCCTTATCACTCAGTCATGTGTCAGAGTTTTGAGGAATTAACGCTAAAAAAAACATCCGTGACCATCAGAAAGATTTCGTTCTAATAACTAGCTTCTGCTCTGGCTTCGCAGACACAAACTTTGAAACCCCGTTTCATCCGTTTAGGAGGTAAATTTAATAAAATCATTCCTCGTCTACGTCATAAAAGTAAACCTTGTGCTGTAACGGGTATTTGTGTGTGGAGCTAATTTAAATGCCTGATCGTAACAATAATAACAGTTTATCCTTAAAATGACTCTAAATACAATACTAATAATTATGCACAGTTCCTAATCGAAGCCCTAATAGCGTCGCGTATTATAAACTGACTGTGCGGTTTCGCTAACGAAGTCAACACAATCAGACATACAATACACGCTGCTTAGCCAAAGTCCGATAAAGCGCGGGAGCAAGGAGGTGACCGACCTAAGTCGATGCTGTGTATATTGTTCCCGAACCGTACCGAACGATGACTGCTTAAACTCGGGAAATCAGCTACGCCCCTGTGAGGGGGGCGCGGCGGCGGGTTATAGGAGAACCTTTGTCCCGCGGTGTCGGGGAGTTGCTCGTTACGACGAGCAAAGCGTTGGGGGGCCTATAGGCTGCGGCCCATGGCAGGTGCGCACGCGCTACCTGCCTATGTGTAGTTGCTTTTGTGTGCAGTCGAGCAGCGCCGCGGCACGGACTGCTCCGTGCCGCTGTTTCACTGCGCCTAGGCGGTCGATCGCCGACGGGTGAGACCTCCAGTTACCCGGAGGAGGCCCGGCGGACGATGACCAGCGGCTAGGGCGCAGACTTGGGGGGCGCTACTCGCTGGGGGTGATGGCCCCCGTCCGTCGCGTTTCCAGGTCTAGCCGGTTGCGCTCCAGACTAAGGGGCCGTTATGGGTGTGTGGGCGGTATTGTGTTGCGTAACACCGCCCATGTAGCAATTCAGGACGTGCGAACCGACCCGCACGTCCGAAAGCGTGGGTCAGAGAGTGTGGAGTCATGTATGAGTGGGGTGGGTGCACGTCGCGCCTATATTAACTTAGCACGCGACGTTTACCGGATGCATGTTGAATGTGGAGTGTTGTTGTGTGAGTGAGCCGCGTGTAGGTGTGAGCGGCTCGCTCGGCGTCAATTATAATTAATAAATAGATATTAATAGCATAAATAGAATACATAGGAATATGGCTAGAATCAGGATGGGCGGGACTCCGGGGCCTTGTCACGGCACGCCTGCAACACTGTTGCGAGCGCCTCCAGGGTCACCCCCCACAGGTCCCAGGTGGAGGTGGTCGTGACGGCTCTCCGGTGGAGTTGTTCCAGGTGGGCCTGTACTCTTTCCATCTTCTGTTGTTTCTGTTGCAGGCATCGCTGGTCGGGCTCGGTGACTGCAGTTGGGGTATCTTCCTGAGCCGCCCTAGGGGCGGGGACGTCTCGGGTCACGCGGCGCACTAAGTCTGCGGCGCTTGACGCTGTAGGAGGAGGGGGGGGGGCACGCTACCTGCATGTCTCGTGTAGCAGGTGCGGACTCCCTCTGGCACTCGATGGGGTGAGGGGGCGAAGGGGGAGGCTTTGCTCCCTTTTTCTTTTTGCCACCTCTCTTCTTTCTTCTTCTCCTTCCTTGGGTGGAAGCGCTCCTTTTGTCCAACGGGTCGTTTGCCGGCGCCATCAGGGACGTGCTAGGCGCCTCTGTGGCGTTAACCGACGCTGGCCCTCGGTCAGGTACTCTAGGCAGGCCCTTGTGCTGGGAGATCGCTACTGTGCCTACCTTTCTTCTTCCTGCCTCCTTGATGAAGACAGGGCATCTTCTGTCGCACGCTGGGTGGGCACCTCCGCAGTTTGCGCAGGTGGCCGGCTCCTCCCTGGGGCGTGGGCAATCTCTGGCGGCGTGGTTTTCTCCACATCTCACGCAGGCCAAAGGACGGTGGCATCGGTGTGAGCTGTGTCTAAACAGCTGGCATCGATGACACTGCGCGGGCCCGCGCCTGCCCCTCCACGCCTCTACTTTGACACCCCGCATGAGCAGGAACTGCGTGGTGTCATAGATCTTAAAGACCCCAGGAGTCCTCTTCAAGACTGCGTGGAATATACAGCCGGGTCTCCCACCGCGCGCCTTAATATTGCGCACGTATTCCGGCTGATATTCCAGCTGCCTCAATTCCTCCATTATCTCTGAAGGGTCCGTGTCCGCGGGCAAGCCACGGATGGCCACCTTCAGGCTCCTCTCCGCCGGCAGCGAGTACGCAAACCAAGCCAGGCCGTTCTCCCTCTCCTGGTCCGCCAGGTACCTCTGGACCACCCTGTATTCCTCCTCGGACTCCGGGAGGAAGCGAATGCCGCCCTGGTATGGGTGGGCATTCGGAGGGCGACCCAGAAGGCCATTTAGCGCCCTGAAGTGGGCGGCCCAGTCCGGCTTGCGCTCCACCACGAGCGGAGGAAAGCGGGAGGGCTTCTTCTTTGTCGGTCCGGGGGTGAGGCCGCAACCGGGTTCTCTCCCCTGCGTTTTTGAGTTACAGGGGCGGGGGGGCGAACGAAGCGTGTCGGCATACGTAGGCGATCCTGCCCCTGTCCGCCCGGGCGGCGCACGTTGCGGTCCGGGCGGATCGGGGCAGTACCGCTTCGCTTCTTCCGTTGCCTCGTCGTCGGGGCTTCTCGGTCTCCTCTGTGGCCTTGCCTCGAGCTGGAACTCGTGGCCACGGCCCATGGGTTCTTCCGTGATGGCCGGGGGCTCCACATCCATATAGGCCGGTCGGGGGGGCGTGTCAACATACACGTCGTCGACTTCGGCGTCTGAGTCCCCCGAGTAGGCCGACATGTCCGATCCTTGTTGGGACGAGCAGGTCGACCGCACAGCGGGGGAATCCTGGGCGGAGGCCCGGGGTGGGGGGGGTGAGAAAGTAAGTTGATGATCTGACCTTATTGGCTTCACTTTGTTTGCCCTCGCTGAGTCCGTCAGCAAGCGGCGGGGAGCGGGCGACGTCACGCGGTCGGTTGGCACTGCGAAACTCGCGGCTGCGTCTTGTCTGCTGGTTCCCGGGCGCGCAGGTTGTGCGGCGGGAGATGCCAGCAACGGCCTGCGCGGTTGAGCGCTGGCGACCGCACCGGACACCGCGGCACTGGGCGCGGTAGAGGCGGAGCGGAACGCGTGCTGCGCCTCGGGGCGCGCGGGTTTGCCAGCTAGAGCTGTGGGTGGCGCCACCGGTCGTACCGGTGGCGCCCCCATGCGGGTTTTCGGCGCAACGGGGCGCACTGAGGTGGCGGGAGTGGCGAGGCGCGCGGGTTGCGCGCGGCTACTTGATGCGGCTGGCCCCTGGGCCTGGATGGGCACGGGGCGGAAGGCCGGCGGGCGTACAGGGACGGCTGGTTGTCGGCTCGACGACGACGACGGCGAAACGCGCGCAGTCGCCGATAGTGTCGGCGGACCGGCAGCAGTCGTCACATTCACTGGGGCTGGGGCGCGAGGGGGGGTGGCGGGCGTCAGCTCTCCGAGGAACGGAAGCGACGTCGTCCGGCCATCCATCTCACGATCCAGGGGTGGGCTGGTGTCGGGCTCCAGGGAGCTACGGACACCCTTTTTCTTCTTTGGCATGTTTCACTTGGGACACGTTGCTTTCGCGACCGCGACGGTGATCTGGGCACCGGGTTTAAAAACGCGACGGCCACTCCCGTGCACTCCCGCAAGCGTTCGCCTAGGCTCACACTCGCAACAGCACAACAGGTCTGGCCGACTGTAGGGGGCGGTCCGAGCGGAGTAGGTTTCGGGCGCACGTCCTACTCGGGCGACAGGGCGAATCCACTGCTTAAACTAGCTAGAGGTCGGTCTTTTATAGGCGCCGGGGAACTCGGCGACGTACGCAGCGGGGCGGAGGGGACGCGCGCGGTCGCTCAGCCTGCGCGCGAGTTGAGTCGATGTGACGTAGTAGTTGTGGTGTTACAGTGCAAAATTTCACACTCTTAGTCCCAGTAGTTTCGACTGAGCGTTGCTATGTCGATGTCGGTCAGTTCCTCCTTTTATATACATAGACTAGCGACTCGCCCCGGCTTCGCTCGGGTGCAATGCTGATACTAAATATACTACAGAAAAACTGTACACATATAAACCTTCCTCTTAAATCACTCTATCTATTAAAAAAAAACCGCATCAAAATCCGTTGCGTAGTTTTAAAGATTTAAGCGCACATAGGGATATAGGGACAGAAAAAGCGACTTTGTTTTATACTATGTAGTTATTATAGATAATTTGGTTCTAGGTACTAGTGTCCTGGGAAGAGCCCAGCAACAAGAAGCCCAGGCGACTCGAGAGGTGCTATTCTATATGTTGCAGAAAACTATGCATCAACATAAGGTTAGTTTAGTTGTTAACTTTTCTTTCATGCCGATTTAACTCTTGTCCGACCAATATACAGCTACCTGGGTAGCCCTGACATCAATGTCGTTTAGGATGTGGAAAGAGCAGGTGGTACGCATGCTGAGCAGGAAAGAAGGTGCCGTATATCACATAAAAGGGTTCCTCACTATACTATATTTGCCATAGGTCAAGAATACCCTATTTGGCCAGATTGCTTCTGCAGTGGCCATTGTTAGCTTCTAAGGGACCATTTAGCACAACTCACTATCGCTACTACTAATCATGTTTTCAATACACTTACTCGAAAACCAGCTCTTATCTTTACCGCTTTTAGGCAATTTATTGTTTTTCGCACTAGTGCTGAAAAGTGCGAGATTGTCCTCGCCACAATTTATTTATTAAAGCTTTATGCACAAAAACTGTACAAAGGCGGATTTAATACCTTAGGCATTATCTGCCAGTCGACCTTAGGGTGGTGCAGAAACATAACATGGCAGGTGCAACTTAATAAATAGTCAAACAGAAGAGAAACAAATACAATAGTACAAACATACTTAGATACATACATATAAATAAACAAAGCTGTAGTGAAACAAAAGACAAATCCAATAAAACAGTGCGATGATAATTCTACCAACATCTTGGAAATATGCTCACATGCCTTCACCTTGAAGGAAAATCGGCTGGTCGCCATCCTGATATTCAGAGGGAGCGCATTCCAAAGAGATATCGCCTGGACGAAAAAGGAGTGGATAAGCCCAGAGCGGTGTGAGGGACATCGTAGAAGACGATTGTTAGTAGATCGAAGATATTACACAATTTATTACATTGATCGTATCAGGCTGGCCGCTAAGCGCCCCTACGAGTAGCGTGTCAACCATGTATTGAAAAAAGTCGTTTGATATACGTGGGTCACTGCAGCCTTCGGCTCCATAACACCCTCACCTACAGCTCGGGTGAATTACGCTTCGATCGCAATGACAAACTTTCTCAACTTATATCACAATGTACCATTTCTATCTCTCTCTCTCTCTCCGTAGGTGCTAGAACTCGTATCCTGCGTGCTGTCTCTCTCACAAGAGCATCCGGAGAGTTACTACCGCTGGTCGGAGCTAGCCAGCGACACTTTACTCAACCTACTGACACAGAGATCCATAGAGCTGCACTGTCATAGAGCGATCGGATCTCTGGAGAGATTACTTGATACGGTGTACAAAGATGTGCTACTAGAACAGAGTCGAGTGGAGATCCTGTTGAAGATATTGTTTAAGGCGCCGCCGGATCAGGTTAGTTGATCATTTATTGTCGTTATTTTAATATAAAACTAATATTATAAAGAGGTAAAATTTGTTACCCTATTTAAAAGAGAACAGAGGTGGCTGTACATCAGGTTTAAACTCACCTCTAGCTCGTCTCTACATGATATTTAATAATTATACGCGCGAGCGGGCCGGGGCGCTCCGAGATATCGTATCCGTGAGCGGTGTCTATGTGTGCGTTGCTCGAGCGCACACAGTATGTAGATTGACTTTTGTACATATATTTTGTGATTCAGACCTTCTCTCTAGGAGGGAATAGGGTTTAATAATAAATAGTATTGTAACCCGAACATTTGAAATATTATGTGGACCTACATACCACTAACTCAATTATATCCCAATGAAAGTTTCATCAGTGTAAAATGAATGCTAAGTAACAGAATGTTCTAACATAAAGGCAACAGCTAGCCTGTGTAACAAAATGAATTACGATTTGTCTATAATTAGAATAAGATCATTTGTGAACAGTTATTGTAAACATATCAAATTAAGAACTTGAAAAATCAATATTGATTGATTCATGTTTTCTATTTCAGGCAACAACTCCCCTAAAACTGAAACTTCGTTACCTCTCAATAATAATGGTGCTCCTACGAAAAATTCTCGTCCTAATACCAGAAAGCGAAATCCTCCTTACAATAAACTATCTAAAAGCAACGTGTATATCTCCATCGTCAATTTTCTTCAACGTCAAAACTGACGTGGATCCTCTAAACGTTCAGAATGTGAATGAAAATTGTGCTAATCTATCGCCCGATGTTATTCTCGTGCGGTTTTTGTTTAAAACATTGACGTATGCTATAATGGAGATGGACAATTGTTATGAGAGCATGGATTGTGAGCAAAACAAGTTGCTGTATGCTGTCTGTGTGAATATAATTGTGCAGGTCAAGCATATGCTGCATTTGACGGGTGAGTTTATCAATAATAATAATCATCATCATTATTTCTGCGGATAGATGTCTACTGTTGGACGAAGGCCTCCCCAAGTATCAGCTTAACGAACGGTCTTTTGCGTCTCGCATTTCAGTTTCCCTAACATTAACTAGCTACTCGTAGAAGCATTTGTACTATTAAATACACTTCCGCCTGACTGCAGCTAAGTTCATTTTTGCTTGCACTCGTAACAAAAACTTCAAAGGGTTTGGTTTGGCGCAGTGATGCAGGATTCAAGCGATTTTTTAAATGGTCAGGCAGAAATGACCCGGATGGTACATTAAGTAATTTACTTTAGAAATTAAACAAGACGGGTTCAGACACTAGAAATTGATAATTTAAGCAATGATCATGACATAATAAATTTAATAAAAATAATATCTTTTCGTCTTGAGCCGTTTTTCTTGGCCTACAAACACCTACCGTATCCAAATTTTTATAAAATTCTAAAAAACTCAAATTCTTTCCAGACGGCTGCCTCTTCCCCTTATCAGCTAAAACAGCCCAAAGTCTCTTGCACAACGAACAGAGCGGTCTAAATACAGGTCTATATAGTCCCGAAGAAAACATTCCCCTAGATGTGCTCAATCTTATTTGTTTAAAGTCAGCGCATCGGATACCGTTACTGACTGTGCATTGGTCGCATTTACTCATAAGGTATGTCGTTATTTTTTTAATTTGAATAAAGAACAGTCCCCGTCTAGTTTGTTCTTGCCTCTGTGACGGGATCGGCTTTACTTGGATGCATTCGGCAATCCTCGCTGCGCAGCGTGAAGTTTTGAATTTTTGATACACTGAACACACAAGAGAACATTTCTCTAGATGTGCTCAATCTTATTTGTTTGATGTCGGCGCATCGAATACCGTTACTGAATGTGCACTGGTCGCATTTACTCATAAGTTATAGATACCGGCACGGATTTCGAGCGCTGGCTTCAAGTTACGCAGAAGTCAAATAATACCTGGTGGTCCGATGATGGTGTTCCATCATCGGCGGCTTGGCGGAATTAATTAGGGCTATGCAATTCTGATGCGCACTCCCCGAAATGTAACCGGTAGAAAGTCGTCGAAGCCTACTGGGGCCAGGGCTCTGAAAGGTAGCTCAGCCCGGTATGAAAGGCAAGAAGGAACGGTGTGGGTTTTTTAGTCAGTAAGAGTCTGACACTATCTCCCGCTCCGCCCAAGATCTCATTTGGATGATTTTTTCCCACCAAGAAAAAAACCGGTAGTAAGATTCAACTAATTATTGTCATTGGTGTTTCAGACTAAACTTCCTGTCCCACAAATACTGGCAGAAACTTATCGGTTTCGCTCGCAACCTTCCTCTGACCGCTGACTGTGGCGACACCCAGCTGCTACGAGTTGACATACTGCAGATAGCTTGCGTCATGGCATATTGCGAGTACTTTGTGAGTTTGTCAATTTATTTATTACATTTACAACATTATTGTTAGTATATGCGAAACCTGAATACCGTTTGTTCAGAATCAGTAACTGAATGGATTCCAATAGTTTTTACACAATGTTATATTTTTTCACAAATGTATTTAAAAAGGTACAACTCAGATCACGGCAGGCCATAGCCGGCAATAGGCGCCAGCAAACAGCTGGGTACAAGTGCAGAACAACCACTCAATCGCTTGGATGGCCCGGTAACTATGTATTTTTGGTGACATAAGCAATTTTTGCAGATATAACTTTGTGATTTTTCATGATTTTGTACATAAAAATACTAGACACATGTTTCGGGTTTCGCATATTACTAAAGCTAATGTTGTATAAGCATAAGCATATGTATCCTTATAATGTACCCACAATTAAGATCCAAGCTCTTCTTTTGGGTATACGGACGTCAAGCAATAGGTAGCTCACAGTCCGAGCATCCGGTAACCGTACGGACCGAACCCGAGTCGTGGACGGCGCCTACTGTTCCACGCGCACCTTAAAGAGATATCCCGGTGGGGCCGATCCCTTCGCAGTGCGCGGGAGTTATTTAATTCATTAATCCCCAAGCGAACGCCGGCGTTCGCGCACCTATTGTCTTACTATTGTCTCTAATTACCACGATTGAAAGGTTAAATAAATCCCTCACTTCCGCTTGGGATTAAAACTTAGCAACCTTTGTTCAGTTCGGAATTCAACATGCCGCCCGCGACTTGAAGACACTGCTTTATCCCCTAGTCACATTATCTACTATTTTTATGCATTATTACATCAACCATGCCGTCAAGATTGCTGGAACTATTAAGAGCTTTAAATAACTTTACCGTTTCAGGTAGAAAACGGTCTAACAGAAGCGGTCCACCTAACCTGGCTTCTGGTCAATCGAGTCCATATCCTCGTCAGTCAGTATAAAGAAGAGATAGTGCAGACTCTGATAGCTAAAGTGCAGCAGATGGCAGGAGCCTCAGGGTTACTGCTGCAGGCTGTCGCTGCTAGGTGTCAAAGCTGTTTGAAGGTAAGGTCACTATCATCATCGGTCTTGCGGACGGCGAGCAATTTGTGGCTTGCCGTCCATCATCATCATCAGCCTTTTTAATGTTCTCTCTGCTGGGACTTAGGTCTCAATGGAATGGAATGTATAGGAATGGGCCGTAATCCAACTCACGAGCCCAGTGCGAGTAGGTGAATGTCACATGTCTTCGAATTTTCAGAGGAAATGGGCCGTAATTCACCACGCGGGCCCAGTGCAGGTTGGTAAATGTCACATGTTTTCAAATTTTGGTTCTTGAACATGCCGGTTTCCTCACGATGTTTTCCTTCACCGTTTTGAGAGCAGTGGTGATGAAATAAATTACATAAAGTAATGCGCCTGGCAGGGTTTGAACCCGCGACCTAAGGCTCGTAAATCAGACCCATTACTACTCGGCCACCACAGCTCTCGGCTTGCGTCTTGTCGTGATTAGAGGCTTGCCGTCCGCTAAACACCAATCCTAGGGCCAGCTTAAGTCAATGCCTACCAGAAACTTAAATATTATTTTTTTTTAGGACGAATTTGCCCTGTACACATACAAGATACTGTCATTATGTCATGAAAGTCAGTCGGGACCTCTGGTGTTCCTTATTTGTCGGATTATCGGGAAACTGGAACCTGCAATCGCTGGGAGGTAAGTTATTATTTGAGTAACCATTTGACCGCCACTCAAAAAAGTAAAATCGTGCTCTTGGCGCCTACGGGCAAATCGGCAGTTTCATCTGTAGCGACATCTATGGCATCACATAAGAACTAATCCTGCATCGATTTGAACATAAAGAACAGCCTGAAATCATTTATCGGGCAGTTGCCCACCAGACATAACACCCGTCTGATCGGCGGGTCTTCCCTTTTCAACGGAGGTTTGCGGGGCTTTACTCTCTGTTCCGCTTACCTCCAAACATCTTTTACCAGGACAAATACAATAAAAAACTTGTTGTAAAAATGATTAAAATTGATTCAGGTACTGATTCTAAACAATCTGAGGTTTTGCATATACTAAAATTAATATTGTATAATTGCATTCCGCAGGAAAAAAATTAAACTTGATTTCAAGTGTCTTATTTTAAAAATCTTTAAATAAGATTTTTAAAAAAAGTTTCTGGCATCGATTCACTCATATCGCCATCCTCAGTCGTGACCACAGAACAGAAAATATAGGTAGAAGTGCCCCTAACGTGGCTAAGCACGGGAACCAGTGTCGCCAAACTCACACATTTGCGTATCAAATTGTACATTACACACATAGAAAACAGTAATATGATTGGCTACGAAGCTACGAATTACAAACTTAACTTTTACAAATCATATTCTTATTGCTTTCATAAATTAGGTCTTATTACAACGTAAGAAAGTTGTTATTACAACTACTTTATTTAAAAAAATTTAGTTAAACTTCTTTATTGTTCGTGTCATGTCAAAACATGACACGAACAATAAAGAAGTTTTAACCAATTTACAACGAGTTCGGCTACTCAATGCTAGATGGCGCTGTAACCAATTTATTCTATTCTTACGCTAGTGCCTTTGAAATAGATGCCATATTCACCTGCACATGTAATAGGCGAATCTCGTCTGCTGTTGACACGCGCGATATCTAAGAGGCACTTCCTCTACTTTTTTTTATTCCGTGGTCGTGACCGTGGCATGCTACACACATTTTGCTTTGTCATGTATACATGACTGTGGCGAACGCTACTGGATATTAAAGTTTGTTCTTGTTTGAATTTTTGTAGATTCGCCAAACTAGCAATAGATAGATGTAGGATGCTGAAAGAGATGCCAGTCGATAAGATATACGTACAGCTGTCCAAGGAAGATGTTCAAGTTGCTTTGGAGTTACTGCAGAGGGATAAGGTTCATACGCGGTAAGTTACGCTGGTTTCTTAGTTTTTTTATTATTAACCTTTCAATCGTGATAATTAGAGACACAATAGAAAGACAATAGGTGCGCGAACGCGTTCGCTTGGGGTTTAATGAATTAATTGATAGGCTCGCGTTTGACCACCATCTCACCTGATGGTAAGCGATGATGTGGTCGACGATGAAGCCCGCTTGCCTAGAAGTAACCTATTCACTCTTGACTTAAAGACCCTTAAGTTGTAGCTATCAGGAAACATAGACTCCGGCAGGGAATTCCACTCCTTGTCTGTACGCACAATGAATGTGTTCCTGAAACGCTTTGTGCGTCGAAAACGGTCGCTATTGGCTAAATCTATTTAAACTTCGCAATTCTGTAAATATGTCTGTCGCGCCATGTTTTTGAAAACGGTCGTTATTGGCTGAATCTATTTAAACTGCATAATTCTGTAAATATGTCTATCGCGCCATGTTTTTGAAAACGGTCGCTATTGGCTGAATCCATTTAAACGTCGCAAGTCTGTAAATATATCTGTCATTTGTCAAATATGGCGTTTTGGCACCTTATTTGAATAATACAACATTTATATCAATGTATCCGGCTAACAATATTTCTTAATCCTTTTTTTGCCAACAGGTATTCCGCTTTGGTAATAGAATTAAACACGTTAGCATCGAGCGTGTTCGATCTATCGCCATTGGATTTATCACAAGATAGAGCGATCAACCCGCAGTATATTGTGACTACCAATATTGATGGCAACTGGTTATTGAATCAAGTGAAGAGCAGGTAAGGAAACACATTATATTCTAGTTTCGACCATAAAGGATTGTTTATAAAGGGTTTTTTGTAAAACACTAATAACCTTGCAGGACTGTATTACTAACATCATAAACAACAACTTTTGTTCTATGACTTGTATTGTCATAGAAAATACGACGTTTCTGAAAGAAACTTAGAGTCTTTTAGCATCAGTGTTAGTTTTTAATTGAAATATTTGGAATATTTAGACAATACAGACCATATTTTTTTTCAACTCTAGCGAATCTTGCGGACTAATCACTGTAAGGGAAACACTGGGTTACTTGAATATTGACAGCTAATCAAGACACACTTTAATATATGTCTTTAATTTCTGATATGCAAAAAAAAACATTCGAATCGCACATTCTCTTTGTGAAATGATTTCTTACTTGTCCACACAAATTTTATCATTACATGATAACCTATTATAGGTTTTCAAATTGATTATAATTACTTTTGACTGGCCTGTTGGTCTAGTGGTTAGTGTCCCTGACTGCTACGACGGAGGTCGTGGGTTTGATTCCCACCCAGGACAAATGTTTGTGTGATGAGCATAATCATTTGTTCTGTGTCTGTGTATTTAGAAATATATTGTTTTTCAGCTGTCTAGTACCCATAACACAAGCTCTGCTTAGCAGGCTTTAAACGGCGTTGTGTGATAGTTGTGGGATATTATACTTAACTCTAACTTTTCTGCCATAAATATCAAAGATAAACACTGAAAGATTGGTAATAAACAACATCATTTGTAAAACTGTATCTTTACTATTTGTCCACCAACAGATGCTGCCAAGCGGACTGCTCAATACCAAAATCATTAAAACAAAACGAATTAGCATTATTCCTGTTAAACCTATCCAAAGAAGACTTAACTACCGTCATGGCGTGTCCAGAATTTGACAGGAAAATCCTAAACCCAGCCTTTGTAATCGCCTGTGATAATTATATAAGAGATTTCCTGAATATTCTATCAGTAAATGAAATAAAAGAGTATGAGAAAGAGTGCGCAAGAGAACAGAGGGAGATGAAAGTAAGAGAAGAAATGATGTCATCTATTGATAGTAACAAAATCAATGTTGTCAACACCCTACATGTTTTTAAGAAGAGCGATAATAAAGAATCCAAATCTCAATTCTTTATACCAATCACGGATAATGAGAACTTAAAAGAGAACTTCGGTAATCTACAAATAGCTGATGAAGATCTAGAAATCGATCCTCCAGAGTTGCCAGCTTTATACACCATCGGTATTGCCACATTAGAAAAATCTTTATCAGACATAATAAGGCTGTTTCCTAAACAAATACGACCTTTGAGTCAGTCAGAAAATTTTAATTTAAATGTCGAACAAACTATAGATCGATACACAAGGCGTTGTCATCAGGTCTTCCAAGATAAATTATTTTACCAAGAATTTAACATACTACAAACTATCATGACAGGATTCTTGACATCACTAGACAGGATAATCTCATTTGTCGATGAAGCAGACTGTGATTTACTCGATAAATGTATCGAACACATCCTACCTCCATCACTAGCAAAAAACATGGCAATATTTGCAGTAATTTCCTTACAATACTTATCATTTTTGATCAAAAATAAAAAGATTGTCGAAACGCCAGTCCATACCGACGTGTCGTTCAGAGTGACGGCGTCAGTAACTGACAATATCGTCGTGGATAATGTTGTCAGTGTGACGATTGACAATGTGGCTAAAGCATTGAGCTTCAAGGAGATTTGGGCCGAATTGAATACTGATGCGAATGTGAATAGGACGCAATCGGCTGTTAGCTGCCTGTATGCGGTTGTTAAGTATTTGGTGAAGGTAAGATTTTCAATTTATTAGTACTATATCTTATTTGGTTAGTTTGTGAAACTATATAGACATTTTATTTTTGATATTTTTTACGAATGCAAAAAAGAAATTGATCCTCCAGTTTCCGGCTTTATACACCATCGGTATTTCCACATAGATACAATTGCTCGACCACTGCCCTTGACATCTGTTGACGTCAGTCAGCGTCGCCGCTGCCACTTGACTACGACGTCATCAACATAACGCAACGACCTTAGTCGATCTGACACAACGACACCTTCGATTACGTCGTCGACCGAGTGTCGATCGTCTGCTTGGTCCCAAGTATTAAATAATTGTTTTCTCACCACTAACATTACAAAGATTGGAGAGAAGTATTCAACTATAGTGTTATTCTAGTTTATTTTGGGAGACTGGCACCAAAGCTAAGCTTTAGGGACCTGTATTTTAGGTGACCAGGTCTGTATTGTAGGTAACAGTAGTATTTGCTTTAAAATTGTCATTTCCTTGATTATAATATAATATATTTAGGAAAATGTTTTGTAGATGTTATTTGTTGAAATCTAAATGTCCTTTCCGATTTTCAGGACACGCGACCCCTAAAACCTAAGAACTACATGCAACCACAAGAACCGGTTCCCAAACCCGACATGATCATCACTGGCGACAAACTGATAACATTATTAGAATATTGGGAGACTAATTTCTATTCTAAAAGTACTGGCGATTTTCTGGAGAAGTGCTTTAGAGAACCTATTGAGAGTCTACTCGTTTCGTTAGCTAGGTAAGTTCTGCCTTCTTCAGCGAAGCAGTAATGCTAGCAAAGGGCATCAGGCAACGGTGCTCTCGCCGTCGCCGCCGGGATTCCGATCCCGATGGCCGGCCACCGTATACGCGGGCTTGCAGACGGCGAGCTAAGGGTAGCTCGCTGTCCGACCATCCGGTAACTGTCCGGACCGAGCCCAAGTCGTCGACGGCGCGCACTGTTCCCGCGCGCCTCAAGGACTTGTCACCAGGGCCCCAGCTGGGACGAAACCTACTGGGGCCAGGGGTAGTCCGAAAGGTAGCTCGAGCCCCGGTATGAAGGCACGAAGGAACGGGGTGGGTTTTTAGTCAGTAAGAGTCTGACACTATCTTCCGCTCTGCCCAAGAGCGGGGGTTGTCATTGGATGATTTTCCCCACCATAAAAGAAAGCTAGGTAAGTTCAAGTTTTACTGCTTCGTTCGTCTCGTGGTCGCAAGCGCGACTGCTCAGTGTAGGGTCTTGGGTTCGAATAAAAAGGTCGGGTAAAAAAGTGCTGTAGGTTTTTACTGCAGGCGCCCGGACGCACACTAATGAGCGTTTGAGCCGGAACTGTTCGACGAGCGGGCCGAGGCGCTCCGAGATATCGTGTCCGTGAGCGGTGTCTATGTGTGCGTTGCTCGAGCGCAGTTTGTATGTAGATTAACTTCTGTACCTATATATTTTGTGCCTTAATATCTAACGTGATTAGTAGCCAAAGCCAAAGCCAAAATATTTTATTTCACATAGGCCTACATGGGCACTTATAAAACGTCAGAAGCTAGTGCACGGTTCCAAATTGTAGTTGTAGTAGATCACCTTTAACGTATAACCATTTAAATGTTTCCGACTCTCTAATCAGATTTTCTTTCCAGACTAGACATAGTCAGCCACATAGCGCTCATACCTCCCATAGCGTGGTCGTCAGTAGATGTGGTTTCGAAGAAGGATCAAATACAGAAGATAGACCTGCCTCTACAAGCTTTACAGGACATGGATGTGTTAGAAGCATTCTTGTTTAGGTAAGTCGGTACCTATTATTTATTTAAACTTCATGTACTATGCGTTCCAAATAATAATAGGTCATTCAATAAACGCACTCAGTACAATAATGCGTTCAGTATGTTGTTGGGTTTGCCGTGTCGGTGCAGTGCCTCTGGGATGTTTGCTGAAGCGCGTACTGATGGTTTCAAGGCCATTATGCAAAAAGCAGCTTCCCAGCTGGCGGCCCGTATACAGAGTAGCAACAACAGTATTCTGAACGCAATAGCTGTACAGTTTGACTGTCCCTTTCAAAATTATTGGGTCAGGTCTTGTATGGGTGTGGCCAGTCATGGCAAATAAAATAAAAATAAAATTGTTTTAAGTTTTCTATGGTTCTACGCCACCCGAAATAAAGTTATTATTAATAACCTCGATCTGCCGAATTTTGATTGAAAAGTACGGTTTGCAAAGAAAAGTTATTTGCTATTAACAGTTTTTTTTTGCTTCGTATTACTAAGTCTTAGTTAAATTTATAAAATTTGGTTAAATTTGTAGATAAATGTTTGTAATGCTCTATTCGTGAGTCACGGCTATATTTAATACATGCGGGCGAAGCCGCGGGCAAAAGTTAGTTCATTTATATATCAGCTCGTGTGTGAATACTATTTTTTTTTTTTGACTTTTGACTTCTCCCCCAGAGTAAACTTAATAGGCTGGTCATCAAAGAAGCAATTTGAAGAGATGTGGGTGGGTCTCCTCGGTGCGTTACAAGGGAACGGAACGCATTGGGCCGTGCGCGGGATAACTCAGCTGTTGCTAAGCGCTGCGCCCACATCGCTTCAGCGCCGCCGTGAGCTGCTGCATGTGCCCAGACATAGGCATAGCTGTAATGAAGGGTGAGGAGTTTCATTATTCATTTACTGTAGTTGTAATTGTTAAACTCACTATTAAGAAGGTAGTAAAGCAAAGGTAGCTTAAGGCTCGGTGTGAATACACCGAGACGTGACGCGCCACGAACATTTCAAAAGAGCCAATCAAAATATAACTTTATTTACTATACGAGAAGATACACATTTCATTGTGAGAATTCAGAATACGTTGCTCAGAGTTGCCCGTGTGCCAAATTTCATCCAAATTCGTTTAAGACTTTGAGCGTAAAGGAGGGACAAAACAAATACATTCACACAAAACAGTTCGCAATCCTGCATCGCAGTAGTAATACTTCGATGCAGGATTGCGAATTTGTTTATTTATTTTTATTTATATGTTCGTACGCACGATACGAACATATAAATAAAAAAGCCAGAAACAAACTTGGGGCAGTTGCCGGGATCAGACATTACACTCTTGTTGGTTTGCGGGACTTTACGCCATCTTCCGCATACCTCTAAACACACACACACACATTCACAGACCCTTACACGACACACCCTACTCACGCACACCCACATACACACACACACACACACACATACAAACTTTCGTCTTTTTAACGATAGTATGACTAGCCAGCACTCCTATAAAATGGCGTTTTATACCAAAAAAAAATAATAAGTTCGATCCAATATTCACTAGATTTAACAAATAATGAGTCGCCAAAAAAGATCTCAAATTAATTCCTAAAAAACTACCGGATCGTGTTTCGATTAGATGATCTTTTATATTCAACAAATCGTAAAATGTTCTTCTGTTTCCTCAGAATGCAACGACTTCGTAACATCCTAGTCGGGACATCATCGTATAAACTATTCGAGTGCGTCAATCTAGAGCGGATACCACTCATGAACGACGGTTTCGACGGATACCATGTCGCACAGTTCAACACTGAGTACTTGAAATTGGCTTCAGGTAAGTTAGAATTACATTTTGGTGTTTTGATCTGATGTAGCGTGAAAGTTTTAGGCCCTTTGGCACTAAACGTGCTGTTGCGCGTTCATCCGATTCAGAAGCGATTCGATGCCACTGTGTCGCGATAAATTCACGTGAACTGGTGAATTTATTGCGACGCAGTGGCTTATTCTACGTGCGTCACTGTTTTGACCGCCATTTCTATATAATAAGTCACCCCACCGCCAATGTTATCGCGAAAATATCAAATCAACAAAGGGTCCGCTTCGCTTCGCTCGTCGCAGCACTGCACCCACGTGCGGTTGGTCCCGTAAGCCACCGCTATAGAGTATCAATTGTTGTTCAACGAGGGTGTTCTAAAATGACGTTCACCAAAAGACAGCACTGAAGCGTCAACTCCAGGCAACAGACCGGTCAAAACACTTATGTTAATGACATTAATTAGACCCCATTGTCAACCGTTAGATATCAACGTCATGTATATAATGTTAAAAAAAAAGACCTAACAGCTAAGTGGCTCCAACTGGTAGTGTAAATTTTTCTGAACACCTTAAGTCGCGCCGAAATGCTTCGCGTTCGCGTTTCGTCAGGTAATTAAACGCGAACGCGAAGAAAAATCTCTTACGCAGTGTTGTAAGTACATAGAATACCGCGTAAGAGATTTTTCATGTATTACTTTTTTAATATACTTAATTTTTTTTTACAATATCTGAACAGATATAACAGACGACGCGAGTTACAAAGTGAAGAGAGAAGTGAAACGGGTACGAAGAAACCAAGAAATCGACATCAACAGCTGTTTACAAATACTGATGGATGTCACCTCACAGATGTTGGAGCCTAAGGTATGAGTACTAGTGCAAAAATATTCATGGTTTTTAGAATTCCTTAAATTCCTCAATAAAGCATCAACTCAATTTGAAGTAAAAACTTCACGACTGATATATTTGTCTCGCTTTTTTAGCCGACTCGAACCGACCTTATTCGAACGAGCGTGATGGCTCGGACTTATTCAATACCTACAAATATTTTGCTTAGCGCGTCTAACGGCCTATTCACGACCTTGTCGCTGTGAGCGGTAGCTAAGCGCGGGGCGGCGAGCGGTAAAACAAAAGTATGAAAATGTTTTGAAGCAAGCCACGAGACGCCGCTGATTCCGCCCCACTTGCTGCAACGCTACTCACTAAAACGGAATTCGTGAACAGGCCGTAAAGAAAGTTTCCCTTTAAAAATGCATTACAATCTTAAAATAATCACCCTTTTGAAATTTCAAGCGATTCTAGCTGCCATTTCAGTATGAATCGACCCTTAGGGTGTGGCCTTTGTTGGGCTTTGGATAGTAACTGAATAAAATGCGCTCGTCTGGCATCCGAACAGAATTTCTGCCTGGCAAAATTTCTGCGACCGAAATTCTGTGACTCACGACTCAATTTGCGCTCGTTTAGCTTCAGCCTTAGTGTAGTAAGTAAACTCTCTCATAGAAAATCAATAAATGTAAATGCAATAAAGTATTGAGTATTGAAATCTATATTCTTCATTTTTAGGCACCAACTGGGCTCGCAGCTCGTGTGGCCCTCCTCTCCTGTATGTCACAAACCAGCGCAGTGTTCACACAACCAGCCCACTGGTGCTGGGCGGCCGGCCAGCTCATCTCCCTCAGCTCAGCCGCGCACGCCACGCTCACACAGTACTCTGCGGCCGGACGCGCGCTACTACTCGCGCTGTCCCACTGTTTGTGTGTGTTGGACGGATTCGAGGGACTACAGGTTAGTTTTAGTGTCGGTTAATGTGCACAGTTCATCTGTCTTAGCTCAGCTACACACGCCAAGCTCACACAGTACTCTGCGGCCAGACGCCCGCTACTACTCGCGCTGTCCCATTGTATTATTATTATATTGTATGTGTGTGTTGGACGGATTCGAGGGACTACAGGTTAGTTTTAGTGTCAGTTAGTGTGCACAGTTCATCTCTCTCAGCTTAGCTGCGCACGCCACATTCACATAGGTCGGTAATTTTGATCTCGTATCTTTATTAGTAAAGCTGCTCTTGCCCTAAAAACTGTAACTAGAAAAACATTGTGTAAGTTTTACTATACTCCATTTGAAATAAGATTAGACATTTGAACAAACCTGTTTACTATTCGTTCAAACGATTTTGGTTCTTATTGCGTTGGTGGCATGATAAATGATGGCTACAGTAAATAGTTGGTACTACACCATTTTTTTTTTTGCTTTTTATGGCTACGGAATAGGAGTCAAAAACGGTTGGACGGACCACAGAACAAAAAATATAGGTAGAAGTGCCCCTAACGCGGCTAAGCACGGGAACCAGTGTCGCCAAACTCACACATTTTCGTATCAAATTGTACATTACACACATAAAAAACAGTAATACTACTCTGTCAAGAAAGTACCGGGAAAAGATCAATAATACACAAAATGTCTGTTATTCATCCAAATTTATTTTATCACCTTCAAAGTATGCTCCTTTAGAAACGATACACTTGCGCCAACGAATAATCCATTCATCAAAACATTTTTTAAACGCTGCTTCCTGAATTGAGTTCAGTTCTCGCCGCGAATTCTCCTTTATGTCTTCTATCGATTGAAAACGGGTGCCACGAAGTGGTAATTTGAGTTTAGGAAAAAGAAAAAAGTCAGCAGGAGCCATATCTGGTGAATATGGTGGTTGCTGGATGGTATTTGTTGAGTGTTTGGTCAAAAATTCGTTCACAATGATAGCCTTGTGCGAAGGCGCATTGTCGTGGTGCAAATTCCAAGAATTTTCTTTCCACAAATCTGGCCTTTTTCGTCGAATTTGCTCTCTTAAACGCCGCATAACGCTCAAATAATATTCTTTATTTACCGTTAGACCTTCCGGTAAGAATTCAGAGTGCACAACACCGCGTTAGTCAAAGAAAACAGTCAACATGACTTTGACTTTTGATCGACTTTGGCGTGGTTTTTTCGGTTTCGGATCAGTTGAAAGGCGCCACTCCGAAGCTTGTTGACTAGTTTGCATGTCAAACTCGTAAACCCACGTCTCGTCACCAGTAACAATGCGTTTCATGAATGTTGGGTCCGAACTGACTCGTTCTAGCATGTCCTCAGCGACTTTCATGCGATTGAGTTTTTGGAGAAAATTCAGATCTTTTGGGACTAGCCGAGCAGCAACATGTTTCATACCCAAATGATTAGTTAAAATGATTAGTTAAAAGATTATGTTAAAATCACGGATCGACTCGTGAGATACAGAAAGCTCGGCGGCTATCTCTCTCAGAGTTGAATGGGGATTTTCAGTCACTATTTCCTTCACTTTTGCGATGTTAACTTCAGTTGCAGACGTTGACGGCTTACCAGAGCGAGGCAAATCTTCCATCACATCTCGACCGCTTTTGAACGCTTTGAACCACTCATAAGCACGAGTTTTTGATAAAGTCGATTCACCGTAAGCCTTCTGTAACATTTTCAGTGACTCCGAACACGAAATTCCATTGGCGATGCAAAATTTAAGACAAACTCTTTGTTCGATATTTTTGTCCATTATGAAATTCGCAATACACACTATATATGATATTACTAAAACCAGCACTGTATTTAATATAAATAACAGATGCAACTCAAACTCCGCGCCAAAATGGAAAACAGTTGTGCCAATCTAACAACTACAAAAAAACAAAAATTTGAATTTGAAACCATAAACAAATCATCCATTCCCGATACTTTTTGACTGAATGTATGATTGGCTACGAAGCTACGAATTACAAACTTAACTTTTACAAATCATATTCTTATTGCTTTCATAAATTAGGTCTTATTACGACGTAAGAAAGTTGTTAATATTTGACTTGACACAAACAATAAAGAAGTTTTAACCAATTTACAACGAGTTCGGCTACTCAACGCTAGATGGCGCTGTAACCAATTTATTCTATTCAGAACGCTAGTGCCTTTGAAATAGATGTCATATTCACCTGCACATGTAATAGGCGAATCGCGCTTGATGTTGACAAACGCGCGATATCTAAGAGGCACTTCCTCTACTTTTCTTTGTTCCGTGAGACGGACAGTAAAACGGTGTGTATAAATGTCTAATCTTTTTGAATGGAGTACATTCCTCAAAATTGAAAAGCTACAACTAGACTGACATATTCTCCTTCTTACTTTCGTATTCTTCCACCAGGAACTATCAACAGTCCACCAGAAGCTCCTAAAGTCTCTCTCCTCAAGCTACGCGCCATTACGTCAAGCAGCCCTGCAGGGTTGTCTCCTCCAGTTGACGGGGAAGGCGCACCTGTTGGCCAACGTGCACGGCCAGCCCAACCCTTATCATGAGCTGGTGTCGCAGTTGAATCTAGCTGTGAAGCAGTATCTGGCGCCAAATACTAAGTAAGTGTAATAACGTAACTCGAGAAATAGAAACGAGTAAAAAAAAATTGACATTCCTTACGAAGCTATCGTAGTAACACAACATACAGAAGACAATCTCATGTATGTACTTCACGTTTTATACCTACGCTCGGTGGTCACCAGTTTGGAGGTAGGTGGAACAGAGAGTAAAATCCCAAGTACCTCCGTTGAAAAGGGAGGATCCTCCGACCAGACAGGTGTTATAGTCTGGTGGGCGACTGCCCGATAGTTGATTTCGGGCTGTCGTATATATTCAAATCGCGCGGAGAACTTTGATCGTGCGATGCAGGATTTCGTATTTTCTTCGTAGTTCTTATGTGGCATCATAGATGTCGCTACAGACGCACACTAATGAACATTTGAACCGGGACTGTTCGACGAGTGGTTCGAGACGTTACCGCAACATCGTGTCCGTGAGCGGTATCTATGTGGCGTTGCTCGAGCGCGCTTTGTATGTATATTGACTTCTGTACCTACCTATATATTTTGTGGTAGTAATGAGAGGAATGATTTTTGTTTACCGGAATCTGATAGACAATCTGGACTCTGAGGGTAAAGAGTTGGAATCGCGCCACGACCTCAGCTTCAAGTCGTTTATGGTACAATTACATACCCACTAGCAACCTTTTTGAAGCCAGAACTTTTGGCTCTCTCTCTCTGAGGACAGTTTGTCTCTTTATATATAGTCGTTGTGGTCAAAAGGTTCTGGAAGAGCATCTGTGCACAGAAAGATGCATCGTTGGAAGACTTTCCACTAGGTGGACCAATGAACTGGTGAGGGTTACGGGAATTCAATGGATGCGAGACGCACCGACCGTTCATTGTGGTGTCACTTGGGGGAAGCTTGTGTCAAACAGTGGCTGTCTTTCGGTTAAAATGACAATTATTTTGCGTATTTTGTCTATGGGCCTCTGTTGCCTAAGGATAAAATAATAATAAATTTATTTATTCATTGAATATTTAAAAATATAATTTGTATGTATTTATACTTATGAATAAACGAAATATTAATAATAATATTGCAGAGCTTGTGTAAATAATTACTATTATTATTTATTGCACAACGAGACCTACTACCTTAATTTTTTTTTCAGAATATCCCTCTATGAACAAAGTCTGTACTGGACGGTGCTATTTACACTCATAGAACTCGGCCATCCGGAGCTAATCAACATTGCTGTAGACTTCGTCCTGACCAATCCTAGGCATTACTGCATCGATTTAGTTGTTAAGGTAATTTAGAACTTATTGTTGTAGCTTTAGAGTAGATTTTGATACTAGTCGGTTGTTTATTGCATGTGAAGATAGTTGATGAGTTTTGTGCTGACAAGGTCATCGTATCGATCTGGTTGTTAAGGTGATTTGGAAGTTATTGCTATTTATTTAGAGTCTATAATATTATGGGGAAGTCAAAAACAAATGTTATGGTGATTTCAGGGTATTACGACGACAATAAGACAGCAAGTTCTTCCAAAAGATCTAAAGAACATGATCATTGAGAAGCTTTTGGATAACATGAAGAATTATTCTGAACATCATGCGGTACAAATATTGATGGTGCATTTGTTTTCGGGTAAGTTTATCTAAAACATGACTTCTATTTTCATCTAGTTTTAGGGGGTGAATTTCGAAATATCCTCTCTTATAGAACTTCCCTACGTCATAAAAGGAAAATAAACCTACTTTTTAATACACTTGCTCATAAAGTGACTCTTATTGCACTGCACTTAGGTATATAATGGCACTTGTTACCAAACTGTGATTAATGTAGTTAAAACCTTTTGGTTCAACCTCTCCCCCGCCATCATATTATGACATTTATTGTAACAAGGTGGGCGCGCGTCGTCCACCACGACGAAAAGAAAAAAAAATGGATATGAAAACAAATTTTTACCGCCACAAAAGTTTGCTAGTTTTACAGTTACTTTCTTCACAAGTGTATTGAAAAATGTCGTATGATACACGTGATTAATTATGATTACAGTTCTCGGCTCTCTTAAGACCCTCGCCACTGCTCGGGTCTAAATACCGCCTAGACTGTAGTAATCACTAACATTACACGCTTACATCATATTATTAAAATACCGTTGTTTGTCCACAGCCGACAACAAACTCCTAAGTCCAAAACTAACTTCAGATGTTTCAAATATGGACCCAGACATACTAATGAACTCAATGGAACGCATCACCCTACTCTACAAAGTCCTCCGCCAATCAAGAGAGCGAGAATCGAAGAAAATTATCACAACTTCTCTTAAATACTTCCTCAGAGAGACTCTACCTCCGGCGGCTACTTTGAGTAGAGTTGTCATAGAGTTTCTAGAGTGTTGTAAAGAGAGTGAGAAAATTAGACTGGACATTGCCTCGGATAGAGATCGGTGGATCGATTGCGCTGTTATGAATGCTGAGATTGTTTTTGAGGTAAGGTAATTTATTATTTTTTTAGGTTTTCGTACACCTTTGGGTAACCTTTTGGTAAAATGGGACCCTATTACTAAGACTCCACTGTCTGTCCGGATGTCACCAGACTGTATCTCATGAACCATGGTAGTTAGACAGTCCTATGCGGACCATTGTACGAGAGCCATGGCGGCTATAACCTTAGGTGGGCTATTCCAATAAGCCCACCTCTTTCAAAAAACAGATGCCCTGAAAAACCCGAGAGGCCTAACCTCTCGGGTTTTTCAGGCGTATTTCAGTGATACCTGTGCAGTCTAGGAGGAGCACATGCGCTATAATGACTGGCCTGTTGGTCTAGTGGTTAGTGGCCCTGACTGCTACGCCGGAGGTCGTGGGTTGGTTTCCCACCCAGGACAAATGTTTATGCGATGAGCTTGATTATTTGTTCTGTGTCTGGGTGTAATTTATCTATAATATGTATGTATTTAGAAATATATAAGTATGTTTATCAGTTGTCTAATACCCATAACACAAACTCTGCTTAGCTTGGGACTAGACGGCGTTGTGAGATAGTTGTGGAATATTATTATTAAATAATGGTCTGATTACTTATTTATTTTCTTTGTCTTCCACAGGTGTTCCAAACATCGATAACTCAAGACCAGCTCCCGGTCCTGTCCGGGTGGATCTTCGAAGCGCTATGCCATTTACTGAACGGGAAAGTGACATCCGACCTCCTGCCATACTGCTTACAAACCCTTCTAGTTTCAGCCAGTTCAAACCAGTTCATAAGACATGTATCCCCACTATGTTACCGGATACTAAGGATAGGTTTCCTCAAAAGTGGGGAGGTGTCGGAAAATTGGGGTATTTTTAAAGAATTCTTAACTAATGACGTAGGTATGTCTTTCAATGATAGGAGGTTGTTGTGTGTGGTGTCAATGAAGTCTCATTTTACTGGATCTCAGATTGAAAGGTTGAAGGAACTTTGTGATAGTAATGGGTGTTTGGCTGATCTAGCTCTGTGTTTGGATCTGTAGCTTTAGGTGGAATGTCAATTTCTTTTAATGGTACCTTGAATTCTGATGATGGATAATATAGTAAAGGTGATATATTGGTGATATCAGTAATTTGGTGATATTTATTTTTAATTGATATAAACTAGTGCTTGACTGGGCTCGCGGACGACGAGCCATGGGTAGCTCGCTATCCGACCGTCCGATAACTGTCCAGACCGAGCCCAAGACCGCGACGGCGCGCACTGTTCCCGCGCGCTTCAAGGAGTTGTCAGCAACAGGAGGGGCCCAGCTGGGTCGAAGCCTACTGAGGCCAGGGTTATCTGAAAGGAAACTCGAGCCACGGTATGAAGGCTAGAAGGAACGGGGTGGGTTTTTAGTCAGTAAGAGTCTGACACTATCTCCCGCTCCACGCAAGGGCGGGTTTTATCATTGGATGATTTTTCCCACCTAACAAAAAAAAAAAAAATGGTAAGCAGTGATGCAATCGTTGATGGTGAGGCGCCCTATACTGTTTTAAGCAGAGTACGAATGATTCCCTATGCATGATGCGTGGCTAGTATGAGGATGAGGATATTTATCCTCCTCGTAAAAACTCGCTAGCGCTATCTCATGAATGTGCTTGCTTGGAACTGTGCGGTATTTTGTTTTAAAAAATATCACCTATATAATCCTTAAAAAATATCACTTTTTGAAAAGAAGATACTCTTCCTTTACCTTTTTGGGTGGGATCGCAGTCAAGCACTAGTTTATACGAATTAAAAAAAACCCTATATTTTATCATTTCTGAAATATTCCAGTAAATCTCAGAATTACCGAATACTAACAGAGTTTTCAGGCGTTATCTCTCTTTTTTGCGTTGCCTTTTTGTCAAACATCGCGTTGGATTGCGTTAGATGAAGTAACAAGCTTTTAAACCATTTTCGGTGTTACGCGAGTGGAAAAGAACCCTTTAAAGTTGATTCTTCCGAGTTGCTGTAGTTGATTGAATTACTTATTACTAACCAATCTTATCAACTGACTTACATCTAATTTGCTCTTGTCGATGGTATCGGTTCAGCACATCGGATGCTTTATGTAAAAAGCATTCCGTACGATCGACAAATAATGATAACTGTGATTGAAATTTCCGGAAAACTACCAAATTTTACAATATTACTAAACATGTACAATTTAATTGGATTCCGATCATTCACTAATCTTTATCGTATATTTCTTCGATTAGAACTTTTATTTTATCTCTTTTTTCCGTACTACCTATTAAAAAACACGTCGTAGTGTCAACGTGGTGGTTGTATTGGAGGAGTGGCAGGCGGTCGCCTCCTTCTGCAAAGCAGTAATACTAGCAAAGGAGGAGGCAGACCGCATCAGGCAACGGCGTCCTCGCCGCCGCCGCCGGGATTCCAATCCCGATTTCCGGCCACCGTAGACGCGGCCTCGCGGACGGCGAGCCATGGGTAGCTCGCTGTCCGACCGTCCGGTAACTGTCCGGACCGAGCCCAAGACGTCGACGGCGCGCACTGTTCCCGCGCGCCTCAAGCAGTTGTCAGCAACAGGAGGGGCCCAGCTGGGTCGAAGCCTACTGGGGCCAGGATTATCCGAAAGGAACTCGAGCCCCGGAATGAAGGCTAGAAGGAACGGGGTGGGGTTTTTAGTTAGTAAGAGTCTGACACTATCTCCCGCTCCATCCAAGAGCGGGGGTTGTCATAAGATGATTTTTGCCCACCAAAAAAAAAAACGTGGTTGTATTTACAAGCGAATGTCGGTAAAAAAGAACATCACACATCTATTTATTCATAATTTAAGGTACCATTAAAGCTTTTTATAAACATCAAGCGTGTTAGTAATTGTAGGCAATATTTTTTTTAATTCTCTAAATTCTTCAAAGCTAAATTTTTCATTCCAAACTAGTAGATTTATTCTTGATTGAGATTTTGATATTGGACGTTTTTGGATAAAAGCGGATGAACTTGCTGCGCAGGCAAGCTGGAATAGTATTTTGATATGGACTTAGCTTTTTATAACGGACAGAAATAAATTGAGAAAGTGAAGCACAGTTTTGTGCGAAATTGGTATACATATTTATTTATTAGAATTCGTCTCTGCACTAACAGCTTTAAGAGGCCTAAACCAACATGGGCATAGTCAATAATTATATTATTACTAGCTGCTCCCAGCGGTTTCGTCCGCGTGATAGCAGAAATTTACCCCAAAGGAACATACTTCCGGGATAAAAAGTATCCTATGTCCTATTCCAGGACATGGAATAGGCGTGAAGACGTAACAAACAAACAAACTCACTTTCGCTTTTATAATATTAGTAAGGATTATTAAAAAAATTAAAATACTAATATTGAATCAAAATACATAAGAAAAACATAACAATTTAATATTAGACACAGCAAAAAAGAAATAAAAACAAATTACAAATCACAAATAAAAGCAGCGTTAAAAATAATAACAGCAAAATTATTAGGCTTGCCTGCCAAGTGCGTTACAAGAAGTTGATAGAAAATATAGAATGTATGATGCTTGTTTCTCTTTCTTTCCTCTAACAGTAACTAAACTCGATAACATTGTGAGTATATGAATTCGGTTGAAAGACGGATTGAGAGGACTACAGAACTTAATGCGTGGGCACACTCTTTTTGCATACAAAATAGATGTGCATAAAATATAGCATAGCAATAAATATAGCCTATGTTACTCAGGATGAATGTAGCTTCCAATGGTGAAAGAATTTTTGAAATCGGCATGGTAGTTTTTAGGTTATTCATTGCAAACATACACACAAAAATACAAATTATCCTTCATTATAATATTAGTGTAGATAGATACTGCATATCATATACTTTTGCCCATTATAAAACTCGCAATTAGTTCATGTAGTCCTCTTAAGTATAATAAAAATGTCTTCAGTCACTAAGTAGAAATGTTTTGAAGAACAATAATCTATTTTGAGTATAAAGCGTCTCGTCCATAGAGTAATTTCAGATAGAGTTTCTAATTACAGCCTGATATGAGATTACAAAAAAAAAACTCAACTTCTAATGCTTACTTAGAACTTGGGGCGAGGCGTTTAACAATTATTTTTATATATAGCAGCAATATTTTATTAGTACAAATTTAATGAACAATGTTTTTTCATTATTCTACTATTAATAGTTTACTTACCTCCAGTTTCTCGAACGAGGATTATTGCAAGAGTAATGTGACAAATAGTCAAACACAATTTTAAAAACGAGCAATAGGTAGCTCGTTGTCCAGCCGTCCGGTATCCGTCCGGACCGAGTCCGAGTCGTCGACGGCTCGTAGTGTTCCACGCTCGCCTTATAAAGATGTCAGCAAAACCGTAGGGGCCCAGCAGGGCTGAAGCCTACTGGGGTCAAGGGTTGTCTGAAAAAGAACCCCGGGGTCCTGGGACGCAATGCAAAGAATGAACATAGGAGCGAGTTTTAGTCATTAAAAGTCTGACACGCCCTCCCTCTCTCCCGCTCTGCTCTACATCGAGGGAAGTTATTAGATAATTTCCCACCAAAAAATAGTTTGAAACTGATCAACAGCCAATAACAACACAATTTACGAATTTGTTACATTTATCTTGCGATAATTTTCGTTCGAGGAACCGGGGCGTTTGTATAATACCTAACAATAATTATATTAAAATGATCACGCTTATATTTTTCGATGTAGATTAATTTATTAATTTCTAAACTAATATAATTCCATACTAAGAGATGATATTTTTAAAATCCGTAGAGGTACCAATATCGCAATAATAATGTTTTAAGAATAACTACTTACCACTGAAATAAAATTAAGTAATTTACTGTGATTACGAACATGTTGGAAAAAAGTAGAAAGAAAATATCTTAATGAAGTTATCTCGAATGCTAAGCAAAAATGTCTCATCCACAATAAATAATACGGTTGATTTTTCATCGATCCCATAAGAACGAATGTAACTATCTTCTAAATTCGTAAAAATATAAAGCGGGGGATACAATAGACGGACTTGCCCACGGGTATGTCGATGGGCGGTGTCCATTGGATCAGTACTATAGGTTTATTTACGATGGTCACACACTATACAGACATAATGTACGGTAGGTGCACGATAAGTTTAAAATAAAGTACATTGACCTTTTCCTAATATGTCTGCATATCTCCTAGTAAACTAGTATGCTTCACCAGTAACGATTGCATCACTTCTTACCATCAGGTGGGATCGTACTCAAGCACTAGTTTACATTATTTAATAAAAAGGTTCGTGAAAAATAAACAATGAACTGTTCCTCATTACTAGACAATTTAAAGGATCAAGACAGATGTCGATATAAGACAGCTTGTATTCTTAATAATCTATTTTTTTTTGTTTTTTATGCACCTGTCATGTGTTTTCCTCACCACCCTCGGTTGACTGGTAGATAATGCCTAAGGCATTAAGTCCGCCTTTGTACCTTTCGTGTTGCATGAAGTTTTAATAAATAAATAAATTTATATCTTTAGTGCTGTTAAATTAAAAATGTCAATAAATGTAGAAGGGTCAATGATAGTTATTTTAAATGTATTTGGCACTTACCATTGTAAGAATGGATCAACAAGGAGAGACCTATAGGAGCCAGGCCGGACTTAGCCTGTTAGTGTTCTCGTGGGTAGCCTGTTGGTATACTCGTGGGTAAGTCCGTTTCGACCCATGCGGCTGTTATTACCGACAAGATTCTTTCTGCAATTTTTTTATGTCATACATGTACACAGTCTAACACCGAAATAATTATGTAAATAATTGTAACTATAATCTTTTTCGTTTTAAAAGAAATTATTAACTTTTTATTAATTAACCTGTTCTTAATGAATAGAATTGTGTTTTGAAATTCTTTTATCTTTTAAGCATGTATGTAACTAGAAAAGCTTTGAAAAATACAGAAACTCGTTTAATTCTGTATTTTTTTTACTTTTAAATGATTATAATCCTTATTATGCTAGCAACAATGTTCTATTTCCTTTGGATTGCAATCGGGAGAAACGCCAAAATGGCGTTATTGTTCTCTAGTGTCTTATTAATTATTTCACTGTAAAACTGTATGATAATGTTGTACAATATGTATATTTTATGAAATTATGTAATTGAAATTATTACAATTATATTTTTAACTCGAAGCTTCGTCAGGTTAAATAAATAAATAGTGTAACGTTTTTCTGTGTTTTATTTGTGTTACTTCAACGTACAATATTTTCTCAGTAAACAATGGATGAATTCGAATCCTGATTTTTCCGCCTTTTAGATTATTTAAAAATAAGGGACACGTATTTGTAGGTATATAGGTACTGCACCTAGTCCTACGCTACACGGGAATCTAACCCGTATAGCTATGTAGCTAAGAAGCAAGTTAGCGGAACAAGCGGATGAATTAGATGTGATGATAGATAGAAGATGAGTATGAAGAGGTGAAGAAAGTGGAATGAAGCACGGAAGATGAAATGAATACTTATATTGGACAAAACAAAATTACAAAATATGGATAGGCAAGCGAGCAAGCTAAATAAGCGCGGCGCGACCGACTTCGAGGCTGGCTCAGTACGACTGTCCCGGTGCGGCGCTTGCGCTCGGCACAGGTAGGTGGCCCGCTAATGACCTGACGTCAGCGCGAACAAAAGATCGTATGATCGTGTGCGTGGCCCAAAGTTCATAAGCGGAGCGTTTCCGCTGGTCGCGAGACGTAGACACGCCACAAGTTCCCCCCGGCCAGACCGTTGCTTACGGTCGATAGAAATCGGGAAATCTAACTCGCCGCCCGCTTCTTGTCTTTCTCTCTTCGCTTGTGGTAGTAGTGGTGGTAGTGGTGGATGGCTTTTCATCTGGGACTTTGTTGTCCTCACGCAAGTCACGCATCATATAGGCCGGCTTGAGTCGATCGATGGAAACATTGTTGGGTTTCCCTTGCACCTCGATCGTGAAGTATTTTTCGTGCCTCTGTAGAACCTTGTAGGGACCTGCGTATGGTGGTTCCAGTGAGCTGCGAACGTAGTCTCTGCGGAGGAAGACGTGCGAGGATGAGTGCAGGTCGCGCGGCACGTAGAATGGCGATGTAGAATGCCACGAAGTAGGCCTTGGAGTCAGTCTTGCCAAGTGATGACGCAACCGGGTTGCGTACTGTGTGACGTCCGCAGCGGTGTAGTCTTCCTTTGAAGACAGGAACTGGCCTGGAAGGTGGAGTTGCTCCCCGTAGACGAGCTCGGCAGGTGTAGCTTGAATGTCTTCCTTCCAAGCGTTACGCATGCCGAGGAGAACCAGTGGGAGCGCTTCAGTCCACTGCGAAGACGTGTGGCACATGATGGCTGCCTTCAGCTGCCGATGCAGCCGCTCCACTAAACCGTTGGCTGCAGGGTGGTAGGCAGTGGTGCGGAAGTGGTGTGCGCCTACCAAGGCTGTGAGCGCTTTGAAGAGGTGACTCTCGAACTGGCGACCACGGTCAGTAGTCACCCGTGCCGGACAGCCGAACCTGGCTACCCAACCAGACACTAGAGCAGCTGCGCAGCTCTCCGCCGTGATGTCTTTCAAGGGGTACGCCTCAGGCCATCGCGTAAACCTGTCAATGACGGTGAGGCAGTATCTGTAATCAGACGAAGGGGTTAAGGGACCTATGATGTCAAGATGAATGTGAGAGAAACGGGAGGAAGGGGTAAGGTAAGTGGTTAGTGGAGATTTGGTGTGGCGAGTAACTTTGCACGCCTGGCAATGTAAGCATTGCCTTGCCCACTCTCTACAGTCCTTGCGTATCCCTGGCCACACAAAGTGTTGTGTCACCAGTCGCACTGTAGCAGACATCCCAGGATGATGCAAGTTATGCAGAGAGTTGAATGCTTGCTTCCGAAGTGTCGGCGTTATGTAGGGGCGAGGTAGTTGCGTGGAGGTGTCGCAGTACACGGGCGAGTTTGTGCTGCCGGTGATCTTCTCTAATTTCAGAGCGGTACCATGGAGCAGCAGGCCTTGCAGTTCTGGATCTTCGTCCTGAAGTTTTGCAAGGTTCTTGTAGTCGATGGCAGCAGATACCTCCTCCACGCGCGATAGTGCATCAGCAACAACGTTGTTGCTACCTGACAAGTGCCTTATATCCGTTGTGAACTGTCCTATGTAGTCTAGATATCGGAACTGTCTTGGAGATAGGCTCTCTCTATTTAGTTTGAAGGCGAATATGAGTGGCTTGTGATCCGTGTACACTGTAAACGTTCTGGCCTCTACCATGTGCAGGAAGTATTTGATAGCCTCGTATACTGCCAGTAGCTCTCGGTCATACGGGCTGTACTTCTTCTGAGCATCATTGAGCTTATGGGAGTAAAAGGCTAGAGGTTGCCAGTTCTCACCTTTGCGTTGCTGAAGAACTGCGCCTATAGCGGTGTTTGACGCATCAGTCATAATTGCTAATTCCGCCGATATATCCGGGTGAGCCAGCAGGGTTGCCTTAGACAGCGAGGACTTACAGTCTTCAAAAGCCTTCAGCAGTTCTGTCGTCATATGAACCGGATGGGATCCTTTTACCTTGGGACCAGCAAGTACAGCGTGTAGTGGTGCTTGAAGATGGGCTGCGTTTGGGACAAATCGACGATAAAAATTTATCATACCCAAGAATCGTCGCAGCTCCTTGACTGTTTTCGGCTTCGGGAAATCCTGGATCGCCTGAACCTTAGATTGTAATGGTTTCGTACCTTCCGCTGACACGCTATAGCCTAGGAAAACGACCTCAGGTTGGCCGATCTTGCACTTAGCTGCGTTGACGACGATACCGTATCGCTTCAGACGGTCAAATAGCAGGCGTAGGTGGACCTTATGCTCTTCTGAAGATGCAGAATAAATGAGAATGTCATCTATAAAGCCGTAGCAGAAATCTAGGCCAAGTAAAACTTCGTCGATGAACCTTTGGAAGGTTTGAGCAGCGTTCCTCAAACCAAAAGTCATGAAGGGAAACTCGTATAACCCAAATGGTGTGGTTATCGCTGTCTTCTGGATATCCTCTGGGTTTACAGCTAGCTGGTTATATGCCTTAACTAGGTCTATGGTTGAGAAGACGGTACAGCCTGCTAGTTGGTGAGAGAAGTCTTGAATATGACGGACTGGGTACCTGTCGGGTATAGTTCGTGAGTTGAGTGCCCTGTAGTCCCCGCATGGTCTCCATCCGTCGTCCTTCTTTTTCACTAGGTGCAGTGGCGCAGACCAAGCACTCTCCGAGCGCCGTGCTACGCCACTTGCAAGCATTTCCTCGAACTCCTTCTTAGCTGCCTGCAATCGAGAAGGGTCAAGGCGTCTGGGCTTACATGCTACCGGTGGGCCTGGCGTCGTCCTAATGTAGTGCAGTGTATTGTGCTTTCCCTGTAGCTGTCTGCCTGGAGGTCGCGTAATTTCCGGATATTCGCGCAGAATTTGATGGTAATCCGTCTCTCCTACTACAGCCTTTACTGATGCGATGTCAACGGAATCGCAATGTGCAGCAGAGACAGACAGGGACGTAAGGTTGTCGATCAGACGTTGATTCCTGCAATCTACCAACAGATTATAAAAGCTGAGGAAGTCCACACCGATAATTGCTTTCGACACATCTGCAATTGTAAAGCTCCAGCTGTAGCTCCTCCTGAGTCCTAAATCTAATTGCAGCTGTAGGGGACCGTATGTGTGAATTACCGTGCTGTTGGCAGCTATCAGATCATACTTGGATTGTATGCAGGGCGTCTTGACCGCAGATCGGGGGAAAACGCACAAATCTGAGCCTGTATCTACTAAAAACTGCATCTTTGACGTCCGATCGGTAATAAACAAACGGCCTGAAGAAGTGGTGGGGCAGTCGTTGGCCGCTACTTGCGACCGCCCTTCTTGTTTTCCGACTCGAACGTGCAGGGCTGTTTGCATTTACGCGCCTTTTCTCCATAGGTGTAGTGATAAAAACAGTGCGGGTGATTCTGTGGTGGTTGTTGTGGTCTATGGCTAGAGCGGTCATACCTCCGATGGTTGCTGCGTGGGCGTGAGCGTGAGCGGTTTCTCCCTCTGCTATTAAGCTGTGCAGTGAGCGAGGCTACCTGCCTCGTAAGCTCACTCACCTGCGCTGCCAGGTCCGTGGAAGCAGCGCTTGAGGATGTGGAAGTGCTCGCAACCTGTGGTGTCATTGGGGCGATTTCGTGCACCCTATCCGCTATCTCCGCTAGCCGCTCGACCTGTAAATCGGAAATTTGTGAGGCGATGACTGTCTGTATATTTTGTGGCAGCCGGCTAGTCCATATGCTTTTAACAAAATCTGCGGCACCTGATGGTCCTGCTAAGCCTTGGAGGTGTCGCAGGAATTGTGATGGTTTCCTATCTCCTAACTCCTCATGAACTAGTAGCTGCTTAATGCGCTTTTCTTGAGATGCTGACAATCGATTTATTAGTTCGCTTTTCAGTTTTTCGAACTTGTTAGTCTCTGGAGGGTAGGTTATAATATCTTTGACCTCTATGGCATATTTGGATTCTAGTTGAGAAGTCGCAAAATAAAATTTTGTTGTGTCACTGGTGATTCGAGACAAAATAAATTGGCCTTCAAGCTGTGCGAACCATAATGCTGGCTCCTCCGGGCAAAATGGTGGACAGCGCAATGGTAGTCCAACCCTCGACACTTCTCCGGAGACAGTGCCCGTAGCCTCCTTAGCATCAGCATAATTTTCTGCGTCAGACATGTTTAGCAAGTAGCAAAAATTAGAAAAAATTAAATCGCTCACCGCTTATGACTTGGACCAACGTCAAAATTTCTTTTACCCTCAGAATGTCTCTGATGTGAAAATACGCTTCACCACCAGAATCACTGCTCCTCTTGATACACCGATACAGTTGGCTTCTTGCTGCACTTGGGCTTCTAAGAATGCGGGTGTCACCTGGTTACACTGCTGTCCTGGGCTCCTAGTCTGCTGGAGACCTAGACTTCTGGGCTTCTGGACTTCTAGACTCCTGGTGTCTTGAGTAACGCGGTAGTCGGGGTCACCAATGTAGGTATATAGGTACTGCACCTAGTCCTACGCTACACGGGAATCTAACCCGTATAGCTATGTAGCTAAGAAGCAAGTTAGCGGAACAAGCGGATGAATTAGATGTGATGATAGATAGAAGATGAGTATGAAGAGGTGAAGAAAGTGGAATGAAGCACGGAAGATGAAATGAATACTTATATTGGACAAAACAAAATTACAAAATATGGATAGGCAAGCGAGCAAGCTAAATAAGCGCGGCGCGACCGACTTCGAGGCTGGCTCAGTACGACTGTCCCGGTGCGGCGCTTGCGCTCGGCACAGGTAGGTGGCCCGCTAATGACCTGACGTCAGCGCGAACAAAAGATCGTATGATCGTGTGCGTGGCCCAAAGTTCATAAGCGGAGCGTTTCCGCTGGTCGCGAGACGTAGACACGCCACATATTTTTTTATTTGTAAATGAAACCAAAAATGACAAAGATTATAGCCCATTGAAGTTACGTGTGACGTCATGCCGTGCTGCATTTTTTCGCACGGGGTGACGTCACACGTAAATTTAATGGGCTATATCTCTGTAATTTTTTGATTAATCGAAAAAAGAAAAAACACGTCCAATATTTTTAAATAAAATGTCGTTATTTTGACCCTGGAAACTACCCTATTATAATAATATTTTCAACCACCTTTGTTAAGTAAATACAAACTAAATACTCGTATTATCTAACAATCTATTATCGTGACTTATCTAATTGGTTTAAAAAGTTTTGATTTTATTTGTAAATACGTCTACTATATCGATAAGATTTTTATCTTTTAACTGCAAATATTGGATAAAGAGAATTACAATTTGTATAATAGGTAAGTAGCTATGAGTATGCATATACAGGGTTATTTGGAAAACACTAGAATAACAACCTTGCAGGAATCTATACATATAATAAAATCGTAGGAATGTCAAAACTGTACATTGAATATTTTTTTAAAAGAATACTTGGAGCGTGATCTACAATCGATATCGAAGTCAAAAATATAGTTTTTAGAATTTTTGTCTGTTTGTCTGTTTGTCTGTATGTATGTCCGGGCTAATCTCAAAAAGTACTGCACAGATTTACTTCAAATTTTGCATGAATATTACTAAGAGGTCGGGTCAACATATAGACTACATATTATCACGCTATCACCTACGGGGGAGGAGCTGTGAATCTTTATTTTTCTTACGCATTCTGTGACAGCGTGTAATCTAACGACGCATATTTAAATGTTGCTTTTGAGTAAGCCATACTATTATCTAGCTTTACACTATGAAAACTACGCCATTTAAGTAACTTGGGCAGAGAAACAGTTATTTTAATAAATGTTAGTAGTATAAAGACAATTTTAAAACAGCGCCATCTATGAGATTTCATAAAAATCAAATCAAGTTACATGACACTTTTCGGAAAAATTATAATTTAAATTTGATCATGTTGCGAGGTTAGTAGGTAGTTATTCTTAAAATTCGTAGATGGCAATGTACATTTTCTTCATAAAAGTTGTATCGCATATTTCGTTTTGACAAATTCAAGTTCCAACAAAACCCTCAAAATCTTGAGCAGAGTTGCAGAAGACAATTTAATAAAAATGCTGTGTTAAGTATTACAAAAGAGTTATGTTCACTGATGATCATCAATTTCATGTAGTTAGTACAAAAACCTTTTTATATATAAAAAAAAAGATAACTGACTTCACTAAAAAATTGAATTGAAATTAAGGAGTTCCCTCGATTTCGCCAAGATTCCATCATCAGATCCCAAAATTCCATCATCAGACTTGGTGACTATGGGACCATTTGGGAAGTATACCCTTTCCAACAAAAAATAATTTATCAAATCGGTTAGCAAACTACGAAGTTATGCGCGAACAGACATTAAAAAAACATACAAACATCCGAATTGAGAACCTCCTCCTTTTTTAGAAGTCGGTTTCGGTTAAAAATAAACATTGACTGTTAATACTTTTGTTCGGTACCTATTTATCTATGTGATTATTGCTTGGCAATTAATATATTTTTATGTCGTATGCCTAATTATAAACTTAACTCACTCGGAGACATTTATTTTATGTTAAAATAGTGTAAAGTCATAATAATTTTTCACCATATCAAAATGTTTCCTTTTCCGACAAAAGGAGCGATCAAGCGACGTTTGCTTTACAGAGCTCTTATAAAGACGAGGTGACCAAAGTCTGGTAGCTACATCAGCACGTCTGAAGCGGTTTGGCGGATACTGGCGTTCTCTATACATGACAGGCATCCTACCGTCATGCATGTAGACGTCTACCTAGAGAAGAAACGGCCAGCGCATATATTTTGATCCCGAAAACGTTGCTGAGTGCTTGGAAAATCCGCGTCAACCAATTCTGTTAAAATTTTTCAGGCTCTGTAAAGTTGACCAGTTTGCGAGATCCCTTACGTATGACGAGGTGCCTTCATATTACACTTACGACAAGCAAAGGGGTGTATTTAACCTACATCAATGAGGAGGTGCTGTGGAAGGTTTTCCGGGAATTTTCAAGGACACCGCATTGGGTAGGGTTTATACCGTGAATCCGAATAATGGCGAATGCTATTTTCTGCGGTCGTTACTTCACACTGTCCGATGACCAACATCTTTCGCTTTTCTGAAGACATTTGATGGCGTGGAGTATCCCACTTACCGCGCAGCCTGCGTAGCACGTCACTTTCCCGACCGTGACAAAAATTGGGATGACACCCTCGCGGCGAGCGGCAGTGACAGTCCCAGCCGCATGCGTCATCTGTTTGCCGTCATCTTGGTGTTTTGTGGAGTCACGAACCCGGTAGCTTTGTGGGAGAAGTATCGCCATCATCTGTCTGAAGATTTTCTACGAGCTTTGAAGCGTGCTACTGGAGGTGAAGTCAAAGTAATTGATGAACGCGTGCTGAACACCTGTCTCAGTCCACTTCAAGATGTGGTCATTTTCATTTTCATTTCATTTCATTTTCATTCTATCGGCGGCAATCCACTGATTAATTATGGGTTACCAGCTCTCCAATCATCACCGCATCAAGACCGTGGAAATCGGGAGTATAACGCCGAGACCAATTACGATCCGGGTGAAATGACCACCGTGACCACTATACGAAATTACCATGTCGCTTCTTCAGAGCAAACACAAATTTACGACACCGTCCTTGAAATCATTGGGCAAAACCAGATTTCCGTTGTGGTCATGAGTTCGTACGCTGCGCTTGACCATTAATATGAGAGCTCGGCTTGGTGGCAATGCACGTGCTTGAGAATTCTCCGATGTCCTTTTAAGTCTTGGCGAAGGCACTTTATCAGAAGACAGAGGTGTACAGGTGATGCTTCCAGAGTCTCTCGGTAGAGTGGAATCCAGCTTAGAAGGACTCATTCGCTGTGTATACGGGGACATCAGTCGTATACCGCACCAGCAGAATTCTTGGATGTGTGAGGGGGCCATTTTGACGCCCAAAAATGCTGCACCAATTAACGAATGCATTCTCTTGGAAATTGAGGGGAATGAAGTAGTCTACACTTCGGTAAACACTGTCGTCGTGCAAGATGACGCCACACATTATCCCGTGCCTACCGGGTTCGGGGCTATCCGAAAGGAAACTAGAGCCCAGTATGAAGGCTAGAAGGAACGGCGCGGGGTTTTTAGTCAGCAAGAGTCTGACACTATCTCTCCGCTCCACCCAAGAGCGGGTTTTGTCATAAGATGATTTTCCCAGTTGACAAAAAAAAAACACATTATCCCGTGGGATTTCTGAACTCCCTGTCAGCAATTGGACTTCCAGCGCATACCATCAAGCTGAAGGTCGGTGTCCCAATTATGCTTCTTCGGAACCTATCTCCTCCGAAGTTGTGTAACGGGATTCGCCTTAAAGTTATCACGCTCCACAGATACACCATTGAAGCGGAAATTCTTTTGGGTTGTGGCATCGGCGAGGCAGTATTTATACCACGCATTCCTCTCATACCTCATAACTTCCCGTTCCGATTCAAGCGCGTACAGTTCCTCGTGAGTATTTGCTTCATGATGACCATCAATAAGTCACAGGGGCAGACACTGAGGGCAGTGGGTGTCGACCTCAGGACGAGTTACTTCTCACACGGGCAACTGTACGTTGCTTGCTTCCGCGTCACCAGTCCTGACTCTCTTTACATTTTGGCTCCTGGCAGCATAACTACCAACGCAGTTTATAGGGAAGTGTTGTAAAGTATTATACCTTTGTATGTATTTTTATTATTTTTGAAGAAAAGGGGCTATGCATCTCCCATAGTGTAGGAGATGTAGTCACTGCGACCTAAAAGATCTATTGTGACTCATGTATGTATGTATGTATTTTTACTCTTTTGTGTCCTGGAATGTATTCCTGCATTATTTTCTCAATTTTCTTCAGTCACATCTTATGACTGAACTCAGCAGAATTCCCATATAACTCTCTTTACTTGCAAAAAAAAAAAAACTTATATTTTAATGCTATTTTAAAAGCTGTGTAAATTATAATGCTATAGCGACACTGGTATCTTAGGTATTTTTGGTGCTGTAGAGCCTTCACGCAGACGACGTCGCGGGCAGCAGCTAGTGTTTTACTAACATTATAAACAACTTAATGTTCTATGACTTTTTAAAAAACATAACTAATTTACCAAATACAAATCTTCAAGATTTCGCTGTTCTATCTAACACATTTCAACTCAGTATTTTGCTACGTCTGTATGACGAGACGCAAGCGCATCAAGCACCCCCGTCACCCAATCCCCACTCCCTTTCGCTATTGTAGATAAAATCACTTGTTTTACATACACTTCGTAATATTTAGAACGTTCAATTTAAATATTTTAATTTTTGTGTGAAAATCTGATTAACAATATGATACATTTTTAAAAGTCATACAACAAAAGTTGTTTATAATGTTAGTGACATAGTCCTGAGAGGTTGCTAGTGTTTTACAAATAGCTCGTAAATGGATGGAGAAGGAGAGGGAGGCCAAAGAAAAGATGGATGGACTGAGGAGTCATATGAAACCTAAAGTTACCTATTCAGATCTCTGGTAATAAGCAAGTAGATCGAACTTCAGATAACCGAGCAATGCAATATCAAACAAAACGCGACTAGAACACTGAGTCACAACGAAAAATATTCACATATTATCAAGAGATTATCCGTATCAGTGATAATTGTTGATAGAAATATAGCGAAATATCTTTCAGTGTTGTGTATCTCGGTCAAAATGGCGGTCACACGCCGTGGTTACATTTTTGGTGCGTTTCTATCGAGTGTCCTATCTGTTTTACTTATTGTGGTTGCCCTTGCGAGTGATAGCTGGGTAAGTGGGGATTTCATCTTAAAATTAGCTTTTGTCTGCGACTTCATCCGCGTACATAAAATATAGCCTATGTCATTCAGGAATAAAGCAGCTTTCTATCGGTGAAAATTTTTATTTAGAACACCTTAAGCCCTGTAATTACACATTGAAGTTTTGATTGTGATTAAATTTGGTGACTAAATGTTGCGTTAATTCATGAATCCCCAAGCGACACCCGGTGGCCGCGCATCTATTGTCTTACTATTGTGTCTCTAATTGACGGTATCTGAAGGGTTAATACTGTATCCGGTTGTTTAGCATTATCATTACATCAACATTCATTTTAAATGTGATATGATACACATTTCAAAGTCTATTATACAGTTAGTTGTCTGAAATATCGTCAAAATATCGCAAAAACCATTTTCTTTTAAATTCTATCCCTTTATTTCTAAATTAAGCTTTCGCCTGAAAACCTGTCAATATTTGGCTTTTAAGTAGGATTTCAGATCTCGCGCCGGGCCTTGGTTTAGGCCAAGGTCCGGAGCGAGGAGGAGTGGCAGGCGGTCGCCTCCTTCTGCGAAGCAGTAATGCTAGCAAAGGAGGAGGCCGACCGCTTCAGGCAACGGCGCCCTCGCCGCCGCCGCCGGGGTTCCAGTCCCGATTTCCAGCCACCGTAGACGCGGGCTCGTGGACAGCGAGCCATGGGTAGCTCGCTGTCCGATCGTCCGGTAACTGTCCGGACCGAGCCAAGACGTCGACGGCGCGCACTGTTCCCGCGCGCCTCAAGGAGTTGTCAGCGACAGGAGGGGCCCAGCTGGGTCGAAGCCTACCGGGGTCGGGGTTATCTGAAAGGAAACTAGAGCCCCGGTATGAAGGCTAGAAGGAACGGCGCGGGGTTTTTAGTCAGTAAGAGTCTGACACTATCTCCCGCTCCACCCAAGAGCGGGTTTTGTCATAAGATGATTTTCCCCGTCGACAAAAAAAAAAAGAAGGGTTTCACAAATCCACTCAATTAGAAAGCCGGGCCTATTCTTATTGTTAAGAGGCTAAAATCGACTACATACAAATAGATATGAAAAATTGTGATTATGGAGAAAAACGAAGAGGAATTATGTGAGCAGCAGAATAACTATGGAAATAGAAAGTCCCGTAATGGATCTAAGCTAGTTTGAAAACATTACTGTCTTTTTGGAGCCCCTGCAGTCGGGTAAAGTGACACCTAGAATTATGTTGATAGGTTCGCGCTTGACCGCTATCTCACCTGTCGGAAAGCGACGATGCGGTCGACAATGGAACGCGCTTACCTAGAAGTAACCTATTTGCTCTTGACTTAAAGATACCCGGGTTGTAGCCATCAGGAAACACAGACTCCGGCAAGGAATTCCAGTCCCTAGCTGTACGCACAATGAACAATGAGCTAGGAGGAGATAGTGGTCTAGAAAAGAGGAACTATCAGTTAAAGAGACAATAGAACAAGCTTAGATGTATACATGGGGGTGGGGTTTGGTGCTAGACTATAGGAAGACTATGGATGCCAAAATACTGATGACTTCACATAAAAATCAGGCATATCAGTTCGCCAGGGTTATCTGAAAGGGAGCTCGAGCCCCGGTATGAAGGCTAAAAAGAACGGGGTGGGTTTTTAGTCAGTAAGAGTGACACTATCTCTCGCTCCGCCCAAGAGCGGGGGTTGTCATTGGATGATTTTCCCAACCATAAAAAAATAAAATAAAAAAAGGCATATCAGGTCTCAGCCCCTCTCTAAGTTGGGCACGCCATTATCATTTATTTATTTATTTATTTTTATTTATTTATTTGGTCAGCCAACAACTGCTTACACAATACATTTAGGTATATAACATTCAGTTTTAGATCTTCATTGATTAGTGTAGCAATTCATTATAGGCTAACGCCACATGCACTTTTTTGGTTATACATAATAATAAATTAAATTATACTTAACTAATCACAAATTGAAAAAAAAAAATAGGACATTAATAAATAAAATGGAAATTCGTCACAACAGTTAAATTAAAAGTATAGAATTACAAATTATATCACAATCAGGTTGATAAGACATTAAAATAAATTGAGATTTGGTACAGCATTAATACATTTGATTATTTAATTCACATCACATTGATATGTAATAAATTATATTAAGATTATTTACCATTAAAAAGAATAACTCAACCCTAATATAAAATCACTAGCTTCTGCCCGCGACTTCGTCCGCGGAAAATTTCTTGTTTTAAAATAAGATTACACTCGATTAGACGATGCGCACGTTCAGCGCTAGATTCCTGAGCACGGGCCTGTGATGTTATGGCATTTTGCCTAGCGAGCCGCTGCGAGCGCTCAGCGCTAGTCTCCCTATCCCTTGTCTCAGAGACATGCTGCCTTAACTCAGATAGACGGTGCGCACGTTCAGCGCTAGTTCCTCGAGCACGGGCCCGCGATGTCCTCACATTTTGGCTAGCGAGGCGCTGTGAGCGCTCGGAGCTAGATTCTCTAGCGCGTGCTTGCGAAATATATTCTCTATTTCTCGAGAGGTGCTGCTCATTTTCAGGGGCAGATTCTTCCGTACGGCGTACTCGAGCGGCTCTTGTCTGTGATGTCTGCCGGGACAGTTGAGATTTCCTTTTAGACATGCTCTCAACAAACTACGCACAGACTTGAAAACAATTATGAACAAAAGGAGAGCGACTCGAACACCGTCCGCCTTTACAAAACAAAACAATCGTAATATCGAATAACTCGTATCGATTATTACGATAGAACGAAGTACGAAACTACGAACATACAAAAACGTACAACGAAATTACGATATTTTCGATTATGAGGTATCTATCAACAACAACAACCATACGAACGAAACAACCGAAACCAATAAGCAACTGACAGAAGAACTCCAACTAACGACAACGTGGGCATAATAATTCGAGAGGGTCATCAATCCACAGAAAGTCTTAACACCGCGATTCAGAAAAATTACGTAATTGCAGAACGCCATCTATGGGCAAAAAGGTGAAACGTTGGGCACGCCACAATTATGGCGGTAAGTCCCCTCTTTGAGGCGTGGCTGGAAAGGCCTCACGGCGTCCTTACCTTCCGCATGACACAGGTCCTCACCGAACATGGCAAGTTCGGGAGGTTCCTGCACCGAATTAAAGCGGAAGAGACGCCCGAGTGTCGCCACTGTGCGGAACGCCCGGAGGACACGGTGGAGCACACAGTCGAGGTGTGCCCTGCCTGGGCAGAGCATCGCCGTGCCCTCGTGGGGGCGATCGGCGGCGGACACCTCTCGCGGCGGGCTCTGGTTGAGGCCATGGTCCTTAGCGAGGAGGAATAGTAGGCGGTCGCCTCCTTCTGCGAAGCAGTAATGCTAGCAAAGGCGGAGGCAGACCGCATCAGGCAACGGCGCCCCCGCCGCCGCCGCCGGGATTCCGATCCCGATTTCCGGCCACCGTAGACGCGGGCTCGCGGACGGCGAGCCATGGGTAGCTTGCTGTCCGATCGTCCGGTAATGGACCGAGCCCAAGACGTCGACGGCGCGCACTGTTCCCGCGCGCCTCAAGAAGTTGTCAGCAACAGCAGAGGCCCAGCTGGGTCGAAGCCTACCGGGTCTAGGGTTATCCGAAAGGGAACTCGTGCCCTGGTTTGAAGGCTAGAAGGAACGGAGTGGGTTTTTAGTCAGTAAGAGTCTGACACTATCTCTCGCTCCACCCAAGGGCGGGGGTTGTCATAAGATGATTTTTGCCCACCATAAAAAAAAATAGGTAAAACGTCTGCACAATGAAAGTTACGCTAGGGGCATTTTGCGTTTTAGTAATTTTATATTATCTTCGAAACTGTATGACCAATTGCTATGCTGTAAATGGCAAATCTTATCTGTATAATGTTCTTGTGATACTGAAATAATTTATTGTCATAAGAATTAATATTTTGTTGCTCAAATAATCAACCAAACGTAAGTATGCCGAAAAAAAATATTTTTAATGCAATAAAAGAAGTATAAAACATGAAATATAAAAGATAGATATATGGTACCGCGGACTTTTTTGTAGAAATAATTAAGACGAACCAGGTAGCCATACATTGTTTTTAATTTTAAGCAACTGTTTAGGCAGCGCACGCAAATAATTCTATTTTATGAGGTATTTTTTTCCGACTTGCTAGACAAAAGTTGTGATAGCTCGGTTAATATACATGCTATAGAAACAATTTATAGCCTATAGCACTCAGGAATAATGTAGCTTTCTGCCAGTAAAAAAAATTTTAGAATTGGATTATTAGTTCCAGAGATTACCCCCTACATACAAACTTACAAACTTACAAACTTACAAACTTACAAATTTTACCTCTTTATAATATTAGTATAGATTTACAATTGAAATGAACCAAGATAGAGTCAAAATTAAATTAACAATTAAATTAAATTAAATTACAATTGATTAGGATATTATTAAAACATGAAATGAATTTGAAACAGATATTACTGAATACAAGAATAATGCTCCATAATTATTTTGCAGAATTTTTTTAAACTGTCATGGTGTATATCTATAAGGTCACTGCAGCTGTTAAGCATTTTACACAGGCGCGGAATCGGAGAGTTAGCACCCAGCACTGTTCTGCGGAAGTGGAGTGATGGGATTCCGTGGATATCGGGATGGAGCACGAAACTTTAGTAGACTCAGTAGTTTAGGGCAGTCAATTTTATTTCTCATGAGTTTAAAGAGAAACAAGGCATCAATTATATCTCTTCGAGTTGACAACGAGTGCATCTTGAAGTATTTTAAGCGAGAATTGTATGAAGGCATCTGTTTACTTTTCCCTTTCGAAAAGTAAGGCACAAAAGTGTTTTTTTTTCTGGCGTGATCATGGCGATAAGTCCCCTTTTTGAGGACTGACTTGAAAGAAGTCATGGAGTCCTCACCTTCCACACCACCACTCCACTTCACCATGAGTTTGCACCTGATTTTGCACCTGATTCGTGTGGAAGAAACACTCCGGTGTCACCATTGTGATGACTGGGCACGCCACGATTATGGCGGTAAGTCCCCTCTTTGAGGCGTGGCTGGAAAGACCTCACGGCGTCCTTACCTTCCGCATGACGCAGGTCCTCACCGGACATGGCAAGTTCGGGAGGTTCCTGCATCGGATTCAGGCGGAAGAGACGCCCGGGTGTCGCCACTGTGCGCAACGCTCGGAGGACACGGTGGAGCACACCGTCGAGGTGTGCCCTGCCTGGGCGGAGCATCGCCGTGCCCTCGTGGGGGCGATCGGCGGCGGAGACCTCTCGCGCCGGGCCCTGGTCGAGGCCATGGTCCGGAGCGAGGAGGAGTGGCAGGCGGTCGCCTCCTTCTGCGAAGCAGTAATGCTTGCAAAGGAGGAGGCCGACCGCATCAGGCAACGGCGCCCTCGCCGCCGTCGCCGGGATTCCGATCCCGATTTCCGGCCACCGTAGACGCGGGCTCGCGGACGGCGAGCCATGGGTAGCTCGCTGTCCGATTGTCCGGTAATGGACCGAGTCCAAGACGTCGACGGCGCGCACTGTTCCCGCGCGCCTCAAGGAGTTGTCAGCAGCAGGAGGGGCCCAGCTGGGTCGAAGCCTACTGGGGACAGGGTTGTCCGAAAGGGAGCTCGTGCCCCGGTATGAAGGCTAGAAGGAACGGCGCGGGGTTTTTAGTCAGTAAGAGTCTGACACTGTCTCCCGCTCCACCCAAGAGCGGGTTTCGTCAAAGATGATTTTCCCCGTCGACAAAAAAAAAAAAAACCATTGTGATGACCACCCGGAGGACACGGTGGAGCATGTGCTGGAGGTGTAAACTGCTTGAGCGGACACCACTGTGTCGTCGTGGTGTGGTCGGCAGCGGCGACCGACAGGTAAAGGCTATGGTCCGGAGCGAAATGGAATAGCAGGTGGTAGCCTCCTTCTGCGAAGCAGTAATGCTGGCGAAGGAGGAGGGCGCACGCGTAAGGATACCTTCCGGACCGAGCCCGAGACGTCGACGGCGCGTAGTGCGCACGCGCGCCTCAAAGAGATGTCAGCAAAACCGTAGTGGTCCAGCAGGGCCGAAGCCTACCGGGGCCATGGGTTAACTTCTGAAAGGGAAACCACGCAAGGTAAAGAAGGAACATAGGAGAAGGTTTTAGTTAGTAAAAATTTGATACGCCCTCTCGCTCACCCTAGGGTGGGACAAGTCATTAAAAGATTTCCAACCGAAAAATGCGCTGCGCATGCGTAGTGTATGCGTTGAGTGAGATCTCAGCCTAGAAGAGGATGCCTACCGGGGTCGGGGTTACGCCTACCGGGGCCGGGGTTATCCGAAAGGAAACTAGAGCCCCGGTATGAAGGCTAGAAGGAACGGCGCGGGGTTTTTAGTCAGTAAGACTCTGACACTGTCTCCCGCTCCACCCAAGAGCGGGTTTCGTCAATGATGATTTTCCCCGTCGACAAAAAAAAAAAAGCCTAGAAGAGGATAAAACATAACTCAAAAATATGACTAGAGTTTGACCCTGCTACTGTGTGTAAATCTTAACGAGGAAAACAATAATTTTAATATGTACTTATCAAAGTATTGCAGATTAAAACACATAATCGATATGTCTTTATAGTCTTAGTGTCTATAAAATATAGTTTATATCTATTGATAAACATCGAGAATTTTATTAGACTACTTGCTACCTCCCGTCGTTTTACCCGCATCTTTATTAGTAGCTCCAGACCTATTGGTCGGTCTTTCTTAATAAATGGACTATTTATTATTAAAACATTTTTCATTTCGAACTAGTATTTTCCACGATTAGCGCGCTGTAACAGACAAATACACTCTTCACCTTTATATTCTAAAAATTTACGTAAAAAAATCTCGCTTTACAATGTTTTATAGATATATTTGGCAAGTTTAAGAAAAGGTTGTAAGCTATTTTCTACCCTCCTACTTACCCCCCTTTTACCTTTTCTTAACAATAATATTGCACAACTTTCACACCACGCCATCTAGTCACAAACTAAGCAGAGCTTGTGGAATGAGTACTAGACAACATACATAGGTATCCTTACTAATATTATAAAAGCGAGAATGAGTTTGTTTGTTACGTCTTCACGCCTGAATGGCAAAACCGATTTTGATGAAACTTGATACACGGATAGACCATGTCCTGGAATAGGACATAGGATACTTTTTATCCCAGAAGTATGTTCGCTTGGGATAATTTTCTGCAATCACGCTTGCGACGCCGCTGGGAGCAGCTAGTTATAGATAAGTTACATCTAGACACAGAACAAATGATGATGAATGATCGTGCTCAGCATACAACAAAGTCTTGGGTGGGAACCCACTACCTTTAACTCATGGCCACTAACCACGAGACCAAAAGGCCAGTCTAAACATATAAAACCTTAACAATAAAAACATTGTTTCAGGTAACATCTACGGCCACAGCACCAACTCAAATGGCTGACAGTAGCATCAGATATGGCCTATTCAGAGGAGAGTTTATAATACGAGAACTGATCACACCCAGCGATCACACTCTTTACAGTGAGTAGATTTTTTACTCATTATAAATAAGATGTTTTTTACACTGACTGGACCGCTATCCTACCTGATGGTAAGCAGTGATGCAATCGTTGATGGTCAAGCGCGCTGAACAAAGCTTATTCACTCTATCGCCAAAAACACACTTTCAGACTATTTAATATAAAAAATAAACACTAAAAGGATCAAAATTAATTTTAATTTCGGACGTCGGTGTTAAATAAGAAACAGATAATTCCAAGAAACAACGAATTCCGTAATTAAAATTATTTTGAACCTTTTGTTTTTTGTTTTTTGTGAATTTAGAACTTCCACGCAGTCAAAGAATAATAAGTAAATAGTCTTTTTTTATCTGATATAAACTAGTACTTGACTGCGATCCCACCTGATGGTAATCAATGATGCAATCGTTGATGGTGAGGCGCACTGGTTTATTAAGAGCCTATTCACTCTAGCCTTGAAGACGCTTAAATTTTAATCGGACGAGAAGACCGCAGCAGGCAAATTGTTCCAGTCCCTCGATGTACGCGCTATAAACGACGTAGCGAAACGCTTAGTCCGGACCGTAGAGGTTTCAACAACGTAAGTCTGAAATTAGCTGGATGTAACGTAGGCAAATAATTACTAATTAAAACATCGTCCAATTAGTATATGAAAGTTTCAGCCTAGTCTTTACAAGACTTAATAAACGCTGCCTGAAAAACTCCCAGCGATGATTAAATTGTAGGCCTGTACTCAACGATATTACGCGAACGATAGCACTTTTAATTTTAATAAAACATTTCGGATTTCCCAACACTGTGTACTGATTTATGGTATTAATAACGAATGATTTATACTTTAATTAGGTCGGGTCAGTGCATTCTTGATACACTTTAATATAATTTACCACAGAATATTGCTCGTTACGCATTTTCCGCAAAAAAAATCTGCTTATTCTCTTCATGTTGCTACATGCCAGATATTTTTTTTTAGTTGGGAATATCATCCAATGAAATCCTCCACTTTTGAGCGGAGCGGGAGACAGTGTCAGACTTTTACTGACTAAAAACCCACCCCGTTCCTTCTAGCCTTCATACCGGGGCTCGAGCTCCTTTTCAGATAACCCTGGCCCCAATAGTCTTCCACCCAGCTGGGCCCCTACGGTTTGCTGAGAACTCCTTGGGGCGCGCATGGAACAATACGCGTTATCGATGTCTTGGGCTCGATCCAGACGGTTACCGGACGGTCGGACGATGAGCTACCAAGCCCGCGCCTACCGAGACTGGAAATCGGGATCAGAATCCCGGCGGCGCGGCTGACATATGTTGTTGTTTAATTAAAATATCATGTGACAAACATCATAAGGTTAAACAACATTCACAACTACAACAGCAACACCATAATGTGATATTAAAATATGGAGAACTTAATTATAAAAACAACTATGTACAATAGAGGGAAAGATATCGGTAAAAGCTTTTTTCTATGTCCAGAAATGGATAAACGGAGGTTGACCGACGACTCGTGGAGGTCGATGCGCGCCCATCTTGATACGATAAATGTAATAATATTATGGCGGGCGAGCACGCGCATTTTTGTGCACACTAGTGCGGAAAAAAGTCTATTGCGTGCCTAAAGGCAGTTGTATAAGTGCGGGGTTTCGGGGTATTGAAAAAAAAAACATTTTGTTCAGCCGTAATTTAATGTCAAGGCCGGGAACCTCCAGCATTTTTTATATACCTCCAGCCACTAGACAAAGAAAACATAATAAGTGTCTATCTCTTTATCCAACCAAAGAATTAAATCCATGACCTCAAACCTGAATACTCAACTAAGAAGTCCATAGGTACCACAACTTTTCTAAAGATCAAAAGCAAGCCTTTAAAAGCCTAAAGGGCGACAAAGTCATGTCAGTTACCTTTAAAAGGGTTAAGAAAATAATACCTTTACAAACTTCAAGAGTTCAGGGGTTCTATTAATGAATCATTTTGATCAAAATTTTCGTTGCTCGTTACAATACACTTTGGAGTAAAATTGCAAAACTAATAACTTTTGCGCGAGGGAGTGTCGGGTTCTCTTGAGGCCCCGACGTGAGCGGAGAAGAAGCGTAACTTGGAAGGTTGGTTGGTTGGGTGCTTGGAACATAATTTTGCAAACATGTGTAAATCAGATGACAATGCAAAATTAATATGACATGGAGATGATCTGATGATAGCAATGAAAGGTGTCCACAGGAACTGGGTAGTTAAACGACAAAACCCCATTGATTTTGGGCTCGTATGACTCGTCTTGACGAGTATTCAATATACGGCAGCGCGCCACAAAAGCATTCTACGAAAAAAAAAAAAATTTTTCATTGAAAACTTGTTTGAAGTCAGTTAACACTGATTTACATCCATACATTTATATTCACGAGCAATAAGATTTACAGCACTATTTTTAGTATATGCGAAACCCGAAACACGTGTCTAGTCCTAGTCTAGAATCTATATAAAAGAATTAAAACTGTATTATGAAAAATCACACAGTTATAAGCCCGTTATGGTACCTGTATGGCGACAAAAATACATGGTCACCGGGCCACCCGAACAACTGAGGGCTTCTTATGCTCCCACACCCAGTTGTGCACTGGTTCTTAATGTCCACTATGACCTGCCGTGACCTGTTTTGTACTTAGTGTCGGTGGTGTCCAAGTGTCGGTGTGACCTTTGTTTAAATATTTTTTAGGAAAATATATAACTATATACATCTTAATTATTAAATACTAGCTCTTCCCTACTCCACCCTACTATACCCAACTCTACCCTACTCTACCCTACTCTACCCTACTCTACCCTACTCTAGCCTACTCTACCCTACTCTACCCTACTCTACCCTACTCTACCCTATTCTACCCTACTCTACCCTACTCTACCCTACTCTACCCTACTCTACCCTACTCTACCCTACTCTACACTACTCTACCCTACTCTACCCTACTCTACCCTACTCTACCCTATTCTACCCTACTCTACCCTACTCTACCCTACTCTACCCTACTCTACCCTACTCTACCCTACTCTACCCTACTCTACCCTACTCTACCCTACTCTACCCTACTCTACCCTACTCTACCCTACTCTACCCTACTCTACCCTACTCTACCCTACTCTAGCCTACTCTACCCTACTCTACCCTACTCTACCCTACTCTACCCTACTCTACCCTACTCTACCCTATTCTACCCTACTCTACCCTACTCTACCCTACTCTACCCTACTCTACCCTACTCTACCCTACTCTACACTACTCTACCCTACTCTACCCTACTCTACCCTACTCTACCCTATTCTACCCTACTCTACCCTACTCTACCCTACTCTACCCTACTCTACCCTACTCTACCCTACTCTACCCTACTCTACCCTACTGCTCTACCCTACTCTACCCTACTCTACCCTACTCTACCCTACTCTACCCTACTCTACCCTACTCTACCCTACTCTACCCTACTCTACCCTACTCTACCCTACTCTACCCTACTCTACCCTACTCTACCCTACTCTTCCCTACTCTACCCTACTCTACCCTACTCTACCCTACTCTACCCTACTCTACCCTACTCTACCCTACTCTACCCTACTCTACCCTACTCTACCCTACTCTACCCTACTCTACCCTACTCTACCCTACTCTACCCTACTCTACCCTACTCTACCCTACTCTACCCTACTCTACCCTACTCTACCCTACTCTACCCTACTCTACCCTACACTACCCTAATTTATTTTTCCATAAGAACCTTCTCCTCTATATAGAAGATTATAAACTATTAGGTATACAAACTTAAAGTAATAATATGTACTTACAGACGGATAAAAAACAAACGAAATTTATAGGGCGTCAAAAAATTCGTCCACATCGTCACACATGTCAATGGGAAATGTGCCCAGAAAAAAATAACTTAGTGTAAAAAATATTGAAATCGAATCAGTTAATGATTCTCAACAAACTATATTATTACGAACTATATTCAGGTTTCGCACATACTAAAAAAAATGTTGTATATTTTACAGCTCGTGAATATACATGTATGGATGTATATCAGTGTTAACTGACTTCAAAAAAGGAGAAAGTTCTTTGTAAGCTTGTGTCGTGATAAAAAGATTAGCCAATCAGCTAGACACGTAGTGGGGATACCCATAGTCTAATAAGTGTCGTCATTTGCCAAATATGATAAGATTTTGTTATCTACCTAAGTCGTAATGATAGTACGTAAAATTACTAGTGCGCCTCACCGTCAGAAATTGCATCATTGCTTACCATCAGGTAGGGTCGCAGCTAAGCACTAGTTAAAGAAAAATTACACGACAGAAAACTGAAATTGAAGTCCTTGGTTCGAAACCTTAATTTGGTTTATCCTTTTGGATTTTTTTCAGGTCAACATTTTTTTCCTTTTTTTTGTGCTTTCGAGAAAGTGCAGTAAAGCGCACCTCGTATATAGTTTAACTTATGGTTTTTGTAATGTATAAAATTTATAACACCCACAATTGTGTTGGGATTTAAAAAACATATTATAAAAATTTACAAAAAATATAACGTAACATTATCGTGTGTTACTGTAGGTATGCAGAACAGAGAGTAAAGTCCCGCAAACCTCCATTAATTCATGAATCCCCAAGCGACACCCGGTGGCCGCGCATCTATTGTCTTACTATTGTGTCTCTAATTGACGGTATCTGAAGGGTTAAAAAGGGAGGATCCTCCAACCAGACAGGTGTTATAGTCTGGTGGGCAACTGCCCGATAGTTGATGTCGGGCTGTCGTATATATTCAAATCGCGCGGAGAACTTTGATTGCGCGATGCAGGATTTCGTATTTTCTTCGATAATAAGAACTATCTTATGTGGCGTCATAGATGTCGCTACATTACTATATTATCTCAGTTTTCAAAATTGAACGTGGTACAGTCCGGCCGAAATATCTTCACCGCACCGGTCCGAACTTCGAACAAGCAGCCTGCGCAGTAATTCTTTTTAAGAATCATAAGATGAATAGCGAAATAGCATAGTTCGGAACGTCTAACTTTTGGGTGGCCGACATATTTTGACCCTAACACCTCAAGAGAAATCTGTTTAGCACTCTAAATTACTTATATATGTTTGAAATCGATATCTGCAACAGTGGCTTAGCTAAGCCTACGTTAGACGAGGCAAGAGTCCTATGGAAAATATATTAAAATCATTTAAAATAACTTAACCTATTGAATACCGTAATTAGAGACGCTATAGAAAGACAATGAGAGAGCGAACGCCGTTCGCTTAGGATTTAATTAATTAAAATTCAAAATTTGGCTATAATGGAGTGACATAGTTAATATTGTGACAAAGTGGTTTTTACTGGCCATTATTGTCCTACAGCTGGGCAAAGGCTTCCCCTAAGTCTCTAAAAAAGAATAGACTAGAATAAGCTTTATTATACACCAAAATAGTAACAATTTCACAGAAACTTAAATCTATGGGGACAATGGCGGTCTTGAAAAAGCTGCTTAATAAAGATTAAAAATAAAAACTACAGGTAAGCGAAACATTATCTGGGCATTATCTTATAGCCCAACAGCAAGGAACAAATTAAACTAGAGGACAATAGGCTTTTTGTATACAACATTAGATAAATTAATCTTCGTCTGTCACGATGTATCTTTTATATCAAACTTTCTTGCTTCTCAGGCAATGGTTTGTGAATTTATTTAAAGACTAAGGGTCAATTTATACTAGCGCAGAGTTGAAGCGCATCGAAGCGTCTATCCAAAACTGAACATAACAAATTCAACCTTAAATCCACAGCGAAACGCACACATTATTCTGAAATTTTAAAAAGACGCACGTGAACAACGCTGATTGTTAGTGCGCGCGCATTCTCGCGTACCATGCGCCCACTAGCGAACCTACGCGATATCTTCAACTTCCGATATAAGTAGTATCATAGCAAGATCAACCATTTTACACACGTTTCAGCTACGAGAGTCAACTGGCAAGTGATTCAATAGCACTGCTGTTGATGCCCATTACTACACGTAAAAGAGTGCGCGCTTATTCTGGCGAATACGCGCGAATTCGTGCGGCATCGCTTTAGTTGCAAAGAATTTGAAGTTTCGATGCGCTTCGATTCTGCGCCTCCTCATTCCTCGAAAATCACGCTATCGAGTGGTGAAAACCGCTTGAAAATCGGTGCAGTAGTTTTTGAGTTTATCGCGAACAGACAGACGCGGCGAGGCACTTTGTTTTATAATATGAATTGATTAGGCTTGTTCTGCCTTTGCCAGGGTTAGTTACCTATTTATTTAATAAATGAATACTTTATATTATTTCAGTGACATGTGTACCAGACATAGGAGTATGTGCCGTGAGCTGTAAAACCAATGAAGTCGCCAGAGAAGTAGAGGTAAATAATATAATCAATTATTATTTTATTATCTATATATATAAAAATCAATGCCACTTTTCGTTGTTAATTTATAACTCAAGAACGGACTCACCTATCCAAACCAAATTTTTAGGCTTTGTTCGGACTATTTAGTAGATGGTTTATGTGAAGTTTGGTAGGGTAGGGTAGGGTATAGTAGGGTAGAGTAGGGTAGAGTAGTGTAGAGTAGTGTAGGGTAGAGTAGTGTAGAGTAGTCTAGGGTAGAGTAGGGTAGAGTAGGGAAGAGCGGGAGCGAAGCCGTGCGGGCAAAAGCTAGTCTGATATAAATTAGTACTTGATTGCGATCCCACCTGATGGTGAGCAGTGATGCAATTTACTAATTACATTCATTTCGCCAAGCTAAAGTGCCAATAGGCAGGGCACATTGCTGATAGAACGGATGATCGATGGGGCCGAAAGGCACTAGAGTGGTGGTTGGCACCGGAAGGCTTAGCGTTGGAAGGCCTCTCACAAGGTGGACCGACGACCTGGCGTGAGTCGTGGGACTACCATCATAGTCTTTTTATCATAAATATACAAGGTGTAAGGGACAGCCCTCCGCAAACTTTAAGGGCTTGCTCAGAAGACGAAACTGAACAACCAACCTCAAACATTTTTTCAGGAAACGAAAAAAAAATTGGCCTCTCCATACAAATTGTCCGATCAATAAATTTGTATGGTGAGGCTGATATTTTTTGGCATTTCCTGAAAAAAACATTTTGTAGTAGGTTCTTCAGTTTCGTTTACTGAGCAAGCCCTTAAAGTTTGCGGAGGGCTATCCCTTACATCTTGTATATGTGATGTCTCTCTGTCACTCAAAGGTTTGCTGGGAGAAAACTCATTGTTGAGCTCGCCTTTGTACGTGAATTATCTACTTATGAATGTATTAAAGTTACGTTTTTTTTCAATAAAGAATTAAGAATATATAAAATAAAAATATATTATGTTTTCAGGTTCGAGCTCTCGCGTTAGGGTATCGACCGAATCCCGCTTGCGGTAGCATCACTACTGTTAATGAATCAGACCCGTGTATGTATTACTTTTTAATTTTGTAAGAGTAACAAACAAGTAACAATCGTCGAATCGAGGCTTCAAAGTCTTGAGCATCGACGCCGAGTTGCTAGCCTGTCGGTTTTCTACCGGTTGCATTTCGGGGAGTGTGAGTCAGAATTGCATAACCTAATTCCGTCTAGCCCGTTCCATCATCGGACTACCAGACGTACGGCGATGCGCCACCGGTACATGGTTGATATCCCTGCACGCACAAAACGTTTTGGGAACACATTCATTGTGCGTGCAGCTAAGGAGTGGAATTCCTTGCCGGAGTCTGTGTTTCCTGATAGCTACAACCCGGGAATCTTTAAGTCGAGAGTGAATAGGTTACTTCTAGGTAAGCGCGTTCCATCGTCGACCGCATCGTAGCTTTCCATCAAGTGAGACAGCGATCAAGCGCGAACCAATCAAGAATTAAAAAATAAAAACGATACTCGAAACGGACTCCTAACCACCTAGACGGCAGTACGAGTTGTGCATTTAATTCCGGCCAGCTACGCCTGAATAGAGCCCCAAGTTTTGTGTAAATTTTTTTGTGTAAAAATTTTCTTTTCGAAATATTGATTGATATACATATGTTATACATACATGTGTTATGATATACATGTGTGTGTGTGTGTGTGTGTGTGTGTGTGGATATACATGTGTTATGTTATTGATATACATATGCTACATTCGTTTACATATGCTACACTTTGAAGAATAGTTAACAACCAATTTTTGTTTGTAATTTTTTTTCTAAAAATCCAAGCCGTTTTAAAGGAGTAAAGCTATTATTTATTCCTAAGCGGCTTAGGCTATATTTTATGAACGCGGACGACGCCGCGGTCAAATGCTAGTTAACAAATATTTTACTTATCTCTCTCTTCCTATTTTATTTGTTTCTTCTTTTGTCTTTCTTTTAACCCTTCAGATACCGTCAATTAGAGACGCAATAGTAAGACAATAGATGCGCGGCCACCGGTGGTCGCTTGGGGATTCATGAATTAATATTTTTTTTTAATTGTATTTCAGTAAGCACACCCCCTGTGATTTCCTTCGCATTCTACGTGTGCCTGATTACTCTACTCATCATCCAGCTGCTGTTAGCCCTAGGAGCAGCTGGGCTCGCCATTTTGAACGCGACTAAAAATCCAACAGAACCTGCTTTTGGATTGCCAGGCAAGTTTCACTTTTACGTCGCGCTGGTAAATTTATCTGTGTAGACTCGTTAATCACCGGAAAATTCCAAACGCCGTAAGGTTATAAAATATCGCGAGAAATTGTGAATTATCACTACATAGTATAAAACAAAGTCGCTTTTTCTGTCCCTATATCACTATGTGCACTTAAATCTTTAAAACTACGCAACGGATTTTGATGCGGTTTTTTTTTAATAGATAGAGTGATTCAAGAGGAAGGTTTATATATATAATATTGCTCGCCGAGCGAAGCCGGGACGGGTCGCTAGTTTTTTTTATAAATAAAACACGTATAAAAAACGATTTTTTTTAAATCTATATAAGATATGTTATTGAGGATTTTCCAAATAAACCACAAATTGTTTCTCTGAAAATCAAAGTTTTGTTTATTTAATACGTCCTTACTATATTACAACGTTTAACTATGATCATTACACCTATAACTTACCTGAAAATCAAAGAAACGACATTTAAAGTTTACTAATATCGCCTCCTCAATTATATCCCTTTATTTCATCTCTTTACAATAGAATTTTTAACAATAAAATATGCAAAATAATCTAAACATCATCTGCCATTCAATCACACGTCACCCCGTTCCACAGAACATAAATTCCATTGACAACTTCAACGCGCGAAGCGCGGCAAATTTGAATTAATGAAATGTCATTTCATGACATCTATATCGAGAAATTATAATCTAATAAAGATTTATTACGTTCATACGGAGCCTGCAATTTTCCGGTGACAAAAGCAGCCTCTGTACTTTTGTGTGCATAAAGAATTAAATCTACACTAATATAATAAAGGAGTAAATTCGTTTTTTTTGTTTGTAGGAGGTAAGGGGTATGGAAGTACTGGTCCGATTGCTAAAATTTTTTCACCAATAGAAAGCTGCTATTCCTGAGTGACATAGGCTATATTTTATGTACCTACGCGGGTGAAACCGCGGGCAAAAGTTAGTAAATAGAGCAAATTTCTGACTCACTCACTGATTCAACAACACCTAGCCCAAACCCTTGGACCTAGAACATTGAAATTTTGTACAGAGGTTCCTTATATGATGAATAATAAAGAATTTACCAAATTCCAAATTCATGCAATTCTATGGCTAAAACGCATCGGGTCATTTGGTCTTCGTTTCTGTGCAATTCATGCCTATATCATCGCAAGCGGCTCTTGCATCTTATGTAGTATTTTAGTCACTTTAAGGGCCACACCACATGTCCTAGAACTACAAAATTCGAAAGCATATGACATTCACCAACCCGCACTGGGCCCGCGTGGTGGATTACGGCCCATTCCCTCTCCTAGAGATGAGGCCTGAGTACCAACAGTGGGAACATTATAAGGCCGACTATGCTATGCTAAGGGCCGGGGCACACGATGCGTTGCGGCGCCGCACGGCATCGTGTGGCCATGCTCTAAATCTCCCTTAGATCAGCTTATTGTGGACTTCATCTAGTCTCGTGACCTACTAATCAGAATGATTTCCCATATTCCAGGATGTCTTTGGATTAACATAGTGGTGACGCTGGTGGGAGTGGCAGTGATGCTGATGTTCGGCATATACTGGGCTACGTCAGGGTTAAAGAACCACCTGGCTATGACGCACATAGCGCTTGGTCTGTTCGTGGCGGGACCAGGGCTTGGGTACTCTTATTGGTAAGTTCGACCACTTATTTTTGAAACGATTTAAAATTTTATTAGCGGATAGGTACATAGCGCTGAAAACTAAATATAGTTTGCTTATTTGTTGGAAAACAAAAAAAATTCGGCGCTCAGGCCCCTGCCGCCGCCGGGATTCCGATTCCGATTTCCGGCCACCGTAGGCGCGGGCTTGTGGACGGCGAGCAATGGGTAGCTCGCTGTCCGATCGTCCAGTAACCGCCCGGACCGTGCCCATGTAGTCGACTGGCGCGGCGGCGCGCACTGTTCTCGCGCGTCTCAAGGTGTAGTCAGCAACCGTAGGAGCCCAGCCTGGAAGGCTCGGTCATGGTATGAAAGGCAATGAAGGAAACGGGGTGGGATTTTTAGTCAGTAAGAGTCTGACAATATCTACCGCACCGCCAAAGGGCGAGGGATGTCATCTGTTTGATTTGTACGCACCAAAAAAAAAACGCCGATCTGAATATAAGGTTCGGTGACAACATCAAACCAGTAGTGGTGAAAATAATGATGATGATCATCATCAATTTCTTCTCTCTTTTTCCAGGTTATTAATCGTCGCATGCCTCTGCTCCGCAACAAACGTGGTTCTCATACAAGTGAGAGCGTACCTCTTAGAACGAGATCCACCTCCTCCAACGATCAAGGTCGAGAACCATTCTGATGGAACCATATTCTTGTATTAAGTGAAGCATTGCATAGGGCTACCTGCCACAACCACAGAAAGCCTCCACCGGCTTATTTCCTGTAGGTTTCATACATTTTCTATGGACTCTCCGACCTCGGTTGATGCCGGTGGTCGCCACACGCTACAAAACGCCGCTGCTCGCTTCTTGTGGCTTGTACTGGCCACTAAACGCCGATACAAAGTGCTGTCACACGCCATTATCGCATTTAAACCTTCTTCGATAGAGTCCATTATGATACGGCACACATACAAAAGTTAAAAAAAAACATTGGGTATGTGCGATTCGGACTTGCACACTGAGGGTTCCGTGCAAACTACAATTCTCGAATCCGAACAGCAAAAAAAAAAGGTGCGGTAGTTTCAGAGATTATCTCCTAAAAACCAAAAAACATAAAGACATACTTTACCTCTTTATAATATAAGTGTATTAGTAGATTAATGAACACACATTTAATAAACAGTCAAGAAAAAGAACATAAAAAAAGGTAAAAAGATTATGAATATTTCTGAAGAAATATTTTCCATCATAGAGAGATGTATCGTTCGTCTTAAGGTGGTGCATCGCGGCACACATTTTCACTGTTTTTCATACAACCGCTCATAACTGATTATGACGTTATTACACATTTTTCATTAGATATTTTGGAAACACAGTATCTTGTGGATATTATCTAGGTTTCTAAAGAAACCAATTTCTAAATTTGTGTAAAACTAATCCAGTAAAAACCTCTGAAAATGTCTTATTTTGTATGAACTTTGACACTTCATAATTTGCCTAAAAATTAAAAAAGTCAAAAAAGTAATCCTCTAGAGACCTTGCAAATTTTATTAAGATTCTAAATGACGACAATTTTTTCCCAAAAACTTTTAAGGGTTAAAAAAAACAGCTATTTCCTGGAGCAAGTTTTGTAAAATTTTCGAGTAAATCTCGGAATTACCGAATACTAACAGAGTTTCCAGGCGTTATCTCTCTTTTTTTGCGTTGCCTTTTCGTCAAACATCGCGTTGGATTGCATTAAACGAAGTAACAAGCTTTTAAACCATTTTCGATGTTTACGATAAGAGAGTGGAGAAGGACCCTCTTAACATGTGTGCGAAAAAAAAACAAAAATAAAACATACACACATACTTATTTGTACTTATCTAAATAAAATCCTATTTAAATTTTAAGAAAAAATTACATCATTTAAATTATTCAACACAACAATAGCGTTTCTTGAGATGCGAACGATGATAATGTTCCTTTTAATTACTTTTATAATTAATTATGTACTTGCATCGTTTAATTTCGTTAATTTAACTAGTTGTAATAATTTATGATCCTTTGTAAATACTGTTAAGTGCATGATAAATAATTGTAATTTTGTATTTTTTTGTTTTTATAGTAGGTACCTAGTTTTTTTTTGTCTATCAACATAAATCGGTAACGGTACCGGTAACGGCCCCGATTTACGAGTTATTTATTTTATTTAGTTAGTTTATTTTTATGAGTTGTAAGTCATGGGTTCAAACCCAGCCAGGCGCATTACTTTGTGTAATTTATTTCATCACCACTGCGCTCAAAACGGTGAAGGAAAACATCGTGAGGAAACACGGCATGTAATAGAACTAAAAATTTGAAGACATGTTATATTCACGAACCCGCACTGGGCCCGCGTGGTAAAGGCCCACTCTCTCTCCTAAAGCCTGAGTCCCAGCAGTGGGAACATTATAAGGCCGACTATGCTATGCTATGCTGCTGGGCCCCTACGGTTTGCTGACCATTTTTTGAGATGCGCGTGGAATAGTACGCGCCGCCGACGTCTTGGGCTCGGGTTAAGTATTTTTGAAATGTAAATATTAGTGTCAATAAGTTGGATAGTTGGATTAATTTTTCTAAAATAAAGTTCTGTGGCTGGGTTTTGGAAGTGAGGCTTTTTTAATTGAGATGGAAATGTTCTAATGATTTCTTCGACTTTAGGGTAGAGTGAGAGGGTGTGTCTTTTACTGACTAAAAATACGCCTGTGTCATTCAGTTGCCCTTTGTGTTCCCTAGAACCACTTCCCGTTCATAAGCTCCCTGGGGCCCTGGAGCCACGGTGTTAAAATAGGCCGTCGGTCCATGTATAATACAGCTGTATGATTAGAAGCTGAATCAACATTTTTGGAAAAGGCGAGACAGATGAATATCTGAGTGAAAGAGTTTTGTCATTTTTTTTTTGGACATATTTTTTAAATCTGTGTTTTGGTCTTTGAAACGGAAAAAACATTACACCCGCAAAACAATTTAATGATCGTGCTCACAAATACCTATTCGTCTTGTTTGGAGATCAAACCCACTACAGTTGGCACGATCTTCAGTATAGCAGTCAGGGCCATTGACCACTATTCCAATAGGTCAGTCACAGCCATTAAAACATTCGTAAAAAATAATTTCTTATAATGGCAAAACTTTCAAATTAATTTAAATAATGTACCTAACCCTTTTCAAGTCTTTGTCGACTTCATTTTGTGTAAACTTTTGTGAAGTTGCAAAAAAACTCATTTGCGAGTGCTGTGACTTTTAAAAGATTTGCATAGAAATAAGAAAATTAAAACTTTGTTACAAACTTTTCAGTTAAACGTGGGCATTAGGATTTTAGTTGAAATCGTCTAGCTTTTGTTTTTTCTAATTGATATTGTTACGCCGTTAAATTTCAACACGTCATATCTCCGACAAATTAAAGAGTGGCAACGAATAATTAAAACGCATTGCTGTTCAAAAGCTCTAGAACCAAAGTACCTACCTAGCCTGGCAAGATCTGGAACATTCCTTCATAAGTACTCGTTGTACCTACGGTTTAGTAGGTATGTAATCTGTAGGTGGATAAGGGAAATGGTACTTTCCGCCATTAATAATAGAGTCGAAATTCGCGTGAGTGACTCGCGAAGGACAAAGTAATAAAATTGATTTATGGCCCCGCGATGCGACTCTATTGTTCTGGAACTATCCTGAGACGTCAGTATCTAGAATTTTCTTTGCTCCGCGTATAAATACGAGCCCCCGAACGGAAGTGAGTCAGTTCTGATTTCGACTGCGATCAAGAGCGATCTACCTAAGTGTGCAAAGTGATTTTATCTAACGACCGAGGCGATAGTATACCGGAACTCTAGTGCTAACTGTGATTTGGATTATTGTTGAATGGACTAATTATTTATTGTTTGTGGTAAATAAAGTTCTTTATTGGTAAATCGGCATTTAATTACCTACGTACGTAACAATATATTTAATTGGTAATTTCTTTTCTAATTTAACATATTATATAAACATTCAAACGAAAGGGGTTTTTAGGATGATTCTGCTATGATTGTAGAAAATAGAATACTTCCGTACTGACTGGTAGCTGTCCAGACATTGAGAGAAAAGATTTACTAATGATAAGCGTAAAATATATTGTCATAATTTACATTTGCATAACGAAATTTAGCACTGATCATTACGCATAATATTATAAGGCATAAATGTTTTGCCATAATGCTTGTTGTCATAAATACTGCTACTTCGGACTTCTCAATCCCTTCCTTCTCGTAAAGCACGTAAAGCTGTTATAAACCTAACCTAACCTAACTTTTGCATTATGCCAAAGTATTATTATGCTAATAAAAGTTATGCGAAAACGTGCCAAAATAAATATGTCTTAAAATTTTATGCCAACGGGGGTATTACCAAGAGAAAGCACAGAAGGTTGAAAAATATATACGAATCAATCCCTCTCCTTCATACCATCTCACTCACACACTCCCGAAGCTTCAAATTGACCCTCGCATCAATCGCTTTCAATACTTAATAAGTTTACCTGGACCAGATCATTCAACCCAGCGTTTACTGGGACTCAGTAAAAGCAAAGGCGTTTAATAATCTAATAGTACAGGTACAATATCCAGTTACCATAGGCTGATTGCATGCAAATTGGAGCTGACGTGTTGGGCATGAGTGTCTGGGTGGTGTAAGAGAGAAGAGGATCCGTTTTTCAAAGATTCAAAGTATTTTATTTCAAACTTACCTCTGACAATGGCTTTGCTCGTTTGAAAGTAGATTTCATTATACAAACTTTGGATTCCCGTTTCATACCTTCTTTCCTTAGAGGGGGGGGGGGGACACAATATATTCAGACACCACCGAATTTATTGAAAACATTTTTTGAATGTGCCAATTCGGATACTGTGTCCGAACAAATTGTGCCGTTTCGCTTCACCCGTCGCCGCACCGCACCCACGTGCGGTTGGCCACGTAAGCCACCGCAATAGTTTATGGATTGTGGTGGTTTTGATTGCCATTCACGCCGCTTTGCTTCGCGTTTGTCTTCACAGACTAGTAAAGAAAGAAAGAAAGAAAGAAAAAGAGTTTATTTGCGTCCAACATGACGCATAACCTAAAAATAAATAAATATAACAAGTAACAATATCGTATTTAAAACTATCAGCTAGATAGGATATGCGTCACATCAGCGCAAAACGGCCAGTACTCAGCATTATGCTGGAGCTCGTGCAGTACACTAAGGCGTTTTCTACTTCTTCTTTCGTCTAATGACCACAACAAAGAGTAGTTGCAATAGATAACCTGCACAACTCTTTTGTCTATGGTGTAGGTGCAATCACAGAGTAAATAAAATTGTTACTCAATACATTTAAGCCCTGTATACATGGCCTGGCAGGCATTTTTTTTTCTGTAATGATTTGTGCGTCTATTTAGGCGGAATAAACATGTTTTCTTTCTTTCTTTCTTTCTAAATGTCTCATTGTAGATGATGATTTTTATAAGGATGGAAAATCATCAAATAACTTCTCCCGTCGACTACTTGGGCTCGGTCCGGACAGTTACTGGACGGTCGTACAGCGAGCTACCCATTTCTCGCCGTCCGCAAGCTCCTACAGTGGCCGGAAATCGGGATCGGAATCCCGGCGGTGGCTGGAGCGCGAACTTTGCTAGCATTACTGCCTCGCAGAAGGAGGCTCGCGCCTGCCACCTGCCACTCCTCCTCGCTCCGGACCATGGCCTGCACCAAAGCCCGGCGCGAGAGATCGTCAAATTTTCTGATGGGGTGATGTTTTGTGGAATTTTGCCGACTAAAATCCACCTGTATTCCCTCATTTCCTTTATGTTCTAGGGTCATAGTACTTCTCTCAAACTATCCATCCCAATGGGCTCATTTAATTAATGATTCAAACACGACTATCCAAATTGAACATTAAAACTAACATTTAATCGCCATTTCTCTTCTAACTTGCACCATAATTGTAGTAAAAAGAGCGGTCCAAAATGTTGGCCGGTAGGTACAGACGGCCCCAGAGCAATTTGGACCCAGCCATCAATCATTTCACTGGGCCCAGCAAATGTGTTAAGGGCATGGCGCTTTTAAAAAACAGGGGAATAGATTTTTTTTTTACTGTTGGCCTAGTGGTTAGTGGTTCTGAATATTATGCCGATGGTCGTGGGGTCGATTCCCACCCAGAACAAATGTTTATGTGATGAGCACGATCATTAGTTCTGTGTCTGGATGTAATTAATCTATGATATACAGGGTTATTTGTAAAACACTTGCAACCTCTCAGGACTATGTTACTAACATCATAACAAAACAACTTTTGTTCTATGACTTCTAAAAATTCTTCATATTTTAGTTCATCAGATTTTTATACAAATAGATAAATATTTAAATTAAACGTTCTAAATGTTACGAAGTCTATGCGAAGCAAGCGATAGTACACAGAGGGGAGCGGAGATCGAGTGATAGGGTGCTTGATGCACTTGCGTTGCGTCATACAAACGTAGGTAGGTTATAGCAAAACACAGAATTGAAATGTGTTAGATAGAACAACGAAATCTTGAATGTTTGTTTTTGGTAAATTAATCCTGTTTTGTGAAAAGTCATAGAACAAGAGCTCAACAGCTTTTATTCTATGACTTTTTACGATATTGCAATTCAGTCCAAGATTGTTAGTGTTTTACAAGGGCCAGAAACGAGGATTCGATGGAAAGACTTGTGGTTCAGGTTGCGTTGAAGGCAAGAGAGCTCGCGGTCGATCTTCGACTCGTTGGATCGATCTCATTAGCAGGGCTACGCAGTCGACAGCAGTACAGTGTACGTGTAAAGTCAACAACCGCCAGAAATGGAGAGATATCGCTCGTCATGCCGCAACTTTGGAAATAAACGACGGCGGCGCGCCGCAGTCCTGCCCCCCTAGCCAAGTTGCTAACCTGCAATAGTTAACGCTAGTAGCTTCAAATTTACGGGAATGACGCTCAGTCACGTGGTCAGAACAAAAGATTTGGCGGAGAGGTCAACCGAAGCGTTCGACGCAAGCGAAATGGTTGTAACTTGGTTAAGGGGGCTGTTCATCAACAGCCACGACCACTCTGACAAGAGTGCCCGACTAAGAAGAAGAAGAAGAAGAAGAAGAAGAAGAAGAAGAAGAAGACAAGAGCCATATAGTATGTCTACATACACACTTAAATTTTAAGCGTGCAAACTTTTGTGCATACAGTTAGGTCATTAATGTTTTTTGTCAAAGAACTCTTTACCTTTCAATTGTGGTAATTAGAGATACAATAGAAAGACAATGGGTGCCGCGAACACTGGCGTTTGCTTGGGGTTTAGTCAATTAATACTATAAAAACTATTAGTAGACACAGACAGCCAATCGTACAATTTACTTTTAAATAATCTTGTATTAAGAGAAGAGAATTTTTAAGTCACTCAGTATTTTATGTCACTTACAAGGGCCATATCATATGTGTATCTGCCAGTACCGTAAATAAGGTAATTTACAGGAGTTTTTTTATGACACGGAACCCTCAAAATAAGTTAATGTTCAAAAGTCGGTTCTGCTCGTCATGTCCTTAATGATGTAAAGTTTTTGAAGTAGGTTGATTAATGTCTGGTTGTAAAAGAGTACAGCAGTCAATTCTAATTAGGTCGGCACTACTCAGAAAGTTCTGGAACTCGACTTCTATAATCTCTTTGCGGTTAAGTAATACGAGGAAAAATAGTTTGTTTTTTTTAATCTATATACAAAGTCGTGTTAAACTCGTTAAACAAGTTTTTAATGAAAACATTTTTTTCGTAAAGTAATAATAAAAATGTAAGGCCGGTTTTGACATTTGAGAAAAACCCTAGAATGTAACTGAAAGGAACAAAAAAATATAATTATAGGTGCAGTGTAGTAGTAGCTATACTACACCGCACAAGCCGCTAGGTGGTAAAAATACAAATGTCAAAATGGGTCCTTTGATTTTTTATCAACTTTTGTTGCACCATTTTAAGTCAAGACCACTACACTCATTGCCTGTTAGGTGATATAAAGTTCGCCGGGTTCGTTCGTCGGTATTTTTAACCGACTTCGAAAAGGAGGAGGTTCTATGTTCGGCTGAATGTATGTTTATTAACCGACTTCGAAAAGGAGGAGGTTCCATGTTCGGCTGAATGTATGTTTATTTTTTTATTTTTTTTGTATGTATGTTCACCGATATTTCGGTCAATTGTGGACCGATTTTGAAAATTTTTTTTTTGGTTGAAATGTTATGCTTCCAAGTTGGTCCCATAGAAATATTGTTATGTTCTGATCATGAACTTCGAAGATATGGAACAGAACTCTTCATAGAATCATAGCAGAATTGTCGTAACAAGTAAAATTGCTTTGTTCATACGTGTAGTCGATGACTGACTTAAAGAAAAGGGGGAGGGGATGTATCGAACTGATCTGGTGATAAAGCTGAAACGTAAATTCATGTAATATAACCGTATTTGGGATTATTAGAATCGTTATGAGATGCACTCTGGCTATAAGGTAATTTATGTTTAAATGAAAGGTAGGTACTTTTTAGTGGTGCTACCATAACAAAAAAGTGAAAAATAAAAAACTTTTTCCAAAATAAAATTAAACCGACTTCAAAAAGTACAAAATAACATTAATTTCGGAAGTCGGTGTTAAATAACGAAGAGACAAGATTAGGTATCTATTATAGAAACACCGACTTCCGAAATTAAAGTTATTTTGTAATTTTTGAAGTCGGTTTTTTTTAATACATTTCTAAATAACAAATGTAAACAATCTTATCATGTCTTTTATCTAAAAATTATCTAAAATTTTTATCTAAAATATTTTCAATTAACTAAACCAATGTTTATTTGATTAACTAATAAAAAAAAGTTATTGAATGTCGTTTAGTATAGTAATATTAAAGTCATGTAGATTTTGTTTGAAGGTGCCAATCTCAGAAAATATTGAAATGAATTGATAAATAATGTTCAGTGTGGTATATAGCCCATTTATCGAGGAAGGCTATGGATTGTATAACATCACACTACAACCCACGGAACCGAAGCATTAACTACCGACGCAGGTGATACCACGGGACACAACTAGTTTTCATTAAAATTAGAAAAAAGGAAAGAATATTTAACCCGGGCTGGTTTCCACACAATGGACCACGTCATTAAAATCCTTCACAATTATCTTCCTGTGGATTTGCATAAAGCCACATTAGGACAAACAAAACAATTGTATGGGGTTTTTACTCGAAACAAAAGGTCCATCCATAATAATTTCAAAGCTCGTCTACCCCTTAACCACTGGTAAATATTTATGTCGGCGTTAATATTGGAAATGGTCCGTAACTAACATTATTTTGTTAAACCACGAATTATTTTTCATCTAGTTTTCATGTGAATGACTTGGACAAATCTATCTCTGCCTTTGAATGGCAATAAGCTGAATATTATGACGGTTACTAATGACTTTGACACGGTAATAATATGATACTATTACCGTGACTTTGAAGTGAATGAATGAATTAGAAATATTAAAAAAAAACTTCATAAAATTGTGACTAGAGTCGGACTGAAACACGAGTTTTAAAATCGTGTTACACTACTCCTTCGGCTATGAACGAAACCGAAACTGATGTTGTTGAACAGAAACACTAACAAAATTAATATTTCTAAATTGTTATTTTTGATTAGGTTTCGATATAATTATGCTTAATTACAAGCTTTCATTTAGTTTCACCTGTCTCGCTGTTTGTCTGTCATCAAATCTTATAAATTAAATTTGACCCACTTCCCGGTTACCGATTGCGCTAAAATTTTGCATGCATGTGTAACATGAAAATGAAAATGAAATGTAAAACAACGAAATCTTGAAGGTTTGGTAAATTATTTTTTGTAAAGTCACAGAACACAAGTTGTTGTTTATGATGTCATTGCCGGTGTTTTACAATTAACCCTGTGTAATCGATGAAGAAAATTCCGATGATGATCGAAGAAGATTAATCCTGACATATTTTTTGGTGGGTAAAAATCATCCAAATGACATCCCCCGCCCTTTGGTGGAGCGGGAGATAGTGTCAGACTCTTCTTACCTTTCGTACCAGGGCTGAGCTACAATAACAAATATAATATTATAGCGCGGCAACCCTAGAGCGTTATTTCTGTGCCGTCTGCTAGAGCGCGTTTCAGTGGATTGACATAACGAGTTGTGACACATCCGAGCGGCTACGGCGCGCGCTAAGATAAAAATGGTTGTATCTCTTTTAGTTTTAACTTCTTGAGTCTGTGAATAAAACCTAGATACGAGTGTGAGAGTCTTAATTCGTTCCCCACCGACGCTATAAGTGGCTGCCCAACGTGTGTAGGTGTTTCGTGTTGTGTATTACGGAGTGCAGATCGCGAAATAACTTGCAACGATCACAAAAGTGACCGTAGGGGACTATTATCGAACCTAAGAGTGTGTTCTTCTTCTTTATCCTGTGTCTTCAGTGGCCAAAATGCCAAAAACACGGTCAGAAGAAAACTCGGACTCCAGTGGCGCCGCGGGCGCGGCCGCCATGAACATTACAATGTCTCAAGAAACTCTCGCTAGCTTTATAGCATCGATACAACAAACTCAGAACGACTTTTGCCAGCAGCTGATCCGAGAAGTACGCTCATCGACGCCGCATAACATCTCAGAGGCCCAAGCCCATCAAGCATCGTTTGTTTTTGGCGCGAACGGAAACTTCGCGAAATGTACCTCCCGTTATGGCGGACGCGCGGATGAGTCGTTAGATAATTTTTTGGACGCCGTGATTACTTACAAAGACTGCGTAAATGTATCTGACGTGAATGCTCTCCGCGGCTTTTCGATGTTACTTGAAGGACCTGCTGCAGTTTGGTGGCAAGGCGTGAAGCAATCAACCAGCACGTGGTCGGAAGCCGTCACTAGAATAAAATGCGCCTTCGGTGAACACGACCCGCCACATCGCCTTTACCGGAAACTCTTTAGTCTTATTCATCAAGAAGATGAAAACACAGACTTGTTTATTGCTAAGGTACGTGCAATATTAGCCAAGTTCCCAAAGGACGACCTCTCAGAGAAAGTCCAATTGGATATGGCGTACGGTCTACTTAACACGCGCATCAGGAAACGCGTGACGAGAGAATGCGTGAATAACTTCGACGAGCTGCTCTACAAGTCTCGACAGATCGAAGATTCGGTAAGAGAAGTGCATAACAACAAGCACACAGCGTCGAATGCATCGTCATCGTCACCGCGGGATATACCTACAGTCGCTAACGCGTCGAGTACCACAGGCCGCGCGTCGGTCGAGTTGTCCGCCGGCGCCAGCGGCGGTGTCGTCGCCAAGTCAAAAAAGCCGTTTTGTTCGTACTGCAAGCGTTTAGGACACGGTAAAGAAACGTGTGAGAAGCTTAAACGTGTTAGTGATAAGAGTGATAAAAGCGTCAATAAAGAAAAATCGGAAAGTGAAGTGAAATGTTACGGTTGCGGTGCTGCGAACGTAATAAAATCAAAGTGTAAAAACTGTTCACCACAAGGCCAGTCGTCGTTTTATTCCTTGAACATTTCGTCGCATGACGGAATACTAAGTACGTCCGTTTCCCGCGCATTCGCGCGGTCGCGCGGCTGTAGGTATCGTCGGCGCGGCTCGGCCGCCGGCGCCGTCCCTGCCCCCGTCGCCGCGCAGCAGTCGTCGTTAGTCAACCCGTCAATGCCAATGTCGACGCAAGGTAACCCTACACTTGCTGTAGGGGATTTTTGTAACGATAATGTTTGTAACCTAAGTACTTGTGAGGTTAACTCAAACAATAATTGTTTATCGTATGACAGAAAGATTAGTAATGTAAACATTTCGGAGCATAGTTTTAATGATGACAAATGTTTTGATTACAATAATGCTGTTAATGTAAACACAAGTTTGCCTAGTTTTTACGATTGTTATGGTTTCAATAGTTGTGAGTATGTCAATAATGTTAATGACTGTGCATCTTTTCGTCGCCCCGTGTTAAATATAAGCATTCTAGGGTTTTGTGGTACGGCTTTAGTAGATTCTGCAGCTAAAACTTGTATTGCCGGCCATACGCTCTACGCTCTCCTATTAAGGCTAGGACACCAGTTATTGCCGTCAACACAAATTGTTAGGTTAGCTGATGGTGTTAATAGGGAGATGAATGTACTTACCGCGGAGGTTCAGGTGACACTCCAACATAAAACTAGAGCCATTAAGTTTGTTATTTTTCCTGAGGCAGACAGTAATGAGAGTTTGTTAGGCATAGACTTTCTTACTATCTTCAATCTTGTTTTTAATTTTGGTAACAGCAGCTGGCACTTTGCTGAAAATGATGAGCATAAATTCGAAATACAGTTTGAAGGTGTGTCACCTGTATCTTCGTGTGCCGCTGTAGAAGTGCTCCGGGATGACGAGGCGACCTCGCTTAGCGATAGTCAGCGCGAAGTTCTGGCACAGCTCCTTGTCTCAAATCAAGATATCTTCGAGCCAGGGGGAGAAGCGACTCCTTTTGCCGAACACATAATTGATACCGGCGACCACACCCCCGTTGCCGTCCCGCCGTATAGGTTGACCCCTGCTAAGAAAGAGGTCATGCGGATTGAGTTGGACAAGATGTTGGCCGATGACATTGTGGAGGAATGTGAGTCTGCGTGGGGTTCTCCGGCACTTCTCGTTCCAAAGAAAAACGGAAAGGTACGTTTCTGTGTAGATTATAGGAAGCTCAATGCGGTTACTAAGACCGATGTCTATCCCATGCCTTTGATAGACGAGCTTATTCAAACGAAACGGCACTCTTTCATGAGTACCATTGATATGCGAAGTGGATTTTGGCAGGTTCGCGTACGTGATCAGGACCGAGATAAAACAGCCTTTTTAACGCCTTTCGGTTCATTCCGCTTTAAGCGTATGCCGTTCGGTCTCAAGAACGCGCCATCAACCTTCCAGCGTCTGATAGATAGACTTCGTACGGGCGCTTCGTTGAAGGACGTGACCCTTCTAGCATATCAAGATGACCTGCTAATAATATCTGAAGGTAGCTTCGAGAAGCATATTGCTGACTTGCACATTGTGTTTGAAAGGTTACGCATGTTCAAGTTACGCGCGAACAGAGAAAAATGTGTCTTTGCACGGGATAAAGTAAAATATCTTGGCCATGTCATTACCCAAGATGGTGTTTCACCAGATGATGACAAGGTTAGTGCAGTTCTTGAGATGAAGACACCCTCGTCGTTGCGTCACCTGAGAACCTTTCTACAAACTTGCTCATGGTTCAGGAAGTTTATTCCAAGCTTTTCTGCAATTGCTGAGCCGTTAACACGCTTACTGAAGAAGAATCAAGTATGGTCTTGGGGTAAAGACCAAGACAGTGCCTTTCAGGAGCTGAAGAAGCGCTTAACTTCGGCACCGATTCTTATCCAAGCGGATTACAGCAAGCCGTTCGTGTTAAGGACAGACGCCAGCAATTACGCCATTGGAGCGGTCTTGCTACAAGGTGAAGGTAAAGATGAACGTCCGATAGAATACGCCAGCCGTCTTCTCATTCCAGCTGAAAGAAATTACAGTACTACAGAGCGTGAAGCTCTTGCTGTTGTTTGGGCTGTCGAACGTTTCAGAGGTTACATCGAAGGACATGAGGTTATAATAGGCAGCGATCTTCAGCCGTTAAAGTGGCTTCTTACCTTAAAGTCACCGTCCGGTAGACTCGTTCGTTGGGCTTTGAAGCTACAGTGCTTTAACATTCAATTTCAATATACGCCTGGAAAGGCTAATGTTATAGCTGATACGCTCAGTCGCCCAACCTGTAAAGAAGATAATAAGGATCAATGCGGGGTTTGCTCTGTTGTCGTGGACTTACCTGCCAGGAGTACTTCGGATCTACGGCGCGCGCAGCTCGATGACCTGGAACTAAAGAAAATCATTAGTGAACTAGAAGATACATCTGATGCTCAGTCTATAGGTGCTAAGCGGTGGTCCGAGAGAGGGTATTTCATGCAGCACGGTGTCTTATACAGGTATAATCCCGATGTCGATATTGAAGAGGCACAGCTGGTTGTTCCGGCTTCACTGCGCCTGGAAATTCTAAAAGAATGTCATGACTCTGATTTAGGTGCACATCATGGGGTTGATAGAACATACAATCGAGTCGCTCAAGGTTTCTATTTCCCAGGTATGTATAGAGCTATAACAGAGTATGTCAAAACATGTACGACTTGTCAACGGTATAAGTCTTCAAACAAAAAGCCATCGGGGCTGTTACAGACCCCCGTTTTGAGCCAAAGAGGAGAAGTGCTAGCAATTGACCTGTTTGGTCCGCTCCCCGTAGGGGACAATGGGGAACGGTGGGTACTGTTGGTGGAAGATACAGCAACTCGTTGGGTTGAATTGTATGCTCTGAAGGAGGCAACTTCAGAGATGTGTGCACGCACTTTGATTGAGGAGTATTTTCTCCGCTATGGACTTCCTCGACGCATTGTATCAGACAATGGCGTCCAGTTTGTGTCCGCCGTCATGCAACAATGCATGTTCGTTTTAGGTATTAGTCAAGAATTGTTGCCTTTGTATCATCCGTCAGCTAATCCAGCTGAGCGTAAAAATAGGGACTTAAAGTTTCAGTTGTCACGTTTAGTTGAAGCAGATCACTCGTCATGGCCGCATCACCTACCTGCGATAAGGTTCGCCATGAATTCAGCTGTTTGTCAGACTACTGGTGTATCTCCAGCATATCTAACGTTCGCTAGAGAGCTTCGCTCACCAGTCGACGTTCAACACGACATTCGGTCGATACTTGATAAGGACAATTTCGTCCCTCAAATTACACCCTATTTGAAAAGTTTTGTTAACGCCTTTACCGCTGTTAGGGAAAGAGTCGAAACACAGCAGGATCGACGTAAGGAATGTGCTGATAAGACTAAAACCCCTGCCGAAGTCTTCGAGGTCGGAGATCAGGTTCTTTTAAAATCACATGTTCTTAGCAATGCTGCAAAGAACATAACAGCTAAGTTTGTTCCAAAGAAAGATGGTCCCTATGTGATTGTAAAAAGGGTTAGTCCTACAGCCTACGTTATCGCGAGTTTAGATAACCCTGAAAACGTATTAGGCAAGTATCATGTGTCAGATCTTACGCGGTTTCATAACAGGGAGAGTTCGCCTCCTCGTCCCGTGATTCCTAAACGTCAGAGAGGGCGTCCTCGAAAGCATGTTTGTCCTGTTTGTTAAGTTTAAGTTTAGTATTTAAGTGTTCCTTTGTGCGAGTTCACGAGCGAGGACGTTCTCTGGAACTCGAGGGGGAGTGTATAGCGCGGCAACCCTAGAGCGTTATTTCTGTGCCGTCTGCTAGAGCGCGTTTCAGTGGATTGACATAACGAGTTGTGACACATCCGAGCGGCTACGGCGCGCGCTAAGATAAAAATGGTTGTATCTCTTTTAGTTTTAACTTCTTGAGTCTGTGAATAAAACCTAGATACGAGTGTGAGAGTCTTAATTCGTTCCCCACCGACGCTATAATATGTATCTCTCGCAAAGTTACCGTTTTTTATGGCGGCCGTGATTGACTTTTTTAAAAGTATATAAAAATAATCACGTACATCGAGGAAGTGGAAGAATTTGCCTGTTGCGGTATGTCCGACCGATTATAATTTAGTTGTCTTCAAGGCTAGAGTAAATAGGCTCTTAATAAACTAGTGCGCCTCACCATCAACGATTGCATCACTGCTTACCAACAGGCGGAATCCCAGTCAAGCACTAGTTTATACGTATAACAATAAAAAAAAAAAACAAATTTTGCTCTAGTGTTCATTTCCTAAATAAAAACCAATCGTAGTTTCACGCCTATGAAAGTCAGTAAAAACTGTTACTACCATAGCCAGGCGTTTGGAAAAAGACAGGACACCGTCAAGGTTTTTGTTCGCGTGTGTGGCTAAATAGAACGGTGTTCGGACTATCCGGCTTCTGTAAGGCCGTCTGTCCACCGCCGCCGGCACCGGGACGTCACTGAGAACGAGATTATTTCGGGCGGAAGATGACGTGACGGCGATCGTGTGTCCACCGCGTTGATATAATATTTTTTTAATTTTATGATAGACAAAACAAAAACCGGCTGAATGGCGCGGTGCGACGGCAGTATGTGGAACATCGTGAGGAAACCGGCATGTCCTAGAACCAAAAATTCGAAGACATTCACCAACCCGCACCCGACAAGCGTGTTGGATTACAGCCCATTCCCACTTCTAGAAGCACCCATTGCTGAGACTCCGGCCTCCTCTCTAAAAGGCTGATTATGCTATCCGTCTAAATTGACTGATCTGTCCGGTGTTTCGGTTTTTAGACCTGCCTACCCTTTTTTTCGGTTTTCACACCGAAATGGAGTACGCTTCGGACATAAGGACTTAGCATGTGGCGAGGAGCTGGCGGAGAGACCACAAATGGATTACTGTGAGGAGCAAGGGCCGTTCACTGGAACTGCAGTCAAAAAAGGAACTTGACGGACACTACGACTAGAGATGTGCCGTTGTCGGCAATATTGCCGTGAAGTGGGAACATTGGTGGGAATATTGCCGGAAATAATGCCCGATGTATGAATATTGGTGGTAATATTGCCAGCAACGGCATATCTCTAATTACAACCTTATTTTTACATTTACATCTTACACCAATATATGTACAAAATTACAAAACTGTATTGTCAAAAATCACAAAGTTATAAGCCAGGAGCTATATGGTTGGTGACATAAATACATGGTAATCGGGCCACCCAGGCCGCTGAAGGGTTGTTTTACTTCGGCACCCAGCTATGCATTTCCAAGTTCAATCCCCACTCGGCCCCTCGTCCTTGGTGAATGATGGTGGGCTCATCCGTCCTGGCGCGAAACCTCTGATACGTTTCTCAGCCAAGCAAATATGTGCTATCATTAATAACATGAAGCGAGGTAGGTCTCCAGGACATGATGGGCTCAGCATTGAGCACCTGAGGCATGCAGGTGTCCATCTGCCGCGGGTCCTGTCTTTGTTTTTCACAATGTGCATTAGTCACGCGTACCTACCGGCTAATCTGATGAAGACCATCGTAGTTCCCATTGTGAAGAACAGGACAGGTGACATCGCGGACAGGGGTAATTATCGTCCCATTTCGCTTGCGACTGTGATGGCAAAGGTATTGGATGGTGTGCTTGATTCTTGCTTAAGTAAATATATACATCTATATGATACACAGTTTGGGTTTCGCCCCGGACTATCAACTGAAAGTGCTATTTTAAGCCTCAAGCACACCGTTCAATATTATAAAGATCACGGTACGCCGGTGTACGCCTGTTTTCTTGATCTCTCCAAGGCGTTCGATCTTGTCTCGTACGATGTGCTATGGAGAAAGATGGAAGACAGGGGTATACCTGCGGAAATATGTGGGCTTTTCCAGTACTGGTACGGTAACCAAATTAATCACGTAAAGTGGGATGATACAGTCTCTGAGCCGTATAGGTTGGAGTGCGGGGTGAGACAGGGTGGTCTGACGTCTTCCAGGCTCTTTAACCTGTACGTGGATGACCTGCTGGTCGCACTAAACAGCATGCGTGTCGGATGTAGTGTTGATGGGGTTTGAATAAACAACATCAACTATGCAGATGACATGGTTTTGCTGGGCCCGTCGGCGGGAGCAATCAGAGAGCTGCTCAAAACGTGCGAGGCCTATGCTGCCGCACATGGATTAAGGTACAACGTCAAAAAATGTGAATACATGGTCTTTGAGGTCAGCGGCAAACGCCGTCGAGAAGTTCCTGAACTATTTTTGAACGGGACATCTATTAACAGGGTGTCAACTTTTAAATACCTAGGGCATTATCTGGCCGTTGATCTCAGGGACGATGTAGACATTGAGAGGGAGCGCAGGGCTCTAGCGGTCCGGAGTAATATGTTGGCCCGCAGATTTGCACGGTGTACAGACCAAGTAAAAATAACACTTTTCAAGGCTTATTGCCAAAGTCTGTACACGGGCAGTCTGTGGGTCGATTGTACTAAGAGATCGCTGGATGTCCTGCGCGTCCAATATAATAACGCTTTCAGGATGTTGTTGAGACTACCTCGTTACTGTAGCGCGTCGGAAATGTTCGCGCAAGCCCGTACCGACGGGTTCCACGCGATTATACGCAAACAGACTGCGTCGCTGCTAAGAAGAGCGAGGGACAGTCAAAACAGCATCCTGAGAACCGTAGCTGAGAGCTTCACCTCTCCGATTATTCGCAAGTTTGTGCAAAGATTGATTGTTACTAACACTAGGCAATAAGATTTTATTTTTAATTTTATGTTACTAACACTCTATGGATTTTTAAGTCTGCAATAAAAATTTATTATTATTATTATTATGCGCTGTCGCTTAATGCCCGCTATGACTTGCCGTGACCTGTTTTGTACTTAGTTTCGGTGGTATCTAACTAGTGACGTTTTTATTTTGTGGTATTTTCATAATAGAATTACTCGTTTCTAACATAGTTTTCTATAAGAACTGGAACATCCTATTTGCTATCGAAGTCCTCCGAATCGGCTTGCCCGATTTGTATGTTTTTTTTAATGTATATTTGGTAGGTTTTGGGATATTAGGTCATACGTATTTTTTTACTGTTCACCTTCCCTTTTTAGGATTCCGTGCCTCAAAAAGAAAAAAGGGAACTCTTGTAGGATAACTTTGTTATCCGTCCGTCCGTTTGTCTATCTGTTATGACGCTGTATCTTAAGAACGCGGGTAGGTATCGAGTTGAAATTAAAACCATATACTCAGATATACGGTTTAAGCTGTGGAAAAATCAAACTTGTAAGTCGAATAAAAAGATGCGACCATTTATGTCGCAAAAAAACGTATATTTTGATACTCTCAAAGATCGAAAATCGTAGGGTACTTCCCGTTGACCCAGAAACCTGAAATTCGGCACAAAGCAAGCTCTTGTAGCACAGGTATAGGAATAAATCTGAAAACTGTAAACTTGTTCTTACCAACGTTAAGAACAAGTCCCAAAAAAAAAATCATTTCGGAAAAAACCTTCGAGACTCCATTCGGGAATTGTAGTTTGCACGGAACCCTTACTGCGCGAGTCCGACTCGCACTTTTTTTATATTATATAATTAGGTACGTGGTAGTTGCCTGACGCTGGCTAAAGGGGGCAAAGAACATTCCCTCATCAGACCCGACCACTTTTGGTAATTTCACAAATTAATGGCTACTCGCAGCAGCCAATTAGCCACGAGCCACTCCTAGCAACGCTAGGCTATGAGCGTTAAAATAACGTTTTCATGCCTTGTTCAACATTTTGCGCGTTGACAAACGCCTGTCCAGTGCTTTAATTATGATAATGTGAATGTTCGGCGAGAATGCTCATAGACCACGGAATCGACACATTGGTAGCAACTAAAAACGAGAAAGAGAACGATGGCGAGTGATTGGCGCTGCGTTTTGTGGGTTCGGTTATCGGTTAATATTTTTTTTTTTAGGTTTAGCTTTTTTTTTAGCTCGCCTATGTACATGAACTCTGATTTCCACATATTTTGTAAATTACGATGGTGTACAATAAAGAATTAAAAAGAAGATATTCGTTCTATGCGAGATGTTATGTATATTGTTCTGTGGTTTTGAGTCTGGATGTTTTGTGTATATATCTTTACATGTTTGTGACAACGCACAAAAATGTGATTCAGAAGTGGAGACCGCGGGGTGATACTTGGGGAAGGCCTATGTTTAATAACAGTGCCACTGCCCAGTAGACCAACAAGCATATCGAACCAACAGTCATGTCAACAGGCATGTCAACTTTAAAAGATGGAGGAGGTTCTCAAGTCGATTGAATGTGTTTTTGCACTTTTCTGTCTTTTCGGCGAAAGCTTTATAAAAGGTTAATCAAACGTTATGATAATATCGAAAGTTGGTGTAGATAAAACGAAGAAACAAAACCAGAAGTAATTTTTTTTGGAAGTTTTTTTTGTTTTTTTAGATATAGTTATTTATTTTATCATCACTGCTCTCAAAACGGTGAAGGAAAACATCGTGAGGAAAGCGGCATGTCCTAGAACCAAAAATTTTAAGACATGTGACATCTACCAACCTGCACTGGACCCGCGTGGTGAATTACGGCCCATTATCTCTCCTAGAGAGGACGCCTGAGTCCCAACAGTGGGAACATAATAAGGCCGACTATGCTAGTTATTTATTTTGCAAATACAAGGTGTAAGGTACAGGCCTCCGTAAAGTTTAAGGGCTTGCTTAGAAGACGAAACTGAACAAGCTTTCACAAGATTATTTTTCCAGAAAAAAAACCAAAATTCGTGTCCGTGTGAAAATTTGCCTTACACCTTGTATATCTACTTAAAATTAACTTAAAAACTTAAATATTAACTATTTATACTAAAACCTAACTATGTACTATATTATATACTACTACTATATTATTACTATATTATACGAAAACACACAAAAATCGGTTTTCATACGAAAAGTTTTAACAAGTCGTCTCTAGCAGTAACCATCGCGTCTAGTTGTGAATTGGTCTATGGAAATACTCTATTCAGGAGCCTTTATTCGGGAACATTTTCCCGGAATTTGGCTCCGGTATTTGCGTAGAATGATAATGCTGATACGAATCGTTAGTAGAGTGTGTTATGTGGTGAATAGTGGGCAGTACCTAGTCATTTTGTATGTCTATTTGATAAGGGTGGTTAGGTCTTTATTTTGTAAGGTTGTTAGTTTCTTTTATTCATGGACATACATTATTTAGAGGAACGTAAAGAAGGTGAAATAATCTTATAGGTATTTGGAAGTAAGCGGAACAGAGAGTAAAGTCCCGCAAAACTCCATTGAAAAGGGAGGATTGTCCGACCAGACAGGTGTTATGGTCTGGTGGGCGACTACCTGATAGTTGATTTCGGGCTGTCGTATATATTCAAGCGCGGAGAACTTTGATTGCGCGATGCAGGATTTCGTATATTCTTCGTAGTTCTTATGTGGCGTCATAGATGTCGCTACATGTATATAAAAGTCTCATATAAAAGTGTTAGTTATTGCAGTCTTCTGAAACGGTTTGACCGATTTTCATGCTGTCTGTCTGTCTGTCTGTAAAACCCTTTATGTCAGAAACGTGTGGAAGTACCGAGTTGAAATTAAAACCATATAGTTAGGTATTTTTTCCTTTGAAACTGAAAAATTCAAACTTCTAAGTTAACGAAAAAAAGATACGGCCGTTTGTGTCACAGCAAACTTATATAGTATTTCGACACTCTCCAAGGAATCAAAATTCATAGGGTACTTCCCGTTGACTTGGAATCCTGAATTTTGACTCGAAATTTGACTCCCTATTTAACCCTTCAGATACCGTCAATTAGAGACACAATAGTAAGACAATAGATGCGCGGCCACCGGTGGTCGCTTGGGGATTCATGAATTAATATGCACAAAAAATAGGTTAGACCAAATTGTTTTTTTATTTGATGTTTTACTAGATATCAAAGATTTTATATATCCTAGTACTAGATTGACTACGACAACCTCAAAAGCGTACCTGAAAAGGAAAGTCAGAAAGAGTCCTGTCATCTCGTTCTACTAGTGTGTCCATACACTAGCTACATACTACGGGACAATTTTGCTCAAAAGTTAGTTACAAGATATTTTTGATACATCAAAATAGACATGCACTTACCAAAAGGAGCACAGAGTTTTCTCTGTAATGACTAGGAAATAGCTGATGTCCGTATATATTATAATAGCAATATCCTCTTATGCGAGTATGAAATACCTACACTGATAAAAAAATGCCTAATGTGTGTATACCTACGTAAGAAGACCACTTCTGAACGGCTGCACCTATCAGAATAAGGTTTGTCTGAAAGAAAAAACTAGTTAGTTTATAATAAAACTAATATTATTCTTTTATTTTTACTTTATTAAAAATAGACTGATGCGTGACATAAAATTGTACATTTTTTATTACGTCAAATTGCACGTATTAACTAACAAATAAACAATAAATAATACATTAAATAAATGATCCTCGACTGGCTTATAAATTTATTTATACTAACTACTACTACTAATTATTGCCGATGCCCATTAGCGCCACAGGGAATTTCCGAAAGGGAAAGCATGGTCCTGGAACACAAAGGGTAACTGAAGGACACGGGTAGATTTATTCAGTATAAACCTCAAATAACTTGTCCCGCTCTAGGATGGAGCGTAAGGCTACCTTAGAGCACGATAAGTTATTGGAGATTTTACCACATCAAAAAAAGTCTCCTACTATGTTCGTTTTGTCTATATCTGTTTGCAATCAACTCAAAAACTACGGAACGGATTTTTAAAAACGGATGAACTTACAAAAGGGTATATAGATGGAATAGAATTAGGTTTTAGTGTTGATTTAACTTTACATCTTCAGACTTAATGAGGCGACTACAAATAAAACTGTTGCTGAAAAAAAAAAAAATTTAATGTCACAACTTCAAAGCCACTGTTGCTGATGGTTCTCGTTTCTTGGAAATCTACAACAAAACATAAAAATAATATATTATTAGTAGTTAACGGTTAAGCCACATACATGCAGCATTGCGTGCGGCATTTATTAGGGACCTACCTAAGGACTAAAGTTAAAGACAGTAGACTATGATTTAAAATAAATATAATTCTCGAATGTACTATATCGATGTGGAGAAGATTTTGGAGCGCACGCGCGTCGTTTTAAGAAGTGGTCACAGATGACTAATACTGAATTGGTCCGAAGACACGTCCTGCATGCCGCACCTCTGGCCGCCACTGCTCGCCGCTTTCTGTAGTGTCATGAGAGCAGCCGTAAATCGCCGAGCGGCCAAAGGCACCTGATCAACAGAAAAGATAAAATTAGTAAAATTGGTACGCGCTTGATTTATTAAAAAAAAAAAAAAATTGAGCCTTCTCAGATATTTAGAAATTTGCTTATAATAATATAAAACTTGATTAGTAGACAATCGAATTTTATAAAATTTTGCACCCAGTCAAAAAAAATTCAAAACGATGTTTGTTGTCACCCTACATAAATATTTTGTAAACAAAACAGAAAACTTACCAAAAAAAATGAAATTCCACAACCAGGATACCCATCGCTATTGCGAAACTTTACACAGCATCGTTTTGAACATCTTGCACACTTTATACTTTACTAAACATTGAGATAAAAACTTGTAACAATTAAAAATACAACTTTAGTCTTATGAAGCATCAGCCATATTGTTTATTGATGTCAAATTCTGTCAAATTGAAACCTCCTAAATGTTGCCTTTCATAATTTGAAAATTACTACGAATAGCTACTAAATCTAAATGAAATCATCATTAAATACAAGAAGAATGCGTATAAAAATTCAAGAAGCAATATTTAAAATAAAATATTTAGTTGCAATTCATTTTATGTTGCATAAACCTATCAAAATGTATGAACACGGACTATTTAACGATAACTGGAACAATCTAAAAACTACCATCTGTTTCTTATTTTTTTCTGGTAGTATGTGAGAAAGGGACAGAGAGGATTTATCTCAGTGTCTTACTCCAGGCCATTTTTCCCTTTTGTGTGTCAATAACACACATGAACTTAATGCTAATGAGAATAAAGAACACTTTAGACAGTGTAATATTTCTTCGTAGTCAATCTAGTCTACTCTAGTAGGATATATAAAATCTTTGCTAGATATATGGCAGAACAACGTTTGTCGAGCCAGCCAGTATTTTATGTAGTCTCGTTACGCATTGGTCATATTTAATAGATAGAGTCCGTCTACTGAAAGCGTGACCTGAGAAAAGGAGGTTGAAACCCAAAAATTTTAATATGGTATTATTGAAATAGTAGGAGAACAAAGTTTTGGTACTTGAGTATTTTTTTTATATATGACGATTGTACAATAGTTGTATAAGAACTTAGAATTGTGTAGATTTATTTATTGGTAGATGTATGGTAAAGGTTAATAATACACAAAATGTTAGTTATTATTCCAAATTTATTTTATCTGTTCTCTCAAATGCCGTATATAATATTCTTTATTTACAATTTGGCATTTTGGCCTTCCGACAAGAATACCAAGAGCACAAAACTGCGATAGTCAATTAAAATAGTCATCATCATTCATACCGTAAAAATATCTAGTGGTCAGTCAACAATGATCAAGATTATAGTGTCACACTAACTTAAAAATCCAAGATCGTGTGTAAACATTGTTGTTTTTCTTAGAAAACAACTTCTTTCTCTTCTTGTTTTTGTTTAAACTCACTGATGATAGTGTGTAGCAGCTTTCGCACATAACTTTATATTGTTTTACCCATGATAAAGCAGTTATTGTTGATAAATAAATATCTGTTTCAAAAAACTGACAATTGCAGTCATAGACTTAGACGTGATTTTGGCGGCAAAATAATGTTGCCACTTTAATTTAAAAAAAAACTCCAGGTTACGCTTTCATTAGACAGACTCTAACTATAAATCAATCTGGAAAAGAAGATTTTGACTGTCATTTATTTCCGAGTGTCTTTTGTTTGACTAGTCCATTCAATCAATGCGTGTTGTAAGAAAGTTTACTGGTGTAACTGACCCCGCACACGGGCTTAAAAAAACGCCGCTTCATACTTCATTTTGAGGCGCCCTTTTTCGTGGCTCGTGTGCGGCGGTGGTGCTACTCTAAACTGCTTGAAGCGGTTTCAAGCTTCACCGGACACAAGAGGTGTTGCGCGCTTCTAGTTTTTATTTGTGGCCGCTTCAAGCGTTTTTTGTGACGGCGTTTTTGGCCCGTGTGCGGGAGCAGTTAGATGTGTTTAAGCTGTAATGGTGGTACAAACCACGGTGGTACGCGACGTAACAGATCACGATTTGCAATGGTCAGTGTCTGTATTTATATCTTTTGAGCCGATATTCCAAATAATTGATATGTATAATTTGAAATATCTGCTCAAAAGATACACCGATACCGAAACAACACACTGACACACTTTCTCGTCGTCGTTTTCACTTTTTTCGTTTCTTTTTTTTTTCTGATGTGTACCGGAACATATCAGTAATTTGGGTGCAAATGTTCCAATTGCAAAGATGACACACTTTGCCCACGCCTATTTAAAACTGAAAATTGAGAAAGGTATAAACACAAAATGGATAGGTACAGAAGACAAACTCATGTATGTACTTCACTTTTTATACCTACACTAGGTGGACGCACACTGATGAGCGTTTGAGCCGGAACTGTTCGACGAGAGGGCCGAGGCGCTTCGAGGTGCCTGGGCGGAGCATTGCCGTGCCCTCGTGGGGGCGATCGGCGGCGGAGACCTCTCACGCCGGGCCCTGGTCGAGGCCATGGTCCGGAGCGAGGAGAAATGGCAGGCGGTCGCCTCCTTCTGCGAAGCAGTAATGACCGACCGACCGACCGACCGCATCAGGCAACGGCGCCCTCGCCGCCGTCGCCGGGATTCCGATCCCGATTTCCGGCCACCGTAGACGCGGGCTCGCGGACGGCGAGCCATGGGTAGCTCGCTGTCCGATCGTCCGGTAATGGACCGAGTCCAAGACGTCGACAGCACGCACTGTTCCCGCTCGCCTCAAGGAGTTGTCAGCAGCAGGAGGGGCCCAGCTGGGTCGAAGCCTACTGGGGACAGGGTTGTCCGAAAGGGAGCTCGTGCCCCGGTATGAAGGCTAGAAGGACCGGCGCGGGGTTTTTAGTCAGTAAGAGTCTGCTTCTGTCTCCCGCTCCACCCAAGAGCGGGTTTCGTCAAAGATGATTTTCCCCGTCGACAAAAAAAAAGGCTCTCCGAGATATCGTGTCCGTGAGCGTGTCTATGTGTGCGTCGCTCGAGCGCGCTTTGTATGTAGATTGGCTTCTGTACCTATATATTTTGTGGTATAAACGTGTCGAGTGTACATTGAAACCCATTTGTATCCGGGATGTTCTGCTCGTAAAGCCATCCTATTAACGGGCACGCTTCGGTAACCCTTTTACTGAGCGATTGTTATTATTTACCTACACCTGACCTTTTCGGTTCCGAGTGATTCGATTCCAAGACATGTTTTATTGTTTTGTTTTATGTGCCGAATTGTTTTTTTGTTTTGGAGTTGTTGTTGTTTTGTTTTGGAGGCAAGGATTGGGCGGGTTTTGGGATTTAGTATTTAAGTTAAGAATGTGTCAAAAAGGGATTTTGAGAAATCATCATCATCAGCATCATTTCAGCTGAAAGACGTCCATTGTTGGACGAAGCCTATTTCTCCTTCGTGTTGCCTTAGCGACCGGTCCTGTGCGTCTTCCATTCCTCGGATTCTCGCGATCCTCACCAGGTCATCGGTCCATCAAATAGTCATAGACGTTCCTTATTTGGAACGCAATATACACTCACCGGCATAATTAACCGCCCACCTATATTTTTGATCACCCTGGTTGTTTATGTTAACTGTGACTTATCTACAGTTTTATTTTTTGTTAAGTGGGTACTTTAGCAATAAACTAAACACTTATACCCTTATTTTGATTCATAAACTTGTATCACCTTATAAGTACAAATTTTATTGTTTAATTCATGAATCCCCAAGCGACCACCGGTGGCCGCGCATCTATTGTCTTACTATTGTGTCTCTAATTGATGGTATCTGAAGGGTTAAGATATTTGTTGTCGTTCTAAACTCTGGACCAGCTATTGCAATTTGCTTAATTTCAATTACTATATTCTATAACCTTTGTTGTTCGAAAGCAATTATACAGTTCAGGCTTTTAGTAACCATTTGATTTTACTATAAACCCTTCAAATAGACACTAAATACCTTCAAATTTACTCCAGTCCGTGATGGACTAGAGTTAAGTCCATGATGGACCAGTAAATACCTAAATGTTTCATCAAATGATGTTTATTTGGTCGATAACTAATGCGAGCGGTGAACAAATATAGTGGGTCTCTTTGACATGGGGATCCAATGGCTTTTGCAGTGAAAATGTAGCATTAACATTTAACATTTCAATGTAGGATTGAATTGAAAACTGGTTTTAGTAGTTCGTTATTTACTTTGGCCTCCTCTCTAGGACAGGGAATGGGCCGTAATCCACCACGCAGGCCCAGTGCGGGTTGGTGGATGTCACATGTCTTCGAATTTTTGGTTCTAGGACATGCCGGTTTTCTTACGATGTTTTCCTTTACCGTTTTGAGAGCAGGGGTGGCAGACAAAGTAATACGCCTGGATGGGTTTGAACCCGCGACCTATTGGCGGTAAGTCCCCTCTTTGAGGCGTGGCTGGAAAGACCTCACGGCGTCCTTACCTTCCGCATGACGCAGGTCCTCACCGGACATGGCAAGTTCGGGAGGTTCCTGCATCGGATTCGAGCGGAAGAGACGCCCGGGTGCCGCCACTGTGCGGAACGCCCGGAGGACACGGTGGAGCACACAGTTGAGGTGTGCCCTGCTTGGGCGGAGCAACGCCGTGCCCTCGTGGGGGCGATCGGCGGCGGAGACCTCTCGCGCCGGGCCTTGGTTCAGGCCATGGTCCGGAGCGAGGAGGAGTGGCAGGCGGTCGCCTCCTTCTGCGAAGCAGTAATGCTAGCAAAGGAGGAGGCAGACCGCATCAGGCAACGGCGCCCCCGCCGCCGCCGCCGGGATTCTGATCCCGATTTCCAGCCACCGTAGACGCGGGCTCGCGGACGGTGAGCCATGGGTAGCTCGTTGTCCGATCGTCCGGTAACTGTCCGGACCGAGCCAAGGCGTCGACGGCGCGCACTGTTCCCGCGCGCCTCAAGGAGTTGTCAGCAACAGGAGGGGCCCATCTGGGTCGAAGCCTACCGGGGTCGGGGTTATCCGAAAGGAAACTAGAGCCCCGGTATGAAGGCTAGACGGAACGGCGCGGGGTTTTTAGTCAGTAAGACTCTGACACTGTCTCCCGCTCCACCCAAGAGCGGGTTTCGTCAATGATGATTTTCCCCGTCGACAGAAAAAAAAACCCGCGACCTATAATTCGTAAGTCGGGGCCGTTACCACTCAGCCACTACTGCTCTAATTAGTAATAATTTAAGATAGTATCCTATACCAAAAAAAAAACCAGCCTAGTGCAACCAGGTTCCAAACACCTAATGTGAATAGTTCTTGTCTCGTCGTAACTACAGTTATCAGATTTTTTCCTATAAGTACTTGAAACCTTGCTTCATGTCTTTCAGGATTATAGATCAATAGGAAGTATAACCCTATAGCTTTTGATTTCCTAGCAAATATCAATATATTCACTTAAACGGATCAAAAACGGTTTTATCTTTGGATTGCGTAGACTTTAAAGTTTGAGTTTTTTGCTGTTGTTTGGGTTAAATTAGACAAACTTGACTTCAGTTTCATACCTTCAGACATTCAGGCCTTAGAAAAGGGTTTCAATAAACGAACAGACGGACAGACAGACAGACAGGCAGACAATAAACTGTAGCCTGATTCACGTAAAATCAAACAATCCAAATATCATTGAAGTTTTATAGTCGTTCGATCGAACGACAATTGAATTGGACCGAAACTAAACGATCTATCTACGACTTGTTGCCAGATACCACAGAGTACTACTATGTTACAAAGTACTCTGTGATTTAAACTGCAATATTTGACGTTTAGTCGACCTATCAATTAACTTATCTATGAGAATACCTCAAGCCAACGTCATTCAATGACGATCCACATAGCTGAATACGCTTCAACGACTCTTTGATCGAACGATTTCAAAATCGGTGTCGTTCAAACTCGATTGATTGATGTAAATATGAAAATGACAAAAACGACTAAGTCGCTACGATATCCTTAAGAGGGTCCTTCTCCACTCGCTTATCGTAAACATCGAAAATGGTTTAAAAGCTTGTTACTTCATTTAATGCAATCCAACGCGATGTTTGACGAAAAGGCAACGCAAAAAAAGAGAGATAACGCCTGGAAACTCTGTTAGTATTCGGTAATTCCGAGATTTACTCGAAAATTTCACAAAACTTGCTCCAGGAAATAGCTGTTTTTTTAAACCCTTAAAAGTTTTTGGAAAAAGTTGTCGTCATTTTGAATCTTAATAAAATTTGCAAGGTCCCTAGAGGATTACTTTTTTGACTTTTTAAATTTTTAGGCAAATTATGAAGTGTCAAAGTTCATACAAAATAGGACATTTTAGAGGTTTTTACTGGATTAGTTTTACACAAATTTAGAAATTGGTTTCTTTAGAAACCTAGATAATATACACAAGATACTGTGTTTCCAAAATATCTAATGAAAAATGTGTAATAACGTCATAATCAGTTATGAGCGGTTGTATGAAAAACAGTGAAAATGTGAGTAGTGATGCACCACCTTAAGGTTTTGATTACACTAAAAGTAATGTTGTGTAGCTCCATCCCTTGCACAGTTCAGTTTAGGTCGTAAACTGGATCGTGTTAGGGGCTCATGAGCCTCAGAGAGTTAACCTGTATTTGTAACACGCTTGAGCACTGTAATATCTGCTACAGACCTGGCTAATCTCCGTTAAAAGTGTCCACCATGACCGAAATACGGTCGAGAGGATTATTTTGCCTAAATCGGCTTATTTAACCTACGTACCCCTTTTAATACTCTTCAAATTCAAACCAGCACAGGGGTCAGGGTGAATCAGTAAATATTTTAACTAAGCAGGTATTTGTGTGTTATGTTCAAGCGTGTTCCATCGTCATTTTCCGTCAGGGGAGATAGAGGTCACGCGCGAGTCTAGCAATAAAAATATAATAAAATGACGCATTGTAACGACACCTCTCAAGTTATTAGACAATAAGCCCTCTGGGCTTTAGGGCGTACCAAATAAATATACTTACTTCTTCTCAGTCGTGCACTCTTGACAGAAAGGTTGTGATCATGTCTCGGCCCAGTCCCGCACCACCGCCTCTCTCGCGATACGACGACGTGCAGCTCTGTGTTTGGCGGCTTGGGAGCTTTTATTTACGCTGCATTGTGTCACCGATTTGATGAGGTCTGCCCACCGTTTAGGAGAGCGTCCACGACATCTTTTGCCCTCGACTTTCCCTTTCACCACCAAGCGTTCCACTGAGTCCTCGTTACGGGTGATATCCTCGAAGAATTTGAGGATTCGTATTTGTACAGTCAACGCATACGCTACGTACATACGTATATACATATGCTTGAAAAACACTTCCTCCATCTGGCACAGTAGCGTAAAAATGCGAAACAAATGACAACCGTTGTTAAAACGTCCATGCCACTAAAAATGGGCGCATATGGGAATGGGCATCTTTCTACGAAGCAGTAATGGTAGCGAAGGAGGCGGCTGCAAGAGTGAGAGGGCGGACGCCCCTGCCACCACGATTCTTCTTCGGCCACCGTAGACGTAGGCTTCTGGATGACGAGTAATGGGTAGCTCGGCGTGAAATAAAGACCGAGCTCGAGTCGTCGACGGCGCGTATTGTACACACGTGTCTCAAAGATATGTCAGCAAACCGTAAGGCCCAACAGGTCTGATGCCTGCTAAGACACCATAGTTTTCTCAACTAAAAATACCCCACTTCAAAAACAACTTATTACTCGTACATCAAGTTTAGCAATATTCTTCCCATATCTCTGCCAACACAGTGTAGAAACTTCCATATAGTTGATAACAAGGAAACAATGTCAGTATTCAAAGAGAAAATGCAAATTGTGTCACTGTTCTCAACAAGGTACCAAGGTAACAGAAGTTTTGGAGAGTTGTATGGAACAGTTATGTCGAAGTGTTCCGGAGTACTGCGGAAGTGTTCCGGAGTTCTGTCGAACTGTTCCGGAGTATAGTTTAAATAGCTGTATCGTTAGCTACTGTAAAAGGCAAATCGATAAGAAATTAGTTGATAGGTTTTTTTTGAGGTGGGAAATGACCACCATAGGCGTGGGCTTGCGGACGGCGAGCCATGGGTAGCTCGCTGTCCGACCGTCCAGTAACTGTCTGGACCAAGCCCAAGTCGTCGACGGCGCGCACTGTTCTCGCGCTCCTCAAGGAGTTGTCAGCAACAGCAGGAGCCCAGCTGGGTCGAAGCCTACTGGGGCCAGGGTTAGTTTCGAAAGAGTAGCTCGAGCCCCGGTATGAAGGCACGAAGGAACGGGGTGGGGTTTTAGTCAGTAAGAGTCTGACACTATCTCCCACTCTGCCCAAGGTTGGGGTTTGTATAGATGATTTTCCCACCATAAAAAAGGTGAGAAATCACCTACTGATTTTTCTCGCGCTAGGATGGAGGCGAGTTGGCCTTTGCGTTGTAAGACCAAGAGTTTCCTTTTCGGAAATTCCCCATGGCCCCATCGGGCCGGTATGTTTTTTATACCCAGAATTCTGCGCTCCATAACTCTCTGGCAAACTTAAAGATCGGCAACATATCAGTTAATCTCCAAATCCCATTACCCTGTAACGGTTTGAGAATAAATAATGAGGATCTCTAAACATATGCACCTATAGGGAGCGTGTTGTGTGTATGTACGTATGTTGGTGTGTGTTGAGCCAATTTTTATGTACGTCTCGCTTCAGGGACTAGATTTATAGGCGGGTGAGAGACGTCGAATTTGTTGGGTGAGGCCCATTGGCAGCGAGTAATAATGATTATTCTTTCGTTTGACTATTCGTTACAGACGTTTCTGCAATACTTTATTTATTTATTTTACCGAAATATCACACACTGAATAGTAATCGGTATTTGTAGAAGAAAATTTATTGTGTTATTATACTACATTATTTTTAGTTTATCTGAAACCTGAATATAGTTTGTTCAGAATCAGTAACTGACTGGATTCCAATAGTTTTTACACTATGTTATATTTTTTCCCAAACATATTTAAAAAGGTCACAAGTTGGACATCACTAACACTAAGTACAACACAGGCCTAGGCAGGTCATCGCGGGTATTAGATGCCAGCAAACAACTCGGTGCAAGGTCAAAACCACCCCTCAGTCGCCTGGATGGCTCGGCGACTATGTATTTTTGCTGACATAACAAGCTTATAACTTTGTGATTATTAATACTACAGCTAAGAACTACATAAAAATTGTTTCGTTTTTCGTACATATTAAAACTAATCTATGTCTTAGTATAGATATCTTCTAGGTATACATATAATAAAACAGTAAAATTGTGGCTGGATGGTATTAATTAGCTCTCAAAAACTACTGAACCAATCCTGCTCAAATGCTTACATAGTCCTTATAGGCCAGGTCAAAAGTTAAGCTATAAATTATCACGCTATTTTCTATGCGCATCCCCCGAGCAATATTCCAAAATGCTGATATTTAACGTCATTTGCTGTGAGTTCGATTCCGAGCTACAGTTAAAAAAAATTGTCATTATTTTATCTTCGTTTTTTTTTTGTAATTAGAATGAATTTTATCATTTTTAGGCTTCCGTAGTTAAATGGCAAAACTGTGACACACGGATGCCCCTCAAGTTGAAGAGTAAAATTTACAAGGCCGTCATAAGACCTGTCATACTGTATGGATCAGAATGTTGGGCTGTGAAAAAGAAGGATGAAAAAAGATTGCAAGTAGTGGAGATGAGAATGTTGAGATGGATGTGTGGTGTGACGAGAATGGATAAAGTGAGAAATGAGTATATTAGAGGAAGTTTGAAAGTGGCGCCAGTGACTGAAAAGTTGAAAGGTCTTGGTATGGTCATGTGAAGAAGAGGGATGAAGCGCATATTACTAAGAGAGTTCTGAGTATACGTGTAGATGGATGGAGAGGGAGAGGAAGGCCGAAGAAAAGATGGATGGTTTGTGTGAGGAGTGATATGAAAGAAAAGGGAGTAAGTGATAGTTTGACGGGTGACAGGACAGAATGGAAGAAAAAAACGTGTTGCGCCGACCCCAAGTAATATGGGATAAGGGCAGGAAGAAGAAGAAGAAGTTAAATGGCAAAAATCGGAACCCTTATGGATTCGTCATGCCCGCTATTACAGTCACCCCACCCTTACCCCACGCGCGACGAAAACGACACCGCAGGTGACTGTTGTTGTATAATTTACGACATCAATTCCCGAACTCACACGAACCGTGCGTGCGATTTCACACTGTTTTACGTACTAGGGCTTTATACGCCGTTTCACGTAAGATTAAACTGTCGCAGTAATGTTTGGCTGTTTTTGTTTAGGTGGGAAAATCATCTCACTCTCGCTCTTGGGTGGAACGAGAGGGTGTCTCAGACTGACTAAAACCTACTCCTCTTTCTACTTTGCCAGGGCCGGGTTTTCCTTCCAGAAGCTTTTTGCTGACATGTCCTTAAATCGCGCGTGGAACACTTCGCGCCGTCGACGACTTGGGCTCGGTCCGGATAGTTACCGGATGGTCGGACGGTAAGCTACCCATTGCTCGCCGTCAGGGGCCTATTCAAATATATAAACAAATTTTCATCCATATCGGTCATGCCGATTGGGATGAGATAGATGCCAAACACACGTACAGAGAATCATATATACAGAGTTATTTGTAAAACACTAACAACCTTGCAGGACTGTATTACTAACGTCATAAGCTACAACTTTTGTTCTATGATTTTTTGCAAAACATAACACATTTACAAAAAATAAGATTTCGTTGTTCTAACACATTTTAACTCTGTGTTGCCATACTTATATACGTTTGTATGACGTGACACAAGAGCATCAAGCACCCCGTCGCTCGATCCCTACTATCCTCCGTTATTGTACTATCGCTTGCTTCGCATAGACTTCGTAATATAATATTTTTTCATCACTCATACTCTGAAAGTAGGTCTGAACTTGACTGAGGAGCGAGCTGAAAAGTATCACACTTTTCATCCCTAGGGAGTTTTACTTTCAACTAACAGCTGACAAATTATTTAAAAAAAAACTACGTCTATCTTCTTGTATTCGTAATGAAAAGCACAATGCTTACCTCGGGGTTAAAGTTACTTATTTAGTCCCTCGAATTAGCGACCTCGCTCCGCTCGGCCGCCAACTCCTTCTCGGGACGAAATAAGTAACTTTCACCCCTAGTGTAACAATGTACTATTTTAAAAGTCATAAAACAAAAGTTGTCGTTATGGATGGAAGTACAAATAATCCTGTATAATTCTTCTGTATAAGGATACGCGTTATGTCACAAAATGAAAAATTGAAGACATGGGAAAATTACTTCTTGAAATAACATTATTCAAATGCGAGGGTTTTGGCACTCTTCAAAGCGATCTTTGACATTCATGAAAATACGCCCTCCGAGGTTGATTAGGAATGTTGATTTATTGTCTTATTTTTTTTCAATATACTCCAAAACTCGCTCTTCGACACACAACTTTTAGGCACGCCATAGACTGTTTTACGCAGTAGTGTAGACAGACAGGGGTGCCAACCTTACCTTACTCCAATGGAACTTCTTAAGTGAAACACACTGTATAGATGCCTTCTTTTTGAAGGAAAAAAGGAAAAAGTTGCCTACTCTACCAAATTTGTTCCCCGAAATGCGAAACGAAATCGATTTTAACGGGTGTTGCAACACTTTTTGGAGAATTATGAGCGGAATGGGATTTTGTTTAAAAAAAAGCAGTTCTAAAAGGAAGTTAATAGAGAGGTACGATATTGTGGCGTAGCGTTTTCGGTATTTGAAAGAATTGCAGGACAATCGGAATGGAGCCCAGCGTCCTAAACTTTATACAAAAATAGTTAAAAAAAAATAAACAAAAAAAAAGCAATTGTTAAAAGTAACGAAGTATCAGTGAATCTCCCTAATATTAAGTAATTTAATTGCTAAAAATATTGCAACACTGTTTTTCCGTATTGCCAACATTACGGAAAAGGTACCTCTTAAGTGAAACGCACTGTAACTATGTAACGAATTAGAATTGGGGTGTTTTAAATCCATGGATCGATTTACCATCAGTTAAAACCATCTTCATGCAAAAAAGTCGATTATTTTTTAAATTTTTTAAATTATTTACCTTTGTCCACTTAACCCTTCTTAATTTTCTGCACTTGTAGCAAAATTAACTATTTTACTATAGGTAGGTCAAGTGTCTCAAAAACCTACATAGCTTTTTTATGGAGGGGAAAATCATCCAATGATAACCCCCGCTATTGGGCGGAGCGGAAGTTAGTGTCAGATTCTTACTGACTAAAAACTCACCCCGTTCCTTCTAGCTTTGATCGGAATCTGATGCGGTCGGCCTCCTCCTTTGCTAGCATTACTGCTTCGCAGGAGGAAGCGACCACCTGCCACTCCTCCTTGCTCCGGACCATGGCCTGAACCAAGGTCTCCGCCGCCGATCACCCCCACGAAGGCACGGCGATGTTCCGCCCAAGCAAGGCACACCTCGACTGTGTGTTCCACCGTGTCCTTCGGGCGTTCCATACAGTGGCGACACCCGGTTGTCTCTTCCGCACGAATCCGGTCCGAAACCTCCCGAACGTGTTATGTACGGTGAGGACCTGCGTCATACGGAAGGTAAGGACGCCGTGAGGTCAAGTTACATACCTGGTGTACCTACAGTACAATAAAACTGTACCCCAAACAAATTACTTATCCACAAAACCTTCTTTATCAAAAGGTCACCAAACACTTTCCCACCTTAAAATAACAGGAAAAAGAAAACGATTCCCTATAATCCTTCGCCATTCCTCATTGGCACGCCAGGGAACGCAATCTCAGGCAATTTCCCCTAATATTGGCCAACCTTTGCCTTACAGACGTATCGTTATCCCAGCAATATGTCGGGGACCGCAATTTGTGCAGGGATTTTGTGATCGGGTTATGACGTCAGAGTTCGTCAGGGGTCACACATTTGACATGACATGTGTCAGAGAGTTTTAGGGCATCGTAAAGAAGAGCTCTTCTTCTAACGAGGCAAAAGGTTGACGGTCCAAGATTTGTGGCCTGATTTTTTGGTTGTAAAGGTGAAATGGTTTTGTTACGTTTTTATTTACGTCTAAGAATATAAAATATCTGAGCTGAGATAAAAAAGCTTATATAAATTGTCATCCTATTAGCGTTTAAGGTTTGGAACGCAACGGACAATTGAAAGAACGCAGGTGGGTTGTAGTCAATTAAATTCTGGTATTCCCTCTTGCTCTATCCAGAGCAGGTGAAGTTGTTAGATGATTTTCCACCTTCAGGAAAAAATCTGGGCAAGTGCGTGTCGGACTCGCCCACTGAGGGTTCCGTGCAAACTACAATTCCCGAATGGAGTCTCGAAGATTTTTCAAAATTACAAAAAAAAAATTTTTGTGACTTAGGTAACAACAAATTAACCGTTTTCAGATTTAATCCTATTCCTGTGCCATAAGACCTTGCTTTGTGCTAAATTTCAGGATTCTGGATCAACGGGAAGTACCCTATGAATTTCAATCTTTATGAGCATCAAAATATACGTTTTTTGCGACATAAACGGTCGTATCTTTTTTATTCGTTACCTTAGAAGTTTGATTTTTCCACAGCTTGAAGGGACTGCAGACCTAAGTATATGGTTTAATTTCAACTTGATACCTCCACGCGTTCTCGAGATAAAGGGTCTTGACAGACAGACGGCCGGACAACAAAGTGATCCTAAAAAGGTTTCGGTTTTTTTCTTTTAAGGTACGGAATCCTAAAAACGAATTGACTACGTAACAATAAGGTAGGGCATGAATCCGAACGTGGACGTCTTTCGGCTAAAATTATTTGAGATAAGGTTAAAAATTAAGAGGCTGCTTTTCCACTCGCTTATCGTCAACATCGAGCATGGATTAAAAGCTTGTTGCTTCATCTAACGCAATCCAACGCGATGTTTGACGAAAAGACAACGCAAAAAAAGAGAGATAACGCCTGAAAACTCTGTTAGTATTCGGTAATTCCATGATTTACTCAAATATTTATTTTACAAAATTTGTTCCAGGAAATAGCTGTTTTATTAGACACTTAAAAGTTTTTGAAAAAAATTGTCATCATTTAGAATGTTGATAAATTTGCAAGGCTTCTATAGTTTTACTTTTTTGCCTTTTTCAATTTTTAAGTAAATTATGAAGTGTCAAACTTAATGCAAGATAGCAGATTTTCAGAGGTCTTTACTGTATTAGTGTTACACAAATTTAAAAATTGATTTCAATAGAAGCCTAGCTAATATCCACAAGATACTGTGTCTCCAAAATATCTAATGAAAAATGTGTAATAACCTCAAAATCGGGTTAGAGCGGATATTAGAAAAACCGTGAAAATGTTTGTCGAGTTGCATCCCCTTAAGTCACGAGACCCATTGGTAAAGTTTGGTTATACCAGTAAATCTATGCAACCACTTTCCCCCATTCTCATTCCCATTAAAATTCAAACATGCACCAACAAACAAACAAACAATCTCATCAGAATGCTGATAGCTGTTCCACATATCAGTTTGACGGATCAGAAATCGAGTGTGCGTTGTTGCGTGCACTTTAATTAACTTTAGCACGATCATCGTTTGTTTTCTGGGTTCATAGATAAATAAACTGTTTTATTTATCTTTGTCTGAGTCTGTTAGTTTTATTTTAACGAATAGTTCGCAAAAACATTTACAAAGGGATAATCTTTATAGCAATTAACAATTACCACAGTGATTTTTTTACTTAAAGCACATGCACAGCACTTATAGAATTTAGTAAATTAATTTTATTTATATTTTGCATCAATTTTTCAAAGAAAAGAAAGAAAAAATAAAATAAGCAATTATTATTAATCAATCAATTAAATAAATTATGGCAGATTCACCATTAGAATCTATTATTAAATTCTTCTTCTCAGTCGTACACTCTTGACAGAGTGGTCGTGGTCAGGTCTCGGTCGAGTCCCGCACCACCGCCTCTCTAACGATACGACGCCATGCAGCTCTGTGTTTGGCAGCTTGGGAGCTTTCATTTACGCTGCAGTGTGTCACGGTTTTGATGAGGTCCGTCCACCGTGTTAGAGAGCGCCCACGAGATCTTTTGTCCTCGACTTTCCCTTGCACCATCAAACGTTCCATCAAGTCCTCATTATGGGTGATATGCTCGAAGAACTTGAGGATTCGTATTTGCACAGACGACGATAATCTCTCTTTGATATCGAGTTCTTTCAGGATCGATATATTTGTTCGATGCGCAGTCCATGGGATTCCAAGCATACGTCTCCAGCACCACATTTCCAGTGTTTCATTATTGAATTATGTCACATTAAATTTAATTACATTAGAATGCACCAAATTATATTAAATTGCATTAAATCACATAAAATTATACTAAATTGTAATAAATTACACTAAATTGTAACAAATTACACTAAATTGTAATAAATTAAATTAGATGAGTAGTTTACAGTATAAATGCTGGTACATTAACCTGAAAGCTAAAAACCTGTTCCTATAATCAATTGCTGAAAAAGCAAGTGAAACAAAATGGGCGGCGGTAAATAAATAGTACTGCAGAAAAATAACAACAGAAATCAGTTTCCAATTATTGCAATACGCGAACACAATCCATTTCACATCAGAATTAAGCGAAGCATGAAATAAAATCGGTTTGATTTTTAACGATTGTCAGAACTGAATTTTAGAGCTGCACACATCCGGAGATCCGTTAAGTCCGGATTTAAATAAAAAACGGCACAGTTGTAAAAAAGAACGGATTACTGGTTGATGAATGGATGCTTTATTTAAATCTTTTAATTTAAATATCGAGGCAGATGAGTAAGGTTTTATGGCAAATAAATAAAATGCTTCGTTGAATTTTATCCGTCCAATTTGTCTGTTCGAGTAACAGGAATAATTCTGAGGTGTTTGGAGTTAAACCGTTGGGTCGTAGGGTCCGAATGCAGGTCATCTTTTTTGCATCTCGCATCCATCTGATTCTCTGACCAGGTCATCGGTCCCAAGTCGTCAACAGCACGCACTGTTCCCGTGCTTCTCAAGGAACTGACAGCAGCAGCAGGGGCCCAGTCGGTTCTAAGCCTTCTGGGTCCTTGGTTATTCGAAAGGAAAGTTCGGTCCCGGTACAAAAGGCACGAAGAAACGGGGTGGGCTTTTATTCAGTAAGAGTCTGACACTATTTCCCGTCGCGGTTGTCATTAGATGATTTTTCCCACCATAAAAAAAACCACGTCATCGGTCTATTTTGTGGGAACAAAATAGACCGATGACGCCCAACGCTGCGTCTTCCAGTACGCGATCGCCACTGCACAACTTTTCGTACCCATCGATCATCTGTTCTGCAAGCAATGTGCCCTGGCCACTGCCATTTAAGTTTGGTGATTTTTCGAGTTATGTCAGTAACCTTGGTTCTACAGTGGATATCTTCATTTCTGATGGGATCACGCCAGGAAACTCCAAGCCCTTTCCATTGCACTTTGGGCACCTACGACCTTATGAGTGCCTTTTCTAAAACATCGCCAGTATCTTAAAAGTTACTTTGTAGCTTTTACTGTATAAGCAAAACCATCATTGTCATTTGTCTGGCTTGTAAAAATGTCAAGGTCTACTTTCAGCATAACCAGATGCAGCATCAGGCAACGGCGCCCTCGCCGCCGCCGCCGGGATTCCGATCCCGATTTCCGGCCACCGTAGACGCGGGCTCGCGGACGGCGAGCCATGGGTAGCTCGCTGCCCGACCGTCCGGTAAGTGTCCGGACCGAGCCCAAGACGTCGACGGCGTGCACTGTTCCCGTGCGCCTCAAGGAGTTGTCAGCAACAGGAGGGGCCCAGCTGGGTCGAATCCTACTGGGGTCAGGGTTATCCGAAAGGAAGCTCAAGTCCCGGTATGAAGAGGCTAGAAGGAACGGGGTGGGTTTTTAGTCAGTAAGAGTCTGACACTATCTCCCGCTCCACCCAAGAGCGGGGTTTGTCATTAGATGATTTTTGCTCACCGTAAAAAAAGCATAACCAGATGCAGCCATACTTCAGTGTTTATGATGACCCAAAAATAAACAACCATTTAAAAACAAAGTGGTTTAACATTATCACAGTTATAACAATACCTCATTTATTCGCATATCTGAGCTGAAATTTGTCCCAGTTCTGTACAATGTAACCACTGAATAAATAGATACAGAAGGTCAACTCCACACCCACAGAGAAAAAGGACGCATACATCTATAAATACATGGTGCCTGTAACTCTACATCCCGGGTTCTGGTTCAGGCCATGGTTCGGGGCGAGAAGGAATGGGATGCGTTTGCATCCTTTTGCGAAGGGGTAATGCTACCGAAGGAGGCGGCTGAAATAGTGAGGGGACATACAACCTCACGCCCCAGCTGCCGCGACAGAAGACGCCCTGGGCATCGGGAATTGCAGAACGATCAAATTTTTGAATATTAATCTGTGGTCTTAGAACGCAAAGAGCAATTGAAGGAACATAGGGTGTGGTTTCAGTCAATAAAAATCTGTAACGCCCTCTCGCTGGAGCGAATCTTCTGCCTCAGCATTTGATCTTGCTTCCGATTACGACAAATCAAACTTAAAAACTCCACTTCCGAATTGGGTTCCAAAATAACCATTTTTATCATAGTCAATCTAATGACTTCTCCCGGTCTGGGTGGGCAGGAAGGCGTACACCTGTGTTCTTTAGCTACCCTTTGACTAAGGATTTCGTTTTCAGAAAATACGGTCCTAGCGGGCATCGGCCCTGCTGGGGCATACGGTTTGCTGACATCTATTTGAGGAGCGCGTGGACTACTATGCGACTGGGGCTCGGTACGTTCGACTAGCCGGATGGCCGGATAGCGAGTTACCCATTGCTCGACTTCCGCAAGATCTACCTTGACTGGTAGTCGGGGTCGGGGTCTCACCGGTGGGGGCGTGGGTATGTTCGTTCCCTCTCGCGTTCGGCAACCTCCTTCGCTAGCATTACTGCTTCGCAGAAGGAGGCATCCACGCGTTTTACATGTGTGTTTATCTATTGTAGCGTGTTGTGTTTCTCCAGCCTTCTGTGTTTATTTATTCTGTGGCACCACATAATAACGGCAACATCGAGAGTTTCATCAGCGCGCACATAAATATTCTTTATTATCGCACCCTGAAGTGAGATCCGGACAAATGACGGACAACTAGGACAAGGGACATTCATGATTTGGGAGATCCACGGTTTGGGAAATTCAGTTTTCGGTACATTTACGTCGACCGCTTGTGTTTATGGTGATTATGTACTGAATGATTTTTTACTGACTTAAACCAAGTCCTTTCGTTGCTTTGCTTTCCAGGACCCCGAGTTTTTCTTTTAAAAGCGAAGCAGTAGGCTTCGACAGTAGGCTTCTTAAGTGTCAATGGGCAGGGCACATTGCTCGCAGAACAGATGGCCGTTGGGACCGAAAGGTTCTGGAGTGGCGACTGCGTACCGGAAGACGCCGCGTTGGAAGGCCTCCAACAAGGTGGACTGATGACCTTGTGAAGGTTGCGGGAAACCGATGGATGCGAGACGCACAGGAACGTTCGTTGTGGCGACGCTTGGGGGAGGCCAATGTCCAACAGTGGACGTGTATCGGCTGAAATGATGATGATGAGGCTTCGACCCTGCTAGATCCCTACGGTATGCGGCCGCCTCCTTCACCAGCATTACTGCTTCGCAAAAAGAAGCGACCGTTTGCCATTTTTTCCCGCGTCGTTGCCGTCTATCGCCCTAACGAGGACATTGCGGTACTCCGCCCAAGCGAGGCACACCTCCACGTATGCACCACGGAGCACCGTATGGACCTCCTACGGTTTTGCTATGAGACTTAAAATGTCGATTGCGAGGTTCCGTACCCAAAGGCTGCCAACAGGATCCTATTACTAAACCTCCGCTGTCCGTCCGTTTGTCTGTCCATCTATTTGTCAGCGGACTGTATCTCATAATATAGTCATGTATTTTGGATCTTGCAAACTCTTTGAACGCTTACTTCAGATTAATCTGACAAATATTTTTGCACACGTCTGATTTGTACGTAGAACGACGTCACGTGGCGTGGATCAAGTGTAGCTCTACAAGTCTTGTTTCCATATAAAATGTATGGAGACCGACGTGCCCAGATCGGCACGTGTGTCACATGTGTGCGCAGTGTAGTTCTAGCTTAATAGTTGTGGAATATTATTATCACTACATAGTATAAAACAAAGTCTCTTTTTTTCTGTCCCTATATCCTTATGTACGCTTAAATCTTTAAAACTACGCAGCGGATTTTGATGCGGTTTTTTTTAATAGATAGAGTGATTCAAGAGGAAGGTTTGTATGTATAATAATATTCATTAAATAGTGGAGAAATACTGTTACCTGAGCGAAGCCGGGGCGGGTCGCTAGTTAAATTATAATAGTCTGATTAATCCGACGTTATAGGTTAATAGGATTAAAAAATCGTTGCGTCACATTAACTCCTGTTTCAAAGGGTGTTCACAAACAGCACTAGACATTTAGACAAGCCGGTTGGCTGTTCTAAAGTTCAACTTTAAAAAGCACTTTCAAAGTCCTCCGGCACCCAGTCCTCCAGTGACTCTAGAACACACCTCGTGATTTACAGCAGTTATGTATTACTTCCTACACTCCTTAGCTTCTATAAACCTGTCAGCTGTTCAGAACAGGACTTGACTCCTAAAAGCGTTTCACGGTTTGTGGTTTGATTTATGGGGTTTCTGTGTACTATTGTTGGGGATTTCACAAAAAGTATACATAAGTTTAATCGGTTTTGAGCGTTAGAAAAAATAGCCGCGATTAGCATGTACCTAAATCACGTTCAAGAACTGTCAATATCAATGCCAAGCTTTTGCCTGCGGTTTCACCCGCTTACATAACAATACTTTCAGAGATTACCTCCTACAAACAATTATCCAAGAGGTTTGACTTTTTAGACAGACTCTATCAGTTAACATTTGTGTTATTAATTCATGAATCCCCAAGCGACCACCGGTGGCCGCGCATCTATTGTCTTACTATTGTGTCTCTAATTGACGGTATCTGAAGGGTTAATTTCATCACCTCTACTCTTAAAATGGTAAAGGGATGGACCTCAAGGCAACCAGCATGTCCAAAACCAAAATTTTGAATGCATGTGACATCCACCAACTCTGCTAAAGTGTACTTTTTAAACTAGACCTAAAGAAACCGTGCAAAGCCAAAACAAAAACATACTCGTAACAGTTTATTAAAAATACCGTGTACACTCTGATTAATGATCACGTACTGTGTGATCATTAACCCTTCAGATACCGTCAATTAGAGACACAATAGTAAGACAATAGATGCGCGGCCACCGGTGGTCGCTTGGGGATTCATGAATTAATCAGGGGCTCGTTTTATACATGTAACTGGGATAATGCACCCCCATAAACGCCTTAATTAGAAAACTAAGTAACTATCATAATTCAAGCCCTGAAATTATACTTTACTGTCTCCGTTCAAGGGCCGCAAAAAAACGCCGCTTCAAGCTTCCTTTTGAGGCGCGTGTGCGGCGGCGCCTCCAAAAAAAACGCTTGAAGCTGCTTCAGGCTTCTCTGGCTTTCTTCTTCTAGCTTTTTTTGTGGCCGCTTCTAGCGGTTTATTGTGACGGCGTTTTTTTGAGGCTCGTGTGCGGGAACGCTTAATATTCTTAAGTAGTATTTTTTTTTAAGAAATTCTTTATACATGTTCGTCAAGTCGTTGAGCTTAGTAGTCCTGAATTGAGCTACACGAATACTGAAAAATGCTTACACTGACTGGACAGGTCCATCCACTCAGAACTGTTGTTTGGGTCTTTCTTCAAAAGACCATCTCAGACTTCAATATGCAGGGTTCTCATATGATTTGACCAATACATAACTTTTACTGATTAAAAAACCCACCCCGTTTCTTCGTTGCCTTTTAGACCCTTGGCCCCAGTAGGCTTCGATCCTCCTGGGCCCTACTGTTGCTGAAAACTCCTTGAGGCACGCGGGAATAGGTCGAGCCGTCGACGACTTGGGCTTGGTCCGGACGGTTACCGGACGGCTGGACAGCGAGCTACCCATTGCTTGCCGTCCGCAAGCACGTGCCTACGGTGGCCGGAAATTGGAATCGAAATACCGGCGCCGCGCGGCTGGAGTGTGAGCGCCGTTGTCTCATGCGGTTGGCCTCCTCCTTAGCTAGCATTACTGGTTCGCAGAAGGAGGCAACCGCCTGCCACTCCTCCTCGTTCTGGAACTTGACTTGTACCAAGGTCCGGCGCGAAAGATCGCCGCCGTTGATCGCTCCCAATCCTTTTGTACCTTCTTTAAAACATTTAAAAACTAACTTCTATTGAAGTAAGTAGATAAAGTCGTGCCTAATGTCGCTAGTCTTCCACCAAAACCCTTAATCATCAGACAGCCTTTCAACATCAAAACAAAACCATAAATGTACTCGAAAATTGATTTAAAATTCTCGCTAGAGTTTCCTTTTACAGTGAATATGTCGGTCATAAATCTCTTGCGGCCACAGGGAACGTTATCCGCACAGGTGTGTGATGTATGCTTGTTTCCATTCCAATGCGCCATTTGTTTGATAAAGCCGTGTAGAAGTATGTAGGAATGCGACAGTGGAATACTCTGTAGCGATGTATTCGTATTGAATTTTGTGGTTGGGAATACAAGTAGGACTTTGGTATTTATTGCACGCTCGGTCTACGATTCTGCGTACATGAGGGTGCCTAATAAGGTTTCGTAACTGTTCTGTTAAAATTGTTTCAATAGATTGTCTAGCCTAGCTTTTGCTGGAGTCTGTGCTACAATCTGGAGGTATTTCAGTCAAAAACTTACTTCAACTAGTCAATATGAACATGGTTTTCTAATTTACTATGTTCTAATTGGTCTAGGGGCATGGCTAAGCTGAATGATAACGATGAGTCACTATTTTCTTAACGCAAATAGACTACAGCATTTTTGATTTGAATGTTGTTATAGAGATCAAAAACCTGACTGAAACCATAAACACAAAAGTTGAATAACAACCACTTTTTTTTTTAAAAGAGTAGGTAACCATGGAGTTTCTTGCCGGTTCTTCTCCATAGGAAACGACCAATTTGGAACCATGCACTATCTTCTGACGTTTTATAAGTGCCCATGTAGGCCTATGTAAAATAAAATATTTTTCAATACACTTGCTCATAAAGTGACTCTTATTGCACCACTTAGGTACTTAATGGCACTTGTTACCAAACTGTGACATTTTGATTACCATTACGCACTAGTGCTATAATGTGGTTAAAAGCTTATTGTTCAACCTCTCCACCGCCATAATTTTATTACATTATCGTATTAGGATGGGCGCATGTCGTCCCCCACGAGGAAAAGAAAAAATGGGTAGAAAACAATTTTTTACCGCCACAAAAGTTTGCTAGTTTTACAGTTATTTTCTTCACAGGTGTATTGAAAAACATCGTATGATACACGTGAGTAATTTATGATTACCGTTCTCGGCTCTCTTATGACCTTCGCCATGGCTCTGGTCTAAATACCGCCTAAACGGTAATCACTAACATTACACACTTATATCATAATGTACTATTGACTTTGACTTTAAAATAGGAGGGCGAACGCCGGCGTTCACTTGGGGTTAAACGAACTGACAGATAAACCCAACATCGTAATAAAACGGTTCAAAAATCTGATGGTATGTTAAAGAGCGAAAAACCAATTCCCTTAAACAATACAGGCTTGAACCAGGCTGTTGACAGCATTGAGTAGTCCTTGAACAAATAGAAAAACGAAATTAATAATAACGGGACAAAACGTCGAAAATTAATTTGATTCAGAGCCTCCTATAATTTAATTGGTGAACAAATGACTTGGGGCTGGGAATAAAAGGAGTAATTACGTCACAGGTTATTTTACAGATAGAACATAATATTTTATGTTTTTGTTTTGTCAAGGTGAAGCTGTTATGTATATCCAAATACTGGACAAGTGCGAGTCGGACTCGCGCACTGAGGGTTCCGTGCAAACTACAAATCCCGAATAGAGGCTCGAAAATTTTTCGATTTGCAATTTTTTTTTTGTGTCATATGTAACAACAAATTTATTGTTTTCAGATTTATTCCTATACCCGTGCTATAAACCCTTGTTTTGTGCCAATTTTTAGGATTCTGGGTCAACGGAAAGTACGCTATGAGTTTCGATCTTTGAGAGTATCAGAATATACGTTTTTTGCGACATAAACGGCAGTATCTTTTTTCGTTAACTTAGAAGTTTGATTTTTTCACATCTTGAAGGGCGCAGACCTGAGTTATAATTTCAACTCTATACCTCCACGCGTTCTTGAGAAAAAAGGGTCTTAACAGACAGAACTACAGACAGACAGACGGACGGACCACAAAATGATCCTATAAGGGTTCCATTGTTTTCTTTTGAGCGGAACCTTAAAAAACATACTAAATAAAATGCTGTGATGGGGCGGCTGCTGCACGTACAGAAAACTTCAAACGGCGTAAGTATACCTATAATAAACCTTATTGAAAGTTATATGTTTGAGCCGTTTGGGCACTAGGGCCAGAGGGTCCGAGCGCTCAGTAAACAGCTGGTCGACTCTTCGCGTGACCAGAGGGTTTTTTTTTACGGTGGGCAAAAATCATCTTATGACAACCCCTGCCCTTGCGTGGAGCGGGAGATAGTGTCAGACTCTTACTGACTAAAAACCCACCCCGTTCCTTCTAGCCTTCAAACCAAGGCTCGAGCTTCCTTTCAGATAACCCTGGCCCCAGTAGGCTTCGACCCAGCTGGGCCTCTGCTGTTGCTGACAACTCCTTGAGGCGCGCGGGAACAGTGCGCGCCGTCGACGTCTTGGGCTCGGTCCGGACATTTACCGGACGGTCGGACAGCGAGCTACCCATGGCTCGCCGTCTACGAGCTCGCGTTTGTGACCAGAGGGTTGGGCTTTACTTTATTTCTGTCAACCCAGGTGAACAATAAAAAAATGTTTGGTTTTCTTCCCATTTATTGGGAAAATTCAGTTGATAATCAATAATTTTATAATTACTTTTTACTTCATTAGTAAATATTTACCTTCGCAGTCTAAGAAGTCAAAGCAAAAACTGTTAATTAAATTTTATAGGTCTATAAATAAACACAAATGAGAGAAAACAAATCGGGCAAGTGCGTATCGGTTCCGCACACTGAGGGCTCCGTGCAAACTTACTGACAAAAACAATTCAATTCCCGAATCGAGTGACGAAGATTTTTCCGAATCGCAATAAAAGTTCTTTTTTTGTGTCACTACAAATTTACTGTTTTCAGATTTTTTCTTATACTTGTACTATGATACCTTGCCTCATGCAAAATTTGAGGATTGTAGGTCAACGGGAAGTATACATTTTAACCTATAAATTTTGATTCTCTCGAGAGTGACGAATATATGTTTTATGCGACATAAACGGCGGAGTCTTTTTCTTTCGTTAACTTATGAAGTTTGATTTTTTCAAAGCCTCAAGTTAACGCAGACTAGAGTATATAATTTTAATTTCAAGTCGATATCTCTTCGTGTACCCGAGATATCGACTTTGACGGACAACAAAGTGGCACCTTCATAGGACTATAAGGCCATTTTTTTTTAGTAAGGAACCCTAAAAAATGGGAATTTCCTTAAAAGGTTCCTTTTTAGTGTTTTTGTTTACTTTTTTTGAGAAAATACTTGGCCATCAGGAGGCTTCGGCCTCCCTGTCCACGGAAACGTAGCTTCATAGACGCGTATCGTCATTACACGCTTGGTCACATTCAAATTGTCGATGAAGCAGTAACAAATAACCCTGTATAACCGGTTTTGCTAAGGTACGGAGAAAGCTTGTTTCATCTGGTTCTTACTTTGACTTCGCACAACCGAAATTCACTCGGACAAAGTCACAGGCAAAAGCCAGTAAATAATGTTATGAAGGAGTTTTTATCTCTTTACAAAAAACAAAGGTCACATTCGGTCCCCAAGTCACACACTTCATAAAACAAGCACAAAATAGATAGGTACAGAAGTCAATCTCAAGTATGTACTCCATTTTTAACCGACTTCGAAAAGGAGGAGGTTCTATGTTCGGCTGAATGTATGTTTTTTTACAAGCTTTTTATTAACCTGCAATGTATGTATGTAACTAACTATGTATGTTCGGCTCAAATTTTGCAACTCAATTTTAGAAGCAGATATCTTCGACCGATTTATATTACGCTCTACGGCCGCGCTGGAGTCAGCGCATTGCGCCAAACTGTATGAGTGCGACCGGGTGATTAAGCCGAGATATTGTGTCTGTGAGCTGTGTCTATGTGTGCGTTGCTCGAGTGCGCTTTGTATGTAGATTGTCTTCTATACCTATATATTTTGTGCAGCGGACTTGTGTCACAACGCACACATAGACACCGCTCACGGACACGATATCTCGGAGGGCCTCGGCCCGCTCGTCGAACGGTTCCGGCTCAAACGCTCATTACTTTGGTTGTTTGTGTGGTGTGTGATTGGTACTCACTGGGTAGGTGGCGAGTAAATAAAAGTCTGTGATGTTCCTCCAGGTATATTTTCACACACACAGCACAACAACACGGTTCACAATAGAAGGCGCAATAGCCAAGCACGAATAGGTACGATGGCGACGAGTTTACCGAACTTCGATACGGAAAATGTCCTTGGGGTGATATCGACACCTTAGCGCGGGTATGTTGTAAACAATAATTATTAGGAGGCGCGAGCGCACGTAACTCTCGCGGGCAGCGTAGATCGTGACTGGTGAGAAACGAAATGTAACTTTTATGCTGCAAGTTGGCGGTGGAAGAAAATAAGTCGCCGGCGCGTCATCGACAGTGCGCGTGTCCAATGCGTCACGTCAATGTGTAATTCGTGTTTAGTGTTACGAGTGGACTGTTGAAATATATAAATATATATGAATGTATTAATAGACATAATAGATGTAGGTGAGTATATATTTACTGTGTACGTGTATAGTGTATACTGAGTAAATATATGTGAGTCACCCACATCACTCCCCTCCAGAGACCAGGCTAGGGTCGATAGTAGTCCGGGAATCTCACTCTTCTTCCAGAGCGTGTTGTTTTGACTACTGGGGTTGGATGGGTTGGTTCGGACATGCTATCGTCAGGGGTGGTGTTGGTGTCAGACAGTATGTAGGCTGGTTTTAATCGGTCTAGCGATACTGTGACACTTTTACCCTTTATTTTTAATTTAAAAACTTTGGCACCTCTCTCGATCACCTCGTAGGGACCGGTGTATGCTGGTTGAAGGGCACCTCTCAACGTGTCGTCCCGGAGAAATACGTGGGAACTGGATGACAAGTCTTTGTGTATAAAGACCTTGTCTTTTGAGTGGTGCGTCGTTGGGACTGGCTGTAGATGGTCGGCAAATGCTCTGATACGGGCTGTAAAATCAGTCATGTCAGTCGTGCATTTGTCGACTTTATGGCCAAAGAACTCACCTGGCAGTCTCAAAGGCTCACCGTATACTAGCTCGGCGGAAGATGAGTTCAGGTCTTCCTTGATGGAACTTCTGATGCCGAGTAGTACCAGTGGCAATGATTCTGTCCAGCTAATGTCAGCATGGCACTTGATAGCCGCTTTCAGCTGGCGATGAAATCTTTCCACCAAACCATTGCACTGAGGGTGGTAGGCAGTGGTCTTACGGTGCCTGAAACCTATGGACTTGCTGAGGTACTGGAATAGGTTGGACTCAAATTGCCTACCGCGGTCAGTGACAATGTCAGTAGGGCAACCGAACCGTGCTACCCATCCCAGCAAAAACGCTTTGGCTACAGTTTCCGCCGTGATATCGGTAATAGGGACAACTTCAGCCCATCGCGTAAAGCGATCGACGAGTGTCAGGCAGTACCGATATCCATTGGAAGGGGGCAATGGTCCGACTAGGTCTAGGTGGACATATTTGAAACGCGCCGAAGGTAAATCGAGAGTACCCACAGGGGTGGTGACGTGGCGATTCACCTTCGAACGCTGGCAAGCCAAACATGCCTTAGACCAGTCGCGACAGTCTTTCCGCATCTGTGGCCATACGTAGCGTTGTGCTACGAGTTTAGCACTAGCGTTAGCACCGGGATGGCTCAGCGAGTGCAGGGAGTCAAACACTTGTTTGCGCAATGGTTTGGGGATGAATGGTCTAGGAGTCGGTGTGCTGACATCGCAGTACAATTCAGTACGACTTCCTGGAACTATCATTTTTTTAATGCGCAGTGAAGACTCTGCTGTCAAAAACTGTGTCAGTTCTGTGTCGGAGTCTTGAGCCTTAGCTAGGGTGTCCAAATCCACTGGGCTTTGCAGTTCATCAACGCGAGAAAGTGTGTCAGCCACGACGTTGTCTTTTCCAGCGATATGCTGGATGTCGGTTGTGAACTGCGATATGTAATCGAGATATCTAAACTGACGTGGCGGACAGTTATTCTTTCGTTGATGAAAGGCATAACACAGTGGCTTATGGTCAGTGTAGATAGTAAAGGTGGTAGCGGCTAGCCAATGCTGGAAGTATTTGATACTCTCGTAGATAGCAAGGAGCTCTCTATCGTACGGTGAGTATTTTTGTTGCGATGTGCTCAACTTGCGTGAGAAGAACGCTAGGGGTTGCCAGCTACCATCTTTAAATTGCTGCAAGACTCCGCCGATTGCCAAATCAGACGCATCCGTGACTAATCCCAATTTAGCCTGTGAGTCAGGATGTGCCAGTAGCGCTGCATCACACAGGCTGTCCTTGCACTCTTCGAAGGCGCTTAACGAGCTTCCACTTATGTCGACTGGCTGTGAGGCTTTAATATTGTCAGTCAGTAAGGCATGCAGAGGCATTTGGATCTGGGCAGCCCGAGGTATGAACCTCCGGTAAAAGTTCACCATGCCCAGAAACCTTCTCAGCTGCCTGGCAGTTTTGGGGACTGGGAAGTCCCTGATTGCCTGTACCTTGCTTTCCAAAGGCTTAGTTCCGTGTTGCGAGATGTGATAGCCTAGAAACGTTACCTCTGGTACTCCGAAGACGCATTTGGCGGTATTGACGAGCATACCGTAGTTCTTCATCCTGGTGAAGAGTTGACGAAGGTGCTGCTCGTGCTCTGCCTCGCTCCTCGAGAATACCAGAAAATCGTCAAGATAAGGATAACAGAAATCTAGGCCACGGGTCATCTCGTCAACAAACCTTTGGAAAGTTTGACCTGCGTTCCTCAGACCAAACGTCATAAATGGAAACTCGAAAAGTCCGAAGGGTGTAGTGATGGCAGTCTTTGGTATATCTTCCTCACAGACCGGTATTTGATTGTACGCTTTCACCAAATCAATGGTGGAGAAGATCGTACAACCAGATAGACTATGGGAGAAGTCATGTATGTGCCTGATTGGGTACTTATCTGGAATTGTCCTTGCGTTGAGCAGTCTGTAGTCACCGCAGGGACGCCAGCCGTTGTCTTTCTTCGGGGCGAGGTGAAGAGGTGACGACCAGGGGCTCTCCGAGGGTCGAGCCGTTCCGTTCGCCAACATTGCCTCGAACTCAGCCTTGGCAATCTTCATCTTGTCCGGTGCTAGTCTGCGTGGGGAACAAGATACTGGGGGGCCTGTTGTGGTGCGAATGTGGTGTGTCGTGTTGTGTTTTGGTGTGAATGGCACGCCAGCAGGTCGAGTTATTTCCTGAAACTCAGAAAGTATGTTACTGTATTTGTTCTCACCAGTCACAACCTTTACACTCGATATAAGGCTACTAGAACACGCTATTGAAGCTACAGATGAAAGCTTAGTAGTACCGTCAATTAGTCGTTTGTTGCGGATGTCGACAATGAGATTGTAATGGGACAAAAAATCTACTCCTATTATGGCTTTTGTGACATCCGCTACAATGAAACGCCAATGGAAATCCCTACGAAGGCCTAGGTTTAATACAACCTGTAGATAACCGTAGGTCGCTATGGTTGTACCGTTGGCTGCACACAGCTGGTACTCGGTCTTCGTACGACGACACTGGGGTAGCGCAGTTGGAGGGAAGACACACAAGTCGCTTCCGGTGTCCACGAGGAACTGGACTCTCGAGCTGCGATCCGTCACGAACAGGCGACCCGATGTGGAAGGGCAATCTTCAGCCGCCATTACCGACTGCCCTGCTCGTTTCCCGCTTTGTAGTCACATGGGCGGATGCACTTTTTCGCGTGACTGCCGAACTTGTGGTGGTACCAGCAGATTGGGAACCTCCTGTAGTTCGACTGCGATCGCCGGGATGGTGTGCGGCTTCGATGGCCTGACGTCTGTCGCGTACGAGGGCGGGAGCGACTGTGCCTTTCGGTAGATAGGGCTTCTACCTTCCTCGTCAGCTCCATTACGAGGCCCATCATGTCCTTCGTTGAGTCTGGCCGTGACGTCGATGCTGCTGCGACTTGTGGGATTGCTGGAGCGATGTCGTGCACTCTGTCGGCGAGGTCCGCGAGCTCTGTGAGGGACAAGCTCATCTGAGAGGCCACGATAGTCTGCAGGTTAGTGGGCAAGCGGCTGGTCCATATCGTGCGTATGAAGTCATCCGGTATTGTGGGTCCCGCCAAGTTCTGCAGGTGTCTCAGGAACTGTGATGGCTTCCTGTCACCCAACTCTTCCGACTGGAGAAGCTGCTTAGATTTCTTCTCCTTGGAGACCGACAGGCGCTTGATAAGCTCGGTCTTCAGCTTCTCATACTTGTCTGCTGCGGGGGGCGAAGTGATGATATCCTCGACTTCCTCCGAGTGTTGACGGTCGAGTTGTGCCAGGACGTAATAAAATTTTGTGGAATCGTCCGTTATTCTGGCCAGTCTGAACTGTCCTTCCACTTGGCAAAACCAGATGTTGGGTTTTTCAGGCCAAAAGGGAGGTATGCGGACGCCAACTCTAAACAACTCCATTGACTGTTGGTCTGCGTCAGTGGAAGCGCGCGCGCACTTACTTGGCCGACGGGTAGAACGTTGGCTGCGCTGTGATGTTTCGGTATCGCTACCGTCGCTGCTCATCGTAGCTGCTGTCTTCTGCGTTCAGTCGGGGTCACCAATTTGGTTGTTTGTGTGGTGTGTGATTGGTACTCACTGGGTAGGTGGCGAGTAAATAAAAGTCTGTGATGTTCCTCCAGGTATATTTTCACACACACAGCACAACAACACGGTTCACAATAGAAGGCGCAATAGCCAAGCACGAATAGGTACGATGGCGACGAGTTTACCGAACTTCGATACGGAAAATGTCCTTGGGGTGATATCGACACCTTAGCGCGGGTATGTTGTAAACAATAATTATTAGGAGGCGCGAGCGCACGTAACTCTCGCGGGCAGCGTAGATCGTGACTGGTGAGAAACGAAATGTAACTTTTATGCTGCAAGTTGGCGGTGGAAGAAAATAAGTCGCCGGCGCGTCATCGACAGTGCGCGTGTCCAATGCGTCACGTCAATGTGTAATTCGTGTTTAGTGTTACGAGTGGACTGTTGAAATATATAAATATATATGAATGTATTAATAGACATAATAGATGTAGGTGAGTATATATTTACTGTGTACGTGTATAGTGTATACTGAGTAAATATATGTGAGTCACCCACATTACTGTGCTGGACGCACACTAATGAGCGTTTGAGCCAAGCGTAGGTATAAAAAGTGAAGTACATACATGAAATTGACTTCTGTACCTATCTATTTTGTGTCCGCTGTGTATGGTCAGACGCAAAGTCACGCACGATTAACTCTCAAATGTCGAATATTTTCTCCAACGATATCTTTTCTATTGTTGGCCCGGAGACATCTTTCTTCGGTACAGTTGGCAGAAAAGGGTCCAGCTGCCGATGACTTTATGTTTTATTGTATTTGTCGGGTTATCTTTATCTGTAAAATAATATTGTTTTTGCTAAAGATAAAGAAAAGTAAATGGATTTACGTAGATATTTTGTTTTCTTTCTTTAAAGGTTTGATAAATGGCGGGTTTGTTTTTTGATCTTTTCGTATTTTGACACCTGTATTTTCTGGAAATTTAATTTCATTATCGTGCTGTATTGTTATGTATTATATTGTTGTCTATTATATAGCCCATATTAATTTGGGAGTGGTAACATTGCGGTAGTAGTCATGTCACCTTATAATTTTGAATGCAGTATGTTCAGAAACGGATGCAGATTCAATTTCGTTTTTTTTTAAATTGGTAATTTTTTATTTTAAAATAATCAAGAGAAAATTCCTGTCTTGATTAATCTTGATATCGTCTCTAACGTGTTTGTGTGTACCGATACGCTATTTTTCTACTTTTATTTATTGATTCTCTCATTCAATTTTAACATATTTTTAGCTCACTAAACTTTGTAATTTGATGGCGAGAAACGAGAGAGATATAGAGAAATAGTGAATATTTATATAGATTTGACAAAAACTTTAACAATCAGAGAATGGGTTGTGATAATCAGTTTGAAAAGTTAAGGTATAACAAAAATGGCAATTAAAAACACAAGTTTAATATAGTACCACTTTTGTTTTAAAGGTGCGACATAATTATGTTCAATCGAGTTAACGTAAACATTATTGCGGGTCTTTTACAGTTTTGGCAAAAAAAAAAATACGTTTACATTACTGCAATCAAATCCGTTATATACTAAAGTTTGATACAAGTGGGAAATTGCAACTGACGAGAAATTCACACGAGCCGCAGGCGAGGGTTTTATGGAGCTTAATGCTGCTATGACATATTGCCACAAGTATCAAACGATGTTTTTCAATACACTTACGAATAATTTGAAATCTAAAAATACATAGTGAAAATATTTAATCTAAAATTCAAACAGTATCAACGTATTTCGAATCGAACAATACATTTTAACACGTACCTTTCACATATTTTCCATTTCCAATATTTGTATTTAGAAAATAAATCCGTTGTAGTCTGTTTTCAATATCGTTTTAAGTCAACAAAATCTGTTTGTTTAATTAAATTCAAACAATTGTTATTGGCAGCTTGCACGAGCGTGCGACAATGGCTGAAAATTCGAATTTCTTTGTTCGGGATGGCGACGCTTGGTGGGGGCTTATGTCCAACAGTGGACGTCTTTCAGAATGATGTATTATTGTGATATCGATAAAAAAAATAGAATAAATTGTTTTGTTGTACTTATTTCTCCTACTTAGCTATATATATAAAAATCAATGCCACTTTTTGTTGTTAATTTATAACTCAAGAACGGGCTCACCTATCCAAACCAAATTTTTAGGCTTTGTTCGGACTATTTAGTAGATAGTTTATGTGAAGTTTGGTAGGGTAGGGTAGGGTATAGTAGGGTAGAGTAGGGTAGAGTAGTGTAGAGTAGTGTAGGGTAGAGTAGTGTAGAGTAGTCTAGGGTAGAGTAGAGTAGTGTAGAGTAGTGTAGGGTAGAGTAGTGTAGAGTAGTCTAGGGTAGAGTAGGGAAGAGCAGGAGCGAAGCCGTGCGGGCAAAAGCTAGTCTTATATAACATTAATCTTAGTACTTATTGAAACCCGAAACACGTGTCTAGTATTTTTATGTAAAAAATCTATGTACATAAATATATCATGAAGAATCACTTGTTATGTCAGCAAAAATACATAGTCACAGGGCCATCCAGGCGACTAAGGGGTTGTTTTGCCTTTGCACTCAGCTGTTTGCTGGCGCCTAGTGCCTGCAATGACCAGCCGTGACCTGAAAAAATATAATATAGTGTAAAAAATATTGGAATCCATTCAGTTACTGATTCTGAACAAACTATATTCAGGTTTCGCATAAAACTAAAAATAATGTTGTGAACACTCTTCGGCTTCAACGCCTGTTTTTTTCTAACTCTCAATTTCTTTAGAAGTAATCATCATATTAGTAATTAACGGTATGCAAAACAGGGTGTTAAGTTTCGCAAATCTCCGTTGAAAACGGAGGATCCTCCCACCAGATGGTGTCTGGTCCGTTGTGTGTCCGTTTCCTTAAGCTTTGGTTTCCTAAGAAAGTGGTGCCGTCATATAGCGGCCGTAATATTACGGACGCAAAAATGCGGCCGTCTTTACGGTGACGACATGTGGAAAGTTCTACGGCCGTTTTAACACACCGTCATTCATTTTTGTAAAACAAACGTGAAACGAAAAGTATCCAAGATAGAAAATGGACGACCTTGGTTTAGCTTTAATAATTTACTTGGAGGATGAACTATCATCAGAAGAAGAAAATAGTCATTGTTCTGAAAAAAAAAAAAAAACACTAATGCGTATTAAAAATAGCTTCACCGTTATCAATGAAACGTTCACGAAACCATCTGACACCGTCAAGACGGCCGTCATGCAAATGGCGGCACGGCTTTTTGACGTTACGGTGTTAGTTACCGCTCTCTAGGAAACCGCGCCATTATGTTTACATTTACATAGACAACGTTCTAGTGACGTCATTCACCGCTATATTACGGCCGCTATATGACGCCACCGCTGTCCTAGGAAACCAAAGCTTTACGCTCGTAATAATCCGAAAATTATGAAGATGATGTGTTATAGCCCTAAGTACAGTTACCGCCAACTTATCACAATAGCTAACAGCAGATTTACCGATGTCCGTCGATGACTCATCCGTCATCAGAACCCAGGGTTAAGAGGGTCCTTTTCCACTCGCCTATCGTAAACATCGAAAATGGTTTAAAAGCTTGTTACTTCAATTAATTCATGAATCCCCAAGCGACCACCGGTGGCCGCGCATCTATTGTCTTACTATTGTGTCTCTAATTGACGGTATCTGAAGGGTTAAGGCAATCCAAAGCGATGTTTGCAAAAAAAGAGAGATAACGCCAGAAAACTCTGTTAGTATTCGGTAATTCCGAGATTTACTCGAAAATTTCACAAAACTTGCGCCAGGAAATAGCTGTTTTTTTTTAAACTTTAAAAGTTTTTGGAAAAAATTGTCGTCATTTAGAATCTTAATAAAATTTGCAAGGTTTTTATAGTTTGCCTTTTTGACTTTTTTAATTTTTAGGAAAATTATGAAGTGTCAAAGTTCATACAAAATAGGACATTTTTACTGGATTAGTTTTACACAAATTTAAAAATTGGTTTCTATAGGAACCTAGATAAATCCACAAGATACTGTGTTATCAAAATATCTAATGAAAAATGTGTAATAACGTCATAATCAGTTATGAGCGGTTGTATGAAAAACAGTGAAAATGTGAGTCATGATGCATCACCTTAAGTTGGAGTGACTTGTCCTGTTGAAGAAGGGACTTATTAGAAAAACCACGCACGTACCCATTAAAAGTTATAAATAAAACTCGGCTATTTAAATGGAAGCTGTTGGCAAAGTTCGAGAAGTGATAAAAATTCGGTTTGTGTAGCGCTTTTCATTTATTACTTAGTAATAGGTTTCTAGTCTTAAATAGGAGAGAATTTCGCAGTTACAGTCGGTTTCCTTTTGAAGTTAATGGGTCATGTTTCAAACTTAAAGTTCTTAGCTTTTCATTTTCTTATTTAGGCTAACTAGTAAGTTGAACTTAGTCTCTAAATGTAATAAATCTTAATAATTCAATATCCAATAAAGAAAATAATTATTTCGCAAGATTTTTTAGAGAATCCTAGGTTCATAGGTTGGTTATTTTTTTTTAAGGTGGGAAATCATCCAATGACTTCTCCCACTCAAGGGCCATGGGTAGCTCGCTGTCCGATCCGTCCGGTAATGGACCGAGTCCAAGACGTCGACGGCGCGCACTGTTCCCGCGCGCCTCAAGGAGTTGTCAGCAGCAGGAGGGGCCCAGCTGGGTCGAAGCCTACTGGGGACAGGGTTGTCCGAAAGGGAGCTCGTGCCCCGGTATGAAGGCTAGAAGGAACGGCGCGGGGTTTTTAGTCAGTAAGAGTCTGACACTGTCTCCCGCTCCACCCAAGAGCGGGTTTCGTCAAAGATGATTTTCCCCGTCGACAAAAAAAAAAAAAAAAGGTCTGATAGGGAGGCGTCTCAGACTTTTGATGATTAAAACCACACCTTTGTTCCTTCGTTGCCTTACGTTCTAGGACCCCGGGTTTCACTTTCGGAAGCCAACCCAGGGCTCCAGAAAGAACTAAGTAGAACTAGGTATGTTATATTTTTCATACCTATTTTAATTCTACTAAGGTAGGTGCCAAATAAAATTGGAATAACGGTCATTGACCCTCCTACATTTATTGACATTTTTAATTTAAACAAGCTTTAAATGAAAATAATTTTTTCATAGCAAGCTTTTATAGCTCGGTATACCTATATAATTAATACTCTTCAGGACTAATCATACGAGCCCAAACTCGATGGGGTTGTGTCGTTTAACTACCAAGCTCCTATAGCCACCATCCGGTTCCATCATCAGATCAGCCCCTTGGCATAATAATTTTGCATTGTCATCTGATTTACATAATTATGTATGCATGAAAATTTTAGCTCAATCGGTAACCGGGAAGTGGATCAAATTTAATTTACAAGATTTGATGACAGACAAACATCGGGACAGGTGAAACTAAATAAAAGCTTGTAATAAAGTATGTATTACCAAACATTAAAAGATATTCATTAGTGTGTCCCTACACATAATTCTCTTTCATAAGAGTGTTCAGGCATCCATTAAATTTCCCTACTCCAAATTAAAATACCTCGACCAACATCTGCGCCGATGTACCTACAGGATACCGCCCTGGCAATCAATAGCAATTTTACGCCTGTGACGCACCACTTAGTCAGGGATCCATTTAAATTCCTGAACGATAGGAAGCCATTTTAAGACGAATATTCAACGTTATAAACACACAATTTGGAAAAAACATCAATTCTTTATGGGCCTGTAAAATAATGTTAGGTGTTGTGGGTATCCTTTAGTTCATACGGTACGTCATTTGTCAATAGTTTTAAGAAATTTTCTTTGATTTTTAGGGTTCTGTACCTGAAAAGGAGAAAACTGAACCCTCATGGTCCGTTGTTGTCCGTCTGTATGCCTGTCTGTCAAGACAATTTATTTCAGGAACGCGTTGAGGTATCGAGTTGAACTTAAAACCATATTCTCATATCTATGGTCCCTTGAAGCTGTGAAAAAATCAATCCTCTGAGTTAAGGAAAAAAAAAGATAGGGCCGTTTATGTCGCAAAATATGTATATTTCGACACTCTTAAGGAATAAAAATTCATAGGGTTAACAGGAACCTAGAATCTTCAAAATTTGACCTGTAGCAAGGTCTCACAGCACAAGTATAGGAAAAAATGTGAAAACTGTAAATCTGTAGTTAAGTCACAAAACATTTTATTTTTGTGATTCTTAAAAATCTTTATAACTCAATTCGGGAATTGAACTATTTACTTATGTTAGTTTGTACTGAATACTCAGTGCGTGAGTTCGACTCGCTCTTGTCCAGATTAAAAAATAATAATAAGTATCAATGCTTAATAAACATAAATGGATCATAACATGGATATCTACCCAGGTGATAAGGTTCTGTGGAATAGTTATAAGCTTTGTGTGAAAGACGTAGGTATTATTATCCTACAAATGAAGTTGCGCACTAATCATCTTTTTTATCCAAGACGTCGACGGTGCGCACTGTTCCCGCGCGCCTCAAGGTGTTGTCAGCAACAGCAGGGGCCCAGCTGGGTCAAAGCCTACTGGGGCCAGGGTTATCCGAAAGGAAACTCGAGTCCCGGTATGAAGAGGCTAGAAGGAACAGGGTGGGTTTTTAGTCAGTAAAAGTCTGACACTATCTCCCGCTCCACCCAAGAGCGGGGATTGTCATAAGATGATTTTTGCCCACCGTAAAAAAAAACATCTTTGTTAATTGCTCTTGAAAATCATCTTAAAAATGTTCGAAAAGAAACGTACCTTCGATTTACTTGGATATATCCAAAATCAAATCTCATTCAAACCGATTGCTTGAGCAAATATTTTCAGATTTTAGCAAATTACATGAAATAAATTCTTGTAATAAATTTTCGAGGACACAAATATTAAGATAAGACACCCTGATTGCCTGTTTGATGTTTTAATACTTATTAAATGTCAACAAAATTATTACAAGAACGAAGTTACCTGTAACTAATTAAATGTTACAAGATAAACTTTTGAGTGTGTGTGTATCTAATCTGTAGATACTATTATAAAGCTGAAGAGATTGTTGGTTTGGTTGAACGCGTTAATCTCCTGAGATAAGAGTGAGGGAGCCCTTCTCCCTCACTTTTATCATCACAGGAGGTCAAAACTGAAGGGGCCCAGTGCTGATACCTCTATCGGCACTACTGGGCCCTCTATCTCAACTATCTTAACTCTTTTGGGGTTTTCAGTTTTGCGGACATCTCTTTGAGGAATACTCTCGCGTGGAATCACTCGGGCATCTTTACCGGACGGCGGAACGGCAAGATAGTCATTGTTCGTCGTCCACAAGCCCGCGCTTGCGGTTGTCGTCTGCAACTCTCAAAGCCCGAGGTGTTTCTTACCGCGGTGGCTGGGTCGTGAGGATGTAGTACGCATTCATTTCTTCTAGCTCCGGACCATGGCCTGAATTTGGCTATAGCATATAGCCAAATTTAGGAGTAATTCCTTTTGGCACTACCCCGTGTATTCCTTTTCTTTGTTTTAGGGTATTTCTGTTTTTGTAACGCGAATAAACGTAATTTTCTTTCTTTCTGGCCCTGGCGCGAGAGATCAACGCCATCGATCGCTTTCACGAGGCCACGGCGATGCTCCGTGCAAGCGTGGCACACCAGCACAGTACGTCCCACCGTGTTCTTCAGGCGGACAAAATAATTTTGACACTCAAGTATTTCTTCCACCTGAATCTGGGCCAGGAATCTCCCAAACTTACCATATTTGGTTAGGACCTGTATGTGTCATGTGGGTGCTGAGCACACCGTGAACCCCTTTCAGCTTGTGGCGTGCTCAAACAAAATAGAGGTCTACAATAAAACAATTTCAATCAATCAATTAATAGGTTTTTACTTTACTTATTATTGTTCTCACATAATAGTAGCGACAAGAAACTTGTAACCATGATATTTGTAATACATGACATGATTGAAAAGAATGTGCATGAAGATTCTTGCACGTTCTTCTCCGTAGAGATCTACGCTTTGGAATGTGCAATTAGCTTCATTTTTCAAAAATGCCTGTAAATGGTTTATTAAAAAAAAAAAAAAAATTGAATCCTTGCATCTTGAAAGTAGCCAATTTTCCGTTTTCCGTTTAAACCTTTGCCTGTTTAACCATATTCTTGGTCAAGATAAAAGCTGTTGACAAAAGCTGTGTTTAAAAATAGTCGACACAATAATCTGCTGCGTTAAAGCTTGCTCGGCGTGATGAACTGAGCATACACTTTTTTCTTTTCGCTACAATAAATGCTCATCCGTGCGAGCCTGTGATGCTGGGAGTGTCTGCTTAGTCAAATTGTTTAATGTTTCAGAGTAAAGTACGAAATTTGAGATTCATTTTGCACAGCAAGCATTAAAACAAATGAAGTATTTTTTTTTGTATCGAGTCATAGACTTTCGTCTTGAGACAGATAGACTGTCTCAAGACGAAAGTCTATGACCAGTGCGTGTTGCCAGTGATGACTTATGGCTCCGAAACGTGGTCGCTTACAATGGGCCTTATAAGAAGACTCAAAGTCACCCAAAAGGCGATGGAAAAGGCTATGCTCGGAGTTTCCTTGCGTGATCGCATAAGAAATGAAGATACCCGCAGGAGAACCAAGGTTACTAACGTAGTTCGAAGAGTCGCCAAACTTAAGTGGTAATGGGCAGGGCACATTGCACACAGAACAGATGGTCGATGGAAACGCAAGGTTCTGGAGTGGCGAACACGTACCGGAAGACGCAGCGTTGGAAGGCCTGCAACAAGGTGGACCGACGACCTGGTCAGGGTCGCGGGAATCTGATGGATGCGTGACGCACAGGACTGGTTGTTGTGGCGACATTTGGGGGAGGCCTATGTCTAGCAGTGGACGTCTTTCGGCTGATATGATGATGATGATGATACATTTTGTACGGTTCTTCTATTAGTAAACAATGATCAAGATCTCTTAATCCACCTTGATTATTAAACCAGTGTTGTCTACATCAGATTTAATTTTACCCAAAAAACCCAGTTCTTCTGCGTACGCAGTACGTATTAACACTACCGGGGCAGGGGTTATCCGAAAGGAAACTTGAGCCCCGGTATGAAGGCTAGAAGGAACGGCGTGGGGTTTTTAGTCAGTAAGAGTCTGACACTATCTCCCGCTCCACCGAAGAGCGGGTTTTGTCATAAGATCATATTCCCCATCGAAAAAAAAGTACCTATTAACAACAAGGCGAAACGCTTATTCCAGACCGTAGAGGTATTAAACAACGTATGGGTGTAAACCTGCGTACGCTTCTCAAAATGCATCCTATATATTACCGACTAGCTTTTGCCCGTGACTTCGTCCGCGTACATAAAATATAGCCTCTGTCACTCAGGAATAAAGCAGCTTTCTAACGCAGAAAAATTTTTGCAATCGGACGTGTACTTTCAGAGATTAACTCCTACAAACAAAAAAACAAACTACCTCTTTATATATTAGTGTAGATAACTGGCTACCTTAAGCCTGAACTCCGGGATTTGTCATCATTTCAGCCGATACACGTCCACTGCTGGACATAGGCCTCCCCCAAGCGTCGCCACAACGAACGCTCCTGCGCGTTTCGCATCCATCGGCTTCCCGCAACCTTTACCAGGTCATCAGACCACCTTGTTGGAGGCCTTCCAACGTTGCGTCTTCCGGTACGCAGCCGTCACTCCAGAACCTTTCAGCCCCAACGGCCATCTGTTCTGCGAGCAATGTGCCCTGCCCATTGCCACTTAAGTTTGGCAATTCTTTGCGCTATGTGCCGCAACCTTAGTTCTCCTGCGGATGTCTTCATTTTTGATTCGATCACGCAAAGTAACCTCGAGCATAGCCCTTTCCATTGCCCTTTGGGAGACTTTAAGCCTTCTGATGAGACCTAATGTGAGCGACCACGTTTCGAAGCCATATGTCATCACTGACAACACGCCAGGATTTGTAGATTGATGTTAACCAGATCTGGATCACCAATTAGCCTATTCGCACGCCTTTCCACTGAGTCCAAAGCGGCCACTTGGCATTTGCTTTTGCAACATCAGCCCATATGAACGTGTAATACTCAAAACACTGTCGGACCTGTGCTTTGTATAACACTAAGTTTTGCCCGCAGCTTCACCCCGCTTACATCAAATATAGCCTGTCACTCAGTAATAAAGCAGCTTTCTATCGCAGATTTTTTTTTTGCAATCGGACGTTTCAGAGATTAACTGCTACAAACAAAAAAACAAACTTTACCTCTTTGTTATATTAGCGTAGATTAAAAGCTGTCCCGTGAAGTACCGCCGGACCTTTGCAAGAACGTCGAGTTTCCCAATTACCTTGGTTTTGGACTCAATGAACCGTTTTAAAGTGAGTAATGTATCTATATTTAAGTGATTTATTAACCTAATTTCACCCGTGGCTTCGCTTGTGTTAAATTAGATTTTGAAAACCAATTCAGGTTGTTGGTCGATATAGGAAGCATTAACGGTAATGCGGTAAAGTAATTTATTTTAGACTCAAATAACCCATTTTTTAGGTGAGAAACCGGCCAATGACTTCTCTTGCTCTAGGGTGAAGCGAGAGGGCGTATCAGACTTTCACTGACTAGAACCACACCAATGACCTTTGTGTTCTAGGATCACAGGTTTTCTTTACAGAAATTTCCCAGGACTGGTGCTGGGCTTCTATGGTTTAGCTGAAGTCTCTTTGATATACTTTTGGAACACTACGCGCCGTTGACGACTCCAGCTCGATCCTTACTAGACGGCCGGAAGGCGAACTGTCGATTGCTTGTCGTCCGCAAGCCCAAGCTAATGGTGGCCAGGGCTAGCCCTGTGACTCCCGATGCATGTGGCATGAGAATGTCTATGCTCTCCCGGCTGTGTGTACACAGCTGTGACTCTCCTTAGCATTCGGCCCTGGTATGAAAGGGAACGTAGGAACAGGAGTGGTTTTTTAGTCAGTATAAGTCTGACACACCCTCTCGCTCCGTTAGCATTATTGTTTTGCAGAATGAAGCGACCGCTTTCCATTCCCCCCCACTACAGACAATGAGCAGTGGTGGCCGAGTGGTAATGGCTTCGACTAACGAGGTAGGTCGCGGGTTCGAACCTAGCCAGACGCATTACTTTGTGTTATTTATTTCATCACCACTGCTCTCAAAACGGTGAAGGAAAACATTGCGAGGAAACCGGCATGTCCTAGAACCAAAAATTCGAAGACATATGATATTCACCAACTCGCACTGGGTGCATACAAAAAGGCTGATGATGATGATGATGATGGATAGAAATTAATCTAAGAATTCGCAAAGTCTGCAATGTTCTCACATTCACATTATAAAAGAGGCTATATAAATAAAAAAAAAAAAAATTTTTAATTCTTTATTGTACACCATGATAATTTACAAAATATGTGGATATCACAGTTCATGTACATAGGCGAGCTAAACTCAAAGTTGAGTTTTCTTCCAGCAAAACATTGAGTGATAGAGAGAGATCACAGTAGAGGGTAGGATCCAGTGCACAATTTTAAAATTGTGCACTGGAGCTACTGTAATTAACTGAAATAAAACTGACTATCTCTTTATAATCCTCTTCTTCTTCCTGCCCTTATCCCATATTACTTGGGGTCGGCGCAACACGTTTTTTTCTTCCATTCTGTCCTGTCACCCATCAAACTATCACTAACTCCTTTTTCTTTCATATCACTACTCACACAATCTATCCATCTATTCTTCGGCCTTCCTCTCCCTCTCCATTTTCAGTATACTCAGAACTCTTTTAGTTATATGTGTGTATATATGTATGTATGTGTATGTGTGTTGTTTTGTATCTCTTTATAATATTAGTAAAGAAAGGTAGATAGGCACAAACATAGACTCTACGCCAACAACATTCTATACATAACCCAGTAAATGTAATAAAAATATAAACTTGGCAGAAAAAATCATAAAAGTAGCAAATTATTTTATCGCCTGAAAGGATTTTCACACGTTTTTACTCTATTTACATGATAAAGCCGGTTTCCCAACTTTTACCCAAAGACCGGAGGCACTTTGTATTCGGTCCTGGCCACAAAAAAAATATAAGTATAGTGAAAAAAGAAATTTCTAGGAGAATTCGTGCGTTACTATTTCTGACCGAAATTGCTAATGGTGATATTCAAACCACTAGGTGTGATATACAGTGGTCAAGTGGGAGTCAAGTAAGAAAATATATTTTACTAGCTTTTGCCCGCAGCTTCGTCTCCTATGTCACTCAGGAATAAAGCAGCTTTCTATCGGTGAAAAAAATTTAGCAATCCGACCAGTACCCCTGGCCAAGTTGCTAATCTGAAATAGGGTATAATAACTATTACTGCAAGCGTTAAGCTTGCAGTAAAAGTTAACGCTAGTAGAAAACTTAAAATTTACGAGAATGACGTCATCTTAACGATCAGTCATGTGGTCAGAACAATAGATTTGGCAGCAAGGTCAACTTGAAGTGTTTGACGCAATTGAAACGGTTGTAACTTGACTTGGGGGCAGTGCTTTCAGATACCCCCTACAAACAAAAAAATAAAAATTTCATTTATTTACACACAATTTTAGCCAGTTGTTCCTAGCAGCGCGTGGTGGATTACGGCCCATTCCTTCCCCTAGAAAGAAGTCCTGAGTCCCATCAGTGGGAACATTATAAGGCCGACTATGCTAAGCTAGATTTCTTTTACAAAATGGCACGTTCAGATTCTCGGTCCCAGGTACATATTTTGGTATCATTTTAAACTTGATATAACTTTACATAGTTTCAAGCTGAATTCCCACCTCCCGTAGGACATTAGTTAAAAACTCGACTACGGAAAATAGATAGTCGGAGCTACAAGAGTTATGACCAAGCTGTTAACTATTTCGCTACTATTAAAGTTAGCTGGAAAATTAGGTGAAGCTCTCTTTAATTCTTTTTTGTACTCAAAAAAACCTTTTTATAAAAAAAAATTACCGACTTCACTAAAAAAATTAATTGAATTTGAGGAGTTCCCTCGATTTCGCCAAGATTACATCATAAGATTTACAACAAAAAAATAATTTTTCAAATCGGTTGGCAAGCGACGAATTTATGCGCGAACAAACATAAAAAAAAAACATACAAACATCCGAATTGAGAACCTCCTCCTTTTTTAGAAGTCGGTTAAAAACATGTTATAATGATGAAAACATACTCTTCACGTACCTACCTACACCATTTTATTTTTAGTACTCGTATATGCAAAACCCGAAACATGTATCTAGTATTTTTATGTAAAGAAGCTATGTACAAAGTTTCATAACTGTATGAACAAGCTTTTAATGAGAATCATTTTTTTAAAGCTAGCTTTTTCAGCTCGGTATACCTATATAATGAATATTCGTCAAGACGAATCATACGAGCCCAAGCTCGATGGTGTTGTGTCGTTTAATTACCAAGTTTCTATAGCCACCTTTCGGTTCCATCATCAGCGATTTACACGTCCATGAAAATTTCAGCTCAATCGGTAGCCGGGAAGTGGGTCATTATTTTGCAAGATTATGATTACAGACAAACATCTGGACAGGTGAAACTAAATAAAAGCTTGTAAAAATCACAAAGTTATAAGCTCGTCAGGAAGGTTCGTAACTCAGAATCATGAGAGCCGTTTCAGTCAACATGTTAAAACACATCTCATACTGCACAGGATTACTATCCAAAAACAAAAAAAACGGCTTCACTAAAAAATTTAATTGAATTTTAGGAGTTCCCTCGATTTCGCCCCGATTCCATCATCAGATCCCAACTTGGTGTTTATGGCACCATTTAGAAATTATACCCTTTCCAACAAAAAAAGAATTTTTCAAATCGGTTGGCAAACAACGAAGTTATGTGCGAACAAACATAAAAAAAAAATACAAACATCCGAATTGAGAACTTCATCCTTTTTTAGAAGTCCGTTAAAAATGTCTCAGTAGTTATCGGTGCACCGATCCTTTGTACTAAGCCGTAACCAAACCAAACGCTGATACGGTAGTACGATAACTACCCTCACAAACCGACTGCGCACAGCACAAAAGCTCTCCCCTTTACCTCGCAGATTCAATACCTTTCAGATTTCCCCAACCCAATCAACATGCCAAACGAACTCGAGGTAAAAATACAAAAAAAGAAAGACCTGAATGTGCCTGAATGCTGTTTGTTCGCTCAGTTATCGCGGTACCTTATAGTGTGTTGTAGGCTGTTGCTTGACTTTGTATGGCTACAGATAGGGTTGTCAACATCGATTATGTACCACTGCAATGGTCAATGGTTGTCAACTGTACTTTTACATCTACACTAATATAATAAAGAGGTAATAGTACATTATGATATACGTGTGTAATGTTAGTGATTACCGTTGAGGCGGTATTTAGACCCGAGCCATGGCGAGGGTCTTAAGAGAGCCGAGAATGGTAATCATTAATTACTCACGTGTATCATACGATGTTTTTCAATACACTTGTGAATAAAATAACTGTAAAACTAGTAAACTTTTGTGGCGGTAAAAAAACTGTTTTCATATGCGCGCCCATTTTGTTTTTCTTTTGTTCGTGGGGGACAAGCTGCGCCCATCCTGATACGATACATGTCATAAAATTATGACGGTGGAGAGGTTGAACAATAAGGTTATGACCACATTATAGCACTAGTGCGTAATGGTAATCAAAATGTCACAGTTTGGTAACAAGTGCCATTATATACCTAAGTGCAGTGCAATAAGAGCCACTTTATGAGCAAGTGTATTGAAAAGTTTATTTTAGAAACACTAACAACACTGGTGCAATTGCTAAAATTTTTTCACCGATAGAAAGCTGCATTATTCCTGAGTGACATAGGGTATTTAATGTACGTGGGCAAAGCCGCGGGCAAAAGCTAGTTAAGTATAAAAAAATTCAACACAAACAACTTGGAGTTATACTAACTCTGGACTTTTTTTTAGGTGAGAAAATCATGACATCCTACGGTCTTGGGCGGAGCTGGAGATAATGTCAGACTTTTACTGACTAAAAACCCACTCCTGTACCTTAGACTGGAATAAGTATCGTAAAGATAACAAAAAATCTCTATTTCGATAATATCAAAATAATAATAGATTTTATTTATGGTTTTTACCTTTTTAGTGCCGGTCTCCTTACGATGTTTTCCTTCACCGATTTGAGAGCAGTGGTGATGAAATAAATCACACAAAGCCTGGATGGGTTTGAACCCGCGACCTACAACTCTAAAGTCTGGGCTGCTGCCACGTAGAGCAATTTGTAATTATCTCCCATTTCTCAATTATTCCGCAGTCGTCCTAGCGAAAACTCGTTAAAAAATCGGTATTCTCAAAACGCTCTCAAAAACAAAAGTGGTAGAAGCAAAAGTTCGGTAATTAAGTCTTGTGGACGTGATCTGGTTATGTGAGGGTACTATTCAATTTTAGACGAAATTGAGGCACGCATCGCGAGTGGTTTTGGTTGAATGGCTGTGTTGGGGCTCTTCAGTTAGAGTGTGAGAACATTGGCTGTTACGGCAGCCATTTTGGAAATGATGTAGCCGGGAACTTACTACTGTAACGTAACATGCAATGTAACACGTAATGAAAGAATTTGCCGTTTACATTGTCGCAATGTATCATGCAATGTAACAGAATTCGCATAGTGTGGACACCTTGCACGCGCGAACAAAGCACTGGACTATGCATTCCAAATGAGAATAGGATCGATTGCGATGTTTTGACATGAGTCGTACTGTCAAATCGAAGAAATTTTGTCAAAATTGAAGAACTCGGAGATGAGTAAAATTGAAGAACTGGATTTTAATTAAACTTTTTTCGTTCAAAGTTCGTAAATAAATTAAATTTTTCGTAAATTAATTTAAGTTTTAAAATTTGTTTCCTCGATTTGACAGTAAATCGTGACGACACAACATGGCCATCGATCCTATTCTCATTTGGAACACATTGTTTTGACTACTGTAACGTAACATGCAATGTAACTCGTAGTGTAAGAATTGGCCGTTCACATGGTCGCAATGTTTCATGCACTGTAACAGAATTCCCATAGTGTGGACACCTTGCTCGCGCGAACAGAGCACAGTACACGCGAGAACAGAGCATGCCAGCTATGTGAGTAGGTACCATCGCGGTCACTTCTGCCTGATCGCTTAAAATATCACATGGAGTTTTCTTTCAATACAAATTATCCCATGGAAAATGTTCAAACGTGCCTCCCAAATCTGCAGGACTGTGCGAATCTGAAGAATCCTTACACCCAGGGGAAATTAAAAGTACATGGTCTTAGGGCCTTATCATACTAGCGGGTTTCGAGCGTCTTAAAAGCGGAGCGGGTGAGCAACGGATACGTTACGGGCGCGCAACGAACACGCCGCGTATGCCCAGCAAATTTTTTGTAGACGCGCAACGAGATCCGGCAACAAGGTCGGCGGCGTCTTCGAAGTTTGGAGGTATGCTGAACAGAGAGTAAAGTCTCACATACCTCCGTTGGAAAGAGAGGATCCTCCGACCAGACGGATGTTATGTCTGGTAGGCCACTGCTTGATAGATGATTTCGAGCTGTTCTTTATGATCAAATCGCGCGGAGAAACTTATTTGCTTGAAGCAGGATTAGATTTTATGTGACGCCATAGATTTCGCTACATAAGTAACAATGCCAACAGTAGTGTGTCCTCGTCGCAATCTATTTTGTTGCTGAGTGTATTGTTAGTACACGCCTGGAAAACTAGCCACGCATCCGCGACGTCTTCGCTGTGAAATCGCGCCGTATTCGCGACGCATTCGCTTCGTGGCCGCCTCGCCTCGCATCCGCTCGCAAACCGCTAGTGTGATAAAGCCCTTACACTTCTTCTTAATCTACCTAGTGTGGGAGATAACTAACACCCATTTTTTTAAGATTTTCTGCCTCAAAAGAAAAAAACGGAACCTTTATAGGATCACTTTGTTCTCCGTCATTTCCGACCCTGCGTAACGGAAAGAGTTGTTTTACCCATAGATTTAAGTTTGTGTAAAAGTTTTGCAACTATTTCGGTTACAATCAAATTAATTCTTGTCCATCTAATTCTATACTACTACTACTTTATACTATACCCTGTTATACTCTACTCTTTCCTTCTCTACTTTGGTCTGTTCTCCTCTTCTCTTTCCTACTCTACTCTACTCTGTTCTACTCTACTATTTCCTACTCTACTCTTTCCTACTCTACTAAAAACTTTATTATATGCTAATTGATCACCACCTTCATAGCTCCACACGAAATCAAATGTACCTACATAAGCCTCCATATGCGAGGCTATAACGTAAAGTTACTGAACATAAGCTTTTATAACAGTTTTGTACGAATTAAATGGTACAAGTTGGGGAGTTACTGCGTTATGTTACATCTGCGTAACAGAAGTTATTGTTGAACTCTACGTTTTATGTGTGTTTTTTTTGAATTGTGATGCTTTTTTGTTTTATTTTTTTTCAGTTAGGTACATCCTGTGCTGTACATACACATGTACATCAATAATAATAAAAAGGTAAAGTTTGTTTTTTATTGTTTCTCTGAAAGTACTGGTCCGATTACTAAATATTTTTTTACCGACAGAAATTAATGAATAAACAACTGGTGGTTACTTACATGACCACAAAATGCAAAAACGACTCTAACGTGTACTGACCATGTCTTCAGACTAATATAAACTAACTAAACTTCTCAAGCCAATTTCATAAATGACACATACCATTTTCAGCCCAACTCTTCCCCTAAGGGACGGGTCTGGGAGCAGGCAAAAACCTTAGCCTCATGAAGTTACCGTTTGCCCAATTAAGACAATTACGCACGGTCCCAACTTCCCTCTCTTGAGTCCGATAATTCTTACTTTTGCACTCTCTTTTAGTTAGCGGTGAGAACACAGTGGTAGTCAAAGCGGGTACATTTTTGTCTTGGCTTCAGTCAACAATAGACACGGTTGGGCACACCACAATATGGCAGTCCCCCTCTTTGAGGAGTGGGTGGAAAGACAACACGGCGTCCTTACCTTCTGCATGACGCAGGTCCTCACCGGTTATGATTCTGACGGCGGTAGTTCCTCGTCCGGCCTTCCGAACCGGGTCCAAGTCATCGACAGCGTTTTGTGTTCCACGCGAGCCTCAAGGAGATGTACGCAAATGTAGAGGGGTCGAACAACAGGGCAACAACAGGGTTGAGCCTACTGGAGCCATGGGTGATGCGAAAGAGAACTTTTAGGCCCGGAAACGAAGGCAAAAAAGGACTGGGTTTTAGTCTGACACGCCATGATTATTGATTATCATATTGATGATTTTCATTTTAACCCCCGACGGAAAAGAGGGGTGTTATAATTTTGTGTCTCAGTCCGTCCGCATCGTAGCTCGTAAGTGAATGGACCGATTTTGATGCAGCTTTTTTTTGTTTATAAAAATATATAAAAATGAGTAGGTACCTTATAAATAGTGTTGGTTGTACTTAAGCAAGGATAGAAAAAATACATTGAAGTGGATGTCTGAGTCAATATCTGCAGAAAACGATACAGCAGGGAGCAAAACAACCTTACCATTCTCTCCACAAAGTGCCTCGGAATAGGAAGTAAGAACTCTCAAGCAGCACTGTTTTTAGGATGTTATAGCTAATGGGCCACATTCTGCACATGTTATGTATGTTATCATAAACCACTACATTTTCGTTCTATGACTTTTTTTTCATATTTTGGTTCAGCAGATTTTTATACAAAAATAAAAATATTTAAATTAAACGTTCTAAATATTACAAAGTTTACGCAAAGCAAGCGATAGTTCAATAGCGGAGGGGAGTAGGATCAGGCGGTGGTATTTGATGCGCTTGCGTCTTATCAAGATGGGTATAGCAAAATACAGAGTCGAAATGTGTTAGATAACGAAATCTTGAAAGTTAGTTTTTGGTAAATGGACTATGTAGTGTAAAAAGTCACAGAACAAAAGTTGTCGTTTATGATGTTAGTACCATAGTCCAGAGAGGTTGCCAGTGTTTTACAAATGACCCTGTATATAAGTACCCGTACATCAAAGCCAAAGAGAACTACGTACATCATTGATACAAAAATGTGTCCTGCCGTTGTGGCCCAATTCAAATTAATTACTCATTTCAATAATTAATGGGACATTTACAGGTTCGAAATTCCCCACCACAAACTTACCGATTAATCCGCCGACAAATTGCACCGTAGGCAACAGGGGCATGGCCACGCATTCATTGAAAATTACGCCGCAAGCGCTGCGTGTGCTGCAATCAAGCTTATTTAGCTGCTTTATGTGCAATAATGAGAAGCAAGTAGTTTGAGGGCTTTTTTTAATATAAGAAATAACGGTGTGAGAGAAGAAAGTATGGAAGGAATTTGGGGGAGGCCTTTGTTCAACAGTGGGACAGTAAGAACTAGTTAAAAACACTTTAAACAGATCAGAAGAAGGAAATCGAAAAATAGATATAACAGTGACTTTTATGTATATAGAAATGTCTTCCAGTATACCTGCTAACGGTGAGGTGGATAAAAGAGAGGTAGATGTCGCACTTGTATCGTATTAGGTCTTCGGCACAAAATAGATAGGTACAGAAATCAATCTACATACAAAGCGCGCTTGTGCAACGCACACATGTACACTGCTCACGGACACGATATCTCGGCTCAATTCAGTTCTTTGCAAACGCGTATGCATCCAAATTGATTGCTAAATTGCCGACCTCTCGCGCTTGGTACAGATCATGGTCCGGACCTCCGTGCGGACCGAGCCGTGGAACAAGTCGTCGACGGCGCCTCAAGGAGATGCCAGTAAAACCGTAGGGACCCAGCGGGGGGGGGGGGTAGGCTTCGGCCTACTGGGATCATTGGTTGTGCGAAAGAGAACCGCTGAGCCCTGGAACTAAGGCAAAGAAGTAACAGGAGTGGTTTTAGATAGTAAAAGTCTGACGCGCCCTCTCCTCTGCCCAAGAACGGGAGATGTAATTGATGATTTCCTTTAAAAAAAAAACAATCATTAACATTTACTCGTTGAAATATTTCGATATTCATTGTTACATATATTGGCTATAACCATAACGATTAAGAGGCGATTTATTCGATAGCTTTCGAGTATGCGATAAATTTAATAGCTTTCATTCACAATCAGTCGGCAGTAATTAACTTTGGGTGCAGTCGATTATTGTTGGACTTTTTGTTGATTTTTTTAACAACGAGCTTTGTATTCTCTCAGTACATTTCGATACAAATGGCGGAAGTTTGACTTTGCAACCAAGGCGGAATCTATCCGAACCGTAGGCGAGGGTACTGCAATGATAAATTGCTAGGTATTTTAAATGACGTTTGTCAATAGGTATGTATTCTTTCATACATACATACTCGTCCTTATAAGGTTCCCACTGTTGGGACTCAAAAGCTTTCTCTCTAGGAGAGGGAATTGGCCGTAATCCACCACGCGAGCCCAGTGTGGATTGGTGGAGGTCACATGTCTTCGTTTTTTTTATTCTAGGACATGCCGGTTTCCTCACGATGTTTTCCTTGACGGTTTTGAGAGCAGTAATGATGAAATAAATTACATAAAGTATTGCGCCTGGCTCGGTTTGAACCCGCGACATACAACTCGTAAGTCGGGCCGTTCCCACTCGGCCACTACTACTCCGGGATCTAGGCTCTGCAATGGGTTTACTTACGGAGATATTAATAAATGGGGGGGGGGGGGGCGTGCGACTCGTGGGAGTCGCTTGGCACCCGGTTTGACACGATAATGTTGAATGTTGAATTGTGGCGGGGGCGAGATCGCGCACTTTTCCGCACAAGTGCAAAAAACAGAATATTGTGTGCCTAAAAGCGGGTTTTGTGAGTAGCAGTTTATAGTACAGATTACCTCCTACAGAGGTAATCTCTGAACATATTGGCCTGATTGCAAATTTTTTTTATCGATAGAAAACTGCTTTGTTTCTGAGTGTCATGCTATATTTTATGTATACGGGCAAAGCCGCGGCCATAAGATAGTCGGAAATAATTTCATATTCATATCCGTTTTCTAAATGCGTATCCAAATGAGAGATTAATATTCCACAAGTATCACACAACGCCGTCTAGTCCCAAGCTAAGTAGAGCTTGTGTTATGGGTACTAGCCAACTGATAAACATACTTATATATTTCAAAATACATACATATTATAGATAAATTACACCCAGACACAGAACAAATTATCATGCTCATCACATAAACATTTGTCCTGGGTGGGAATCGAACCCACGACCTCCGGCATAGCAGTCAGGGCCACTAACCACTAGACCAAAAGGCCAGTCGTGAATATCCTTTCCAGAAATAGTCTCAAGAAATGACGCAGCAAGTCAACCTCGCTCCGCGTCCCACTAAAGTCGCGTCCAAAAGCAAATACCCCAAGGCTAAACAAGAAAACATTCTCCCTAGAGGAAGAAAGTTGATCGCATTCAGCTGTTACACATAGGTATTACAGATACTAATATATGAACGTCTGGTTACCAGTCTACTGAAGGTCATTGTTAGGCTGTCTTGGAATGATTATAAAAAGACAAGTCATTGCACTTAGGGCTTTTTTTAAGTGGTAAATCATTCAATGACTTTTCCCGCTCGAAGCTAAGGGTTTTTTTAATAATGGATAGGCTCACGTTTGACCACTATCTCATCTGATCTACCTACGGTGGTTTGCCAAGCTTGTTTTTTTTCTTATACTCTAAAATTGGGAATGCAATGTGTGGAAACTGAAGACGGATGGCGCAGTCGAAGTCGGCCAATAAAAAATGACATGTACCATAGAGATTGGTATGAGGGCACTCAGGAAAAAAAATCACAAAAGAACCTGGGGAAGGGGGCATGTATATGGACAGAGCCGGCAAATAAGAAACATCAAATACAATATGGATTTGAGTAACGCAAAACTTATATAAATTCACTGATTGACTAAACGGACACTAAACTACTACTACACTGCTACTACTACTACTAGTACTGTATTTCATAGAAATGGACTGACTGATATGTCAACGCACAGCCGAAACTACTGGGGCTAATTGTCCCCGCACACGGTCTTGAAAAAGACGCCGCTTCAAACTTCAGGCTCGTGTGCGGCGATGCCACCACAAAATAAACGCTTGAAGCCGCTTCAAGCTTCTCCAGTGTCTCGCGCTTCACCTGCTTTTGCGGTGGCTTTTAGCTTTTTTTGAGGCTCGTGTGCGAAGACAGTAAGAGCGTGAAATTTTGAACAAGATATTTTATGACAAAACCAAGAACTAAGAGAGGATTTTTCAAAATCCACACCTTAAGAGGTTCTGTAATGGCGACCACGTACCGAAATACGTAGCTTTGGAAGGCCTCCTACAATGGGCCGGTGACCTGGTAAGGATTGCAGGGAATCTGAAAGATGCGAGACGCACAGGACCGTTCATTGTGGCGACACTTGGGGGAGGCCTATGTCCAACAGTGGACGTCTTCCGGCTGAAATGATGACGAGTAAGAAACGGGGGGCCAAAGTTTGTAGGAACCTACTTTTCTGCAAGCGAAGCCGCTGGCAGAAACTAGTTAATTATTTCATGAATCCCCAAGCGACACCCGGTGGCCGCGCATCTATTGTCTTACTATTGTGTCTCTAATTGACGGTATCTGAAGGGTTATATAAAAGTTTAGCAGCGTAAACCAGTCGAACTTTGATAAGCGTAGTTACCTTTATTCGTGTTGTTTGTTTTGTTCCAATCTCGCTAAAAGCCTAGGAATAGCTACCGCGTTGATCAAACTTCTCTTCAGCCCCCATAGGGAACTTATCAGAATAGGCGGTACAGTTTCTCCACGGCGTGAAGTCAGGGTATAAATAATATAATATATAATATATAATATTCCACAACTATCACACAACGCCGTCTAGTCCCAAGCTAAGCAGAGCTTGTGTTATGGATACTAGACAACTGATAAACATACTTATATATTTCTAAATACATACATATTATAGATAAATTACACCCAGACACAGAACAAATGATCATGCTCATCACATAAACATTTGTCCTGGGTGGGAATCGAACCCACGACCTCCGGCATAGCAGTCAGGGTCACTAACCACTAGACCAACAGGCCAGTCAAAAAAATAGACAACCTGTACGAATTTTACTTACAGAAATAATCAGCCTTATAATATTTCCTTAATATTCTATGAAGAGAAAGAAAAATATTTTATTTGGCTCACAAACATAAACACAGTGTAGAAATATAATAAAAAACTTAATTGAAAAAAGCTTAAGAAATAAATGCGTTAAAAAGAATAACATAAAGTTTTCCTGTAAAACTCTTATTCTTAACTTAGGATGTCATTACACAATTTATATGATACTAGTTTTTGCCCACGGCTTCACCCACATACATAAAATAAAGTCTATGTCCCTCAGGAACAAAGCTATATACCATCTTTCTATCGGTGAAAAAATTGTAGGAAACGAATCAGTACTTTCAGAGATTACCCTACAAACAAAAAAACATAAAAACAAACTTGACTTCTTTATAATATTAGTGTAGTTAAAAGCGTTCTATCTACGAAAAGCACGTAAAACTGTTGGTTTTGGTTCTTGTTCATACGAGATATTTATATTATAGATATTCATAGATCTTGGACAGTCGTTACAGGTCTCCCTGCCGGAGTCTGTGTTTCCAAGTTGTCTTTAATTCATGAATCCCCAAGCGACACCCGGTGGCCGCGCATCTATTGTCTTACTATTGTGTCTCTAATTGACGGTATCTGAAGGGTTAAGTCGAGAGTGAATAGGTTACTTCTAGGCAAGCGTGCTCCATCGTTGGCCACATCATCGCTCGCCATCAGGTGAGATGGTGGTCAAACAAAAAAAAAAGGTACTCAGACACTGGAAAATTGACCATCAAAAAAACATGGTTGAACGCGAACCTCTTTCAAGTTGCAATAAGGCAACTGATTCTCTCCTTTTCACATTCTGTGTTACCAGTTTGCGTCTTTCTTGAAAAGGGTTTCAAGCTCTGTAGCTTGTTTGTTCCATACTCTATCGCCACATCCCTACAAGGTTAACAATATCAGTACGCTTCGCACGTCCAAAGTAAAATTTTGGGCGTTAGAGGAAACATAGCAACACATATATATGAATATGTTAAATGCCGAACGATACCTTTGCGAGATGTTGGTGGGTTTACCTGATTGGATTTGATTCTGAAAGGGTTTTTGTATTAGCAATTAGTAAAAGTTGATGAGAGCTGTGGCAATGAAATAAATTACTCAAATTAATGCGCCTGGCAGGGTTTGAACCCGAGACCTACAACTCATAAGTCGGAGCCGTTACCACTCGGCTACCACTGCTCTAAAACTTTCAAAATGGTAAAGGAAAACATCGTGAGGAAATCGAAAATGTCCTGGAACCAAAAATTCGGAAGACATGTGACATTCACCAACCCGCACTGGGCCCGCGTGGATACGGTACGGTTTGGTGGATATTACATGTCTTCGAATTTTTGGTTCTAAGACCGGTAGATTGGTTTCCACTAATGTGCTTCACCGACGGCACCCACTGTTCCCGCGCGCCTCAAGGAGTTGTCAGCAACAGGAGGGGCTCAGCTGGGTTGAAGCCTACTGGGGCCAGGGTTATCCGAAAGGAAACTCGAGCCCCGGTATGAAAGCTAAAAGGAACGGGATGGGATTTTAGTCAGTAAGAGTCTGACACTATCTCCCGCTCCACCCAAGCGCGGGTTTTGTCATAAGATGATTTTCCCCATCGAAAAAAAAAAAAAAAATTTGTGTGCCTCACCATCAACGATTGCATCACTGTTTACCATCAGATGGGATCGCAGTCAAGCACCATTTTATATTAGATATAAAAAAACGACCTGTTTTGAGAGCAGTGGTGATAATTACATAAAGTAAAAGGAGCTGTTATTACAGTGCTACCAATTCTTCATTTGGGCAATTTGGTACTTTTTTATTGTTGACTAGCTTTTGCCCGCGGCTTCGCTCGCGTTAAATTCGGGGTAGCACAGTTCCCCCGAATTTAAATTATATATAGGTACGTAACCTACGACAAACTTATTATTTTCGGTTGGTACAGTAATGGGTCTAGGGATCGAACCGCAAAATTAAGCTTGTTTTTTATTGTATATACTTTTCCGGGATAAAAAGTACCCAGTGTGGTGCCCAGGATATTAAAGAATAATTATACCAAGTTTCATCGTAATTGAACCGGTAGTTTTTGCGTGATGCCTGAACAAACAGATAGACAGACAGACAGGCAGACCAAATTTTTTTAATAACATTTTTGGGTTTGGTGTCGGTCAAGTAACACCATATTTTTTTTTGATATTTCAATGTACCGAATTTTCACTTCTACAGATTTATTATAAGTATAGATAGTGTACACGGTTAAGGTGGTGCATTACGACTCACATTTTCACTGTTTTTCATACAACCGCTCAGAACTGATTATAACGTTATTACACATTTTTCATTAGATATTTTAGAAACACAGTATCTTGTGGATATTATCTAGGTTTCTAAAGAAGCCAATTTCTAAATTTGTGTAAAACTAATCCAGTAAAAACCTCTGAAAATGTTCTATTTTGTATGAACTTTGAAACTTCATAATTTGCCTAAAAATTAAAAAAGTCAAAAAAGTAATCCTCTAGAGACCTTGCAAATTTTATTAAGATTCTAAATGACGACAACTTTTTCCAAAAACTTTTAAGGGTTTAAAAAAAACAGCTATTTCCTGGAGCAAGTTTTGTGAAATTTTCGAGTAAATCTCGGAATTACCGAATACTGACAGACTTTTCAGGCGTTATCTCTCTTTTTTTGCGTTGCCTTTTCGTCAAACATTGCGTTGGATTGCATTTAATGAAGTAAAAAGCTTTTAAACCATTTTCGATGTTTACGATAGTCGAGTGGAGAAGAATAACCGTTGTCTCTGTGAGTGCACTTACCTAGAAGTACCTTCTTTTTCGTTCCTTTTCTAAACGAAATCTCTATTAAGTATGGTGTATTTTAGCCTAATTAAAAACCTTGTTTACTGCCCCGTTGGTACAAAAATAGGTTCCCCCTGAATATCATAACCCAGTGTTATAAATAACTTAATATCTGTCTCATTGATGGGCAAACAACCCTAATTCCAACCCCATGTTTAATTAACTCTACCCCCATTACTTTGGACGAAGCCTTTTCTTTCTGAAATTAAAAATTATCTCGCACTGGGAAACTGCCTTTTGCTCTCGCCATGACTATGGGAGATTAAACAGGCAAGAGTGAGTTGGATTGAACAGTAAGGGTTCACACAATCAAACTGATACTTAAAGCATTTCGAGCATTTCATTAAAATTACAGGTATTTTTGATTTGTCAATAAGTTAGACAAACAAAATAACTATGATGAATGAGTTTTGGGCACTTTTCCCATTGAGATCGATGTGGATGAATAAAATTGTTTTTTTGCTTTTTTTATTTTTGTATATATACCTTTACCTTTTCAGTTATAATATAATACTGTATAATCTTGGTTAAAGATGAATAAAATAAAAATATTGCACGTTCAAAAGAGTAGATGCTTCGGTGCGCGACCTGTGGAGCAGAATCGGCATTGTGAAATGGTTGCTACAAAACTGGACTGTAATGAGACTATAGGACATTTTTATTTTAACTTTATATATTAAAATATCTTTTTATTTTATGTAATTGTATTTTGTTCTATTTTATCGTTTGAATAGCGTTATTTTGATTGATTAAATCATCAGCTTACATATGAATAAAGCTAAGATTGTAAATTAATAAATAGGTATTAATGTCTCAATTTAAATAAATATTATTATTATTTTCGTTATTTATCTGATTTACATTTTTAAGTATTTCTAAAAAACAATTTAAAATATAAAAAATAGTCGCTTACCCGGGAATAAATGGGGTATAGTTTTTACTTTCGTCTACGGAATCCTATAAAAAGAAAATTTGTGACAAAGGCCAGTAATAAATTAAGTCTTTAAAGGCCATTATTCAAAACCAACAGAAATTCTGTGAAGTTACCGTTTCACGACTTTTGCTCCTTAGTCGGCGTTTTTTGTAGACCGTACTTTGTAATAAAGTGTCTGTTTAACTAGGGAGCGTTGTGGTAGCTTTGTAAGTTAGAATTATTAGTTAGGTGGGCGATTTATTAGCTTTATCGTATATCAGTCGGACGGATCGATCTTAAAAATTAAGGGGACGCATCTCCACACATTTTCAATGTACATATCTTGTGGATATTATCTAGTCTTTTATTGAAATGAATTTCTAAATTTGTGTAACACTAATCCAGTATTACAGTATAGTTATAAGTGTAGTTATTAGGTATTCCTCTGAAAATCTTGTATTTTGTATGAACTTTGCCACTTCATAATTTACTCAAAATTTAAAAAATTCAAAAGAGTAAAACTGTAGGAGCCTTGCAAATTTTATTAAAATTCTAAATAACGACAGTTTTTTTTTCAAAAAGTGCTATTTCCTGGAACAAGTTTTGTAAAATATTCGAGTAAATCCCGGAATTACCGAATACTATATAAGTAAATACTAAATAGGTAACTAATAGAGCGTGTCAGACATTGGCTACATCTGTATCTTTCAGTTGCCCTTTTTGTTCTTATTTAGATATAAAAAAATCAAAGATTAGTCTTTGTAAACTGGTTTCCGCACTTAGTCCTCGGAGGAACTATTGTGCGTAGGTCATGGCGGCCTTCATTTTAACCAGCCCATTGCATTAAAAGGTTAGGGTAACTCTTTCAAACGTCTGCCCAACTCAGGGTGTACAAGGTGTAAGAGACAGCCCTCCGCAAACTTTAAGCACTTAAACGAAAAAAATAATCGCCCTCTCCATACAAACTGTCCAATCAAGTTTATAATTTTGTATGGTGAGGCTAATTTTTTTTTAGTTTACTGAAAAAAAATCTTGTGGAAGGTTGTTTAGTTGGGCTGTATCTTTTATATTTGCTTTAGTGCCTGTGCGATTTACGGAAACTATCTCGAACTCACACTGTAGGAGATGTCAGCAAACCGTAGGGACCCAGCAGGGTCGAAGCCTACTGGGGCCAAAGGTCTGCTGCTGAAACGAACCCTGGGCCTGGTAAGAACGGCAACGAAGGAACAGGAGTGGGGTTTTAGTTAGTGAAACTCTCGCTCCGCCTAAGAGCAGGGAATGTCATTGGATAATTATTTTTATCACCGAAACAAAAGCCACTTTCGAAAAAAAAAACTTACAAAAACATTACCATCTCTCACAAAAATGTCTTAAACTCACGTTTTCCTCAATTTAACATTTCTGATAACGAAATACAGCTGTTATGTTGAGGTATTTCCTTCTAAACATTATGAAAAAAAGTACTTGAAGGCAGGCGTCATAAATTAGGTGTTTAAAGCCAATTTATCAAAATCCTCGGGTTTTACCGGGCTGCTATTTCAGCCTTTTGTGCGACGCAAAAAGGGTTGTAAATTGACTTCTTATCTGCTTAGCATTTGTTTCTTATGTAATTTACTTGCGAACGCCTGAACGATTCTGTTAGCCTAGTAACTCGATGTGTCAAGTCATATTAGTGTTAAGAGGAAATGTATCGGAAAATTGAGACGTTTGGATCTTTTTTGCTCGAAAATCTGTAGGTAGTAAACATTGTTAGGTAAATCGGGTAATCATACGTATGGAAACCACTAAACAGAATCACAGTGATACTAGGATGCCCTCGTGGGGGCGATCGGCGGCGGAAACCTCTCGCGCCGGGCCCTGGTCGAGGCCATGGTTCGGAGCGAGGAGGAATGGCAGGCGGTCACCTCCTTCTGCGAAGCAGTAATGCCAGTAAAGGAGGAGGCCGACCGCATCAGGCTACGGCACCCTCGCCGCCGCCGCCGGGATTTCGATCCCGATTTACGGCCACCGTAGACGCGGGATCGCGGACGGAGAGCCATGTGTAGCTCACTGTCCGATCGTCCGGCAATGGACCGAGTCCAAGACGTCGACGGCGCGCACTGTTCCCGCGCGCCTCAAGGAGTTGTCAGCAGCAGGAGGGCCCCAGCTGGGTCGAAGCCTACTGGGAACAGGGTTGTCCAAAAGGGAGCCCCGGTATGAAGGCTAGAAGGAACGGGTTGGGGTTTTTAGTCAGTAAGAGTCTGACACTATCTCCCACTCCGCCCAAGAGCGGGTTTTGTCATAAGATGATTTTCCCCATCGAAAAAAAAAGTGGTACTAGGATCTTATTACAAACTTTTTTTTACTTTCACCAGTCTAGATGTTGTTGTATGTATGGAGTTTGGACTCGTTTGATCCGTCTTGAAAAGCAATTTGGTGCTAGATGGTAATCAGGGTCTAATGATGGAGCTAGTAAATAGGAACTCAGTAAAAAGTGCAATTAGATATACCGTGTTTGAGATTTTTAGTCTTGATGAGTACTAATTAATATACCTAATTAACAGAAAAGATAAAAGAGGTTAGAAAGGAAATACTTTCCGATTTGTACTACGAGTGTCGCCGCTTGTCTCAAACTCTTTAACTCCACTACAGGCAATAAACGAATACGAACGCGCATTACGCAACTTCGAACCCAGCCAGGCGCATTACTTTGTGTAATTTATTTCATCACCACTGCTCTTAAAACATTACATTACAATATTGGTTTATGTCGTCAGTTTGATCTTCCGCTGTCATTACATTTAAGCTTCTGAGAAATCCTGTATGCCTGTTACCTGTCTTGTCTATCTCATGTCACTTTAGTTTCACATGGAAATCCTTCAAAGAAATAAGGATTCAGAGAGCTTTTTATTCCAAATCTTCAGATTGTAGCGTTATGTACAGGATTCGAGAATTAAAGTATTTTATTTGAAATAAACTATTCTGGCCTAGCGCACACCGCTGGAGTCGCAGTGGAGAGCAATTGAAGACAACAATCGTTACTAATATTATAAAAACGAAAGTGATTTTGTTTGTTACGTCTTTACGCCTAAATGGCAAAACCGATTTTGATGAAACTTGGTACACGGATAGACCATGTCCTGGAATAGGACATAGGATACTTTTTATCCCGGAAGGATGTTCCCTTGGGATAATTTTCTGCTATCACGCGGGCGAAGCCGCTGGGAGCAGCTAGTTTAATATAAACATTAACTACCTTGACATTTCAGCCGACAGACGTCCACTGTTGGACATAGGCCTCCCCTAAGTGTCGCCACAATGATCGATCCTGTGCGTCTCGCATCCATCGGTTTCCCGCAACCCTCACCAGGTCATCGGTCCACCTTGTAGGAGGCCTTCCGACGCTAGTCTGTGCGTCTTCCAGTACGAGGTCGCCACTCCAGAACCTTTCGGCCCCAACGGCCATCTGTTCTGCGAGCAATGTGCCCTGCCCATTGCCACTTAAGTTTGGCAATTTTGATGATGATTTCATCATGATGATGATGACCTTGACATACGGTCAATATAAAAATAAATTCGCACGCGGTGCTCAAAGGGCCCTCAAGCTACAAGAGGATGCGCGCGACTGCTCCAGTTGCCACCGTGCTGTTCTGCGCTCCGCTGCACTACCTCGCGCCTGGCTAGCTGGCGATCAGATGCCTGCAGAGTTTTGTAAATGAAATGGGCGCGCTCGGAGTAGCTGCACGCCACCACGCGCCTTTCCGCTCGAGGGCTCTCAAGGGCTCTTGGCGCCGCTCGGGCCCCGCGGAATCCGTCCACGCGTTTTCCATTGCATTCCCGCACCTCTCACCAGGTTATAGGTCCACCATGTGAGAGGCCTTTCAACGCTGCGTCTTTCAGTGCGCGGGCACCACTCCTCCTCGCCACTCGCCTCGCAAATTATATCATTGATATTTTAGTCAGTATAATTTGTAAATATCAAACCTACTGGTTTTGTGATTGAAATAGAATTCACAATTCAAAATCAACTTTTCATCCCTCATTTTACAGTCTGATTTCCAATGACACTAAATAAGATTTAAGTTCTAAGACAGTTGACTTTAACATCACAGAGCCGAGAAGACTTAGAGTTGGCAATTTCTTTCAATCACTTTTGACTTCGAGTTTGTTCGGGTTAAAATATTTCTTTACATGCATTTAGTAGTAGGGAGCAGTGGTGGCCGAGTGGTAACGCGACCGACTTACGAGTTGTAGGTCGCGGTTTCAAACCCAGCCAGGCGCATTACTTTGTGTCTTTTACTTCATCACCACTGCTCTCAAAACGGTGAAGTAAAACATCGTGAGGAAACCGGCATGTCCTAGAATCAAAAATTCGAAAACATGTAACGTTCACCAACCCGCACTGGGGCCGCGTGGTGGAATTACGGCCCATTCCCTCTCCTAGAGAGCAGACCTGAATCCCAGCAGTGGGAACATTAAAAGGCTGATTATGCATGCATTTAGTAAAAACATATTTTGGTGTTACAAACAAACACTTCAATTTTACACGTGTACAGAAAAGTGTAAAGAAAAGTTGTTGGATTACTTTTAAAATGCTCGTACATGAGGTAAAAAAATTATTACCTTTACAAGCCGCGGCTCATTTCCTGTAAACCAAACTCCTTTGTCGCTTGGTACCTTACCTAACAATAATCCAAGACCACTTACACATTGCTTATAACAAAATGACTTCAAAACATCAAAGGAGAGGTTTTCCCTTTCTCTCTGATTTCGTGAATAAACATTGTTTACTGAAAAGTACTATCAGAACAGACATTAACAGCTTACCTTTAAAGATTAAAATAATGTCACTTTCACATGTCATGTTTAGACAAGTTCTTTTTGTCTATGTGGCAGTTTTATTTCATACTCGTGCTCACGGCCTGTCGGCTTCGCTCGCGTGATAGCAGAAAATTATCCCAAGGAAACAAACTTCCGGAATAAAAAGTATCCTATGTCCTATTCCAGAGCAAAGTCTATTCGTGTACCAAGTTTCATCAAAATCGGTCTTGCCATTTAGGCGTGAAGACGTAACAAACAAACAAATTCACTTTCGCTTTTATAATATTAGTAAGGATGTTTTTCATAATTTTTGCGATAGGACGCACCGTTTTCGAGATACTCTATAAATCGATTAGATAGTCGGTCGCGAAATGATGTTTCGAGATTTTGATGCATCGAGGGAACGTTTTCGAGCAAGTGTTATTCGATCTTGCGTCATTGGATTTCAAGTAGGGAACCCCTTTGCAATGATGAAAGAATTTTTGAAATCGGCACAGCAGTTTTTGAGTTTATTACACACATACCTACAAAAATACAAATGTTCCGTCTTTATATTATTAGTGCAGATTCACTCTTGACTTAAAGATGTGCAATTGTAGCTACCAGAAAACACAGATTCCGGCAGGGATGATGGTCCTTAGAATTAAAATTTAGACCTTTCTTCTTCCAGCTTCTGAACTTAGATTCCGGCCTTTCGACTGTAAAGTAAACACCAGTGATTTAATTTAATATAATAATAATAATAATAAGTGTCACCGGCGGCTGCAGTCGCGTCGAGCTCGAGCGACGAGTATTTCTCCCCACCGACGTCGCCAACACCTGTACGTCGGCCAGGGAGAGGCCGGCCACCGAACGGCTTGGGACTTAGGGGCCAACCGGCCCCGAGCCGGGTTCCCGCTGCCGGTGGTTGTGTGCAGCGCATGAAATGGACTCAATCCATGAATGAGAACGTCATGCGCGCATATTACGGGTCTACAGAGGGGGGAACCAACCTCACTGCGTACCGTGTTAGAATGCTGTCTCTGTTTCAGGACCTTGAACCAACCGTTGACGTCTCGGCGCAACGATTGTCGGATCAGGTGCGGGTTATTCAACGCAACCACAGGTTGGACGACGCCGCACTTGATCGGCTGCGCTCAGAGGTACTAAGCAACCCTATCGTCTCGACACCGACACAGATACAAACCGCGGGACCATCGACTTCTGTCACGTCCACGCCGAGGTATAATCATGTTGAGGATGAGGCAGATGATAGGGTTGACAGAGTAAGTAGCCAGTGCAATGATAGATTGAGGAGCGCACTGGAGGATGCGCTTCGCGAATATAGATCGACTCCGACTGAACTTAGGCCCCGTTTACCTCGGTTGCCTATGCACAAAAAAAATAGGGCACTAGTGTGTGCTCTGGACTCGTTGCTTAACAATGTTTTTGAGAGCAGCGAGAGCCTCCTTGATACGCACTCCATCCTGTACTGTGGAGCTGTTGCGGCATGTCGTCTTGCTAATGTAAAGTTCCCATGTTACAGTATGGCTACACGACCAGCGCCAGCCGCTCCAGCCTGGCAGTGCAGAATCGAGAGGCGTATTGATGAGGCCAGAGCACTCATTGGCAAACTGTACTGCTTCAGGGAGGGCAACACACGTCCACGTGTGATGCGTTTCGTGAGACGAGCGTTTTCGGGGACTGAAATAAGTCCCCGAGAATACATGTTACGTGTCACGGAACGCATCGACTTCCTGAAGCAGAAAGTTTGTGCATGGGCCAATCGCATCCGGCGGTATAAGCGACGGGTCGATCGGTATTTGCAGAATCGCATGTTCCAGAGCGATGAGAGGTGGGTGTACAGAGCTTGGGAGCGACCTGAACAAAGTGTGACTGACGGGCTTCGTCCGGACAGTGCTACCACGAATACATTCTGGCGTAGCATCTGGTCGGAGCCCGTATGTCACAATGAAGGTGGCTGGATGCGTGTTGTTGAGCGCGTGTGCGATGCTATACCAGAAATGGATAAAGTTTTCATCACCCCATTAGATGTGGCCAGAGCAGTTCGTCCGTTACCAAATTGGAAGTCTCCAGGACCGGACGGACTGCAAAATTTCTGGCTTAAGTGGTATAGCAGCTCACACGCGATTCTGGCGTCACAATTCCAGTCATCCTTAGAGTCTGGGTCGCTGCCTGAGATTTTAACAACTGGTGCCACCCACCTGCTCCATAAGACTGGTAGTACCGCGGACCCCAAGAACTATAGACCGATTACATGTTTGTCGACGGTCTATAAACTTCTTACATCCATCCTGAGAGTGAAAATTAATCTACACATTGAGAACCACTCAATTATGTCTGCCTCTCAGAATGGATGTAGGAACGGGTCACGCGGCACTAAGGAGCTACTCCTCATAGACATGGCCATAAGCCAACAGGTTCGTCGATCCCGTAAGGATCTGTCGACATGCTGGATAGATTATAAGAAGGCCTACGACTCTGTTCCACATACATGGCTCATGAAGGTGTTGGAGTTGTATAAAATAGATGCAACTCTACGCACCTTCCTTGAGTCATGTATGAGGCAATGGAAAACGGTCCTTTGCTATCCAGGATGTCGACCGATCCAGGAGAATGATGAACCAATATGGATTAAACGGGGAATATTTCAGGGCGACAGTTTGAGTCCACTTTGGTTTTGCTTAGCCCTGAATCCTCTAAGCACGTTGCTGGAGGATTCAGGCCTGGGCTATCGGTTGAGAAGAGGTGGTCAGGTCCTATCTCACCTGCTTTACATGGATGATCTGAAACTCTTTGCCCACAACAATTCGCAACTGATGGAACTACTGAAAGTAACTGAAACTTTCAGTAGTGCCATCAGGATGGAATTTGGTGTGGATAAATGTGCAGTCATGCATGTAAGGCGAGGGGAGATAGTAGAATCCGAGGGAATTCAACTCTCGGATTCTATTCACCTTAGAACCCTCTCCTCGACCGAAACTTATAAGTATTTGGGTATGTCGGAAGCGTTAGGCATTAACGTCGCTGACATGAAGCAAACGTTGAAGGAGCGCTTCTTTGGCCGCCTGAAGAAGGTTTTAAACAGTCTTCTATCGGGCGGAAATAAGGTGCGCGCCTTCAACGGTTGGGTCATGCCGGTTTTAATGTACTCTTTCGGCATACTCAAATGGACTCAGACTGAGTTAGACGCCCTGGATAGGCGGGTCCGTACATTGCTGACCGCAAATCGGATGCATCACCCACGATCTTCGGTGATGAGACTGTATATCCCTCGGAAGTGTGGAGGTCGTGGCTTTTTGAACGCAAAGACTCTACACAACCGCGAGGTGTGCAGCCTCAGAGAATACTTTCTCAAAACCGACGTGGGTATGCACCGCGATGTGGTCGCAGTGGACAAGGGACTCACCCCGTTATCCATGGCTAAAGAGAACTGGCGCAAACCTGTGGTACTTACTATTGATGACCGCAAGGAAATATGGAAAGGCAAGGAGCTTCACGGACGCTTTTTTCGGGCTCTTCATGGGCCTGATGTAGATATTTTGGCGTCCGTGGCCTGGTTACAGTTCAGCAACCTCTTCGGGGAAACTGAAGGTTTTGTCTGTGCGATAATGGACGAAGTTATCTTGACGAAAAACTACCGGAGACATATTATGAAGGACGGGACGATTGACGTGTGTCGGGCATGCCATCGTCCGGGTGAGTCTATCAGACATATTATCTCTGGTTGTTCTCGTCTAGCTAACGGCGAGTACTTGCACAGGCATAACCAAGTAGCCAGGATTATTCACCAGCAACTTGCTTTTAAATATAACCTAGTGGATTCTGAGGTACCGTACTACAGGTATGTGCCCGACCCAGTTCTTGAAAATGACCATGTCACGTTGTACTGGGATCGGTCTATCATCACTGACCGGACTATTGTAGCCAATAAGCCGGACATAGTGGTGATAGACCGATTAGCGCGCCGCGCAATGATAGTCGATGTCACCATCCCACATGACGAGAATCTCGTGAAAGCTGAGAAGGAGAAACAAATGAAATATCTCGACTTAGCTCACGAGGTTGTCGACATGTGGAATGTGGACTCAGCTATCATTGTACCGATTGTCGTGACCGCCAATGGCCTCATAGCCAAAAGCTTCGACGACCATCTGTCGAAGCTGTCGTTGCGCGGTTGGATCAAAGGCCTGATACAGAAGGCAGTACTCCTCGATACGGCTCGCATTGTGAGGAGGTTCCTGTCTCTGGAGCCCTAACCACCGGTAGCTTGGACCCTGCTCCCGACATCGGTGGACAACTATTTTTTGTATTTTTAAATGTTTTTTTTTTTTATATTTGTTTTAAGAAATATTTAAAAATATCAAAAATATGTATAATGGAAAAATAAAGAAAATAATAATAATAATAATGTCCCCATCGTCGTATCTCTACGTTGACGTCGTGGTGGGGCTTGTGTGCTCCAACATGCCCTAGGTCTGTATCGGTAGAATTTCCTTTACCGTAACATACCTAGGGTGAGGGGCCAGACTAAGAGAGATACAATCCGCAGGGCAGTTTTGTGGCGAACTGTTGGGTATTAGCGACCCCACGGACCCGATCTCCCGGGAGAATTCCTGTTCTTCATCTCCGACTTGCTTTTATTGGCCGGTCGTAGTGAACACTGAGGAGAAACAGAGCTCCCACCTCTCTCTTACCTTTATTGGCTGGCTTGAGTGGAGAGTCGCAAGAGCAAACATGCACGGGAGATGGATGCATAATCCAGTAAGGTGCTGGTAGGGATCTTGACCGTACTTCCGGGATTGTCCTGATAGCCGTGGTATGCCTCTCCACTCCTCAAGCGCCTCAGGATATGTTGCCCTCTTGTTGCTACGTCACTTCGTGCTAGCGGCCGTTTTAGGGGGCCCATTTATTGAGTGTGCAAGTCACCCCCTGCCTTTTATCGATAGATATTAATGACATTGTTCAGGCAGGGGCCATAGTCTTAACATAGCTCCATATTACCAGTCCACTTAAGACTCCAAAAATCATAGCCCTATTATTTTGTTTTTCATATTATGTCGCTATAGTTTATCAAACCGGGGGTTGTCCTTGGGTGCACTAGTATAGCGCGCACAGGGATAATCGTCGGTTGGTATCACGTTCCATTATAGTAACCAAAAGGGCCTCTGCGAGTTGGCTTCGGCCCCTTGTACGCCTCTCAAAGGCCCAGGACCTCAGGGTCCTGAGATTAATAAACAGATAATAATGTAATATTCTACAATAATACTAATAATAATATATTTCACAACTATCACACAACTTTAGATAAATAAATAAATAAACAACGCCGTCTAGCCCCAAGTTAAGTAGAGCTTGTGTTATGAGTACTAGACAACTGATAAACATATTATTTATAATCCCGCGCGCCTCAAGGAGTTGTCAGCAGCAGGAGGGGCCCAGCTGGGTCGAAGCCTACTGGGGACAGGGTTGTCCGAAAGGGAACTCGTGCCCCGGTATGAAGGCTAGAAGGAACGGCGCGGGGTTTTTAGTCAGTAAGAGTCTGACACTGTCTCCCGTCAAAGATGATTTTCCCCGTCGGCAAAAAAAAAAAAAAACATACACAAAGATAAATGACACCCAGACACAAAACAAATGACTTTAGAGAAAGCATCTGCAATCCCTCATCATTTTAAAACATTTTCTGAAAATGTTCCGAACACTTTAAAAATTAATGAAATTCCTGGTAACAAAAATGGTAAAATATCATTTTCGACTCGACTCGACTCGACTTTACCATTTAAATTGTTTACATAAGTATATGAGTTTTACGCTCAGTACTGTATTAAGTACACAATTAAAAGTTAAACAGACAAAAAAAAACTTTTTACAAAAAAAATATAACCGACTTCAATGATAAAAAACACTGAAAAGTATCAAATAACTTTAATTTTGGAAGTCGGTGTTTCTATAATAGTTTAGTCTCTTCGTTATTTAACACCGACTTCCAAAATTAAAGTTATTTGATACTTTTCAGTGTTTTTTATCATTGAAGTCGGTTATATTTTTTTTGTAAAAAGTTTTTTTTATTTTACACTTTTTAGTTATGGTACCACCACTAAAAAGTAACCCTCAGTCAAACTTAAATACCCAATAGTCAGAGCGCATCTCATAACGGTTCTAATAATCCCAAACACGGTTAGATTACATTAATTTACCTTTCGGCTTCATCATTAGATCAGTTCGATATATCCTCTCCCCCTCTTCTTTCAAACAGTCATTAGACTAGATGCTGGAGAGGGAAAGGATATATCGAACTGATCTGATGATGAAGCCGAAAGGTAAATCTTTCAATCAGTCATTAGACTAGATGCTGATAATCCTGGCTGTAGCATCAGGCCAGATTTATGTCAACATTGCAATGAACTTAAAATTTAGTCCTGTTTAAAATGAGCCCAAACACGACTACGGTGCTGTAATTTCAAGGTTTGTACTTTTCCTGATACTCCTGGCTTCAGCATCAGGTCTCTATGTACTTCGGTGTTCTTTATTAGCAGTACGTTTATCCACACATCGAGCCGTTTTCAATGAGCCTAAACTCGATATATCTGCTGTTTGTTGTCGAGGACTTAGGTACTCTGCAGACTATCCTGACTGCAGCATCAGGTCATGACATGATCATGAGACCAAATGTGGCAAATGCCCTATCAAACATCAAAATAATTTACTAAAACAGTCCTTGCCTGTTCGAGTAACTTCTTACTGTTAAGGAGTTGTACCTTCCATCATCAGCCCAGCTACCTGAGATGGTGACGACCATACGCAAACACACAAGATACTTCATAAAATATGCGAAAATCAATAAGTGAGCCTATAAAATTTGAAGGTTGCCCTCGATTTCTCCAAGATCCCATCATCAGATCCTAATTTGGTGATAATGGGACCACCTCAGAACTATCTACTTTCGAACAAAAAAAGAATTTTGAAAATCCGTCCACATTTGGCGGAGTATTCGACGAACAAACATACAAAAAAAAAAAAAAAAAAAAAAAAAAAAAAAAACATACAAACAGCCGAACGTAGTACCTCCTCCTTTTTGTGAAGTCGGTAAAAAGGGATTTCGTATGTAAAGTGTGTGTGCTTGTAGAATGTCGTCAAAGTCAATATGAGGGTCGTTTTGACGAGGAGGCTTTAGACTTTTGAAGTCGAACTTGAGTACTTATAAGCTAGAATGAACAGAGGAAAATTCTTGGTATTTAGTAGGAATATTGAACTTATTATGAGGGCAGTCGAGCCGAGATGAACAGCCCCGACTTACGAGTTGTAGGTCGTGAGTTCAAACCCTACCAGGCGCATTACTTTGGGTAATTTATTTAATTCATGAATCCCCAAGCGACCACCGGTGGCCGCGCATCTATTGTCTTACTATTGTGTCTCTAATTGACGGTATCTGAAGGGTTAATCACCACTGCTCTCAAAACGGTGAAGGAAAACATCGTGAGGAAACCGGCATGTGTTTGAACCAAAACTTCGAAGACATGTGACATCCACCAACCCGCACTGGGCCCCATGGTTGATTACGGCCCATTCCCTCTCCTAGAGAGGAGGCCTGAGTCCCAGTAGTGGGAACATTAAAAAGGCTGGTGGTGGTGGTGGTGATTGAACTTATTTGAAAAGGATTTTTGAAGGTAATTTTCCACTCGCGGCGCCTATCATTGAGCATGGTTTTATTAAACCCTAAGCGAACGCCGGCTTTCGGTTTGTGTCTTTCTATTGTATCTCTAATTACGGTATTCGAAAGTTTTACTGTCCTCGGGAAAAAATGCCGCTTCAAGCTTCTATTTGAGGTGGCCTTTTTTTGTGGCTCGTGTCCGGCAGTGCGGCCACAAAAATACGCTTGAAGCGGCTTCAAGCTTCTCCAGATACAAGACGTCGCGCGATTCAGCTGTTTTTTGTGGCCGCTTCTAGCGTTTTTCTGAGGCTCGTGTGCGGGGACAATTAAAGCTTGTTGCTTCATCTAACGCAATCCAACGCGATGTTTGATGAAGAGGCAATGCAAAAAAAGAGAGATAACGCCTAAAAACTCTGTTCGCATTTGGTAATTCCATGATTTACTCGAATATTTCACAAAACTTGCCCCAGGAAATACGTGTTTTTTCTTAATGCCCTAAAAGTTTTTGAGAAAAAATTTTGTCATTCAGAATCTCGATTAAATGTGCAAGGCTTCTATTGATGTACTTTCTTATATTTTTTCTGTTGTAAGGTCCGAATTTCACTGCAAATAGCCGGTTTTTAGAAGTCTATGATTTCTATAGAGATCTAGATAATATCCACAGGATAGCTGTGTATTCAAAATATCTAGAGAAAGATGTGTAATAACATTATAAACACGGTCGCGGTTCTACGAAAATATACCTCGAAAAGGACGCTCTTAAGCGAAACTTTCATAGCTCTGTAACTAAAGCCATATCTACTAAATTGCGTCTACAAAATTACATATCATAAGTTATTCTAGAGCCTTCTCACTCCACTATACGCTATCTGGATCATTTGAGCAATGCTGAGTACAGACAGGAAAAGTGATCAGCTTTTTATTAAAACCTTTAACACGTTTACAGTAGTACTCTTTTTTGTATTATTTCCATTCCACAAGTACGGGGCGTTTAAGACCTCGTTAGAAAATTTATTATGACGGTAAGGGGCTTATTAGACCCCGTAACGTTTAAGAAACTAAAATATTTTTTTAGGCTAAATAAAAAAAAGAAATTAATATTTTATTTCTTCAGTGCGGTACGAGGTCAAAAAGACCCCGTATTCAAGTGGTAGACATTGCATTCTGTTTTTCTTTTTCTTTTTCTTTCTTTTTTTTTTGAACCAAGTTCAAGTTACGGCCTCTACACAGCAGAGAAGATTGTTTTTCTTAGTCGAACTAGAAGGAAGGGAACACATACGAAGCGTATTAAACCTCGTTCCACACTGAATATGTTTGACTTTCAAATAAACTTTAGGCAAATAGACGTTTAGGTCTTTATTTACCCAACTGCACCGGAAGGAGAGTTATGTTTTTTGAGTGTATGTATGTTTCTTTCGCACGCCTCGGGCGAGCCTAAATGGCTTGTTGCATTTTAGTTTGTGAGAGATTGTTTGATTCTCATTAGTTACTTATAAGAGTAACACCGGGTACATCAAAATTATAAAAAGCGCGGAATTTAGACGTTTAGTAATTTATGCTTTTTTTTTCTTTAATGTCGGGATTCAAAAGTAACACTTACTAAAATCCTTACTAATATTATAAAAGCGAAAGTGAGTTTGTTTGTTTGTTACGTCTTCACGCCTAAATGGCACAACTGATTTTGATGAAACTTAGTACACAGATAGACCATGTCCTGGAATAGGACATAGGATACTTTTTATCCCGGAAGTATGTTCCCTTGGGATAATTTTCTGCTATCACGCGGGCGAAGCCGCTGGGAGCAGCTAGTGTAAAAATAAAATAGTGTCATAAAACACTGTCTTTCACTTCGCCGAGAGCAGGGCATTTGATGATCTCAACCTGTAACTTTTTTTATATTTATTCATGAAATCATATAAAATTAGTATTAATTTTTCCTCAGGCCTCATCTAGTTTAAAGTGACTGAAAAAAAAAATATTGACGCGTAGAAGTGTTTTTAACCGACTTCCAATAAAGGAGGAGGTTCTCAAATTGGATGTTTGTATTTTTTTTATGTTTGTTCGCGCATAACTTCGTCGCTTGCCAACCGGTTTGGAAAAATACTTTTTTGTTGGAAAGGGTCCCATAGTCACCACTTCCCAAATGGTCCCATAGTCACCAAGTTGGGATCTGATGATGGAATCTTGGCGAAATCGGGGGAACTCCTCAAATTCAATAAAAAAATTTAGTGAAGTCGGTTATTTTTTTTTTTAAAGGTTTTTTTTTTTAAACCAATTTTCAAATAAAGATCATTTATCATTTGTCACTAGATGGCGTTGTTAGACAAGCACTGTTCCACATCTCGCTATGGTTTCCCATGCTATGGGTTTCGACCGAATTATGATTGAACGTCTTCGTCTTAATAACATTGGTTTTATTCACACCCAAAAAATAAAAAAAAGGTGGGCACATACGCTGAGGGCGTTTGTGCACTACAAGGAATTTTACCGTCCAGCAGTCCGATTTCTTACAATTTGTCAATGAATTTCAATGAATTCTCAATGGAAGTTGATGTAAATCTGACTGCCGGACGTTAAAATTCCGTGTAGTGACTAGTGCACAAGCGGTCTAAAACGTGTTTGCTATTCCCGTTTGAACTCAACTTTACGAAAATATTAGTAAAGATTCGGTGAAGTTTGAAACTTATTAAGTTTTACATCTTAAAACCCTACAGACGGTAAATAATCAAGGTTTTCGAATGAAAGTCTAACATGACGTATTTACTTCATATCTGGTAATATACAGTAGTGATCATAATTAAAAGGATTCCCATTTTATACTTTTCATATTCAAAAGAAGATTTTTTAGGTATTTAAAACCGTTTGCAAAAAATCTTTTAGCACTTTTACAGAAATAAAAGCCTAAAAAACTGATAAGGAATTTTAGTCTAGTAGTAGCGTCTCTTAGCACTTTTATTTCTATAAAAGTGCTAAAAGACGCTACTGTTTTAACAAGACGTATTACGTATAGCGATAATTTAGAGTCAAATTAACGTTTATTAATAAGTTAGACTAAAATTTCTTATCAGTTTTTTAGGCTAAATTGTAATCAGTTATTATTTACGAAATTTGTTCTTAATAGTAAAAGAAAAAAGAAGTTTTTTTTTGTCGACGGGGAAAATCTTCATTGACAAAACCCGCTCTTGGGTGGAGCGAGAGATTGTGTCAGACTCTTACTTACTAAAAACCCCGCGCCGTTCCTTCTAGCCTTCATACCGGGGCTCTAGTTTCCTTTCGGATAACCTCGACCCCGGTAGGCTTCGACCCAGATGGGCCCCTCCTGTTGCTGACAACTCCTTGAGGCGCGCGGGAACAGTGCGCGCCGTCGACGCCTTGGCTCGACTTGACGCGGGCTCGCCGCTGTCCGGTCGTCCGGTAACTGGACGACCGGACAGCGGCGAGCCCGCGTCTACGGTGGCTGGAAATCGGGACTGGAACCCCGGCTTTCGCTTGAATCCGATGCAGGTACAGAAAAAAAAGAAGTTGAAAATAATTTCTGTAGTGACGTCAGAGTGCTTCAATCGGGTTATTTTTGAATAATAAGCAAAATTTCTTCCAGGCATTAGTCGACTCAATTGAACAAATGATTTAGACAAAAATCGATTCTAAAACTACTGCTTTTAAGTTCATTATTGCTTGCGTAACTCGGCTAAACATAGGGAACAGCTTGTGGCTACTGGCGTTCGCTTCAGTCTATTTAATTAAAGATGTTTTTTGACTGACACCAAGTGTTTAATATGAAGAAGTATTGGAGAGCAGTGGTGGGCGAGTGCTAATAGCCCCGACCTACGAGCTGTAGGTCACGGGTTCAAACCCAGCCAGGCGTTACTTTGTGTAATTTATTTCATTACCACTGCTCTCAAAACGGTGAAGGAAAACATTGTGAGGAAACCGGCATGTCTTAGAACCTAAAATTCTAAGACATGTTTTTTTTTTTACGGCGTGCAAAAATCATCTGACATTCACCAACCCGCACTGGGGTTGCGTGGTGGATTACGGCCCATTCCCTTTCAGACTCTAAAGCGATGAGAAGTGGCAGGCAGTCGCCTCCTTCTACGATGCAGTAATGCTAGTAAAGGAGGGGGCCGCACGTGTACGCGTGAGGGAACGGCCCTCACACCCCAGCCGCAGTGATCCCGATCCCGATATCCTGCCAACGTAGGCACGGGCTTGCAGACGGCGATCTAAGGGTAGCTCGTCGTCCGACCATCCGGTTACCGTTCGATGCGTATTGTTCCACGCACGCCTCAAGTTGTCAGCAAAACGTAGGGGCCCAGAAGATTCGAAGCCTACTGGGGCCACGGTTTGTGCGAAAGTGAACCCCGGGGATGCGATCACCATCCCCGTGTCTATCAGAAATGAAGATATCCGCAGGAGAACCAAGGTTGCCGACGTAGCTCGAAGAGTCGCCAAACTTAAGTGGCAATGGTCAGGGCACATTGCACGCAGAACAGATGGTCGATGGGGACGAAAGGTTCTGGAGTGGCGACCACGTACCGGAAGACGCAGCGTTGGAAGGCCTCCAACAAGGTGGACCGACGACCTGGTCAGGGTCGCGGGAATCCGATGGATGCGTGACGCACAGGACCGGTCGTTGTGGCGACGCTTGGGGGAGGCCTATGTCCAGCAGTGGACGTCTTTTGGCTGATATGATGATGATGATGAACCCCGGGGTCTGAGAACAAAGGCAAAGAAAGAACCGGAGTTGGTTTTTAGTCAGTAAAAGTCTGACACACCCTTCTGCCACGCCCAAGAGCGAGAGATGTCATTGGATGATTTCCTCACCTAAAAAAAATACATAGCTGTAAAGTTAAATATTACTTTTATAAATAGTCCTTACCGATTAATCTCGTTACGAAGCCCAACAAAATTAACATAAACAAAGTACATAATGTGAGCGTGAATTCGGCGAAAATCTCCACATTTTCCTAGAAAACGTAGTGTTTACGTTAAATGTTTTTTTCTACTGTGAGGTTACGGGCCTTCCTTTGGACGCCTTTGTTTGGACTTATTGTTTATTTTTACGCTTTTTTCGCTTTATTAGTCTAAAAGCTTCCTACTAGCTACTACTAGTTACAAGCTACTACTACTACTAGTTACAAGCTACTACTACTAGCTACAACTAGTAGCGCACCATAGATTACTGGTTTTTCCAGGGTTATGGGACTGTTCAGAAGAGTTACTGTATCCCTGGAACGCAAAGAGCAATTAAAAGTACAGATGTGGATTTTGGTCGGACGTTTCCTCTCGATCCCGAAGGGGATGGCAGGATGACCTGGATGGCTTCCTTAAGAACTGGAATGAGAAAGTGTGATCGTTAGAAGGAGTGGAAGGGGACCTTTGCCCAACAGTGGGACAATATGGGCTAACTATAATAATAATATAATAAGAGAAGAAAGCAGAGAGACAAAAAAAATACTACCAACTCAATATATTTTCTTGCGGAAGTCTAATTAAATTGACAATGATTTTTACCTCAAAACATTAAAATTTATATGTTATACGCGTATCAGTGTCGTGATGAGACTGATAAAGCGCGTTGCTTACAAGTAGCGGAGCAATCTGCGCTATTGATCTAGACAAGGGTTTGTGTTGCAGTTCAAGTGCGAATATCCCGCGTGATAGCAGAAAATTATCCAAAGGGAACATACTTCTGGGATAAAAAGTATCCTATGTCCTATTCCAGGACATGGTCCATCCGTGTACCAAGTTTCATCAAAATCGGTTTTGCCATTTAGGCGTGAAGGCGTAACAAACAAAAAACAAACTCACTTTCGCTTTTATAATATTAGTAAAGATTAATGTCCAACAGTGGACATCTTTCGGCTGATATGATGATGATGATGATGATGATGACGGCATCCACTTACAATAAACAGACAAGAGGAAGGAATCAAAAACAAGCTTACCTCGGCTTAGCTTAAGCTCGGTATACCTATATAGTTAATACTCGTCAAGACGAATCATACGAGCCCAAACTCGATGGGGTTGTGTCGTTTAACTACCAAGTTCCTATAGCCACCTGCCGGTTCCATCATCAGATCAGGTCCTTGTCATAATAATTTTGCATTGTTGTTTCAGCTCAATCGGTAACCGGAAAGTGGGTCAAATTTAATTTACAAGATTTGATGACAGACAAACATCGGGACAGGTGAAACTAAATAAAAGCTTGTAATAATAATAAAAGCTTATAAAAAAGAGCCCTTTTTAGAAAACACTTGGCAGCTGATAAGTGTTTTTCTTGAACAAATAAACTTGTTAGCACGTGATGTATGAAAAGTGGATGAAAGCGTGAAACATAGTTCTGCCAATTAAAAACGGTGTGACATTTTATAATTGCCACTTTCACATTCTGTTGTATTACTTTCATATATGCAAATGTTGAGTATCAAGAAAAAAAAATAAGCCAGGCTTTTATTTTCTATTTATAGGTTTCTGAAGCTCAGTCGGAAAAAACGATACCCTTAGGACTATATTTGACCGGGACACCATGGAGGCTCGACCAGTTAACTTAGGGTTAATTACCTACACTGGTTTCATCTAGATATCGCCAAGCCTTCACAATATGTTCGTAATTCAAAATTAAACCCAATCAATTTAGTTTACAAACTGCAGATAAATTCAAAACAAATATTGACTTTGATATCCAAAACTAGATTAAATTGATATTTTGTTTGCGATACAAGTATTGGTAAATAATGTTGGTTTCATTATAAATACACTTGTATGTGCCATGTGGCACGTAACTATTCCCAATAAATGGAAATTCCAATTATTTCAAAACTATAACAAGCTTTTAATGGAAATCGTTTTTCATAGCAAGCTTTTATAGCTCGGTTTATACCTATAACTCGTCAAGACGAATCATACGAGCCCAAACTCGATGGGGTTGTGTTGTTTAACTACCAAGTTCCTATAGCCACCTTCCGGTTCCATCATCAGATCAGCTTCTTGTCGTAATAATTTTGCATTGTCATTTGATTTACACATGCATGCAAAATTTCAGCTCAATCCATAACCGGGAAGTGGGTCAAATTTGATTTACAAGATTTGATGATAGACAAACATCGGGACAGGTTTCTCATCGGCAAACATACTTAGTCATTTTATAAGTATATGGTTGCAAAGTGTGTTAGACTTTTATTGACTAAAACCACACCTATGTTCCACCTTTGCGTAGCGTTCAGGGTTTACCTTTCGGAAGACAGTATATATACCTATAGCCCCAGTAGGCTTCTCAGAACGGGTTTCGCTGATGACTCAAAGCTCGGTCCGTATAGTTACCGGAAGTCCGAACGGCGAGTTAGCTATTGTTCGTCATCTGTAAGCCCACATATATGGTGGCTGGGAATCGCTGTTGGATTCACATGCGCGTGGCCGCCTCTTTCACTAGCATTACCAATTTGCAAAAAAGGCGACCGCCTGCCATTCCTCCTCCGTCCGGTGCGACAGGTCGCTGCACCCGATTTTCCCAACGGTGGTGTTCCCTTACAAGCGGGGCACACATCCACCGTATGCTCCAACGTGTCCTCCTGATACTATCTTAGACTACGTATCTGACTCATTGTGATTTAGGCTTGAGGTTTTCAATTCACAACGAGCCGTGAGACAGTGTCTAGACCAGTGATATATACGAGGCTGCCGTCAGAGCAAAAGGGGTGGTCCCCTTTTCGTCCATGCGGCTGTAACTTTTTTATAATCGGCTCGCGCGAACTACGGTCCTGACTTTGTTTTAAAGGAGATGACGTCACACATCGCCTTCGTCTCGTTGTCATGCTGGCTCACGTACTATTTATTGACTTTGCTGTCAAGTATTTATCTATTATTTTCGAAGCGATAGTGATCTGCTCCCCTAGCCAAGTTACAACCGTTTCGCTTGCGTCGAACGCTTCGAGTTCACCTTGTTGCCAATTCTTTTGTTCTGACCACGTGACTGAGCGTTGAGGCGACGTCGTTCCCGTACATTTGAAGCTTTCTACTAACGTTAACTATTGCAGATTAAAAAGTTGGCTAGGGGTACTGTAGTACAACATTCAACCTTAAAATTATTAGCAACTAGCTTTCTATCGCGACTACAGTTTATATCGCGCGGGCAGAGACCCGTGCTCAGCAGTGGAATTATAGGTAGCCTATGTGTTATTCCAGTGTCTTTTCTACCATTCTACCTACCTACCAAATTTGATCTAAATCCGTTCAGTAGTTTTTGCGTGAAAGCGTAACAGACAGAGTTACTTTCGCATTTATAATATTAGTAGGGATAGTAGGGATTGACTTCAAAGCCTATAAAAAAAATCTTATAGAAACAATTTACTGACTTAACTAAAGTATAAAATATGAAAGAATATGTTTTCAAAAGTAATACGAAGCTACTTAGTAGTTGCTAGAGAGGTGGTCCACACGCGCTCAAACTCGTAGACGACACCCGCTTCATAACTAACTAACTAAATAATAATAAACTTAGAAAACTGAAACCCGACACAATAATAAAACTGACTACCCACTTTATTTACTATCAAACTTTTAAAACTTATGCTGACTCCGCGAAAGAAACTCCGAAGCTATTTGTCTTAACTCATAACTTCCAAGTTAGACATTTCACCAACTTCCCTACACGACAGTTCTGACGTAACACTCCGCCCTCCATGGTTGGCAAAAAAAGTTTCGGATATTTTCACAGCAATATCCGACCGCGGTTTTACGTTAGGGATGTGACAACTTATATCGATACCTTCTGTATTGTAGGTAACCAAGGGAGGGAATTGTGCGGCATTGGACCAATATTGATTTAGGTTTTATGGCGGATAGGCAGGCCGTCAATAGGTCCAGTTTATGTGGAGATTTTGCTAGTGTCGTTGAAGATGGGTTTATGAGATTTTGATAGTCATATTATGTGAATAAAGAGCTGAAGCGGGTAGTCGGGTAGATACCAAAAAGGTGCTCAGTATGGAATACTGGTCTTGATTAACATTTGAATTTTATAGTAACCGTTTCAGGATAAGGCGTAAAAGAAGGTTTTTGGACGTGTTCAACTGGACTGGGTTCACTGTTTTGTTTTTTTTTTATCTTATTTTTTTGTAGGAGTACTGGTCCAGGAGAGACGCCGCACAAATACTGAAGATCAGAACTGTTCGAGAACCCCCACCTGTGGAGATTGTCTTTGCTGCGTTCAACCTGGATGTGGAGCCTCTAAGACGACCCACTTGGCCAAACGGCTGCACTCGCTGGCAGAAAAAGCTAGTGATTTAGTATTATTGGGAATATTTTTTCTTTGCATCTGATAAACCTATCAACTTTTTTGCCTGTTGCGGTCGTCCCGTCCGATTATTACTTAGTTATCTTCAAGGCTAGAGTGAATAAGCTTTTAATAAACTAGTGCATCTCACCATCAATGATTGCATCATAACTTACCATCGGGTGGGATCGCATACAAGCACTAGTGTATATCAATAAAAAAAAGCACAAATTCCATCATAACACAAAATTGTAACATCCCTTTCATCCTATATTAACCTATTATTTACAAAATATCCTTGTCTTATCTCAGACGGTACATTGTAAGACATGCGTGTCTGTCTTTACGTACATAAGAATATCTAAACAAAAGATAACTTGAAACAATAGCACGCCCGCCCTGTGAGATCGTCAATTGTTTCCCCGGAAACGCTTAGGCCTACTGTTCACGCTACTAGAACCACTAAATCAACACACAAATCAATCTACAAACAAAGCGCGCTCGAGCAACGCACACATAGACACCGCTCACGGACACGATATCTTGGAGCGCCTCGGCCCGCTCGTCGAGCAATTCCGGCTCAAACGTTCATTAGTGTGCGTCCACCGAGCGTAGGTATAAAAAGTGAAGTAAATAGATGAAATTGTCTTCTGTACCTATCTATTTTGTGCTAGAACTACATTGTGTAGGTACACGTGTGACACGCACGCCGATCTGAAGGCTTCGGTCTCCTTACATTTTATATGGAAACTAGACTTGTAGAGCTAGAGCTACACTAGATCCACGCCACGCGACGTCGTTCAACGTACAAATCTGGCGTGGTCTACGAGCGCGTCGGTCTAATGTTCTAGCTTTTTAGACGCATTTTCGTCATTATACGCTTGGTGTACGCCTGCGTGAAGCTTCCATAATTATAAAACTATGGTTCACTGTCCACGGACGCGTAGCTTCCTAGACACGATACGACGGTACGACGCTGCCGTTAAGTCGACAGAGTTTCAAAATTTTGTATGTAAGCTTCACGCAGGCGTATGATGACGAATACGCGTCTGTGAAGCTACGCGTCCGTGGACAGTTGGTCTTAGGCGAGTGAATCGCGGTGATATCATCGTCCAGCCATTTTATTCTTTAATAATATTTTATCCAAATTATAAAGTAATACATCAAATAGGTATATTTTTTATTAAATCATCATAATCAAATTGTCAAGTGTTTTATGCCTGAACTGGGTCATCCTATGTTTCAGGCGAGTAAAAAACATGTTTATATATATAATTCGTCTGTATATATGTTTGTCACCTAACTCATTCTATCAGATCGGAGTGCCTAGTGCTAGTTTGTTTTACGTTAACGCGATTGACACTTTTATGATGTTGCGCGCTCCGATTGGCTCGCTTCCCGCTCTTAACCAATCAGAGAACCGAACACGGTTAACGTTTCGATGGGATTAACTTAAAAACAACTTGCACTCAGCGTACGGAATAAAATTTTGTATGTATAATTCAGTGGATTCCGGTGGTATAAAAAATATAATTCAATCCGGTAGGTGGCGCTGTAATCGGGTTCTCCTTTTTTTGCTGACGCAAAGTCAGCTTTCAGACCGGACCGCTAGTAATAAATAAATAATCACAGCAATCTCGCAGGAGAACCAAGGTTGCCGATATAGCACGACGAATGGCCAAACTAAAATGGCAATGGGGAGGGCACATTGCTCGCAGAACGGATGGTCGCTGGGGCCGAAAGGTTCTGGAGTGGCGACCGCGTACCGGAATACGCGACATGGGTCTTCAAGAAAAAGTTATTTTGATTCTTTGCTCGATTTTAATATTGTTGCACGGAACCCTTTGCATGAGTCTGACTTGCACTTAACCCTTCAGATACCGTCAATTAGAGACACAATAGTAAGACAATAGATGCGCGGCCACCGGGTGTCGCTTGGGGATTCATGAATTAAACAGTTTTTTATACTTATGTAAAAGAGTAATTTTCGTAGCAATAAATCTGACACTAAAACACGAATTAGGTTTTTTATTATCTCCGAGCATTACAATATTATGTAGCAAGGCGAACTGTTGGCAAAATTGATGAAGCTCGCTAGGCTCGATGCTTACTAGAATTGCGGAATTCTGCGACAAAGTAAAGGTGATCTTCGAACCTCGGCTGCAGGCTGCGGATGCAGGCAACACATGCGGTAGATGAACGACTGGTTTTCTAAGTAGCAGTACTTTTTTTTTGGTGGGTAATAATCGTCCAAATGACACCTGCCTTTGAACGAACCGGGAGATAGTGTCAGACACTTACTGACTAAAAAACCCACCCTGTTACTTTTAGCCTTTCATACCGGGGCTGAGGGACCTTTCGAAGCTAATCCCCAGTAGGCTTCGACCCAGCTTGGACCATGCTGTTGCTGACAATTCCTTGAGGCGCACGGGAACAGTGCGCATCGTCGACGACTTGGGTGGACAGTTACCGGATGGTCGGACAGCGAGTTATCCATTGCTCTTCGTCCGCAAGCCCGCGCCTACGGTGAATGGAAATAAATTGGGATCGGAATCCCGGCGGCGGCTGGGGCGCTGTGAGCGCTGTTGCCTGATCTGGTCAGCCTCCTCCTTTGTTAGCATTACTGCTTCGCACGCGGAGGCGACTGCCTGCCACGCCTTCGCGCTCCGGACCATGGCCTTTACCAAGGCCCGGCGAGAGAGATCGCCGCCGCCGATTGCCCTCACGTGGACGTAACGATGGTCTGCCCAAGCGGGGCCCACCACTGTGTGCTACACCGTGTCCTCCGGGCGGTCCGCACTCTATGTAGTAGTTTAGATTTTTTTGAAAACCAATTACGAAGTAGCCACTCCAGAGCCTTTCAACCTTTCGGATAGTAGTCATCATCATCATCATTTTAGCCGACAGACGTTCACTGCTGGACATAGGCCTCCCCCAAGTGTCGCCACAACGATCGATTCTGCGCGTCCAGCATCCATCGGATTCCCACAATCGGATAGTAGTATCATCTTTAAATTATTTCAAAATTTATTGAATTATTTTTGCACTTTATTCCTACTAGTCTTATAAATTGATGGTGTCTATATTTCTTTTTTAACAACTTTCCTTTCGCGGGTATACCAGAAGAGATTTATCTGGTAAGAAGCTGGTCAAACGCAAGCCTTTGAATAATAATAATAAAAAAAGTTTTTTTTTTACAAATAAACCCTATCTTTGTATCTATTTTCTGATTCCTACTTCTTCTGTTTATTGCAAGTGTGTACAATAATCACTACATAGTATAAAACAAAGTCGCTTTTGCTGTCCCTATATCCCTATGTGCGCTTAAATCTTTAAAACTACGCAACGGATTTTGATGCGGTTATTTTAATAGATAGAGTGATTCAAGAGGAAGGTTTTTATGTATAATATTGAATCCGAGCGAAGCCGGGGCGGGTCGCTAGTTGTTAAATAAAATAAATGATCAACTTCCTATAAACAAACAATCTGACTTCTTAATAATAGATATTACTTTGGATTTGGATTAGTTTTGTGACGATACAACTTTGGACAGTTGATTTCTTTGATACAGAAGCCCTTGTGACAAAATATGATGGATGGCGATTACGTTCAGTCTTATCTAAAACAGTAGATCGTAAGTTATTTACGGGTAGGTCAATGACCGATTCATAATGGATGTAAGTAGATACAATTTTATTTACTAACTTTTAGCCACGTTTTTGCGGTGTATTAACTCAATGCAAAAATATTATGACAGGACGCTGATCTGATGATGGAACCGGAAGTAACATTGGAATACCATAGGAACTCGGTAGTTAAACAACCCTGGATTAGCTCATAAGATACCAAGACGTAGACGGCGCGCACTGTTCCCGCGCGCCTCAAGGAGTTGTCAGTAACAGGAGGGGCCCAGCTGGGACGAAGCCTACTGGGGCCAGGGTTATCCGATAGGAAGCTCGAGCCCCGGTATGAAGAGGCTAAAAGGAACGGGGTGGGTTTTTAGTCAGTAAGAGTCGGATACTATCTCCCGCTTCACCCAAGAGCGGGGGTTGTCATTGGATGATTTTTTCTACCGAAAAAAAGGCATATAAGATACTTTTTACGATAAGTTTCTACTATCTCGCAGGCGAGGTCGCTGGCAGCAGCTAGTATAGGAATACAGTTGAGAAAGAAAACGGTGCTAGTAAAGGCTTGGTAGGCAGTTATTTTTAATTGGGTTCGTTTGGTAACAAGTGTGGTGTTTCGAGTATCTTGCGGTAAGCGAACAAAACTGCCAAATGGCGAAACTTTGCCTTCAGTGTGTTGTTTGCTGACATCTCGTCTTGCTTTCTGGATTTCTTTGTAGATGTTTATTCACCTATATAACCTTATTTTTTGTATATACAAAAAAAACCTAAAACATCTGTCTAGTATTTCATTAGGTACAAGCTTTTATTTAGTTTCACCTGACCCGATGTTTGTCTGTCATCAAATCTTGTAAATCAAATTTGACCCACTTCCTGGTTACGGATTGAGCTGAAATTTTGCATGCATGTGTAAATCAGATGACAATGCAAAATTATTATGACAAGGAGCTGACCTGACGATGGAACCGGAAGGTGGCTATAGGAACTTGGTAGTTAAACGACACAACCCCATCGAGTTTGGGCTCGTATGATTCGTCTTGACGAGTATTATGTATAGGTATACCGAGCCATAAAAGCTTGCTATGAAAAAATGATTTTCATTAAAAGGTTGTTTATGTAAAGAATCTATGTACAAACGCAACTGTATTATGATAAATCACAAAGTTATGGTACCTGGTTAGCGATATAAATACATACATGGTCATTGCGCCAGCTAGGCGACTGAGCGTTTGTTTTGGTTCCGCACCTAGCTGTGCGCTGGCGCCTAATGCCCGCTATGACCTGCCGTGACCTATTTTGGAATTAGTGTCGGTGGTGTCCAACTTGTGACCTTTTTTAAATATTTTTGGGAAAAAAACGTGTAAAAATTATTAATGAATTTTTCATCATCATCGACAGCTTTCTTAATGTTCCCACTGCTGGGACTCAGGTCTTAATAAATATTTGAAATATAATTAATTCATTCGTGAATTAATAAGCCTTAAGGTATTCTCTACCAGTCAAACAAAGATAAGGAGAAAACATGGCAGGCGCATAAAAAAAGAAAAAAAAATTAAGAAAACTTTACTTTAATATACGTTCTATTGATGGGACATAGCTGTCCAAAATACATTTATTAGACTGTACGAGTACGTATATTATTTACATTTGCCTATGATCCATAATAAAAACGAATTGAATTGAATCAGTTAAATATAAAATGCAAAATTTTTGTCGTACTTCCTAAATAAATTATAACAAAGCTTACAAACACATTACCAAAAAAAAAAAAAATCTTCAGACAAAATTAACGTTGCCTTAAGAATTGAAAAAAAAAAAAAACTGAAATACAGTGTAAATATTCAGAGGCTGGATGCTATTAAGTTGACAAAGGTCCCCTTCCCGGGTTAAATTCTTCATCACAATTTCTATTATTGTCATCGTTAGTACGTTTTTTGTCACACAGAACACGGAATCGCTTAATCGGCCACTGCTAGAGCCGGCATCGTCAAAATCGGGTACTTTCCTGTGTTTGTTAAGTTACAATGTTTCTTGTATACTTAACAAGAAGTAGTTCTATAAATAAAGCTTTGAAAACAACATCAAAATTCGTTATTAAATGTACCATCAAAGACACTTCTTCTTGGCCACTGCTAAGTTCATTTTTGCTTGCACTCGAAACGAAAATCTCAAAGGGTTTGGTTTGGCAAAGCGCCGCAAGATTCAAGCGAATATTTTTTTAAGTAATCAGGTAGAAATGACCGCGATAGTACCAGCAATTAGCATTTCAAACATTGATGTGTGGATGAGTGGGGGACGTAGTATCTGGCGATCTCTTTTGTACATACGTCTAATGGTGGTGACGTCACATTTCAATGTTTGCATCCTCAGTCTGTTATTTGTCAGTTTCCCAGTCAGGTTTAAAAGGCATCTAATTTACTTAATATTAAACGGATTGAATTTTTTTTTTCTATGTGATCCCACATAAGATTAAAGTTACTATTAGATATAATTAATTTCTCTCATAGAAACTATGCATTACAGCGTATGCCATCGTTATCCCGTATATATCCACAACCCGTGATAATTTTGATTGTGGCATTAACATACATCTTCGTCGGCGACGCATTTCAATAATTTCGGAGTACAAATAATCCTAACTGCTATTGTAAGACTTGGTCTACTCGTGTGTCGAATTTCGTCTACATGCCTTCAACCGATTTAGCACAAGAAAGTTTGCAAGTGTCATATGAAATAAATATACAAAACTTGCAAACTTTTACCTGTATATTATTAGTGTGACTTTTTTAAATTCATTTATAAATTTTGAGACTTCTGGTCACAGTAAGACCATGCCAGCCCCTTCGTAACCTAATACAAGTCAAGCTACCTTGAATCTTATCAACTATTAGGGCTCTAAAACCTTACTCACTAATTTACAAACAGCGACAGCTGCGTTAGAAAGGGGTTCGGACAGTATACTCTGAATAAAACCAACATCAATCAAATTAATTTTGAAAGTATTCATCAGCACCTCTTTAGCAGCTCGTGTCCTGACTCATTCCACTAGCAAATGGAGGACCTCCTCTACCGAGCCACATTCTGCACCATTTGGACTGTCACTTATTCTCATTAGAGATTATATGAATGGCATCTCTTGTCACTGCCGTAATGGGTCTATGCGATTACTTGCTCTGTGGTTTCATCTCTGAATTTCACTAGTAATTTTTACTTGGTTTTCTTCGAGGGAATTTTTGATTCAATTTCGATAATTTCACGTTTTCCATTGCGTTGCGTTCTTTGATTTCTTTTGCATTGTGATATTGAATTTACGGTGGCGATAATCAAAATTGATTTATAGGCGTCGATTTTGAAGAGTCTTATATAGAATGTTAAAAAACATCTAATTTTTCTACAGGAATAGATTAAAAATTGTGTGGCATCTGCAAATACAAAATGTGCTGACAGATTTTTGTTATCTAAAATATTTAATACGAGCGGTCTACCGCGGTTTTACTTGCATCTTTGGTTACTTTTCTGTTTCTATTGCTTGTGGCATAATGCTATAATTATCTATAGCTTACAGCCTCGATAAATGGTCTAAATAGGACTAATAGTTTTTCATTTCGAACCAATAGTTCCTGAGATAAGCACTGCAACCCAATATATAACACTTCACTTTTGTGTTAAAAGTCTAGTTTTCATTTAAGTTAAATAGTATTACCGTAACCCTGGAATGCAAGGGGCAACTGACGGACACAGATTGATTTTTGTCAGTAAGGGTCCTGGAACGTCAGGCTAAGAAGCCAATTAGGTGTGGTTTTAGTCAGTAAAACTCTAGCATACCCTTTAGCTCCGCCTTGAAGTGGCAGAAGTCATTGGATGATTTTGGAAACCTTAAAAACAAGCTTTTAATAAAAATTGTTTTGTCATGGGAAGCTTTTATAGCTCGATATACCTACATATATAATTAATACTCGTCAAGACGAATCATACAAGTCCAAACTCGATGGGATTGTGTCGTTTAACTACCAAGTTTCGATAGCCACCTCCCGGTTCCATCATCAGATCAGCTCCAAGTCATAATTTTGCCTTGTCATCTGATTTACACATGCATGCAAAATTTCAGCTCAAGCGGTAACCGGGAAGTGGGTAAAATTTAATTTATAAGATTTCGTGGCAGACAAACAACGGGATAGGTGAAACTAAATAAAAGCTTGTAAAAAGGTTGCTCGCGAGCCGCTTACGAACGGCGCACGTACATTACACGCACGGCTCGTTGTACGAAGCCCCTGCGCCTAAACTTTCTTTTTTTCGATGCGGAATATCATCTTATGACTTCTTGCACGTTCTTCTCCATAGAGATCTACGCTTTGGAACGTGCAATTTAGCTTCACTTTTCTTGGACTGACCGACATTTGACTATTCAAAAATGCCTACATTTGGTCTATTTGAAATAAATGATTTTGAATTTGAATTGGAATTTGAACCCCCGCTCTCGGGTGGAGCGGGAGATAGTGTCAGACTCTTACTGACTAAAAACCCCACCCCGTTCCTTCTAGGCTTCATACCGGGGCTCGAGTTGCCTTTCAGATAACTCTGGCCCCAGTAGGCTTCGACCCAGCTGGGCCCCTCCTGTTGCTGACAACTCCTTGAGGCGCGCGGGAGCACTGCGCGCTGTCGACGTCTTGGGCTCGGTCCGGACAGTTACCGGACGATCGGATAGCGAGCTACCCATGGCTCGCCGTCCGCGAGCCCGCGTCTGCGATAGCTGGAAATCGGGATTGGAATCCCGGCGGCGGCGGCGAGGGCGCCGTTGCCTGATGCGGTCGGTCTCCTTCTTTGCTAGCATTACTGCTTCGCAGAAGGAAGCGACCGCCTGCCACTCCTCCTCCCTCCGGACCATGGCCTGAACCAAGGCCCGGCGCGAGAGGTCTCCGCCACCGATCGCCCCCACGAGGGCACGGCGGTACTCCGCCCAAGCAGCTTCGTACAAACTTGAAATACACGCGCGCATTTCGCAAGCGGCTCGAGAACGGCGCGGGAACGACTCACGAACGGTGCATTCGACAGATCTGGAAGCAGCATGGTATTTTGGTGGTGAAGCTCAAATAGCAGTTCCAAGTAAAATATATACAGTCAACTTAGATGGGAACTCGACACAAACTTCTTCTTCCTGCCCTTATCTCATATTACTTGGGGTCGGTCGCAACACGTTTTTTTCTTCCATTCTGTCCTGTCACCCGTCAAACTATCACTAACTCCCTTTTCTTTCATATCACTCCTCACACAATCGATCCATTTTTTCTTCGGCCTTCCTCTACCTCTCTATACATCTACATGTATACTCAAAACTCTTTTAGTAATATGCGCTTCATCCCTCCTCTTCACATGACCATGAACTCGACACAAACACAGATACAAAAAGACTAGATGAATAAATACATAGAAAATTTCTTGCGTCAGCCAAAATTTCCCTTGGGACAAAATCGCGAGCAAAAACTAGTATTGTGTAAGGAAAATGAGAATAATTTTAACTCATATTGAGACCCCTGTAAGAGTATTGGGTTACATTACACAGACATTGATATTATAGCCGTGAAGAAAATGAGGGTAAATATTCTTTTGTTAAACGATGGGATCATGACGTAAAGAAGACTCTCAAGGGTTTGGATAAAAAGGAAACATGTTTATTTGTTTCATGTTTCTTCTCGACTAATATACCACAGTGTCTCAAGACGAAAGTCTATGACCAGTGCGTGTTGCCAGTGATGACTTGTGGCTCCGAAACGTGGTCACTTACTATGGGCCTTATAAGAAGACTCAAAGTCACCCAAAGGGCGATGGAAAGGGCTATGCTCGGAGTTTCCTTGCGTGATTACATCAGAAATGAAGATATCCGCAGGAGATCCAAGGTTACCGACATAGCTCGAAGAATCGCCCAAGTTAAGTGGCAATGGGCAAGGGACATTGCACGCAGAACATATGGTCGATGGGGACGAATGGTTCTGGAGTATCGACCTCGTACTGGAAGACGCAGCGTCGGAAGGCCTCCTACAAGATGGGCCGATGACCTGGTGAAGGTTGCGGGAATCTGATGGATGCGGGACGCACAGGATCGATAAGTGTGGCGACACTTGAGGGAGGCCTATGACCAACAGTGGTCGTAAAGACGAGCCGATAGCGGCTGAAATGATGATTTTTCATAATTGGAACTTGACGATCCGAGAGTAAATAAATATACATAGTTTTAAGACGAGCGTAAAATATGGCTATGCTTGAACACATTTCAAAGGCCAGCTCTTTTGTTCTAAAATCTACACCACAAAACAGATAGGTACAGAAGACAATCTCATGTATGTAATTCACTTTTTATACCTACGCTCGGTGGACGCACACTTAAGAGCGTTTGAGCCGGAACTGTTCGACGAAAGGTCCTAGACGCTACCGAGATATCGTGTCCGTGAGTGCGTTGCTCGAGCCCGCTTTGTATGTAGATTGACTTCTGTACCTATATATTTTGTGTCTACACCATCAAATATAAGTAATTAAAACGAACGACTTAAGTGCAAACGAACATAAATTCCGCCAGTGTTTTTGTGTTAAGATTTTTATAATAAAGATCTTAGGGAAGTTTGTTCTAGGCTCGGTTTAAGGGATCATTTTTATTTTAGGTACCGACCACGATGGAGTCTACGTCCTTCGTTTCTTTTTGTTTTATTTTAAGGTTTTTAAAGAAAAAAGAAACTAAGACTTACACTTTTACAGGTCATGTTTTACAGGTCACTTTTACAGGGCACTATCACAGAATTTCGTTCTTTTGTATACATATAGGTTACACCGTCTTTGACATTGGCGCACAAATGAATACCACGGATCCAGTACATGATTCTGGACCCCCCAGTGGTGGAATTTCGCCATACTTAAGTGGCAATGGTCAGGGCACATTGCACGCAGAATGCAATGTGTCCTGCCCATAGCCACTTAAGTTTGGCGACTCTTCGAGCTATGTCGGTAACCTTGGTTCTCGTGCGCATATCGTTATTTCTGATGTGACCACACAAGGAAACTCCAAACATAGTCCTTTCTATCCTTTGGGTGACTTTGAGTCTTCTCATAAGGCCTATTGTAAGTAACCACGTTTCGGAGCCATAAGTCATCACTGGCATGATATGAAGATATCATGCCAGCCTCCCACCACCACCCGTCACTATTCCAACACAAGGAACATCCTCGTGGGGGCGATCGGCGGCGGAGACCTCTCGCGCCGGGCCCTGGTCGAGGCCATGGTCCGGAGCGAGGAGGAATGGCAGGCGGTCGCCTCCTTCTGTGAAGCCGTAATGCTTGCAAAGGAGGAGGCCGACCGAATCAGGCAACGGCGCCCTCGCCGCCGTCGCTGGGATTCCGATTTCCGGCCACCGTAGACGCGGGCTCGCGGACGGCGAGCCATGGGTAGCTCGCTGTCCGGTCGTCCGGTAATGGACCGACTCCAAGACGTCGACGGCGCGCACTGTTCCCTCGCGCCTCAAGAAGTTGTCAGCAGCAGGAGGGGCCCAGCTGGGTCGAAGCCTACTGGGGACAGGGTTGTCCGAAAGGGAGCTCGTGCCCCGGTATGAAGGCTAGAAGGAACGGCGCGGGGTTTTTAGTCAGTAAGAGTCTGACACTATCTCCCGCTCCACCCAAGAGCGGGTTTTGTCAAAGATGATTTTCCCAGTCGACAAAAAAAAAACACAAGGAACATATTTTATTATCTACATCTCCCCTTACATCTTAAAAAATACCTCTACCTCCTATAACGTTCCCTCTCACTCTCATATCGTTACAAGTTACTAAGAAAGCCGAGAAAAATGTATTTTTCCCTTTGTTACCAAAGTTTAAACTGACAATTCACCATGACTTAATCTTAAGTTATCGCAAACTCTCCACGGGTAAATTAATAGGTTGTTACCGAGCCATAACTTTTAACTTTCATTTCTTCGGTAATCCAAGCCGGCAAGTTTTAACGACGAAGTCCTTTGCTATTATATCTGTGCACTTAATAAAAAACACTCGAATAACCGCTTTGTAAAGTTTGAGATGATGCGATAAAAATATTAGACCTCATTTGTCTGTCAAATCGAATCATTTTATTTGAATCATGAACTTTCAACGTTGTGAAAATCAATGTAGCACAAATGAAGACACCTAGAGTTTTTCTTCACTCGGAAACCTTGCCTTTTATTAACCTAAATGATACTCAAAAAAATACTTAAATTTTTATAAGCTTTTATTTAGTTTCACCTGTCCCGATGTTTGTCTGTAAAAAATCTTGAAAATTAAATTTAATCCTTCCGATTACTGATTGAGCTAAAATTTTGCATACAATATAATAATCGGATGAAAATGCAAAATTATGATAATACGGAGATGATCTGATGATGGCAATGGAAGGTGTCCATAGGAACTAGGTAGTTTTACGACACAACCCCATCGAGTTTGGGTTCGTATGATTCGTCTTGACTCTTGACGAGTATTAATTATACAGGTACAGACGGCGCTATAAAAGCTTGCTATGTGATCATTTTCATTGAAATCTTGTTCTTATTTGGATCATAATTTTTCAGAGGATACTTCTTAAATGTAAACTTTACAATAATAATATCTATTACCTTCAACTTTATTTTAACTATACCATCATGCCATCAGATTTTTTTTCGTTCTGTCCAAATATCCATAACATTTTGGGACATAAAAACGAATCTCTTACAAAAAGTATAGCAAACACGATTCAATCTAAAATACTGTATTTTTTAAATCCGAAAATTTCTTTCTCAGGCAATCATGTTATACCCAATTCATTGTCAGATATAATCTAACTGGCTGTATGGTCGGTTTCCCATTACATTACAATAATATTTTACCTTCATCAAAAGAAAGATTTCATGAATTATGACAGGTAATGAGGTAACCCGCGGAAGGGTCTGCGGGCTCTCTTTTTTAGTCTTGCTGATACAACAGATCACAATTATAAAATCTGAATAGGATTGTTTGAAGGCAGAGCTGGACTGGAAGGCTATTCATTAAAAGGACTGATGTCGAAAGCCACAGGTGATTGCTAGATGCGAGAAGCACAGGATTGGTCTGGCAAAGCTTGATAGATAGGTAGATAAGGATAAAGCATTTATTCAAATCACAAACCAAAAAATAAAAATAAATGTGACACGTGGCGACCACGTACCAAGGCCCCTAACAAGGTGGACCAATGACCTAGTCAGGGTCGTGGGAATCCGATGGATGCGTGACGCATAGGACCGGTCGTTGTGGAGATTGGGGGAGGCCAATGTCCAACAGTGGACGTCTATTAGCTGATATGATGATGATGATGAAACTTACAGATACTTCTTAAATATACGTATTAATAAAGAAAGGAAATACAACATATATTCAATGCAGCACGTGTCAGACCAAGAAGCTGCAAGAGCAGAGCTCAACACAAATGACCAAAGGCTATTCCTATTGTATACAAATAATTTACTTGTTCACTTTGATAAAATTCATAATTTGCAATTGTTCTAATTCATAATTCATAATAATTTATTTGCTAATATGGGTAAAATAACTAAAGTTGTTAAAAAAAATATAGCCCAGTCCATCCATTACACCACAAGCCTAAAGAAAAGTTATAGGCAAAAGCATAAAATTTTAACGAAAAATTTACAAGCGAGCATAGTCTGTTTTTCACAAAAATTATGACTATTCTAGCATCAAGAGTTTTTTTCTTTATATCGCCCTTGGACGGCCGTTGGGTCCAAATGCTGTACTTTTTGAGCCTACTATAAAAGTAAAATACTGTGACACAGTGTAGTTTACTTCAGTAGGGTAATTATTGTTTTTTTGAAAAAGGAATAAACACCACTGAAAAATTATGGTGTGACAAGAATGGATAAAGTGAGGAGATATATTAGAAAAAGTCTGAAAGTGGTTTCAATGACTGAAAAGTTGAAAAGGAATTGTTTGTCAAGTATATATAAGTCAGGTTTAATTAGTTTAGGATTTTTATTATATATGTATATACAAGGTTATTTGTAAAACACTGGCAACCTCTCAGGACTATGTTACTAACATCATAAACAACAAATTTTGTTCTATGACTTTTTACAAAACATATTACATTTACCAAAAACAAACCTTCAAGATTTCATTGTTCTATCTAACACATTTCAATTCTGTGTTTTGCTGTACCTATCTACACCTCCTGCACACTGTTCTCGTAGTAATAGTAAATAAGCTTCCGAAACATTGTCATCATACCTACCTAGCAAGCATTTGCACCATTTTCCTGTATTTATCACAATAGAAAATTTATACGCCAGCATAGACTTCGTAACATTTAGAACGTTCAATTTAAATATTTTTATTTTTGTATGAAAATCTGATGAACTAAAATATGATATTCTTTTAAAAGTCATACAACAAAAGTTGTTGTTTATGATATCCCGAACATAATCCTAAGAGGTTGCTAGTGTTTTACAAATAACCCTGTATATGTACTCGTATATATTGGTTTTACAGTAATTAAAGTTTAAATGTAAATAAATTTTTAAATTAAATTTTATAAGTAAGTATCTATATAAAGAAAGTAACTGACACCAAAGTCAAATAGCACGAATATAAAGTACATGTTTCAGTAATCATATAACTTAACACAGAACAAAGAGACGTTTTAAAACAAAAAAATAAATCCTGCCAAAAAAGATAAACACTAGAAGCTTAACTGCCTGCATTGAAAAAGGGTGTCCTTTATAATCTGTCGTAAAATGTATTTGTTGGGGTTCATAGTAATGTTTATCGTGGTAGCATTATTTTCGTAAGCAAGGCAGCATTGGAGTTTTTGTTTAAAGAAGCCTGGCTTAGACCGATCAACACCAGCTAGGTTAGTGGCCTCGTATTGTATTTACGAGTATTTATTTTATTTTATTTTACAATTATAAATCTACACAAGTACCAGATCGCCTTGTATGGTAGAGGTGTGTATGTACAGCTAAACCTATTTGCTGTAAACGTTATATGAAGTAATATAGCTTAGGTATACAACATCAAAACAGCATCATCTTCATGCCCTTGTCCTGTTTTATTTTGAGGCGGCGCTATCATTAACTCCCTTTTCTTTCATATCTCTTTTCCTACAATTCATCCATCTTTTCTTTGGCCTCGTTCTCCTTCTCCACCCATCCACATGTAGACTCATTACTTTTTTAGCAACATGCTTTTCATCCCTCCGCTTCACATGACCATACCAAGACAAACTGTTTCCTTTCAACTTTTCAGTCACTGCCGCCATTTTCAAACTTTTTTTTTTATTATTGAATAGTTTGCGCTTGACCGCTTTCTCACCTGATGGAAAGCGACGATGCGGTCGACGATGGAACGCGCTTACCTAGAAGAAACCTATTCACTCTCGACTTAAAGATTCCCTGGTTGTAGCTATCAGGAAACACAGACTCCGGCAAGGTACTTCCCCTATTATACTCATTTCTCACTTTATCAGTTCTCGACACAGCAACGTCCATCTTAACATTCTCATCACCACTACGTGCAATCTGGTTTTCATCCGTCTTTTTCACAGCCAGACATTCTGATCCATACATTATGATAAGTCACACATCCACATACAGTCAACAGCATATCTACATTAATATAAAAAGAGGGTAAAGTTTTTTTTTGTTTTTAGGAGGTAATCTCTGAAAATACTGGTCCGATTGCTAAAATTATTTCACCGATAGAAAGCTGCTTGATTTCTGAGTGACATACGCTATATTTTATATACAGGGGCGAAGCTGCGGGCAAAAGTTAGTTAGAAATATTTTAATAACATTTGACTGTTAGAATAAGTAACGTAACCTACTTTTTGTTTTTTCGGCGTAATCGGGGGAAGAGCGTCTAAATTCCCGGAGAGATTTTTTTCTACTCGAGTATCCCAAAAAAGAAAGTAATGTTCTTAATTCATGAATCCCCAAGCGACCACCGGTGGCCGCGCATCTATTGTCTTACTATTGTGTCTCTAATTGACGGTATCTGAAGGGTTAAACTCAGTGCGAATGAAGTTGCGAGTATAAGCAAGTAAATAATAATTTTACTTTTATTCCACTGATGATAATTTTACCCTGTGCCACCAGTTCCTTCTTATTCCCCTCTAATGGTACATAAACAAACACTTTTGTCAAATGTTTTCCCCAACAATAAGTTTAATGCCAGCGAGCGCGCAGGGGCCGTCAACCTTTGGGCTCTAACTAATGCGAGCACATTTTGAAAATTACATTTTTGCTAGAAGAAATATTTCTTATACATCAGTGCGTTTTTATCACAAATGTGATTGAAAAACTGCTGTTCAAAAAGGTCGTTAAAATCAATGAAATATTGTAAGAATATTTCTGCTGCATATTTAAGGTGGTGCATCATGACTCACATTTTCACTGTTTTTCATACAACCGCTCATAACTGATTATGACGTTATTACAATTTTTTCATTAGATATTTTGGAAACACAGTATCTTGTGGATATTATCTAGGTTTCTAAAGAAACCAATTTCTAAATATGCGTAAAACTAATCCAGTAAAAACCTCTGAAAATGTCCTATTTTGTATGAACTTTGACACTTCATAATTTGCCTAAAATTTAAAAAAGTCAAAAAAGTAATCCTTTAGAGACCTTGCAAATTTTACTAAGATTCTAAATGACGACAACTTTTTCCAAAAACTTTTAAGTGTTTAAAAAAAACAGCTATTTCCTGGAGCAAGTTTTGTGAAATTTTCGAGTAAAACTCGGAATTACCGAATACTAACAGAGTTTTCAGGCGTTATCTTTCTTTTTTTGCGTTTCCTTTTCGTCAAACATCGCGTTGGATTGCATTAAATGAAGTCACAAGCTTTTAAACCATTGTCGATGTTTACGATAAGCGAGTGGAGAAGGACCCTCTTAAATCTAAATTTTGCAAATGAAAAAAAGTTCTTTTAAAGTCCATAAAGTAAATATGTAATGGTCAAATAACTGAAACTTTCGGGAAACATGTTGCAAATATCGTCGCTGCGCCTGACAAGTTCCATATGTGATTTTTGTGTGGTTTTGGGAAACAGCAAAAAACATGTTATAAACTTAAAAAAAGGAAATAATACACTATTAAGAATGCAGTTTCAAAGACATTTATTTAAGACGTAATAATAACACAAAATTTGGCATAAATATTCAATAACTATGGTGCTAGAATTTTTTTTTTTAACAAAATGTGCACGTAACTGGTTTTGTACAGGCAAAAAAAGTTACGTATGTGCATTATTACACATACAGAATTAGGCAATATGCTGCATTTGGTAAATTTAAGATTAATCATTATGTGATCCTTCAGTCTCTTTAGTAATTTAACAAAGTATTATAATAATTAAATTATTAGGAACTTCATAAGAACTATAAAATAATATAAAATCAACGAGATCTTATACTTTGGCCCTTTTTAACACTTAATTATTAGGTCTTTACCTATGAAATTGCCGTTTTGTATGAAAAAATTTAAACGAATTTTTTGTTTTTTTTATTTGTATTAATCGAAGTAATCACCCATGCAATCAATGCATCTTTGCCAACGCAGTGGCAGTTTATTGATGCCCTTTTTAAAGACAACAGCTGGACGGGAGGCAACAAATTCTTCAAAGGCATTTTGTACTGCCTCTCGGGTATTGAATTTTTTTCCCGCCAAGAAGTTATCCAAATTCTGGAAAAAGTAGTAGTCTGTAGGCGCCAGGTCTAGTGAGTAGGGCGGATGACGGAGAGCTTCCAACCCCAGTTCTTGCAACTTGGAGACCGTCTGCTGTGCAGTATGAGGTCACGCGTTGTCGTGCAGGAGCAGCGGAGACGAGCTATTGACCAATGCTGGTTGGAGATGTGCCCGCTTCTCCATCATTGTGTTCAGTTCTTCACATTACACATCTGCAGTAATGCTCACCCCATTTGGTAAGAAGCTGTGATGAATCACACCGGCGCTAGACCACCAAACAGTGACCATCACTTTTCTAGGGGTAAGTTTTCGTTTAGGGCATTGTTAAGGTGCTAAACCAGGATCCAACCAACTTGCTGAGCGCTGGCCGTTATCAAACAGAATCCATTTTTTATCGCAGGTAACAATGCGGTTCAAAATTACTTCATTTGTGTGTCTGTTGAGCAGTGCAAGGCACATCTCGACGCGTACTTCGCGCTGGCGATCATTGAGTTCGTAGGGTCAAGCTTTTTTACCTTGCCAATTTGACGCAAATGGACCAATATTGTTTTGACGCTAACGTCGAAAGCTGCTGCTAATTCAGCCGTAGATTGTGTAACATCAGCTTCCACAATCGCCTTTAATTCGTCATTGTCGACCAAAGTCTTCGGACGACCGCGAGGTTCATTTTTCAGGTCGAAATTTCTAGAACGGAAGCCAGCAAACCAATAACAGGTGGTGCGTTGATTTGTAGTGTTAGCTCCGTAAACGTCGTAGATGTTGCGTGCCGCTTGTGCCGCGTTGCTGCCACGACGGTACTCATATTCCATAATTACTCGAATTTTTAACGTATCCATGATGACGAAAAATATTGAAATGCGATGAAAATGTAACACTAATCAATAAACAAATGACTACTTTTGGAAAAAAAATCCAAATTTTAAAATAAAATTAATTTGCAATTAGAATTCTTAGCCAAAAAAATATATTTTGATTTGAAATGGCCAGAACTGCAGAACGGCAATTTCATAGGTAAAGACCTATTATTAGTTTTATAATCACATAATACTGCCATTGCAATTGTGACAGATGTTATTATATTGGAAATATTTTGGGTCGACTTTAAACTTCCTAGGCTTTGCGATGGATCGTAACTACTGGACATAAAAACATCTGAAGTCATATTTAAATCTTCATCCAGATTTCTATTGCTTAGTCCTGTAGCCAAATTTATAAGTACCTGTGCTCTGGATACTGGTTTGTGCGGATTTGGGGAAGCCATATTGCCTGAACAAACAAAAAAATAAAAATGACACAGAATGTAGGTAAGTTTTCAGACTATATCTTTATTTTGATGATCTAATAAATAAATAAATTGTTTGATAAACACAATCAAATCACGAGAAAATTCCATCTACTGCTAACTTCTTAATTCTAAACTTTATTTGGCAACAGTTGTACTATAAACATAAACACTCATCAATTAAATAGGCAAGTAGGTAAATTACTCAGTGAGCTTACTTATTTTGCTACTTATTGACAGATTTTATACATCATAGGTTTAAAATTTATCAGCCAGGCTTACTTAAATAGTATCAGTTCAAGAGTTTAGTCGTGAAAAGTTAACAAACCGGCAACAAATAGGCACTTTTTTCGTATAATAATAGTACTTAGTTAGGTACTTTGAAAGTATGAAACTTTTATGCCATATTGGACTAAGCTATGTTCATAATTAAATATAACTGTAAGTACTTATCTAATAATCAATCAAATCAGCGGATAATCTACCATAATTTATTATAATGATCTGACATTGTCAAGAAATTACACAATATGTATTTTTTTGGTTAGGAAACTATCTATGAATTAAAATGATGAGTGTGAGTAATATTTTATCAAAAACTAACATGAAATCAACAACTACTAAATAAATAAATAAATACTTACCAATTTCAGTATGTTTTCACTCTTAAAACCGATTAATTAGTTTTGTTTACATCACAACGCTCATACCTATAACGCAGTTGACGGGCGATTGAAGCCCGAACACAAATCCTTTATGTGCAATTCTACACAAACAGAGATTTTCCTAACCGTCAAAACACTTACGGAATTTGTTAAACTCGTTTCCAGTCCAAATATCACAAAAAGGATTTTACTAACACATAGAGAATTAAACGAAGATTATTTTTTGGGAAAAAACCAAAAATCGAAAAAATGCACATACGGGATTTGGCAGGCGCAGCGACGATATATTTATTTTCATTTTCCTGTTGTAGTATTTTGTTCTACTACTAACATCTTATTATCAATAAATTAAGTCATGTTTACAAACAAATTAATTCTAGTAAACCACCATTACATTAAGAAAAGCGACCACATCACATAATTATGACCTAGTTGTACTAAAAAAGTGTCCTTTTTTAGTCTAATTAGTGAGAAAATACTACGTTTACATCTTGAAGTGCTCATTTAGCAGTATTCAAGAGGAAGTAGGATAAGAAAAATTGTAAAAAAATGAAACACATTTCAAATACAGTCAGCCAATAAATCCAATGCATAATTTTAATCTTTATTTTGACTATGAAAGTAGCATTGTCAATGAAAATAGTACAATGCGTTCCAAATGAGAATAGGATCGATGGCCATGTTGTGACATCACGATTTACTGTCAAATCCAGGAAATAAATTTTTAAACTTTAATTATTTTACGAAAAATTTAATTTATTTACGAACTGTAAACGAAAAAAGTTTAAGCTGAATCCAGTTCTTAAATTTTACTCATCTCTGAGTTCTTCAATTTTGCCAAAAAATCTTCGATTTGACAGTACGACGTGACGTCACAACATGGCCATCGATCCTATTCTTATTTGGAACGCTTAGTAGGTAATAAGTAAGAGAATCTAAAAATAAAAGTTGGATTTGAAACCATACAAAAGAAACCGAAAGCATGTAGCTAAAAGATTTATGAATTTACACGTGGATGGATGGAGAGGGAGAGGGAGGCCAAAGAAAAGATGGATGGATTGTGAGAAGAGATGTGGATGAAAAGGGAGTAAGTGATAGCGTGACGAGTGACAGGACAGAATGGAAGAAAAAAACGTGTTGTGCCGACCCCAAATAAAACGGGATAAGGGCAGGAAGATGATGATGACAAAAGAGAGCGAAAATATAAACACGTAAAATGACTTTCAAGGATGATGTTTAAATAAATAATACGGTTTAATTTTGTGCTTTAATTGGTGCTGTATTTCTTGTACTGATAACAAAACAAATAACAAAATACTTGTGTAAGGCGAACGTTCAAATACTCGCGCCAGCCGCGCGCGCTCGTGGTAATTTGGTGTGCTTCGTCCTCGGTCGGCTCCGCCATGCCGGCATGCCGCCCGCGTCCCGCGCACGGCAGTCGTGTGGGATCTCGGGTCGCTTACGCGTCGTTCGCGCCAACTTTAAATCTTTCGCGTCCCTCACCTCTTAATTACAACCATTACATATGTAGTTACTTGGCAAATAAATGTGTTACAACCATTACACTTGTTAATATTTTTTTTTTTAAAACATCGCTTTCTCTACCGACCCTACTTCAGTTACTTCACTACGTGACATTTTATTTTCCTACTTCAAAGTACTCGACTTGTGAAACGAATAGAATTGTAAATTAAATACAGAAATAAGGGACTTAAACATTTTACAGGCTCGATCAGCTTTAATTGACGGCGTCGGTGAGGACTGCGAAGATTGAATATCCATTGTAGAGAGCCTGGAAAATAAAATGTAATGTGAGATAAAAAATAAATTAGAATCTAGCCTAGAGGTTTGTTGTTCCTGAATTATTTTGGTAGAGAGTAAGGATAAGAGTAAGAATAAGTCAAGAGTGAAATGGTTACTTTTAGGCAAACGTGCTCCATCGTCGGCCAGGTGAGATAGTGGTCAAACGCGTTTAATGTAATTGTAGTTTAGAACGAAATTGTAGCCACAAAATAGGAACAGAAGTCAATCTACATACAAAGCACGCTCGAGCAACGCACACATAGACACCGCTCACGGACACGATATCTCGGTAGCGTCTCCGCCCACTCGTTCGACGAGTTCAAACGCTCAGTAGTGATTGTCTTCTGTACCTATCTATTTTGTGGTATAGCTGTGGTTGGAAATTATTTGTAGTTGCTATGTCTGTATTTGGTTTTATAAATTTACTAGCTCTTGCCAACGGTTTCATCCACAAATATCTTATTCACAAATTCTCAGTCACTCAGCAATAAAGCAGCTTTCTATAGATGAGAAAATGCTCCTAGTTTGTATGCATGTGCATACACATACACTGTTACTCAGCAGTGTTGGGTCAATCAACATTTTTTTAAAGCAATTAATTAGTCATGACTAATTTTATCATGATTGATTTAGTTATAATTGGTTTACTCTTGACTAAAAAAATTACTTATGAAAAATTTAGTCATGACTAATGATTAAAACGAATCAATCATCAATCAAGACTAAATAAATTAACATAAAATTAATCATGAAAAATTTAGTCATGCATGGCTATGATTAAAATTAATCAATTATCAATCAAGACTAAAGAAATTAACATAAAATTAATCATGAAAAATTTAGTCATGACTAATGATTAAATCAATCATCAATAAATTTTTTAGTTGTTAGTCATTAGTCATGATTGAATATAATCATCAGTCATCAATCAAACTAAATTTTGCCCAACACCTGTAAGCTATACTTAGCAATTGTTCTAATAAAAAAATACTAACCAATTCCACAAAAATAATCCTCTAAATACAATTACGCAAATCTAATTCGTCGGTACTTAAGGACCAGTCACATTATTTATCCATCACTTATTCCGCCCCAGTCATTTACTTCAAAAGTCCTTCACAGAAATAATAATAAATATATATATTTTTTAGAAAAGATACGGTATTTCTACGAATGCCTCATTAGGGGCGTACTCAAATAGAACTCGATTCCGTTCCTTCTCAGGTAATTATTTAGAAACGAAACGAGTATTTGATTTGGTGCTTATTTATTATTTATTTATGTTACATTCTACATCTAATAGATACTGATTAGTCAAAGGTCTTATTAAGTTAAAACGCGTTAGGTTTATAATCATAACGAAACGCTTCAGTGATCTATAAAAACTTAAAATCATTACAAAAAGTGTTTTTTATTGTAATATCTTTAATAATTCTTCTTCTTTAATAATTATATTTTTATTATAATTATATTATTTATTTAATTATATTTTAATTATATTATTTATTTAATTATATTCTTATTATAAGGTGTGGTGTAAGGGACAGCCCTTCGCAAACTTTAAGGGCTTGCTCAGTAGACGAAACTGAACAATCTTCCACAATATTTTTTTACCACTGACACTTATACCACAAAATAGATAGGTAAAGAAGACAATCTCATGTATGTACTTCACTTTTTATACATACGCTCGGTGGGCGCACACTGTACACTAATGAGCGTTTGAGCCGCCACTGTTCCACAAGCGGGCCGAGGTGCTCCGAAATATCGTGTCCGTGAGCGGTGTCTATGTGTGCGTTGCTCGAGTGCGCTTTGTATGTAGATCGACTAATGTACGTATATATTTTGTGCTTATACCTACGACTTTCTTCCAACTAACAAACTCTTGGTTCTTGGTTTATTTTCTTTCTCATTTCTGTAGGTGACAGTTTTGGATAGTAGTTATGTAATCATTATCTTTTCATTGTTTGTCATGTTATAACGTTGGATGTAGGCAGAACTCATGACAAAAAAAGGTTGAGGTTTCATTTAGACGCCGGAAATATGAGTTTTTTCTTTAGAACTTGGCGCCCTTGTATTGAGCTAATAACACGATTTTTTTATATTTTTTTGTTTGTAGGAGGTTATCTCTGAAAGTACTGGTCCGATTGCGATATTTATTCCTGAGTGATATAAATAACCCTTACCTGGCTGAAGGTCTGTATAGATAGCAGTGCCATGCCCCCAGCACTAAGCTTCAAAGGTCTCTGAGCAGCGACGATGACCATCAACAGGTCTTTCTGCAGGTCTACCGGCCAGGAGGTCCAAGATGACTCATAGGCTGCTAGAGCGATACCTTGACTCTGGAAAAGATAAAAAAACATTTTTCATTACTCATACTCTGAAAGTAGGTCTGAAGTTGCCTGAGGAGCGGGCTGAAAAGTATCATACTTTTCATCCCTAGGGAGTTTTACTTTCAACTAACAGCTGTCAAATTATTTAGAAAAAAAAGCTAGGTCTAGCTTCTTGTATTCGTAATGAAAAGCACAGTGCTTACCTCGGGGTTAAAGTTACTTATTTAGTCCTCGCTACGCTCGGCCGCCAACTCCTTCTTGGGAGGAAATAAGTAACTTTCACCCCTAGTGTAACAATGTACTATTGAAGTAGCTAAGAGTATTGCCATCCAACACATATACTAGTAATGAGGTTATATACATTCATTGTGACGGTTTTTTTAAATTGATATAAACTAGTAAAAATAAAAAAATAAATAAAAAAATAGTAAATTGACTAAACTAGTGCGCCTCACCATCAACGATTGCATCATTGCTTACCATCAGGTGGGATCGCAGTTAAGTTTACTAGTTTATATCAGATAAAAAAAATAAGAGCAGACACATGTAAACCTAACCAGTCTTTCAATATACGTCATTCAATAAAAACGCATTTTATTCAACAGAACGAGGTTCCCTCTACAGTGGCACCCAGGCGTATATTTCCACCAAATTTGAGACAGGAACCTCCCGAAATAACTGTATGCGGGCAACGCCTTCAGCAAGCAGGAATTGAGGACGCCGTGACGTTTCTAATCAGGCAGAATAAACATGTTTTCTTTCTTTTTTTTTTGTGTTTCTCTAGGCATTCCTCAAAGAAGGGACCTACCACCGCGATTCTGGCGTGCCTAGTTCAAGAATACCTTTTTGGCGTTGGGGGATCATCAAATGTTCCACTTTCGGGTGGAACGAAAGAGCGTGACATATCACACTCTGACACACCATACTGTGTCCAATCCTGGCAAATGCGCCACTTGCGAACTGTGCGCGTGGATTTCGCGCGCGATTTTTTGTAGGAAGTTCCTGTGCTGCGCGTGCTATATGCTATATACGAACATGAAATGCACGCTCACAGTTTGCAAGAGACTCGGGAACGGATCGCGAGGGGCGCATTCGCCTGATTTGGACGCACCTTTAGACTTTTCTGACTTAAAGACGAAGAATACAGTCTTCAGTTGCTCTTTGCGTTCAAGGGCTGTCAGTCACTCTTTCAGACGTTTCAGCAGCCGTAGTAGGCCGGCTTGCGGACGGCGAGCTATGGGTAGCTAGTCCGGTAACTGTCCGGACCAAGCCCAAGTCGTCGAGGGTGCGCACTAATCCCGCGCGCCTCAAGGAGTTATCAGCAATAACAGGGGCCCAGCTGGGCCGAAACCTTCTAGGGCCAGGGTTAGTTTCGAAAGATAGCTCGAACCCCGGTATGAAGGCTTGAAGGAACGGAGTGGGTTTTTAGTCAGTAAGAGTCTGACACTATCTCCCCGCTCTGCCCAGCCGTAGTAGAATTGAAGAATTATCTGTTTGGCTCAGGGTTAAAATACTAAGTTGCGAAAATAAAACCTGCTGTGCATATGAAAGAGGAATATTTATGTTCTTATATTTAACGAGATTAAAGAAATGGCGTTTCGTAATTCTCATATGTCTTATCCGACGCGGTATTCCCCAGCCTTAGCTTAACTTTTTTCTTTTAAAGATGGCGGGGTATAAGCGGATTAATACGTCAACATATGAAGATTAGAAGCCAGTGTAAGTACAATGATATGTATGAATCTTTTCTTGGAATATGAGGTTGGATTTGGTATTGTAATTTTCGTATTATTTTTTATACATATATTGCGTCGTGTCGATGAACACAATTTTTTTTTTCTACTATGACCATAAATTAGATAGGTACAGAAGACAATCTCATGTATCTACTTCACTTTTTATACCTACGTCCAGTGGACGCACACCAATGAGCATTTGAGCCGGAACTGTTCGACGCTACCGAGATATCGCGTCCGTGAGCGGTGTCTATGTGTACGTTGCTCGAGCGGGCTTTGTGTGTAGATTAATAAATCAATAATATTCCAAAACTATCACACAACGCCATCTAGTCCCAAGCTAAGCAGAGCTTGTGTTATGTGTACTTAACAACTGACAAACATACTTATATATTTCTAAATGCATACATATATAGATAAATTACACCCAGAAACATAACAAATAATCATTCTTATCACACAAGCATTTGTCCTGGGTGAGAATCGAACCCACGACCTCCGGCATAGCAGTCAAGGTCACTAACCACTAGACCAACAGGCCAGTCAAAAAGATTAACTTCTGTACCTATATATTTTGTGGTAAGAGATAGTTTACATTCTAACAGTCATCACTGGATGAATATTAGAATGTAAACAATAAGATATTAATAATAGTAATTAAAATAGTAGTTTAAGACTTACTTGAATTATTAGTTCATTTCCCAAGTAGCAGTAGATGTAAGCATTAATAAGTGCAATAATTAAGTAAGCAAAGAACGTGATCAGCAAAGTAATTTGTTGTACACCGACCTGAAATGAAATTCAATTTTTTTATTTAAAAAAAATGCGAAATATAAACGATATTCATGCACACAGCTGGTCAGGATTTGATTATAGCACAAGTATAGGAAAAATCTGAAAACTGTAAATGTTTTGAATATGTGTGATTTGTAAAAATCTTCGTCACTATATACAACACTTGCCCTGTTTTTTTTTATTTTTTTTAACTTGTTACTACTTCAAATATACAATAAACAATAAATTTACAGGCATTATTGTATAAAAAATTGCCTAAAATAAAGAACTGAACTGAACTTACCACGGTAATCATAACGGCATTCAAACACAATTCCACAGTAACTGCCAAGTTTTGAACTAGGAAATATTCCTTGAAAATATTTTCCATCCTCATTGAGTATCTGTAATATAATATTATTATTAAAATAAACTATTGGCTAGTTTTTTAAGTCATCGATAAAATAACTTAACGCAAAAAGACTATCAGTTCGAACTCTGTAATCGAACGCAATATATTATTCTAACAAAACAAAAGTTAAATGTAGTTGGTCCCCATAAATAAACTCCTGTTTATTTATCTGAAGCGAACGTGGGTCAATTACAAATCGAGAGATAGATTTCTGTGTACAATATCGACGACTGGTATTGAAACTGTAATTAATCCTTTTACACCATTAGAAATTAACTGCAGAGAAAATCCAATCTCACGTTCAATCAATGCACTTCATTTCGCTAGATCATAAGTCTGTGACCTCATTCAATACTTTACCCCATCAAACGGATATGTTTTCTTATAATCTTCTTGAATTTCGTCCTAGTCACCATCTCTGTTTCCTTAACATACTCCAAACTCCTCAGCTGTTCCTGCAGATGAATAAGCTGATCACACAAGTACATTATCATGCTGCACACTAACCCTTGCATAGCAAACGCCCTGCAGAGGCCAGGAAAAACGCAGAACGCTATAATTTGTAACGATAGTATTAAATTCATTGTACTCTCCAATGGATCGAATGGTAACCAAGCTTCTATAGACATTGTTCCTTCAAATAGAGCTAGAAGACTAAAAGCTCCGACTACTGCAGCAGTCATTCCTGTTAATAGCATCACGTAATTTGCCATCATCTTCTTTCTTCCTTCAGTAACTTCATCTCCAGAAAGTTCTATTTCATCTAGGAGTTCTCTGAGTTCATCTCTCTTGATCAAAAATATGATTGTTTTGAAAAAGAAGTTGTATACCACAAGACATTTATCCACATTAGAGAATACAACTACAAGGTCATCCTTATGCTGATAAGTCCCAATGCCAGCTAATATGAGAAATGTTATCGTAAGAGAATGGATAAATAATTCGTAAATTTTGTAAAAGAACTTTTGATCTCTTGTGAGAGTTTTTTCGGGCCATAATCCAACAAAGAAAAGGTATTTGAGGTTGAATGTAAAGAAGCCATCATCTATCAAATAGAAGCGGTCTAATACGGAGAGCGTCATTTTGCAAATGACCACGACGATTTGTTAGTAATAAGCGTAATGGTGCGGACACATTGTTCGTTGATTTTTCTAGGTATACATATATTGTTATGCTCTTTGTTATACTTCTATATGAGATTTTTATACAAGGCGCGATTTGTTTTGGAAATTCTTGTCAACGTGATTCGTGTTTCGACAATTAATCAGATAGAAAACATCGACCTCAACTAGTTTAAATTGACGAAGATTAACGAGTAAAACTGTTTTGCTGTAATGTTGTAAATAAATATAATATGTAATTTTCTTTATTACTAGTTGCTGCCAGCAGCTTTGCATGATATGTATTAAATTATAAAGTGTCTCATGGTAATATACTCACGAAGTACAAAGCATTTTCCTTGGCATTCTAGGACATAGACTCGTCGGGTGCCAAATTTTATCCAAATCCATTCTGCCGTTCAAGCGTGAGGAAGTAACAAATATATACGCTAATTTTTCTCTTGATAATATTAGTATGAACCGCCAAACCCAAAAACCCAAACACTCAAATTTTTTTTCACATTTCACAATAATTTGTCTTTTTCCAAAATACTAATTATAACAGAATGGTTTATGGTATTAAGTCCGACCAACAAACCATTACTGTACATGAATTCTAAATAAATATATAAACATAACCACTGAATGAATCCCGTTGTAGATAGCTTTTGTTGAATATGAAGATGCGTTCAAAAATGCTTTAATGAAATTCATCCCCAAGCGAGTCTTACGTAGTTTCAATTTTTATGCGAAGACTTTTTTATAAAGAAATTTAAACACAAACAAATAAAAATTCTCTAGAACTAGAGCTATTATCATCATCATCATATCAGCCGATAGACGTCCACTACTGGACATAGGCCTCCTCCAAGCGTCGCCACAACGAACTAGAGCTATATCTATTTCCATTTCTTATAGTTTTAGATTAAAAATAAATTCGATAGATATGAGTATAGAATTTTTTATTATGTTGTCAAAAATGTGGTTCGTTGTAGGCTTTTAGCTATTTACCAAACAACTCATGTTCGACAAAAAAAGCGCCCCAGGCAGTCTTGTCTTCAAACGTTTTAGATGTTGCTTTTATACCAACCATTTTCTCGCGTTTATCTTTAAAATCAAGTTCATGTTCTGCCAATTACTGTCCATTTAAGGTTGCCTGGAAGAGATTGCAGAGTGCGATAAGGCCGCCCATCGTATGTGTTTTAGATGTAAATTTTTTATTTCTTATCTTTCTTTTTGTATTTACAGTAATGTAGATATATCAGCATCATCATCATTTCAACCAAAAGACGTCCACTGTTGGACATAGGGATCCCCCAAATGGAGACACAACGAACGGTCTCGCTTCCACCGCATACCCACGACTCTGAATGGATTTGAATGAAATTTGGCACATCATGTCCTGGAATGGTATTTATTTCGGGAATATGTTCCCTTAGGATAATTTTCTGCTGTTATGCAAACAAAACCGCTGGCTGAAGCAAGTTTGACATAAGTTCGCACAATGTTCCAACTTCGTAAACAAAATTTTGGAGTGTAAGCAAACTTGGTGAACGTTCTACATGTGGCCACTTTAGCAGTCTTAAGGCAAAGTCCGCCAATGTGTACCAAGCTTTGTCACGAAGTTTGCACAAAGTGCTCGACTTTGGATTGCAATATCAACTGCTAATTTCCATGCTCCATCTCTTTCTTACTCCAACTTTAGAAAAGGACGGAGGGAAGAGTTTGTGAACTATAAATGACAAATTATGGCGAGTTAATGTTATAACTATTGAACAATTGACTAACTAGTACGTTAAAGGGCAGGCTCGTTTCTTAGGAATTGTTTGTGATTGATGTATTAATCATTTATGAACAATTTATTAGTTTCCAAGGTCAGTGGCTAGTTAGTTTTATGGTTAATGGAGGTATTCACTATTGTGAAAGAATTACTTATCCTTTTGTTTTAGTTGCTCGTCATTTGTTTCATCTTTATTTATCATGGCGTTATTTATTATCTTTCTGACCATATCTTTTTATTTCGGGTTAGGGAAGCATATTTTTTTCAAAGTCGTTAATCTATATATATAAAAATGACCCCCGTTTTCCGTTGTCACGACTTGGCATGAAAACGGCTTGACCGATTTGGCTGATTTTTTTTTTGTTGTGATTGTTATTGTGAGGAGAAGGTTCTTATGGAAAAAAAAATGGGTAGTGTAGGGTAGAGTAGGGTAGAGTAGGGTAGGGTAGAGTAGAGTAGGGTAGAGTAGGGTAGGGTAGGTTAGGGTAGAGTAGGGTAGAGTAGGGTAGAGTAGGGTAGAGTAGTAGGGTAGAGTAGGTTAGAGTAGGGTAGAGTAGGGTAGAGTAGGGTAGAGTAGTGTAGAGTAGGGTAGGGTAGAGTAGTGTAGAGTATGGTAGGGTAGATTAGGGTAGAGTTGGGTATAGTAGGGTGGAGTAGGGAATAGCGGGAGCGAAGCCGCGCGGGCAAAAGCTAGTATAATATATAATTAATATTCTTTATTCAAAATAATCTACCATCAGTACTTTGAGGGTATCTAGAAAGGAGGGAATTTCCAGTTTAAAATCTTCCTACCACTGCGTGCACTTTGCGGCATTACTTTAGCTTAGCTGATATATTTTGGAAAGTAGAATATCCTAGGAGCATAGTTTAGCTGTGAGCATCAAATGTGAAGCAAGAGTCATTTTTGTAATATTAAAAACTAGCTTTTGCCCGCAGCTTCACCTGCATACATAAAATATAACCTATATTACTCAGGAATAAAGCATTTTTTTATTGGTGAAAAAGTTAATCATACCAGATGTATCGAAATGGGACCGAGATGTGATGCAAGATTTAAAATAAATATATATGCAAAACCTGAATATAGTTTCAGAATCAGTAATTGAATGAATTCGAATAGATTTTACACCATGTTATATTTTCTCCAAAAATATTTAAAAAGGTCATAAGTTGAAAACCACCGACACTAAGTACAATAAAGATCACGGCGTGTAGTAGCGGGCAATAGGAGCTAGCAAACAGCTGGCTGCAAGTGCAAAACCACCCCTCAGTCACCTGGATGGCCCGGTGACCATGTATTTTAGCTGACATAACAAGCTTATACTTTTGTAATTTTTCATAGTGCAGTTTTGAAATTTTGTACAAAAATTCTTTACATAAAAATACTAGACAGGTGTTTCAGGTTTCGCAAATAGATACTTAAAATACGGCCCATTCCTTCTCCTAGAGAGGAGGCCTGAGTCCTAACAGTGGGATTGTACATAAAAATAGCACAGAACATAGCATAGAGAAATAGATTATCATCATCATCATCATCATCATTTCAGCCGACAGACGTCCACTGTCGGAAAAAGGCCACCCCAAAAAAAAAAATAGAAAAATTAATTAGCATAGAGAAATAGGTAGGTTGTACAGATTAGTCAAAATTGTTGTTGAATTCCCGAGCTTCTAAACTAGGTACGCAGTATCTTAGTAGTCGGAGTTTAGATTAAAAAGGCTGATAATGATATGCTAAAAATAAGGTTGTATACTGAAGCTTTGCCCTCAATCCCTTACTCGTTCGATATCAGGGTTAACAGTCAATACAAAGTGATGGCTGCGGTTAAAGAAATGCATCGCCACTCTAAAGCGTAGAGTGCTTTCCCAGCCACTTATATTGAGAATGTTGGAACTTTAGCTACTATTTGCTCTCGCAATGTTTGCTCTTCAGTTTTACCCTTACCAAACGTACATAACGCCATAATAGTATTTTTCTAAAGAAATGCTTAGAACCCTGAACAGTCGCCATTTGCTGAAGTACCGTGTAGTGGATAGTGAGTGTGATACCATTTTATCATCATCATCATCATCATATCAGCCGAAAGACGTCCACTGCTGGACATAGAACTACCCCAAGCGTCGCCACAACGACCGGTCCTTTGCGTCACGCATCCATAGGATTCCCGCAGCCCTGACCAGGTCATCGGTCCACCTTGTTGGAGGCCTCCAACACTGCGTCTTCCGGTACGTAATCGCCACTCGAGAACCTTTCGTCTCCATCGACCATCTGTTCAGCGTGCAATGTGCCCTGCTCATTGCCATTTAAATTTGGCGATTCTTCGAGCTATATCGGTAACCTTGGTTTTCCTGCGGATATCTACCGTAATACCATCAACAGAGCGTAACAGGCTGCTCCTAGGATTTTTTTGATAGAAAACTCTGCTAATATTGCTTTACTTTAGTGTAGTTTATTTCAGCCGAATTGTAATCTGGCTGAACTTGAGGTAGACGGATTACATTACAACGTTCCAACGTTCCAATCTGGCGCGCCTGCTTATAATACAGCGTGTTATTCGGCTTCTACTTTAACATCATACATGTTATCTTCCACTCCAGTTTCCTTCAATCAACGTTCATTACCGTCTCTATAAAGGGCGGTGAAGCACTAAGCACATAATATTACAGTAACAGATTAGTCCATTACCGTCAATTAACCCTTCATTAGAGAGGCGGCAGCGCATAGGGTTAAGTACATAGTAACTGTGTATCTGTTAGCTGATTAGTGTTATGTCACAGAATGCGGGTAGCATTTCTGTTTACATAAGTGATTGGCGCTGACGTTACAAGTCTGAGATAATCAATGGAAGAAAGAAGGGTTTTATCAGCTTCAATATAACATCATCATCGGTTTACAGCCCGACTTTTATTTTTATAACACACAAGTATTTACCCGCGGCTTCGCCCGCGTTTATTAATATACTTTAATTTCTCTCCCATTTTATTCCCTCCCTTTTCTCATTAAAAAGAAAATTAGCCTATGTCCTATTTCATGGTTCCAACTATCTCTGTACTAAAACTCATCAAAATCGGTTTAGCCATTTAGGAGTGAAGACGTAACAAACAAACAAACTCACTTTCGCTTTTATAATATTAAGTAAGGATTAGTTTTAGTATATGTGAAACACGAAACACGTGTCTAATATTTTTATGCAAAAAATCTATGTACATTTCGTAACTTTTACATGAAAAGTCACAAAGTTATAAGCTTGTTATGTTACCTATTTCTCTGCACAAATACATGGTCACCGAGCCATCTGGGAGACTAAGGGGTGGTTTTGCCCACTGCCCGCTAAGACCTGCCCTGACCAATGTTTTACTTAGTGTCGGTGGTGTCTACTTTGCAACATTTTTTAAAATATATTTGTAAAAATATATAACATGGTCTAAAAGTTATTGGAATCGGTTCAGTTACTGATTCTGAACAAACTAGGTACTCGTATATAGAGGTTTTGCACATACTAAAAATAATGTTGTATTTTAATAATGTGGTAGTGAGAACTGTAGCACGGTAATAGTATCATACAGTATTGTAACTCGGCCGTCTTATTGAAATAAATGCCTACAGCCGCGCGGTACGTAAACATGCGATAGGGCTGCCCGCCTCCAGCATTCTTATTACGTTTGTCTAGTTTGTTTCCGTTTTTTTTTGTGATAGTAAATATACTTACTTTTATATATAAACAAAATACTTTGTGGATTTAATTTTTTTGAGTTTTTTGATTGGTAGATTTAAATAAAATGCTTTTTTTTGTATTATTCATACACATAGTACAATAAACCACTATTATTAATAATAAAATACCACGTCTTTACTTTGAATTATACAAACTAACAATAATCGCGCGATAATTATAAAAAAAAACCATCGTGTCCGTTCGTCACTGTGGCACAGTTGCGACTGCCGCGACTGTCTACATGCCGAGACCATGCCACAACCGAGGCGCGTAGGTATAGTTCGCGTTTCATCCGTTTGTATGAAGTTGGAATACTGTATGATATTATTACCGTGACTGTAGACTCCGTAGACTCACAATTTTTATAAGTTTTTCGACACTCCTTAGTCCTTGCTCTTCTTGTTTAGTGCAATTTCATATAAACTTTTTTTTATTATTATTTAATTGATAGGCTCCCGTTTGACCACCATCTTTCCGTGGTAAGCGATGATATAGTCGACGATGGAGCACGCTTGCCTAGAAATAACCTATTCACTCGTGACTTAAAGACCCCTAAGATGTAGCTATCAGGAAACATAGAATCCGGCAACCCTGCTGGAGTTCCACACATCAACTGAAACTTAGATATACAGATTTTGAAATAATATGATGCCACATATGACTCCTTTCACCCTTAGTCACACAATATTACACTTTGTTGACCCCTCTTCCCTAACCTTGATGTGTGACATGATTTATGAATGTATGAATAGCTCATGGGTCCGTAAGTATAATCCAAAAAGTCTTGAGCAAGCTTCCAGTGAATTACGTTGGAAGATCTCCTTTCTTTCTTTTTAAATGATATAAGCCAGTGTTTGACTGCGATCTCACCTGATGGTAAGCAGTGATGCAATCGTTGATGGTGAGGCGCACTAGTTTATTAAGAGCCTATTTACTCTAGCCTTGAAGAAAACCTAAATTATAATTGGATGGAAAGACAGCAGCAGCCAAATTGTTCCAGTCCTTTGATGTATGCACGACGACGAAAAAGAAGAAGATTCTAAAAGCAGTCGCTCCATTGAAAGTACTACAGGCTTCATTCATCATAATTTTAGCCGAAAAACGTCCACTGTTGGACATAGGCCTGCCCCAAGTGTCACCACAATGAACGGTCTTGTGCGTCTCACATCCATCGGATTCCCGCAACCCTTACCAAGTCATCGGCCCACCTTATAATCTTACATCTTACGTCATATTTAGCTAGGCCTTTAGTGTATATTGTAAATATTTAAGTTTATTTTATAATTTAATTTGTTTAATTACTGTCCTAAAATAAATAAAGCCACTTACTTCTCTTTCTTCTATTGTAGTAACTTTATAGTTTTACCGATCATTCACTATTCAATACATATCCGAATACTGTCTACCATATTGGTTTTGTGAGAATCCGTAGTAAGGGATCTTGAACATATGCAATTTGTCTTTTGTCGACGTATTTGTAAGTCTCTGGAGTTTTATGGAGTTGCCTTATATTTTCCGAAGAAAATCCTTTAAAAGCCTGCTTCGAGAAATTGCTCATTTGTCTTTCGTAGTGGCTGTGGGTGGCTCTATATGACAGTTATTTAGTTTAAGTATGTATATCCATACTATACACACCCCTAGTATTTTTATGGCACAAAAATGAGGCTGATTGTATATTTGTAGTTATAGTAAAAAAAAAAAAAAACGAAATCCTAAAATTGGCCACAAAAATTGGTCATAATTGGTAAATTCATAATGGGACCGATTGGTTAAGCAATTGTTTTGAATGATTATTAATAACAATTGCTACTGAATAATACTATACGCAGTATTTTTTTCCATTTTGATCGTCATTTATTCATTCATAATAGTCAATACAATATTTCCATAAATTGAGCGACTTTTTGGGATATAAGCACACGCTAATAACTTTGTAACACCAACCAGTTTTTTTTTAAAAAAGAAAAGAGTAACCGTGGAGTTTCTTGCTTGTGGCGGTTCTTCTCCATAGGAAACGACCAATTTGGAACCGTGCACTAGCTTCTGACGTTTTATAAGTGGCCATGTGGGCCTATGTGAAATAAAATACCTATTTTGACTTTGACTTTTTGACTTTGCTGTTTATGTAGCTACATTGATTATATATATTGAGATAATAAAAATACCTTTTCTAATAAGTCTTAAGTATTTGCACTAGTTAAAAATGTGTGGTGTATGTGTCAATGGAAATGGAATGCCTGTCGAAAACCAGCAGTAGGTCAGAAGCCTAACAAAGCTGAGATGGCAAACCCTCCGGTTCGGGCACGCTCAGCGCAACTATATTGTATTTCTATATCCGTTCTATTATTATTTTGTATTGTTATCGACGTATTGTATTGCCTGCGTCGTATAAATTCTATTCAATTACGTAGATATATTTCAGGGTATTGGTGTTTAAAATATAGATAGCAGCCAAAAAGTGATATAATATTTATAAACTTTTTGCTTCTGCCTCGGTAGATTAAATGTAGGTACATTTTTAGGTGGAATTTTTATTTACTTTACAATGGCTACATATTATTATCTACTATTTACATTCTTATTACTCATTATTACGCGTATATTAAAGTACTAAACTTACTTCTTTTCTTTCGTGTTAATGGTTTTTTAGACCAGAGTTTGGCAACTTGTAGGCCTAGTTAGTAAGACCGTTTTGTTTTGATTCACTTCTGTCGAACGCCTCGACTCGGCAACGCCTCCAATTCCTTTGTCCTGACCGAGCGTTGAGATAACGTTATTTCCGGACACTTGAAGTTTTATTTATTTATTTAAATCTTTATGCAAGACTTAATGAACGATTATAGATTATCAACTTGGCGAAGCCTGCTGTACAGAGGCCAGAGGCCATAGTCTACAATCGGCTGTAAATCTCGTAAAATTTTTATGGCTCTTCAAACGTCCTGATCAATGATCGATCCTGTGCAAAAAAACTAACTTGAAATTAATTTGAAAGTTAGATTTTTTCACAATCGAACCCTCGACCTCCAGCATAAAAACTAGACCAACAGGTCAGTCATAGCTATAATAATATACTTCTAATACCAATACTGTCTTGTAAAAATGGATAACATACTTTTAAGAAAATAAAAGCAGCTAAAAACCATGAAATGTTATAAACTTCAAGAGCCTATCCAACTTCAAAATGGCTGCTACTCTCCGTAGCTTAAAATACAAGCTACTAGAAAATCTGAACAAACCCCCGTATCCACCATATAACATTATCCTACGCGAGTTGCCTGAGCAATCACAGTTTTCCGAGATAAGGCGCAAGAAAGGCAGTATATTGCTCGGCGTCCGGCACATGACGGAAAAACTATAACCGATAGGTATTACAAACTATACGTGACGGTATTACCACAGTGTAGTTATTTTCAGTGGTGCATTGCTCAACAATTTCACATTAACTTCGTTATTTCTGCCAAAAGACGTATTTAGGGAAATGGTCGACCAGGGTTACCGGGATAGTAGATCGGTTGATGAAATGTCAAGTCAAAGTCAAAATATTTTATTTCACATAGTCCTACATGGGCACTTATAAAACGCCAGAAGCTAGTGCACGGTTCCAAATTGTTCACTGCTGCTCTCGATCGCAAAGGCTAACTGAAGGAATACAGTAATAAATAGTTAGTAAAATAAGAAGTTAAGATTACGTAAAATATAGCCTATATACGGGCGAGTGTCTGAGTACAGCGCTTCCCTTAAACTCATATTTTTCTATGAAAATCTTTCCGTTGAACTACTGTTTATTGTTATACTGTGGTAATATCAATCTTGACTCTATCTGTCACAAAAACTTATTGAACGGGTCACTTTCCAGGCTTTGGAAAGCGGTTATCTTTTGTTTTACGACATGGGATGATCAATCAAGGCTTTTTACTTGACTGGAATAACGTGGGTTGCTGAAATGTGGGTTGTGAACCTTACATCATTAATTGAGAGCTTTCACAAGCATAAATGTAGTCTGTCTTGTAATGTACCACTGATGGCACTCACAACTGCCTTTAACCCACCCGTGTACCTTTAGTTTCCCCTTGCTAGGGCCACGAGCATTTTGTGTTTGTGTTGAGCAGTGATGGTCGAGTGGTAACGGCTCCGACTTACGAGTTATAGGTCGCGGTTTCAAACTCAATCAGTCATTACTTTGTGTAATTTATTTCATTACCCCTGCTCTTAAAACGGTGAAGGGAAACATCGTGAGGAAACCGGCATGTCCTAGAAGCAAAAATTCGAAGACATTGTGACATTCACCAACTCGCACTGGGCTTGCGTGCCTACGAGTATTCCCTCTTCAATAGAAGAGGCCTGAGTCTCAGCGCGCACTGTCCCCGCGCGCCTCAAGGAGTTGTCAGCAACAGAAGGGCCCAGCTAGGTCGAATCCTACTGGGGCCAGGGTTATCCGACAGGAAACTCGAGCCCCGGTATGAAGAGGCTAGAAGGAACGGGGTGGGTTTTTAGTCAGTAAGAGTCTGACACTATCTCCCGTTCCACCGTAAAAAAAGGCCTGAGTCCCAGCTGTGTGAATGGAAACATTAAAAGGCTGATTATAAATTCTCTAAAAAAACCCAAAACCCCGGTCAGTCTCCTAATAGGTATAAAAGCTTTCAGACGTAATAATTGGATTCATGTTCATCCAAGCAAAGTTCCGGCGTCGGTCGTTGGTGTCATAAAATATTATTTGTGCCTGTATCTCCTGCATTTAAACGACCTTATTTGAAACCGGAAATCAGTGGGCATTTCGGTTATATTATATTTTAACTGGAATTTTCGCTATTACTAACCCAACCTGGTATTTTGAAACGTGACTTGCAAAGGTAGATGTTGTTAAATTTTTAACTATTCTGTATTCTGAAAAATCTTGCTATCTCTCTCTTATTTAGTTTGCGTACTAACCTTTTCTAACATGAAACTGAGTCACACTGATGTTTGCTGGTACTGTAATCAGGAGAGGGAGATGCCTAAGCACCTCTTGTGTGAATGCGGGCCCCTTATCAACAAACGGAGTATCCATCTGGGCCGACACATTATTCGCCCGGAGGAGATTAAAAGTCTTAAAGCTAGGAGTATTCTAGACTTCCTGGAAGCCTCCGGGCTAATAGAGTTACTCTAACATGGTGGCAAGTCACAATAGATCTACGCGGGGATCGTTCGGTCCATGGCCCTCTACGGGGCGCCGGTGTGGGCGCCGTCGCTGGCAAAGCGACCGGCGTCCATACTGAACGCCTGCCAGAGGGTCATGGCAATACGGATGGTGCGGGGTTACCGCACGATCTCCCGCGAAGCGGCGAGCCTTCTGGCTGGCCTACCACCGTGGGATCTGGAGGCAACAGTCCTTGCACACATGCACGATAAGCGCGTGGAGATGCAACGCCGGGGCGAAAGTCCACTACCGCGACAGGTCGAGGTATGGCGGACAGAGCTCCGGCGGGATCTCACGGTGAAATGGCGTCAGCGACTGTCGCAACCCAGTGCTGGGCACGCCACAATTATGGCGGTAAGTCCCCTCTTTGAGGCGTGGCTGGAAAGACCTCACGGCGTCCTTACCTTCCGCATGACGCAGGTCCTCACCGGACATGGCAAGTTCGGGAGGTTCCTGCATCGGATTCGAGCGGAAGAGACGCCCGGGTGCCGCCACTGTGCGGAACGCCCGGAGGACACGGTGGAGCACACAGTTGAGGTGTGCCCTGCTTGGGCGGAGCAACGCCGTGCCCTCGTGGGGGTGATCGGCGGCGGAGACCTCTCGCGCCGGGCCTTGGTTCAGGCCATGGTCCGGAGCGAGGAGGAATGGCAGGCGGTCGCCTCCTTCTGCGAAGCAGTAATGCTAGCAAAGGAGGAGGCAGACCGCATCAGGCAACGGCGCCCCCGCCGCCGCCGCCGGGATTCCGATCCCGATTTCCGGCCACCGTAGACGCGGGCTCGCGGACGGCGAGCCATGGGTAGCTCGCTGTCCGATCGTCCGGTAACTGTCCGGACCGAGCCAAGGCGTCGACGGCGCGCACTGTTCCCGCGCGCCGCAAGGAGTTGTCAGCAACAGGAGGGGCCCATCTGGGTCGAAGCCTACCGGGGTCGGGGTTATCCGAAAGGAAACTAGAGCCCCGGTATGAAGGCTAGAAGGAACGGCGCGGGGTTTTTAGTCAGTAAGACTCTGACACTGTCTCCCGCTCCACCCAAGAGCGGGTTTCGTCAATGATGATTTTCCCCGTCGAGAGAAAAAAAAAAAAAAAAAAAAGTCACAATAGATCTTTTAGGTCGCAGTGACTACATCCCCTACACTACGAGAGATGCATAGCCCCTTATCTTCAAAATAATAATAACCTTTTTTAAAGGACGCTACACACAGGCCACCGTCTACAACCACAAAACGCCGCCACCGGCATATTTCCTGTAAGTTATCATACATTTTATATGGATACGCCGCACACTGTTGACGCCGGTGGTCGCTACATGCTACAAACTAGCGTCAACCAACTGCTACGCCTGGCTCTATGCTAAACTGGACCTATTTGGCGCAGCCGTGAGACACACAATGTGGACGTATTTCTTAAATTAAGTAGTTTCTATAATTGTAATTTCATTGTGTGTTTTTATGTGCCAAATAAACGTGTTTTCTTTTCTTTCAAATCGCCGCTGCCACAAAATAGACAGGTACAGAAAACATTCTCATGTACGAGTATGTACTTCCGATTATAGCGGTAAGTCCCCTCTTTGAGGTGTGGCTGGAAAGACGGCTCACGGCGTCCTTACCTACCGCATGACACAGGTTCTCACCGGACATGGCACGTTCGGGAGGTACCTATTTCAGATCAAGTCGGAAGAGACGCCCGGGTGTCGTCCACTGTGCGCAACGCCCAGAAGACACGGTGGAGCACACAGTCGAGGTGTGCCCGGCCTGAGCGGAGCATCGCCGTGCCCTCCTGGGGATGATCGGCGGCGGAGACCTCTCGCGCCGGGCCCTGGTCGAGGCCATGGTCCGGAGCGAGGAGGAATGGCAGGCGGTCGCCTCCTTCTGCGAAGCAGTAATGTTAGTGAAGGATTAGGCCGACCGCATCAGGCTACGGCGCCCTCGCCGCCGCCGCCGGGATTCCGATCCCGATTTCCGGCCACCATAGACGCGGGCTCGCGGACGCCGAGCCATGGGTAGCTCGCTGTCCGATCGTCCGGTAATGGACCGATCCCAAGACGTCGACGGCTCGCACTGTTCCAGCGCGCCTCAAGGAGTTGTCAGCAGCAGGAGGGGCCCAGCTGGGTCGAAGCCTACTGGGGACAGGGTTGTCCGAAAGGGAGCTCGTGCCCTGGTATGAAGGCTAGAAGGAACGGAATGGGGTTTTTAGTCAGTAAGAGTCTGACACTCTCTCCCGCTCCACCCAAGAGCGGGTTTTGTCATAAGATGATTTTCCCCATCGAAAAAAAAATGTATGTACTTCACTTTTTATACCTACGCTCGGTGGACGCACCCTAATGAGCGTTTGAGCCGGAACTGTTCGACGAGCGGCCCGAGACGCTTCGAAATATCGTGTCCGTGAGCGGTGTCTATGTGCGTGTTGCCCGATCGCTCTTTGTATGTAGATTGACTACTGTACCTATGTATTTTATGCCGCTGCTTGCTTGCCCGCACCGGCCACTAAATGCCGATACAAAAACGCCGCTGCACGCCATTTGCGCGTTTAAACCTTCTTCGACAGAGTCCATTATGATACTGCGCGTATGGTTTAGAAAAAGTAGCAACCGCTGGCCACAAGTTATATTATATTACTAGCTTCTGCCCGCGACTTCGTCCGCGGAAAATTTCTTGTTTTAAAATAAGATTACACTCGATTAGACGATGCGCACGTTCAGCGCTAGATTCCTGAGCACGCGCCTGTGATGTTATGGCATTTTGCCTAGCGAGCCGCTGCGAGCGCTCAGCGCTAGTCTACCTATCCCTTGTCTCAGAGACATGCTGCCTTAAATGAGATAGACGCTGCGCACGTTCAGCGCTAGATTCCCGAGCACGGGCCTGCGATGTTATGACATTTTGCCTACCAAGCCGCTGCGAGCGTTTAGCGCTAGTCTCCCTATCCCTTGTCTCAGAGACATGCTGCCTTAACTTAGATAGACGGTGCGCACGTTCAGCGCTAGTTCCTTGAGCACGGGCCCGCGATGTCCTCACATTTTGGCTAGCGAGGCGCTGTGAGCGCTCGGAGCTAGATTCTCTAGCGCGTGCTTGCGAAATATATTCTCTATTTCTCGAGAGGCGCTGCTCATTTTCAGGGGCAGATTCTTCCGTACGGCGTACTCGAGCGGCTCTTGTCTGTGATGTCTGCCGGGACAGTTGAGATTTCCTTTTAGACATGCTCTCAACAAACTATGCACAGACTTGAAAACAATTATGAACAAAAGGAGAGCGACTCGAACACCGTCCGCCTTTACAAAACAAAACAATCGTAATATCGAATAACTCGTATCGATTATTACGATAGAACGAAGTACGAAACTACGAACATACAAAAACGTACAACGAAATTACGATATTTTCGATTATGAGGTATCTATCAACAACAACAACCATACGAACGAAACAATCGAAACCAATAAGCAACTGACAGAAGAACTCCAACTAACGACAACGTGGTTACGTGGGCATAATAATTCGAGAGGGTCATCAATCCACAGAAAGTCTTAACACCGCGATTCAGAAAAATTACGTAATTGCAGAACGCCATCTATGGGCAAAAAGGTGAAACGTTGGGCACGCCACAATTATGGCGGTAAGTCCCCTCTTTGAGGCGTGGCTGGAAAGGCCTCACGGCGTCCTTACCTTCCGCATGACACAGGTCCTCACCGAACATGGCAAGTTCGGGAGGTTCCTGCACCGAATTAAAGCGGAAGAGACGCCCGAGTGTCGCCACTGTGCGGAACGCCCGGAGGACACGGTGGAGCACACAGTCGAGGTGTGCCCTGCCTGGGAAGAGCATCGCCGTGCCCTCGTGGGGGCGATCGGCGGCGGACACCTCTCGCGGCGGGCTCTGGTTGAGGCCATGGTCCTTAGCGAGGAGGAATGGCAGGCGGTCGCCTCCTTCTGCGAAGCAGTAATGCTAGCAAAGGCGGAGGCAGACCGCATCAGGCAACGGCGCCCCCGCCGCCGCCACCGGGATTCCGATCCCGATTTCCGGCCACCGTAGACGCGGGCTCGCGGACGGCGAGCCATGGGTAGCTTGCTGTCCGATCGTCCGGTAATGGACCGAGCCCAAGACGTCAACGGCGCGCACTGTTCCCGCGCGCCTCAAGAAGTTGTCAGCAACAGCAGAGGCCCAGCTGGGTCGAAGCCTACCGGGTCCAGGGTTATCCGAAAGGGAACTCGTGCCCTGGTTTGAAGGCTAGAAGGAACGGAGTGGGTTTTTAGTCAGTAAGAGTCTGACACTATCTCTCGCTCCACCCAAGGGCGGGGGTTGTCATAAGATGATTTTTGCCCACCATAAAAAAAAAAATAGGTAAAACGTCTGCACAATGAAAGTTACGCTAGGGGCATTTTGCGTTTTAGTAATTTTATATTATCTTCGAAACTGTATGACCAATTGCTATACTGTAAATGGCAAATCTTATCTGTATAATGTTCTTGTGATAGTGAAATAATTTATTGTCATAAGAATTAATATTTTGTTGCTCAAATAATCAACCAAACGTAAGTATGCCGAAAAAACAAATTTTTAATGCAATAAAAGAAGTATAAAAGATGAAATATAAAAGATAGAGATATGGTACCGCGGACTTTTTTGTAGAAATAATTAAGACGAACCAGGTAGCCATACATTGTTTTTAATTTTAAGCAACTGTTTAGGCAGCGCACGCAAATAATTCTATTTTATGAGGTATTTTTTTCCGACTTGCTAGACAAAAGTTGTGATAGCTCGGTTAATATACATGCTATAGAAACAATTTATAGCCTATAGCACTCAGGAATAATGTAGCTTTCTGCCAGTAAAAAAAAAATTAGAATTGGATTATTAGTTCCAGAGATTACCCCCTACATACAAACTTACAAACTTACAAACTTACAAACTTACAAACTTACAAACTTACAAATTTTACCTCTTTATAATATTAGTATAGACTAGCTTCTGCCTCGGCTTCGCTCGCGTTAAATTCGGGCTAACACGGTTTCCCTTTCGGCTTATTTTTTCCCCGACATCTTCAACAAATATCGTTAATGTACACAGAAATAAATAAAAAAAACATAATAAATTATATATCTACTACGAGTAAAACCTTCATCGAGAATCTTGAAAAACGGTGCAGTAATTTTTGAGTTTATCGCGAACAGACAGACAGACACAGCGGGGGTCTTTGTTTTATAATATGTAGTGATACAATAACCTACGACAAACTTATTATTTTCCGTTGGTATAGTAATCGGGTCTAGAGATCGAACCGTAAAATTAAGTTTGTTTCTTCTTTTGGTATATACTTTTCCGGGATAAAAAGTACCCAGTGTGGTGCCCAGGATATCAAAGAATAATTATACCAAGTTTCATCGTAATCGGACCGGTAGTTTTTGCGTGATGCCTCAACAGACAGACAGACAAAAATTTTTTAATCAGCTTTTTGGGTTCGGTGTCGGTCTAGTAACACACCCTGCTATTTATTTTTTTGATATTTTCAATGAACAGAATTTGCACTTCTACAGATTTATTATTATAGATATCAACCAACAGCGCGCTGGGGCGGCGTGGTGTCACGGTCTTCATCCTCTCAGACTGAAGACTCCCGAGTCCCTTTTGAAGGAATATTATAAGGCAGATTAAGCTTATGTTTATTACTAAAATAAAGTACACTGTAAGAAAACGGATGCCACCAAAAGGGACAGTAAATTGAAAAGTTTAAGTGGTTTACTTTAATGCAAGTCGTCTAGACGAAGTCGCAATCTTTTAGCGTTTTACATTTCCTCTGCTTACAGAAGCAAATTTCCTTTATATATTTTAACACTGGATCTGGAAAGTATAGTATCAGTGTTGGAGCATATTGTTGAAGTGAAGGTAAGTGATAATAATTGATGCACAATTCGTATAAAAGTGAAAAGCTTTTTTTTAGGTGGGAGAATCATTTAAATGACATCTCCTGCCCTTGTCGGAGCGGGAGATAGTGTCTGACTTTTACTGACTAAAAACCCACTCCTGTTTTTTCTTTGACATTGTTCCAGAGCACTCGGAATCTCTTTTGCATCACCTATGGCTCCATTAGGCTTCGACCCTGCTGGACCCCTACGGTTGCTGACAACTCCTTGAGGCGCGCGTTGAACACTACGCGCCGTTGATGACTTGGGCTCGGTCCAGACGGTTACCGGACGGTCGGATGGCAAGCTATGTGCTCGCTGTCAGCAAACCTGCGCCCACGGTGGACGGAAATGGGGATTGGGATCCCGGCCATGCATTGGCCCTCGCGCCCTAGCCACCTCCTTTGCTAACATTACTGTTTCGCAGAAGGAAGTGACCGCCTGCCACTTCTCCATGCTCTGGAGTGGGATCATGGCTTGTACCAAGGCGTGCCGCGACAGATCGCTGCTGCTGTCAGGTCTACGAGTATATATACTTTTTAAACTTTAGAATTCACTATGGAGGGCCAAAGTTCACACCTAATAGCAGATTGTCAGAGGTCAGTACTGGATTAGTCTAACAAAAAAAAAGTGTTTTGTTTTCAATAGAATCCTAGATAATATCCACAAGATATGAATGTTTAAGGAGAGATGAAACGCATGTTGCTAAAAGAGTTATGAATTTACATGTGGGATGGATGGAGAGGGAGAGGGGGGCCAAAAAGATGGATGGATTGTGTGAGAAGTGATATGAATGAAAAGGCAGTTAGTGATAGCGTGACGAGTGACAGGACAGAATGGAAGAAAAAAACGTGTTGCGCCAACCCCAAATAAAACGGGATAAGGGCAGGAAGATAATGATGATGATAATGAACGTTTCCAAAATTACTAAAAAACATGCATAACTAAATTGAGCGCAAATGTCTTCGAGTTGGCCTATCTTAAGTAACCTGTACTTACAAAAAAAGTCATGAATAAAATTCTTAACACTAAAAAACAACAAGTTTCAAAGGCAAAATACCTAATTTAATTTAACAACATCGTAAGCATTAAAGGGCCGGCTCTTAAGGGTTGAATGTACGTAAAGCCGTAAAGGACTAATGTCGTGAAGTAAAAATGTTTACGATCAATTAAATGGCTGTTACGTACTGAATTCTTAATGAGCTGAGTTTATGAGAGCATAATTTGGACTTAGGAATAAGTCTGTTTTGTATGAGAGCTTTGAGTTTAGAGTTTATGAGTCTAGGAAGTGTGGGTATGGAAATGTCTATGGTTATTTTAAGGAATGCATAATTTTGATTTTACTATCTTTTTATTTATGAAGTAAATCCTCCTGCTCTTTTTTTTTGCTTCTTTAATTTTTGATTAACTTTATCTAATTACTAGCTTTTGCCCGCGCGGCTTCGCTCCCGCTCTTCCCTACTCTACCCTACTCTACCCTACTCTAACCTACTCTACCCTACTCTACCCTACTCTACCCTACTCTACCCTACTCTACCCTACTCTACCCTACTCTACCCTACTCTACCCTACTCTACCCTACTCTACCCTACTCTACCCTACTCTACCCTACTCTACCCTACTCTACCGTATCCTATGTCCGTCACCTGGCTCTAAGCTACCTACCCACCAATTTTGCCAGCCATTTCTGTACAGCCATTCTTGAGTTATAAGTGTTGTAACAAACACGACTTTCTTTTATATATATAGATTGTGTTAGTGCCTTGTGCTGTACTAAATAAATTACTTTTTTTCTTTTCTTTCTTTTCTTTCTTTTCTTTCTTTTCTTTCTTTTCTTTCTTTTCTTTCTTTTCTTTCTTTTCTTTCTTTTCTTTCTTTTCTTTCTTTTCTTTCTTTCTTTCTTTTCTTTCTTTGCTTTCTTTTCTTTCCTTTCTTTCTTTTCTTTCTTTTCTTTCTTTTCTTTCTTTTCTTTCTTTTCTTTCTTTTCTTTCTTTTCTTTCTTTTCTTTCTTTTCTTTCTTTTCTTTCTTTCCTTTCTTTTCTTTCTTTTCTTTCTTTTCTTTCTTTTCTTTCTTTTCTTTCTTTTCTTTCTTTTCTTTCTTTTCTTTCTTTTCTTTCTTTTCTTTCTTTTCTTTCTTTTCTTTCTTTTCTTTCTTTTCTTTCTTTTCTTTCTTTTCTTTCTTTTCTTTCTTTTCTTTCTTTTCTTTCTTTTCTTTCTTTTCTTTCTTTCTTTTACTTCTTTCTTTTCATCTTTCTTTTTTTCTTGTCTCTTTTTTCTTTCTTTTCTTTTCAACAGGGCGTGAAGTCCTAGCAATAGGGTCCCGTTTTTGCCCTTTGGGTGTGAATCTGTAAAAAAAAAAATCTGGTCGAGTCATTCTCGAATTTTTAATTTTCATTAATTAAAATATTCTGGGATTTTCGGACTATTTTTGCTAAAAACGATAATTTTACAGATTAATCTCCCATACTTCAAATCTAAAACACTTACGTCAAAGACACAACCATTTCATAAACGACACTCGTAAACGACCCTCCCAAAAACTAATGCCTACTTAAGTACAGTTACTGATAACTTAATCTATCGTTACAAGTAAAAGAGAGGTATTACCGGTAGGTGCTAGGGTTGGGACGGAACTTTAACTCCGCAACTGCGGAAATTCCGCAAGAAGTCGCATCTGCGCCTAGGTGTTTTTCTTTTTACAAACTTTTATTTAGTTTCACTTGTCCCGATATTTGTCTGTAATCAAGTCTTGCAAATTAAATTTGAGCCGCTTACTTTTATTTTCGGTTAAAGTACTGGTTCGATTGCTAAAACTTTTTCACCAATAGAAAGCTGCTCTATTCCTGAGTGACATAGGCTATATTTCATGTACGAGGGCAAAGCCGAGGAAAAAAGCTAGTTCAACAATATCGAAAGAAAGAAAAAAAAATTTTGTCTTCATTTCCACTTAGGCTTCATCACAAAATATATAGGTACAGAAGTCAATCTACACACAAGATACCTTGGGAGCATCTCGGTCCACTTGTCGAACAATTCTGGCTCAAACGCGCATTAGTGTGCGTCGCACCGAGCGTAGGTATAAAAAGTGAAGTACATACATGAGATTGTCTTCTGTACCTATCTATTTTGTGCTTTTATGATCAAGATCTGTATACACGTCTCCGCTAAACAGCCTCCGACACATCACTAGTATCTAACTACTAATGGTTGATTGGTTGTCCAAGGAGACGGACGAATTGAGAACAAATTAACTGCGGGTAAATTGGGTGGATTATATGTACTACAACTGTTGTAAAGGTTCAATATTTATTTTTTGTTTTATAATAAATTCTAACTACGTCAAAAGACAGGAATTATAGACGTAGGAAAAAAGGCTGCCAAGCTAAAATGGGATTGGGCGGGTCACGTCAGTCGCATGCACTCTGACCGTTGGGCAAGAGTTTCCACAAAGTGGGTACCCGAAGATGGACGACGCCGCCGAGGTCGACCAAGGAAGAGGTGGCGAGACGACCTGGATTCCTACCGTGGGGACTGGTTCGAGGTGGCTCGGGAAAAGAATGCCTGGAAGAAGTTGAGGGAGGCCTTTGCCCAGCAGTGGGACAGCACAGGCTAATATAAAAAAATAATAATAATAAAAAAAAAAAAAATTGCTTGTCTTGTATTTATGGTATTCACTGTTGGCCTTTCTAGTCTTGCAACATCTTAATCCTTACTAATATTATAAAAGCGAAAGTGTGTTTGTTTGTTACGTCTTCACGCCTCAATGGCAAAACCAATTTTTATGAAACTTGGTACACGGATAGACCATGTCCTGGAAAAGGACATAGGATACTTTTTATCCCGCAAGTATGTTCTCTTGGGATAATTTTCTGCTATCACGCGGGCGAAGCCGCTGGGAGCAGCTAGTTATGTATAAAACTGGTGCACAAATGCAATTCCATCCTATATACACTTTTTTTTTGGTGGTTAAAGTCATTCAAATTACATCCCACATATTATATAAGTATGTTTATTAATTGTCTAGTACTTAACACAAGCTCTGTTTAGCTTGGGACTAGACGGCGTTGTGTGATAGTTGTGAAAATATTGTTTTTATATTATTATATTTGTAACCCCTTTGGTTGACACCATTCAATCAAGACATTCTCTACCAAGAGAATCATAAATACATAACTAAATGCTAGGTTGATGATATGGCACGAAAAATGCCTTCTAAAAATATTGTTAGTAATTTTTTAAGTCTGTTACTTGAAGGTTTTATTTAGTAAAGCAATTCATTCTAAACTTAATACAGTAAGTGGTTACACATTTGGTGTACATTATAGATGTTTTCCACAAATCAAAGAGCTAAACCCAACTTAATTGCTGCCAAAACAATTACTTACACAATTAATTAAGATATTCGAATACGGATATTATTCAACTAACAATATGTTACTATTCAAACACTTCAATCATATATCTTGGGGAGTTAATAGACGTGCTACAACGAGTTTTAACATAACTAACTGTAGAACCATGTATGACGCCCCATAAGAACTACGAAGAAAATACGAAATCCTGCATCGCGCAATTAAAGTTTTCCGCGTGATTTGAATATAATCAACTATCGGTCAGTCGCCCACCAGACTATAACACCGGTCTAGTCGGAGGATCCTCCCTTTTCAACGGAGGTATGTGGGACTTTGCTCTCTGTTCCACTTACCTTCAAACAGGTGACCCTCGACAAAGAACGTCAGCGCAGCCTTCGTGCAGCTACTACTTCGTGACGTCATCTTCACTTCCTCAAGCTTTCGAGTAACGAGCCACACAGCTAGCACCCACGGCAAAGTTTATCCTGACCACCAGTATGGCTACCTGGTCATACCTGGTCATCACCTCAGCCTCATCAGCGACTGGCTTGGCTTATTATGGCAGATATAGCACCCGTCCCTAAAACCATTGCAGGTTGTAGGTACATACTTTATACATTATTTTTTCTTCTTTACACTGCTTACCGTACTCCCCGTTTCTAACTACATAGCTTTTGTTCAGCCGTAGGTACACTAAGGGACAAAGTATCCCCCAATATGACGCGCAATGCTGTCAAATTCTACAACTAATGTCCTGCGTGTCGTGAATGCATCGTAATATGTTAGGGAGCAAGTAGCGGGACAGTTATAGAACTGTGGTGGCCGAGTGGTAACGGCCCCGACTTACGAGTTGTAGATCGCAGGTTCCAACCCAGCCAGGTGCATTACTTTTTGTAATTTATTTGGTCACCACTGCTCACTAAACAGTGAAGGAAAACATCGTGAGGAAATTGGTTCATCAACCCGCACTGGAACCGCGTGGTGGATGAGGTACATTCTCTCTCCTAGAGGGGAGGCCTGAGCCCCAGCAGTGGGTTTATTAAAAAGCTGTCTCCTTTTTTTTGTCGGATATATCCAACAAACGTTCTCGCGATTAGTTCCACCAGGGTCGTAAATCCATGAGTGCGTGCCTGTGTAAATTTACAAAACGCAACTACGCGCGTGAGTGCGTAAAAAACACGCACGATGATACAGATCTGCATTCCCGCAAGTACGTGCGTAGGTGCGTTTTCACGCGCTACGAGTACGCTGCGTGGTGCGTGGCAGTGTGATAATCGTAACCGCCTTAGATAGCGGACGTTAAGTTAGGAGACATTTGGCCCCAAATGTACCGACACATTCATGACGCAAAATCGCAACAACAAAAAGTAGCATGTCTGTTACACCCCTTACTTATACGCTCCACAGTTCACAAACGCGGTAACTAATTAATATCTGCAGTTAATAATTATATTGTTGACTAATTTGTAAAGTTATTGTTTGTCAAACAGAGGTATTGGCTTATGCTTACTAATGAGTAAACTCTTGGTTTATGCTTCTGTTTGTTTGATATACGTTATTGGAACTTGGTGCTACTTGTTGCTTTGTAACACTATTTGTGTGTTTTGCTATATTCAGGGGTAAAAAATTGTTTTGTTACATAATATCTATTAATACTGTAATATGGAAATATTGTAAGAACAACCATGGAGTTTCTCGCCAGTTTTTAGGATTGCCACACGTCAAATCTCTTATAGAAGGCTACTCACAAAAACAAACTGCCGAGCTTTAAATCTTAATCAATCTTTTAATAGGAATTATGCTGGTGGCGGCGTTGTGTGATTGTGGCTGGTAGCTCACGTGTGGCAACACTTACTGTCGCGATACTAGCGTATATGTTATTTCGGAGTTCTGTCGAGCGTGCCACGATTTGGTGTAGCTTCACCACGGCGTTGCACCTTCACGCTATACTACCGCCAGAAACAATCCAAACCAAATTTAGTGAAATTGAGTTTGGTCTGGCTTATCGATATTATTCAATTTGAGCATAATCATTGGTTCTGTGTCTGGGTGTAATTTATCTATAATATGTATGTATTTAGAAATATATGTATGAGTATGTTTATCAGTGTTCTAGTACCACAAGCTCTGCTTAGCTGAGGACTAGACGGCGTTGTGTGATAGTTGTGGAATATTACTATTATTTTATCATATACATTATCAGAATAGGTCAACAACCTAGAACACAATGGCAACCAATCATGAATATATCGAAAATATTTTCCGGGAATTGTTTAATTATTATTTAATAATCTTTTGCATTATCAATACATTCATAAATATTTACATAAATTATTTTGGTCGAAGTTATTCGAGCATCATATTCAGATTCAACAATGATTGTGGAGCCTGATATTCTTATTTATGTGTTCAATTAATTACTGACTGATATATGTATCAGGTTTTCAGGTTATAATTTTCATATCTGTTATTTATAAATGTGAATTGAATTAATTGCGGAAACATGATAGATGCGAGAAGCATAGTACCTGTGATTGTGGCGACGCCTGGGGATGTTTAATATGTCCAACAGAGGATGTATTTCGACTGAAATGATGATGATGATGACTGCGAATTAAATAAGAGGCATCATGTTATCAAATAACTGGTTTGTAGATGGTAAATATGCAGTTGCTCCATGTTAAAAGAGGTACTCAACAGTCCAACCTTCCGGCCCATTCACGACCTTAGCGCGGCGAGCGGCAGCGGCGTGCGGGGCGGCGAGCCTTAAGAACAAATGTATGTAAATGTTTGAAGCACGCCACGAGTCGCCGCTCATAGCGAAAATGCGCGCGGTTTTGTCAGAGCGAATAACTGCAGCGGCGCGCGGTGCGGCGAGCGGCGAGATCAAAAGTACAAGCGAATAAGCACGACGCCACGAAACAGAGCGGCGCGTTTGGCGGCGTGGATAGCGGTGTAGGTGTGACGGACTCGGCGGCGAACTCATATACAAAAAATTTTAGATGATTTTATGGCGGTAATAGATACCGAGGCGCTTATTACTGAAATTTTAAATCGACCCCCTATATGGATGTCAAAACATCCCCAACATAAATATAAAAACGTTATAAAAAGGTTGTGGGAAGAAATAAAACAATGTTTTCCGGAATATGATGGTAAGTTTAATTTAATTCATGAATCCCCAAGCGACCACCGGTGGCCGCGCATCTATTGTCTTACTATTGTGTCTCTAATTGACGGTATCTGAAGGGTTAAATTGATAACATAATAACGTAGTATCAGCTACCATAATTATATTGTCTGTACACAGTAGGGATAATTTTGATAACGCCATAATTTTGAGCACGTCCCGACTACCTAAATACGTCCACCTCGGCCGCTGCCACTCGCCCAGGGGCTTCAATCTTAGAACAAAAAACGGGGAACAGCCAAGGGTAAAATGATATAAAATCACGGAGTACATATAATCCCTGCACAACATAGGATAAACAGTGCTTTTTAATTTTTTGGGTTTATAATCCATTTGTTGTGAGACACAACACTAGATGGCAGTTTTGATGCTATATTCCCCAAGACTCAAATAGATGGCAGTAAACAAAATCTCAAACAATCGCAAGCTATGAACATTACGCATCTCATTGCTACTAAAATAGTATGTTCTTCTTTCACAATGATTTAAAAATAAGGACACAATAATTAAAAAATAGTTTATTTTAGATAGACTTTCATTACAATTATGATAGTGAGAAGTGTTTTTTGAATTTTAATTTTTTTTTAACAATGTTTTACAAAAATCAACGGGCTGGTGGTAGAATTCACTTGGTGGTTTTATTAACAATAAACAGGCAACCCAGCACAAATTTACAAATATCTGCCAATGGCTGACGGTTGTGCCGGTTATTGCGATATTTTGTTTATTTTGTGATCTTTCTGTGTTATGTGTGTTTGTTGCTGAGTTGAGCGAAAGTTCCTTGCAACCAAACCATATTTGTGACCAGAAAGTACTTTCGTGAAAGGTTGTGTTAAAACTGAGACAGGACTCTTATAGTGTTAAGTTTGAGACAGGACTCCTCTAGTGTTAAGTTGGAGATAGGACTCCTTTAGTGCATCATGTCATCGGCTAAGTGCTGTTGTGTTCCTGGGTGCAAGAACAGTAGAGGTATGTAACATTTTCACAGCCAGATCACCCATCAAAGGTTTACTTTAGTGTAGCTAGTAGCTAGTGTAGGACTAGCTAGACTAAGTACCTTTACCTTGTAAAATAAATAAATTTATTTCGATATCTTAACGAAAGTTTTAGGCGCTACTATTATCCCCTATGTACTCCCAAAGAAAAGTACTTGTGTAAAGTTTAAAGATTCTTATGTTGGGGGCCATTTTGAAGTTTCTATTACTCAATACCCAATTTGCTTTTAACTCTTTATTTATGCCTCATAACAAATAAAAATCCGTCCCTAAGACGACCCACTGACCGAAATCAAGTATTTCAGTATGTTACAAAGTACTCTGTGCACTCGCCGCTACTGAGGGTACGTGGCGTGTAAAACGCACCGCTTGCCACCGCCGCGCCGCCTGCCGCGCCGCGCGCCGCTAAGACCGAAGTCGTGAACGGGCCGTTACAGTCTAACCGTACGCAGTTATAATTGGGAAGAGGATACGCAGATTGATTATAATTATAACTTTGTTCAAAATACCCAAGTCGTTTGACTTTTTAGACAGATTATAAGTACTAGGCTATTAGTATTAGCTTTCTTTTTCCAAGTCTGTGAGTGTTTAAATGTTACTACTGACGTGTATGTACATCAGTCAGTCAGCTTATCGTACCTATAGCCTTCATACCAGTGAATAAAACAGGCCTATTTCCGTACGTTCATATAAAAGAACTTGAGTATTAATTTCTTCATTTGCCATTTATTTCTGCACGCAAAATTCCACCTTGAAGAAGCTAACTTTTACATTAGAAGTAAAAAACTTTTTACGACATCAACGTCGCGTTACCTATAAAGACACCAAGGGAATTACCATAGAGCACGGAGCGCCATGCTGGCAGCGACTACAAACGACATTACTAATGTTTACTGCTAGTAGCTTAGCATTTTAATGTTCTCACTATTGGGACTCAGGCTCCCTCACTAGGAGAGGCAATGGGCCGTTATTTACCTCGCGGGCCTAGTGCTGGATGGTGAATGTACCCGTGAGGCCAGTGAGGCTTGAGTCCCAACAGTGGGAACATTATAAAGCTTTTATACTTTTGCTATACACAAACCGTGTTTGTTTAGCAGAACCGACTAGCCTGTTGGTCTAGTGGTTAGTGGCCCTGACTGCTATGCCGGAGGTCGTGGGTTCGATTCCCACCCAGGACAAATGTTTATGTGATGAGCATGATCATTTGTTCTGTGTCTGGGTGTAGTTTATCTATATTATGTATGTATTTAGAAATATATAAGTATTTATCAGTTGTCTAGTACCCATAACACAAGCTCTGCTTAGCTTGGGACTAGATGGCGTTGTGTGATAGTTGTGGAATATTATTATTATTTAGAAAAACGTTGATTGTTACTTAGCTCTTTGGCTAGTTTTTAGCTACATTAACGGGACAAGCCAAGTCAATGTAGCGTGTGTGTAGTTGGTGTAGAGTGGATGTTATGAGGAGAAATTTCATTTTCCTCTATCTGCATGAACTTTCTAACTATTATTATTTCTAATTATTATTATTATTATTATTAACTATTATTTGTCGGCTATTATAGCCATAATCAGTATCATCAGTTGTCTTCAATTTCTTTAGGGTCATCGCACATGGGCCCCATGCCCAGCCACAAACGCCGCCACAAGCTAGAAGCGGCCAGGGCCACAAAGGTAGCTGAAGCGCGTGAAAGCCACTTGTAGTTGGTAGTTGCTGCTTTTTTAACCCACACCCGCAGTATCATAATATCTGCTGATGAAAGTTTAAATACGCGAGTGGTGTGTGACAACGTTTTGTATCCGCGTTTAGTGTCCAGTGTATTTAAACTAAATTATTTTCTTTCTTAGATTTGTAGCGCACACGGTCCATATCTAATGTATGAAATTATAGGAAATATGTTGGGGCGGCTTTTTGTGGTTGTGGCCAGTGGCCCGTGTGTGGCGACACTTACTGTCGTGATTGGAGCGTACCCAGCACTGAATTGTGACAGTCACTGTCTCCATACCTCCATGTGAGCTCTGTCGACCGTGCCATGATTTGGTGCAGCTGCAGAGTTTACGACAACCTGAGCCGATGGCAGCGTTTTGTGGTTGTGGTCAATAGCCTGTGTGCGGCGACCATAAGTAAATAGTGACTGTAACACACACTGACACTCTTGACTTTTATATAAAACTTTGAAATTACCATGGCCGCCGCGGCATTTCGTAACTCTGTGGGTTTTACAGAGCCGCTAAATCAGCCTATTTTTGTTCGACTTTACGGTCTAACTGTAGTTGTGTCTTAAGTTTATTGCCTATAAATAATTTTTAGAACGATTGTTGGGCGAATCGCTTGCGAAGTACTTACAATGATCATAGTGTACTAGTATTTCACAAGCTTTTATTTAGTTTCACCTGTCCCGATATTTGTCTGTAATCTTTTGAATATTTTGCATCAGTTGACGCTAAAAAAATATGCCATCAAAATTTTGTTCTGGACTTCGCCATGATCCTTTAAAAGATCATTAGCAATTTTTGAACGTCAAAAAGTGTCTCAATTGCTCTAAATGAATGAAAGAAGTGGCGAAAAAAACTTTAGGAATACTGTCTATCTGACACAAGCAACATTATTTTTTAAAGTTGGTAGTTTGATAACAAAAATAACTGCGAAAATTGAGATCCTTGTCAAATGATACTCCAAAGAATTTCCGTAGTATAACTTCACAAAGATCATTCGCCTCTGCGTAAGGTTGCGAAGTAAACGATATTCTTCTATTTGTTCTATTCTATTTTTTACTTTCCGCACACAAAGTCATTCGAGTCCACCGTTATTATTTTTCTTCGAATCGGTCGATGCCATCAAAACTACTATTTCTATGAACGGTAATGCAGTGACGTACTTGAACACAGGGCCATTTTTTTTTATTTAGTTCATCATCCTCATCATTTCAGCCGTAAGACGTCCACTGTAGGACATAGGCCTCACCCAAGCGTCGGCACAATGAATGGTTCTGTGCGTCTCGCATCCATCGGATTCCCACCACCCTTACCAGGTCATCGGTCCACCTTGTAGGCAGCCTTCCAACGCTACGTCTTTCGGTGCGTATCGCCATTCCAGAACCTTTCGACACCAACGGCCACGGTTTGGGGCAACGGTTTTTTTTATTAGTTATTATGTTGAAATATGAAAGAAGTGGTTTATTAATCAAGGTCGAAAATGGGATTACTCTGACTGGAATAGGACAAATTTTAATTGAAAATATATCCGTTAATTGGAGCATGTGAATCTAAATTTTCATCGTGAACTTATGAATAAAATGCTAGAACGAGTGGTACGGGCTATAAAATAGAAACCCAAATCCCATCATACAGTCATCAGGCGCGCCTCAAGGAGTTGTCAGCAACAGGAGCCAGGAGCAGGGCCCAGCTGGGTTGAAGTCTACTGGGGCCAGGGAACTCGAGCCCCGGTATGAAAGCTAGAAGTGGGTTTTTAGTCAGTAAGAGTCTGACACTATCTCCCGCTCCACCCAAGAGCCGGGGTTGTCATTGGATTTTTGCCCCAAAAAAAAAAACATACACTCATCATACAGTCACTGTTCAGTATTCATTATTATAATTTTCTTTATTCATCATAAACACTTAAAAATTTATTTTTTAAATTTTTAAACAGTCATATAAAAGAAACATTTTCAGCTTTCTGGATCAAGCCCTTGATCCAATCGTCCACCGAGATACTTGAAGAGCTTTGATATTAATCCATTGGGCGTCACGACTATAATACGGCACAATGACTGCCGTAACCATTTGCCACAAATGTCGATAACCGCGCGAGCTAAATCAAGATACTTAGTTTTTATTATTTTTTATATTATATTTATCCTATTCTATCCTACTACAGGACAAAGACCTCCCTCTATTCCTTCTATTGTTCCTAGCTTTGAGCCATTATTCATTTTCATACCAAAAAGAGAATTTAAGGTTGTAGGTAGATGTTATATGTTACAAATTAGGCCCCTATAGTCGGGGGGCCACGTATCATTAATACGGCTGATACGGCTCAAGCTACGCCCCTGATATTACAACACAATGTACCATCTATAATTTATAGTTCTAGGAACAATGTCTGTTTTGCGAATAGTTTGTCATGAATATCGGCCGGTTTTTTGTATTACTGCAGTGCATATGCAAGCCTTATTTCATTGATTATTTATAGAGCTACTTTATTAAAAACTTGGAAAAAATTGAAAAAAAAATTTAGAGAGACTAGCACAGGACAAACAATGCAATAAAATAAAAATGTTAAGTAATCTTTAACGAGTAATTTAAAATAAAAATATAATATAACAACAGGAGCGAAAGTCTTTGCCAGAATCTGTGTTTTCTGATAGCTATAACCTAGGGGACTTTAAGTCAAGATTAAACAGGTTTGTTCTAGGCAAGCGTGCTCCATTATCAGCCATAAAAAGACCAGTGTGACGTCAAAAAAAAACTCCTAGACAGGAATATAAAGGTGATATCGAAAGCATGAGATATTTTATCCCATTAGCAGCTATATTATAGGTTGATTAAAATATTGTAAAACGGGGTGAAAAAAAAAAACAAAATTTTGGTTTGGTTTTTCACTTTGATACCATATTATCGGCTTCTAACAAAGCATCATCTTTTTAGAATAACAATTCATAAAAAAATTGATATAGAAGCTGTAAAAAATATTCAAATATTGTGAAAATACCTTTTGAAGTTTTTTTTATTGACATAAACTAGTACTTGACTGCGATCCCACCTGATGGTTAGCAGTGATGAAATCTCTGATGGTGAGGCGCATTAGTTTATGAGCTTATTCACTTTTGCCTTGAAGACACTCACTCAAATTATAATCGGACGGAAGGACCGCAGCAGGCAAATAGGTAGGCAGGCAGTCCTTCGACGTACGCGGTATAAACGACGAGGCGAAACGCTTAGTTCGTTTCTGTTTTTACTTTTAGTCCACCATCCTACCTGTCGTCCAATCAGTTTGACGTTTCGGGTTTGATCCTCATATCAATCTATAATTTTGTGTGTGGGAGTAGATTGGTATGAGTCATACCGATCCATTACCACACACGATAAAAGCTGTAGCGTCAAACAGATTGGACGACAGGTAGGATGGTGTATGGCCGGGTTTCTGGTCACCCCTGAGTTTCTATTCACCCAATTGGACAAGCCGTTACTGGGACATAGATCTCTTCAGATAGAGGAGGTGTGGGTTGGTAGATATCACATGGTTTCAAACTTTTGATCCGTATCTTCTGTCGATGCTTCGCCGTTTCTTTATTACGAACTTAAAAGGCAACTAAAGGATTATGGTGAGTTTTAGTCAGTAAAAGTCTAACACTCCCTCCTTCACGTAGAGCAGGAGATGTTATTCGATGGTTAAAGTAAAAACCTATTTTCTGTCAAGAATTGAGACTACGATAAATTATTTAATTTTTATTTATTTAATTCATGAATCCCCAAGCGACCACCGGTGGCCGCGCATCTATTGTCTTACTATTGTGTTTCTAATTGACGGTATCTGAAGGGTTAAAAGAATAACGTGCCAGTTTACAATGAGTGTGGCCTAAACTAGAACAGAAATGGTATAAAATAATAATTAGGTTTAACCTGAACTAGTATAAACCTGTACCTCACTTTTGACTTTATTATTTACTAGCGACCCGCCCTGGCTTCGCTCAGGAGCAATATTATACATATAAACTTTCCTCTTGAATCACTCTATCTATTAAAAAAAACCGCATCAAAATCCGTTGCGTAGTTTTAAAGATTTAAGCGTACATCCCTACTAATATTATAAATGCGAAAGTAACTCTGTCTGTCTGTCTGTTACGCTTTCACGCAAAAACTACTGAACAGATTCAGATCAAATTTGGTAGGTAGTTAAAAGAGACACTGGAATAACACATAGGCTACCTATAATTCCACTGCCGAGCACGGGTCTCTGCCCGCGCGATATAAACTGTAGTCCACGCGGGCGAAGCCGCGGGCGGAAAGCTAGTAGGGATATAGGGACAGCAAAAGCGACTTTGTTTTATACTATGTAGTGATATTTACGAAGTTAAACAAAAAACACTAAATAACTCGTAAATCAAGGCTATTCTCACTAAGCCACTCCCAGATCCTCATCAAAATGACTTAGCGCCACAAACAATAAACTTCCTTGTAGATCTAGTATAAATAAGCATATTAACAAATAATAAGTAATACATATTGGTAGCATGTATAGTCTGTCGAAAAAGTCAAACGACTTTTTTTTTTTTCGCCGGGAAAAATCATCTTATGACAAAACCCGCTCTTGGGTGGAGCGGGAGATAGTGTCAGACTCTTACTGACTAAAAACCCCGCGCCGTTCCTTCTAGCCTTTATACCGGGGCTCTAGTTTCCTTTCGGATAACCCCGACCCCGGTAGGCCTTCATACCGGGGCTCTAGTTTCCTTTCGGATAACCCCGACCCCGGTAGGAAGTCAAACGACTTGGGAATTTTCGAAGGAAATAAAAAGTCTGTGTGGGCAACGCGAATTTTTGTTATCATTCAATTGTTTCTTGAGACAATGATAGTTCTATAACAGATGTCGATCGTAATATGGCTAGTGATGATGAATCAATAAGCGGAGTAGAATATTTAGAATCAGATTTCTCTTACGATTCCAGACATATGTTATTACTTTATACTTATGACTTTTACTATCTTTGCAAATGTATCCTACTTTTGCAATAAGAATATCATTAAAGAGACTGAAATAAGTACCTACATATATTCTGAACGAAAATCTTTTCATTTTTTATTGTTGAAAAATCATAAAAAAATATTAAATCATTTAAAAAATACTTATATTCGATACTTTATATAAAGTTTTTCTATTGGTAAACAATGATCAAGATCTCTTAATCAACCTTGATTATTGAACCAGTGTTGACTACATCAGATTTCATTTCACCCTTTTTTACGGTGGGCAAAAATCATCCAATGGCAAACCCTGCTCTTGGGTGGAGCGGGAGATAGTGTCAGACTCTTACTGACTAAAAACCCAACCCGTTCCTTCTAGCCTCTTTCCGGGGCTCGAGTTTCCTTTCGGATAACCCTGACCCCAGTAGGCTTCGACCCAGCTGAGCCCTGTTACTGACAACTCCTTGACGCCCGCGGTAACAGTGCGCGCCGTCGACGTCTTGGGCTCGGTCCGGACAGTTACCGGACGGTCGGACAGCGAGCTATCATTTCACCCTAATTTCCCAAGTCGTTTGACTTTTCAGACAGACTGTACGAGTATATATGTATCTATAAAGAATAGTAACAAATAATACATACTTAGTAGTAGCTTGTACAAGTATATATTATCGGCCTACCGTTACACGTTGAACTAATTAGCTAGGATCTGACCTAATTGGCCACAATCTGTCCGTATTTGACGTAAATCCTTGGTATCGATGTTCGGTTGGACACGCGTCCACCACAACACCGCATCCGATGGGTCTGACCTTCTAAGAAGATAATTTGAGCGAATAGAATAGAATTTGGCAGAAGCATTTTAAAATACGGAGTTTGTAAAGGTTTAATGATCACCAGCAACCGAAATTAGAGTTATTTAAGTACTTATACCAATTTCATACAGCAAAAGAATGAAGTGAATATGTTTCAAATCCCGAGATTTTTTAAGAGCAGATTTTTTTATGACTTTATCAGAAATATAGCAAAAAAACTTCCTGCATTAATGACAACGATTTTACAAGCTTTTACTTAGTTTCACCTGTCCCGATGTTTGTCTGTAATCAAATCTTGTAAATTAAATTTGACCCACTTCCCGGTTACCGATTGAGCTGAAATTTTGCATGCATGAGTAAATTAGATGACAATGCAAAATTATTATGACATGGAGCTACTGATCTGATGATGGAACTGGAAGGTGATTATAGGAACATGGTAGTTAAACGACACAACTCCATCGAGTTTGGGCTCGTATGATTCCTTTTGACGAGTATTAATTTTAAAGTTATACCGAGCTAAAAAGCTTGCTATGAAAAAACTGTATTTTTTAAAAACTTGTTTACATTTAAACTGTAATTACTGTAAAACCAAAATATATGTATGTCTCTTTCTAATATTATATAATAAAGAGATAAAGTTTTTTTTGTTTTTTTTTTTTATTTAAAGAAAGAAAATCATTTTATTTGCCCGATATATTTTTGTATTTTTCAATGAAAAATATCGGGCAAATAAAATGATTTTCTTTCTTTCCATCAGGTGCGATACTGGTCAAACGCGAGCCCATCAATAATAAGAAAAAATGTGAACGTATTATATCTTCCCGTGTTGGTAATAGCACTAAGACATGCAACACAGTCATCTCAGTGGTAGTTGAGGAGCTCCTATAGATAAATGAAATAGAATGCGATTAACCCTTCAGATACCGTCAATTAGAGACACAATAGTAAGACAATAGATGCGCGGCCACCGGTGGTCGCTTGGGGATTCATGAATTATTTAGCAAAACTAAAGTAATTACAATCGAGGTACCTACTTACGCTTGCTTTTCTGTCTTTTCTTCATCTTGTTTTTAATTGGTATAAACTAGTGCTTGACTGCAATCCCACCTAATGGTAAGCAGTGATGCAATCTCTGATGGTGAGGCGCAATAGTTTATTAAGAGCCTATTTAAGCGCAGGCCACACCGCCAGCTAGCGGGCGGGCGGTCTAGGCGGGTGGGCGAAGCGAACGAAGGAAACTATACAAACTACGCGAAATATTGGCGAGCTAAACTATGGGATTCACACCGAAAACTACGGACAGACGAGCGACTTTCGTCGATATATGACATATTCATCGTTCACAAACTAAACACTACACTGCATAGAAATAAAAATAACTTATATCTATGCTACACTGCTATTCGAAAAACGAGCGTCGACTAGTCTACTCGAAACGGGGAGGACGGGCGAACGAACTGGGCGCGCCAACGAGGTGAACGAGTAGCCTCGCTGGAATCGTCGGATATTTCGTTAGCTTAGCTCGTTAGGTTAGTCGGTAGCTCGCGGTGTGAACCGAAGTATGTAAATAGGTGAAACGATGTTCGCCCGCCTAGCCCGCCCGCCCGCTAGCTGGCGGTGTGGCCTGCGCTTTAGTCTAGCCTTGAAGACACCCAAATTATAATCGGATGGGAAATTGTAAGAAAGAAAGAAAGAAGAAAGAAAGAGAGAAACATTTTATTCGCGCGAAAAAGACGCAATCTTATAACTGGCTAACAAACATATAACAACTCGGTATTGATAGGGAAGATATAATAATAATAATAATAATTTCAGTTTTGTGGCGAACTGTTGGGTATTGGCGACCCCACGGACCCGATCTCCCGGGAGAATTCCTGTTCTTCATCTCCGGCTTGCCTTTATTGGCCGGTCGTAGTGAACACTGACGAGAAACAGAGCTCCCACCTCTCTCTTGCCTTTATTGGCTGGCTTGAGTGGAAAGTCGCAAGAGCAAACATGCTCGGGAGATGGATGATACTGGATTATCCAGTAAGGTGCTGGTAGGGATCTTGACCGTACTTCCGGGATTGTCCTGATAGCCGTGGTATGCCTCTCCACTCCTCAAGCGCCTCAGGATATGTTGCCCTCTTGTTGCTACGTCACTTCGTGCTAGCGGCCGTTTTAGGGGGCCCATTTATTGAGTGTGCAAGTCACCCCCTGCCTTTTATCGATGGATATTAATGACGTTCAGGCAGGGGCCATAGTCTTAACATAGCTCCATATTACCAGTCCACTTAAGACTCCAAAAATCATAGCCCTATTATTTTGTTTTTCATATTATGTCGCAATAGTTTTTCAAACCGGGGATTGTCCTTGGGTGCACTAGTATAGCGCGCACAGGGTTAATCCTCGGTTGGTATCACGTTCCATTATAGTAACCAAAAGAGCCTCTGCGAGTTGGCTTCGGCCCCTTGTACGCCTCTCAAAGGCCCAGGACCTCAGGGTCCTGAGATTAATAAACAAAAAAAAAAAAATTACTGACACACACACAAGTTAGTAAGAAAATAATAATAAAGAAATGAACAATTAGAGTAAGACAAACGATACACAGTAGAAGTGGCCGTGGGCCCCAAACTAGGCGTAGCCTGTATCTTGGTGGCCCAGGTGATTTTACAGTAGAGTTTTATGCGACAGTACAAATTTTGCATAAAAGAAATAACAGAGAGTAATTAATACAAAATATAATAAAAACAAGAACCAAGATAGAAATACAGAAATACAATAACAATGAAATCAAATTAAATTAAAAAAAAATTACCTTACAATATTAATATTGCATTGCATTAAAATTAAATTAAACTACAATTGAAGAAATAATAATAAAATTCAAATTACAGAGAAGGAATCACACAAAATCTCTATTAAATTAATGTCAAAAATAAAAAATAATAATAATAATTGTCATCGAATAAAAAAATTGAATTAAATTGAAAAAAAAAAAATTAAATAAATATATATACGTCACATTCGCGCAAAACGGCTGCCCGCTCAGCATAAAGCTGCGGCCTCACGCATAATGCGGTGAGCCCATAGCGCTGGTTTTCAGCGTGGGCCGGTCGCTGTGTTGACTTTATGACCGGTGCATTGATATAAAAGATGTGGATCAAAAAAACTAAAAATACAGATGAGTTATAAATAAAAACTAAAATAAATAAATAAAGTGACTAATAAATTTTAATAAAGTGGCAACACCACGATACACCCGTAGCACAATTTGTGCAACTCGTATTTTGTAGTCTGTGGCAATTTGCATAGACGCTAATACGTGATTGGACGAGACCGCAATGCATGCTGTTCCAATCCTTCAACGTACGATGTATAAACGACGAGACGAAACGCTTAGTCCGGACCGTGGATGTTTCTACAACGTAAGGGTGGATATTCGCCGTATGTCGGGTTGTCCGATGACAGGATTGAGATGGCGGAATTAAGTCATGCAATTGCTATCCAGTTTTTGTGATTATTTTGAAAATCTTCGAAATGACAATCATCATAATTTTTTACATCATTGTTCTGACCTTCTTCTATGCAACTTAGGGACAGCGCATGCTTTCTTTATTCTTCAGTTTTCAAATAAAAATGATGCTACAAAAAATAGTAAGCTGATAAAAACAAACGGTGATCTAATTCCGTATCCACTGATCTAAATGAATATAAAAGTGGAGGTCAGTGAGAATGTATCTAACTTATATTGTAAAAGTCAGTTTGTATGTTGAAGCTAGTTAACTACTGAAGGCAGGTATTTCTCTGCTTAAAAATGTCCCCTGTTGGACGCTATCCCTCTCCCCTAGTGTCGCCACAACGAACGATCCTGGTCCTAATTCGACACAAAAGTAATATATACCAGAAACGTATCACATAAAGTTATGGGATACTTTTGTAGCTATTTGTATCTATAACACCTCAACATTCAAAATCCTGTGTCGCAGTATTAAAGTTCTCTTACATATACAACAGCCGGAAATAAACATTTGGGCAGATCTTCGGACCAGACACAGAACCTATCTAGTCAGAGAATCCTCTCTTTTCAACTGAGATTTGCCGATTTATCACGGTAATACGTGCCCTTGTGATATGAATTGAATATCGTTTTGAGAGGCGAGCCAAGATGTGGGTATTTTAATAATATTCTAGCTAGTATGTAATCACGAATACAATGTATTTGTATTTAAAGTAAAAGTAAATTAAAATATGACTGAAAAAAATATGAGTCGAATTCTATATTCGAATATTAAATCGATTATTATTTAATTGTATCGAATCAACAGTTAAGTATGGCAACACTTTTGTATGACAGTCTTGATATTTTAAGGTGAGGTGAAATATATTAATTCTTGATTTGACGGTTGAACCAAACACTTGTTTAAAAATAAATCCCTTTATATCTTTACATTCTTCGTTTAATTTGAGAGATTAATATTAGATCCTTTAGTAGTAAGTAGTTATTTTGTATGTTAGATTTTTACTGACCGATTATTAGAGTTTCCTAAGTTGATTTTTGTCTTTCCAAGGTCACAGTAATTCTTTCAACCAAGCCTGCAGCTCTGAATACATTCCCTACAGATAACAAAACACATTTCACCAAAGTAAAGCCAGGGGTAGGAGCTAGTTATAAGATAACGCACAACGGTCACTACGCACGCTAGCCTGTCGAAGAGAATCAAATTTATGATGGCAAGATGAGGGTTTTCTACTATTAGAACGATTACTTTGGAAAAGCAGGTGCGTTCGAAGAATGGCGATTAATATAGATGGTTTTCTTTTAATATCTTATCGTTTAGTGAAGTTTTTATATCGTTTATTGGAAAAATTCTTAACACATTTTATGTTTTTTTATGCAATTTATTAGAAAGAAATCCTAACTAATAATAATGTTGTGTATACTATGTTTGTTGCTCCTTCACGTACAAATGTTTGAACGGATGAAATAAAGCGCACGGGTAAACCATGGTCTATCGCCTAAGCAACCTATATCCAAGACGAAAGACCTCTGAAAATCTGCTATTTTACGCGAACTTCCTCTGTAATGTAGTCATATACCAAAGTATGCATAGTGTTTTAAGCAAAAAGAAAAAGAGCCAGCAAAACCAAAGGGTAGATAATTGCTAGGTTGATAGTAATTCGTATAACATTGTTTTTATTATTACTATATTTTTTTCTTATTTATTAGATTTTGTAGATTTTTACCGTTAATTCATGAATCCCCAAGCGACCACCGGTGGCCGCGCATCTATTGTCTTACTATTGTGTCTCTAATTGACGGTATCTGAAGGGTTAATTTAATTTTGATTGTATACATAGACATTTGCATCAATATTTCGTATTCCGTTCGGCGGATCATAGGTTGGGCGAAACATTTTATATAAGACTAGCACTTGCAACCGGCTTCGCCCGCGTACATAAAATATAGCCTGTGTCTCTCAGGAATTAAGCAGCTTTTTATCGGTGAAAAAAAATTAACATTCGCACCAGTACTTTGTGATTACCCCCTACATACAAACTTACCAATTTTACCTCTTTATAATATTAATCTATATATATAAAAGAAAGTCGTGTTTGTTACAACACATAACTCAAGAATGGCTGTACAGAAATGGCTGAAAATTAGGTAAATAGGGTAGAGTAGAGTAGGGTAGAGTAGGGTAGAGTAGGGTAGAGTAGGGTAGAGTAGGGTAGAGTAGGGTAGAGTAGGGTAGAGTAGGGTAGAGTAGGGTAGAGTAGGGTAGAGTAGGGTAGAGTAGGGTAGAGTAGGGTAGAGTAGGGTAGAGTAGGGTAGAGTAGGGTAGAGTAGGGTAGAGTAGGGTAGAGTAGGGTAGAGTAGGGTAGAGTAGGGTAGAGTAGGGTAGAGTAGGGTAGAGTAGGGTAGAGTAGGGTAGAGTAGGGTAGAGTAGGGTAGAGTAGGGTAGAGTAGGGTAGAGTAGGGTAGAGTAGGGTAGAGTAGGGTAGAGTAGGGTAGAGTAGGGTAGAGTAGGGTAGAGTAGGGTAGAGTAGGGTAGAGTAGGGTAGAGTAGGGTAGAGTAGGGTAGAGTAGGGTAGAGTAGGGTAGAGTAGGGTAGAGTAGGGTAGAGTAGGGTAGAGTAGGGTAGAGTAGGGTAGAGTAGGGTAGAGTAGGGTAGAGTAGGGTAGAGTAGGGTAGAGTAGGGTAGAGTAGGGTAGAGTAGGGTAGAGTAGGGTAGAGTAGGGTAGAGTAGGGTAGAGTAGGGTAGAGTAGGGTAGAGTAGGGTAGAGTAGGGTAGAGTAGGGTAGAGTAGGGTAGAGTAGGGTAGAGTAGGGTAGAGTAGGGTAGAGTAGGGTAGAGTAGGGTAGAGTAGGGTAGAGTAGGGTAGAGTAGGGTAGAGTAGGGTAGAGTAGGGTAGAGTAGGGTAGAGTAGGGTAGAGTAGGGTAGAGTAGGGTAGAGTAGGGTAGAGTAGGGTAGAGTAGGGTAGAGTAGGGTAGAGTAGGGTAGAGTAGGGTAGAGTAGGGTAGAGTAGGGTAGAGTAGGGTAGAGTAGGGTAGAGTAGGGTAGAGTAGGGTAGAGTAGGGTAGAGTAGGGTAGAGTAGGGTAGAGTAGGGTAGAGTAGGGTAGAGTAGGGTAGAGTAGGGTAGAGTAGGGTAGAGTAGGGTAGAGTAGGGTAGAGTAGGGTAGAGTAGGGTAGAGTAGGGTAGAGTAGGGTAGAGTAGGGTAGAGTAGGGTAGAGTAGGGTAGAGTAGGGTATAGTAGGGTAGAGTAGGGTAGAGTAGGGTAGAGTAAGGTAGAGTAGGGTAGAGTAAGGTAGAGTAAGGTAGAGTAGGGTATAGTAGGGAAGAGCGGGAGCGAAGCCGCGTGGGCAAAAGCTAGTAATATAGATAATTGTAAGTACCCTGTGTTCACAAAATTAATAAATGAATTTGAAAGAGTTGAATGAACAGATTATGTACGCATTCTGAAACTACCCTTTTTATCATGGTCCAAATCTTTTATGGGCTTTGCAGGATAGTAATTTATAAGCGATTTTATGGCTACGAATGATTTATACGGGGCAAGAACCCCAAGACAAACATGCCTCGTTAGATATTTTTGTCTTGGAGGTTATTGTCCCAATAATTCTATTTTAGATGGTGATCATAAAAAAAAAACATAAAATTCTTCAATTGACACCGTTTTATTAGACTATATCAGTTTTGTTACTTATCATTAAGTTCATAGTCTCATTGATAGATATATTTAGTGCTTTTAATTCTTTCAGGGTGGTATTGTTTGCCTCCTGGGGCCAGGGTTATCCAAAAGGAACTCGAGCCCCGGTATGAAAGCTAGAAGGAACGGGGTGGGATTTTAGTCAGTAATAGTCTGACACTATCTCCCGCTCCAACCAAGAGCAGGGGTTGTCATTGCCTGATGACAACCACTGCTGATGACTTTTGCCCACCGAAAAAAAGAGAAAAAAAAAACCGGAGTCTGTGTTTCCTGATAGCTACAACCCAGGAATCTTTAAGTCGAGAGTGAATAGGTTGCTTCTAGGTAAGCACGTTCCATCGTCAACCGCATCAGACGCTTGACGTAATTGACGCGTGGTTGACGTAATAATTTAGAAGGAAATATAGATTTTTAGAGGTGAATAATGCTATTACAAAAAACTTTACAAAAAAATTGAATTGAATTTGAGGAGTTCCCTCGATTTCACCAAGATTCTATCATCAGATCCCAACTTGGTGACTATGGGACCATTTCCATTTGGAAAGTAAACCCTTTCCAACAAAAAAAAAAAAAAAAAATCAAGTCGGTTGGCAAGCAACGAAGTTATGCGCAAAAAAATACACACATCTGAATTGAGAACCTTCTCCTTTATTAGAAGTCGGTTAAAAAGAAGTTTACAGACCCATTTTAAACAAGCACAAAATCGAAAATAAAAATGCCGCGTTATTTCCCCTTATAAATACGAAACTGAGTTAACGACATTTCTGCATTAGCATATCAATCGCTCTCTCCCACCCAACCTAATCAGATACAGAGACATTCAGTTTGTTTGTGCACATCTAACTCAGGAACTATTGACTCACTTTGAATAGCGGATCAGGATGATGATGGATTTAGATCTTCCTCATGTTTATGTTTGATTTAGATTAGGTTTGGGAATGTCTCAAATTGTGTCACAACATTAGTGTTAGTATATGCAAAACCCGAAACACGTGTCTAGTATTTTTATATAATCCTACTAATATTATAAATGCGAAAGTTTGTATGTATGGATGGATGTATGGATGTTTGTTACTCTTTCACGCAAAAACTACTGAACGGATCTCGATGAAACTTGGTACACGAGTAGACCATATCCCAGAATAACACATAGGGTACTTTTTATCCTGGGATTATTGAACGCGGGTGAAGCCGCGGGCAAAAGCTAGTAATAATAATATTCCACAAGTATCACACAACAACGTCTGTCCAAGCTAAGCAGAGCTTGTGTTACGGGTACTAGACAACTGATAAACATACTCATATATTTCTAAATACATACATAATATAGATAAATTACACCCAGATCATTTGATCTGTGAAATGATCATGCTCATCACTTAAACATTTGTCATGGGTGGGAATCGAACCCACGACCTCCGGCATAGCAGTCAGGGTCACTAATCACTAGACCAACAGGCCAGTCATATAAAGAATCTTTGTACAAAATTTGGTAATTGTATCATGAAAAATCAAAAGTTATAAGCTCGTTATGTCAGCAGAAATACATAGTCACCGGGCCATCCAGGTGACTGATGGGCGGTATTGCACTCGAACCCAACTGTTTACTGGGGCCTAATGCTCGCTATGGCCTGTCGTGACCAATGTTGTATTTAATGTCGATGGTGTTCAACTTGTGACCTTTGCTAACATTACTGCTTCGCATAATGGAGACGACCGCTTGCCATTGCTCGATAGCACACAGATGAAAATTAAGTGACATCTGTCGCCAGAAGTAGCTTCGTAGCTATACAGCGAAGAAGTTTTTTTTTTATCTGATATAAACTAGTACTTGAGTATATTAGGGGAAGTTTGAAAGTGGCGCCAGTGACAGAAAAGTTGAAAGGAAACCGTTTGTCTTGGTATGGTCATGTGAAAAGGAGGGACGAAACGCATGTTGTTAAAAAAGTTATGAGTTTACAAGTGGATGGACGGCGGGGGAGAGGGAGGCCAAAGAAAAGATGGATGGATTGTGTGAGAAGTGATATGAAAGAAAAGGGAGTTAGTGATAGCGTGACGAGTGACAGGACAGAATGGAAGAAAAAAACGTGTTGCGCCGACCCCAAATAAAACGGGACAAGGGCAGGAAGATGATGATGATGATAAACTAGTACTTGACTGCAATCCCACCTGATGGTAAGCGGTGATGCAATCGTTGATGGTGAGGCGCACTAGTTTAATAAGAGTCTATTCACTCTCCTTGAAGACGCTCAAATTGTAATCGGACGGGAAGACCGAAGCATCAAAATTGTTCCAGTCCTTCGATGTACGCGGTATACACTTCTTTCATATAAATAACAGATATATGCCAATCATATGCTATCATATATATCTCCACAAAAGTATGACGTCACTTTCACTTAGGATGTCAATCAGCCATAAACTCGTTATAAACTTCTCTCATATAAATAACAGAAATGTGCCAATCATAATATGCTAGCTTATATCTCCACCACATCAGGAATGACACCTGACATGCAAAAGTGACGTCATGAATGTCAATCAGCCATAAACTTGCTGTATACATAAACTCGCTCTTACAAGTACAAATTCCAAGTAACTGTGTTATTCAGTGTAAGTTTATGGAGATACAAAAAAACTTTAAGAAAGATATCTTGATCCCCAATAATATGTAAGTACCCAAAACCAGCTAACAACTTTAACATTTCTTTGTACAATTTCTTACGGGAGTTTCGTAGTTGCGGAGGTGAAGGTGAAGCTCCATTACAACCTAACTGTCTCCGCACCCGGGCCTCAAAAAAACGCTGCCACAAAAAAACGTTGAAGAGGCCACAAAAAAAAACTAGAAGCGGTCGCAAAAAATAAGAAGAGCGCGACACCTCTTGTGTCCGGTGTCTTCAGCTGTTTTTGTGGCCGCTTCTAGCTTTTTCTAGTCGGCACACGGACTTGAAAAAAACGCCATTTCAAGCTTCATTCTGTGGCTCGTGTGCGGCGGTGCCACCACAAATAAACCCTTGAAGCCACTTTAACCCTTCAGATACCGTCAATTAAAGACACAATAGTAAGACAATAGATGCGCGGCTACCGGTGGTCGCTTGGGGATTCATGAATTAAGTTTCTCCGGCCTCGCGCGCTTCAGCTGTTTTTTGTGGCCGCTTCAAGCGTTTTTTTGAGACTCGTGTGCGGGGACAGTAAAATGGATTAATAGTCGCTGTGTTTTGTTTTAGCGGGGAGGAAATGTCTCTAATTCCCTTAAACCCACATACGTGCCATGTGTAGAAGACAGCCTACTCACATTTATCATTCCTACTAAGCCTTCATTTATTTATTTTCATTTTTCGCGCAAAAGTTTACCACCTACGGAATGTTTACACGTGTCTTTGACTTTTATTTTTGTGTACTTTATCTATATACTTAGGATTTAAATTTTTATATAGCTTCTTTATTATAATGTGAATGACGAACACTGTAGACTCCATGAATTTATTGATTATCTATTTCAATCTACTTTTTTATTACATTTTTCAATACACTTGCTCATAAAGTGTCTCTTATTGCACTGCACTTAGTTATATAATGGCACCTGTTACTAAACTGTGACATTTTGATTACCATTACGCACTAGTGCTATAATGTGGTTAAAACCTTATTGTTCAACCTCTCCCCCGCCATAATTTTATTACATTTATCGTATCAGGATGGGCGCAGGTCGTCCCCCACGAGGAAAAAAAAATGTGCGCGCATATGAAAACAGATTTTTACCGCCACAAAAGTTTATCTACTAGTTTACAGTTATTTTATTCACAAGTGTATTGAAAAACATCGTATGATACACGTGAGTAATTAACGATTACCGTTCCCGGCTCTCTTAAGATCCTCGCTATGGCTCGGGTCTAAATACCGCCTCAACGGTAATCACTAACATTACACACTTATATCATAATGTACTATTGCCTATGCAAAGCTGATTGGCCTACGCTGACCTATCATACCTATTACATCCATCATTTTTTAATAAGAGTAATCATGGAGTTTGTTACCCGTTCTTCCCCATGGGAAACGATCAATTGGTACCATGTAAATGCTGTATGGGTGCTATTGGTTGCTTGAAATATTAAAAAAACACTGAAAATTATCAAATAACTTTAATTTTGGAAGTCGGTATTAAATAACGAAGAGACTAAACTATTATAGAAACACCGACTTCCAAAATTTTGTTTTTTTTTTTTTAACATTGAAGTCGGTTATATTTTTTTTTTGTAAAACGTTTTTTATTTTACACTTTTTAGTTATGGTACCACCACTAAAAAGTACCCCTCAGTCAAACTTAAGTAGCTTATAGCCAGAGCGCATCTCATAACGATTCTAATAATACCAAACTCGGTTAGATTACAATCTTTTACTTTTCTGCTTCATCATCAGATCAGTTCGATATATCCTCTTCCCCTCTTCTTTCAATAAGTCATTAGAATAGATGCTGATAATCCCGGCTGTAGCATAACTTAAAATTTAGTCCTGTTTAAAATGAGCCCAAACACGACTACGGTGCTGTAATTTCAAGGTTTGTACTTTTCCTGATGCTCCTGGCTTCAGCATCAGGTCTCTATGTACTTCGGTGTTCTTTATTAGCAGTACGTTTATCCACACATTGAGCCGTTTTCAATGAGCCTAAACTCGATATATCTGCTGTTTGTTGTCGAGGACTTAGGTACTCTGCAGACTATCCTGACTGCAGCATCAGGTCATGACTTGATGATCATGAGACCAAATGTGGCAAATGCCCTATCAAACATCAAAACAATTTACTAAAACAGTCCTTGCCTGTTCGAGTAACTTCTTACTGTTGGAGTAGGAGTAGTACCTTCCATCATCAGCCCAGCTACCTGAGATGTTGGCGACCATACGCAAATACACAAGATACTTCATAAAATATGCGAAAAGCAATAAGTGAGCCTATAAAATTTGAGGATTACCCTCGATTTCTCCAAGATCCCATCATCAGATCCTGATTTGGTAATAATGGGCGCACCTCAAAACTATCTACTTTCGAACAAAAACAGAATTTTGAAAATCCGGATTGGCGGAATTGGCGGAGTATTCGATGAACAAACATACAAAAAAAAAAACCATACAAACAGCCGAACGAAACTCCTTGTTGGGAAGTCGGTATAAAAAATATTTTTATTTTATTATTATTCTTATTAAATTGAATAATACATTCTACTCTCACACGGTCGAACCGATTTGAAGCAGTTAATCACAATTGTAGGTTAACCGACTGTTAGATAAAGACACTTCTACCTAACCTGTGTTCCTACCTAACCTTTAAAGAACAAAATCATGCCGTTTTTACGTCATCAGATAAGAATACACCAAAGCCATGACTCGCGATACTGATATGCCAAAAAAGAGTAATCGATTCCCATGGAGCTCACTACTCGATTGCGGAAACATCGCCACTTCGGTACTAAAATGAATAGGGTTGTCATAATGCGGGGCGAAAAGGAAAACAATTTTACTACTTAGTATGCATAACCTGGCAAACTCGTTTTGTACCCTATACGAGCTATAAAAATAACGGCTATAGCTATCCAACTAATTGGAATTGAATTTATTTTGGCCCAAATTTTGTCGGGTCGTGGGGTTTTTTGGTTAGGGACCGCGGTTCCAACTTCCACTTATAAGAATGTTTTTTTTTGAGTAGTAATTTGGAACCACAAGAAATAAAGTATTAGGAATACATTTTGCCGAGACACCATGGCGGCCTGACCAGTTGCGCCGCCACGGTGTGTGACGTGAATATAGACCTAAGCTACCAAACTAGACACCATACAGACACCAGAGTCTACACACGTCCGAGCTGGTAGCGCAACCAAACAGACACCAGGTGAGTAACTCTCTGAAGAGCTGTATACATTTTGTTGGTAGCGGCGACTGGTCGTGCCGCCGTGGTGTCTCGGTGAAATATAGTCCTTAAAGAACAGTTACAAAAAAAAATGTTTTATTGTGGTCCCAATATACTACAAAAAATAAGTATTATATACATAGATGAAAATTGGGACCGTGGTCCCGGTCCAAAAAGCCCCACAACCCATTTTGTCATTGCAAAAACTTGTTCTAAAAGTTTTCTGGTAGATATCGTTGTCTGCGATAGGATCGCTATTGTGGTCATATAATTAAATTTACTTTGTGTAAAATAGTTGTGTTAAAGCTTTGTTAAATACTAAAGTTTGTTCTTCCACCTAGGTAAAGATAACTTAGGTACTAAGAAGTCATTAGAAACTAAAAGAAAAACTGAGTAATTTGATCATGTACCAAATTATTATGCCAATATTTTAACTTTTTTATATATAACATAGAAAGAGGTGGCAGGATGATTTGGACGTGTACCGCGAGGACTGATAAGAGATGGTGCAGGAGAAGAAAGTTTGAAAGGACTTAGGGGAGGCCTTTGACTTTGACTTTGGGACAGTAATGGGAGGGTAAAAAAAGAATACAACATTATTTTAAGTTATGCAAAACCTGAATATAGTTTGTTCAGAATCAATAACTAAATGGGATTCTAATAGTTTTTACACCAACTTAAAGTTGGATACCACCGACACTAAGTACAACACAGGTCACGGCAGGTCATAACGGGTATTAGGCACCAGCAAACAGCTGGGTGCAAGCGCAAAAGAACTCCTCAGTCGCCTGGTTTGCCCGGTGACTATGTATTTTTGCTGACATAACAAGCTAACGTTGTGATTTTTCATGATACAGTTATAAAATTTTGTACATATATTCTTTACATAAAAATACTAGACACGTGTTTTGGGTTTCATATTATATTAAAACTAATGTTGTATAATATAAACTAGTACTGGACTACGACCCCGCCTGTTAGGCTGGTTTTAGAGTCACGCTGACAGCTCAGCGCTTAGGTTGTCAGCGCTAGACCTTTCAGTATCGCGCTGATCACTGTGGAGAACAGACGCACAAACAATTGTTCGTATCTCGTAAATTGACTGCTCACGCTGACGGTGTCCGCTCGGCTCGACACTAGAACGCCAACTGAAGATAGAGGCGTGTGTGCGTTGGTCAGCGCCGATGGCCACGCGGCGCCGACGCACGACGCGTACGGCCGCTGACCCGTCAGCGCTGACCAATGCACGCGCTAACAGTTCAAATTTTATTCTAAAACGCTTCCTAGAAGTTCATTTGTCAGCGCCGACGGTTACCTCGACTCTAATTCCAGCCTTAGTAAGCAGTATTGTTGGTGGTGAGGTATAGAGGCACTAGATTATTAAGAGCCTATTCACACATTTATAAAGCTAGAGCTTTGAAGACTCCTACATTAAAATCAGACAGCAAAACCGCAACAGGCGAATTGTTCTGGTAAAGGAATAGAACTTTCATGAACTACTGCACTAGATATTTCATGACACGATTTCACGAAAGGCATTCCTTTTTACAAGCTTTTATTTAGTTTCACCTGTCCCGATGTTTGTCTGTCTTCAAATCTCGTAAATAAAATTTGACCCACGTCCCGGTTACCCATTGAGCTGAAATTTTGCATGCACGTGTAAATCTAACAATACAAAATTATTATAACATGGAGCTGATCTGATGATGGAACTGGAAGGTGGCTATACGAACTTAGTAAAGAAGTAGTTAAACGGCACAACCTTATCGAGTTTGGGCTCGTATGATTCGTCTTGACGAGTATTAATTATATAGGTATACCGAGCTATAAAAGCTTGCTATGAAAAAAATATTTTCATTAATAGCTTGTTTATGGGGATGTTATCAAATTGTTCCTCTGTTTTTAGGTGGAGTGGGAGTTGGTGTCAGACTTTAACTGACAAAAACCAGGTGGTTTTCTAGGATTCTGTACGTTAAAGGAAAACACCCTTTAGGATCACTTCGTTGTCCGTCCGTCTGTCTGTTAAGATAATTTATCTTTAGAACGCGAGGCATCGGCCTTAGTGAAACCCGTCCATTTTGCTGAGATCTTTCTAAGAGGAGCGTTGAACAAGATGTGCCGCCAACCTAAACCTGGTCCATATTGGACTGCAAGCTGACTATTACTCGTCAATCACAAGCCCACGCTTTCTATAGCTTGGGCATGCCATAACTATGGTGGCAAGTCCCCTCTTTGAGGTGAGGCTGGAAAGACGTCACGGTGGTCTCTGTTTTCGTTTGACGCAGCTCCCGAAACGCCCCGGTGTCACCATTATATGAAGCGCCCGGAGGACACGGTGGAGCATACGCTGGAATTTTGCCCATGTTGAGTAGAGCACCGTCGTGTCCTATTGGGGCGGTCAGCGGCAGGAACCTGGAACGGAAATTGTTCACTGAATCCTAACCTCTATTGTCATCTCTCTCAATCACTCAATGGTTTGCTGGAAGAAAACTCAACTTTGAGTTAAGCTCGTCTATGTACATGAACTTTGTTAGCCAAATAGTTTATTAAGTTGTTATAGTGTACAATAAAGAATTAGGGCAAAGAATGAACATAATTTTAGTTAGTAAAAATCTGACAAACCCTCCCACTCTGTCCTAGAGGGGGAAAAGTGATTGGATGATTTTCCATAAAAAAAATGGCTTTTATAGCTGGAAATCACCCTGCGAGTCCCGTATGGCATTTCTTGCTAACATTTCCAAAAACCATAAAAAACATGATATGGAACATTAAAGATAGAAGTTTTAAGTGCGTTTGAACATTACTGATCACAAAAGTTTCTAGATCAAACTAGACTGGATGTTGGGAATAGGAACTCAGAAGAATCTTATTACCAACTAGCTTCTGCCAGCGACTTCGTACGCGGATCCTGTTGCTTATGCCAGCGACATTCAGTGTTATAAACGTAAGAGTAGACAAAAATAAACAGAAAGCTCAGAACTGCTAAGCTATCGGGAGTTACACGTGTTATTGTGAGTTAACCATAAAAGATAGACGTATGCTGTCGTGGGACATTTTTTATATAATTTTAAGGAGAACATTTCCGTTATACATGTTTTCTGTGTAGCTTTAACCATTAAGGCTGCAAACGCGACGGAAGCTTAAAAAATGGAGTAATTTCTCCCGTTTCCCCAACATTTCCCTTCACTGCTCTGCTCTTATTGATCGTAGCGTGATGAAAAGTATACTATAACCTGCCCAGGAGTATGAAGAATGATTGTACCAAGTTTCGTTAAAATCCATCGAGTAGTTTTTGTTTCTATAAAGAACATACAGACAGACAGACAGACAGACAGACAGACAGACAGACAGACAGACAGACAGACAGACAAAAATTTTACTGTTTGCATTTTTAGCATCAGTAACGATCACTAATCACCCCCTGATAGTTATTTTGGAAATATATTTCATGTACAGAATTGACCTCTCTACAGATTTATTATAAGTATAGAAGAAGATAAAGTTTTTGATTTATCACAATTTTATTGATTGTGGTAGATAAAATATTTCTAGGTTACTCGTATCTCATACGGCGACATTAGTTCTGTTAATCATCCAACAACCAGTGCGAGTGCGGTGCTCCTGACCAGACGATGGCCCATTTATTAGATTGTCCAAAGTGTCTCGACACCTGCACTTTGGAGGACCTAAGAAACGCCACGACAAAATGTTTATAGCTCTATAGAGAGATACTCACCTGGTCTTCGTTGGTACCGCAACTAATTTGGTGCAGTTGCGTGCCTGATGCCTTTACAGGGGGCAAACCAAGGAATCTTAACCTATTTACTAATTACCTAATATTCCAAAACAAGTATTTAAAAAAAATCTCGTGCTATCACGTGTTATCAGTGCAAATTTTAGTGCTATAATGCTGTTTTTACATACACCAGAGTCGCCATACGGCCGAGCTGGTTGCCAAACGGTAACCGGGTGAGTAACTGTCTATAGAGCTGTATACATTTTGTTGGTAGCGGTGACTGGACGTGCCGCCATGGTCCCTTGTGAAACATAGCCCTAACATTGTTTTTTTTTTGTTGCTAGAAATGTCGAGAGTAGTGGTGGCCGAGTGGTAACGGCCCCGATTTGCGAGTTGTAAGTCGCGGGTTCAAACCCAGCCAGGAGCATTACTTTGAGTAATTTATTTCATCGCCACTGCTCTCAAAAACGGTGAAGGAAAACATCGTGAGGAAACCGGCATGTCCTAGAATCAAAAATTTGAAGACATGTGACATTCACCAACCCGCACTGGGCCCGCGTGGTGGATTACGGCCCATTGCCTCTCCTAAAGAGGAGGCCTGAGTCCTAGTAGTGGGAACATTATAAGGCCGACTGTGGTGAAATGACAACGATGATGCATTACAGGAAGTAAATAAAAATGACAGCTATTATAGGAAGCTTAAAGCTCAATAAAACCTTTAAATGTATCTAAAGCACAAAAGGGCGCCTGTCTATTCATAATACAAATTATACATAGCCAAAGCTTCTTAGGCGAGTCAAAAGGCAAGAATTCAATCAATTCTACTACAGAAACATCATAATATATAATAACTTCAGGATCGAAACTGAGCATTCAATTCAATTAATTGAAGATTCCATTTTCCGTTGTACGGACATCCGTACAAAGCAAAATAGTCCATAATAGCTGTGAAATATTATTAATTATACCGACTACTGATTAACCCTTCAGATACCGTCAATTAGAGACACAATAGTAAGACAATAGATGCGCGGCCACCGGTGGTCGCTTGGGGATTCATGAATTAAACGAGGGACATTTTGAAAGGATGCGGAGAAAGAGATGGGGGGCCATTGTCGGTCTCGTTGTAATTGTCCTTCTGTTTATGATTGTGATTGTCCTTGACAATGAAATCACTCACTAAAATTTGAAGACGTAAACACAAAATATTAGATACAGAAGTCAATCTACATACAAAGCGCGCTCGAGCAACGCACACATAGATACCGCTCACGGACACAATATGTCGGTCCACTCGTCGAACATGTCCGGCTCAAACGCTCATTAGTGTCCGTCCACCGAGCGTAGGTATAAAAAGAGAAGTACATACATGAGATTGTTCCCTGTGCCTATTTATTTTGTGACTTAAACCTCTGCCAGCCGCTCACTCATGTTTTATCAGTATGCTGTATATGTTTTAGTTCTCTTATAACATGAGTTATATTCCTATAGCATGAGATCTTCGATCCCTTGATCGTAAAATTTGTGATTGAATTTATTTTTACGAAATTAGTTTTTTTTTTATTTAAAAATACATTATCGACTTGAAAGTCACCCTCAATCTCTTATCCGTCAAATCTTTTTCCAATTCAGCATAGGCTTCTAAAAATCTGCTATTTTGCATCAACTTTGACACCTCATAATTTACTCAAAAATAAAAAAAAAAATTAAAACGTATAACAATAATAGCCTTGCAATGTTTATCAAGATTCTAAAAGACGTCATTTTTTTTTTCATAAGTTTTTAAGGATAAAAAAACCACGTTCATTCTAGAACAAATTTTGTAAAATATTCTGCTAACAGAGTTTTCAGGCGTTATCTCTCTTTTTTCGCGTTGCCTTTTCGTCAAACATCGCGTTGGATTGCCTCAGATGATGTAACAAGCTTTTGAACCGTGCTCGATGTTGATAATAGGCGAGTGGCAAAGCAGCCTCTTAAGGAACATAGTGTTTTTAGTCAGTAAAAGTCTAAAACATAAACACATAGTTGAGAAAAGGGTAGGCACATTGATTTGGAACGAATCCAATACTCAATTCAATAATGTCCATCATTCAATCAGTCAGCCTGTATACCAGTCTGCCTAGATCGCATGAGACAGAGATGAATCGTTTCTCTAGAGTGAGAGACCACGTTAGAGCAGGACAGGTATATGAATGTTGAATTAGGTTAGTTAGTGCCAAGCTAAGACAGTATGTTATTGTCTTTGGTGGGCCAGGGACGGATGTGGGACTGAAAGGCTAGAGTTTGCTTTTTTTTAAATGTTATTTAGTTATTGTTGTTTCTGAGCATCGACGTCAAGCTGCTACACTGCACAAAATAGATAGGTACAGAAGACAATCTCATGTATGTACTTCACTTTTTATACCTACGCTCGGTGGACGCACACTAATGAGCATTAGAGCCAGAAATATTCGACGAGCGGGCCAAGGCGCTCCGAGATATCGTGTCCGTGATCGGTGTCTATACCTGCCTCCCTAGCCAAGTTACAACCGTTTCGCTTCGAACGAACGCCTCGACGCAAGCTTTCGTCGAATTATTTTGTTTTAACCACGTGACTGAGCGTTCAGATGACGTGATTCCCATACATTTGATGATTTTTACTAGCGTTAACTATTGCAGATTAAGAACTTGGCTAGGGGTACTGTACCTTTCGGTCCCGTCACCCGTTCTACGAGCAATATGCTCTCTGCCACTTTAGTTTGGCGATTCTTCGGGCTGTATCAGCGACCTTGGTTCTCCTGCGGATATCTTCATTCCTGGTGACTGCACACCGGACCTATGACCTGGTGCGAGTCGTAGGAATGCGGAGGCCAATGTCCAACAGTGAACGTTCGTCGGCAGAAATGATGAAACGCCATACAAAAGTGTTGGATTTTTTTCACTCATTTATAAATTTACAAGCGTCTATTTTGTATCCATGCTATTATGGATTCAAATTTTAGTTCTACCTATGTTCCCAGCGTACCATCCTTAATTCGTCCCTGTAAGCATCGGGTCCCCAGTAACCTACAAAGATTTGTATCGCTGCAACAAAACACTGTCATCATGATATATTTGAAGACTCAATCGCCCATAAAACCATTTTATAACGATCGCAGTAACATTTTATAGGCTTTTTGCGGTAAGCCTGATATATGAGAATGTGTTGATACCTATTTTTGGGCTATTTTCGTACCGAAACTGTTTATAGCCACAATAGATAATGTTTGAATGTCTGGAGAAAGCTAAACCTACATTAATGGCTGGTACATCACTTATCTTTCTACTTTCGAAAACTAATAATAAAACTAGTGAGTGTCAAAATATGCATCTAAAAAGTGCACAAATGGCCTTAAGCCTTACCAAGCAGGAGCCCAGATGGGCAGCAGGGGCTCAGCTGGGTAGCAGGGGCCCAGATGGGCAGCAGGGGCCCAGCTGGGTCGAAGCCTACTGGGGCCAGGGTTATCCGAAAGGGAGCTCGAGCCCCGGTATGAAGGCTAGAAGGAACGGGGTGGGTTTTTAGCTAATAAAAGTCTGACATTAACTCCCGGTCAACCCAAGACTGGGGTTGTCATTGGATGATTTTCCCCTCCATAAAAAATAACCCTACCACGAGTTTTTAACACGATCCATTTTACGGCTTAAACTGAATTGTTTAAATCATGAATCCCCAAGCGACCACCGGTGGCCGCGCATCTATTGTCTTACTATTGTGTCTCTAATTGACGGTATCTGAAGGGTTAAGGAATGGGGCTATTTAGGGCGTAATAGCTTTATGCCTCTTTCTAGCTTGATCGCTTGACATTTAAACACGTCAAGGTAATGTCCCATACCTTTTAATTGCTTTGACTTAAAAGTTTGTTTTGATCGGAGAGTAGACCAATATTAATTTCAGCTTCATACCTCCACGCGTATGGGAGAAAAATAGTGTTAATAGATGGACAGACGGGCTGATGCACAGACGGCCAGAAAGGACAGACGGACAGTACGGACAAATAAACAGACAGATTCAATGTGATCCTATAAGGGTTTTGTTTTCGCCGATGGATTGTTAGGCAATATTTTTTTTCAAACCACTAAATTAATATCGCTATAACTAGAATACACTACAACTCTACAGGGTTATTTGTAAAACACTGGCAACCTCTCAGGACTGTGGTACTAACATTATAACAATTTTTATGCTATGTGTTAGATAGAACAACGAAATCTTGAAAGTGGGTTTTTGGTAAATGTATTATTATGTTTTGTAAAAAATCATTGAACAAAAGTTGTTGTTTATGATGTTAGTAACATAGTCCTGAGAGGTAGATAATGTTGTACAAATAACCCTGTATAACTAAACAATACCATAAAATGACTTTAAAATACAAACAGATTCCATTTTCACAAAAGCCCGTGACGCCAGGATCACGTATTTCATAATTAGTAAAGTTTTGTGCCAACTACTGCTGTCTCATTACAAATGGGTCGACGGAAATGTACAAAATAAAGGGTCGCATAGTAAACTCCCCTACTGTAACCCTTTATTCACTCGGCTGCGTAAATATAGGAAATCATCCCTTGGGAACGGTGACTATCTACGAGAACTATTGTGATAAAAATCTTTATTCTATAAAACAGTATCTATATCGCTCACCCTTTTTTTTTGGGTGGGATATCATCTAATAATTTCGCCCACTCTATCGTGTTATACTTTTACTGATTAAAACCCACTCAAATGTTTCTTTTTTTTCTTCGTTCGAAGGCCCGTGGGGTTCTCTTTCGCACAACCCATGGCTCCAGTAGGCTTCGACTCTGCTGGACCCCGGATGACATTTGGAAAACTACGCTATGTCGACGATTCGGGTTCGATCCGGATAAGAATCCGGAAAGTAATGCACCTGGCTGGGTTTGAACCCGCGACCTACAACTCGTAAGTCGGAGCCGTTACCATTTGGCCACCACTGCTCTCTACTCTGCCACCACTGCTCTCATATTCTATTGTTTTTGTAGTATTTGGTATCAAATGTTTCAAGTCAACCTTCTCGGCAAACTTTGCTGAGGTAGTCAACAATATGTATAATAAAATTCACTGGCAACTGGTATTCTGAACATCTACAAAACCCCGTACATTGTTTACATGGCCCTTAACCATAACAGGTAACTGTCGTCATACAAAACATCATTGTCTACCCTTCCAACCATAAGGCGTGTTGGTACATTAAGGCGTATAGTCCCTTAAACATCTGGAAGGAGTTAAATACGTGGTTAAAAAAACTAGTGCGACTCACTATCAGAGATTGCATCTCTGCTTACCATCAGGTGGGATCGCAGTCAAGCACTAGTTTATACGAATTAAAAAAAAAAGCACACATACTCGTACTGCCACCTGCACCGGTATAGAGCCCCTCTGATCTTTAAAACCGTTTTCTGTGCAAAATATTGATTGATTTACATGTGCTATGTACATTTTAAATAAAACCTAGTATTTTTTTGTGTAAAAGTTTGCACTTAACATTTTTTTGGCATAAGTATTAGTCACATGAAAAAATCAAAATATGTTGATTATATTGTACATGAATTTATCATCATTATTTTAGCCGAAAAATGTCCTCTGTTCGACATAGGCCGTCCCCAAAAGTCGCCTCAACGACCGATCCTGTGCGTGTGCATGAATTTATAATAAACATATTTTTTTCAAATCTATTGAACTATCCAAGAAGTCTTCTTCTTCCTGCACTTATCCCATATTACTTGGGGTCGGCGCAACACGTTTTTTTCTTCCATTCTGTTCTGTCACCCGTCAAGCTATCACTAACTCCCTTTTCTTTCATATCACTCTTCACACAATCCATCCATCTTTTCTTCGGCTATGCTCAGAACTCTTTTAGTAATATGCGCTCTATCCCTCCTCTTCATATGACCATACCCAGACAACCGATTTCCTTTCAACTTTTCAGACATTGGCGCCACTTTTAAACTTTCTCTAATATACTCATTTCTCAACACGTTTTTTTCTTCCATTCTGTCCTGTCACTCGCCACGCTATCACTAATTCCCTTTTCATTCATATCACTTCTCAGACAATCCCTCTCCTTCTATTGCACACCTTAACTAAAAAATAAAAAAAATGTTTTGACTTTGACTTTGACTGTTCGGGCGCTAGGGCCTTAAAGGGGTAGTAAGTTGACAAGAAAATGGCACAGCTGCGGGAACAAGCGGCTCGCTTAAATATGCATGTTCTGTGATTGCTGGAGCGGGTTCACTTATTTTGTACTGTGGGACAAGTCTGACCCGGATTCTAAAAGGTCCGTTCTTTGATCAGAGAATCTGTTAATGTAAATTGTTTGACTAAAATAACAAGCGTTGGTCATATATGTGATTTTTCGTGGCCTAGAAACGGCCCCAGTTCACGAGTTGTAGGTCGCGGATTTAAACCCAGACAGACTTTATTCTGACTGTTAGGCGGTACGAAATTCGCCGGGTCATCTAGTTCTTAGTATATCTATACAACGACCGCCGCATCTCATGGCTCAATCCCAGACACGTGTCGCAATTTAATGTAATGGCTTACTGACTACAACTATGCATAAATTACTGCTGTATGTTATTGCGTGACATGGCGTGGCTCCCTACACAATGGCTGATAATAATGGATACAGCTTAATTTATGGATACGATATAGGACAATATATCGTTATTGAAGAATAGATACGAGGATGTGAGAATATTGATCACTATGTAGCTTGTCTTAGTAGTAACTGACACCCTTGTCTCGGAAAGCTCGTAAAGTCCCTTGTTCTGGTTGTCATTTGTATAGTTTTGATAGTTGTTACTATAGTTAGACGCCAGAAAGTCTGACTATCAGTCTACCCAAGGACTATCGTGTTGCCCAGTAACTGGATTGTGTACATCTGATAGACAGTCGTTCCATGTAAAGCATAGGTATTTGCATCTGGTTTTTTTTTCGGTGGGAAAATCATCTAATGACATCCCTCGCTCTTGAGCGGAGCAGGAGATAGTGTCAGACTTTTACTGACTAAAAACCCACTTCTGTTCTTACGTTGCCTTTCGTACCGGGGCTGAACTACCTTTCGGAGCTAACCCGGACCCCAGTAGACTTTGAACCAGCTGGGCCCCTGCTGTTGCTGACAACTCCTCGAGGCGCGCGGTATATAAATGGTTAAATAAATAAATACATTATTTTGCTCTTGATACTAACCTTGATGCTGTTGGAGATAGTCTATGGCATATACAGAATCTACCGGAGATGCCACCTTCAATGGGTTCAGCAGCAGATACACTTTGTCTTCGGCCTTACAATGAAACATACCGCATCTCTAATTCAAACACAATTACCTGCATTTACCGTTTCAGTTGTACTCGTAGCATTAGGTCATCCATCCACAGTTAGGTAGGATATGTAGGGAGGTACTGCCACGTTAGCTGTACTATACATTTGCTTGCCAGCTACGGATGCGTAATAGGTTATTTGTAAAACACTAACAACCTTACAGGAAGGTATTACTAACATCATAAACAACAACTTTTGTTCTGACTTTTTACAAAACGTAATTCATTTACCAGAAACAAACCTTCAAAATTGCTTTGTTCTTTCTAACAAATTTCAACTCTGTTTGCCATACCTACTAACTTCTCTGACGCGATGAAAGCGCATCAAGTATCCCCGTTACCTAATCCCCCACTGTTGTACTATCGCTTGATTCGCATAGACTTTGTAATAGCCTCAGTAGGCTTCGACCCCGCTGGGCCCCTACGGTTTGCTGACATCTTCTTGAGGCACGCGCGGAACAGTACGCGTCGTCGACGACTTGGGCTCGGTCCAGATGGTTACCAGACGGTCGGACGGCGAGCTACCTATTGCTCAAAGTCCCAGCAGTGAAAACAATATTTGGCTACTTATGTTATATTATGAAGCTAAGTACGTGCACGTAGCTTAGTTGGGCTGCTGTGGAGCTGCGCCTTTATACTAGTATGTACTACGCACGTCCATTAAACAATGGAATATGAAAGCTCCCGTAATGTTCGTGTAATACTCGTTTTATATGACAGTCTTTTCACTAAAGAGATTACATGTACAGAAGGTCTACTGTAGACCTGACCATTGTAACGTTTGAGGATTTGCTGAATACACTGGTACGCTTCGCAGACTCAAGACATCGTGATTTGGCTGTGAGAAAGAGATAATGCTATAAGGCATGTTTAGCTCTGTCTCTTTCTCACACCAGAATTATGATGATTGTAAAATGTTATAGCCGGGCCCAGTCAACGTAGTAGGTAGAAAATTTAGTCCCAATCGAGTCTTTAGGTTATAGGTTAGCTTCTCATTGTTTTAACGCACGCACTTACTCAGTGCATAAGAGTTTACAGGAGTTAGCTAACTTATCCCTTGGGTTACGCGTTATAGCAAGGTGTTGACCAGCTAGCAGTTACCGAGCAGCAATCAGTAGCCTGATTCACATAAAATCAAACAAGCCAAATATCGTTCAAGTTTTTAAGTCGTTAGATCGAAGTCCTATCCAAAATCGGTATTCACGTATTCTTCTATCAGGATTGGATAGAAAGACAATTGAACTGGATCGAAACTAAACGATCTATTAACGACTTGTTTCCAGATACCACAGAGTTATATGTTACAAAGTACTCTATGATTTGAACTGCAATATTTGACTTTTAGTCGTTGGCGTCCGACACGATCAAACAACGTTTATCTACGAGAATACCTCAAACTAACGACTGAATGACGATTCACATAGCTGAATACGCTTCAACGATTCTTCGATTGAACGATTTCAAAATCAGTGTCGTTCAAACTCGATTGATGGATGTGAATTCGAAAATGACAAAAACGACTAAGTCGCTACGATATCGTTACAGCTAGATGACGGAATTGTTTTGGTGCGCTAGTTCAAGCATGAGGCGTCTAGTGGCTTTACGGTCGTAGGCACGGCCCAAACCACAGTAGTCAACAACAGTAGGAAACCCCTAGAATCAGGCTAAAGTCGATTAGGGTCGGAATCAGAGGTGCCTGACGTTGTGCTGAATGATGTGTGTTATTTGGTTATGTACATGTCGCGCAAAAACACTACTCGAGATAATATATAATAATATAATATTCCACAACTATCACACAACGCCGTCTAGTCTCAAGCTAAGCAGAGCTTATGCTATGGGTACTAGACAACAGAAAACATACATATATACATTCAGTCAAAAAAGTATCGGGAATGGATGATTTGTTTATGGTTCCAAATTCAAATTTTTGTTTTTTTGTAGTTGTTAGATTGGCACAACTGTTTTCCATTTTGGCGCGGAGTTTGAGTTGCATCTGTTATTTATATTAAATACAGTGCTGGTTTTAGTAATATCATATATAGTGTGTATTGCGAATTTCATAATGGACAAAAATATCGAACAAAGAGTTTGTCTTAAATTTTGCATCGCCAATGGAATTTCGTGTTCGGAGTCACTGAAAATGTTACAGAAGGCTTACGGTGAATCGACTTTATCAAAAACTCGTGCTTATGAGTGGTTCAAAGCGTTCAAAAGCGGTCGAGATGTGATGGAAGATTAGCCTCGCTCTGGTAGGCCGTCAACGTCTGCAACTGAAGTTAACATCGCAAAAATGAAGGAAATAGTGACTGAAAATCCCCATTCAACTCTGAGAGAGATAGCCGCCGAACTTTCTGTATCTCACGAGTCGATCCGTACCATTTTAACTAATCATTTGGGTATGAAACATGTTGCTGCTCGGCTAGTCCCAAAAGATCTGAATTTTCTCCAAAAACTCAATCGCATGAAAGTCGCTGAGGACATGCTAGAACGAGTCAGTTCGGACCCAACATTCATGAAACGCATTGTTACTGGTGACGAGACGTGGGTTTACGAGTTTGACATGCAAACTAGTCAACAAGCTTCGGAGTGGCGCCTTCCAACTGATCCGAAACCGAAAAAACCACGCCAAAGTCGATCAAAAGTCAAAGTCATGTTGACCGTTTTCTTTTACTATCGCAGTGTTGTGTACTCTGAATTCTTACCGGAAGGTCTAACGGTAAATAAAGAATATTATTTGAGCGTTATGCGGCATTTAAGAGAGCAAATTCGACAAAAAAGGCCAGATTTGTGGAAAGAAAATTCTTGGATTTTGCACCACGACAATGCGCCTTCGCACAAGGCTATCATTGTGAACGAATTTTTGACCAAACACTCAACAAATACCATCCACCAACCATCAACCACCATATTCACCAGATATGGCTCCTGCTGACTTTTTTCTTTTTCCTAAACTCAAATTACCACTTCGTGGCACCCGTTTTCAATCGATAGAAGACATAAAGGAGATTTGCGGCGAGAACTGAACTCAATTCAGGAAGCAGCGTTTAAAAAATGTTTTGATGAATGGATTATTCGGTGGCGCAAGTGTATCGTTTCTAAAGGAGCATACTTTGAAGGTGATAAAATAAATTTGGATGAATAACAGACATTTTGTGTATTATTGATCTTTTCCCGGTACTTTCTTGACAGAGTAGTATTTCTAAATACATACATATTATAAATAAATTACACCCAGACACAGAACAAATGGTCATGCTCATTACATAAACATTTGTCATGGGCACTAACCACTAGACTAACAGGCCAGTCAAAAGATGAAGATGCACTGTGCGCGCACCTACCTCGGTCACTCTGCGTTCACTCTAGACAAGCTTACGCATCTTGCTTAGAGTGGCTACACTTAATGTACAGACTCGATCTACTCACATATCTGTTTTGTGGCTTCGTGTCCAGGATCGTTTACCGTCGGAGACAATGGCTTTACGAGCTGCCTGATGTTGTTACACTGAAATAAATGATGCGTGATATTTGGTTGAATGTATACTTTCATGTAGAAGTGTAAGGTGGATTATTGCTTTCTGTTTTTAATAGGTCTATTGATCCTCAAAGAAAATGGTTAGACATTTTTTAGGATTACAAACCTCAAAAGAAAAAATTCGAACCCTTATAGTATCACTTTGTTGTACGACTGTCTGTCTGCCTGTTAAGATCCTTTATCTCGAGAACGCGTGGCGTCTGCGGTCCGTTCCAGCTTCTAAATTTCACGGCGGTTTATGTTGCAAAAAAACGTATATTTCGGTACTCTTGTATCTATGACGCCACATAAGAACTACGAAGAAAAATACGAAATCCTGCATCGCGCAATCAAAGTTCTCCGCGCGATTTGAACATATACGATAGCCCAACATCAACTATCGGGCAGTAGCCCACCAGACTATAACATCCTGTCTGGTCGGAGGTTCCTCCCTTTTCAATGGAGGTTTGCGGGACTTTACTATCTGTTCCGCCTACCTCCAAACTCTCAAGGATCGAAATTCATAGGGTACTTCCCGTTGACCCAGCATCCTGAAATTTGGCACAAAGCAAGGTCTTATAGCACAGGTATAGGAATAAATCTGAAAACAGTAAATTTGATTTACCTATGTGACAAAACAAGCTCTGTCAAGAGTGAACGACTAAGGAGGAGGAGGACGTGACAAAAAAAAAATTGCAATTCGGAAAAATCTTCGAGATTCCATTCGCTCACACACATACTGCAACCACTTTTCACTACACCTAATATTTTCTTCACTTCACTTTTAATTTCGGTATATAAAGGTAAAATATTATAAGTGTGTTTTCACTAAATTGTTTTTTTTTAATGTAGTATAAACTAGTACTTGATTACGATCCCACCTGATGGTAAGCAGTGATGCAATCGTTGATGGTGAGGCACACTAGTTTATTAGGAGCCTATTCACTCTACACCTAAATTATAATCAGACAGGAAGACCGCAGCAGGCAGGTTGTTCCAGTCCTTCGATGTACGCGATATAAATGACGAGGCAAAACGCTTAGTCCGGACCGTAGAGGTTTCAACAACAAAATGATGGATACTCGCCGTACGTCGGTTTGTTCGATGGTAGAAATGAGATGGAGGAATCAATTCATGCAATTCCTGTGCACACTCTCCAAAATGCAACCAATTGTATAATGTCCAAATTTGTTTTTTTGCGTTTTTGTTAGCGGCTGTACCGTCTCACCTTTGTTAAGTTTCCCAATTGTTTGGCAGCCAGTCGAGCCTTTGCCTCGAAGTATGAGCCGAAATTGAGAGTGGACGACTACTACTAGTACTTTGCATTTAATGCAAATACTTGAGCAAGATTGCGCTGTACTTCTAACTTATTATAGTATCTAACCATCACTGGGCTATGACAAGGTTCCTATCTTCTTTATAGGTCATGTTGAAAAGAAACGTTCCCCAATTCTCCCCCAGAAAATCCTGATCGTGTGGTTATTATTATTTTAATCAAGAAAATAGGTACCCGACGACTAAAGGCATACAACGCAACCTCTAACCGTAGTCAAGACCACAACTCCGCGAACATAAATAGCTGTATAGAACTAAGACGTTAATTGGTGTAAAGTAAGAAATTGCTCCTGAACAAAGGTTCGAAAGTTATTGGGGAAATTGCTCGGGTTGCTTTTTGTGCTGAAATATCAGTTTTGTGGCTATAGGGTTAGCGATTTTGTTTTTTTTTTGTATACGACGTGTAACGTTAAATGCGCAACCCCAAATGATTTTTAATTCCATTGCCCTAATTATGTGAGAAAAAAGATCATTAAAAAAATATTAAAGGTTTTATGAGCAGATTTAGTTTGTTTAAAATTCATATCTGCATTGAAGACCTTTGATTATCCCGTGTATGAGAAAATTTTATTGGAATACAACTATTTGTGCTTGTTTACCTATTTCAGCAGGTTTGCGCATGTGATGGCTTGACCTATTCATAAATAGACGGGTCGAAGTTTTTAGTGAAGATTTTTTTGAAATTTAACCTACATTAAAAAGTGGTTTAATTGATTCTGCTCGTTATTCTGAACAAACTTATTTCAGGTTTTGTGCATTTAACGTTACACCTTCTATAAAACAATCAATTGCTCTTCGGTAGTCTTGCTAAAAAAAATGGCTTGAAAGACTTTAATTTTTAGGATTCCGTGCCTCAAAAAGAAAAAACCGGAATCCTTATAGAATCACTTTGTTATCCGTCTGTTTGTCTATCTGTCTGAACCTTTTATCTCGACACGTGAAGGTATCGAGTTGATATTAAAATCATATACATACGTACTCAGGTGTACGGTCCCTTCATCATCTTCCTGCCCTTGTCCCATTTTTATTTTGGGGTCGGCGCAACACGTTTTTTTCTTCCATTCTGTCCTGTCACTCGTCACGCTGTCACTAACTCCCTTTTTTTTTCATATCACTTCTCACAAAATCCACACATCTTTTCTTTGTCCCTCTTACTCTCCATCCATTCACATGTATGTATTTTTGTCTACGGTCACTTAGACCTATGAAATTAAATTAACAACAAAAAAATATACGGTTTATTATGTCGAAAAAAACTTCTTTCGACACTCTCAAAGAAATCAAAATTCATAGGGTACTACGTATCCCGTTGATTCAGAATCTTGAAATTTGGCACAAAGCAAGGTCTTATAGAACAAGTATAAGAATAAATCTGAAAACATTAAAAGTTTTTGTTACATCACAAAGAATAACTTTTTTGCGATTCAGAAAAATCTTTGAGACTCCATTCTGGATTTGAACTATTTACAAGTTTGTACGGAACCCTCAGTGGGCGAGTGCGACTCGCCGTTACCCAGTTTTATTTTTAGTTATAGGTTCGACGATAAAAAGGCACAATACATAAATACAAGACAACAATTGTAAGTTTTAATCGTGCATTATTTCATATCCATAACAGACCGATTTTGAACAACTCAACCTCAAAACGCTGTTTTAGTGCCCACATTTCTCGTTTATTGCGTATAACCAGCAAAGAAAATAATACTGGTGTTCTCTCTAACAGCTCAAGCGCTAGACTACACAGTACGTAGAATTAGTTACAAACTAATTTCGTGTTCATAGTTAGTAACGTTCTTAAGTTTTTAATTAACAGTTAATGAAGTTAATTAATCGACCCTATCCAGTTCTATCTTTCCTGATGACATCACTTTGAGGTGCGTTTGAAAAACAATGTACCATCGACGTGGGCCAGGGGCTTTAGGGCCCAGTTAGACGGCTAACAACAGTGATAGAAATAAGAAATGTGACTCTCACAAATGAGAGTGATTATTTCACACAAATTTGGCAACTGCCCCCCTAGCCAAGTTACAAGCGTTTCGCTTGCGTCGAACGCTTAGAGTTGACCTTGCCGCTAATTCTTTTGTTCTGATCACGTGACTGAGCGTTGAGGCGACGTCATTCGCGTACATTTGAGGCTTTCTACTAGCGTTAACTATCGCAGATTAGCAACTTGGCTAGGAGTACTGTTCTTCAAATCAGAAAGCAATCAGGGTGCTCGCGCGTGCACCCGTCGTGTGACGCCGCTCGTGTGTCGTGTGCGGTGGTTTCTGTAGTGGAAACCAGATTATTACCTGCGCTATGTCACTAGTTCAACTTTAACGGTGTGCATGTATTCGTGTCGATGTAGAACTTTAATCATACTTTAGTGAATTATTATTACGTGTCAAAACGGGCGCGCACACACACGGCGAACCGCGACAGAGCACTTTTGTATAAGACCGCGCGTTTGCCCGCGTACCGCAGCGTCGGCCTAGGTTACAATTTCCATGTTCTAAATAAAAATAAAAACTTGTAGAAAAAATCTGTAACACATTCAACGGGGCAGTTATTCAGTAAACGCTCGCATTTGGCACCAAACATAATTCTAGGAATAGAGGTCCACAAAATAGATAGGTACAGAAGACAATCTACATACAAACCACGCTCACATAGACACCGCTTACGGAGACGATATCTCGGCTCAATAGCCCGTTTGCGCTCATATAGTTCGGCGCAACGCGCTGACGTGTGTGCGATCGCCCAACGTAGAAATGAAAAGTGAAGTACATACATGTTCGACTTCTGTACCTATCTATTTTGTGTCTAAACTATTAAACGAAGTTATATCTAACAAGCGAGGAGATAAACCCGAATAGAGTGTTGCAGTGACAAATCTCTACGTGTACCAAGCGACGGTTTTCCAATACACTAACGAAGAAATACTTTCACTGAAAATTACGACGCACTTTGGTTTATTTTTTGTAGTGAAGAAAATTCTCCAAAGTTGTAATTTTTTTTTTTTATTAATGCCGGTCATACATATGAGTTATACCAATCCACTCTCATCCACGGAACTACAGATTGGATCAAACCTGTAGCGTTATACCGATTGGACGATAGGTAGGATGGTATATGGCTGGCATTATGTGGCAGCAGGCTACTGCCAGTATTTTTTACATCAATTACATTATCTGGCGGCGTAGCATCTAATAAATTTCTTAAATTCTAAATTTTTTGTATGCCGCACCTTTGCAGGTTGAAGGAGAAGCAAAGTATCAAGACGAATATAACGTTTTGATACTTTCAAGTCTCCTAAAAACGTGATAAAATAGAAAAGAAAAAAATCCCTTGAAAAAAATAAATAAAAAACACGAGCGTGATATAAAATGGAATGTCGAATGTAATCGTAGTGCGATAAAAATCAGTTTTCGAGGAAGCGAATTGAAAAATTATAATTATAAGGCGAACGTTCAAATACTCGCGCCAGCCGCGCGCGCTCGTGTTTATTCGGTGTGCTTCGTCCTCGGTCGGCTCCGCCATGCCGCCCGCGTCCCGCGCACGGCAGTCGCGTGGGATCTCGGGTCGCTTGCGCGTCGTTCACGCCAACTTAAAATTTTTCGCGTCCCTCACCTCTTAATTACAACCATTACATATGTTACTTGGCAATAAATGTGTTCCAACCATAACATTATGAAATAAAGCACTGTGCAGTATTTTATTGAGAGCGGCAATATCGAGTATCTAGATACTTGATGGTATCCCCGTCCATGGCGTTGCCGTTTTTTAAAACGGGTATTTTTGAACTTTGAAAATATAACGTTTAATCCACATGTTTTTTCTGTATTTGTTAAAAGATCAATGTATAATATTCCCCTTTCATTTTATTTAGATCTTTCCTCAGATCTTTAGCTGGCTTTTTCCTTTCCTACCCGTCTTTCGTTTTTATGTCCAACACAAAATCCTTGAATGTTATTACTTGTATCAAATAGAAAAGTTATTTTTGTCCCAAAACTGACTACGAAGCAATGTTCATGTTTTTCTCAATGTTAGCCATTTCGTTAAAATTTGGAGACCAAGCTACATTGGTTATCCAAAATCTTCGACACTGGCCAGTATTTTGTGACCCTCAATCAGAAAACCCTTTGAGCCTATTCAGTAGCTCGATCCTGGATATTATTATTTGAAAGGAATAAATAAAGATTTACTTACCAATACTTATAGTGAAAGGGAAAGAATTGAAGTGTAGAATTTTTAGATGAATAGATTTTTTGAAATGGTTTTGTATTCACATACAAACACAAAATAAACATAATTATTCATCATTCATTATTTGTGCCTTTTTTACTCGTTTGTACATATTATTATTTTAAGTTTGTATATACCTATTAACTTATAATATTTAATAGTTAAGATGTACATAATTATACAATAAAATGAGTGTCACATTATTCATCATCATAATTTTAGCCGATATACGTCCACTGTTGGGCATCCTCCCCCAAGTGTCGCCACAATGAACGATCCTGTGCGTCTTTTAAAAAAAATCTTTTCTATATTGACATGTCTTACTTGTACTAATAGAACAAATAGAAAATTTTAGAAATCCGTCTTAAATTTTCATAAATTTGATCTTAATTATCATTTTATGTTTTGAAACTACACATTTTAATCGGTATAATATGATAATTTTTATGTGTTTTTTTATGTAGTTTGGCATAAAAATATTTAAGATATTTTATTACTGTTTTATAAAACTAGTTTTTATTGCTACATCAGGTTTTCTTTTTTCTGTAACAGTGGTTACGTTTCTCAAGCATTTATAGGTCTTTACATTACTTCGAAAACAATATTTATATATTTTATGTGACATGCCGTAAGTATTTTTGTTTGTATTTTTATTTATCTTTATACCTATATGTATATAATTTTTCTGCACGTGTGTTCGTCATCTAATTCCTTCCGGCTTGATTGATTTCGTGTGTATATGTTAGTGGTTCGATGGTTGGGTGAAAGTTATGAGTTTACATGTGGATGGATGGAAGGGGAGAGGGAGGCCAAAGAAAAGATGGATGGATTGTGTGAGAAGTGATATGAAAGAAAAGGGAGTTAGTGATAGCATGACGAGTGACAGGACAGAATGGAAGAAAAAAACGTGTTGCGCCGACCCCAAATAAAACGGGACAAGGGCAGGAAGATGATGATGATGATGGTTGGGTAAAACAATAGAACTCGGTAGGTGGTGTTGCAATCGAGTATCAATTTGTTTTCTGACAAATGGGCTGCTTTTGGGCAAGACAGCGTCTGCAGGGACCGCTAGTGTATCTATACTAATATTATAAAGAGGTAAAATTTGTAAGTTTGTATGTAGGGGGTAATCTCTGCAAGTACTGGTCCGATTGCAAAAATTTTTTCACCGATAGAAAGCTGCTTTATTTCTGAGTGACATAGGCTATATTTTATGTACGCGGGCGAAGCCGCTGGCAAAAGCTAGTTTATATATAAAATTTTATTGGGCTATTTTAAGTTGGGCGTCTAAGGAAAACGGTGAACACGGAAACGCCAATCTCAATAATATTGAAGGAGATAAATGTAAAGGTGATAAGGAAAAATAGGTGGGAAACGGTGAGTTTTCCAACTTATTTATTTATTTTACTTTAGTCCTTAAAGGCTATATTTCACCGAGACGTAATGGCGGCGCGACCAGTCGCTGCTACCAATAAAATGTATACAGCTCTATAGAGAGTGGTCCTTTTGGTTTCGCAACCAATTTGGTGGCGCGACCAGCTCGGACGTGTGGTAACTCTGGTGTCTGTATGGTGTCTAGTTTGTTAGCTGGTCGGGTATATTTCACCGGGACACCAAAACAACACAGTTTTAAAAATTTCTAGAAATACACCGGCACCGTTCGCGCTTGATCGCTATCTCACCTGATGGAAAGCAACGCTGCGGTCGACTATGAAGCGCGTTTCCGCTTACATAAAGTAACCTATTCACTATTGACTTAAATAAAGATTCCCGGGTTGTAGCCATTAAATAACACAAAAATTTCCACTCCTTACCTGTACGCACAATGAATGTGTTCCCAAAATGTTTTGTATGTGTAAGTGGGATGTCCACCATGAACCTGGACCGCATCGCCGTAAGTCTGGTGGTCCGATGATGGAACGTGCTATACGGAATTAGGTTATGCAGTTCTGACGCACACTCCCCGAAATACAACTGGAAAACCGACAGGCTAGCAACTTGGCTTCGATGCTCAAGACTTGATTTTTTTTTTTTTTATTCGTATAAACTAGTGCTTGACTGCGATCCCACCTGATGGTAAGCAGTGATGCAATCTCTGATGGTGAGGCGCACAAGTTTATTAAAAGCCTATTCACTCTAGCCTTCTAGAATCTCGACTCGACGAGTGCAAGTGCCAATTATCTTCCTGGCTCGCCTTTCAATTGCCTCAAGTGCATCAAGCAGGTATCGGGCAGATCTGTCTCAAAGATGAGAGCAATACTCCATACACGATCGTAGAAAACTTTAGGAGCTTTACGTCGCTTACGTATAGCATAGTCGGCCTTATAATGTTCCCACTGTTGGGACTCAGGCTTCCTCTCTAGGAGAGGGAATGGGCCGTAATCCATTTTGCGGCTTACGACTTACGAGTTGTATGTCTCGGATTCAAACCCCAACGTATTACTTTGTGTAATTTATTACATCACCACTGCTCTCAAAAAGGTGAAAGAAAACATCGTGAGGAAACCGGCATATCTTAATTCATGAATCCCCAAGCGACCACCGGTGGCCGCGCATCTATTGTCTTACTATTGTGTCTCTAATTGACGGTATCTGAAGGGTTAAAACCAAAAATTTGAAGACATGTTGACATCAACCAATCCGCACTGGACTCGCATACGTATGTAAGGTACTAAATAAATATTGATGGCGTTTCACACGACCACGAAAACAGAACTCCAATACTAAATCTTGCAAATTAAATTAGTCTACACGAACAAAGTTTAGACTAAGTCTAAGCCTACCCGAGATTGTTTCTCAAAGACATAAAATAATCCTTGAAACTGTAACTAAATGAGGCAAAGTACATAAGTTACACACGCTAACTTGGCAATGTAAAAGTTCGCTCGTAATGGCGTATGTTATTGAATTATTTAAGAGAACATTAGACGTGATTGAAAGTAAGTGAGGGGATGTGCTACATACATACGTGGTAGAAGAAGCTTTGTACGCATATTCTGTGCGATTTTGGATATTGGCACAAACACTTAAAATCGAAAAGAACAAATAAGGATAGAAAAGTACAAAGGACCTTCTTATTTCTTCCAGCAGACCTGCAACAGGAGATTTAGATGAGATTTATGTGTGGAGTCAGTGTGTAGGAAAAGAAAATGAAGTAGACGATATTATTATTATCTTAATTAAATCTCTTAATACTCGTACAAACGCATGTATATCAACTAGCCACCCGTCCCGGATTTGATCTAACTTTTGTTTATTTTATATTTTCCAAATTAAAGATAGGTTTGCAAATATGTCGTAGTGACACTGTTGGCACATCTATTTAGGTTCTTAATTTTTTTTTGTGTATTTCAGTGAAGTTTATTTTTAGAAATTTTGAAAACTGTCAGAAATCAGAAATCATAAATCAGAAATCAGAATTATTTATTTGTGATCCATAGGTACAGTGGTTAGTCATGTTTTAATTCATGAATCCCCAAGCGACCACCGGTGGCCGCGCATCTATTGTCTTACTATTGTGTCTCTAATTGACGGTATCTGAAGGGTTAAATTAGAGTTTCGCTATGATCAGCCTATTATAGGCATACAAAAAGAATATTATATTAATTTTTACATGTTTTACATGCAAATAAAGATAATTGTTGTTTTTTAAGGACTCTCGTCTTACAAGGTTCGTGGCAGGTATTTAATATCTAGTAGCCATAGGAATGTTCAAAGTCAAAGACTTTAAACCTGCCTCATCAGTATGCAGTCATTGTGCCAGTGTGCAGACCCAGACTGAGACCAAATATTTGCAGACTATAAAACGCATTACTATTAGAGTCTAAGAACATTGGAATTTTATCATTGACTAGCTTTTGCCCGCGGCTTCACTTGCGTAAAAAAAATAAAGCCAATGTCACTCAATAAAACAGCTTTCTATCGGACTTTACCTCCAGCCCACTCGAGCGATGGAGGGGTTATTATTATTAAATCACCAAAAAAAAACTTTTTCTGGATTTTTCTAGAAAAAACAAAGATATAGGAACCAAAATTTTCGGCCAAATAAAATTTCGTACAAACGTATGTACAAAACGACAATTAAGCGTTTTTCAAGGTCATTCAAGTTGTACAGACGTATATACAATCGGCGCTCGAGGGTTTACAAACAAGAAAAAATCTTTAACTCTTTGTAATATTAGTGTAATAGTAGTGTAAATATCGAGGTTGTGTGACATTTTATTTTTTATATGGTTTAAAAAATTTGTATCTAATCAGTGTAATTTGCATTTTGTCGTTCTGATTAAATAAATAAATATTAAATTGATACTATACAAGAATAAAGGACATAATAATAGCTACGAAAGCGATGCTTATTTCTAAAAAAAACTATAAACGCTGGTCTAGTGGCCAAAAACACGTGGGTGGTTCTTGGCAAAGAATTCGCCAGTACATAATTTTATTTGTCGAATTCGTTTTCATACAAAACATTATGATGTTGGCAACTGACCAGCGAATTCTACCGCAAATTTATTCATTTTCCAAATCTACGACCTTCTATACGTCAGAAGGTCAAACATATCTCTTTGGTAGTGTTCTTCAGAAAGGACATGTAAAGACACACGCGATGTTAAAAGACATCAAATATATTTTTTACACTACCTGCTTGATAATAGCAGATTATGTGACTAGGAGATAAAGCAGTGTCTTTAGGTCGCGGGTGGCATGTTGAAATCCGAACGAAACGAAGGTTGCTAATTTTAATCTCGAACGTCAGTGAGGGATTTATATAATTAACTCTCGAGCATCGCGAGGGAGTTGATAAAGAAACCTGAGTGAAGTGAGGAATTCGAGCCGCCTAAGACAAAGACAGCTTTATTCCCGTGTTGGATACTCTACTTTTTACACCATCTGTGAGATAATTATGAACTGCTGCAACCTGTGTTGTACTTAGTGTCGGTGGTGTCCAACTTTTGACCTTTTTAAATATTTTTGGGAATATTTTAACATGGTTTAAAAACTTTTGGAATCCATCCAGTCACTGGTTCGGAATAAACTAAGTATATTCAGGTTTTGCATAAACAAAAAAAAATGCTGTGCAATTACCAAGTAGCAAAGGCTACAAAAGCTGCAAAAGTGCAGTTAAGATGTTTTTTTTTATTTTTGATAGATTTGCGCTTGACCGCTATCTCACCTGATGGAAAGCGACGATGTGGTCAACGATGGAACGCGCTTACCTAGAAGAAACCTATTCACTCTCGACTTAAAGATTCCCGGGTTGTAGCTATCAGGAAACACAGACTCCGGCAAGGAATTCCATTCCTTAGCTTCACGCACAATGAATGTGTCTCCAAAACGTTTTGTGCGTGTAGTGATCGTATACCTATTTATTTTTATTTATTTATTAGGGTCACCAACAATTGTTAACACTTAAAATTATACAATATTTCACTTAAATCTTTAGTCTAGTGTCACAATTTATTACAGGTAAGCACCACATATGCAAAAAAGTACAAATTGTTTTATGTATCCAACTCAAATGTAATTAGACATTGTAAATTTTAGATTTTTATTAAATAATACAAAAAAAAGACAAAATAGGCCACTTACATTGCTTTATGCGTCAATTTCCGGAATTTGGCAAGTGAATCTGTATGTACGTCTACCAGATCTCTAACTAGTACTATAATGACATTGTCTTGAAACAGTAATTCCACGCTGTCAATCTCAAATCTCAAACCAGCCATCACCAGAAGCTGACCTTGGTCTAGTAACAATACCTTTAATAAATGACCAGCCAATCTCAGTCAAGGTCTAATGGCATTGCTAACTCCACTACCTTGTAACTTTGTTCATTTCCCGTTCATCTTCAGATCATATAAGTTCAGCTATAACTATCCATTGTTTAGTTGTATAAAGATATTAGCTTCTGCTGCGGCTTCGGTTACGTGAAAGTAGAAAATATAAGGCTATTTTACTCAGGGATTAAATAGCATTTTGATGGTGGAAGAATTTTTAATATCTGCCCAGCAGTTTTTGAGTTTCTACATTACATACAAAAATTAAATAATACATATTTTTCCCTTAAGTAATACTAGCTTTTGCCCGTGGCTTTGGTCGCGTTAAATTCGGGGTAACACGATTCCCATGAGAAATGGGGGGTTAGAAAGAGACAAAAAGTAGCCTATGTTACTCCATCTCTTCAACTATCTCCACTTAAAAATGACGTCAATTCGTCAATCCATTTTGCCGTGAAAGACGGATAAACAGACACACACACTTTCCCATTTATAATATTAGTATGGATTAACATACAACTAGTATAGGTAGATTAAATGACCATCCATTTTCGTAAAAGGCCCATTACAACTAAACAAATTTTAAAAAATAATTCACCATATGCGAGTCCTCATCTTGTATATGTCGCAGGTTTTTATAAAACATTTATATAAATAATCACATGCAATACGGTATCATGAAATCAATCATTCTTATTTTTCAGAATAACTCCCTTGATAAACCTCTTCAAAAAAAACCTATTGCGATTTTATCGCGGATTATAATAGATTTGTTTACAGATTCAAAACTACACCTTGTGAATCGCATGCGATTGTACTCTTTGTTTTTAAAAAGACGTACCTATAACAAATTTATTATATTTGAACTAGGCTATTCACAATATGTCGACATTTTATTATCTCCCAAGATTTATTAAAAACTTATTACACCATAAGTTTTTAATAAATGTAAAGACACATGCGATGTTAAAAGACATCAAATATTTTTTTTCCACTACCTGCTTGATAATAGCAGAATATGTGACTAGGGGATAAAGCAGTGTCTTTAGGTCGCGGGTAGCATGTTGAATTCCGAACGATACGGTTGCTAATTTTAATCGCGAACGTCAGTGAGGGATGTATATAATTAACTCTCGAGCGTCGCGAGGGAGTTAATAAAGAAACCTGAGTGAAGTGAGGAATTCAAGCCGCTCAAGACAAAGACAGCTTTATCCAGTTACTTCACTTTAGGTTTACTTTACAACTTGTACTTTACGATTGTACTCTTTGTTTTTAAAAAGACGTACCTATAATAAATTTATTATATTTGAACTAGGCTATTCACAATATGTGGACATTTTATTATCTCCCAAGATTTATTAAAAACTTATGGTGTACAATAATTTTATTTGGGGAAAATAACGATATTACACTATATATTACACATATTAATATGTATACAATAATCTAAAAACATTACATCTAGCTACTCAAAGACATAACCATCTTTGCCAAGGTCGAACTAAAACCTTGCCAAAACTTTGCCAATAACTTACAATTCCTCGCTCATCTCCGTCAGTCATTTAAGATATCATGAGTTTAATCTTTGTGACTTCAAGTCAAAGTGTGCGTTAAGAGCGTTGGTTAATGGATACGGTTTTGCTTGTGTAAGGCTTTGGTCAGAGAGTAAAGGAGAAGCGGTTTTTGAAATTTGATAGATGTCGGTTTTTTTCAATAGTGTATAATGTATGTAACTTTACTTGTACGTTACGGTTACGATGAGGCTGGCATGATTATATGGTGATCAAAACCTAAAGATTTCTACTTATGAAAATACCGTTTTTAGGGTTCTGGACCTCAAAAGGAAAAACGGAACCATTATAGGATCACTTTGTTGTCCGTCTGTCTGTCAAGACCTTTTATCTCAAGAACGCGTGGAGGAATCGAATTGAAATTACCACCATGTACTTAAGTCTGCGGTTACTTCAAGCTATGAAAAAATCAAACTTCTAAGTTAACGAATAAAAAAGATACGGCCGTTTATGTCGCGAAAAATCGTATATTTTGATACTCTCAAAGATCGAAATTCATAGGCTACTTCCCGTTGACCCAGAATCCTGAAATTTTACACAAAGCCAGGTTTTATAGCACAGATATAGGAATAAATCTGAAAACAGTAAATTTGTTGTTTTTTCAAAAATTTTTTTTTGTGACGTAGGTAACGTCACACAAAAAAAATCAGAAAAATCTTCGAAGTTTCATTCGGGAATTGTAGTTTGCACGGAACCCTCAGTGAGCGAGTCCGAGTCGCACTTGCCCAGTTTTTCACACATATTTTTATTTACATCATCCCTAGAAAAAGTTAATAGACATTTCCTTCCAACGTTCTAATTTTTCACCGTGTATAAGTTTTTCATATTTTCTTCATCATACATCAGCTTTTCAAATGCTAACAGTACGACCTAACCTGATAGACAATTAGAAGATTGGAATCATTAGAATGCCTTCGCGTATTAATAGACGACTATTAGTCTTATTAATATGCTAATTACTGTTTACGAACACACGTCTACTCATTTGTTTTGATAACAGCCCGATTTGAGTTGGAATTTTAGTTTAAAATAAATACCTCTATAAATAAAAATATTTAGTACTTACACTATAGAGCAGTGGCATTGGGCAGGGCATATTGCTCGCAGAACAGATGGCCGTTGGGACCGAAAGGTTCTGGAGTGGCGACTGCGTACCGGAAGACGCAACGTTGAAAGGCCTCCAACAAGGTGGTCCGATGACCTAGTGAAGATTTCGGGAAGCCGATGGATGCGAGACGCACGGGAGCGTTCGTTGTGGCGACGCTTGGGGGAGGCCTATGTCCAGCAGTGGACGTGTATCGACTGAAAAGATGACTATAGAGCAGTGGTGGCGGAGTGGTTCAAACCCAGCCAGGCGCATTACTTTGTGTAATTTATTACATTGCCACTGCTCTCAAAACGGTGAAGGAAAACATCGTGACGAAATTGGCATGTCCTAGAACCAAAAACTGTGTGTGACATCCACCAACCCGCACTGGGCCCGCGTGGTGGATTACCGCCCATTCCCTCTCCTAGAGAGGAGGCCTGAGTCCAAACAGTGGGAACATTATAAGGCCGACTATGCTATGCTACAAACACTACATTTATAATTTAAATAGAAATGAGGAGGATCCTCCAACCGTTGTTGAGTAAGAAAAAAAAGGGTTCGCGTCAAATGCTTGTTCTGTTTTGTAGATATTTACCAACACGTCAGTTCTTAAATTAAAATATAAAATTTAAGAAGCATTTAATGTCAAAAACTGCCCAAAATTAATAGAAATTAGACTAAGGCACACCTTAGTGTAATCTATATCTATCTATATATATAAAAATCAATGCCACTTTTCGTTGTTATATTATAACTCAAGAACGGGCTCACCTATCCAAACCAAATTTTTAGGCTTTGTTCGGACTATTTAGTAGATGGTTTATGTGAAGTTTGGTAGGGTAGAGTAAAGTTTGGTAGGGTAGAGTAGGGTAGAGTAGGGTAGAGTAGGGTAGAGTAGGGTAGAGTAGGGTAGAGTAGGGTAGAGTAGGGTAGAGTAGGGTAGAGTAGGGTAGAGTAGGGTAGAGTAGGGTAGAGTAGGGTAGAGTAGGGTAGAGTAGGGTAGAGTTGGGTATAGTAGGGTGGAGCGAAGCCGCGCGGGCAAAGCTAGTTTCTATTAATTTTGGAAAGTTCACACGCAATTCATGATACACACGCACACTGGTTGCGAGTGCAAAGCACCTGACCTTTTTTAAAGAAAAACATGAATAAGGTCAGTCTATCCTTACAAACTGCCAGCGGGTTCACCCATCTGAAAGTAGGTTTTCCCATAGAAACTTTGAATCCCCGTTTCATCCTTGGGGGGGTTTTTTTTTTTTTTTTTTTTGTCGACGGGGAAAATCATCATTGACGAAACCCGCTCTTGGGTGGAGCGGGAGACAGTGTCAGAGTCTTACTGACTAAAAACCCCGCGCCGTTCCTTCTAGCCTTCATACCGGGGCTCTAGTTTCCTTTCGGATAACCCCGACCCCGGTAGGCTTCGACCCAGATGGGCCCCTCCTGTTGCTGACAACTCCTTGAGGCGCGCGGGAACAGTGCGCGCCGTCGACGCCTTGGCTCGGTCCGGACAGTTACCGGACGATCGGACAGCGAGCTACCCATGGCTCGCCGTCCGCGAGCCCGCGTCTACGGTGGCCGGAAATCGGGATCGGAATCCCGGCGGCGGCGGCGGGGGCGCCGTTGCCTGATGCGGTCTGCCTCCTCCTTTGCTAGCATTACTGCTTCGCAGAAGGAGGCGACCGCCTGCCACTCCTCCTCGCTCCGGACCATGGCCTGAACCAAGGCCCGGCGCGAGAGGTCTCCGCCGCCGATCGCCCCCACGAGGACACGGCGTTGCTCCGCCCAAGCAGGGCACACCTCAACTGTGTGCTCCACCGTGTCCTCCGGGCGTTCCGCACAGTGGCGGCACCCGGGCGTCTCTTCCGCTCGAATCCGATGCAGGAACCTCCCGAACTTGCCATGTCCGGTGAGGACCTGCGTCATGCGGAAGGTAAGGACGCCGTGAAGTCTTTCCAGCCACGCCTCAAAGAGGGGACTTACCGCCATAATTGTGGCGTGCCCAGCACTGGGTTGCGATAGTCGCTGACGCCATTTCACTGTGAGATCCCGCCGGAGCTCTGTCCGCCATACCTCGACCTGTCGCGGTAGTGGACTTTCACCCCGGCGTTGCATCTCCACGCGCTTATCGTGCATGTGTGCAAGGACTGTTGCCTCCAGATCCCACGGTGGTAGGCCAGCCAGAAGGCTCGCCGCTTCGCGGGAGATCGTGCGGTAACCCCGCACCATCCGTATTGCCATGACCCTCTGGCAGGCGTTCAGTATGGACGCCGGTCGCTTTGCCAGCGACGGCGCCCACACCGGCGCCCCGTAGAGGGCCATGGACCGAACGATCCCCGCGTAGAGCCTCCGGCAGGAGGCGTCTGGACCCCCAAGGTTGGGCAGGAGCCGCTTGAGAGCAGCTCCGGCCCGGTTGAGTTTGGGAGCCAAACGTCGGAAGTGTTCTCCGAAATTCCATCGGCTGTCGAGAACGAGTCCCAGGTACTTCATCGTCGACCCGACGCCGATGCGAACTCCTCCTACCGTAAGCTGGGAGTCCGATGGTGGCGCCGTCCGAGGGCCGTGGAAAAACATGGCCTCGGATTTGTGCAGCGCCACCTCGAGTCCCAACTCCTGGATCCTACCAACGACTATCGCAACCCCGCGTGTCGCTAGAGCGACCGCCGCCTGGTGCGACTCTCCCTGTGCTAGAACCAGCGTGTCGTCTGCGTAGCAGACCACGCTGACCCCGTCAGGGAGGTCGCCGCGCAGCACGTAGTCGTAGCCGATGTTCCACAAGGGTGGGCCTAGAACCGACCCCTGCGGAACACCGCACGACATCTCTCGACGTTTCCACTCTCCCTGGTGACCGGGGTAGATAATGGACCTGTCCGACAGGTAAGCCTCGACCACTCGACAGAGGTATTCGGGCACCCGGTGGTACCGGAGTGCCCTCCGGATCGTACTCCAGGGCAAGGAGTTGAACGCGTTGGCAATGTCCAAGGACACTGCCACGACGCTCCTGCCCCGGGACACCGCAACCCCTGTCGTGAGGGCTCGCACGCGCATGATGGCGTCCACCGTAGAGCGCGCCCTGCGAAAACCGAACTGTCCGTCCGACAAGTCCGGCCCCACCCGTGTTAGCCGCGCGACGAGGCGGTTTGCAATGACTCTTTCAAAGAGCTTGCCCACCTCGTCGAGCAGCACAATGGGCCGGTACGCGGACGGAGAGTCCGCAGGGCGCCCTGGCTTCGCGATGAGGACCAGTTTCCCCATCTTCCAGCGAAGTGGAAACTGGCCCCTCTCCATACATGCGCTGAAGAGCCCTCTTAGTCGAGGCCCGAGAGCCTCCATGGCCAGGACCCAGGCTTTCCCTGGCAAGCCGTCGGGTCCTGGGGCGGTGTTCTTGGCACTCAGCCTTCGCACCGCCACTCTCACCTCTACCTCGGTCACCTCTGGAGCGTTGTCGTCGTCGTCGCTGTTGTGGTCCGCGTCAGACACTGCTGGCGGGGGCGGAGCCATGGGCGGGGGGGAGTGTTCCCCTCGCGCAGGGAACAGAGTGGTTACCACACCCTCCACGAGATCCTTGGGGGGGTGAATTTTTAAAAATCCTCTTTTAGTGCTCACCTCCGTCATATAAGAAAACCTTAGGAAAAATTTCACGCTCCTAGGCCCAGTTTCTGCTGTGATATGTCAATCAGTCAGTTTCTCCTTTTATATGTATATAAAGACTAGTTTCTGTCAGCGGCCTCGCCCGCGTGAAAATAGGTTTCTCCATCATCATCATCATCATCATATCAGCCGAAAGACGTCCACTGCTGGACATAGGCCTCCCCCAAGCTTCGCCACAACGACCGGTCCTGTGCGTCACGCATCCATCGGATTCCCGCGACCCTGACCAGGTCGTCGGTCCACCTTGTTGGAGGCCTTCCAACGCTGCGTCTTCCGGTACGTGGTTGCCACTCCAGAACCTTTCGTCCCCATCGACCATCTGTTCTGCGTGCAATGTGCCCTGCCCATTGCCACTTAAGTTTGGCGACTCTTCGAGCTACGTCGGCAACCTTGGTTCTCCTGCGGATATCTTCATTTCTGATGCGATCACGCAGGGAAACTCCGAGCATAGCCCTTTCCATTAAGTTGGTTTCTCCATACAAGTTTTGAATCTAATTGAATTTCGTTGAGGGAGTGAATTTTGAGAAATCGCTCGCATATGCGAACATAATTTTGATCATATGATCAAAATTATGTTAAGAAAACATTGTTCAAAATTTCACGCTCTTAGTCCTAGTAGTTTTGGCTGTGTGTTGATATGGCAATCAGTCAGTGTCCTCTTTTATACAGGATTATTTGTAAAACACTGGCCACCTCTCAGGACTATTTTACTAACATCATAAACAACAACATTTGTTCTATGACTTTTAAAAAAATATTATATTTTAGTTCATCAGATTTCCATACAAAAATAAAAATATTCTAAATATTACGAAGTCTATGCGAAAATAGCGATAATACAATAGTGAAAGGGAGTGGGGGATTAGATTGGGGGGTGCGTGATGCGCTTGCGTCGCTTCATACAGACGTAGTTAGGTATAGCAAAATACAGAGTTGAAATGTGTTAGATAGAACAATGGTGAAAAGAAGATGTTTTGTAAAAAGTCATAGAACAAAAGTTCTTGTTTATGATGTAAGTAATATAGTCCTGAGAGGTTGCCAGTGTTTTTCAAATAACCCTGTATATGTAGAAGGATTCCTACTGGCTTTTATTACAAAATCCATTGTTGTAACTTCAAATTTAAGTTTAAATAAGACAGCAAAACTAGAGTAATCCAACTTGTCTTACAATTTCCTCAAGGAATAGCCCATTCAAGTTGTTATTCACTAAATAATGAACTCTGAGAGTTTCAGGTTGCAGCTGCAATGTTGCAAACTGAAGCCTAATTAAGGGTTTCAGGCTAACAGGAAATATTATGCTTAACTGAAGCTGTGGGGGAGGTTTTTGATGTAGGTATTATCTTGACTAACAGCGTCGGTTTAAAGAAAGCTGTTTTTTTTTTAAGGTGGAAAGTCATCTAATGACTTCTTCCGCTCTAAGGTGGAGCGAGTAGGTGTGCCAGATTTTAAATGACTAAAACCACACCTATGTTCCTTCGGATTTCTCTTTTGGGAGTCAACCCATGGCCCCAGTGGGTTTTGGCCTTGCTGGGCCTGTACAGTTTTTCTGACATCTCTTTGATGCGTAGTGGTTGGTACACCACGCACCCCTGACTACTCAGGGTCAATCGGGTGGTTACTGGACAGCCGAACGGTGAGCTGGCATCGGCTCATTCCAGGGCCACAGTAACTGTTTTAAAAAGTATCGGTGCCCTAGCGGGCATAGGCAGTGCCAGGCTCTTAAGGTTTGAAGACATTCCTGATGATTGACAACTTGGGCTCAACCGTTACTGGATGATCAGACGGCAAGCTACTCATTGTTCGACTCCAGACGCCTGATGAGACCTACCAACGCTGCATCTACAAGCAAGCATCCTCTCTAATATACAAGGTTATTTGTAAAACACTAACAACCTCTCAGCTGCTAGTTAAAAGCATCATATTATTATTATTTTTAGAGATAAGGGGCTATGCATCTCCCATAGTGTAGGAGATGTAGTCACTGCGACCTAAAAGATCTATTGTGACTCGCCACCTTGTTAGAGTAACTCTTTTAGCCGGGAGGCTTCCAGGGAGTCTAGAATACTCCTAGCTTTAAGAGTTTTAATCTCCTCTGGGCGAATAATGTGTCGACCCAGATGGATACTCCGTTTGTGGATAAGGGGCCCACATTCACACAACAGGTGCTTAGGCGTCTCCCTCTCCTGATTACAGTACCGGCAAACATCAGTGTCACTCAGTTTCATGTGAAATTGGTGCCTAAACAGGCACCACTTGCAGTGGCCGGTTAAGGCGCGGGCTATCGCACAGATGTTCGTCCTGCTAAGTTCAAGAAGCTCGGCAGTTCGTTTTTGTGAGTAGCCTTCTATAAGAGATTTGGCGTGTAGCAGTCCTGGTTGTAACAACCAGTGCTTTTTTGAATCGCCAAATAGGTTGCCCTTAAGGGTCTGCATGGCCTGGTTCTTTGAGATACCACAGAAAGGTTCTGGTCCTATCTAATGACCTTGAGCCCCAGTCCTTGCAAGTTCGTCGGCTTTTTCATTGCCAGTAATTCCAGAATGATACGGTACCCATCTCAGAATAACTTTATTCCTTTGCCCCAGGTCATCCAAAAGCATCATAAAGAACAACTTTTGTTCTATGACTTTTTACAAAACATAACACATTTACCAAAAACAAACCTTAAAGATTTCGTTGTTCTACCTAACACATTTCAACTCTATACTTTGCTCTATCTACTTACGTCTCCCGTGCACTGTTCTCGTAATAATAGCAAGCAGGCTTCAGAAACATTATAATTACACCTTGCAAGCATTTGCATCGTTTTCGTGTAATCGACATTAGAATATTGATACACCGTCATGTAAAGATCCGCACTGCCGAATTTCGCTACAAGAACACATATGACACAACGCAAGCGCATCAATGCGACTGACCGACAAGTGAGGGTCGTCCGTAAATAGGTCAAGTTCATGTTCAGCTACCCTCCGCTATTGTACTATCGCTTGCTTTGCATAGACTTCGTAATATTTAGAACGTTCAATTTCAATATTTTTATTCTTTTCTGAAAATCGAATGAACATTTTGAAAAGTCATAGAACAAAAGTTGTTGTTTATGATGTTCTTAATTAGCACCCAAGAAGTTGCTAGCGTCTCACAAGTAACCCTGTATTTCGTCCCAATCGACCATCCATAATTCTTTCGACAAAAATTCAAATATACACTCACAATCACGCCTACTTACCTACCTTTTAATCAAATCTTCTTTCAATCGGTTCGATATCGTCAATCGTTCGCAACGGATCTCCTTTATATATATCTTCCAAGATCGTAAAAAGATATTGGAAGGAAAAGAGTTATGGGTGTCGATTGCGCAGATATGGCTACTCCGCGTACTATGTCATTGTGATCTTATGGCGAGATAGCAGATTTGTAAGTGATACGTGTTGAATTTATTAACAGGAGCCTGAAGGAATATTTATTTTTAGGGTTGCGTACCCAAAGGGTATAAAAAGCCTGTAATAAAAAACGGTACCGTATTACTACGATTCGTTTGAGGACAGTGGTGGCTGAGTGGTAATGATCCCGACTTACGAGTTGTAGGTCGTGGGTTCGAACCCAGCCAGGCGCATTACTTTGTGTAATTTAATCCAATCCAGTGTTGTAGAAACGGACCATCTGTGTTGGTTTTCCATAAGGTGAACCGATGACCTGGTGAGGGTCGCAGGAAACGAGATGCACAAGACCGGTCGTTATAGCAACACTAGAAGGAGGCCCATGTCCAATAGTGGACTTCTTTTGGCTGGAATTATGATGATAATGTTGATGACATTACAAAATTGGTAGCTTGTAATGTATACGATAAAAGATTCATCAAATATTAAGAGTAAATGTGTTACGGATCAAATGCTAAGTTTTTTTTACGAGAAAAACTGGATTATTTTTGTTTAGCATTTTCTGTTCCACTCCTGAGCAAAGGCTTGTTCCATCTTTCGCGCGCCCAGGCTTCTTCTGTCCATTTCTGGTGGAATCTATCTATTTCGTCGCACCATCTCTTCGCAGTCTACCGCAACCCGACGCACTGTACACCAACCAACTAATGGAATACAATAATTTTTTAAAATGTTTATTCAACACAGGCACAGATTATCGGCTTCTACGCGAAATAAAAACGAATCATAATATAGAAGGAATAAAGAAAGAAATACAATCAAATCAAATTAAAAGCATTTATTTCAAATATACCATTTGCAAGCACTTTTGACTATTCAAAAGTCGGTCTATCAAAAAAAAAGTGAAACTAAATCGCACGTTCCAAAGCGTAGATCTCTATGGAGAAGAACGTGTGAGAAACTCCATTGACACTCTTATCATATTGAGTTACATATGAGCTAAAAATATTAGCAATAAACACGGGCAATAAAGCAAATATTGTAAAAGGAAAATCGACTAAGACTTTTTATTTAGCAATGCGGTCAGATGCAGCTGCAAAATGCTGCATAACCTAGTCTCATTTATAGATCGACCAAAATACACCTGTGGCCTGTGCACGTTGACTGAGATATAAATAAAGTGCTAAATATATTGGTACAAGCTTGCGCAACATGGTAGCTTCAAAGTCGATAGTCGTGTATAAGTAATGAAGAACTATTTCCCGATCGACAGGCACATTTATCTTAGGAGTTAATCGTATGGCGTTGTAGTAAAATACTGCAATATACAGGCCAGTGGTTCATACGTATGCATTAATTTATGCCTTGATTAGACGTACCGAGTAAAAGGGTGAGACAGTAAAATGTTGCTCGGCCGAGACAGTGATGTAAGCAAGTTGTAGAGATAAGCGCGAGCGAGCACTCGGCGCTTTGTTTATACATGCCGGGTATTCGGCCGAGAGAACTGTCTCGCCCGTTTACTCGGTACGTGTGATTAAGGCTTAGGGCTCCAACTGTCCACTAACAGACAACAGACGTTCACTCAGTCTCAAATAATGCTACGTTACATGTACTTCATTGCTCGCAGAATAGATGGCCGTTGGGGCCGCAAGATTCTGGAGTGGTGACTGCGTACCAAAAGACGCGGCATTGGAAGGCCTTCTGCTAGGTGGAGCGATGACCTGGTGAAGTTTGCGCGAATCTGATGGATACGGGACGCACAGGATCGTTCATTGTGGCGACACTGGTCCCGGCCTGACAATGACATAAAAAAGTCTCCTAAGACTTTTCACGAAATATCACAACAAATATTATCGTCCTTTTTCTTGTTGATCAAGTGAAACATTCTAAAGGTATTGTGTAATTCAAAATCAAATCAAAATCAAAATCATTTTATTCACATTTAAATAGAGTAATTACAATTGATGGTTTGTCATGTTACATTATAATATTCTTAAATTCTATTTAGCCTGTGGCATGGCATGTGAACTTTATTTTATACATTTATATATTATTGAAATATAATAAGATTGGGTATTTAATAGTAATAATTAGTCATAATATCGCTAAAAAATTCATCATGTCCAATGTCAATTATATTAATAATAATACCTAGTGAAATTCATTCTAAAATACCAATAAAGACCAAATTACAATGTCACACTTTTACATACAAAAAATATATAAATATTATTCCTGTAACCATTCATTAACCGAATAAACCATTTTGTTTAGAAGTTGCTCTTTAAGAACTTTCTTAAACTTTGGTAGAGGAAGATCTTGGATAGTTGTTTGTAGTTTATTATAAATCTTAACACACATGGCTGAACAATTTTTATTAAACATCGCAGTCTTTGGCACAAATTCCAATACCAGTCGCTGTCCATGTCTTGCACTACGAGGATGTAGATTATCACGTATATACATATCACGAGCCCTCACAAATAGATTAGGATTAGACTTTACAAACACACAGATTTCAAAAATGTACATACTTGGTAGGGGCAATATTTTGAGTCTTTTAAAGTGAGGTTTGCAAGATTCGTATGGAGGAATGCCAACAATAGCTCTTATGCAACGTTTTTGAGAAAGAAATGCCCGCTGGCAGTCTGTTGAGTTTCCCCATAGTATTAACCCATATCGTAATACTGAAGCTACATAACCATGATAAGCTAACAATACCGTATGTTGGGTTGATGTAGTTCTTAGCCTATAGCTTAATTACTACTCATTAGTTTATTTGAATAACTGAATTTCTCAAACGTATTTAGTCAATAAAAAATAACTATTTAAAACTACATATACACAATAACTCTGACCTAAAATATGGCGTCAAAAAATTCCTCCACATCGCTGTCGACTGAAAGTGTGTCCAAAAGATTGGCGGCATTGCAGCGTAGTACTCGTAAGGCAATACTTAATCTCTGACCAAGGTAAAAGCCACACGCAAACGCGAAACGTCAACAAGGCGTTTGGATAATTGTTTAAACAGCGCATGAGCACTCGGACCCCACGGCCCAAAAGTTTCAACCCAAAACGGCTTAAAAATATAACTGCCGATGAGGTTGTTATATTTCCGCCGCTTGAGGTTCTCCGCAGCCGCAGCAGCAGCACCAGCACAGCACGACGAGCTAGGAAGATGGGATGGCGCAAGAGTGTCGACACACACACATATATAAGAATAACTTGTTATAAGGAAAACTGGATAGTTGTAAACTGTATTTAAAATAAAATATTTAAATCTAATTGTGAAATTCCAACATTCTCAATTTCCCATATTTCTATATAAAACTTCTACCAGAAATTATTTTAAATATTTCTTATAATAATTTCAGCTTTGTCTAGACTGTAGCCGCTAGCCACAATACTGGGTAACTTTTGCTCTAATTCTACATAGTTAGATATTTAAAGATAGCTTAACCATTGTTTAAAACAGCAAACGAATACTTTGAACAAGAACTAGAATAGCAAAATTTGCGGTTTTGGTTGGAAACGCTTTGAGTAAATACTTAAGAAGATTTTTATAATAATTATTTACTTTTGCGTTGTTAGTTTATCTTTAAACCTGTGCAAAGAGGCTGTGTACTTTTATTTAATCTGTTTCTAATCATAATCATTACTGTTCTCGTACACGAGCCACAAAAAAACGCCGCTTCAGGCTTTATTTTGAGGTGGCCCTTTTTTGTGGCTCGTGTGCGATAATGCCGCTACAAACAAACGTTTGAAGTGATTTCAAGCTTCTTCGGACACTAGGTATCGCGCGCTTCAATTGTTTTTTGCGGCCGCTTCTAGCTTTTTTTGTGGCGCGTGTGCGGGGACATTTAGAGTCTATTAAAAACCGGGATCTCTTGGTTTTGATAAATAAAAATCAATCTACACTAATATAATAAAGAGGTAAAGTTTATTTTTTTATTTGTAGGTAATCTCTTAAATTACTGGTCCGATTGCAAAAATTTTAGCTCCGATAGAAAGCGGCTTTATTCTTGAGTGACATAGACTATATTTAATGTACGCAGGTGAAGCCGCGTGCAAAAATTAGTTTAATAATAAAAATGAGTCCACTGTTTTTTCAAAAACATGTTAAAACGCAGTAGTCATACACAAATTAAGAACATCCGCGTAGTCAAAGCACCAAAAAAAGAGTTTCAAGTCATCAAAATTTTCTTTAATTATTTTTATGCCATGTCCTAGGACTTTTTGCAGTGGAAACATTATAGTGCTAATTTTGTTTGAATTTTTTAACTATTAATAGGCATACAGAAATATTATAAGCCTCAAACATATTTTTTTTAAGTAACCGTAGAGTTTATTCTTTGTTTTCCTCCACAGGAAACGACTTAAATATCTGCTGAGCTATGCTGTACCGTCACACACGTGGGAACCATTCTATTATGGGTACCAATAATAAAAACATGGAGAGGGAACGTAGGGTGCTGTCAGTCATAAGCGATAAATTGATCGGCAGATTTGCAAAGTGTTCAATATCGGTGTAAATGCTGCTATGTTTAGGGCAGTAGTGTCAAAATTGCAGTGTTCCTTCCACTAATGTCATCATCAAAAGTTGAAGTTTTCAAATAGTTTGATGTTTGCTTTAAATCCGTTCTAAAATCGAAATGGTAAACCAGCAATTAGCAGCATCAGGGTTACTTAACAACTTAAACAACCCAAAATAGTACGGTTAGTATTTGCTTTGACTACCTTTCTCTTCAAAAGGACGGCTGGCGACAGGTGGTGTCCCATTTGTGGCCCTTTAATCTTGCTAATGGATTTGGCTATTTATTGACATGAATCTGGGATATGTGTTGTTATTTTGGTACTTAGAAAAGAAAATCATTTAAGCATTTTTCTTGTCTCTTAGGAAGAGCTACTATTTAAAAAAATGTTGTGTTCGACAGTGTCTATAGTTGTTTCCTATTTTACCACTTTTACACTATTATGCATTTGAGATTTGTTCCTGTTATAATTAAGGCCATAATAAAGTTACATTTGATTTTTTTCAAAGGACCTGTATGTTTCGAGATTGATTTTGAGACTTGTCTGAAATAGAGTACAATTTTATTTACATGTAAAATCTTGGAGTTAATCAAACTGGTAGTGTAATGTGATATTTGTGATTCTTGATTTATTATATTTATTGGACGATGTTTAGATTACAATCACCGCCGTATGCTACTACAAGTATAAAATTAAATAGTTTAGTTAATTAACCCTTCAGATACCGTCAATTAGAGACACAATAGTAAGACAATAGATGCGCGGCCACCGGTGGTCGTTTGGGGATTCATGAATTAATGTTACATTATGTTTTTCAAGACAGCAGTATAAACAACAATATTGAGTTACCCTCACTGGCGTTCGGGATTAAAACTCAGCAACACTCGTTTTGCTCGGAATTCAAGAAGATTGTCTATACTCTAAGGGTAAAATGTAGTGAGCTATTTATAATTAACATTTACACTTAGCTTTCGCAGTATTAGAGTTTTTATCAATAATATATCTAAAATACAGTCTCACTCAGCGATGATCACCAAAACAGCTAAGGTACTTTCTGAACTACTAGAAAACTGAAACATGGTACACAGTGATTGGCACTATTTTACCAAATGTAGGGTTTGGAGTGTTAGGGTTACATTTCACCGGGACATCATGGCGGTGCGACCAGTTGCGTCGCCATGATGTCCTGGTGAAATAACCTCAAGGGACTAAAATAAGTTCTAGGGACTGCTGCCCTGAGTATATAGTTTTAATTTAATTTCGATACCTCCACGCGTTCTCGAGATAAAGGGTCTTGACAGACAATCAGAGAGACAGACGGACAACAAAGTGATTCTATAAAGGATCTGCTTTTTTCATTTTGAGGTACGGAACCCTAAAAAAAGTAATTGGATCAAAGTTCACAGAGATTGCCTCTTACATAAAAATGCACTCACCTTTACTAACATTAGTTTCGAAAATCGAACATCAAAAATTCGGAATACATAACAGACGTGTGTAAATAAGAAGTTATTTTGGCTACTAAAAGGATCAATATCGAGGTCTACACAACTTGGTTGAAGGTCATAAGCTACTGAATAATTCAAAAGAGGTAGCTAGGTCAGACCGTGTTAAAGAGAAAATAAATCTTCCCCATAAAAAAAGAATCTTTTGAGGAATGTTTGGCGAAAGGTGACCAAACCGAGGGTTTAGATAGATTGATGATTTTTCAATCATGAAATAACCTGGCTGAAGAATAAACTTTGATATATTTTCTACATAAACAGCCAAATTTGTACAATGTAGAAACGTCTTTTAGTTTTCAGTTATCGACACCGAAGAATTTTTGATCGTCATGAGTATGTATTAAAAGTTGAAGGAACTGGACACAAAAAAAAATTTTTGCGTAGGCGAAAAGTTTTACGTGCTGCAGGGAGTGGATAATTTCATACTGGTTCTATAGAAATCAAATATTTAACGGTTGCTTGTATTTGACACAAGACACACGTTTGTGCTCTGCCTAAAACAATATGAATAATGTCTAATGACTAAAAAATCCGTCCAATTTTTTTCTCTACTAGTCATATTTCATCAAATGCTTCCTTCCGCTCTGAGTGGAGCAAAAGAGAGTGTCAGACTTACTTACTGAAGTCCACTTCTGTTCCTTCAGTTGCCCCTTGCGTTCTTAGATCATGGTAACTCTTTCAAACAATCCCGCAACCCTGGCAGTCTACCACTTTGGGGCAACTGCAAAAACCAATCATCAACATATTTCTACCTCGGTAGGCATCGGCTCAAGCTGTGGCTCTAGCCGTCGTCTACCGTCAATATTGCTGTCAGCACTTTGAGAAGCGCATAGAACGCAACCAGCGATAGACCCATAGCTCATCGTCTGCAAATCTGCTCTTACGATGGCCGGGAATGGCCCTGCGACTCGTGACGCCCGTGGCGTCTCCTGCAATGACTGGGGCGTGACGATGTCCTCTCTCTCAAGCTTTCCACTACTTCTTTTGGAGGTGGAAAGGAAGTGTCTTTTTCCCATCTCACTCCATACCATAGCCAAGTTACAACCGCTTCGTGCCGAATTTCGTTTTCCAATCGGTAACGCCTCGGTGTCACTAATTGTAGAAAACGATAAGTTGGTAGCCATGTTGACGCGCCTGAGTCTGCCGCTCGTTCTACAAAGTAGCGTTTGTATAACAAAGGATGTAGCGTTGAACATTGTAGAACCGAAAACCATTCATTTTGAACGATGTGAACTTCGCTACGAATTTTCTATTCGTTTGTTCTGACTACATGACTTAACGTTCAGATGATGTCATTCCTATACATTTGATTAGTTTTCGACTAGTGTTAACGATTGCAGATTATCAACTTGACTAGGGGTGCTAATCCCCTAGCCAAGCTACTACCGTTTCGCTTGCGTCGAACGCAATCCAGTTGGCCACGCACCCAATGCTTTTGTTCTGACCACGTGACTGAGCGTGAAGAGACGTGTAAGATGACGTAATTCCCGTACATTTGAAGCTTTCTACTAGCGATAACGATTGCAGATTGGCAACTTGGCTAGGGGTGCTGTTGAAGTAAGAATCAGAAGTATAGAAGGAAAACGAAGCTCTTTTTATTTTGTTTTAATTTACAACAAAAAGACATTCGACGTAACAAGTTTTAATTTGATAACTTCAACAAAGTATCATGTCGAACTGTATGTCTGTTTTAGTTTTCTCTAAATACAGTAAAGTACGTTTTACTTCAAACTTTGTTTGTCTTTAGTTCTTTGTTCACATTTAGTTCGCTGCTGACAGTAAAGTTCGCTTTACTTTAATAGGTGACCTATATAGAAGTTTTTGTTAATACGAGTAAATGAAAATATACATATGTGAGGGAAAGGGAGGCCACAGAAGAGATGGACGGAGAGAGTGTAAGTAAGTGATATGAAAGATAATGGAGTCAGTGATGACGTAAGGTGTAAGAATGGAAGAAAAACCGAGTTACGATAACTCCTAGTAATATTGGACTAGGGCTGGAATGTGATGATAAAGTCTTCGTAAATTGTTTCCCTCTGGAAAAATAAATATTATAATCTGAAATTACTCCAGTCCACCTCCAGGAAATATACCAGTATACCAAAGGTCATGTGTAAGTGGACAATATCTCTGTCTGGACCTGGCATTCAAGGCATGTTATGGAGTGAGGTATGCTTGTATTTGCTCGCAGAACTGATAGTTAAAGGGGACGAAAGGTTGAAGACTCGACGAGTGCATCGTTGCCAATGATGCTCTTGGCTAGCCTGTCAGTTGTCTCAAGTGCATCAAGCTGGTATCAGGCAAAGGCAAGGCAGTTCTGTACCAAAGATAAGAGCTGATCTTTTAACCAGATGAGTATTACGTCTGATTCGGGCAACGATCTGATTTTGGGCTGTTTTATAAATGTTCGAATCGTGTGAAGAAACTCAGAATAGATTTAATTTTTTTTAGTTCCTATCCGGTGCCATAGATGTCGCTATACTTAAATTATACCAACGACACAGCCTTACGGCACAGAACTATTTTTAGCACAAAGCCCTACCGGCTGGTTTTATTTATAGGAACTTTAAAACAAAATGCAGTCTGACCTACTTTATCATATTGAGGACAATGATCTGTATTCGTAAAACCATTGCTATCTAAATATTGATAGTAACAATGAAAGAAAATATTGTATTGTAGTATGAAAATAGTTACTACACGTCCCTCAGCTGCGGTTTAAACCCGTTACCAACAGTAGACCCTATGAGGACATTGAATTGTGGGAGGGCATCCAATACCGAGTCTTTTATTACAGGGTCGCCACTCTAGATAGAACTTTTTGACCCCATCAAACATCAGTTCTGCGAGCAATGTGTCCTGCCTACTGATACTTAAGATTGGCGATTCTTCAGGCTAAGTAACCTTGGTTCTCCTACGGATATCTTCATTTCTAATTTGATCACGCAAAGAAACTCCGAGCATAGCCCTTTCCATTGCTCTTTGGGTGAATTTAAACCTTTTGATGAGGCCCAGGTCACTCGACCACGTTTCGGAACCATATGTCATCACTGGCAACACGCACTGGTCATAGACTTTTGTCTTGAGACACTGCGGTATGTTGGAAGAGAAGAAACACGCGGTATCTTCTATCTAGCTTCCGGAACGCTACCCAGCTGAGTTGGATTCGACGGTTGACCTCTTTCTCGAAATTAGATCTACCCGACTGGTCTGCAAACTGGACCAGAGTGGTGAAACAAAGGCATTGCACGTATAAATAAAACAGAAGTTTACATTTTATTATTTTAATACTTTACTTACAACTACCTAATTTACGACAATAACACGTTGCAACAATACTCAATTATTAATTGTATTTAAACATAAAAACATTATTATTGAATTTACACACAACTATTACTTTCGTTTACATCTATTATTGCTCTTATTTATTTTATTATTATGTTCATGTACAATATATACAATTATGCTAATTAATTTATTAAAAGCGCTTGATGCATTATAATTAAGAGATCATTAGGTATATCGAAATAATGTTTATGCATAAAATTAATTTACTCAAGAAAAATCTTGATGTATGAAATAAATTCACAAAAATATAAAAAAGAAGTTTAAAATTAATTAAGGTGTAGGAAGTTCATGACGCTTGTGTTTAAATAATAATTAAAATTGACTGAATAGTGGCAGTAATTTCTATCACGTGCGATGTGGTATCATCAAAATATCATCTATCGTTAAAGTAAAAAAAGATACAAAGCTACAAAAGATACATTATCTAATAGCAAAAACATCACCTTCGTTTTATTTTACATTTTCTATAAGTACTTAAAAATTTGATACATTTACATAAATACATATTAAACCTAAGCTCTCTATAAAAAGCTTTTGTTTACAACCAATTTTTTTAATAATAATTCTATATACAACCGTAAACTAACTAAATAATGATTAGTTTTAACACTTAGTAGTTACGTATTTTGTTTTCCCCTTTTGCAAACTTCCTACAAAGGTCGATTGCACCAAACTTTATCTTTAATCACAACTTTAACCACCGTTAATAGTTGAACTTTGCCAGTATTAATTGAATTTTCTTGTTTTCAATACAACACAGGGATAATAGTTTAACTTTCAAAACAAGCCGATATTTTAGTTGACAAACAGGCTTCATATTTCAGACGATCAAATAAGGTGGTATACCTATCGTTTGGTTACATAGAAATGCTCTGAATCTACTCTGAATCTGATATTTGATATCGATAACATGTGCAAACTGCTTGGATCTCAATACATAAAATTATTCTGACTCCGAGCGTGGTAAAATATATTCAGAGTGTAAAAAGTCAGACACATTCTGCACATGCATTAAAAACAAAACGACAGTGGTGACTGTTATGTTACGTAATAATAAATTTCATAAAACTTAGAATAAATAAAAGAGTTTTGGAAAATCAAATCCCTAACATTCTACACAGAGAGAAGATATTTAATTAAATTTGTAATAAACATTAAGTAACACAAAGCTTAACAATAAAAAGTTTGGTGTAACCGACCTGTAACGCCACTAAGACTAAAGTTAAATCCACAATTTAATCATATATAAGCCTTGGCTTAAATATAGCCGAACTAAATTGATACTGCGGTGTACAACGCATAAATAATTACATACCTTAGTGTAATACAACATGACAGATTTGTATAAATACTAGTAATTTAGATTAGTTTAACTGGAGTCAGTAGTTTTACTCGAGGGATTTTCATTTCAATTGAAACTAAGCTTGGATATCATTTAAAAAGTACAAAACTAATCTTGATAGTTTAGAAGCGAATAATTATTACTAAAACGATTTTTTTAGAACAGTCTGAGGATAATTATTACATCAGCAACATATAAAATAGTACTAACAAAATCCAAAACATACAGTACAATCTGTCATTTTCTAATCACACCTACTAATAGTATCACAATCAATCTAATAAGTGACTAGATTATACAAAACAAGAGCCTAATGATTTAATTCTAATAACAATTAGGAATATAGAAGATATTTTAAAGCGATGGTTAGTTTAACGAGGAGTTATTATGGATGATTTATCAAATATCAAATGGTGGAAGCCACCGTTATAAGCTTTAGGCGAAAAAGAGCGTACTTTGGCAGGGTTTTACAAAAGCTATATTTGCACCTGAGATCAATTTTATTTTAGCCTGGGGTGCCTTAAACACAAACCAAAAAATGTACAGTAAAAATCAAACGATTTTTATCACAAGTTACATATTTATAATCATGGGTAGATTTTTTGTATGTAGTCAAATAAGTTATATCTATATTCGAGAGATCAGAATGGGCGTTGTGACACCATTTCTTTAAAAAATAATTATGCCGAACAATTTTAATGTATTTCTATAATATCTGAATATGCATACAATTTTTCATTTCCTAAATTTAAAAAAAAAATGCTTATATAATAAATATGTAAGAAATTTTAAAATATCTTCATCAACAACGAATTTTTAAAGCTTAGCCGCTAATAAGAAAAAAGTAGTCCTATTTGACCTTTGATATCAAACTTCACCATCCCCATACGGCCGCCATAGCAACTGCCCAAAAAACAGTTTTATTTATTTAATTTTGTTACAACTCGTATGTTATTCCATTAATTTTATTAAATTACACTTTTCACTGTTGATATTCTATTCTTTCAAATTCACTAATAAATTGATGACAAACCAATATTTTTTTTGCAAATTATCTATTAAAAAAATTCTTGACATAATAAAAATAATTCGCTCATTTGAAAATTTTGTAGTATGCTGATTTGATATCAAGTACTCTGACCCTATAATCTAGATTTTGTAATCAGGCCACGATGCTTTTCAGTACCACTTAATGAAAATCCCAAGCTCGCAAATAATTTAGTTTTTATAGATGACTTTCACATTATGAGATTAAACGCAGTTTCTAATTCCGGTCCTTGAGTTCAAGTAGAGTTGTTTTTATTTAGAAAGTTAAGAGAGCTTTTTATTTTTGTAGTTGGGAATATCATCTAATGACATTTCCACGCGCTTGGGCGGAACGGGAGATAGTGTCAGACTTTTACTGACTGAAAACCCACTTCTGTTCCTTCATTGCCTTTCGTACCGATGGCGAATCTTCTTTTTAAAAGCGGACTCTTGGCCCCAGAAGTTATGAGAGCTTTTGATCGAATATCTGCTCATAAGAATATACCTAGACAAAATGAGTATGACGATTTGGATATAGTGTCTGACACTTTGCTTCGTGGTCTGACATAGCACATTTTAATTTCGACTAGCCTATTGGGCAAGTGGTTACAGTTATGCCGGAGGTCGCAGGTTCAAAACCATTCAGACGCATAGCTTTGTGTAATTTATTTCATCACCACTGCTCTCAAAACGGTGAAGGAAAACATTGTGAGGAAACCAGCATGTCCTTGAACCCAATATTTTGAAGACTGGACCCGCGTAGTGGATTACGGCCCATTTCCTCTCCTAGGGAGGAGGCTCGAGTCCTAACAGTGGGAACGGCCACCACTGCTCTTTCAATCTTAGACTGGTGAACTCACAAAATGTCCGATTTTGTACATTTGACCGAACTCCTAATAAAAAAAAAAATACCGCCAAAACACCAAAAATAGTCCTTTTAAAAAAGTCCAACCCGTTAGGTTTTCTGTTCAGTACATTAGCCAATAGTAGTAGGCTGCGTTCCGATTCACGCATCGATTGGTGGGGCGCAGCGATGCGATCCAACTTCCATTGTTAGATCACTCAACTAAAACGGAACGTAACGTGAGGGAAAAATTGATTCATGGGCTGTGAAAATTGTTATTATTATGCAGTAGCGTTTGACAGCGACCTCATCCATTTTATCCATGGAAACGTATTCCCATGATAAAAAACTTTAGCCGATAGACGTCCACCGTTGGACCCCCAAGTGTCGCCACAATGATAAAAACTATCCTCTTCACATTCCAAGCTAAAGGATGGCCCTTCCGTCTGCATAATTTCATCCAAATCGGTTCAGCGGCTTTAGCGTGAAAGTTTGAGCTAGGAAACATACACACACATTTTTTTTTGTTGGGTTGGGGCTGGGCTCCCTTTCGAAGCTAACCCTGGCACCAGTAGGCTTCGACCCAGCTGGGTCCCTGGCTGGTTTTGTATCAAAATCAAATACCTAATACCGTCTGGACCGAGCTCACGTCGTCACACCGCTTGGTGTTTTACGTGCACCTCAAGAAGATAAAAAGGACTCAGCAGGGCGGAGCACACTGGGGCCATGGGCTGTATGAAAGAAAACCATGGAACGAAGGCAAAGAAGGAACAGGCGTTTTAGTTAATAAAAGTATGACACGCCCTCCCGCTTTGCCCAAGGGCGGGAGATGTCATTAGATGATTTGCCACTTATATACATTAAACCTCAAGCGAACGCACGAACGCGCATTCGCGTTGTCATTGCATTACTATTGTGTCTCTATTGACGGTATCTGAAGAATTTAAAAAAAGCGTTACATTCAAGTTATACGCATAGGTTTTCTTTCGCACGCTCTGTTCGCTCTTTTTGATCGAACGATCTACATTATGCTTGTACAAACATTTATTTGACATATCTGCTAAATTTTCACGGGTTATTAGCCGCCGTGTCGAAACGCTGCCATGCGTGAAACGGATTTCATCAGGGTTCCGTAATCACTTGATAAAAACGTTACCTTATAATTTGAAATCAAATCGTCTTTATTGTGGATCATAGGTGATACATAATACAGATGGTGTGCATAATACAGTTAGATATTTTGCAAACAGTCTGATATTTCTATGTCTTACCCTTAGGGCGTACAATTTTAGCAGGGGCTCAGCTGGGTCGAAACCTATTGGGGCCAGGGTTATCCGAAAAAGAGCTCGAGGCCCGGTATGAAGGCTAGAAGGAACGGGGTGGGTTTTTAGTCAGTAAGAGTCTGTCACTATCTCCTGCTCCGCCCAAGAGCGGGGGTTGTCATTAGATGATTTTCCCCACCATAAAAAATGGTGTACAATTTCATCTTGCCTGTCTCTGATAAGGTGTTTCTTAGCCATTTTACTCAAAGACAACTAATTTACAAAATAACGTTATTATTTGGGTTTTTTTATTGTACACCATATAAAATTACAGTTGAAACTTAAGTTTGCGGACTGGAACGGAGTTTCTTTGGACAATATTATTATTTGAATGTCAATGTAATGATGATTATAATAAATGATTTCTTACTTAAAGCCATAATAATATTAATGACACTTCTAAGTTTGTCAAAGTATTTTTGCAAGAAACATCTTCTTCCTGCCCTTATCCCGTTTTATTTGGGGTCGGCGCAACACGTTTTTTTCTTCCATTCTGTCCTGTCACTCGTCACGCTATCATCAACTCCCTTTTCTTTCATATCAGTTTTTGCAAAAAACATATGGAACAGAATTTTATTTGGTTTTATAAATTTAGCTATATGCATTTTGCTATTGCTATTAACCACGGAACCTTTAAGTGTACGGATCGACACGTACTTGACTGGAATTTTTATACACGTGTTTTACTTTCCGTTCGTGAACTGGAACGGCTCAACAAGCACCAATTATTTTAAACGGCGACGCTTAGATTTATTTTTATGGTTGGTTAAAAATGGAGATTGTGTCTATTGTGAATTGAAAACTTCCGTGAAAATATGTAGGTACTGTTTTTTTTTTTAATTTTCCGCTTTCTGTTTTATTTTGAAAAAGGCGTTGAACATTTATTTTTACATTAATTTTTACTGATAATTTGTGAAGCTAGGGTCGGTAGAGTTAGGCCGTGTAGATTCAGAAGCTTGACTCTACTTGAGATCTGATATCTTTTTCACAGGGCAAATCTTATGTGGTCGTCTTGGCAACATTTTACATGAAATGTTTTTGGTGGGATAAAGAATTTTAAAATCTTATAACATAAAATATTATTATATTTACTTGTTTGATTTTAATGGGGAGATATTATTGTTTATGAGATAATCTACACTAATATAATAAAGAGGAAAAGTTTCTTTTTTTCGCACGAGGTGACGTCACAGGTAACTTTAATGGGCGTTTTTGTTATTTTTTTGTTTAATCGAAAAAAGAAAAAAATACATTTCCAATATTTTTTTTATAATCTCAAATACGGACTAAATAAAATGTAGCTATTTTGACCCTGGAAACCACCCTATATTGCAGTACAACGGCAATATTGTGTGGCTAAAATTTCTTCTTGAAAAGAAATACCACGCTTTTTTATACTTATCTAAAACATTTTCTGCCCATCCTTATTGCTGTTAACTTATAAAAATGTAACAAATTCATGTGTATGCCTAAGCGGACGGCGAGCCATGGGTAGTTCGCCGTCCGATCGTCCGGTAATGGACCGAGTCCAAGACGTCGATGGCGCGCACTGTTCCCGCGCGCCTCAAGGAGTTGTCAGCAGCAGGAGGGGCCCAGCTGGGTCGAAGCCTACTGGGGACAGGGTTGTCCGAAAGGGACCTCGTGCCCCGTTATGAAGGCTAGAAGGAACGGCGCGGGGTTTTTAGTCAGTAAGTGTCTGACACTATCTCCCACTCCAGCCAAGAGCGGGTTTTGTCAAAGATGATTTTCCCCGTCGAAAAACGTGTATGCCTAAAAAAATATATTTCCATTGCCACAAACTACTAGACATAATGTAAAATTTCGTTATTTTTCACACTAATCACGAAAGTTTGCATGTTGATAGACCGTTGAGGTTTCATACTAAATAATTATGGTTGCTATTTCCAACATGATTTCAGTTTTAATAACATGAACATGTATCTTAACGTTTGCGACCCCTGTAATATAAAATCTATGAACCTTTTATGATAAAAGGACGCATTACTTAGGGGCTTAGTAGACTTGCTACTTTTGGTGCTTTTTTTTCGATGGGATAATCAACTAATAAGATCCTTCACTCTTGGGCGAAGCGTAAGATAGTGCCAGACTTTTACTGACAAAAAACCCACCCCGTTCCTTCGTGCCTTCCTACCGGGACTGGGCTGCCTTTCGGAGCTAACCCTGGCCCCAGTAGGCTTCGACCAAGCTGGGTCCCTACTTACTTTTGGTGCTTATAATCAGCGATTAAAGAAAACATTTTGAGGAAACCGATTCATCCTAGAATCAAACCAGCCTGCAACAGGCTACAATAAAACAAAATTACAGTACAATATGAAGGCCCACTTATCTTTACAGCATCGAAGCAGTAATGCTAGTGAAAGAGTAGGCCGCATGTCGGAACGAATGTCCTCACGCCCGACACACCGAGATTCTGACCCGACAAGCAGCTAAGGCAGACGCGGGCTTGCGCACGTCGAGCAAGAAGTAGCTCGCCGTCTGCCGATAATTGACCAAATTGATCAAACTGATGTTTTCAATGGATGCGGGGCGCACAGGATCGTTCATTGTAGTGAAAATTTTTGGCTATGTCCAACAGTGGACGTCTATCGGTTGAAGCGATGAACTCAAAAAGTTTCCAAAACGCAAAACAGCATTGTCTCTGTCACAAAAATTGCAGCTGCACGTAGCACGCACAGTAGCACGCACGTCTGCAAAACGCCTTAGATAAGGACAGGCTGAGGGAATAATAACTGACAGTCAGTAAGTCGTCATGGGTAGTTAGGGGCCTTAATCTTGGGGTAGCCCGGTTTAATTGGGTCAGAGATAGGACTATTATATTTGATTTGGAAAAGTTTGAGTACAAAAGCTTTATGTTCATGAAAGTTTTCTGGGTTTTTGGACAAAGGCAAAGCGGTTAAAATGGGCAGTTCATTAAAAGAGAGTTTTGTCCTAAAAACGTTTAAAAATGAAATTTGAATACAATCATCTCTAAATGAAAGATGGCGAAATTAGGCAGTAAAGGGCCAAGAGAAAGTTATCATAATTAAAAACCAAAAAAACCGGTAAAATGCGCATCGGATTCGTACACGGCAGGTTACGTACAAACTCAGCTATGTAAACAGTCCAATTCCCAAATTGAGACTCCAAAGGTTTTTTTGAATGTCAAAATAGTTTTTTTTGTGACAGAACTACTTAACAGTTTTAATTTTTTCTATACTTGCACTGTAAGACCTTGCTTCACGCCTTTAAGGATTATAGTTCAAAAGAAATTATAGGTTATGATTTTTTAGCGAGTGTCAAAATATATCTATGCCCTAAATAGAGCATGGACGGTCATATCTTTAGATTGCGTTGACTTAGAAGATAATTTTTTACTGTGACCCTAGATATTAATTTCAGCTTAACAAATAGACAATAAAGTGATCCTATAAGGGTTCCGTTTTTGCCGAAATAGGTAGGAGTTTGGGCTCGTATTATTCGTCTTGACGAGTAATAATAATAATATTCCACAACTATCACACAACGACGTCTAGTCTCAAGCTAAGAAGAGCTGGTGTTATGAGTACTATACAACCGGTAAACATACTTACATAGGTAAGTATGTGAGGTTTGAGATCCTTTATTCCCTTATGAATTACATAAGTTCACTTACATGAGAAATTATAAAACTAAACATAAATCAAATTGGTTGAACGCATTACAAAACTAGACATCGAATGTAACATGTTTTGAGGGTAGATTATAAAATATTCAAAAAGTTTGTTCGATACACTGCGCTTAATTCATGAATCCCCAAGCGACTACCGGTGGCCGCGCATCTATTGTCTTACTATTGTGTCTCTAATTGACGGTATCTGAAGGGTTAAACAAAGATAAAGATTTGAGCGTAACTGGATGTGGCTCGTCACTATGTTAGGGATTGTGAGCGCGTCAAAATAAAATGTTTTAGTAACTTTTTAAAATAGTTTTTAGATTTAGATTCTTTGAGGTCTTTTGGTAATTTATGTATATTTCTAAATACATATTATAGATAAATTACACCCAGACACAGAACATCGTGCCCATCGCACATACATTTGTCCTGGGTGGGAAACGAACCCACGACCTCAGGCATAGCAGACAGGGTCACTAACCAGACCAACAGGCCAGTCAAAAGTAACATTCCAGTAAGTGTCGTTGACAGTTATTATAGAGATCAAAATTTGAGCCTTTAAAATCAAATCAGCATACAGCAGACGCTAAAAAAATAAAGAAAATAATTTGTCACCTTTTTTAAATGTTATTGGGAACAAAAAATAGTGTAAAAGTATTGGAATAAATTCAGTTGATTTTGTACAAACTATATTAAAGTTTCGCTTAAACTAAAAATAGTAAAATAATAAACCAAATATTTTTTATCTGTACTAGTATTGATCAGAACAGATGTCATTGGGGCTAAAAGGTTCTGGAGTGACGACCGCGTACCGGAAGACGCAGCGTTGGAAGGCCTCCTACAAGGTGGACTGATGACCTGGTGAAGGTGGCGGGAAACCGATGGATGCGAGACGCACAGGATCGTTCGTTGTGGCCACGCTTGGGGGAGGCCTATGTCCAACAGTGGACGTATATCGGCAGAAATGATAATGATGACTAGTATAGATGAAAACCAGATTTATTTCAAGGAAAGGTCTATAAAAAGTTATTGAAATATTCATGGTAATAACTCTTTAATCTAAATAGAGCTTTAAGAAAATAGAGGAAATTCTATTGCTATGCAGTATTTACAATCATTTCAACAATATCTCAGTATTTCTGTAACATTAAATTCCTATGTTAGTCTACTTGCTTTCATTATGCTTATTGCCATTAAATGGACAATTTGAGCAACTATTTATTATAACAATATAACCGTAGCAGACTACGAACATAATAAATACATCATAATATTTCATGGGGTCCATTTGCACCCCAATCAATTCCAAGTTTATGTAAACACTACTTATAAAATAATGTCAAATTATTGCTGTGTCATTGATATATAATACTATTATAATTTTAAGCTAATTATCTGACTAGATACTGCACCCGTACTATGAACTTCCGAAATATTGCAAAGCGCCTATTCTTAGATAACCTTATACGATATTCTTACATCGAAATAATGTCTAACCCAGACACTTTGCGATTTAAAATCGCATATTTTACCAAATTTAGAACTACCACTTTACCTAGAAAAGGACTTTTTAAGTGTTGCCACAATACAAATGCTTACTTTATACAGTTAATCGAAATTTTTGACATTGATGATTGATATTTGACAGTTTCATATTGTCAATTAGTTTCATTTTTTTTTTGCTTTTAAGTTTTTTAATATTATTTAAGCTGTAAGTTATTATTTTTTAAATACTTGGTTTGTTCATTGTGTGCCAAATAAACATGTTTTCTTTCTTTCAATAAAAAAAAAATTACAGCATTTAAATTACGAACGGATTCTCGAATAAGCGACTACACATTTGATTTTTCTATCTTTTAAACACTTTCCTTGACAAATTGCATAAATTAGGTAATATTTAAATATACTATAGTTCTAGTATCAACTAATCTATATTACCTACATACATTCACGATTTTTACATATAATTTTCTTACAGAAAGCCTAACAAAATATGGCGAAACAGACATATAAATATTCGTGAAAATACTTAGGTAACATTGCCTTCATTTTTACAATATTACTAAAGTGAAATTTAGTGTTTCTACCGCTCCAACTTTCTAGAAAATTTTCAAACTACAACCATAGATTTAAACAGTAAAGATAGGGCTGTCCGAACTTTTACTGATGCGAGAAACACTAGCGCCACTTTTTTCAACAACAAAGCATCGTTGCAGCGTAACCGCGAAGAGCAATTGATATTATCGAGATTTGAAAGAAAAAACTTTTGAAAGTCTTTCAATACAACCAATACACGCCGCTTCAAAGTTACGTTGCACTACTAGAAGGCGTGGCTTAGCCCAGTTTCGTCTTTGCCGAAGTACACGATCACTCTCGAAGTTAGCCGACCAGTTTTTGGAACCAGAAAAACGCACGCTCAGCCCTATCGATACCATCTATGTCAATGCATATAACCCATCTTCGGACCACATTTCATAGACCAACTTTCCGAATACAAAATATTTATTCGACGCGCTTGAGTAAAAGCTTACTTATAAAATTTAAGCAGTATTCGATGCTCTATTCTACACACTACACACACATATCGTTCGTACGACTTTGCGACTGCGATTTTTAGTCGCATCTCTGTAATTACTACACAAACTGTGCCGTCCCTGTGTCTTTCCAGCAGCTGAAGCAGCAAGGCAGCGCACACATGAGCGTATTTTTGAACGCGTCTCGAAAGTCGCGGTTGAAATACGCGTAGATGAGTGGGTTGAGCGCTGAGTTGAAGTAGCCGATCCAGAATAGGACGCCAACCACGACTGATGGTGTTTCACATGGTTCGCCACATAAGTTTGTGGTCACGTACCTGTAGAAGAAAACGTGCTTTTAATTTGCATAAATATGACAGAAGTGTTACAAGGGACTTTTTTTTTACTGGCAATCGCCTAGGGTACACTGAGCACACGTGTGACAATTTGACAGAGGTATGCGGTATGTTGGGGTACATTTTGTCACCTAATATATCTGAGACTTAAATTGAATAATATTATACTTTTTTTTTTATTTGCCTGATAAAAAATAAAAATGTCTCACATAACGCTCTTGCTACTAGATGTTGGACTGTATACTTTGTAACAACATCTAAATACCTACGTTACTTTATTAGTCATCCCTATAAAATTTGCTATCCAACATACAATACTTACCAAAGAAAAAATGGAAGCCAACATAACAAAAACGCGCCGACAATGATGCCCAATGTTCGCGCAGCTTTATGTTCAGCACGCCACGACTTGCCGGCTGCACGCAGAGAAGCACCTGTTGGCGATAAAGAATTCATTTTAATTTATTTTTTAGATATATACACATATATATGTTGTGGATTGATGGCACACGGGTACGACGGACAGCGCCATCTATTTATTTATTTCTTCATCTTACATCTATCTTTACAGGTTTTTTTTCCCTAATGCGATAAATGCGCTTATCCTAACTTGTTAATACTAACACCAATAACTAATTATAAACAATGCATTCCTTGTGATTTTACTCAAAGTACAACAAAATAAGTCTGTCTCATAAGCGATCAGGTTGAGCGTGTGAATCTAACAATTCGTTTCGTAAGTTAATATTATTTTCACCAGAAACGCAAGCGGCATCCTGCCGCTTGGACACGATCTTTGGTAGAAGGGATGCAGCGAGGACTGGAGGGAAGACCTACCCTCCTAGCCAAGTTACAACCGTTTCTCTTGCGTCAAACGCCTCGAGTTCGCCACAGCCCCTGTTCTTTTGTTCTGACCACGTGACTGAGCGTTGAGATGACGTCATTCCCGTACATTTGAAGTTTTCTACTAACGTTAACGATTGCAGATTATCAACTTGGCTACGGGGTACAACAGCCTTCTACTTCAGACAGCCTTGGCGTACGCTCAGTACCAACGCACGTGTTTGTTCCGTTTGTGAAGTAGTTACCAAAATAAAATTATTCTGATGCAAATTGATCTTTCGTTTGAGTACCCAAGTCAGTGCCCAAATCTACTAAGAACTATGTCGGATCGTGATGAAGACCCGATGTTTCGCATCTTTGCCACACATAAATATCCTCCCCCTCACATAAATGTATGCCCCTCATGGGGGCAATTGGCGGCGGCGATTTCTCGCGCCGGGTCTTGGTACAGGCTATGATCGGAAGCGAGGAGTGGCAGGTGCTCGCCTCCTTCTGCAAAACAGTAATGCTAGCAAAAGAGGAGGCCGACCGCATCAGGCAATGGCGCTCACAGCGCCCCAGCCGCCGCCGGGATTTCCGGCCATAGAAGGCACGGGTTTGCAACTCGCTGTTTGACCGTCCGGTAATTGTCCGGATCGAACTCAAGTCATCAACGGCGCGCACTGTTCCTGCGTGTTTCAAGGAGTTGTCCGCAACAGCAGGGGTTCCGCTGGGTCGAAGCCTACTGGGGCCAGGGTTAGCTCCGAAAGCTAGCTCAGCACCGGTACGAAAGGCAACGAAAGAACAGGAGTGTGTTTTTAGTCAGTAAAAGTCTGACACTATCTCCCGCTCCACTCAATAAGAGCGGGGGATGTCATTGGATGACTTTACAAGCTTTTATTTAGTTTCACCGGTCCCGATGTTTGTCTGTCATCAAATCTTGTAAATTAAATTTGACTCACTTCTCGGTTACCGATTGAGCTGAAATTTTTTGTAAATCAGATCACAATGCAAAATTATTATGACATTGAGCTGATCTGATGATGGAACCGGAAGGTGGCTATAAGAACTTGGTTGTTAAAAGACACAACCCCATCGAGCTTGGGCTCGTATGATTCGTCTTGAAGCGTTTTAATTATATAGGTATACCGAGCTATAAAAGCTTGCTATGAAAAAATTATTTTCATTAAAACCTTGTTATCATGGAAAAATAAAAAACACTACCTTACAAAATGCTCCTTAGTTGTGCTTGTTTTATCTAGACCAGTGTGATTGTTACCAAGTTTCGTTATTACCCGACTGCCCCAGAAGATGGTAATGCTTTATAAAGAAAAAGAGGGTAACATGGAAAACTCATTACCAATGCAACGCTTCTTATGAGTTCTGAACTCGCAACAGGTGGTCTTACACAAAACTTTGAAAGTTTTCTTGTTTCACGATGATAATATTGCGGACTTGTGTTGGAAAGAAAAGTTTGTTATTTCGCACAAGTGTCGAAATGGGGGAACGAGCGGATTATTATGAGAGGTAAAGCGTCAAGAAGAACATAATAATTATGATACGCAGGTTATAAGACTTCAGGGTTTTTTGTGCATTTTACTGGTGGTAACTTTTTCGTGAAATAGCCATTCAATGGGGTAACACGAACTGAGAAGGTAAGGTAGATGTCAAGTTGTATATTGATTAAAATATAAACGCCCGTAAGTCATAATTCATAAGTTACAACTCATTAAGTTACACGGGCGATTACTTTGGTTTGGGTTAAAATGTAAAAAGAAAGAAGAAAAAAAAAAAATGACATGTTTATTCTGCCTGAATAGACAAAGAAAAAATACCATATACTCAAGTCTGCGGTCCCTTTAAGCTGTGAAAAAATCAACGCGATACGAAAGAAAGAAAAAGAGAAAGATACGGCCATTTATGTTGCAAAAAACGTATATTTTGATACTCTCAAAAATCGAAATTTATTGGGTACTTTCCGTTGACGCAGCGTTCTAAAATTTTCCACAAAGCAAGGTCTTATAGCACAGGTATGGAATACATATAAAAAAATTGGTACAGGTAAAAAATTGCAATTCGGAAAAATCTTCGAGACTCCATTCGGGAATTATAGTTTGCACGGAACCCTCAGTGCGCGAGTCCTCCTCGCACTTGCCTAGTTTTTTGAGGTTTCCTATCTCAAAAATATCCATATTATTTCGGTTACCCATTTCGTTCTAGGGCAACGATAACTGTTTCAAACAATACCGCAGCTTTCACAGGCAAGAGCATATAATGTAGTACCTAAGTAAACTTTGACTACTTGTCTAACTGATAACTACTTAGAAAATCTACACGATACACAATGTAAACTTCTACTTAATCACCTGCCAATACTGAAGCGAAACTTAGAACAAACTTTAAATTACAGTGTAACCAACACTCAACAAATTGCATGCGTAAACTCTATTGCCAGTCTACCAGTGGTGCCCAACCTATATTTGACATGGGACCACTTTCATTTATTTATTAATTAATAAAATTTAGCCTCTGTCACTCAGCGTAGGATGTCCACTATAGGCCTATGGAACGGGCTTGGCGGAATTAAATTTTGCAATTTCAGTGCACATTCTCTAAAATGCGAATGACAGAAAACCAGCATCAGTGCTGCTAGCAATTCGACGTCGATGCTCAAGACTGAAGCTTCGACTCGACACAAGTGCATCATTGCCCAATCTTCTTGGTTCTCTTCTCAATCGACTCTAGGATTGAATTTAGCAAGTATCTAAGTTTGAGTTAAAAAGTTCGTTTTAATATCTTTCACGGACCGTGATTTAGCCCTTGCGGACCTCAGGTTGGGAACCATTGCTCTATACGTAGTTAATTGCGAAACTTTGGCTCATCGAAACAATGGCAGACATTTAAATAGCGTCCACGAGAAAGGGCTGTTCCAGACACGATACTTTTATTGTTGATTTGTTCTCAGGCATAATTTGGAGTCGTTATCGTTAGAATACCACAAAATACAGGACATCATCATTACCATCATCATTCATCACCAGTAACCGACTGGTTTGGTTAACAAAAATAATTATTCTATTCTATTAAAGTTAAATAGCATTAAAACTACAATCTCAAGGTATTACCGCTTACATTTAATTAAAATAAATTCCTACATAGGTCTCCCTCACTACAGTAAAGAGAAAGTTAAAAATATGATGGATGGCCTCATTTTACTTCGCGACTGTGCGGATACTAATGTCTTTCGAGATAAAAGTACGTTTCAAGTTGAAGAACATTAAATGTAGAATATGAACAGTTTTTTTATATTTCTAGGTAAACAGGATGAAAATTAGTTTTATGTTTAAAAGGAGTTGGAGTTTCCTTGCGTGATCGAATCAGAAATGAAGATATCCGCAGGAGAACCAAGGTTGCCGACATAGCACGAAGAATCGCCAAACTTAAGTGGCAATGGGCAGGGCACATTGCTCGCAGAACAGATGGCCGTTGGGGCCGAAAGGTTCTGGAGTGGCGACCTCGTACTGGAAGACGCAGCAAAAGGCCTCCTACAAGGTGGACCGATGACCTGGTGAAGGTTGCGGGAATCCGATGGATGCGGGACGCTCAGGATCGATCATTGTGGCGACACTTGGGTAAGGCATATGTCCAACAGTGGAAGTCTGTCGGCAGAAATGATGATGATGATGATGATGGTTTAAAAGAAAAATCATCAAATGATTCCTGCTCTGATTGGAATGAGAAAGGGAAGTATCAAACTTATACTTTTAATGACTAAATACCATCCGTTTTTTTCAGTTGCTCTATACATATTAGGATAATAGTGACTCTTTTACAAGCTTTTATTTAGTTTCACCTGTTCCGATGTTTGTCTGTCATCAAAGCTTGTAAATTAAATTTAACCCACTTCCCGTTTACTGATTGAGCTAAAATTTTGAATGCATGTGTAAATAAGATGACAATGCAAAATTATTATGACAAAAAGCTAATTTGATGATAGAACCGGAAAGTGGCTAACGGAGCTTGGTATTTAAACAACAAAACCCCATCGAGTTTGGGTTCGTATGACTCGTCTTGACGAGTATTAATTATATATATAGGTATACCGGGCTATAAAAGCTTGCTATGAAAATATGATTTTCATAAAAGCTTGTTAAGCAATCTTGCTGGTAGAATAAAAGTTGATTTATATTCGTGAAATGTCATCATAATTTCAATGAAATGATGGCTTGATAATAACTGACCTCCTTTGAGATTTATTACATTGATTTATAGCTGTTTTTGCAAGCAGATTTACCCGCCTTAAAGTAAAAACTGGGACCTGAGGGTTCCGTACAAACTTACCTATATAGGGTGACTGGTAATTAGTGATCGATAATTCTACTCATGTTTTCAAGCAACTTTCCCAAAGAAACTTTTTTATACTTATTAGTTTGATCATAATAACGAAACAGCTTTACCAAAGGTAGGTAGGTAAGTAAACAAGTGAAACACAAGTGGGAGCTTAGAACAGAATGTTTATTTGATGGTTTGCTTAGCCTATATATACACTTGTGAGTACACGCAAAACTCCTAAAATAATTGCGGACCAATCGCAAACGAGCTAGTGCGCGGGTCCGCCGTCATATCAAAATATGTCGCTGCAGTCGCCTCTTCGGTTACTCGGTACATAGCTTTAACTACATATAAACCATACGCGGCCGTCGCGCGCGCCCTAGTGATCTATGAGCGCGCTGCCTGTAGGTGTCTGGTACACAGCTATTCGCGCCCACCGCGGTCACCCATCGCATTCACGCTCGTGCTTCGCGATCACCGATGGGTTTGCAAGCGGCGCAGGTGCTCTATCACTATAATAGTGATAGAGCTTGTAGGTAAGATATGTGTGACAAAGACGCTACGTGGCTAACAGCTGAGTTTTGTTATTGTGATAAAACTAATGAGTATATAAAAATGTCTCTTTAGGAAAGTTGTTTGTAATCATGAGTACAATCACATGTATAATTGTTTGTCACTACTAGTCACCCTATATAAAGAGTTACATTTTCGATTGGAGATTTTTTTTTTGTGATGTAACAAAAAAAAAATGTTTTTTAGATTTGTTCCCATACTTGTACTATAAGACCTTGCTTTATGCAGAATTTCAGGATTCTGGGTCAATGGGAAGTATCTTGGAATTTTGTTTCCTTTGAGAGTGTCGAAATATACGTTTTTTGCGACCTAAACGGCCGTATCTTTTTTTTTTCGTTACCTCAAAAGTTTCAGGAGATGGTTTTAATTTCAACTTTCCACGCATTCCCAAGATAAAGGGTCATGATATACAGACAGAGAGCAGTGGTGGCCGAGTGGTAACGGCCCCGACTTACGAGTTCAAACCCACCCAGGCACATTACTTTGTGTAATTTATTTCATTACTACTGCTCTCAAAACGGTGAAGGAAAACTTCGTGAGGAAACCGGCATCCTAGAACCAAAAATTCGAACACATGTGACATTCACCAACCCGCACTGGGCCCACGTGGTGGATTACGGCCCATTCCCTCTCCTAGAGAGGTGGCCTGAGTCCCAACAGTGCGAACATTAAAAAGGCTGATGACGATGATGATGATGATAACAGACAGAAAGAAGAACAACAAACTGATCCTATAAGGGTTCTGTTTTTCCCCTCAAAATTAACTTACGGGAACGTATAACAGGTATAGAGATTTACTACGTTTTAATCTGGATCATATCATCCGTGTATTAAATGGTGTGTATACGAGTAAATTGGTAAATATTGATTGCCCCCTGAACCAAATACACAGCGATAACAGCGACCTCTCGCGTTCAGCCTTTTTTTTCCGGTGGGCAAAAATCATCCAATGACAACCCCCGCTCTTGAGTGGAGGGGGGTAGTGTCAGACTCTTGCTGAAAACCCATCCCATTCTTTCTAGCCTCTTCATACCGGGACTCGAGCTTCCTTTCGGATAACCCTGGCCCCGACAGGTTTCGACCCAGCTGGGCCCCTCCTGTTGCTGACAACTCCTTGAGGCGCGCCGTCGACGTCATTATTGATAGGCTCGCGTTACCGACTACCTCATACAACATACCTCACCACCGTTCTCATCTGATGGTAAGCGATAATATAGTCGACGATGGAGTACGCTTGCCTAGAAGTAACCTATTGTAGCTACAGAAAACACATTTTAGATTAAGAGCTTCAGATAATTGCCCCCTTAGCCAAGTTACAACCATTTCGCTTGCGTCGAACGCTTCGAGTTGACCTTGCCGGCAATTCCTTTGTTCTGACCACGTGAGCGTTGAGATGACGTTATTCCCGTACATTTGAAGCTTTCTACAAGCGTTAACCATTGCAGATTAGCAACTTGGCTAGAGGTATAGATTAGATATAAGTTTGACACGCAAACGAAGGGTTCTGTACAATTTTTATTATTTTTTGTTTAAATAAGTAATAGAAATACACACTCAGTGAAAATTTCCACATAGAGCGCCGATAGATGGACGGATGAACGGAAAATGGACCAAATGATGGGCGGTCAGTGAAGGTTTAATGAATAGGTTTTCTTTCTTTTTCTTTGGGATAGTTTGTCTTACCATTTCTTTCAGAGACTGTCGCGACCCGATCACATAGTCTTTGGCCCATAGTTTGTCGGGCATCTGGCAGATATGTCGTGCCTAGTCCCATTTCAGTTCGGCAGAATTTTGAGCTATTATACTATATAGCATTGAGCTTGATCTACTTGAGCATATCATATCAACAACATAATTTAAAACTATAATAAGCTACATGATAACTATAATAGGCTGCCAGGCTCAAATGGGACTGGGCGGGTCATGTCAGCCGCATGCACAGGGACCGCTGGGCAAGCGTCGCCACACAGGTTCCTACTGAGGGAAAGCGCCGTCGAGGCCGGCCTAGAAAGAGATGGCAGGATAACTTGGACGCCTACAACGAGGACTGGTTAGAGACGGCGCAAGAGAAGACATTTTGGAAAGACTTGGGGGAGGCCTATGCCCAGCAGTGGGACAGCAATGGCTAAATAAAAAAAATAAAAAAATAAGCTACATAATAATATTGTTTCCAACTCGACTCGACTGGAATCGAGTTTCAGCGATATGTTATCAAATAAATGGATCAACTGTAGGTACTTCATAGGTATGTCCTATGAAGTACCTACAGTAAAGATGTCCTTGGGGTAGGTGTCATGCCAGATGATATTATGTCATCTACGAGGCAGATGGCACTGTAATTTTTACTGAGACTAATAAGGTTCGTGTAGCCGTAATGGAGACGCAGAGGGTATAATAATGTGAAGACATTATTACTAGAGTAGGAAGAAATGAGAAAATGGATAAATTACTAATGAAATCTTAGATACCAAGTTCTGCACCACATTTATGAGATGTGTTGTTGGAAATTCTGTTTTAGATGTAGATTTTTTATTTGCTTTCGATTTAAAAAAAAACATAGACGTACTATAAAAAGTCTTATCTAATCAGGAATAAAGATATAAGCAAGAAGATAAGAGGAGAGCTTTATTTAAGTGGCAGTAGACAGCTTGTAAAATAGATGATTGATGAGGCTGGTTCTGTGGTGACTGCGTAATGAGACACAGCATTGGAAGGCCTCTGACAAGATGGAATGACTTGGAGAGAGTCGCGGAAATCTGATCCATGAGAGAAGTACAGGACCGGTGGTGGAGAAATATGACCATCGATGGAAATCTTCCGGCTGAAATGAGGATGATGATGAGCTCGTCTTTTACTCAAATAACGTAATTTCTTCGCAAACATTTCTTAACCCGAAAATAAATATGTTTTTATTTATATTTTTCGAGTTTTAGTCGTCCCTTACCTTTATAAACATCTACATTTGCTCTTAAAACTTTCCTCACGACATATTGGTCATTTCTCCACACTTTATCTTTGACTGACCTTTTGGTCTCGTAGTTAGTGGCGTTAACTGCTATGCCGGAGGTCGTGGGTTCGATTCCCACCCAGGACAAATGTTTATGTGATGAGCATGATCATTTGTTCTGTGTCTAAGTGTAATTTATTCTTAATTATGTACGTATTTAGAAATATATAAGTATGTTTATCAGTTGTCTAGTACCCATAACACAAGCTCTGCTTAGCTTGGGACTAGACAGCGTTGTATGATAGTTGTGGAATATTATTATTATATATATTATGCCTATTTCTCGACAGCCAACTTCCACAGAACGTTCACCTCCTACATTCAGACTTCCTCGGAAATACCAAACCAATTAAGCCAAACTTGAAAAGCCGTTCCAGCATTAAATGATCTAGAAAACGTTAATTGGTGAAACATAATTAAATCTCTTGCTAATGCATTAAACGTTTTCAATGCTTCAGTAGACAGAAAGCGATTTCATTTGGTATTGAGTAAAGGCGAAGCAGTGAATATTGAATGGCATGCATTTGCACCGTGAATGGCACCCAATTAGGAATCGATCTAAGCAATTTGCAATCTGTCCAGAATTGTGGAGTATGTGGGTACTGAATTGTAGTGAGATACTGACGCGGTTATCAATCAGCCACGCCTATATGTTCTTGTATTTCGTCGGGTGCAAAGTAAAAAAAGTTATCTGCAACTTTGCGATTTTCTGATAGTTGCAGTAACTTAACAAATCTATCTATATATATAAAAATGAACCCCGTTTTCCGTTGTCGTTGTCGTCGTGACAACGGAAAACGGGGGTTGGCATGAAAACGGCTTGACCGATATGGCTGATTTTTTTTTTGTTGTGATTGTTATTGTGAGGAGAAGGTTCTTATAGAAAAAAAATTAGGGTAGTGTAGGGTAGGGTAGGGTAGAGTAGGGTAGAGCAGGGTAGAGTAGGGTAGAGTAGGGTAGAGTAGGGTAGAGTAGGGTAGAGTAGGGTAGAGTAGGGTAGAGTAGGGTAGAGTAGGGTAGAGTAGGGTAGAGTAGGGTAGAGTTGGGTATAGTAGGGTGGAGTAGGGAAGAGCGGGAGCGAAGCCGCGCGGGCAAAGCTAGTATTTAATATTCTAAGACATGAGAAACCTTTCAAGTGCCAAAAACGAAAAAATAATAGTTTTCTTTTTAATAATGTTTTGGAAAAAAAATTACCTACTAAATAACTGCTTATAATTACTAATTCAATAAAGATGATAGAAAATCACAAAATTGCAGATAACTTTTTTTACTTTGCACCCGTCGATTTGTGTGTTTCATCATCATCATTTCAGCCGATACACGTCCACTGCTGGACATAGGCCTCCCCCAAGCGTCGCCACAACGAACGCTCCTGCGCGTCTCGCATCCATCGGCTTCCCGCAACCTTCACCAGGTCATCAGACCACCTTGTTGGAGGCCTTCCAACGTTGCGTCTTCCGGTACGCGGTCGCCACTCCAGAACCTTTCGGCCCCAACGGCCATCTGTTCTGCGAGCAATGTGCCCTGCCCATTGCCACTTAAGTTTGGCAATTCTTTGCGCTATGTCGGCAACCTTAGTTCTCCTGCGGATGTCTTCATTTTTGATTCGATCACGCAAGGTAACCCCGAGCATAGCCCTTTCCATTGCCCTTTGGGTGACTTTAAGCCTTCTGATGAGGCCCATTGTGAGCGACCACGTTTCGGAGCCATATGTCATCACTGGCAACACGCACTGATCATAGACTTTCGTCTTGAGACACTGTGGTATATTGGACGAGAAGACACCGCGTAGCTTCCCGAACGCCGCCCAGCCGAGTTGGATTCGACGGTTGACCTCTTTCTCGAAGTTCGACCTACCTAACTGGACTGTCTGTCCGAGGTAGACGTAATCTTCCACAACTTCGAGTGTAGAGTCTCCGATCTTGATAGGAGTAGGCGCTACATGGTTGTTAATCATGATTTTGGTTTTATCCATGTTCATTTTAAGACCCACTCTTTCGGAAGCTCTACTGAGGTCATTGAGCATTGTGCTGAGCTCCTCCATAGTCTCAGCCATGACTACTATGTCGTCAGCAAACCGAAGGTGAGTGATGTACTCGCCATTGACATTAATGCCTAGTCCACTCCAGTCCAGAACCTTGAAGACATCTTCCATTGCGGCGGTGAACAGTTTCGGAGAAATAACGTCTCCCTGCCTCACACCCCGCTGCAAAAGGATAGGTTTCGAGATCTGGTCCTGTAGTCGGACTGACATAGTGGCGTTTTCGTACAAACACTTCAGCACCTCGATGTACCGATAGTCAATTTGGCACCGTTGGAGAGACTGCAGCACCGCCCAAGTCTCAATCGAATCAAAGGCTTTCTCGTAGTCCACAAACGCTAGGCAAAGAGGCAGGTTATACTCCTCGGTCTTCTGTATAACCTGCCGCAGCGTATGAATGTGGTCTACGGTGCTGAAACCTTTTCGGAATCCGGCTTGTTCGGGAGGCTGGAAGTCGTCAAACCTAAATTACCTTATAGCCAGAGTGCATCTCATAAAGATTCTAATAATCCCAAATACGGTTATATTACATGAAATTACCTTCCGGCTTTATCACCAGATCAGTTTAATACATCCCCTCCCCCTTTTCTATCAGTCAGTCATCGACTACACGTATAAACAAAGCAATTTTACTTGTTACGGCAATTCTGCTATGATTCTATGAAGAGTTCTGTTCCATATCTTCGAAGTTCATGATCAGATCATAACAATATTTCTATGGGACCAATTTGGAAGCATAACCTTCAAATAAAAAATAAAAAAATCAAAATCGGTCCACAACTGACCGAGATATCGGTGAACATACATACAAAAAAAAAAAACATACATTCAGCCGAACATAGAACCTCCTCCTTTTCGAAGTCGGTTAAAAAACGTCTTTCCAGCCACTTCTCAAAGAAAAGACTTATATGGCATAATTATGGCGTGCACAACACTGGGTTGCGACACTCGCTGTCGCCATTCCACCATAAAAACCCCTAAATCCTAGCAGGTAATTAATTTGCCTCTATGGAGTGATTTTAATATGAACATGATTTTTTGTGAATAAAATATCAGATATCAACGTGTTTTCTCCGTCAAATCAATGTTCAATAATTATAGAGTGACCAAATTAGATGTATTTTATTCGACTTCCACTTCAGTTTGAGGTCATATTTTGCAGCTTTTTGATATCTGTTTTTTTCATAGTCGCATTTTTATTTTGGATAACTTCCAAAACTATAAGGCACAGTATCAATTTCAGTAATAGTACTCTACAGTTTTTAATCGGATTGTAAAATGAGTGTATTTTTTTCACCACTCCATAGTGATCAGTTGGAAACCATTTTCCGAGTAACGAATCACATTTTGGTGACCAAATAAGGATTTATAAAAAAAGTCTAAAATTTAGGTGTTTTCTTGGCTAGAGTGAATAGGCTCTTAATAACCTAGTACGCCTCACCATCAAGGATTACATCACTGCTTACCATCAGGTGAAATCGCGGTCAAGCACTAATTTATATCTTCTTCTCCTCCCTACCCTCGTCTCATCTTATTTGGGGTCGGCGCAACACGTTTTTTTCTTCCATTCTCCCCTGTCACTCGTCATGCTGTCACTAACTTCCTTTTCTTTCATATCGCTCTTCACGCAATTTACCCATCTTTTCTTTGGCCCCCTCTCCACCCATCCACATGTATACTCATAACTCAAACACTAGTTAAGCGTTACGTCAAGCAATAGTTTATATAAATTTTTTTAAAAGTGCTTGAGACAGAACAGCACCTTATGCTGATAAATTCAAGTTCCCTCGATCCATTTCGACTGATTAATTAGGCGGTATTTGCCCTAATTTTCCTAAAAGGTTCCACATAGCTGGTTCTGCTGTTAGTGTGACTGATGAATTGAATTAAAAAAATATAATGTATGCAATCTGGTCAGGGTCGCGGGAATCCGATGGATACGTGACGCACAGGACCAGTCGTTGTGGCGGCGCTTGGGAGAGATTTATGTCCAACAGTGGACGTCTTTCGACTGATATGATGATGATAAATTTAGTTCGGACTAGATAAACAGTTGCACTGTTCATATTTATAGCTAGATTTTGTCCGCAGCTTCGCCCCCGTAGGTACATAAACCATAGCCTATGTCACTCAGGAATAAAACAGCTTGCTATCGATGAAAAAATTTTAGCAATCGGACCAGTACTTTCAAAGACTACCCCCTACAAAAAAAAAAAAAAAATTTGCCTCTTTATAATATTAGTGTAGATGTAACTAACTGACCCAGCAAACTTCCCGGTCACCAGGGAGACTGGAAACGTCGAGAGATGTCGTGCGGTGTTCCGCAGGGGTCGGTTCTAGGCCCACCCTTGTGGAACATCGGCTACGACTACGTGCTGCGCGGCGACCTCCCTGACGGGGTCAACGTGGTCTGCTACGCAGACGACACGCTGGTTCTAGCGCAGGGAGAGTCGCACCAGGCGGCGGTCGCTTTAGCGACACGCGGGGTTGCGATAGTCGTTGGTAGGATCCAGGAGCTGGGACTCGAGGTGGCGCTGCACAAATCCCATGCCATGTTTTTCCACGGCCCTCGGAATGCGCCACCATCAGACTCCCAACTTACGGTAGGAGGAGTTCGCATCGGCGTCGGGTCGACGATGAAGTACCTGGGACTCGTTCTCGACAGCCGATGGAATTTCGGAGAACACTTCCGACGTTTGGCTCCCGAACTCAACCGGGCCGGGGCTGCTCTCAAGCGGCTCCTGCCCAACCTGGGGGTCCAGACGCCTCCTGCTGGAGGCTCTACGCGGGGATCGTTCGGTCCATGGCCCTCTACGGGGCGCCGGTGTGGGCGCCGTCGCTGGCAAGGCGACCTGCGTCCATACTGAACGCCTGCCAGAGGGTCATGGCAATACGAATGGTGCGGGGTTACCGTGGGATCTGGAGGCAACAGTCCTTGCACACATGCACGATAAGCGCGTGGAGATGCAACGCCGGGGTGAAAGTCCACTACCGCGACAGGTCGAGGTATGGGGGACAGAGCTCCGGCGGGATCTCACGGTGAAATGGCGTCAGCGACTTTCGCAACCCAGTGCTGGGCACGCCACAATTATGGCGGTAAGTCCCCTCTTTGAGGCGTGGCTGGAAAGACCTCACGGCGTCCTTACCTTCCGCATGACGCAGGTCCTCACCAGACATGGCAAGTTCGGGAGGTTCCTGCATCGGATTCGAGCGGAAGAGACGCCCGGGTGCCGCCACTGTGCGGAACGCTCGGAGGACACGGTGGAGCACACAGTTGAGGTGTGCCCTGCTTGGGCGGAGCAACGCCGTGCCCTCGTGAGGGCGATCGGCGGCGGAGACCTCTCGCGCCGGGCCTTGGTTTAGGCCATGGTCCGGAGCGAGGAGGAGTGGCAGGCGGTCACGAAACCCGCTCCACCCAAGAGCGGGTTTCGTCAATGATGATTTTCCACGTCGACAGAAAAAAAAAAAACCCAGCAAACTTCCTACTGCCAGTCGTTTTAGCTAAGCTGTCAAAAGATAACACTGCATTACCAGAACCAACATAATTCATTTCAATATGCCTTGAATTTTCGAACAGCTATACATGTAAAAAGATATACGTATATAATTATACGTCACACTATATTTTATAGGTAAAAAATTGTCCATCCCTGGTTGAACAAATTTGGATAAAATTACGCACACAGATAGAATATGTCCTGGATTGGAAAATATAATTATTTATCCCAAAATTTTATTTTCTTAGGATAGTTTTCTACACTCACGTGGGCAAAGCCACCAGAAAAAGCTTTTATTTTATAAAAAATGGCATAATTAATTAAAGTATTATACTCTATGAAAATTCTTCTTTAATATCAATATTCAAACAAAGTTTCAAGTCGATTCATTAGGAACTCTAGACTCGAACCTACGAGCGACCTCATTAATTTTCCGATAGACATTCCAATTTTCAATTCAATTCCAACGGATCAAAACTAATTTTACGAGCCTAGTATTTATTTCACAATTTCTGAAAATAATACCTTCGTCCTTCGTATTTCAAAAATATCTTTTTGTAAATCTTTTCATCAGTTTGTACTCTTTGAATCTTTTCTGTACTAAATTTTTCACATTAGATTATATTTTTTCTTAATACTCCGGTATTATGTCAAGGGTAAGTAGAGAAGACAATCTCTTGTATGTACTTCACTTTTTATACCTACGCTCGGTGGACGCACACTAATGAGCGTTTGAGCCGAAACTGTTCGACGAGCGGGCCGAGACGCTACCGCGATATCGTGTCCGTGAGCGGTGTCTATGTCTGCGTTGCTCGAGCGCGCTTTGTATGTAGATTGACTTCTGTACCTATATATTTTGTAGTAGAGGTATACTGCCCCTGTTAGTAAAAAAGACACATCTAACCTTTTTTCCAGATTTGTGTTATTTACATTGCCGGAATCCGGAAAAAAGGCACATTTGCCTGTATTTTTTATATTTTGCTAACTTTTTCCAGTGCGGTTTTGACACAAGGAAAAAAAGCCTGATTTCCCGTTTCATTCATTAAAACATTTTTTTATCCGTTTTCGTTTTTGTTAGATACGTCTTTTTAACTATCAGGGGCAGTATATCTGTTACGGTTGTTAATCACATTATTTTTTTTGTTTTTTTTTTTTTTATGGTGGGCAAAAATCATCTTATGACAACTCCCGCCCTGGTGGGTGGAGCGGGAGATAGTGTCAGATTCTTACTGACTAAAAATTCACCCCGTTCCTTCTAGCCTTCAAACCGGTCTGCCTCCTCCTTTGCTAGCATTACTGCTTCGCAGAAGGAGGCGACCGCCTGCCATTCCTCCTCGCTCCGGACCATGGCCTCAACCAGAGCCCGGCGTTATTAATCACATTTGACGGTACAATTGGCGCAGTGGCTGAAGGATTGCTGTGCGAATTTCTGCATAGAACAATTGTTTGTATGACCTTTATAGATGGTTATTCCGGGTCTGGGTATCTTGTATATGTAAGTTTATATATTTGTGAACGCACCCATGGTAGTAGGTAGTAATTTTGAGTATGGGGTAACTTTTGTTTAACTCCGAACAAACATCGCACCGAGTGTAGTAGCCGAGTGGTAACGGGGACTTACGGGTTGTAAGTCGCAAATTAAAACTAAAATAAATAGCATTGCGCCTAGCATTACTTTGTATAATTTACTTCATCGCCGTTACTCTAAACAGTGAAGCAAAAAATCATGAGGAAATTGTCATGTCCTAGACCCAAAAATTCGAAGACATGTGACATTCACCAACCCGTACTGGGCCCGCGTGGTGGATAACTAGCCATTCCTTCTCCTAGAGAGGAGGACTGAGTCCCAGCAGTGGGAAATTAAATGGCTGATTATACTAATAAGCATAGCAGCAAAATAGAACAAACAATTCTTCCCGTCCGATTATAATTTGGGTGTCTTCAAGGCTAGAGTGAATAGGTTTTTAATAAACTAGTGCGCCTAACCATCACAGATTGTATCACTACTTACCATCAGGTGGGATCGCAGTCAAGCACAACAACAACAATAAAACATCAATAACAAAAAAACAACAATATATGCTAAAACCGTGTAATTCTTGTGTGATAGGTGACCAACCTATTGCCATCAACTTTGCACAAGTCTCTTGAAGCTACCAAAAAGTATTAGATGAAAAATCCGATTTCAGCTGAAACATGTAGTTCATACACAGAAACACGCGACCATTGAGCTAGAACTACATTAGATCGACGTACACGTGTAACACGCCTGATATGTACATAGAAGGACGTCGCGTGGCGCGGAACTAGTGTAGCTCTACAAGTCTAGTTTCCATATAAAATGTATGGAGACCGACGCGCACAGATTGACGTGTGTAGCACACGTGTGCGCAGTGTAGTTCGGCTGGCCTGTTGGTCTAGTGGTCAGTGGCCCTGACTGCTATGCCGGAGATCGTGAGTTCGATTCCCACCCAGGACAGATGTTTATGTGATGAGCATGATCATTTGTTCTGTGTCTGAGTGTAATTTATATGTATTATATTAAAAATTTATATAATATTTATATAAATTTAATAATTTATATGATATTTTTAAATACATATACTATATTAAATATATGTATTTAAAAATATTATTATTTATATTATTAAATACATATATTTTGTATGTATTTAGAAATATGTAAGTATGTTTATCAGTTGTCTAGTACCCATAACACAAGCTCTGCTTAGCTTGGGACTAGAGGGCGTTGTGTGATAGTTGTGGAATATTATTTATTATTATTATTAGTTCTACCATTAAGACAGTCAACATCTTTTTTCATTTCCAAAACAACATCAGCAAAACCATCACCAAATACATAGAAATCTATTACGCAAACCGTACTTAAAACACGATTAATCGCATTTCTGAATCTCTACCAAGTTTCTTGAACATTTAGACGAAGTCCTAGCAAACCTCTGCCATAAGCAATTAAAGATAAATCTGATTGCATTAACTCAATCTTCAGCGTTTGGCTAAACTGCTCAGGGTAATACAAACAGACTTATAGGAATCAATTAGGGAACTTCAAAACCCCATTGAGATAATAGGGTCTTTTAGTTTCACTTTGTTTTAGCTGGAAATGGTTGGAGCTAACATTAAGTTTAATGCCAATGTATCTCATGTATTTAAGTATGTTTGGCAAAAGAGCAATTGTGACGGTCTCAGTAATACAGCTTGGGAGTTAGTTGCACTAAATAACTGACTGTACTTCCATACGGTTGTACATTACCTTGAAAAACGCTTTGTCGTATTGTACACACGGGTGTGCGAAATTTATTCGACCGAAAATTTTGGTCTTTATATCTTCGTTTATCTTGGAAAAAGAAAAAGTTTATTTATTTATTTTTAGTTCATTTTCACAATTAAAAAAACGAAATCAAAATTCATGGGCATTCTATCAGTGCGCGAGTCCAACTCGCACTAGCTCCGTTTTTATTTGTGATTTTACTAAATAACTCTCAATTATATGATAAGAATACATCCCGCGCACGAGGGGTTAAAAGATAACCATTACCTCATCATATTAGCCATAAAATGTTTCGTTAACCAAAATACAGGCTACACCAATTTGGCAATGGTTAAAATGACGACACCAATAACGATACCATTAATTGTTGAAATTCGTGCGGTTAAATTCAATGAAATTATCATTAAAACCATTAATCTGTTAAATTTAATGTTACTGTTAAAAGTTTCAACGGAATTACTTTAATGGAAACTGTAACAGAATTATTAATGCATCCCACTCTTTGAATGTAAAATGATAATACTAAAGGAATCATTTTTTACACACCGTTAAAGTAGCGGCTATAATCTGTTTAAAAAATCAAAGAACTTGGATATTTAATTATTTAAAAAATACTTATATTCGATACTTTTTATAAAGGTCTTCTGTTAGTAAACAATGATCAAGATCTCATAATTATTGAACCAGTATTGACTAAATCGGATTTAATTTGCCCTAATAATAATTACCGAAGTCGTTTGACTTTTTAGATCGACTCTAATGGCCGCTGCCTTCAATTTTTAATAAAATTTTCACTGACAAGGTATTTCACAAATTTCTCAGAACGTAATTAATTGCCAAAATACCGTTGTGGCGTTGTATGTCGGTTAAAGCCATATAAGATATCAAGGCAGTCATCATTGATTCGATAGGCCGTGCACCACGGGCCCTACCACGGGCCTTCATTAGTCTATGATTTTGACAAATGATGTTGGATTGTCAACCGTCTATCTACTGGGGCCAGGGTTAGCTCCGAAAGGTAGCTCAGCCCGGGTACGACGGCACAGGAGTGAGTATTTAGTCAGTAAAAGTCTGACACTATCTCCAGCCCCGCCCAAGAGCGGAGGATGTCATTAAATCATTATCCCACCGAAAAGAAAAAGGCGTTTGTGGGTTATTATTTAATTTTATGCACTATATTAAAATATTTCTTTAATTTTTATTTTATATTGCACACATTGAATAAATTCACGCTTATATATTTTTTTTTATTTTCATTTTTTTTTATATTTTATTCATTCAACTTCCGTGATTGTGTTCATGGCATCACAGCGGGCCCTATCAAAATACCAGTGCTGTATTTTTTATTGTTTTAAATATGGCAGAAGATACTCAACTAGTCGCTTTTTTGGCCACGCATACTTTTTAAATTTCTTCTCCAAAACTACGAGTATATAATTTAATATATACGATTCTGTGAGACATGCATAAACGTTTTTTCTTTCTTTTTGTTCATTGGATTTAAAAATAGAATAAAAAAAGAAGAATTTCTATTCAAAGATGCTTCAAGAACCGATACACACTACCACAACTGCTATTTTTTTTTCATTATTATTATTGATAGGCTCGCGTTTGACCATGATCTCACCTGATGGTAAGCGATGATGTGTTCGACGATGGAGTAAGCTTGCCTAGACGTAACCTATTCACTCTTGACTTATTTGTTAGATTGACATCTTCTTTCAAAGTCCAATTCAGATGGGAATACTATTTATTCGCTTCGCAAAACGATGCCAGTAATCTGTCTCCTCTAGAAATGCAAATGTTCGTTCCAGCTGTAAAAGTGAGGCTAGAAAGTCTGACGCAATTAGTTTTAGTGCCGTCGAGGGAGTGATCTGATACGTGATCCGGACCCTTCATTAGAGTAATGTATAGTGAGACGTGGAAGGTTTGTACCCAAAATGGCTGACACAGATCTTTTAACAAGGTTTGTGACGGTAGTGTTTTGGGTTGGTAAAAATTTTTCGTTCATATATATGGTAAATCATACATGATCAAGTCGATAATGTGCCTCACTTGCAAAAACTATGGCATGATTTTTCTCGTGGTTTGGTTCAGCCTATAGACGTCCACTGTTGGACATATGCCTCCCCCAAGTATCACCACAATGAACGATCCTGTGCGTTACGAATCCATCGGTTTCCCGCAACCTTCACCAGGTCATCAGTCCTCCTTGTTGGAGGCCTTCCAACACTGCGTCTTCCGGTACGAGATCGTCACTCCAGAACCTTTCGGCCCCAACGGCCATCTGTTTTGCAAGCAATGTGCCCTGCCCATTGCCACTTAAGTTTGACAATTCTTTGTGCTATGTCGGCAACTTTAGTTCTCCTGCGGATATCTTCATTTTTGATTCGATCACGCAAGGAGATCCCGAGCATAGCCCTTTCCATTGATCTTGTAATTTATTGAAAATTATAAATTAACAAGGTAATACCATACACCAACACACATTGACTGGTAGTACCAATACACATTGACTGGCCTGGTGGTCTAGTGGTTAGTGGCCCTGACTGCTATGCCGAAGGTCATGGGTTCGATTCCGACCCAGGACAAATGTTTATGTGATGAGCATGATCATTTGTTCTGTGTCTGGGTGCAATTTATTTATAATATGTATGTATTTAGAAATATATAAGTATGTTTATCAGTTGTCTAGTACTCATAACACAAGCTCTGCTTAGCTTGGGACTAGACGGTGTTGTATGATAGTTGTGGAATATAAAAAAAATATATGAAAATTATGTACCTACTGACTGCTTTCATAAACTTCATACGTCTAATGAAACTTGAAGTCAGTATTCAACTAATACAAGTATATTTCTACACGTAGACTTACAAAATTTGGGTCCGGAAGGGAAGTAAAACAGTATTATAAAAAACGTTAAGTGAGTGTCATTGAGAGAGGTCAAGTGGGTTCATTTCATTGGGGACTTACAGCAAACTTTGCTGGGTATGGGGTAGATCTTTATTTTTGTGAAAATATTTTTTTTCTGTTTGAACCGAGTTCAAAGATAAACATGATATTGTAGAGGTCATTAGTCGGGTTGCTTCATTAAAATTTATTAAAAATATTGACTGCGTGCTGGCACATAATTTTATTTTAGTGAACAATTTGTGGGATAAATATCGTATTTTTATTAAGCAAGGTACTTTTTGGACGGTTGGAGACAGAGAGTAAGGCCGTATGTATTTTTTTACCCAACTTAGAAGTTTGATTTTTTCACAGCTTCAAGGAACCTCAGACTTAAGTATATGTTTTTAATTTTAGCTCGAAACCTCCACGCGTTCTTGTGATAAAGGGTCTTGACACACAGACAGACATACAGACAGACAACAAAAAATGTCTCAAAAAAGTTACAAAGGGTCTTGACACACAGACAGACAGACCACAAAGTGTCCCAAAAGAGAGTTTAGTTTTTTCCTGTGGAAAAAGGTACGGAACTCAAAAAATTGAGTTTAGTGCCATCTTTCGAGAACTTGATCACGCTTTACCTCGTAGCTTTCACTCTAATACAAAAGATCGACATAACATTATGAATTATTATTATTATATCTAGCCCATATTGTCCCACAGCTGCGCAAAGGCCACCCTCCACTCGTTCCAATGTTCCCGGTTTTGAGCCACTTCTTTCCAATTCCCAAGAAAGACATCCAAGTCGTCCTGCCATCTCCTTGGTCTGCCTTGTCACGTCATGAATACACAGAAAATTTAAAAATATGAAAAGAAAACAAAATAACTTTCCATACAACGGCAGTAAAAATATGAGAATAGCTTTAGATGATACTACGGCATAAAGAATACCGTTTTATTTTATAGAACACTTTACTAGTTCAGTGCTTTAGTAGTTTCTTAACAAAGACGTTTTATGTACAATTTGGTTTAGATTAGCCTTTGGAGGGTTAGAAAGTACTACTAGTATATCATGAATAGCTTCACTACCAGTGACTTTGATTGCTTTAAAGTAAGTCATCTTACAAATATTTGAGCCCGTTTCAATCATTTACGGGGTGCTTTGATTTTTTTTATAGAGGTTGTCTCAATATCACATCAAGTGTTGGCGTAACGAATCGATCTGATTCTCACGACCTTTACCAACTCATCATAATAACTATATGCGTACCAAACACACTTTTAAAACACATTAAACCACGTAATAAACACATTTTTTAAAAGAGTAACCATGGAGTTTCTTGCCGGTTCTTCTCCATAGGAAACGACCAATTTCGAACCGTGCACTAGCTTCTGACGTTTTATAAGTGCCCTTGTAGGCCTATCATCTTCCTGCCCTTATCCCGTTTTACTTGGGGTCGGCGCAACACGATAACACATTTTTTAAAAGAGTAACCATGGAGTTTCTTGCCGGTTCTTCTCCATAGGAAACGACCAATTTCGAACCGTGCACTAGCTTCTGACGTTTTATATGTGCCCTTGTAGGCCTATATAAAATAAAATATTTTGACTTTGACTTTGACTTTGAAACATTGCGGTTCGCGTCAAGCATCAAGGTTCGCGGACGGCGAGCCATGGGTAGCTCGCGGTAACTGTCCGGACCGAGCTCAAGACGTCGACGGGGCGTACTGTTCCCGCGCGCATCAAGGAGTTGTCAGCAGCAGGAGGGGGGCCTAGCTGGGTCGAAGCCTACTGGGGCTTAAGAGCTTTTAGTCGAAGCTTATGAAGAGGCGAGAAGGAACGGGGTAGGTTATTAGTCAGAAAGAGTCTGACATTATCACCCGCTCTACCCAAGAGCGGGATTTTTGCCCACCATAAAAAAAGCATAACATATCGCATATTCTGTGGAGAGGATACACACGGGCACTGTGTTAGAGATGGGTTGTATAAACCCCATTTGGTCAGACTATGTCCTGAAATAGCACTTATGATGCTTTTTATCTCGGGAGTATGTTCCTTTGGGATATATTTCTACTATCACGCGAGCGAAGCCATTTGCAGCAGCTAGTCTACACATACAATATTATAAAGAGGCAAAGTTTTTTGTAGGATGTAATCTCTGAAAGTATTGGTCCGAACCGAATTGAAAAATGTTTACACCTCCTTAAATCCCTTCCTGTTTAAAGCTCCTTTATTCCTGTGTGACATAGACTACAATTTATGTATGAGAGTGAAGCAGCGGGCCAAAGCTAGTATAATACATAAACCATATTTCTACCTGCTGCGTTTTCAATGTACCGACTCCTATAAATTAGAATTCCGTATAGTTCAAACTTTTGGCTATTACAAGGGTAGCCCGGTATCGAGAAACTGTCAAAGTGATGATATCTTCATGACAAACGGTAAAATTTAACTTTCCACCCTTTAGATGCCTGTACATCCACTTAGTCTGGATTTTTTATCTTTATTAGTTCAGACGACTCACTTTGCTTTGAAAATCTCGGTCTAAGATCGGAAGTTCGTGTATTAATCGCTTAAGCACTATCTTGAATCTAAGAGACTTGAAGAAAAATAGCCGACTTGCTTATCATTTTTAACTTATAAGAAACAACGCTTAATTTATTCCAGACGTAAATTCAGCAATATTTTTCCCTTTAGATAGGGATTTACTAGACTTTTCGACAATATTTTCCGAAAAATTGTTATTACTTCAGATTAAGCGAAATAAATCAAGGATTTACGAGAAAAGTATAACAAGGACGTACAATAATCGTATTTCAATGAAACTAGATTTAAAGGGACTGATCCTAGCTTAGTCGGATATATCCCGACCCTTTCTTGTTGGACAGATACCATTTAGGCTATATAATTGGACATCACAATCCGCTTTGTTTTAGAATAAACTAACTGTAGCAGAAATCCCTAATGTGAAATGGATATTACCAGACAAAATTTAAGATAGATTAACGTACCTTGAGCATTCAATTCTGTGGCAGCTTTCGCCAGGTCTCTTGTCGCCACAGCAGAAGAACAGCTCGGTCTCCAGCCAGGAGGTGGCTGTCCACTCGAAGATCTTTTGTTAGATCCTCCAGAGCAATACCCAGAACTTGCAGTATCACAGCTCACATTTACTGACTTTCTCGGACTAGCCTCTTTACTTGGACAAATATCCCCGATTGCCATCATCACTTCTCCACCAAATTCAGTCTCTTCTGGTCCTACTTCTGTAAACGTGCTATAGTTAGGACTGATATCCGAAGGTCTTCTCTCAGGATGCAAATAGTGAGAGTGATGTGCCGAATGCGAAGTATGCTTCATATGGACAGAGTTCAATAAAATATTCGATGATGTCCTCGTTAACGCTTCTCTTTGTCTGATAGCTTCTCTAAATATACGACAGTACATTGAAATCATGACTAAACTTGGAATCCAGAATGAAACACTTGACGACACTATAGCGTAGACCATATTAACTTTGAACATACACACATCAGGATGATGTAATCTTTCTTGGCGGTGCTGTTCCGTTGTGTACCACCCCATGAATATTGGCACAAAACTGATAAATGCAGGCCACAACCACACATTTGCAAGCATGAAGCAAACAGTTCTATGGGTCATTGTTACTGGGTATTCCAAAGGCCTGACTATAGCGTAGTATCTGTCAACAGATATGCAGCAAAGGTGAAGAATAGACGCGCTGGAGAAGTATACGTCGAGAGAGTTGAAGATATCACAGACTAAAGGGCCGAAAAGCCAGGTGTCAGTCAATTCAGCGCTGGCGTTGAAGGTCATCGCGCAGAGAGCGACGAGCATGTCAGCGACGGCTAGGCTGACTACGTAATAGTTCGTCAGGACACGAAGTTTTCTGTGTCTGTGGACTGAGATGATGACGAGGGCGTTGCCGAAGAGTGCGCCGATGATGATGGTGGTAAAGATGAGGCCTTTGAGGATGAGTGAGACGGTGTGCTGCCAGTCGTGATCGGGCGCGGCAGGGGGCGCCAGCGTCGAATGTAGCTCGCCAAGGAACGCTGACTCCGTACCGCGCCCGCGCGCTTCTACCTCGTGCCTGAAGACGCCATCTGTATCGACAAAAAAGGTCATATCAATTTTGGTAAAATAAACAATTTATGTCTGGGCTTTTATTAGTCGGGTAACTTTTATTTGATCATATAAAATTTAGGTTTGACAGCTGTAAAAAAATAAAACAAACGAACAACGACACAACGTTTGCTTCACATTTTACCATCAGGTAGGATCTAATATGTCTCAGACAATTACAACCTGTTTCAGAATATGGATACTTAAAATTAATAAAACAATTATTAGCTACGCCAAACATAAAAAAAATTGCCAGTTTTCCTGGATCTATATGGATTACCAAACTTAGCTAAATTTGGTGGACCGTACCAACTGAAACAGAACAGCACATCTGATACATGTGCCATATCAGATCCACTGAAATTTAGAAGTAATATGTTTACTATGTTTAGGTTTTAATATTGTCTGAAATACAGTTCCATTTGCCAGCTAAAATTTATGTTTGTTCTATGAATTCATATCAAATGCGCCACCTGAAGGTGTTGACTTACAAAGCTCAAAAATAAAAAACCTTTTCCCCACCCTATTAGTCAGGCACCTAAATTAAAACTGATTTATCAAACACAAAAAAAAACTATGATCAGTTTGTATTCTATAAAAAAACAATTTAAAAACAAACCATAACAAAGAACCTTCTAAATAAATATCTATTCGAGTCTATTCGATTACTTTTAACTGGTTTCTCATCTTATAAGATTTCTTTTATCAGAAAAGATTGAATCGCCCAGGTAAATAATAAAGATCACCTAAAATAACGAAGGTAAAGCGATATTCGAAAAACGTTTTCGGAAATCCAATATTTCCTGTTATCCAAACAAAGGTATAACTTCAGCTTCCAATCAAATTAAGAGAGGCTTCGGCTGTATGATAGGTTTTCTTTAGTAAGTATTGTAGAGCCTCTTATGCCAGTACCTTTTTAGAGGGGTTACAACTGGCATATTATAATATAAATAAAATATATAAACAGTAATTATATTTGTTGTTATTATTTGTATTGTAGCGTGACGAGTGACAGGACAGAATGGAAGAATAAAACGAGTTGCGCCGACCCCAAATAAAACGGGACAAGGGCAGTAAGATAATGATTATATAAACAGTAATTTGTTTTTTAAAAGAAATTATATTGTTAGATAAAATTAGGGTAATGGATATGAATGTGAATCCAGTGCCCTAATCTTAATTATTACTACTAATTTTAATTCTTTATTTCATTGTGTTCTCCTAACCACTCCCAACTTCATGGTTAGGAGTGGTTAAGAGGACGTGTTGCTATTCTTGTATTCGCCTTCTCTCGCTCTGTTTGTATTCAAAGTATTTTATTTCACATGGGCATTTATAAAACGTCAGAAGCTAGTGCACGGTTCCAAATTGGACGTTTCCTATGGAGAAGAACCGGCTAGAAACTCTATGGTTACTCTTTTAAAAAAATCAATGATATTACTATATTAATAAATATTATGTAAGAACAGTAAACATCAGTCAATATTGTATAAAACACAATATTAATATTACTGAATAATATTATGAGTGAGCCCGCCCATCCATAATAAAAAATATTACGGATAGGTTCACGTTTGACCACTATCTCATATGATGGTAAGCGATGATGTGGTCAACAATGGAGCACGCTTGCCTAGAAGCAATAACTTACTCCTGACTTAAAGACCCTTAGATCATAAGCTATCAGGAAACACAGAACCCGGCAGGGAATTCCACTCCTTAGCTATACGCATAATGAATGCATCCCCAAAACGCAAATTTCAATTTTATTTTTTACATAAAAAATGTTAAAAATAAATTTAAAAAAATATCACTATTTTTCTCTGCATCACCAATACAGGAAAATGTCAAAACTCAAAATATTATAAAAATAATTAATTAGGATTTTTCAATCTTAATGAATTAATAATGGTCATCAATATTGCATTAACCAATATAGTTATAAACCTTTTAATTTATTAAAATTTGCAATTTATTTTCATTACATTTTCAACGTGCATTATTAACAAGCTTTTAATGAAAATCATTTTTTCATATCAAGCTTTTATAGCTCGGCTTTTATACCTATATAATACTCGTCAAGACGAGTCATACGAGCACACACTCGATGGGGTTTGGTCGTTTAACTACCAAGTTCCTATAACCACCTTCCGGTTCCATCATCTGATCAGCTCCATGTCATAATAATTTTGCATTATCATCTAATTTACACGTGCATGCAAAATTTCAGCTCAATCGGTAACCGGGAAGTGGATACAATTGAATTTGCAAGATGTGATTACAGACAAACATCGGGGCAGGTGAAACTAAATAAAACCTTGTAAAAATTGGCCTAATAGGTACGCTATAAAGTGATAGTAACGGGTTACAGCATCTTATTGTGTGCGAATACGAGTACAAATATTTGTGACGGACCGTTTTCCAATTTTTCTTTAAATCGGTCTCTAAGGAGAACCTTGCTACGCGGTTATGTCCCGATCGGAAATCTCATCTGTTCTGTTATTGGATCCAAGACGACGATGTCTCTATTCGTGCTCTACTTTCATTTAATTTCATGAAAGCATACTCTGTTACAAATTAAATTAAGATACAACTATTCCAACGTTCGAAGCGTTCTAACCGACTCCATTTTATATTATTTGAATAACAATTTTCGACGACACAGAAATTTCTTTAGTATTATGTTGACTTTTAAGCTAAGAACATAATGCAGATTGAATTTTATAGGTCTTATTTTAGGTTTTAAGAATAGGTAAAGAATTTAATTTTATAACTTAGATCCATAGTTTTGATTTGTGTTGGCTGGGCAAAACCTATATTTTCGATATATTTTTAAATTTATCAAACAGTTAACTTTTGATTTTACTAGCTACAGACGGCACAAAAAGTTGGTGCGTGGAGGTGCAACGCCGGAGCAAAACTATGCTGCAACAACAGTCAGAGGTGGAATTTTGTGGCCGTATGAAAACATCGACGGTCACAACCCAGTGCCGGGCACGCCACTATCTTCACTCTTTGAAGTGTGGCTAAAGGGGAAAGTGAGGCGTCACGGCAGCCTCACTTTCCCCCTGACGCAGATCCTTACCAAACAAGATTGTTTCAGGAGGTCCTTGTGTCGCATACGGCAAGAAGTAACGTCATTGTGTGGAACACACGATGGAGTTTGCCTCTGGCTGCCCCGCTTGGGCAGAGTACCACCGTCGCCTTGTGGAGGTAATAGGCAGAGACCATACGCGTCCGGCTCTGATCCAGGCCGTGTGGAGAGAATAAGAAACAGTAATACCCCGACCCTCACTGGGGAAGGGGTATTACTGTTTCTTATTATTATTAATACAGGGAGGCAAAACGCACCCTCCGAACGGAGATAAAGCGGGCCAAACTCGAGGCCCGCAACGTGTGGCTGGGGTCTCTGAACGCGGACCCGTGGGGGCGCCCGTACAAATTGGTACGGGACAAGCTCCGCCCCTGGGCTCCGCCGCTGACTCAGAGTCTCCGGCCCCAACTCGTGGAGGGTGTTGTTGGCACTCTGTTCCCTGTGCGGGGGGAACACTCCCCCCCGCCCATGGCTCCGCCTCCGCCAGCGGTGTCTGACGCGGACCGCAATAGCGACGACGATGACAATGCTCCAGAAGTGACCGAGGTAGAGCTGAGAGTGGCGGTGCGAAGGCTGAGTGCCAAAAACACCGCCCCAGGACCCGACGGCTTGCCGGGGAAAGCCTGGGTCCTGGCCATGGAGGCTCTCGGGCCTCGACTGAGAGGGCTCTTCAGCGCATGCCTGGAGAGGGGCCAGTTCCCACTTCGCTGGAAGACGGGGAAACTGGTCCTCGTAGCGAAGCCAGGGCGCCCTGCGGACTCTCCGTCCGCATACCGGCCCATTGTGCTGCTCGACGAGGTGGGCAAGCTCTTTGAAAGAGTAATTGCAAACCGCCTCGTCGTGCGGCTAACGCGGGTGGGGCCGGACTTGTCGGACGGACAGTTCGGCTTTCGCAGGGCGCGCTCTACCATAGACGCCATCATGCGCGTGCGAGCCCTTACGACAGGGGAAGCGGTGTCCCAGGGTAGGTGCGTCGTGGCAGTGTCCTTGGACATTGCCAACGCTTTCAACTCCCTGCCCTGGAGTACGATCCGGAGGGCACTCCGGTACCACCGGGTGCCCGAATACCTCTGTCGAGTGGTCGAGGCGTACCTGTCAGACAGGTACATTGTCTACCCCGGTCACCAGGGAGACTGGAAACGTCGAGAGATGTCGTGCGGTGTTCCACAGGGGTCGGTTCTGGGCCCACCCTTGTGGAACATCGGATACGATTACGTGCTGCGCGGCGACTTCCCTGACGGGGTCAGCGTGGTGTGCTACGCAGACGACACGCTGATCCTAGCGCAGGGAGAGTCGCACCAGGCGGCGGTCGCTCTAGCGACACGCGGGGTTGCGATAGCCGTTGGTAGGATCCAGGAGCTGGGACTCGAGGTGGCGCTGCATAAATCCGAGGCAATGTGCTTCCACGGCCCTCGGAACGCGCCACCATCGGACTCCCAGCTTACGGTAGGAGGAGTTCGCATCGGCGTCGGGTCGACGATGAAGTATCTGGGACTCGTCCTCGACAGCCGGTGGAATTTCGTAGAACATTTCCGACGTCTGGCTCCCAAGCTTCTCCGAGCTGGGGCTGCTCTCAAGCGGCTCCTGCCCAACCTTGGGGGTCCAGACGCCTCCTGCCGGAGGCTCTACGCAGGGATCGTTCGGTCCATGGCCCTCTACGGGGCGCCGGTGTGGGCGCCGTCGCTGGCAAAGCGACCGGCATCCATACTGAACGCCTGCCAGAGGGTCATGGCAATACGGATGGTGCGGGGTTATCGCACGATCTCCCGTGAAGCGGCGAGCCTTCTGGCTGGCCTACCACCGTGGGATCTGGAGGCAACAGTCCTTGCACACATGCACGACATGCGCGTGGAGATGCAACGCCGGGGTGAAAGTCCACTGCCGCAACATGTCAAGGCATGGCAGACAGAGCTCCGGCGGGATCTCATGGTGAAATGGCGTCAACGGCTATCGCAACCCAGTGCTGGGCACGCCACGATTATGGCGGTAAGTCCCCTCTTTGAGGCGTGGCTGGAAAGACCTCACGGCGTCCTTACCTTCCGCATGACGCAGGTCCTCACCGGACATGGCAAGTTCGGGAGGTTCCTGCATCGGATTCAAGCGGAAGAGACGCCCGGGTGTCGCCACTGTGCGCAACGCCCGGAGGACACGGTGGAGCACACCGTCGAGGTGTGCCCTGCCTGGGCGGAACATCGCCGTGCCCTCGTGGGGGCGATCGGCGGCGGAGACCTCTCGCGCCGGGCCCTGGTCGAGGCCATGGTCCGGAGCGAGGAGGAATGGCAGGCGGTCGCCTCCTTCTGCGAAGCAGTAATGCTTGCAAAGGAGGAGGCCGACCGCATCAGGCAACGGCGCCCTCGCCGCCGTCGCCGGGATTCCGATCCCGATTTCCGGCCACCGTAGACGCGGGCTCGCGGACGGCGAGCCATGGGTAGCTCGCTGTCCGATCGTCCGGTAATGGACCGAGTCCAAGACGTCGACGGCGCGCACTGTTCCCGCGCGCCTCAAGGAGTTGTCAGCAGCAGGAGGGGCCCAGCTGGGTCGAAGCCTACTGGGGACAGGGTTGTCCGAAAGGGAGCTCGTGCCCCGGTATGAAGGCTAGAAGGAACGGCGCGGGGTTTTTAGTCAGTAAGAGTCTGACACTATCTCCCGCTCCACCCAATAGCGGGTCTTGTCATAAGATGATTTTCCCCGTCGAAAAAAAAAAAAAAAAAAAAAAAAAACCCTCACTGGGGAAACTTGTTTTCACACGCGTCTGTTCTGTTAAGGTCGTCAAATATGTATCGCGATAATAGCTTGTGGTAGAACCTCTGCTGCCATACTTTTTTTTCTGAGTCTTCTTGGTTTGATGTTGTTAGTATTTTTTAGATTATGGTTTTATGCTTTTTTAGGCAGGGTGCAAACGCGTGTCTTGTGTCAGATACAAGCTACCGATGAATATTCAATTTCTATAGAACCAGTATGAAATCAAACTTAAACATTTTTAATGTCCAATTGCATCCACCTAACACATACTCATAACGGTCAAAAAGTGTTCGGTATCGATAACATACATAGACATAGTAGGCCTTTTAATGTTCCCACTGTTGGGACTCAGGCCTACTCACTAAGAGAGGGAATGGGCTGTAATCCACCACGCAGGCCCAGTGCGGGTTGGTGTCGATAACTGGAAGAAAAAGTATCTCTATTTGCGCAGCGCCTTAGTGAGTTTTATTTCACAGTGTATTTTTCCTGTTACAATTTTTAGCACTGCAAACTCAATACTATCTTGAAGGAAGGTGTAAAAGGTTTTTGCAGAAATCTTAATAATGTAGAAAGGTTTATCCGTATCGAGATGTTGTTCTATTTTTGTAGATGTCGCAAACATGATACATTTCGTATCTGGCACATCTCTGGCTCTTCAAGAGGATTCCCGGAGGTCTAAAGAGGTGTGTTTGATTAGATTTGAGGTTACAACAAGCTTTCATCGTTTATGGAATGAATTTTCGTACGCAGATTAATTATTTTGGCGTAAAGGCTAAAGCAATTACGCAGTATTGAAGAAGATAAATTATTTAATAAAAGTCGATGATTTTAATAATTTACGTGTAAATATAACAAATGCAAAATAAATATCCTTTTTACACCATCAACTCGATAGTGTGCTTTTATAGGTCATACAAACCACGGAGCAAGTATACCAACCTTATTTAAAGCAAGTAATTATATCCCTATATCTCACAGATAGTGTAAAAAGTAGAGTATGCAACACGGAGATAAAGCTGTCTTTGTCTTGGGCGGCTTTAATTCCTCACTTCACTCAGGTTTCTTTATTAACTCCCTCGCAGTGCTGGGAAGTTAATTATATAGATCTCTCACTAACGTTCGGGAATAAAATCAGCAACCTTCGTTTTGTTCGGAATTCAACATGCCGCCTGTGATTTAAAGACACTGCTTTATCCCCTAGTCACATAAACTACTATTTATAAGATATTGAAACTTATCTCTTGCCAGTTCTTCTCCATAGGAAATTACCAATTTGGAACCGTGCACTAGGTTCTGACGTTTTATAAGTGCCCATGTACATAAGTAAGTGCTATGTGAAATGTTTTTTTTTTTACTTTTAAACTTTTTTTTTGGTTTAGTTTAGCTCACCTTTAGTAGAATGGAGATGGCAGAATCAAGTAATACAATTCCCGCGCACACTCTCCATAATAACTGTTCGACGAGCGGGCCGAGGCACTTTGATATATCGTGTCCGTGAGCGGTGTCTATGTGTGCGTTGCTCCAGCGCGCTTTATATGTAGATTGACTTCTGTACCTATACAATTTGTGGTAAAAGTCTGGTACTCACTTATGCTCTCTGTACCTAGATCGGGAGGAATTATTTGATGAACAGTCGTTTTCATGTAAAAAAAGGAATTCCAATTTTACTATGCGAACTAGAAACAGCAGATAATTGACTATCAAACAGTTCACACAACAATACGCCAATACATATTGTGATTGGTTTCCCACCGTTTATGCGACGCAAATCCAATCTGGTTTTCTACAAAGCCAATCACAGTTTTCCCGCACCAGAGAATGCTGATCCAAAATATTTATTTTTAGATTGTATGCTAGTGAAGTAGTGCTATGCTACTACGTTATTGGTATGTAGATCCCTCCCTCCTCTTTCTCAAGTTTTAGGGGTATGAAAAACAGAGTGTAAAGTCCCGCAAACCTCCGTTGAAAAGGCAAGATCGGTACTAAGCGGTTATCACAGCGCCACGCACTCCGCAGCATAGTTCGTGAATGCGTGTCTTAACGTTGCTTGTAAGTATCTCCGTTTGTATGGAAAACACGCACAGTCTAATACACCGGAACTGCATCCACGCGCGTTCATGCAGATCACGCGCCTACATGCGGAGAAACACGCACTCACGCGCGTGGTTGTGGTTGTGGAGCCACACGGTATGCCACACTCAGTCTCGTAGTTCCGTGCGTGATTTTGTATGAAATGAGTGCGTGCTTGCGTTATGATGCAGAACTGCACGCGCTACGCTGCATGGTGCGTGGCAGTGTGATAACCGCCTAATTTCTGGTGGGCAACTATCCGATAGATAATTTCGGGCTGTTGCATATGCTCAAATCGCGCGGAGAGCTTTAATTGCAGGATGCAATGTTTCTTTGTATTAAATTGTAGTACTAGCACAAACAGTCTTTTTTTCTTCTTATATGTTTTACTGCTGGGACTCAGGCCTCCACTCTATTTGGGATGGGCCGTAATCTAGTAATCGGGGTTAGTGAGGGTCAAATTTTTAATTCGGTGAAAAAACATTGTGAGAAAACTGTCATGTCATGTCATGCTCATCGCAAAACGGGGAGCATTATTATTACGTAACTGCGCTTTTTTACGTAAAATCGCCAAAAAGAAAAAAAAAAACTTCTTGAGAAAACGAAGATATGGAGACCAAAATTTTCGGCCGTATAAATTTCGTACAATACAACCACTAAGTGGTTTTCAAGGTGTTTCAGGTTGTACAACCATATTATGTAAAACCGGTGCTCCAGAGGTTAAAAACGTAATAAAATAAAAAAATTCAAAACTGTTCATTTTAGAGCCGCAAAATGCAATAGTAAAAGAAAAAACCGGATCGAAATGAGAATATTTTCCGTACCCAACTTAAATAAACGCACATACATATATAAGATAAAATCGGAAGCAGCCAATACAGGACATTTATATGCTTTCCAATTCCTTTTTATTATTGCACCAGTTGTGAACAGTTTAAGTGGATTCAGGCAAGTACCACGCAAGTCAGGCAATAAAATTTAAATATGTAATATGTTTGCCCTTAGAGCGGGCGGTAAGCACCAGGTGTTGTTAAAAGCCACGTGAAAGTTTAGTGGGTCAGGTTCAAAAGCATCTGTTGTGGGCTATAGTTATAAGAGGATTTTAGTATTTTTTGACCTGTCATTATCATCATATCAGCCGAAAGACGTCCACTGCTGGACATAGGCCTCCCCCAAGTGTCGCCACAACGACCACCACGCAGTGTAGCGCGTGAAAACGCACATATACACCTACTTGCGGGAGTGTAGATCTGCATTATAGTGTGGGTTTTTACGCATTCACGCGCGTAGGTTTGTTTTGTAAATTCACACTAATTTCATACAAAATCAAGTACGGTACTACGAGGCTCAGTGTGGCATACCTTGCGTGTGATGCAGTTTCGGTGTGTTGGACTGTGTGTGTTTTCCTTACGTATTTACGCACAACGCTGCGGGCTGCGTGGCAGTGTGATAACCGCCTTACCACTGTGTCACCACTGCTCATTAGATGCTAGCACAAAATCTTATAGTCTAAAAGTCTCTTTGACCTTATTAAGGGATCAATAACAATATATTTTTGTTTTTTTTTCTTTCTAATTTGAGTTAAGTACCTACATCAGTGCTGTGGTATCTTGGGAAGGCCAATAAGCGTGGGGGTTCTGTAATAACCAATATTGGCCCAGATATCTTTCGCCCGCCAACCTTATTACTTGTCTACGCAATTCCAGATATTTCCCTACCAGCCTTCATTATAAATTATTCCTCAGATAAATTCTCTAAGGACCACTATAAATATGAAAAAACATTAAGGCGAACCTATTACCGTTTTCGATATAATCTAATATCGAATTCCGTACGAAAACGTTGTTACAAAATCCGTTATCGACCGAAAACAGCTGAAGGTCATTATTTGACCCTCATTTGGCAGCTAGTCTTGGATACGAGCCAGGACCGATTTTGGACCGCATCGGGAAATGAGCAACAGGGGAGGGATGAACTGTTATTGTCTGAAATGTAGCGTAATTTTTATGAGAGGGTATTCAGGAGTCAAGGTCGGGTTTCCGATCTGACCTTCCAGAGTCAAGAACGGTCGCAGGTAATATTGTTACTTCTTGTTTGAGCATTGTGTTCGCGAGAAAAATAGGCGTTATTAAGTTGGAACTTATTGTTTTTATTGCAATTATGCTGATGGCTGGAGAAAGGGACGGGATAGCGGGCGAGGGCTTTTCATTACATAAATTTCTAGGCCGACGAGTATCTTGCCTTTTCTGCTGTTGTTATTCACATTGAGTCTACCACTGAATCTTTATTTTTAACGTTGTTAAAATTTCTCGAGATACTTTTGATTGATTGAAAACTAGGCAATCTAGGCATCCGTATTGATGATATCACACTAATATTATAAATGTGAAAGTTCCTGTGTGTGATGATGTGATTGAAACAGCTATTGATGACATTTGAATGATTTTTGTTTTTTTTTCTCTCTGTTTTATTATATTCTGTTTTTGTTTTGGTAAATTTTTTGCTTTGTATCACTAATTCTGTTAATGTAAGTTTTAAAAATATTTTTAATTTAAAATTGTTAGTAATTGTTAGTTTTAGTCAGTAAGATTATTCGTTTTTTTTTCTGTAACACCTATTAATTTTATGGGGCATGCAATGCTAACCTGTAAAAAATTATTACACTAACCTTAGATTATGGTAGACGAATATTTTAAAAAAAATATGATGTAAACAATTGTTGGTTGGCCAATAAAGGAAAATAAAAAAATGTGTTTTACTTTTTTTATTTTCGAACGGTTGAACGGATTACGATACGGACAGACCAGACCAGTCCTGGAATACTTTTTTTATCCTGGTGGTATACTTTCCTTGGGATAATTTTCTATTGCCATGCAGGCGAAGCTACTGGCTCAGTCATAGTATTATGATGTTTATGTTGGACATCGGATTCTTTTATAACTTCATATACTGTTTATTACTCAGAAACATTCTTTATAAAAAACGTCATCTTCAATATCTAGCTAAAAATCAACTGCACTACTGGGCGTAAGACTGTAGACGGGCCACGGGCGCGTAACTTCATAGACGCGTATTACGCTCAGTGTACGCCTGCTCACAGCTTGCACGTCATGCCGTCGTGTTTCATAGTTCTGTATGTAAGCTGTAAGCTTACATACAGAAGTAAGCTGCAAGTTTTTTATGACGAATACGCTTCTATAAAGTTACGCGTCTGTGGACAGTAAGCCTTATTTTATCATTGTCAACACCTTCCATTTTCTCGATGCCAACGTTCTTGATGCCATTGCACAGCGGGCATAGTTTAAACTAGTTGATCGTTTATTTAATCTAACAAGTTACTCTTGATTTTCTGCTTTTGCCAAGTATATAACTGTGGAACATGTTTCAAGTAAAAGAAAAAGTGTGAGACCAAGTGTGTCGTAAAATTAAGTGTGAAAGTTTACCGGCAGTTGTGTGCTAGTAAAATACACGTGTACAGTATCGTTAGCAGCACGCGCTCTGTCGAGATCGGTAGCGCAATGCGTCGAAATTATTTATATGGCTACAGTGCAAATGCTGACCAGCCAGTTTAATGCAATTTTGATGTAGTAGGTTCTATGTATTTAGTTTTATTTCTGGTCGATCTGTTGGACTATGTTTTTTAGTCATCAGCATCATTTCAGCCGGATGACGTCCACTGTTGGACATAGACCTCCCCCAAGTGTCACCATAATCATCGGTCCTGTGCTTCTCGCCTCTATCGGATTTCCGCAACCCTCACCAGGTCATCGGTCCACCTTGTGGGAGGCTGCGTCTTCTGTACGTGGTCGCCATTCCAGTACTTTTCGTCCCCATCGACCATCAGTTCTGCAAGCAATATGCCCTGCCCACTGCCACTTAAATTTGGTGATTCTTTGTCTGTTACCTTGGGTCTCCTATTGTTCATTTCTGATGTGATCACGCAAGGAAACTCCGAGCATAGCCCTTTCCATTGCTCTTTGAGTGGCTTTAAGCCTGCTGATGATGCCCTTTGTAATAGACTACGTTTCGGAGCCTTAAGTCATCACTGGCAACACGCAGTAGTCATAGACTTTCAGCTTGAGACACTGAGAATATATTCGTGGATTATAATAAACTTATATTTGTTCCAGTGACAGCTACATGTAAAGCGACTTTTTAATATTCCTTCCCATTCATTTAAAAGACGAATTTCCAACTCGGTAAAATGCATTTTGAGCAAAAAGTTTTCTGTAATATTAGCAATAAAAAAGCCGGCGTATTCCGACGATTGCAGCAAACGCTCGCAAACGTTTTCCGTCGTTTTGCTAAATGGCGTTTCGCCAGACATAGCTCTTATTTTGCCCTCAATGAGCTTGAAAAAAAAAAAATGTATTTTTTCTTGGAGTTCGTTTGCAATTATGTTTTGTACTTTTCTTTATTTTGCTCATTTGCCGTGCAGTTTCCGGGTGGTTTTGCGGACGTTAATGTTTTTCTTGTGAGAGGAATACCAGGTTGGCAAATGAATCATTTTGCTGGCAAGTTTCTCGTCTTAAAATGCTCTTAGTTTTTTTTAATATACAGTTTACAAGATATAACAAATTGACTGATAAAAATTCTATTTGGTTTTCAGAAATTTCTGAATTCAGTTTACAATTAGAACTATTGAGTAGAAGTCTAATTTAAGAAAAGACATTGAGGTTTACTAATACTGACAAATTCTTCCATTGACGGGACAGGTCAACTTTTTCCTCTTTAAAATTTCAAATAAACCATTTTCAGGCACTTTTGAAATGTAAAGAAGTCAATCAGTCAGAAAAGAATGATGCTAATTGCACATTCCAAAGCGTAGCGTAGATCTCTATTGAGAAGAATGTGCATGAAACTCCATGGGCACTCTTTTCAACTGACTATTTTGTTCTTCTATTGCACTGATAATTTTGACCTATTTAGAAGCTGAGTGTACATACTCTTACTCTCGTAATAAACTGCAAACCATCGTTTACCTAAGAACAACACTTACCAGCCGTACCCTATGTCTTTCCTCTATTGCCAATTAAGTCGGAGGCAGTCCATCGTCTCAACAAACGTTAACTTACGCATCAAGAACAGGCCTAGTGCTAGTCGAGGTTAATCAATCGTGGTAAAAAAAGGTTGATGTGTTGATATGTACAGTTGAAAAAGTTAAATGGTATATAGTACAGTATAAAAAAGCACTGATAATATTCATTTCTAATTATAAAAAGTGATGTGGAAGACTTGATGAAGAACATTTTGAACGTGAAAGTATAAAAGATTATTTTTCTATCCATAGTTGTCCCGTAAGAAAGTAGGATGATGTATGTGATCAATAATAAATCTTATCATATTAACAAAGGTGACCAATATTATATAAGGCAAAAGTTTTTAGTTGGAGGATGATTTGTTATTTTTCATAGTATATATTAGTTTATTATTTTAGCATAAATATATATGTATTTTATTTTATATAATTTACTTTTTTCCATTTAAAGTATTTGTTATTTGTTTATTGTGCAAACCTACCACAGTGTTGTCTTTTTAACCCAAAGGTTGACTGGGAGAGAATGCCTTGTTGCATTCAGTCCGCCTATGTACCACTACTGTACATGAAGTTTAAATAAATAAATGATTAAATGGCTGAATGATAAAAATCGTATGAAAATTTGCCATACTGGTAGAAAAAAACATATTTCTTGGAATTGCATTTATCGCACAAGTTTCCCAGAATAATGCTGGTATACCTATCGAATTTTACGTGAGCAAAGGCGCTGGAAGAAGTTATGTAAGTATAATTCAGAATGAACGCGAGGAAGAAAGAAAGAAGTGATTACTAAAAGTTACTTGAGTACGTGTTTTTTTTTTGCTTTTATTTAACCCGGCGTCAGTATGGTTAACTGTATGGTAGGTCAAAATGACCCAGATTTTCCACTGTATTTGATTTTTACAATTACAAGGAAATTGAATTTTTCTATTTAACCCTTCAGATACCGTCAATTAGAGACACAATAGTAAGACAATAGATGCGCGGCCACCGGTGGTCGCTTGGGGATTCATGAATTAATTATATAATTTAATTCCTAAATAAAAATATTTTAATGAAAAAACATTAAAGAATCGTATTAGAGATTTATTTTTATTTCCGAAAAGACTATAACATCCATAACAAAATGTATGAGTTTGGTAATTATACTAATAAACAATCAAAATTTGAGTATTTAAAAAAAAATCTTTTTGGACTGTCTGATGCGAGATCTATTAGAAACTAAATGTTAAATTAAAAAAAAAAAAAACCCTTAGAATTACATTGACATATCCACCGATGTAAGAAATTATATGAGCAGGACAGGCAAACTTGTATATATGAAAGGTGTGGTTAGTATGTCTGTCTTTTTGCGCAGAATATATTTGGCATCGTTTTTGAACAGCATGAGTTTTAGCAGTTTGCTCCTGTGAAGACTCTCTAGTGAATTCTCGACCGAAAAACTTTCAACCTCTTCTGAATCGCTTTCCCCCAATATCGCTTGAATTCGGTGCCTTTCAGGTTCTTCTCGGTTCATTATGCAAGTATAGCCTAATAATTTAATAAAAATATAGTGTGCGTACGTTGAAAAAAAAAGAAATAACCAAATAATTAAAAAAAATTACGGGTACAAAATTGTTTCATCGAATATATGGTTGTGTCATATTTACCTTTTTGCTGTTTGATTGCGTCTAACTGCTCGTATAGTTGAACACTGACTGCATAAACACAATAAACGAAGGGAGCGAGGTCTTAACTGCAGCTACTGAGAAGCTCAGTAGCTTCACACGCGCAAAAAATACGCGCGTTTAAAAAATATCACCGTTCATAATGAACCAACCAAGCTGACGCCGGGTTAACCCTTCAGATACCGTCAATTAGAAACACAATAGTAAGACAATAGATGCGCGGCCACCGGTGGTCGCTTGGGGATTCATTAATTAAATATGATAGAAAAAGACGTCATGTTACATCCTTCATTAAAAAAATATTAAAGCTAGAAAAATGATAATGTTCTAGCAGATAAAAAACTCAGCAGACACTATGAAATAAGTTGTCAAGAAGTTGCCTGCATAGTGTATACCAAACACGTTGTTCGACTCATCATCATCATCATCATATCAGCCGAAAGACGTCCACTGCTGGACATCTTCCTCCCCTAAGCGTCGCTACAACGACCGGTCCTGTGCGTCTCGCATCCATCGGATTCCCGCGACCCTGACCAGGTCGTCGGTCCACCTTGTTGGAGGCCTTCCATCGCTGCGTCTTCCGGTACGTGGTCGCCACTCCAGAGCCTTTCGTCCTCATCGACCATCTGTTCACTTAAGTTTGGCGACTCTTCGAGCTACGTCAGTAACCTTGGTTCTCTTGCGGATATCTTCATTTCTGATGCGATCACACAAGGAAACTCCGAGCATAGCCCTTTTCATCGCCCTTTGGGTGTTGTTCGACTGTACAAAAGAAAAAAACACAAGGAAAGAGAGTACAGTGTTCCTCTGCTATTTTTCCTTATAAAATAAATAAAGCTTTATATGACACTAATACCAAATATATTGGTCACGTAGGGCGGGAAAAAGCCTAAATATAAATAATACTGGTGCCGGAGAAATTACTGCCAACACAGCTGCTTGACGGAATGTTCCTTGAATTAGTGAGAGCTGTGCCTGTGTTACGTAAACGAAATAACATTTGTGTTGTTCTTTTCTGTATTCGTTTACGCTTCGTTATGTTGTTGCCAGTTGTTCTGTGTGCCAATTATTTGATTTGTGCTTGGCTTAGCAAGATTTTTTTGATTCGATGGTGTAATTTTAGAAAAAAAAATTGAGCTGGTGTAAATTGCGCATGTAAGTATTGAAGGAAGAGTTTGTGGAATAAATGGCACGTAAATCGATCTCCAAAGTTAAGCAACGCTTGCTGAGGTCAGTTTGTGGATGGGTGATAATTTTAACATATGGAGCTTCTTCCATACCTCAAAAAGCACGCTACAGTATTGAAGGGAAAACTTGTTGCTAAGTAATAAATGCCAAACAAATCGATCTCCAAGGTTAAGCAACGCTTGCTGAGGACAGCTTGTAGATGGGTGATCATTTTAACATTATAGAGATTCTTCTATACCTCAAAAAGCACGCTAAAGTTTTGATCCAAGCTGTCAATTGTTTATCTTTGACAGCCAGAAGCCAGGAAATCTTACAACAGTCTTGCCAGCTATCGTATTACGCAGTCATTCGGTTGACCACACCAACCACCAGATTGATCTCCAGGTCAAGTAGGTATTCGCTCCTTGCAAAATACTAATAATTATCTAGCTGAATCTGATTTGTCTGGAAAACGAACCCAACACAAATAGGAAGAGGATAGATAGATTGGTGTAAGTATTGATGGTAATCATGAAGACATTGAAGATGACACAACGTTGGAAAGCTTACCTCCTTTATAGTGGACTAATGCAATGGAGAGATTTTGTAATCATACGGAGGCAAGAAGTATTTTAGAGATAAATGAATGTGGCCACGCACAGGCCGTGTCTAGCAGTGAGCGTCTTTCGGTTCCAATAAGGTCAAAACCCGCACTGGGCCCGCGTGGTGGATTACGGCTCATTCTCTTTCCTATAGAGGAGGCCTGAGTCCCAGCAGTGAGAACATTAAAAAGGCTGTTGATGATGATGAAGGTATGTGCCAGTAGACTAGTTATAGGCCAGTAGACTTTTCTTAACGCCTTCTAGATTTGACGCACTTTGTACTTTTATTTTTGTTTATTTTGTGTATCTGTACCGAATAAAAGTATTTCTATTCTATTCTATACTCTTCTCACAAGCTGTCTCAAACTACACGATATTATATTTTAATTAAAAATATTGATGTCCACTTAATACATTTCATTAGTTACAGGTGTTCCTCAAGGACCTCTGAATTTTACAAAAGCATTCGACATGATACCCCATTCCACTATCAATCATGATTCCGTTCACCATGAAAAACACAAACATTGAATGTAACCAACTTTATTTTTGTATATTCCTATTAAGTATTTCCCAGTAACACTATTACACAGAGTAGCTGTTTCAATACAACTGATCCGTAACGTATTTAATGAGATCGAAATGAATGAGCGCGGTGTGAGGAAATAAAATAATTTGATTTTGGTATTACATTATATGAGTGGAATTGGATCTCTTTGCGTGAGTAAGTGGTTTTAGTAAAGCTGTTTCTAGAAACAGAACTGGTTTTAAAAAAGTAATCAAAGAATGTGAAAAAGTATTCTTCAGAGAAGTACTGGTAATTATGGACTTTTAGGAAGTTTTTTTAGTCAATCACGTGTCAACTACTACATACAAAATGATTTTTTTTTCTCGGTGGGCAAAAATCATCTTATGACAACCCCCGGCCTTTGTTTGGAGCGGGAGATGGTATCAAACTCTTACTGACTAAAAACCCCACCCCGTTCCTTCTAGCCTTCATACCGGGGCTCGAGTTCCTTTCGGATAACCCTGGCCCCAGTAGGACATACGAAATGATTACCTCCATCGGGATCAAAAAGTTGAGTTCATCGACAAAGTGATAAAAAAAATATTCAGAAACTCATGAAAGCAACTTCATCAGCATGTGAACATTGAGGCAATCTACTCGTAGCTTCTCGACCACACGAATATAGTGAGAAGACTAAAAAGAACAAAACCGTTCGAGTTAGTGTTTAGTGATAGTGAATAGTGTAATGTAGCATAATTGCTACCTAAAAAATACAAGAACGAAGTGTATTCGCTTTAATAGAGACAATAAGAAAAGTGCTATTGGACACATTCTTAGTAAAGACATTTTATTAGTTTAGGATTTAATTAAATTACTTATTAGTCTATATATAAGGCTAGATTGTAATAAAACTAGGGTTCATCTTTTGAATCTACTCGAAGACTAGGAAAAAAAAACTACTGAACAATTTTGAAGGAATTTAAGCAGGGCTATAATTATATAATACATTAGTTTTTATTCAGGTAGGTTTTGGCTCGTTTCTTTGAGATTGTATTTATTAAAGTTTATGTGGGTAAAGTAGGCAGAAAAAGCGAGCGTTATAAACCATCATCATCATCATTTCAGCCGAAAGACGACCACTGTCGGACATAGGTCTCCCCCAAGCGACGCCACTACGAGTATGAACTGTCCTGTGCATCTCGCATTCATCGGATTCCCGTAACCAAACCCAATTTAGTATTAATAGGAAAGTATTTTAACAAGAATAAAATAATTTTTACAAAAAAAATTAAACCGACTTCAAAAAGTACAAAATAACTTTAATTTCGGAAGTCGGTGTTTCTATAATAGATACCTAATCTTGTCTCTTCGTTATTTAACACCGACTTCCGAAATTAAAGTTATTTTGTACCGGTAAGTCCCCTCTTTGAGGCGTGGCTGGAAAGACCTCACGGCGTCCTCACCTTCCGCATGACGCAGGTCCTCACCGGACATGGCAAGTTCGGGAGGTACTTGCATCGGATTCAAGCGGAAGAGACGCCCGGGTGTCGTCACTGTGCGCAACGCCCGGAGGACACGGTGGAGCACACCGTCGAGGTGTGCCCTGCCTGGACGGAGCATCGCCGTGCCCTCGTGGGGGCGATCGGCGGCGGAGACCTCTCACGCCGGGCCCTGGTCGAGGCCATGGTCCGGAGCAAGGAGGAATGGCAGGCGGTCGCCTCCTTCTGCGAAGCAGTAATGCTTGCAAAGGAGGAAGCCGACCGCATCAGGCAACGGCGCCCTCGCCGCCGTCGCCGGGATTCCGATCCCGATTTCCGGCCACCGTAGACGCGGGCTCGCGGACGGCGAGCCATGGGTAGCTCGCTGTCCGATCGTCCGGTAATGGATCGAGTCCAAGACGTCGACGGCGCGCACTGTTCCCGCGTGCCTCAAGGAGTTGTCAGCAGCAGGAGGGGCCCAGCTGGGTCGAAGCCTACTGGGGACAGGGTTGTCCGAAAGGGAGCTCGTGCCCCGGTATGAAGGCTAGAAGGAACGGCGCGGGGTTTTTAGTCAGTAAGAGTCTGACACTGTCTCCCGCTCCACCCAAGAGCGGGTTTCGTCAAAGATGATTTTCCCCGTCGACAAAAAAAAAAGTTATTTTGTACTTTTTGAAGTCGGTTTATTTTTTTTTGTAAAAAGTTTTTTATTTTTCACTTTTTAGTTATGGTAGCACCACTAAAAAGTACCTACCTTTCAGCTAAACATAAATTACCTTATAGCCAGAGTGCATCTCATAACGATTGTAATAATCCCAAATACGGTTATATTACATGAATTTACGTTCCAGCTTTATCACCAGATCAGTTCGATACATCCCCTCCTCCTTTTCTTTCAGTCAGTCATCGACTACACGTATAAACAAAGCAATTTTACTTGTTACGACAATTCTGCTATGATTCTATGAGGAGTTCTGTTCCATATCTTCGAAGTTCATGATCAGATCATAACAATATTTTTATGGGACCAACTTGGAAGCATAACCCTTCAAAAAAAAAAAAAAAAATTCAAAATCCGTCCACAATTGACCGAAATATCGGTGAACATACATACAAAAAAAAAAAACATACATTCAGCCGAACATAGAACCTCCTCCTTTTCGAAGTCGGTTAAAAAATGGGCGACTTCTTCTTGTTTCTAGTTACTACATTTGTAAGTATACTAATAAGTTGTTGTCTACTGCAAAAAAACTAACAAATCTGTCCCCCAGAAAGCACTGTCTCAAGCCTTATTAATGTGTCTGCTTATGTTATTTTCTCAAGGTAACCCAAACTTCCAAGAAACATAAAAGGATTACATGAGAGATCTCCGGTCCGCAGATACTAAATGGACTGAAAACTTAAATTTATTTTGCGGATTACGTGGTTTTTTGGGGTCGGGGTACGTACCTTTACGTTTTAAGCCAAAGTGCGAAGAAATTTCGTTTAGTTGGCTTCTATATAATTATGTTAGTTTCGTGAAGTAATTATTAAGTTGATGGAAAGTGTTAGTTTATTTACTAGTGATTGATTTGTTTGTTAATTAATTTGGAATTAATTTCTCTCGTATATGATTTTCCTAACAAATAAGACTTTTATCAGTTTATTGCACTGTTTCTAATATTAAATTATGCTGATGTTTTTCGGGCTTGCGGACGGCGAGCCATGGGTAGCTCGCTGTCCGACCGTCCGGTAACTGTCCGGACCGAGCCCAAGTCGTCAACGGCGCACACTGTTCACGCGCGCCTTAAGGAATTGTCAGCAACAGCAGGGGCCCAGCTGGGTCGAAGCCTACTGGTGTCAGGGTTAGTTTCGAAACAGTAGCTCGAGTCCCGGTATGAAAGCTAGAAGGAACGGGGTGGGCTTTTAGTCGGTAAGAGTCTGACACTATCTTTCGCTCCACCTAAGAGCGGGGGTTGTCATTGGATGATTTTCCCCACCATAATAAAAAATGGTGTTATTTCTGTTTGCTTTTTTAATAATGTCGTATTTTTTTAATTTTGAATTTTTGCACATGTGTGTTTGTGGTTTTTATGATATGTTTTTAATAATTTTATACTTATTTATTATTATAAGCCACTTAAATGAATACTGAAGTATTTTTTCTATTTGAAATATTTATTATACAGTTTTAGAAAACAAAATAACATATTGTGACCATTAGTATTTAAGTAAACTAGGTAAATAACATTATAAATAATTCAATTATATCATCCACTATTTATAGACTTTTTTAACATTGTTATAAATTATATTGTCCTACAAAACTATAGTATAAGAGCTTCTACCGCCTGTGATACAGGTTTATCCTAGTACAGGCTCATAGAATAACATAGCATTTACCTTTGTAATTACTCTTAAGATTTTATGTAACCATTTTACCAAATTTTACCCTGAATAAATATTATTATTATTATTATTATTATATTATTATTATTTATTTATTGTGCACACAACAGTGTAATTTTGTTTTTAACAAAAAATAATTGGTAGAGAATGCCGTTTTGCATTAAGTCCGCCTATGTACCACTAGTATACATGAAATTTAAATAATAAAGAATATTCACTTCATGAAACTACATTCTATCGAATTCACAAAACTTATCTTGTACAGGAAAAGCAGCTGTAATCCAAAAGCTCAGTATCAAGATAACAAAGAAATCAGTGACGATTCCAAATGGATTTTATATCGAAATCAAATCTACTAGCGTTACGAGAGTGATCGCGCTTTATGAAAAAGTCTTTTTGTAGTTGATAGATTGAGCGATAGCTGGGAAAACTTGCTGTTAGTTTGGAAGCTTTTCGATAGAGAACCGGATTTTTCACTTCATTGGCTGTGATGCTTCAACTGATATATTTATTGATATAGTTACGAATAGGGAAAATAACGTCAAATAAAAAACGGTTGATTTAAAAAGGTATCTGAGCTCATTATGCGGCATACCCAAATGTTTTTTCTTAAATATTGTTCGTCAAGTCGTTGAGCTCTTTAGGAGTCCGGAGTTGAGCAACATGAATAATGATGCTTGCTCTGATTGAACCGGTCCACTCAAATCTGTGTGGTTCTGTCCTCAAAAGACCATCACAGACAGCAATCTGCATGGTTCTCATATGATATGACCATTACATGTTTGCTGTATGGACTTTAAAAGAGAAAATTCAAGTGCACAAGTGATTTTTTCATACCAATTTGCAAAATAAATACCACTTTTCATTTTATTATTATCATCCATTCCATTCACCGCCTTGTTATTGACGCCTAATGGACGGAAAGGTAAAACGTATTATCTCACCCTCAAGAAACATGTAGAAAGATGATTATTATATACGTTGTTTAAATAATCAAGATTTTTGTAAATAATAACATGATTTAAAAGAGTGGCCATGAAGTCTCTTGCACGTTCTTCTCCATAGAGATCTACGCTTTGGAACGTGCAATTCATCTTAAAATTTTTGACTGACCGACATTTTGACATTTCAAAAGTGCTTTCTAATGGTCTATTGGAAATAAAGTTTCTGATTTCTGAAAGAGACTTTTGTTTGCATTGCTATTTGGGTCAAATTTTAAATGATTTAGACAATATAGCACGTTAGGCAACTTTAACAGTATTTCTAAACTCTTATTTTGAATAAGACTTTTGAATGAGACCTAGTAATCAGTGTTATAAAAATATATGTGTGTTTATGCGTCGTAGGTCGCGGGTTTGAACTCAGCCAGGCGCATTACTTTCTGTAATTTATTTCATCACCACTGCTCTCAAAATGGTAAAGGATAACATCGTGAAGAAACGGGCATGTCCCTGAATCAAAAATTTGAAGACATGTCACATTCAATAACCTACACTGAGTCCGCGAGGTGGATTACAGCCCATTCCCTCTCCTAGAGAGGACGCTCAAGTCCCAGCAGTGGGAACATTGAAAAGGCTGATGATGATGATACCAATGACTGGAACAGTTTGCCTGCAGTCTTCACGTCTAATTTATTATTTATTTAATTTAGGTGTTAATAAACTAGTCTTACCGTCAAAGATTTCATCACTTCTTACCATCAGGTGGGGTCGCAATCAAGCACTAGTTTACATCAATTAAAAAAAAACTTTTTTTTTCTTTACCAAAATAATTGTTTTTTTTTTTAAATATAAATAACGAGCTTTAGTTACTTGGATAAATGTACCATATTTTTTTTTTATATTAAAGCAGTTTGGTTGAACTAAGAAAACGTTGGTTTATTATCATTTCCTTCCCCTTGGGTTTGCAAGAGGGGATTAAGTGGTGACGTCAAGAGGATGTGTAAGGGATTGTTAAGAGGATTATATTGGACAGGATGATGTGGCTACCCTCATTCGTTTCCGTGCTGTAGATCTGTGGTTTTTTATAGAACTAACTGACCCGGTGAACTTCGACGGATATTTGTTACCAGATCCAGCTTAATTTATTATAAAAAATACATTTTAATTAGAGATGTTGTATTCGAATTTTCTGTTTTTTGTGTGTTCAAAATAGAAATTAGAAACTTTATTTTAAACCTATAAGAGGCACTTTTCAATTGTTAAAATGTCGATAAGTCATTGATTTTTTTTTAATATGCTATAAGTTCTCCAAACTGTAATAAATAAATAATCTTTGAAAGCGTTGATTCGATAAACACGACAAGGAAAATAAAGCTACGAGAAAAATGTAATACGTTAACAAATTGAAATGGAACACCTACATATTCGCCGAGGTGACGTTGACATGAAAAGGGAAGTAACGCTTCTGACATATAGTATTCATATAACGTTACTAGGTATATCGGTAACGTTCTGATTTTCCCTATATCCCAATATCTCGTCCACCTAAAATCCGTGTTCATTTTTGCGGTTTCAATTAGGGATGCGACAACCCGATAGTTTCGAATATTCGGATATGAAGTCTTTGGTCGTTCCGGTATCCAATTTAATAAGGGACAGCTCGAATATAGGGATATGAAAATATAGGTATATTGGCAAGATGTTTGAAGCGGAATTCCGTTAATTGCATATTAATGAGCCTAATCAGAACGTTCTTCGTCCGCGCTTGTCGTGTTAAATCTTAATAAGATTAATTTATTAATATTTAAGTAAGACTGACAGGCCACAGCCTGCCTACCGCTGCTTCCATATTTAGGCGGACTATAAATCAAAAGTGGGATATAAATAGAAACAAATTTTCCAACGTCAACAAAGAGTAATACTTTTTTATTTGTTTCCAAACTTTTCTGTTTGCTTGGTATTTTGAAGTTGGAACCTTGAGGGTTATAGACAAACAGTCACGGAAAGGTTGCGAATTTGAAATATAGATGTAACAGTTTTACGTCATTTTTCGAGTGAATAATAAACAAGAGAAGAAGCTAACTTAAGGAAAATAAGATGGTTTGTGTGAAAGATGATAATGTAACTACTAGTAATTAAGAAAATAGCTTATGTTGAGGTAATAGAGATGTCTCCTAGACAGAAGGCCTGAGTCCTGACTGAAGAACAGTGGGAACATTATAAGGCCGACAATGCAATGAAATAGAGATGTGTGAAAAAAAATTTGGCACGTTAAACTTGTTCTATTATAGGCAATACATTTGACAAACGTGCAATTTGAATTGTGACTTTGGAAACAGTGAAAGGAATTGTCAAAAGAAAAAAGGATTTATTCGAATACTTGATATTTAATTTTCCGATGATGGACCTAAATGTGTCTCTCACAGAAGAACTGAAAGCTTTCTTTAAGATAAAAGGATAAGAAAGATTAATAAGAAAGGATGAACGGAAGATAATATGTCGGCTTCCAAAAAAGCGAATCGAAAGCTATTTGAGCTGATTATGAAGTAGAGTGAGCAGAAATATGGTCATGCTTGCGTAAGTCAAATATACAGCTGGTACAATGATTTTGAAGTTGGTCAAGCTGGTTCAAATATTCTAAGGTAAGATCAAGATAACTTCGACATAGCCTAGGACCGAGAGAAAAAAATAATTACGTAGGCTTCTTAGGCAATCTAAAGCAAACAACTTAGGACCGACTTCCTACCAGCAGTTGTTTCGTCTGGGAAAGACTTGTCGATATAAATATCTAAGGTTTTTACGGAGTGACATAAAGTAACAATGCTGTTATTTAACAAGAAACTACGTAATATACCTTGCTACTGCTTCCGTCAGTATCCGCTTAGATTGGAATCCTAACCTAATGTAGTGCAAGCTTGGCAAATTAACTTAATGAAGAATCTCTATAAATAACTCCTTTTCTGTAGCGTGGACCGGCTCCGGCTCCCTATAAAAAATTTTGTCTGTGGGAGGACCGCTGCTGGCACCTGAGTCTTAAGTCATTACATCAGAATATAAGAGAGAGAGGTATAAATGGTCCTCATACATTGGCTACAGTTGAGTTAATCTCTATCTGCCTTTTTTGTTTTCGGGGGGAAACCTTCAAAAGGCTTCTGGCCTTTTGGGGGGAAAGACCAGAGAGTGTGGGATTCTTATCTCACTAAAACCACCCCAGTGTTCACGACATGGAATCAGCACATGGAAGATGGTTCTTTAACCTCTTAAGACCACCCCAGAACCCTTTCTGTACAACGCCTGTTAAGACACAACCCTAAAGAGACTGTGAGGGGTCTCCCTTGAGCCTCGTTGTGCTCGGCAGCACGTGATCACTGTGCCATCGTTTTTCCTGAAGTCAAGTATGAATGAGGCCTACTCTGTCGTTTGGCAATAACCCTTCTATTATACTATCGTGCTTGGAAACCATTAACCCTGGAAAACGTTATAGGTATTGAACTAGACTGATTTCATGGCTTCAAAATACCCACAACATATCGATTTTTCTTAGAACTGCAGGCAATGGTGTGGGTACTATGCATTCTAATGTCTAAAGTATGACTTGAATATTTGATCGAGTAATTTAAACTTGGATTAAAGGACCAGTAAACTATGCTTCAAGTCGTTGAAAAGTTTTGATTGTGTATATTTTTGTGCGCTTTCCAAATTATTTTATCCTAATTAACGAAGTTTTGGTTCAGGTTATCAAACTAGTAATGATTTAAGTTTAATATTTGGTTTTGTTTAAGACATTTTGATACCAATTTTATATTTATAGGTTATATCGTTATGGATTTTATGATTTATTAGTATTCATGAATTAGCTCTTCATACCGTTAAATAGAGACACAATAGTAAGACAATGAAAGCGCGAACGCCGGCGTTCGCTTGGGGTTTAATGAATTAGTATTGCCATTCGACGGGCTTATTTCCAGATGACAGCGATGTGGAGGAGTATTTTTACGCCTGAGTGTATTTTGTATTAATAATAATAATAATAAATTCATTTATTTCAGGCTAGAAAACCCATAGTAAAAATACAGTTTAAAGTTTAAAAAAGTTAAAGTTAAAAAAGATTTTTTTTTTTCATAATAATATTATAAATTTAAATTTAATACAAAGTCAGATAACTATATAATAATAATAATATTAAATGTATAAAGTTATGTTTAGTATAAATACTTAGTTCAGTATATTTGTTTTTCTTGTAGATATTTTTTATTTTTTTATTTTATTCTTGTTTAGGAGAAGGAATGGGCCGTAATCCACCATGCGGGCTCAAAGCGGATTTTTTGGTTCTAGGACATACCAGTTTCTTCAAAATGTTTTTTCTTCGCTGTTTGAGAGCTGTGGTGATGAAATAAATTACACAAAGTAATGCGCGTGGCTGGATTTGAAAACGCGACTTTACAACTCGCAAGTCGGGGCTTGGAAATTTTGTATAATAAAAATACTTATATTGGATACTTTTAATAAGGTTGTTCTATTATTAAACAATGATCAATATCTCTTAATCAAACTTGATTCTTGAGCCATTGAACCATTGGTTGACTGCATCAGATTTCATTAAATCCTAATAATTACCCAAGTCGGTTGACTTTTCAGACAGACCCTATTGACTAATGTGGAAGATATGTCCCCGCACACGGGCTTTAAAAAACGCCGCCATAAAAAAAAACGCTAGAAACGGCCACAAAAAAAGCTAGATGCCGGCGCAAAAACAGCTGAAGCGCGTCACTTCAAGCGTTTTTTTTGTGGCGGCACCGCCGCACTCGAGCCACAAAAAAGACCGCCTCAAAATGAAGCTTGAAGCGGCGTTTTTTAAAGCGCGCGTGCGGGGACAGTAAGATAATAGAAAGTGGCCTGCTTGATAGTAGGTAGAAGCTATATTCAAATCACCCTTAGAGTGCAGTATCTATACATATAATAAAATCGTAGGAAAGTCAAAACTGTACATTGAATATTTTTTTAAAAGAATACTTGGAGCGTGATCTACAATCGATATCGAAGTCAAAAATATAGTTTTTAGAATTTTTGTCTGTTTGTCTGTTTGTCTGTTTGTCTGTATGTATGTCCGGGCTAATCTCAAAAAGTACTGCACAGATTTACTTCAAATTTTGCATGAATATTACTAAGAGGTCGGGTCAACATATAGGCTACATATTATCACGCTATCACCTACGGGGGAGGAGCTGTGAATGTTTATTTTTCTTACGCATTCTGTGACAGCGTGTAATCTAACGACGCATATTTAAATGTTGTTTTTGAGTAAGCCATACTATTATCTAGCTTTACACTATAAAAACTACGCCAATTAAGTAACTTGGGCAGAGAAACAGTTATTTTAATAAATGTTAGTAGTATAAAGACAATTTTAAAACAGCGCCATCTATGAGATTTCATAAAAATCAAATCAAGTTACATGACACTTTTTGGAAATTAATAATTTAAATTTGATTATATTATTAAATTAAATTATATTGTATTAAATAAATTGCGACATTTATATTATAATTAATTTTGACTTGAATTTTAATTTTGTATTGTTTATATATTCATATGAGCTGTAAAATTGTAAATGCTATGTACGCCCTCATTGTCACGTACATCAGACCATAGTAATGCAATTGTTTTTCAATAATGTTAAATGTAGGTGATGTGGCAGTACTATAAATAAATAAATAAATAAATAAATTATGTTGGCGAAGTTAGTAGTTAGTTATTCTTAAAATTCATAGATGGCAAGGTACATTTTCTTCATAAAAGTTGTATCGCATATTTCGTTTTGACAAATTCAAGTTCCAACAAAACTCTCAAAATCTTGAGCAGAGTTGAAGAAGACAATTTAATAAAAATGCTGTGTTAAGTATTACAAAAGAGTTATGTTCATTGATGATCATCAATTTCATGTAGTTAGTACAAAATAAATACTTTTGTTCGGTACCTATTAATCTATGTAATTATTGCTTGGCAATTAATATATTTTCATGTCGTATGCCTAATTATAAACTTTACTCACTCGGACACATTTATTTTATGTTAAAATAGTGTAAAGTCATAATAATTTTTCACCATAAAAATGTTTCCTTTTCCAACAAAAGGAGCGATCAAGCGACGTTTGCTTTACAGAGCTCTGATAACGGTCGGTCACTACATCAGCACGTCTGAAGCGGTTTGGCGGATACTGGCGTTCTCTATACATGACAGGCATCCTACCGTCATATATGTAGACGTCCACCTAGAGAAGAAACGGCCAGCGCATATATTTTGATCCCGAAAACGTTGCTGAGCGCTTGGAAAATCCGCGACAGCTAACTCTGTTAAAATTTTTCAGGCTCTGTAAAGTCGACTAATTTGCGAGATCCCTTACGTATGAAGAGGTGAGCCTGAGTAGCACGTCACCTTCCCGACCGTGACAAAAATTGGGATGACACCCTCGCGGCGACCGTCAGTAACAGTCCCAGCCGCATGCGTCATCTGTTTGCCGTCATCTTGGTGTTTTGTGGAGTCGCGAACCCGGTAGCTTCGTGGGAGAAGTATCGCCATCATCTGTCTGAAGATTTTCTACGAGCTTTGAAGCGTGCTACTGGAAATGAAGTCAAAGTAATTGATAAACGCGTGCTGAACACCTGTCTCAGTTCACTTCAAGATGTGGTAATTTCTATCGGCGGCAATCCACTGATTAATTATGGGTTACCAGCTCCCCAATCATTACCGCATCAAGACCGTGGAAATCGGGAGTATAACGCCGAGACCAATTACGATCCCGGCGAAATGACCACCGTGACCACCATACGAAATTACTATATCGCTTATTCAGAGCAAAAACAAATTTACGACACCGTCCTTGAAATCATTTTGCAAAACCAGATCTTCGTTGTGGTCATAAGTTCGTATGCTGCGCTTGACCATTTATATGAGAGCTCGGCTCGATGGCAATGCACGTGCTCGAGAATTGTCCGATGTCCTTCTAAGTCTTGGCGAAGGCACTCTACCAGAAGACAGAGGTGTAAAGGTGATGCTTCCAGAGTCTCTCGGTAGAGTGGAATCCAGCTTAGAAGAACTCATTCGCTGTGTGCACGGGGACATCAGTCGTATACCGCACCAGCAGAATTCTTGGATGTGGGAGCCCAAAAATGCTGCACCAATTAACGAATGCATTCTCTTGGAAATTGAGGGTAATGAGAAGTAGTCTTCGGTAAACACTGTCGTCGTGCAAGATGACGCCACACATTATCCCGTGCCTACCGGGTTCGGGGTTATCCGAAAGGAAACTAGAGCCCGGTATGAAGGCTAGAAGGAAAGGCGCGGGGTTTTTAGTCAGTAAGAGTCTGACACTATCTCCCGCTTCAACCAAGAGCGGGTTTTGTCATAAGATGATTTTCCTCGTCGACAAAAAAAAAAACACATTATCCCGTGGGATTTCTGAACTCCCTGTCAGCGAGTGGACTTCCAGCGCATACCATCAAGCTGAAGGTGGTGGAAGGTGATTATGCTTCTTGATTATGCTGGAAGGTGCTCTTCGTGATTATGCTGGAAGGTGATTATGCTTCTTTGGAACCTATCTCCTCCGAAGTTGTGTAACGGGATTCGCCTTAAAGTTATCACGCTCCACAGACACACCATTGAAGCGGAAATCCTTTTGGGTTGTGGCGTCGGCGAGGCAGTATTTATACCACGCATTCCCCTCATACCTCATAACTTCCCGTTCCAATTCAAGCGCGTACGGTTCCCCGTGAGTAGGTATTTGCTTCGTGATGACCATCAATAAGTCACAGGGGCAGACACTGAGGGCAGTGGGTGTCGACCTCAGGACGAGTTGCTTCTCACACGGGCAACTGTACGTTGCTTGCTTCCGCGTCACCAGTCCTGACTCTCTTTACATTTTGGCTCCTGGCAGCATAACTACCAACGCAGTTTATATGGAAGTGTTGTAAAGTATTATACCTTTGTATGTATTTTTACTCTTTTATGTCCTGGAATGTATTCCTGCATTATTTTCTCTATTTCCTTCAGTCACATCATGACTGAACGCAGCAGAATTCCCATATAACTCTCTTCACTTGCAAAAAAACCTTATATTTTAGTTTTTTTTTTTTTCAAGGTATTTTTGGTGCTGTAGAGCCTTCACGCAGACAACGTCGCGGGCAGCAGCTAGTATTTTAAATGAAGGTGTAATAAATTAACCTAAAACTGGTCATTGTTTCCAAGCCCTCTAACAAAACAACAGCAGAACCGTAATTCCCTTTAATTATTCGTATTTGTTCACCGATCGTGACGCCATTGGCTTCGGCCAACTTCGGTAAACTTCGGCCGTAACTTTCAAAACAAACTTGCTAATTCTTGCGATTCCAACAAAATGGCGACCCGCAAAATGTTACAATAAGTTCGTTCTAAAGAATCGCTTTTTCGGATTATGGAAATGGAATCTTTTTTGAGTGAAATATGCTGTAATTTCTTTTTGATAATTTTTCTTTTCTGATTCGAGTTGGGTGGCAGATGTTAGTAATTTTGAACGAGTTCGGGTGAAATAATTGTTCAGAGAGTTAAAAATAATTTGTCACGTTCCAAAAGACTAGATGTTTTTTTTACTGTCTGCTTTGAAGTAATTAATCTCAGGTTACTATGACAGGTTTTTCAGAATACTCGTTCGTGATGTGAAATGAAAATTGGTTGTATAAGCTGTGTTAGTTGATAGTTCTTGCTACATTTACGACACTGAAGATGAGTTTTCTCAATTATAATGATTTGATATTTAACGTATTATAAATAAATCATTATGATAAAACATCATATTTTCAAATATCTTTTATTGTGTATCTCCTATTAACTGTTCAAGCGTGATAATTAGAGGCACAATAGAAAGACACTGTGTGCGCGAACGCCGGCGTTCGCTTGGGGTTTAATGAATTAAATATTTAATAAAGTTATCATCATCATCATCATCAGCCTTTTTAATGTTCCCACTGCTGGGACTCAGGCCTCCTCTCTAGAAGAGGGAATGGGCCGTAATCCACCACGCGGGCCCAGTGCGGGTTGGTGAATGTCACATGTCTTCGAATTTTCGAGTAGAGCAGTGGTGGCCGAGTGGTAACGGCCCCGACTTACGAGTTGTAGGTCGCAGGTTCAAACCCAGCCAGGCGCATTACTTTGTGTAATTTATTTCATCACCACTGCTCTCAAAACGGTGAAGGAAAACATCGTGAGGAAACCGGCATGTCCTAGAATAAAGTTATATATATTATAATATATATATATACCTATTTTTAGTTTATCCGAAACCCAAATATAGTTTGTTCAGAATCAATAACTGAATGGATTCCAAAAGTTTTTACTCCATGTTATATTTTGTCCCAAAAATATTTTAAAAGGCCACAAGTACATTAAGTACAACACAGATCACGGCAGGTCATAACGGGTACTAGGCGCCAGCAAACAGTTGGGTGCAAATGCAAAAGAACCCCTCAGCCGCCTGGATGGGACAGGGACTATGAATTTTCGACATAACAAGTTTATAATTTTACATTTTTTTATGATACACTTATCAAATTTTGTACATAGATGTACTAGTGTTTCGAGTTTTGCATAATTAAACTAAAACTAATGTTGTATAATAATGCCTATGTTATATAGATAAATATTTTTTTTTAATAAATAAAAAGGCGGACAAGAGCTCAATAATAATTTTCGTTCGGAAATTCTCACAAAAGAGAACAATAAAGTCATTCTTCTAATACCTCCTAAAACTAAACGTAGGTACTCAGGTATTAAACTAAAATCTTTAGTAGCAATAAAAACCAGAACTGGTTCTAAGAAGGCTTTCAAAGGAGGTAATAAAAGGTACCTACGTCTGCTCGTAATAGCACTCTGAGTAAAGTTACTGAGACACTCAGATAATCATAATGAGTGGTCCTAATTAGCGTCGCTAATGACTGCGATCTTGAAGGGATGTCTGGATTTCGTTGGCGGATGGAAACTGGGTCGGAAGGTAATTATTTTAGAATGATGAATATGAAAAAAGCTGTCAATTTCAAGTGATTGACAAGAGGACAAAGAAAATGGTGTCTTCACAGCTAGAATAAATAGGCTCTTGATAAAATAGTAGATTGCATCACTGTTTACCATCAGTTGGGATCGCAGTCAAGCACTAATTAATAATAATAATTTTTAAAAAATGATGTCTGTATTAACCCTTCAGATACCGTCAATTAGAGACACAATAGTAAGACAATAGATGCGCGGCCACCGGTGGTCGCTTGGGGATTCATGAATTAAGTGTGACATTAGTGTGAAGTGTGACATTAGTGTGAAGTGTGATATTAGTGTGAAAAGTGACATTAGTGTGAAGTGAGACTTTAGTGTGAATTTTGACATTATTATGAAGTGTGGGTAGCTCACACAGGCGATAAAACGCGAACCCTAAACGATGGGGCGCAACTGCAATAAATAATAATTGATATCTAATCCATGCCGCGTTATAATGACATGTTCAAATAACTGAAGAGGTAGTGAGATATAAAATTAAAAATTTCGAAATACAGAAAAATGTGAACCTGGATTAGGTTGGTGAGTGATTGCGTAAGAATTTAAGTTGCTTAGTGTTTATTTATACTTTCGGAACATATTACATTGAAATACTGAAGCGATGTAAAAGTTAAACTACAAACTGCTGTGCCGAGGGTTTTACCATTAGAATCAATAAAACCCCAGAATACCGATGTATGTGAATGAAGTCACGTTGCAAAGGTAGTAAATGAAAATTGTTCTTCCACAAAGGCTCTTAATTGGGCCTCTTTACTGCCATTTTCATTTAAATCACTGTCATTTGACTTATTCTTTAATTGGATTGAACAACGGTTTCTGACGAGCCATTTTCATCAAAGGTTTTTTTTTTATTGAAGTTCTTTCTTTTTAATATCAAAGCGATAATATGTGGCTGTAGGTTTTCTTTAATCTACAGATTGAATGACGTTCAATAAAGATAATTGGCAGCATTATTGCCTTTAAAAGCCGATTTTTCAATCAAAGTCAGAAAACTTTTATCTGATAGAAAGATATTATGTTGAAACGAATCAATTCGGCAGATTCATAAGTTTTCCGATTATTTAATAACTGGCATTCAATTTTTTTTTCTTGCTACGAACTGTGGGCAGCAATTTCAAATTGATATCAAAATTATTTATGCCAGGTTTATGCATTTTGCCACTATAGAAAATATTAAATTTTCAATCACTATAGATTACTTTGAGTTCCATTGGAACGCGGATTTAAATCATTCAAATATTTTTGCACTATTTAACAGTAAGACGCACAGGACCGTTCGTTGTGGCGACGCTTGGGACAGGCCTATGTCCAGCAGTGGACGTCTTTCGGCTGATATGATGATGATGATGATGATTTAACAGTAAGGCGACTATCACACTGTCACGCACCGTTGTTGTATGTATCTGTCGCAGGGAAATTAGGATATCAGGGATTTGCGAAATCCCTAGGGATATCACGAAATGCCGGTAGATGTCAAATATTCTTATTTATTACGTCTTCGTCCTAAAAGTATTTAGTGATATGACAAAACACCAATTTATCGTCAGTGATATGTCGTTTCACTAAACTGAATCTAAGAAAATGTCAGAAAAGCGGATATTGCCGAATTAAAATCGAGCCATGCATATCTCTCGCTCGCTCAAGTTGGCGCGGCTCGTGTGATGGAAGATTTAATTTAGTGGAACCACATATCACTGACAATAAATTGGTGTTTTGTCTAGAAATAATATCACTAGAGATTTCATAGGAACTCGATAGTTAAACAACACAACCGCATCGAGTTTGGGCTCGTATGATTCGTCTTAACGAGTATCAAATATATAGGTACAAACGGCGCTAAAAAAACTTGCTATGAAAAAATTATTTTCATTGAAAACTTGTTTAAGTTGTAAACAATTTCTTAAGCAAGGTTCCGTAAAGTTTAGAAGATAGCATGTTTCTTGAAATTTCTTACATGTTCTTTTCCACTGAGAACTTTGTGAACGCTTTGAAACGTGCAACTAACTTCATCTCTGTTACTGACAGACTCTTAAACAGTTTATAAGTGGCTGTAAATGGTTTAATTATACTGCTTTTAGTTTACATAAAGCATCTCTTAATATCAAAACATTTAACAAAAACAGAAGGATTATCTAAATCCGTTAAGTGATAAATGTAAACAAGTCTTCCATGAAAATCAATTTTTTATAGCTAACATTTATATAGCTTACCTATATAGCATATCTGGTACCTATATAATTAATACTCGTCAAGACGAATCATACCAGCCCAAACTTGAAGTGGTTGTATTGTTTAACTACCAAGTTCCTAGAACCACCTTCCAGGTCTATTATCAGATCGTTTCCATAACATAATAATTTTGCATTGTCGTCTGATTTACACATGTAAGCAAAATTTTAGCTCAATCGGTAACCGTGAAGTGGATCAAATTTAATTTGCAAGATTTGATTACAGAGAAACATCGGGACAGGTGAATCTAAATAAAAGCTTGTAATGAACAAGATATTTATGTATTGTTTTGAATAATTTGATTTAGTAGACAGATGTTTTATATAAATACCGAAAAATTTCTAAAATTTCACAGACGTTGGGTCTGGTCTGAAAGGCCGTTTTGTGCGTAATATGATGTAATTTAAAATAATATCACACACAATAACATTTTAATTACCTACTTAGAACAGCTCACTTGCTTTAATCGTATCTTGGAACACTTTTACTGTTCCTTAGAGACATAGACATAACGTAACACCATATTTAGAATATGAATAGTTAAGTAATAAAATATTGTTGTGTACTTCATCATGAGGGGGGGGGGTTGCCATAATCGCCACGCTTGGCAGGCGGGTTGGCGATCGCAGTGTGGTGGTAGTTGAAATCCGATGGATGCGTGACGCACAGAACTGGTTGTTGTGGCGACGCTTGGGGGAGGCCTATGTCCAGCAGTGGACGTCTTTCGGCTGATATGATGATGAATATAATATTGAGCGTATTCATTTTCTACAAGAACGGCGTAGTTTTTTTTTTAATTATTATTGATAGACTCACGTTTGACCACGTTTGAAGTGACTTATTCACTCTTGACTTAAAGACCCCTAAGTTGTAGCTATCAGGAAACAGACTCTGGCAGAGAATTCCACTCCTTAGCTGTACGCATAATAAATGTGTTTATCTCTATGAAAGCGTCTACAACGAGTAACATTAACCCTTCAGATACCGTCAATTAGAGACACAATAGTAAGACAATAGATGCGCGGCTACCGGTGGTCGCTTGGGGATTCATGAATTAAAACGTCGTCGACGTTGTTGTGTGTATGTGCAAAACCTCAGACACCCCAAATGATGTTTAATTTAAAAGACCTATTTCTGTGAAAAAAAAAATCATTTAAAAAAACATTAAAGGTTGTATGTGCCGTTTTCCTTTGTGTAAATTCTCAATCCGAATTGAAATAAGAACTTTTATCCCCTACATTAAAAAATTTGATTGGACTACAACCATTTGTGTTTGTTTACCTATTTCGATGGGTTTGCGCACGTGATGGCTTGACCTATTCACAAATAGACAGAGCGAAATTTATAATTAAGATTTTTTTTTTAAATGTACCGAGGTTTAATGGATTCTGCTCCTTGTTCTGATCAAACTATTTTCAGGTTTTGCGCATTTAACGTTACACGTTGTATATCTATGGATTGGGTTCAAAATTGTTGATAACATACCCTTTGCTATCATTAAAAACACTATAACAGTCAAACCTTCAAACGGTCTTCAATTAAAGATGTCCCTCAGTTAAAACTGCCAATTGACTTAATTATAGGTTAACTTTAACACAAACAACTAAGTACAGAACTCACGGTAAGTAGTCCCTTGTTATCCATTGCTTTGTAACCTCTAATTATTTCAGGAACGAATCGATTTGAAAGAGGGCGAGTTCTACCTTTGTTTTTAGTTGTGTCATCGTTTTGAATTAAATGTCTGATGTTGGTTCTGATCTTTTAAGGAACCGTTTCTAAAGCTGATGAGTTTTTTGTTTATTTATTCGACGATCTCCTAAAAAGTATTTAGGTACACAAGACATAAATTATGTCTTAAACTAAATAGTGCACGCACTAAAACTAATAACAATAATAAGAATACAAATAAATAGGGCTTTGGATGTGAGAAGCACAGGACCGTTCATTGTGGCGACATTTGGGAGAGGTCCAACAGTAACGTCTTTCGTCTGAAATGATTTTTTCAAGTTTAGAATGAATAGGCTCTTAATAAACTAGTGCATCTCACCATCAAAGATTGCATCACTGCTTACCATCAGGTGGGATCACAGTCAAGCACTAGTTTATATCAAATAAAAATCGACGGTTTGTTCACCTCAAAATAAGGCTTATATTCTTAGACAGGTATTAATAAAAAGCCAATAAAGCCATTTTAAGAATAAAACCAATTCACCAAACCCCAAACACGCGATCGCAAAAACGCAACGTGAAAATCACGCAATACGGAATCGACAAAAATGGTCTCCAAGTTTTCTTCCTCACTGGAAATCGAAAGAAAATTGCCACCTTCAAAACTGTTTGAGCAGTGGCGTAGGTGGGTAACTAACGAACTCGGGGCAAAAAAACTGGAGCCCCTATATTTTACGTCGGAAATCATCGAATAAATTCTACTGTTCTCGGTAGAGCTGGAGGCCTCCTTCCAGCTCTACAAAGAGCAGTAATGTCTGGTAGGTAGAACACGAAACAAACGAAGGAAAAACTAATTTAAACACATACAATGGGCAATCGGATTCCGCGATCTCTTCCAAACAATTTGGAATGGACAGTAATTTTCAGAACATGAAATGGGGTTGTCATTACTCAAGGTTTTATGATTCTGATTTTTTTTGTGTGATGTTTTGGTTAAATTCGCAATCTAACCAAAAGATCAAACAGAACCGACAGTGAGAAAATTTTGTCACTAGTACAATAAGAGGTTTACTTATCAGGTTTGAGCTCTTCTAAGGCCTCGGGGCCCCTAGCCCTTGAGTAGTTACGCCACTGATAGCCAGCTTTCAATAGCAGCAGCGTCGAAGTTTTGTAGAGCCAACGCTTTTTTACTTCCATAACACTTACATAACATGTGGCGATATGATTTCTTTGACATTTCCTACACATATGTTGTAACTGTTTGATTTAGCCGAGTGTCGTTGGATTATGTCGCTTGCTTTTTTTAGCTTAAAGCTTTGGTTTCCTAGGAAAGCGGTGCCCTAGGAAAAAAAAAATGACTGGCGATGTCATTCATTTCAGTCATTTTTTCAAAACAAACGTCACAAACGTCATACGAAAAGTATCCAAGATAGAAAATGGACGACCTTGATTTAGCTTTAGTAATTTACTTGGAGGATGAACTATCATCAGAAGAGGAAAATAGTCGTTGTTCCGGCATGACGGCACCGCTATCCTGGGAAACCAAAACTTATGTAATGTGCCATCTGCGAGATTTTTCGAAAGACTTAAACTAGGACTACATTAGACCAACCATTGGGTTATATTCGTTGTACATATATATCGATGAGACCAACGCACACGTGTAGGATGCATGATTTGTACGTAGTACGACGTCCCGTGGAATGGATCAAGCGTGAGTTACAAATCTAGTTTCTGAGTCTGACGCATCCAGATCGGTGCGTGTACCACACGTGAACGCAGTGTAGTTCTACCGTTACTAAGGCCCTGGAACACAAATAACAATCTAGAAGTCAATCTACATACAAAGCGCGCTCAAGCAACGCACGCATAGACACAGCTCACGGACACCATATCTCGGAGCACCTAGGCCCGCTCGTCGAACAGTTCCGGCTCAAACGCTCATTAGTGTGCGTCCACCGAGCGTAGGTATAGAAAGTGAAGTACATACATGAGATTATCTTCTGTACATATCTTTTTTGTGGTTTAAATCAGTAAAAAATTGATAACTCCTCTCATATGCCACCTAAAACAAAAACGCCAACCGGCTATCAAAGGTTTTTTGCTGTAGATTTAAGCTCTAAATATTTTTTTTCAAGTAACCATTTCATTTAAAAGAAACTACCTACTCATTTTAGACAATGGGACTATGAAACGTTCACTACTAATAGTTGGTCAACCAATGAAACTATAACATAGAAAGTACAATTTACCAGTGAATCGATATCGATTACTTAGTGACAATAAATGTTCACTGACAAACTGCGTATTAGCCGTCGAAGTATCAACCTTCAGACTTCATATAAATGAATATCCGTTTGTAAAGGTGTGGTGATATCATGATGACTGGCCTGTCGGTCTAATGGTTAGTGGTCCTGACTGTTATGCCGGAGGTTGTGGGTTCGATTCTCACCCAGGACAAATGATTATGTGATGAGCCTGATCATTTGTTCTGTGTCTGGGTGTAATTAATGTATAATATGTATTTAGAAATATATAAGTATGTTTATCAGTTGTCTAGTACCCATAACACAAGCTCTGCTTAGCTTGGGACTAGACGGCGTTGTATGATAGTTGTGGAATATATATATCATCATCCTTCTACCCTTATACTACTTCTTCCACTGTTGGTCGAGTGTTACTTTTACAGACTAAAATGTACCCACATGTTCCTTCAATTGTTCTTTCCAATCCAGGGTTACAGTGACTCTTTCAATTAATCCCGCAGCTCTAGCAGACATGCGGGACCCAGTAATCATGCTGATATATCTTTGATACGCACGTAGCCTCAACCTGGGCCTGGTTTTTATAGCACGGTGCTACCTATTGCTCACTGTCTCATAACAGCGTCTACGGTAGCTGGGAGTTACCCCGGTCACAGGCCGATGTCTGATAGGGTTTTGAGACGTGGAGGAGCCATGGGTTAGCTTCTGAAAACGATTCTCGTGGTCCTAGAACGCAAATGGCAATTAAAGGAATATATAGGTATTGCTTTTAAGATATCCGCAGGAGAACCAAGGTTGCCGACATAGCACGAAAAATCGCCAAACTTAAGTGGCAATGGGCAGGGCACATTGCTCGCAGAACAGATGACCGTTGGGACCGAAGGGTTCTGGTGTGGCAACCACGTACTGTAAGAAGCAGCGTTGGAAGGCCTACAAGGTGGCCTAATAACCTGGTGAAGGTTGCGGGAATCCGATTGATACGGGATGCACAGGATCGTTCATTGTAGCGACACTAGGGAGAGGTCAACGTCCAACAGTGGACGTCTATCGGCTGAAATGATGATGATGATAGGTGTTGTTTTTCATCAGACCAACCATCTCATTCTGCTTTGGAGCGGTAGAAGTCATTGGATGATTTCCGACCTAAGCAAATGAAACAATCTGCACTAATACTATAAAGGGGCATTTTTTTTTTATGTTTTTAGGTGGTAATGTCTGAAAGTACTAGTCCGCGATTGTTCACCGATAGAAAGCTCCTTTATTGCCTGGCTATATTTTATGTTTTATGCTGCAACACAAACCTCCATAGTCCAGAGTTCTCGAGACGCCGTAAACCGTGACAAGTGGAGACGCATCGCGGGAGCCTCATTCGCCAACGAAAATGCAATATCGTCAACCATGGCCACTCTGTCAAGAGTGAACGACTAAGGAGAAGGGTTTTACGTATGCGGGCGAAACCGTGGCTAAAAGCAAGTTAACAATAAACTAGTTCATCAAATTGCTCCACATAGCTTCCCTAATACCACTGACAATGTGTCGGATCGGATGATCATCTATCGGGCTAAGTGATAAAGCAACAAACATAGAGTGCATGCTTCTGCACTGTAATATCTTCTGCGTAATTGGCTAATCTCTGTTGAGACTGGCCACCGTCACTGAAATTCAGTTTGGAGCATTGTTCATTTCACTTAAAGTGTCATACATGTAATGAACAAAGACGTTTAGCTTTGTAGTGTTGTCTCTGGCTCTAAAAGCACTAAAGTCTATTAAATATGATGACTATACGTACTCGTCGACAAACAGACGAGTTTGTTCGAATCGTATGTGATTTTTTGTATGAACCTACTGTAATATCGAAAGGAGATCGCATGAGTTTTTTTTTTATATATAGCCAACAGACTGGCTTGTAACATATACTTTTTGAGGATTTTGCATTCTAGAATAGGTATGAATATTTGTAGAATAAAATATGTGTGTTGTTTTTTTGAGTGGTGAAGTGATTTTTGTAAGAGAAGCTCGTATAATCGACACGTGTGTTTTCTTAAAAGTTAAAAGATCCCAACACGAAACCTACTGCTGAGCAACGCTACAGTACCTATCTCCAGATTTCCATTGAGTATTATTTTCTCAAAGTCGACTATAACCTGAAAATCTGCCAAAGGGTCGCCGCATACAAGCCACCGCCTACAACTATAAAACGCTACCATCTGCATATTTCCTACAGTTCTCATAAATTTTATTTGGATTCGCCGCACACGGGTGATGCCAGTGGCCGCCACACGCTATAAATCGCCAGTGATTGCTTGTTGTGACACACACTTACCACAAAACGCCGTCACACGCCACTCCTCCATTTAAACCTTCTTTGTCAAAGTAGCAGCCACCGGCTACAAAGTGGCTGTCTGCTTTTCAGCTTTTTTGTGGCCGCTTCTAGCTTCTCGTAGCGGCGTTTTTGGCTGTAGCATCTGGCCAATGTGTGGCGAAACTTAATGCATCTACGTAGGGTTTGAGACATGCTTAACTCAAAAAACTTATTTCAAAAACCCACCCTAAGCTTTGTCTCTCTAAGTCTTTTAAGCTTTTTTATGGTGGACAAAAATCATCCAATGACAACCCCCGCTCTTGGGTGGAGCGGGAGATAGTGACAGATTCTTACTGACTAAAAACCCACCCCATTCCTTCTAGCCTTCATACCGGGGCTCAAGCTCCTTTTCAGATAACCCTGGCCCCAGTAGGCTTCGACCTAGCTAGGCCACTCCTGTTGCTGACAACTCCTTGAGGCGCGTGGGAACAGTGCGAGCCGTCGATGTCTTGGGCTCGGTCCGGACAGTTACCGGACGGTCGGACATCAAGCTACCCATGGCTCGCAGTCCGCGAGCCCACGTCTACGGTGGCCAGAAATCGGGATCGGAATCCCGGCGGCATGTCTTTTAAGCTAAATATAAGATTCTCAAAAAGCAACAGAATATATCAAGCCAGACACTTGAAACAACAGCATTACTACCCTATTTTAATTCTACCAAGTTATTAAATATTGTGACTTCAAGCGCTGTGCGCCGCGTGCACGCGTCGCTGTAGCCGCTTGAATTTCCGTTGAGGGAAATGGAGTGTGAAGATTATGAGTTCTTTTCCCTGCTCTCAAGAATATTGTATTATGTTTGAAATATTATATTACTTCTGTTAATATTTTGTAAATGACAGACTAAACCCTAGATTGTGCCATTGAATAGGATTGAAAACAAAAAGTAGCATTGTGGACTATGTTTTGATATTAAGATTATTTTATTTACTTTACATGAATCCGGTACAAGAACCTCCCGAACTTGCTATCTCCGGTGAGAACCTGCGTAATGTGGAAGGTGAGGACGCCGTGAGGTCTTTCCAGCTACGTCTCAAAGAGAGGACTTACCGCCATAATTGTGGCGTGCCTAACACTGGGTTGCGATAGTCGCTGACGCCATTTAGGGGGGTGGGGGGCCAAGGTCCTTTTCCACTCGCTTATCATCAACATCGAACATGATTTAAAAGCTAGTTGCTCATTTAACGCAATGTTTGATGAAGAGGCAACGCGAAAAAAGAGAGATGTTGCCTGAAAACTCTGTTAGGACTCGGTGATTCCGGGATTTACTCGAATATTGCACAAAACTTATTCCAGTAAATACGTGTTTTATTAAACCCTTAAATGTTTTTGACATAAATTGTCGTCGTTCAGAATTTTTATAAAATTTGCAAAGCTTCTATTGTTATATTTCTTTGCCTTTTTAAATTTTTGAGTAAATTATGAAGGGCCAAAGTTCATGCAAAATATCAGATTTTGAGAGGTCTTTACTGGATTAATCAAACACAAATTTATATTATGATATCGACAAGATCTCTGTTTCATAATCACGTAAGAGCGATTGTATGAAAAACAGTGACATGTCCAATCCCGAACGATTACGATTTAATAATCTTGCTTTGATGATGTTTTCACTTCCTCTATATGTCAACCAGGTCCACACACCGCTTTTCATAAAGTACGAAGTTGGCTCTCCGATGTGCACTTACCTTCTTCAAACACAATACGTCATTGTAATTTATAACTTGCCTGAGCAAACTTAGCCCCGTTCCCCAGTTTTCTTCATATTTTATTTATACATGCTTTCTTATTCTTATAGCTGAACAAAGAAGCATCTTGTTATAAATGAAAGAGGAAGTTGTGTTTGTCTGTTTTACGGCACGAAAGTGTAATTTGGTAGTGGAAGTATTTTGTAAAATGGATAAGGATAATTTTAATCTAAAGTTACATAGCCCAAATAATCGCCAAACTGAAGTGGCAATGGGTAGGTTTTGCTCACAGAACATATAGTTGATGAGGCTGAAAAAATCTGAAGTGACGACCGCGTACTGATACCGCAGCGTTGGTAGGCCGCTCAAAAGGTGGACCGATGACGGTCGATCGTTAAGGTTGGCAAACCCGGGGCAACCTTTCCCAAAATATGAAAACGTGCGGCTGTCCGCACTGAGTCATCAATCATCTGCACTGAGTCCGAATCGGCGACGGCTCGTAGTGTATCACGCGTGCCTCAAAGATACGTTAACAAAACCGTAGGGTGAGGGACTGCGTACTTTCCGAGGCATGGAGGAATATTGGTATTTTAAACCGATTACCCATCTACAAACCAACCTTGGTAAGCGTTGCTTAAAATGGAAGATCGTTCTGTACGGCCGTTATTATTATTATTACAAGCTTTTATTTAGTTTCACCTGTCCCGATGTTTGAAAATTACTACTATGATTATTATTTTTAACTACTGCAAATTCTGAAACCTTAAGATCAACCTTAGTTTCACCTGTCCCGATGTTTGTCTGTAATCAAATATTGCAAATTAAATTTAACCTACTTCCCGGTTACTGATTGAGCTGAAATTTTGCAATGCAAAATTATTATGACATAAAGCTGATCTGATGATGGAACTGTAAGCTGGCTATAGGAATATCGCAGTTAAACGACACAACACCATCAAGTTTGGGCTCGTATGATTCTTCTTGACGAGTATAAATTATATAGGTACACCCAGTTACGAAAGCTTGCTATGAAAAAATGATTTTCATTAAAAGCTTGTTTCAGACTCCAGCTCCACTATTACTGGAACAAAATTACCTAAACCGTTTATCGATGAACTCAATAAAAAAAAAAGATGATTCAATAAATACACGTAAAACACACAAAAGATAAGCCGGTAAGCGCGTTCTGTATTTTTTGCATGTTTCCATTTGTACTGTAAATTGCGCTTGTAACTACTATAAAGGCAATATTTTATAAAAAGAATTTCTCCATTTACTGTGGTCTTTTTTTTGTCGACTGGTAAAATCATCTTGGCAAAACCCGCTCCTGGGTGGAGCGGGAGATAGTGTCAGACTCTTACTGACTAAAAACGCCGTTCCTTCTAGCCTTCATACCGGGGTTCTAGTTTCCTTTCGGATAACCCCGATCCCGGTAGGCTTCAACCCAGCTGGGCCCCTCCTGTTGCTGACAACTCCTTGAGGCACGCGGGAACAATGCGCGCCGTCGACGTCTTGGCTCGGTCCGGACAGTTACCGGACGATCGGACAGCGAGCTACCCATGGCTTGCTGTCCACGAGCCCGTCCGTTTACTGCGGTTGCGACTATGTTTTAATCGAAATACATTTTAAAGTATTGGCCTCGGTCACAAAATTCAATGTATTTTGGCAAATAATTTTTGAACGATATGCGTAATAAAGTTTTAATGCACTTAAAACAAATATTTGGTTATAGAGTTGGTTATTTAAATATTCGGTTATTTTCACAGCATATGGAACACTGTATTCTTTCCAAAGTAATCGTTGAAAAGAAAGGAGGGAGGCCCAATGGTGGGACAATACGGGCTAGCTAATAATAAATGAGCATTGCTGGTCACCAGTTACCGTTAGTGACTTCAGATACGCCATTCAGTAAGTAGTAGGATTTCCTTATAATTGTTTTTATTTTTCATCATAAACAACTTTTGTTCTATGACTTTTTACAAAATCTAAATCATTTATAAAAACAAATCTTTAAGATTTCATTGCTCTATCTAACACATTTCAACTTTGTATTTTGCTATACCTACCTATGTAGGTATGACGCGACGCAAACGCATCATGCACCCCCCGCTTGATCCTCAGCGGAGGGGACTCCGCTATTGTACTATCGCTTGCTTCGCATTGACTTTGAAATAATTAGAAAGTTCAATTTTTTTTTGGATGTAAATTTGATCTTAACCCTTCAGAAACCGTCAATTAGAGACACAATAGTAAGACAATAGATGCGCGGCCACCGGGTGTCGCTTGGGGATTCATGAATTAATAATATAGTCTTAGAGGTTGCCGGTGTTTTATAAATAACTCTCTATGTATAAAAAAATAAGTCTTCTAATTATTGTTTTGAACTATTGAATTAGCTTACAATGACTCACTGACATGCTTGTTTTATATGCAAAGTTTTAACAATACCGTTTGAATCATTGGCCACCTAGGCGACTCTTTACTCTGTGGTTATTTCAGTTGATAATATCTAGTTGGCTTTGAGGTAATAAATAATATGTTAATGGTCAACATTTGTTTGAAAGTCGGTTATTCTGCTATTTTAATCGTGAGCATTGTGTGCCTGATATTGTGTACTTTATTGAATTACTCGTATATTGATCGGGTGAATTCGGGTATCGTTTATCAGTTTATTTTGTGTGATATTGCTAAAGTAGTCTTTGTGGGCAATTTAAATGCTTATCGCTGGTTTTTGACACGCGCCGCAAGTCACAGCGTTGCAATGCCCCCCACAAGGTGAATCTATTAGCTGGTGAGGGTAGCAGAGGTCCAATACTTAGGAGAGACCTACCCAACATGATGATGATGATTAAACCATCTTCTTCCTGCTCTTATCCAGTTTTATTTGGGGTCAGCGCAACACGTTTTTACCGACTTCCCAAAAAGGAGGAGGAGGAGTGTATGTTTTTTTTTTTTTTTTTTTTTTTTTTTATGTTTGTTCGTCGAATACTCCCCCAAATGTGGACGGATTTTCAAAATTCTTTTTTTGTTCGAAAGTAGATAGTTCTGAGGTGGTCCCATTATCACCAAATTAGGATCTGATGATGGGATCTTGGAGAAATCGAGGGCAACCTTCAAATTTTATAGGCTCACTTATTGATTTTCGCATATTTTATGAAGTATCTTGTGTATTTGCGTATGGTCGTCACTATCTCAGGGAGCTGGGCTGATGATGGAAGGTACAACTCCTTAACAGTAAGAAGTTACTCGAACAGGCAAGGACTGTTTTAGTAAATTGTTTTGATGTTTGATAGGGCATTTGCCACATTTGGTCCCATGATCATCAAGTCATGACCTGATGCTGCAGTCAGGATAGTCTGCAGAGTACCTAAGTCCTCGACAACAAACAGCAGATATATCGAGTTTAGGCTCATTGAAAACGGCTCGATGTGTGGATAAACGTACTGCTAATAAAGAACACCGAAGTACATAGAGACCTGATGCTGAAGCCAGGAGCATCAGGAAAAGTACAAACCTTGAAATTACAGCACCGTAGTCGTGTTTGGGCTCATTTTAAACAGGACTAAATTTTAAGTTCATTGCAATGTTGACATAAATCTGGCCTGATGCTACAGCCGGGATTATCAGCATCTAGTCTAATGACTGATTGAAAGATTTACCTCTCGGCTTCATCATCAGATCAGTTCGATATATCCTTTCCCTCTCCAGCATCTAGTCTAATGACTGTTTAAAAGAAGAGGGGGAGAGGATATATCGAACTGATCTGATGATGAAGCCGAAAGGTAAATTAATGTAATCTAACCGTGTTTGGGATTATTAGAACCGTTATGAGATGCGCTCTGACTATAAGGTATTTAAGTTTGACTGAGGGGTACTTTTTAGTGGTGGTACCATAACTAAAAAGTGTAAAATAAAAAACTTTTTACAAAAAAAATATAACCGACTTCAATGATAAAAAACACTGAAAAGTATCAAATAACTTTAATTTTGGAAGTCGGTGTTAAATAAAGAAGAGACTAAACTATTATAGAAACACCGACTTCCAAAATTAAAGTTATTTGATACTTTTCAGTGTTTTTTATCATTGAAGTCGGTTATATTTTTTTTGTAAAAAGTTTTTTTTTCTTCCATTCTGACCTGTCACTCGTCACGCTATCATCAACTCCCTTTTATTTCATATCACTTCTCACACAATCCATCCATCTTTTCTTTGGCCTTCCTCTCTCCCTTCTTCCATCCACATGATGATTATACATCAAATAAATTATTGGAGTCCTTACTAAGAAAAAAACAGAATAAATTTTGATAAATTATGTGATCAATTTTTTTTGTTTGATATTTGTTAGTTAATGTCTCAATTTGTGTAATTGGTCACTTAAAGCTGAACATTTAATTGTTTTATTAGCGTCTTATCATCATCATCTTATCAGCCGATAGACGTTCACTGCTGAACATAGGCCTCCCCCAAGCGTCGCCACAACGACCGGTTCTGTGAGTCACGCATCCATCGGATTCCCTGTCAGGGTCGCCCTGACCAGGTGGTCGGCCCACCTGGTATTCATATTTGAAAAATATTCCATACTCAAAACATTCCTCCACATAACATGCCATACTAGAAATTATCAATTGGCGGCCAATTATTATTCATTTTTTCATCTTTATTTATTTCATTTTAGTAAGTAGTTTCAGATTAGAAAAGTCAATAAAGCCGCCTAGCCCAACCCATCATTGGACCACCAGACGTACGGCTAAGCGCCACCGGTACATGGTGGATATCCCACGTACACGCACAAAACGTTTTGGGAACACTTTCATTGTGCGTACAGCCAAGGAGTGAAATAATTTGCCGGAGTCTGTGTTTCCTAATGATTACAACCGGGGAATTTTTCAGTCAAGAGTGAATAGGTTCCTTCTAAGTAAGCGCGCTCCATCGTCGACCGCACTGTCACTTTCCATCAGGTCATAAAAAAAAGGTTGATTATCGATTTTCAAAATCAAATTCAAAGTTCTTCTACCAAAAATGTTATCACATACTTAGTTTTCCTAATTATATCGGAGTGATTACTCAGTCTCTGCATAAACAGCTACCTATATATCAGTAACTAGCTGTCAGTCACGGCTTTGCACGGGAAATAAATATAGCCTATGTTACTCAGGGTGAATGTAGCTTTCCAAAGGAGAAAGAATTTTTGAAATCGGCACAGTAGTTTTTGAGTTTATTCGTTACAGACATAGGCACAAAAATACAAATTTTCCTTCTTTATAATATTAATGTAGATTAGTAATGATTCTACAAACTTCCACAACCCTCTTTCAATAAAAAAAGCTAGTCTATTAATCTTTCTTAACCAAACAAAAACTACAAGAACCCATAATCCACTTACAGTCGTTCAACTAATAAAGCCTATAAAAATACAAAAGTAAGCCATTATTGTGGATGCCGGCAATCTTTCCCGCTAAAACGACCATCAGAAATAGATCAATTGCAACTTTGCCCTTGTGAATCAAGGTTATTTTGGCCAAGGGCGGGCATGGCGTGTTTGGCCGAGGGTAATTTATCCAACCTTGGCACTTATGGGGGCCGATATTTTTTTTTCTTCTACTTTCGATTACTTTGTTTAAGTTCATGCATGCGATTGTTAAAATGTGTATAGTCTTTGGTTTTTGAAATTTCTGATTTTACAAGCTTTTATTTAGCCTATCCCGATGTTTGTTTGTAATCAAGTCTTGTAAATTAAATTTTACCCACTTCCCGGTAACCGATTAAGCTGAAATTTTTCATGCATGTGTAAATCAAATGACAATGCAAAATTATTATGACATTGAGCTGATTTGATGATGGAACTGGAAAGTGGCTATAGGAACTTCGTAGTTAAACGACACAACCCCATCGAGTTTGGGCTCGTATGATTCGTCTTGACAATAATTATTATGAAGGTCTACCGAGCTATAAAAGCTTGCTATGAAAAAAATATTTTCATTAAAAGCTTGTTTAATATAGCATCATTGTGCTAGTATTTTCTGAATGGATAGGCAGAAGTTTTTAAACTTATTATTTGCGGCTAAATTTTCTTATATCCATGTTGGTTGGTTGAAATCATTGGCAGATTCCTCTATTTATATCTGTCTATGTTTATATGGAGAAACTGACTAACATGAACGCACAGTCGAAACTACTAGGACTATGAGCGTGAAATTTTGCACAAAGGTTCCTATTAAGTTTTTTTTAAGTGGGAAAATCATCCAATGACATTCTATCTCTTGGGCGAAGCGGCAGATAGTGTCAGACTTTTACTGACTAAAAACCCACTACTTTTTCTTCTTTGCCATTGTTCCGGGGCCCCGGGGATCTTTTTCGCATCACCCATGGCCCCAGTAGGCTACGACCCTGCCGGGCTTCTACCGTTACTGAAAACTCCTTGAGGCGCGCGTGGAACCCCACGCGCCGCCGACGACTTGGGCTCGGTATGGACGATTGTCGTACGGTCAGACGGCGAGCTACCCATGGCGGTTAACTCTTCAGATCCCGTCAATTAGACACAATAGTAAGACAATACATAGATGCGCGAACACCGGCGTTCGCTTGGAGATTCATGAATTAAAAGGTTCATGTTTTTTTCATTGACTTCGTAGGCCCAGAAAGTTCAATGCTATACAAGTTGTCCTAAGAGTTTACGACGACTTGTATAGCGTATATACAGTAATACTACGCAAGCAGCAAATAATACTTAAAATACTGACCAACAACATATATAGGTACAAACTGTGTGTATACTGACACACGTGACCACTTAATAGTCGGTAATGGATATTATATTGATCTTTTACTTACCGATGCTTTGTTCTCGTGCCCTTTATAGACCTACTCAAAGGTTTTTATTGATGGAATATGTTAGTTAAAGATAGTATCGTACATCGAAGATGGGTACTACTTAGTGTAGGTGTTTCAAATAACCTTTACATGGTTGATTTTGAATTAATTATGCCTTTATAGTGGGGTGAAAGAACTTATTGACCTATTGGTTAGGTACTATTGTAATTTATGCGGACCGCACGTAGTCCTATGCAGAGTATTGTACGCGGGTCATGGCGGCCATAACCTTAGGTGGGCTTATCCCAACCATTATTTTGTGGTGGCAACGCGGCAAACGGGCCACAAAAATCGCCGTCACAAAAAGAGGCTAGATGCGGCTTTTTTGTGGCCTGTCAGCGGGGACGTTCACGCCTCAAACTTCTAAGGGCATGCAATTCGACATACATTTTCATTGTTTTTGGTTATACTTTTACGCGATTGTGACTTTTACGCATTTTTCATTAGATATTTTGAAAACATAGATACTCGTATCTTGTGGATATTATCTAGGTTTCTGTTGAAATTAATTTATAAATTTGTGTAAGACTAATCCTGTACGTCGATTCTGTAAAATTCAGACAACAACTCGCAATTCACTTCGCTATTCACTCTCACTTCACATAAGGTTCAAAACGACCTTGATTTTGCATTCTGTAAGCATCACCTAGGCACTTGCGAAGTGAAGTGAGCTCCGAAGCGACCAATACTGTACTAGTGATTACCACACTCAACTAAATGTAAGTTGAGATTTATCGGTTTTTTATTTTACCAGTTTTTGACTCAGAATTTTAGCTATTATGGATGTTTAAATTAAAATATCTTATTTAAAGGAATTTAAGGCAGCTAATAAGTAAAAAAAAACAGAAAACTCTAAGTTCGTGCCGTGAATATAATCTATGCTTACCTTACGAAAAAAAAATGACTGACAGACAATATCATTAGTAATCTGTGGACAATGTTTATGCGTTGAAGTTTTATAGTGCGTTGTATTGTTTTGTTTAGTTAGTTTACGTTTTGTTTGTTTTTTGATCGTTCAGTGCCAAAAATAATTGTGAAATAATCATGAAGTAGTTTTATGTTTCTGGTTGTAAAGTTCAAAAATAATATTAATAAAAGAAGTGTTTATTTTGTTTTCTAAAACAACAACAACGTTTCAGTCCAAATGAAACACGTTCCTCTCACCGATCGTCGGCTCAGGTTGAAACTCTGGTAGAGTTTATGCCTAAACAGTATAAGTGGCACTATCAAAACATACAAACAGTGGACTAAGGTTAGCAGTGCTTTTTTATATGTTAGAACCACTTATCATTCCTTAAAGCAAACCACTTAAAATGTGCGACGAATCTTGGTTTAAAGTGTGTTTAAAAACTTTATTTAAACACTATTTAACTATGATTTATTTTATTTTCACTCGTAAAATAGATGCTTTTAATTTGACACTTTGAATCGGGTTCGAGTGCGAAGTGACCGTCGAAGTGATGGCGGAATTACCTTATAGAATGCCACTTCTTACGTCATCTCATACTTTATCTGTCAAAATTCCGCGGTCAATTTAGTTCAACTCGCAAACACGCTCGCAAGAGCAGCGCTAGTGTAGATTCGAATTATCAACCGAGTTTCAGAATGCCAATCAAGAAACTCACGGCGGATTCAGATGCGAAGTTTAGAATGAAGTCTTACAGAATCACACTGCTGTAAAGACCTCTGATAATCTGCCATTACGATGAACTTTAACCGTTTATAATGTATTAAAAAACTAAAAAAAGGCAAAATTATATAACAATAGAAAAAAAGCCTTGCAAAAATCAAGACTGAATGACGACATTTTTTTTCAAAACATTTTTAAAAGTTTAAAATAGACACAACAACAACAGATGGAAGAAGTTTTGTGAAATATTCGAGTGAATGACCGAATTACCGAATGCTAACAGAGTTTTCAATATTAACTCCCTTTTTTCGCGTTGCCTCTTCATCAAACATCGCGTATGATTGCGTTAGATGAAGCAACAAGCTTTTAAACCACGCTCGATGTTGACGATAGGCGAGTGGAAAAGTAGCCTCTGAGGAAAATATTACAGATGTTCTAGGGTCGCAGTGACCCTTTTAATCTATCTGTCCTGAACACATAAAACATTGACACTAAACGCACCAGGGTATATAGGCTAGCGTTTAATTCATGAATCCCCAAGCGACACCCGGTGGCCGCGCATCTATTGTCTTACTATTGTGTTTCTAATTGACGGTATCTGAAGGGTTAAAACATGGACACTAAACGCACCAGGGTATATAGGCTAGCGTTTAAAACATGGACACTAAACGCACCAGGGTATATAGGCTAGCGTTTAAAACATGGACACTAAACGCACCAGGGTATATAGGGTAGCGTTTAAAACATGGACACTAAACGCACCAGGGTATTTATAGGCTAGCGTTTAATCCCTCACTGGATGGCCACCCAAAATATTCACAATTCCCAGTATTTTCTCATCGTAAATTTAAACAAATATTCCCATTGTTACTGGGAGTATTCTCCAAAGTATTCAAATTTTTTACGGTATCAATAACTATTCGATCTACTAAAATAGGTGCCAAATAAAAGTGGAATAACGGTCATTGATCCTCCTACATTTGTTGACATTCTTAATTTAAAAACGGCAACAAAGACATAAAGCCGTCTTGAAACGACATGTATCGGGATACTTTACATGATCTAGTAATGAAAAGCAATTCATTTTTTAACCGACTTCTAAAAAGGAGGACGTTCTCAATTCGGATGTTTGTATATATATTTTTTTATGTTTCGACGGGTGCAAAGTAAAAAAAGTTATCTGCAATTTTGTGATTTTCTATCATCTTTATTGAATTACTAACAATAAGCAGTTATTTAGCAGGTATTTTTTTTTTTCAAAAATATTATTATAAAGAAAACTGTTATTTCTTCGTTTTTGACACTTGAAAGGTTTTTCTTGTCTTAGAATATTTTATTTTTGTTAAGTTACTGCAACTATCAGAAATTCGCAAGATTGCAGATAACTCTTTTTACTTTGCACCCGTCGGTTTGTTCGCGCATAGCTTGAAAAGTTATTTTTTTGTTGGAAAGGGCATGCTTTTCAAATGGTCCCGTAGTCACCAAGTTGGGATCTGATGATGGAATCTTGGCGAAATCGAGGGAACTCCTCAAATTCAATCAATTTTTTTAGTGAAGTCGGTTACTTTATTTTATAATAAAAAGGTTTTTTTTTTATTGTTTTTCGGGTAACTAAACAAAGATTTTAGGAAAAGGTCAATGTATTGTACTTTATTCCACGGTTATCTGGTGCCTTCTATATTATGGTATTTGTATTAGATTTGATTTTAACAATGACGGTGATGTAAAAACCAGTTTTTACTTGAACTTATTAAACGCGCCATTGGAAATGTTTTTTTTTTTCTATTTAAACTTTATTGAGAGTAATGGTGCGCATGTGAATTAAACCCAACGGCATCTTCTTTCAGCCAAACTTTGGGTAAAAAAAAAACTACACTGTGGTACACAATATATGATTGGTTTTGTTTAAAAATTAAACATAAAAACTAAACTATATATCAAATATATAAATATCTTGTATCTCGATGTTAGTGCTTTTGTTTCGATTTTAAATGCTTATATTCGAAATCTTTGATCATTTTTATGGCAGAGTATTTTGATAAAGATTAAACATTATAATTATTTTAAGTCTTTTAACATTATAATTATATAATTATTTTAAGTGTTATTGTCTATGACTTAGTTAATTTTATTCTAATTTAATTTATGTCGATTTATTATTGTGTTTAATTTAATTCAAATTCAATTTCAATTTCAATCCAATTTTTTTTTTTTCAATTGTTTTATTTGTTATTCTGTACCTACTAACTTTACATATTAAGCTTTTGTTACTACTAATACTATGGACTTGGTCTGAAATAAAAGTTAAATTATTAATTAAATTATTATTATTAATTATAATTAAGAGAACAGCAAATATAATAAAACAGGTTTCCGGAATCACCGATAATTCCCGGAAATATTGAAAATTTTCTTCACCTTAAAAATGTGATTAACTTTTGGCATATTCCTTAAATTATGTAATTATTGCTAAGTGACAACGTTAAGCAATTCCGTGTATAATTTGTATTTTTGGGTATAAATATGCTAAGAACGCTTCCAAGAATATTTCCAAACGTTCCAATATTCCCGGGACTAGCACATTACTGCCTATGTCAGAATTACTTTTGTGCCTTAAAAACAAAACGATATTTTAAAAATAACAGGTCAGGCCATGTATACAGGCTACTATATTATGAATATAAGTACCAGAAACTTAACCAGATATATAAACAAAAAGAAACAAAAGAAACACACCCGAACAAAACAAAATAAAAATGTAAACATATCTAAACCTCAGTAACGACATAAATTTCCCCTTGCGGTGTAAATAAATGACCGTTTATAATATCTGTAAAATGCGTAAAACTAGTAGTAAAAAAAAATAATTTCTGAAGGAAATTAATGAAAACGTTAATATCAAGTTAAGTCGTCATGGCTGGCCATGGAGGCTCTCGGGCCTCGACTGAGAGGGCTCTTTAGCGCATGCCTGGAGAGGGGCCAGTTCCCACTTCGCTGGAAGACGGGGAAACTGGTCCTCGTAGCGAAGCCAGGGCGCCCTGCGGACTCTCCGTCCGCATACCGGCCCATTGTGCTGCTCGACGAGGTGGGCAAGCTCTTTGAAAGAGTTATTGCAAACCGCCTCGTCGTGCGGCTAACACGGGTGGGGCCGGACTTGTCGGACGGACAGTTCGGCTTTCGCAGGGCGCGCTCTACTATAGACGCCATCATGCGCGTGCGAGCCCTCACGACAGGGGAAGCGGTGTCCCAGGGTAGGTGTGTCGTGGCAGTGTCCTTGGACATTGCCAACGCCTTTAACTCCCTGCCCTGGAGTACGATCCGGAGGGCACTCCGGTACCACCGGGTGCCCGAATACCTCTGTCTAGTGGTCGAGGCGTACCTGTCAGACAGGTACATTGTCTACCCCGGTCACCAGGGAGACTGGAATCGTCGAGAGATGTCGTGCGGTGTTCCGCAGGGGTCGGTTCTAGGCCCACCCTTGTGGAACATCGGCTACGATTACGTGCTGCGCGGCGACTTCCCTGACGGGGTCAGCGTGGTTTGCTACGCAGACGACACGCTGATCCTAGCGCAGGGAGAGTCGCACCAGGCGGCGGTCGCTCTAGCGACACGCGGGGTTGCGATAGCCGTTGGTAGGATCCAGGAGTTGGGACTCGAGGTGGCGCTGCATAAATCCGAGGCAATGTGTTTCCACGGCCCTCGGAACGCGCCACCATCGGACTCCCAGCTTACGGTAGGAGGAGTTCGCATCGGCGTCGGGTCGACGATGAAGTATCTGGGACTCGTCCTCGACAGCCGGTGGAATTTCGTAGAACATTTCCGACGTCTGGCTCCTAAGCTCCTCCGGGCTGGGGCTGCTCTCAAGCGGCTCCTGCCCAATCTTGGGGGTCCAGACGCCTCCTGCCGGAGGCTCTACGCGGGGATCGTTCGGTCCATGGCCCTCTACGGGGCGCCGGTGTGGGCGCCGTCGCTGGCAAAGCGACCGGCGTCCATACTGAACGCCTGCCAGAGGGTCATGGCAATACGGATGGTGCGGGGTTACCGCACGATCTCCCGCGAAGCGGCGAGCCTTCTGGCTGGCCTACCACCGTGGGATCTGGAGGCAACAGTCCTTGCACACATGCACGACATGCGCGTGGAGATGCAACGCCGGGGTGAAAGTCCACTGCCGCAACATGTCAAGGCATGGCGGACAGAGCTCCGGCGGGATCTCATGGTGAAATGGCGTCAACGGCTATCGCAACCCAGTGCTGGGCACGCCACGATTATGGCGGTAAGTCCCCTCTTTGAGGCGTGGCTGGAAAGACCTCACGGCGTCCTTACCTTCCGCATGACGCAGGTCCTCACCGGACATGGCAAGTTCGGGAGGTTCCTGCATCGGATTCAGGCGGAAGAGACGCCCGGGTGTCGCCACTGTGCGCAACGCCCGGAGGACACGGTGGAGCACACCGTCGAGGTGTGCCCTGCCTGGGCGGAGCATCGCCGTGCCCTCGTGGGGGCGATCGGCGGCGGAGACCTCTCGCGCCGGGCCCTGGTCGAGGCCATGGTCCGGAGCGAGGAGGAATGGCAAGCGGTCGCCTCCTTCTGCGAAGCAGTAATGCTTGCAAAGGAGGAGGCCGACCGCATTAGGCAACGGCGCCCTCGCCGCCGTCGCCGGGATTCCGATCCCGATTTCCGGCCACCGTAGACGCAGGCTCGCGGACGGCGAGCTATGGGTAGCTCGCTGTCCGATGGTCCGGTAATGGACCGAGTCTAAGACGTCGACGGCGCGCACTGTTCCCGCGCGCCTCAAGGAGTTGTCAGCAGCAGGAGGGGCCCAGCTGGGTCGAAGCCTACTGGGGACAGGGTTGTCCGAAAGGGAGCTCGTGCCCCGGTATGAAGGCTAGAAGGAACGGCGCGGGGTTTTTAGTCAGTAAGAGTCTGACACTGTCTCCCGCTCCACCCAAGAGCGGGTTTCGTCAAAGATGATTTTCCCCGTCGAGAAAAAAAAAAAAAAAAAAAAAGTCGTCATGGCTGGACGTGGTGTCATAAATTGTTTGGAGGAATATTTTAAAGACATTTCTGTTATCAATAAAAAAATAGGGTTTAAAAAGCAAAGTTTGTGTGTTTTTTCTGTTACTTCTTCAAGCTCGAACAGCTGAACGGATTTATTTATTTATCAGGAACAATTTATAAGATTTGGAAGAAATTTGGCGCGTAAGTATACCGGATCTTGAAATAACATACAGGAAACTTTTTATCCCAAGAGTATGTTCCTTCAGGACCATTTTCTACTGAAACGCGGGTAAAGCCATTGATAATAGCTAGCATATTCTACAACTTTCGAAGTTATTATTTGTTCCATATTACGTAGATATAGTTAACATGATTTCTTAACCCATTCTCTTCTGCCAACATCACGCCACTTATTGTTAACAAAAAGTTTAATGCAACAGAAAACTTGTTTCAAAAACCTGTTGCGAAACATTTGTTTTAACCCTTCAGATACCGTCAATTAGAGACACAATAGTAAGACAATAGATGCGCGGCCACCGGGTGTCGCTTGGGGATTCATGAATTAATATAATGAATCTTTTACTGATATTATATTTAGCTGGCGGCCAGTTTAAGTGTAAAAATTCATCGGCCACTTGCAGACTACACGTGTATGACAGGTATATTTTTGGCAGGTCAATTATGATGGGTCATTTGGCCCTTCTTTACTTTAGACTTGTCGAGTTTAAACGATCGTCAACACATCGTAATCACGTGGTCGCAGCATTATGCTGAGCGTTTGGCCATTGTGCGTAGACGTGGCGCATTTATTGTGACGACTGTATAAGATGTCCAAATGGCAGGCAGAATTTATGGCTTAATGTTTCCCAAACAATTTTGTTTTTATTTCATACTAGCTTTTGCCCGCGCGGCTTCGCTCCCGCTCTTCCTTACTCCACCCTAATATACCCAACCCTACTCTACCCTACTCTACACTACTCTACCCTACTCTACCCTACTCTACCCTACTCTACCGTACTCTACCGTACTCTACCCTACTTTACCCTACTCTACCCTACCCTACTCTACCCTACTCTACCCTACTCTACCCTACTCTTCCCTACTCTACCCTACTCTACCCTACTCTACCCTACTCTACCCTACTCTACCCTACTCTACTCTACCCTACACTACCCTAATTTTTCTTTTCCATAAGAACCTTATCCTCACAGTAACAATCACAACAAAAAAAAAACAACCAAATCGGTCAAGCCGTTTTCATGCTATGTCGTGACAACGGAAAACGGGTTTCATTTTTACCGACTTCTTATATATATAGATAGGCCTACAAGAGCACTTATAAAACGTCTCAAGCTAGTGCACTGTTCCAAAGTGGTCGTTTCCTATGGAGGAGAACCGGCAAGAAACTCCACGGTTACTCTTTGATACGGTTTCACGGTTGATGTAACAATATTTCCATATTACAGCATTAATAGATATTATGTAAGAACAGTGTAGACCAGTCAATATTGTGCTGAAAAGTACAATAAAAATAATCATAATAAATAAATAATATTCCACAACTATCACACAACGCCTTCTAGTCCCAAGCTAAGCAGAGCTTGTGTTACGAGTACTAGACAACTGATAAACATATTTATATATTTCTAAATATATACATAATGTATATAGATAAATTAAACTAGGCAAGCGTGTTCCATCGTCGTCCACATCGTCGCTTACCATCAGGTGAGATGGTGGTCAAACGCAAGCCTATCAATAAAAAAAAAATTACATCCAGACACAGAACAAATGATCATGCTCATCACACAAACCCTTGTCCTGGGTAGGGATCGAACCCACGACCATAGCCACCATGCCATGTTCACGGGCATAGTAGTCAGGGCCACTAGCTACTAGACCAATAGGCCAGTCTACCTATAATCAAAAGAAGAAAGAAGTAATCTAAGAATTCATGGAGTCTACAGTGTTCTCACATTCACATTATAAAAAAGAGGATATATAAAAAAGCACAAAGGAAACTCGGTATATACATGAAATAATTAATCAAAGATTATTTTCTAATGAAACATTCTCCTAGCAAATAAGAACGCGTCCCCCACAGTTCCCTCTAAAGCCATCTTCACTTACAAGTAGAGCCAGCAATATCTCACAAGAGACAAGTTCCGACATGTTTCCACAGTAAGTGATGTGGGCCACTTATCTTGGCCCGAAGTTCATGTGGCCCACGTAGTCTGGCTTGTGAATTAACCGACTGCTTTAGGGACGAGTAACTTTGAGTGAAAAGTTTAGTTCATGAGTTTTTTTAGCTTCTTTTGTGGTTGAAAGAAAATGTTCATACTGTTCCTTGTAATTCATTCAAATAAATGAACGCCTACAAAACATTGTAAGGTCTTCTACGAGATAGACCAATGGCCTGGTTAAGGTCGCGGGAATCCGATGGTTGCGAGACGCACAGGACCGTTTCTTATGGCGAAGCTCAATAGTGGACGTCTTTCACCTGATATTTTGATTTGCAGATTTTTAGGATTATCGTATATCCCTTCAGATACCGTCAATAAGAAACACAATAGTAAGACAATAGATGCGCGGCCACCGGGTGTCGCTTGGGGATTCATGAAATATTACAAGATTTTATTTAGTTTCACCTCTGTCCCGATGACTTCCTATAGTCCCCTCTAGTTCTATCATCAGATCAGCTTCATGTCATAATATATTTGCATTGTCATCTTACTGTAATCAAAATTACGGACAGTAACAGAAACAACAGCACAACACTGAACAGAAATAAAAGCTTGTAAAAAGGTTTTTTATCGAAAACTTGTTTGTATGTGTGTAAGTTTCACAACTTACACATCCAGTCTTGTGAAGATACTGACACTCATTGAAAATTTAATTGCTTTTATGTAATTACTAGCTGCTGCCCGCGACGTCGTCTGCGGGAAGGCTCTACAGCACCAAAAATACCTTGCAAAAAAAACTAAAATATAAGTTTTTTTTGCAAGTGAAGAGAGTTATATGGGAATTCTGCTGCGTTCAGTCATAAGATGTGACTGAAGGAAATAGAGAAAATAATGCAGGAATACATTCCAGGACATAAAAGAGTAAAAATACATACAAAGGTATAATACTTTACAACACTTCCCTATTAACGGCGTTGGTAGTTATGCTGCCAGGAGCCAAAATGTAAAGAGAGTCAGGACTGGTGACGCGGAAGCAAGCAACGTACAGTTGCCCGTGTGAGAAGCAACTCGTCCTGAGGGCGACACCCACTGCCCTCAGTGTCTGCCCCTGTGACTTATTGATGGTCATCACGAAGCAAATACCTACTCACGGGGAACCGTACGCGCTTGAATCGGAACGGGAAGTTATGAGGTATGAGGGGAATGCGTGGTATAAATACTGCCTCGTCGACGCCACAACCCAAAAGAATTTCCGCTTCAATGGTGTGTCTGTGGAGCGTGATAACTTTAAGGCGAATCCCGTTACACAACTTCGGAAGAGATAGGTTCCGAAGAAGCATAATCGGGACACCAACCTTCAGCTTGATGGTATGCGCTGGAAGTCCACTCGCTGACAGGGAGTTCAGAAATTCCACGGGATAATGTGTTTTTTTTTTGTCGACGGGGAAAATCATCTTATGACAAAACCCGCTCTTGGTTGGAGCGTGAGATAGTGTCAGACCCTTACTGACTAAAAACCCCGCGCCTTTCCTTCTAGCCTTCATACCGGGCTCTAGTTTCCTTTCGGATAACCCCGAACCCGGTAGGCACGGGATAATGTGTGGCGTCATCTTGCACGACGACAGTGTTTACCGAAGTGTAGACTACTTCTCATTACCCTCAATTTCCAAGAGAATGCATTCGTTAATTGGTGCAGCATTTTTGGGCTCACACATCCAAGAATTCTGCTGGTGCGGTATACGACTGATGTCCCCGTACACACAGCGAATGAGTTCTTCTAAGCTGGATTCCACTCTACCGAGAGACTCTGGAAGCATCAGCTTTACACCTCTGTCTTCTGGTAGAGTGCCTTCGCCAAGACTTAGAAGGAAATCGGACAATTCTCGAGCACGTGCATTGCCATCGAGCCGAGCTCTCATATAAATGGTCAAGCGCAGCGTACGAACTTATGACCACAACGAAGATCTGGTTTTGCCCAATGATTTCAAGGACGGTGTCGTAAATTTGTTTTTGCTCTGAAGAAGCGATATGGTAATTTCGTATGGTGGTCACGGTGGTCATTTCGCCCGGATCGTAATTGGTCTCGGCGTTATACTCCCGATTTCCACGGTCTTGATGCGGTAATGATTGGGGAGCTGGTAACCCATAATTAATCAGTGGATTGCCGCTGATAGAAATTACCACATCTTGAAGTGAACTGAGACAGGTGTTCAGCACGCGTTCATCAATTACTTTGACTTCATCTCCAGTAGCACGCTTCAAAGCTCGTAGAAAATCTTCAGACAGATGATGGCGATACTTCTCCCACAAAGCTACCGGATTCGCGACTCCACAAAACACCAAGATGACGGCAAACAGATGACGCATGCGGCTGGGACTGTCACTGACGCTCGCCGCGAGGGTGTCATCCCAATTTTTGTCACCGTCGGGAAGGTGACGTGCTACTCAGGCTGCGCGGTAAGTGCGATACTCCACGCCATCAAATGTCTTCAGAAAAGTGAAAGATGTTGGCCATCGGACAGTGTGAAGTAACAACCGCAGAAAATAGCATTCGCCATTATTCGGATGCACGGTATAAACCCTATCCAATGCGGTGTCCTTGAAAATTCCCGGAAAACCTTCCACAGCACCTCCTCGTTGATGTAGGTTAAATACACCCCTTTGCTTGTCGTAAGTGTAATATGAAGGCACCTCGTCATACGTAAGGGATCTCGCAAATTAGTCGACTTTACAGAGCCTGAAAAATTTTAAGAGAGTTGGTTGTCGCGGATTTTCCAAGCGCTCAGCAACGTTTTCGGGATCAAAATATATGCGCTGGCCGTTTCTTCTCTAGGTGGACGTCTACATGTATGACGGTAGGATGCCTGTCATGTATAGAGATCGCCAGAATCCGCCAAACCGCTTCAGACGTGCTGATGTAGCGACCGACCGTTATCAGAGCTCTGTAAAGCAAACGTCGCTTGATCGCTCCTTTTGTTGGAAAAGGAAACATTTCACTGAAAAATTATTATGACTTTACACTATTTTAACATAAAATAAATGTGTCCGAGTGAGTAAAGTTTATAATTAGGCATACGACATGAAAATATATTAATTGCCAAGCAATACATAATCACATAGATTAATAGGTACCGAACAAAAGTATTAACAGTCAATGTTTATTTTGTACTAACTACATGAAATTGATGATCATCAATGAACATAACTCTTTTGTAATACTTAACACAGCATTTTTATTAAATTGTCTTCTTCAACTCTGCTCAAGTGTACATTGCCATCTATGAATTTTAATAATAACTAACTACTAACCTAGCCAACATAAACAAATTTAAATTATTAATTTCCAAAAAGTGTCATGTAACTTGATTTGATTTTTATGAAATCTCATAGATGGCGTTGTTTTAAAATTGTCTTTATACTACTAACATTTATTAAAATAACTGTTTCTCTGCCCAAGTTACTTAATTGGCGTAGTTTTTATAGTGTAAAGCTAGATAATAGTATGGCTTACTCAAAAACAACATTTAAATATGCGTCGTTAGATTACACGCTGTCACAGAATGCGTAAGAAAAATAAAGATTCACAGCTCCTCCCCCGTAGGTGATAGCGTTATAATATGTAGCCTATATGTTGACCCGACCTCTTAGTAATATTCATGCAAAATTTGAAGTAAATCTGTGCAGTACTTTTTGAGATTAGCCCGGACATACATACAGACAAACAGACAAACAGACAAAAATTCTAAAAACTATATTTTTGACTTCGATATCGATTGTAGATCACGCTCCAAGTATTCTTTTAAAAAAATATTCAATGTACAGTTTTGGCTTTCCTACGATTTTATTATATGTATAGATTAAAACATACCATACAACACAAGCATATTGCCACACACACACATACTCGTACATACATTGCCATTAAATTATTGAAAAGACGTCGCCCTCCGAGCCATTCCATATTGTGAGTCGACAGATCAAAGAAAGCGCAAAGAAAATACGGTCAAGAGGTTCTACTAAGAATATTTGCTTGCTTTTCTTTAATAATTATATAAATAACGTTATATTACGGTATTTTTTATACAGTAGGAACAACAAACAACTACTAGGTATATAACATACAAGTTTTAGTAGAATATGTGGAACCCGAAACACTTGCCTAGTATACCTATGTAAAGAATATATGTACAAAATTTCATGAAAAATCACAAAGCTATTATTTGTCAGCAAAAATACATAGTCAGCGGGCCATCCAGGTGACCGAGGGGTCTTGCACTTGCGACCAGCTGTTTGCTAACGCCTAATGCCACAAAACGTTTTAGGAACATATTCATTGTGGGTACAGTACAGCTAAGGAGTGGAATTTTGTACTGGAGAGTTTGTGTTTCCTGATGGCTACAACCTAAGCATCTCTAAGTCAAGAGTGAATAACTTCTAAGTAAGCGTAGCTCCATCTTCGATTACATCGTCGCTTTCTATCAGGTGAGATACCATACATTGGATTCCCGCGATCTTTACCAAGTCATGGGTCCTCTGGCAGGCCCTCCAATACTGCGTCTACCTGTATGTGGTCGCCACTCCAGAACCTTTCTACCCCATCGACCATGTCTTCTAGAGGAATGAACCTTGCCTACTGCCCTTAAAGTTGGGCGATTTTTCAGGCTATGTCAGTAACCTTGGTTCTCCAACGGATATTTATAGAAATTTATTTCTGGTACAATCACGCAAGAAATCAGGCCAATTGTTTTGATTGATATTTAAAAACCTCATTTATACTTCCGACAATTGATAAATTAATAGAAACTTTACAAATAATTTTAACCATTTTCTTGGGAGCCGTCTTGGAATATTCCTAATTTAATGAGTTATTCCGAACAAAGCCATAATTAAGTTTGGCTCAGACATAATGCGATCCTGTTTTAATACAATTTTCTTTCGTTCGTCTTACAAGCTAATTACGCTAAATAATTATGTTAGGAAACGTCCGTTGGTAATTATATAAAAATAGTAGTATTTTTTCGTACCTAAATAAATTAAAACAGAACTCATGTTATGTTTACCAAAAATTCTTTACAACCTATTTTCGTAGTTTCATTTTTGCAAATAGTAATACTTATATTCATTTTGGAGAGTGGGACAGGTCATGACGGAATTCGCCTGAACCGCTGCCGAGTGCTTTAGAGTCAAAAGCATTTAGAAAAACATTGTTGGATACATGTGGAAATGTTGTCACTTTAGCACTCGGCTCCATAATACTCTCAGCTGACACTCGAACGTATTCCGCTTCAGTCACAACCAAAGTCACAACAGGTCCCAATGACAAACGTTCTTCACTTGTTACTGTTCTTAAATTTCACAAATGGCTAAAATAGTTCCAACAGAGTCTTTTAAAATGGTACTAATGATTTAAAAAAAAATATCAGAAGTTTTATCATGGAACTGTTAATGGTATAATGAAGCAAATATTTTTACTGTTACTATTACTGTTTTTACCGACTTCCCAAAAAGGAGGAGGTACTACGTTCGGCTGTTTGTATGTTTTTTTTTTTTTTTTTTGTTTGTTTGTTCGTCGAATACTCCCCCAAATGTGGACGGATTTTCAAAATTCTTTTTTTGTTCGAAAGTAGATAGTTCTGAGGTGGTCCCATTATCACCAAATTAGGATCTGATGATGGGATCTTGGAGAAATCGAGGGCAACCTTCAAATTTTATAGGTTCACTTATTGATTTTCGCATATTTTATGAAGTATCTTGTGTATTTGCGTATGGTCGTCACCATCTCAGGTAGCTGGGCTGATGATGGAAGGTACAACTCCTTAACAGTAAGAAGTTACTCGAACAGGCAAGGACTGTTTTAGTAAATTGTTTTGATGTTTGATAGGGCATTTGCCACATTTGGTCTCATGATCATCAAGTCATGACCTGATGCTGCAGTCAGGATAGTCTGCAGAGTACCTAAGTCCTCGACAACAAACAGCAGATATATCGAGTTTAGGCTCATTGAAAACGGCTCGATGTGTGGATAAACGTACTGCTAAAAAAGAACACCGAAGTACATAGAGACCTGATGCTGAAGCCAGGAGCATCAGGAAAAGTACAAACCTTGAAATTACAGCACCGTAGTCGTGTTTGGGCTCATTTTAAACAGGACTAAATTTTAAGTTCATTGCAATGTTGACATAAATCTGGCCTGATGCTACAGCCGGGATTATCAGCATCTAGTCTAATGACTGATTGAAAGATTTACCTTTCGGCTTCATCATCAGATCAGTTCGATATATCCTTTCCCTCTCCAGCATCTAGTCTAATGACTGTTTGAAAGAAGAGGGGGAGAGAATATATCGAACTGATCTGATGATGAAGCCGAAAGGTAAATTAATGTAATCTAACCGTGTTTGGGATTATTAGAACCGTTATGAGATGCGCTCTGACTATAAGGTATTTTAGTTTGACTGAGGGGTACTTTTTAGTGGTGGTACCATAACTAAAAAGTGTAAAATAAAAAAAACTTTTTACAAAAAAAATATAACCGACTTCAATGATAAAAAACACCGAAAAGTATCAAATAACTTTAATTTTGGAAGTCGGTGTTAAATAACGTAGAAACTAAACTATTATAGAAACACCGACTTCCAAAATTAAAGTTATTTGATACTTTTCGGTGTTTTTTATCATTGAAGTCGGTTATATTTTTTTTGTAAAAAGTTTTTTACTTACTGGTTGTTGAGAATGAAAAATAAGTGATCCGATTGAGTTCCATTCCGCACCATTAGTTGGTCGGTTCCGTTGGTCGTAATGGAAGAACCAAATGTGATCCGATCGAGTTCCATTCTGATCAACCAGTTGATCGGTTCAGTTGATCGGATTGGAAGTACAGAAAGCTGATCCGACCGAGTTCCATTCTGATCAACTAGTTGATCGGTTCAGTTGATCGGATTGGAAGTACTGATATCAAAATGTACTATTTCATTAGTACCTGTATTATTGTAAACGAGACAAACATTAATTCGAATTTTGAAATGAAAAGATTTGTCAGATAAAATTCATAGCACCTGTCAAGTCAACAGGTGCGAGTGATTTTTTTGTAATAAAGTAAAAGAGTAATTCTGTAGAAATAAATCCTGCACTAATTCGCGAATTAGTCTTTTTATTATCTGTGATCCCTAAAATATTGTACAGTGCGTTTCACTTAAGACGTACCTTTGGCGTAATGTTGGCTCCCCTGTCTGTCTACATAAAAAAGAAGGGAAAAAGGAAAGAGTTGCCTACTCTACCAAAATTGTTCCCCGAAATGCGAAACGAAATCGATTTTAACGGTAGTTGTAGCACTTTTTGGAGAATTATGAGAAGAATGGGATTTTATTAAAAAAAAAAAACAGGTCTAAAAGGACGTTGTTATAGAGAGGAACGGTATTGTGGCGTAGCGTTTTCGGTATTTGAAAGAATTTCAGGACAATCGAAATGGAGACCAGCGCCCTATACTTTATTAAAAAATAGTTTAAAAAAAAAACAAAAAAACGCAATTGTTAAAAGTAACCAAATATAAGTTAATCTCCCTAATATTAAGTTATTTAATTGCTAAAAATATTGCAACACTGTTTTTCCGTATTGCCAACATTACGGCAAAGGAACGTCTTAAGTGAAACGCACTGTACTTCAAAAGCTCCTGTCACAGTTTCTCTCGCTCATTCGCAGAAAACTATCCATTTTAGACATACCTACTCACGGAAAAAAAACGTGTATTTTATGTGCTATTCTAGGACCTAGTCTATCCACATGCAAAATATAATACAAAACTGTTTCGCCGTTTGAGCGTGAGAGAGTAACAAACATACACATGTACATAAAAAAATTTGCTTTTAAAATATTAGTGTGATTCAGCCAATCAAAAGACAGTGAATGTAAATTATAAAAATCGGCTAGACTTCTTAACTAGTGTCATTATAGTTTGGTCAAAGTGCCATTATGGCTTGACAATCACATTAATGGATACAATCACAGAATGGACTCTATGACGTAAATATTCCTTTCAACTTTACCTATAGCCTAATAAGGATTAAAATGGCTTAACAAAATATTATAATTTGGGTGGGTCAGATAAAGCTAGGCACAGCCTGTACAATACATTAATTATAATATTCGATTAGCGCTTCGTGGGCAGTCTCCTACTAAAGCTGCTCGCCCACGTCCGATAATCGGTGACAGATTTTTTGTAGGAGAAAAATAGAACACACTGATAGCAATAGTGCAACGCACACGTCCTACAAAAAGTCGGTCAGAAATACAGAACAATGTTACAAATATACAAAATTGGCCCGATTATCTGTCCTACAAAAAGTCTAACGTGGGCGAGCAGCGTTACTCATCATGCATCTGTATTAGTCCTAGTCATAATTTAGTAATTTGGGCATAATATAGCTTTGGTTTTTTATGCATAAGCTCACGTTTGAGCACTATCGCACCTGATGGTGAGCGATGATGTGATTGACGATGGAGCACGCTTGTCTAGACATAACCTAAGGATTCACAATTGACGTAAAGAAACCTAGGGAAGATTACAGCTATTATGAAACAGCATCAACATCATAATTTTACTAACTTGAATAACATTTTATTATATTTATTTATTTTATATATATATTTATTTATCTCAGAACCTTTGGAAGGCGCACGAGGAGCCGAAACCAACTCGCAGAGGCCCTTTTGGACGCTTTTAATTAAACGTGGTACCAACCGGCGATTATCCCTGTATGTACTATGCATCCAAGGACAACCCCCGGTTGAAGGAAAACTATTGCAACATGTGGAAAACTTTATTATTTATTATTATTATAACTTGCCCGTGCGAATCACTCGTAAGTGATGTCCAAACAGTGCGAGTTACTGTAGTGCAGTACTTGGCAGGCTGGCTCGTACGTTAGCTCACACTGTGTAAACCAGTCATTAGAAGTTTTAGCTGGAATTTTGACCGAAACCAGTTCTGGAGAAACTGACCCAATTTCAGTAGTTTACAAGATTAATTTCTACCAACACACATAGTATATGTATAATGTAAAAGCGGTTGGAACTTCATCGTGTAATATGCTGTGATTTATTAGTATGGCAGCAAGCCAGTTACACTAATGAAATTCCTTTCACTCAGTGCTCGTGAATGTTTTGACATGCTGGGTAGCAATTTGCAACGTTATTACAGCGTATCCGTCCATTGGTGTAATGTTAATGAATATATAAATAGATTTTGTCATAAATGCAATGGTTAATAGATAGGTGGCGTTCCGTAGTTAAAATTGAATAAACAGGGTTATTTGTTAAACACTAGCAACCTCTCAGGACTATATTACTAACATCATAAACCATAACTTTTGTTCTATGACATTTTAGAAATGTATCATATTTTGGTTCATCAGATTTTCATACAAAAATAAAAATATTTTCTAGGTGTAATTACAATGTTTCGGAAGCCTGCTTACTATTATTACGAGAACAGTACGCGGGAGTCGTAAAAAAACAAGAAAAACCGAGTTGAAATGTGTTAGATAAAACAACGAAATCTTGAAGGTTTGTTAATGTGTTATGTTTTGTTAAAAGTCATAGAACAAAAGTTGTTGTTTATGATGTTCTTAACTAGCACCTAAGAGGTTGCTAGTATTTTACAAATATACCCTGTATGTGTATATGTCGAACATAGAACCTCCTAATTTTTGGGAGTACCTCAAAAGGTAAAAACCCTTATAGGATTACATTGTTGTCCGTCCGTTCGTCCGTACGTCCGTCTGTCTGTCAATACCCTTTACCTCGGAAACGCGAGGATATATGGAATTAATATTAAAATCATATAGGTACTCAGGTCTGCGGACTCTTGAATCTGTAAAAAAATCAACTTGTAAGTTAACGAGAAAAAAAAACTTCGGTTTATGTGGTAAAGAACGTAGGAAATCAGCCTTTTGTATCATCATCATCATCATCTTCCTACCCTTGTCCCATTTTATTTGGAGTAGGCGCAACACGTTTTTTTCTTCCATTCTGTCCTGTCACTCGTCACGCTATCACTAACTCCCTTTTCTTTCATATCAGTTCTACACAATCACATCTTTTCTTTGGCCTCCCTCTCCCTCTCCATCCAGTCACATGTAAACTCATAACTCTTATTATTATTTTTATAATTTCAAAACCATCTCCTGATCACGAAACGTGGTGCTTAAACATGGCCTCTATCTACCTAAACACCAATTATTTATATGTCCCCAAAATACCTCGGAAGATTTATATTAATAAGTTTCTTCTAATCATTAAATCTTAGGTCAACTTGCTGCTCGCCTCATTAGGGACTCAATGGACTATTAATAATTTGTGCACCCAAGTTAGTTATCGAAGGCGGTGTTATCCTACTTATGTACAGATATACTGGCTTAGTGAAAATTAACTTTTGCCAGCCATTTCACCTGCGTGAAAGTCGAAAACTATTTTAGGAAACGTACTCTGAGATGATATACCATGAGTGATAATATACCACAGTATCTCAAGACGAAAGTCTATGACCAGTGCGTGTTGCCAGTGATGACTTATGGCTCCGAAACGTGGTCACTTATAATGGGCCTTTTAAGAAGACTCAAAGTCACCCAAAGGTCGATGGAAAGGGCTATGCTCGGAGTTTCCTTGCGTGATCACATCAGAAATGAAGATATTTGCAAGAGAATCAAGGCTACCGACATTGCTCACAGAACAGATGATCGATGGGGACGAAAGGTTCTGGAGTGGCGTTCATGTACCGGAAGACGCAGCTTTGAAAGGCCTCCGACAAGGTAGACCGATGACCTGGTCAGAGTCGCGGGAATCCGATGGATGCGTGACGCACAGGACCGGTCGTTATGGCGACGCTTGGGGGAGGCCTATGTCCAGTAGTGGACGTCTTTTGGCTCATAATATGATGATGGTGATGACTCCAGGGATAAAAGTATTTTTTGTCCTGTTCCAGAACTGTGTCTTTAAGTGTGCCAATTTTCTTTCAAATACGTACAGCCGATAAGATGTGAAAAGGAAAAAAAAAAACAGACACAGTTACTTTCAGATTTATGTATCATCATCATCATTTCAGCCAAAAGACATCCACTGCTGGACATAGGACTCCCTCAAATGTCACAAAGATTACCGCAGTGCGTAGGACACATTGCTTGCAGAATAGATGGTCGATAGGACGAAAGGTTCTGGAGTGGCGACCACGTACCGAGAGACAAATTGAAAGGCCTCCCACAGGATGGATCGACCACTTGGTGAGGATCGCGGAAAGAGGGTTGGAAATCTGATAGTTGTAAGACGCATAGGATCTATAATTGTGGTGAGACTTGAACGACACCTGGGTGCAATAATAGTGGAAGTGTTACTGGCTATCATGATAAGAATATATATTCCATTCTTTGGACTTTTGTTGATTAAAACCCATGTTTTTTCAGTTACCTTTTATTTTTCAGAGCAGTGATAACTACAACTGTTCTCAAACTAACCCGAAGCCTATGCCAGTATCATAATATATAAGATATTAAGACTGCATAAAACCTTCCTACATTAAAGTACCGCTAATCTTGAAAAATTGGCATTGAAGGCTCTAATTTTGGTAAATAGCCAAAACTTAACACAACATTGACACAGATAACTTAATTACGACCACCTCACAAATAATTCAGCCGACTGTCTTAATACCGGTCACCCATCCAATTAGCGGTCGCTTCTAACCGGAGCTTTACTTCGTTATCCTAATGACTCGATCCCCAATTTAATTAGATACCTATATTACGCAGTTTACACTATCTTGGACATGAAAGCCTTGTGTAGTTGTCACGTCGATAGTTCTTAAAATAGTAAGCGAACAAACTATTTAGTTTATTTATACGCAGAACGTGTTCATCATCGCCATCATCATTTCAGCCGAAAGACGTCCACTGTTGTACATAGGCTCAAGTGTTGCCACAATGACCGGTTCTGTGCGTCTCGCATCCATTGGATTCCCGACTCTCACCAGATCATCGGTTTACCGTGTAGGAGGTCTTCCAAAGCTGCGTCTTTCGGCACGGTACGGTCGCTACTCTAGAACCTTTTGTCTCCATCGACCATCTGTTCTGTGTGCAATGTGCCTTGCTCTTTGCCACTTAAGTTTGGTGATTCTTCGAGCTTCATAGAACGTGTTACCACGAGCAAATAAGCTAATGTAAAACATACAATTAATGATGAATAATTATGATATGAGCATGAATCTGTAAGCTAGTCCTAAAGGTAAGGATAAGTTGTACCTGACAATTTGCCTGTACAGTTTACTTTTACAGGTAAACCGGAGCATTTGTGTTGCAAAACTGTCCATACAAGTTTACTTGACTGATATACCTGTGCAAGCAAACCTGTCAGGTACACCCTAATGTGTATATTAAGATTGCACCTTTTCTGCCATGAAAATGTTTTTCTTTGTTTTTACCTTTTTTTGGCGGTTTAAAAAACCAGACTTTTTCCTAAATCCGATGAGCCATATAAACGGCTATTATTAAAGTAATCTTAGTTGAAAGCGATCAACTAAATTATAGGGTGGTAGGGAATTATTATTCATTGGAAAAGCCGGAAGGAAAAGCCCTAGAATGGGCCTAGAAGGTTAACTATTGACCTTATTTGTACTGTCCTTTGAAAAGGTCAGGTAAGTAGTACTTCCTTTACTTTTTTTTACTTTACTTTGTACTTTTTTTATTACTGATAGCGCTTGGCTACTATCCCACTTGATTGTAAGCAATGACGTGGTCGACTGAGAACGCTCGCCTAGAAGTGGCTTATTCGCTCTTGACTTAAAGACCTCTAGTTTATGTAGTTATCAAGAAACACAGACACAGACTGTTGCGTGAAGTTTCACTCTTTGCTTGTACGCTTAATGAATGTGTTTCTAAAACGTTTTGTACGTATGGGTGGGATTTCTACTATGTACCGGTGGCGCAACGCCTTACGTCTTGTGGTCTAAGGATGGAACAGACTTGTCGGAATTAAATTGTGCAATACCCAATTTAAAGCAAAAGAATTTAATTAAATCCGAGGCAACCTTACGTAGTATAGTAGAAATCTCTACGGTCCGGACTCCCTTTTGGTTCGTCGTTTATACCTCGTACACCGAGGGACTGAAACAATTTTGCCTGCTGGGGTCTTCCCGTCGGATTATAATTTAGGTGTCTTCAAAGCTAGAGTGAATAGGCTCTTAATAAATGCGCTTCACCATCAACGATTGCACCACTACTTACCATCAGGTGGGATCGCAGTCAAGCTCTAGTTTATATCAATTAAAAACCTTTTTATAAAAAAAAAAATAACCGACTTCACTAAAAATTTTGTTGAATTTGAGGAGTTCCTTCGATTTCGCCAAGATTCAATCATCAGATCCCAACTTGGTGACTATGGGACCATTTGGAAAATATACCCTTTCCAACAAAAAAAAAAATTGTTCAAATCGGTTGGCAAGCGACGAAGTTATGCGCGAACAAACATTAAAAAAAAAACCTACAAACATCCGAATTGAGAACCTCCTCCTTTTTTTAGAAGTCGGTTAAAAAAAAAGAATCGTCAATTGAAAAGTATTTCTATTTGCCGCCTGTAACGCTAATATCGCTCTGATATTTCATAAAGGCTCGTGTACTAAAAAGTCCAGTGGGTACTCTGTAAAGCGGTCTACCCATAGAATATCTGTGCTGCCGTATAATTAGGTCGAGAGGGTCAGATGGCAGTCGCTCTGAGAATCATACTACTCCGTCGCAGCTCGTTATACTAGAAATATCCACATTTCAAAGTATTGGTACAGAACGCTCACCTAAAAAAAGTATCGATTATTTATTAATTTATTTGCTTTACTTTTACACAAATGGCTATCCGCCAATAGGGTAGTTTCTAGAGTCAAAATAACTACATTTTATTTACTCTGTATTTTAGATTATAAAAAAATATTGTACACGTATTTTTCTTTTTTCGATTAAACAAAAAATAACAAAGATATAGCCCATTAAAGTAACGTGAGACGTCATCCCGTGCGAAAAAATGCAGCCCGGCGTGACGTTACACGTAACTTTAATGGGCTATATCTTTGTCATTTTTGGTTTAATTTACAAATAAAAAAATACATGTCCCTTATTTTTGAATAATCTAAAAAACGGATTAATTACATCTATTATGGTAACTAGTCATTGCAGTTTATACGGAGCCCTCAGTGCGCGAGTCCGACTCACTTGCCCAGTTTTTTTAGTATCGACCTTACAATTCGCGTGTTATACCTACCACAAAGTCATGTCAATACTTAACGATACAATGTCTTGTCAACGTGTCAGCAACACCGTATCTCTATTAATGATCAGAGGAAAACCGCCTCAAGATGGGACGCTATACATCATGTAACAAATAACTTATACTGTTGAAGATATATCCATAGTATATGTAAGAAGTATCGCTGCAGTTTCTTACTATGCCTACTGGTTTAGGCAAAATTTTTTAGAGTTCCGTACCTGAAAAGGAAAAAACGAACCCCTGATAGGACCACTTTGTTGTCCGTTCGTCTGTCTGTCTGTCAAGACACTTTATTTCAGCAACTCGTGAAGGTATCGAGTTCAAATTAAAACCGTATACTCAAGTTTGTGGTGCCTTAAAGCTGTAAAAACCTCAAACTTCTTAGTTAACATAAAAAAAAAGAAATGAATTTTGATTCCTCGCAGGAATAAAAATTTATAGGGTACTTCCCGTTGACCCAGAATCCTGAAATTTGGTATAAAGCAAGGTCTAGTAGCCTACATATATGGGAATAAATCTTAAAACTGATTTGTAGTTACCTACGTCACAAAAAAAACTTTTTTTACAATTTGGAAAAATCTTGGTAACTCAATTCAGGAATCGAACTGTTTTCATAGGTAAGTTTGTGCGGAACCCTATGAAAACACAACCCAGTGTGAGTCCGTTCGCCCTGTTCATTTTTTATTTTTCATTTTTTGCAATCGGTACTCAGACTATAAGTGAATTTATTCCTTGAAATAAATGTGGTAGGGCGGGTCGCTAGGAGGCTCCTAGAATTCAAGTAAAAAAAATGAATATAATAATATCGCCAACGGCCTGATGGCCAAAAGCCTCGACGACCATCTGTCGAAACTGTCGTTGCGCGGTTGGATCTAGGGCCTGAAACAGAAGGCAGTATTACTTGATACTGCTCGTATCATTGTGAGGAGGTTCCTGTCTCTGGAACCCTAACTACCGGTATCTTGGACCCTACTCCCGACACCGGTGGACTACTATTTTTTATATTTATAAATAAATCAGTTAAAAAAAAAATTACAGTTACGTTTAAGAAATGAATTAAATAAAAATATTTATTTGATCTGATAACATCAAAATACATAAAAGAGTCAAAATCGGGTTATATGTAGGAACAGTAAATATCTGTGAATAGAATCTTATGTTCAAAATTGTTGTATATTTTAATCTGAACATATACCTATCTATATATAAGACTATTTGAACCCCAAACTAGGCAAGGAATGCCTGTTTAAATAATCCATTACTTTTAAATCCCTCCATAAAATATCCATAGCTAAAGCAATGATGTTTTCGTAACGGGTAGCCGAACAATAAAAATAACATTATTGGCAGATAAAGTTTATGAGTCATCAAGTTGTAAAAACATTTAATATTGATACTGATTTGAAAATGGCGGATAATATAGTTTATCTCTTTTGATTTATAGGAAGTTATCCGTACTATGCTATGTCACGGTACAACCCACTTTGTTTGTTTTTTGTTTTCGGGGGAAACCGTCAAAAGGCGCCTGGACTTTTGTGGAAAAAACCGGGGAGAGGACCCACCCCGGTGATCACCATCAGCACATGAAAAAGGACCCCGTTACCTCTTAAAAGACCACCCGGAAACCTCTCGGTACAACGCCTGTTAGGGCACATGCCTGAGGAAACTATGACGGGACTCCCCTGAGCCTCATTTTGCATGACAGCACATGATCACTGTGCTACCATCTTTCCTGAAATCACTTAGAGGGCGGACAGAATCCCCATTCTAAGAGCCCGCGACCTCAACGTTACAACCCCTAACAAAGCGAAGCGTCACTAGGAAGAACTAGAAGTCTTTCAGTCAAGAGTGAATAAATTATTTTTGTGTACCTAAATAGGAGCATATATTATTAACCACATTATCGCTTACCATCAGGTGAGACAGTATTTGTTTTCTGTATCTGTTCTCATTCCAAAAACAACGTGAAAAACGACACATCAACGACGAATACAAGCAAATTTAATTTTCAGTAACTGTGTGTGCGGGGGTACACGAGCTTCAAAAAAAAAAACGCCGCCACCAAAAAAACGCTAGAAATGACCACAAAAAACAGCTAGAAGTCGCGGCAAAAAACAGCTGAAGCGCGCAAGGCTGGAGAAACTTGAAGCGGCTTTAACCCGTTGTACGCCGGAATGCAGATCTACGCGAGACACAACGGCTTTTTAATTGTGTCTCTAATTACAGCATACGAAAGGTTAAGCGTTTTTTTGTTTTGAAGCCCGTGTGCGGGGAAAGTAAGTTAAACAAAAGCCAAGTTTTCTCCGCGTTAAAAATATTTTACCCGCAAAATTCATCTCAGCGCCCCAAGCATAAACAGTAAACGAATTACCACCTTTCCATTGTAATAGGATATAAATAACATGTTTTGATCCTCCATTTACGAGAGAAAGTCTGAGTTATTCTTGTTTTCATTCTAATACTGCGTAAGGTATGCCCCTCTGGGATATTACTCAGAGAGAATTCCAAATGAGCGGCATATGCGTACCTTTATTAAGATTACCAATATGATATTATTATACTAAAAAGAGGCTTTCTGGCTTCCGTTCAAGAGGCTCTTTTACCACCTATCGTCAACATCGAGCATGGTTTATAAGCTTGTTGCTTGTTCTAACGCAATTTAACGCGATGTTTGATGAAGAGGCAACGCGAAAAAAACATAACGACTAAAAACTCTGTTGGCATTCGGTAATTCCGTGATTTACTCGAATATTTCACAAAACTTGTTCCAGGAAATACGTGTTTATTTTAAACCCTTAAATTTTTTGAAAAAAATTGTCATCATCCAGAATCTTGATTAAAGTAAATCTTCTATTATTATATATTTTTTTACTTTTTTTGTACGTTATGAATGGTCAAAATTCATGCAAATGAATATATATATATATATATATATATATATATATATATATATATTATATATATTGTATTTATATATATATATATATATATTGTATTTTTTTTGTTTGTTAGTAACAAAGATGCAACACAAAATGTATGTATGTGCACACTTTTCTAAAAAATATCACCAACATGGTCAGTATATAGCTAAGCTGTTGGGGCGTTCAAATATTTACACTCAAATCGGTTCTACCTATTTTGAATCGTCTTTCATTAATGTTCTTAGCATGGCTAAATCATCTAGGGAACTACTATTATAAAAATATTCTTCGTAAAATTCATATATTTTTAAGCGTAGTTATACCACACGTACTTCCTACTAATAGTTGCCTTTTCGGTATAAACGAACTATATTCCAGAAAAATAAATGTCTTATATGTTTTCTAAGTAAATCTATAAATATTTTTTCAAGAAAAATATTTATAGATTTACAATACAGTATAAACCATAGAAATATAAATAACGCTCGAATTGCATTATAAGTGCATATTGGGGCAAACGGCCGGCAGTTATGAACTTGTGAGACTCGCGATACGTGATCGTAAACAAATTTGAAATGCCGTGTTGTTCAGTGGTTTCATGCAAGAACTGAAGTGATAAGACAAGCCTGTGTCATCACGGAATCTCTTACCATATGTAAATACAATTTTAATGCTATATTTATCTTTAAAATTAGTAAAAACAACAAATCTTATAATATGCATTGCTGCTACTACGATTTTCGTTTTCAAATATCAAAGCGACTGTATAACTCATAAAGTAAATACATTGCTCTTTAACAACTACCAAATTTTAACGCTCAGTAATTGGACAAGCAATGTAAAAATAACATAACGATACTTTATCAGTACAGCGTATTTCATAATACCGGCCGCTGATCCGTTCCGCTAGTCAGGGATGCGCGTGTTCTTTTTTCGTTCATTCCTGTACGTGTAGTAGTGTCGGTAGTGAAAGGGAGAACTGGAGACACCGTGTTCCGATACATTTTTAACTACTTAGCATATCTCCTCCTTTCTTATACATGGTATAAATATGTATACATATATCTATGGTATAAACCCAACAAAGATAAGTATAATTTATACCCACATAAATTTCAATCCCGTCCAAGCTTTCGCTAAGAGTGAGGAATAAAAAAATACGGCGAATATCTCTTCATCTCAAGGAAGAACCGGAATTAATCTTCGATTTTTATCTAACAACGATATTACTTTTCCTTAGGATACGATCTTCATTATACATTTTTATTGAAGAAGTAAACAATCGGAGAAAATTACAAAACGGCGTGGAATTTTATTCGTTTTGCTTAGAATTTTTCATGGTATTCAATTTTTTTAATTATACACGAATTTATTCGTTATGATTTTCAATTTTTTTTTGCATGGAGTGACTCTTATAATACAAAATTATATGCTTGAAGAGATCCAGACAATGTATAGAAATGATGATAATAAAACAAAAGATATGCAATTTAGCATTGATAAATTGTCTCTCTCAAAGAAAGTCAAAGATTTCTTTGACTTTCTTTTAGTTTTGACTAACATAATTATGTTAATCTATTTTACAACTATTATTCAATTCAACTGAGGTTGACTGCAAAAAAATGGATAAAACATTAAACCGCTTCTGTATCTTTGTGTTACATAAAGAATCAACAAATAAATAAGTAATGAAGGTAAACACAAAGAAATCCAGACTAATGTTAGAAAATAAGAAACACATAATGATACAAAAAGTTTCGTAAGTGACTTATAAAAAGATCAATAGTAACTTCCAGAAAGCAGATGACCTAGAAACAAACGACTTTAGAAAAGAAAATTTAGACGCTATATTTCGTTCCAAAACAAATCAACTACAAATCACGCCTTGAGGAGTTATAACACTGTTCCCCCGACTTCGGGTATCGAGGGACCAAAGTGGAGTGTCTGAAGAAAACGTCGGACCTCCATCTGTCAAAGATCGACGGCGCGAGGTGGATCGTTATTTTGATATAGAGACCGAATAAATTACGGACGGAAAGATTTTTTTCTGGCATTAAGGAAAGTTACTGTGAGTAGACGGAATAAGATTAAAATAAGTTGATAGAGGCCGCGAAAAAGATTTTATAAACGAGATGGCGTCAAAAATGTTTTTGGAATGTTAATTATGTTTGGATGTTTATTTGAGTTGTTTGTGTACTAACGTGATGTGCCCGTCTATTTTGATGATATTTTCTCTGTTATCATTTATTAGGAACGGTATCTTTTCTGTGGCTTTGCTAGCTGTTCATTTTATTTATTTGCTAGCTGTCTCTACGGTTTTACCCGCGTCTTTGTTTACTGTTCCACTTTTATTAGTGGAAGCGTGATATTATGTAGCCTAGCTTTAGTCTATAATCTTACTCTGCCCACTAGCCAGGACCGCAGGGAATTTCAAAAGGGGAAACCCGTAGTCCTAAACACAAAGAGCAACTGAGGGACATATGTGTGGTTTAAGTCAGTAAAAGTTTGACAAGCCCTCTTGCTCTACCTAAGGACAGGAGAGATCATTGGATGATGTCAACCCTTAAAAAAAAACCTACTATAAATGGGCTATTCAACACTAACTAATAAATATTTAAATTTGGACCAGAAGTTTTTGAGATTATAAACGTTTAAACAAACTCTTCAGCTTTATAATTTTAAGTATAGATATTTATGACCATATGAATTTTGGGTTATATAGCCTAAATATTTCAGCATCATCTGGATTTGTATATATGTATACTTGAAAGTCTTTGGTCCATTCAAAGTAATTTTGGAATAGATTTTATATTTTTCTATATTATAACGAATGGTTCTTATGGAAATATAACTTGAGAATGAAATGAAAAGACGAAACGATACTTTTATTTAAATATCTAATTTTTTTGCTCCACCGTTTTATTTACAGCAACCTAAATACAGTTACTGCTTATTCCGTTTTGCTAATCCATTAATAGAAAGCCAAGGATCGGTAAAGGAATTTAATGGGTTGACAAAATTAACTAGCTCAGATTAAGTATTATATTCTACTATATGTGATACTCATATTTCAATTAATCCTTCATCAATTTTAATGAATTCCTGTACAATTTGCTAAGGATTAAATACGATGACATGATTACGTTAACATCTTAACTCCTCTTAGCGATATCCTCGTCATATTGAAGATGTGACCCTGTCAATGCATATCAATTAACTAGACAATAGAATTTTGAAACCTGTCTAAAACATACACTCCTACTTATCAGAACAGATGAAAAGAAAACCGGTTTGTTTATCACTTGCACCTTCTAAAATGAAAAAAAAAATTGTCAACTAAACCAATAGCAAATTTGATTTCGGTTATGATGAAAATACCACCAACACATTACCAAACTGCATGTACAGACGAATATGGAAATATTTATAAGTCTACTAGTGTGTTTAAATTCTTTTACAGCTTTATTTGGGTGGTAAATTATCCAATGACTTCCCCCCCTCTTGGGGGGAGCAGGAGGGCGTATCAGACTTTTACTGGCAAAATCACACTCCTATGTTCTTTTTTTTGCCTTGTGTTCCAAGAACTCGGGGTTTTAATTCCGACAACCCATGACCCCAGTAGGCTTCGGCCCTGCAGGGACAGATTAGAGTCCAACCTTTTTCTTTACCCAATGCCACAACTTAACAATCAACCGTATCAGACAGCGTTATATAATCTACTAGCTTAGCTTCCATCAGCGGCTAGGCTTGCGTGAAAGTAGTTTTGTTAATACAAACTTTGTACTCCTACTTTATTCCCTTAGGAGCTGAATTTTGGAAAATCTTTTCCATCTTTCTCATCATAGAATAAACCTCTGTACAAAATTTACGCGTTCTAGTTCTAAGGGTTTAGGCAAGGCGTTTTTTTTTTGGCGGATAAAACTCATCCCAATGACATCCCCCTCCCTTGAGCGGAGCGAGAGATAGTGTCAGACTTTTACTGACTAAAAAATCTATCCCGTTCCTTCTTGCCTTTCATACCGGGGCTGAGCTACCTTTCGGAGCTAACCTTGGGCCCAGTAGGCTTCGACCCAGCTGGGCCCCTGCTGTTGCTGAAAATTCCTTGAGGCGCGCGGGAATAGCGCGCGCCGTCGACGACGTGGGCTCGGTCCGGTCAGTTACCGGACGGTCGGACAGCGAGCTACCCATTGCCCGCCGTCCGCAAGCCCGCGTCTAGGGTGTGGGCTAGGCGTTGAATGAGTCAGGACTTTGCTTTTTATAATATATATACACCGCCAGTTTTAATCCGTACCCATTATTGATCATAATAATATGTGTAGTCAATAGTAAAAAAACGAAATCTTAAAATTTTCTACGATTTGTCTTATTTGGTAAATTCATAATCATTCATAACAATTGCTACTAGAAAACACTAAGCGCAGTTGTTCTTCCATTTTGATCCCCATTTATCACTTATAATCGATCGCCTGTACAATATTTCTATAATTGATTGAGATTTTGGTTTATAAACAAACTCCGATAACTTTGCGATTTGAGAATATTATTTATTGAGACTTTACTTAAATAATATCAAGACCTTTTCTAACAAGCCCTATAAATATTTGTACTAATTATAAATATATCTTGTATACACCAAGCTGGGTTACCAATAATAGAGACATATTTTTAGCTACTTCTCAATGTGAGTTACCTACTTTCACAGATGTTTAAATCGTTTTATCCTCAACTCCATATTTAGAAACTTTATTTTAGAAACTTCAAATACTCTCAAAGACCCTCAAAAAGGCTTTACCTTGAATCGCGCTAATTTTCTCCCATGACATCTGTCATAGGGTTTGACATCAGGTAAAGTTATCAGACCTTATCCCCTTGTCATAAAAGCTATATCAGCACGTCACGCCGATTGGAGTGGGGTAAAAAGGTCATGATTTATTATATTCGGGAGTAGCCAAGTGTGAATGAAGAGGGTGCACCTATTTTGATGGAGTATATAGAATTTAATTTAATGGTACTCGATTCTCACGTTACGCAAAGGAAATTAATACGGTCGGTACGAAAAACTTTGTATTTGTTAAGTATTAAGGCTCTTGCTCCCTTTTAGTGCCATAACACTGTAACTTTCTGAAGCCTATTAGTACCTACCTATTTTACAGTCGGCAAAAATCATCTAATGACAACCCCCACTCTTGGGTGGAGCGGGAGATAGTGTCAGACTCTTACTGACTAAAAACTCACCCCGTTCCTTCTAGCCTCTTCATACCGGGGCTCGAGTTTCCTTTCGGATAACCCTGGCCCCAATAGGCTTCGACCCAATTGGGCCCCTCCTACTACAACTCCTTGACAACTCCTTGAGGCGCGTGATAACAGTGCGCGCCGTCGACGTCTTGGGCTCGGTCCGGACAGTTACCGGACGGTCGAAAAGCAAGCTACCCATGGCTCGCCGTCCGCGAGCCCGCGTCTATGGTGACATTAGTACCTACCTCAGTTTCGGCTGGGTTAATAGATTTGAATAGAAAAATATATCTACATTTTTGTGATAGATTCATATACAGAGTTATTTGTAAAACAGTAACAATTTTGCAGGACTGTATTACTAACATCAAAATCCTATCGTATGATTATCTTGCCAAAAAAAAGCTGGTTTAGTGTGCTTCAGACTGTAGATAGCAAATGTAAATCAATCAATATTTCGCAAAGAAACTGTTTTTAAAGGTCAGCGGGGTCTATGCGAGCGCAGACAGTACGAGTTTGTGTGCATTTAATTCCGGCCAGATGTTCAAGGGACTATTCATCATCATTTCAGCCGAAAAACGTCCACTGTTGGATATAGGCCTCCCCGAAGCGTCGCCACAATTAACGGTCCTGTGCATCTCGCATCCATCGGATTCCCGCAACCCTTACCAGAGACTATTCACCTTAATGATTTTGCGTATTTTACGCTCTTTGAAGAAATTTCTGTGCCATGTGTTTGTCGTTTGTCGGCAGAGCAATTTGTATGCTCAACTGAATTGGAAGAGATTGTAAAAGGAATTAATGTTTATAACTCGACAGGGTAAATATATGTATTATTACGTATTATAATTAGGAGCTTCTCATGAGCTTTGAAACTTATTCAAACAAATGTCATACCTACTAATTAAGTCACGTAACTTGACTTATATTATGTCACATATTAAAGCGAGGCTTATTCTTCATTTTGATTTACCTGTTTAAAATAGGTTTAAAATACTTTGGCCTGATAGACTGAACAACTTTTTTAAGTGAGAACTCATTAAACGATTCCTTCTGCTTTAGGTGGAGCCTCACAAATATATTACAATGTTAATTCATGAATCCCCAAGCGACCACCGGTGGCCGCGCATCTATTGTCTTACTATTGTGTCTCTAATTGACGGTATCTGAAGGGTTAAAGTAGTTTTATTATCGTAATATATAACACTAGCTTTTGTCCGCAGCTTTTCTCGCGTACATAAAAATATAGCCTATGTCACTCAAGTATAAAGCAACTTTCTATCGGTAAAAAAATTTTAGTAATCGGACCAGTACTTCCAGAGATTAGCATAGCATAGCATAGCCCCTCTTGTTGGGAGTCAGGCCTCCTCTCTAGGAGAGGGAATAGGCCAGAACCCACCACGCGGGCCCAGTGTGCGTTGGTAGATGTCAGGAGGAGGCCGACCGCGTCAGGCAACGGCGCTTTCGCCTCCGCCACCGAGATTCCGATCCCGATTTCTAGCCACAGTAGACGCGGGCTTGCGGACGGTGAGCCATGGGTAGCTCGCTGTCCGACCGTCCGGTAACTGTCCGGACCGAGCCCAAGACGTCGACAGCGCGCACTGTTTCAGCGCGCCTCAAAAAGTTGTCAGCAACAGCATGGGCCTAGCTGGGTCGAACCACTGCTCTCAAAGATTAACTCCTACAAACAAAAATATAAAAAAAAAACTTTACCACTTTATTATATTAGTGTAGATTTAATTCATGAATCCCCAAGCGACCACCGGTGGCCGCGCATCTATTGTCTTACTATTGTGTCTCTAATTGACGGTATCTGAAGGGTTAAGTACGACAAGAAACGATCAAGGAAGCATTGTAAATTAATGCAAATTACCTCAATACGGCGGAAGCTCGCTTTAACATCAATGTACAGATTATAAAGGTGTTATAATGTAAACACAAAGTTCACACTTGTAATCCTCTAGAGGTTTAAGTAGATATTGTTGTTTAAAAGCCTTTATGGCTACGACTAAACTGCGTAATTATGCGGAAGTGTCTTTTAGTTTGGGTATGCTGGAAGTTTAGGCTAAAGGGATAATAAAGAGAGAAGAGCATAGCATAGCATAGTCGACCTTATAATGTTCTCACTACAGGGACTCAGGCCTCCTCTCTATTAGAGTGAATGGCCCGACCCGACCACCACGCGGGCCCAGTGCAGATTGGTGAATGTCACATGTCTTCGAATTTTTGGTTCTGAGACATGCCCGTTTCTTTACGATGTTTTCCTTCACCGTTTTGAGAGCAGTGGTAATGAAATAACATTGTAATGCGCCTGGCAGAATTGTGATTAGCTTAACAGTTAATTTGCTTGTCAATCGAGTTCCGTTATCCTTACTAATATTATAGAAGCGAAAGTGAGTTTGTTTGTTTGTTACGTCTTTACGCCTAAATGGCTAAACCGATTTTGATAAAACTTGGTACACGGATAGACCATGTCCTGGAATAGGACATAGGATACTTTTTTAACCCGGAAGCATGTTCCCTTGGGATAATTTTCTGCTATCACGCGGGCGAAACCGCTGGGACCAGCTAGTTTTAACAACAACAAAATCTGCCTTGGTGTGACTTTAAGTTTTAATTGAATTTATAAACAAAGTCAACATTACAAATACTTGCTCACTTAGATACGACAAAAACTTTACCAACATTTTTAGACACGTCATTACTTGCGCAATTTATAACAGTCTCTTGAAAAGCGTCGACAGCAATTTGCTTATCGATATATCAATTTTGCTTGACACAAACACTTTGGAGAAATTTTGTAGTAATTTTCACTTGTCGACACGACAGGTTCCTTTAAATCTTTTTAGCTTTGTGGTTTTAAGGGGATGTTCAACGTAGTTAAGTTTTAAAAACATTATTAATAATGATTTGTTTTTTTTTCGGGTAAAATTTTACTTAAGAAAAATAACATGTAATGATCTATGTCATCATCATCATTTTACAATTATGGCGGTAAGTCCCCTCTTTGAGGCATGGCTGGAAAGACCTCACGGCGTCCTTACCTTCCGCATGACGCAGGTCCTCACCGGACATGGCACGTTCGGGAGGTTCCTGCACCAGATTCAAGCGGAAGAGACGCCAGGGTGTCGCTACTGTGCGGAACGCCCGGAGGATACGGTGGAGCACACAATCGAGGTGTACCCTGCTTAGGCGGAGCATCGCCGTGCCCTCGTGGGTATCGGTGGCGGAGTCCTCTCGTGCCGGGCTTTGGTTCAGACCATGGTCCGGAGCGAGGAAAGGCAGGCGGTTATTTCGCCAAGATTCCATCATCAAATTCCAACTTGGTGACTATGGGACCTTTTAAGAAGCCATTTGGGGGACCTTTCCAACAAAAAAAATTAAAAGTTTACAATTCGGTTAGCAAGCGACGAATTTATGCGCGAACAAACGTAAAAATACAAACATCCGAATTGAGAACCTCCTCCTTTTTTAGAAGTCGGTTAAAAACGTGTAAAATACTTCATAATTTATCCTTTTTCTACAGGCTCGTGATTGGCGTAGAATGTTTGCGCACTACGTCATACGATTAGCTCCGTCTAAACTGATTTACTCCAGTATTAATTAACTTGAATCCTACGCTAACATGACGCTTCCCTGCTTACTTAGCGTTTGAATATTTAACTGTGGAGTACTGAGGCCCTACCACGAGCTCATGATTCATTTGCCGACTTAAGCTAAACTGTTAAAGCGACGAAGCTATTTTTTTTTTAAGCTGAGAAATCATTTAATGACTTCTCTCACTCTAGAGTGGGAAGGCGTGTCAGACTTTTTCAGACTAAAACTGCATCTATGCCTTGCCTTCCATTGGTCTTCGTTTTCTAGAACCACTTGAATCCGGCACTAGAACCACAAAATATATAGGTACAGAAGTCAATCTACATATTAAGTGCACTCGAGCAACGCACACATAGACACAGCTCACGAGCACGATATCTCGGAGCACCTCGGCCCGCTCGTCGAACAGTTCCGGCTCAAAAGCTCATTAGTATGTGTCCACCGAGCTCAGGTATATGATTATGGCGTGCCCAAAACTCAACACGTCTGACATCTGCTATATATATATATGACACATAATTTCAATACCACACAGCATACCAGACCATTTGAGGAAATGAAGGTGTTCAGGAAAATTTACACCTCCACTTTGCTGTCAGGTTTTCTCCTTTGAAAACCTATACTTGACATTGACGTCTAACGTTTGACGTTGACGTCTAAGTAATGTCATTAATATAATCATTTTGACAGGTGCCTAGACCTGACGCCCCAGTGCTGCCACTTGGTTATCTTTATTTTAGAATACCCTCATTCTGATAATATATGCGATTACTATTAATACCTACGGTCCTTTGTAGAGCCTCTAAAGCAGACTGTCGCAAAGATAACACCTAAGACACCAATAAACTTTTAACTATCATGTTCCAGACAGTAACTGCTATAAACGCAATCAGTTTTTGAATCTTAAACATTAATTTTGTCTAAAATGACATTAATATAAAGTTGGTTTGGTATCTGAAGCTCATTCAAAATGCTTATCTTTGAATTCGGTATACCTAATGAGTCTACAGTGCCAAAGTTCAAGGTATTTTCTTTCTCTTTGCGTCGTTTGTCCTCAAAGAGGGTTGTGACCTCGATGAATAACCATTTTGTGGACTATATTTCACCGTGTTATCCTATCTTTGCCGATGTGGATGGTGTTGTAGCGACATCTGACGCCACATAAGAACTACGAAGAAAATACGAAATCCTGCATCGCGCAATCAAAGTTTTCCGCGCGATTTGAACATATACGACAGCCCGACATCAACAATCGGGCAGTCGCCCACCAGACTAAAACACCTGTCTGGTCGGAGGATTCTCCCTTTTCAATGGACGTTTGCGGGACTTTACTCTCTGTTATATATATACCTCCAAAGTGTCGTAAACTGTGATCTCTAGTGTGGCATGGCTTTTTTCTGACCAAGGTTTCGGACTCCTACCTCTAGGGCTTTTCCCATCTAATTTCTCTGTCAGCAGTATCAGATTATCATCTCTCTTTCTAGCAATGTGGTCTAAGAAATCTAAAATTCTTCTTACACTTTGGCATATGGTGTTTTTTTTTTCGGTGGACTAAAATCATCTTATGACAGCCCCCGCTCTTGGGTGAAGCGGGAGATAGTGTCAGACTCTTTCTGACTAAAAACCCCACCCCGTTACTTCTAGCCTTCATACCGGGGCTCGAGTTCCTTTCGGATAACCCTGGCCCGAGTAGGCTTCTACCCATCTGGGCCCCTTCTGTCGCTGACAACTCCTTGAGGCGCGCGGAAATAGTGCGCGCCGTCGACGTCTTAGGCTCGGTCTGGCCAGTTACCGGACGATCGGACAGAGAGCTACCCATGGCTCGCCGTCCGCGAGCCCGCGTGGCATATGGTGGTGAATATCCTAAGTGTCTTGAGTTCCGCTATTATGAAGTCGTTAGTCCGAAGCTCTGTCCAGTAGATTTTGTACATTTTTCTCTAACATCACATCTCAAAAGCGACAATGCGGCGTCAAGTATTTACATCAAGTAATGCTAGCAAAGGAGGCAGACTCAAGCGTGAGGCAATGGCTCTCGCGCCCCAACCACCAGGATTCCTATCCCGGTTTCCAGCCACCGTAGGTGCAGGCTTACGGATGGCGAGCAATGGGTAGCTCACACTCATTGCTCACACTATTATAAAAAGTTGGTATAAGTGTACCATCACACGTGTATGTGTGGTGTGTGTGATATCAAACACCAAAACAATACTTTTGTTTTTATAAAGTACCTAATTAGCAGGCCTAAGTAGCAGCCAACTCACTGTCCCATAGCTAGTTATTTCAGCTAATTAACAGATCCAATTATCCTTAATTGCCTGATCTGTCTTTGACAAAAATAAAATGGAGAAAATAAAACACAATGAAAACAATTGTATCACCATTATAACAAAAATAGAACTAAAAACTGCCACAAAGGGATTAATTCTTACTAATATTACTCGTATAAAAGCGAAAGTGAGTTTGTTGATTTGTTACGCCTTCACGCCTAAATGGCAAAACCGATTTGGATAAATTTCGGTACGGAGATAGTTCGGACCCTGGAGACAGACATAGGCTATTTAAAAAAAAGAGACAAAAGGTGGAGAAAGAGAGAGAAGAAAAGGGATTAGGAATTAAAGTATATAAGTAAAAGCAGGCGAAGTCGCGGGTAAAAGCTAGTTATTAATATCTTTTAAATTAATTATTTAAAAGCCATTAATTAACATTTTTAATTTACGGTCAGACAAGCAAACAGAAAACTTTTAACTAATTAAAACCAGAATGATACCCACAAATCAAATTTGAAAGTTAAAAGGCTTTCTTTGCAAGAAACTACTACTAATTAACAAAACTTTGCTTTTAATTAAACTTTTTCGTTAACATAATTGGATTTTAAGTAAAGGTATAAATAAAATAAGTATCTGGCTAAGCTTCAGGAGCAGATAAGGAGTTTTTTAACAAGCAAAACAACACATAAAATCCTAATTATCATCCCTCATCATTTCTGCCGAAAGACATCCACTGCTGGATAATTTTTTTTTTGGTGGGAAATCATCCAATGAAATCTCCCGCAATGGGCGGAGCGGGAGGATGTGTACTTACTTAAACCCACTCCTGTTCCTTATTTGCCTTCTTTCCAGGGCCCTGCTGTTCTCTTTCGTACAACCCTTGACCCCAGTAGGCTTTTTTTTTGTCGACGGGGAAAATCATCTTTGAGTGTCAGACTGACTAAAAACCCCGCGCCGTTCCTTCTAGCCTTCATACCGGGGCACGAGCTCCCTTTCGGACAACCCTGTCCCCAGTAGGTTTCGACCCAGCTGGGCCCCTCCTGCTGCTGACAACTCCTTGAACCCCAGTAGGCTTCGACCCAGCTGGACCCCTACAGTTTTGCTGACATATCCTTGATGTGCGTGTGGAAAACTACTCGCTTTCGACGAATTGTGTTGGGTCCAGACGGTTACCGGACGGTCGGACAGCAAGCTACCCATTGCTAGCCATCTGCATTCACTGCCAGACATGGGTCTCCCTACTCTCCCTCAACTGTCGCTTTAACGAATGGTCCAGTACGTCTTGCATCCATCAGACTGCGACCCTCACAGGTCAGTTCATCGATCTACCTCAACGCTACGTCTTCATGCGGTCACCTCTCCAGAAACGGCTCTGGGTACGCCACTATCGCAGTAGCATGGTCCGGGGTTTAAGGAGTAGCTACAGAGGTGCTACAGCGTTCTTGAAAGTTACCGTCCTCACCAGACTTGGTTATTTCGGGAGGTTATTAGGTTGGATTGGGTGGGATGAAATGCCCAGGTGTCACTAATGTGCAGAGTGTATTAGAGACATGGTGAAGGTCTGCACCGCCGTGTTCTTGTAGAGGCAATCGGCTGTAGTGACATTTTGCGTCTGGTCCGGCTGTCGTGTTCAGGCCATGGTAAGGACCGTGAAGTAATTTGAGGAAGTAATTTCCAGCGTAATAGTAATCCAAACGAAAAGCGTGGAGGATAGGGCATCCTCATGTTTCAGTCGCCACAGGAAGTGATGCCTGGCCACCGTAGGCGACGGCGAGTATTAGGTAGCTCATCGTCCGCTAAGGATAAAGCCCTGATCGACAGCGTGTTATATCTCTCGTTCGTCTTAAAGAGCTGTTAGTATAATTATTTGACAAGGCACGCTAGGGACTATACCTACTGGGGTTGCAGGATTATTTGAATGAATATAGCATAGCGGCCCCGAAATACAAAGGGCAAATGGAGGTTGACATTTCCTCTCACCCCACCAAAAATGGGAGGATTTGTTACCTTAAAAATGGCTTGAAATATAGTGTTAATTTCAATTTATTATTCTAATCCAATCCAAAGTACTCAGTACACTTGACGACTCAAAATAACCCATTTCATAAAACTTTTCAAACATTAATTCAATTTATACAATTATAATTTTTATACAATGTGTAAAATTAAATGCGCCAAACCTCAGACACTCCAAATGATTTTTAATTCAATTGACCTAATTCTGTGAGAGAAAAAAAAACATTTCATTTTTTTAAGGTTTTATGCGCAGATTTAGTTTGTTTGAAATTCGAATTGGCATCGAAAAAAGAGCTTTTATTATCCCGCGTATGAGAAAATTTGATTGTACTACAATCATTTGTGTTTGTTTACCTATTTGGGCGGGTTTGTGCACATGATGGCTTGACCTATTAATAAATAGACAGGGCAATATTTTTAATGAAGATTTTTTTGAAAAATGTAACCTATACTAAAAATTGGCTTAATTGATCCTGCTCCTTATTCTGATCAAACTATTTTCAGGTTTTGCGCATTTAACGTTACACGTTGTATATTGTCAAATTGTATAAGCTGTGGACGCCTTTCACCATCATCTTCCTGCCCTTATCCCGTTTTATTTGGGGTCGGCGCAACACGTTTTTTTCTTCCATTCTGTCCTGTTGCTCGTCACGCTATCACTAACTCCCTTTTCATTCATATCACTTCTCACACCATCCATCCATCTTTTCTTTGGCCTCCCTCTTCCTCTCCATCCATCCACATGTAAATTCATAACTCTTTTAGCAACAAGCTGTGGACATATTTACACAGAATTTAATGTCTATAAAATTACCTACATGTATAAGAATTTGTTAATATGTCGTTGGTGTTCCTCATAATAATAAATAAATAAAATAAAAACTTCAACTTAGTAGATTCACTCACTACTTTTATCAATTTAACACACTAAATATATTTTTCTTTACGAAAAACATTTTTTTCGCTAAGTGAATACCCGTGTGTAACATAGATTTGTTACGAAATGGAGCGATCAAGTGTTCGGAACACAATGTATCTGGCCAAATTTATCAATGTGTCAAATGTCAATCGAAAATGCCGAGAACAAATCGACCTCGAACGTCGTCCCAAAATCGTAGAATATTTTATATACTGATTTTTATTGCGACTGTTAAATCACAGGACATCATCATAATCATCATAATCATTTCAGCCGAAAGATGTCCACTGTTGGAGATATGCCACCTCAAAGTGTCGCTATAACGACCGGTTCTGTGCTTCTCGCATCCATCGGATTTCCACGACCCTCACCAGGTCGTAGGTCCACCTTTTGGGCAGCCTTCGTCTTCTGGCACGCGGTCGATACTCCAGAACCTTTCGGCCCCGTTAACCACCTTACCACATAACCACGTTTACCGTGCCACAGCCAGCCGATTACAGTATGTTAGCTGTCCGACAACTAGCGCCTAAATTGAAAACGTATCTGGCTGCCGTGCATTTGTATGCCAGTGATGCGCTATTTAACACCGCTCTATTCAACACCAGATTGAACACGTGTTGCTTGTGTTGTTGCCGTCCTGTTGTCGACCGTTGTTGCCGTACCTCGTGCTTTGTATGAAAAATACGATCATCCGTACCGATCCGTGGTAGAATGGATTAATCGACGTCGATCGACAATTTCTACCAGACCTCGAATCGATCGATTGTCGATCGATGGTAGAATGCGTCCTCTTGTGAATACATTTCGAAAGAAACTGTTGGAATATAGCCAGGGTTCATCGACCGATGCCATCTACCGGCAACCAATCGATTGGTTTGTCGACCGGTATCCGTCTACCATTAAAGCTACCACACGTCACATTCTAACGCACCGCATCAGCACCGCAGCAGGCCGTCAAAAAACGCATAAGTTGAAAGCGCCCTTAAAATAGAGGACAATAAAGCCACCTATACGTAATAACCACATGGGACCTTATAATTCAGAATTTCCACATAGTTCTCTCTAGTTTATATGGACATTTTAATAAAGGCAGAACCGAAAATGCTCGCGCCACTCGGTGCACACAATAAACATGAAATTGTATGAACAAACTTCCGCGTTAAATGTATTAAAACCAACTTTTGTTTCTGTAAACAAATTTTCGTATATTTCATAATGCGCCTTTCTGTTTTTGTTAAAGGTAGCGGAAAATATAGGGACAGCTTTGTGGTTACAGGAATGGCAACTTTTAATATCTTTGTGCAAACCGCAATTTTATTTAGGGGCGCAGAATCTGATGATTGTGAGACGCACAAGGCCGGTCGTTGTGGCGACACTTGGGAGAAGCCTATGTTCAACAGTGGACGTCTTTCCGCTGAAATGATGATGATGACGAACCCGCAATTTATAGGAAAGTATTAAAAATTGTCTAGCTGTATAAGCTAAGGTAAACTGACGTAGCTCTTGGTCTGCATTTACTTATTTCAAAGAAGGCAAATTGAAAAAATTTGTCGGAATTGCGTGTTGCCAGTGATGACATATGGTGCCGAAACGTGGTCGCTCACAATGGGCCTCATCAGAAGGCTCAAAGTCACCCAGAGGGCAATGGAAAGGGCTATGCTCGGAGTTTCCTTGCGGGATCGAATCAGAAATGAAGATATCCGCAGGAGAACCAAGGTTGCCGACATAGCCCGAAGAATTGCCAAACTTAAGTGGCAATGGGCAGGGCACATTGCTCGCAGAACAGATGGCCGTTGGGGCCGAAAGGTTCTGGAGTGGCGACCTCGTACTGGAAGACGCAGCGTCGGAAGGCCTCCTGCAAGGTGGACCGATGACCAGGTGAAGGTTGCGGGAAACCGATGGATGCGAGACGCGCAGGATCGATCATCGTGGCGACACTTAGGGGAGGCCTATGTCCAACAGTGGACGTCTGTCGGCTGAAATGATGATGATGATGATGTCGGAATTAGTTGACGGCACAGTTAGGGCAGTGGTTGGGCGATTGACTGCTTAGTTGCGTATCGCGGGTTCGATTCACTAAATACCTACTTATTTCACATGGCAGGCCAACGTGATGTCTTTTATATGTTTACTTATAAAATGAGCAAAAGTAGTACACAAAAGATTCACACACCTCATTTGCAACTCATCTTTACTTGATCCAATAACATTTAATATACTTTTTGAGATATGCGGCTAGCTTTGCTGTGCCCGACAGGGTCCATATTGATCTTTCTATATTTTTATACATCTATGTATAATTATATGGAATGCAATAAAGTATTGAGTATTGAGAGTAAAGTCCCACATACCATACCTACATACCATAGGGGAGGATCCTCGGCAACTGTCCAGCACATAATTTTCGGACTGTTTTATGTGTTTTTATCGCGTGGAGAACTTTAATTACGCGATGCAGGATTAGTTCTTATGTGACGCTTTAGATCTTGCTACATACTTGTCATGCTATCCGCATAAGGTGATAATCTTTTCTCTCTCCATCTCACTCTTAATTCAATCTCACAGTATTCAACTCCTGTTACATCCTACTAAAGATATTGTTTTACGTTCTTCCTGTCCCCGCACACGAGCTTAAAAAACGGCATAACGCGCACAAAAAAAATCTAGAAGCCGCCGCAAAAAACAGCTGTAGCTCGCGACAGCTTGTGGCTGGAGAAGCTTGAAGCGGCTTCAAGCATTTTTTTGTGGCGGAAACGCCGCACACGAGCCACAAAAAAAAGGCAGCCTCAAAAAGAAACTTGGACCGGCGTTTTTTTGAGGCTTGAGTGCGGGGGTCCAATCGCGGGCGGGTCCCACATCACAAAATGTCTGAATTCAAATAAGTAAGTTAGAAAATCGCCGTGAAACTTCACTTGAACATCATTCTGACATCTGACAGTTACTTGCGAATTTAAAATGCATGAAAGCAACCCTTAACGACTACTTAGAGAATACTTTCAATAGATTTTCTTTGAAAAACTTGCAACTTCCAAGTTAAATGTTGACTTAGAGTTGCTTCAAACTTTTGTTTTTGTTACAAGAACCTTTCAAAGGTCCGATTTCCTTACTTATCGTCGTTTCTTTCCTTTTTTACTTAGAAGAAAACTGTAGTTTGTTTGAACCCTTTTCGAGGACCTTTAAAAGTATTTTGATAGTAATCGTTTCAACTTACCTGAATCTTGATTGAACAGAGGATGATGGTAACTGTTTATTATGTCGTCCTATGTTTCCATACGCGTGGCGTGGTGGATTGCGGCCCATTCCCTCTCCTAGAGAGGAGGCCTGAGTCCCAGTAGTGGGAACATTAAAAGGGCTGATGATGATGATGATGTTTCCATATACAATATTATTTTTAGTTTATGCGAAACCTCAAAATAGCTTAATTCTGAACAAGCTATTTTCAGATTCTGATCAGTAACAGAATGGATTCCAATAGTTTTTACACCATGGTATACTTTTTCCCAAAAATATTAAAAAAGGTCACAAGTTGGATAACGCCGACACAAAGTAAGTACAACACAGGTTGACAGCGATCCCACCTGATGGTAAGCAGTGATGTGATCTTTGATGGTGAGGCGCACTAGTTTATTAATGGCCCATTTACTCTAGCTTTGAAGAACTAAATCTAACCTAAATTATAATCGCACGGAAAAGTCCTTGTACATATAAACGACGAAGCTAAACGCTTAGTCCAGACCGTAAAAGTTTCAGCAATGAACGTAGTGGTAGATACTCGCAATACTTCGGGTTGTCCGATGGTAGAATTGAGATGGCGGAGCGGGGGTTGGCATTAGATGATTTTTGCCCACCGTAAAAATAAAGATGGCGGAATCAAGTCATGCAATTCCCGCGCACACTCTCCAAAATGCATCCTGTAAAATACGGAAAGGCTGGCTACCTTATCTACTAACTATCCGCATCCCCGCTAGGCCTATTACTACAATACGACCGTTCGGTAAATAATATAATTACGTAATGCCTTAGCTACTTTTTGTGTCATTGTGTGTATCAGATGTTTTTCAAAAGTGAGAAATGAGTATATTAGGGGAAGTTTGAAAGGGAATCGTTTGTCTTGGTATGGTCATGTAAAAAGGAGAGATGAAACGCATATTGCTAAAAGAGTTATGAATTTACATGTGGATGGATGGAGAGGGAGAGGGAGGCCAAATAAAAGATGGATGGATTGTGTGAGAAGTGATATGAATGAAAAGGGAGTTAGTGATAGCGTGACGAGCGACAGGACAGAATGGAAGAAAAAAACGTGTTGCGCCGACCCCAAATAAAACGGGATAAGGGCAGGAAGATGATGTGTGTATCAGATGTTTTATCATGAGTTTGTATCGTGAGATTACGATGAGACATTATTTTACGCGTAATATATTTTTTTTATTGTTCATTTTTTATTGAAGATAGCGGATGAGGATGTTATTTATATTTAACTGGCCTGTTGGTCCAGTGGTTAGTGGCCCTGACTGCTATGCCGGAGGTTGTGGGTCCGATTCCCACCCAGGGTAAATGGTTGAGTGTTGAGCACGATCATTTGTTAATTACTTGTTTAGGATTCATAACACAAGCTCTGTTTAGCTTGAAACTAGACGGCATTGAGTGATAGTTGTGGAATATTATTGTTATAGGGTTCTTCTCAACAACTATCAAGATCACTTAGTCAACCTTTGTTTATTGAACCAGTATTGACTAGCAACCGATTTCATTTCACCCTAATAATTACCCAAGCCGTTTGACTTTTTAGACAGACTATAGAAGACTGTGTCGTGTTTCTTTCCATCATCATCATTCATCATTTCAGCCGATACACGTCCACTGTTGGACATAGGCCTCCCCCAAGCGTCGCCACAACGAACGTTCCTGTGTGTCTCGCATCCATCGGTTTCACGCAACCTTCACCAGCCCCCCTAGCCAAGTTACAATCGATTCGCTTGCGTCGAACGTTTCAAGTTGACCTTGCCGCCAATTCTTTTGTTGTGACCACGTGACTGAGCGTTGAGACGACGTCGTTCCCGTACATTTGAAGCTTTCTACTAGCGTTAACTATTGCAGATTAGCAACTTGGCTAGGGGTACAGGTCATCAGTTCACCTTGTTGGAGGCTTTTTAACGTTGCGTCTTCCGGTACGCGGTTGCCACTCCAGAACCTTTCGGCCCCGGTTTCTTTCGGTTTCTTTCCATGCTTGATAAATTTCTATCACAATCATGGTAATCAAATATCTAATAGATACAGTTAACACTGGGCAAACCCCTTTTTAGTAAATAGCACATTTCACACACACACAAAGATACGACCTGAGTATTGTATGAGACGAAATTGATGTAAGCCATGCGAATTGTATTGTCGGTGACCTGGATTATTGTGCTGGCGCAGGTGTTCGTATATGAGAAACTGGAGCATATAAGGAAACATCTGTTTAAAACAACTTGGCCCTAGAACTGGGTTAGTTGGTTTTGATGGTGGTTCATTTCGTTAGACAAGAGTTGGAGTAATGCATTTAGATTCGTGAGTAGGGAATAACCATAATAAATAATAAGAACTCTCTACTGCTCGTAGTTTTCTGAGCTCTTTGACTAGCAACAGGAGTATTTTTGTGAAAGGGAAATCTGAGGACCTGGAACAAAGGCAAAAAAGGGACAGGAGTAGGATTTGATTAGTAAAAGTCTGACACGCCTGTCCACTCTACCCAAAGGCGGGAAATGTTAAATTATTGGATGATTTTTCAGATGAAAAAAAATAAGGTCACAAATCATATTATAATGAACTTGATATTGACATGCAAATGCAAAATAAGTACTTAAGAAAATTTGAATTCTTAAATCCCGACCCATTTATCAAAGTATATGTGTAAAATAAAAGTATAAAAGTTTGTCAGATCATTTAATCCAACAAAATCCAACGCAGTGTTTGATGAAGAGGCAACACGAAAAAAGAGAGATTACACCTGAAAGCTTTGCTGGTTTGCCCACCTGAAAGCATTCAGTAATTCCGTTATTCACTCGAATATTTCACAAAACTGGTTCCAGGAAGTACCTACGTGGTTTTATTTAGTTTTTCAGATTTTTTTTTTAATATGCAGGGTTTCTACTTCCCCATTTAAGGCGTGGCTAGAAAGATGACACTTCCGCATGACGCAGGTTCTCACCGGACATGGTAAGTTCGGGAGGGGCCTGCAGCTCAGCCCCCGGTACGAAAGGCAACGAAGGAACTGGAGTGGGTTTTTAATCTGTAAAAGTCTGACACTATCTCCCGCTCCGCCCAAGAGCGGGAGATAGTGTCAGACTTTTGTGTTGTTTCTAAGACGTAAGTGTGTTGGTTCTAAGACATGCCGGTTTGCATGTCTTAGAACCAAAAATTCGAAGATATGTGACATCCACCAACTGGGCTCGCGTGGTGGATTACGGCCGATTCCTTTTCCTGGAGAGGAGGTCTGAGTCCCAGCAATGGGAACATTAAAAAGGCCGACTATATTATGCTATGGTTGTATGAAAATGTACATATCTCAGGCATTCTTCGATTGGACACTCTAAAGTGACAAATGATGTATCAAACGTGTGCTTATTAAAGTGAATGTATTGCCAATCGCTTCTTCAACTTGCAATTTTGTGATGCATCAATAATGTCTTTCTGGTAATCTGATTGCAAAAAAAGCACGATCGATCATAATAGAATTATTGATAGACCACTTTATTCACTCTGTGTAAATAATACAGTACCCCTTTTTGAAGGAGCCCAGTGAGGACTATTACTGCTATAGCTTTTTTTAAGTTGGAAAATGATCAGGATATTTCCCACTCTAGGGCTTTTACTGAAGCTTTTTTTTTTGTCTTGCGTTCTAAGTGTGGCTTCGAACTTCTTTTTGAGGCGGCCTTTTTTTGTCGGCACAAAAAAAAAGCTTGAAGCCACTTCTAGCTTTTCTTTGTGGCGCCGCTTTTTGTGACGGCCATAATACCATGCCATTTGCACATTTAATCCTTCTTCTTTTATGGACTCTTCCATTATGATACTGCACGCATGGCCACAAGCTGTCACGCGCTTCAGCTTTTTTATGTGGCCGCTTTTAGCTTTTTTTGTTGCCCATGTGCGGGAACACTAAGAATCAGGGGTTCCCTTTCGGTTGCCCAGCGGTACCAATATACTATGCATATGAAATTTTATACATTAATGATTTTTTGCATAAAAATACTAGACACGTGTTTCGGGTTTCGCACATACTAAAGTTAATGCTGTATACTTTATTGACTAGTCAACTTGAATGGTAGAAGTTACCGCAACATGAGACTGTCTAATTTTAGCCTAATTTGTTTTATTAAAAGCCATCTGCCCACGCAACGATAATAATCCAGTAACAGTATTAAACGATTAGGGAAAAAAAAACGGTAAATTGGCAATAATTTTACTTGAGCGTTCGCGTGACTGAAATATCATGGGAGCGGTAACCGTCGGATTACGTAAAGTTGGAACAGAAGGTTAAGCTTTTGAGGCGGTTTTAAAAACTACTAGCTTTTGCCCGCGGCCTCGCCCGTGTACATGAAATATAGCTTACGTGACACAGGTTTTTTTTAAATCTTTATTAAGGAGCTTTACTTTAAGAACAAATAGGGAACTTGTTTTCAGGATGCAGAAGAGATGTGTACGGTGTATGTGTGGTTTAAAAACAACAGATAGTTGCATTCCTTATTTTAAAAAGTTGAAAATATTACCTCTACCGGCCTTATACATCCTAGAAATTGCATTATTTGTAAAAATGAATCCACATTTATTCGAGAAACTATGTACAGTAAAGAAAACACCCATGCGTACTCAGTATGTTAATGATTTATGCCTAGTGAAATGTAAAACTTCTCTTATGAGGAAAAGCTTCTTTGGTATTGCACCGCAAATATATAATAAAATACCCGATGAATTAAAATGTATGCCAATGCAGAAGTTTAAAAAAACGCTTAATGAGTTACTACTTGAAAAATGTTATTACAGTCTGGGTGAATTTCTTGATGATGAATCTCTGTAACTTTATAATATTGACATTTTTACTTATACTTGATATTTTTTTTTTTACTTATTTTATTTGTAATGTTAATCTTCTGAATTGACTATACTTTTTTGACATGGAATGAAAGTTATTATGAATATTAAAATTTTGTTTGCATAATTATATTGTGATGAATTTATATTTTAATTTAATAGTATATTTTTTTAACTTGATAATTTGTGTGTCAACTGACAAAACATAGCGCACTACCTAATTTTTAAGATCTTGTATATAAATATCACCTATGTTTACGAATAATAAATGATTCTGATTCTGATTCTTTGTCTCAATTTTGATAATGTCGCTTCATCGTAGCCAAATTTTGTGTTATGGTTTATTTTAAATAGTTGTTATAAATTTTGTATAGGACACTTGCTTCGTTTGACGTAGATTTTGCTTAGATGTTGTTACCTACTTAATTAAAGTGTTTTCTATCAGTGAAAAAATGTTAGCAATCGAACCAGTACTTTCAAAGATTACCTACTATAAACTAAAAATAAATGTAAAAACAAAAGACTCAACCTTTGTTTTTATATTTATTTTTTGTTTTAATATTAATGTAGATATAATATAAAAATACTAGCTTCTGCCAGCGGCTTCGCCAGCGTGAAAGTAAATTTTAGACATCCGTTTCATTTCTTTAGGGGTTGAATTTCAGAAAAGAAACAGTGCTCGTTTGTCTTGAGCAAAATTTCACGCTTCTAGTCTCAGTAGTTTCTTTTGTGCTTTGACATATGTCAGTCAGTTGCTTTCTCCTCTAACATACCTATGTATCTAAAATAGCTTCTGCCAGCAGTTTCGCTCGCGTGAAAGTAGCCCCCCCCCAAACTACAGTTTTGGGTACACAACAATAGCGGTGGTAAATCTCTGTTTGAGATGTAGCTAGAGAGGCTCACGGTGACCTCACCTTCCGCCTAATCAAGGTCCTCACCAGACTGGCTAGTTTGAGAGATTCCTGTTTTTGATCCAGATGGAATGGAAGAATGGATCTTCTGGGGTAACCTTTAATGTATCTCAATGTTATTAAAATCGGATCATCGGTTTCCGGATTTAATTATCGAAATGACCTCGTTTGCGGTTTTGGGTAGTTCACTATGTATAGTAAAGTTTTTGGATACAAACCGTCCTACTGCGAATTGATATAATTAAATTAGTTTGGATTTTAGAGATGAAATCAATCACGAGATTTAAACGAAAAATTTTTGTATTACTGAAATGGTATTAATTAATCCTGTCATCGGCTAATTCGTAGGTATTACATAAGTTTTAGTTCCTTAGTGCTAGTTCCTGCTATATAATTATGAGAGTTTTTTATTTTTGTTAATCTATAGAACGTGCAATTAAGCTTTACTTTTTTATTCTCTATGAACAGGAAATAAAGGCTTTTGATTTGATGTCACTTGGGACTCGAGTAGATAGATCATGGATTAGATAACGATTTTTTTTAAAGTATGTTGTGGTGAGAAAATTGTTTGCTTTAACCACCCTAATGATGCCTTTAGGGTGTTGATGGGGTTGCCGCGCTACTGCAGTGCATCTGGTATGTTTGCAGAGGCAGAAATTGACGGCTTTCATGCCATTATGCGCAAGCGATGCGCCTCCATCATGCGCAGGGTACGCGCCAGCCCCAACATCATCCTGAAAACAATAGCGGACAGGTGGGACAGTCCCATTTTTGAGCACTGGGTACGCCTGCATGCCCCTGTGGCGTATAATAAATAAATTGTTTCCGGTAGTTATAAGTAATAACACTAGTTTTTTAAGTTGTGTATACTAACAAACTATGGACTTTGTCTGAAATATAAGATTTTTTTATGTTTTTTTATTTTTTTTTTAATTTAAAATATTGAGTCGCAATTTTTTTGAAGCTTTTATTTAAATTGGTGACTTGTCAATCTATAGAACGTGCAATTTAGCTTCACGTTTTTTTGTCTGACCGACATTCTGACAATTCAAAAGTGCCAGTAATTGATCTATTTGGAATAAAAGTTGCTGATTTCTGATTTTTATGAACAGGAAATAAATGCTTTTGATTTGATGTCATTTGGGACTCGAGTAGATCATGGATTAGATTACGATTTTTTTTATTTGAAAGTACGTTCTGGTGAGAATATAGTTGGCTTTAACGTAAAACATTGAGTCGCGATTTATTAGAAACTTTTATTTAACTGGCAATATTTTTATGTATATATGTAACTATATTTAGGTGGAATCTTGCAACCAAAGGAGGATGCCGGATTTTGTATGGGCACCGTCCCCACTCCCCAACAAACATGAGACAGGTGTCTGTGTGATATCTGTCTGTGTGAATATGGGGTTTAGTTTTTATAAAAGATTAGGTTAGGTTAGGTTAAAATAAAAAAGGTCTGTAAAACCTAAAGCTTTAGAGATGTGTCGCCAAAATAAAAAAATACTCTATTTAACTAGACGCTTCAAATGACACCTGTCTTAAGTCTGTTGGTGGGTGGGGACACTTTCATGCAATGCCCTTTTAAAATAGACCTGTGTAGGTAAAAAAAAAAAAAAATTTGATCAGATTGATTTTTATTTTCAAAATGATTAAAAGTAAGGAAATACGAGTACTTGAATTCGCAAGAAGTTTAAATCAAATAAATTATCTAATGACTTGATCATAAATGTTTTAGAGGAAAAGTTTATTTTATTATTTTTAACGCATCCATATCACACCTTTTTTTTTTTTTTTTTTTTTTTATTATTGATAGGCTCGCGTTTGACCACCATCTCACCTGATGGTAAGCGATGATGTGGCCGACGATGGAGCACGCTTGCCTAGAAGTAACCTATTCACTCTTGACTTAAAGACCCCCAAGTTGTAGCTATCAGGAAACACAGACTCCGGCAGGGAATTCCACTCCTTGGCTGTACGCACAATAAATGTGTTCCCAAAACGCTTTGTGCGTATGGGTGGGATGTCAACCATGTACCGGTGACGCAACGCCGTACGTCTTGTGGTCCGATGATGGAACGGACTTGGCGGAATCAGATTGTGCAATTCCAGTGCACACTCCCCGAAATGTAAACGATAGAAAACCGACAGACTAGCAACTCGACGGCGATGCTCAAGGCTTTGGAGCTTCGACTCCACGAGTGCATCATTGCCGATGATCCTCTTGGCTCGCCTCTCAATCGACTCAAGCGCATCAAGCTGGTATTTGGCAGATCCATCCCAAAGATGAGAACAGTACTCCATACACGATCGAACTTGGGCTTGATAAAGATTGAGCAGCTGTTCCGGCGTGAAGTACCGTCTCACCTTTGCCAAGATCCCCAATTTTTTGGCAGCCAGTTGAGCCTTCGCCTCAATGTATGAGCCGAAATTGAGAGTAGATGATAACGTAATCCCAAGCTACCTATGGACCAGATTTTAGTTTCTCCAGAACCACTTAAATGTCAGAATATATTGTTCCAAAAAGCAAATGCAGCCTGACGCCTTTATCCAATTGCTGAGCCAGACCGAAAGCTACGATTAAATTAACTGCCTGAATATCAAACTGTAACTGCATTTGGTGAACCACACACGAGATGGAAATCTAACGTTAACTGCAGCAGACGTTTCATTTAAAAACAATTACGTGACAAAGAGCTTACGAATATAATGAAATGGTTTTAGAAATATACAGGGTAGTTTGTAAAACACTAGCAACCTCTCAGAACTATGTTACTAAAATCATAAACAACAACTCTCTTCTATGACTTATTTTAGTTCAGATTTTCAAACGAAAATAAAAAATATTTAAATTGAACGTTCTAAATATTATGAAGTTTATAGAATACCGGAGGGGAGCGGGGATCAGGCGGCGGCGGTACTCGTTGCAGTTGCGTCTTGAGTGGCATCATATACGTAGGTAGGTATAGCAAAATATAGAGTTGAAATATGTTAGATAGAACATCGAAATCTAAATTTGTTTTTGGTATATAATTATTTTGTAAAAAGTCATATAACATAAGTTGTTATTTATGACGTTAGTAATACAGTCCTGCAAGGTTGTTAGTGATACAAATAACCCTGTATAGTTTAGCTTTGTAATGGGATTGTGTCGTTTAACTACCAAGTTTCTATAGCCACCTTCCAGTTCCATCATCAGATCAGCTCCATGTCATAATAATTTTGCATTGTCATCTGATTTACACATGCAAAATTTCGGCTCGATCGGTAACCGGAAAGTGGGTAAAATTTAATTTAAAACATTTGATGACAGACAAACATCGGGACAGGAGAAACTAAACAAAAGCTTGTAAAAAACAAAATTTACCTATTGTAATAGGTATCAGTGTACCGTTATTTAAAAAAAAAAACAAATGCTAACATCATCTGCAAAACGTCGTCGTCTTACCGGATGCAAATAAATACTGAAGGCCAAGTTTTTATTAATATACATATATACATCTTAATTGTTAAATATTATAAACTAATAGGTATATATACATATTAGTAATAAATACTAGTATTTTACATGGAGCATCTGCCGATCAGAAAAAAACTTGGTATGTTAAAAATACTTCGTTTAGACCTCGTCTCACCACTTGACCGCAATAGGCGTGCCTGAACTTGGGGAGTTGATCGATCTGCGCGATATAGCCTGAAGCCACTCTTGTTAGCTGGAGTATTAATAAAATAACTTTATTTATTTATTTATTTAATACATGGAGGACTTACAGCTAATAAAACCAAACAAAAAAAAAAAATTAAGAAAATCAATTACAAGTCCTCACGCATTGGTTGGAAAGACCTCATGGCGTCCTCACCTTCCACATGACGCAGGTTGCTATGTCACTTGCACTACATTACATTTTACATTTCAGGTTCATGTAATATAATTTTATTTTATTATTTTCACTCGTTTATTCATTCGGGTTCTCCAAAAACAATGTTTAAAAGTCAAATGAATCCCATAAAATAAAACAATCCATGGATAAGGTGATAAGGTTACGACTCTCTTAGGTTATGAATAAAAGGTCCGTTTAGGTACGGACCCAAATGGCCTGTTCAGAAACAAAACCCTGTTCAGTAATTCGCGGGGAGTTTTCGAAACTAAAAACTGAATGTCAAAACAAATAAATGTTCGAAATATTATTTACTCAAGCCTTTTTTTTGGGTTTCGTACCAAAGGACTCTATAACTAAGACTGCACTGTCCTTCTGTCAGGTTGTATCTAATGAACAGTGATTGCTAGACAGTTAAAATTTTCACAGATAATTAACTTCTGTTGCCGATCTAACAGCAAAAATAACAGTGTAAATGGGTAATGGGAGGAAATCCTTCGTGAGCGAATCCAACTTGCATTTCACCAGTTTTCTTACAGGTATATAATATTTTGCATATAGCATAATCAGCCTTTTATTGATCCCACTGTTGGGACTCAGACTCCAGGCTCTCTTTCCAATTTCTCCAGTTTCTCAGAATAGGCCTTAATCCACCACGCAGGCCCAGTGCGGGTTGGTGAATGTCACATGTCTTTGAATGAGGACATGTCGGTTTCCTCACGATGTTTTTCACCTTCACAGTTTTGAGAGCAGTGATAAACCTATAAATTACACAAAGTAATGAGCAATGGAAAGGGCTATGCTCGAGGTTTCCTTGCGTGATCGAATCAAGAATGAAGATATCCGCAGGAGAACCAAAGTAGCCGACATAACACGAAGAATTGCCAAACTTAAATGGCAATGGGCAGGGTACATAGCTCGCAGAACAGATGGCCATTGGGGCCGAAAGATTCTGGAATGGCGATTGCGTACCGGAAGACGCAGCGTTGGAAGGCCTCCTACAAGATGGGCCGATGACCTGGTGAAGGTTGCGAGAAACCGATGGATGGGAGACGCACAGAAACGTTCGTTGTGGCGACGCTTGGGGAGGACTATGTCCAACGGTGGGTGCATATCGGCTGAAATGATGAATGATGGATGACACAAATTGATGAATAACGCGGGTTTAAAACAGTAATCTACAACTCGTAAGTTGGGGCCGATACTACTCGGCCGCTACCAATATTTACTTCTATCGAATTTTGCAATACAAAAATAAACCATCATATTTCCTTGATATTTCGTATCAACGGAACAGTAATGAATTATTTATCAACGTAGGTTTGTGCCTACCGTCTTTCTATGGCTTTTGTACACGGGCCCTGGAGCCCCATTTTTAGAGGCCGTATTGACTTCTGGTATAGAAATATAACCACATAAATAAATGAAAGGTAAATGAATACATTTATGCTTCGATCCGTATATATGTATTTCTGTTTATGTTCTTCAACCAATAGGTTGACGTACATAAATAGAAATACATTATTCAAGGATTTGTGTAGGTAAAGTATACTTCCGTAAGGGCGAGGACCACCATTGTACCCATAGATTTTAGTTTCTGTGACATTGATACTATTTTGGTGTACAATAAAGTGTATTCTATTCTATTCTTAGTAGTTATGTAACGAATATTCGCATTTACATTTGACAATATTCGCAGAATTCACAAGAAACATGCAAATATTTTTGGCAATTTTTTTTGACAAACATTCCTATTCCTTCTCAGGTCATGATCCGGATCATGGCCTGAACTAGAGCCGGATGCTAGAGGTCGACGCTGCCGGATGCTTCTACGAGGACACGGCGGTGTTCACTCCAAGCCGGGTACGTCTCCATTATGTCCTCCAGACGGTCCTCACAATGGTGCCTCTTGAGCATTTCTTGCGCAAGTATCAGCCACAGGAACCTTACCATGTCCGGTGAAGACCTGCGTTGTGCGATAAGTGAGGATCCCATGGCGCCTTTCTAGCTTTTCCTCAAATATTAAGAGCTTATTAATGATACGGTGGTTTAACATACTTGATCGCGCAAATTTTCATTAAAAAAAAAAAGTTTTTTTTTACTGGTGCTGTCACTAGATGGCGTTGACAAAGTTTTAGTACAAATTGACGTTTGCTTGACGCGATAAAAAGCTGGCACTTAAGTCTCTGAATAATACAAAGATGCGTGCACATCATGAGAATTATTATACCTACCTATATTAATAAGTTCATAGCCATGTGTTCCACCAACTCAAGTATAAACCAGCCACGTTCTTACACTTTATGATGAGTCACACCCTAAATAAATAACCAACACCTGCTACAAAGCCCATAACTTCCATTTTATCTAGTCACCACTTAGCAAAGGCATTTATATTTCATTCACGATGACAGTTATTACCTAAATAATGTTTCTTTTTCATTAATTGGAGCTTACATAAATGGCGTTTAGGTACAGTCATAAATGCTTCGATTTCGCTATTAATGTATGTAATGATTGTTGTTTATGGGTAATAAAAATGGTCTTTTTTTATGTTTTATTGATCTCCTGGACTTGACCCCCATTATCAAGGGCAAGGTTTTTTTTCTTTAGTCAAAAATTATCTAAGACACGGGGGTTGTCTTATGTCTTGGGTGGAGTGGGAGATAGTGTCAGATTCTTACTGACAAAAAACCCCACCCAGTTCCTTCTAGCCTTTATACCGGGGCTCGAGTTCCTTTCGGATAACCCTGGCCTCAGTAGGAAGCGCAAGGTTTATACAAACCAGTGGACCTAGATCATTGGTTTCTAATACCGTGTATGGCTCAGAGGTAGCTAGTTACTTACAGTTGAGTTGTTGGTTGTGAGTTGACGAAAACCACAGAGTTCACGATAATTGAGTTTATTTGCAAAAGTGACACTAAGTTAAGTTAGATGCTAATCCGCGGTAATAGCGCTACGGCAGCTATTGGTCAACTAAATTTATTATAATTACAAATATAAAAGTAAACAAAACGAGTAGCGAAAAGTAGGTCGCGGCGTTAGCGATTTGCCTGTACGTGAACCGTACATGCTCCCGAGGGAAAAGTGGGATGAGCATCTATTACAAAGCAAAAAAAATATCTAATATAAAGTGTAAAGTAAATAGTAGACAATAGTAAATGTGTATAAGTATAAAATTAAAAATATAGTTGTCACTCAATTCACATCGTCAAAGTGAAATGCTTTCTTCTGCTGTCTTGCTTCGCTGTAAACGGGCTCCGCTGCTGTCGAATGTATTTCATGTAGCTCGATGTCCTCTCCCAAGTTATTCCTTCCTCTAGGTGTCTCTCCTGTTCTGGCGCCTCTCTTTGTTTTGCACCATCGTTTTATAATAACATAGAGGGCAAGCACAGCGATTCCTCCCAACAACAAAGAAGTAACGGAGTAGAGATAGATGTCGTGTCTTGACAAGTCAGACTCAGACACCTTTGGTAATATTTCTTTGCTTTTTTGGAATTCCAACTGCTGGTTTATTTTTCTTATTTCTACTGCCGTTGGCGCCCCTTGTTCTGTTAAGTTTAATTTTGCATTCTTCCAGCCGAAGTCAAAGATGTTGTTTATTGTTGAATTTATCGTTGGTATTTCTATGTCTGGTTCCATGTTAAAAACACTTCCCAGCTGATTCTGTGTAAATATTGTGGCGTCCTTTTTCTGTAGTATGCACTTTGATTGCAAGGTAATGACTCCAGTCCCGTCAATCACCGCTGGCGTAACTTGATCGTTACATATGACGCGCATCAGCTGTTTCCCGCATAATGTAAATAACCACATGTTCGGTTTGTGAAGCTTTGTCCAGGTTTCCTTACATGTTACGTCATTGAGGACGCATGATAAAGACTCTTGTTGGTTGAAGACTTGGGCCTCGCATGGGGCGTTTTTATCGTGCATATTGTACACAGGATTACGAGAGATACAAATAAATTCGTCTTCTCCGTATGAAGTACATTGGCGCATGTCATGATCTTCCATTGAAATGTAAGAGTTTTTCCTGAAGTTGATTGCGATGAAACTTGAAGTTGGTTGCATGAGTTTTAAATGTCCGTATCTAAGGAACGGTATCGGAATGATTCGATATATCTTGTAGTCTTCATCGCTCAGCAATGGGATGTGTATTTCAAATAACATAAAGTTGTTTGTTATTCGAGCCTTCACATGGATGAGTTCATAGATATTTTTCAAATCCCTTTGAATGTCCTTTACAGGTAATGACAATCCCTGTGGTAACCTTCCGGATATGATGTTTAGCTGCTCGATCAGTTGGTTGGCTGGGAATAAATGGGTGTCTAAATGTCCTCTGTAAATGTTGGCGAGGGCATTTATTAACATTTCCAATATTCGATTTAAATCACTTATAATCAGAGTTGACGTCACGGCAGCGGAATTTATGTCATTCATTGTGAATAGCATTTGCGCCTTGTTCTCTATTTTTGTGATTTCTCTGCATGTTTCGCTCATATAGACACTCAATGTCTTGAATTGTTTCTCCATGAAGGCGGTGTTTCTTTTTATTATATTGTTTTCAGCCTCTACAATTAATGTTTGGTTCTTCATAAGTTGTAGTAGGTAGTCATCATTTGATTGTAGATTCTGTATGTCTCTTTCGTACTTTTCGGCGAAGTCTGCGTCGAGCACTCCGAAAAGAGTTCTTGCTAACTTGCCAACTCCATCAAAGTATCAGGAGTATAAGTAAGTAGTAGGAGACTGAGGAAATTTCAGACAAGTCCTCATCATCAACTAGTGAAGAACAACACTGTGAGGAATACTACAACGCAACCACCACAAGATTGGCGAACGGACAATATGTGGTACAAATGCCAATGAAGCCTAACTTCGAAGCAAACTTAAGAAATGCAAGGTCACAAGCTTTGGCACAGTTCCTTCAACTGGAAAGGAAAATGCTAAAAAACAAAGAACTCAGTTACGAGTACAAGCGTTTTATGAACGAATACATCGCTATGGGACACATGAAACCTGTCACAGGAGAAAGTAGGGGCCAAGTCTACCTACCTCACCATGGTGTTTTGAGAGCCGAGTCCACTACAACAAAATTAAGAGTAGTGTTCAACGCGTCGTACAAGACAAAAGGAGACAGCAGCCTCAACGATCACATGTACTGCGGACCGAACTTACAAAAGGATATGCTGACACTTCTAATCAATTGGAGATCGTACAGATACGTCTTTACAGCAGATGTTGAAAAACTTTATCGGTTTATCTGGCTAAACAAAAGTCAACAACATCTACAAACGATAATCTGGAGATCTTCTTCTAACGAACCTCTACAAGATTGGCAGCTGGGCACAGTAACTTACGGAACAAAAAGTGCACCTTATCTGGCAATGCGCACTCTACATAAACTCGCAGAAGATGAAAAAGACTCCTATCTGGAAGCTGGAAATGTCTTGAAGAACTATTTCTACATGGATGACTTGGTTTACGGACAGGACACTATCGAAGCATCGAAAACACTGGTCACACAGCTAATTAAGTTGCTGAAAAAAGGAGGATTTAATTTGAGAAAGTGGAAATCAAACGAACCAATTATCTTGGAAGACTTGCGAGATGACCAAAAAAGCTGCAGTACGAACATCGACTTTAGCCCAGAACAAACAACAAACTCAAAAATGTTGGGCATGAGATGGAATCAAGACGACGACAGCTTTACATACCAATGGGATCTACCAATAAAGAAAAATCTTACAAAACGCGTACTACTGAGCGAAATAAGCAAGCTATACGACCCACTAGGATTGCTATCGCCACTTACGATAAAAACTAAACTTCTATTCCAAAAAATCTGGATCAGCAAAATCAACTGGGATGAACGCTTATCCGACGATCTCATTACAGAATGGGAAACTATAAGAAAAGATATCCAGTTACTTAATAAACTTTCCATACCACGATGGTTACAAAGTCAACAAAACAACTTAGAGATACACGGGTTTTGCGACGCAAGTGAAAAAGCTTACGCGTGTGTGATTTATAGCCGAGTGAAAAATCAAGCCGGCGAATACAAGACAACACTAATTACAGCAAAAACAAAGGTTGCACCAATCAGCAATAGGATAACTGTACCAAGAATGGAACTTTGCGGGGCCCATTTACTGGCCAAACTGTTAGAAAAGGTTCAGAACACTCTCTGCAATAAAAAACTACATATAAGGTGCTGGAGCGACTCCAAAGTCGTTTTAGCCTGGTTGCAGGGCGATATAAACCGATGGGAAAAATATGTGGCTAACAGAGTCAAACAAATAAATAACATTATCTCGGCAAACTGCTGGAACTATGTGAAGTCAGAAGAAAACCCTGCTGACTGTGCAACTCGAGGGCTCACACCTTCTCAACTCTTAGAATTTAACCTTTGGTGGAATGGACCAGATTGGTTAAAAACAAATATGACAGAAATCCATAAAAACTATCGCCTGACCTATACCACGAACACCGAGTTGCAAGGAAAAAACTGCTGCGTAGTCACATACAAGAGTTGTGAAATAATTGACACATTATTGAATAAATACAGTAATTACAAACGTGTAATACGAGTGCTTGGATGGATTCTACGATTGAGCAACATTCGTAAGCAAAAACGCACACTAAAATCTGTTAATAACTTAGCCGACTGCGGTAACCAAAAAGAGGTTATGTGTTTGTCACCACAAGAAATTATGAGAGCAACAGAATTGGTGATCAAGAACGTCCAAAATCAAAACTATGGCGACGAAATTGAATGTTTGAAGAAGTATCGACCAATATCGACAAAAAGCAGCTTGCTGAAGTTGACTCCGTTTCTCGACGACAGTGGAATACTGCGCGTGAAAGGGCGACTAGGCTACTCAACTTTATCTCCTGAGACAAAACATCCAATCATACTTCCGGCAACAGGCAAATTAACGGAGCTTATTATTCAAGAGGCACATCGCGACACTCTCCACGGAGGTGCCCGGCTCACTTTGGCCTATTTACGTCAAAAATTTTGGGTCATTGGAGGCAACAGAACAGTCAAGAAGGAGCTTCGACAATGCGTCCGATGTCATCGTTTCAAACCAAACCGAAACGTCCAACTGATGGCAGACTTGCCAAAAGAGCGTGTAACTCCATCTAGACCATTCACAAACACGGGTGTCGACTATACCGGACATGTTGATGTGAAAATTAACAAAGGAAGAGGAGTCAAAACTTGCAAGGCTTACATAGCAATTTTCATTTGCATGGTGACCAAAGCTGTGCATTTGGAATTGGTGTCAGACCTGACCACGCAGACATTCCTTGCCGCATTCAAAAGGATGTGTGCCCGCAGGGGTACACCCCGACACGTATTTTCTGACAACGGAACGAATTTTGTGGGCGCAGCAAAACTACTTCAACAGGAATTTGAGAGAAACAGTACGTTTAAGACTTCAGAATTCTTTGATGAGATGAGCCACTTACAGGTTCAGTGGCATTTCAATGCCCCTCTTTGGCCAACTGCTGGAGGCCTATGGGAGGCTGCCGTCAAATCCATGAAATATCACCTACATCGAGTACTGGGAGATCAAAAACTTACTTTCGAACAATTCACTACATTGCTAAATCAAATTGAAGCCTGTCTTAATTCTCGTCCGCTGTGTCCACTAACAGAAGATGTCGAAGACTTGGAATACCTAACTCCCGGTCACTTCCTCATTGGCGGCCCACTGCTGTCACTACCGCAAGAAGAGCAAGATTTTGCAGAGCAGGATCCAAGAAACAGATGGAGGCTTGTTGAACAAATGAACGTGCACATCTGGAAGCGCTGGTCGAATGAATATCTACACCAACTACAAATCCGAAGCAAATGGCAGCAACCAAAAGAAAACCTGAAACAAGGAAGCCTAGTATTAGTAAAAGATGAACACTTACCTCCTGGCCGTTGGGCTATAGGAAGAGTCCAAGAACTTCATCCAGGTGCCGATGGTCAAGTACGGGTTGTTACCTTGAAAACCAGGAAAGGGTCACTAAAACGACCAATAACGAAGCTTTCGCCGTTACCACTGAAACTCGAAGAACAAAGAGTAACTGAAGAGGAAGTGAAAAGGACACCTGCTCCGGAAACTAAAAAACGGGGAGGAACAACAAAACACAAGAAAAATTGTCTGCCACTTGTTCTCTTATCCATATTAGCAATGACGGGATTTGCTCAGTCAGCGCCAACGACCGACAACTTGAAGGTTACAGCTGTACCGAGCAATCATCCGATTTACTTCGATGAAGCAGGAAAAATACAATTAATACATGACGAATGGACTCTATTGGTTTACTACAACTTAACGTCATACTGGCAAGCAACTGATCGGATCAATGATTATGTCAACCAAATAGATAAACTATGCCAAAGGATATCACATGAGTACACGCCTTGCGAAACAATTGTCGGCCACCTACATCATGAACTGAGTCACCTAGTGGACTATAACTCGATGCTGCTCACTCAACATTCAAGACAAAAACGAGGATACTTTGATGGAGTTGGCAAGTTAGCAAGAACTCTTTTCGGAGTGCTCGACGCAGACTTCGCCGAAAAGTACGAAAGAGACATACAGAATCTACAATCAAATGATGACTACCTACTACAACTTATGAAGAACCAAACATTAATTGTAGAGGCTGAATAAGCAGTTTTTGCAAATATGCAAGTTGCGAATTGCGTCATTACGCTTGTTTGTGTTCATCGCCAAGAATTGTTCGCAATTCATCAGAACGTGGTTAGTTTTGCATATTGGGCATGTTTTTGCTGTCGTGAAGAAGGTTTTTGGCGAGTTTTGTGACTTATTAAAGTACGATGACCCCTGTGTTTTATTTTTGTAGGTGTTATTTCGGTTTTCTGATCCCTTATGAGTTTGCTTTTCTGATTTCCATGGTCTGTTTGATGACGATACCTTCTGAATATTTCCCTGTAGAGCTTCCAATGACATAAATTTGGACTCTAAGAACCCGGCGAACTCTTCCAGGTCGGGAAACTCCCTAGGATGTTTGATTTCTTTTATATATTCGTTGTATGTAACACTATCTAGTTTTTGAATCAGTAGGTGAACGATGATTGGATCCCAATTGGTGGTGTCTAGCCCGATGTTTTTGAGCCCGTTTAAGCACTCCATCATGACGTCGTGAAGCGTCCGTATGTTTGCAGCGGTTGGTTGCTGGATACTAGGTTGGTTCAGGAGCGTGTTCATGTATGACGTGAATAACAGCCGTTTATTGTCGTAGCGGTGGGTCAGCATCTCCCAGCAAGACGCGTAGTTCTCAGCACTGATGCCAAGATGCTGAACCAGTTTCTCCGCCTCACCCTTCAGCTTTGTTTTCAAGTGTTGCATTTTTTGCGCTTTCGAAAGTGTCGGATTGTTGTGTACGCTTTCGACGTAGAGATCTCTAAAAGTCAACCACTGGTTATAGTTTCCATGAAAATCCGGTATTTGAATTTTTGGCGTAGATTTTTCATAATGTGCATTATTCCAGATGTTGTGTTGTAGTTTCCTTTTCAGGTCATCATAAAAGTTTTCTGCGGTGTTATATTTCTGTTGATAACCTGAGTCCTCGTCCTGTAGTATGTAGTCAAGTTCCCAGTTTACCTTTTCGATATGCTCCCATTTAGTTTTCAGGGTGCCCAGGTTGTCTTCTAACTCCCATTTTTCCATTGGTACGGCCAATGCTATGCTTATCTTTTCGACTGTGCGTTCAAACGCCCTAAAGTTGCAATATTGTTGACGCAAAAGATCCTGTTGCTTTTCCGTCGACTCACTTGTTTCCCGAGGAGGTACGTGGAATTTGACATCGTCGAAAGTAAATTTCGATTGCTCCATACCTTGCTTAGGGATCGCAGATGGTTGTTCCATCTTACTAGTAGATGCAGACGGCAATTCCGCTTTACGTTTCAGCATATCTTGCAGCACTTCTTCATACATCTTCTTCGTACTGTTAAAAATGTCATCGTTGAAGTATTGGAGGTCCGTTGCTCCGGACTCTTCGAGTAGTTGATGGTTGTGAACAAACTTCTCCCAATTGTTGTTTAGCTTAGAAAGACGCTCCTCCAGGTACTTCAAGTTCTTCCTGGTGGGACTATCCTTCTTGTAGTTGGTACAAATAAGCTTCAAGTCCCTGAAGATGTTTTCTTGACAGCTTAACAGCTCTGTTACGCTCTGAACCATTGTTGTTAGTTATTGGTTTGACCGTTGGTAGAGTAAAGATGTATCTCCGCAGGTACTAGTTCACCAAAGTTGCGAAGTATTCGCAAGTTTTGGATATTGAGTGCGTCGTCACCCTACTTACGCAATCCGCTCGTCGGTGACACCAGCTAGACCGATTCGCTAATGTTAATAGAGACAATACGCACCTGTTATCCGGCTCGAAGGACCACTTTTATGTATGGCTCAGAGGTAGGTAGTTACTTACAGTTGAGTTGTTGGTTGTGAGTTGACGAAAACCACAGAGTTCACGATAATTGAGTTTATTTGCAAAAGTGACACTAAGTTAAGTTAGATGCTAATCCGCGGTAATAGCGCTACGGCAGCTATTGGTCAACTAAATTTATTATAATTACAAATATAAAAGTAAACAAAACGAGTAGCGAAAAGTAGGTCGCGGCGTTAGCGATTTGCCTGTACGTGAACCGTACATACCGTAACAAGGGTTGTGCCAGCGATACCCAGGCACAGGGCGTAGACTCTAAACGAGACATCGACCTCGACTGTCAGCCACTGTAGGTGTGGGCTTGCGGACGACAAGCAATAGGTATCTCACCGTTCGACCGTCTGGTAACCGTCCGGACCAAGCCCGAGTCGTCAATGGTGCGTAGTGTTAACCGTGTGTCTAAAAGAATTGTCAGCAATCCGTAGAGGGCCAGCAGACCCGAAGCCTACTGGGCCCATGGCTGCATGGTTCAAATTCTAAAGAAAACCCGTGATCTTAGAAGGCAAGACAGGCAAGGACATAGATGTTGTTTTAGTCAGTAAAAGTCTGAACCACCCTCCCACACCACCTTAGAGCTAAAGAAGTCATTAATTTAAAAAAAAAAACTTTTTACAAAAAAAATATAACCGACTTCAATGATCAAAAACACTGAAAAGTATCAAATAACTTTAATTTTGGAAGTCGGTGTTTCTATAATAGTTTAGTCTCTTCGTTATTTAACACCGACTTCCAAAATTAAAGTTATTTGATACTTTTCAGTGTTTTTTATCATTGAAGTCGGTTATATTTTTTTTGTAAAAAGTTTTTTTTATTTTACACTTTTTAGTTATGGTATCACCACTAAAAAGTACCCCTCAGTCAAACTTAAATACCTTATAGTCAGAGCGCATCTCATAACGGTTCTAATAATCCCAAACACGGTTAGATTACATTAATTTACCTTTCGGCTTCATCATCAGATCAGTTCGATATATCCTCTCCCCCTCTTCTTTCAAACAGTCATTAGACTAGATGCTGGAGAGGGAAAGGATATATCGAACTGATCTGATGATGAAGCCGAAAGGTAAATCTTTCAATCAGTCATTAGACTAGATGCTGATAATCCCGGCTGTAGCATCAGGCCAGATTTATGTCAACATTGCAATGAACTTAAAATTTAGTCCTGTTTAAAATGAGCCCAAACACGACTACGGTGCTGTAATTTCAAGGTTTGTACTTTTCCTGATGCTCCTGGCTTCAGCATCAGGTCTCTATGTACTTCGGTGTTCTTTATTAGCAGTACGTTTATCCACACATCGAGCCGTTTTCAATGAGCCTAAACTCGATATATCTGCTGTTTGTTGTCGAGGACTTAGGTACTCTGCAGACTATCCTGACTGCAGCATCAGGTCATGACTTGATGATCATAAGACCAAATGTGGCCAATGCCCTATCAAACATCAAAACAATTTACTAAAACAGTCCTTGCCTGTTCGAGTAACTTCTTACTGTTAAGGAGTTGTACCTTCCATCATCAGCCCAGCTACCTGAGATGGTGACGACCATACGCAAATACACAAGATACTTCATAAAATATGCGAAAATCAATAAGTGAGCCTATAAAATTTGAAGGTTGCCCTCGATTTCTCCAAGATCCCATCTTCAGATCCTAATTTGGTGATAATGGGACCACCTCAGAACTATCTACTTTCGAACAAAAAAAGAATTTTGAAAATCCGTCCACATTTGGGGGAGTATTCGACGAACAAACATACAAAAAAAAAAAAAAAAAAACATACAAACAGCCGAACGTAGTACCTCCTCCTTTTTGGGAAGTCGGTAAAAAGGGTTATCAGGACCAATTTTCAAACTGCATGTTATAGCTACAGAGTAATTCCTAATGAAAAGCCCAATGGCACCTTTCACCCAACTTTACCACGTAAAATCGTATAAGAAAAAACGAAATACGGAAAATCATTTTCGTTGTCACTGGATGACAGCTAGCTTTTGGCCGCGGCTTCGCCCTCGTACATAAAATATAGCTTATGTCACTCAAGAATAAAGCAGCTTTCTATCCGTGAAAAAAAATAAGAAATCGGACCAGTACTTTACTTTAAGAGCAAAACAAAAAAAAACTGATGTTACCTCTTTATATTATTAGTGTAGATTATTTAAGTTGAAAACTTGTACAAGGCCACTGATGTGATGTAATAACCGTCACCTGAGAGATGTGGAGCACGCGTTACAAACTTTGCAGACACAGTTGAAAAGTTTCTAATTTTCCTGTAGCTAATTCTACCGGTAGCTAAGAGGAATGTAGTCACAATGTGTCAATGTGTAGAATCAACACTGGTTCAATAATCAAGGTGGATTAAGAGATCTTGATCATTGTTTACTAATAAAAGAACCTTATAAAAAGTATCGAATATATTTTTTTATATGATTAAATATTATCCTAAATTCCAATGTCTTTTGAATTTTTTTAGACGGACCTTAGTACTTTGTCACGGCTTTTTGGTCGACCTCCTATAATTTTACGATCAGAGGTAGGTATTATGATATTATTCTATTGAAGAGCAGTGGTAGTTCAGATGTAGCTGCCTCAACTTACAGGTTGTAAGCCCAGACAGGCTTTGTGTAATTTCCACTGCTCTCAAAACGGTGAAAGAAAACATCATGAGCCACCCGCAGCATGTCCTAAAACAAATATTTTCAAGACGATTCACTACCTCGTTGATCTAGCAGTGCACAAAGCATGGGATCCTGGGTTTGAGTTTCAAGTCGTGCAAAAAGTGCTGTTGAGTTTTCCACTATGACTCCTTGCAGCTGTTTGGAGTTTGAAAGCTGGTTCTGTGACACCCCGCACCTTGAGAAACACCAAAAGCCGATGGTCTCTCTTCTTATCCGAAAGGAACTCGAGTACCGGTATCAAGGCTACAAGTAAGAGGGTGGGTTTTTAGTCAGTTAGAGTCTGACACTATCTCCCGCTCCACCCAAGAGCGGGGGTTGTCATAATTTTTGCCCACCGGAAAAAAAAAATCTTTCTTCTGATTTCTGCCCGATCGTATCGGATTGCCATTAGACTGTGAAAGTAATGGAACAGAGATTGACGCCAATGTAAATAGGTATACATGCGTGAGCACTATAACATCTCTGGCAGACTTCGCTAATCTTTGATGAAACACAAATTTCAATCACAGTGTGGCCGCTGTGATTGAAATTCGGTCGAGAAGATTTTTATAAAAACAAAACTTGAAAAGTCTTGATCCTATCGGAAATTTTTTGCTCTGGCAACAAACTATATCAAAGCCGAGTGTCATAACATACTTTTATCCCTAATTATTAGAAGACTTCTCTGATTGACCCAAAGATTTTATATATCCTACTAGAGTAGACTAGATTGACTACGAAGAAATATTACACTTCTAAAGTGTTCTTTATTCTCATTAGCATTAAGTTCATGTGTGTTATTGACACGCAAAAGGGAAAAATGGCCTGGAGCAAGACACTGAGATAAATCCTCTCTGTCCCTTTCTCACATACTACCAGAAAAAAATAAGAAACAGATGGTAGTTTTTAGATTGTTCCAGTTATCGTTAAATAGTCCGTGTTCATGCATTTTGATAGGTTTATGCAACATAAAATGAATTGCAACTAAATATTTTATTTTAAATATTGCTTCTTGAAATTTTATACGCATTCTTCTTGTATTTAATTCATGAATCCCCAAGCGACACCCGGTGGCCGCGCATCTATTGTCTTACTATTGTGTCTCTAATTGACGGTATCTGAAGGGTTAATGATGATTTCATTTAGATTTAGTAGCTATTCGTAGTAATTTTCAAATTATGAAAGGCAACATTTAGGAGGTTTCAATTTGACAGAATTTGACATCAATAAACAATATGGCTGATGCTTCATAGGACTAAAGTTGTATTTTTAATTGTTACAAGTTTGAGATAAAAATGTTTAGTAAAGTATAAAGTGTGCAAGATGTTCAAAACGATGCTGTGTAAAGTTTCGCAATAGTGATGGGTATCCTGGTTGCGGAATTTCATTTTTTTGGTAAGTTTTCTGTTTTGTTTACAAAATATTTATGTAGGGTGACAACAAACATCGTTTTGAATTTCATGCAGAGAAGGGGCATCATAAACGACTCTGAAGACGGACTGGGTGCAAAATTTTATAAAATTCGATTGTCTACTGTTCAAGTTTTACATTATTATAAGCAAATTTTTAAATATCTGAGAAGGCTCAATTTTTTTTTTAATAAATCAAGCGCGTACCAATTTTACTAATTTTATCTTGTCTGTTGATCGGGCGCCTTTGGCCGCTCGGCGATCTTCAGCTGCTCTCATGACACAACGGAAAGCGGCGAGCAGCGACGGCCAGAGGTGCGGCATGCGGTACATGTCTTCGGACCAATTCAGTATATAGTTATCTGTGACCACTTCTTAAAACGACGCGCGTGCGCTCCAAAATCTTCTCCACATCGATATAGTACATTCGAGAATTATATTCATTTTAAATCATAGTCTACTGTCTTTAAGTTTAGTCCTTAGGTAGGTCCCTAATAAATGCCGCATTCAATGCTGCATGTATGTGGCTTAACCGTTAACTACTAGTAATATATATTTTTTTTATGTTTTGTTGTAGATTTCCAAGAAACGAGAACCATCAGAAACAGTGGCTTAGAAGTTGTGATATTTAAATTTTTATTTTTCAGCAACAGTTTTATTTGTGGTTGCCACATTAAGTCTGAAGATGTAAAGTTAAATCAACACTAAAACCTAATTCTATTCCATCTATATACCCTTTTGTAAGTTCATCCGTTGTTAAAAATCCATTCAGTAGTTTTTGAGTTGATTGCAAACAGATATATACAAACGAACATAGTAGGAGACTTTTTTTGATGTGGTAAAATCTCCAATAACTTATCCTGCTCTAAGGTAGAGCGCCTTACGCTCCATGCTAGAGCGGGACAAGTTATTTGAGGTTTATACTGAATAAATCTACCCGTGTCCTTCAGTTGCCCTTTGTGTTCCAGGATCATGGTTTCCCCTTTCGGAAATTCCCTGTGGCGCTAATGGGTATCGGCAATAATTAGTAGTAGTAGTTAGTATAAATAAATTTATTAACCAGTCGATCATTTATTTAATGTATTATTTACTGTTTATTTGTTAGTTAATACGTGCAATTTGACGTAATAAAAAATGAACAATTTGATGTCACGCATCAGACTATTTTTAATAAAGTAAAAATAAAAGAATAATATTAGTTTTATTATAAACTAACTAGCTTTTTCTTTCAGACAAACCTTATTCTGATAGATGTAGCCGTTCAGAAGTGATCTTCTTACGTAGGTACACACACATTAGGCATTTTTTTACCAGTGTAGGTATTTCATACTCGCATAAGAGGATATTGCTATTATAATATATACGGACATCAGCTATTTCCTAGTCATTACAGAGAAAACTCTGTTCCCTTGTGGTAAGTGCATATGTCTATTTTGATGTATCAAAAATATAACTAACTTTGAGCAAAATTGTCCCGTAGTATGTAGCTAGTGTATGGACACACTAGTAGAACGAGATGGCAGGACTCTTTCTGACTTTCCTTTTCAGGTACGCTTTTGAGGTTGTCGTAGTCAATCTAGTACTAGGATATATAAAATCTTTGGATTGACCACAGAAGTGAAGTTGCGGCATAATCCAATAAACTTGAGATCAAAATTATCTGTTGACGCAAAAATACCATCTTAATATTTCCCTCATCCCGCAAGAAAAGACTTTTGTATAGAAGCAAGCATTTATATAAGAAATTATTTTGTAACATGCCTTGGACACAAATATTCACTTTATTAAAGATTCCATCCGTTATCTGGATGATATACCTAACAAAGAGTTTAGTATATGAACAGTTACGTAACTTGCAATGCTTTTAAACACAGTCGGGAGTCAGTGTTGGTAGTGTACTGTGTAGTGTATGCATAAGATGTTTTTTCATCATCATCATCTTTCTGCCCTCGTCCCGTTTTTTTTATGGTGGCGAAAATCATCCAATGACAAACCTCCCGCTTGGGTGGAGCGGGAGATAGTGTCAGACTCTTACTGACTAAAGACCCACCCCGTTCCTTCTAGCCTTCATACCAGGGCTCGAGCTACTCTTTCGAAACTAACCCTGGATCCAATAGGAATGCATAAGATTCTTTTGCTTTTTTCTCTAAGCTTTTGTTTTTTTGTATATCAAAATCTTTCCTTTTCCTTGAATCGTATTCCGCAATGCTGAGGGTTGTGACCTCCCTGCTTCATCACTTTAACTTTTATGATATTTCTCCAACTGTTTCTGTCTCTGGCGGTGTGAAGGGCATTGTATACCGTAGAGTCAAAAGCGGTGCGGACGTAGAGTCATGGGCCTTTCTTTATCTACTCACCGACTATGTGAGTAAAGAAACTGAGGGTACACCATTGTGCTTAGGCATTTCGAAGAGTGTGCAATAGAATTGCACAATTAAATTCCGATAAGCCCGTTCCTTCATCGGACCACTTGACGTAATAATTTCGCCGTAACGTTTGTTTTTTTTTTTATAGGAGGTAAAAACTCTGAAAGTACTGGACCGATTACTAAATTTTTTTCACCGATTGAAAGCTGCTTTAATCCCGAGTAACATGGGCAATTTTTGTGTACGCGCCTAACTAGTTAAAAGCTAGTTTCTTATAGTATAGGAAGCTAAGGAGTGGAATTTTCTGTCGGAGTCTGCGTTTCCTCATAGCTACGACTCATAGACTCCTAGTTTTTAAGTCAAGACTGTACAGCTTATTTCTAGGTAAGTGTGCTCCATCGTAGACTATATCATCGCTTGCCATCAGGTGAGATACCTAGTATTCAAACGAAAGCCTATCAATAATAATAAAATAAAACATTTTCGCATTATAACATCTCAGCTTATCTCCTTTGAGACTAATTTATTTATTTATTTAATTAATTGTTTTTTAATTATTTATTTAATTATTTATTTAATTATTTATTTGTTATTTATTAACCCTTCAGATACCGTCAATTAGAGACACAATAGTAAGACAATAGATGCGCGGCCACCGGTGGTCGCTTGGGGATTCATGAATTAAATCTCCATGCAACACAAAGTACATAGGCGGACTTAATGCCTTAGGCATTCTCTACCAGTCAACTTAGGGTAGTGTAGAGTAGTGTACACTAATCACCGTTACCCAAACTTGGTTTGGGCGATTATATTTTACTTAAACCTAATCATTCTGTATCTAAACAAAATACAATCAGCCAATGCGTTACGGTCGAATTAATTATGGCGACGCACGAATCGCGTTCCCCTTTTAGGGTTCTGTGAATCGTATACAAAAGCCCCTCATAATTGTTTGTTGTTCGTAATATAATATGCGTTTGGGTTATTATTATTCTCTGTTTGTTATGTGAAGCCGCTTATGAATGGAGTTGCGCTTATGTTTATTTATTTTTATGACCTGTGGGTCTGGGTTCTAGTGATTAATGAAAGATGTCGAGTGGAAAGAGGTTTCTATTCAGTGAATATTTAGAGTATTTTATTCTTGTTTTATGTATATCCAAATCACGGCCGGTGCAATTAAAGGGCACACTAGACATTATATCAGCATAGAGCAACAAGGTCTGTTTTGGGTGTAAAATCATTAAATACTTACTACCGCTTTTTTTTCGGTGGGAAAATCTCTATGACATTCCCCACTCTTGGGCGGAGTGGGAGATATAGTGTCAGACTTTTACTGAGTAAAAACTCACTCCAGGTCCTTTCTTGCCTTTTGTACCGGGGGCTGAGCTGTCTTTCGTAGCTAACCCTGGCTCCAGTAGGCTTCGACCCAGCTGGGCCCCAGCAGTTATACGTACTACCGATCAGATGGGAGCGAGAAAGAGTATTAGACGTTTATGGACTAAAACCCGCTTATGTTTTTTTCTATTTAAATACTTATTGCTAATTAAGGTCGATTAGAATATCTATATGCAATCCGCGGCATACACCACTTATCGTAAAATTTTAATGTACTATCCGCTTTCCTGTATCCTATTTGAAACTTTGATGTAATTAAACCTCATCAATCATGTGTCTTAAAAACTTTATTTATTAGTATACCTACTGGAACTCGATAAAAGAATACGGTTAGTAAAAATAAATAGGCTCTTGATAGACTAGTGCGCTTTAAGATCAACGATTGCATTACTGCTTACCAATCGTAATCAAGCACAAAAATATAATCAAAAAGTGTACGGAACCATTCAGCGCGGCAAGCGCTTTAAATGTATTACTGTCAAGCGCACACACATAGTAAAAGTTGGGCACTAACTGCGCCTTTATGTCATACCAATAAGGGTGATTTTCCTACTTCTATTGTATGGTGTCATGTAACTGACCTTACTAATTGTGTCATAATTATTATTTATCGCGTCACATGTATACCAGCATACATTTAGTAAAACTGTGGTTTGATTTATAATGGAGATAGTAATTCCCTTGTTACCATTTGCACGATTTGTTCATGTTTTTTTTTATTATAATACATTGGTTGGATGCTAAACATTTAGAGTTCATAATATTGTGTAGGTATTTTGGGTAAATGTGATTGTATATGAATAACAATCACTTTGATTGAAACTATTCTTTTTTTTATTTGATATAAAAACTAGTGCTGGACTGCGATCCCATCTGGTGGTAAACAGTGATGCAATCATTGATGGTGAGACACACTAGTTTATTAAGAGCCTATTCAGTCTTGCCTAAAATACAGCAGGCAAACTGTTCCAGCCCGTACCCTCGATGTACGTGGTATAAACGACGAGGCTAAACGCTTGGTCTGGACCGTAGAGGTTTCAACTATACTCGCCGTTCGTCGGCTTGTCCGATGGTAGAAGTGAGGTGGTGGAATCAAGTCATGTAATTCAGTTTAGGTATTTAATTTTATGTATAAGCTGTGTTTTTTTTTTTTTGGTTTACAATAAATGTTATTCTATTTTAATCTATTCTATTCAATATGATTATAAGTTTTTATTTTATTTGGTCCGTGAGAATTTTTATAATTAAGAATAATAAACTTTGCATACCGGAAGACGCAGCGTTGGAAGGCCTCCAACAAGATGGAGTGAAGACCTAGTGAAAATTGCGGGAAACCGATCGATGCGAGCGAGACGCACAGGATCGTGCGTTGTGGCGACGCTTGGCGGAGGCCTATGTCCAACAGTGGACGTATATCAGTTGAAATGATGATGATGAAGATGAAATTTAGATTACATGTATAATCTTACGTTACATGAATAAAGAATTAAATAAAGAAAACTTCAGTCTCTTTTGGATGCTCCAATCCTTCTATTTATTTGCTAAGTCCTTCTAAACTCTACAACGGATTAAAGCGCTGTTTTTCAATAGAAATAAAAATAAATAAGGAAAGTTTGTAACTATGATTTGCACCAGCGCAAAGGAAGGCCGCGTAACTAGTATAAAATTAAAAAAAAAGTCACAGGCCAAAAGAACTTCGTGAAATGTTTGTATCACATACCTAAGTGGAGCTGGACTTAGCATATTATTTTAAACCTTTTTTAAACAAACTGTCTTTTATTAAATTTAAACAAACTTAAAATTCAATAAAAGACCTCGAATACCATATGCAAACATTAAGATAGAACTACACTGCGTACACATATGTTCCACGCTGATCTGAGTGCCTAGTGTGAGTTAATTTTACGCTAACGCAATCGACACGTTTGTGAAGTCCGGCTCTCCGATTGACTCGCTCCAAACTCTTTACCAATCAGAGAGCCAAACGCGGCAAATGTTTCGATCACGTTAACGTAAAAACAACTCGCACTTAGAGCACTAAGCGCGTCGGTCTCTATACATTTTATATGACAAATAGACTTGTAGAGCTACACTTGATCCACGCCACGTGACGTCGTTCTAAGTACAAATCTGCCCCCCTAGCCAAGCTACACCCTTTTCTCTTGCGTCGAACGACTCGAGTTGGCCATGCCCCCAACTCTTTTGTTCTGACCACGTGACTGAGCGTTGAGATGGTGTCATTCCCGTAATTTTCATGTTTTCTACTAGCGGTTACGATTGTAGATTATCAACTTGGCTAGGGTCACAGCCCTCTAGCCAAGTTACAACCGTTGCTTGCGTCGAACGCCTCGAGTTGGTCATGCCCCCTACACTTTTGTTCTGACCACGTGACTGATCGATGAAATGGTGTCATTCTCGTACTATTGAAGTTTTCTACTAGCGTTAACGATTGTAGATTCTCAACTTGGCTAGGGTATAGGCGTATTATACGTGTGCGTCGATCTAACGTATTTCTAGCTTTCTCCATGAATTATATTAAAATAATCATGTTTCATTTAAACTCAAAAGAAACCAAATAACGTGGTTATATCTCTCGTCTCAATAAAAGTGTCAGAATAAATTCTCTTTAGAGAAAAAGAAAAGAAATATCCATGTTTACTTTAAGGACTCAAGTTGTACAAGTTTTATTTTGATGTTTATCTTGTAAATCAAGTCGAGGATAAGTCGAGCGCTTTTTTTTTGCTCTGGCAACAATTTTTGCTCTCGTATTTATTTTTAATGCTTATCTGCCATGTTGATGCGGAGTAATTTGTTTTCATTATAATTGCTACTGAAAATTGTTAACTCTATTTTGTTTCTAGTAGTTGAAGAAGATAGTAAATATTAGTATTATTATATCTAGTGTATACTGTCTTACTTCTGGGCAAAGGCCTCCCTCCATTCCTTCTATTGTTCCCGGCTCTGAGCCAATTCTTACCTTGATACAGGCCACGGTCCGGAGCGAGGAGGAGTGGCAGGCGGTCGCCTCCTTCTGTGAAGCAGTAATGCTAGCAAAGAAGGAGGCCTACAGCATTAGGCAATGGCGCTCACAGCACCCCAACCGCCGTCGGGATTTCGATCCCGATTTCCGGCCATCGCAAGCGCGGGCTTGCGGATGGCGAGCACTGGGTAGGTCGCTCACTGTTCCCGTGCGCCTCAAAGAGTTGTCAGCAACAGCAAGGGCCCAGCTGGGTCGAAGCCTACTGGGGCCAGGGTTAGTTCCGAATGGTAGCTCAGCTCCGGTATAAAAGGCAAGAATGAACTGGGTGGGTTTTTTAGTCAGTAAGACAGGACAGTATCTCCTGCTCCGTCCAAGGGCCCCACCCTATGTCATTTGGATAATTTTACCCACCAAAAAAAGCCTCTTCTTGCCAATTCCTAAGAAACACATCTAAGACGTCCCAACATCTCTTTCTCGATCTGCCGCGACCCCGTTGTGATTCCAATGACCTGGTGAGGGACACGGGAATCTAAAGGATGCGAGACGCTTAAAACCGGTCATTATGGCAATACATGGGGAAGGTCTATGTCCAACAGTGGTCGTCTCTCACTTCTCGCTCACACGCTTGACATTTTAACACACCATGGTAATGCCCCTGGAGTTAAACCCTTTTTAAAATGTAACCCGCCAATTACCTCACGCTGTTAATTTTAAACTGTTCCTCGTTGAACTGTTAAATATTCATTAAAGTTATTAGCGCTTGCCTAGTACGTTACGGCTCCTAAATTGTGTTGTATTAACTAATTTGTTACTTATAAAATTTAATGGGTGATGCTAATTGAGACTTTGTTTTAATGTGCACAGGATTGAAAACTGTTTACACTTTTAAAAACATCATTATTAGCATTATTATTCTCCTGCTCTTTTTTTGAGGTTAGAAATGATCAATTTTTTAGGGCAAAGCGACCAGACGCGTCAGATTTTTACTTACTGACACCAACCTATCGATGGTTTTTTTTTCCATTGAGAAAACATCCAATGACTCCTTACGTTTTAAAATGGAGCAAGAGGACTTGTCAGAATTTTACTGACTAAAATCACACCTGTGTCTTTCAATTGCCCTTGCGTTCTGGGACCACTGTTTGTAGTTGAGATATTTTCGTTTTCGACAAAATCCCCGCGACCCTAGCGGGCTTCGGTCTGGACGGCTGGGAGACAAGCCACAGTAGATGATGCGACCGAACCGGTGACCGTCCTCAATCCGGACCATGGTGCTGGACCCTAGACGCAGGACATCACCGCCGCCGGTCACCTTCGCGAGGATACGACGGTGCTCTGCCAAAAACAGGGTACACCTCTACCATAAGCCTCACTGTCTCCTTCAGGCGGTTCACCAATCGATATCACCATGAATTGGCGAACCGCACTCTACAGTGCCAATACCAGCAAACTGTAATTTTCCGAGAAAATCATCTTTAATAGTTTTGAGTTTAATGGTATTTTCCTGTATATTTATATGAAAAATCTGAATTGCATTTTCAACCAAACTCAAGCTTTTCTGTCAAAAATTTTAAAACTAGGTTTATAAACAACTTAACATTTACACTGGAACAATTTGCCTACCACGGTCTTCCCGTTCAATTATAATTTAGGTGTCTGCAAGGCAAGAGTGAATAAGCTCTTAATAAACTAATGTACCTCACCATGAACGATTGCATCACTGCTTACCATCAGGTGGGATCGCAGTCAAGCACAGGTTTATGTCAATAAAAAAGAAGTTATGAGACCTAATCATTTGTTCAGTGTCAAAATCTTTCAAAGAGCAAAATTTTCTAAAAAAACATCAGAAGTAGTAGATATTCTTCACCTCGGATTTATCTACATAAAGGTACAAAAAATAACTTTTATCCATAATCTTTTCTGCCATCAAAGCTCTTTACAGTCCGTGAAAGTTCCATTTATATTTATTCAGTGGCCGTAGGACTTTAACCGGTTGACTTATTTCAAAGTACATACTATCTCACGGAACATTTTCCTGAAAATGTTTACTCAGCACATTGTATGTGGTAGAAGTAGTGACGACAGGAACACAGAATACATATTGCATTCTAAGATGTGTATTGTTATTGGTGGAGTTCGTATAAGTCGGTAGATGCGGGTTTAAATAGAGTGACGACATAAAATAGATAGGTACAGAAGGCAATCTCATGTATGTACTTCGCTCGCTGTCCGACCGTCCGGTAACTGTCCGGACCGAGCCCAAGACGTTGATGGCGCGCACTGTTCCCGCGCGCCTCAAAGAGTTGTTAGCAACAGCAGGGGCCCAGCTGGGTCGAAGCCTACTGGGGCCAGGGTTATCCGAAAGGAACTCAAGCCCGGTATAAAAAAGCTAGAAGGAACGGGGTGGGTTTTTAGTCAGTAAGAGTCTGACACTATCTCCTGTTCCACCCAAGAGCGGGGGTTGTCATTGGAAGATTTTTGCCAACGAAAACGAAAATGTATGTACTTCACTTTTTATACCTACGCTCTGTGGAGGCACACTAATGAGCGTTTGAGCTGGAACTGTTCGACGAGCGGGCTGAGGCGCTCCAAGAGCCGGTGTCTATGTGTGCGTTACTCGAACGCGCTTTGTATGTAGATTGACTTCTATTCTTATATATTTTGTGTTAACGGTTCGTTGGTTTTGTGCTAGCGGCTTGCATATAACTGCCATTAGATGTGAATTTTAAAAGAATATACCTAGTGTAGTGTTTTTCTAAGGGATTGGAATAATAAACGTAAGAGATATAAAGACTTATTTAAAAACAGTTGACATGCGTTTTAAATTGAGTGGTTTGTAAAACATGCTTGCGTAAATAGATAATGTTGTTTCGGGTGTTAAAAACTTAGTATGCAACCTAAAATAAAGTATACAATTTTACTTCGATAATTTCGCATGATATTTATTTAAGGATCACCCACGAGTAAAACAATGTAACAATAATAATAATTATTATTATTATATCTAGCCTATATTTTCCCACTGCTAGGCAAAGGCCTCCCTCCACTCCTTCCAATGTTCCCGGTTTTGAGCCATTTCTTTCCAATTCCCAAGGAAGACATCCAAGTCGTCCCGCCAATTATTATATTCATGTAACCTAGTCCTATAATGCACACTCAAATAAAGGCAACCACAATTTATGCATAACCGAGTGTATAAGGCTTTAAATAATGTTAATATTAAACAAAATAAAAGTAATTGTTTTGTTATGTCGTTTTGGCGTTCACACATCACATTGTAACTATATTATATGTATAATTGTGTTTTGAATTTTAATCACCATCAAATTCAAATTTATTGCCATTTATCTAATTGACATATTATAGATAGGACTGTTTGTATGATTTTAATGATTTAAAAAAAAAAAATAGTCGTAATAAAAATTTGCATTCTGAATAATAAAGAACCTGTTGTATTTTGTGATCTGTACCATAACCTTTCAGGCAAATAAATTTATTATTATTATGGTCGTGAAATACGACCTAAATATTTGAACTCTAACCCGAGGTTACTCTGTTACGATACAATGATCTACATTTTATCCTGCCCACTACTATCTCCCACCAAAACAGAGACATTCAAATATTGGTTCATTCTAAACGTTCCCAGTACACTGCCGCCAGTACTCGCCTATTTACTCTCCCAAAGTAAACGAGCGCAAAAGACAAACAGTCCGTACCGTAATAGTACGCTATGTTTTGTGCTATATTAGAGTAATTTGTTATGTGACATTATTACTACGTGGTATGTTTACGCTTTAATTTGTCATACGGGTAGAGCAGAGGGGTAAAAAAGCCTTAATAATAATACTCCACAACTATAACACAACGCCGTCTAGTCCCAAGCTAAGCAGAGCTTTTGTTATGGGTACTAGACAACTGATAAACATACTTATATATTTCTAAATACGTACATATAAATGACACCCAGACACAGAACAAATGATCATGCTCATCACATAAACATTTGATCTGGGTGGGAATCGAGCCCACGACCTCCGGCATAGCAGTCAGGGCCACTAACCACCAACAGGCCAGTCAGTAATGAAAACGTCTTTCTTATTGTGGTCCTCAAATCATTATTTGAAAGCAATCTTTACAATATTTTAATAGTTATACAAGTCGGAATGAAACAGAAAGGTATTCTACTGCGCCAAAATAATTTAAATGTATAATTTATGCAACGACTGTAAATCTGGTTGCCTAAAATGCAAATAGTGAAATAAATGTAATCAGGTTTCCAATTACTGGAACTTGTTAATTTTGCACATGTTTTCGAAAAAAATACAGTGTGGGATATGGTCTCACCATGTCTTGGAATAGCACTCAGAATAAATCGAAAAATATCACAAAAATAATAATAAACACAAAAACACAACACAACATCAACACAACAACAGAATACAACATAACACAATATTAATATTTAGCGCACAGGTCATGCGCCTTTCATCCAAATTCGTTTAGCAATTTGAGTGTGAAGAATTTTTTTAGATGAATACTCATGTAAAATGATTCCTATACCTAAGTTGCAATAAACTTCCCAACCGACCGGTGGACCGATGACCTGGCCAGGGTCGCGGGAATCCGATGGCTGCGTGACGCACAGGACCGGCAGTTGTAGCGACGCTTGAGGGAGGCCGATGTCCAGCAGTGGACGTCTTTCGGCTGATATAATGATGAAACTTCCAATATTCACCTAGGTACTATTTTAGTACCTAACATGTTTTTACATAAAATCCAATTTTACAAATTTTTATTTTACCCTCATTTATTCGAGTGCTTACTCGTGCGAAATGATAAGCACAGCTAGAGAACTAACAACGTATTTGATCATATCACTAACCAAATGATACACAAATATGAATTTGCTAACAATTTTTTTTTTGTTGGGTAAAAATTATCCCAATGACATCCCAGCGTCAGGCTCTTACTGACTAAAAAATCCACCGCGTTCCTTTTTGCCTTTCATACCGGGGCCGAGCTACCTTTCGCAGCCAACCAGTAGGCTTCGACCCAACTCGGCCTACTGTTGCTGACACCTCCTTAAGGCGCGCGGGAACAGTGCGCGCTGTCCACGACTTGAGCTCGGTCCGGACAGTAATTAAAAACCGTCGGGTGACGATCGGACAACGAGCTACCCATTGCTCGCCTTCCACAAGCCCGCGCCTACGGTGACGGGAAATCGGGTTCGGGATCCTGGCTGCAACGGCTTGGGCGCTGTGAGCGCCGTTGCCTGATTCTGATCCTATTTTGTTAGCATTACTGCTTCGTAGAAGGAGACGACCGCCTGCCACTCCTCCTCGGTTTGAACCATGGCCTGTACCAAAACCCGGTTGCTAACAATGTTTTTTGTTTACTTCAATATCAATTCAGCCAGGGCTGCATGATCGCTCGTAAGAGCTACCGTAGCGTTGGAACGCAAACTCTTCTTCTCACTCTACCCTGAGCGGGAGAAGGTATTTCGTACCCTTATTACAAAAACCAAATACCCGCAATTTTTTACTCAAATTAAGTTAAATATAGCTATCGATTCGTCTCATCAAGACGAATCCACAGGTAAATATTGTTATTAGTTACGACACACTTATTTACAAAGAAAATAACAAGGAAGAAAATAATAATAAAATAAGCCAAAAAGTAAATAGCCTACAGACTTGATTGATATGCCACGCCACTTCAGAACCTTTCGTCCTCATCGACCATCAGTTCTGCGTGAAATGTGCCCTGCTCATTGCCACTTAAGTTTGGCGATTCTTCTAGCTATGTCGGTAAACTTAGTTCTCCTGCGGATCTTCATTTCTAATGTGACCTCGAATAACATCGCTCCACCAAGAGTGGAAGTTATTCGATGATTTCCTCAAAAAAATTAGTTTGTATATTCAACCTAATGAAAACGTACTCAAATGTCCCTAAGCCTTATGAGAGGTAACACATCTGTGAATAGGCATCTATCGATGCATGGAAAATGAAATGCCGTGCCAATACCGCACGGCTTTTCATTTTCCACTTTGATAGGCCCCATTTTCGTTCTGTATGAAGCTTATTTTGTTTAAACTTTTGCTCATTTTCAATCAAATCAAGAGTTTAAAGGAAAAGGAAATACCTATTCTCATTTGACGAGTTGTAATGAATCTTGTTAGTTTTCTTATTCATTTATTTAGATGTCTAACAAAAGATACTGTGATATCGAAAGAAATTACATGAGGAGTATCTTTTAAATAAGTAACTAGGAGTTTTTTATATACTACTGCTTGACTGCAATCTCATCTGATGGTAAGCAGTGAATAAGTTACTTCTAGGCGAGCGTGCTTGACTAAACCATCCCTTATCTTCAGGTCCACGAGTCATTGTTCTCGAAAAATAAAAGTTCGAACATAAGTTCCCAACTCGCAGTTGCCCAGTTTTTTTTTATTGCTCTGCAAACATACCTGATCTATTGAATATACAAGTGTTATCTGATACTCAGAAATTGTACAGAGTGTTTTCAATTGTGCCTCCTACAGAACAGAGAAATTCCACGGTTACTTTTAAAAAAATACTTTTTTTTTTTAAGACGTAAGTACTGAAAATACCTTCTTGCTATCATGAATGGTTTCCAATCGATGCACCCACATTGCCACGGCGCGGCGGCGGCGTTTCATATACTATGTTGACAGCATCGAGGGGTGAAAGGCGTTATATACAGGCTGAAGGTTGTACAGGGATTATTGTGACAACATAATTATCAAACAGAAGTTAACTTATAAAATAAAATCTTTGTCAATACGTCCTGGTGTGGATCTACAATTTTATTTTCTTAATTATAGTTCTTTTTAAACAAGCTTTTAATGAAAATCATTTTTTTCATAGCAAGCTTTTATAGTTCAGTATGCCTATATAATTAATACTCGTCAAGGCAAATCATACGAGCCCAAACTCGATGATGTTGTGTCGTTTAACTACCAAGTTCCTATAGCCACCTTCCGATTCCATCGTCAGATCAGCTCCTTGTCATAATAATTTTGCTTTGTCATATGATTTACACATCATCATCATCTTCCTGCCCTTATCCCGTTGACAAATGCTTGCAAAATTTCAGCTCAATCGGTAACGGGAAGTGGGTCAAAAATTTACAAGATTTGATTACAGACAAACATCGGGACAGGTAAAACTAAATAAAAGCTTGTAAAAAAAACATGGTGACCAATGTGGATAAAAAAAATGATGAAAAAGTAAAAGTGCAAGGAATAAGAATATCAAAATTATTGTAAAAGATTAGGGACTTTCATCAACTTTACGTTCCGTCCATATTTTAAGGTAACATATTACGTTTATTTGATGTAGTTTTATGTAAAATAAAAATAAAAGCTTCTAATAAAGCTATACAATAAATTATTAGATTTAATATATGAATAATCTATTTTTATTATGTTTGTATAGGATCGCGTTTGACCACTATCTCACCTGATGGTAAGCGATGATATTGCTGACGATGGAGCTCACTTACTTAGCAGTGGATAGCCTATTCACTCTTAAAATAAAAACTCCTAGGTTATAGCTATCAGGAAACAAACTCCTGCCCCCCTATCCAAGTAACATCCGTTTCGCTTGCGTCGAACGCTTCGACGCAAGCTTTCGTCAATTTTTTTTGTTGTAACTACGTGGCTGAGCGTTGAGATAACGTCATTCCCGTACATTTGAAGCTTTCTACTAGCGTTAACTACTGCAGATTAGAAACTTGGCTAGGGATACTGGTAAAATGAGTTAATGTGCTAACAATAATATACATTTGTATCGTATACACCGCATTTAAAACAAATAAAGTTACTTTGAACCACAGAACGGTATTCCTTCATAGAAATAGCATCCACAGTGATTTCTATTAAACCACAACCTGTGTATCTCTTGGTAGAATTCTCATCACTACAGAAGTTAATATCGCTTCGATATTGGAAGGGGATTCCATATCCGTTTTGTGGGGAGTAATGAGGTAAAGCTCGACTTCATCTCTGAGCGTGCGGTTTTTATGAATTGCGGCAAAATGAGTTGCATGTTACTGTGTCACTTTCTAACCTAACAACTTCAATTTAAAGTCAATTACAAACCTTTCATAAAAATGAGCATTGCCATTCAACGTGCCAATGTTGCCAGTCTTTTAGGCACGTTATTTTTCTTTTCAAGCCAATGGTAAAGTTAAGTTTTTTTGCTATAATGTACGTAGCTACATTAATTCTGCAGTGACTTTAATTATGTTCTCCAAACTGCAGGTGTGTGCACTTAGGGCACGCAACCGCTATTTCTTTTTTGGCTATTTTTTTAGTCTAGCTCCTGCCAGTGGCTTCGCTCGCGTAATTGTAGAAAAAGTATCCTAAAGAAACATTCTCTCTGGATAACTTGGTCTACTTTTTCTAATTAAATGTGTTTTTTTAATATCGTGCGATCTTGAATATGATGCGGGATTGCTCGGCACGCGAATCTCGCTAATGTCCAATTAATACAAGCATTTATTATAACGCTGTATTCATACTTGCAAGCATTTATCGTAACGTGCGTATTTCACACACACGCGGGACGCACTTTTGTACATTTTAAAATTTTCTGCATGCGGAGCAAATCCGCATGCGGGATGAAGTAAAAAACATACACACACACACACACAAACTTTACTTACAGATATGTATGAAATACTTAATGGATGACTCGCCTACAGTTTTTCGCCACAAACGAAAAAATAATAGTAATGTTTTTCGGAGAATAAAGATTTTGGTTGCGTAATATATTGTAATATCTTCCTTGAGAAGGGTCGGCCATAACAACACGAACATTAGCTCTTAATGATCGTCTCAGAAATTAATATCGAATGTCAAGTATAGGTTGGAAAGGATTATCTTTGCGGCAAAGGCTATGAAGGGTTTTTGTAGCATCAACTAAGATTATATTGTGGCGTCCATAGATGCCACAGATATATTGCTAACTCGCGTATCTTTTATGGTTTTAAAAAGCATAGGTTAGTATCCGAAACGTCAATAAAAGTCTAGACGTAATTTTATATTAAAATCTATACATATAGTGAATGGATGGATTGTGTGAGAAATGAAAGTTACTGATAGCGTGATGAGTGACATGACAGAAGGTAAGAAAAAAACGGGTTGCGCCGACCCCAAATAAAACGGGTCAAGGGCAGGAAGATGATGATGATAGAGAAATACCACTCACTGATTAATCACGAAATCTCAGAAACTATAACAGCTATAAACTTAAAATTTTGCAGATAGGTTTCTAATAGGGAGTGGACATCCGCTAAGAACGGATTTTACGAAATTCTACCCATAAAAGAAGCATATGGGGGTCCAAAGTTTATTTGGAAAAACTTACTTTTCCAAACATGTGGCGTTTTTCTGAGGCCCATGTGCGGAGAGAGTTAAATTTTTCAGTGAGATTAGAAATATCCAACAGCTCGATATTAATGGGAGTTGCCGGGCCATGCCAAGCAAAACATCCGACTGGTAGGAGGACCCTCTTTTGTCAACGGAGCTTTGCGAAACTTTACATCCTGTTTTGCATTTCTCTAAATAAGAGTTTTTATGACCCAACGAGAGTTGAGGGGTTGGCGACTTTTGTACAAAAAATATAACAGTCTTCAATCTCATCTGCCAAATACTACGTCATCATCATCATCATCATTTCAGCCGACAGACGTCCACTGTTGGGCATAGGCCTCCCCCAAGTGTCGCCACAATGATCGATCCTGTGCGTCTCGCATCCATCGGTTGACCGATGGTCTGGTGAGGGTTGCGGGAAATACTACGTGCATAAATTAAATTCGGCGCGCTATGAGAAAATTAAAAAAAAAAATATTTTGTTAATTTACCAGTGGTCTGACCAGACTGACCATCACTTTCTCTAAGGAGTATCTACTTTTGAGAACAAATCTTCTAAAACTCATAGATTCTGTCAAAATGTTATATTCTGTAGGTATCTCTATCTCTACTATATCTACGATGTGGTCGACGATGGAGCACGGTTGTCTAGAAGTAAGATATGTACTCTTGAATTAAAGATCCACATGATGCATAAGACTTTGTGTCCGTTATTTAGTTTCACCTGTCCCGACGTTTGTTTGTAGTCAAATCTTGCAAATTTTTGATCCATTTCCCGGTTACCAATTGAGCTGAAATTTTGCATGTACGTGTAAAGATGAAAATGCAAAATTATTATGATATGGAGCTGATCTGATAATATAGAAGATGACCCTATGGCCACCTTCTATTTTATCAGATGGCGAATTAGAAGGAGAAAGCAAGGAACCGTGATCATTGAAAATAAAATTAGTGAACTAATTTCCAAATCATCATTATCATCATATCAGCCGAAAGACGTTCACTGTTGGACATAGGCCTCCCCCAAGCGTCGCCACAACGACCGGTCCTGTGCGTCACGCATCCATCGGATTTCCGCGACCCTGACCAGTTCATCGGTTCACCTTGTTGGAGGCCTTCCAATCCAACGCTGCGTCTTCTGGTACGTTCACCACTTCAGAACCTTTCGTCCCCATCGACCATCTGTTCTGCGTGCAATGTGCTCTGCCAATTGCCACTTAAATTTGGCGATTCTTCAAGCTATGTCGGTAACCTTGGTTCTTCTGCGGATATCTTCATTTCTGTCGTGATGATAATTTTCAATTAACCTATTTATAAATTACTAGCTTTTGCCCGCGCAGCTTCGCTCCCGCTCTTTCCTACTACACTCTACTATTACTCTACCCTACTCTACCCTACCCTATCCTACTCTACACTACCCTACACAACTCTAGTCTACACTACTCTACCCTACTCTAACTTCACATAAACCATCTACTAAATAGTCCAAACAAAGCCTAAAAATTTGGGTTGGATAGGTGAGCCCGTTCTTGAGTTATAAAATAACAACGAAAAGTGGCATTGATTTTTATATATATAGATAATTCTGTTATATGTCCATTATTTATGATAAACGTGAATTAGTCTAAATTGTTTGTTACGGAAGTAGAAATGACATAAATTACCCTTAGTTAAACCGTTAGCAGAATCCTGTTCTATTTCAGACTAAAATTAGCATTTACGCTTCGGAGTTTGGAAAGTAGAATTATTTCCCTTCCTTGTTTAATAAAATTATTTTGTACTGAAGCAGTGACATTTAAAATGTAAATGATTTTTGATTTTCTTAACGGCTCTTTTATTTAAATAATTCTTTAATTATATTTTTTATATATTCCTGTCTAATATAAACATAATTTTTTAGGTTATGCGAAACCTTTGTATAGACGGTTCCGAATGAGTATCTGAATGGATTTCAACAGTTTTTACACGTCCGTTGCGTCACAACCACAGGTTCAGTTGAAAACCAGCGTCAGGCACTAGTTGGCTGGCAATCATGCTGAACTGGACCTATTTTGGTACAGCCATGAGGCACACAACAACTTTATTTTTTATTTATTTTTTGGTTCTTGTATTTGTGTTTGGGCCTTGTGCAGTACCAAATAAATTATTTTTCTTTCTTTCTTTCTTTACACCATGTTATTTTTTTTTTTCAAAAATATTTAAAAAAGTCACAAGTTGGACACCACCGACACTGAATACAACATAGATCAGCCAGAAAATAGCTGGGTACAAGTGCAAAACAACCCCTTAGTTGCCTAGTTTGGGAGGTTCCTGCATCGGATTCAAGCGGAAGAGACGCCCGGGTGTCGCCACTGTGCGCAACGCCCGGAGGACACGGTGGAGCACACCGTCGAGGTGTGCCCTGCCTGGGCGGAGCATCGCCGTGCCCTCGTGGGGGCGATCGGCGGCGGAGACCTCTCGCGCCAGGCCCTGGTCGAGGCCATGGTCCGGAGCTAGGAGGAATGGCAGGCGGTCGCCTCCTTCTGCGAAGCAGTAATGCTAGCAAAGGAGGAGGCCGACCGCATCAGGCAACGGCGCCCTTGCCGCCATCGCCGGGATTCCAATCCCGATTTCCGGCCACCGTAGACGTGGGCTCGCGGACGGCGAGCCATGGGTAGCTCGCTGTCCGATCGTCCGGTAATGGACCGAGTCCGACGTCGACGGCGCGCACTGTTCCCGCGCGCCTCAAGGAGTTGTCAGCAACAGGAGGGGCCCAGCTGGGTCGAAGCCTATTGGGGACAGGGTTGTCTGAAAGGGAGCTCGCGCCCCGGTATGAAGGCTAGAAGGAACGGCGCGGGGTTTTTAGTCAGTAAGAGTCTGACACTGTCTCCCGCTCCAACCAAGAGCGGGTTTCGTCAAAGATGATTTTCCACGTCGACAAAAAAAAAACTCCTTAGTTGCCTAGATGGCCTGGTGACTGTATTTTTGCTGACTTATAATAGTGTGCCGTACTGACTCTTTTTCTAACAGATAGATCCCAATACGAAGCCTACCAGGAGCTGAGCTACTACATATGGTGGAGGTGCCAGGTATAAATTTAAATTATAAAATATTTATATTTTATTATTACTAAACTACTTATAGGATCACGGGATACTTATCAATGATAAATGTCCCTATCCTAACTACTTATATACGACAATTTAGGGACATGGTACGTATAACTCTATTCTGGTGTACAAAAAAAAAAACTTAATTTAAAAATCAAACCCTAACTAGGATCAAAGACACAGGATATTGATTCCTTAAAAACCTTTTTATCAAAGAAAAACCTAATCCTAAATAAGAATTAATCTTCCCTTCACTAAGTAAAACTAATTGCAACAATTTAGTGAAAAAGACCCTTAATTCATGAATCCCCAAGCGACCACCGGTGGCCGCGCATCTATTGTCTTACTATTGTGCCTCTAATTGACGGTATCTGAAGGGTTAAGTTAAAAAAAATAATTGATTTTCACAATGAGAACGCGAGAATTTAAATTGGATGAAGACAAAGGGTGGGTTTAATTAATCTTTTGGTTAATATAAACAAGGTAGCGGAATCTTGTTAATGTTGTTTGGTTTAAGCTTGTTATTTGTTAAAAGCTAAGTAGATTTTGTTAAATCTTATAATTTAAAAAGAAAAAGCAAGGCAAGTGCAAATCGGACTCGTGCCCTGAGGATTCCGTGCAAACTTACCTATGAAAACCGTTCGAATCCCGAATTGAGTTACGAAGATTTTTCCGAATCGCAAAAAAATATTATTATAATTATTATATTTCTTAATACATAATTATTATAGATAAATAACACCCAGACATAGAACAAATGATCACGCTCATCACATAAACATTTGTCGTGAGTGGAAATCGAAACCACGACCGCCAGCATAGCAGTCAGGGTCACTAACCACTAGACCAACAAGCCAGTCAAACAGCGAGCAACAGCGAGCATCTATCGAATTTCCGCGACCCTCCCCAAGTCATCGGTCCACCTTGTGGGAAGCCTTCGAACGTTTCGTCTGCTGGTACGTGGCCGCTACTCTAAAACCTTTTATCCCCATCGACCATCTGTACATCTGTACTACGAGCCATGTGTCCTGCCCACTGCCACTTACTGTACCCGCATACGGGCCTCAAAAAATCACCACCACAAAAACACGCCAGAAGCCGCTGAAAAAAAACAGCTGAAGCGCGTGACACCTGGTGTTCGGTGAAGCTTGAAACCGCTTAAAACGTTTTTTTTGTGGTGGTATCGTTGCACACGAGCCACAAAAAAAGGCTACCTCAAAATGAAGCTTGAAGAGGCGTTTTTTTGAAGCCCGTGTGCGGAGACAGTTAGGTTTAGCGTTAGGCCATTATCATAATTTCAGCCGAAAGATGTCCAATACTGGGCATAGACCCTCTCCAAATTTTGACACACCGATCAGTCTTATGCGTCTCGTATCTATTGAATTCACCAAGTCGTCGTTCCAACAAATGAGACGCTTTCTAATGATAATTTCCTGGTACGCAATCACAACCCAAGAACAAGTGATTATCATAATTATATCATACCCGTTATTAGATCAAAACTTTAAAGGCCTTTGGAGGTTTCTCTCTCCTGATGACGAGGCCTGAATCCCAATAATGGAAACATTAAAAAGCTGATTGTGTTTATGATATCCTTTTGAAGGCGGAAAATTGTAAAGATTAACGTTTAAAATAACCCACACATCATGATCATAATTCGAAGTTAAAACACCGATCTATTTACTTTTTTATTGAAATATTTTCATCATTTCCCATCGCTGCTTACCTTACTTCAGATATAAAATAAAATTGGCTTTAATGCGATTTATACTGTACATAAAACATTGTTTAATCTTAGCTGTAGAAGGAAATAATAAAAAATAGCATTTGCTCAAACCTACCTTTATTTAAAAAAAAAAAAATAGTACGTAACTAGGGTATCGATTTTTAATATAGGTAAATATTTTTTGTTAAAAAAATTCTCCATGCTCTTAGGTAGGTATTTTTTTTTTTTCAAATAATGTGTGTTGTGGGTATCAACCAATATCAATTTTAAATATAAATAATAAGAGGTTAAAAAACTGTATTCATTAATATCAAACATTTTAATTTTCAAGTCGCAAACGTATATAAATATAACAAAATATCTTTTAAGTTTTTCTTTGAATGTGGGAACCAACAGAAAGTTATATTCGTAATTATAAATTCCTCTAAAACTTTATCACGAAGGAAGTGAAAACCAATTTATTATATTGCCGGAATACAAAATGTTTCAATACACATTTAAACACAAAACATTCTCGATAACTTCACCTTCAGAATTTGTAGCGTAAATAAAAAATACATCAACTTTTTTCATTACGGAAATAGCAGAAAAATATAAGTTTGATAAAAAATGCATTTCATACCATCGTCCAATCCGTACAAGCCGCTACCATTCGCTTTCACAATTATATTGTACGTTGAACTATCAGACAGAAACTTATCCACTTTTTACATAACAATATTACACACAAGGAAAAACCGAACGCTTGCTACGCACACAGACATAATTCCTTACTAATACTGTATGAAGAATTTACGAAAGTTTCGCGATCGCGTAGGCGCGCTACGACACGAGTCTACGAACCAACTGCCGTAGCTTCCACCTCGCTACGAGGCTACGACATCTTGCCATCCCCCGTCCCGCTCCCCCAGTATTGTTTTTCTATATCCGTCCTTGTTACTAAATACGGTATCTCAAATAAGAGTAGAATGTTTGGTGAAGGCTTGAACTAAAATCATTGTTGCCGTTTTAAACGGAAGGATAATTTTTTTTATTTCACTGTGTGTGTGACTCTGGAGTATTGCTTGATTCTTGTAATGAGTCAGGTGTGAAAAGGGTTTATGTAAATTGACTATGTAAAGGGATTTTGTTTGAAGGCTTTTTTTGTTTTAATGCCTATATGGTTGTGTATGGATTGATGACCCGAGTTTTATTCTGTAGCAAAGAATAATCAGCCTTTTAATGTTCCCTCTGCTGGGAATCAGACCTCCTCTCTAGGAGAGGGAATGGGCCGTAATCCACCACGCGGGCCCTGTGCGGGTTGGTGAATGTCACATGTTTTCGAATTTTTGGCTCTACGACATGCCGTTTACCTCACGATGTGTTCCTTTATCATTTTGAGAGCAGTAGTGACGAAATAAATTACACAAAGAAATGCGCCTGGCTGGGTTTGAACCAGCGACCTACAACTTGTAAGTCGGGGCCATTACCACTCGGCCACCACTGCTCTATTATCCTGTAGATTAGTCTGAAATATTCAAATCAAAGGTGGTTTTTAGATCTATTAATGGAATTATATTTTGGTTGGGCATTATCATATTTTGTGTCGTAAATATTCGTTACAATATTTCAATGTTTTATGAGGGTCATGTTGGGGAGATGGAATTATTTTTATTGCTTCAAGCTTGCTGAAAATGTTGGGATAGGAACTGGTAATAGGGCCATATTTTTTTCAAACCTTTTTTTTTGATAAGGTTTTGAAGATGTGATTGTAAGAAAAAAAAAATTGGTCGAGTTATGTTAATTTTTTTTAAGGCCACACTCGGTAATAAGTTGGTAAACTGAACCTGTAGTGTATCAAGATCAAAATCAATTGGATTGATAGGCTCGCGTTTGAACACCATCTGATAGTAAGCGATGATGTGGCCGACGATGGTTCACGCTTGCCAAGATGTAACCTATTCGCTCTTGACTTAAAGACTCCTAAGTTGTAGATAGCTATCAGGAAACACAGACTCTGGCAGGGAATTCAGGGGGAATTTTTGAATAAAGTACAGTGTTCCAGGTTTGTAAAGGGTGTGCTTTGCATTCAGGAATGCATGATCACGGTATTTGTACCTTCACAGGTTTTATGATCCCGAGTCGTCAAACCCTCAGACTCCACGCTAAGGCGGGACTACTGGGGGCCAGGGTTAGCCCAAAAGGTAGCTCGAGCCCTGGTTTGAAGGCACGAAGGAAAGGGGTGGGTTTTTAATCAGTAAGAGTCTGACACTATCTCCCGCTCCGCCCAAGAGTGAGGATTGTCATTGGATGATTTTCCCCACCATAAAAAAACCCTAAGGCGGGAAAAGTCATGGGATGACTTCCAATATTTCTGGCTACAACTTGAGCATATTATCCGGACGGCCGGACAGGGAGCTACCCAGCTTGCTCGTCGTCAACCGTTTAGACTGTTAATTAGGTTATTGAATAAGAATTGCCTGTCGGTGTCGGTAACTGTTATGGTGTGTGAGGTGGCAACTACGTAGCCATTGCCTGATGCTTGTTTTCAACTAAACAACAAAAACCTTACGTTGAGAGAATAAACAGGAGTGCTTAAATACTTGGAAAAAAAAATAACAGGGAGATCCCCTTCAAACTTTTGTTTCTATTGACACTTGCATTCCTATATAGCCTGTTTGACTGTATATGCTTCTGGCTCGTTTTGAACCCACGACCTACAAACTCGTAAGTTGGGGCCGTTACCACTCGGCCACCTCTGCTCCTAATAATAAATAGGTAAGTGTTTAGCGAAATAGAGAAGTACTGAGACTAAGTCGAAGCCTACTGGGGCCAGGGTTAGCTCCGAAAGGTAGCTCAGCCCCAGTATGAAAGGCAAAAAGGAACGGGGTAGATTTTTTAGTCAGTAAGAGTCTGACACTATCTCTCGCTCCGTCCAAGGGCGAGGGATGTCATTTGGATGATTTATACCCACCAATAAAAAAAAGACTATAAAAATATAAAAATCTACGTAATCCAATCGCAAACGCAAATCATTGACGTGGTTCAGAAGGCTGCCCAGCTTAAGTGAGACTGGGCTGGACATGTTTGTCGCATGCTGGTCGAGCGGTGGGCTAGGAAAACGCAAAATTGGTGCCCTGAAATCGCACGACGGGACGGGGTCGCGGCAGACCAAGAAGGAGATGATGGGACGACTTGGATGTCTTCCTTGACAATTGGAAAGAAGTGGCTCAAAACCGAAAACATTGGAAGAAGTGGAGGGGGGCCTTTGCCCAGCAGTGGGACAGTATGGGCTAGATATAATTATATAATAATCCAATCGCACATTCTTTGACATATTCACCTGTGTCATTGTGACTTCATGTAAAAATAGAATCGATAAAAATATTCTATACGAGCTGTAGCATGTACATAATTGGACTAAACTCAATGCCATGATAAATATAGCGTTTCATAGTTTCATATCTAAGTATATTATAATAATGTGATACCAGAAAAAAATGGTTTTTTAATTTTTATTTGTAATGAATATTGTTCCCAAAAAATACAAAACAAGCTTTTAATGAAAATCATATTTTTAACCCCCGACAAAAAAGAGGGGTGTTATAAGTTTAGGGTGTCTGTGTGTCTGTGTGTCTGTCTGTGGCATCATAGCGCTTAAACGAATGGACCGATTTGGATGCGGTTTTTTTTATAAGAAAGCTGACGTTACCGAAATGGTTCTTAGATACAATTCATGAAGATCTGATCAGGCGTTCAAGGTCAGCAGCACATTTGTTGGCTGTGGCTGGGATCTTAAACGCTTTACGGATGTATACTTTACTAATAAATACTTATGTGTGACCTAATGTTTGAAATACTCGTATACATTTTTCATGATGACGAGGACCTGATGCTAGAACTGGGAGGTAGCTGATGAAACCCTTGAATTCTTACTAGTAAAGCCGTCGAGTTTGGGCTCATTTGATTTGTCATTTTTAATTCGTTTAAGTAAAATAATAATTTTCATATTGCGGTCCCCCGACTTAGTGACACTCATCTTTTTAATATTTATAGATTCCTTTAATGACGTTAAAAGGTTGAAAGAGTAATTTATTAACTTATTTTTTTACTTTTTATAGTTTTTTTTGCGTCGGGGGTTTTTAAAAAATTTTAATTTTAGTTTTCATAGCAAGCTTTCATAGCTCGGTATACCTATATTATTAATACTCGTTAAGATGAATCATACGAGCACAAACTCTTTTTTTTTACGGTAAGCAAAAATCATCTAATGACAACCCCCGCTCTTGGGTGGAGCGGGAGATAGTTTCAGACTCTTACTGACTTAAAACCCACCCCGTTCCTTCTAGCCTCTTCATACCGGGGCTCGAGTTTCCTTTCGGATAACCCTGGCCCCAGTAGGCTTCGACCCAGCTGGGCTGACAACTCCTTGAGGCGCGCGGGAACAGTGCGCGCCGTCGACGTCTTGGGCTCGGTCCGGACAGTTACCGGACGGTCGCCCACTTCTACGGTGGCCGGAAATCGGGATCGGAATCCCGGCGGCGGAGGCGAGGGCGCCGTTGCCTGATACGGTCGGCCTCGTCCTTTGCTAGCATTACTGCTTCGCAGAAGGAGGCGACCGCCTGCCTTTTCTCCTCGCTCCGGACCATGGCCTCAACCAAAGCCCGGCACGACAGGTCTCCGCCGCCGATTGCAGCCCAAACTCGATTGGGAGGTGTCGTTTAACTACCAAGTCCCTATAGCCACCTTCTGGTTCCATCATCAGACCAGCTCCATGTATTATGATTTACAAATGCATGCAAAAGTGCGTCAAATTTAATTTGCAAGATTTGATGACAGACAAATACCGGGATAGGGTAAACTAAATAAAAGCTTGTAATTACAATATATAAAAACATTAAAACAGAAGAAAATAAATCAAATTAATTAAACATTGAAACTGAAACTCCAAAACTACTGGCCCGTTTTTTAAAATCATTTTACTAGTAGAACGCTACTTCAGGAATATTTTCTATTTTTGCGCAGGCAAAGTCAAAGTCAAAGTCAAAATATTTTATTTCATATAGGCCTATAAGGGCACTTATAAAACGTCAGAAGCTAGTGCACGGTTCCAAATTGGTCGTTTCCTATGGAGAAGAACCGGCCAGAAACTCCATGGTTACTCTTTTAAAAAATGTGTTTATTACAATATTGATTGATTTATGTAAGAACAGTGTAGACCAGTCAACACTGTACACAAAAGCATAAAATTAATCATAATAATAAAATATAAAAAAGTAAGTTGTAATAGAAAGTTATCTAAGTGTTTGTGGATTATACAGTGTTCTCACATTCACTTTCCAAAAAGAGACTTTATAAAAAAGCAAGAAAAATTTAAATAATTACAACTGTTAACAAAATAAATTACTAACAAATTGAATGCAGTTGAAGTCTAAATAATAAAAATACAAAATATTGCAAAAGCAATTCGTTAAAGAAAAAATAAATATAATTATGTATATTAAAACAAAGGTGGAGCAGTTAATAGACATAATATTGATGATTTACCAGGGGGCCACATGTGCAGAGGTAGTCATTGCCAAACAAGCGTGTCTTCGACATAGTCTTTAACCTTGTAAAATGCTTTTTTGGTTAGGACACGCATAATATGAGCCGCTGACATAAACTAGTAAATCCAGTCATAAACTGTCCTTGTGCTAAAACGAGCCAACGGAGTTTGTATTCCGCTCGACCTCTGAAGGTTTTCATAAAAAAGTCAAAGTTAAAATCTTGACCGTGACACAGATACGTCATAAAGACGTAGTGTGTTGGCGCGACGTAGTTTTCAAGATTTGGCACTGAAAACTGAACACACATGAAAAGAAAAACGGCAAGAAAATAGACCATAAAATTATTGTCTATATTATTATTGCTACCTTGATATATACCGGCGAAGTAATTTTATTAAGTACCAGTTTTCAGAAGTATACACCTGGTCCATGACTGACGCACTGAAAATGTAGTGCTGGAGGCGCATATTTTTATTTACATGGACCGCGCACTGAACCAATGTTCCAACCCTGCAACTCAATATAAAAGAGAGATTATCGTCGTCTGTGCAAATACTTATCCACAAATTTTTCGGACATATCCGAAGGATTAGTAGTGCAAGGGAAAATTGAGGGTAAAATATCACGTGGATGCTCTCAAACACTATCGAGAGACCTCATTAATTCTACACTCTGTAGCATTAATGTTACTCGTATCCCCTTGTCTGTGGTGCGGAGCCGCTCCGGCACTCTATAAAAATGGCTTTCTGTAAGTACGCCACTGCATTCCCCACGGCTCTCCTGAATTTGTGCCCCTAATAATAAATTACTAGGTAAAACTATACTAATCTTTACATTCTTGTTAAGAAATTTAATAACAATTCGAATGATATAACTGGTAGCGAGCTTACTAACGTAGTTTCTAAGATATCATCATTTTAATCAGACGCGTCGAAATTGCTAGCGAATAATTCGCGAATGCGTAACATGTGTTGCACTAGCGCGGGGTCAAACATGAACGGATAAGCCGCTAAGCACAGAACTGCATGGCGCCACATCGGGAAAGAAGAACTGGTGCAAGATACAATCGAGACATGACCACGACCACTCGGTCTAGTGTGCACGACTAAGAAGACGACACCAGCCCCCCTAGCCAAGTTACAACCGTTTCGCTTGCGTCAAACTCTTCAAATTGCCCTTACCACCAATTCTTTGGTTCTGACCACGTGACTGAGCGTTGAGACGACGGTCGTTCCCGTACATTTGAAGCTTTCTACCAGCGTTAATTATTGCAGATTAGCAACTTGGCTAGGGTACTGGACTGGACAACACGCGCCCAGACACCATTGTATCGCTCCTCAAAAGAGTTTCCTTTGTATTCATTTCCCGCATCGATCAGAGTTTTCTAGAATAATTTAAATTAAAAATTGTTGAAGAAAATAAAACTGGCTAAGTGCAAATTGAAGTGCTGTGCGACTTTCTTAACAGTCTGTTCTCTCGACAAAAGACTGTTTATTTCACGATCTGATTTTATTTGCAAATACTTCTTTGTAAAGGTCGCAGATTTTCGTAATTTCTGTGAACAATGGCATAGTATTTATTGAACAGGAATAAGTATGATGAATGTTTTTGAAAAAATATACCTAAATTACTTGTGTTAATAAATAGGATGTGTCTAAGAATGATTATTTACTGTCGCCGCATACGGGCCTCAAAAAAACGCCGCCACAAAAAAACGCTTGGGAGCGGCCACAAAAAAAAAAGTTAGTAGCCGCCGCAAAAAACAGCTGAAGCGCGCGACAGTTTGTGGTCGGCTTGAAGCTTTAGGCTCCAATACGGTTCTGGCAATGATTGCCGGCAGATTTGATTGCCCTTATATCGGACATTGCTGTAGCAGACATGTTGCTCGCTGTGTCCGATAATGTATATTTTCTTGTGTTTTTTTATTTTTATTTTTGTTTATGTTGTGTAATTGATGTATTGGTTGCCTGAAATAAATGCATTTTATTTTATTTTATTTATTTATTTTAAACCACTTCAATCGTTTTTTTTTTTGTGGCGGCACCGCTGCACATAAAGGAGGCACAAAAAAGCCACCTCAAAATGAAGCTTGAAACGGCGTTTTTTTGAAGCCCGTGTGGAAAGTAAAATGTTAAGATTAATCAGAAAATTCAGTTTTATATTACTTTTTTTTTACGTACGCAATGCTAGTTTCTTTTAGTGCCTTTGCCGAAATAATAAAGTTATGATTTTTCTTTACTTACTTATAGACTTTCCTGAAAAATGAATTTGGGTTTGTTTATATTTTACAAGCGACCCGCCCCTGCTTTGCACGGGTGTTAGAAACCTGGTTTTCTTTTTCTCATAAAAAGTGATAGTAAACGGATTTTCTAGTATTTTTCACCTAAGACAGAGTGCTGAAAACCGCATGAAACTTCTTTTTTTTTGAGGATATTGCGAACTAGTTTTTGCCCGCAACTTCGCCTACGTACATATAATGCCTACATGACTCAGGAATAAAACAGCTTTAGATCGGTGAAAAAAAATTAGCAATCGGAACAGCACTTTCAGATTTTATCTCCTACAAACATAAAATCAACTTTACCTCTTAATAGTATTAGTATAGATGTAAATAGATAAACAGACACGGTGGAAGACTTTGTTATATAATATGTAGGTATTTTTAAGGACCCATAAAATTAAAAAAAAAAACATTGTATCAAAACCTCTGGTTTTTAATTAAACTAACGTATTATCTTTACATCTCTTGGTAATTAGACATCTTGTATCTTCAACTAGTATTATCATCCCATGTAACTGATCATCTCGTGTCCTGTCCCTTTTTGGGTCTAGACCTAGAGCGCTTAAGAGTGGCACACTTATGCTACAAAATATATAGGTACACAAGTCAATCTACATACAAAGCGCGCTTGAGGAACGCACACATAAACACCGCTCACGGACACGATATCTTGGAGCACCTCGGCCCACTCGTCGAACAGTTCCGGCTTAAAGGCTCATTAGTGTGCGTCCACCGAGCGTAGGTATAAAAAGTGAAGTACATACATGAGTTTGTCTTCTGTACCTATCTATTTTGTGCTTATACTGACGAACACCCATATTTGTGTTCCTATAGTTGCCCTTCGCGTACCAAGAACCAGAACTAACGCTTAAAAAAATCTCTCAATCCTGGCGGGCTTCGTCAATGTTGCCGTCAGCTCTTTGTTGCACGCGTGGAACAAATCGCGCCGTCAAACTAGGCTTAGCGATTTGCAAGCTACCTAATTTTCGCCAAAACAAAAGCGGTAGTGGCCCAGTGGTAACGACCCCGACTTATGAGTCGGTTACGGGTTCAAATCAAATCAAATTAAATCAAACCATTTATTTCAAATAAACCGTTTGCAGGCACTTTTAAAAAGTCAAATATCGGTCAGTCCAAGAAAAGCGAAGCTAAATTGCACGTTCTAAAGCGTAGATCTCTATGGAGAAGAACGTGCAAGAAACTCCATAGACTCTCTTTTAAATCATATTATGTGTTACATATAATCCTTGGTTCAAACCCAGTCAGGAGTTTTACTCTGTGTAATTTATTTCATCACCACTGCTCTTAAAACGATAAAGGAAAACATCGTTAGGAAACCGGCTTTAGAACACAAAATTCGAAGACATGTGACATTCAGCAACCCGCACTGGACCCGCGTGATGGATTACGGCCCATTCCCTCTCTTGGAGAGGCCCGAGTTACAACCGTGGGAACATTATAAGGCCAGATATGCTATACTATGCTAGTACTCACCGTCCGAAAGCCTTCCTTCCAGTACCTCTGCGATAACTTTTACAAAATATACGTGTTATGTTATTTTGTGTTAAAAAAAAAAACAATCAAGAACTGATAGATACGTTAAGCGTCTGAATATTCCATTATTCTATGCATTATGAGCGTCGAGGATTATATGAAAATTCTCCCGTCTCACAAAATAACCTTTGGCTCGAAGGAGTTAATATTATTCATGTCGCTTGAGCTACCTTTACTCGGGACTCATGAGCTTTTAGAATGGGCAGCAAATGAAAATATTTTTTTCAATACACTTACTCGAAAACCAACTCTTATTCCACCACTTTTAAACACGGAAATAACGGTTTTTCGCACTACTGCGGAAAAGTTCGTGTGCTCGATTTTATAACCTGCATTTCTTATTATTTAATTAACTCATTGTTCTCACGGCCTATCTCGTTTCTTTTTATTTGTTGGTCCTTGCGAAGTGGCATCTGTATCTATTTCCAACTTTGTTTTACTGCCTGCAAGCAGACTATTTTTGTGGCCAAATTTATTGCTTAAATAGCTTTTGCTCGCGCGGGTTCGCTCCCACTCTTTCCTACTCTACCCTACCCTATTCTACTCTACCCTACTCTACCCTACTCCACCCTACTCTACCCCACTCTACCCTACTCTACCCTACTCTACCCTACTCTACCCTACTCTACCCTACTCTACCCTACTCTACCCTACTCTACCCTACTCTACCCTACTCTACCCTACTCTACCCTACTCTACCCTACTCTACCCTACTCTACCCTATCAAAATTCACATAAACTATCTATTAAATAGTCCAAACAAAGCCTAAACATTTGGTTTGGATAGGTGAGCCTGTTCTTGAGTTAGAAAATTACAACGAAAAGTGGCATTGATTTTTAAATATAAAGAAAAATCAGGCAGAGCCCATCATCATGTTTGTCCTCAGTAATCTGAAACTCAAATAACTAACACCTGATTCCGTAACATTAATTAAAAACAAATATGTGTACAACTCCAAAAAGAGGCAAACCTGAATCAATGTTAACTTTGATTAAAAACCTTTTCAAACTAAATACGTTACTCTGTGAACACCACCCAACAATTTCTGCATACCTGGTAGCCCGGTACTAAGACGTAGACCACACGGATGTAATCCTGTGGGCTTGGGTCTTTCTTTCTAATGTGTACCTAAAAGAAAGAAAGAAAGATAGAAAAACATTTATTTGCCGGAAAGGCCAAAAAGTATTTACAAATTACAAGTAGGTACATTTAAAGAAAAGAAGGCGCCACATAGCTCGCCATCCGGCCGTCTGATAACTGTTCAACTGTTCTGATGATCGAGCCCGAGTCGTCGACGGCGCGTACTGGTCTACACCGCGCCTCAAGGAGATGTCAGCAAAACCGTAGGGACCCAGCAGGGCCGAAGTCTACTAGGGCCATGGGTTGTGTCAAAGAGAACCTCGGAGCCCTGGAACGAAGGCAAAGAAGAAACGTAGGAGTGGGTTTTAGTCAGTAAAAGTCTGCCACGCTCTCCCGCTCTAGAGCGGAGCGGATGAAGTAATTAAATAATTTTCCATCTAAAAAAAGCGGAAGTAATCTGGTGTCTCAACAGAAGAGACCTTGCTTTTTGCAATCCGTGTTGACAGCAGAGATGTACCTTATCCAAGTTTTGATATGACCTTCAACGTTCTTGGATGGTGGGCGCGTTTTTCCAATTGCAGTTTCGACCGCAGTGACTAATATGCGTAGGTGTTGGCATATAGATTAGATTCGTGCAGTTGCAACACAATCCGCGGCGGCAAACCAAGCTCCCACTGAGGTGACCTCTGTTGGAACGCCGGATCCCATCTATGTGGCCCATGCTTAATATATTTCTGTTTCTTGCCCTCACCCAATATTACTTGGGGTCGTCGTTGACGCAACATGTTTTTTTCTTCCTTTCTGTCCTGTCTTCCGTCACACTATCACCTCACTCAATCCAACCATCTTTACTTTGGCTTACCTTTTCTTCTCCATTCATCTACATGTATATTCAGAACTCTTTTAGTAACATGCGTTTTATCCCTCCTCTTTACATGACCGTGCCATGACTTTTTCTTTACATGACCGTGCTAAAACAAACGATTTCCTTCCAACTTTTCAGTCATTGGCGCCTATGCTTCACAGACATATACAAACTAATTTGTGCTGGATTAATATATAATGACCCGAGGCGACAAATCCCCGACAATTCTTAATTGAAACTAATGTAATACGATTAACACTGTAATTGATCAATTAGAAAACGTGTCAGCATTGCGAAAGCGGCATCGAGGGGATTTGTTGTAGGCGAATATATTTACACAAGTAGAGTATTTAATGATAATATTTAATAGCTCTGATATTTTATTCAAACGCATATAGGTTAGAGCAGTGGTGGCCGAGTGGTAATGGCCCCAACTTACGAGTTGTAGGTCGCGGGTTCAAACCCAGCCAGGCGCATTACTTTGTGTAATTTATTTCATCACCACTGCTCTCAAAACCTTGAAGGAAAACATCGTGAAGATATCATCGTGTAGGCATATCCTAGAACCAAAACTCGAAGACATGTGACGTCCACCAACCGCACTGGGCCCGCGTGGTGGATTACGGCCAATTTTCTCTCTTAGAGAGGAGGTTTGAGTCCCAACAGTGGGAACATTATAAAGCCAACTATGCTATGCTATATATTTTCCAGCATTCAACATTCAAAAGGGCCTTAACTTTTTTCTGTCAAAATGGTCCTTAACTTTGGCTTTTATTCGGCATCCATTCTACTTTTTTTTTCAACAGAAAGTTTTAGACCCATTCGAACGAACAAATATTTCATTTTTAATAAAGTGTAACGTATTTTGATGTGAAAAAATGTTAAAAATATAACTTTTTGTTGAATGAAATAGGTTAATGAAAATGCCTGGTTAAAGTTTAAAAGGTTGTTGATTGAAAAGTTCGTTTATTTGACTTTTTTTAAATTGATATAAACTAGTTGGTATGGTCATGTAAAGAGAAGGGATGAAACACATGTTGCTAAAAAAGTTATGAGTTTACAAGTGAATGGATGGAGAAGGAGAGGGAGGCCAAAGAAAATATGGATAGATTGTGTGAGAAGTGATATGAATAAAAAGGAAGTTAGTGTTAGCGTGACGCGTGTTCAGGACAGAATGGAAGAAAAAAACGTGTTGCGCCGACCCCAAGTAAAACGGGACAAGGGCCACTTAAGTTTGGCGACTCTTCGAGCTATGTCGGTAACCTTGGTTCTCCTGCGGATATCTTCATTTTTGATGTGATCACGCAAGGAAACTCCGAGCATAGCCCTTTCCACCGCCCAAATGTCTACAAAGAATATTTTCTACCCATAACAGTACTCAAATACTAGATCATAAAAACTCACCTAAAATTAATCGATATTCCAGAAAATAGTCGATAAAGACCAACAGTTAGTCTATCCCATAATTTACGCAGTCAAATTCTATTAAGCTTCTAATAATTTAACAAAATTGGATGTTCCTCTGTCACATAAATCAGTTTCAATTCAGTAACTTACATACTTTGTCAGGAGTTAGAATTAATGTGTTAAGTAGAAAACTAAAGCTACAGTGACGTGACCATCATTAGTCTGTAAGAGGTTTGTGATAAAACTGAGCTTGAATAAGTGCTGCCTTTTTTATGGTAGGGAAAATCATCCAATGACAACCCTCACTTTTGGACGGAGTGAGAGATAGTGTCAAACTCTTATTGACTAAAAACCACCCCGTTTCTTCTAGTCTTCATACCGGGGCTCGAGCTTCCTTTCGGATAACCCTGGCACCGGTAGGCTTCGACCCGGCTGGGCCCCTGCTGTTGCTGATAACTCCTTGAGGCGTGCGGGAACAGTGCGATTCGTCAAGGTCTTGGGCTCGGTCCGGACAGTTACCGGACGGTTGGACAGCGAGCTACCCATAGCTCGCCGACCGCAAGCTCGCGTTTACGGTGGTCAAATAGATGGTACCTTATTTTGCAAAGCGTTAAATTGAAACGGACAGAGCCTGTCATACTGCGTCTTGTAGTTTTGCTAATAGCCTAGAATCAGGCGTCTAGCGCACAGTAGGGTTAAGAACATTTTAGTATATTTGTTCTTTATTTAAAGTCAACCTTCTCACCAGAGCCTCAAGTCTGCTATTACAATAGTGTCAGAATGGTCTATCATTGATTTCATTGATTAATATTGATAAGTTTAGTAATCTACTAATATAATGGCGGCATTATGACTATCTAATGGTCAACCACTAACACTCCATTGAAAAAATTTGCATAGAATGGTAATGTCGTAGGTACATATTGACAAGTGAATGTCTGACGTATGCGTTAAAATGCTAAAATTTTGACACTTTCTTTGATTAGTGACTTATTTATTAGAGCGTCATTGTGTAGTCATTGCTTTCAATAAGCTCGATATTGCTGACCAATCATTATGAATTAGCAGATTATGTTTTTTTTTTTGCAAAATGACAATGGGATTGTGTTGGAATGATAAATTTATAAAAATAGCAGACTTGGGCCCCTGGCTATTTGCTAGACCACAAGCAATCTTACTTTTGTTTGTTTACGGCCCAAAGGTTTGGTTGGATACCATCATTACTAAATTAATTTTAGTGAACCTCACATCATTATTTTACACATTATTTTTTTTTTGTATCTTTGAAAGCACCGGTCCAATTTTTTTCACCTATAGAAGCTGCTTTATTCCTGAATGACATAGGTTCTATATTATGTACGCGGGCAACACCTAGTTGCAAAAAAAAATAAACAGTTTTGACTTTGACTAACGATCTATTTAACGATTATATGTGACTCATAATATGATTTAATTTGTCCATGGAGTTTTTTGCACGTTCTTCTCCATAGAGATCTACGCTTTGGAACGTGCAATTTTACTTCACTTTTTTGGGACTGACCGACATATTTTGACTATTCAAAAGCGCCTATAAATGGTCTATTTTAAATTAATGATTTTGATCGATCCGTACAACCATTATTAACCCTTCAGATACCGTCAATTAGAGACACAATAGTAAGACAATAGATGCGCGGCCACCGGTGGTCGCTTGGGGATTCATGAATTAATTACTCTTTCGTCCACATACATAAAATATAGCCTATGTCACTCAGGAAAAAAAAAACAGTTGGACCAGTACTTTCAGAGATTACTTCCTACAAACAAAAAATAAAATAAAAAAACAAACTTTACTTCTTTATAATATTGGTGTAGATGAGCTCACCTAACATTGTTTACTAGTTTTTAGCGCTATGAGTCACCTCTATCGTCCGTAGACATGTCACTTAGATTTGCATTTTTTATTAAAACACTAAAGTGTTTGATAGTCGTTGCACTGCAATGTTAGCGAGTGATATCTACAATTTGTATGTAAAATGATACCATCTGGCTTCAAACAATCACCAATCAGTTTTGATTATCATTCCACTTTATGCAAACAGATTTTTTTTACTGAGAAGATATTCTTTCGAGTTGGCATTGTTTTAAGGATTCCAAACTTTGAATGAAAAAACGGATTCTTTGTTAGAAGACTTTCTTGCTTATAGATAATTATTGAAAAATTGACCGTTTTTATACAGAACTACATACATAAGTGATAGCTAAACAAGTCACAGGGCTACGCTGAGAGCTTCCTTGTGTGATAAGTCATAAAGTTCAAGTTTCAGTTATAAAATATTTTACTCACTTTGATCAACACAATTTTATTTATCATTCTATTAACAATCCGATAAAAAAAAATCATAGATTGGTATGACAACATGTCACTATTCAACAAAGGACAGAATTGAAGAAAAAACGTGTTGCGCCGACCCCAAATAAAACGGGACAAGGGAAGGAAGATGATGATGACTATCCAACAACGTGCGTTGCCTGATCGAATCAGAAATGAAGACATCAGAAGGAGAACTAAAGTTGCCGACATAGCACAAAAAATTGCCAAACTTAAGTGGCAATGGGCAGGGCACATTGCTCGCAGAACAGATGGCCGATGCGAGACGCACATGAACGTTCGTTATGGCGACACTCGGGGGAGGTCTATGTCCAACAGTGGACGTGTATCGGCTGAAATGATGATGATGATGATCCAAGAACTCAAAGTAGTCTGTCTAAAAATTACAGTTACATAGAAGTTGGACAATTTATGAATATTTTTTTTTAATCATTACATTTGCAACACATCAAATATGAAGATAGCCGCAGAAGAACTAAGGTTACCGAAGGAGGTAGGCGGAACAGAGAGTAAAGTCCCACATACTTCGGTTGAAAAGGGAGGATCCTCCGACCAGACAGGTGTCATGGTCTTGTGGGCAACTGTCCGATAGATGATATCGTATATATGTTCTAATCGAGCGGAGAACTTTGATTGCGCTATTAAGGATTAGTTCTTATGTGACGCCATAAATGTCAAATTGCTCGCAAAACAGATGATTGATGGGGACAAAAGGTTTTGGAGTGGCAAACACGTCTACACATAGAATCCTTTCTTATTCTTTGTATTCATCATAAAAGAACCTTTGTGCAAATGCTTCAGGATTCTAGGCTTAAGAGTTATGGTGGTTGTTGAATGAGTAAAGTCTTTGCCTTTTATATGAGTACTAGCTAGACATACGCGGTAAAGCCCTACAGGTGGTGGTAGGCCAGTTATTTAAAACTCAAGTGAATTTTAGTGGACTGTATATTAAAGTAACAAATTAAACTTGGAATTAAAGCGGCACGGCGAGAAAACAAAAATAAATTGAAGATATGGATGCGTGCGCTCGGTAGTAAGGTCGTAAGATCGAGTCCCGGCGCGCCGGCCGGGCTGCGCCCGCGGCGAGCGCCTCTCCCCGCGACCTCTGCTTCACCCCGCTGTCGCCCGGCACGTAGTGGTGTCCGCGCTCTTTAGTGATGTCCAGACACTAGCTGACCTGACGAACTTCGTACCGCATTACATAGTCAACTGATTGTTATGAGACAAAGCCTGAGTAATGTATCAAGTTACACACGATTTGAATGTATAAAAGTTATCTACCTGGTCAGTTGGACCGGTCGTTGTGGCGACGCTTGGGGGAGGCCTATGTCCAGCAGTGGACGTCATTCGGCTGATATGATGATGATGATGACATCGATTTCGTGCATTGTACGTGACGCACGCATAATTAAAACTCTTACATTGACCTTTTTTTTTCGTGATAGTGTCATACTCTTACTGACTAAAAACCCCACTCAGTTTCTTCTAGTCTTCATACCAGGGCTGCAGTTTCCTTTCGGATAACCCCGGCCCAGGTCTTACATTGACCTACATATTTTCTGTAGTGTTTATTTAAAAAACATCACAATATCAGTCCACTTCAGGACCACATTTTGAAACCTATCTTCTTGCAGTGGGGTGTGAGGCAGGGAGAAGTAATTTCTGAAACTGTTCACGGCCGCAATTGAGCATATCTTCAAGGTTCTGGGCTATGCATTAATGTCAATAACGAGTACATCACTCACCTTCGGCTTGCCAACGACATTGTAGCCATGGCTGAAATTAAGGAGGAGCTCAATACAATGATCGTTGACCTTAGTAGACTTTCCGAAATACTGGTACTTGAACATAGACAAAACCAAAATAATGGTACACATTCATGTAGCACCCACTCCTATCAAAATCGGAGACTCAACACTCTCACTCAAAAGACGATAGAAAGGGCTGTGCTCGGAGTTTCCTTGCGTGATTATTTCAGAAATGCAGGAGAACCAAGGTTTCTCACTGACATAGCCCAAAGAATCGCCAGATTTAAGTGGCAATAGGCCATTACTCGCAAAACAGAGATGGTCGATGGGGATGAAAGGTTTTAGAGTGGTGACCACGTACCGGAAGACACAGCATTGGAAGGCCAAAAAGGTGGACCAATGCCTGGAGAGGGTTGTGGGAATCCGATGGACTCGAGATGTATAGGATCGGTCATTATGGTGACACTTGTGGAGGTCTATGTCCAACAGTGTTTTCGGCCCATTCCCTTTTCCCTAAAGAGATGGCCTGAGTCTCAACAGTAGAAACATTAAATAGCTGTTTATGCTAGCCATTACATAATCTACACTAGCTAGGCTAAAACCTCCCATTAGTGCGTCTATGTCATCTTTTTCGACGTCTAGAATTATCTTTCATGACAATTGTTTTTATTATTTAGTGTTTTATTAAAGTTCATACCAACGTCTACGCAAAAAAGAGAAACAAAAATAATTGCTTCTGAAATATACCAAATCATGTCAAAATTCAAAGAATCTCGAGTTTTCTTAACAAAATTATACTTATTTATTCCGAAACCATTCTTACAGAGACTCGTTAAAATTTTATAAGACTAACAGAAAAATATGCTAATTTCATTTTGACTAGCAACCATCTCACAATTAAATGATTTGCGGGTTTTCTATGTTATAATAATAATTAATTCAATTAATTCTAGTGACGGAAGTTAGCTTGCTCCTGACTCACTGAGATATCATCACCCCGACTCACTGGGTCATCATCCCGACTCATTGGGATAGCACCACCCCAACTCATTGGGGCATCATCGCTGACAGTTCCGACTCACCAAGAATTATGCGGGTTCCGGTTCCAACCCACTGGAACTAACCTGCACTGGTCTGACACGCATTATGATTTATCAAACATTAAGAACCAAAGATTTCTGATCTCCAGAGGGGAGTGATGTAGCGACATCTATGGCATCGCGTAAGAACTATATAAATACAAAATCCTGCATCACGCAATGAAAGTTCTCCGCGCGAGTTGAATATATACGACTGGTAATATATTATTAATTCATGAATCCCCAAGCGACCACCGGTGGCCGCGCATCTATTGTCTTACTATTGTGTCTCTAATTGACGGTATCTGAAGGGTTAAGTATATATTAATTTTTTCTGAAATAATCGCTCCGAAAATTAAAATAAATGGATTATTACACCTATCATAATGTTCTCTTTTTTATCCCAAAGATAATAATCAATGGACTGGTAAAAAATTCCATACTGCACTAAGTCCGCCTATGTACCAACATAATGAAGTTTGTATAAATAAATAAATATGACATCTAGTTAAAAGTTGAACAAATTCTACTAAAAAAATTTAATGAAAATATTTTTTTCATAGCAAGCTTTTATAGCTTTTGGGTTTGTGTCGTTGAAGTACCGAGTTCCTATAGTCACCTTTCGGGTTCATCATCAGATCAGCTCCTTGTCATAATAATTTTGCATCGTCATCTGATTTACACATGCATGCAAAATTTCAGCTCTATCGGTAACCAGGAAGTGGATCAAATTTAATTTGCAAGATTTGATTACAGACAAACATCACATGCATGCAAAATTTCAGCTCTATCGGTAACCAGGAAGTGGATCAAATTTAATTTGCAAGATTTGATTACAGACAAACATCGGGACAGGTGAAACTAAGATTGATCTTAAGGTTTCAGAATTTGCAGTAGCTAAAAATAATAATCATAGTAATAATTTAATTTCGACCAAAAACACACAATATATGAATGCAATACATACATGGTACCTATTTAAAAACAATAAGTACACACACATAACACAAATAAAACAAAATACACAGATTTCAATCAGCTCACACTTACAAGCTCCGATTGCTCAGTACATGTACCAAACAGATATCATATTCGGCCTTATAATGTTCCCACGGCTGGGACTTAGGCCTCCTCTCTAGGCGAGGGAATGGGCCGTAATCCACCACGCGGGCCCAGTGCGGGTTGGTAGATGTCACAAGGATTCGAATTTTTGCTTGTAGGACATGCCGATTTCCTCACTATGTTTTCCTTCACCGTTTTGAGAACAGTGGTGATGAAATAAACTACACAATGTAATGCGCCTAGCTGGTGTTGAACCCGCGACCTACAACTCGACCACTACTCTACCTCTACCATACAGATAAATAGTGCAAAATAGTGTGATGTGAATTTCCCAAATTAAAATAGCTAATAATGGTCTGGTCTATATTAACTACACTATACAGTCTAGAATACACGCTAAAAAAGTCATGGTAGAACATTAAAACTCAAAGATACGCAAGTCACTATACCTTCATTCTTTATCGCACATAATCTACCTACATGAAGTAAATAGCAAGTGACAGACGGACAGACGAATGATAAGGGTAACACATTGTACGGCTGTATTCCGAAGTACTATACAAGGGGATATGTAGTAGGAGTCAAAGAGTAAGTAATCCGTGAAGAAGCGACACATTAGTGTAGGTAGATACACATTTTCAAATTGTTTACTCGGTTTTTGAGTAAATAGAGAAGTTGATGACTTCAGAAACACTATTTACTGTCCTCGCACACAGGCATCAAAGAAACACTGCCACCAAAAAAGCTTGAAACGGCCACAAAAAAAAGCTAGAAGCGGCCCCAAAAAACAACTGAAGCGCGCGACACCTCTTGTGTCCGATGAAGCTTGAAGCCGCTTCAAGCGTTTTTTTTTTGTGTGGCGACATCGCAGCAACCGAGCCATAAAAAAAGCCGCCTCAAAATGAAGCTTGAAACGGCGTTTTTTTGAAGTCCGTGTGCGGAGACAGTTAAATGGAAAATGTTGACAAGATTTCAGTAACATTAAATAAAAAATAAGCAATTAGTATCTTTTACACTTTACGGTGTAATTCAGTTCAAAATATTTTAATTTTTTAGGCCTTTATTGACACTTTTAAATGCCAGGAACAATTGGACGTTATCTGCTAGAAGGATAGGTAAGAAGCTCTATGGTTACTAGATATTAGGTCTTTACCTATGAAATTGCCGTTCTGCAGTACTGGCCATTTCAAATCAAAATAATTTTTGTTTGGCTAAGAATTCTAATTGCATATTAATTTTATTTTAAAACATGTTTTTTTTTCAAAAAGTAGTCATTTGTTTATTGATTAGTGTTACATTTTCATCGCATTTCAATCTTTTTCGTCATCATGGATACGTTAAAAATTCGAGTAATTACCGTCGTGGCAGCAACGCGGCACAAGCGGCACGTAACATCAACGACGTTTACGGAGCTAACACTACAAACCAACGCACCACCTGTTATTGGTTTGCTCGCTTCCGTTCTGGAAATTTCAAAACCTCGCGGTCGTCCGAAGACTTTGGTCGACAATGACGAATTAAAGGCGATTGTGGAAGCTGATGATACACAATCTACGGCTGAATTAGCAGCAGCTTTCGACGTTAGCGTCAAAACAATATTGGTCCATTTGCGTCAAATTGGCAAGGTAAAAAAGCTTGACAAATGGGTGCCCCTACGAACTCAATGATCGCCAGCGCGAAGTACGCGTCGAGACGTGCCTTGCACTTCTAAACAGACACACAAATGAAGGAATTTTAAACCTCATTGTTACCTGCGATGAAAAATGGATTCTGCTTGATAACCGCAAGCGCTTAGCAAGTTGGTTGGATCCTGGTTCAGCACCTAAACAATACCCTAAACGAAAACTTACCCCTAGAAAAGTGATGGTCACTGTTTGGTGGTCTAGCGCCGGTGTGATTCATCACAGCTTCTTACCAAACGGCGTGAGCATTACTGCAGATGTGTACTGTGAAGAACTGAACACAATGATGGAGAAGCTGGCACATCTCCAACCAGCATTTGTCAATCGCTCGTCTCCGTTGCTCCTGCACGACAACGCGCGACCTCATACTGCACAGCAGACGGTCTCCAAGTTGCAAGAACTGGGGTTGGAAGCTCTCCGTCATCCACCCTACTCACCAGACCTTGTGCCTACAGACTACTACTTTTTCCAGAATTTGGATAACTTTTTGGCGGGAAAAAAAATTCAATACCCGAGGCAGTACAAAATGCCTTTGAAGAATTGGTTGCCTCCCGTCCAGCTGATTTCTTTAAGAAGGGCATCAATAAACTGCCACTGCGTTGGCAAAGATGCATTGATTGCATGGGTGATTACTTCGATTAATACAAATAAAAAATACATGAAAAAAATTCGTTTAAATTTTTTCATACAAAACGGCAATTTCATAGGTAAAGACCTATTATAAAAAAAAACCGATTGATTTACAATATATTTATTACAAAATATTAATAGTTATGAGAACTATAAGAAAACGATGTTGGCAGTCAACATAGTAGGTACCAAAAAGAAAAACAATAAAAAGAGTCATCATCTTCCTGACCTTGTCCCATTTTATTTGGGGTTGGCGCAACACGTATTTTTCTTCCATTCTGTCCTGTCACTCGTCACGCTATCAGCTTCGTTTTTTTCATATCACTTCTCACACAATCCATTCATCTTTTCTTTGGCCTCCCCTTCATCCAATGAAAACAGAAAAATAATTTAAAAAAAAAACTGTTTGTATTATAATGTAACTCATATTATAAAAAAAAAAAACAATATATATAAAACCTAAATATAATATATCTTATCACCTTGACTGTGATGAAAACATTACAAAAGCTACTGTTAAAAAAAAATTGTTATTGTTATTTACACGTGTCTTTAATAAACTACCTTGACATTGGCATGTTTATATTACAATAATAATCACCTTGGTTGTGATTTTTTTTTATGCTGGGGAAAATCATCCTATGACAACTTCTGTTCTTGGGCGGAGCGGGAGATAGTGTCTAACTTTTACTAATTAAAAACCCACCTCGTTCCTTCTAGCCTTCATACCAGGGCTCAAGCTCCCTTTCGACCTTGGCTGTGATGAAAACATACAAAAAACTAGGTACGGTTCAAAAAATCTTTATATAAAAAAAATATATATATATAAATAATAGTTATACATTTACACGTGCAGTTTTCGAATTCGCCGGCAACGACGGCAGCGCTGCCATCGCGCTACTTTGCTATTCCATACATTAAAACGCGCAGCCGCAACGCAGGTGTAGCGCAGCATTCGCGCGACACTTTGCGTAAATTTCTTTCTTGTAAATTACTGTACCATTCAAAAGAAAGACTATCTATAAAGAGAGAGGAATAGTTTTTATAGTCCTAGCTGCCCTTTTTAGATCTTTGATAGTCATCACGGTTTGGTCAGAAGACAGAAAGAGAATCGAATATACCTAATATAAAAGCACTTTCTTGAGCGCGTGTTCTTCAACGTCTTAAGTATTGCATCCGACAAAAGTGCTTTTAAAATATAGTCAGAGAGTGACTTTTCGCTTCTACTGCGTTTTAAATATAGTCAAAAAGAGAGTGACTTTTCGCTTCTGCACATTATATTCTATGACAATACTCTGAACAGTTGGTCTGATTTATTGGATATAAGGGTTGATGGTCGATGGGTGACGTAGAAGAGTAAAGGATGGGTGTATTGTCAAAGGATTTTAGCATATTGGGAATTGATGAAAGCTTTGGGCACGGACCGCACGCCGTGTTACCTATAATCAATTATCAGTAAGTGAATTGATTAACGCAGACAGCCAAGTTCTATCCATTTGTGACAATACAAGGTGACTTTTATTTAAATTGTAATCTTTTAGTGCGTAGTAGTACTAATTTATACGTACAATTTTCATTATGGTACATATAGTAAAATAGGTAGTAAAAAAAAACTTCTATTTCCAATAATTTTTTTTTTCAAGTATTGCCAGCGTACAATGTACTGAAATACTAATTAATATTTTTCTTATTTCTGAGTTGGTAGTATAAAAATAGTTATTAAACTTCATCTATGATTTCGCCACAACAATGTACTATCAAGGCGAAAGCTCTGTCTTATAAAAATCACAACAAGTTATATTCTGTCAGTTTGTATTAAGAGACCAAGCCGTTCATCTAGGTAAATAAAATTTCTTAAATGTAAAACTAAATCCCTATCAAAAGTAAAAATAATAAAATTTTACAGCACGTACGATAAAACAAATGGTTTCTGCCAACAGACCGAAGTTCATTTATAAAACAGCGTCTAAAGTGAATTCAGCTAAATCCCAATTCTATTCACTTCAACTATTTTAAAACAAAAACCTTAAAACTCTCAGAACTTCAAAGCGATGATCATTCAATTAAAAAGTTATGGACTTACAAAACGTTTCTTGATTAAGCTGAGAGAGTAAATGGTTGAGCAAGTAGACGAGACCGCGCGACAACTGCGCGACAATCCTTTTACAGACATTGGTACGTAGATAGATAAAAAATTGAAGAGGAATCGTTTGTCTTGGGATGTTAATGTAAAGAGGAGGGATGAAACGCATGTTACTAAAAGAGTTATGAGTATACATGTGGATGGGTGGAGAGGGAGAGGGAGGCCAAAGAAAATATGGATGGATTGTGTGAAGAGTGATATGAAAGAAAAGGAAGTCAGTGATAGCATGACGGATGACAGGATAGAATGGAAGAAAACAACGTGTTGCGCCGACCTCAAATAACATGAGACAAGCGCAAGAAGGTGATGGTACGTAGATAGATATTTAATCCATAACTAGCGGCTTAGCTCTCGTAAAATTGATTATAGTTCCGGGATAAAAAGCATCCTATATCCCGTTGTCACGGTTTAAACGCAGATTCTTTTAAATATATAGGCGTAAAACGATAACTAACTGACAGAAGGATTTATTTAAGTAGGTACTATCGCATTTTTACTCTTCACCAATATTACAAATAGGTAAAGTTTGTTTTTTTTTTTGTTTGTAGAAGGTAATCTCTGAAAGTACAGGTCCGATTGCGAAATTTTTTTTCATCGATTGAACGTTGTTTTATTTCTGAGTGACATAGGTTATATTTAATGTATGCGGGCGAAGTCACCGGCAAAAACTAGTACTTATGCAGTATGATGAAAAGAAACTGGACCTGGTTTTTTTTTTAGGTGCGAAGATCGGATTTGTGTCTGTTGCAGTCTCTGAATGCCCATATGGTCAGGTTCAATGCTACGAAAACCCAGGCGTGTCTATTTTCCGCTAAAATGAGCCAATTCAGGCACGCTCAAACTTTCCGGAGTGTAATCGTGCCGATAACCGACCATCTTGACCTTCTTGGTGTTACGCTGACATCAACACTCAACTTTGGGCCATACATCAAAATTTATCAAGCGCAAGTTCGATCGTGAATGGAGTATTGCTCTCATCTTTGGTATGGATCTGCCCGATACCAGCTTGATACACTTCAGGCAATTGAGAGGCGAGCCAGAATGAATGGCAATGATACACTCGTCAAATCGAGGCTCCAAAGTCTTGAGTATCGACGCCGAGTTGCTAGCCTGTCGGTTTTCTACCGGTTGCATTTCAGAGAGTTGCACAACTCGGAATTGCACAACCTAATTCCACCTAGCCCATTCTATCATCGGACTACCAGACGTACGGTGATGCGCCACTAGTACATGGTGGACATCCCACCTATATGCATAAAACGTTTTTCCCAAAACCTTCGAGCAAAACTTTTTGACTTTTTTCAGCGTGCAGCTAAGAAGTGGAATTCCTTGCCGGAGTCTGTGTTTCCTGATAGCTACAACCCGGGAATCTTTAAGTTGAGAGTGAATAGATATCTTCTAGGCAAGCGCATTCCATCGTCGACCGCATCGTCGCTTTCCATCCGAAGAGATAGCGGTCAAGCGCGAACTTATCAACAATAAAAATTAAGAATATCCACTTTATTCTTTTGCTTTTGAAGTCAGTGTCTCAGCAGTGCTTAACTCTACCTAATTTCGACCTCTGGTCATAATTATGCATAGCATAATCGGCCTTTATAATGTTCCCAAATTCAAATTCAAAATCATTTATTTCAAATAGACCAAATGTAGGCACTTTTGAATAGTCAAATGTCGGTCAGTCCAAGAAAAGTGAAGCTAAATTGCACCTGAATCCCACTGCTGGGACTCAGGCCTCCTCTCTAGGAGAGGAAATAGGCTGTAGTTCACCACGCGGGCCCAGTGCGGTTGGACATTTATCATCATATGTGTGTGTTTATCAATTTTAAGTAATTAACAGTAAAAGGTAGTTTGATTTCAATACAAAAACGATTAATATCTATAAAAAAAAAACAATTTTAATCATCATTTTCCTGTCCTTGTCCCATTTTTAATTGCGGTTAAACACGTTTTTTTCTCAATTTTAATATTAATTAAAATTCAAAATTCGAAACCTTTATTACAATTGAAGTATTTGGTACTTCCTTCCAAATACGCTTTTAAATATTAATAAGGTGAAAAATCCCAAACAAGATTACCATACAAACGATCGTTTTGATTTTCACACGATTATTATGTCTGCGTTACTACACCGAGCGAACAAGGTGTGTGGAATAATATGTACTAATTCTTGCCAGTGGCTTCGCTCGCGTTAAAACAGCGCTTTTGTTATACAAACTTTAGATCAACTGGCCTTTTGGTCTAGTGGTTAGTGACCCTGACTGCTATGCCGGAGGTCGTGGGTTCGATTCCCACCCAGAACAAATGTTTGTGAGATGAGCATAATCATTTATTCTGTGTCTGGGTGTAATTTTGTCGATATATGTATGTATTTAGAAATATATAAGTATGTTAATCAGTAGTCTAGCTCCCATGACACAAGCTCTGCTTAGCTTGGGACTAGACGGCGTTGTGTGATAGTTGTGGGATATATATTACAGGGTTATTTTTTAAAACACTGAATATCTGGCAGGACTGTATTGCTATCATCGAACTGCGACAGGTCCGTGCCTTGCATCTGTTGTGTGGCCGGTGCTTAAAGGGTGCTGCGAGAAAAGTTCCGCCTCGGGGCTACCCACTAACGCAAATTCTCCGGCCTCAGTTTGTGGAGGCTGTGGTTAGCGCTCTGTTCCCCGCGCGAGGGAAATACTCTCCCTCGCTGATGGGTCCAGCACCTGCGGTGTCCAACGTGGACCACGATGGCGGCGACGACGACAACGCTCCAAAGGTGACCGAGTTAAAGATGCGAGTGGCGATATGTAGGCTTAGTGCCAAGAATGCCGCCCCAGAAACCGATGACCTGCCTGAAAAAGCCTGAGTCCTGGTCATGGAAGAACTCAGGCCTCGACTAAGAGCGTACTTTAGTGCATGTATGGAGAGGGGCCAGTTCCCACTTCGCTGGAAGATGGGGAAACTGGTCCTCATCGCAAAACTGGGGCGCCCTGCGAACTCGCCGTCTACGTGGCGACCCATCGTGCTACCTGACGAGGTGGGCACGCTCTTTGAAAGAGTAATTGCAGACCGCCTCGTCACACACCTAGCATGGGTGGGGCCAGATCACAATTAGTAAAAGTTTTACACTAACTCCAGCTCCAGCTTCACCCAAGAGCGGAAGATGTCATTGGATGATTTTCCCACCTAAAAAAAAGGTTACGTCTCTTACCTCTGGCCTTCATCATTAGACCAGCTTGATAGCGTCGGTGTGTAGGTACATGAGTATTTCAAACATACTTAATGGATATCTACTTAGTAAAGTAGACATCCATTAAGTATTTAAAATCCGTGCCACAGCCAACAAATGAGCTGATGACCTTAAACACTTGAACATATTTTCATAAATTGTATCTAAGAACCATCTCGATAACATCAACTTTCAAATAAAAAAAACCGCATCAAAATCGGTCCATTCACTAAGAAGCTAAGATGCCACAGACAGAAATACAGACACCTCGAACTTATAACACCCCTCTTTTCTGGTTTAAAAGGGGTGGTTATTTTATAAAAATAGTTTCTGGCTTGGTCATCTAAATGAATGAACAACTTTGTTCAGGAAAATCAAGTTAATTATTTTATATAAAGTTGTCGTCAGCAGGCTGTCCAAAATTTAAATAACTTCGTCGCTTGCCAACCGATTTGAAAAATTATTTTTTTGTTGGAAAGGGTATACTTACTTCCCAAATGGTCCCATAGTCACAAAGTTGGGATCTGATGATGGAATCTTGACAAAATCGAGGGAACTCCTCAAATTCAATCCAATTTTTTAATGAAGTCGGTTATTTTTTTTATAAAAAGGTTTTATGGTTTCTGTTTTTTTTTATTCGGACTTTCGGGACATTAGGTAATACTTATAAATTTGTTGTCTCGATTATGAACCCCAGATGTTGCGGTATGTATACTCGAAAGACTGGTACTCTTTCACAACAACTCTCTGCCTCCGCTCATCTAAATATGACCTGAACCACTTCAAGAGACGTCCGTGCACACCATGTCTTTCCAGTTTCATCAATAACGTGCGGGATTGACTTTGTCAAAAGCGCTACTGAAGTCATTAGTAGTCTAGTACTTGCATTTAACGTCTTTCTAGCATTGAATTTTGACTATTGCAACTTGATACAAAGCATAACTTTAAGCTTCCTATAACTACTTTAGGAATGAAAAATGCTACAAGCACTCAGTTACTTTTTAATTCAGAATTTTGACTTAGCGGCGTTTTAGTTTGGTGCACATAATACGAAATACGCTTACGACCTTTTCGAAAAAATATTTTTGAATTTATAATAACAGAGAAACATGTTGCTTAGATATAAACTTTTTTCGTTTCCGATGGCCTTGAAAACTCAAAATCTGTCAAATTGCGTTACATTCTAGTCATAGAACGGCAGTCAGACGCATTGTGTGTCTTACGGCTGCTTCAAATAGGTCCCGTTCAGCAAAAATACTAGAAAATTCGAAAGACATGTGAAATTCACCAACCTGCACTGGGCCCGCGTGGTGGATTACGGCCCATTTCCTCTCCTAGAGAGGAGGTGATGTGTATGTGTTTCTGTGAGGCCTGAGTCCCAGCAGTAGGAATTAAAAAAAGCTTTAGGATTAGTGACCAGATGCCAATTTTGAAGGGAACCTTACTCGCATCGCTGTTGGTATTTCCAAGTGCCTCTCGTATATCCAAACTTCAGAAGACGCCGCTGATTACGTGTCCAGACATCGATACATCGAAAAAACCATGTACTATATGAGGGCACAGTTACATCAGCACGACAGTGATCATATTTGCGTTTCACAGCGTATGTGTGTTGAATTATGTGTGAGTGAATTCAACGCAATTATTAATTCATCATACAGTATAAACGCAAGCAAAATAATAATTGTGTAAGTTCAATAGTAGACAAAGATAACAATATAGTTTTGTTTTCTTCACACTGAGTCAATCCAAAATTAATGCTAAAACTTTAAACAATCATAACGTATGACTTGTGGTCGAGTGGCTGTCGGTTCGAATCCCACCCAATTGGTAAGATCAATTTTGTATTATTCTTTACTTTTTTTACCAACAAATGTTTTTTTTTTATGTTTAAAGTTAAGTAAATTAAATTACTAATTTATAAAAACTATGGGGGTTATGTATTTATTTATTTAATTGTTTATAATAATAATAATTTTATTTCAGAAAATGCAATCCATTATTGTTAGTAAAGACATACACAACTTATAAACTAGTATACAGTTAATACCACGGAGTAAGTATGTTAATACCCTTCTGGACACATCTATTGGCTCACCTTGTATTTTCAGTTTCGTTTGGTTCTAGCTAAAATTTTATATTAAGTCGAGCAAAAAGTTTTTATGAAGTTTTGAACCTGGCACATTCACAATTTCATTCAATAGTCTTTTTTTGAATTTCGAACACAGAATTTAAAGAAAGAAAAGACAATTTGGAGACTGTTTGTTGATATCAAACAATCGAATACTAAGAAAACTTGGTTTTATTGGTTTACTTGGATTTAATTCTTGAAAAAGTGATTGATATCTTTGGTTTTGCAACAAACATTACTTATTCTTAACATTAAGGTGAGGTTCTATCAATAATCTATGGATACTTCACCTGAAGTCGCCGCCCAAGCTGTGGCACTTATTCAGGCCGGACACAGCCAAAGAAACGTGAGTGCTCAACTTAATTTAAGTCGATCTGCGGTCCGAAATGTTTATCGGAGGTACCTAGAGACTGGCGGCTTTGTTCGTCGCCAAGGAAGGCCACGATCTCGGGTCACAACTGAAAGGCAGGATCGATTCATCGTGACGACCAGCTTGAGAAATCGTCACCTTACCTCCGTTGAGATACAAAACCTACTTCGCGACTTTCACGGAGTATCTGTGAGCGCTTGAACTGTTCGGAGAAGGTTAAAAGAACGCGATATGGTACCACACAAGCCATCTAATGGGCTCAAACTAACGCGAGCCCACCGAACAGCGCGCCTTCATTTCGCACGCAGTCATTTAAATTGGAGATTGGAGCCGTGTACTCTTTTCTGATGAGTCTAAAATTGTGTTACATGGCAATGATGGAAGAAAAAAGGTCTACCGACGTAAGGGAGAGCGTTTCGCACAATGTTGCTTTGAAGAGAGGGTTGCTTATGGCGGTGGCTCTTGGACTGTCTGGGGCGGTATATCCGCGAGCGGCAAAACTCAACTTGAGGTTGTTACAGGACCACGGCTGCCAACATTAAATGCTGAAAGGTACATTTGTGAGTGCTTAGAACCTCACGTGATACCATACGCGGAATATGTGGGCCCAAATTTCCTTTTTATGCATGATAATGCAAGAGCCCATGCGGTCGGCATCGTCAGGGAATATCTTCGGGATGTGAACATCACAGTTATGGACTGGCCAGCCAGAAGCCCAGACATGAACCCCATTGAGCACATGTGGGACGAGCTAAAAAGACGTGTTAGGGCTCGTCAGCCAGTTGCCCAGACGATGCAGGAGTTGAAAACTGCCATAGAAGAGGAATGGGAGTTGATCCCTGAAAATTTCATAGAGCGGTTGATAAACTCTATGCCTAATCGTATGAGAGCTGTGGTAGATGCCCATGGAGGCAACACGCGTTATTAAATTAAACCTTTATTTGATAAAACATGTTTTTTATTCAAAAATCAATTGCCTTTAACAAGGCGCATATCCGACTTGTTAGGCGTAGCTCCATGTCGTATGGTATTCTGAATTCAAATTTAAAACAATACGATCGAAAAAGATGGTAAAATGTATCAGGTTTAAAACTGCATCAACAGTTTTTGTTCAATCTAGCAATCATATTTCGGTAGGGGCCATCGAAACCTAAACTCTAAGGTGGGCCAATAGATGTGTCCAGAAGTGTATTTAAATTCAATAAACATTTCAATAATAATAATTAAATCAATAATAAAACAATTAACAAATTTATGTACACAAACATGAAAAAGAAAAGACAAAGACAAGAAAAATAGAACAAAGGGTATGCATGTTGTAAGGCGATGTGTGTTGGGTTCTCGTTGGTGACTTTGTATTGCGTGAACCGATTTTAATCATTCTTTTTATATTTAAAAGAAAATACGTTCAAGATAATAAAATATGTAAATTAACCCTTCAGATACCGTCAATTAGAGACACAATAGTAAGACAATAGATGCGCGGCCACCGGGTGTCGCTTGGGGATTCATGAATTAAGTTAAAAAATTGCTTGCATATACGGTTAAATTATAAACTTTTCAACCCATCAAGTTCAAAATAAAAAATAAAAATTTATAAAGTTCTACTTTTGAGATTTTTTTCATACTTTTTAAACTTATGATTCAAAAGTTAGAGGTGTCAAAAAGTGTGTCCCCCACACATTTATTTTTTCATTTTGTAGCGATTATTTCCGAAATTATTAATATTATCAAAAATGATTTTAGTAAATTACTATTTATTTTTAAATACCTATCCAACAATATATCACACGTTAGGGTTGAAATGAAAAAAAAATCACTCCCTACTTTACGTGTCTACCCTAATAAAAAAAAAATATATTTTACCACTTTGTCGGTGTGATTAATATACATATTGGTACCAAATTTTAGCTTTCAAATGCTAACGATCACTGGGATTATCTGCGGACGGACACAAAAACAGACCAACAGACTTGGCGAAACTATAAGGGTTCCTTAGTTGACTACGGAAACCTAAAAAAACTTTGTAGAAATCAATGTGTTTACTTTTTTTTCCAAAGAAGTTCACTACTAATTATGCCACATGGGCCTTATGTCATATGGGCCGAATCTCAAAGAGACGGCTGCAGACATAGCCCACCCATAAAAATATAGGAGGGCTATCACCGCAGCCGTTTCTTATTATTATTATTTTGAAGATAAGGGGCTATGCATCTCCCATAGTGTAGGAGATGTAATCACTGCGACCTAAAAGATCTATTGTGACTCGCCACCTTGTTAGAGTAACTCTTTTAGCCGGGAGGCTTCCAGGAAGTCTAGAATACTCCTAGCTTTAAGAGTTTTAATCTCCTCCGGGCGAATAATGTGTCGACCCAGATCGATACTCCGTTTGTGGATAAGGGGCCCGCATTCACACGACAGGTGCTTAGGCGTCTACCTCTCCTGATTACAGTACCGGCAAACATCAGTGTCACTTCGCCGTTTCTTGCCTGCATTACTAATTTCTCCGTCCAGTCCCTGTTTTGCCTTCTGCCCGTTTTGGGGAGGCAAGCTAGCTTGGAACTACTACTTACGGGTCAAGACGTCACAGACTGTCCATTTCGCTTCTCGACTTTGACCTTGAACCTTATCTATTCTGCAGCTAGTTCGGTATAACAACAAGATCTAATAGGAGTTTACTAATGTTACAAAAAACAATACATAATTTTCCAATGCTCTAGGTTCCAGGGCGAAAATTGTATGGGTGCAAAGCAATGTCTTTTTTAATATTGACTTTAAAAAAATATAATTTAAAAGAAGGTACTCAAAAAAAAACCACCAGAGTTGATTAAAATACAAAGCAAAGTAAACCATAAATAAGAGGTCAGAAATATGCAATTCGTTTTGTATAAAACTATAACCAAACAGGCCAGCAGCAACAAATAAAAATAAGTATAGCAGATTCCGTTGAATTGCTGGTTCATTGGTTGTTATTGTGTTCGTTGCTCACTCGTAAAAGAGATGGAGAATACAGATAAGAATAACAATTTAAGAGAAAGAAAGTTCCTATCATTTAAAGATGGCGCGGTCTTCTGTTGGGAGCATGTTAAAGAGAACGTTACTGTCTGTGCGATAAAAGAATGGTTGTGGCGTAAAGTGAAAACAAAATTAAAGTTTTTAAATAGTAACCCAACCCGGCCGTCATATCATGTTGACACAAGTTTGTTTATCGTGTTATTTTATTGCGATTTTTTATCGAAGTATCAAGAAATGTAATAAAAAATTTCACTGACCCACAAGAGAAATAATATTTATTATATTACAGTTTTGCCAAAGATAACAAGTGGCAAATAACACCATTATTGATCAAAACAAAGTCATGAACTTGGAAAACGTACCAAAAAACAGCACACCAATGTTTTTTGGTACGTAACACTTTTATTTTAATATTTTTAGACTTCCTTGGTAAACTCCAGTCCTTGTTATATATAAATATATATAATAAATTAAACGGAATTTCATTTAAAGATGATGTTAATATTGTTTATTTTGTTTCGGTCAATGTTGTCAATGGCTAGTATAAATAGTGTTGATACTTCTAATTTATAATGCGTTTCGACTAACTTAGAAAATTTCTTTTCAAGCTTGTGTAAGGTAACTAAAACAACAAAGGGCAAGTGCGAGTCGGGCTCGCGCACTGAGGATTCCGTACAAATTTACCTATGAACAAAATTTCTGAATTTAGTTATGAATATTTTTCCGAATTGCAAACAATTTTTTTTTTTGTTACTTATCTACAAATTTACAGTTTTCAGATTTTTCCCTATGAGACTTTGTTTCATGCCAGGATTCTAAGTCAACGGGATTTATCCTATGAACTTTGATTCCCTTGAGTATCAAAATATACGTTTTTTTATTACAGGGTGAAGCCGCTAGAAGAAGCTAATCTAACATAGTTTCAAAATATCAAGATTTAACAGTCGCACTATAATGACGTCACAATGTTGCTCATATAACAAAAACTACATTTATTTACAGCACCTCAAATCCCACGATTGTTTACTTTCCGCACAGAAATAGCCTACCTAAGAAAAAGAAGCGTTAAGATATCCTCATGTTAGTAATATTGGTGGCTTAGGCGACTCAGGTAAAGATCCTCTAGAAGTTTGCCGCGAGTTAACCAGCCGCATTGAGAAGGTAAGTCCCCCCCTCCTTGAGGCGTGGCTGGAAAAACCTCACGGCGTCCTTACCTTCCGCATGACGCAGGTCTTCACCGGACATGTCACGTTCGGCAGGTTCCTGCACTGGATTCAAGTGAAAGAGACGCCTAGGTGTCGCCACTATGCGGAACGCCCGGAGGACACGGTGGAGAACACAGCCGAGGTGTGCCCTACTTAGGCGGAGCATCGCCGTGCCCTCGTAGGGGCGATCGGCGGCGGAGACCTCTCGCGCCGGGCCTTAGTTCAGGCCATGGGTAGCTCGCTGTCCGATCGTCCGGTAATGGACCGAGTCCAAGACGTCGACGGCGCGGACTGTTCCCACGCGCCTCAAGGAGTTGTCAGCAGCAGAAGGGGCCCAGCTGGGTCGGAGCTTACTGGGGCTAGGGTTGTCTGAAAGGGAGCTCGAGCCCCGATATGAAGGCTAGAAGGAACGGGATGGGTTTTTAGTCAGTAAGAGTTTGGGTTTTGAGTCTGTAGCGGGGGTTGTCATTGGATGATTTTTGCCCACCATAAAAAAAATATCTATAAAAAAGCCGCATTGAGAAAAGTAAACAGGAACGGGACGACCGACACCCTCTGCATAAACATCAATTAATATCTGCACGTTTAAAGAGCCGTAGAAGTTTTATGCGATTTACGATCTCTTCAAAACACAGTGCAGAGAACGAGAGATGCGCGCTGTGGAAGCAGAAATATCCAACTCCTCCACTTTTATCACCCCATCGGAACATCTTCCCCCTGGACGAGAACTACAGTGGCCAATTTGGAAATGTCTAAACCGACTGCGAACCCAAGTTGGCCGCTATAAAAACAATCCAGTTAAATGGGGCTTCCTTGACCCATTTCTAACGCAGTGCCTCATGCTGCTCATTTTGCATAACCACCTGCAGATTTCAGGATCTTTACGAGGCCAACAAAAGAGCTGTACAGGTTGCCAAATATTGGTCAGAAAAAATATAATTCGAGGGCATCGATACGAAAAGAAGAAAAAGGGTGACAAAACTTTATTGAGGGGGGGGGGGGGTTTACAGTCGATATAAATCAGTGCTTGACTGTGATCCCACCTGATAGTAAGCAGTGATGCAATCCGTGATGTGACCTGAGGTGAAAAAAAAATAACATCTTTTTCTTTGTATAATTTAGTTTGATAAAGATGAACTAAGTCTAACATTGACCTACCTTTTTTTTAGGTCTGCAGCAGGGGATCTGCTCTTAAACGGAGCGGGAGATAGTGTCAGACTTTTACTGACTGAAAACCCACTCCAGTTTCATCGTTGCTTTTCGTACCGGGGCCGAATTTTTCTTTCAGAAGCAGACCCTTGACCTACGGTTTGCTGACAACTCCTTGAGACGCGCGTAGAACAATACCCGTCATTGACGTCTTTGACCTACCTACCTAATATTTCAAGTATGTGTGTCTGTTTGTTGAACTGTGACGTTGATCATAGTATAGTATTTGCACAAGTATGGGCAGAGTCAAACATTTATTTAAGTAGAAGAGGATGGTGAGTGACTCTCAGTGATTGTGTAAATACTATGTATACGGAGACATAGTATGTGTGTATAGACAGAAAACAGTTTGTTTTTTTTTTAAAAAACAAAGAGCATCATCGAAATACGTCGAGATGTATTTCAATGATGTTTACCAGCAAAGTAAATGACACAAAACGTGTTATTTAGTCATCTACATTTATAAATCATGTAATAAAATCACGATTAAATGGTGTTTAATAGACACTTTGGAAGCGTTTTTAAATTCTTTGCAGCTCATTATACTTTAGTCAAGATATCTGTGCGTTTGTGATGTTCCGTTGGCCATCTGTGGTCATTTTTAAAAACTATCTTAGTAATTAATTTCAACTCACTTCAGTTTTTCTTTTTTTTTTGTAAAACAATTTCCAGTTTATTATGTTAGTATAAAGTTTTTAATTAAATCAATTAACATTTAAATTTTAATTATTTCTTCTGCATGCGTAAAACGAATGGTAGAATTTTTGACAAAAATATCAAAATCAGTGCATATTCAAGTAGATATTTACTATATTTTGACTGGCCTTTTGGTCTAGTGATTAGAGTCCTTGACAGCTATGCCGGAAGCCGTGGGTTCGATTCCTATCCAGGACAAATGTTTATGTGATGAGCATGATCGTTTGTTCTGTGGATGTAATTTATCTATAATATGTATGTATTTAGAAATATATAAGTATGTTTATCAGTTGTCTAGTACCCATAACACAAGCTCTGCTTAGCTTGAGACTGGACGGCGTTGTGTGATAGTTGTAGAATATTATTATTATTATTATTTGAGATCACTGATTTTTTCATGAATCTATTTTCCGAATGAATCTTTATCGATTACCCGTACATACGAACGCATTTTTAATAGATACGCGATTATTAAAAACGAGTGGTCTCATTATTAATTCTAATATGACAGTGTTAATCCTATCAACACAAAAATAGCTTTCCTAATAGCTTCACATATTACGTATATTCCAATTTGTCCTACTCGTGTACATTTTCGTTCATCCCATTGATTTCATCCCACTAGTGTGATGAAAGAGAATTTATTTAAAGCTTTATGCACACAAAGCCGGACTTAATGCCTTTTGAATTTGTTATTTTTAACAAATATAAATTACAGCTGAACTGAAAACCGCCTCCATATCTTGAAATGGATTTAAAACTCAATTTAATATTTGTTATTACTTACGGATAACAAAAAACTTGGAACAAAGCGTCTCACAACGTAACTTCATTATTTAAACATTTTTTTTTTTATCATTGTTTTCTTTATTTGCTTGCCTACCTGAGCTTAGTATATAAACAACCGCTTAGAAGATATTTAACAGTACTCAGTATGTTGGGTATAGTTGTGGGCTGTCTATTGGTATGGATCGGCGCACTAATATATTGGCGCGAAAGACTCGTGAAGTCGCGAGGTCATCCCCTGCCGCCAACGTACCCAGGAGATATACCCATCATTGGCCATAATTATCTGCTGCTTACTGATACATTAAGTAAGTGATTTTTCTTTTAACTCTTCAGGACACCGTCAATTAGAAACTCAATAGTAAAACAATAGATGCGCGAACGCCGGCGTTCGCTTGGGAATTCATGAATATGATTAAACGAACATGAAAAAATAATTAAATGTACGACAAACAGATGTGTAAATTTTATTTATTTATGAACCAATTTTTGTTTTAAATACGCATCTCCGCTCAAATAGTGTCACAATTCAAAAATCAAAAGAATTGCGAAAAAGGGCTTTAAATTTTAATAATTCAAGAATATGACGCAACAAATAAATAAAGAAAAATGGTTGGTGCTGTGGGCAAATAATAAAAATAAAAATAATAATATGACATTATCATAATTATCAGCAAATAAAGCAAAAATTATTTTTGAGTTGTGACACTATTTAAGCAGAGGTGCGAATATGTTCACAAATTTTCGAAGGGAATGCAAGACTATATCTACCTAAACCTTAATCATTATGGAGTCCGCCAGTGCATATTACAGCGTATATACTTATACAGTTTTTTTTTTCATTTCAACCCAAATTGTGATACATTGTTGGATAGGTATTTAAAAATGAACAAGGGTTTACTGCAATATTTTTTCGATAATATTAATATTTTCTGAAATAATTGCTCCAAAAGTAAAAAGAAATGTGTCCGTTCTAACTATTAAACATTAAATTAAAAAAAAATTAAAACAAATTCAGAAGTAGAACTTTATAAAGAATTTCCAGGAAAATAATTTTGTACTTGATGGGTTGAACAGTTTTGAAGTTGTACAAAATAATTTCTGAATTAAGTTTTGTAATTTAACCGTATATCCGCATTTGAAACTTAGTTTACATATTTTATTATCCTGAACATATCTTCTTTCTAATAAAAAATAATGATTAAAATCGGTCAATCTTGCCACCGAAAATCCAACATACATAACCCGTTTAGTTTGTATAAATTAGTAACTCAATTTCCCGAGTGATGGCACTGTATTTTTTAAGTCCTTATTTTGACGGACAGGAAACTACGGAACCCTAAATACTGAGCGTGGCCCGATACGCTCTTGGCCGGTTGACTGGTAGAATAAACCTTGTTACATTAAAACTGCATATGTACTGCGACTACTGTACAAGAAGTTTAAATAAATAATAGAAGATTATGCGACTAGGGAATAAAGCCGTGCCTTTAAGTCGTGGGTTACCGTGTCACCGTCCGCAAACCACCGCCTACGGTGGCCGGAAATCGGGACCAGAATTCCAAATCCCGGCGGTAGCTGGGGCGCTGTGAGCGCCGTTGCCTGATACGGTTGGCCTCCTCTTTTGCTAGCATTACTGCTTCGTAGAATTAGGCAACAGCCTGCCACCTCTCCTCACTCTGGAACACGTCCTGTACCAAGGGACCGGCGCGACAGATCCCGCCGCCGATCGCCCCTAACTACTTAATTTCAACGATAGTCAATAAAATCTATTATTTATTTACTAAACACTCATTTATACCTACATATAATAATATACATATAAATATATGTATATTATATGTTTACCTCACACCATACAACTGATTGACATCCGTAGACTCATAGCAAGGTTCAGTTGAAAACCAGCGTCAAGCAACTGCTACGTAGTGGCCTGGCATCATGCTCAACTGGACCTATTTGGCGCAGCCGTGAGACATACAATGTAGATAATTATATTCTAGGTTTAAGTTTGTATACCATAATTATAGTGTTATCTCATTGTGTGTACCTGTGTGCCAAATAAACCTGTTTTCTTTCTTCTAAAAATTTATGACTGACTACCAAAAACTGTTTATTTTGTAATGTGTTTGTTATATTTTCAGACTTATGGCGTCGATTCAAATCCTTAAGCGACTACTCGCTTCAACACGGTGGCGTTAGTGTCTGCAAATTTGGATTCGAAATTTATTATTGTGAGTATTTGAGTATACAATATAGTATCGAAAGAATAGCCCGAAGAAAACGCCAAACTTTAATGGTAGTAGGCATGCTAGATTTCTCACGGAACAAAAATGGTCGATGGAATTGTAAGGTTCTGAAGTGATGACCGCATATCAGAAAACGAAGCGTTGGAATCCGTTGATGGTGGGTCCCGTGAGTATAAACCCACTCCAGTTAATTCGTTGCCTTTCGTACCGGGGGCTGAGCTACCTTTCGGAGCTAACCCTGGCCCAAGTAGCTTTCGACCGAGCTGGGCCCCTGCCGTTGCTGACAACTCCTTGAGGCGCGCGGGAGCAGTGCGCCGTTGACGCCTTGGGCTCGGTCCGGACAGTTACCGGATGGTCGGACAGTGAGTTACCCATTGCTCACCGTCCGCAAGTCCACGTCTACGGTGACCGGAAATCGGGATCAGAATCCCGGTACGCACGGTACCAGAATTTGGGTAATCCTTAAGACAGGTCTACGTCTAGATGTCAGTGGACGTCTTTCAGCTGAATTGAATGAATGATAATGTGGTTCACTCAATTTTAAACTGTAGATTTTTGTATTGTGTCGTTTGATATAGTAAAACTTGCGCAAATTCAAAATCGCTGAGTACCTAGACAATTATTTAATTCTTACAGTGGTAACAGACCCTGAAGATGCTCTTGTGGTGGCGAATACTTGCTTGGAGAAACTTTTCCTGTACAACTTTGGAAAATATTGGTTGGGTGACGGACTTATAACTGGATCTGGTAAGTGAACTACTGAAGATGGTACCTAACGAAAAAAATTAACATCTTACGGAGCAGCAGCTATAGACCCTACATAGCTCCACACCTTTGACAATCCAGTTTATGCCATCAAATAGATCGCGTTATGAGCTTGTGGTAGGGTTTCTGTTATTAAAGGTGCTTCTACACGGTGCAAGTTGCTTGCGCATATTAAGGCACTTGCGCAGGTCGTATACATCGTAAACTTTACCGTTTAAAAACATGTGCGGATCTAGAGACTCGAGCATGTATAAGCTGTGTTATTTTTTGGTGTACAATAAAGTTTATTCTATTCTATTCTATTCTATTCTATTCTATTCTATTCTATTCTATTCTATTCTATTCTATTCTATTCTATTCTATTCTATTCTATTCTATTCTATTCTATTCTATTCTATTCTATTCTATTCTATTCTATTCTATTCTATTCTATTCTATTCTATTCTATTCTATTCTATTCTATTCTATTCTATTCTATTCTATTCTATTCTATTCTATTCTATTCTATTCTATTCTATTCTATTCTATTCTATTCTATTCTATTCTATTCTATTCTATTCTATTCTATTCTATTCTATTCTATTCTATTCTATTCTATTCTATTCTATTCTATTCTATTCTATTCTAAAGCGTGCAACTAACCCGCGTACTTTGTGGCGCGCGCGCGGGTCACTTGCGCATGTTACTTTTGCAAGACAGATTCAGACGTGCGCAAGGGCGACGCGGCAGACCGATAGGGAACGTTTTAATTTGTTTCTCTGTTACGCGAATTATTTATTCTTTAGCTGTTTAGTTTCTTAAACTAGTAAAGCTACTGCACGAATAGCGTGCATATGAAGCTCTTGACCACTAGCAAATACTCGTAACTTGTGCGTACTGCTTGTGCAAGTAGCCTGGGTCTTTACTTGCTCCAGTTATTTGCATTATGTTCAAGCGAGTAACTTGAACAAGCAGCTTGCGCATATTACTCACGCGTGTAACTCTCATCTTTACTTGCTCCAGCTACATGCACCGTGTAGCAGCACCCTACTTGAAGGAGTCAGTGTGTTCTATATTTGTAATTTTATAATTATTTTTGTTAAAACCAGGAGACCACTGGCACCGTCACCGACAAATCCTAAAACCATCCTTCAGCCTGAGAATCATAAATGGGTACCTTGATGTATTCAACAGCCAAGCTAGGATATTACTGAGCGCGTTAGAAGATTCTGCAGGAAAAGGACCGTTTTACCCTACATCACACCTCAAACATTTTGCCCTTCGATCCTCTTACTGTAAGTGTATTTTCAATAAAATCAACGGCAAAACAGGGCCTCAAGTCTGCTATAACAATAGTGTCAGAATGGTCTATCATTGTTTTCATAATTATTGATTTTGACGTGTTTTGGTAATCTGCTAATATAATGGCGTCATTATAACTTTCCAATGGTCAGCCACTGACAATCCATTGAAAGAAATGGTAATATCGTACAAAATAACAAATTGCAACGTTTGATGTATGCTGCATGTCTGCTAAAATTTTGACAGATCCTTTTATCTGCACAACGACGTTCTAATTGTAGTTCAATTACTATAATTAGAACGTCATTGTGCAGATATTGCTTTTAATAACATTGATATTGTCATTTTATCACAACTCTTATTACGTGACCATTGACCGATCAATGATCGATCATTATGAATTAGCAGATTACGAACTGTTAGCAAAATGACGATGGGATCGTGTCGGAATGACTATTTTATAAAAATGCAGACTTCGGCCCCTGTTTTTATTATAAAAAACTCTTGTTAAACATTGGCTTCTCGCAAGGCATGAAAGCAATAATTCGTGTTACACTACAATTGCTATAGTATGGTGTGGGTGATAGCTGTCGTATTCATACAATGTAGCCACCTGTCCTTTTCTCTCAACTCAAAGATGTATATTTTTATCCCACTGTCATTCTACCCATGCTATGAAAAAAAGCCAAAGATTTTATATATCCTAACAACATTCTTGAATTTTTTCAACAACCTTGTATACAAGAAAAAGACATTGTGAGACGCAGGCGTTTACTCACCTATTGTCTTTCTATTGTGTCTATAATAACGGTATTAAAAAGAACCAAAAACTAAAGTTAAAGGAACTGCACAGATTAAGGAACCCGAGTTCCCCGACTTCGAGTTTCAGTTTACGATAGAAATTATTGTACATAGTTGCACCTGATAAAAAAATAAATTACAACTGGCAAACACTACAGTTTGCGTTCAGTTGCTACGAGTAAAAGAAAATATATAAAACTAGTCTGCTGACCCGGCAAACTTTGTGCCACCTCACATTCAGTGTTTGTACTTATGAAGTTCAACTGTCATAATTAGCTCTACGTTAAACCCTTAGATGGCTTTGCGAGTAGATAGTACCACATTATATATCTTTTGCTATAGTCAACTAATTTCGTTGAAACCAAGTCTACTAATGTCAAGTTACACACAATTTTTAAAAATAAAAGTTATCTACCCCGATTTCGCACATTTTACGTGATGCGCAAACAACTAAGATTCTTCTACAGATTTATTATATGTATAAATAAATAAATAAAATAAATAAATAATAATACTCCACAACTACCACACAACGCCGTCTAGTCCCAAGCTAAGCAGAGCTTGTATTATGGGTACTAGACAACTGATAAACATACTTATATTATTCTAAAAACATACGTATTATAGATAAACTACACCCAGACACAGAACAAATGATCAAGCTCATCACATAAACATTTGTCCTGGGTGGGAATCGAACCCACGACCTCCGTAGATAAATAGATAGATAATGTGTTTAACGTCTTTTACGTATACTTTTTCAAAAGTAGAAGATTTAGTGCCGCCAACAGGCTGTGTAAATTTTCCTGAAAAACCCTATTACTAATTGCTTGCTACCACAATTTGGAAATTAAAGTTGTTGCATTCCTGGAGAACCTAAGTTAACATTGTGAAATCAATTTCAGTGACTACGTTTGGAAAGACAGTTAACGATGAGGCGACTTTTCCAAAATACTTGAAAGCTACTGATGGAATGTTGAGACTAGCAATGGAAAGATTTCAAAAGTTTTGGCTCCACAATGATTATATACACGATCTGCTTGGATATAAAAAGAAGGAATCTGAACTAGTGCAATGTACGAATAAAATATCAGATGAGGTAAGATACAGTATAATTGTTCATCAACTGGATGAAGCAGATTAATGTTATATATCTATGTAATATACAAGGAGAATATGACTGACATATGCGTTGATATGTCAATCAGTCAGCCAAAATTACTGGGTCTAAGGATGTCTATTTCTGCACAAGGCTTTCTTTTACAAGCTTTTATTTAGTTTCACCTGTTCCTATGTTTGTATGTTTGTAATGAATTCTTAAACATTTTTGATCCACTTCCTAGTTTTTGATTGAACTTAAATTTTGTATGCATTTTTTAACTCTATAACGTCAGCTTTCAAATAAAAAATTAAACCGCATCAAAATCGGTCCATTCACTTAATAACTACAATGCCACGGATAGACAGACACACACAGACACCTCAAACTTGCGGGTTTGAGCGGGACAGAGCGGGTTTTGTCAAATATGATTTTCCCCGTCGACAAAAAAAAAACCTCAAACTTATATAACTTTTCCGTCGGGGGTAAATAAAAGGAGGATAAGTTAATTTTTTTTCGTTTATTACTCGTATATTATCCTATGTTAGAGAAAGTATGAATTCAAAATGCTTATAAATGAAGTTTCGACGTTTAAGTAAAGACCATGTTTAGGAGTCCCGATTAGTTCACACAGTTCGAACGTGAATAATTTAAACTAATTTATTTATATGTTTAAAATTATTTGTTTTTGTATTTCAGATTATACAAACAAAGAGAGCAATTATGAATAAAGAGAATGATAAATCTACATGTAAGTATAATAATATAATCTATGAATTTGATTCATCTTTAATCATTCAAATAATTACATAAACCTGTACATAAATACGTAAGTACACTAAAAAAACACATGTAGGTTTTGAAATCCTACATGTACAATAAAACGTGCAAATTTTTTATTTAGGCAAAGAATGAGTCTATCTTCTGGCCACACAAAGTATCAATCAGTCGGCAAAAAATATTCTTGAAAATATAACGTGCTTTGCGCTCAAACTGTACGACTCTATCGTTGTATATTTACAGTATAGTATATTTATATATTTTATTATATTTGATAATTTTTTAATAATTTTTCAGATGTACCGTTCCTGCCTTTTATAAACTTTATGCTGGAACAAAATAACCCTTTCAATGACCAGGAAATTTCAGAAGAACTACATACTGCTATTGTGGCTGCGTTTGACACCACATCACGTTCTTTAGTATCTACTTTGGTAATGATTGGATCATTCCCAAAAGTTCAAGAAAGGATGTATGAAGAGTATGTTCAATTATTATTATTTTTAATCAAATGTGATATGATTAATGATTTATTTATATGGTAACACGGTTCCCCAGGAAAATGGGGGGTTAGAAAGAGACAAAAAATAGCCTATGTCACTCTCCATCTCTTCAACTATCTGCACTTAAAAAAATCACGTCAACTCGTCACTCCGTTTTGCCGTGAAAGACGGACAAACAGACACACACACTTTCCCGTCTATCTATACTTATAATAAATCTGTAGAGAATTCAATTCTGTACATGAAATATATTTCCAAAATAACTATCAGGGGGTGATTAATGATCGATACTGATGCCAAAAGTGCAAACAGTAAAATTTTTGCCTGTCTGTCTGTCTGTCTGTCTGTCTGTCTGTCTGTCTGTCTGTCTGTCTGTCTGTCTGTCTGTATGTTCTTTATAGAAACAAAAACTACTCGATGGATTTTAACGAAACTTGGTACAATCATTCTTCATACTCTTGAGCAGGTTATAGTATACTTTTCATCACGCTACGATGAATAGGAGCAGAGCAGTGAAGGGAGCAGTGGTGGCCGAGTGGTAACGGCCCCGACTTACGAGTTGTAGGTCGCGGGTTCAAACCCAGCCAGGCGCATTACTTTATGTAATTTATTTCATCACCACTGCTCTCAAAACGGTGAAGGAAAACATCGTGAGGAAACCGGCATGTCCTAGAACCAAAAATTCGAAGACATGTGACATTCACCAACCCGCACTGGGCCCGCGTGGTGGATTACGGCCCATTCCCTCTTCTAGAGAGGAGGCCTGAGTCCCAGCAGTGGGAACATTAAAAAGGCTGATGATGATGATGATGAGTGAAGGGAAATGTTGGGGAAACGGGAGAAATTACTCCATTTTTTAAGCTTCAGTCGCGTTTGCAGCCTTAATGGTTAAAGCTACACAAAATTCATGTAAAACGGAAATGTTCTCCTTAAAATTTTATAAAAAATATCCCACGACGGCATGTGTCTATCTTTTATGGTTGACTCACAATAACACGTGTAACTCCCGATAGCTTAGCAGTTCGGAGCTTTTTGTTAATTTTTGTCTACTCTTACGTTTGTAACACTCTCACTCATCCCTAATTAAAAAAAAGTTAACATTATTATCTATTCAATAAAAAAAGAATCATAGAAATCGGTATAGAAACACCAAAATTATACATGAAATACGCTTAGAAACCATCGCTCGTGAATACTGAATCATGCTATAAGGATTATTTTTGTGTAACGGTCGCCGCGCTCGACGCGGCTCGCGGCGGCAATATTTGGCTGTTGATGCGAATAGACGTTCAGAGTGTTCGACTATAATGACAGACAATAATTGATTTTAACAAACCGTGCTTATCAGCGCGACTTTAAGTCTACTCTTACGTTCAATAATGTATTTTTAGATTTCTTTGTTGGTTATTTTATAAAATAGGTATTAGTTATTTTGGTAGTGTTTAAATATTTCTTAGTATTTAGCTTAGTTATAAATTAAACTTTTTTATTTATTTATTTAGCTGTAATTTTAAATAGGTAAGTACCTAGGTATCAAATAGGTTATTTCGTTCTATTAGACGGAGTTTAGGTACCTACTTATCAATACTTATAATTAATCTGTAGAAGTGAAAATTCTGTACATTGAAAATATAAAAAAATAAACGGCAGGGGGTGTTACTAGACCGACACCGAACCCAAAAATGTGATAAAATTTTTTTTGTCTGTCTGTCTGTTTGTTCAGGCATCACGCAAAAACTACTGGTCCGATTACGATGAAACTTGGTATAATTATTCTTTAATATCCTGGGCACTTTTTATCTCGGAAAAGTATATAAAATAAAAACAAACTTAATTTTGCGGTTCGATCCCTAGATCCGATTACTGTACCAACCGCAAATAATAAGTTGGTCGTAGGTTACGTCACCCGCTCTGGAGTTCACTAAGGGGCGCTGCACATGGCTAAGATATTATAATATTTGGGTAAATAATATGTAGTTTCCGTTTTCTAAACGTTTCGTAAATGGCGTTGGCGTCGAGTTAGATCACGCTATGGGAACACTTTTTGGGAATAAAGAAAGGAGTGCGTTTTCCTATAACCCATTTATTAATTACATCGAACACGGAGACATTGGCACCATGTCTAAGGTGTGTGCACACTGTCACGCGCGTAAGTGGAAGGGAGAGATTAACGTCTCGAATCGTCTCGCGCATCACGTTGTTTTCCAGTCCCCGGGCTCTTAGAATTCGACATCAGACCTTTCAGATTTTTGATTTTGACGACCCCGTTGTCGCTGGCATAAGCAACAGGATCCGCGTACGAAGTCGCTGGCAGAAGCTAGTTTATAATATTAGTATGGATAGGCACGGAGCCATGGCGAGTACATTAATAGCTCATTCATAAATTCAAAACGCTCGTACTGAAAAGGTGCTTGAATGTACAGGTATATATGCTTGGAGTCGCTCTTAGGTGTCAAATTTAGAATTTAGGATCTGTCGGAGAATTAGAGTGACTGCCATAGTTCTAAGAGCAAACAATTTGAAATGGTAATAGAACCATCACAATCAACAGTAAAACCCATAACCTAAGCGGTAGACAAGAACATGTTTGCATCTATGTATGTTCTACCTATAGAGGACGTTATTGATTGGCAAGCTTAGGATGAAATGCTCTTGAACTCAATGGAGAGGTAATTTTACCAAGGTAACTTGTAGCAGATAGATGAAGGTGGTTGAGAGTTGAAATAAGTGAGTATAGTTGGAGAAGCTCATATTCAACATGGAACAGACAGTAAAGTTATGCTTACGATGTTGATGAAGACAATTTCAATTATATTTACTCAAACTGAATGCACAGAGAGTTAGCAAATAGGTAGACTCAATGCACCGTGACATTCTCGACCAGTCAAAATAATTATAAAAAACAAGATGGAATTTTTTAGTGATATTCGTTTCCTTAATTTGCAGGATAATGGAAGTTATAGGCAAAGAAAGAGACGTAGATAAAGATGATTTAAGGAAATTAGTATATACAGAGGCAGTAATCAAGGAAAGTATGCGGCTACTACCTACTGTTCCAGTTATAGGTAGATTTATAGACAAAGATGTAAAGCTAAGTAAGTAAAAAGTTGTTATTTTAACAACAGTAATTTGATTGTACAAATGTTGTCAATTGTGGATGATAAATTTAAAACTAAAAGAGCTCTTTTAATTTTAGAGAACTACACAATGCGTGCTGGTAGTCAGTGTCTTATAATACCTTATGGCTTACACCGGCATTCATCTTGGGGACCTGATGCTGACAAATTCAGACCAGAAAGATGGCTAGATCCCGCTTCGTTGCCACCTTATGCTGCTGCGGATGCCGCTTTCAGTTTTGGGAAGCGATCTTGTCTTGGTAGGTTTTGAATTTGTAAATTTCGTTTTTGTTAAGATATCTTCGGCATAGGCTTTATTCAACTATGCACATTCGGCCGGCTTTCAATGTCAGTCTATGCAGCTTGTGTCAGTATTTTAGACAATGTCAAAACAGGTAGCTGGTCCAATGATTGCAGGCAGTGGCTGGTTTGCATAAGGGAGGTTTTGCGTTTCTCCAGCAGTAAATTGCAGTAGGCAATGATGATGAGTATTTTAAATATTAAGACTGCCTGTATGAACTCCATACCAGTGCAATGAAGTTACACATTTCTTAGTGGTCGGGTGTAAACAGTTTTGATTGATTGCCGTGAAGGATGGTCATTTCTTTTAATATTTTTTGGCATGAAGAAGGTATATTATAAAGCAGTTTAAGGGTGTAAAATTTATTTTTTCTTTTGCAGGTAAAACGTGGGCAATGACTGCAATGAAGATTGCTATATCGCACATCTTGCGCAAGTTTATCATCTCTGCTGATTACACCAAATTGCAATATCAACTTGAGCTTACATTAAAAGCAGCGTCTGGGCATGATATCAGCGTAGAACTAAGAAGTTGAAACTGATTTGATATTTGCGCTAAGTCGATTCTTGAAGGACTTGCGCCGAAGCTGAAATGTCGAATAAGATTCTTAATCTTCAGTTGTTTTTGCATCAAATTTTTAAATAATTGTATTTATCCGCGCTGGCGCGATAGAGTTGTTAGTTTTTGCTTCGATCAATGATTGATTTAAATAAATTTAATTTATAGGCTGCTTTAAAACAGCTTAAAAGGTTGACCACTTCAATTTTTAGTTCTAAGTTCTTCAAAGGTTGACTATCTTTTTTTATATATCTAAGTTTCAGTTAATCCTTTTTTATTCTCTCCCGCTTCTACCACCTATAAAAAGGCTTTTCTATGATTTATCCCCATACAAACCAACATTTAATTAAAAAATAGGTTGTTTTTTTTTAATTGTTGCCACAACCAGTATGTTTTTCGTATTATCGATAGTTTTTGTTAAAATATTTAAAAAAAAACTTACATTATTTTGTGTTTTATTTATTTTTTTCTGTGATGATTCGTCTTATTTGATAAAGTTTTTACAAATGTCATTTATTAATTAATTTAAATGTAATGTTGCCAGAGCTTATATGAAATCTAGCAAAAATAAAAAATGTTTTTTTTTTTTTTTTAAATTGATATAAATTAGTGCGTGACTGCGATCCCACCCGATGGTAAGCAGAGATGCAATTTCTGATGGTTAGGCGCACTAGTTCATGAGCCTATTCACTCTTGCCTTGAAGACACTAAAATATAATTTAACTGAAGACCACAGCAGGCAGATTGTTCCAGTCTTTCGATATACCAGTAGATATAAACAACGAAGTGAAACGCTTGATCCGGACCGTAGATTATCTTGCAGGTTAGAGTGAATAGGCTCTTAATAAACTAGTGCCCCTCACCATCAACGATTGCATCACTGCTTACCATAATGTGTTTAAAAACAAGCAGTAATTTAAAAACCATAATTCTTTATGTATTGCTACGAGTATTAAGGAGTGGAATTCTCTGCCGGAGTCTGTATTTCCTGATACCTTAAAAAAATGGGATTTTTAAATCAAGAGTGAATAGGTTATTTATAGGCAAGCGTGCTCCATTATTTATTATTTATTTATTGATAGGCTCGCGTTTGACCACCATCTCACCTGATGGTGATGCATATCCTATGCTTATAGCATCATGCAAGATATTAAAAATATTATAATAATAATCATAAAGGGTTTTCTCCGTTCAAGAAGAGCACTTTGCCGATCACTACCCATTAATCCTTGATCACTCTTCAAACTGAATTCCGCATTACTGAGGGTTGTGAATTTCCCACTGGATTAGCTTCTTATTGATGATGTCTCACCATCTATGACGGTTCTTGGTGACCCATTGAAGCTACTTAATTTAACTCATCATCATTATTTCAGCCGAAAGATGTCCACTGTTGGACATATGCCTCCTCAAGTGTCACCACAATGAACGGTCCTGTGCGTGTCGTATCTATCTTATTCCCGCAACCCTTACCAGGTCATCGGCCCACCGTGTAGGAGGCTTTTCAATGCTACGTCTTCCGGTATGTGGTTGCCATTCCAGAACCTCATGCCTGATGACGAAGTCATGGTAAACAGCCATGTGTAGTACCCACTCCTATCAAGATCAGGAACTCTACACTCGAAGTTTTGGACGACTACGTTTACCTGGGAGAGACGTTCTAGTTGGGTAGGTCTACCTTCGAGAAAGAGGTCAATCGTCGAATCCGACTCGGCTGGGCAGCGTTTGGGAAGCGCGTGGTATCTTCTCGTCCAACATACCACAGTGTCTCAAGACGAAAATCTATAACCAATGTATGTTGCCAGTGATGACATATGGCTCCGAAACGTGGTCGCTTACAATGGGCCTCATCAGAATGCTAAATTTAACTATTTCAATCAAATTGACAAGAAACCAAAATTCTTCTTATTGAAATGTCACTAATCTTATTAAGGAGCCATTTAATCTTAACATACATAAAATAATAAAACATTACACTTGACATCTGCTAAGCTGTCTGCAAAGAAATTTATGCCTGTATTTAGCTTTACGAGTCAGTTCAGAATGAATGCAGACTAGACGCTTTTGTTTTCAGTTTCACACCTTTCATTAGGATATTGTCTCAGTAATGGCGGGTAGCGAGAAATAACTCACTCAAATGTTCAATAATTCAGTGGTGTATCGGCTGTGAGGGTAGTCCGTGCATTTTGACGCGAGTCAGTGGCTATCCGGCGATTGACCTGAGCAGTTGTGTTGATTGACTTGTTACGTCATCAGTAGCCAAGCTGAACACGTGCACTTCGGCCAACCAATAGCGTGCAACTGTCATTGCCCGTGCACTCAAGACAAGTATTCAAATACTACAATAACAAAACCTCTTTTTGAGAGATAGTTTGAGAAAATATATGAAAAGAGAACCTTCCTGAATAGATTTAAAAAAACCCTGTAAGATGCTGAGAGAGACATTTCCAAAATCCCGATCATAATAATTTTATCAATTTTTTTTTTTTTAGTTTAGTTCAATTTAAATTCATGATATATGTTTTAGTACTTTATTTTTATAAAACTTTAAATATTTGTACATCAACATATGTATCTTCCCAAAAAAAAAAACATTAAAACGGAAAATACCCAATATTGATTTTGTCGATTATAAAACTACATATGGTATGTATTGACCTTTTCTCGCTGGCGGTAAGACAAGTCCTTATAACCTATGTTTATCAGAGCGGAGAAGTTAGTACAACTTAGTCTACACAACGTCTGTCAGGATAAGCTTACAGTTTCTTTCAAGTCATATACCTAACATGCTTGCTATGGTCAAATTACCAGTCTGTCATCACACTTTTGAGTGTTCTAAGTGCAGTTCGTTTGTGGCGTAGTGTTTTCGATATTTGAAAGAATTGCAGGATAGTCGGAATGGAGCCCAGCGTCTTAAACTTTATACAAAATATAGTTTAAAAAAAAAAACAAAAAAGGCAATTGCTAAAGTAACGAAGTATCAGTTAATCTCCCGAATATTAAGTAATTTTTGTTTTTCCGTATTGCCAACATTACGGCAAAGGAATCTTTTAAGTGAAACGCACCGTAAGCAGCTTTCTATCGGTGAAACAAATTTAGCAATTGGACAAAAACTTAAAAAAAGCTACCTCTTAATAATATCAGTGTAGATGGTTAAAAAAGAACCTCATGAATTTAACCCTTCAGATACCGTCAATTAGAAACACAATAGTAAGACAATAGATGCGCGGCCACCGGTGGTCGCTTGGGGATTCATGAATTAAAGTCAAAGTTAAATATATTTATTTGTTACACACAGGTTTACATGAGGTGCGTGGTGTTAATTAAAAAATAACGTTTCACTATGTGTTGCCTTACTGGGCATACAAATATTGTTTAACATGGTACTTACAACATTAGAAACATTCTTACATGACTAATTAACTTACTAAATTATAAAAGTGAAAGTGAGTTTGTTTGTTCCTTTGTTACGTCTTCATGCCTAAACGACAAAACCAATTTTGATAAAACTTAGTACACGGATACACCATGTCCTGGAATAGGACATAGAATACTTTTTTCCCGGAAGTATGTTCCCTTAGGATAACTTTCTGCTATCACACGGGCGAAGCCGCTGGGAGCAGCTAGTTTTAAAATAAAACAAAATATATCGCTTAAAAACAATTTTTAGTAACTGATGAGGCGTGTAAATAGCCTCATCTGAAGCTGTGGGGGTTTTAAGACCTCCCGAAATTATGCGGGTGTATGTAGATTTAAATTTACAAAAATCAAATCTCTGTTGAAGATCCTTCTGAAACCAATATCCTCTACATCTATTGCAACAAGAGAGCCCACGTACCTTGCGAATCCAGAGAGACGGGAAATCACCTTATTCACGGGCTTGTCGTCGTTGCGTGTGATGCCGGCCGGCGAAATATCAGCGTTCATCCACCGGTGGACTGGTCAGAACTCGTGAAAAACACACTGCACTCGAAGTTTATAATGTCTCACGGTAGCAGATGCACTTATTTCACGAAAATTTTCCGGTTTTCAACAGATATGGGATTTTTATTGCGGAGCGGGTGAACATACGTATTGAAGATGGCGCGGAGCGGAAAAGAAGGGCGCCCTCTGTCGGTCGTTCGCAAGCATCTCAAGGAAACGTTCGATTCCGACCAATGGGCTCCTGCGGTAGTGAATATTTGGTTTGCGGAATTCAACAGAGACTCAATTGTCTTACCTTTAAACGAAATAATGTTTTTGGATTGCGGGAAAGTAACTAAGGTATTATATAAATCCTTTTAAAAAATATATCGGTAATTATAAGAGGCATTGACGCTTCACCATGCTCCCCCCCTTGGAAGGACGCAAGTGCTTTCAAAGGGAAAGGTCAAAATTATGAAGATTAACTGACCTAAATCATGATCAGAAAAGTCCAAATTTTATGACTGAATGCGGAAAATAAAATTATTTAATAAACTAATCCTAAACCTTAAAAAACTAAGAGTATAGTTAAAAATGAAATTTTATTGCGTTGGGATAGGATATAGTTTTGTGACAGAGCGTTTAAAATTACAGAACTTTGTCTTCACCATAGCAACGCGAGCTACATTGTCGGTCCCTTTATAAACCTCAGTTATAACTCCTAATGGCCAACATAGAGGAGGCGAGTTGTCCTGTCCCACGAGTACGACAGTTCCAACTTCTACAGGCTTGTCCGGAGTTGCCCATTTTTGCCTAACTTGCAGCGTATGCAGGTACTCTAAGTGCCATTTCTTCCAGAAGGATTGCACCATACTATCTAACAATTGTTTACGTTGGGACAGATTTAAGCGCTGACCAGACAAACCGGCTGCCGGCAAGTACTGTAATGGAGTCGACATCAAAAAATGAGCGGGAGTGATAACTTCAGGATGCGGATCAGAAGACAACACACTCAGAGGGCGTGAGTTCATAATGCACTCTATTTGAATGAGTACAGTTTGGAACTCTTCATAAGTGAGAAGTTGATTTCCAATCACGCGATAAAGATGCGTTTTTAATGTTTTTATATTAGCTTCCCACATGGCGCCAAAATGTGGGGAGCGAGGTGGAATCATTTTCCACTTAATGCGGCGAGTTGATAACTCATTTATAAGAGAAGAATTGAGGTTTGACCTCATTAAGAAATTATAAAGTTCATCTAGTTGAGCTTTAGCCCCAACGAAATTAGTAGCGTTATCCGAATAAAGACAGGATCCTGGCCCTCGACGCGAAGATAAAACGTTTAAACGCGGCTAAAAAGGCGTCGGTAGTAAGTTCAGAGACTAATTCTACATGGACAGCCTTGGTTACCAAGCATACAAAGAGGCAGATGTAAGCCTTCTGAGCGTGTTGACCTCTGCGACGAGTGAGAGTTATGCGTATGGGACCAGCATAATCCACTCCAGTATGGACAAATGCCTTTGATTCCGACACACGGTATTCAGGGAGGTCCGCCATCATTGGAGTGGGATGCGTCGGATTAACTCTAAAGCATGTGTTGCATTGTCGCAACTTGGACCTAATGACAGTCCTGGCATCTAGTATCCAAAATCGCTGTCGTAAAATAGACATAAGTAGCCCTGGTCCAGTGTGACAATTCATCACATGGTAATGACGAATTATCAGATCCACGACAGCATCATGTTTGGGAAGTAAAAGGGGATGCTTAGCATCAAAAGGAAGGTATGACTTTGAAAGTCTTCCCCCAATGCGTAATATGCCCTCTTCATCTAGAAAGACAGACAGGCTTCTAAGTTTCTTTGGTAACAATTTACCACATTTGATGAGCTTAATGTCATCTGCGAAATGGACAGATTGCACAGCACGGATCATAACTCGTTCCGCCGCTGACAATCCCTGCGGAGACCGGGGTTCACAATGAACCTTTGGTCTAACGAATTTAAGTATATATGAAACGATGCGCAACAGCTTATCCCATGATGAGGTGCGTTGCGCAAGTTGACAAAGAAGAGGAAATTCTACTTGCGTGGTCACAGTTAAGACATTTGCCTTGTGCTCGGGGAGTTCCCCACAGTCGGTGGGACAGAACGGTTTGACAGGCCAATCTTCCGGAGGACAACGAAGCCAAGAAGGGCCGCTCCACCAAAGCTCATGTGACACCAACTGTGAAGGAAGTATGCCACGAGATAGGCAGTCGCTTGGATTCTCAACACCTGCTACATGGTAAAAATGTTGAGAGCCCAAGTTCTCCTGACATTGAGCTACTCTATTGCTGACGAAGACTGACCAGCGGTGTGGAGAAGAATGAATCCACGATAAAGCTATCGTAGAGTCTGAAAAGGCGTAAATCCCTGCAATAGGAACACGTGAAGAGTAAGTATCGCGAACAGTCTTCACCAACTTTGACATGAGCACAGCTGCGCACAGCTCCAGACGTGCGAGAGTTGTGACCTTGGTAGGTGAAACCTTTGACTTCGCACAAAGTAAACGAACTACGACGCCGGACGGACTCGTCGAGTGTATATAAATGACACAACCGTACCCACCCATACTGGCATCGGCGAATGCGACTATGCGAACACTACCGTCATCGGTAACACCCACATGACGTGGTATTCGTAAGGAATCCAGCAAAGGAAACTCTTGCATGAGAAGCGAAAAACTTTTGACGATTTCGTCAGGAGCGACATCATCCCATCCGATATTGCTCAGCCATAACTCTTTGATGAGCAACTTGGCATAAAAGATTACTGGAGCGACGAGACCGAGAACATCAAATAAGCGGGCAACTATCGAGAGTATATTTCTTTTAGTACATTTCTCGGCTACTTGAGTGGAAGTGAAGAAGAACTTATCCTGAGAAGGCTCCCATGAAAGACCTAGAACCCTGGACACATCATTGCCCTCGTGGAAATCGAGTGACTTACGATGTGAATCAGGTAGGCTGTTTAAAAGCGCGGGTGAATTACTACACCCTTTTATAAGGTCAAAATCGCCCGACTTAAACATTTTTATGAGATCATGCGACAACTGTATAGCGTTCTCTTCATTATTCACCGAATAGACCAGATCATCCATATACAAGCTGGTCTCTGCTACTTTAGCAGCTTCGGGATAATGCGGACTGTCCGAGGCCAACTGTCGCACAGTGCGCATAGCTATGTAAGGACTCAACTTCAGTCCGAAAGGTAAGCGGTTAAAAGCGAATGTCAACACAGGATCGTTCTCACTGAATCGAAACAAAATGCGTAGGTACTTACGCTGCTCAACAGGTATGCAAATTCGTAAGTACATCTGCTTAATATCAGAATTTATAGCGATAGGAAATAATCTAAAATTGATTAAAAGAAGAAACAAATCTGTTTGTAAATTTGGACCACTATGGAGTACATCATTTAAAGATAAACCGGTATGAGTCCTAGCACTCGCATCCAATACAATGCGCGGCATCGGTTTGTCCGGTCGAACGACAGCGTGATGAGGGATGTAGTACCCGTCATCCGAAATGGCGGATTCGTCGACTTGACTTAAGTAACCATTATCTATGTACTCCCGAATCACTGCGTTATAATTCTCACGCAACGTCAGCGATTGGCGGAGTTTTCTCTCCAGCGCAACCAGTCGACGGTACGCGGCGGTGCGGGAATTACCTAACTCGGCGGGATTCTTATTGAAAGGTAACGCGACAGTATAACGTCCCGCATCGTCGCGTGACACGGTCGAGGAAAAAATATTCTCACATTCGGTCTCCTCGGGAGATAAAAAACGTTTATTTTCAACTTCTTCCAATTCCCAGAACTTTTGTAATAAATCATTAAGGGCGAGTGCTGTGAAAGAAGAGCTAGATAAATTCAAATTATCTTTACTATGCGGAAAATCACCCATAAGGACATATCCGAATGTGGTTAATAATGCGGGTGGCGCATGTGAACCTAAGTCTACCCTATTTCCCAAATAAATATACGGAAACAGTTGAGCGCCTAACACTAAGTCAATATCACCTGGAATATTCCAGCTTAAATCAGCGAGCGGAAGCGAGTGGAAGTCTACATGACAATCCCACTTAATATGGTGCGAAGGTAGCTGATCCGTAATGCACTCAACTACTAACGCGTGAATAGTATATTTCTGATGCGAGTATACGCGAGACTCGATATCTAAGTTTACATAACCTATTATCGGCCGCGAGACAGAACCAACTCCTTTGACAAAAGAATTACTCAAAGGAATTATTACTAAGTTGAGTTTTCGACAACAAGCTGTAGTTATTAAATTATTTTGCGAACCATTATCAATTAAACACCTGACTATTGTTTTATGGCCCGAACTATTATTATTAGCGCGCGCATAGACCTGAGCGGTTGATAACAGAATTGCCGACTTAGTCTTCGTATCTGCAGCTAATAACATGGCCGTGTTATGTGTCGGAAACGTTTGAGAAACATTATCCGAACAACACACGGACACCGGTGCGGGAATATCGACCTTATCGAAATGAGAATAAGAGCTCGGCACAAGCGAAGACGCCGCGCGGGGCGGGGGATGAGCGAGAGGCGCAGCGGACGGCGTCACCGCCAGGCTAGCCGCGACGGCGACATTGCAATTCGTCGGTTTAACATCAGTTGTATGTGGTTGTTTATTATAGTTATTAAAATGTAATAAGGTATGATGGCGTTTTTTACACACTTTACAAACTGAGGTCGACCTACAATTACTCAAACCGTGCGAAGTGCTCAGACAATTTACGCAGCCATGCTTGGATCTAATAAACTCAAACCTAGTTCTAGGAGTCAACGCGGATTGAAACTTAGCGCAGTTATACAACTGAACATGAGCGCCATCATTACAATACGCGCAGCTCCTGACCGAAGTCGCGGTAGAAGCGGATAAGTTAGGGGACTCACTCACAACAAACGCTCTCGTCTGCGTGCGAGGGTCACGCGGTGCGGAACCATGAGGTTTGTTATAATTACATTTCGCGTTCGAATGAGATAAATTCGAGCGTGCCAATATCTTAGCCTGATCTTGAACAAAACTAATCAACAACTTAGTTGTAGGAATTTCAACATCACGAACGGAAAGTTCAAATGATTGACCAGTCTGTGAATCTATTTTTCTCATAGCACAATGTAAAAGAATAAAATCCGCCAGATCGGGAATCCCAAGCTGTTTCAAGGCAGAAATACTCGCACTAAATGTTTCAATGAAAGAATCGAGACCATTTGCGTTACATAAACAACTTTTTAAATCTAATATATTATTTAAATAGTGTATACCTAATGTGCGTTTATCCTGGTATTTATTAACTAAGCTGTCCCATAGAAAACAGTAGGTATCAGCCGTCGGCACAATACCGGCTGTAATCTTTAACGCGTTATGTGTAAGCCTACCTACTAAGTACTGCACGCGCTGCGAGTCAGTCAGCTGATCGTTGTTATGAATATTCGACTTGAATGACTCGTAGAAAACAGGCCAATTCTCGGGTTTCCCGTCGAAAGATGGCAGTGCGATAGGCGGCAACTTTATTTTTAGCGGTTCAAACAGCGTCTTCGAATTAATACTTTGTGATAACAGAGATTGACTACTACTGATTTTATTCCTAATACGCTTAACATGAATAAACAAATCTTCAAAGGATTCTAAACAAGCATAGTCGGGACTCGAACCAGGTTTCAGATTAATGTTTATGTGGTTAATTTGATCGACATAAGATTCAAATTTGACACGAATGTCGTCAATAGTTTCCGATTCAGTCATAAAACTCTCATTATTTCTCGAATCGAACGACGAAATATTTTTCGATAAATCATATAATCGATTAAGGCGTTTGAATAACAATCCTTTCTTTTCATGAAGGATCGTCAGTAAATCTTCCGGCCTTAATTGTTTATCAGTCATTTTGTTAAGTTAATATCTAGAACAATATTTAAAAATATGCGGCAAACTTATCAGGCGGTTTACAATAATAATGCACCTACCAACTATGTGGAGGTATCTGAATAAAAATGACTAATACGCACAAAGCCGAAGTGATGGGTAACTACCTCCTTATTGAACGTGCTACCAAAGTGAAATATTAAATTATGTATACCTACATAGAATGAACTTTACCAATTATTACGTAATACATTCAATTCTATGAAACAATATTGACAGATTTACCAAAACCTACGTAGAATCTATTGTCAATTATGTTTATGTTATTAGCGGAGCGGTTTGTAAGTAAGTAGGTAAGATTAGTTTACCAAAAGTTTACGTAAACATCTATAACCTATACCTATTATGCGGTATTGAATTTATGATTTTCACCAAATATTACGTGAAAATCTAACTAGGGAGCGGTTGCCTATGCGGCTCGAAAGGACCAAAATAATATTATGATGAGGCGTGTAAATAGCCTCATCTGAAGCTGTGGGGGTTTTAAGACCTCCCGAAATTATGCGGGTGTATGTAGATTTAAATTTACAAAAATCAAATCTCTGTTGAAGATCCTTCTGAAACCAATATCCTCTACATCTATTGCAACAAGAGAGCCCACGTACCTTGCGAATCCAGAGAGACGGGAAATCACCTTATTCACGGGCTTGTCGTCGTTGCGTGTGATGCCGGCCGGCGAAATATCAGCGTTCATCCACCGGTGGACTGGTCAGAACTCGTGAAAAACACACTGCACTCGAAGTTTATAATGTCTCACGGTAGCAGATGCACTTATTTCACGAAAATTGTCCGGTTTTCAACAGATATGGGATTTTTATTGCGGAGCGGGTGAACATACGTATTGAAGATGGCGCGGAGCGTAAAAGAAGGGCGCCCTCTGTCGGTCGTTCGCAAGCATCTCAAGGAAACGTTCGATTCCGACCAATGGGCTCCTGCGGTAGTGAATATTTGGTTTGCGGAATTCAACAGAGACTCAATTGTCTTACCTTTAAACGAAATAATGTTTTTGGAATGCGGGAAAGTAACTAAGGTATTATATAAATCCTTTTAAAAAATATATCGGTAATTATAAGAGGCATTGACGCTTCACCAGTAACTACTAAATACATCGGTGAATATGGAGTTAGGAATAGTTTGTCACTTATCTTCTAGATATTCATTAATACTATAATATGCTTTTTGTAGTATTAATTTAAGGAGTGCCTTTTTAAAATAGGTATCTTAAATCTTTTGAAGTTGTTATAGATTTAGGTAGTTTATTAAATTCATGTACTTACACCCCGTCGTATTCATATTCGGAAAAATCATACGAGTAACAAGATAAAGGATACGAAATTGATACAATACAATGAGACACAGAGCACTCTCGTACTTATTACACACTAGTTTCTGCCAGCGGCTTCGTCCGCGGACATAAAATATAGCATATGTCACTCAGAAATGAAGCAGCTTTCTATAGGTATTATATTAGTGTAGATTATTATTGCTTATTTAAAAGCTTATTAATGAATCAGTTCGAATTCACTGACTCTTGAATCGTAATATCATTGTTTGTGTAAATTTCATATCTGTTTGTTTTGTCCAGTGAATATTGTTAAATGTAATCTATGCTGCCGTCCACTAACTAAAAGGCCGTTAAGCCACAGTTGGTCGTTTTTCACTTTTTAATGTAGTCTTATACAACTTTCGATGCTCTATCTTTTGGTCTAAGACTCATTTTTCTATGATTGATAGTTTTTGAGATACAGAACATTAAATCACAATGTCTGTGTTTAAATTGCTTAGCTAAAAGTTAGAAAATGAATTTAAATAAAATATAATAAATATAAATGAATAAAATATATCACATATTGTGCACAAAGACTATACCTACATATATAACTTGTAACCTTGTTCCTAGGTATCATACTTTTCAAGAGACATCAATTCCCAATTTTTGTGTTTTCTCGAAAAATACTTTTTGCACTTAGCTGCCTTTTAGTTAGTGGACGGCAGTATGGCACTAAGCTACGAATAATAGGTGCAGACTTGAAATAAATGACTATTGTTAACTATAAAAGATTTCCAGTCATGTCAATTAGTTGTACTATTTTTATTGTCTTTTCAATTCATTTTATTGTATTTTAACAGCGATGCGGAGGAGTTTTTTTAATGTATATATTTAGGTTAAGCATAAATGTTTTTCTGAAATATTTAAGTTTTTTAAGTAATTTTTTTGTTAATATTCGGTTCACAAATTAAATAAAAAATAAATTTTATTGTAATTTGTCCTAATGTTTTATTTAGGTATTGCTGAGTCTCCATCTCATATGTCAGCAACTTAGCAAACCAAGTCGATATACTTGTTTTGTTTATCTTTCTCAGCTTTCACGAGGTGCTCATCATGCGGGTCGATTATGTAAACAATCATTGCATCTCTCGTTTTAGTACACCACCGTTTTATTGTGATTATTGGCTGAAATAATCATAGCGATGTTTTTTTTTATTTTGGGGAAAATTATCCAATGATAACCCCCAGGCGGAGTGGGAGATAGTGTTCGACGCTTACTGACTAAAACCCTACCCCGTTCCTTCGTGTCTTCATACGGGGGCTCAAGCTACATTTCGGAATAACCCTGGCCCCAGAAGGCTTTGGCCCAGTGGCAGTGATAATGAACCGACCTCAGTACAATACGAAATTCCCATATTAGTGGAAATGATATCCATAAACAAGCTATATAACAAAGACTGGTAAAGGTTAAGACGATCATTCTTTTTATACACTACTTGCACATTGCATGGCTTCATTCACTAGAAAGTTTTCATAAGAACTTTAACACGCCGTAAACCGTATTTTGAGGTTTAAAACTAATAATGATAGTCTTTGTATGATTTTCAATTTGATTATTTGTGTTAAGATTCAAGTTCATTAATCCGAAACAAAAAAACTCAAGTTTATTTATATATACAGTGATTAAACCTAACTAATGGCTGTATAAAAGAGAAAAACATTAAGTGTATGTTGGTAGAACTTGAAAGAAATATTGTCTAGACTTTGACTTCTTCCTAATGCTATTAGCTGGTTAAGAATACTAAAGCTTGTTAACGGCTGCTTAACGCTACAAAGTCGCACCTCTCCTAAGCTGTATAAGACAGTTAAATTTTGCTATTATGTTTTTTTATGACGTACACCAAGATGTACACTAATTCTATTATAAAGCTACTTAACTGAGCTTAGTAGTAGATTGCTGGGTCAAAGTATTTAAGACAAAGAAATCAGAATCAGAAATTATTATTTTGCTAACACAGTGGACGGTCCTCATAAAATCAGTGACACACTGCAGTGTTAATGAAATGAAACCAATGCAGAATTTCCCAAACCGCCAAACACAGAGCTGCATGGCGTCGTATCGCGAGAGCGGCTTGGCGCAGAGGTGCTATTCGCTCAGAAAACAGCGACAAGTCGAGAACGCAGTACATAGAATTAACAACCCAATGTTTAGATATATTGGGTTGTTAATCCTATGTACCTATATGGATTTTTTCGCTGCAGCCAGCCTGCGCTCAAGGCTGTTTTCTTTAGAGAATAGTACACCAATACCGCTAGCCAAGTTGCTAACCTGCAATAGTTAACGCTAGTAGAAAGCTTCAAATGTACGGGAACGACGTTATCTCAACGCTCAGTCACGTGGTCAGAACAAAAGAATTGGCGGCAAGGTCAACTCGAAGCGTTCGACGCAAGCGAAACGGTTGTAACTTGGCTAGGGGGGTAGGTCTCGACCGAGACATGACCACGACCTTTAAAACGAACAACAACCACGGTCTTGACGCCCACTTCATAGTATTGTAAGATTTTCCTAATAAGTTTCACTCTAGTGATTCAAGTGCAATAATTTAGAGCCGGAAGCCTTTGGCCTCATCAATTGTACGAATCACACGATTATAAAACTTATTTATATTTGTAGATGTCATTTTAAATGCGTAATTATTTTTTTAAACAATTGACATGTTATATGCGTAAATATGACGTAAATAGCAAGGCCGATAAGGCGATTCATATAATAAAATATAATAATAAGTATAATATATTATTTTTCAGCCGAAAGACGTCAATTGTTGGCCTAAGGCCTCCGCCAAGCGTCGCCACAACGACCGGTCCTGTGCGTCTTGCATCCATTGGGTTCCCGTGACCCTCTACAGGTTTTATTATAAATATAGATATATTTACATACAAAAATACTTTACTCATCTGATACACATAATTAAGGAGTAACCTATTACAATAAAATAACACAATTTTGACTATAATAAGAGAGCATTAAATATCGATAGATTTATCGATAATTTAATCAAAATAATATATATAGCCTGAAAAAGTTTGCTTTTGTATCCAGGTTGCTCAATATTTTAGAAAATTCATTGTTTACTTCTTTTTATAAAACAATTGAAACAAATTAATTTATGTAGGTATAATTTTTATTAGCGTTTTATAAAAAAAAATTAACAAAAAATTTTTTTCTTTATTAAAAAGCATAATGAATGGAAAAAACAGAAAATAAATTTTAGGACAAAGACAATTTTGGTTTTTGTAGAGTTGTGAGAAGAAATATGATTTACGAGTAAGTTAAATATAAAACGCTAAAACAATGCTACTTCACAAATTAACATATCAACTAACTATTTTTAGTAACAGGAGCATGAGAAAAAATAAATTACTGTAAAAACAAGTTCTAAAGTTAGATTAGATGTGTAAACAAATTGCTATCTGGCCAAAGACGAGCAAAGCGAAGCGCTTTCATTTTTACTGATATGTAGAATGTATGAGTTAGGGTCAGTAGAGTTAGGCCGTGTAGATTTAGAAGCTTGGCTCTAAATGAGATCTGATATCTTTTTTATAGAGTAAACCTTATGTGGTCGTCTTGGGAACATTTTACATGAAATGTTTTTGGTGGGATTCGCTTTAGAGAAAACTGCCCTCTTATGTCTCCCGCTGTTACGGGAAAATTGATAACAGGCTCCGAGACTAGATGTCGGTAAAAGTGGGTTCGAGCTATGGATATATTGGATACTAGCTGCTGCCCGCGACGTCGTCTGCGTGAAGGCTCTACAGCACCAAAAATACCTAAGATACCAGTGTCGCTATAGCATTATAATTACATAGCTTTTAAAATAGCATTAAAATATAAGTTTTTTTTTTGCGAGCGAAGTAAGAGAAGAGAGTTATATGGGAATTTTGCTGAGTTCAGTCATAAGATGTGACTGAAGGAAATAGAGAAAACTAATGCAGGAATACATTCCAGGACACAAAAGAGTAAAAATACATACAAAGGTATAATACTTTTACTTTACAACACTTCCCTATAAACTACGTTGGTAGTTATGCTGCCAGGAGCCAAAATGTAAAGAGAGTCAGGACTGGTGACGCAGAAGCAAGCGACGTACAGTTGCCCGTGTGAGAAGCAACTCGTCCTGAGGTCGACACCCACTACCCTCAGTGTCTGCCCCTGCGATTTATTGATGGTCATCACAAAGCAAATACTCACGGGGAACCGTACGCGCTTGAATTGGAACGGGAAGTTATGAGGTAATGCGTGATATAAATATTGCCTCGCCGACGCCACAACCCAAAAGAATTTCTTCTTCAATGGTGTGTCTGTGGAGCGTGATAACTTTAAGGCGAATCCCGTTACACAACTTCGGAGGAGATAGGTTCCGAAGAAGCATAATCGGGACACCGACCTTCAGCTTGATGGTACGCGCTGGAAGTCCACTCGCTGACAGGGAGTTCAGAAATCCCACGGGATAATGTGTGGCGTCATCTTGCACGACGACAGTGTTTACCGAGGTGTAGACTACTTCATTCCCCTCAATTTCCAAGAGAATGCATTCGTTAATTGGTGCAGCATTTTTGGGCGTCAAAATGGCCCGCTCACACATCCAAGAATTCTGCTGGTGCGGTATACGACTGATGTCCCCGTACACACAGCGAATGAGTTCTTCTAAGCTGGATTCCACTCTACCGAGAGACTCTGGAAGCATCTCCTTAACACCTCTGTCTTCTGGTAGAGTGCCTTCGCCAAGACTTAGATGGACATCGGAGAATTCTCGAGCACGTGCATTGCCACCGAACCAAGCTCTCATATTAATGGTCAAGCGCAGCGTACGAACTCATGACCACAATGAAGATCTGGTTTTGCCCAATGATTTCAAGGACGGTGTCGTAAATTTGTTTTTGCTCTGAAGAAGCGACATGGTAATTTCGTATGGTGGTCACAGTGGTCATTTCGCCCGGATCGTAATTGGTCTCGGCGTTATACTCCCGATTTCCACGGTCTTGATGCGGTGATGATTGGAGAGCTGGTAACCCATAATTAATCAGTGGATTGCCGTCGATAGAAATGACTACATCTAGAATAGAAGTGAACTGAGACAGGTGTTCAGCACGCGTTCATCAATTACTTTGACTTCATCTCCAGTAGCACGCTTCAAAGCTCGTAGAAAATGTTCAGACAGATGATGGCGATACTTCTCCTACAAAGCTACCGGGTTCGCGACTCCACAAAACACCAAGATGACGGCAAACAGATGACGCATGCGGCTGGGACTGTCACTGACGCTCGCCGCAAGGGTGTCATCCCAATTTTTGTCACGGTCGAGAAGGTGACGTGCTACGCAGGTTGCGCGGTAAGTGGGATACTCCACGCCATCAAATGTCTTCAGAAAAGTGAAAGACGTTGGGCTTCGGACAGTGTGAAGTAACAACCGCAGAAAATAGCATTTGCCATTATTCGGATGCACGGTATAAACCCTACCCAATGCGGTGTCCTTGGAAATTCCCGGAAAACCTTCCACAGCACCTCCTCGTCGACATCGGTTAAATACACCCCTTTGCTTGTCGTAAGTGTAATATGAAGGCACCTCGTCATACGTAAGGGATCTCGCAAACTGGTCGACTTTACAGAGCCTGAAAAATGCCAAGAGAGTTGGTTGGCGCGGATTTTACAAGCGCTCAGCAACGTTTTCGGGGTCAAAATATATGCGCTGGCCGTTTCTTCTCTAGGTGGACGTCTACATGCATGACGGTAGAATGCCTATCATGTATAGAGAACGACAGTATCCGCCAAACCGCTTCAGACGTGCTGATGTAGCGACCAGACTTTGGTCACCTCGTCTTTATCAGAGCTCTGTAAAGCAAACGTCGCTTGATCACTCCTTTTGTTGGAAAAGGAAACATTTGGATATGGTGAAAAATTTTTAAGACTTTAAAGAGTAAAGTTTATAATTAGGCATACGACATGAAAATATATTAATTGCCAAGCAATAATCACATAGATAAATACCGAACAAAAGTATTAACATTCAATGTTTATTTTGTACTAACAACATGAAATTGATGATCATCAATGAACATAACTCTTTTGTAATACTTAACACAGCACTGTTATTAAATTGTCTTCCTCAACTCTGCTCAAGATTTTGAGGGTTTTGTTGGAACTTGAATTTATCAAAACGAAATATGCGATACTACTTTTATGAAGAAAATTTACATTGCCATCTATGAATTTTAAGAATAACTAACTACTAACCTCGTCAACATGATCAAATTTAAATTATTAATTTCCAAAAAGTGTCATGTAACTTATTTTGATTTTTATGAAATCTCATAGATGGCGCTGTTTTAAAATTGTCTTTATACTACTAACATTTATTAAAATAGCTGTTTCTCTGCCCAAGTTACTTAAATGGCGTAGTTTTTATAGTGTAAAGCTAGATAATAGTATGGCTTAATCTAAAACAACATTTAAATATGCGTCGTTAGATTACACGCTGTCACAGAATGCGTAAGAAAAATAAAGATTCACAGCTCCTCCCCCGTAGGTGATAGCGTTATAATATGTAGCCTATATGTTGACCCGACCTCTTAGTAATATTCATGCAAAATTTGAAGTAAATCTGTGCAGTACTTTTTGAGTTTAGCCCGGACATACGTTTGTCTGTATACAAACAGACAAACAGACAAAAATTCTAAAAACTATATTTTTGACTTCGGTATCGATTGTAGATCACGCTCCAAGTATTCTTTTAAAAAAAATATTCAATGTACAGTTTTGACTTTCCTACGATTTTATTATATGTATAGATTATTTTTTTACAAAGTAATCCCCTTTCCAACTGTTATCCACTTTTCAATCACAGCACCAATTCACACTTTCTCGCCTCGCTTCGACGAAATATTCGGAATCTTCAACGCCAACGGATAGATTTCCATTATCAATCAGTTCTGGCCAAAAATACAGGGAAAATATAGAAGCACTCCTTATTATACTGAATTGTTGAAAATATTTATTGGTGATTAACGAAAACAGCAGCCGCTCGAGATCGTCGCGTTATGGTGGACGCTCATCTTCCGCGGTATGACGTTCCAATAATAGTATTGACAACGTGACACATTTATTGTTGACTAAATTAGTGAATACCTTGGCAAATATCCGTTCTGACGGCAACAAATTTCCAATCTTAGGTAACGTCATACCAGATTTTGATCCGATGGTTAAGGGGCTAACTATACACGGCCTTGTAAAGTAGATGAGTGTGCGAAATTATATAAATGGGGCGATGATCAGGTCATACACTATGCGTTACCTAAATAAGCTGGTATCGCAAAAACGTAGTACCTACCAAGCTTTACCCGCTATGCCATTTTCTTGGTCTAAATGGAAACAGGAATTATTAGAATCATTCCCTAATAGTGACGATTATGCCAAGTTACTTACAGAAATGTTGTCTGAACGCGTAAAATATAATGAATCACTAGAATGATATTATTTCGAAAAAATCAATTTGCTGATTCAATGTAATATAACAGGGCAGTCGATTGTTTATTGCATGGAATCGAAGATTGATCATTAAGATTAGGCGCGAAAGCATTGAAGTGTCAGGAACTGGAACAAGTGTTAGAATATTTTGAGTCTATCAAACAACAACTACGTGAAACAGATAAGTCGCATTATTATGGAAACAAAAGACCTAACGCTTTGTCGAACACAAAACCTAAAGCAATGAAGCAAAGACTACAACTAGTATTAATTCTATTATTCGCTACAATTCTAACGAACCACGACATTTTAGTTTTAAATATACTAAAAAAAGTACTCAAATGTAATATTTGTAACAGACTGGGACATACTACATTAAATTGTTCAAAACTACCCTTCGATTATAATAATAATACCGATAAAATGGGTCAAAGTCAAAAGAATATTTACATATAGACGCCGAGAGCACCGCTTAAAACGATGGTAAGTACATCGTGCAGTTGATGATCAACGGACAATCGGTTGTAGGTTATGTCGATCTAGGCGTCAATGCACTTTAAATCGTTGTAGTGATGCTAGAAAACTAAGAAATAATTGGTTGAATGAGAGGTATTGGAAACAACGCAGTTCTACCTTTGAGCTCGCCACTGTTAGGGCGCACACTTGAGACAAGACGTCTTGGAAAGAACTGTCTGAGACGTCTCAGACAAAACTGTTTTGTCTGCGACACGGGGCGCTATGGCTGTTGATAAAATATCGATATGACATACGACGACTTAGACAGTTCTGGCTAATTTATATAAATTAGTAACCCAATTTCACGAGAGATGGCGCTGTACTCACTTATAGTGAAGAACCGGAAACTATGGAACGCTACACAGCGCGTGGCCCAACACGCTCTTGGCTGGTTTTTTTTATATTATGTTGGCTTGCGTAGTCGACGTGTGAAAATTATAGTTATTGACTATTGTCAAAAACTAACTTAAATGCCTATATTTTTGTCGAAAAAAAAAATATATATTTTTAGTTATTTAAATATATACATTTTTTAATTACAATTCACAAGACTGGTGTACAATTAAACACAAAAAAGCACAAAACAAAAGATATTATTATATCACTCTATTTATTTTTACAAGCTTTTTATTAACTTTCATTGTATGTATGTAACTATGTATGTTCGGCTCGACCGAGGTAGAGGTGAGAGTGGCGGTGCGAAGGCTGAGTGCCAAGAACACCACCCCAGGACCCGACGGCTTGCCAAGGAAAGCCTGGGTCCTGGCCATGGAGGCTCTCGGGCCTCGACTAAGAGGGCTCTTCAGCGCATGTATGGAGAGGGGCCAGTTTCCACTTCGCTGGAAGACGGGGAAACTGGTCCTCATCGCGAAGCCAGGGCACCCTGCGGACTCTCCGTCCGCGTACCGGCCCATTGTGCTGCTCGACGAGGTGGGCAAGCTCTTTGAAACAGTCATTGCAAACCGCCTCGTCGCGCGGCTAACACGGGTGGGGCCGGACTTGTCGGACGGACAGTTCGGTTTTCGCAGGGCGCGCTCTACGGTGGACGCCATCATGCGCGTGCGAGCCCTCACGACAGGGGTTGCGGTGTCCCGGGGCAGGAGCGTCGTGGCAGTGTCCTTGGACATTGCCAATGGATAGTGTTAATCTGAAAAGAGAAACCGTGGTCAGAGATTTAGGAATTTTGTTGGATGACAAACTTCATTTGGATTCCCATATCAGCAGAATTGTTAACAATGCCTTCCGTATGTTCGGTTTTATTATGAGAACGGCTAAAGTATTTACCCAATATTCTACCTATTTGTACCTATACAAAACGTTGGTTCGCTCTCAGCTGGAGTATGCGGTTTCAGTATGGAGTCCCCACTACGAAAAATATTCCGAAATGCTAGAAAAAGTGCAAAAGAAGTTTTTGAAAGCCATGCATTTTCGTTGCTATCGTACTTATGCATCCTACAACGACCTATTGGAGAGGTACAATTTGCACAGTTTAAAATCCAGACGAGTCATGTTAGAAACGATGTTTTTGTTTGATCTGTGCAATACTTATGATTGCATAGATTTGCGTAACAAGATCAGTTATGTAGTGCCTAGAACAACGATATGCCGGGGAGTGCGCGCAAGACCTTTATTTGCAGTAAGTTCTTGTCATACAAACGCAGGCTTGCGTGCACCTCTTCGCCGTCTTACTAGTCAATATAATAAAATTTGTGAGGGCATTGACTTCTTTTTTGTTTCTGCTCAAAAGTTTAAAAGGCTTATTTATAAACAAATTTAGAATAGTTCGTTTATTATTTACACATTCTCTCTCCCTCTATCTTTCTCTCTTATTTGCATGCCTGTCTATATTTATGTTTACTATTAACTTCTTCTCTGTTTTGTCAATCTAGAATAGCGCACTGTTAAATATAACTGTTGGTATGTTGTGGAAAATGTCGTAGGTTATACATTTATAAATTCTGCATATTTATAACTTAGTATAAGGTTTTAATGTATAATTGTTATTTTTCCCGAATAAATAAAATAAAATAAAAATAAAATTGCCAACGCGTTCAACTCCCTGCACTGGAGTACGATCCGGAGGGCACTCCGATACCACCGGGTGTCCAAATACCTCTGTCGAGTGGTCGAGGCTTACCTGTTGGACAGGTCCATTATCTACCCCGGTCACCAGGGAGAGTGGAAACGTCGAGAGATGTCGTGCGGTGTTCCGCAGGGGTCGGTTCTAGGCCCACCCTTGTGGAACATCGGCTACGACTTCGTGCTGCGCGGCGACCTCCCTGACGGGGTCAGCGTGGTCTGCTACGCAGACGACACGCTAGTTCTTGCGCAGGGAGAGTCGCGCCTGGTGCGACTAGGGTTGCGGGTGGTGGCACCAATTTTAATTTTCAAACTAACTAAATACGAATAATTTCTTAAATCTCGCGACAAGCTTCTATATCATATAAATTGGTTAATGACGTTATAAGTTAATAGTAAAAGTTCTAAAGGAAAATTTTATTTTACTCTTTTTAGGGCATTTAATTAAAAGCTCGTTTTTAAAAAGTTTTTTTACTTTAAATTTATTCAATAAACATATTATTTACATTTTAAAATATTTCTTTAAAAAAAACATTCATAAATATAAAAAGTAGCCCGCCGGCATCGCGAACAGGGTTCAAGCTACCGGTGGTCAGGGCTCTTGAAAGGGAAATCTCGTAACAGAGTGAGCTTTCTTTCTTTCCCTTGATCCAGCTGCCTAACGAGAGCCTCCTTAGACGTTGTTCGAGGCGCTTATCTATTAAACCATTGGCCGATACGACTATCTGCACAATAATTGCTCTATCCATTTCCCACATGGCGACAACCTCGCGAGCCAAGTCAAGATATATGTATAATTTGTTTATCTTTCTCAGCTTTTACGAGGTTTTTATTATAATTATATCATCATCATTTTTTTAAAGTCAATTTATTATAATATATTTTTTTTAAGCCAGTTATTAATTTTATATATATATTTAATTGTATACCAAGATCATAAATTAACAAAGGAAATCAGATAATTAAAAAAAAGTGACACTCATCTTTTAAATATTTATAGATTCCTTTAATGACGTTAAAAGGTTGAAAGAGTAATTTACTAACTTATTTTTTTACTTTTTATAGTTTTTTATTGCGTCGGGGGTTTTTTTAAATTTTTAATTTTAGTTTTATTTTAATTTTTTTAAATTAATCGAGGAATCCATTATTGTGATATTATCTTTTCTATATTGTAACAATCATGAAGGCCACATTAATACTACTAACTTGCAAACTGGCTAGATGTACTTTTTATTAAGGTTTATCTTTAAACAACTTTGGCATTCATATTCAAAACTTGATTGACAAGACAATTAGAAAATTAATTCCCTCTAAATAATAATAATTAATTGATTTCATTAAATTAAATTTCATTCCTATTTTATAATATTGATTCCAGAGTTCCATCAGCTACCTCCCAGTTCTAGCATCGTGTCCTCGTCATCATGAAAAATGTTTAGAACTGGTTAAGACGAATCTAATAAGCATAAACTCGACGAGTTTACTAGTAGGCATTTCAGGGTTTCATCAGCTAGGTACCTCCCAGTTCTAGCATCAAGTTTTCATAATCATGAAAAATGTTTGAAACTTGTTAAGACAAATCTGTTGAGCCCAAACACGACGGGTTTACTAGTAGGCATCCCAAGGTTCCATCAGCTACCTCCCAGTTCTAGCATCAGGTCCTCGTCATCATGAAAAATGTTTGGAACTGGTTAAGACAAATCTAATGAGCCCAAATTCGACGGGTTTACTAGTAAGAATTCCAGGGTTCCATCAGCTATCTCCCAGTTATAGCATCAGGTCCTCGTCATCATGAAAAATATTTAAAACTGGTTAAACCGAATCTAAAGAGCCCAAACTCGACGAGTTTACTAGTAGGCATTCCAGAGTTCCATCAGCTACCTCCTAGTTCTAGCATCAAGTTTTTATAATCATGAAAAATGTTGGAAACTTGTTAAGACAAATCTAATGAGCCTGAACAAGATGGGTTTACTAGTAGGCATCCCAAGGTTCCATCAGCTACCTCCCAGTTCTAGCATCAGGTCCTCGTCATCATAAAAAATGTTTGGAACTGGTTAAGACAAATCTAATGAGCCAAACTCGACGGGTTTACTAGTAAGAATTCCAGGGTTCCATCAGCTATCTCCTAGTTCTAGCATCAGGTTCTCATCATCATGAAAAATATTTAAAACTGGTCAAGACCAATCTAATGAGCCCAAACTCGATGGGTTTACTAGTTGGCATCCCAAGGTTCCATTAGCTACCTCCCAGTTCTAGCATCAGGTCCTCGTCATCATGAAAAATGTTTGGAACTGGTTAAGACAAATCTAATGAGCCCAAACTCGACGGCTTTACTAGTAAGAATTCCAGGGTTCCATCAGCTATCTCCCAGTTCTAGCATCAGGTCTTCGTCATCATGAAAAATGTATACGAGTATTTCAAACATTAGGTCACACATAAGTATTTCTTAGTAAAGTATACTACTCTGTCAAGAAAGTACCGGGAAAAGATCAATAATACACAAAATGTCTGTTATTCATCCAAATTTATTTTATCACCTTCAAAGTATGCTCCTTTAGAAACGATACACTTGCGCCAACGAATAATCCATTCATCAAAACATTTTTTAAACGCTGCTTCCTGAATTGAGTTCAGTTCTCGCCGCGAATTCTCCTTTATGTCTTCTATCGATTGAAAACGGGTGCCACGAAGTGGTAATTTGAGTTTAGGAAAAAGAAAAAAGTCAGCAGGAGCCATATCTGGTGAATATGGTGGTTGCTGGATGGTATTTGTTGAGTGTTTGGTCAAAAATTCGTTCACAATGATAGCCTTGTGCGAAGGCGCATTGTCATGGTGCAAAATCCAAGAATTTTCTTTCCACAAATCTGGCCTTTTTCGTCGAATTTGCTCTCTTAAACGCCGCATAACGCTCAAATAATATTCTTTATTTATCGTTAGACCTTCCGGTAAGAATTCAGAGTACACAACACCGCGATAGTCAAAGAAAACAGTCAACATGACTTTGACTTTTGATCGACTTTGGCGTGGTTTTTTCGGTTTCGGATCAGTTGGAAGGCGCCACTCCGAAGCTTGTTGACTAGTTTGCATGTCAAACTCGTAAACCCACGTCTCGTCACCAGTAACAATGCGTTTCATGAATGTTGGGTCCGAACTGACTCGTTCTAGCATGTCCTCAGCGACTTTCATGCGATTGAGTTTTTGGAGAAAATTCAGATCTTTTGGGACTAGCCGAGCAGCAACATGTTTCATACCCAAATGATTAGTTAAAATGGTACGGATCGACTCGTGAGATACAGAAAGTTCGGCGGCGATCTCTCTCAGAGTTGAATGGGGATTTTCAGTACCTATTTCCTTCACTTTTGTGATGTTAACTTCAGTTGCAGACGTTGACGGCCTACCAGAGCGAGGCAAATCTTCCATCACATCTCGACCGCTTTTGGACGCTTTGAACCACTTCATAAGCACGAGTTTTTGATAAAGTCGATTCACCGTAAGCCTTCTGTAACATTTTCAGTGACTCCGAACACGAAATTCCATTGGCGATGCAAAATTTAAGACAAACTCTTTGTTCGATATTTTTGTCATTATGAAATTCGCAATACACACTATATATGATATTACTAAAACCAGCACTGTATTTAATATAAATAACAGATGCAACTCAAACTCCGCGCCAAAATGGAAAACAGTTGTGCCAATCTAACAACTACAAAAAACAAAAATTTGAATTTGGAACCATAAAAAAATCATCCATTCCCGATACTTTTTTGACTGAATGTACATCCGTAAAGCGTTTAAGATCCCAGCCACAGCCAACAAATGTGCTGCTGACCTTGAACGCCTGATCAGATCTTCATGAATTGTATCTAAGAATCATCTCGGTAACGTCAGCTTTCTTATAAAAAAAAAACTGCATCCAAATCGGTCCATTCGTTTAAGCGCTATGATGCCACAGACAGACACACAGACACCCTAAACTTATAACACCCCTCTTTTTTGTCGGGGGTTAAAAAGTAAAAGAAATGGTTGGCTCGCCTATCGTCAACATCGAAAATGGTTTAAAAGCTTGTTACTTCATCTAACGCAATCCAACGCGATGTTTGACGAAGAGACAACGCAAAAAAAGAGAGTTAACGCCTAAAAACTCTGTTAGTATTATTATTACCTTCTATAGTTTTACTTTTTTGACTTTTTTAAGACCAGTTTGATAGCGTCGGCATCTGGGTACATTAGTATTTCAAACATTAGATCGCATATATAATTATGTGTTTATTAGTAAACTAGCTTTTGCCCGCGGCTTCGATCGCGTTAAATTCGGGTTAACACGATTTCTTCAACAAATATCGTTAATGTATACAGAAATAAATACAAAAAATTAACTAATTATATACTAAAACCTTCCTCGAGAATCACGCTAGTAGTTAAAACCGCTTGAAATCGGTGCAGTAATTTTTGAGTTTATCGTGAACAGAGAGATAGACAGACACGGCGGGGGACTTTGATTTATAATAAGTATTGATACAATATCGCTCATCATACAAATTCATCTTAAGATACGAAAATATGAAATATTATTTATTATTTTTGTCGTGTGTGATATAGTCCATTGAATTGTATGACGAGCGATATTGTATCTTAAGATAAAATATTCCAATATCTTAGCCGTGTGCAGCGCCCCTTAGTGAACTCTACTGCGGGTGACTTAACCTAGGACAAACTTATTATATTCTTTTCCGGGATAAAAAGTTCCCAGTGTGGTGCCCAGGATATTAAAAAATAATTATACCAAGTTTCATCGTAATCGAACCGGTAGTTTTTGCGTGACGCCTGAACAAACAGACAGACAGACAACATTTTAATTAATCACATTTTTGGGTTTGGTGTCGGTCTAGTAACACCCCTTGCCATTTATTTTTTTGATATTTACAATGTACAGAATTTTCACTTCTACAGATTTATTATAAGTATATAGATTATATATCCATTAAATGTTTAAGATCCCTGCCACAGCTAACAAACAAGCTGATGACCTTGAACGCCTGAACAGATCTTCATAAATTGTATATAAGAACCATCTTGATAACTTCGGCCTTTAAATAAAATAAAAACAGCATCGGGGCTTAAAATAAACAAGAACAGAAAAACAAAAAAAAATTATCTCATGATTGACAGAACAAAAGATATTTAAACCTTATGTAGACTTAGTTTCTTACCGTGTTTCGGCTTGAGTGGATTTGTAATAGAACTCAGCATGTTGGGTATAGCTGCAGGGTGTTTAGTAGTATGTATTTGCGCATTTATATACTGGCGTGCGCGACTAGTTGAGTCGAAAGCTCATCCTCTACCGCCTCCGTACAAGGGACTACTACCCATCATTGGTCATACACATTTGCTGCTTTCTGAAGAAACAAGTAAGTGATTTTCCTCCCTTTTTCACTCGCCTATCGTCAACATCGAGTATGGTTTAAAAGCTTGTTAATTCATGTAACGTAATCCAACGCAAGGTTTGACGAAAAGACAAAGCAAAAAAAGAGAGATAACGCCTGAAAACTCTGTTAGTATTCGGTAATTCCAAGATTTACTCGAATATTTCACAAAACTTGTTCCAGGAAATAACTGTTTTTTTAACCCTTAAAAGTTTTTGAAAAAACTTGTCGTCATTTAGAATCTTAATAAAATTTGCAAGGCTTCTATAGTTTAACTTTTTTAATTTTGAGGCAAATTATGAAGTGTCAAAGTTTATACAAAATATTTAATATTACATTTTCAGAGGTCTTTGCTGGATTAGTTACACACACATTTAGAAACAGTTAAAATGTGTGTTGAGATGCATCTGTTATGGTTTTAGTTTTATGATAGCTAACCTGATAACCCATTTATTTTTTCATTTAATTTTATTTTACTTGTTTGATACATGTTGATTGGTTTACGCTGTCCTATCATGCCAGTTAATATTGTAACATGGCAATAATGTATAAGATCTCAATATTTGACAGGCCTATTGGTTAAGTGGTTAGTGGCACTGACTGCTATGCCGGGGGTTATGGATTCGATTCTCAGCTAGGACAAATGTTTGTGTGATGTGCATGATCATTTATTGGTGGTGTGTCAAAATCAAAGCGACGTCAAAAGTTACTATGATTTTACATTATTCTATTTAGCTGCAAATTCATCTTCTGAAATAAAACTCATCACGCTATCATCGACAAGGAGCCAAGCTGTAAATTATGACGTTTATATAGAAACGTCTAATAAGAACGATATTCATCGAAAACCGTAGCGCAGCGGTTTCATATCATGCATGCAGCGGTATCTAGACTAGTATTCAGGACAAAGGTTGATTTTGTTGGTGGTGCACAAAGATTGTTCGAATCCCTTAAGTGTTCGGCCACACTGGAAGTTCGAGTGCGGAGCGGGCGCGGCGCGTGGAAACTTCCTTTAAGGTGCATCATGACTCACATTTTCACTGTTTTTCATACAACCGCTCATAACTGATTATGACGTTATTACACATTTTTCATTAGATATTTTGGAAACACAGTATCTTGTGGATATTATCTAGGTTTCTAAAGAAACCAATTTCTAAATATGTGTAAAACTAATCCAGTAAAAACCTCTGAAAATGTCCTATTTTGTATGAAATTTGACACTTCATAATTTTCCTAAAAATTAAAAAAGTCAAAAAAGTTATTTCTAGAGACCTTGTAAATTTTATTAAAATTCTAAATGACGACAACTTTTTCCAAAAACTTTTAAGTGTTAAAAAAAAAACAGCTATTTCCTGGAGCAAAGTTTTGTGAAATTTTCGAGTAAATCTCGAAATTACCGAATACTATCAGAGTTTCCAGGCGTTATCTCTCTTTTTTTGCGTTGCCTTTTCGTCAAACATCGCGGTGGATTGCATTAAATGAAGTAACAAGCTTTTAAACCATTTTCGATGTTTACGAACAGCGAGTGGAGAAGGACCCTCTTAAGTGTCCACAACGGGCACGCGGGCGCGGGGGAGTCCGATTGTCGTATAACCGTCCGGATAGAGCTCAAGTCGTTGACGGCACGTAGTGTTCAAGGGCTCAGCAAACCGTAGGGGGCCAGCAAGGTCAAAGCCTACTGGGACCAAAGTTTAGTCAGTAAAAGTCTAACAAGCCATTTGCGGAATGCCGCCCGAGCGTGGGAGATGTCATTAGATGACTTCCCACTTACAAAAAATTTTGTCAGGCTGTCCATTTTTGTGCATCTTTAATGATTATAACTTAACTCGTTAACTGAAATAAAGCATGTTGTAAAAACTTGTGTCAATAAAGTATTATTTTATTTATAATGCGTTTGTTATATTTTCAGAAATATGGCCTAAATACAAAAAATTTTGTGAGCACTCGTTGCAACACGATGGCGTTACATACTTATATTTTGGACTCGAAATTTATTATGGTAAGTAATTTATTGAGTTATAAGATATAGCTATAGCTAAGATAAGATATATACCAATAAGATACAGCTACGGATAGGGTGAGATGCCACGTGTCCTTCACGTGATCGCCACTGTGCGGAACGCCCGGAGAACACGGTGGAGCACACAGTCGAGGTGTGCCCTGCCTGGGCGGAGCAAGTCGTCGACGGCGCGCACTGTTCCCGCGCGCCTCAAGGAGTTGTCAGGAATAGCAGAGGCCCAGCTAGGTCGAAGCCTACTGGGGCCAGGGTTATCCGAAAGCAAACTCGTGCCTTGGTTTGAAGGCTGGAAAGAACGGGGTGGGTTTTTAGTCAGTAAGAGTCTGACACTATTTCCCACTCCACCCAAGGGCGGGGATTGTTTAGGTGCTGAACCAGGAACCAACCAACTTTCTGAGCGCTTGCGGTTATCAAATAGAATCCATTTTTCATCGCAGGTAACAATGCGGTTCAAAATTCCTTCATTTGTGTGTCTGTTAAGCAGTGCAAGGACGTCTCGACGCGTACTTCGCGCTGGCGATCATTGACTTCGTGGGGCACCCATTTGTCAAGCTTTTTTACCTTGTCAATTTGACGCAAATGGACCAATATTTTGACGCTAACGTCGAAAGCTGCTGCTAATTCAGCCGTAGATTGTGTATCATCAGCTTCCACAATCGCCTTTAATTCGTCATTGTCGACCAAAGTCTTCGGACGACCGCGAGGTTCATTTTTCAGGTCAAAATTTCCAGAACGGAAGCGAGCAAACCAATAACAGGTGGTGCGTTGGTTTGTAGTGTTAGCTCCCTAAACGTCGTTGATGTTGCGTGCCGCTTGTGCCGCGTTGCTGCCACGACGGTACTCATATTCCATAATTACTCGAATTTTTAACGTATCCATAATGACGAAAAAGATTGAAATACGATGAAAATGTAACACTAATCAATAAACAAATGACGACTTTTGAAAAAAAAAATCCATTTTTTAAAATAAAATTAATTTGCAATTAGAATTCTTAGCCAAACAAAACTTATTTTGTTTTAAAATGGCCAGTACTGCAAAACGGCAATTTCATAGATAAAGACCTATTATTTATCTAGACAATAGGCTTGTCACCGTAAAAAAAATAATTAATCCGTCTTTTAGATTATTCAAAAATAAGGAACACGTACTTTTTATTTGTAAATTAAACCAAAAATTACAAAGATATAGCCCATTAAAGTTACGTGTAACGTCACACCGTGCTGCATTTTTTCGCACGGGGCGACGTCACACGTAACTATGTCTATCTATATATCTTTGTTATTTTTTGTTTAATAGAAAAAAGAAAAATAAGTGTCCAATATTTTTTTATAATCTAATATAATACGGACTAAATAAAATGTAGTTATTTTGACCCTGAAAACTACCCTATTCACTGATTTTTACAGTCATATCAGACCCTGAAGATGCTCTTGTAGTGGCCAATACTTGCTTGGACAAACATTTCCTGTATCGTTTTGGAAAATATTGGTTGGGTGAAGGACTCATTACTGGATCTGGTAAGTAAGAGACTGATGGTCACCAAAAATAATATATTTTTCTTATTTTAGCATTACATAGCATAACTTATTTTAGCATTGTTGACTGGCCTGTTGGTCTAATAGTTAATAGCCCTGACTGCTATGCCAGAGGTCGTGGGTTCGATTCCTACCCAGGACAAATGTTTATGTAATGAGCATGCTATTTTTTTCTGTGTCTGGGTGTAATTTATCAATAACATGTATGTATTCAAAAATACATAAGTATGTTTATCAGCCGTCTAGTACTCATAACACAAGCTGTGCTTAGCTTGGGACTAGACGGCGTTGTGTGATAGTTGTGGAATATTATTATTATTTCCTTGAATTTTACCCCTAAAGGGATGGAAATGGGTGACAGGATTTGATTTTAATTAATCGATCACCCTCCAACTACTAAACTAACTTGAAATACCTGTTAGAACATGACAAAGAATAGTAATCCTGACATAAAAAATTCTTGAAGAAGCTACGTATTTTGTTTTTGTATAATTATTGTTATTTTGTTTATACAGGAGACCATTGGCATCGTCACCGACAAATGTTAAAACCATGTTTCAGCCTATCAATAATTAATAAGTACATCGATGTGTTCAACACTCAATCAAGGATATTACTGAGCAACTTAGATTGTTTTGCGGAAAAAGAAAAGTTTAATCCTACGATACACATCAAAAAATATTCCCTAGGATCATCTTACGGTAAGCATAAATGAGCTTGTCAGTTGAGAGTTTGTCATGCTCACTCTAATGTTTCACTGATGATGGCGCGTGTGTTGGATATGTAGCGACATCTATGACGCCACATAAGAACTACGAAGAAATTACGAAATCTTGCATCGCGCAATTAAAGTTCTACGCGCGATTTGAACATATACGACAGCCCGACATCAACTATCGGGCAGTCGCCCACCAGACTATAACACCTGTCTGGTTGGAGGATCCTCCCGTTTCAACAGAGGTTTGTGAGACTTTACTCTCTGTTCCGCGTACCTCCAAAGATCATTTAGTTCCCTTCAAAATGGTTGAGCTGATATATGTGTGCTAATATTTGCGTCATATCCGTGACTGACAGCACCCCTACTGTCAGTTGAGACTGGTCATCTTTTAGCTGCCAGTTGCTATTTTAATATCTATATTTAGTTTTTATTTTTACTTTTTTTACATTGTCCTTGAATGTGACAAGAAAAATTGTGACTAGCTTTTGCCCGCGGCTTCACCCGCGTACAAAAAATATAGCCTGTATCATTTAGAAATAAAGCAGTTTTCTATTGGGGAAAAATTTCTTGCAATTGGACCAGTACTTTCAGAGATTACCTCCTACAAACAAAAAGACTTAAAACAAACTCTACCCCTTTTATATACGTATTACTGTAGATTACGTTACATGATTGAAAGTATCCGTAGAGCTTTTGGCATATTCATCTCCATAGAGATCTACGCTTTGGGATGTGCAATCAGCAGGGATGTGTAATTTTTCTGACTGACTGACTTCTTGACATTTCAAAAGTGCTTGCAAATGGTTTATTTGAAATAACATGCTATGAATCGTTCAATCTTTGCATATACGATTGTGTTTACCTTAATAGCCTGTTAAATTTTAGCTTCTCACAATACATGCAATCAACAATTCGTGTTTATATCGAGTATCTTCAGTTAAGATTATTGAGATTGAAAATTAACAAATTATTATTATTATTATTATTCCTTTTAAACTATTGGGTGCCTTCAAGGCTAGAGTAAATAGGCTCATAATAAATTAGTGCGCCTCACCATCAACGATTGCATCACTGTTTACCATCAGGTCGGATCGCAGTCAAGCACTATTTTATATCAGACAAAAAAGAAATTTAACCCTTAAATGACGCGACTTTTGGTACAATGATTGTGGAATCAACATCCTCATTATTATTTTTATAAGAAGAATTGGTAGGGCCTAGTGGATTATCTAATTTAACAAAGTGTGAAATTAATTTCAGTGACCATTTTTGGAAAGGCTGCCAACGATGAGAAAACTGTTGAACAATACATGGACGCTACTGATGAAATGTTGAGTCTTATAGCGAAAAGATTCCAAACGATTTGGCTGCAAAGTAATTTTATATACACTCTACTGGGATATAAAAAGCAAGAATCTGAACTGGTGAAATTTGTTGATGGAGTATCAGATGAGGTAGGATTATCACAATTGTCCATCAACCTAATTCTATAAAAATAGTTCAAGTATTAAGGTGGTGCATCATGACTCACATTTTCACTGTTTTTCATACTACCGCTCATAACTGATTATGAAGTTATTACACATTTTTCATTAGATATTTTGGAAACACAGTATTTTTGTGGATATTATCTAGGTTTCTAACCAATTTCTAAATTTGTGTAAAACTAATCCAGTAAAAACCTCTGAAAATGTCCTATTTTGTATGAACTTTGACACTTCATAATTTGCCTAAAAATTTAAAAAAGTAAAAAAAGTAATCCTCCAGAGACCTTGCAAATTTTATTAAGATTCTAAATGACGACAACATTTTCCAAAAACTTTTAAGGGTTTAAAAAAAAACAGCTGGTTCCTGGAGCAAGTTTTGTGAAATTTTCGAGTAAATCTCTGAATTACTGAATACTAACAGAGTTTTCAGGCGTTATCTCTCTTTGTTTTGCGTTGCCGTTTCGTCAAACATCGCGTTGGATTGCATTAAATGAAGTAATAAGCTTTTAAACCATTTTCGATGTTTACGATAGGCGAGTGGAAAAGGCAACGCAATAAAGAATTGAGTATTGAGTATTGAGTATTGACCCTCTTAAGCAAAACTAATAGTATTTTACAACCTTTTGTTATTAGTTTCAAGTGTCCCGATGTTTGTCTGTAATCAAATCTTGTAAATTAAATTTGACCCACTTCCCGGCTACCGATTGAACTGAAATTTTGCATGCTGGTGTAAATCAGATGACAATGCAAAATTATTATGACAAAGAGCTGATCTGATGATAGAACCGGAAGGTGGCTATTTTTTTTTTTTTTTTGCGATGGGGAAAATCATCTTATGACAAAACCCGCTCTTAGGTGGAGCAGGAGATAGTGTCAGACTCTCAGATAGTGTAGGCTTCGACCCAGCTGGGCTCCTCCTGCTGCTGACAACTCCTTGAGGCGCGCGGGAACAGTGCGCGCCGTCGACGTCTTGGACTCGGTCCATTACTAGACGATCGGACAGCGAGCTACCCATGACTCCGACGTCTGCGAGCCCACGTCTACGGTGGCCGGAAATCGGGATCGGAATCCCGGCGACGGCGGCGAGGGCGCCGTTGCCTGATGCGGTCGGGCTCCTCCTTTGCAAGCATTACTGCTTCGCAGAAGGAGGCGACTGCCTGCCATTTCTCCTCGCTCCGGACCATGGCCTCGACCAGGATCCGGCACGAGAGGTCTCCGCCGCCTATCGCCCCCACGTGGGCACGGCGATGCTCCGCCCAGGCAGGGCACACCTCGACGGTGTGCTCCACCGTGTCCTCCAGGCGTTGCGCACAGTGGCGACACCCGGGCGTCTCTAACGCTTGAATCCGATGCAGGAACCTCCCGAACTTGCTATGTCCGGTGAGGACCTGCGTCATGCGGAAGGTAAGGACACCGTGAGGTCTTTCCAGCCACGCCTCAAAGAGGGGACTTACCGCCATAATCGTGGCGTGCCCAGTGCTGGGTTGCGATAGCCATTGACGCCATTTCACCATGAAAGGTGGCTATAGGAACTTGGTAGTTAAACGAGACAACCCCATCTAGTTTGAGGTCGTATGATTCGTCTTGACGAGTATAAATTATATAGCTTGTAAAAGCTTGTTTGTATCTCAAGTTGTACGTATAGACCATGTTTGGTGGTTCAATTGTTTTTTTTTATATTCTAAACATCAATTTCTGTTCAAACAAATCTTGATGATGTTACCTAATCATTAACATTACCTACGGAATGTTTTTTAATGACCAAGAAAAAAAAGAAGTGTAGTTATATCAAGCAAAAATTTTAAAACTTAAGAATAAAATTATACTCTTTCTCCTCAGATTATACAAACAAAGAAATCATTTTTTAAAGGATCAAACAAGGAATCTACATGTAAGTATAATTTGTTCATTTTCCTATGCGGCTGGTGGTTTTAGGAAATAAATACTAACATTGTCTTCCTGTTTTAATCTACTTTTACTTATTCATTTCCACTTCTTTTACTTATTTTCTTTCCTTTTTTTATATGTTGTGCAAAGATCATCTTATGACAACCCCCGCCCTTGGGTGGAGCGGGAGATAGTGTCAGACTCTTACTGACTAAAAACCCACCCCGTTCCTTCTAGCCTTCAAACCAGGGCACGAGTTCCCTTTCGGATAACCCTGGACCCGGTAGGCTTCGATCCAGCTGGGCCTCTGCTGTAGCTGACAACTCCTTGAGGCGCGCGGGAACAGTGCGCGCCGTCGACGTCTTGGGCTCGGTCCATTACCGGACGATCGGACAGCGAGCTACCCATGGTTCGCCGTTCGCGAGCCCGCGTCTACGGTGGCCGGAAGTCGGGAACGGAATCTCGGCGGCGGCGGCGAGGGCGCCGTTGCCTGATGTGGTCTGCTTCCAACTTTGCTAGCATTACTGCTTCGCAGAAGGGGTGACCGCCTGCCATTCCTCCTCGCTCCGGACCATGGCCTCAACCAGGGCCCGGCGAAGAAAAACCCCTTGACCCAAGCCGTAATAATTTTTGTTGGATTTTAAAATCATTTTACAGATTTACCGTACCAGCCTCTCACTCATCTGATTCTGGAACAATACACTAGAAACGCTTTCACTGACCAGGAAATTTCAGAAGAGTTACACACCGCTATGGCAGCTGCGTATGAAACCACAGCAAATTCCTTACTAACTATTTTGTTGATGATTGGAGCATTCCCTGAAGTTCAACAGAAGATGTATGAAGAGTATGTTATTTTTATTTAATCTTAAATGAAAATGATTAAATGCGTCATTATTAAAACAAAAAAAGACGTGTGGCACTCGGAGACTGCCGCGGTAAAGCTATTGCATAGCATTTTTTATCAACTTATGCAATTAAATTATTGTGATTGAAGTTGACAAGTTGCCATGACAACCATTTAGTGGGGGGTGTTAGGTTTTTTTCGTTACGGAATTTCTGGATTCGGTCTCCACGGTCAAGGCCCGCGATAGAAGCTAAGCAATTGCTTAAAAAAAATTGGAAAAATTTAATCTGGGGTGATAAAATTAATACAGAGTCAAGGGAGGTCTCAAATTCAGAGTAAATAATCTGTCAGCGATTTAGATTTAGTATAATTTTTTTTTGATTGAAAGGTTATGCTTCCAAGTTCGTCCCATAGAAATATTGTTATGATCTGATCATGAACTTCGAAGATATGGAACAGAACTCCTCATAGAATCATAGCAGAATTGTCGTAACAAGTAAAATTGCTTTGTTTATACGTGTAGTCGATGACTGACTGAAAGAAAAGGGGGAGGGGACAGGGGGAGGGGAAAGGGGGAGGGGGTAAATTCATGTAATATAACCGTATTTGGGATTATAAGAATCGTTATGAGATGCACCCTGGCTATAAGGTAATTTATGTTTAGCTGAAGGGTAGGTACTTTTTAGTGGTGCTACCATAACTAAAAAGTGAAAAATAAATAAAGAAGAGACAAATTAGGTATCTATTATAGAAACACTGACTTCCGAAATTAAAGTTATTCTGTACTTTTTGAAGTCGGTTTAATTTTTTTTGTAAAAAGTTTTTTTTTTGTAGCATTGTTTTGAATGATTGGTTTTACGTGGACAATAATATTTGGCTACACAAAGTGATCAGTAACGGATAGAGCCACATTTTTTTCTAATAATTAAAAAAATGGTGGTGTATGGGGTGGTGTTGTACAGGTAGACAGCCACTCTCCACCACTAAATATCAAGAAATAAGGCGAAGATTATTATTAATGATATAATTCTGATTTACTTTTGTAATTTTCAGAATACTGCAGGTTTTGGGTACAGATAGAGATGTAGACAAGGAAGACTTACGGAAGTTAGTATATACAGAGGCAGTGATCAAGGAAAGTCTTCGGGTGCAACCGACTGTACCAGCTATATTAAGATTCGTAGATAAAGATGTAAAGCTAAGTAAGTTCATTATTACAAGCTTTTATTTAGCTTCACCTGTCCCGATGTTTGTCTGTCATCAAATCTTGTAAGTTAAATTCGATCCACTTCCCGGTTACCGATTGAGCTAAAATTTTGCATGCATGATTGTGATCAGATGATGTAAATCAGATGGCAATGTAAAATTATTGTGACAAGGAGTTGATCTGATAATGGGACCGTGGGTAGCTATAGGAAGTTGTTAGTTAAATGACACAAATCCATCGAGTTTGGGCTCGTATGATTTTAGTCTCGACGAGTATTAATTAAATAAGTCAATGAACCACCAACAGTACTTTGAAAAAATACTAATTTTGTTATTTCTTTTATTTTAGGGAACTACACAATGCGTGCTGGTAGTCAGTGTGTAATAGCACTTCATGGCTTGCATCGTCATTCATCTTGGGGTCCTGACGCTGACAAATTCAGACCAGAAAGATGGCTGGATCCCGCTACGTTACCGCCATATGCTGCTACGGACGCCTCTTTCAGTTTTGGGAAGCGATCTTGTATTGGTAGGTTTCGACTGATGTAAATGTCGATTTTGTCAAAACTTCTGAGTTTTTCAAAAGAGAAAATTATGGACCCAGGATCCCAATTCTCTCAAAAACCGAGGAGAAGAAATTGAAAAGAAGAAATTTTTTCCTTGGTTTTAGGGACCCAGATTCCTAAATTTCACGAGAGCTGGGACCTAAGTCTGCTATTTTTAGAAAGTCGTCATTCCAACGCGATCCCATTGTCAATTTGCTAAAAGAACGTAATCTGCTAATTCATAATGACGGATCATTGATCGGTCAATAGTCTCGTAACAGAGTTGTGGTAAAATGACTATTTCGATCTTAATAAAAGCAGTGACTGCATAATGACGTTCTAATGGTAGGTCACTTAATCAAAAGAACTGTAAAATTTTTAGCAGACTACCGCATACGCCAGAAATTCATTTGTCATTATGTACGAGATTACCATTCTATGCAATTTGTTTCAATAGAGTGTCAGTCAACCACTGACACAGAAAATGTCTATCTGACCTCCACAATAAAGTTATACATGGTGTATAATATTTTTGAAGTGGTCAGATGGGCTTGAAATTGCCGTAACAACAAAAAATATTTTTCATCCCGCCATCTCGGAAAGAGTGTTTTTGGTCCTCACGATACGATTCAAATTTATGAATTCAATTTTAGAATCCTTCGCTTGCTCGATTATCAAAATTGAGCACGCGGTTAAAAAGCAACCGTGCACTCTTGAATAACATAACTATGAGTCGTCGCTGCGACAAAGATCTCAATTTCCATTTGTCTTTTTAAAATTAAGTTATGACATCAAAATTCAATATGTAAAACAATTATTTTTTTAATTTACAGGTAAAACATACGCGATGACCTCGCTGACGGTTGCTGTATCGCATATTGTGCGCAAGTTCGTCATAACTGGCGATTACACTAAGGTGCGATATCGGTTAGACATTACGCTAACACCATTGTCAGGGCATGAAATTAGCTTAGAACGAAGAAGTTGAAACCGATTAAATACTTGAGCTAAGTTAATTATTGTAGGATTTATTCATCTGTTTATTTATTGTTATTGTAGGGAGTATTAAAGTGTTGATTTAGATTCTTTTTTTCTATTCTCTTTCATGTAATTTTTAATAGATAGGACTTATTCGCGTCTGCATTTTTCATATGGAGTAGTAACTTTTCACTTCAAATGATTTATTAACCTAAACCTGACATTGAATTAATGTAACTAAATTTGACATTTTGTAAGTTATCGAACTGAAGCTGACATTGTTATTATATAAATGACATTGTATAATATTAAATCTGAATTTATTAAATTTATAATATTACTATCTAAAAACTTTTAAACTTTAACTTTTTTAAATGTAAACTGTATTTTTAAGTATGGGTTTTCTAGCCTGAAATAAATAAATTTATTATTATTATTCTCTTTATTCATTCTTTATACATATTTTAATACATTTTTAAATATTTTATTATTTTTAAGTAGAGCGAGTTTATTTTATAAACTCAAAAACTCCTAAGAAAACACTGTGAAAGTGGTAAACATACTTTTTCAGGGTTCCATAGTTCTAAGTGGTAACCTTTCAAAAATATGTTATAAAATAAATAAACAAAACAAAAATGAAAAAAGCCTTTTATTCCAACAACAACAACATTTACTCAAAACACCTTACGATTAAATTTTGACTTGAAAATTTATATTAGGTAAAAATAACGAGTTTCTGACGATTTGGACACAGGGTTATTTTACAAGCTTTTATTTAGTTTCACCTGTCCCGATGTTTGCCTGTTATCATCATCATCATCATCATCGTCATCATACCAGCCGAAAGACGTCCACTGCTGGACATAGGCCTCCCCCAAGTGTCGCCACAACGACCAGTCCTGTGCGTCAATTGTGCCTGTAATCAAATCTTGCAAATTATATTTGACCCACTTCCCAGTAGACCAGTGCTGAAGCCGTTGTTAATGGTAAAAAGTGAAATAAAATCATAGTAGGATGAAACCTATTGGAAAAGGAAGAGAATACAACAAAAACGAAAGGAAAAATAAATTACGGGCGATCTAAGGTCGGGAAAAGGATGGGTGTGCGTTTTTAAGGGTAAAAACCGTTTATTCGATTTTCGACAAAACTACAAGTCCTATGAAAAAAATAAAAGTGCAAAGTTGTAGATAATAAAAAGATCTACAACTTTTGTATTTACACTTTTTTCACGTAACCTCAAAATGTATGTGAAAAATTCAAATAACTAAGATTTTGGTTTTTTATCGAGATAAACTGTTTTTACCCTTAAAAACGCACACCCATCCTTTTCCCGACCTCAGATCGCCCGTAATTTATTTTTCCTTTCATTTTTGTTATATTCTCTTTTGTTTCCAGCAGTGGCTTTCATACTACTATGATTTTATTTCGTTTCAAAAATTATTGACCCTGGTCTACAGTGTTAGCAATTGGGCTGAAATTTTGTATGCATGTGTAAATCAGATGACAATGCAAAATTATTATGACATGGAGCTGATCCGATGATGGAACCGGAAGGTGGCAATAGGAACTTGGTAGTTAAACGACACAACCGATCGACCCAACAAGGATATGGCGGTGTTCTGCCCAAACGTGGCGCACCTCAACCGTAAGCTCCATCGCGTCCACACAGTGGTGACACCCAGGCGTTACTTCCGCACGAATTCGGTGCAGGAACTTTCCTAACTGACCATTTTCGGTGAGCACTTGCGTCATACGAAAGGTGAGGACGCCGTAAGAGCTTTCCAGCTACTCCTCAAAGAGGTGTCTTACTGCAATAATTATACTCTTGGTTGACTAGTACAGAATGCCTAAGGCATTAAACCGCCTTTAAAGCTTTTTGTTGCCTGCTGTTTTATTAAATTGTAGCTGCACTGCACCCAAAGCCAACCGGAACGCGAGCCTCCACTGTTCCTTCGCGCCTGCGCCCGCGCACCTACCTCAAGCGCCGCAAGCTGATCGCTCCGCTGACGCTCGATTGCGCCGACAGTGCCTCTTTTAACCCGGCGGCGAATGCACGCTCAATTTCTTCTTCTCAGTCATACACTCTTGACAAAGTGGTCGTGGTCATGTCTCGGTCGAGTCCCGCACCACCGCCTCTCTCGCGATACGACGCCATGCAGCTCTGTATTTGGCGGCTTGGGAGCCTTCATTTACGCTGTAATGAAGAATGGTCCGTCCACCGTGTTGGAGAGCGTCCACGAGATCTTTTGCCCTCGAATTTCCCTTGCACCACCAAACGTTCCATCAAGTCCTCATTGCGGGTGATATGCCCGAAAAACTTAAGGATTCATATTTACACAGACGACGACAATCTCTCTTTGATATTGAGTTCTTTCAGGAATCAATTCCAATCAAGGACGCTTAATTTACTCACGTTTAAATCGCTAGTGCTTACGCGTATCTTGCCTTTTCTAGACTTTCTATCCATATCCATTATTTCTTAAATTTTCATGCTATTCTTCATCTTCTCCGCTATCTTTCTGTGCTTACTAGAACTGTACATATCTTCTCTGTCCTGCAATAAACTCTTCAAATCTTAGCCGCTGTTTCGTGATTGCAATACCTCAAGCCGTACACAGTTACACACCCACCTACCTATAAAATAAATAAATAAACTTAACACACCATACAACGTCCGTCGCATCCAGCAGAACGTTGAGCGCGGAGATTAAGGAGAGTTAGGAGACTGGGCGTGGGCGATGGTTCGACCCCAGATAGAACATTCCGTACCTACTGTTATGGCTGAAGTTGATCGAAGCAAATAGTTGGAATAGTATGTCGCGTAGTTCAGAAACAACTGTTTTTCCGTGGAAACTCTTACACACTTATTTTAATAATTTTTTCGTTGTCTTCTGACACTCACCTTGAATAATGCATGAACGTGGCGGTGGCGGTGGTAATCTGCGTCATCAATTGTATTCAGGCACATGTCATACTAGTGCGAGCAAGGCTGACAAAACGTTTTTTTAATTTTTTTATTACTGGATCTCCAAGTTGTTGTTGAGCTTTTGCCTCAATGTGAAAACCAAAATTGAGTGTAGACGCTATCGTTACTCCAAAAAGCTCAAGGTGGTCGGTTTTCGGAACGGGTACACCCCGGACAGATGTGGCGTAGAGTTGTGAGCTTGGTTTTGTTGTGTATAGGTTGGAAAAAATACGGTAAGGTAGTTACTACTCACCATCACTGAGCTGTTACCTGTTGCCTGGATATCAACGTAAGATTGCAAGGAATATGGGCTAGCCCACGTCATCAAATGTACTCAAGAATGCATTGGCACAAGCACCACCACCACTTCAGAGTAGAGGTATCATATGGCGGTGAGGTATTCTACCACTAACAGTCAAGGAGCTGATGTCTCGATATCAACGTAAGGCTGCATGGAATATGGGCTACTCTATGTCATCATTTGTCTCTTTGTCAGACCGGTAATTTGTCACTTTGGCGCGATAAGTTTTTAACCTGGTTGCTGTAATTTTTACATAATACCTATTTATAAATGTATTCTAAATAACTAAACTATCATCATCATCATCATTTCAGCCGATACACGTCCACTGCTGGACATAAGCCTCCCCCAAGCGTTTCCACAACGAACGTTCCTGTACGTCTCGCATCCATCAGCCTCCCGCAACCTTCACCAGGTCATCAGACCACCTTGTTGGAGGCCTTCCAACGTTGCGTCTTCCGGTACGCAGTCGCCACTCCAGAACCTTTCGGCCCCAACGGCCATCTGTTCTGCGAGCAATATGTAGTTTGGCAATTTTTTGTGCTATGTCGGCAACTTTAGTTCTCCTGCGATGTCTTCATTTTTGATTCGATCACGCAAGGTAGCCCCAAGCATTGCCATTTCCAAACTATCATAATCATTATGAACTCAATATCAAGATATTTGGAACATTACAAAGTTCGTGTAATTCGCTTAACTCCCCACTTCTTAGTATATATAGAACCTTCCTGATAAATTCCGCGCCAGTAATTTATGCACAGTCGGCGTTGTTAATTATACGAATCACACGATTATAATATAATTATGTAATTTAAGTTCGTAGGTAATTATTTTTGGAACAATTGACATGTCACACGTATGAACATCCCCACGGCGTCTTTATTTTTAGCATGACGTAGGTTCTCATCGAAAATGGTCACTTTAGGAAGTTCTTGCACCAAATTTGTGTGGGAGAAACGCCCGCGTCTCACCACTGTATGGACCACCCGTAGGACACGGTAGAACTCAAAAAATTCAAAATATTTTTGATTTTCACACAATTATCATAACCTAGTGTGTTACACCTCAGTGTTCTCACATTCACATTACAAAAAAGGAGTTTATTTAAAAAAAAGCAAGAAATATATAAATAATTACAACTTACTATTAATAAAATGGTGGCCGAGTGATAGAGCAGTGGTAGCCGAGTGGTAATAGCTCCAACTTACGAGTTGTAGGTCGTGGGTTCAAACCCAGCCAGGCGCATTACTTGGCGTAATTTATTTCATTACCACTGATCTCAAAACGGTGAAGGAAAACATTGTGAGGAAACCGGCATGTCCTGGAACCAAAAATTCGAAGACATGTGACATTCACCAACCCGCACTGGGCCCGCGTGGTGAATTACGGCCCATTTCCTCTCCTAGAGAGGAGGCCTGAGTCCCGGCAGTAGGAACATTAAAAACAGGCTGGTGATGATGATGATGATAATCAGTAAAATGTTGTTAAAGTCTAAAAGCAATGTGTTAGCAAATAATATGTATATACATTAAAACAGGGGTGAAGCAGTCAACAAACACAATATTGATCGTAGCTAATCTTTATTTGGGTAATATAATTACATGTTTACTATGCGTATTTTTGTTGTGTTTCTAATTTTAAGGAGTCCTAAGTTTTTACGAACATACAAAATTCTTTCTAAGACATAAAGAGAAGGGAGAGTCAGTATATCAATTTATTTACAAAAGTATACTTTGCATGGCACCTAAAATATTTAATAAATTACCAAATGGAATTAAAGACCTAAATATTATTCAATTCAAAAATAAATTAAGACATCTGTTATTGGAGAAATACACACATTAAGAATTGAATTGAATGAAAGAAAAAACACTATTGAAGAATTCCTTAATGATAAATTATAAATTATTTGACATTGACATTTAATTTAATTTTGTTATTGTATTATTATTTTCATTGTAGTAAGTTATTTGACATTTATTTACTTTTGACCTTGTACCATTATCTTTTAGTATAGTAAGTTATTTGACATTTATTTACTGTTGACATTGTATATTTGAGTGTAGTAAGTTTTTTGACATTCATATTTATTTAATTTTGACATTGCATTATTATCCTAATTTCTATTCATTGACCTATATTGTTTTGTTATAATCCTTAATTTTATTTGAATTTGTTGATTATTCTTATTTACAATAACTACTGAATTCTAAGAAAGAGTTATATTTATTTATTATTAAGATCTCATGTAAAATGTACCAAAAATCACACCAATAAATGAATTTTGAATTTTGAATTTATTTCTGAGGGACTCGCGAGGGCCCATTTTATAAATAGCGCGGATAGCTCTTATTTTCAATATGAAAATTGGGTCTACATCAGCTGTAGATCCCCACATTAAAATGCCATAAGATATACTGTGGAAAAAGGCATAGTAAACTAAACATCTCCCGCTCTTGGGCGGAGTAGGGAGTGACACACTTTTACTGACTAAAAACCCACTCCTGTTCCTTCTTTGACATTGTTCCAGGGCTCCAGGGATCTCTTTTGCATCACCCATGGCCCCAGTAGGCTTTGACCCTGCTGCACCCCTGCCGTTGCTGGTGCGGTGGTCCTCGCCGTAGTGTATCGCGCCTAATGTGCTGGATCGCGAAGGTCATAAACTAACCTTGCTTTGGCTACATCTGTCAATTGCCTTATTTTCCTAGCTGCATACGCAGCTGAGCTTAATCTTCCCAAGAAAGTTCTAATATGAGCGCCCCACTGCAGTTTAGAATCAACCAAATAAAAAAAATCGCATCAAAATCGGTCCATTCGCTGAGGAGCTATGATGCCATAGACAGACACACAGACACCTCAAACTTATAACACCCCTCTTTTCCGTCATGATTTAATAAATGAAAAGAAGAAGGAAACAGAAAAAATAGGTAAAACAATGGAGCTTATTTCTACAGAATTATAAACAAATTTCTACACAATTACAACAATAAAAAACGCCAGAGCAAAGATTACCATACAAACTAGGTTATGATAATTGTGTGAAAATCAAAATGTCATGATTGTCAAAAACTTGTTTTGCTGCGTGTAAAATACGTTGAAAAAAATATTTGGGTTCACATATATATTTTTTTAATTATAAATTACAAAACTGACGTACACACAACAAAAATAACAAAAAAAAAAATATCTATTGTTTTGTATTTTTTGTGTTTTTATCAACATTTAATAGATGTAAATGATACATGTACATATAAAATAGTCACTTAACCGCACTGGTTATCATCTAGTACATCTTTAATGTGAGAAAAAAAATCTCAAACAAATGATTCTATAAACTACACTTCGAAAGTATTGACAGTAGTCGGTAATTTGTAACACCGACATTACCAGGGGGTCTACTCGCTTTCTCCGAAACGAAACTTTCGTAAACGAACGATATTCATTTGACGTTAAAATTGCAAACAATCCTCTATAAATTTTTTTTTTTCGAAACATAACTAATTAGAGTAGGTTTAGAGATTCAGTACGTCAAACAATTTTTGTTCGTGCGTAATTTCGGGATTGAAAGGAACCGTGATACGAAACACGCGAAATTTCAATCGAAACTTCGTTTTTCGGAGAAAGCGAGAAGACCCCCTGATTTGGGCACGCTGTGATCGCGGCGGTAAGTCCCCTCTTTGAGTAGTGGCTGGAGTGGCAACACGGCGTACTCACTTTCCGCATGACGTAGGTCCTCACCGGACATGGCAAGTTCGGGAGGTTCCTGCATCGGATTCAGGCGGAAGAAACGCCCGGGTGTCTCCATTGTGTGGAGCACACGGTAGAGGTGTGCCCCGCTTGGGCAGAGCACCACCGTGTACTCGTGGAGGCAATCGGTGGCAACGACCTGTCGCGCCGGGCCCTGATCCAGGCTATGGTCCGGAGCGAGGAGGAATGGCAGGCGGTCGCTTCCTTTTGAGAAGCAGCTATGCTAGCAAAGGAGAAGGCGGCACGCGTGAGGGAGCGAAGGTCGCCACGCCCCAGCCGCCGAAATTCAGACCCCGACTACCAGCTACGGTAGATGCGGACTTGCGGACGTCGAGCAATGGGTAGCCCGCCGTCCGGCCGTCCGGTAGTCAACCGAACCGAGCCCAGTCGTCAACAGTGCGCGTGACCCACGCGCTCCTCAAGGAGATGTCAGCAAAGCCGTAGGGACCCAGTAGGGTCGATGCTCGCTAGCTAGGACAGCGGGGAATTTCTGAAAAGAAAACCTAGTACGCAGAGGGCAACTGAAGAAAACAGGTGTGGTTTTAGTCAGTAAAAATCTGACACGCCCTCTCGCTACACCCAGAGCGGGAGAAGTCATTGGATGATTTACACCCTCAAAACGTTTCAGAAGATCAGCTACGTTCGCTAAAGGCTTTCTAAAGAAGAGAGAAGGGATTGCATCAGGTTTTAGATCCTTATCAAGTCGAGGGAAAAGCAAAGAATAAAAAAAAATTACTAGTACACAATTACCGTTGAGGAGTTTGTACTAAAGAGTGGAAAAAACTCCTTCATATTCATATACATTTATTTGCATTATATAGTATATATGAGCAGTGGTGGCCGAGTGGTAATGGCCCCGACTTACGAGTTGTAGGTCGCGGGTTCGAACCCAGCCAGGCGCATTACTTTGTGTAATTTATTTCATCACCACTGCTCTCAAAACGGTGAAAGAAAAACATCGTGAGGAAACCGGCATGTCTTAGAACCAAAAATTCGACGACATGTGACATTCACCAACCCGCACTGGGCCTGCGTGGTGGATTATGGCCCATTCCCTCTCCTAGAGAGGAGGCCTGAGTCCCAGCAGTGGGAACATTAAAAGGCTGATGATGATGATAATGATATAGTATATACCTTCCTCATTATATAAACGGTAAAACGGGGTGAATAGAGACTTACAGGTGAATAGAGACAAAACTTTGATTTGGTTTTTCACTTTGTTAATTTAGAATTTCTCAATTTTCCAATGACAACCCCCGCTGGGTTGTCATTGCATGGAGCGGGAGATAGTATCAGACTCTTACTGACTAAAAACCAGCCCCATTACTTCTAGCCTTCATATCGGGGCTCAAGATCCTTTCGGATAACCCTGGCCCCAGTAGGCTTCTACCCAGCTGGACCCCTCCTGTTGCTGACAACTCCTTGAGGCGCACGGGAACAGTGCGCGCCGTCGATGTCTTGGCCGTCCGCGAGCCCGCGTCTACGGTGAGGCTGATGATGATGATAGTGAGTAGGTACAGGACCAGGTCAATCCCAAGCCATTTTGTTCTCTAGATACTCTTTTGCAGTATAAAAAGTCTTTTGGAAAAGCTTTCGCTTTATAGCCTTCAACACAATTCATTACCTATTAGTTTATTTATTTTATACGGTCAACGAACAATTCCGGAGTCACGGCCTTTGTCTTTTAATAATAAGAAACAAAAAAAAAATTTGAGAAACTGACAAATGTTTGAAGATTAGCATAAAAACAGATATTTGAAGACTACTAGTCTTAGTTTGTCACCTTCTTTTGACTAGAGTGGATATGCAGTAGAATTCAACATGTTGGGAATAGTTACAGGGTGTTTACTAATATGTATTTGCGCATTTATATTCTGGCGTGCGCGACGTGCGGAGTCGAAGGCTCACCCTCTACCACCTGCGTACTCAGGACTACTTCCCATCATTGGTCATACACATGTACTGCTTACTGATAGATCAAGTAAGTTATTTGTGTTTAAAGTTTTTATTTTATAATACATAAAACCACAGAAGAAAATAAAAACTGCGTCAAAGATAAATAACTATAAAATCAATCTTATTTTATTGATAAGGAACAGTAAACAGCTATATTATGTGATAATAAAAACATAATTACATGGATATCTTAAATAATTATATAGCCCACAGCGCTGTTAACAGATTACCATTTATGACTTATAATTACCATTACTTTGTGTTGCATGAAGATTAAATAAATAAATAAAGGAATAAATAAATAAATAAATAAATAAATAAATAAATAGATAAATAAATAAATAAATAAATAAATAGATAAATAAATAAATGACTACATTTAATATTGCTAGGCTGCATGCATCAGAGTTATATCTTGTTTTTTTTTTCTGATATAAATTAGTGTTCGACTGCGATCCGTCCTGATGGTAAGCAGTGATGCAATCGTTGATGTTATAAAAAGTAGAAAACAAAAACAGTTCTTCTTCTCTCGAATCGATGGTTTTCCTTTGTTTATACGGGCGTTAATGGCGTTAAAAAAATAGTTAAAAGTAATACTAATAAAATGTTATAATACACAATAGTATAGTTACTATGTTATAATATAAATTTAGAGTAGGTACTCAGTATCCTACAATTCATAAACCTACCTAATTCTGATTTGTGTACTTTGAGTTAAGAATATTTAAATACTAAGTTTACAGGATAAAAAAATAAATTAATAAATTATTAAATTATAAATAAATAAATAATAAATTGTAAATAAATTATTTTATAGGTTCATTTTTATATAACTTCTTTTTAATGTAAAGCTGAATCATGAGAATATTTAACTCCGCATTCTCATGAATTATTTTTTATATGTACTTAATAATATTTTCTATACTTATAAGAGTAATCTGGAAGTTTCTTGCCGGTTCTTCTTCGTAGGAAAAGCGCTTCTGACATTTATAGATAGATAGATAGATTCTTTATTGTACACCAAAAATAAAAATTACATAAGGAAATTAAAATTATTAGGGTGTCACAATGAGTGATCCTATGGGTGGTTACTGAGACATACAAAATAAAGATTTCAATGCCAGCGTTCGCTAGGGGTTTAATGAATCAATAAATAAAATAAAATACCATTTTATTTTATTTATTTATTCCTTAAACCCCGATTTATTTATTCATAAAATATTTTCTTTATTTATTAATGTAATTTACTATTATTGTGAATTAAACAACCCCACTAAGTTATTAATAACACTTGTGTTGGGGTTGTCTTGCTCTTTCTCTTATTATTTACAGTTGACAATATTAAGACTTACTAAAAAATAAAATAAGAGCAGTGGTGGCCGAGTGGTAACGACCCCCTTTTCTCTCCCCTTTTCTTCCCTCTTTCTCCCACTTTTCTCAGTTAAAAAAATAAATAAAATTAGCCTATGTCCGTCTCCAGGGTCCCAACTATCTCTGTACCAAAATTCATCAAAATCGGTTTTGCCATTTAGGCGTCAAGACGTAACAAACAAACTCACTTCTGCTTTTATAATATTAGTAAGGAGTTACTGCTCTGTGCAGTATGTAATTGTGATGGTGTATATGTGTGAGTTTATGAGTTTGGTGAAGTGCCACCATAATAACTGTTAGAGATATATTATATAATTACTATGTAAAGGTATTATTATGATGAAGAAGTAGGATAGTATAAATATTTTGCTACTAGCTAAGAAATCAAAACCTACAGGGTATTTTCCATTAAGCCTGAAGCCTGGAAATTAGGCATATAGCATACCCAGCTGCTTCGCCCGCGCGATAGCAGAAAATTATCCCAAGGGAACATACTACCGGGATAAAAAGTATCCTATGTCCTATTCCAGGACATGGTCTATCCGTGTACCAAGTTTCATTAAAATCGGTTTTGCCATTTAGGCGTGAAGATGTAACAAATAAACAAACAAACTCACATTCGCTTTTATAATATTAGTACTAGCTACACCCTGTATAAAACCATTGCTTCTAATTGTTTGCGGCTAATGTATTTATTATATTTTCAGAATTATGGCTCACATTTAAAAATATTTGTAAGGAGTTGATTCAACACGATGGCGTTGTTTACGCATACCTTGGATTCAATATTTATTATTGTGAGTAATTTATTGAATTTTGTGATACATAATACTAACATTGGGTGAATAATCGGTAATCATAAGTGGAAGTTAACCGGTTACCATGCTTATAAAAATACTTCTTGGTCTACGGAGCCGAAAGGCAACCAGCCCAGGTCCAGTAACCCGATTCACGTAATCAAAACCGTAACGATATCGTAACGACATAGTCGTTTTTGTCATTTTCGTATTCACATCCATCAATCGAGTTTGAACGACACCGATTTTGAAATCGTTCGATTGAAGAGTCGTTGAAACGTATTCAGCTATGTGAATTGTCATTCAATCGTTGGATTGAAGTATTCTCATGAATAAACGTTGTTTGATCGGGTTGGATGCCAACGACTAAACGTCAAATATTGTAGTTAAAATCACAGAGTACTTTGTGACATAGTAGCACTCTGTGGTATATGGCAACAAGTCGTTGATAGATTGTTTAGTTTCGACCCAGTTCAATTGTCGTTCTATCCAATCGCGATTATAGAACACGTGCATACCGATTTTGGATAGGACTTCGATCGAACGATTGTAAAACTTCAACGATATTTGGCGTGTTTAACTTTTACGGGAATCAGGCTCTGGAGTGAAAATTGCGAACCGAAAGACGAAACGATGGTATGTGCTGGATTTGAGAAGCACGGGACTCGTAGATGTGGTGATACTTGAGGGAAGCCTGTGTCCAGCAGTGGGAGTCTTTTGGCTGAAATTGATTTATTAGAATTGATATAGGCCATCACGTTGCGTAGAATTTTTGGGTAGTTAGATATTGCACCGTTTTTAAGTGGTTTCAAATAACAACAGACGAGGCGGGTGTTGACGATAAACAGACGATTGCAGCAGAAATAATCTGTTTGGGTGTTACCACACCAGTCGATCGATCTTCGATCGATGTTAGAATGGATTAGTCGACGTCGATCGACAGTTTCTACAAGACCAATCGATCGATTGTCGATCGCTTATAGATTGCGTCCTCTTGTGAATACATTTCGAAATAAACTGTTGAAATATAGCCGGGGTTAATCGATCAACGTCGACTGATACCATCGATCGGCAATCGATCGATTGGTTTGTCAACCAGGATCCGTCAATCAATTAAACTTACCACACCAATCGATCAACGTCGACCGATGTTGATCGATGGTATCGATCGACGATCGATCGATTGGTGTCGTAACACCCTTAAACACAATGTTTCGCAGCCGTCGGCTATCTTCGTCACTCGTCGGGCATCATCGCGGGCAACGGCGCGCGTGACATGCTCTGCCACACTTCACTAGCGACAACAACCGATTATTTACGCGCGCCTTGTAAATTCCTCTCTGTACCTATATTCATTAGATATACGTTTGTGTTTGAATGCCCACTGCTTTTTATTAGACTTAACCTAACACAAAAAAATTATTAAGATTGATCCATAACTAAAAAAGGTATGTCCAAATTGATAACCTCAATCAATATACAGAGTGTATTTTACACATCTGCTACCCTTTCAGAGCGTACTAGAGTAATGTCATATGACACGACGTTGACCGTAAACGTTTAAAAAATAAACGTAAAATATTATTAAAATTGTAGAGATCCCGGAATATTTGCTGCCACTTATTGAAAAGTTCCATCATCTATCTCTAAAGTTCTTCACAAAATTTAAATGTTCTACCTCGCAGACAAATTCTTTGAAAAAAAAGTAAGAATCGGTTCATATTTGGAAAAGATATCTCTGAAAAAGATGCTAAAAAAACAGATAACTTCAGAACCTACTCCTGTCTTAGCTTCGGTTAAAAATGTCAAACGTTTCATTTCGGGTATTTGGTAAATCATTCCTCAATCCATCATTAGTAGAAATTAGAATCAAACATTTTTCACAAGGACAGTATTTTTAATGCAATTTTTCATCTTCTTTATTCATTTTTTTTTATAGTAAGATTTATCAAGCTATGTTCTCTGTTTACAGGTTGGTAGAATCTGGTATAATTTAATTTAGTTCAAATTCAAGAACATAAAATATGTGTAACAAAATGATTTATTATTCCATTTGTCATAATTGTTATTGTTTTGTGTTGTTTGTTATTAAGTTCACTGAAAAAAAAAGAATTGTTAAATGTACTAAAGTAGCGTAGGTTGAGTAATGAACTGCCACAGTCAACCCTTTTCATAGTTAATTTTACTATAACAAGAGTGAATTTAACAAAATCCACTTTGTTGATTTACATAATCAACCAGTTCTATTTGGTAGAATCAAGAATTTCGTGTGTAGGACCATATTAAACCGCGGATTTGATAAAATTTACGCGGAATTTAGTAAAATCAATCATTCTTTTTTTTTCAGTGTTCTCTTAATGATTTGATATTTTTCATAGTATTTATTAGTTTATTATTTACTTTTTTTTCGTTTAAAGTATTTGTTTATTGTGCAAATCTACTATTGGATTGTTTGTTTAACCTAAAGGTTGACTGGTAGAGAGTGCCTTGTTGCATTAAGTCCGCCTATGTACCACTACTGTACATGAAGTTTAAATAAATAAATAAATAATTATGCTTTAGTTCTGCTGTAATTATCCACGTAATTTACTGCTTTTTACAGTCATATCAGATCCTGAAGATGTTCATTTAGTGGCCAATACATGCTTGGATAAACATTTCTTGTATATGTTTGCAAAATATTGGATGGGTGAAGGACTTATTACTGGATCTGGTAAGCAAACTTCTGGTTGAAGTTAAAAAACATTTATTCAAAAACCAATTTTAGCATTTTCTTAAATTCGAAGAGATAAAAATTGGTGACAAGGTTTGATTTTGATTAATCCATCAAACAAAGCAACAGACTATGACAAAAAATATTTAATCCTAATAAAAAAAATCTTGAAGAAGCTACTGGGTACCTACTTTGACTGGCCTGTTGATCTAGTGGTTAGTGGCCCTGACTGCTATGCCGGAGGTCGTGGGTTCGATTCCCACCCAGGACCAATGTTTATGTGATGAGCATGATCATTTCTTCTGTGTCTGGGTGTAATTTATCTATAATATGTATGTATTTAGAAATATATGAGTGTGTTTATCAGTTGTCTAGTAGCCATAATACAAGCTCTGCTTAGCTTGGCACTAGACGGCGTTGTGTGATAATTGTGGAATATTATATAATTACTGTGTATTTTGTTTACCCAGGAGACCATTGGCACCGTCACCGACAAGTGCTAAAACCATGTTTCAGCCTGCCAGTAATTAATAGTTTCATCGAAGTGTTCAACAGTCAATCAAGGTTAATGGTGAGAAATTTAGACAGCTCTGCTGGAAAAGGCAAAATTTTTCCCACAACATACACCAAAAATTATTCCCTGGGAACATCTTACGGTAAGTAAACATAACAATGCTTGTAAAATAATGCTATGTTATGCATTGTATGTGGTCATATATGGACTGGTGCTGCGCAATGCCATCTAGCAGCCTTGCTTTAAGTGGAAAGACGTGCAACGAGGCGAATTGGTCCAGAAGTAAACCATGCCAATAGTTTGCATTGACTTTAAGGATTTCCCTAGTTTAGACTCCAGTTAACCCCCATTATCTACTAAATGTAATAAAATGCCATTGTAAAATACCTTATAATGAAAATTTCCATAATAATAATAATAACCAAATAAGTGCTGCCTCTCTGAAGTGATTAGAGATGGGTTTCTACCCGGTAAATACCGGGTAAATACCCAAAATACCCAAATGCGGGGTTTTTACCCGGGTAAATACCCAAATGCGGGGTTTTTACCCGGGTAAATACCCAAATGGTGGGTATTTACTTTTTGGAATTTTTTTGTTTTTTATACATTTCTAGCAATAAAAAAATGTTCATCAAATAGGTTTTATGCATGAAATATACATGGTGTCGGCAAAAAAATTCCAAAAAGTAAATACCCAAATGGTGGGTATTTACTTTTTGGAATTTTTTTGTTTTTTATACATTTCTAGCAATAAAAAAATGTTCATCAAATAGGTTTTATGCATGAAATATACATGGTGTCGGCAAAGAATAGTTTTCTACTCTACAAATCATGGAAAAATTGCACGTCCGTATTTTTTTAATATTTTACGTCTGCATTTTATTTGAAAAACTTACACAGATATACAAAATTAAGAAACAACATGTAGAAAACTTAAAATAAAATAAAAAATTAAAAACAAAAAAAGAATAAAAAAATAATAAAAAACATTATATAAGTTATTTATTGATACAAACTTGAAAATCTGTTGAAATTTTACATTTACGCAAAAGTTACTGTTAAACTTCATTTAACAAAAATAATATTCAGGCGTTAAAATGTAAAAATATACGAAAGGAGCCGAATTTATAACATGGAGGTGTTCAAAACATGTGAACTATCTAAAATTCAACTAAGCTTTATTTAATAAATCATCTCAAAAAGTGTAAAAGGTTTATACCCATGGTTTTGGGTATTTACCCGGTATATACCCGATGGGTTTTTACCCACTGCCCATCTCTAGAAGTGATGAACTTACATTCACATAAATTCGGCATTTTTTTATAAATATAGGTATTATACGCTCATTTGCTACCGTTATTAGTAGCGAAATTTACTCGCAAAACTATTTTCGCGCCTATCCAGTTATGACTGTAACTGCAGTAAACACCATAAGCAGGAAAAAGTATTATATTTTAAAATGATAGCTCATCGGTATCAAGAAATAGGTTCAAGATACCGGTAGTCCAGAGAAAATAACTTCCTAACTGCAGTACGAGCTGTGTCCAGGAGTACCGTTTTCTGGATCAAACCCTCGAACCAGCAAAGAGCCTCCTAAGTCCTAAGGTGTTGATAGAGGATAGTAGTAGATAGGCTATAAATGGTCAAGTCCATATCCTCATTATTTCATATTATTATTATGCAGGGTCTAGTGCACTTACAATATTTTATGTATAATGGTTTTAAGCTAGGTGCTAAGTTAGGTGGTCACCTAACTACCTACATACTACGTAAAACCACTTAAATTGGACAATCAATTTCAGCAACTACTTTTGGAAAGACTGCTGGCGATGAGAAAACTGTTCAACAATATATGGAAGCTACTGATGAAATGTTGACCCTTGTAATGGAAAGATTCCAGAAGTTTTGGCTACAAAATAATTTTATATACAGTCTGCTTGGATATAAAAAGCAGGAATCTGAACTGGTGAAATTTAGAGATGAGATAACAGATGAGGTAAGAAACAGCATAATTATTGTTTATCAGCTTAATTCTATAAATAAATTAACTTTAAAAACAGTTAAAGTATTACAGCAGAAAATCAAATTTGTTGAAAATAATAGTACTTTCCTATCTCAAATAATTTTAAGTAAAGACCATGTTAGGTATTGTTTCTAATTCTCCAATCACCAAATTTATGTTCGAATAAGTTTTGATAATGTTTTAATCATTTAAATTACTTATGGAATGTTATTTATTGTATAAGATAAAAAATGTAGTGAAATTAAATTCAGCAAAATTACGAGTATCAAAACTTTATAATAAAACTTATCATTTTTCTTCTCAGATTATAGAAACAAAGAGATTATTTTTAAATGATGAAAAATACAAATCTACATGTAAGTATAGTTCAATAAGTTTCCTATTGAAATTGTGGTTTAAATAATTAAACATGTTGTTGGCGTTTTGGAAAATTAATATTATCATTATCTGCTTGTTTTAACCCATTTTTACTTAGAGTTGTCACATTACAATTAGTGCTTCTATGATGTGTTTGTCACTTGTCAGTTATCACGATATCACTAACTCCCCTTTCTTTTTTTATCTTTTCTTTGGCTTCTTTCACCTTCTCCATTCATCCATATTATTATATTTATTTTGTACTCTTTTAGTAACATATTTTTCTCCCCTTTTTACGTAATTGTAGATTGGACATCCTACATCGAGTGTACTTTGCGTGTTGCACATACTTCTCAGGCATACATTTTTTCTTAAGGGCCGATGCAAAACCTAACAAGGCACAAGAAATATGCAAGTTTCTATGCCCACCTCTGTAATTATCGCACAGCTTGCGTATACATATACATATACCAAGGTTATGTCTGTATATACAAAAATAGCACCCGCTGTACCCTGACCATTCCGAACCGATTCTATGCAATTTCAAGCTTTAATAGTATATGACATTAGCTTTATTTGTCTATAATTGTTGCACTCCTCACATCTGTTACTGATCAAATTGGCGTCAACAATCTGTTGTACTAGTCATCAGGATCTTTCTGGGCATTGCAGTAGTTGTGCTGTATGATCTGATAATGCAAACTCTAGTACAGCCGTCCCACAATTCTTATTAAAATTGTGCGCAAAATTATTATTTATTTATAGCTTTATGCACAAGAATTGTACAAAGGCGGACAATTATCTATGGATGTCCCGCTAGCCATTTGAGTTGGCTGATTAAGAGTAAGTTTCAAATATAAACTTAGTAGCTGACATTCAAGTGTAAATGAGTTGTTACTCGGTTTTAAAATATCAATATGAAAATTACACCATTCTTAGAATCCCTGTTAGTTATTGATTTGAGTAAAGTTTCAATTATATCAAAAGACTCAATTAAACTCTTTACTCTATAGATACAAATTACTATTAATTTATAATTAATAAGCTCGACAGCATAACATTTAAAAACTCCTGGTGATGACGAGAGATATTTGAGGTATTTCCCTTCATTGCTTGTTTACTTTAACATGCAGCAAAATTGGAATTTGGTATGCATAGTTGCTTCACGTGATCTTTCTTTATGAAATGTTCATTATTACATATAATATCTGCTTTTATATTTACTTCTAGTAGTTCATTCAAGCATACTTTAAGAGTAGTAAACCTGAAATATTTTGGTGTAGTATCTTAATTTATTTACTGGAGGAAAAAACGATCTTTAGATTCATTTTACAAGCTTTATTTAGTTCCACCTGTCCTGATGTTTGTCTGTAATCAAATCTTGCAAATTAAATTTAACGCACTTCCAATTGAGCTGCAATTTTACATGCACGTGTAAATCAGATGACAACGCAAAATTATTATGACACGGAGCTGATCTGATGATAGAACCGGAAGGTGGCTATAAGAACTTGCTAGTTAAACGACACAACTCCGTAGAGTTTGGGCTCGTATGATACGTCTTGACGAGCATTAATTATATAGGTATACCGAGCTATAAAAGCTTGCTATGAAAAAAAATATTTTATATATTACGTTTTTTTTCGTTGTGAGCTTGTCCTTCTAAGATTTCCATTTGCAGGTTGAACAGGTCCTCAAAAACTATTCTCATGGTGCAGTCTTTTAAGGCTTCTGACCTTGTAAACGTCAAATGGTGATATCTTAAGTTCAAATTAGATTCAAAAATATATGAGTATTGATGCGTAATATGGTCCGTATAATAGCATGCTGTTAAACGTTTCCAGTCTTAAGTTATATAAAAGATTATAGATATTATATTTATATGCTGGTACAGTAACAATTATGTTTGTGTAGTTTATGTTCTGTAATGCGTTTTTTATATATGCAATTATATCAAAGAAACACTTGGTAGTTTTAAAATCTTTTTCGCCGATCATTATATTATTATTAATTTTGGAGTTTTGTATGTAAGTCCCGTAAAAGCATAATACCTATATTTGGTGTAAGGTAGTGACATATTTGATCATGTCTATAAAATATTCTTTGGCCAGAGTGATTTATTTATTTGTTTTTTATATACTTTATTTGACACCATCTATATACATATAATAAAATCGTAGGAAAGTCAAAACTGTACATTGAATATTTTTTTAAAAGAATACTTGGAGCGTGATCTACAATCGATATCGAAGTCAAAAATATAGTTTTTAGAATTTTTGTCTGTTTGTCTGTTTGTCTGTTTGTCTGTTTGTCTGTTTGTCTGTATGTATGTCCGGGCTAATCTCAAAAAGTACTGCACAGATTTACTTCAAATTTTGCATGAATATTACTAAGAGGTCAGGTCAACATATAGGCTACATATTATCACGCTATCACCTACGGGGGAGGAGCTGTGAATCTTTATTTTTCTTACGCATTCTGTGACAGCGTGTAATCTAACGACGCATATTTAAATGTTGTTTTTGAGTAAGCCATACTATTATCTAGCTTTACACTATAAAAACTACGCCAATTAAGTAACTTGGGCAGAGAAATAGTTATTTTAATAAATGTTAGTAGTATAAAGAAAAGTTTTAAAACAACGCCATCTATGAGATTTCATAAAAATCAAATCAAGTTACATGACACTTTTTGAAATTAATAATTTAAATTTGATTATGTTGGCGAGGTTAGTAGTTAGTTATTCTTAAAATTCATAGATGGCAATGTGCATTTTCTTCATAAAAGTTGTATCGCATATTTCGTTTTGACAAATTCAAGTTCCAACAAAACTCTCAAAATCTTGAGCAGAGTTGAAGAAGACAATTTAATAAAAATGCTGTGTTAAGTATTACAAAAGAGTTATGTTCATTGATGATCATCAATTTCGTGTAGTTAGTACAAAATAAACATTGACTGTTAATACTTTTGTTCGGTACCTATTAATCTATGTGATTATGTATTGCTTGGCAATTAATATATTTTCATGTCGTATGCCTAATTATAAACTTTACTCACTCGGACACATTTATTTTATGTTAAAATAGTGTAAAGTCATAATAATTTTTCACCATAAAAATGTTTCCTTTTCCAACAAAAGGAGCGATCAAGCGACGTTTGCTTTACAGAGCTCTGATAACGGTCGGTCGCTACATCAGCACGTCTGAAGCGGTTTGGCGGATACTGGCGTTCTCTATACATGACAGGCATCCTACCGTCATACATGTAGACGTCCACCTAGAGAAGAAACGGCCAGCGCATATATTTTGATCCCGAAAACGTTGCTAAGCGCTTGGAAAATCCGCGACAACCAACTCTGTTAAAATTTTTCAGGCTCTGTGAAGTCGACTAATTTGCGAGATCCCTTACGTATGACGAGGTGCCTTCATATTACACTTACGACAAGCAAAGGGGTGTATATAACCTACATCAACGAGGAGGTGCTGTGGAAGGTTTTCCGGGAATTTTCAAGGACACCGCATTGGGTAGGGTTTATACCGTGCATCCGAATAATGGCGAATGCTATTTTCTGCGGTTGTTACTTCACACTGTCCGATGGCCAACATCTTTCGCTTTTCTGAAGACATTTGATGGCGTGGAGTATCCCACTTACCGCGCAGCCTGAGTATCACGTCACCGTCCCGACCGTGACAAAAATTGGGATGACACCCTCGCGGCGAGCGTTAGTGACAGTCCCAGCCGCATGCGTCATCTGTTTGCCGTCATCTTGGTGTTTTGTGGAGTCGCGAACCCGGTAGCTTTGTAGGAGAAGTATCGCCATCATCTGTCTGAAGATTTTCTACGAGCTTTGAAGCGTGCTACTGGAGATGAAGTCAAAGTAATTGATGAACGCGTGCTGAACACCTGTCTCAGTTCACTTCAAGATGTGGTAATTTCTATCACTGATTAATTATGGGTTACCAGCTCCCCAATCATTACCGCATCAAGACCGTGGAAATCGGGAGTATAACGCCGAGACCAATTACGATCCGGGCGAAATGACCACCGTGACCACCATACGAAATTACCATATCGCTTATTCAGAGCAAAAACAAATTTACAACACCGTCCTTGAAATCATTGGGCAAAACCAGATCTTCGTTGTGGTCATAAGTTCGTACGCTGCGCTTGACCATTTATATGAGAGCTCGGCTCGATGGCAATGCACGTGCTCGAGAATTGTCCGATGTCCTTCTAAGTCTTGGCGAAGGCACTCTACCAGAAGACAAAGGTGTAAAGGTGATGCTTCCAGAGTCTCTCGGTAGAGTGGAATCCAGCTTATAAGAACTCATTCGCTGTGTGTACGGGGACATCAGTCGTATACCGCACCAGCAGAATTCTTGGATGTGTGAGCCCAAAAATGCTGCACCAATTAACGAATGCATTCTCTTGGAAATTGAGGGTAATGAGAAGTAGTCTACACTTCGGTAAACACTGTCGTCGTGCAAGATGACGCCACACATTATCCCGTGCCTACCGGGTTCGGGGTTATCCGAAAGGAAACTAGAGCCCGGTATGAAAGCTAGAAGGAAAGGCGCGGGGTTTTTAGTCAGTAAGGGTCTGACACTATCTCACGCTCCAACCAAGAGCGGGTTTTGTCATAAGATGATTTTCCCCGTCGACAAAAAAAAAAAACACATTATCCCGTGGGATTTCTGAACTCTCCCTGTCAGCGAGTGGACTTCCAGCGCATACCATCAAGCTGAAGGTGGTGTCCCGATTATGCATCTTCGGAACCTATCTCCTCCGAAGTTGTGTAACGGGATTCGCCTTAAAGTTATCACGCTCCACAGACACACCATTGAAGCGGAAATTCTTTTGGGTTGTGGCGTCGGCGAGGCAGTCTTTATACCACGCATGCCCCTCATACCTCATAACTTCCCGTTCCGATTCAAGCGCGTACGGTTCCCCGTGAGTAGGTATTTGCTTCGTGATGACCATCAATAAGTCACAGGGGCAGACACTGAGGGCAGTGGGTGTCGCCCTCAGGACGAGTTGCTTCTCACTCGGGCAACTGTACGTTGTTTGCTTCCGCGTCACCAGTCCTGACTCTCTTTACATTTTGGCTCCTGGCAGCATAACTTCCAACGCAGTTTATAGGGAAGTGTTGTAAAGTATTATACCTTTGTATGTATTTTTACTCTTTTATGTCCTGGAATGTATTCCTGCATTATTTTTTCTATTTCCTTCAGTCACATCTTATGACTAACCGCAGCAGAATTCCCATATAACTCTCTTCACTTGCAAAAAAAACTTATATTTTAGTTTTTTTTGCAAGGTATTTTTGGTGCTGTAGAGCCTTCCCGCAGACAACGTCGCGGGCAGCAGCTAGTTACACATAAAGAAGGATACTAAAATATGCAACTAACACACAACATTATTTGTTTTATTAGCAATTAATATACATAGGTTACATTTTTATCTATTTTTAACCGACTTCGAAAAGGAGGAGGTTCTATGTTCGGCTGAATGTATGTTTTTTTTTTTTGTTTTTTTGTATGTATTTTTGCGTTGTCGTTTGTTCGTTTTGTAGGTTTTAGCGCCATCTGAAATATGAAGTGATGGTTTTTTGTTCGTCATATATTTTGATTGCTTTTTTTTTGTCTACTATTTACACTACATACAGTTTGTTAAATATTTTGTACAAGTACCGGCACGTATCTTTAGCGCTCGGCGTCAGAGTGGGGATCGCTTTGCGCATTCCATACATTGGCGAGCCAATCGTCGTCGTTGTTAGATACATGCAAGAAGCAAAGGAACGAATCACGAGTGATGTTTATGACGCGATGGCGCGGCGAGCCAATCAATGACGCTCCCCGCCCCCGCGTCTCACTTTATACCACTAAATAGGCCCGATATTTGACTTCTGCACAAGTGAAGGTCAGCGTTAAAGATTAGTGCCGGTACTTATAAACTATATGTATTTCCTTTTATTATTGTAAATGTTTTTTTCAATAATTTTAATGTAAGTCTGGCAATTTGAGTATTTTCTGCGGCCTACCCAAATGTCTGTCCTTTGGTTTTTATTGTCAAGTTCTTGAGCTCTTTAGTATTGCTGAGTAAAATTTTACAAATACTAACAAATGCTTGATACTAATGATGCTAACAGGTGATGACGGAATTACTGCCGAGGTCCTGAAGGCGGGTTGGAAACCGATCCTTAACGCCCTTCAGAAGCTGTTTGATTCTGTCTCACTCGATGGGAAAACGCCACAGGCATGAGGAAAATCATCTTATGACAAAACCCGCTCTTGGGCGGAGCGGGAGATAGTGTCAGACTCTTACTGACTAAAAACCCCATCCCGTTCCTTCTAGCCTTCATACCAGTAGGCTTCGGCCCAGCTGGGCCCCTCCTGCTGCTGACAACTTCTTGAGGCGCGCGGGAACAGTGCGCGCCGTCGACGTCTTGGACTCGGTCCATTACCGGACGATCGGACAGCGAGCTACCCATGGCTCGCCGTCCGCGAGCCCCCGTCTACGGTGGCCGGAAATCGGGATCGGAATCCCGACGGCGGCGGCGAGGGCGCCTTTGCCTGATGCGGTCGGCCTACTCCTTTGCTAGCATCACTGCTTCGCAGAAGGAGGCGACCGCCTGCCACTCCTCCTCGCTCCGGATCATGGCCTCAACCAAGGCTCGGCGCGAGAGGTCTCCGCCGCCGATCGCCCCCACGAGGGCACGGCGTTGCTCCGCCCAAGCAGGGCATACCTCTACTGTGTGCTCCACCGTGTCCTCCGGGCGTTCCGCACAGTGGCGGCACCCGGGCGTCTCTTCCGCACGAATCCGATGCAGGAACCTCCCGAACTTGCCATGTCCGGTGAGGACCTGCGTCATGCGGAAGGTAAAGACGCCGTGAGGTCTTTCCAGCCACGCCTCAAAGAGGGGACTTACCGCCATAATTGTGGCGTGCCCAGCACTGGGTTGCGATAGTCGCTGACGCCATTTCACCGTGAGATCCCGCCGGAGCTCTGTCCGCCATACCTCGACCTGTCGCGGTAGTGGACTTTCAATGAGGCGGAGGTGTGGTGGTACTCTTCGATAAGAAGGGCGACAAGACCCTGCTCAAGAATTACAGGCCCATCTCACTTCTGAGCCATATCTATAAGCTATTTTCCAGAGTCATCACGCGCCACAATGATCGATCTTGTGCGCCCCGTATCCATCGGAATTCGTTGGTCATATAGTCAATTTTAATTAAATAATTTTTAATAGTATTTCTTTTATATTTGAGGATTTTTAGAGGTTCAAAACCGTTCAAAATTAGTACAACCTTGTCTAAGTTTAACGTACGGATTTAGTTTTAAAACTACACGCAAGTCCAGTGTGGCTTGCTGAGATTTTTATCAAGGCCTTATTTGATGAATAAATAATCAGTATGGAATCGTGTACTGGAGAAGTTGACTTTGATGACTAGCAATAAATATAGGTACTTGTACATAATAATAAAAATAAGAACCTAAATGACTTATATATTAAACATGATATATCATAACTTAATTACGTAGATCAAGTTCAAACAAGACAAGATTTAGGCGTCAAAGTACTCCATTATATTGCTATCATCTCAGTATGCCCGAAATATGCCCAAAAAATTGGATCATTGCTACGTGGAATAGCAATACTAATTCTGTGGAGAAAGAACTAGCCAGTCTTTTTTTGATTTTACAGATATACCGTACCAGCCTCTCACTCATCAGATACTGGAACAACATAGTAGGAACGCCTTCACTGACCAGGAAATTTCAGAAGAATTACATACTTCTATTGTGGCTGCATATGAAACAACATCAAATTCCTTGCAAAATATTTTGGTGATGATTGGATCATTCCCAGAAGTTCAAGAGAAGATGTATGAAGAGTATGTTACTTTTATTCAACCTGTTATTATAAGATCAATACAGAGACAAGACGGGAACATCAATGGCTTATTTTGTTTCTGAGTTTTTCTTAGGTTGTAAGAGTTAAAGACCTGTCAGTAATTTTATCAATTAATTTATTTATATAAACTGGGTAATTGTATATAGGCAGACTCAATGCAACCATGCATTTTTTCCAGTCAATAATAATAAGAAACAAGTCTATGGCCCGTATTACAGAACATCGCTCAATACTCAAGCATTATTTAAAACTAGATTCAAGCCATTTGATTGGTTCTTTAATACGGGTCTAAGATTGTTGGTGATATTTATCTTTGTAATTTTCAGAATAATGCAGGTATTAGGTACCGATAGAGACGTAGACAAAGAAGATTTACGGAAGTTAGTATATACAGAGGCAGTGATCAAGGAAAGTCTACGTGTGCTACCAACTGTTCCAGTCATTGCTAGATATGTGGATAGAGATGTAAAGCTAAGTAAGGTTCAAGTTTTTTTTTCTTCATTGAATAAGCAACAGAACTTTAAAACAATGATATTATAATTTTGTTTTTTCTTTTCATTTTAGAGAACTACACTATGCGTGCTGGTAGTCAGTGTTTCATAGCAATTTATGCTTTGCATCGTCATTCATCTTGGGGCCCTGACGCTGACCAGTTCAAACCAGAAAGATGGCTGGATCCCTCCAAGTTGCCGCCCTATGCTACTACAGATGCCGCTTTTAGTTTTGGGAAGCGTATTTGTCTTGGTAGGTTTCATCTGTTATACGAGTAATTATGTAAATAATAATAATAATATTCCACAACGATCTCACAACGCCGTCCATTCCCAAGCTAAGCAGGGCTTGTAGGTAGCTAAGAAACTCGACGTTCTTGCAGACGTCCGACGGTACTTCACACCTGGATAGCTTCTAATGCAAAACAAAGCGCAGGTCAGATCGTGTGTGGAGTACTGCAGCCACGTTATGGGCTGGTGCTGCAAAACGTTATTTAGCAGCTTCGGGTTCAGTAGCTTAAAGCTAATTGGTGAACCAGATTTGGTTGAATCCAATTTACAAAGTCCGAAGCACAAGCGTAGGGTAGCCAGCCCTTCGATATTTTATGGGATGCTTTTTGGAAAGTTTCCGCGGGAATTGGACGACTTGATTCTGCCATCCACTTTTTACCATCAAACACACTTACGGCGAGTATCCACACTGTTGAAACCACTACGGTTCCGACTAAGTGTTTTGACTTGTCGTCTATACCGCGTACGTGGAGGGACTGGAACAATTTGCCTGCTGTGGTCCTCCCATCCGATTATAATTAGCTGTGTTCAAGGTTACAGTGATATTATAGGCTTTTAGTAGCAAGTGCTCCTCACCGTCAGCGGTAGCATCACTGCTTACCATCAGGTGAGATCGCAGTCACTCGCTAGTTTATTCAATTAAAAAACCACTATTTTTTTTGTTCGCAGGTAAAACATACGCGATGACTTCTATGAAGATTAATATAGCGCATATTGTGCGCAACTTCGTCATCACTGCTGATTACACTAAGGTGCAATATCAGTTTGACATTACGCTAACACCATTGTCAGGGCATGAAATCAGCTTAGAACGAAGAAGTTGAAACTAACTACATACTTGAACTGAGTCAATCCTTGTAGAATTTAATAATCTGAAGTGTATTTATAAATTTAATTTACATAAATATTCTGTTTTATTTTTCATGTAATCCTTACCAGTATTATAAAAGTGAAAGTGAGTTGGTTTGTTTGTTACGTCTTCACGCCTAAATGGCAAAACCGATTTTGATGAAACTTGGTACACGGATAGACCATGTCCTGGAATAGGACAAGGGATACTTTTTATCCCGGAAGTATGTTCCCTTGGGATGATTTTCTGCTATCACGCGGGCGAAGCCGCTGGGAGCAGCTAGTTTTTAATAAATACGACTTATTTGAGTCTTCCTCATATTGATTAATTTATTTAGCCCCGAGCGAATGCGCATCCATTGTTTTTCTATTGTGTCTCTAATTATCACAATTGAAGAGTTAAGACACAAATATTTCCTATTAGTATAAAAGAAGAAATCAGAGATTTTATAAATGTCGAGTAGAATATATAAATTCTTTGGAAGAAATTGAATGTTTGACATATACTGGGACTAAAATAATATAATACTCGTCAAGACGTATCATACGAGCCCAAACTTGATAAGGTTGTGTCGTGTAACTACCAAGTTCCTATAGCCACCTTCCGGTTCCATCATCGGATCAGCTCCATGTCATAATAATTTTGCACTGTCATCTGATTGTGTAAATCATGCATGCATGCAAAATTTCAGCTCAATCGGTAACCGATTTGATTACAGACAAACATCGGGACAGGCGAAACTAAATAAAAGTTTTTAATAGAATGGAGTAGGTGGCGCAGCAACCACTTTCTTATTTTTTTTCGGCGATCGGCGGCGGAGACCTATCGCGTCGTGCCCTGGTCGAGGCCATGGTCCGGAGCGAGGAGGAATGGCAGGCGGTCGCCTCCTTCTGCGAAGCAGTAATGCTAGCAAAGGAGGAGGCAGACCGCATCAAGCAACGGCGCCCTCGCCGTCGCCACCGAGATTCCGATCCCGATTTCCGGCCTCCTTGACGCGGGCTCGCGGACGGCGAGCTATGGGTAGCTTGCTTTCCGATCGTACGGTAACTATCCGGACCGAGCCCAAGACGTCGACGGCGCGCACTGTTCCCGCGCGCCTCAAGGAGTTGTCAGCGGCAGGAGGGGCCCAGCTGGGTCGAAGCCTACTGGGGCTAGGGTTATCCGAAAGGCAGTTCGTGCCCCAGTATGAAGGCTAGAAGGAACGGGTGGGTTTTAAGTCAATAAGAGTCTGACACTATCTCCCGCTGCACCCAAGAGCGGGGGTTGTCATAAGATGATTTTTGCCAACTTAATAAAAAAAAATAAGGGCTACTAGTTCCTCTATAAGATACATATATGTTTATTTCAACGTATCTGCACGTGGTGTCGAACTAGAATATTTAATACGACCCAGTCAAAAGGGTCGTGCAAACTAGTCTCAAAGTGACATTTACATATGTTGTTTGAATTATCTGGTGAATTTTCAAGTAAGACTTTTCAGTAAATAAATAAACGTGTCAGTCACATAGCCCTACACTATACCCGAAAGGGAGGTGACGAGGGTATCGTTAAATTTAGAAAAACATATTGTAGAAAAGCAGCCTCCTTGAAAGAAAATAGGGAGGAAATCAAACACGTTTCTGTTGTCTGTGGTAAGAAGTTAGTATTTTGGTTTTTATGTAAATTATATACTTTTTTCTTCTTTTTTCCACATCTGTTTTCCTCCCTATTTTCTTTCAAGGAGGCTTGAAAGAAAATAGGGAGGAAATCAAACACGTTTCTGTTGTCTGTGGTAAGAAGTTAGTATTTTGGTTTTTATGTAAATTATATACTTTTTTCTTTTTTTTTTCCACATCTGTCACACTGTTCCCACGCGCCAGAAATAGTAGTTGTCAGCAACAGCAGGGGCCCGAATAGGTCGAAGCCTACTGGGGCCAGAGTTATCTGAAAAGGAGATCGAGCCCCGGTATGAAGGCTAGAAGGCACGGGGTGGGTTTTTAGTCAGTAAGAGTCTGACACTATCTCCCGTTCCACCCAAGATCGAGGGCTGTCATTGGGTGATTTTTGCCCACCATAAAAAAACCGTGTACTACGTTACGATTTTGTGTACAATAGAGAATAAAGAAATAAGATCAAGTAAACATGACCCGCAGGATTAGTATTGGTACCTACATCTTTGAAAACGTTTTTCAAGTAAAAAAAGTTTTTAAAGGCGTAGGTATCAATAAGGGCAGGCCATGGCTGCGATGGTTCATCCCAGCGTTATACGACCTTCCACAAGATGAGAAGGTCGCAGTAATATGTATAGGTCATTCATCGCATTCCCACAATTTCTTCATTCCTCGTCATCAGATGATAATTGCCTGATAAAAATTGTGTGTAACTATAAAAAAAGTAATGAGAACAATGGCCAGAATAATTTTATTTTTTTAATAATTGTTTTGGCCGGTGTTCTTATTCAGTTTTCGGTACGTTTACGTCGACCACTTGTGTTTATGGCGATTTAGTACCGATGGTTTTTTTTTTACTGACTAAAACCCACTCTTATGTTTCTTCGTTGCCTCGCGTTCCATGACCCTGGGTTTTACTTTCAAAAGCAACCCCATGGGCTCAACTGGCTGTGACACTTAAAATGTCGTTTTTGAACTTCCGTACCCATACACCGATAAACCTCCGCTGTCCGTCCGTTCGTCGGTCTGTCCATCTGTTAGCGGGCATAACATAGCATAGTCAGCCTTAACATAGCATACGGCCTATTAGGGAATAGGCCGTAATCGCCCACTTGGGCTCAGTGCAGGTTGTTGGATGTCACATGTCTTCGAATTTTTGGTTCTAAGACATCCTCACGATGTTTCGCGTTTGTATGTGTCGCGCCGGGCCTTGGTTGAGAACATGGTCCGGAGCGAGGAGGAGTGGCAGGCGGTCGCCTCCTTCTGCGAAGCAGTAATGCTAGCAAAGGAGGAGGCTGACCGCATCAGGCAACGGCAAATACGTATTAAAAATAGCTTCACCGCTATCAACGAAACGTTCACGAAACCATCTGACAACGACAAGACGGCCGTCATGCAAATGGCGGCACCGCTTTTTTACATTACGATGTCAGTTACTCTAGGAAACCGCGCCATTATGTTTACATAGACAACGTTCTAGTGACGTCATTCACCGCTGTATTACGGCCGCTATATGACGGCACCGCTATTCTAGGAAACCAAAGTTTAAAGAGTAGTCATATCCACGACTACTCTTAAAAAAAAAAATGATTTTACAAGATTCACAAGATACTCTTGGTTGCTCTTCAAAGAAAATGATTCCGTTTACTAGCTGCTGACTTATTCACAAGTGAATGAATTATAACATACTTTGATCGAGAGTTATCATCTCCATGACTATTCTTTAAAAAAAAATATTAATTAAACAAGATACTCCTACCATCTCGGTGGTTCTCCTCAGAAAACGACCAATTGAAGCCGTGCACTGGATGAGATTTCCACAAGTGCTGTTTGTTTGTATATGTGAAGCACAGTGAGGGTTCCTTACAGACTAACTTTATGTAAATATTTCAAATCCCAAATGGAGTCTTGAAGACTTTTCCGAATAAAAAAAAGATTTTTTTTTTTACGAAAATAAAAATTTTCAGTTTTCAGAATTTTTCCTATACTTGTATTTTTTTTACCGATTTCCCAAAAAGGAGGAGGTACTATGTTCGGCTGTTTGTACATATATTTTTTTTGTATGTTGTCCATCGAATACTCCGCCAAATGTGGACGGATTTTCAAATTTTTTTTTGTTCGAAAGTAGATAGTTCTGAGGTGGTCCCATTGTCACCAAATTAGGATCTTAGAGAAAACGAGGGCACCCCTCAAATTTTACAGGCTCACTTTTTGTTTTTCGGATATTTTATGAAGTATTATTTATTTATTTATTTAATCTTCATGCAACACAAAGTACATAGGCGGACTTAATGCCTTAGGCATTCTCTGCCAGTCAACCTAGGGTGGTGCAGAGACATTATGGTAGGCGCATATACAGAAAATTTTATATATCAGCATATAAGAATACATATATTTAAAATAAACATACATATATATTTAAGTATCTTGTGTATTTGCGTATCAATGGTCGTCACCATCTCAGGTAGCTGGGCTGATGATGGAAGGTACAACTCCTTTACAGTAAGAAGTTACTCGAACAGGCAAGGACTGTTTTAGTAAATTGTTTTGATGTTTGATAGGGCATTTGCCATATTTGTTCTCATGATCATCAAGTCATGACCTGATGCTGCAGTCAGGACGCGGACGCGGACTGCGGACTACTGCAAAGTACCTAAGTCCTCGACAACTAACAGCAAATATATCGAGTTTAGGCTCATTGAAAAGGGCTTGATGTGTGGATAAACGTACTGCTAATAAAGAACACCGAAGTACATAGAGACCTGATGCTGAAGCCAGGAGCATCAGAAAAATTACAAACCTTGAAGCTACAGCACCGTAGTAGTGTTTGGGCTCATTTTAAACAGGACTAAATTTTAAGTTCAATGCAATGTTGACACAAGTCTGGCCTCATACTACAGCCGGGATTATCAGCATCTAGTCTAATGACTGATTGAAAGAAGAAGGGGAGAGGATATATTGAACTGATCTGATGATGAAGCCAAAAGGTAAATTAATGTAATCTAACCGTGTTTTGGATTATTAGAACCGTTATGAGATGCGCTCTGACTATAATGTACTCGTAGTTTGACTGAGGGGTACTTTTTAGTGGTGGTACCATAACTAAAAAGTGTAAAATAAAAACTTTTTACAAAAACAATATAACCGACTTCAATGTTAAAAAAAACACTGAAAAGTACCAAATAACTTTAATTTTGGAAGTCGGTGTCAAATAACGAAGAGACTAAACTATTATAGAAACACCGATTCCAAAATTAAAGTTATTTGGTACTTTTCAGTGTTTTTTTAACATTGAAGTCGGTTATATTTCTTTGTAAAAATGTTATTTTTTTGGTTTTTTCTTTTTTATTGTTGATAGGTTTGCGCTTGACCGCTATGCTGTGCGCTCTCACCTAATAGAAAGCGACGATGCGGTCGATGATGGAACGCGCTAACTTCGTTAACTTAGTTTGATTTTTACACAGCTTCAGCTTGAGTATATGGCTTTAATTTGATTTCGATACCTTCACGGATTCTCGAGATAAAGGGTCTTGACAGACAGACAGAAAGACAAACAGACAGATCGACAACAAAGTGATTCTATAAGTGTTTCGTTTTTTCCTATTGAGGTACGGAATCCTAAAAAATCATCAATAAAAACAGATTTTAAAATATTTTTATTTAGTTTCCTTACTACCTTTGGTTAGAGTAGATATGCAATAGGGCTCAACATGTTGGAAGTAGTTGCAGGGTGCTTAGTGGTGTGCATCTGTGTCCTTGTATACAGGCGCGCGCGACTCGCGGCGTCGCACAACCATCCCCTGCCACCTTCCTACCCAGGATATCTACCCATCATTGGTCATACGTATGGGCTGTTTACTGATACAACAAGTAAGTGATTTGACCACAAAATTTTAGTTTTATGGTAAATAGAATAATGTTTAATGGGTAAAAGTTATACTTATAAATTAAGGAGACGCTTATAATTTCAAATAACTATTTCAAAATATAACTCAAAATAAACAGTTCAGAAACCCACTGGATTTTGATTTTAGTACTAAGGTTAAAATTGTATAAACTATACTTTTTCACTAAAGTTGACTGAATTTTAGGCTAACGTAGAATTTGAGAAGTCGTCAAATACTTGCTTTAGGTATATTTATGACCATAAATATGAATAAAAGATTTGTGATCGATATCGTGATAGCTATAGCTATAGCTATCACAATGATGACAACATGTTAATTCATAAACAATTGAGTCTATAATTTTTGAAAATAGAAATAACCTTGAAGTAATTTATTTCAAGGTACCTAACTGAAAATCCTTACAGGTTTCAGAATGTCTGTTTTTTTTTTTTTAAATATGATTTGTTAAAAAAATTTGCGTGTGATTTTGACATGCGTTTGGCTAGTATTGCTATATTTTATTTGATTATTAACACACGCATCGAGAATAACAATAGTAAATAATAAAAATATATATGTAATAAAATAATAAATAATCAAAAGTTTAAATAATAGTTGTTGTTGTTGTTAGTTTTAAATTTAATAATATATAATTTCAAAGGTCTATATAATTTTACATACAAAAAAATAAAATAAAATAAAAATAATATAATAAAATAATTCAAAGTTTAAATAATAGTTGTCGTTGTTGTTAGTTTTAAATTTAATAATAAATCATTTCAAAGTTCTACGTAATTTTACATGTGGAAAATTCAAAAAAAAAAAAAGATTTTTTCTGTGGTATTTATGATACTTTATAATGCGTTTGTTTTATTTTCAGAGTTATGGCTTAACATGAAAAAAGTTTGTGACTTCACGATGCAAAACGGTGGTGTTATTTACCTAAAATTAGGATTCGATATTTATTATTGTAAGTAATTCATTAAGTTTTTAGTGTATCGATGTAATACTAGAATTTAGTGAAGAATTGCCAAACTTAAGTGGTAGTTAGCAGGCTACATACTTTATAAAACCAGATAGTCAATAGGGCGAGAAGGTTCTGATGTCGCCGGTCCGTTAGTATCCACTGGGTGTAATTCTGGCGGTGGATGTGGCGACACATGATGGAGGCCTATGTCCAGCAGTGACCGTCTTTTAACTGAAATTAGACGAATAAATAACGATGTGAAAGCCTGAGAAACCCGCTCTTGGGTGGAGCGGGAGACAGTGTCAGACTCTTACTGACTAAAAACCCCGCGCCGTTCCTTCTAGCCTTCATACCGGGGCACGAGCTCCCTTTCGGGCAACAAATTGGGGTTTCAAATTTTTTTTTTTTCTAAACTGAATAATTTGCGCGGGAGACACTTCCAAAGTGGTAAAATGTGTAACTTCTAAAATAAGAGAACGATAAAACTAAAAAAAATATGATGTACATTACTATTCAAACCTACACCGAAAATTTGTTTGAACGAGACCTTCCATTCAATCAACTCAAACATAAATAAAAAACATTTTACAAAAAAAATTAAACCGACTCTTTATGTCTATTAAAACGTCAAATGTTTTCTTTGATATTAGGCAAATTATTCTTTAATTTATCAGTTATAGTTGCACTACACCTTCTTTGCATGGAACGGATTTCCACAGCATTTATTATATTTTTTCATTCATTTCTCTACTTATCCATTTATGTGTTTTAGTTCTGCTGTAATTATTCAGGCAATTTATTCATTTTTACAGTCGTAACAGATCCTGAAGATGCTCTTGTGGTGGCCAATAATTGCTTGACGAAACATTTTTTGTATGATTTTGCAAAATATTGGTTAGGTGAAGGACTTATTACTGGATCTGGTAAGTAAACAATAATGATGATCATCAACTTTTTTTTAAACATTCATTTGAGCATTTCCATACTTTTAATCAATAAAAGAATGAAAACAAAGTGACAAAGAAGATGTCCCAAACTGTATGGACAAATAACCCAGAATCTCGGTAAAATGCAGCTGAGAGTTAAACTGTAGTGTTTTACAAATCATCAGACAATGATGATTTGTACTCGTAAAACACTAATAACCTTGCAGGACTGTATTACTAACATCATAAACAACAACTTTTGTTCTATGACTTTTTTCAAAACATAATACATTTACCAAAAACCATCCTTCAATATTTCCTTGTTCTATTCGGCGGAGGTGCTTGACGTGACACTAGCGCATAAAGCACCCCCGCTGACCAAACCCCCTCCCCTCCGCTATTGTATTATTGCTTGTTTCGCATAGACATCGTAATACTTAGAACATTAATTTAATTATTTTTATTTTTGTATGAAAATCTGATGAACAAAAATATGATAAATTTTGAAAAGTCATAGAACACAAGTTGTTGTTTAAGATGTTAGCAACATAGTCCTGAGAGGCTGCCAGAGGTTGCTCTTTATAAAACATTATTTTTAGTTTATGCGAAACCTGAATATGGTTTTTTCAAAATCAGTATCTGAATGGATTCCAATAGTGTTTAGACCATGTTATATTTTTTCCCAAAAATATTTTAAATGGTCGACAATAAGTACAACACGGGTTACGGCAGGTCGTAGCGAGCATTTGGAGTCAACTGGGTGCAAGTGCAAAACAACACCCCAGTCGCCAGGATGGCTCAATTACTACGTATTTTTGCTGACATAACAAGCTTATAACTTTGTAATTTTTAATGATACAGTTATAGAATTTTATACATACATTCTTTACTTGTTTCGGCTTTCGCATATACTAAAACTAATGTTGTATATAGATTATTTAGTTACTATTGTTTCGTACCTACATATAACTACTTATGATACATCTACGTCATCTTTCTGAAACTATTCAACAAGCATTGATTTCAACATTTAAGTTAGTACTCATCATCTAAACTTTTTAATCCTCAAGTATAAATAGTAACCGATCTGTTATTGATTGTAGGATTACATATTTTTGAAGAACAATATTAAATCCTGCACATCCTACATATTTTTTGTTGTACATTCTGAGTTTTTGCGGGACATCTCTCTTTGATTAATCAATCATTCGTCAACAGTTGACGACACAATCATGACACACCTACATGTAGAACATGAATAAGATTAGAAAACAGGATCCCCCCGAAACCTCTTCCTCCGGCATAACCTTGGTATAAAAACTTGTCGACGAGATTAATTGTTTGATTCCTCTATGTATAATTATTGTTAATTTCTTTAAAACCAGGAGACCATTGGCACCGCCATCGACAAGTGCTAAAACCGTATTTCAGCCTACCAATAATTAATAGTTACCTCGAAGTGTTCAACAGTCAATCAAGGATATTGCTGAGCGATTTGGAATGTTCTGCTGGAAAAGGAAAGTTTTATCCTACATCACAAGTCGAGAAATATTCCCTTGGATCATCTTACCGTAAGCACTTTAATTTGTACTTAAGAAGACCACAGAACTGTTTTTCAACAACGCGATGAATCTGGGGCCCGAGCCTGCTATTTTTATAAATTCGTCATTCCAACACGATCCCATTGTCATTTTGCTCAAAGTTCGTAATTTGCTAAATCATAATGATCGATTCTTGATCGGCCAATGCTCTTGTGTGGTTATATCGAGCTTATTAAAACCAATAACTGTACAATAACATTGTGATGCTAGGTCGCTGATCAAAAAAACTGTCAAAAGTTTTGCAAATTACCGCATACGTCAGATATTCATTTGTCATTATGTACGAGATTACCATTTTATGCCACTTCTTTCAATGAAATGTCAGTAGTTGATCATTGGAAAGTCATAATGACGCCATGCCATCATATTAATAGATTACCAAAACTGGTCAAAAACAACAAGTCAATGATAGTCCATTCTGAGTAGTTATATATACTCGTACTGATAGTCCACTATTGTAATAGCAGACTTGAAGCCCCAGTGCTTTAGTTTCAAAACCATAACTAGTTCCTGTTCTCTTTATTCGCTGAACGTTCGATGCGGTGGGTACAATTCTTCTATAAATACGTCCTTTCACTCACAGTCCATAGAATTCGTGAGTAAATTAAGCTCACGAATTCTATCTATTTATATTAGGCTGTAGTTCAACTATTTTATGTGGGGTTACGTGTTATTTATTTATTGTTTTATTTTTTATTTATCTTCCAGGTTTTTTTTGAAGCGACATACGATTTTTATTTTGAAAAAAAAAATAACTCGCATTTCTTTCTTGTCTTTATTTTTTTCTTTCTTTTTTTTTGCTTTTTCTTTTGTTCCTTTATTTTTTTTTCGCATTCTCATTCTTCTTCTTCTTATTATAAAAAAAAAAAACCTATTTCATGTAAATATTATATTTATTGTTTGACTAAAATGTACATTTACAACGGAGTCGCAGCTGTCCATTTTCTAAATTATATTCCGCCCGTCATTTTATCAAAAGTATATTTATAAAAAATAAAATAATTGAGGGGTTTAATAATTAATTTATTAAATCCTCAAAAAAAAAACTACAATATCACGAGATCGTCACATCCAAAAAAGGTTGCAAAAACCCTTTTTTTAATATTGCTATAAGTTTTAGTTTATTTATTACTATTTTTTAAAATAGCTCCTCTATTTGGTTGCAAAGAGAGGAGTTATTATTTAAAAAAGTTGTAAGAGATCCTAAAATAATATATTAAACTCAGATCGCAGTACTTCTATTTACTCAATTCGCTATAACGAATTTGGCATTCTTTCACATTTATGTTTCGGTGTGATTAATATATATTTAGCAAAACCTAGGGGACGCAGGAGATAGAATGAAGCCAGTATATGCGTAGTGTTGAAAACTAATAGCTGCTCTATTAGTTTTCAGAAACACAATTTGTATGCTTATATTGGCTTTATTCTATCTAAAGCAAGCAGGCAAGCTTGTCACAGCACACACATATTTCTAGTAGCTTTCTTTTTTCCGTTGTTTGTTATTTTTAAATTGTTATCTGAAACTCGAAACTTAAGGAGCTTTATCTGCTTAGTCGCTATAAATAGCTGCCCTACCCTGCTTAGCTCAGAGATCAAAGTAGTTGATAAATTATATTTATTTTTAACCGACTTCGAAAAGGAGGAGGTTCTATGTTCGGCTGAATGAATGTTTTTTTTTTTTGTATGTATGTTCACCGATATCTCGGTCAATTGTGGACCGATATTGAAAAATTTTTTTTTTGATTGGAAGGTTATGCTTCCAAGTTGGTTCCATAGAAATATTGTTATGATCTGATCATGAACTTCGAAGATATAGAACAGAACTCCTCATAGAATAGCAGAATTGCCGTAACAAGTAAAATTGCTTTGTTTATACGTGTAGTCGATGACTGACTGATAAAAAAGGGGGAGGGGATGTATCAAACTGATCTGGTGATAAAGCCGGAAGGTAAATTCATGTAATATAACCGTATTTAGGATTATTAGAATCGTTATGAGATGCACTCTGGCTATAAGGTAATTTATGTTTAGCTGAAGGGTAGGTACTTTTAAGTGGTGCTACCATAACTAAAAAGTGAAAAATAAAAGATTTTTTACAAAAAAAAATTAAACCGACTTCAAAAACTACAAAATAATTTTCGGAAGTCAGTGTTAAATAACGAAGAGAAAAAAATAGGTATCTATTATAGAAACACCGACTTCCGAAACTAAAATTATTTTGTACTTTTTGAAGTCGGTTTAATTTTTTTTTTTGTAAAAAGTTTTTAATATATATAGGCTTTTACAAACAATTTTACCCCCTATTTTTTTTTGTCTATATAAATTAGGCCGGTTTTTCCTAACTAACCTTGAAAAGAAACACTGAAACAAACTCAGTGGTCAAAATCTCTTTTAAAGTCCATACAGCAAACTAATAATAATAAAACTATGCTATATAATAGAACTATGCAGATTAGTTCAGAGATGGTGTTTTTGGAAAGAACCACAAATTTTTGAGTAAACTGGTCCAGCCAGTGCAAGCATTTGTTGATATTCGCGTCACAACACAGGACCACTAAGGAGCTCAATGACTTGACGAACAATACCAATAAAGAAGCCATTTGGGTAGGCCGCATAAAGTATTCAAAACTGCCAAGCAAACCGTAGTAGCGTTTGTAGGCCACCTAACTTTAATTCATGAGACTAATTAACTTATGAAATCAATTTCAGTGACTACGTTTGGAAAGACCGCAAACGATGAGAAGATATTTAAACAATACTCGAAAGCTACCGAAGAAATGATGTGCCTTTTAATGGAAAGATTCCAAAAGTTTTGGTTACAAAATGATTTTATATACTCTCTTCTTGGATATAGAAAGCAGGAAGATAAACTTATGAAACAAACAAATGAAGTATCAGATGAGGTAAGATACAGTTTAACGGATCATTAACTGCATACTATGAATGTTATAATTCTGAGTCTCCAACTGTAATTATAGACCGTGTTAGTTTTTTTCAGTTCACGATATCTTTCTTTATTTATAATATTTAGTATTGTACTTATTTTTTTCTTTAATTAAGTTGCACCTGCCAGGTAGAAAATGCCCAAAACATTAAACCCATATTTGTACAGTAATTCATTTGTGCAATCATCTTCCTGCCCTTGTCCTATTTTTATTTGGGGTCAGCGCAACACGTTTTTTTCTTCCATTCTGTCCTGTCACTCGTCACGCTATCACTGACTTCCTTTTCTTTCATAACACTTCTCACACAATCCATACAACTTTTTCTTTGGCCTCCCTCACCCTCTCCATCCATTCTCAAATAAACTCATAATTCTTTTAGCAACATGCATTTCATCCCTCCTCTTTACATGCCAAGGTTTTCTTTCAACTTTTCAGTCATTGGTGCCACTTTCAAACTTCCTCTAATATATTCATTTCTCACTTTATCCATTCTCGTCTCACCATACATCCATCTTAACATTCTCATCTCAGCAACATGCAATCTTTTTTCATTCGTCTTTTTCACAGCCCAAAATTTTGATCCATACAGTATGACAGGATATATATCACAGACTGGTAGATTTTACCCTCCAACTTGAGGGGAATCCGTGGATCACAAATTGTTACCGTGGCTTGTAAGTATTTCATCCATCCTGCGTTGATCCGATGTGTTACGTCCCGGCCTACCTCACCATCCCCTTGGACGAGCGACCCGAGGTACCGATGGTCGGAACAGATTGGTATGGGCGTTTCGGCGAGAGCTAAAGGCACTGGATTGGAAAGACTGCCAAAATCGCAGAACAAGTATTCCGTTTTGGTTCTATTCAATTTTAGGCCAACACTCTTCACTCTTCAGTCTGTGCCATCACACCTCCAATCTGTGTTGGACCTCTAGGTCACTCTCGGCAACCAGCATAATGTCATCGGCAAACAGCATACACCAGGGAGCCTCTTCTTGAATATCCGACGTCAGAGCATCCATTATCATCAGGAAGAAGGGCTGAGAGCCTACCCTTGGTGTAAGCCGACAAACCCCATCCCTCATATACTCTTTCATAAACACCTTTCATTCTTCCCACATGTCCATTAAAATCACCGCCAACTATCAATTCTTCATGAACAGTGAGATGTTCATTAAAGCTCCATCAAAATCCTCCCAAAACTTCTCTTTCGCCGTTTCATCACATCCTACTTGTGGTGCATACACACTAACTACATTCAACATCACATACTCTAACGTAAATACAAATTTCATTTGTACAAGTTAAATGAAAAACTGTTAAGTGTGTTGATTGGTTTGCACAATGCGCCAACTTCGTTTACTTTGTAATAAACCAAAAATTTTGTATCACCCCATAAAATAATAATTCCAATTTTTTTTTTTAATAAAACTTATTCTTCTTTTTCCTCAGATCATAAAAACAAAGAAGACATTTTTTAATGAATCAACCAATATATCTACATGTAAGTATAAATCAAACATTGTATTGGACTTTAACAGTGATTTAAAAAAATTAAGTAGTGAGTGTTTTAGGGAAAAAAAGTGCAAAAATTACTTAAAATATAAACTAACTACGAGTATTTATAACTCTGTATACACCTTTAGCTGAATGCTGATATCTAAGTACGCCGGAAACATGCCCAGAAGAATGGCAAAATTGTTACGTTGCAGTCAATTTCTTTTGTCCGTTGAATTACCACTGCCAGTGCAATGTTATAATTCTTTGGGCAGTGGACAAAAATCCTTAGGTCAAAATGTACTGCGTGAAATGGATGTGCGATTAAAGCTAGTGCAACAAAACTGTACTGCGACCCGCCGTAGATCGAAAGCTCGCTTTTGCAAATAAAATTAAATTAGCAAATACCCTAGTGCGACATAAAGAATTAACATATTTACATCACTCAGTAAAAGCATCTACCGTAAATCTATCTTGGTACATAAGATAGTGCCAAGCTACTGTAATTATACTGCACCAATATACTGTTGAATTACAGTCCTTACACAAGTAGCCATACAATTAATTGTTTATCGCACTACTGGTTAAAGACTATGTTGAAGACACGTTTGTTTGGCAATGACTACCTCTGCACATGTGGCCCCCTGGTAACTCCTTTGTTTTAATATTATTTATTATTATATAGTTTAGTTTCTAACACATTTTTTTTGCAATAATTTTTTTTATTATTTAAACTTCAACTGCCATAAAATTAATAATTTATTTTATTAGTATTTTATTGATAGTTGAAAACTTTTTTCCTGCTTTTTTGTAAAGTTAATGTGAGAACACTATATACTCCACGAACTCTTAGGTGACTTCCTACGACTTACTTTTTTATGATTATTTTTATTGTGCTTTTACGAGTCAATATTGACTAGTCTACACTGTTCTTACATAATATCTATAAGTATTGTAATAAAATCCACTTTTTTAAAAAGAGTAGCCATGGAGTTTCTTGCCGGTTCTTCTCCATAGGAAACGACCAATTTGGAACCGTGCACTAGCTTCTGACGTTCTATAAGTGCCCCTACATGGGTCTATGTGAAATAAAATATTTTGACTTTTTTACCTTTGACGCACAATCGTTTATCACACTAGGGTGATTTCGAGCTTCAGTGTGTCGCACAAGCGTAGGTACATTCTTAATTCAGTGAGTTTTGTCGTACAAGCGTTAATAGCAAAACCATTTGTCGAGCTCACGTAGAACACTACTCTGGTCATGAAAAGTATCGGCTAACTAGTAAGCGAGAAATATCTTTAAAAATATAACCAGAAATCAAACCACATCACTCGAGCGTTCCGGGCCTTGGTTCAGGCCATGGTCCGGAGCGAGGAGGAGTGGCAGGCGGACGCCTCCTTTTGCGAAGCAGTAATGCTAGCAAAGGAGGAGGCCGACCGCATCAGGCAACGGCGCTCTCGCCACCACCGCTGGAATTCTGATCCCGAATTCCGGCCACCGTAGACGCGGGCTTGTGGACGTCAAGCCATGAGTAACTTGCTGTCCAACCGTCCAGTAACTGTCCGGACCGAGTCTAAGATGACGCGCACCGTTCTCGTACCCCTCAAGGAGTTGTCAGCAACAAGAGGGGCCCAGTTGGGTCCTAAAAAAAGCCTACTGGGGCAGGGTTATCCGAAAGGGAGTTCGAGCCCGGTATAAAGGCTAGTTGGAACGGGGTGGGTTTTTAGTCAGTAAGAGTCTGACATTATCTCCCGCTCCATTTAAGAGCGGGGGTTGTCATTGGATGATTTTTGCCAACCAAAAAAAACACGATCGTTCTTAATAACTTTTATTTGATTTTGTAGTAATTTTACAGATGTATCGTACCGGCCTCTCTTACATCTGATACTGGAACATCAGAATAACAACCAGTTCACTGACTACGAACTTTCAGAAGAACTACATACTGCTATTGTGGCTGCGTATGAAACCACAGCAAACTCTTTACAATCTATTTTGGTAATGATTGGATCATTTCCTAAAGTTCAAGAGAAAATGTACGAAGAGTAAGTTTTTTTTTAATCTGAGTTTTTTTTTATTATTGATAGGCTTCGTTTGGCCTTCATCTCATCTGATGGTAAGCAATTATGTGGTCGACGATGGAGTACACTTGCCTAGAAGTAACCTATTCACTCTTGACGTAAAGACCCAGTATATTTTTGTTTAAAATATGGCTTGTTCGCAACTTTAATACGATCGTTTTAAAAAGCTACGTTCGGAGTTTTTACTTTGGACTTCGAGACCAGAATGAAAAACTTATCAGCGAATTAATTCATGTCTTCACGTATAAAGACTAAATGTACAAACGTGGTACACAAGCAGATTTAATTCATGAATCCCCAAGCGACCACCGGTGGCCGCGCATCTATTGTCTTACTATTGTGTCTCTAATTGACGGTATCTGAAGGGTTAATGCAACAGAAATTCGTCATACAAACGTAGGTATGTGTATCCCTCACTACCAACGTCTGTATGACACATTTTAACTCTGTATTTTGTTATCAAAATTTAAATGGATTTGATAGAACAACGAAATCTTGAAGGTTTGTTATTAGTACCTACATGAATTGTTTTGTAATGTGGGTATCTATTATGTTAGTAATACGAGTACAATCCCGCAAGATTGTTAGTGTTTTACAAGGAATTCTCAATATAAATTACCTACATAAAACAAAATGGAGTGTTATATTTTGTTTTGTAATTTTCAGAATAATGGAAGTTTTAGGTACAGATGGAGACGTAGACAAAGAAAATTTACGGAAGTTAGTATATACAGAGGCAGTGATCAACGAAAGTTTACGGGTCCTACCGATTGTTCCAATTGTAGGTAGATCTGTGGACAAAGATGTAAAGCTAAGTAAGTTTCTTTTATTTTAATAATAATAATAATATTTTACAACTATCACATAATGCCATCTAGTCCCAAGCTAACCAGAGCTTGTGTTATGTTCTGTGTAGACAACTATCTATATAATATAAAAATGACCCCCGTTTTCCGTTGTCACGACTTGGCATGAAAACGGCTTGACCGATTTGACTGATTTTTTTTTGTTGTGATTGTTATTGTGAGAAGGTTCTTATGGAAAAAAAAATAGGGTAGTGTAGGGTAGAGTAGGGAAGAGTAGGGTAGAGTAGGGTAGAGTAGGGTAGAGTAGGGTAGAGTAGGGTAGAGTAGGGTAGAGTAGGGTAGAGTAGGGTAGAGTAGGGTAGAGTAGGGTAGAGTAGGGTAGAGTAGGGTAGAGTAGGGTAGAGTAGGGTAGAGTAGGGTAGAGTAGGGTAGAGTAGGGTAGAGTAGAGTAGAGTTGGGTATAGTAGGGTGGAGTAGGGAAGAGCGGGAGCGAAGCCGCGCGGGCAAAGCTAGTACTAGATAAATTACACCCAGACACAGAACAAATGATCATGCTCATCACAAAAACATTTTTCCTGGGTGACCCACGACCTTCGGCTTAGCAGTCAGGGCCACCAACTACTAGACCAACAGGCCAGTTATATCATTTTTTTTCAATCAGTCATTTTATCTTTAAAAAGTTTGAATGGGCAACAGTTTTAGTATTTTACAAATTGAGTTGGGTTTGTTGCTAATCTAATTTAGCTGTTCTATTTTACTTTAGAGAATTACACACTACGTGCTGGCAGTTACGTTGGCATACTACTCCATGGCTTGCATCGTCATTCATCTTGGGGACCTGACGTTGACGAGTACCGACCAGAAAGATGGCTGGATCCCGCCTCGTTGCCGCCTTATGCTACTACGGACGCCGCTTTCAGTTTTGGGAAGCGATCTTGTCTTGGTAGGTTTCGGCTGTTATATGTACATATCGTTTTTGTAGAAACATTTTTTTTTGTTATGGTTAGGTTAACGTTTGACCACTATCTCACCTGATGGTAAACGATGATGTGGCTGACGATGGAACACGCTTGCCTAAAAGTTATCTATTCACTCTTGATTTAACTCTTCAGTCGTGACAATTAGAGACAATAGAAAGACAATGGGTCCGCGTTCGCTTGGGGTTTAATCAATTAATAATTAATGAAATAATAATAACTCTTATTGAATGCAGCCAAATACCATATTTTGAACGTAATCAGGTTTCTTATTGTAGCTGGATGAGAGTGACCCACAAATGACTGATTTTTTTTTGCCGTTACAGGTAAAACATACGCGTTAACTTCGTTGAAGGTTGCTGTGGCGCATATTGTGCGCAAGTTCACCATCACTGGTGATTTCACCAAGTTGCAACGTCAGCTACATATTACTTTAAATGCATTTACAGGACATGATATCACCTTAGAACGAAGAAGTTGAAACTAATTAAGCTATGTCACTTCTTGAAGGATTTGTTAAGCTAAAGTGTCCAATTAGATACTTCGTTGTCTGGCGTTTTTGCATTTTTTTTTTTGAATATGACTTATCCACATTTTCGTGTTTCAAATGGAGTCATTAGTTTTCACTTCACTGAAAATTAGAGCAAGTGTATTTTATGAACTGCTTATAGCTTTACAAAAAATCGGTGGTACGTAAAGTTATGAACAATTCAAATTTTATCATACAAACATAAATAATTATCATGATTTTTGGTCTCAAACGGGGTGATCAGCGATGTTCAAAACATAAAAGCCAGTTACATGGTAATAATATCCAGGGCCTTAGTATGCTATTACAATAGTGTCAGAATGGTCTATCATTGACTTCATAATTGTTAATTTTGACAAGTTTTGTTAATCTACTAATATAATGGCGTCATAATGACTTTCCAATGGTCAACCACTGACACTTCATTGAAAGAAGTGACTTAAAATGGTTATCTTGTACATAAAACAAACCAATATCTGTCGCTTGTGGTAATTTGCAAAACTTTTGACAGTTGTTTTGATCAGCGACCTACCATTAGAACGTTATTGTGCAGTTTTTGGTTTTAATAAGCTCGATCTTGTCATTCTACCACCACTCTATTACGAGACCATTGACCGATCAATGATCGATCATTATGATTTAGCAGATTACGAACTTTTAGCAAAATGACGATGGGATCGTGTTGGAATGAACAATTTATAAAAATAGCAGACTCAGGCCCCTGATTTTAGTGTTTGTGCCTTTCCAAAATCTATTTTTTTTTTAATTTTGCAACAATCAGTGTTTTGTTTATGTTTGAGATATTTTTTTATGAAATACCTATGTTAGAAATATATCATCATCATCATCATCATATCAGCCGAAAGACGTCCACTGCTGGACATAGGCCTCCCCCAAGCGTCGCCACAACGACCGGTCCTGTGCGTCACGCACAAATTAGAAATATATATTCGTGTTTAAATTATTGTTTTTTTTTGTGATGACCATTTATCCCTGTTGATTCGATTAAACATAAATACTTTTCATTAATATAATGAACCCTACTGATAATACTTTGTAACTGTAGAAATAACGTTAACTCATCATAAGAGGCTCCATTTCCACGAGCCTATCGTCAACATCGAGTATGGTTTAAAAGCTTGTTACTTCATCTAATGCAATCCGGCGCAGTTTTTGACGAAAAGGCAAAGCAAAAAAAGAGATATAAAACCAGGAAATAGCTGTTTTTTAAAATCCTTAAAAGTTTTTAACGAAAATTGACGTCATTTAGAATTTTAATAAAATTTGCAAGGCTTCTATAGTTTTACTTTTTTGACTTTTTTAATTTTTGAGTAAATTATGAAGTCAAAGTTCACGAAAAATAGCAGATTTTCATAGGTTTTTACTGGATTAGTGCTACACAAATTTAAAATTCATTTCAATAGAAGCCTAGATAACATGTACAAGATACTGTGTTTCCAAAATATCTAATGAAAAATGTGTAATAACGTCATAATCAGGTAAGAGTGGTTGTATGAAAAACAGTGAAAATGTGTCGAGTTGCATCCCCTCAAGTGAATTTTGTTCTTTGTACAGGGTTATTTGTAAAACACTGGCAACCCCTTAGGACTAATTCATGAATCCCCAAGCGACACCCAATGGCCGCGCATCTATTGTCTTACTATTGTGTCTCTAATTGACGGTATCTGAAGGGTTAACATTATAAACAAAACTTTTGTTTTATGACTTTTAAAATGTATCATATTTTAGTTCATTAGATTTAAGTAAATAAAAAATGTTTGTTTAAATTCTTAGCTTACATAATTATCTATTTATCAGGGATATGAAGAAGCTCTGTAACCGTAACCTAAACTGTAGGATATTTGAAATAAAAAAATATCTGTAATTGTATCGGAAACCGATATAAAAGTTTCAATCTAAATTGTCAATTAGAGACACGATAGTAACACAATAGATGCGCGAACGCCGGCATTCGCTATGGGATTCACGAATCCTCCTCCTCCTTGCGTCGTTTATCCTCAATGCTGAGGGTCGTGACCTCGACGAATAATCTTCTTATGGACTATATTTCGCCATGTTGTCCTGTCTTCGGCGATGTGGATGGCGTCGCAGACTGTGGTCTCCAGTATATATCACGGATTTGGTCTGACCAACGTAATGGACTCCTGCCCCTGGGTCTTTTCCCATCAATTTTTCCCGTCAGAAGCAACTTTTCCAAGTTATCACCTCTCTTTCTGGCAATATGGCCAAAGAAATCAAAGATTCTCCTTTGGCATATTGTGGTGATTCACGAATACCCAAGATAAAATCAACCGCAGATACCAGGAGAGCAAAGCATGAAACAGTCACATCGAACAATAATACAACATGTGCTGTGGAACGTTCGATTCACTTGCCTTTGTGCACATGAAGTTGTGATTGAACAGAGGACAATGGATTCCCATTGCACTTACAGTTGTGTAAATTGTTGACCCATTCAACGAGCCTTATGGATTGATAGTTCGTTAGAGAGGTTTGGTTCGAATTTCGAACGTTGTTTTATTAAAAAAATTAATTTTGACGTTTATTTTGATTGTACTGTTTTTTAACCCCCGACGGAAAAGATGGGTGTTATAAGTTTGAGGTGTATGTGTGCCTGTCCGTGGCATCGTAGTTCCTCAGTGAATGGACCTATTTTGATGCGTTTTTTTTATTTGAAAGCAGACGTTATTGCCTTAGTTTTTAGACACAATTTATGAAGATCTGTTTAAGTCTTCAAGCTTATCAGGTCATATGTTGGCTGTGGCAGGGATCTTATACACTTAATGGATGTATCTTGACTAATAAACACATATATGCGACCTACGAGGAATGTTTAAAATACTCATGTACCTACATGCCGACGCTATCAAGCTGGAGTGATGATGGAAGTCGGAGATAAGAGATGTAATCTTGGAATGCCTATTAATAAACCCATCCAGTTTCAGCTTATTTAGATTTATCTTTGTCTCATGACGATTTTTTTTTTCGATTGGGAAAATCATTTTATGACAAATCCCGCTCTTGGGTGGAGCGGGAGATAGTGTCAGACTCTTACTGACTACAAACCCCATCCCGTTCCTTCTAGCCTTCATACCGGGGCACAAGCTCCCTTTCGGACAACCCTGTCCCCAGTAGGCTTCGACCCGGCTGGGCCCCTTCTGCTGCTGACAACTCCTTGAGGCGCGCGGGAACAGTGCGCGCCGTCGACCTCTTGGACTCGGTCCATTACCAAAAGATCGGACAGCGAGCTACCCATGGCTCGCCGTCCGCGAGCCCGGACTCATGACGATAAGAACCTAATGACAAAGACCTGATGCTAGAACTAGACAATTTGGCAAACAAGCACTGGCATAGTCGATTATTATAGTCGATCAATAAACGATCGATCCTAAAGCTATAATTGTCAATGCGCAGTCACCAAGTCAGATTGATGATTGATTGAAGTGAGATTGATTGATTGATTGGTGTGATGACAATGTTTCGGAAGCCTGCTTCTTATTATTACAAGAACAGTGCGTGGGAGCCGTAAGTAGATACGGCAAAATACAGAGTCAAAATATGTTAGATAGAACAACGAAATCTTGAAGGTTTGTTTTTGGTAAATGTATTTACTAAAAAGTCATAGAACAAAAGTGGTCGTTTATGATGTTAGTAACATAGTCTTGAGAGGTTGCTAGTGTTTTACAAATAACCCTGTATACGATAGCCCGAAAGCAACTATCGGGCAGTAGCCCACCAGACTATAACACCCGTCTGGTCGGAGGATCCTAACCTTTCAACGGAGGTATGTGGGACCTAACTCTCTGTTCCGCATACCTTCAAACACCAAAAAATAAACAAAACCGAGTCACTCAAAAGTACATAGGCATTAATTTAGTAAATTCCTAACATTTTACAGAATACTGATTTGAAACATAAACGAGAAACAAATCAAAATGGAGAAAGTATACAAAGTTTCGATCATTAATTAAAACGAATGGTGAATGAAACATTTTTGCGTTTGTTTTGACCTCTGGCAAGTAACTTTTTCAATTAGGATCAGAATGATGGATTACTGAGAGTTCATGAAACAAAAAGTTTAATGTATTTATTAATTGTGGTCCATAAAATAGAATTAATACCATTTTATAGCCCAAAAGGCTAGACCAACTGCGTTGGGTTGGTGGGTGTTTTTAATATCGTGCGGTTTTGATCACGCATGCGGGATTGCTCCGCACGCGTAATCGTATACGACCATCTATATATATAAAAATGACCCCCGTTTTCCGTTGTCACGACTTGGCATGAAAACGGCTTGACCGATTTGGTTGATTTTTTTTTTGTTGTGATAGTTATTGTGAGAAGAAGGTTCTTATGGAAAAAAAATAGGGTAGTGTAGGGTAGAGTAGGGTAGAGTAGGGTAGAGTAGGGTAGAGTTGGGTAGAGTAGGGTAGAGTTGGCTATAGTAGGGTGGAGTAGGGAAGAGCGGGAGCGAAGCCGCGCGGGCAAAGCTAGTTTCATATAAGTATACGACCAGAGCGATGTGCATATTTGGCATCAAAATTTCCGGATTGAAAATGCTTAAACCAAATTTGTGCTATTCTTACAGACACCGCACTGGGTCCATAAACATCGCAATTTTTTTTCGCAGCTTGCGTTTCATTTTTACCTTTTTTGTAGTAAAATTTTAAAATGTATCGAATTTCTTCATTAGATTCACTCATATTGACGGTACGAAAAAACAAATGAAAATCACACATTATCCTAATTTGAATTTGGAATTATGTTCTTTAAAATTTAAACTTTCAATGATACCAAAATCAGCCAGATAAATAGTATAGCCAAAGAGATTTTATTACAAGTTCATACATACTATAATGCGAAAAGACTTTTTCCCCAACCTAATATACAGTTCTGGACACATCTATTGGCACACCTTAAAATTTAGGTTTCGATGGCCCCTACCGAAATATGATTGCTAGATTGAACAAAAACTGTTGATGCAGTTTTAAACATTTTACCATCTTTTTCGATCGTATTGTTTTAAATTTGAATTCAGAATACCATACGACATGGAGCTACGCCTAACAAGTCGGATATGCGCCTTGTTAAAAACATGTTTTATCAAATAAAGGTTTAATTTAATAACGCGTGTTGCCTCCATGGGCTCATACGATTAGGCATAGAGTTTATCAACCGCTCTATGAAATTTTGAGGGATCATCTCCCATTCCTCTTCTATGGCAGTTTTCAACTCCTGCATCGTCTAGGTAACTGGCTGACGAGCCCTAACACGTCTTTTTAGCTCGTCCCACATGTGTTCAATGGGGTTTATGTCTGGGCTTCTGGGCGGCTCGTCCATAACTGTGATGTTCACATCCCGAAGATATTCCCTAACGATGCCGGCCGCATGGGCTCTTGCATTATCATGCATAAAAAGGAAATTTGGGCCCACATAGTCCACTTATGGTATCACGTGAGGTTCTAAGCACTCACGAATGTACCTTTTAGCATTTAATGTTGGCAGCCGTGGTCCTGTAACAACCTCAAGTTGAGTTTTGCCACTCGCGGATATACTGCCCCAGACAGTCCATGAGCCACCGCCATAAGCAACCCTCTCTTCATAGCAGCATTGTGCGAAATGCTCTCCCTTACGTCGGTAGACCTTCTTCCTTCCATCACTGCCATGTAACTCAATTTTAGACTCATCAGAAAAGAGTACACGGCTCTAATCTTGCTGTGTCCAATTTAAATGACTGCGTGCGAAATGAAGGCGCGCTGTTCGGTGGGCTCGCGTTAGTTTGGGCCCATTAGCTGGCTTGTGTGGTACCATATCGCGTTCTTTTAACCTTCTCCGAACAGTTCGAGCGCTCACAGATACTCCGTGGAAGTCGCGAAGTTGGTTTTGTATCTCAATGGAGGTAAGGTGAAGATTTCTCAAGCTGGTCGTCACGATGAATCGATCCTGCCTTTCAGTTGTGACCCAAGATCGTGGCCTTCCTTGGTGACGAACAAAGCCGCCAGTCTCTAGGTACCTCCGATAAACATTTCGGACCGCAGATCAACTTAAATTAAGTTGAGCACTCACGTTTCTTTGGCTGTGTCCGGCCTGAATAAGTGCCACAGCTTGGGCGGCGACTTCAGGTGAAGTATCCATAGATTATTGATAGAACCTCACCTTAATGTTAAGAATAAGTAATGTTTGTTGCAAAACCAAAGATATCAATCACTTTTTCAAGAATTAAATCCAAGTAAACCAATAAAACCAAGTTTTCTTAGTATTCGATTGTTTGATATAAACAAACAGGCTCCAAATTGTCTTTTGTTTCTTTAAATTCTGTGTTCGAAATTCAAAAAAAGACTATTGAATGAAATTGTGAATGTGCCTGGTTCAAAATTGCATAAAAACTTTTTGCTCGACCTAATATAAAATTTTAGCTAGAGTCTGTCTAATGAAAGCGTAACCTGGAGTTTTTTTTTTAATTAAAGTGGCAACATTATTTTGCCGCCAAAATCACGTCTAAGTCTATGATTGCAATTGTCAGTTTTTTGAAACAGATATTTATTTACCAACAATAACTGCTTTATCATGGGTAAAACAATATAAAGTTATGTGCGAAAGCTGCTACACACTATCATCAGTGAGTTTAAACAATAACAAGAAGAGAAAGAAGTTGTTTTCTAAGAAAAAACAACAATGTTTATACACGATCTTGGATTTTTAAGTTAGTGTGACACTATAATCTTGATCATTGTTGACTGACCACTAGATATTTTTACGGTATGAATGATGATGACTATTTTATTTGACTATCGCTGTTTTGTGCTCTTGGTATTCTTGTCGAAAGGCCAAAATGCCAAATTGTAAATAAAGAATATTATATACGGCATTTTAGAGAACAGATAAAATAAAGGAATAATAACTAACATTTTGTGTATTATTAACCTTTACCATACATCTACCAATAAATAAATCTACACAATTTTAAGTTCTTATACAACTATTGTACAATCGTCATGTATAAAAAAATACTCAAGTACCAAAACTTTTTTCTCCTACTATTTCAATAATACCATATTCAAATTTTTGGGTTTCAACCTCCTTTTCTCAGTTCACGCTTTCAGTAGACGGACTCTAGGACCAAACGAAACTGAAAATACAAGGTGGGCCAATAGATGTGTCCAGAAGTGTATTAAATAATCAGTTAGATTACAATGAAACTGGGTTTTTGAAGGAATTGGAGCTAATTTAAGATTAGTTAGAATTTTCGTTCATAACAATTAATTCATTATTTAGTTTGTCTTCATTGTAACAATTAATTCATTAGAATGTCAAATAATAATTAAAAATAAAATTAATTTATTAAACCCCAAGCAAACGCCGGCGTTCACGCACCCATTGTCTTTCTATTGTGTCTCTAATTATCACGATTGAAGAGTTAATTTAATTATCATTTATACCATATACTCATTAAAACAGTTGATTCTGCGTGTATTTTCTCAATAAAACATCTGTGAACGTAAGTGGCTTTTAATTCCCTGTAACAAGAATAAAATATGAAAAGTATGCAAACTGGCATGCAACATGCAGCAAGCATGCGACATGCAGCAGGTTTGCAGCACGCAAGCAGACATGCCGCATGCAGCAAGCATCGTTTTGTCATGACTCCACCTACGCGATTTTAAATTACTCTAGGGGTAGGGCAGACAAAACTACGTAAAGTCGGTTTTGCGGCGATTCGTTTCTATCACTTAATTTTTTTTGCATAAAGTTCTGCCGAAAAGTATGCCGTGAAACATTCTGCCAATCAATAGTTATACTAAATCATTTTTATGCCTTAAAAATATTCGATTAAAGAAGATTATACCAAGTGTGTTATGCCAAATAAAATTCGGAGTACGAGTATCAACATTCTGCCAAATAGGAGGAACCCATCATATTGCATTATATGAGAAATCAATAGCAAAAAGAATTATGTCTACAAGCCGTAACCAAACAAAATTAGAGACAATTCAGTAGATCACTATTGTTTTTTTACCAGGCATTATTTTCCTAAAAATAATACTGCTTGTCCGACATTTTAAGTTTCTCATTTGTTAAATATACTTCATGGCAAGTCTTATGAGTTATTCAAGTGTATATAACATTAATAACCAACTTAATAAATTTTATCAATGGAAGAAAAATCAAAATATTACGTAGGTATCATATTTTCATTTTATTAAACTAGGTAACGCCTGACAAAAAAATACCAGCAATACTTCTATAGGTATATTCGTTTTGTTACGTTAAAAATCTAGGCCTTTTTGTTACCTGTAGGGTACTCTAATATATAACCTAGGTTTAGGAAAAAAAAGTAAGTTATGCGAATAAGTTTGCATTAGCTCTTTTTAACAATAGTTAAATGTGGACTGTAATTTTCGAAATGTACTCAACGCACGAATTCAGTGGCTCAAAAGCACAAAGTTTTTTTTTTTATTCAAGCATAGGATATTCATTAAAAAATATATAATACCAGGACAATATAACGTTTCAAACGAGTTACCATATTAAAACCATATCTCCTTCTCTAGTAAGACATCAACAGACGCTCGTTGATAACGTTATAGGGATGGGAACTATATCTGAACAAATTTCAAAATCCACAATAATACTAATGCATAAATAAAAAAGGATACAATTATCAATTTCTATGATTGAGTATTTCATTTCTTTGATTAGATGATTCGATATATTATAGAATCCCACATGATTTCCGCTCACGATGCTATTTATCCGGTGATGCCACGATTCAGCATTAATTTGGTGTTCTAGGGATATCCTGGTCGATTAAATCTTTTGTACTCCAGTGGCTAGGCTGATATTTTGGTGGTGAAGAATTTGTTCCCCAGATGTAATTATCACTAAACCATTGTGCAACATTTTTCGCCTCAGGGGATGTTCTTTTGCGCCATTTATCAAAATAATTAGGTATATCATTAGGCGATAAATATGAAAGCGCAAACAAACATTTCATTTCCATGGTAAATTTAGCATCACTACCATATTTAATTTTATGGAAGCCACTTTTCTGTATTTTACGGTATATGATTTGCCCTAAATGGAAGTGGCATCCTTTGATGATAATATTATTGAAATAAGTTTTAAAAGTAATTTGGGGTGCTTGTTCAAAGTCCATTATTATATAACGGGGTGATAGGACTATATCAACGGATGCGCAACATTCTGATAACATTTCAATAAACGTATCATAGCTAGCGTTTTCCTTCTTAGTCATGAGTACAAGTACCATTGGAAATGTTACATTATGATATACAGATCCATGTATCACATACAGTTGATGGAATATTTGTGGAACAATTTTGAATGTGCCGTCTGCAAGCCAATATTTGGATCGGCTTAAATGATGCAATAATTTTTTTGTTGTGTACATGATTATCCGACATCCGTTGTTTGATTGATCTTTTATTATAATGTCACTCTCCAAATAATCACAGTGTAATTTATTCAAATCAATCTGAAAATCTACTGCATCTAGTGCAGTGATTGGCTGTTTCCTTTTTTTTCTTATTTCTATATATAATTTGCTATTGCATCTGAAGTCGTCTCTAGGCAATCGTTTTTTATTTTACTTGGTTTTGTCCCAATGTTATGAATTGATTCTTCTTTGATAAAATTTATAATGTTAGCAACCTTTGACTTTATAACATCAGGGTCACGATTATGGTTCAGTATTTTTTTGCTAATTAATATATGCATGTAATTTTCACGGTTATAGGTTGGGGAAAAAGTCTCTTTACATTTTTTAAGAAAATTCGAAACATTTTTAACATACTTTATTTAGGTTTAACTCAAGTATGTAGGTACCACTTTTTTCGATAACTTTTTGCCATCTTGTAGGTAGAGACATGATCCCATTGCTATAGAAATTTTGGGACTTCTGATCAAAACACCGCGACTAGTGGTTTTGGCAGTCCTCTCGTGATGTTAACCTGACACTGTCTAAAGAATTCTGAAGAGACCGAAACAGGTGGAAATCTGAAGATGCAAGGTCAAAAATATACGGCGGGTGCATTAACACCTCCCAGCCAAACTCTCTTAATTTTTGCTGAGTGGCTAAAGATTTGTGAAGTCTAGCGTTATCATGATGAAAAACCACACCCCTACTGTTGATTAATTCCGGCCGCTTTCTCTCAACTTCTTGCTTGCAACATCAGTTGTTCGCAGTGGAGTTCAGAATCGATGATCCTGCCTGGTGGTAACAGCTCATAATGAATAATGCCCTTCCAATCTCGCCACACACACACAGCATCACCTAGTTGCGAGTTAATTCATGAATCCCCAAGCGACCACCGGTGGCCGCGCATCTATTGTCTTACTATTGTGTTTATAATTGACGGTATCTGAAGGGTTAACCCGGGTTTCGCCACAGTCTGTGAAGCCTGACCGGCCTTTGACCACGACCTTTTTCGCACGTGCTTGTCGTACGTGATCCACTTTTCATCACCAGCTATTAGCTTCTTAAAAAATGTTTCGGTTTCATTACGTCGTAATAAAGAACCACAAATGAGTACACGGTTCATTAGATTTCTTTCAGTGAGCTCGTGAGGTACCCAAATATTGAGCTTTTTGTGTACCCAGTTTTTTTCAAATGCGTCAAAACTGTTTTGTGGTCAATTCCCAGTTCTTCAGCTACGTCGTAACTACGGATACCTTGCTCCACTTTTAAAAAAATGGCATCCATTTTATCCGTAATATGGCGACCAAAGCGACGTGCATCTTTGACATCAAAATTTCCGGATTGAAAACGCTTAAACCAAACTTGTGCTATTTTTACAGACACTGCACTGGGTCCATAAACATGATAAATAAATTGTGAAATAAAATATGATAAATTTTAAAGTCATACAACAAAAGTTGTTGTTTATATTGTTAATAATATAGTCCTGAGGGGTTGTCTGTGTTTTACAAATAACCCTGTATAAAGAACAAAATACACTTAAAATGAGTAAACGTCATTTCTACAGTTAACAAGTATTATCAGTAAGGTTCATTATATTAATGAAAAGTACTTAGGTAAAATCGAATCAACAGGGATAAATGGTCATCATAAAAAAAAACAATAATTTAAACACAAATATAATATATTTTTTAACATATTTCATAAAAAAATATCTCAAACATAAACAAAACACTAATTGTTGCAAAAATAAAATTTAGATTTTGGAAAGGCAAAAACACCAAAACCAGGGGCCTGAGTCTGCTATTTTTATAAATTCGTCATTCCAACACGATCCCATTGTCATTTTGCTTAAAGTTCGTATTCTGCTAAATCATAATGATCGATCATTGATCAGTCAATGGTCGCGTAATAGAGTGATGGTAGAATGACAATATCGAGCTTATTAAAACCAATAACTGCACAATAACGTTCTAACGGTAGGTCAGTGATCAAAACAACTGTCAAAAATTTTGCAAATTACCGCATACGTCAGATATTAATTTGTCATTATGTACGAGATTACCATTTTAAGCCACTTCTTTCAATGAACTGTCAGTGGTTGACCATTGGAAAGTCATTATGACGCCATTATATTAGTAGATTACCAAAACTAGTCAAAATCAACAATTATGAAGTCAATGATAGACCATTCTGACACTATTTTAATAGCATACTAAGGCCCTGGATATTATTACCATGTAACTGGCTTTTATGTTTTGAACATCGCTGATCACCCCGTTTGAGACCAAAAATCATGATATTATTTATGTTTGTATGATCAAATTTGATTTGTTCATAACTTTACGTACCACCGATTTTTCTTAAAGCTAAAAGCAGTTCATAAAATACACTTGCTCGAATTTTCAGTGAAGCGAAAACTTATGACTCCATTTAAAACACGGAAATGTGGATAAGCCATATTCCAAAAAAAAAATTGCAAAAACACCACACATTGAAGTATCTAATTGGACACTTCAGCTTAACATATCCTTCAAGAAGTGACATAGCTTAATTAGTTTCAACTTCTTCGTTCTAAGGTAATATCATGTCCTGTAAATGCATTTAAAGTAATATGTAGCTGACGTTGCAACTTGGTGAAATCACCAGTGATGGTGAACTTGCGCACAATATGCGCCACAGCAACCTTCATTGAAGTCATCGCGTATGTTTTTCCTGTAACAGCAAAAAAAAACTGTCATTTGTGATTCACTCTCATCCAGCTACAATAAGAGACCTGATTGCATTCAAAATTGTATTTGGCATTCGATAAGAGCAGAAGTCAGTCCAATATAGTGTCAGAGGACACGGTGGAGCACACACTCGAGGTGTGCCCTGCTTGGGCGGAGCATCGATCGGGCGATCTTCGTGGGGGCGATCGGCGGCGGAGACCTTTTGCGCCAGGCCTTGGTTCAAGCCATGGTCCGGAGTGAGGAGAAGTGGCAAGCGGTCGCCTTCTTCTGCGAAGCAGTAATGCTAGCAAAGGAGGAGGCTGACCGCATCAGGCAACAGCGCTCTCGCCGCTGCGATTTTCGGCCACAGTAGACGCGGGCTTGCGGACGGCAAGCTATGGGTAGCTCGCTGTTCGACCGTACAGTAACTGTCCGGACCGAAACCAAGTCGACTACGGCGCGCACTGATTCAGGGCCAGGGTTAGTTTTGAAAGATAGCTCCAGCCTCGTTAGGAAGGCTTGAACGAATCGGGTTTTTAGTCAGTAAGAGTCTGATACTATCTTTCGCTCCACCCAAGAACGGGGGTTGTCTTTAGATGATTTTCCTACCATAAAAAAGCCCAATATAGTGTAAAAAAGATTATATGAACATGCAACCCATTTGTACAAAGCGTTTTGGAAATACATTCATTGTGCGTACAGCTAAGGAGTGGAATTCCCTGCTGGAATCTGTGTTTCCTGATAACTACACTCTAGGATTCTTTAATTCATTAACCCCAAGCGAACGCTAGCGTTTGCGCACCCATTGTCTTTCTATTGTGTCTCTAATTATTACGGTTAAATAAGAGTGAGTAGGTAACTTTTAGGCAAGCGTGTTCCATCGTCAGCCACATCATCGTTTACCATCAGGTGAGATAGTGGTCAAACGTTAACCTAACCATAACAAAAAAAAATGTTTCTACGAAAACGATATGTACATATAACAGCCGAAACCTACCAAGACAAGATCGCTTCCCAAAACTGAAAGAGGCGTCCGTAGTAGCATAAGGCGGCAACGAGGCGGGATCCAGCCATCTTTCTGGTCGGAACTCTTCAACGTCAGGTCCCCAAGATGAATGACGATGCAAGCCATGGAGTAGTATGCCAACGTAACTGCCAGCACGTAGTGTGTAATTCTCTAAAGTAAAATAAAACAGCAAAATTAGATTAGCAACAAACTCAAATCAATTTGTAAATTACACAAACTGTTTGCAATTTCAAACTTTTTAAAGACAAAACTAAAATGTGAAACTTACTTAGCTTTACATCTTTGTCCACAAATCTACCTATAACTGGAACAGTCGGTAGCACCCGTAAACTTTCTTTGATCACTGCCTCTGTATATACTAACTTCCGTAAATTTTCTTTGTCTACGTCTCCATCTGTACCTAAAACTTCCATTATTCTGAAAATTACAAAAAAAATATAACTCTCCATTTTGATTCATGTAGGTAATTTATATTGAGAATTCCTTGTTGCATTAAATCTGCTTGTGTACCACCTTTGTTCATTTAGTCTGTATAAGTAAAGACATGGATTAATTCGCTGATAAGTTTTTCATTCTGGTCTCGAAGTCCAAAGAAAAATTCCAAGCATAGCTTTTTAAAGCGATCGCATTAAAATTGCGAACAAGCCATATTTCAAACAAAAATATACGGGGTCTTTACATCGAGAGTGAATAGGTTACTTCTAGGCCAGCGTGTTCCATCGTCGACCACATCATTGCTTATGAGATGAAGGTTAAACGTGAGCCTATCAATAATATTAATAAAAACTCAGATTAAAAAAATAACTTACTCTTCGTACATTTTCTCTTGAACTTTAGGGAATGATCCAATCATCACCAAAACATATTGTAAAGAATTTGCTGTGGTTTCATACGCAGCCACAATAGTAGTATGTAGTTCTTCTGAAAGTTCGTAGTCAGTGAACTGGTTGATATTCTGATGTTCCAGTATCAGATGTAAGAGAGGCCGATACGATACATCTGTAAAATTACTACAAAATCAAATAAAAGTTATTAAGAACGATCGTGTTTTTTTTTGGTTGGCAAAAATCATCCAATGACAACCCCCGCTCTTAAAAGGAGCGGGAGATAGTTTCAGACTCTTACTGACCAAAAACCCACCCCGTTTCTGCTAGCTTTTATACCGGGCTCGAACTCCCTTTCAGATAACCCTGCCCCAGTAGGCTTTTTTTAAGACCCAACTGGGTGATCTACGGCGGGTCGCAGTACAGTTTTGTCGCACTAGCTTTAATCGCACATCCATTTGTCGAGCTCAAGCAGTACATTTTGACCTGAGAACTTTTGTCCATTGCCTAAAGAATTATAACATTGCACTGGCAGTGGAAATTCAACGGACAAAAGTTGTTGACCGCAACGTAACAATTTTTCCAGTCTTCTGGGCATTTTTCCAACGTACTTAGATATCAGCATTCAGCTAAAGGTGTATACTTGATTTATAAATACTCGTAGTTAGTTTATATTTTAAGTAATTATTGCACTTTTTTTCCCTAAAACACTAACTACTTATTTTTTTTTAGTCACTGTTAAAGTTCAATGCAATAATGTTTGATTTATACTTACATGTAGATATGTTGGTTGATTCATTAAAAAATATCTTCTTTGTTTTTATGGTCTGAGGAAACAGAAGAATAAGTTTTATTTAAAAAAAAAATGAAATTATTATTCTATGGAGTGATACAAAATTTTTGGTTTGTTACAAAGTAGACTTATGCAAGGAAGTTGGCGCATTGTGCGAACCAATTAAGACACTTAATAGTTTTTCATATACAGTGAAACCTGGTTAAGTGAGACATCAAGGGACATTTTTTTTTTTTTTTTTTCCCCGATGGGGAAAATCATCTTATGACAAAACCCGCTCTTAGGCGGAGCGGGAGATAGTGTCAGACTCTTACTGACTAAAAACCCCATCCCGTTCCTTCTAGCCTTCATACCGGGGCACGAGCTCCCTTTCGGACAACCCTGTCCCCAGTAGGCTTCGGCCCAGCTGGGCCCCTCCTGCTGCTGACAACTTCTTGAGGCGCGCGGGAACAGTGCGCGCCGTCGACGTCTTGGACTCGGTCCATTTCCGGACGATCGGACAGCGAGCTACCCATGGCTCGCCGTCCGCGAGCCCCCGTCTACGGTGGCCGGAAATCGGGATCGGAATCCCGACGGCGGCGGCGAGGGCGCCTTTGCCTGATGCGGTCGGCCTCCTCCTTTGCTAGCATCACTGCTTCGCAGAAGGAGGCGACCGCCTGCCACTCCTCCTCGCTCCGGATCATGGCCTCAATCAAGGCTCGGCGCGAGAGGTCTCCGCCGCCGATCGCCCCCACGAGGGCAACATCAAGGGACCTGCAATGTCGTTTCACTTATAGAGGTATTCCACTTACCCAGTGTCTCAGATATACAGGTATAAATAAATATCTGTCTCATTTACAGAGGGTTTCATTAATAGAGGTGAGAATACAGGTTATTTCAGTTATACAGGTGCGATAAAAACCACGTCAAAAAAAAAACAACGGCAAAAAAAAATAACGTCTTAGGTATGTAAATGAGTTTTAATAAAAAAAAACAAACATTGTTATCTCAGTTACAGCGGTTTATGCATATAAAATTTACTCGCTGTCTCAGCTATAGAGGTAACTATGATGATAAATCGAAAGAACAAATCCCAGATATAGAGGCTTACCTCGACCCAATAACAGAGGTAATTCAGTGCCAAAGTGTTGGGACCTCAGCATGAGTTCCAGTTATGGAGGTTTCTCACTTATCCAGGTCCCACTTAACCAAGTTTCACTGTATCTTGTACAAATGTGTGAAAATTGTGTTAGAGTATGTGATGTTGAATGTAGTTAGTGTGTATGCACCACAAGTATGATGTGATGATACGGTGAAAGAGAAGTTTTCGGAGGATTTTGATAAAGTTTTAATGAACATATCATTGTTCATGAAGAATTGATTGTTGGAGGTGATTTTAATGGACATGTGGGAAGAATGAAAGGTGTTTATGAAAGAGTGTATAAGAGATGGGGATTCGGTAGTCCGAACAATGAAGGAGAGACACTGCTGCAATACATGGTTCCAGAAAAGAGACGAACACATAATCACGTACAACTACAAAACTCTCATAACACAGACTAAGTTAATGATAGCGTGACAAGTGACAGGACAGAATGGAAGAATAAAACGTGTTGCGCTGACTCCAAATAAAAATAGGACAAGGGCAGGAAGGTGATTACGCAAATTATTGGCATTAAATCCATATTTGTTAACTAAAGAGAAAAAAAAAGGGCAATAATAAATATTATAAATAAATAAAGATATCGTGAACTGAAAAAAACTAACACGGTCTATAATTACAGTTGGAAACTCAGAATTATAATATATTTTATAACATTCATAGTATGCAGTTAATGAACCATCAAACTGTATCTTACCTCATCTGATACTTCATTTGTTTGTTTCAAAAGATTAGCTTCAAGTTTTCTATATCCAAGAAGAGAGTATATAAAATTATTTTGTAACCAAAACTTTTGGAATCTTTTCATTAAAAGGCACAACATTTCATCGGTAGCTTTCGAGTACTGTTTAATTATCTTCTCATCGTTTGCGGTCTTTCCAAACGTAGTCACTGAAATTGATTTCACAAGTTAATTAGTCTCATGAATTAAAGTTAGGTGGCCAACAAACGCTACTACGGTTTGCTTGGCAGTTTTGAATACTTTATGCGGCCTACCCAAATGGCTTATTTATTGGTATTGTTCGTCAAGTCGTTGAGCTCCTTAGTGGTCCTGTGTTGAGTTACGCGAATACCGACAAATGCTTGCACTGACTGGATAAGTCTACTTAAAAATTTGTCGTTCTTTCCTAAAACATCGTCTCTGAACTAATCTGCATAGTTCTCATTTGATTTGACTATTATTTTATGCTTGCTGTATGGACTTTAAAAGAGACTTTGACCACTGAGTTTGTTTCAGTGTTTATTCTCAAGGTGAGTTAGGAAAAACCGGGCTAATTTACATAGGCGAAAAAAAATTAGGTGTAAAATTGTTTCTAAAAGCCTATTTGTAAAATAAATATAATTTATCAACTACTTTGATCTTCGAGCTAAGCAGGGTAATTAGCTATTTATAGCGACTACGCAGATAAAGCTACTTAAGTTTCGAGTTTCGGATAACAACCCGACGAGTTTTTGGTTATTGTACTACGTGAAAAAAATTTACTAGAAACTACGGGAACTATTATAGCTACTAGAAATATGTGTGTGCTGTGACAAGCTTGCCTGCTTGCTTTAGATAGAATAAAGCTAGTATAAGCATACACATAGTGTTTCTGAAAACTAATAGAGCAGCTATTAATTTTCAACACTACGCATATACTGGCTTCATTCTATCTCCTGCGTCCCCATGTTTTCGGTGTGATTAATATATATTTAGGTTTTGCTAAATATATATTAATCACACCGAAAACATAAATGTGAAAGAATGCCAAATTCACTATAACGGTAAATAAAGAGAAGAGCTATTATTTAAAATATAGTTGTAGCAATATTTAAAAAAAAAATGTTTTTTGTAACCTTTTTTTTTGTATGTGACGATCTCGTGAAATTGTGTTTTTTTTTTTGAGGATTCAATAAATTAATTATTAACAGGAGTCTACCCACAATTATTTTATTTTAAATAAATATACTTTTGATAAAATGATGTGCGGAATATAATTTAGGAAAAAGGGCAAACTGCCCTCCGTTGTAAATGTATATTTTAGTTAAACAATAAATGTCGTATTTACATGAAATAGGTTTTTTTTAAATGCGAATTTTTTTTTTTAAGGTAAAAATCGTTTGTCTCTTCAGAAAAAAACCGGAAGATAAATAGAAAATAAATAACAAGTAGGTAATCCCACATAAAATAGTTGAAATACAGTCTAATGTTGGGGTAATAATGGGATCGTGTTGGAATGACGAATTTATAAAAATAGCAGACTCGGGCCCCAGATTCATCGCGTTGTGGAAAAACAGTTCTGTGGTCGTCTTAAGTACAAATTAAAGTGCTTACGGTAAGATGATCCAAGGGAATATTTCTTGACTTGTGATGTAGGATAAAACTTTCCTTTTCCAGCAGAACATTCCAAATCGCTCAGCAATGTCCTTGATTGACTGTTGAACACTTCGAGGTAACTATTAATTATTGGTAGGCTGAAATACGGTTTTAGCACTTGTCGATGGCGGTGCCAATGGTCTCCTGGTTTTAAAGAAATTAACAATAATTATACATAGAGGAATCAAACACATTAGTCTCGTCGACAGGTTTTTATACCAGGGTTATGCCGGAGGAAGAGGTTTCGGGGGGATCCTGTTTTCTAATCTTATTCATGTTCTACATGTAGGTGTATCATGTTTGTGTCGTCAACTGTTGACGAATGATTGATTAATCAAAGAGAGATGTCCCGCAAAAACTCAGAATGTACAACAAAAAATATGTAGGATGTGCAGGATTTAATATTGTTCTTCAAAAATATATAATCCTACAATCAATAACAGATCGCGTATTATTCACACTTGAGGATTAAAAATTTAGATGATGAGTACTAATTTAAATGTTGAAATCAATGCTTGTTGAATAGTTTCAGAAAGATGACGTAGATGTATCATAAGTAGTTATATGTAGGTACGAAACAATAGTAACTAAATAATCTATATACAACATTAGTTTTAGTATATGCGAAACCCGAAACAAGTAAAGAATGTATGTATAAAATTCCATAACTGTATCATTAAAAATTACAAAGTTATAAGCTTGTTATGTCAGCAAAAATACGTAGTAATTGAGCGATTCTGGCGACTGGGGTGTTGTTTTGCACTTGCACCCAGCTGGCTCCAAATGCTCGCTATGACCTGCCGTATACCGTGTTGTACTTCTTGTCGACCTTTTAAAATATTGGAATCCATTCAGATACTGATTTTGAAGAAACCATATTCAGGTTTCGCATAAACTAAAAATAATATTTTATAAAGAGCAACCTCTGGCAACCTCTCAGGACTATGTTGCTAACATCTTAAATAACTTTTGTTCTATGACTTTAAAAAAATTATCATATTTTTGTTCATCAGATTTTCATACAAAAATAAAAATAATTAAATTAATGTTCTAAGTATTACGATGTCTATGCGAAACAAGCAATAATACAATAGCGGAGGGGAGGGGGTTTAGTCAGCGGGGGTGCTTTATGCGCTAGTGTCACGTCAAGCACCTCCGCCGAATAGAACAAGGAAATATTGAAGGATGGTTTTTGGTAAATGTATTATGTTTTGAAAAAAGTCATAGAACAAAAGTTGTTGTTTATGATGTTAGTAATACAGTCCTGCAAGGTTATTAGTGTTTTACGAGTACAAATCATCATTGTCTGATGATTTGTAAAACACTACAATTTAATTCTCAGCTGCATTTTACCGAGATTCTGGGTTATTTGTCCATACAGTTTGGGACATCTTCTTTGTCACTTTGTTTTCATTCTTTTATTGATTAAAAGTGTGGAAATGCTCAAATAAATGTTTTAAAAAAAGTTCATGATCATCAATTGTTTACTTACCAGATCCAGTAATAAGTCCTTCACCTAACCGATATTTTATAAAATCATAAACAAAATGTTTCGACAAGCTATTATTGGCCACCACAAGAGCATCTTCAGGATCTGTTACGGCTGTAAAAATGAATTAATTGCCTGAATAATTACAGCAGAACTAAAACATATAAATGGATAAGTAGAGAAATATATGAAAAATTAGGATAAATGCTGTGGAAATCCGTTCCATACAAAGAAGGTGTAGTGCAACTATAACTGACAGATTGAAGAATAATTTGCTTCATATCAAAGGAAACATTTGACGTTTTACTAGACGTTTTACTTCTTCTTCTCAGTCGTACACTCTTGAAAGAGTGGTTGTAGTCATGTCTCGGTCGAGTCCCGCACCACCGCATCTCTAGCGATACGACGCCATGCAGCTCTGTGTTTGGCGGTTTGGGAGTTTTCATTTACGCTGCAGTGTGTCACGGTTTTGATGAGGTCCGTCCACCGTGTTAGAGAGCGTCCACGAGATCTTTTGCCGTCGAATTTCCCTTGCACCACCAAACGTTCCATCGAGTCCTCGTTACGGGTGACGTTAAAAAAAAAAATGAAAAATGTCCAAATGAATATTTTTATTTTTAGTTGTTTGAATGAAAGGTAATTACGATTTTATGACGTATTAAAAAAAAACTATTTACTAGATCTCGTTCAACCAAATTTTTGCATCGAATAGAAGGTTTGAATAGTAATGTGATGTACATTACTTCTATATATTTTTTTTTTTTAATTTTATCATTCTCTAATTTTAGAAATTACAGGGGGGGGGGACATTTTACCACTTTGGAAGTGTCAAATCAAATCAAATCAAAAACGTTTATTTCAAATAGACCAATTACAGGCACTTTTGAACTGTCAAAATGTCAAACAGTCAAACAAACAAGTGAAGCTAAATTGCACGTTCCAAAGAGTAGACCTCTATGGAGAAGAACGTGCAAGAAACTCCATGGACACTCTTTAAAATCATATGTGTTGCATATAGTGTTTGGTTACATATTTCTTGTTGCTTCTATTATGTGAGCACAATGTAGATAATAATAAAATAAAAAAATATCAAAAGATAAAAACTGAATTAAGCCACTGGCAGCTAAGAGATGACCAGTCTCATCTGACGGCACCCGTTAGCGTGGAAAAGTATCTTAAATAGCAGATATAATATCCGAGTATTCCTGCAAAGTCGAGTAGGGAGCCACTTGAGTACCTTGCAAAAGCCTGAGACATGATCATAAATCAATTTTAAACGGTATATTATTGTAGATAACTTTTACTATGCCAAGTAATACCACGCCAACCTCTACGCATCATGATTGTGTAGTCTACATCGTTATTCATTTGTCGAATTTCAGTTAAAAGACGGTCACTGCTAGACATAGGCCTCCATCATGTGTCGCCACATCAACCGGTCCCGGAATTAGAAAGAAAAGAAAGAAAGAAAGAAAAACTATTTTATTTGGCATTAAAGAATTACATCCCGTGGATACTAACGGACTGGCACGCGGCCGGCACATCAGATCTTTCTCGCCCTATTGACTATCTGTTTTATAATTTATGTAGCCTGCTACCACTTTAGTTTGGCAATTCTTCAGTAAATTCTAGTATTACATCGATACACTAAAAACTTAATGAAATTACTTACCATAATAAACATCGAATCCCAATTTTAGGTAAATAACACCACCGTTTTGCATCGTGAAGTCACAAACTTTTTTCATGGTAAGCCATAACTCTGAAAATAAAACAAACATTATAAAGTAAAATAAATATCACAGAATTTTCCACATGTCAAATTACGTAAAACTTTGTTTTTTTTTTTGTTTATAGATTTGCGCTTCACCGCTATCTCACCTGATGGAAAGCGACGTTGCGGTCGACGATGGAACGCGCTTATCTAGAAGAAACCTATTCACTCTCGACTTAAAGATTCCCGGGTTGTAGCTATCAGGAAACACAGACTCACGCACAAAACGTTTTGTCAAAGTCGCACGCAAAGGATTTTAAAGAAATCATATTCAAAAAAAAAACAGACATTCTGAAACCTGTAAGGATTTTCATTTTCAAAAATTATAGACTCAATTGTTTATGAATTATCATCTTGTTATCATTGTGATAGCTATAGCTATCACGATATCAATCACAAATCTTTTATTCATATTTATGGTCATAAATATATCTAAAGCAAGTATTTGAAGACTTCTCAAATTCTACGTTGGCCTAGAATCCAGTCAACAAGTATAGTTTATAAAATTTTAACCTTAGTACTAAAATCAAAATCCAGTGGGTTTCTGAACTGTTTGTTTTGAGTTATATTTTGAAATAGTTATTTAAAATTATTAGCGTCTCCTTAATTTATAAGTATAACTTTTCCCAATAAACATTATTGTAGTTACCATAATACTAAAATTTTGTGGTCAAATCACTTACTTGATGTATCAGTAAGCAGCCCATACGTATGACCAATGATGGGTAGATATCCTGGGTAGGCAGGTGGCAGGGGATGGTTGTGCGACTCCGCAAGTCGCGCGCGCCTGTATACAAGGACACAGATGCACACCACTAAGCACCCTGCAACTACTTCCAACATGTTGAGGCCTATTGCATATCTACTCTAACCAAAGGTAGTTAAGAAACTAAATAAAAATATTCTAAAATCTGTTTTTATTAATGATGTTTATAATAAATTCGTGAAACACATTTACATTTTTCACAGGTTTTTTAAGATTCTGTACTTCAAAAGGAAAAAAAATGGCACATTAACTTATAGAATCATTTTGTTGTCCATCTGTCTGTTTGTCTTTCTGTCTCTCTGTCAAGACCCTGTATCTCGAGAATCCGTGAAGGTATCCAGTTCAAATTAAAGCCTTATACTCAGGGCTGCGTTCCATTGAAGCTGTGTAAAAACCAAACTAAGTTAACGAAAAAAAAAAATACAAGTAAAGGAAAAGTTCTATAAATTGAAAATTTTAAGTTACGTAACAAAAAATACCTTTTTTATATTCGGAAAAGTCTTCAAGACTCGATTTGGGATTTGAAATATGTAATGAAATGACATTTCATTAATTCAAATTTGCCGCGCTTTGCGCGTTGAAGTTGTCAATGGAATTTATGTTCTGTGGAATGGGGTGACGTGTGATTGAATGGCAGATGATGTTTAGATTATTTTGCATATTTTACGTAAAGTTAGTTTGTAAGGAACCCACACTGTGCGAGTCTGTCTCGCACTTGCCTAGTTTTTTTAACTTTGATTTAATTCAATTCAAAGTATTTTATGTCACATATACGAACAAATAGTACTTGTGGAAATATCAGCCAGTGCACGGCTTCAATCGGTTGTTTTCTGAGGAGAACCACCGAGATGGTAGGAGTATCTTGTAAAATGAATATTTTTTTAAAAGAATAGTCATGGAGATGATAACTCTCGATCGAAGTATTTTATAATTACACAAACAAACAAAGGTCATTTTTGAAAAGTCAGCAGCTAATGAACGGCATCGTTTTCTTTGAAGAACAACCAAGAGTATCTTGTGAATCTTGTAAAATCATTTTTTTTTAAAGAGTTGTCATGGATATGACTACTCTTTGATGAAAAAAAAAGATTAATTTTACATTATTTTCTTATTACAATATTAATAGATAAGAGAGGACAGTGTAGATCAGAAATTGATTTATTATATTAAACACTTTTGTACGAGTTTTATTCGACTTTAACAAATAGAGTCATTTCCAAATCGGTTGTTATTAGAGATGGGCGTTGTTGGTATTTTTCGCCAACGATGCGCATCGTTGCTCCGACAAGGACATCCGTTGTCAACATCGTTGTTTCCGACAACGATGTTGGACATCCAAATTCAGGCTAACAAAATGATGGATGGTGAACAACAACGGCATTTACGAAAACGCCATCGTGACTTTACGTTGGCATTTTCGTAAACGTTGTTATGTTGAAGTTCGATACCGCTTATAAAACGTTGGAAGCGAACTTAGTACACGATTCCAATTGGTCGTTTCCTATGGAGGAGAACCGGCAAGAAACTCCATGATTGATTGCTGTTTTTTTTTTTTTTTTTATTATGTTTTTACAATATTAATAGTTATGAGAGGACAGTGTAGATTAGAAAAAAAAAACATTTTGTGTACAATATTGACTACACAAAAAAATAACAATAAATTGTGAATCGAAATAGAAAAATATCTGTAAATTCGCGGAGACTACAGTATTCTCACATTTACATTAAAAACTGGTTACTTATATAAAAATAAAAATTAAACTTAATAATAAATGAGATGTTTACAGAATAAATCATTGACTGCACAAAAAACCGGATTATTTATTTAATTAATTCACTAAGAGAGTACCTACAGGTATAGTTCACACTAACACGTTCAGAGAATATTAGTTAATGTAGCTTTCAAACAAAAATCCAAAACGCGCTCTCTATTTTTGATAAATAATGACAAAAACAACAAACATCAAATAGTTGATCGTAACACTAGTGCACTATAATATATTAACACCGAAATCGTGTTAAAAACCAAATTAGAGCAGTATAATTTCATTCTGCGAAATTAGTTTAATAATTTAAAATACTACAGTAACTTACAGTACTAATATTTTGTTTTATATTGTAATATTATTACCAAAATATATGGACTAATTCTAATTCATGTAATTTCTAGTCATTCTAATTCCGCTTTAAAGTTCGCTCCTTTTTCGACACTTGAGCTAAGTTTCGGCTGATTGACGTCACTTGAAGGTTTTTTGTTTCTTTTAAGCACGCAGTTTTGTTGACATCGTTTCGTATGTCGTTGGTCGCCTTCGTACGTTCTCGCCATATTCGCTCACAACGGAACATCGGTCGTTGTCGGGTTTGGTCGGGATTATTCGGCATCGCATTGAGTTTGTTGGGTGTCAGCGTTGTTACTCACATCCGTTGTTCAACATTTAGATATCGTTGGCCACCAACGTTTTTTCAATAACGGCCACCTCTAGTTGTTATTTTTATGTTTCTTATCTTAGAACTCTCGTTTTTGTTAATGATCAACGTTTTTGTAAATCTTTTTCAATTATTAGGATAACTTACTAATTTAAGTTTTGTTTACGATATTATCTTTTTCTCTTCTAATTTATTTTTGTTGCAATTTTATTTTTTTCTGTTAAAAAGAAAAAATCGGTTCTGGTGGGGATCACGGCCAATTCTAAGAAGGCTAGAAGGAACGGGATGGGGTTTTTAGTCAGTAAGAATCTGACACTATCTCCAGCTCCACCCAAGAGCGGGTTGTGTCATAAGATGATTTTCCCAATCGAAAAAAAAGGGTGCGATAATAAAAAATATTTATGTGCGCGATGATGAAACTCTCGATGTTGCCGTTATTGTGTGGCACCACAAAATAAATAAACACAGAAGGCTGGCTAAATATAACAAGTGATAATAACCAACATAGACCTAATACAAATTCCTTCGAGCATCCTCGGCTTAAGACCCAGCAGTACATATTAAAAATATTAAAAAGCTGAGTGTAGTATAGATACACAATGCTTGCCACTGTCAGTCTTTCATGTTTGATCCAGCTCGTCTCTTGCTGCCCTGCCCCAGTGACGTCTTAAGCCGAGGTCCATAACCCTCAGGGGATGCCCTTAGCGTGTAGTTGCTTGGATTAAATTGGTAAGCCTCGACTGTACTTTATTTTTTATAAAGGACTCCCCCTCAGGCTAGCCCCATTAAGCAGTCAACAATCTCATAGGCTGAGCTACGAGAGACCAGTCACAAAAAACCAGCTTTCAGATGGATGGGTATAACCATCCACTATAAAACACACACAAAACTCACCTTGCCGTGGTGGTCCGAAGAGTTAGCCACCCTGAAGAGGGAAGTCGCCACCAGGAAGAGGCGTATACGCTGCGCGGCCCCCTCCCGAAAGGCCGGGGTGATAGATGAGTACCTGCAAAAGAAGACTGAGTACTTTGCCAGGACCAGGGAAGCTCAGACGAAAAGCTGGAAGGAGTTTTGCGGGAAACAGGACAGGGAAGGGCTTTGGGAAGGCATTTACAGGGTGATTGGTCGCACTTCTAAAAGAGTGGAAGACGTCCCCCTGAAATCGAATGGAAAGTTCCTGAGCCTGAAGGAGTCGACGAGGCTGCTCGCTGAAACTTTCTACCCGGAGGACCGTATAAGTGAGGATAACGCTGACCACCAAGCCACTCGAAGGCAAGCTGAGTCCGTGAGCGGGGAACATGATGACAACCATGACCCCCCGTTCACGGAACAGGAGCTGAGAGTGGCCGTGGAAAGCTTTAACCCAAAGAAGGCCCCGGGTGCCGACGGTTTCACGGCAGATATCTGCGAGCGAGTGGTCTCGCAGGACCCAGGGACTTTTCTGGCCATCGCGAACAAGTGTCTACAGCTGGGCCACTTCCCAAAGCCCTGGAAAGAGGCGACTGTCGTTGTTCTACGAAAGCCCGCCAAAGAAAACTACTTCCAGCCGAAGTCGTACAGGCCAATTGGCCTTCTCCCGGTCTTAGGCAAGGTACTCGAGAAGATGATCGTGGGGAGATTGAAGTGGCACCTTCTCCCCAAAATGAGCGCCCACCAGTATGGTTTCGTGCCGCAGAGGAGCACCGAAGACTCCCTCTATGACCTAATGGGACACGTAAGAGGTAAACTGACCCAGAAAAAGCTGATGACCATGATCTCATTGGACATAGAGGGAGCCTTCGATAGCGCGTGGTGGCCGGCCATAAAAGTAAGGCTAAAAGAGGAGGGCTGTCCTGGAAACATACGTAAGATGATCAGCAGCTACCTTCAGGACAGGAGGGTCGAGGTGAGGTATGGTGGGGAGACACACTCCACGAGCACAACCAAGGGGTGTGTCCAGGGCTCCATAGGAGGCCCCATTCTATGGAACCTCATTCTCGACCCACTGCTGAAGGAGCTGACTGCAAGGGGTATCTATTGCCAGGCGTTCGCCGACGACATAGTCCTGGTTATCGACGGAGACACTGCGTTGGAGGTTCAAAGACAGGCCAATGCTGCCCTCGCATATGTTGGGGAGTGGGGAGTCAAAAACAAACTTAGGTTCGCGCCCCACAAAACACAAGCGATGGTGGTGACGAGAAAGTTAAAATATGACGAACCGCTCCTCAGCATGGGCGGGGTCAGTATTGGCATGTCAAAGGAAATAAAAATCCTTGGCCTAACCATCGACAGCTGCCTGACATTTAACAAACATATCTACAACATATGCAAGAAAGTTGTTAACATATACGGGCAGCTGTCGAGGGCGGCCAAGATCAGTTGGGGCCTCCACGCAGATGTCATTAGAATTATCTACAATGCAGTCATTGAACCAGTGATTACGTACGCGGCGAGCGCCTGGGCGCCGGCAGTGGGGAAGCTGGGAGTCAGAAAGCAACTGAATGCCGTCCAGCGCGGATTTGCGCAGAAGCTCTGCAAAGCCTACCGCACGGTCTCCTTGAACGCAGCGCTGCTCCTCGCCGGGATACTCCCACTCGATATCCGTATACAGGAAGCAGCCGCTCTGTACGAGGCAAAGAGGGGAGTGCCCCGGCTGGATCTGGTGGGCAGGGAGGTCGAGCGGAGAGCAGGGCACACCGAAAATGGACACCCTGCGATGCATATGCACCTGAAGTTCAAGAGCTTGATAGACGAGGACGAACTGAATGCCAATAGCGACTTTGCCGTCAAGATATTCACAGATGGCAGTAAGATTGACGGCAAGGTGGGGGCTGCAATATCTTACTGGGAAGGCGCGGCCGAAACCAAGGCCGTCAAGCTTAAACTGCCATCTTACGGCACCGTCTATCAAGCGGAACTCCTGGCCGTATGCAGAGCCACGGGTGACATCGTTCGAGGTGCTCAGCAGAGCTTCGCAATCTACAGCGATTCTAGATCTGCGCTGGACACGATTGTTAATAACGGCTTCCTGCATCCCCTGGCCGTCGAGGCCCGCAAAAACCTCCGGACGGCCTTTAACCAGAATAAAACTGTGTCCTTGTTCTGGTTGAAGGCCCACGCGGGGCTTGCGGGCAACGAACGCGCCGACTGTCTGGCTAAAATGGCTGCCCTCACTCTGAAACGCGCCCCTGACTACGATAAGTGCCCGGTCTCATTCGTCAAGGGGCAAATTAGACGAGTGTCTCTTGGCGAATGGAACCGGAGATATCAGTCAGGGACGACAGCCGGGACGACCAAAGCCTTCTTTCCGGACGCTACCGAAGGCTACGCAATTATAAGAAAGATCGTACTGGATAGCGTCACGACACAGATTTTGACGGGGCACGGTGGGTTCTCCGAATATCTTACCAGATTCAAATGTAAGGAGGACCCATCGTGCGTCTGCGCCCCTGGGGTCGAGGAATCCGCACTACATATCTTGCTCGACTGCCCGACTTTCGGTCGAGCCAGATATGATAGTGAGCAGGAAATAGGCATGAATATTACCATGGACACTTTAAAAGAAATCATGGCAGAGAGAAAGACAAGGAATATATTTCTAAGATATGCAAAGGAAGTAGCAGAGGTTGTTATAAAAAGGAACAAATAAGAAATTAATTTATGAATATTATACACGAATTACAACTTATATATACTTATTATAAAACAAACCATAAAATAATTATAAAAGGAAGAAAGGATAGATGAAAAAAGAAGAAAGGCCTCAAGCAAGCGCAAAATATTGGGTTTTCCAAGCGTTTGCGCAACCCTTGAGGAAAGAAAGAAGTAATAAAGAATGGAATAAATACTATATAATATATGCATATACACAAATTATATATACAACTATTTAAGTAACATGAAATATAAACTACGAAACAATATATTTACATATTTTATTATCTAGTTAGTATATTTACATATTGAATAAGAAATATTAAAGATACATATATACAAGTTATATTATAAACAAAATAAGTGATAACAAAATTTACACAGTAAAACAGAAATTAAGATTAACAACGACCCTGCTCAGGGCAGGGAGTGGCGTGTCTGAATTAAAAAAAAAAAAAAAAAAAAAACCATCCACTATATGTTGAGACCCTGTTTGTTTTGGAATACTACCTGCGTGCCGTCGACAAGTCGGGCTTAGTCCTTACAGGACGAGTACATGGCAAGCTACCCGTAACTGGTCGCCCACAAGCCCGCGCCTGCGGTGGCCGGAGATCGCTATGCAATTCCCGATGCCCAGAGCGCCTTGTGTCGCAGCAGCTGGAGCGTGAGCGTGAGGATGTTCTTTTCCTCATTCTTGCAACCTCCTTCGCTAGCACTACTGCTTGACAGAAAGATTAAACCACATCCCATTGCCTCCTGCTCCGGACCATGACCTGAACGAGGAACCGGGATATAACCATTTGAATGTGGAATTACAGGCACCATATACTTATAGACATGTGCATGAGTTTTCACTCATGGTGTGGAGAAGATCTTCTGTACTGTACTGTTCAGTGGTCACGTTGTACAAAACTGGAACGAATTTCAGCTCAGATATGCAAATAAATGAGGCATTGTTTTAAGTTAAGTGTGATGATTTGATTAATCTATTGTATTTTTTTAATGGTTGTTTATATATTTACCAAAAAACATAAAAAAATACTGACACGTGCTTTGCAATCTGGTGATGCCAAAAGTTGATCTTGACCTTTGTCATACTTATGATAAATAATAATGATGTATAATGGTTTTGCTTATGCAGTAAAACCTACAGACTCTACAGAGTGATATTTAAGATATTGGTATCTTTTAGAAAAGGTCAAAAATATTATAGGTACTACTTTTCGCCTAGCTATTGCCTTACACCTAGGTGCTTCTTGCTGTTCTCCTCAGTCACTGTGGCAAAATTGCCAAAAGCCTCGGTCACCGTGGCTTGTCATTGTCTTTAGTAATGCTCAAGAAACAGGCCGCCAGGCACACGTGAGGAAACGGACATTCTCACGCCCCAGCCAAGACCGCGACTACTAGCCACTGTAGGCGTGGGCTTGCGGCCGACAAGCAATGGGTAGTTTGCCGTTCGCCCATCGGGTAACCGTCCAGACCAAGCCCAAATCGTTGACGGCTTTTTTTTTTTTCGACGGGGAAAATCATCTTTGACGAAACCCGCTCTTGGGTGGAGCGGGAGACATTGTCAGACTCTTACTGTCTAAAAACCCCGCGCCGTTCCTTCTAGCCTTCATACCGGGGCACGAGCTCCCTTTCGGACAACCCTGTCCCCAGTAGGCTTCGACCCAGCTGGGCCCTTCCTGCTGCTGACAACTCCTTGAGGGGCGCGGGAACAGTGCGCGCCGTCAACGTCTTGGACTCGGTCCATTACCGGACGATCGGACAGCGAGCTACCCATGGCTCGCCGTCCGCGAGCCCGCGTCTACGGTGGCCGGAAATCGGGATCGGAATCCCAGCGACGGCGGCGAGGGCGCCGTTGCCTGATGCGGTCCTCCTTTGCAAGCATTACTGCTTCGCAGAAGGAGGCGACCGCCTGCCATTCCTCCTCGCTCCGGACCATGGCCTCGACCAGGGCCCGGCGCGAGAGGTTTCCGCCGCCGATCGGCCCCACGAGGGCACGGCGATGCTCCGCCCAGGCAGGGCACACCTCGACGGTGTGCTCCACCGTGTCCTCCGTTTGCGCACAGTGGCGACACCCGGGCGTCACTTCCGCTTGAATCCGATGCAGGAACCTCCCGAACTTGCCATGTCCGGTAAGGACCTGCGTCATGCGGAAGGTAAGGACGCCGTGAGGTCTTTCCAGCCACGCCTCAAAGAGGAGACTTACCGCCATAATCGTGGCGTGCCCAGCACTGGGTTGCGATAGCCGCTGATGCCATTTAACCGTGAGATCCTGCCTGAGATCCGCCATGCCTTGACATGTTGCGGTAGTGGACTTTCACCCCGGCGTTGCATCTCCACGCGCATGTTGTGCATGTGTGCAAGGACTGTTGCCTTCAGATCCCACGGTGGTAGGCCAGCCAGAAGGCTCGCCGCTTCGCGGGAGTTCGTGCGGTAACCCCGCACCAATCGTCAACGGCTCGTAGTGTTCCAAACGCTCTTCAAAACGATGTCAGCAAAACCGTAGGGGCCCAGCATATTCAATGGGGCCGTGGGGAGTTTTTAAAAAGGAAACTCGCGGTCCCAGAACGTAAGGGAATCTGTGTTATATACTCATCCACTCCATTCTGGAGTCAGATAAGTCATTGGATGATTTCCCACTTTAAAAAAAGCTATGTTGGGGTCGGCTTCCAGTCTTACCGGATGCAGCTGAGTACTAGTACATGGTGTACCTTATCTGACCTCCACAATCCAGTTTCTGATTGACAGCTTAGATATGTACCCTAAGGTTGGTGTCAAATTTTCCATCAGTAACAACTGACAAAGATCATACTAAATATGAAAAGTACACACACTAAACAAACATATCAACTAGTGTGTGTATACGTTTGTTATTTCATAGTGATATAATTATATTGATATCTTCATAAAATTATCTTCAATTAACGCACGAAGACATGATGAAGCAACTGGTAGTGGTGTACCCCGCTCGTGGTGGCGATCGGCGGCAACGACCTCTCGTGCCGGGCCCTGGTACAGGACATGATCCGAAGCGAGAAGGGATGGCAGGCGGTCGCACACATGAGGGAATGGCCCTCACGCCCCTTCCACTTCTTCCAGCCACCGTTCCCGACCCCGGCTTCTAGCCACCGTTGGGCGTAAGCTTACCAAGGGCGATCAACAGGTAGTTCGCTGTCTGAGCCTCAGTCATCGATGGCGCGCAGTTTTCCACGTGTGTTTCAAGCAGATGTCAGCAAGACTGTAGGGGCCCAGCAGGGTCGACGCCTACTGGGGCCATGGATTGTGCAAAAGAGTACCACGGGGTTATGGAAAGAAGACAAAGAAGGAATATAGGAGTGGGTTTTTGTCAGTAAAAGTCTGACATCGCTCTCACTCCACTCAAGATTTCTTCACTTAAAAAGAACTTATCAACTATCACTCTCAAACTTTCACCTTCAACATTCTATTGTGATTTTGAAGGTTCCTCAAACTCAATGCCTCAAAATTCATCAGTTTCATAATTTTAATTTTTTTCACCGTTCGTAAACTAAGAGCATGATTAGTAAATTATACTTACCTGAGGTACAACAATAATAATAGTAACAATTTTTCACGTGTTTGGCTAAAAAAAAAATTACTGTAGAATGTTCTCCTAGGTAATTCATTGTCAGTTAATCAGTCATTAATATTTATTTTTTAAGAACAATGACCAAAACTAATATTAAAGAAATAAAATTATTCTGGCCATTGTTCTCATTGCTTTTTTTAAAGTCACACACAATTTTTATTAGGCAATTATCGTCTGATGACGTGGAATGAAGAAATTGTGGGAATGCGATGAATGACTACTGCGACCTTCTCATCTTGTGGAAGGTCCCATAACGCTGGGATGAACCATCGCAGCCATGGCCTGCCCTTATTGATACCTATGCCTTTAAAAACTTTTTTTACTTGAAAAACGTTTTCAAAGATGTACCTATACTAATCCTGTGGGTAATTTATACCTACTTGATCTTATTTCTTTACTAGCAACCCGCCCGGATTCGCTCGGGTAACAGTATTTCTCCACTATTTAATTCATGAATCCCCAAGCGACCACCGGTGGCCGCGCATCTATTGTCTTACTATTGTGTCTCTAATTGACGGTATCTGAAGGGTTAATGGATGTTATAATACATTTTTTTTTTTCCGTTTCCGGCCTTCTAAGTGTTAACATCACGGATCATATATCGTCCGGGAAAAGTCGCATTAAAAATAGTTTTGAGCACCATTTACGCTAGAATATCACCGAACACACTAGTGAAAGAGACGGCTAAAGGATTAGAAGATAGCGACTCGTACACAATTAAAATACGACAAGAAATAAGATCATATACATCGTCAATATCATTTGGAGGTTAGTTAGACCATAGACCATAACATAAGTGAAGAGTGACCTACTTATTATTCGACTTTGACAATCTTGCGACTGACATTTACACCAGTGTTGCCAGTGTTGAAACTAACTAACTACTACTGCTACGTTCCGTTTTAAGCAAAGTCACAAACTTATAAATAATGGAGGCACAATTTCAACTTTTGTTCGACAAAATGAAATTAGAAATGCAACACCAATCTATGGAACTCACCGAATCTATAACAAACAACATTATGTCGAGAATGGATGAAAAATTAATCCCGATTATAGAAGAAAACAAAAACTTGAGATTAAAATTAGAATTCCAGGAAAAAGAGATAGACTATTTAAAAAGAAAAAATAGGAATAACAATATAGTTATATTTGGCATGGAGGAAATAGAAAAATCAACATTGGAATTAATAAATAATGCAAGGAAAATTTTCAAAAGGGACATAAATATTGATGTAGAAGATAATGGAATAAATAATATATACCGAATTGGAAACAAAAATACAGGCGGTAATAAACCAAGGCCCGTTCTGTGTTCTTTTGTAAATGAATGGAAAAAGATAGAGGTTATGAGAAATAAGAAAGGTTTGAAAGAGATATACGTCACAGAAGACTACCCAAAAGAAGTTCTGGCTAAAAGGAAAGCTTTACAGGCAGAGTTGATCGAGGAGAGAAAGAAGGGAAAGATAGTATTCTTGAAATATGACAAGCTGGTAGTGAAGAGGAATGAAACAAACAATGAAAAAAGAAAACGAGAAACTTCCTCTTCACCCCAGTCGTCGGATAATCAACCTAAAAAACAACAAACCTCCATATCTTCTAAGGCTAATAGAAGTAACGCATTTGACATGCTGAGAAACAGATCCAACTCTCTCTCTAAAGTTTCAACAAACAAACAACAATAGCAACTAACGCTCGGAAAACGGAAAACACAACAACACAAAGAAATGAACATATCAACAAAGAAATATGAACTTCCCCCAAGCCGACTGGTCATCGTGGGGGATATAGACCATCACCCTCTAAGGAAAGACAAACAGAAAAGAATAAACAATTGCGATATACACATTGCTTCTCTTAACACACGATCACTAAGAACCCCAGAAAAACTTATTGAATTAGAAAATGCAATTAATGAAATTAAATGGGACATAATTGGTATAAGTGAAATGAGACGACTAGGCGAAGGAATAGAAGATCATGGAAAGTATATATTACACTACAAAGGAGATACACCAGGACAATATGGTGTTGGATTTTTGATAAAACGGAAATATACCAACAGAATAGAACAACTAAAAGGAATATCTGAAAGAATAGCAATTCTCAATATTAGACTCCCCGTTCAAAATTACAGAGAGGAATCATGGTCCATTATTCAGGCATACTCACCAACTGAAGCTGACAAAAAAGAGGACATAGTCAAAATAGAAGATTTTTACCAAAAATTACAAGACACTGTCGCTACTGCTCATAAAAATATAATAATAATGGGAGATTTCAATGGGCAAATTGGAAAATATCAGAGAGGAGAAGAGTTTATTGTAGGCGGTCATGGGCATGGCAACAGGAGCAAAAACGGCCAAAGATTGGTAAACTTCGGTTTGGAAAACAAACTAAGTATTTTGAATAGTTTTTACAAAAAGAAAAAGAACAAGAAATGGACCTGGATTTCCCCAAATGGACTGCATAGAAATGAAATTGATTATATTATGTCCAATAAACCGAAACTTTTTAAAGACTTGTCAATCATACAAAATCTAAATTTTAGTACAGACCACAAAATGATTCGTGCGACGCTACGTGGGGTACATGTAAAGAAAAGTAGAAGATTGCAAAAAGATGCGATACCCTATGTAAACATTAAAAATGATGCGGAGTTGATACACAATCTGAAGGAAACTTTAGATGCAAAAGAAGTAAAGGGGCCCAATAAACCAATTCAGGCGAGATATGAAGAGTTAGTTAATACCCTCAAAACCGAAGCTCGTAAAGTATTCGCGAATAATAAGACGATACTATCCCCCGAAACAATGCAACTACTTCAGGAAAGAAAATGGCTTCTTCGCGGCATAAAATCTAAAGATACACGAAAGGAGATTGCAAGAGTAAGTAAAAAGATAAACGAAAATATAAGGAAAGATAGAAAGCGTAAAAGATCAAAAACATTTTCATACCATATTATAAAAACAGGGGGAGTAAAGAAAGCGTTTAAAGAATTAGAAGCAAAGAAAAATTGGATGCCAAATATGAAAGATAAACAGGGAAAATGTACAAGTAAAAGATTAGAAATATTAAATATCGCTACAGAATATTATAAAGACCTTTACAGAAGTAAAAATAGTAAACTCACTATGACTAAAATTGATGACATGCAAGATTCGGAACCTATACAACCTATTCTAAATGAAGAAACAGAGAGAGCGATTCTAACGCAAAAATTAGGAAAAGCACCTGGTCCCGATGGTGTCACCAACGAACTGCTCAGAATATCAATGCCTGTGATTGCTCCCAAGTTAACCAACTTGTTCAACGAAATAATAGAAACTGAAATCATTCCCGAAGATTGGACGAAATCGTTGATAGTACTATTACACAAGAAAGGAGATAAAGGAGACATTGGCAACTATAGACCGATAAGTTTAATGTCTAATATATACAAGATATTTTCAAAAATTTTGCTATTTAGACTAACCAACACCCTTGATGAGCATCAGCCAAAAGAGCAAGCTGGATTTAGAAGCAATTTTTCGACTATAGATCATATACACGTCCTAAGACAGATACTTCAAAAATACAAAGAATATAATAAAATATATTACCTGGGTTTCGTGGACTTCAACAAAGCTTTTGATTCTCTGGAACACCACTACATATGGGAATCGCTAGGGCGACAGGGGGTAGATGATAAGTATATTCGCCTTCTGAAGATCATTTACGAGAAAAGCATAGCACAAGTAACAACTGAATTGACGGGCGGTGAATTTCCAATAGAAAGAGGCGTCCGCCAAGGTGACCCTATTTCGCCAAAGCTATTCTCTGCGGTTTTAGAGATGATCTTTAGGAAAATGGACTGGGACAACTTCGGTCTTAACATTAACGGAGAGAAATTGAGTCATTTGAGATTCGCCGATGATTTAATACTTTTCGCGGAATGTCCAAAGGTCTTGGAAAAAATGCTACAACAATTATCAGACGAAAGTGCAAATGCCGGTCTGACAATGAACATAACGAAGACCAAATTAATGAGCAATTCTCCACTACCAGAGAATATCAAAATAAATGACCAACAATTAGAATACGTGAATGAGTACGTATATTTGGGACAATTAGTATCATCAACAGGAAACATACAGAAAGAAATCGAAAGAAGAATAGCTAATACTTGGAAGAGATTCTGGTCATTGAGTGAAATTATGAAAAACAAAGAGAGGCCAATGGCGGAAAAGCGAAAAGTATTCAATGTCTGCATCCTGCCATGTCTAACATATGCGTGTCAAACTTGGGCCTTAACCGAACAACAGCAAAATAAAATAAATATTTGTCAGAATGGGATAGAGAGAAGCGTATTGGGAATAAGAAGACGCGATAAAGTACAATTAAAAAGAATAAAAGAAAAGACTAAGTTCGGAAAAGTGCAATCCATATGTAGAAAATTGAAGTGGCGCTGGACCGGCCATATGGCGAGAGAAAAGAAAGAAAAATGGACCAAAATAATAACAGAATGGTACCCGAGAGAAAGCACAAGAAACAGAGGAAGACAACCTAAGCGATGGGAAGACGATATTAAGAAAACAGCAGGTCCAGAATGGATACGAATTGCACAGGACAGGTACAAGTGGAAAGCCTTAGAGGAGGCCGTTGTCGAAAGACAAGCTGTTAATAATAAGGAAGACTAACCGAATGCCGAGTAGATATTAAGTAAAATATTTTAGTTAAGATTTTTCAAAGTTTATTATGCATTGTTAAATTAGCTTGCAACAGCAATAAAGGCTTATTTATTTATTTATAATACATTTTAACCTTCCTCTTGAATCACTCTATCTAAATAAAAAACCGCATCAAAATCCGTTGCGTAGTTTTAAAGATTTAAGCACACATAGGGATATAGGGACAGAAAAAGCGACTTTGTTTTATACTATGTAGTGATTCTCTATTGTACATAAAATCTATAGATTTTTAGTTATAGTCTGCTAAAAAAGTCAGATGACTTGGGAATTTTGTATGATATTTAATCATTTAAAAAATACTTATATTCGATACTTTTTATAAGGTTCTTCTATTAGTAAACCATAATCGAGATCGCTTAATGATTTTTGATTATTGAACCAGCGTTGACTACATCAAATTTAATTTTATCCTAATAATTACCCAACTTAAGTGGCAGTGGGCAGGGCACATAGCTCGCAGAACGGATGGCCGTTGGGGCCAAAAGGTTCTGGAATGGTGACCACGTACCGGCAGACGTAGCGTTGGAAGGCCTCCTACAAGGTGGGCCGATGACATGGTAAGGGTTGCGGGAATCCAATGGATGCGAGACGCACAGGACCGTTCATTGTGGCGGCACTTGGGGAGGCCTATGTCCAACAGTGGACGTCTTTCGGCTGAAATGATGATGATGATGATGATGATGATGATGATGATGAATTATCCAAGTCATTTGACTTTTTAGACAGACAATACAAAGTAGATGTACAAAGGCGTGCTTATCTCAGCAATGAGTTTTCTCCCAGCATCAAGCGAGAAAAGTCATTGGATGACTTCCTACCTAAAAAAGGACATAGTAATGCTTTGCTTTCAAAAATAACATAAATAGTCAAGCTTTTAATAAAAATTATTTTTTCATAGCAAGCTTTTATAGCTCGGTATACCTATATAATTAATACTTGAGCCCACACTCGATAGGGTTGTTTCGTTTAACTACCAAGTTCTTATAGCCACTTTCCGGTTCCATCATCAGATAAGCTCCTTGTCATAATAATTTTGCGTCGTCATCTAATTGACACATGCATGCATAATTCCAGCTCAATCGGTAACCGGGAAGTGAGTCTTGCAGGATTTGATTACAGACCAACATTGGGACAGGTGAAACTAAATAAAAGCTTGTAAAATGAAAATTGTTCCCGGGCCAAAAAGTGTTTTACTCGTATGTTCTATTGCATGTCATTTGAGAATGAAGTAGTAACAAACATAGGAGTATATGTTGCGGTTGAATGATCTTAGAAATTGACTACTCATTAATATGGCCAGTTGAAAATGGCCAGATCGTATTAACCCTTCAGATACCGTCAATTAGAGACACAATAGTAAGACAATAGATGCGCGGCCACCGGGTGTCGCTTGGGGATTCATGAATTAAACGTTAAAGTTTGGTTATCATTAATTTTCATTGTCGATGGGGTTGTGTCATTTAACTACAAAGTTCCTATAGCCACCTTCCGGTTCCATCATCAGATCAGCTCCTTATCATAACAATTTTGTATTGTCATCTAATTTACACATGCATGCAAAATTTCAGTTCAATCGGTAACCGGGAAGTAGGTCATATTTAATTTGCAAGATTTGATTACAGACAAACATCGGGACAGCTAGGTGAAACTAAAAATAAATAAATAAAAAACTTTTTCTAGATTTTTCTAGGAAAAACAAATATATTATACAAAAATATTCCGCACAAAAAAATCGTACAAAAACGACAATTAAGCATAACCGAGACGTAATTATGTATAACCGGCACTCGAGGGGATAAAAACTTGTAAAATAGAAGTTTAGATTTGTTTAACTAAGTTTAAAAGTAGTTTTTTCCTATACAAAAGATACAACAATATAATAAAGTTATTTTAATTCATGAATCCCCAAGCGACACCCGGTGGCCGCGCATCTATTGTCTTACTATTGTGTCTCTAATTGACGGTATCTGAAGGGTTAAGCAACTGATTCAACACAATAAGGTTATTTTTAAAGTTAGTCACATTAAAGTTTTACTATTTTATTCTCAACTAGCAAGACAGTAAGAAAATTATTCACTAACAACGTTAGACGACTAACTAAAAAAACTGTCAACGTTAGATTTGACAGTTTTTTTTTGGGTTCCGTACCCAAAGGGTATAAACGGGACCCTATTACTAAGACATCGCTGTCTGTCCGTCTGTCTGTCACCAAGCTGTATCTCAAGAACCGCGATAGCTAGACTGTAGAATTTTTCACAAATTATGTAGGTAATCCATTTGCCGCTATAACAACAAATATTAAAAACAATATCAAATAAATATTTAAGGGGGTACAGCGATCGCATATTTTTTACCAAATTTCTCTATGGACGGTACGGAACCATTCGTGCACTAGGCCAGTGTTTTTTTTTATTTGGAAAATAATAATAATATTCCACAACTATCACAAAACGCTGTGTTAAATTAAGCTAAGCAGAACTTGTATTATAAGCACTAGACAACTGAAAAATATACACACAGAACAAATGATCGTGCTCATCACATTTGTTCTTGGTGGAAATCAAACCTCCTGTATAGCAGCAAGGACCACTAATTACTAAATCATCAGGCTAGTCAAACATCACATCACATATAGTTCAGTGGTGGGAAATCTATATGGTTTACCAAGCATAACCTTGATCACAGCTCTCTGTGCCCTCTCCACTTCAATGAACTTGGTTTTAGCGGTCCCATCCCAGACCGGGAGGCAGTAAGTCATGATAGACTGACAAAGAGCTAGGTAGACCATTATGAGTGTATCTTTGTCAGAGCAGTGTCTTAAGGTTTTGAAGATATAGATAAGTCTTCTAACTTTTGAGGTGATATTGTCTATTTGATTGTACCATTTGATTCCCTCATTAATCATTACACCCAGGTATTTTGTATGATTGACGCGTTAAGCGTTGCGCATGAATAGCAACTGTGACTAAAACATGTATGAGCGGTAATTTAGAATTTTGGTGGGGTTTTGTTCATAGAATTAATAAAGAACGGAATGTTTGTTTTTGTCATGTTAATAAGCGTGAGAAGATTAAGTTGCAGCCATCTTCCAATGGTGATTAAGGACAGTTCTGCGGTACGCGTAACTGCACTCCACGTGTCACCATAAATCACCATCACAGTCTCATCACCATATGTATACACCTGTGATTTCTGTAGGGGCAGCGTGCATAGGTCATTTAAGTAGAATAGCAAAAGTGTAGGTCCTAACACGCTGCCCTGTAGGACGCCGTATGTGATAGTTTTTTCATCATTTGCCACTAGTAGTTTTTAACAACCATGTTTTTGTTTTGTTGGTAATCCTTGAAGAGTTCAAGAGGGTTACCACGAATACCTATACACTCCAGTTTATTGACAAGGATGGAAACAGAGACCGTGTCAAACGCTTTTTTCAAATCTAGGAAAGTAAATAGTGCTATTTACTTTCCTTGCATTTTTGCTTTTCATATAGTTTTTTTGATACAAATTGAGTTAGGTCAATTACTGCGTCTTTAGTGGAAACTTTTTTTTTTAACCCATATTGGTTGGTAGCTATAATTGTATACTTTTTCAAGTAGTTCACTAGGCGACTATTTATTAACTTATCCATTATTTTATAGAGCGCCAAAAGTACCGAAATCGGCCTATAATAATAAGCTGGTATATAGTAGGGTCGAGTACGGTAGAGCGAAATCGAAGTCGCGGTCAAAAGCTAGAATATAAAAAAACAACAACATAGCTAAAAGTAGAAGTATTTCAATAAAATAATATAAGAAGTCATAATAATAATATTAAAAAGTATTTTATTAAAGAAATATTTAAAAATGTAAATAATATGTACATATAAAGTAATAAATGGAATAATAATATTAAAAAAATAAGAAACAAAAGAACACACAAAAAATTGATACAATAATAATAATACCTTTGTACCCATTTTTTCCGTTTCCTATTTTTTGGTTTTATGAGTTCGTGTGTAGCTACAATTTTTTTTTAAATGAATAATATTTAAAAAAATAAAACACTTAAGTAGAAATATGATTGTATTAAGCGAGACCTTACGCTTCACCGATGCACACACACGTGGACCACACCTGAATTGTACGACGCCTGTGTGTCGTTGCGTGGCGTGGATCTTATGTAGCTCTGTAAGTCTAGCTGCTATATACAATGTATGGAGACCGACGCGTCGAACTCGGCGTTCGTGACCCACGTGCGTGTAATGAAGTTCTATCTTTATACACTTTGTTTTTGGTTATAAAATCATTTTCTCCCTTTTTGGGTAGAGCAAGAGAGAGCGACACACTTTGGCTGATTAAAACTTACTTGACCAATGAATTATGTACAAAACATTACCCGGAAAAAATCTCTACGTGATAATAAAATCAAAATATCGAGTAATCTAAATTTCTAAATGACGCATATAATCAATTGTGTAATTTCTACACACTAATCGGACTAACAAAACAATTGTCTCAGACCATTTACAGACAAGATTCGCCTTCATCTTATTTGTAAGTCGCCAAGAGTACAAGGTCAGGATTCGTGCCAAAACCTTCAAGTTCATGGCTCATAACATCTTCGAGACTTGGCAAGGCTCACCGGCGCCAGTCCGTCTCGCTGCTCAAGGTGGCGGCGGGACGTACCATTTCTGTCTCATGGGGAGAAAGTTCTTTTACTGAGCCAAATTTAATCTGCAAAAGTATAAATGTAGTTTCTTGGGTCACGTTACTTTGGTTATATCGCCTGGAAGCTTAGAAAAACTAATGTTGAACACATAAATTAATCATATATCGCTCCTATATTTTTTCTTCAATGTTATTTGATTGATTTGTTATTAGGTTAAAATTGATTTTTTTTAGTTTCTATGTTTCTATTGTACAAAGCCTTAGGCATTATCTGTAATGTTGTACAAGGGCTTGTAAATAAATAAATATTTTTCGAAGGATTTACTTACATAAAATACTTTTAGTTTACCAAGCCATCAACTTTAAAATATGTAAAAGAATAAAAACCTTACCGTGTGCTCTTATCACGATCTATTTTGACGACTTGAACTGCACTGCAATTGGGAAGGAGCTATACAAGTTGTAAGGGACAGCCCTCCGCAAACTTTAAGGGCTTGCTCAGTAGACGGAACTGAACAACCTTCCATAAGATTTTTTTTTCAGGAAACGAAAAAAAAAAATGATAAACTTAATTGGACAATTTTTATGGCGAGGCCGATTTTTTTTTTCGTTTCCTGAAAAAAAAATGATCCAGACCGAGAGATAGCTTTTACTGACTAAAAACCCACTCCGTTTCCTCTTGCCTTTCGTACAGGGGCCGAGCTACCTTTCAGAGCTGATGCTACCTTTTGGGGATGTCATTTGGATCACCAAAAAAAAGTCCTTTGGCTCCAGTAGGCTTTAATGGCAATCGTTCCCAAATTTCTACACAAGTACGTATTTGTAATACAATAGAAAACTTTTCTAACTTACGGAATCGTAATTAAGTAAAGACTCGAAGTAAATTAACTAAGAAGGGAAAAGGTAGAAGTTTTTCTTACCAGTCTTGTTTACTGGTGTAAGCACCAAAAGGTAAGTTATTTACCTTATAATATTACGTATATTAAAACAGCTTTTTTTACGCAGGGAAACTATAAAACATGATTAGGTATAGTCTGTCTAAAAAGTCAACGACTTGGGAACTTTGTATAATATTTAATCACTTAAAAATACTTATATTCGATACTTTTCATAAGGTAAACAATGATCTGGATCTCCCCTCGCGCGACGGGGGGGGGGGGGTATTATTATTACGTAATTGCGCGTTTTTACGTAAATCCCAAAAAAAAGGAAAAACAAAGATAAAGAAAAAAATTTTTTTTTTTTCGGCCATAAAATTACGTAAAAAGATGTGTACAAAACGACAATTTGCGTTTTTCAAGGTCATTCAAGTTGTACAGACGTATGAACAATAGGCGCTGGAGGGGTCAACTTTGATTATTGAACCAGTATTGATTACCACAGATTTCATTTTATCGTAATAACTACCCAAGTCGTTTGACGTTTTAGAAAATAATATAATTGCCTTTCGATCAGAATTTCATGTACGATTTGACTTTTCTCTTTCATAAACTTTTCGCATCACACATACTGTTGTAATGAAAAGTTAAAAATTAACTCACACTTCAAATTGCTCCTTTAACATGAATGCGCTTACAAACATCTAAAACTCATCCAAAGTATTCAGGCCCGAAACAACTAATCGGAAATGTAAGCCATGATAAGGTATGAAACTCATGACTTTGGCTTCGACCCATACTGTCGCTGACGACTCCTGGAGAAAAATAATGGTTGGGTAAAAGCTAAGCAAAATAATTAACCACTTTCATTAAGCATTTATTACGAGTATTAAATTATGACATTTTGACCGTTTTTTGCAATGAATGGCAAGTTTTTGCGTTTTTATTCTGAGAAACTGAAATACGTTGTCAAATTTAATTCATAAAAAAAAACAAATTAAACATAATTATGACCTCGAAAAGCAGGTAATATAAAAAAAATAATAAAAGTCTATATATATTATTCTAGGTTAATAGTTCAAATTTTCATCCCAATGTGTGAAAAATCTTTTTTAAAGACTATTGTGTCCTTAAAGCGCCATCTATACGAACAGGCGTTAGATTTTTGGCATTGGCAAAGAGTACCTCTGTCTATTGGACCTGTATATTTACCTATTCCGATAAATAACATCTGTCAGTTCCAAAAATAACACACAGATGTCACTTACAATTTTAATTATAGGGATTATATATAGATGGCGTTGAAAGGCCTCCAACGAGGTGGACCGATGCACAGTGTGTCGACTAGAACATGCTAGCTGGACAGAAATATTTTTTGACTTATATCACTTATGATGAATGAAAATAAGCCAAAAATATTATTTTTCCTGAGTTCTGGTGTTATTGGTATGAATTAAAAAATATAAATATTATAATGACCGGTTTAATTATTTAAAATTAATGATACACACTAAATTAAAATGAATTTATGCAAAAAATAACTACAAAAACATTACAAATACAAAAACAAAACGTTACATTATGTAAAAGGATGAAAATTACTACTTACTTTTTTTTTCTTTTTTTATGAAAATGCAGAAATAAATTCAAATGAAATGCAAATACCACTAAGAACTTATGTTAATATTATGTACAAGTACTAGAAATTTATATTTACAACCTGATTATATCTAAAAAAAACATATAAACCGAATAAGATTTTTGTAAGTATTATATAAATAAATATTAAATATAATTATAGTAAGTCCTAATACCAATTTATAATTAATCACTCTCACATTCAGATTCAGATGAATCAGGTATCAAATAATTTTCATCAGTATGATCAAGGTTACTTGGTACCTGTAATAGTGGCTGTGAAGGCGGGATAATCATGTCTAAAACTTCTGCGGGTAATTTATTCAACCTTTTAACAGGGACTTCTCTAAGGGAATTAATCAAAGGATCAGACGTTAATAGAAGCATATGCAACAAATCTGTGTTCGTGGCAATACGTGACCTTTTCCTAGTGTGGTGCTCGCGGAAACGACGACAATCTTTATTGCGAGCCTCTTGCGCTTCTTCCGATAGTTGTCCTATGGGAAGAAGTGAAGATTTGACTACTTCAGTGCTATGCACAAGTATTTTGTGTAAAGTAACTGGCATGTAGTACCACGAATACAGACTTAAATAAAGCGTTTTTATATCTGAACAATATTTCGCGAGTTTATTTAAATCAATATCATAACCAGAAGACAAAGTTGTTAACAAAATACCAAGTTTTTTAATTAAATCTACGTCTAATCCCGTAATTTCAGCACATAGAGCTGCGTTTGAAAAAAACCTACGGGCAGTGTTTCCGTCATTTGAATTCCCATATCCCGGTTTTGGCTTGTCTACAATTAAACCTAACTCTTTCTTAAACTTATCTTTAATAATTTCCGAACGTATTTTAAATGATCCTTATCAGCTTTTGACCTTGCTTGCCATTTCTCACTTGCGCTACGCTCACTAACGAGTTCTTCTACGCGGCGTTTTTTAGTTTTCTCAGAAGCATTTTCGAAATCTATTGGCGGTCTTCCAGGATGTAGCTTAAGCGGTGCCGATGTGGAAGCCTGTGGTCTATGAAAAGCAACCTTAAACTCTAAGTCTGCACCTTCCAGCCACGTCTTATTTTTCTCCAACATCCTTTTTTTATCGAATCGACAAGAATTCAATTTTTCAGTCAATTTTGCCGAAAATCTTGATATTTGTAATTTAATTTCTTTTTCTGATGTATCTACAACATCCTCCAAGCTCCATTTCTGCTTTATATACCTTAGCATTAAATTATTTTTATCCTTTTTATCTCATTTGACCCACTCTTGAAAAAATTCCATACGAGTAAGTTTGTATGTAACTTCTGAAAAATAAAAATAAAACCATGTTGGACTGTGTTCGGGGTAAAAAATTATACATTATTTAAAAGCTTAAATATGTAGCTACCTTTAGAAAAAAAAAGTAAACTGGGGTAGACTGGGGGTTTTTAGTTACCCTCCAAAAAACCTCTGAAAGTTAGAAAAATTATGCCTTGAAAGACGTATGAGAGTAGGTTTCTTTTATAAATTTACACAGTTAAAATTACTTTATCATGTATATATAATAAAAATATACATACCTTCTAGTATATAATCCATCACTAGTAAAATAGATTCAATCACAAAATTTCTTTGGAGATGTTAACCAACGTAGTGCTAAATTGCAACTGAATAAATGTGCATTTGTGATTTACACAATAAAGGGTACTTACACGTTTCAAACAAAACAAATCCACAGTGTTAAACGAAAACAATTCCTAGAATTAGCGCCTCTATGGTGTTGTTTACGTTAAACGACACTTTGTTTTCGAGTGTTTGATAACGATTTCTGTCCAGCTAGCATGTTCTAGTCGACATACTGTGCGATGTCCTGGTTAGGGTCGCGAGAATCCAATGGATGCGTGACGCACAAGACCGGTCGTTTTAGCGACGCTTGGAGAGGCCTATGTCCAACAGTGGACGTCTTTTGGCTGATATGATGATTATGATGATGATGGTATAGATGGCGTTGTAGTAAAAATATCTTAATCTGCTTTTACTCAAGACTTTCCAACATAAAGGTGAGTATAGACTACAACATTTTCTGGAGCATTTCTGTGTAATGTACCGTTCTTACGAATGGTACAATACAGGTAAAAGCTCAGTTTCCAAAGCATTTCGATGCAATGTAGCATTCTTGCGAATGCTTGGCGTTATGTTACGGGTAAATGGTCACAGCGAGTGTGCATTTACGAATATTTCGTTGTACCTTGCGTTCATTCTTTTTTGAAATGTCACCCCGCAACCGCGCATCGTCCGCACTCGTGGCTCGACGAAATGTTACCTACACCAATATGCTCGTTGGTATTTTAACAAAGAGGCGAGCGTGCTCGACGTTTAGTTCGTAAAAGGATGATACACTAGAACATAATTATCATAGAGCGGCTCGTTGTTGTGTTACAAGTAAATGTTGTAGTTTATATACCTTAAAGCTTCAATGTAAGCAGCAGTCATTAAATTTTCTTTTTTTTTTAAATATAAAAGGAGAAACTGACTGACTGACATATTACGCACAGCCAAAACTAGTCTAACTAGTCTCTGTGACTAGGGATATATAATTTTGCACAAGGCTTCCTTTTGTGAAGTAAAAGTAAAAGTGAAAAGAGGGAATTTCATTTTTATGCAAAAAGATTATTAATTTTAAAGAGACTTCTTAATCACCTAGTCACATAATTTACTATTATTAAGTTGATTTATGATCGAAATTGATTAAGGAATTGCGAAACAACAACATAAATAAAACATTTTTTCAAACTACCCACAACTAATAGGTACATGGATCACCTTACCACAAAACAGATAGGTACAGAAGACAATCTCATGTATGTACTTCACTTTTTATACCTACACTCTGTGGACGCACACTAATGAGCGTTTGAGCCGGAACTGTTCGACGAGCGGGCCGAGGCGCTCCGAGATATCGTGTCCGTGACCGGTGTCTATGTGTGCGTTGCTCGAGCGCGCTTCGTATGTAGATTGACTTCTGTACCTATGTATTTTGTGACCTTACCTTGACAGGTAGCTTGGGTTGTAAACAATCGTAAATAACAGCGAGGACCTTTCGTCTGTATACGTGATCAGCGAACCATAAGGGGAAAAACAGACATTGGTGTCAAGGTTCGAAAGTAGACACAAAGTCTCGAACTGTCGACTCCTGTAAAAATGTTGTCACTGAACATTAGGTACATATATCTTTCATTTTGAAAGTTTAAAAAAAAATCATCTTATGACAACCCCCGCTCTTGGGTGGAGCGGGAGATAATGTCAGACTCTTACTGATATGAGTATATTTAATCCCACCGAAAACATTTCACGTAAAATGTTGCCAAGACGACCACATAAGGTTTGCCATGTAAAAAGATATCAGATCACATGTAGAGCCAGGCTTCTGAATCTACACGGCCTAACTCTACCGACCCTGACTTCACAAATTCTACATATCAGTAAAAATGTATGGCTTCGCCCTTGCGTTACCGTCGTGGAGGTGATGCGAATATTTTAGTTTCTGAAGTAAGTAACGAAATAACCAAACCATACATCTTTACTGATAGGTATATAGAATTTGTGAAGTTAGGGTCGGTAGATTTAGGCCGTATAGATTCAGAAGCTTGGCTCTACATGAGATCTGATATCTTTTTCGCATGGCTAACCTTATGTGGTCGTCTTGGCAATATTTTACATGAAATGTTTTTGGTGGGATTTTAGTTCTTTTTGTAAGTTGCTAGGCAGTCTTTATTTTTTCTTCTTTATTTCGGCTTTCTAGCACTTCAGGAAGTACCCTAACAGTTTTGAAATCTCATACAAACTCCCATCCCCCCATTTTATGGGATGGGGGGCGGAAGTTATAAGTTTATGAATTTTTTGTTAGTTGTATACTAAACTTAGATCACATACCAAATTTCATCTTTCTAGCACTTCAGGAACTAGCCAAACATTTTGATGATCATCAGTGTGTCAGTGACGAAATTGGTGTATTTTAAATATTAATAAAATCTAAGTTATTAAAGCTATTCAATTGCGACTTTGTATGTTTAATTAGTATATTATTGACATCATCCTGAGAATATGAACTATCTGGTACATCGGAAACCAACTCTATGAGGGTTCAAAAAACGACGAAACACTTCGAGAAAAGGTAGGTAGTGCCCTTGCGCTTCGCTAGGCTCGTCTTTGGCGGGGGCACTACCGTGCCCCCAGATGTCCAAAACACTTGGGTTAGGTTTAGGTTAGGTGAAAATTTGATGTCTTATAAAACCTACACCCCATTCTTTAGAGATGTGTCAGAGCGGGTTTCGTCAATGATGATTTTCCCCGTCGACAGAAAAAAAAAAAAAAACCCCAAATGATTTTTAATTCAATTGACCTCCTCCTCCTTGCGTCATTTATCCTCAATGCTGAGGGTCGTGACCTCGACGAATAATCTTTTTATGGACTATATTTCGCCATGTTGTCCTGTCTTCGGCGATGTGGATGGCGTCGCAGACTGTGGTCTCCAGTGTATCACGGATTTGGTCTGACCAACGTAATGGACTCCTGCCCCTGGGTCTTTTCCCATCAATTTTTCCTGTCAGAAGCAACTTTTCGAAGTTATCACCTCTCTTTCTGGCAATATGGCCAAAGAAATCAAAGATTCTTCTTTGGCATATTGTGGTGAGTCTCATGGGTGCTCTGAGTTCGGCTAATATGGAATCGTTGGTCCGGTGCTCTGACCAGTGGATTCCTAGCATTTTCCTCCAACACCACATCTCAAAAGCGTCAATGCGGCAACGGTCAGCTTTTTTAAGGGTCCAGGTCTCTGCGCCGTACAGGAAAATGGAGAAAATGAGGGTGGTGACGAGCTTTTTTTTGGTCTTACACGAGATGTTCCGGTCGGTCCAGATGCGGTTCAGCTGTGACATGGCGCTCTTTGCCATCCCAATACGTCTTCTTATGTCCTGCTCACAAGAGCCATTATTCGTTATGGTAGAGCCCAGGTAAACAAACTCGTCTACTGTGTCCAGGTTGAGAGTGCCAGACAGTGTGAGGGACTTACTTCGGTCCACAACCATGACTTTTGTTTTAGCCCTGTTTATATGGAGCCCCAGTTCCATGCTGATCCGCTCTAATCTTTCCAGTAACACAGACATCTCCTCCTCAGTAGCCGCAAAAAGTGTGGTGTCGTCGGCATAGCGCAGGTTAGTAATTTTAACCCCGCCAATCGTGATTCCACCCTCCCAGTCCTCGCAAACACGCCTCATGATGTACTCTCCATATATATTAAAAAGTATGGGTGATAATATGCATCCCTGTCTGACTCCCTTTTTAAATTTAAAGGGCTTTGAGAGTAAGTTGTTGATCTTGACCTTGCCTTGGTTGTTATGGTAAAGTGACTGAAGTAGAGCGGTGAGATGCTTCGGCACTCCCAGTTCCGATAAAATCTTCCACAGGCTTGGCCAGTCGACGCAATCAAAAGCCTTACTGTAGTCAATGAAGCACATGACGAAAGAGGTGTTGAATTCGTAAGACTTCTCAATGATTTGTCTTATATTGAGGATTTGTTCTCGTGTGCCCCTTCCTTTGACAAAACCAGCCTGGACTTGTGGGATCTGCCAGTCAAGAAAGTGTCTAATGCGATCGTTAATGATGTGCAAGAGGATCTTACTGCCGTGAGAAATAAGAGCAAGTGTGCGGTAATTATCACAATTCCTTGTGGAGCCTTTCTTATGCAGTGGCAAAACGATGGACTCAGTCCAATCCCCTGGCCAAATGCCAATTGACCAAATGTCAATTGACCTAATTCTGCGAGAAAAATAAACATTTAAAAAAGAAATTAAAGTTTTATGTGCAGTTTTAGTTTGTTTAAAATACGTATCTCCATCGAAATAAGAACTTTTATCATCCAGTATATGAGAAAATTTGATTGGACTACAATCATTTGGGTTTGTTTACCTATTTGGGTGGGTTTGCGCATGTGGTGGCTTGACCTATAAATAAAAAGAAAGGAAAAAAAATTTAATGAAGATTTTTTTTGTAAAATGTAACGTGTATTAAAAAGTGGTTTAATTGATTCTGCTCGTTATTCCGATCAAACTATTTTCAGGTTTTGCACATTTAACATTACACCTTGTATATCTTCCTTTGTCTATTTGGTTGATATGACCACAAACTACGTGACGACTCATCCGAACTTGTGGATGATTCGTCGCCTTAAAATTTTAAAAGGGTATTTCACCTGCACTGATGAAATATTTTGAGGATGAGTGGTCAGTTTGAGTAGGTGAGAAAAATCATCGCTATTAGTCATAACAGCGTCTGTTGGTATCCCCAAATATTTATAATTATGTATGTTTGATCGGTCAGCTGTTGGATTTGCTTGTTGGGTGTAATCTGAAGAAATTGTTTGCTTAAAAACAATAAGCAGTGTCTCATTTTCGTCAACATTTATAAAAAATCCATCCAATTGGAGTCAGGCTCTTATACAAAGGGTTCAGTACTGTGTTTCTTGTAACAAATACGATTTTCAGTCAACGGTAAGTACCATATACATGTTAGGTTCTTATGTTAGGTTCTGCGATTGATCAATCTTAACGATATTGTTCAATGCAACTTAGTGCTTCGCACTATATATGAGAGACACACCGAACATCATTTTCCTGCCCTTGTCCCGTGTAAATTGGTGTCGGCGCAACACGTTTTTTTTTCTTCTATTCTATCCTGTCACTCGTCATGCTATCACTAATTTCCTTTTCTTTCATATCACTCTTCACACAATCCATCTGTCTTTTCTTTGGCCTCCTTCTCCTTCTCCACCCATACACTGTATACTCACAACTCTTTTAGTAACATGCGTTTCATGTTACTAAAAGATTATGGTCATGACCAAGACAAACGTGACAAACCCACCAATGATATATGTATTTTTTTTTCTTTAGTGTATTACCATTTTAACGATGACATAAAACAACTCATAAAAAAAAAACAAATATCTTGTACAGGAAATAAATCTAGGCAAATTTAATTCGGTTATAATGACGGCATGATCATCATCATTATCGTTTTAGCCGAAAAACGTACTTCTTCTAAGTGTCACCATAACGAATGGTCCTGGCCGTATACATCGTTTTCCCGTGACTCTCACCAGACCAATGGTCACCTTGCTGGAAGCCTTTCAATGCTGCATCTATCGATACGTGGTTGCTACTCTAGTAGAACCTTCAAGCCTCGACGACCGTTCTGCGAGTAATGTGTCCTCCCTCTACCCCTTAAAATTGGCGATTATTTGGGCTTGGTCGTCCACTTTAGTTTTCCTGCAGATATCTTTATCCCTAATGCGATCAGGCAAGGAAGCCCCGAACTTAGCCCTATCCATTTTCCTTTGGATGACGTTAACCCTTCTGATGAGGCCCGTAGACACATATCCAGTGAAAAATTATATAAAAGTTATCTAAATAAATCCCTGTCATGTGACAGTTGAAGTTTAGTAACAGGATTTTGGATGTCACCCTAGCACAATAGCATAATCAGCTTTTTAATTGTCCCACTGCCGGGACTCAGATGGAGTATCCAGAAGAGAGAATGGGACATAATCTACCACGCGGGCCCAGTGCGGCTTGGTGAATGTCATTTTTGATTCTAGGACATGCCGTTTTCCTCACCATGTTTTCCTTCACCGCTTTGAGAACAGTGGTTCTAAAATAAATTATACAAATTAATATATCAGCCTGGGTTTGAAACCACCACCTAGAACTCGTAACACTCGGCCAACACTGTTCTCTCATTAATATACAACGTGTAACGTTAAATGCACAAAACCTCATACACCCCAAATGATTTTTAATTTAATTGACCTAATACTATGAGATAAAAATCATTCAAAAAAAATTTAAGTTTTTATGTGCAGTTTTAGTTTGTTTAAAATTAATATCTGCATTGAAATAAGAACTTTTATTATACCGTGTATGAGAAAATTTGATTGGACTACAACCATTTGTGTTTGTTTACCTGATTCGGCGGGTTTGCGCACGTGATGGCTTGACCTATTTATAAATAGACAGGGCGACATTTTAAATGAAGATTTTTTTGAAAAATTTAACCTATTTGAAATAGTGGTTTAATTGGTTCTGCTCGTTATTCTGATCAAAATATTTTCAGGTTTTGCGCATTTAACGTTACACGTTGTATTAATACCTTACGAATGCGCACCGCCCCGTGCCCTCGTGGGGGCGATCGGCGGCGGAGACCTCTCGCGCCGGGCCTTGGTACAGGCCATGGTCCGGAGCGAGGAGGAGTGGCAGGCGGTCGCCTCCTTCTGCGAAACAGTAATGCTAGCAAAGGAGGAGGCCGACCGCTTCAGGCGCCTTCGCCGCCGCCGCCGCCGGGATTTCAGCCCCGATTTCCAGCTACCGTAGACGCGGGCTCGTGGACAGTGAGCCATGGGTAGCTCGCTGTCCGATCGTCCGGTAATTGTCCTGACCGAACCAAGACGTCGACGGTGCGCACTGTTTCCGCGCGCCTCAAAGAGTTGTCAGCAACAGGAGGGGCCCAGCTGGGTTGAAGCCTACCGGGGTCGGGGTTATCCGAAAGGAAACTAGAGCCCTGGTATGAAGGCTAGATAGAACGGCGCAGGGTTTTTAGTCAGTAAGAGTCTGACACTATCTCCCGCTCCACCCAAGAGCGGGTTTTGTCAATGATGATTTTCCCCGTCGAAAAAAAAAAAAAAACCTTACGAATGCGGAACCCTAAAAACGATAAATAACAGAGCCTTAAAAATGAATACATTTAGTTGATATAAATGAGTAGTATATCCGAGTATTTCAATTAATGTTAATTTGTCAGTCACGTTAACGTAACGTAACGTTTTTTTTATAATTTGTTTAGAACAGTATCAATGAAATTTATTTTGCTTTTTTGTTCATTATTCTGCCTCCTGACTATCGTGTCTGGCTTTTGGGACGACGCAACTTCAACAGTACCCTTCAATCACGATGCAGATACGATACCGCGGCAGAGTTTCTTCAGATGGCAGGAAACACAACCCACATGGTATAGTTTGTTTTTCCCTTGGTGGGATTGGGCTACTATGGCCTACAATAGAAGAACTATTGTCGTTGTAGGATTGTCTATTGGTAAATATTGAGTTTTTATTGTAATATTGGTATTAGTTAAGTGGCAATGGGTAGGGCACATTGAAGACGCAGCGTTGGAAGGCCTCCAACAAGGTGGATTGATGACCTGGTGAAGGTTGCGGGAAACCGATGGATGCGAGACGCACAGGATCGTTCGTTGTGGCGACACTTGAAGGAGGTCTATGTCCAACAGTGGAAGTATATCGGCTGAAATAATGATAAGTTGAGTGTCTATACATGTGGGCCACATGCTACAGCCACAAATGCCACCACGAGAAGCTAGAAGCGGCCAAAAGAAAGCTGAAACGCGCGTTAGCCACTTGTGGCTGATGGCTGGTCTTCAGTTACCTTCAGTTGTTCCACCAGAATGGGGGTTCATTCAGTTATCTATACTTCTATTCTATAATACATCTAATATTATAAAGAGGCAAAGTTTATTTTTTTGTTCGTAGGAGGAAGTACTGTTCCGATCGGTAAAAATTTTTCACCAATAGAAAGCTTCTTTATTTCTGAGTGAAATAGCTATATTAGGCTTTTTTATCGGTGGTGTCAATTATATATGAAAAAAAAGAGCAACGTCTCGGAATCACAAGTTTGTAAGCGTCAATTCCACGATGTGGTGCAGTATCAACATGCAGTACATTGCTGATGCACCCTGACGTGATGATTTAACTGTAGCAGACCTGTTTGCAAATCAGTTAAATAATATTTTTTATTTTTCAGATTTGATGTGCCTCGGTACTGGTACAATACTGAACCGAAGAACGATAATTACTGCTGCCAATTTAATTGATCCCTGGCTGAATAGACAAAAGGATTTACGTGTTTGGGCATTGGGAAATAAAGGAACTCATAAAACACCGTACAGATACAGAGTTTGGAGGGTCTCGAGATTGTTTCCTAAAAGTTTGAATCCAGAACATTGGCACGGGGCAAGAGGTGTTCACTCGCCAAGACACGACATATGTATAATCCATACCTTAGATCAAATGTTCCTTTTGTATTATATATCCTATAGAGGCATGTATCCAACTAAAAGCTATTTACAACCAAAACATGAAATTTTATCAAACGATTTATGGTTTTCTGGTTCTGGTTATGAATATCTCCAGCATGTTTTAGAAAATTATAAAATATTTATCGCTGAAACGTATAGAGAGTCTATTGTAGATTGTTCAAAATTTTTGCCCAAATGGTGGGGAAAATTTATATGTATTATAAATGTTCGCAATTTCCCCGGGTTACAAAATGGTGCGGGATTACACAGTCAGAAAGGGGATAAAGATTATTTAACTGGAATAGGATGTTTTGAAATAAGATACAATGATAACAGAATACTTGTGTTTACTGATCTTCGTTATTACATGGATTGGGTAGAATTGTCTGCTGAAGTACAACCTGGTGAGTATTATGAATATGCTTATCCCCAATGGGGTATCAAAATTGGCTTTTTATGGAATACGTATAGTGCAAATGATCCTAATATTCCCGCCCGTCAAGTTCAGCGTGATTTGTACCCACTTGGCAGAAAATAAACTTTGCAGTAATGTGCGGAACGATTTGTGGTCACATCTATACAATATTCTATTAATAATCATTGAACCAAAAAGTACATTTATTTGTTCAGGTTGATTTGCTTGTGATTGCTAAATAATAAATGGAAATATACCGTAGCTTTCTTCTCAATAGGTACGTGGTTCTTTCTCTATGTATTACATTGTGTGTACGAAAATTCAAAATAAATTATAAATCATAAAACAAAAAAAAGAATTGGTCTATAAGATTACAATATAAATAATGGATTAGGTTAGTTGAGAGTCAAAAATTGCAACAACTAGATTAAGACCCCTAAACAAATGAACATCATTAAAACATGCAATAAGCGCGAGCTGAGCGAGCGGAGCGTTGCTTGTGGAGTTGGGGAAGCGTTTGCTCTTACTAATAGACTAAAATTATTAAAATTATGTATATTAAGATTTTGTTCATATTAGGGTTAAAATAATGTGATTTCAGTGGTTTATTAAATTATGTCATGGTAAAGATGTTTTTTTTTTCCACTTGAAATATTCCCTTTATATAATTAAGTTTCAATTTGTTATTCATAACTAAATTCGGTAATTAAACTGTTCTCAAATTTTTTAATTTTATTTGTAATATTACATAACTACTTAGTATCAAAGACATGTCCGCCTGACCACCACTATGTTAGTTTTTGCTTGCACTTGAAACGAAAATTTCAAAAGGTTTTGTTTGGCGCGCGCCGAAGGAATCGGGCGAAATTTTTTAAAGTGATCAGGCGGAAATAGCCATGATTTGTACATAAAAATCTTAAATATTAGCTAAACTAATTATCTCAAACTTAACTATGTACATAAATAAAATACAAAAACACAAAGTACACTCAGGCGCCGAAGTACTCCTCCACATCGCTGTCATCTGGAAATGTGCCCGAAAGACTGGCAGCATTGGCACGTTGAATGGCAACAAAACGAGACGGCCTTCTGGTCACGCAAAGTGTCAATCAGTCGGCGTGAAATTTCCTTAAAAATGAGACACTGGACTTGTTTGTCAACTCGCTTACGCAAATCGCGCGAGTCCGCGCGAGCTGGCACCTTCCGATTTCAATTACTTTTTCTGTCGTCATCTCGCTCAAAAGTATAAAGTACAGTCAAATAAAAACAGATAACTATGTAGCTATTACCCGGGGCTTTGTTCTCGCAGTCTAAACCAGTGGTCTACTTAGATTTTGGGATATGAATGAAGCGAGTGGAATGAGGCGAGTGGGATGCGATGCGGCCAATGGTACACGACACCCAAGTTACTTTGAAAACATTTTATGTTACTTTTGATTTTCTCATGTTACCTCATGTATCACGAGTTCACGACTGAAAATGTTACTTTCAGAATTTAATAAAAAATATTATAAATCCAGCAAACTAAAAATAATCATGAAACGGAACGCACCCAAGAAAGATTTGATTTGAAAATGACGTATCAATTCGGCATATTCACTCACTGACGTGTATTTCTTAATTCATGAATCCCCAAGCGACCACCGGTGGCCGCGCATCTATTGTCTTACTATTGTGTCTCTAATTGACGGTATCTGAAGGGTTAACTAGCTTTTGCCCGCGGCTTCACCCGCATACATAATCCCAGGATAAAAAGTATCCTATGTGTTATTCTGGGATATGGTCTACTCGTGTACCAAGTTTTATCGAGATCCGGTCAGTAGTTTTTGCGTGAAAGAGTAACAAACATCCATACATCCATCCATACATACAAACTTTCGCATTTATAATATTAGTAGGATTTCCCATTCCGCTTACTCAAACGAGTGCCAAATAGTTTTTCAAATTTTTCAGTTTATTTATAAACATTTATTTTTACGTCAACTTTGGTTAGGTACTTATAACTGATTCATGATATTGTTGTTAATTAATAAGAACATATGCAATAAAATATATTATTGTTATGTTGATTTATATTAAATATCTTTCTCATAAACTATATTTGTTTTATTTTAAAGTCAAATCGTATACAATTTCTAATACATTTATAGTGGGTACTTATACATTTTATAAGAAGTTTTGGTATCTGACTGTACATAGATACGTCAGATTTTTACATTTGAGCGAGATGGCGACAGAAAAAGTAGGTGAAATCGGAAGATACCAATGAACAAGTTGCACTCGGACATCATGGCCCAAGTGTTTCGGCCCCAAGTGGCTGAAAACTGTAATTACCACAAAGGTTAGCAGCCGCAGCGGCAGCGCCAGCACAACTCGCCGTACTTGAATTAATATGGGATGGCGCAAGGTGTTGACACAGGTTGCGTCCCACACTAATCCTTACTAATATTATAAAAATGAAAGTGAGTTTGTTTATTTGTTTGTTACCTCTTCACGCCTAAATGGCAAAACTGATTTTGATGAAAATTGGTACACGGATAGACCATGTCCTGGAATAGGACATAAGATACTTTTTATCCCGGAAGTATGTTCTTTGGGGGATAAATTTCTGTTATCACGCGGGCGAAGCCGCTGGAATTGGAATTGGCATTTTACATGAAATGTTTTTGGTTGAAATCCCACCAAGTTCTTTTTGTAAGCTGCTAGGCAGTCTTTATTTTTATCTTCTTTATTTCGGCTTTCTAGCACTTCAGGAAGTACCCTAATATTTTGAAATCATTAAACTCCACCCCCCCATTTTAGGAGATGAGGGGCGAAAGTTATAAGTGTATGAATTTTTTGGTTGATTGTATACTAAACTTAGATTACATACCAAATTTCAGCTTTCTAGCACTTCAGGAACTAGCCAAACATTTTGATGATCATCAGTGTGTCAGTGACGAAATCAGTGTATTTTAGATATCAATAAAAACTAAATTATTAGAGCTATTCAATTGAGACTTTGTATGTTTAATAAGTCTATTTTTGACATCATATCCTGAGAATATGAACTATCTGCACCTGAAGCTGTGCGTGCCAGACCGGTACGTGTGGAGGCGGCGGCAACCGCCATTGCTAGCAGTACCTGCTGCCAGAACCAACCTGCTGTCAAAAGCACCCCTCACCCGCACAATACGCGTGCTAAACGAAGTGCATGAGAGGATTGACTTATTTTCGAGCCATGAGATAGAATTCGCAAGGGTTTTATTAAAGTTTCTTTGTTATAATTAAATATTAATTAATGTTAGGTATTAAGTCTGATTTTATTTACTTATATGTAGGTTAAGTATTATGTTAAATTTTCTTTTTATTTTTTGGATTTTTTTATAGTTGTTTAAGTTTTTTTAGATAAGAGTTAACCTTAAGATGATTTACTTTGTTCCACCTATTGTATTGGGCCAGCAAGCCTGTAAAGATAGATTGTAAATAAATAAATCTGGTACATCGGAAACCAACTCTATGAGGGTTCAAAAAAACGACGAAACACTTCGAGAAAAGGTAGGTTCTTGGTCTTTGGCGGGGACACTGCCGTGCCCCCAGATATATATCAACAATCATTGTAATCTATGACCACTATATCATGCTTATTGGCAACAATAGTCCTGTCAGTGATGATAGATCGATCCCGATACAATGTGACAATGCCATTCTCGAGAACTGGGTCGGGCTCATACCTATAGTACGGTACTTCAGATTCAACAACACACAGACACACACACCATCACACACACACACACACATGTTGTTACTACATTATATGTATTTACGTATGTATGTGTATGCCAAATAAAATAGTTTTCTTTCTTTCTTTTTTTCTAACAAGATTGTATTTAAAAGCAAGTAAGTTTCTGATGAATAATCCTGGCTACAAGGTTGTGTCTATGCCAATAGTCTCCGTTAGTTAAATGAGAACACCCAGAATTAATGTAATGTAATGTGATGGGATTCTAGGGCCGGTGGCATGCCCGACAGATGTAAACCGTACCTGCAAAGACAAAACCTTCGGTTTCTCCAAAGAGATCACCAAAGCGCAGCCAGGATACGGACGCTAAAAGATCTACATCGGGCCCATGTAAGGCCCGGTAAAGCGCCCGTGAAGCTCCTTGCCCTGCCATACTTCCTTGCGTTAATTAGTATTATTGTTTATTAAAATTGTATGTACATTAAAGCATAAGGATAATAAAAGCATCATCAGTCTTATAATATTCTCACTGCAGAGGCATAAGCCGTAATTCAGCACGCGAAGTTGGTGTATGCGATGACAACTGTTCTGCGAATTGGTGGATGTAACATGTCTTAGAAATTATGTTTTTTCTTATTCCTTCTTTACTTTCTGATTAACTTCGTTGCGGTTTGAAAGACAAATAAATCATTTTTTTACAACTGCTAAAAGTTTCATAGGTAAAGAAGCACGGCGAGTTTGTGGCGATTGCTACTGTTGATTCTACTGAGTTGCAGCGGTTACGCAAAATAGTACGGTATAAAAAACTTACATTAGGAATTACTCTGTAGCTGCACAGAGTTTAAAAATTTACGCTGTTAAACTTAAACACGCCACATCTTCGACGAAATAAAGAGTCGCAACAAATAATTAAAACGCATTGCTGTCCGAAAGCTCTAGAACAAAAGTACGTACCTAGGCCTAGCAAAATCTCGAAACGTCTACCATAAGTACCAGCCACTCATCATCATCATCATTTCAGCCGACAGACGTCCACTGTTGGACATAGGCCTCCCCTAAGTGTCGCCACAATGATCGATCCTGCGCGTCTCGCATCCATCGGTTTCCCGCAACCTTCACCAGGTCATCGGTCCACCTTGCAGGAGGCCTTCCGACGCTGCGTCTTCCAGTACGAGGTCGCCACTCCAGAACCTTTCGGCCCCAACGGCCATCTGTTCTGCGAGCAATGTGACCTGCCCATTGCCACTTAAGTTTGGCGATTCTTCGGGCTATGTCGTATTATTTGAGTAATAATACCAGCCACTATTATTACTCAAATAATAATAGCAGTTAGGTACGTAGGTAGATAATGGAAATGGTACTTTCCGCCATTAACAATAGAGTCGAAATTCGCGTGAAAGTGACTCGCGGTAGGTTGTGCAATATAAATGATTTTTAGCCCCGCGACGCGACTCTAATGTTCTGGATTAATCTTGAGACGTCGGTATCTAAAATTTTATTTGCTCCGCATATAAATACGAGCCCCCGATCGAAAGTGAGTCAGTTTTGATTTCGACTGCGAACAAGACCGAACTACCCAAGTGTGTGAAGTGATTTTATCTAACGATCCAAGAGATAGTGTAACGGAACTCTAGTGTTAATTGTGATTGTGACGTGATAGTATGATGCCCACGTGCCGTGAAAAGCACGTTAGGGCGTTGGTCTTGCGCCTGATTTCTCTCCGAATGTGACGGATTGGTGTCCCATAAGACTATGTGAGTGAAGAAACAGGGAGTGCTCCTGTTTTTGAGCACATACTTGTCCATCTTATATATCCTGTGTACTTGACTAATCTCTGTTGAGATTGGCCTCTATGATTGAAATTTGGTTGGGAGAATTATTTATGTTTTGATAGTGACAAATGTATATACTTGTTATTATGAAAGCAATAAATAACTCCGATATGTTTATAAAAACAACTCAATTGATATATAAGAACACTTTCAAATCTCTCTATCAGTGATAATCTGGAGGTGCTCAAATATACTCAGCAGTTTCAATTTGTCACAAACAAACACTATCAATGAAGTTTGTGGTACTTTGTTGTTCATTCAATTTATTTCTAGTTGCTGTATCAGGTTTTTGGGATTTTGGATCGACAACGGAACCTGTGTTTAGAACTGATATCACTCCACGCCAAAGTTTCTTCAGATGGCAGGAAACCCAGCCTTGGTGGAGAGCTTGGTTCTTCTGGACTTGGGATTGGGCCTGGCTTAATTACAATAGGCGACTTAATGTCGTTGCTGGAATGTCTCATAGTAAGTATTAACCTTACAGTTTATCACGACCATGTATTAGGCTGGAGCGTCAGTCCCCTGTATTGTAAAGATTTCAAACCGTTGTGTTTAAAGTTTGTTGTTTTTTTTTTTTAACGAAAACTAAGAACTTACATTTGACTAAATTACTAAGATGATCTGAAATTCTCAAAGTACAAAAACATTTTATTATATTTTTTTCAAATTTTTGGGTGAACGATTTAGACTTTTTAAATCTTAAAAAATAAAAATAAGGGCATGTCGTTGCACCCTTTACAAGGACCAGTTATATTTGAATTTGCAAAAAAACAGAAGACAAATTACGATAGTTGTTCTTCCCGGCCATCAACAATTAAAAGTGGTGGTATTTTTTTATATTTCTACTTTCGGAAATCGTTAAAAACTTTTTGTAAAGTAAGTGAGCTAAGCAGACATGAAGCGCGATAAATTCAGCGGGTGATTCCGATTTTACTTTTTCCTCTTCTTAGCGTATCGATGTCAAAATCAGTCAAAATCCTTGCCCAGCCCAGAATTTGACTACGGCTATGCCGTCCACTGGTGCTGTCATTAGGTCCCTACGTGAGCAGGTAACCGGGCACGTGGTGCAGTACAGAACGTAGGTCATCGTCTGCGGAGTGACGCCGCACAAACACGAAGATCGTAACCATCTGAGAACCTGTGGAGATTGTCTTTGCTGCGCCCAACCTGGGTGCGGAGTCTGTTTAGAGTTTTTCAGGTTGGCCATGGCAACTCGTGTCCAGGAGAGAGGCTCTCCGATGGCTCGATAAAATCTACAGGAGGTCTAAATCTATTCCACCAGAGGTCGCATCTCTCCGACATCGTGTTACTTTGGGATGGGCTCACGCTTGCAACAAAACTTCGCCTCAGTGGATAGCGAGGGTCGCTTTATTGTTTCGCCCTTTCTATGCGGCTAGCCACAGCCCTGCGAACTTCTGGAGGCACAATGCCGATTAGTGGATACAGCATTCGTACCGGAGTTGGTTTAAGGTAACCAGTGGCAATCCGGCATGTCTTGTTAAGTGCTGTAGCCACTAAGATGGAATGGGCGGAGCGACTCCATACTGAACAAGAATATTCACCACTTTTTTTAACAAGTTTATTCAGAATAACTGAATAACATTCATATTTTTTTAAAAACAAGTACTGAGTAGAGATATCGTATTTTATATTTATGTTCCTTAATGAAATTTGGGCAGATTCAAAACTGAACATTGGATACATAGTATTATAACATAAAGGTACCTATTACTGTGAATTACTTAATTCTTTGCAAATAACTAATTTTGTTTTTTTTTCCAGAGTTTCTATGCATCGGCACTGCTACGATACTTAATAAAAGAACCCTTATTTCTGCATGCAATTTAATAGAACCATATACTAATATTCAAATGGAACTACGTATTTGGGCATTAGGTTCCCGGGGAGAATTCAATACACCCTACAGATATAGAGTTTGGAGATTCACAAGGTTGTTTCCGAGAAGTTTGAATCCAGAACATATGCACGGGACAACAGGTGGTTTCTCACCAAGGCATGACGTGTGTGTCATCCACACTTTGGACCAGATGATGACTATTGGTTATGTGGGACGTAATGGCCATTACCCATATAGAAGTTTCTTAGTTCAGAAATATGCGAAGTTCACGGAAGACTTGTGGTTTACGGGGTCCGGTTACGAATACATGCTACATATCAAAGAAAATTATAAAATATTTATCACGAAAGCATATCGTCATGATTTTACAGATTGTTCAAAATATCTCCCCAAATATTGGGGAAAATTTATTTGTATGGTAAATTCTCATAGCTATCCTGGAATTCAGAATGGAGGGGGATTGCATAACCAAGTCGATAAAGATTACTTGATTGGTTTGGGTTGTTTTGAAATTCGATATAACGAAGATAGGATTTATGCTTTTACTGACCTCCGTTATTATAAAGAATTTATTGAAAAAATGGCTCAAATATATCCCGGTGAGTATTATGAATATGCTTATCCACACTGGGGTATGCATTATGGTATTATAATGAATAGTATTTATGCAAACGCGCCAAGAATCCCAGCTTGGCAGGTTCAGCGTGATTTGTACCCATTGGGTTAAGAATAATACTGACAGATGCATCATTTTTTTTTTCCTTATTAACAAGCTAATTTTGTTTGTAATAAAAAACCCTTTTACACAAAATAAATAACCGAGTTAATAAAAAAAATGGATTGAATTTAAGTAACGTGGCAGTTACCAACGCTGTTCCACCATGTATGGAGAGGGGCCAGTTTCCACTTCGCTGGAAGACGGGGAAACTGGTCCTCATCGCGAAGCCAGGGCGCCCTGCGGACTCTCCGTCCGCGTACCGGCCCATTGTGCTGCTCGACGAGGTGGGCAAGCTCTTTGAAAGAGTCATTGCAAACCGCCTCGTCACGCGGCTAACACGGGTGGGGCCGGACTTGTCGGACGGACAGTTCGGTTTTCGCAGGGCGCGCTCTACGGTGGACGCCATCATGCGTGTGCGAGCCCTCACGACAGGGGTTGCGGTGTCCCGGGGCAGGAGCGTCGTGGCAGTGTCCTTGGACATTGCCAACGCGTTCAACTCCCTGCCCTGGAGTACGATCCGGAGGGCACTCCGGTACCACCGGGTGCCCGAATACCTCTGTCGAGTGGTCGAGGCTTACCTGTCGGACAGGTCCATTATCTACCCCGGTCACCAGGGAGACTGGAAACGTCGAGAGATGTCGTGCGGTGTTCCGGTTCAGGGGTCGGTTCTAGGCCCACCCTTGTGGAACATCGGCTACGACTACGTGCTGCGCGGCGACCTCCCTGACGGGGTCAGCGTGGTCTGCTACGCAGACGACACGCTGGTTCTAGCGCAGGGAGAGTCGCACCAGGCGGCGGTCGCTCTAGCGACACGCGGGGTTGCGATAGTCGTTGGTAGGATCCAGGAGTTGGGACTCGAGGTGGCGCTGCACAAATCCGAGGCCATGTTTTTCCACGGCCCTCGGAATGCGCCACCATCGGACTCCCAACTTACGGTAGGAGGAGTTCGCATCGGCGTCGGGTCGACGATGAAGTACCTGGGACTCGTTCTCGACAGCCGATGGAATTTCGGAGAACACTTCCGACGTTTGGCTCCCAAACTCAACCGGGCCGGGGCTGCTCTCAAGCGGCTCCTGCCCAACCTTGGGGGTCCAGACGCCTCCTGCCGGAGGCTCTACGCGGGGATCGTTCGGTCCATGGCCCTCTACGGGGCGCCGGTGTGGGCGCCGTCGCTGGCAAAGCGACCGGCATCCATACTGAACGCCTGCCAGAGGGTCATGGCAATACGGATGGTGCGGGGTTACCGCACGATCTCCCGCGAAGCGGCGAGCCTTCTGGCTGGCCTACCACCGTGGGATCTGGAGGCAACAGTCCTTGCACACATGCACGATAAGCGCGTGGAGATGCAACGCCGGGGTGAAAGTCCACTACCGCGACAGGTCGAGGTATGGCGGACAGAGCTCCGGCGGGATCTCGTGGTGAAATGGCGTCAGCGACTATCGCAACCCAGTGCTGGGCACGCCACAATTATGGCGGTAAGTCCCCTCTTTGAGGCGTGGCTGGAAAGACCTCACGACGTCCTTACCTTCCGCATGACGCAGGTCCTCACCGGACATGGCAAGTTCGGGAGGTTCCTGCATCGGATTCGAGCGGAAGAGACGCCCGGGTGCCGCCACTGTGCGGAACGCCCGGAGGACACGGTGGAGCACACAGTTGAGGTGTGCCCTGCTTGGGCGGAGCAACGCCGTGTCCTCGTGGGGGCGATCGGCGGCGGAGACCTCTCGCGCCGGGCCTTGGTTCAGGCCATGGTCCGGAGCGAGGAGGAATGGCAGGCGGTCGCCTCCTTCTGCGAAGCAGTAATGCTAGCAAAGGAGGAGGCAGACCGCATCAGGCAACAGCGCCCCCGCCGCCGCCGCCGGGATTCCGATCCCGATTTCCGGCCACCGCAGACGCGGGCTTGCGGACGGCGAGCCATGGGTAGCTCGCTGTCCGATCGTCTGGTAACTGTCCGGACCGAGCCAAGGCGTCGACGGCGTGCACTGTTCCCGCGCGCCTCAAGGAGTTGTCAGCAACAGGAGGGGCCCATCTGGGTCGAAGCGTACCGGGGTCGGGGTTATCCGAAAGGAAACTAGAGCCCCGGTATGAAGGCTAGAAGGAACGGCGCGGGGTTTTTAGTCAGTAAGACTCTGACACTGTCTCCCGCTCCACCCAAGAGCGGGTTTCGTCAATGATGATTTTCCCCGTCGAGAGAAAAAAAAAAAAAAAAAAAAAAAACGCTGTTCCACAATTTCAAAGCTAAAAATAAAATAAAAATAAAAACTGTTCTCTCGTCGAGCAACATTGTTTGGATATGTCATTTCGTTTAAAGCTTATCAAGTTAAACAACCCCATTTAGGGGAGGACTTTAGTAGGGATGGGTTGGGAGACTCTGTCTCGGAGAAGAAGCTTCGTATAATTATGATAGAACTTCACTTAAGAGGGTCCTTCTCCACTCGCTTATCGTAAACATCGAAAATGGTTTAAAAGCTTGTTACTTCATTTAATGCAATCTAACGCGATGTTTGACGAAAAGGCAACGCAAAAAAAGAGAGATAACGCCTGGAAACTCTGTTAGTATTCGGTAATTCAGAGATTTACTCGAAAATTTCACAAAACTTGCTCCAGGAAATAGCTGTTTTTTTTTAAACCCTTAAAAGCTTTTGGAAAAAGTTGTCATCATTTTCGTTGTTTTTTTTTTGTTCTCACATTTTCACTGTTTTTCATACAACCGCTCATAACTGATTATGACGTTATTACACACTTTTCATTAGATATTTTGGAAACACAGTATCTTGTGGATATTATCTAGGTTTCTAAAGAAACTAATTTCTAAATTTGTGTAAAACTAATCCAGTAAAAACCTCTGAAAATGTCCTATTTTGTATGAACTTTGACACCTCATAATTTGCCTAAAAATTAAAAAAGTAAAAAAATAATCCTCTAGAGACTTTGCAAATTTTATTAAGATTGTAAATGATGACAACTTTTCCAAAAACTTTTAAGGGTTTAAAAAAAACAGCTATTTCCTAGAGCAAGATTTGTGAAATTTTCGAGTAAATCTCGGAATTACTGAATACTAACAGAGTTTCCAGGCGTTATCTCTCTTTTTTGCGTTGCCTTTTCGTCAAACATCGCGTTGGATTGCATTAAATGAAGTAACAAGCTTTTAAACCATTTTCGATGTTTACGATAAGCGAGTGGAGAAGGAAGTTTCTTAAGAAGTGCCTTTGGCGTAATGTTGGCAATACGGAAAAATAGTGTTGCAATATTTTTAGCAAATAAATTACTTTACTTTACTTTTTTACTTTACTTTACTTTTTTTTTACTTTTTTTTAGCAAATAAATTAGATTAACTATTATTTTGTTACTTTTAACAATTGCCTTTTTTAAATATATTTGAATAAGGTATAGGACGCTGGGCTCCATTCCGATTGTCCTGCAATTCTTTCAAATTCCGAAAACTCCACGCCACAATAAAACCACAATAAAAACGTACCTCTCTATTAACAACTTCCTTTTAGACCTGCTTTTTTTAATAACATCCCATTACCCTCATAATTCTCCAAAAATTGTCGCAACTACCGTTAAAATCGTATTCGTTTCGCATTTCGGCGAAAAGTTTTGGTAGAGTAGGCAACTCTTTCCTTTTCTCCCTTCTTTTTTCAGAGACAGACAAGGGAGCCAACATTACGCCAAAGGAACCTCTTAAGTGAAACGCACTGTACTAAGACGCTGACCGTAAGGCCTGTCACGGAATTCGCAGGACCTGTCATAATAAATCAATTAAAATTGTATTTTTTTTTTCGGTACCTATGTCACTGATAAATTGCAAAATATGTAGGTAACTTTTGTTTTTGTATATCTATTCTAAAACAATGAGCATTTGACATAATTACGACAAGATTTATTAATAATCCTACCAAGCTTTTTTTTTTATTGTTGATAGGCTTGCGTTTGACCACCATCTCACCTGATGGTAAGCGACGATGTGGTCGACGATGGAACACACGAGTCCGACTCGGACTTGCCCAGTTTTTATTTATACATGTTTTATATTTAGCTTATAACGATTTGGTGACAGGTCTTCCCTTCGTATTGGAAGGGAAGACCTGTCACCAAATCGTAGGTATAATTTGGGTGTCTTCAAGGCTAGTGTGAATAGTTTCTTAATAAACTAGTGCGCGTAACCATCAAAGATTGCATCACTGCTTACCATCAGGTGGGATCGCAGTCAAGCACTAGTTTATTTCAATAAAAAAAAAAAACAGGTATTGGTGCTTGACATTTCAGGAAACATATTTGTAATTAGTTTTTAAGGTTCCGTACCTCAAAAGGAAAAAACGGAACCCTTATTGTCACTTTGCTGTCCGTCCGTGTGCCTGTCTGTCAAGACCCTTTATCTCAAGAACAAGTGGAGGTATCGTGATGAAATTAAAACCATACTCTGAAAGCTGTGAAAAAATCAAACTTCTAAGTTAACGAATAAAAAAGATACAGCCGTATTTAAGTCGCAAAAAAACGTATATTTTGATATTCTCACAGATTGAAATTCATAGTGTACTTCCCGTTGACCCAGAATTCTGAAATTTGACACAAAGCAAGATCTTATAGCACCGTCATAGGAATAAATCTTGTTGTTAGCTACGTCACAAAAGAAAAAAAAATGCAATTCGGAAAATCTTCGAAACTCCATTCGAGAATTGTAGTTTGTACACGGAACTGTCAGTGCGCGAGTCCGACTCGCACTTGCCCAGTTTTTATTTATACATGTTTTATATTTTTATTTTATTTTTACATAGTTCTTTAATTCATGAATCCCCAAGCGACCACCGGTGGCCGCGCATCTATTGTCTTACTATTGTGTCTCTAATTGACGGTATCTGAAGGGTTAAGTTGTTGTACACTGTCAGCCCAAAATCTTTTCCTTTCGTTTCAGTCCATCCAAACGTTGTCTGGTAGAAATTGCCCTGTGCAATAAGACCGCCTATTGTACACTTATGTTTGTAAATATTTGTTCTTTATTGAGTTAAGGTGTGCAATAAAGTTATACAACGTGTAACGTTAAATGCGCAAAACCTCAGACAGCCCAAATTATTTTTAACTAGCTTTCCGCTCGCGGCTTCGCCCGCGTGGACTACAGTTTATATCGCGCGGGCAGAGACCCGTGCTCAGCAGTGGAATTATAGTTAGCCTATGTGTTATTCCAGTGTCTCTTCTACCTACCTACCAAATTTGATCTAAATCCGTTCAGTAGTTTTTGCGTGAAAGCGTAACAGACAGACAGACAGACAGTTACTTTCGCATTTATAATATTAGTAGGGAAGTAGGGAAGGTGTGCAATAAAGTTATACAACGTGTAACGTTAAATGCGCAAAACCTCAGACACCCCAAATGATTTTTAATTTAACCCTTCAGATACCGTCAATTAGAGACACAATAGTAAGACAATAGATGCGCGGCCACCGGTGGTCACTTGGGGATTCATGAATTAAAAGACTTAATTCTGCGAAAAAAAAAATTAAAGGTTTATGTGCAGTTTTAGTTTGTTTAAAATTAAAATCTGCATTGAAGTAAGAACTTTTATTTTCCCGTGTATGAGAAAATTTGATTGGACTATATTCATTTGTGTTTGTTTACCTATTTCGACGGGTTTGCGCACGTGATGGCTTGACCTATTCATAAATAGATAAGGCGACATTTTAGTGAAGATTTTTTTTTCAAAAAAATCTGTTTTATCAGAATAAGGAGCAGAATCTACGAAACCACTTTACCCTTAACCTTAGGGTCTACTTGCTTTCTCCGAAAAACGAAGTTTCGATTGAAATTTCGCGTGTTTCCTACCACGGTTCCTTTCGTTTCCAAAATTTCGCACGAACGAAAATTGTTTGACGTACCGAATCTCCAAACTTACTCTAACTAGTTATGTTTCGAAAAAAATATAATTATGACAGAGGATTGTTTGCAATTTTAACGTCAAATGAATATCGTTCGTTTACGAAAGTTTCGTTTCGGAGAAAGCGAGTAGACCTCCTTATTCTGATCAAACTATTTTCAGGTTTTGCGCATTTAACGTTACGCGTTGTATAATAATAGTTTTCTTTAGATTCGTTGAAAAATATATTTAAAAAAAACTTGTATGTAAATAATGTAAGTAGGTACTCTTTTTTGTTATAATTAAATGGTGATTATTTTGATATTTTGGTGTAGTACTGGTAATTTTTCAATAGTCAGACATTGTTTTAACTGAAGAATAAATATGACTTGGACATATTTTTTGTACAAAATAGTGTGAATAAAATAGTCAAATTATAGTTATTTGTTAGAATTTACTTTAAAATAAAATATTAACTGTGATGACTGTGAGTGTGAATATTATTGTTTCGGGTCTCAATGTTATTTGAACAAATATCGAATAAAAATCTTTGAAAAGATTATTTCATGTGTCTACTCACTTCCAACCCTACTAACAATATTTGGATTACCTATACAAGGCGCCAGATAAACTTAAAATAAAATACATTGACCTTTTTCTAGTATCTCCAATATGTCGAAGGTAACTCGAAAAACTATCAATGAACTGTTTTTCAAAAAAGGTAAAGTATTACGATAGATGTCGATTTAAGACAGCTTTATGTCTTTCATTCCGTTTTTGAAATTATGAATGTCAATAAATATAGTAGGGTCAATGATCGTTATTCTACGTTTATTTAGCGCCTACATATTTGAGGTTATTTTAAGTCCATTTCTTTTTATTTTTGGAAAAACATAGCCAATGTCCATTTTCACCAAGTTCAAGTTTCATTGGAACCCATACTTATTATAAAAAAATATTCTTTTTTTTCTTCCTGCTCATCTTACCTGGTCATAAATTACTCAAAATCTACTTTGATAAAAAGTGGTGACAATATTATACTTAGATACCTATATAATTTTTTTTTATGCAAGTACAAAACTTACACTTTTACTTTATTTTCACAAATAAATTAAAAGAAAACAGATTATTCAAAGAATAATTTAATTTTATATGCAAAAAAATGGCAAAAAGCTTGATATTTAATGCAGCGCCATCTTGTGACAATTATGAGAATGATTACTAGCAATGCTTCCAAGTATAAAGACAGGGCAGCGTTAGTGGTAGCTTGGTTTTCATAAATAGTTAATTGAAAACTAAGCCAACGCCATAGTAAATATACTTTGGCGTTGGTATAATAGCCAAATAATGCCAAATATAGTTTTTAAATAATGTGAGCACATTATTATGTTGAAATTTGTTAGTTTCCTCTAAAACTAAAGTCAACCACACGTTAGTTACCTCATTGGAACCTAGATGGCGCTTTTATCATTCCAATAATTTATACCTTGATATCATGGCATCCGCCTCCCACGGAGCGTCTTCACACACCCCAAATGACTAAAACATATTTCTAGTTAAAAGTATGTTCCTAATAAGTTATTATATTGAAGGATCCAATTGTAAGATAATTATCTTGGTGTAGGTACAATAAATCTATATATAAAAATCAATGCCACTTTTCGTTGTTATTTTATAACTTAAGAACGAGCTCACCTATCCAAACCAAATTTTTAGGCTTTGTTCGGACTATTTAGTAGATGGTTTATGTGAAGTTTGGTAGGGTAGAGTAGGGTATATTAGGGTAAAGTAGTGTAGAGTAGTGTAGAGTAGAGTAGTGTAGGGTAGAGTAGGGTAGAGTAGGGTAGAGTAGGGTAGATTAGGGTAGAGTAGGATAGAGTAGGGTAGAGTAGGGTAGAATATAGTAGAGTAGGATAGGGTATAGTAGGGTGGAGTAGGGAAGAGCGGGGGCGAAGCCACGCGGGCAAAAGCTAGTATATTAATAAAAATATATCCTATATCTTAAAAAACAAAATTAAAAGTTAAAAAGTAAAAGAATAAAATATTTTCATGTACATTTTTATTACAGGCGAAGTGTATCATAATTTTCTAAATAATTTGTGTTTTGTGGACGCGTTATCGTTAATCAATCAAATCGCAACCCTTTTGTTTTTGATGTGGGAAATAGAATAACTCATTTCGCTCTAGGTCAAACAAAAGGGAGGTTCAGACTTTTTCTGACTAAGACCTACCCGTATTCTTTTAGTTGCTTTTAGCGCTCCAGGGCTAAAAGCACAGAAAAATAAAAACGCCCTCTCACGTGACTTTCACCGAAAGGGAGTCGCGCTTAAGTTCGGAAAGAATTCCGACCGCAACTTTGCGCTCCCAAGAAATCAGAGAGGACCGCGAAGCGCGTTTATCGGCTGACCGAGAGCATGACGCCCTCTCCTCAGGGCCAGATATTATTCGTTGCGGAGGTGTTCAAATATACGTAGCTCTTTCACGCGTAAACAACCCCAATAATCTTTTTGTGCACGGTCCAGATGGTTCCACAGCTAATGTTGTTTATAAAGATGCACTAGAATAAATAAATTATATTTGTATCGGTATCCTACAACAGCGCTTCGCACTAAAAAATACATTGCGTCGTTTAAGTTCTATCACCACGTAAGTAATTTTTAGGAACTTTTCAGGAGAGACGAAAAACCGACTACTTTGATATAGACAAGACTTAAGTTATATTTTGTACTTTGAGTATACTTCAAAATATTTTTTTCAACAATAAAAGCTAGCTTTTACTACAAATCTAGTATTTACTTCAATATCATGACTTACGAAAGTCATGCACGTTTTCCATAAGACCAGTCTGATTGGTGGCTTCCGTGCTGTTACTTTTCCGTGATTTGAAAGGTTCTTATTGGTCGTATCTTGATTTTGAATGGTCGAAACGACGCGTCTTTCGATTCTCTAGCGAATGACATTAAAATGTCAAAACCGCCAAAAAATTAGTTACGTGGTGATAGAACTTAAGCGACGATTGTTAAGTTCCGACATCTACGCGAACGAAGTCGCGGACACAACTAGTTTGATAAATATAAATAATTATGTGCTAGTAAATAAACAAAAAATACTATTTATATTGACTGATATTTGACACTGTAAAATAAAAAATCGTATCATATTAATATAACGTAACTTTTCTCATAAATACCTTACATTTCCTATACTGTGTCTGCGAGACACAACTGGTCAGTAATGTTACAAAAACTTTCTTAGGGTTAATACATTTTTTTTTAAATTTAAGTTTATTTATTAACCCTTCAGATACCGTCAATTAGAGACACAATAGTAAGACAATAGATGCGCGGCCACCGGGTGTCGCTTGGGGATTCATGAATTAAATAAAACACACAGGAACGTTCGTTGTGGCGACGCTTCGGGGAGGCATATGTCCAACAGTGGACGTATATCGGCTGAAATGATGATGATTAACTTTCGGCGGCGGAGACCTCTCGCGTCGGGCCTTGGTTCAGGCCATGGTCGGAGCGAGGAGGAGTGGCAGGCTGTTGCCTCCTTCTGCGAAGCAGTTATGCTAACAAAGGAGGAGGCCGACCGCATCAGGCAACGGCGCCCTCGCCGCCGCCGCCCCGATTTCCGGCCACAGTAGACGCTGGCTCGCGGACGGCGAGCCATGGGTAGCTCGCTGTCCGACCGTCTGGTAACTGTCCGGACCGAGGCCAAGACGTCGACGGCGCGCACTGTTCCCGCGCGCCTCAAGGAGTTTTCAGCGACAGGAGAGGCCCAGATGGGTCAAAGCCTACTGGGGTAAGGGTTATCCGTAAGGAACTCGAGCCCCGGTATAAAGGCTAGAAGGAACGGGGTGGGGTTTTTAGTCAGTAAGAGTCTGACACTATCTCCCGCTCCACCCAAGAGCGGGGGTTGTCATAAGATGATTTTTGCCCACCGAAAAAAAAGATGACTAACTTAAGAGGGTCCTTCTCCACTCGCTTATCGTAAACATCGAAAATGGTTTAAAGCTTGTTACTTCATTTAATGCAATGCAACGCGATGTTTGACGAAAAGGCAACGCAAAATAAGAGAGATAACGCCTGGAAACTCTGTTAGTATTCGGTAATTCCGAGATTTACGTGAAAATTTCACAAAACTTGCTTCAGGAAATAGCTTTTTTTAAACCCTTAAAAGTTTTTGGAAAAAGTTGTAGTCATTTTGAATCTTAATAAAATTTACAAGGTCTCTAGAGGATTACTTTTTTGACTTTTTAGATTTTTAGGCAAATTATGAAGTGTCAAAGTTCATACAAAATAGGAAATTTTCAGAGGTTTTTACTGGATTAGTTTTACACAAATTTAGAAATTGGTTTCTTTAGAAACCTAGATAATATCCACAAGATACTGTGTTTCCAAAATATCTAATGAAAAATGTGTAATAACGACATAATCAGTTATGAGCGGTTGTATGAAAAACAGTGAAAATGTGAGTCATGATGCACCACCTTAATACTAGTTTCTGACAAAAACAAATGAGTTTGAGGTTTCTTTGATTCGTACATAATTTCCCTTTCTAGCTGATCCAGCTATCATAGATACTCGTACAAACGAAACCCTACATGAATATCGTAAACTACAGAGAGCTAAAGTATAAAAGAAAAAAAGTTATTTATGTCAGATGGGGTTGAAACTACCCCTGAAAGTCTGCTGAGATTAGGGTAAATGCTGACGTTTCGTCGAACTGAGTTTTCGTAAGTATAAGCCTCCCCGCACGTGGGCCTCAAAAAAACGCCGCTTCAAGCTTCTTTTTACGGCGGCTTTTTTGTGGCTCGTGTGCGGTGGTGCCGCCACAAAAAAAAAGCTTGAAGCCGCTTCAAGCTTCTCCGGCAAAAAGCTGTCACGCGCTTCAGCTGTTTTTTACGGCGGCTTCTAGCTTTTTTTGTGGCCGCTTCTAGCGTTTTTTTGAGGCCCGTGCGGACACTAAGAAATCGTTTGAAGTAAAGATTTTGCGTAACATTTTTTTTTTTCAAGCGAGAATTCTTTTTGCTATTATCTAGTACTAGCTTTTGCCAGCGGCTCCACCCGATTGTAAGTAGCTTATTTCTCCATACAAATTTTGGACATCCGTTTTATCTCTTTGGGGAGTGAATTTTGCAAATATCCTTTCATGAAACTCTCTCTATGTCATAACAAGCTTTTAATGAAAGAAGAAAGAAAGAAAAACATTTTATTTTTGCGCGAAAAAGACGCAATCTTATAACTAGCTAACAAACATATAACAACTTGGTATTGATAGGCAAGATATGCGACGCATTCGCGCAAAACGGCCGCACGCTCAGCATATACCTGCGGCCTCACGCATAATGCGATGAGCCCACAGCGCTGGTTTTCAGCGTGGGCCGGTCGCTGTGTCGATATAAAAACGGTGTATAAAAGATGTGGATCAAAAAAACTAAAATATTAATATATTATTATACTAAAATACAATATAATGGAAATATTTTTTCATAGCAATCTTTTATAGCGGTATAATACTATATAGTTAATACCTACTTGTCAAGACGAATCATACGAGCCCAAACTCGATGGGTTTTGTCGTTTAACTGCCAAGTTCCTATAGCCACCTTCCAGTTCCTCTTACGCGATTATAACGTTATTACACATTTTTTATAAAATATTTTGGAAATACAGTATCTTGTGGTTATTATCTAGGCTTCTATTAAAATCAATTTACCTATTTATGTAAAACTAATCCAGTAAAGATCTCTTAAAATCTGCTATTTTGCACGAACTTTGACTCATCATAACTTACTCAAAAATTTTAAAAAAAGTATAACAATAGAAGCCTTACAAATTTTATCAACATTCCAAATGACGTCAATTTTTTTCAAAAACTTTTAAGTGTTTAAAAAAACACGTATTTACTGGAACAAGTTTTGTAAAATGTTCGTCTGTCAGCATTCGGTAATTCCGTTAAGTAAATCACGGTATTACCGAATGCTGACAGAGTTTTGAGGCGTTATGTCTCTATTATTTCGCGTTGCCTATTCGTCAAACATCGCGTTGGATTGCGTTAGATGAAATAAGAAGCTTTTAATCCATGCTCGAGGTTGACGTTAGGCGAGTGGAAAAGAACCCTCTTAAATGTAAATACTTAAATTAACGTATTAATTATATTGGTATTTTGAAATTATTATTGTTTCATCTGAACAGAATAGAAAAAAAAAATGATTGAAAAATCAATAAATAAAATCCGTCGTCAATCGTTTTTGTGCGCCTCCTCTTATATCCGATGCTCGTATTCTTATCCAAGCATGAGTTAATGTCTCGGAATGAAGATAACTCCTACCAAGGTTAGAAGGGGACAGCATAAAGTATGGTATTTACTAACGTTTTACCTGCAGCTATGCCCCAAGTTCTATGGAATTTGCAATCGTTATCATACTGTCACGTATCTGCAAAAGCTTTTTAATCTACACTAATATAATACAGAGGTAAAGTTTGTTTTTACAAGCTTTTATTTAGTTTCACCTGTCCCGATCCGGCCTGTCATCAAATCTTGTAAATTAAATCTAACCCACTTTCCGGTTACCGATTAAACTAAAATTTAGTATGCATGTGTAAATCAGATGACAATACAAAATTATTATGATAAGGAGCTGATCTGATGATGGAACCGGAAGGTGGCTATAAGAACTTGGTAGTTAAACGACACAACCCCATCGAATTTGGGTTCGTATGATTCGTCTTGAAGAGTATTCATTATATAGGTATACCGAGCTATAAGAGCTTGCTATGAAAAAAATATTTTCATTAAAAGCTTGTTTTTTGCTTTATTTTAATTTCTTTACAATTTTTTATTATTTTTTTTTTATTATTGATAGGCTCGCGTTTGACCACCATCTCACCTGATGGTAAGCGATGATGTGGCCGACGATGGAGCACGCTTGCCTAGAAGTAACCTATTCACTCTTGACTTAAAGACCCCCAAGTTGTAGCTATCAGGAAACACAGACTCCGGTAGGGAATTCCACTCCTTGGCTGTACGCACAATAAATGTGTTCCCAAAACGCTTTGTGCGTATGGGTGGGATGTTTTGTTTGTAGGAGGTAATCTCTGAAAGTACCGTACGATTGCTAAAATTTTTTCACCGATAGAAAGTTGCTTTATTCCTGAGTGACATAGGCTATATTAAATTTTATGTAAGTGGGCAAAGTCGCGGGCAAAAGTTAGCCTTAATTGAAAAGAATATTTAAATGAAAATTCCATTCGAAAAGTTATCAAAACTCATGAGTACTGCTAAAGATAGGATTAAAAAAAATGGTCTCAATTTTTTGATGCAAACCGTTCGGTTCCCTTTTGAAAGCATATTACATTTGCATTACGATTTCAATAGAGTTCAATTAAAAAAATGGTCAAGTTCGTACAGGTAATAATCGACAAGGTTCCGTAGAGTGCAACAAAAATACCACTCAGCTTCCCAAACGCTGCCCAGCCGAGTGGGATTCGGCGATTGACCTCTTTCTCGTATTAACTACGAACCTACCCAAATGAATTGTCTGTTGCAAGTAAACGTAGAGAGAAAAACATAAAGAGAGCAGCGGTGGCCGAGTGGTAATGGCCCCGATTTGCGAGTTGTAGGTCACAGGTTCGAACCCAACTAGGCGCATTACTTTTTGTAATTTATTTCATCACCACATTCACCACTGCTCTCAAAACGGTTAAGGAAAACATAGTGAGGAAACCGGCATGTCCTAGAACCATAAATTCGGAGACATTTGACATCCACAAACCCGCATTGGGCCCGCGTGGTGGATTACGGCCCATTCCCTCTCTTAGAGAGTAAGCCTGAGTCCCAGCAGTTGGAATATTAAACAAGGCTGATGATGAGGTAAACGTAAACTTCTACAACTTTGCGTGTAGTCTCCGACAAGAAAAATGGATATTATGATTTGATGGCTAAATTAAAAAAGTTTATTCACATAAACTGTTAAGGATCTCCAAAAAAGTTGAAGTTTTCCCGCCAGTGGAGGCCATTAAAGCTGTTAAAATGGCTGCCGATAGAAGCCACATCCCAATTAAGGGGAAGCCTTGACTAACGAGAATTAACAAAATTATGGAGGTGACATTTTTTTGATAAAGTAAAAATTCTTAAAAGTATTTGAATGAGTGTTAGTTGCGATCAAAATCCAGATTTCGACATTTTTAGGAATATAAACTAGTGCTTACTAATTCCACCCAGTGATCCATTGGTTGATGGTGAGCTGTACTAGTTTATTAAGAGCCAATAGGCTCTAAATAAATAATAAAAAAAAACCTACTAATATTATAAATGCGAAAGTTTGTATGTATGGATGGATGTATGGATGTTTGTTACTCTTTCACGCAAAAACTACTGAACGGATCTCGATGAAACTTGGTACACAAGTAGACCATATCCCAGAATAACACATAGGATACTTTTTATCCTGGGATTATGTACGCGGGTGAAGCCGCGGGCAAAAGCTAGTAATAAATAAAACAACCGTTTTTTGGGGGCCCATTTGTTGTGTGTGCAAATTACCCCCTGCCTTATTATTGTAGGAAATTAAAAACATTGTTCAGGCTGGGGCCATAGTTTTAACATAGTTCCTGGGACCAGTCTACTTAAGACTCCAAAAACCATAGCTTCATATTATTTTTCACATGTTACAATAGTTTCCCACCAACCGGGGGTTACCCTTGGATGCACTACATAGCGCGTACAGGTATAATCACTGGTTGATACCACCTTCACATTAAAAACGTCAAAAGGGCTTCTGTGGGCTGGTTTCGACTCGTCGTACGCCTTCCAAAGGTCCAGGGTTCTGAGATATAATAACAAATAAAATAATAATAATATATAGTTGTCTCTACTACAGGGGTTATACCCAAACCATCTTCACAATAGTCTCAAATTAATTGATTTAAAAGATTCTACATTTCAATCCAAAAAGCTGCAAGTTAAAAATAGTGAGAAAGTTCATGCAGATAGAGAAAAATGAAATTTCTCCTCATAACATCCACTACATAGACGCTACATTGACTTGGCTTGGCCCGTTAATGTAGCTAAAAACTAACCAAAGAGCTAAGCAACAATCAACGGTTTTTCAACTATTAATATTAATATCTTAATTTCATAGGTGCGAAGTTGCTCTGGATGGAGTGACGCCACTTGCGCGTGGAGTTGCCCAGAAGCAAATAATGTACAACCATCAAAAAAGAGCACGGACGTCATGTCTGTGGTTTAAATGTAAGGCAGGAGTGTAGTTTTATTCAGTAGGAGTCTGACACTGCACAGACTGGCTCGTATGTGAAGCAGCCTGGCCGTCCATGAGGATTTCCCACTCCTTCCGAAAAAAAAAATGGTGCTTTAGCTTTAAAGACACCTAAATTATAATCAGAAGGGAAGCAGCAGGCAAATCGTTCCAGTCTTTCTGTGTACGCGGTATTTAACGATGGACTAAAATTTGATAGATGTCAACAATGTATGATTGTCTCGCGGTCCGTCAAATTGTCCGATGGTAGAAATTTAATGTCAGAATCAAGCCATGTAATGCTGGCGCACCCTCTCTACTATTTCTTACTCTTGGCTATTTTTCCGCTAACATAAAATCCAGTCACATGTTTTTAGACCTGGTTTTTAACCCTAAGACCTCAGAGCAAGGTAATATGTTTTTTTATTGTATCTCTAAGGTTTTATCAAAAGGATTTCCAACCCTTTGAACGTAGGTTTTGTACAAAAAGATTCCAGGTAGGCATCTGATCAGTATTCTGGAAACGTAAGGTTTTAACGCGTTCGGGTGCGATTTCTTGGCTTATCTTACCTTGTATGTTCAGTACGTTAAAAAAACACACTGACTGTACAATCTGGAACAGTAGCTTTATCTTTGACTATTTCCTGCCTGCAGCTTTACCCGTGTAAAAGTTGAAAATTATCCCAAATGATATATATATTGTTACGCCGTTAAAATTGAACAAGCCATATCTTCGAGGAAATAATGAGTAGCATCGAATAATTAAAACGCATTGCTGTTCAAAAGATCTAGAATAAAGATATGTACCTAGGCCTATCAAAATCTCGAAACGTCTACCATAAGAACCAGCCACTATTATTAATCAAATAATAATAGTAGTTAGGTACGAAAGTAGATAAGGGAAATGGTACTTTCTGCTATTAAAAATAGAGTCGAAATTCGCGTGAAATTGACTCGCGGTAGATTGTGCAATAAAAATGATTTATGGCTCCACGACGCGACTCTATTGTTCTGGATTGATCTTAAGACGTCGGTATCTAGAATTTTGTTTATTAGTGAATAGTTCACTAATAAACAAAATTACTACCTAATAAACACAAGAACAAAGTGTATTCGCCTTAATAGAGACAAATAAGAAAAGTGCTATTGGACACATTCCTAGTAAAGACAATTTATTATGAAATTACTCAAAGCAAATAAATATATTAAAATCTCGTGTCACAGTGTTAGTTATTGAACTGCTTCAAAACAGTTTGATCGATTTAAATTTTATTATACATATTATATATGTTTATATAATATGTATATTAAAAAGACTAGCATACAATCATGAGCAGTCTTATCACACGGCAATTTTTTTAATAATAATAATAATTTATTTGGCTTGACGAGTCAGCTAGTTTTTCTATAAAACAAAGGTTCTGTATTGTGAGTTTAGGACCCACGAGATATTTTAGAGATATAAATTTGAATAGATATATTTAATCCGACATGTTTGCACTAAAATTTTGCCAAATGTACTTAAGCCTCACAAAAAGTTAATACACAGATGTATTCAGTGTTACAGAAGGGAAGAATTAGGTACTAGAATGTTCACATTAATTGAATGTTCACAGAATCAGAATAATCAAGCAAGATGAAAGGTACATAGATCAAAATACAGGCCACAACGTCGAAGAATTTTTACTAAATGACATACCCAAGAGCACTGTTTTCATTTATTTGTTAGACTATTCTGCCTCGCTCTTAGGAAAACGCTTCCTTCCACTTGTTCCATTTTTTACGAGCCCGCGGTTCAATCTTCCAGTTACTCTAATCGTTACTCCGTCTCACTTTTTTAGGACACCACCTCTACCCACAATCGATCGAGCATAAAGGAAATATGTCCTCCGCAGTCCCATTTAATTTAGGCAGCCTTTTGAGCTACAGCATCTAGTCTATACTTGACCTGTCAGCTTAACACTTAACTTAGTATATACAGCTTGGTGGTGAGCCTTGAGGAAAAGAAGAGAAGTGCAACTGATAAAAAATGCTCGCGCGTCCTCGAAGATACGCGGGAAACACCGCGCGCGCCTAGCGCGCACTTTATTTCAATACTTATAAAGATAATTTTTGAGTGCCTTAATAAAATCCTCTCCGCTGCGCTCCTCTCTGTTTGCGTTGACTCTGACTGAAAATTACGACACTGAAAAAAAAATCCTATTTAAAGGTTTCTGGCATCTGACACAATTTCAGATGAAAGTGTAAAACCGCGTCGCCAGCAGCGTATCTTAAATAGTCACATCTAGCATTTCTTTGAATCCGTTCGGTTATAAAACCCGTAGGCCAGAAGAAACGCTGGAACCGTCATTTATTATTTTCTTTGTGATGTTCGTTTCGAGAAAATCTTATAATCGCGTGTAGTGAGAATTGGGGGAAAATGGAGGTATGTTATCGTTCTACTTTTTGAGATAATCTGGTAGGTTCGCTACCAGATTACTATTTAGCGAAATTCAAAATGGTTTTTTTTTCTGCAAAATTAAAAACGTAATTTGTTTTTAGGACCAAGGTTCAATTTCAAACGAATTTGATCACAAAATAAAAGTATAATTTGTTAAAGAATAGTTGCTGTGATTGGTTAATATGAACGTAGAAGAGTCAAACTCATCCTGACTAAAGCCCACCTGTGTTGCTTCAAGATGGTACGGCCTGGGCGAGAGTGTTCGCTTTTCTGACAGTTCTAGTCAAGCTTTTAGTCCAACAAAAACGCCTGAATATGTTAAAAGCGTGCCAACTCTAGTTCTTAAAATTTACATAAACTGACACCTACTTTTCACGACGATACGTCTTCTGAAATGAAAGTATTTTATTATATCCTTGAGTAGATACGGTCTATGTTAGAAGACACGTGTCAATCAAACAAGGAAATTGGATTTTTATGCTATTACAAGTTGTTATAATTAAAGAATTTTGGTCCCAGATTTTATGATAGACGATTGGAAATTTATTATTTTCATTAAACTTAAATAAAGAAGGTCCTTAATGTATTTTTTTATATTTATTACTTACCACATTATTTTTTTTACTTCTATATTGAATCCATTTTTGTCTATGAAGAATTACCTATTGGAAATTACCACAAAGCGATTACTGAATGGTTGATATTTTCATTAACGAGTCAAGTACTTGCATTCTGAAATTAGATAATTATCATTGTTTTTTAATTAAAATCACCGTAATACAGTTTATACTAGCACGGGGAACAGGGTGAATCAGTTCTGTGTAAGCTAACAACCATATTTAGACTTAGCTAGTGAATCTGTTGTGATTTCAAATGATTTTGTTAGCTATGTGAGTACGCAAATAAAGTTTTATTTTCTTTATTATTTGATTTAATGAAGATTGCAGAAACCCAGAACGCAGAATGGATAAAGTGAGATATATTAGACGTTTGAAAATGGCGCCAGTGACTGAAAAGTTGAAAGGAAATCAGTTGTTATGGTATGGTCACGTGAAGAGGAAGGATGAAGCGCATATTGCCGAAAGAGTTCTGAGTATACATACAGATGGATGGAGAGGGAGAGGAAGCCCAAAGAAAAGACGGATGGATTGTATGAGGAGTAATATGAAAGAAAAGGGAGTTAGTGATAGTTTGACGGGTGACAGAACAGAATGGAATAAAAAAAACGTGTTGCACCGACCCCAAGTGATATGGGATAAGGGAAGGTAAAAGAAGAAGGTCGCAGAAACCCGCTAGAAGCGAAACGCACAGAACAACGTGCTTTCCGTAATATCGTAGGTAAAGTAAGAAAAGTGAAAAAATGAAATGAACGTTGGTATACTGGTATACAAAAATACCAAATCCAATCACATCACACGACTGTCAATGATCTACTTATGACAACCAGGACCCATGACTTTACGCGCTTTCCGAGGCATGGGGTGTTAACAATGTCCTAGATAAACTTAGGAATATAAGTTGTTGTATTGGTATACAAAAATACCAAACCCGATATCATCACGAACTTGATAATTCTGGCACACACGACGGTACCATTGCAACATAAAACTAAGCTCTCACGATCCGGATTAAACACAGCATAATAATCAAATGTAATCAAACGCTATAGGTGTAGTTTCAGCTTATCGAGGAACGTGTAAACTGCGGTTTATGTTCATGAACTGTTTGGTACCCTATACGAGTAGACTAGTAACTGTCGTTATTATTTAAGAGTGGTGAGTACAGTTTTCCGCTATTATTCCGGAGGTAGATGTAATGATAAGACAGTCTTATTTTTCTTGTCTTTGTGAAAGTTTTAATTTCTATGTGAGTTAAGTCTGTCAACAGCGAACTACGCATTGCTCGTCGTGTGTAAGCCCGCGCTTACGGTGGCCGGAAATCGGAATCGAATCCCGGCGGCAGCTGAGGCGTGAGCGCCGTTGCCTCATGCATTCGGCCTCCTCTTTTGCTAGCATTACTGCTTCGCAGGAGACAACCGAAAGAGTTGACTGACCGCTATAATTGTGGCGTGCCCAATTTAAAAAAAATAGGGGTGTATAGAGTATAGTTTATTTCATTGCCACTGCTGTCTATATCGGTGAAAGAAAACATCTTCTAAAACATGTCATATCTACCAAACCGCATTGGGCCCGCGAGGTGAATTACGGCCCATTCCCTATCCCAGAGAGAAAGTCCGAATCTCATCAGTGGGAACTTTACAATGTTGATTATGCTTAAGCTTATGCAATCTTAAAAAGTGATATCCAAGTCACGAAAAATAGTAAATGTTTTTTTTTTTCGTATGAGTATTATTTTTCCGAGCTGTAATTTTCATCTGAAATATTAGCAATGTTTAGTTTACTAATAAATTAGCATATAACAGTTCCATTTATTGATGGTTAAATGAATTATCAGCCCATTACCGAAAATATTGGGTTAGTAGCTTGCTATCAAGACCGAGCAAGATAACTTTCTCGTTCAAAGATAGCATGTCAATACTTATTTACCAAAGCAGCTCTACAAATATCACGCAACGATACATTGTAATACGATATTAATTGTTTATTCGCTAATTCATTAAGCAAATATATGTTGCAATATTTTTATGATACAAATATAATATTACACTATGCATCATCATCAACATCATCTTCCTGCCCATATCCCGTTTTATTTGGGGTCAGCGCAACACGTTTCTTTCTTCCATTCTGTCCTGTCGCTCATCACGCTATCACTAACTCCCTTTTCTTTCATTTCACTTCTCACACCATCCTTCTATCTTTTCTTTGGCCCACCTCTCCCCCTTTCTTTCCTCGATTCGACAGTAAATCGTGACGTCACAACATACGATCGATCTTATTCTCATTTAAAACGGTATTGTAAGTGTACATTGATGATACACCATTGCCAAATCCTTTAATAAATACAGCTGTGGTGTTGTTATATTAAAATACAAAAGAATATATATATATTTTTTAATTTTATAATTCTGACCACAACCAAAGAACAATTTCGGCGGAGACCTCTCGCACCGGGCCTTGGTTTGGCCCATCAGAGCAGGGGTTGTCATTGGATGATTTTCCCAACATAAAAAAAAACAAAGAACAATTTAACTGCGTCCCATTTACTCGACCAAACGCTATAATCTTACCTTTTGGTGGTAAATGGCCTCTTTAGATAAAAGCCTCAACTGGCCAAAATAAGGTCAAACACGACTCAAACATGGCCTCAGTTAACGAACGGGGCCTTAAGTAGGCACTCAAAATGCTCTAGTGGACCTCCTCAGGATCAAGCCCTTAATGCAAGAGGGTCATTTAATAATTTTTTTCGGCAATAAATTGCTTTTTTATGCGTTAAGGAAGGAGGTTTATTAGATTTTATATAAAGGCTTTGATGATTGAATGTTTTGATTTTTTTACAATTTATAGGTTAAAAGATAAATGACGTATTCATGTTATAATATATATTTTTTAATATTAGGTGAAAAATCATCAAATAAGAGACTCTTCCGCTCTGGGAGGAGTGAGAGTGAGTATCAGACCATTATTGATTAAAATCGCTTCAAATCTGTGAATAAACTAGTGCGCTTTACCATCTACGATTGCATTAATGCTTACCATCAGGTGGGATCTCAGTCAAGCACTAGTTTATATCAGACTAGCTTCTGCCCGCGACTTCGTCCGCGGAAAATTTCTTATTTTAAAATAAGATTACACTCGATTAGACGCTGCGCACTTCAGCGCTAGATTCCTGAGCACGGGCCTTCGATGTTATGGCATTCTGCCTAGCGAGCCGCTGCGAGCGCTCAGCGCTAGTCTCCCTATCCCTTGTTTCAGAGACATGCTGCCTTAAATGAGATAGACGCTGCGCACGTTTAGCGCTAGATTCCCGAGCACGGGCCTGCGATGTTATGACATTTTGCCCACCAAGCCGCTGCGAGCGCTCAGCGCTAGTTTCCCTATCCCTTGTCTCAGAGACATGCTACCTTAAATAAGATAGACGATGCGCACGAACAGCGCTAGATTCCCAAGCAAGGCCTGCGATGTTATGACATTTTGCCTACCAAGCCGCTGCGAGCGCTCAGCGCTAGTCTCCCTATCCCTTGTCTCAGAGACATGCTGCCTTAACTCAGATAGACGGTGCGCACGTTCAGCGCTAGTTTCTCGAGCACGGGCCCGCGACGTCCTCACATTTTGGCTAGCCAGGCGCTGTGAGCGCTCAGAGCTAGATTCTCTAGCGCGTGCTTGCGAAATATATTCTCTATTTCTCGAGAGGCGCTGCTCATTTTCAGGGACAGATTCTTCCGTACGGCGTACTCGAGCGGCTCTTGTCTGTGATATCTGCCGGGACAGTTGAGATTTCCTTTTAGATATACTCTTAACAAACTACGCACAGACTTGAAAACAATTATGAACAAAGGGAGAGCGACTCGAACACCGTCCGCCTTTACAAAACAAAACAATCGTAATATCGAATAACTCGTATCGATTATTACGATAGAACGAGGTACGAAACTACGAACATACAAAACAAACGTACAACGAAATTACGATATTTTCGATTATGAGGTATCTATCAATAACAACAACCATACGAACGAAACAACCGAAACCAATAAGCAACTGACAGAAGAACTCCAACTAACGACAACGTGGGCATAATAATTCGAGAGGGTCATCAATCCACTTTCTGTGGATTACCACCGCGATTACCACTTAACACCGCGATTCAGAAAAATTACGTAATTGCAGAAAGCCATCTATAGGCAAATAGGTAAAACGTTGGGCACGCCACAATTATGGCGGTAAGCCCCCTCTTTGAGGCGTGGCTGGAAAGGCCTCACGGCGTCCTTACCTTCCGCATGACACAGGTCCTCACCGGACATGGCAAGTTCGGGAGGTTCCTGCACCGAATTAAAACGGAAGAGATGCCCGGGACGTCACCACTGTGCGGAACACCCGGAGGACACGATGGAGCACACAGTCGAGGTGTGCCCTGCCTGGGCAGAGCATCGCCGTGCCCTCGTGGGGGCGATCGGCGGCGGAGACCTCTCGCGCCGGGCTCTGGTTGAGGCCATAGTCTTTAGCGAGGAGGAATGGCAGGCGGTCGCCTCCTTCTGCGAAGCAGTAATGCTAGCAAAGGAGGAGGCAGACCGCATCAGGCAACGGCGCCCCCGCCGCCGCCGCCGGGATTCCGATCCCGATTTCCGGCCACCGTAGACGCGGGCTCGCGGACGGCGAGCCATGGGTAGCTTGCTGTCCGATCGTCCGGTAATGGACCGAGCCCAAGACGTCGACGGCGCGCACTGTTCCCGCGCGCCTCAAGAAGTTGTCAGCAACAGCAGTAGCCCAGCTGGGTCAAAGCCTACCGGGTCCAGGGTTATCCGAAAGGGAACTCGTGCCCTGGTTTGAAGGCTAGAAGGAACGGGGTGGGTTTTTAGTCAGTAAGAGTCTGACACTATCTCTTGCTCCACCCAAGGGCGGGGGTTGTCATAAGATGATATTTGCCCAGCATAAAAAAAAAAAAAAAAATTGGTAAAACGTCTGCACAATGAAAGTTATGCTATTTAGTATGCATTTTGCGTTTTAGTAATTTTAAATTATCTCCGAAATTGTATAACCAATTGATATGCTGTAAATGGCAAATCTTATCTATATGATGTTCTTGTGATACTGAAATAATTTAATGTCATAAGAATTAATATTTTGTTGCTCAAATAATCAGCCAAACGTAAGTATGCCGAAAAAATATATTTTTAATGCAATAAAAGAAATATAAAAGGTAAAATTTAAAAGATAGAGATATGGTATCGCGGACTTTTTTGTAGAAATAATTAAGACGAACCAGGTAGCCATACATTGTTTTTAATTTTAAGCAACTGTTTAGGCAGCGCACGCAAATAATTCGGTTTTATGAGGTATTTTTTTCCGACTTGCTAGACAAAAGTTGTGATAGCTCGGTTAATATACATGCTATAGAAACAATTTATAGCCTATAGCACTCAGGAATAATGTAGCTTTCTGCCAGTTAAATTTTTTTTACATTTGGATTATGAGTTCCAGAGATTACCCCCTACATACAAACTTACAAACTTACAAACTTACAAACTTACAAACTTACAAATTTTACCTCTTTATAATATTAGTATAGAAGTATAGATATAGATAATAAAAAACCATCTGTGTTTCATCAGTTGCCCTTTGTGTTCCAGGCTCTTCCGACATATTAAACAAATTCAGTGTCAGACTTACTGACTAAATCCCCCAATAACTAGTCACCGTAGGCGTGGGCATACCGACGACGAGCAATGGGTTGATCGTCGCATTGATCGTCGCCCAACCTTCCTGTGACTGTGACATGGCCTGACTCCACTTCTAGAAGGTTAGGTTCATAAATGTGGTTTTAGTCAGTAAAAGTTTGAAACGTCCTCTCGCTCCGGCCAGAAACAGGAGTCAGTCAGTCATGAAATGATTTAACACCTTAAAAAAAAAGAATTGACTAAAATCCACTTGTGCTTCATAACGCAAAGGGAGTTAGTGATAGCGTGACGAGTGACAGGACAGAATGGAAGAAAAAAACGTGTTGCGCTGACCCCAAATAAAACAGGTCAAGGGCAGGAAGATGGTGCTGTTCCATAACGCAAAGTGCAATCTTTGCCTTCCAGAGCTGTGGTGATTCTTAAGGATGGTCCTTCCTCCCAACGCCGGGATTTAAAAAAATATATTTTGTATTATTTATTGGTTTAAAAAACCTAAATCACGCTAAATCCCGGCTAATAAAAACAACTGAAAATCTCGGAAGGATTTGCAAAGACGCAGCTCAAACATTTCAGGGGTTTACAATAGCTGACCAAATAGAGCCGCAGTCGCAATGAAGATGGCTTGGCAAACAGCTGGCGCATACAGGATTGCAAATACTACTGGACCGAGTACTACTAAAGGTTTGCAGGGAATTTTCGGTTAAACGTGACTTTACTACGAGTGATCGCAATTATTGTAAACTTGTTTCTGCGAGCGGTTTCGGCCGCGTGTAATAACTGTCCCCGCACTCGGGCTTAAAATAACGCCGCTTCAAGCTTCATTTTGAAGCGGCCGCTTTTTGTGGCTTGTGTGCGGCGATGCCACTACAAAAAACGCTTAATTCATGAATCCCCAAGCGACCACCGGTGGCCGCGCATCTATTGTCTTACTATTGTGTCTCTAATTGACGGTATCTGAAGGGTTAAAGCGGCTTTAAGCTTCACCGGGCACAAGAGGTGTCACGAGCTTCAGCTGTTTTTTGCGGTCGCTTCTAGCTTTTTATTGCGGGCGCTTCAAGGTTTTTTTTTTTGTGGCAGCGTTTTTTTGAGACTCGTGTGCGGGGACAATTATTAGGTTTCTCATTCCAACTTTTGGTCCCCCGTTTTATCCATTTAAGGGCATAATTGTATGCAAAATTTCAGTGTTCTAGGATCATGGGTCCAATAACAGAAACAGAAGGAAGAATATCGTACGAAAGAACTGTGTGGTTTTTTTTTTTCAAAAGACCATCTCAGAATCTCATCACACAAGCTCTGCTTAGCTTGGGGCTAGACGGCGTTGTGTGATAGTTGTGGAATATTATTATTATCTTCATGGTTCTCATATGTTTTGACCATTTTTTGACATCTTTGCGTTATGGACTTTAAATTGACCCCTGAATTTGTTTTGGGGTTTCATCTGAGGATTGTCAGCGAGAAAACACCGGCTTCATGTAGTTTAAATTGAAGAGTAAAAGTGTTTTTAAAAACTTTTTGAAAAATAAATATTAAGAAAGAAAACACGTTTATTTGGCACCTTGTGTACACACAATAACACTATAATTATGGTATACAAACTTAAACCTTAAGAAAAAATATACACAAACGGGTAAAAAACAAAAGGAACTTATAGGGCGTCAAAAAATTCGTCCACATCGATGTCAATGGGAAATGTGCCCAGAACGCTGGCAGCATTGCCACGCTGGATGGCAATGCTGATTCGTTGACCGAAGAAAAGCCCAGCCCTCTGGTCACGCGAAGAGTCGACCAACTGTTTGCAAATATCTCGAACAACTCGATGAGCGATCGGACCCCATGGCCCTAGTGTTTCAACCCCAAACGGCTCAAACATATAACTTCCGATGAGGTTATTATATTTACGCCGTTTGAGGTTTTCTGCACCTGCAGCAGCCGCACCAGCACAGCCCGCCGTACTAAGAAGATGGGATGGCGCAAGGGTGTCGACACATGTTGCATCCCACACCAAAGGCCTACCCAACTTCCAAGGCAACTTAAACCTAGAATACATCTCAATCTTTCATTGATCAATATCATTTATTGATCAATGCAAGTGACGAAACAGGATGGTGACGACCCTCAGCATTGCGGAGTACAAAGCAAGGAAGTCCAAGGGTTTGCGCTGAGTGTTGATGATTCGGTGAGTGATCCAAGACTTAGCCATTATAGTGCTATCTATAGGTTGTTGTATTCTGCCATAGATCCAAAATGTTAGCTGCAAGAAATAAATAATTGTGGGTGAATCAGTTACGGTTTTTTTACAGTGACAAAGTAATTGCAATATTTCGTGTATCAGTGTAATAATTGGTTAAAATTTTGTATTGTCAAGTGTGTTTAATATTGTTTTCATTATGGCCATGTTTAGTTTATGTTTGTGTTATTTAATGTATGTACTCAATCTTAAAAGAATGTATACTAACCTGCATTGGATAATTGTTTACTTTCGGAAGGGACGCCAATTTGTCACTCACGGTGGTTGCTGAAAATCAGCACTGTAGATTGCTGGATTCGTCCAGCGTCACAGTATAAGCTGAACAACGGCCTATTCTTGCCTTGATGCGACGCACAAATTTGAATGTATTTATATTGTATCTGTTTTATTTTTGCTTTTCTTTTATTTTTGTTTATAATTTTGGTGTTTGTCTCTGTCAGGCACGTGTCGGCCGGTGTCGCATAGACTATAAAAAAATATTGTTTTAATAGACAACCCAGACAGCTGGGTTGTCTATGGTTCAAGCAAGTTAAGCCCGGTTCACACGTGATCTCATAGGGCAACTAATTTTTGTTTTTAGGGCAACTAATTTTATTTTTATTTTTTGTTTTTTGAAAATTATTTGTGTGTCTATACGGGCAGAATAAACATGTTTTCTTTCTTTCTTTTCTTTCTTTCAGGTAAATATACAGTTATATGGACAGGTTTTTATTTTATTTGAAAACTAGCGACTCTACTCTCGTCGTTTCATTTTACGAGATAAAAAGGCCCCGGGCTTTTTATCTATTGTTCCGGCAATCTGTATATTGACGCCGTATTTTAGTTCGTTCTAGGAATTCTACAATTTTATATTATTTAATTTAAAAGTATAGTAGGTAAGATGGTACCGGCTGCGGCGGTGGTGGTGGATGGTGGTAGGTGGTAGGTAGGTGGGATCGCAGTCAAGCACTAGTTTATAGGAATAAAAAAAAAGTATAGTATATTATTATAGTTACCTAAGCATTAAAAAAACCTCACAAACTGTAGAATAGAGAAAAATTTCGACACCAATCTACTTTTACGAGGTACTTTAAGTACTACAATGATATTATACACCTTACAATAAACATAAACCTTTTATTTCTTCAGGTTAGATTAGAATAAACAGCTTCTAATCTTCGTTGAGTTCTGAGCTCCAAGTCTATGTAATAACAGTGAGGGTGCGTTTATAACTTACAGTACCGATGCCTATTTTTACACACATAACGTTTTGGGAATACATTCATTGTGCGTACAGCTAAGGAATTGAATTTCCTGCCGGAGTCTGTGCTTCCTGATGGCTGTAACCTGGGCCTGAAAAGTTACTTCTAAGCTATCGTGTTAATAGAAACAAGCATACCTTAAGGCCGTGCTGAAAAAATTGCTTATACAACGTATAGCATTAAATGCGCAAAACCTCAGACACCCCAAATAATTTTTGATTCGATTGACCTAATTGTGTGAGAAAAAAATCAATTTTTTTTTTAAGGTTTTATGAGCAGATTTAGTTTGTTTAAAATTCATATCTGCATTGAAATAAGACTTTTTATTATCCCGTGTATGAGAAAATTTGATTGGATTACAACTATTTGTGTTTGTTTACCTATTTCAGCGGGTTTGCGCACGTGATGGCTTGGCCTTTTCATAAATAGACAGGTCGAAGTTTTTAATGAAGATTTTTTTGAAAAATGTAACCTATATTAAAAAGTGGTTCAATCGATTCTGCTCGTTATTCTGAACAAACTAATTTCAGGTTTTGCGCATTTAACGTTACACCTTGTATTTTTTTTGCAAATTGTACAAACTTTCAACTCCCGTATCATCCCACCAAAATAGTATATCTATTTTTTTAGACCTTTATTATAGAAATCGTACGTCAATGATATGGCCATACGAGGACTGGTATATCATCAAACGTAAACGCTTAAATAATCTAGCCAGCTCCTCTAGCCAAGTTACAATCGTTTCGTGTCGAATTCCTTGTTTCAATGCCTTGGTTTCAGCAATTGTAGAAAACGATAAGTTGGTAACCATGTTGACATGCCTGAGTCAGCCGCTCGTTCTACAATGTAGCATTTGAATAACACAGGATGTATTGTAGAAACGATATTCTATCATTTTGAACGATGTGATCTTGGCTAAGAATTTTCTATTCGTTTGTTCTGACCACGTGACTTAACGTTGAGTCCCATACATTTGATTAGTTTTCGTCTAGCGTTAACTATTGCAGATTATCAACTTGGCTAGAAGTGCAGTTTTAGTTGGCCATATCATAAAGTGATCAATTCTAAGATCTGACCACGTCATACAGGTAAATATATTTGATTAGATATCTTAGACTAAGAGGTAAAAAAACGAAGCTGTTCGATTAGAGAGATCAAAATCTTATACGCAGGGCTTGGAAACCGGAAAAAATTTCGAACCGGTTAACGCCTAAGTATATAGAGAACTTATGCTTTCGGTTTCGTTCTACCCTTAACCAAAATTAAACGGGTTGAAGCTAAAAACGTTCGTAAATAGGTTTTGTTCAATTTACCGGTTTTAAATGGTTTTTATTGCCTACCTCTAATGGTAGACGTAGTATGCCCGGCCCGCGCGCAAGGCTCGGAACCGGTTTAAAAAATACCGGTTAACACCGGTTTATTTCGGTTTTCCTCCGAACTTTTCTTAAGAACGTGAACGTTTTAAGAACTTTATTTTAACCTAAATTAACCGGTTTATTCGGCGAACGGCATGTCGGTAAACTTTCTACTGAATAAAATCTGAACTGCGCGCGTCGTTTCTTTATTGTGCGTCCGTTTTAACCGGTTTTTATTGCTCTAAACCGTTTAATCCCAAAAAACCTTTATATAAATACTCTTCCAAATATCGGTTTAAAAAATACCGGTATATGCGAACGAAACCTAATGTAAAAGGTTTTGCGTCAAGTACATAATAACGGTTTGAAAATTTAACCGGTATCCGAGCCTTGCCCGCGCGCGCCCTTCCGAAAGCGGACGCCACGCGTCACTCGGCTCTTGCGGATGAAACCGGTTAATAAGGGTTCTTAATAACGTTCATTTAACGTTTCAACTCCGAACGAAATAAAAGATAAAACCGATTAATAACGTTTAATAACCGGTTATTTTTAAACCGGTTCCAAGCCTTGCTTATACGTAAACAAACGTAATGGTTAGTAAACGATAAAAACTTTTTCTATAAACAACAGATATATATCTACAGACTAGCTAGTTTTCACTTCACCTTAACGTAAACCAACGTTAGTAACTCGATTCGAGTTCTCAAGGACTTCTCAGGACTGAAAGCTTTCACGTTTATTAAATAGACCGATGCATTAGTCGAACTAACTTTTCCGTCATCAATTAGTGTTGATTAAAATTTTGTATCGACACGATGACATCTAGATCGGAATGTCAATCATTATGACGTGTTGCAATTTGCCAATAGCATTTATCGAAATTGGATATCAAATCAGTGAAAGTATGTATACAATTTGCAGCTATTGAAATCTGTAGTCTGATTTTTGTATACTTGAAAATAATTTTGAGCACAAGTTAAGCGACATTGTTAAACAACTTTGTTTTCAACACTATATTGTTGAAAACAACGTTGTGTAACTTTCATTTACTATGAAATTATCGTTGAATCAATTTAAATACATAGGTACAAAATATAGATCAATCACACCCGGGCACAAAACAAATGATCATGCTCATCACATAAACATTTGGCTTGGGTGGGAATCGAACCCATGAACTCTGGCTTAGCCGTCAGGGCCCCTAACCACTTGACCAATAGGCCAGTCTTTGCTTGGGATAAATGAATTAACTGCTGAATATATTTTTACAAGCTTTTATTTAGTTTCACCTGTCCCGATGTTTGTCTGTCATCAAATTAAATTTGACCCACTTCCCGGTTATCGATTGAGCTGAAATTATCATGCATGTGTAAATCTGATGACAATGTAAAATTATTATGACATGGAGCCAATCTGATGATGGAGCTGAAAGTTGGCTATAGGAACCTGGTAGTTAAACAACACAACCCCATCGAATTTCGGCTCGTATGATTCGTCTTGACGAGTATTAATTAAGTATATAAGTATACCGAGCTATGAAAAAAAATGATTTTCATTAATAGCTTGTTTTTAAGTTACATGCATTTTATCCTTCCTTTTTACATGATCATACAAAGACAAACGATTCCAAATTTCCTCTAACATACTGATACCTCACTATCTATTCTCGTCACACCTCACATCCATCTCAACAGTGACAATGTTGTATAAAAAGTATTTCAGAAACTAAGTTCTTGGAATATCGTTCCAACAAAGTGCTTGAAATAAAGTAGGTATCTGAAACAATGTTGCTGAAACGAAGTCTGCTGTTGCAATGCCGCTGTAGGGCCAATGCTGGTACTATTTTATTGGTAGCGTAGTTTTACTGTAGTGTCCTTGAAACTACAGTTATCCGACAGTCATTCTGTATGTTGCACTATAGCACAAAATATATAGGTACAGAAGGCAATCTCACGTATGTACTTCACTTTTTATACCTACGCTCGGTGGACGCACACTAATGAGCGTTAGAGCCGGAACTGTTCGACTAGCGGGCCGAGACGATCCGAGGTTTCGTGTCCGTGAGCGTTGTCTATGTGTGCGTTGCTCGAGCGCGCTTTGTATGTAATATTTTGACCCTATAGTCTGTCTAAAAAGTCAAACGTCTTGGGAATTTTTGATGGAAATAAAAAATCTGTTGTGGGCGACGCGAATTTTAGTTGTCATACACTTGTTTCTTGAGATGATGGTAGTTCTACAACAGATGTTGATCTTAAGAGGCTGCTTTTCCACTTGGTTTTCGTCAACATTGAAAATGGATAAAAGCTTGTTGCTTTATCTAACGCAATCCAGTGCGATGTTTGATGAAAAGGAAACGCAAAAAAATAGAGATAACGCTTGAAAATTCTGGTAGTATTCAGTAATTCCGTAATTTTCTCGATTATTTTACAAAAGTTTTTGAAAAAATTTATCTTTTAGAATCTTCATAAAATTTGCAAGGCTCCTATAGTTTTACATTTTGACTTTATTAATTTTTGAGTAAATTATGAAGTGTCAAAGTTCATGCAAAATAGCCGATTACCAGAGGTTTTTATTGGATTAGTGTAAAACAAATTTAGAAATTGATTTCAATGGAAGCCTAGATAATATCCACAAGATACTGTGTTTCCAAAATATTTAATGAAAAATGTGTAATAACGTCATAATCAGGTAAGAGCGGTTGTATGAAAAACAGTGAAAATGTGTGGCGAGTTGCATCCCCTTCATATAGCTAGTGACGATGAATCAATAAGCGGAGTAAAATATTTAGAAAATCTCTCTTACGTTTCTAGATATACGAGCCTTTTTAGGAAGAACATCGTAAGCGACAGTGAGCGTTTTTGCAGTACTAGTAGGTTTTCTCTTTCATAATTATAAAATGTTTACGAAAATATGTAGGAGCAACAATTCTATTAGATCAGTAGTTATATGAAGTTATATTTTTTAATTTTTTTTTTATTATCATGAATTAATACTTTTTAATTATGAAGAGAAAATGTACTAGTACTGTAAAAACGCTCACTGTCGCTTACAATGTTCTTCCTAAAAAGGCTCGAATGTCACAATTACATGTATAGAAAGGAATTAATAAATATATTCGTGAGTCTTTTGGTTTTTATTTTTTTTTCTATACACAGTGAACTCGTAAATAGAAATGCAAAACCACAAAACTACCGTTGCACTTAAATTTAAATACAAAATATCGTCTTTTTTCTTCTGAAATTTTCGTATTCAAATTACTAGAGATAACTTACGTCCTCATTAAAACAGTAGTCCGGTCAGTCATGAATAAATTTGCTTCATATGGTCAACATTTTGCATAGAATTTGCGTGTGGAATCCTTAATGCTAGAAAAACATTGAATGTTCTAGCTGTTTATGGTGCCAGCTCTATTGTAATAAAGTTGAAATTGCGCTGATGTTGGAAGTTGGCTTTGTCTTTTGGAATAGATACAAGTAGGAACGGTAGAGAGCAGTGGTGGCTGAGTGGTAATGGCTCCGGCTTACGAGCCGTAGGTCGCAGGCTTAAACCCGGCCAGGTGCATTACTTTGTGTAATTTATTCCATTACCACTGCTCTCAAAACGGTGAAGGAAAACATCGTGAGAAAACCGGCATGTCCTAGAACCAAAAATTCGAAGACATGTGACATTCACCAACCCGCACTGGGCCCACGTGGTGGATTACGGCCTATTCCCTCTCCTAGAGATGAGGTCTGAGTCATAGCTGCTCATGATGATGAGGTACGGTACAAGTTGTTATATTTTTTAAATAAATCAGCGATGCCTGTCGCAATTGTACAAGCCGGAAGACGGCCATAGCTGGTCATAAATAGCGGGAGCCAGGGGCCAGTCAACATGGTGCCATCGTCATGTCACGGAAGTACTTAAGAGGTTATAGTGTTTCTATTGACATAATAAAAAAAGGCAATAAGAAAAATAAAAATAAACCCATAACAAAGCTCAATAGATATTATGTCTAGAAAAATCTCTAATATTAAAAAGTGCGTTACTTCGTCATACTCGAACGGCTGAACGGATTTCGGTGAAACTTTGAACTCGGGTAGATAATGTTCTCGAATAGCATAGAGCTTAGGGCAAAATCTTTTGCTAGAACGAAGTAATGAACGGGTTTGTTTCAATAATAAACCAATCTCGCAAAAGAGTTTTACCGTTTAAGAGGCTGTTTTTCCACTCACCTATCGTTAACATTGAGCATGGTTTAAAAGCTTGTTGCTTCATCTAAAGCAAACCAACGCGATATTTGAAAGGGCGACGCAAAAAAAAAGAAATAGTGTCTGAAAACTCTGTTAGCAGTCGGTAATTTCGTAATTTACTCGAATATTTTACAAAATTTGTTCCAGGAAATACGTGTTTCTTTTTAATCTTTAAAATTGTCGTCATTTAGAATCTTGTCAAAATTTGAAAAGCTTTTTATTGTTATATTTTTTTGATTTTTTGAATTATGATACTTCAAAGTTCATGCAAAATAGCAGATTTTCAGAGGTCTTTACTGGATTTTTCTTACAAAAATTTATGAATTGATTTCAATAGAAGCCATAATATCCACAAGATACTGTGTTTCCTAAACATCCAATGAAAAATGTGTAATAACGTCATAAACATGTAAGAGCGGTTGTATGAAAAACAACGAAAACGTATATCGAGTTGCATCCCCTTAAACCAAAAAACTTTTTTACCGAGAATAAGTACATTTTAACAAATTAAAACAAACTCTCTTCCGAAAATTTAATTAAATTATTTTTATATTTTACCCTCCGACCTCACCTTGCGTTGGCTGAATAAAAACAGTCCCCAGCGGTGTGTTTATCATATTCAAGTAAATACGCAACATTTTTTTGGGTTAACCAATTTTTCAGGAGTTATTTACTCTACTAACGTTTTTACCACATTTACGGTTTTTAATGTAACCTAACCGGATGGCAAATAAGCAGAGGGTCATCATGTTGTCGAGTAGACACCGCCCGTACCGCAGACCCTGTAGTATGTATATGTTACCGGTTATTTACACCTTCGGTACTTTATAGAATGCCTAAAACTATCAATCATACATACATTACTAATGTATGTATGAAATTTTTCTATATGGAGCTGAGACGTGTACGCTGAGGATACGAGACCGTCGCAAGATTGACGCACTGGAAATGTGGTGCTGGAGACGCATGCTTGGAATCCCATGGACCGAGCACCAAACCAATAAATCGATCCTAAAAAAACTTAATATCAAAGAGAGATTATCGCAAGTTTTTCGGGCATATCACCCGTAAAGAAGACTCGATGCAACGTTTGGTGGTGTAAGGGAAAGTCGAGGGCAAAAGATCTCGTGGACGCTCTCCAACACGGTGGATGGACCTCATCAAAACCCTGAAAACTTTCGGATAGCCCTGGCCCTAGTAAGCTTCGACCCAGCTGGGCCCCTCCTGTTGCTGACAACTCCTTTTCATGATTATGCCTGTCTATCACTAGAATATAAGTCAATGATTAAAGTAGATTCAAAAACCTTTCTCTTAAATCTCATTAATTCATCATAACGAATAACTCAGCCCTCTTAATTTACGATGCCATCCAATTCAAAAAGATAGCCAGAAAAGAAACAAAAAGTATTGGAAAAAAGATTACGTGGATAAGGAATGGGAGAAATAAAAACTTTTGTGCGAAGGCGAGTTCAAAAGAATTCAATTCAGTTACTTGAGTGATGTGAAGAGGCAGGTTATATTAAATTATACAGAATAAATGATAGACTTAACGCCGAAAAACTGTGAAGAACCTTGCCTTCTGTTTTTTGAAGTTATTTTTGGTTAGTGATAATAAGTTTTCGTTATACATTTCACTGGTAGGTATTATAAGCGTTTCTGTTCGTTTTTTCATCTGATTTCAAAAAGAACGAGGAAAGAAGCAGGTTTTTTTTTTCGGTGGGAAAATTAGCTCGTGGGCAGAGCGGTAGATAGTGTCAGACTTTTACTGACTAAAAATCCACCCCGTTCCTTCGTTGCCTTTCGTACCGGGGCCTGAGCTATCTTTCGGAGCTAACCTTGGCCCCAGTAGACCCCTGCCATTGCTGACCACTCTTTAAGGCGCGCGGGAATAGTGCGTGCCATTGACGACTTGGGCTCGGTCCGGACAGTTACCGGACGGCCGGACAGCGAGCTACGGGAGTTCCACTTTAATTTTCTCTGATTACTCGAAAATGTCTGAACGGACCGATTCGAAAAAGATTTGTTTTTTTTTTGTTACTGTAAAGGTAAAAGTACTTCTAGGTGGTCGCATGGTAATCAAGTCAGGATCTGATGATGGGATCCAGAAGAAATCGAGGAACTCTTTAAAGTTTACAGGCGCACTTGTAATGGTTATATTCTATAGAAACCTAACTATAAACTTTTATACATTTGGGCTCAGCTCAAAGGTACCACAATTAAAAAAAGTAAAATAACAAAAAAATATGTACAACTGTAATATCACAAAAAAAACTTAAACATGCAAAATAAGTCAGTGTTTCTGGGTTTTGTTTTTTCGTTGTTTGACTTTTTGAGTTTGTATTTTTTATTTGTATTATTCTGGTTTCTCCAACAGTAGTCCTTTTTGGGCTGAAACAATCATAACTATAATTACCATCTTTAACAGAATATATTTTACTTGAAGTATTATAATTTATTCTTCTTCTTAGATTGTCAATGGTAATCTAATCGGAATCCCGCCTGGGCAGAGTACTATCGTGTCCTCGTGGGGGCAATCGGCGACAGTGATCTCTCGCACCGAGCCTTGGTACAGGCCATAGTCCTGAGCTAGGAGGAGTGGCAGGCGGTCGCCTCCTTCTGCGAAGTAGTAATGCTAGCAAAGAGGCGGCCGCACGCGCGAAGCAATCGCGCCCTCGCCGTCGTGATGCCGCCGTCGGGATACCATAGGCGCGGGCTTATGGATGGTAGGCAATGGGTAAGCTGCCGTCCAACCGTCTGATAATGGTCCGGACCGAGCCCAAGTTGTCGCCGGCACGTGGGGTTCCCCGTGCGCCTCGAGGAGTTGTCAGCAACCGTAGAGGCCCAGCAGAGTCGTAGCCTACTGGGGCCATGGGTGATACGAAAAAGATCCACGGGGCCCAGGAACAATATCAAAGAAGGAAAAGGAATGGCTTTTTAGTCAGTTCTTTCAATTGTCCTATCCTTTCAAGGGTCATGTAACTCAATCGAACAATACAACAATCCTGACAGGTCCATTTACAAGGCAAACCGTTAAAACCATTTTTACAAAATTCCCCGTTGAGTCCCACCCACCAATTTTTTTTTTTTTAATTTTTACACTTTGTCGAATAACAAAAAGTATTGTTTAATCGTGTTATGTTTCAAGTTGTTTTCTGAGCAATATAACACGTAGAAAATAAAGGAATATTATCTTTTGGGTCGGCTCGGGGCAGTGCGTTATTTTAGCCTAATAAGGACCTTTGTATGTGAGCGAAATCTGAGGGAGCGGACGCTAAAGCGATTACAGGGGTTAAATCTTTTCAAAGTATATATAAGTGAAATCAAAATAATCGGATTCTAACTTTATAATAATCTTATTTAACTTGACGCACTTGTGGGAACCCTTTTAGCCTAGTTTCAAACGGTTTGACCCTATATTTTAACCCTTCAGATACCGTCAATTAGAGACACAATAGTAAGACAATAGATGCGCGGCCACCGGTGGTCGCTTGGGGATTCATGAATTAATTGCAATATAACTTTTGAGCTGTTTGCAGTTGAAAGTCTTGGGCTAAAGGGTCCAAGTGCTCATCATCATCATATCAGCCGAAAGAAGACTATTGTTAGACATAGACCTCCACCAAGCATCGCCACAATGCGGTCCTATGCGTCACGCATTCATCAGATGTGGTGATCAGATGCTCATACACTATTCATTTAAAACATATTCAAACTATGTTGTTGACACTGTAGGACCTACGGGCTGAATTTTTCCTAGGCCACAGATTAAATTTTGCCATAAAAAACTTGATAATGCTGCTGCTGGCTAGTCTTTTGGAAAAACTTTCAGTTAATTGCGAAGCGGTGATTTTTTAACACCGTATGCTAGTTATCCGTTTATATCAGGGGGACCCGCATAACTCCGTTGGCGTTGGAAAAAGAGGAGGATCTGACTGGTGTTTTGTCTGGTCTGGTCAATGTGAGGAAAATTCTGATACAGCAATTCTGGATTTTGAATTTTAGTTCCTATGTGGCAATAAAGATGTCACTAGATGACTTTCATGGAATTTTTCCAACAGCTCTACACTTGAGATGGTCTCGGGCCAGTATATCTCTCAGATTCGACAAATACAGCTGTTTACGAAAAACTGGCTTTGGCGTAAGATCTTGTCGGCGTTTAGAGTTTAATCTTTATTTCGAATAGACCATTTGCAGGCACTTTTAAATAGTATTTGACTATTTAAAAGTCGATCAGTCCAAGAAAAGTGTAGCTAAATTATAGGCTCACGTTTATCCACCAGCTCACTTGATGGTAAGCGATTATGTGGTCAACGATAGAGTACGCTTACCTAGAAGAAATCTGTTCACTCTTGACTTAAAGACCTCTCATTTGTAGCCACAGGGAAACAGTCTCTGGCGGGAAATTCCACTCCTTGAATGTTCGCCCAATAAATGTCTTCTCAAAAAGCTTTGTGCGTATGGGTGGGATGTCTAAATTCATTTGGGCGTAAATAATTAACCCAACCGCTCCCGCCTCCGCTACCTCTATCGCCAATCATCAAGGCCATGCTCTTAAAACTTTCACATAAAAAAAATCCTTCGCTACAATAAAAAATATTACCACTTGTTTTGTCGGAGCTTACCTTGAAAACGAAAATTTTATTACTTGCCTACTATAATAATTTACTTTTACCCGTTGTATTTTTGCTGTTACTTCGTCTACACATTGTATTTTTTACTTGAAAGAAGGAAACAACAGTGTTAGCATCGATCGGGCTTCCAGGTCTTTCCTCTCGTTTACTAGGTGTTTATATTTGTTTTTAATGTAAAACATATAAATAATGAGCCTATGCAGACCTTTGCAGTGGTACAGCCACTGCAAAGGTCTTTCCCCAACGTGCTATAGAGCACAGTATATTAGGTGTTAAAAATCCGGACCGCGTCCGAAACGGATCATTGACGTGGCTAAGAAGGCTGCCCAGAAGCCTTAAGAAGGACTGGGCTGGACATGTCGGCCGCATACCAGTTGAGCAGTGGACCAATACAACACAAAGTTGGTGCCCTGAAATCCCACTACAGAGTCGCCACAGACTATTAGATAGACGGTGGGATGAATTAAATGCTTTTCTTGAGAATTGGCACCAAGTGAATCAAAGCCGGGAACAATGGAAGAAAGTCTAGTAAAAAAAATATTCTTACTCAAAAGTAGACAACGTGCCAGTCCACCAAACATCGATCTTCAAAAGTGCATTACAGAAGCTTTGAAGATAAATGTCCTGACCGCATTTCGATCATGATGTCCAATCTCAATGAAGATGAGCCGCATACAAAAGTTGTTATAAATTGTTCAAGAGTGTATGCAAACACAAGTGCACCGTCTATTCTTATATTCGCATAATCTGATGGGATTGCAATGCGAAAGGTTAAGGAAGATCAGATCCAAGAAAATTTTACGTGCTTTCCCAGGCACGGGGGTAACATACTAGTAATTTTCAAACTCCAAAATCAAAAAATTTCTTTCTATTATCCCACGCTCATTGCGACTATCTGAATTTGCACAAAGTATTGCTCTGATTCCAAGACAAAGCTTAAATCTCTTTATCTGAGGTATACTGTGAAAGCTGTTGGTTTAGGTCAGGAGCCTTTATGGCTCCTGAAATCTGGTTTTTATGAAGGTAAACTCAAAACATCATCATCATCTTCCTGCCCTTATCCCGTTTTATTTGGGGTCGGCGCAACACGTTTTTTTCTCCCATTCTGTCCTGTCACTTGTCACGCTATCACTAACTCCCTTTTCATTCATATCACTTCTCACACAATCCATCCATCTTTTCTTTGGCCTCCCTCTCCCTTTCCATCCATTAACATGTAAATTCATAACTCTTTTAGCAGTATGCGTTTCATCTCTTCTCCTTACATGACCATACTAAGACAAACGATTTCCTTCGACTTTTCAGTCACTGGCGCCACTTTCAAACTTCCCCTAATATATTCATTTCTCACTTTATCCATTCTCGTCGCACCACACATCCATCTTAACATTCTCATCTCCGCTATATGCAATCTTTTTTCATCCATCTTTTTCACAGCCAAACATTCTGATGCATACAGTACAACAGGCCTTATCACGGATTTGTAGATTTTACTTTTCAACTTGAGGAGCATCCGCGGGTCACAAGTTGTTCCCGTGACCTGTCGCCATTTCATCCATCCTGCGTTGATCCGATGAGTTACGTCCCGGTCTACCTCACCATCCCCTTGGACAAGCGACCCGAGGTACCGAAAGTCGGAACAGATCGGTACGGGCGTTCCGGCGAGAGCTAAAGGCACTGGAGTGGACAGACCGCCGAAATCGCAAAACAAGTACTCCGTTTAGAAGGTAAACTCAAAACCCGGTAATTATATTCGGTGAGTAACTTAGTTTTAAGCAGGCAACAACTAACATAAAGTGATGTTATGTTACTATAAAAATTCCAACCATTTTTCAGATGCACTCCAGTCCATAAAAATACCAGTAATAAAATTACACATTGGCTGAAGCAAATCGGCAATAGTGCCCCAATTTTCCGATAAGATCTTTTCCGACCGTACACTATACAAAGGGATTTATTCCCGAACTATATGAGTGGTACTAGTAGGTAGTTTTATCAAGCATCGTAAACTTGTCGAATCGAGGCCCGAGGTTCGGCCTAAGTGAAAATATTAGATCTCGCGAGACTGGGAGGCTTGAAAAAATGGAACAGGGATGCTATGAAACTATGATTGTGTTGTAGGTGGCATTTCAAAAATATTAGTAACCAGTTTTTAAACCCGACGGAAAAGGGGGGTGTTATAAGTTTTTGGTGTCTGTGTCTTTGGCATCATAGCTCCTCAGCGAATAGACCGATTCTGATGCGGTTTTTTGTATTTGAAAGCTGAGGTTATCGAGATGCTTCTTAGATCATTTATGAAGATCTGTTCAAGCGTTCAAGGTCATATGCTCATTTGTTGGCTGTGGCAGAAGCCTTAAACGCCTAATGGATGTTTACTTTACTCATAAACACATGTATGTGACCTAATGTTTGAAATACTCATACTTACATGCCGACGCTATCAAGCTGGTCTGATGATAGAGGTCGGAGGTAAGAGACGTAACCTTGAAATGCCTATTAATACCTATCCAGTTTCAGCTTATTTAGATTTATCTTAAAAATGGTTCTGTTTGTTTTTCATGACGATGAGAACCTGATGATTAACATCTGATGCTAGAACTGTGAAGTGGCTGGTGGAACCCTGGAATGCCTTTTTAGTAAACATATCGAGTATGGGCTTATTAGATTCGTCCTTAATTAGTTCTAAATAAGCATAGTAAACTAATCTAGTTGTGGCTACATCTGTCAATTGCCTTATTTTTTTAACTGCGTATGCAGCTGAGCTTAATCTTCCCGAAAGAGTTCTAAATGAGCGCCACTGCACTTTAGAATCGATAGTTATACCTACGAAGGAAACTATGTTTCCATAATAACAGATTAGACTGACGCCAACTTGAGAGACATTCGGTAGAGAAAACTTCATACATTTAGTTTTATTCACATTTAATAAGAGATTATTAGCTACGAACCATTTCGAAAGAACAGCTAGACTTTCATTGATAAGCAAGTTATTATTATTTTCTTTCCGTTCAAATATTTTTGTTAGAACATTGAGATCGCTTTACGAGACATTGAAGTTTCATCTACCCCCACGCTAGCACTTTGAAAAATTCACGAATACTTCTGTCGAATTATTATTACTGAAACCCACCACAGCGTACCAGAAGACGCAGTGATGAGCTGGTAAGAGTTGAGGGAATCCGATGGATGCAAGACGCAAATAACCGTTCAGTCCGGCGACACTTGCGGGGGGCTATGTCCAACAGTGGACGTTTTTCGGCTGTAATGATGTTGATGATGATGAGGGCTTTCTTTGTTTTAACAAAAAAAAAAACTTTTAATTTCACCCCCATCCTGGGTTCCATAATCCAGTTGAAATTGTTTTTTTTTTTTTTGAAAGATGATGATGTACCATAACATCATCTTTCTGTCAGTTCTGTGTCAATTTTTTTTAAAATCTTGTATAAACTAGTACTTGACTGCGATTCTACCTGATGGTAAGCAGTGATGAAATTGTTGATGGTGAGGCGCACTAGTTTATTAAGAGCCTATTCACTCGAGCCTTGAAGACAATTATGGTTAGTTTATTCTTTCTAATTTATTGTCAGCCGTAAAGCTATAATTTATTCCATTTTCTTCCATGGATCATCCAGCTATAAGTGTGCACATAATTTACAAAGATATTAAAATAATACCTCATCCATTTCAATGACTACTTTCCTCTGTCGTCGAGCTTCTTTTACAAACTACGTATAAAATAGGAAGGGCTCTGAAACCCCGCAATTTCCCGCCCCTATCTCCGGACAGAAAGGCACACTGTATTTTATTTAGCCTTGATTTTTATAAATTTAGCGCCTGAGAATTAATAAAATTCTTGAAACCCAGTATTGTCTCTCGCTTTAAGACCAAGTGGAGTAACTAGTATCGTTCAAACCAGTTTGTTTGTTCGGGAATAGCTGGATTCATGTAGGAAGAGATAAAAAACAAAAGAAGATTGTGTAGTTTGTCATCATTACAGCCATAAGACGTCTACTGTCATACATAGGCATCTCGTAAGTTTTGCCACTATGACCGCCTGTGCGTGGGACAGGCAGTTAACGTAACGGTCCACGACTTGGAGTATAATCTCTGATCATGAAAGGAGTGGGTTTTTTTTACGGTGGGCAAAGATCATCCAATGACAACCACCGCTCTTGGGTGGTGCGGGAGATAGTGTCAGCCTATTACTGACTAAAAACCCACCCCGTTCCTTCTAGCCTCTTCATACCGGGGCTCGAGCTTTCTTTCGGATAACCCTGGCCTCAGTAGGCTTCGACCCAGCTGGACCTCTGCTGTTGCTGACAAATCCTTGAGGCGCACGGGAACAGTGCGCCCCGTCGACGTCTTGGGCTGGATTGGACAGTTACCGGACGGTCGGACAGCGAGCTATCCATGACTCGCCGTCCGCGAGTCCGCGTATACGGTGGCTGGAAATCGGGATCAGAATCTCGGCGGCGGCGCCGAGGGCGCTGTTGCCTGATGCGGTCGGCCTCCTCCTTTGCTAGCATCACTGCTTTGCAGAAGGAGGCAACCGCCTGCCATTCCTCCTCGCTCCAGACCATGGCCATAGAAGTGGGTTATGTATGGTTATTTACTATGACTTTGATTTTTACGTGTTTATTTTAAAACCCTAGACCATCTGAGATATAACCAGCAGAGCTTCTGCTCTGCTGAGGTCGCCGTAAATTGTAGTGAACTCCTCCATAGTCTCAACCATGACTACTATATTGTTGGTAATTCCAAAGTGAGGGATATACTCTTCATTATTATTAAAGCCTAGCCCCAAGGGTGTGACTGCTGCTGTAGGATTGTTCGAAAGATTCACCACTACCCTGAAACGCCAAGGCTCTCACCCCAACCAGAGTGACCGAAGTTGTAGACAGTTATATCAACTCTTCAAAAAAAAAAAAAATAGAAATTTTGAGATAACAGTTAACAGAAGCATAAAATAAAACAACATATGAAATACTTTTGGATCTGGGCAAGATAATGATGTAAATCTGTTTAATTCAAGTTAAAATTAATTTTATTTTTGGAATATTCATAAATTTATCTTTAAGCTCAGTTCAATATTTTATTATTATGTCGGCTTAGGAAACTAATATTTCTGATATAATTATTTTCTATTGAAGTGCCTCTGATGCTAAATAAATTGGTATAAGAGGCTTATGTGTACGTTTAATTAAACCAGAGTTCTACTCAAAGGTACGGTCAGATGTCTTGTTTAGTTGTTACTGAACTTAGGGCTTATAATATATATACTAGCTGCTCCCAGCGGCTTCGCCCGCGTGATAGCAGAAAATTATTCCAAGGAAACATACTTCTGGGATAAAAAGTATCCTATGTCCTATTTCAGGACATGATGGCTGGAAAAGAATCAAAGTCATTTTCATAAAGCAGTGGCGGCCGAATGCTAACGATCCCGGCTTACGAGTTGTAGGTCGCGGGTTCAACCCCAGCCAGGCGCATTACTTTGTGTAATTTCATCACCACTGTTCTCAAAACGGTGAAGGAAAACTTCATGAGGAAATCGGTATGTCCTAGAACCAAAAATTTGAAGACAAGTGACATCCGCGTGGAGAATTGCGGCCCATTCCTTCTTCTAGGGAGGAAGCCTGAGTCCCAACAGGGGGAACATTATAAGGCCGACTATGCTATATGCATTTTCACAACCTGTAAGTATAGCAAGTTGATTGGCAGTAGATAACAATTGTTTGATGAAACAGAGATAGCTGGTGGACTAAAATAGTCCTGAAGTAATAATAATAATCATTTATACAAAAAATATCTAGCTCAAAAATTAAATTCAACACAATGAAAGAAGTAGTCATATCATCAAGCGTAGAGTAGGTCGCTTCCCAGCTATATTGTTGACCGACGAATTCAATAAAGTAGATGGGCCAGGCTGGATACATAAGACGGGGAACCGGGTGTTATTTCGCATATTGGGAGAGGCATATATATGTCAAGCAGCGAGGTGCAATAAGCTTACTAAAACGTTTGAACTATATAAGATTTGGTCGTGTGAAAAATACAACATAAGTAAACAATTATTACATCTGCCAGTAGCTTTGCTCGCGTAAAAGTAGATTTATCCGTTAAAACTTTGGGCCCCCGTTTCACTCCTTTAGGGAGTGAATTTTTGAAAATGATTAATGCTCGATTACGTCATTAAGAGAGTCCTTCTCCACTCGCTTATCGTAAACATCGAAAATGGTTTAAAAGCTTGTTACTTCATTTAATGCAATCCAACGGGATGTTTGACGAAAAGGCAACGCAAAAAAAGAGAGATAACGCCTGGAAACTCTGTTAGTATTCGGTAATTCCGAGATTTACTCGAAAATTTCACAAAACTTGCTCTAGGATATAGCTGTTTTTTTTAAACCCTTAAAAGTTTTTGGAAAAAGTTGTTATCATTTTAAATCTTAATAAAATTTGCAAGGTCTTTAGAGGATTACTTTTTTGACTTTTTTCATTTTTAGGCAAATTATGAAGTGTCAAAGATCATACAAAATAGGACATTTTCAGAGGTTTTTACTGGATTAGTTTTACACAAATTTAGAAATTGGTTTCTTTAGAAACCTTGTACTATCCACAAGATACTGTGTTTCCAAAATATCTAATGAAAAATGTGTAATAACGTCATAATCAGTTATGAGCGGCTGTATGAAAAACAGTGAAAATGTGAGTCATGATGCACCACCTTAAAGTAAAGTTTGTACAAACTTTTATGTATAGGTATCCTTTTATAAATAGGTATGTACTAGCTCCTACCAGCGGTTTTGCCCAAATAATAAAAAAACTAGGTTTCGGGGTTTTTGTAACCCCTTTTCAACTCCTTAGATGGACTTTTGAACGGAAATGGTGTTAAACGATTGTTCTTTCAAGGTAAAGAGATCTGTGTCAAAACGATTAGGTAATCTATAAAATTTAATACTCTCGAGAATGGCAGTACGATGAGAGACTTGGATCATAAAATTAAGAGTCGTATCTTTCAAGAACATTTTTCTTAATTGCTTTGTTAGCGTCCTTAGAACTTACTAAGTTGACCTTGGATGAAATAAGTTAGGCAAGTTTTTGCAGATATTAATCTCCCGCAATTAAAAAACATCCTATAAGAAACGTTTAACCGTAAATAGTTGTATTTTTTTAGGGATCTAGGACGGATCGGGAGGGTGTCAGACTTTTACTGACTGAAAACACACTCCTGTTCCTTCGTTGCCTTTCATACCAGGGTCGAGTTTCGTTTCAAAAGCAAGCAAGACCTTCTCCTTCCCCCCCCCCAAAATAAAGCGCAAAACAACGAGTTATTTTAATTTAAAAATAGATATTAATAATAAGCCCTCAATTATTTACAAATAACGAATTTATACACGAAGAGACGCGTTGGTAATATTTCAATGAGTTCTAATTCCGCCTCTTGTCCGTTCCAGTCATCCCTCGTGACCATTGTTCCGCTCTTGCCATTTCAACCTGCGTGTGGTTCAATTTCATTGTTCGGGCAGGTATATTATTGTTTGAATAACTGTGAATTGTATTTAAGTACCTACGAGTATTCTTTGTTTTTCAATATTTGGTTTTTTAATTTTACTGGATTAAATATGACTTTACTTATAATCCTTACGGTGAGCAGTGGTGGCCGAGTCGTAACAGCCCTGATTTACGCGTTGTAGACCGCGGTTTCAAACCCAGCCAGGCGCGTTACTTTGTGTAATTTATTTCATCACCACTGTTCTCAAAACGGTGAAGGAAAACATCGTGAGGAAACCGGCATGTCCTAAAACCAACCGACATGTGACATCTACCAACCCGCACTGAGCCCGCGTGGTGGATTACAGCCCATTCCCTCTCCTAGAGAGGCAATTTTTCCAGTTCTTCAATATACGCCCGTGATACGCCCTATAAACGACGAGGTGAAACGCTTGGTTTCAACAACGTAAGGGTGGATACTCGTCGTACGTCCGATGATAGAAATGAGATGGCAGAATCAAGTCATGCAATTCCCGCGCTCTCTCTACGAGTACAAAATACATCCTGTAAAACACCGAAAGGCTGGCTACCTTTCGCTTGTGCTCAAGACTTTGTAGATTGGACTCAACCAGAACTGGATCACTAATTAATCTCTTCGCACGCCTTTCCACCGAGTCCAAAGCTGCTAGGTGGCATTTTGCAGCACCAACCCATATGTGGCTGCAGTACTCCACACACGATCGGCTACTCTACGCCTGTGCTCAAGTCTTATTATGAAATCATCTTCCTGTTCTATCGTTTATCTTTGTCAAGAAATAATTCTTCTCAATGTATGAACAAGCAAATAATATTTCATCTCCTTTTCTTGTAGGCAAAGCTAAAGCGTGAAATTAGATTCTTTTGATTTCATATTCATATGCGAATATTATATTAGATGCTAACAGTAAAATATATGGAACTAGTTTTTTTTGTATTATTTTTCAAATATTATATTGTGTTAGTCTGTTACAAGTAACATCTTTTGCGGAAAACACACAAGCAAAGAAGTAAGGGTAATAATTTATCTTAATCGAATTTTGATCACCGTGGCCACCTTCAACAGAAGCTCGCCAAGTCATCATCATCATCATTATTTCAAACGTCCACTGTTGGACATGTGCCTTCAAGCGTCGCCACAACGACCGATTCTGTGCGTCCCGCATCCACCGCAATTCCATGACTCTCACCAGGTCGTCGGTCCACCTTGTCGAACTTACCAACCTAGAACCTTTCGGTCCGATCAACCATCCGTTCTACGGACCATGTTCTATGCCCACTGCCACTTTAGTTCGGCGATTCTTCGAGCTATGTCGGTGGACTTAGTTCTCCTGCGGAGGTCTTTATTCCTGATGCGCTCGAGCATAGGAAACTCCAAGCATAACCCTTTCTATTGCCCTTTGGGTAACTGTAAGCCTTCTGGTGAGGCCCACTATAAGCAACCATGTTTCAATGCCATAATATTATCACTGGAAACACGCACTGTTAGTTGTGCAAGCACGCAGAAGATATTATAGTGCACAGCAGGCTGAACTGCAAGCTACCCGTGGTTTTCTGTCTGTAAGCTCGTGGCTTACCTTTTTTAAGATGCAAAATCATCTAATTACTTCACCTGCTTTAGGGAAAAGTGAAATGGCGAGTCAGAGATTTACTGAATAAAGCCACACACAATGTTCCTTCTTTGCCTTTAAGTTCCAGGAGCACCAGTTTCCCTTTTGATTGGCAGTAGATAACAATTGTTTGATGAAACAGAGATAGCTGGTGGACTAAAATAGTCCTGAAGTAATAATAATAATCATTTATACAAAAAATATCTAGCTCAAAAATTAAATTCAACACAATGAAAGAAGTAGTCATATCATCAAGCGTAGAGTAGGTCGCTTCCCAGCTATATTGTTGACCGACGAATTCAATAAAGTAGATGGGCCAGGCTGGATACATAAGACGGGGAACCGGGTGTTATTTCGCATATTGGGAGAGGCATATATATGTCAAGCAGCGAGGTGCAATAAGCTTACTAAAACGTTTGAACTATATAAGATTTGGTCGTGTGAAAAATACAACATAAGTAAACAATTATTACATCTGCCAGTAGCTTTGCTCGCGTAAAAGTAGATTTATCCGTTAAAACTTTGGGCCCCCGTTTCACTCCTTTAGGGAGTGAATTTTTGAAAATGATTAATGCTCGATTACGTCATTAAGAGAGTCCTTCTCCACTCGCTTATCGTAAACATCGAAAATGGTTTAAAAGCTTGTTACTTCATTTAATGCAATCCAACGGGATGTTTGACGAAAAGGCAACGCAAAAAAAGAGAGATAACGCCTGGAAACTCTGTTAGTATTCGGTAATTCCGAGATTTACTCGAAAATTTCACAAAACTTGCTCTAGGATATAGCTGTTTTTTTTAAACCCTTAAAAGTTTTTGGAAAAAGTTGTTATCATTTTAAATCTTAATAAAATTTGCAAGGTCTTTAGAGGATTACTTTTTTGACTTTTTTCATTTTTAGGCAAATTATGAAGTGTCAAAGATCATACAAAATAGGACATTTTCAGAGGTTTTTACTGGATTAGTTTTACACAAATTTAGAAATTGGTTTCTTTAGAAACCTTGTACTATCCACAAGATACTGTGTTTCCAAAATATCTAATGAAAAATGTGTAATAACGTCATAATCAGTTATGAGCGGCTGTATGAAAAACAGTGAAAATGTGAGTCATGATGCACCACCTTAAAGTAAAGTTTGTACAAACTTTTATGTATAGGTATCCTTTTATAAATAGGTATGTACTAGCTCCTACCAGCGGTTTTGCCCAAATAATAAAAAAACTAGGTTTCGGGGTTTTTGTAACCCCTTTTCAACTCCTTAGATGGACTTTTGAACGGAAATGGTGTTAAACGATTGTTCTTTCAAGGTAAAGAGATCTGTGTCAAAACGATTAGGTAATCTATAAAATTTAATACTCTCGAGAATGGCAGTACGATGAGAGACTTGGATCATAAAATTAAGAGTCGTATCTTTCAAGAACATTTTTCTTAATTGCTTTGTTAGCGTCCTTAGAACTTACTAAGTTGACCTTGGATGAAATAAGTTAGGCAAGTTTTTGCAGATATTAATCTCCCGCAATTAAAAAACATCCTATAAGAAACGTTTAACCGTAAATAGTTGTATTTTTTTAGGGATCTAGGACGGATCGGGAGGGTGTCAGACTTTTACTGACTGAAAACACACTCCTGTTCCTTCGTTGCCTTTCATACCAGGGTCGAGTTTCGTTTCAAAAGCAAGCAAGACCTTCTCCTTCCCCCCCCCCAAAATAAAGCGCAAAACAACGAGTTATTTTAATTTAAAAATAGATATTAATAATAAGCCCTCAATTATTTACAAATAACGAATTTATACACGAAGAGACGCGTTGGTAATATTTCAATGAGTTCTAATTCCGCCTCTTGTCCGTTCCAGTCATCCCTCGTGACCATTGTTCCGCTCTTGCCATTTCAACCTGCGTGTGGTTCAATTTCATTGTTCGGGCAGGTATATTATTGTTTGAATAACTGTGAATTGTATTTAAGTACCTACGAGTATTCTTTGTTTTTCAATATTTGGTTTTTTAATTTTACTGGATTAAATATGACTTTACTTATAATCCTTACGGTGAGCAGTGGTGGCCGAGTCGTAACAGCCCTGATTTACGCGTTGTAGACCGCGGTTTCAAACCCAGCCAGGCGCGTTACTTTGTGTAATTTATTTCATCACCACTGTTCTCAAAACGGTGAAGGAAAACATCGTGAGGAAACCGGCATGTCCTAAAACCAACCGACATGTGACATCTACCAACCCGCACTGAGCCCGCGTGGTGGATTACAGCCCATTCCCTCTCCTAGAGAGGCAATTTTTCCAGTTCTTCAATATACGCCCGTGATACGCCCTATAAACGACGAGGTGAAACGCTTGGTTTCAACAACGTAAGGGTGGATACTCGTCGTACGTCCGATGATAGAAATGAGATGGCAGAATCAAGTCATGCAATTCCCGCGCTCTCTCTACGAGTACAAAATACATCCTGTAAAACACCGAAAGGCTGGCTACCTTTCGCTTGTGCTCAAGACTTTGTAGATTGGACTCAACCAGAACTGGATCACTAATTAATCTCTTCGCACGCCTTTCCACCGAGTCCAAAGCTGCTAGGTGGCATTTTGCAGCACCAACCCATATGTGGCTGCAGTACTCCACACACGATCGGCTACTCTACGCCTGTGCTCAAGTCTTATTATGAAATCATCTTCCTGTTCTATCGTTTATCTTTGTCAAGAAATAATTCTTCTCAATGTATGAACAAGCAAATAATATTTCATCTCCTTTTCTTGTAGGCAAAGCTAAAGCGTGAAATTAGATTCTTTTGATTTCATATTCATATGCGAATATTATATTAGATGCTAACAGTAAAATATATGGAACTAGTTTTTTTTGTATTATTTTTCAAATATTATATTGTGTTAGTCTGTTACAAGTAACATCTTTTGCGGAAAACACACAAGCAAAGAAGTAAGGGTAATAATTTATCTTAATCGAATTTTGATCACCGTGGCCACCTTCAACAGAAGCTCGCCAAGTCATCATCATCATCATTATTTCAAACGTCCACTGTTGGACATGTGCCTTCAAGCGTCGCCACAACGACCGATTCTGTGCGTCCCGCATCCACCGCAATTCCATGACTCTCACCAGGTCGTCGGTCCACCTTGTCGAACTTACCAACCTAGAACCTTTCGGTCCGATCAACCATCCGTTCTACGGACCATGTTCTATGCCCACTGCCACTTTAGTTCGGCGATTCTTCGAGCTATGTCGGTGGACTTAGTTCTCCTGCGGAGGTCTTTATTCCTGATGCGCTCGAGCATAGGAAACTCCAAGCATAACCCTTTCTATTGCCCTTTGGGTAACTGTAAGCCTTCTGGTGAGGCCCACTATAAGCAACCATGTTTCAATGCCATAATATTATCACTGGAAACACGCACTGTTAGTTGTGCAAGCACGCAGAAGATATTATAGTGCACAGCAGGCTGAACTGCAAGCTACCCGTGGTTTTCTGTCTGTAAGCTCGTGGCTTACCTTTTTTAAGATGCAAAATCATCTAATTACTTCACCTGCTTTAGGGAAAAGTGAAATGGCGAGTCAGAGATTTACTGAATAAAGCCACACACAATGTTCCTTCTTTGCCTTTAAGTTCCAGGAGCACCAGTTTCCCTTTTGGAAGCCAAACCATGGCCTCAGTAGGCTTAGAGCCTGCTAGGCCCTACGGCATCGCTGACATGTTTTTGGAGCGCGCGTGAAATACTTCGCGCCATCGATGACTCATGACAATATACTAATGTTATCTACTCACCTCTTTCATCATATTTGATACTTTGTATTCGATCTCCAACTTTTAGCAGAATACCCATATTTTTCACATATTCGAAAAGCTAGAAATTCTCTCTGCCCATAAAAGATAAATATCGTTTGACAGAAAAGCGAGTGTTCCATTAAACAAACGTTTTCAAGAACACTTTGTGGAACTCGACACGAGCTTGCTTTTCTTTAAATGTATGTAAAACGATGCCGGTTTCATATTCATGGATATAAACAGGTATTTTTGAAGGAATCAGAATAAAATCACATCTTCTCAAATTATATAGTCGGCACTTGACATTTTGGAGGGACGTGGGTGTAAAGTCCCGCAAACTTCCGTTGAAAAGGGAGGATCTTCCGACCAGATGGATGTTCTGTCTGGTTTGGGCAACTGCCCGAGACCGACCCAAATATAACGGAGAACTATAATTATGTTTAGTTTTATTATTATTATTTTATTTATTTCAAGTACCAAAGACTCATTTCAGTTAAACAATCATACACATACAGACAATATACATAATAAAATTACATAACATTGAAATGTAAAATACAAAATAAATTAAATTATAAATTAATTATTCATCGATTAATTTTAAATTTATGATTGTTAGGCGGCCTACTAAAACCAAAATTGCTAACTCTCTTCTTGGTAGAATTGTTCGTCCATTTTTGTGTTCACACCTCCCATAAGTCCCAAAAAAAGAACGTGAAGCTTAATATAGAATCTAAAAAGATATTAAAAATGTAATACAACGTGAAATTTCTTTTAATAAAATCTGGGAGAACTCTATTAAAAGCGAGCACTAAACACTTTGGCGACACTTTGTGCTAAGTAAATTAAATTTTCTCTTAGTTTTGTTATTAAGAATCTCCTCGTTTTTCCATCCTTCCTGATTGCTTGAGAATTTCATAGACGTTGCATTAAAAATAATGTTTATACTGCTGCTATGACTGCTATATTCAGTAATTTTTTTTCGCATGATAAGAATTATTTTGAAGATTTCTAAGAATTATCTCCTAATTAAATGACGAAGAACGAAGAAGATGATGAAGATACCTCTTCATAATATTGTTATAAAGAGATAATGCGTTTTTGTTTTTTTTTTTGTTCAGAAGTAAAATTTTTTCACCGATAAAAAGCTGCTTTATTTCTTAGTGACACTGGCTTTATTCTATGTATGCGGCAAAATCTAGTAAAAAAATAATAATCATAGACTAACGAATACTGTGCAACCAGTCTCTGGTCAAATTTGAGATAACATATAGATTAGAACGTATTCCATCAACGTTTTAGTATAGAAAACGAAGTCCACTCGCATTATTGTATTGAACAAGTAATAAGTTAGAACCTTTTTCATCAAGTTACAATAGGCAAAAAATAACATTTTATGGTTTTAAGCATGTACAGCATTTCGGGCCTAGTGTGATCAAAGACACTGTAGGCGTAGTTTTGCGGACGATAAGCAATAGGTAGTTTGCTGTCCGGTAACCATCCGGACCGAACTCGAGTCGTCGATGGCGCTTAGTTTCCCACGCATGTGTCAAAGAGATGTCAGCAAAATCTTTGGGGCTCAGCAGGGCTGAAGCCTGCTAGGGCCAGGGGCTGGGTTCCGAAAGGGACACCCGAGAAGGACCCCGGGTGTCCCTTTACGGAATCTTCTGCTCCTGGCTTTCCGGGAGGAAAGTCAGGCAAAGAAAGGACGTAAGTGTGGTTTTAGCCACTAAAAATCTGACACGCCTTCCCGCTCGACTCTTGAGTAAAAGAAGTCATTGGATGATTTCACAGATTAAAAAAAATATAACAAAAAGTTCATCATGCAGTAGGTATACACTAATATTATAAATCTACATTAATATTATAAATCTACACTAATATTAAAAATCTATACTAATATTACCTACTAATAACTATATATATATAATTGAACTAATATAATAGATTTTAATGGTAAAATTGTGTTTTTTCGTTTATTTTTATGTTTCTTTTTCACTGTTTATTTTGTTATGTTTGTCTCTGTTGAAGCCAGCGTCAGAATGCCAAAGACAACAAAGAGTAGTTGCAACAGATAACCTGCACAACTCTTTTGTCTAAGGTGTAGGTGCAATCACAGAGTAAATTGTTACTCAATACATTTAAGCCCTGTATACATGGCCTGGCGGGCTTTTTTTTCTGTAATGATTTGTGCGTCTATTTAGGCGGAATAAACATGTTTACTTTCATTTTTCTTTTCTTTCTAATATTATAAAGAGGTAAAGTTTGTTTTATTGGTTTTTAGGAGGTAATCTCTAAAAGTACTGGTCCCATTGCAAAATTTTTTTTCACCGATGAAAAGCTACTCTATTCTTGAGTGACATAAGCTATTTTTATAGTGAAATTGTGGTCGAGCGTGAGCCTATATCACTACTATACTACATACAAACTAATTTATAATGATAATGTTCCTCTTTTCGGTTCAATTCTTTTCTCCTTTCAATAGTCACAACGTCTTATTTGCTCAGCGCTTTGTAAGTGGACAAAGCAGCGAGATTCTTTGTATCTATGCCTCGGTTCTTTTCCTTTGGGTTTCGGTAGCATAAAGGATTTAATTCCACTTCCATTAGTACATGGTACTTTTTTGGTCATCCCAACTGATGATGAAATGGGATTCAAGAATTATTAAAGTGTATACGGTGACTTTGTGTGTCTTGTTTAACAAAAACTTTTTACAAAAAAAATATAAGCGTTCAATGTTATTTATTTTACACTTTTTAGTTACTGTACCACCACTAAAAAGTAACCCTCAGTCAAACTTAAATCTAATAATCCCAAACACGGTTAGACTACATTAATTTTTAGGGTGTCAATATATAAGTATTTACAGACTTACAGCTGGGTATCTCGAATTCCGAGGTGACCTTACTATAATGACTAGACTAAAAGTCTGGCGACTGACTGGCAACGTATAACAATTAAAAATGATAGACAAATGACAACCGGGCCCAACGGTTCTACCTACATGTTTTACGTGACACGGGGTGTCAGTAATATCCTTGATAAATTACTCAGATAATAATAATAATAATATAATAATATGCCACAACTATCACACAACGCTGTCTAGTCCCAAGCTAAGCAGAGCTTGTGTTATGGGTACTAGACAACTGATAAACATACTTATATATTTCTAAATATATACATATTATTGATAAATTACACCCAGACACAGAACAAATGATTATGCTCATCACACAAACATTTGTCCTGGGTGGGAATCGAACCCTACCACTAGACCAACAGGCCAGTCAAAGATGTTGATACAGTAAATAATATATCTATAAATGAGTACTTGCCATTTTCAAACTCATAATCTCATGCATAAGAAGCGGCTGCCTTGATCACAACTCTTAACCGGCTACACAAATAGATATTTGTGTAGGGGATTACGCGTGAGGAATAAATTCGTATGATATTCATCATCCAATACCAACATAATTGCAGTAGAAAAAAAACGTATCTTCTTCTGTTATGTATATCTATTTACAGTCATCGCAGCAGTCAATATTTCATTTAATTCATGAATCCCCAAGCGACCACCGGTGGCCGCGCATCTGTTGTCTTACTATTGTGTCTCTAATTGACGGTATCTGAAGGGTTAATTCATTTAAAAAATCATAAGACGTTACGCGTATTAGTTCGCTTAAAAATGATATTGTTTTTTTTTTTTGCATGTCAGAAATTTGATCTGATAAGATTCACATGAAATGAGAGAAATGGCTACAGGTTACTAGAACAACTTGTGACTCATAGATTGCCCTCAAGTCGAAGGGTAAAATCTACAAATCTGTGATAGAACATGTCGTACTTTAAGGATCAGAATGTTGGGCTGTAAAAAGACGGATGAAAAAATATAGCATGCAGTGGAGACGAAAATGTGGAGATGAATGAGTGGTGTGACGAGAATGGATAAAGTGAGAATTGAGTATATTACAGGCAGTTTAAAAATTGCACCAGTGACAGAAAAAAAAAGGAAATCGTTTGTTTTGGTACGGTCATGTGAAGAGGGGGGATGCAATGTAAATTACTAAAAGAGTTATGAAGATGGGTGTAGAGGGAGAAGGAGGCAAAAGAACATATTGGGCTCGCCACAATTATGGCGGTAAATCCCCTCTTTGAGGCGTGGCTGGAAAGACCTCACGGCTTCCTTACCTTCCGCATAACGCAGGTCCTCACCGGACATGGCAAGTTTTGGCGGATTCGTGCGGAAGTGACGCCCGGGTGTCGCCACTGTGAAGATCGCCCGGAAGACATGGTGGAGCACACAGTCAAGGTGTGCCCTGCTTGGGTCTCTCTTAAATATTTCCAGCTCTTCAAATGCCGTCAATTAGCGACACTATAGAAAGACAATGTCAGCGCGAACGCCGGCGTTTGCTTGGGGTTTAATGAATGAATAAATCGTTCATTCAGCTATCAAACTTGTATAAACTTTCGTCATTGTACAAACAAATCATGAACCGGTGGGCACTAGAGTACTGAGTCTGCCGAAATAGGTTCGCTTTGTGGAATACTGATGCTAAACGTATTTGGTGTTTAAGGCACAAGAGTTGAACGGGAAACCATTTTCAATTAGAAAGAAGAAAATAGTTATGTATTCAGGGCTCCTCCTGAGGTAGTTGAGTAAAAATTACATTTTATAGAAGAACAAAATTACATTTTTTTTTATTGGTATAAACTAGTGCTTGATTGCGATCCCACCTGATGATAAGCAGTGATGCAATCGTTGATGGTGAGGCGCGCTAGTTTATTAAGTGCCTATTCACTCTTGCCTTGAAGACACCTAAATTATAATCGGACGGGAAGACCGCAGCCGGCAAATTGTTCCAGTCCTTCGATGTACGTGGTATAAACGATAAGGCGATCATAGTAAGTACAAATACAAAAACAAGCTACTGCAAGTGCATTAAAGTCAGTTTTTTCACGTCATTTTAAACTAATTGGGGCCAGTTTTATAGGTAACGCTAAGAAAGAACAATAAAAAATCTGCCAAGTGCGTGTCGGACTCGCCCATGAAGGGTTCCGTAGCAGTAAGTAACATAATATAATTCCCGATGTTTGTCTGTAATCAAATTTTGTAAATTAAATTTGACCCAATTCCCGGTTACCGATTGAGCTGAAATTTTGCGTGCATGTGTAAATCAGATGACAATGCAAAATTATTATGACAAAGAGCTGATCTGATGATGGAACCGGAAGGTGGCTATAAAAACTTGATAGGTAAACGACACAACCCCATCGAGTTTGAGCTCGTATCGTGCAATTTAGCTTCACTTGTTTGTTTGACTGACCGACATTTTGACAATTTAAAAGTGCCTGTAATTGGTCTATTTGAAATAAACGTTTTTGATTTTTTGATTTGATTTTTTGATATGATTTGTCTTGACGAGTATTAATTATATAGGTATACCGAGCTATAAAAGCTTGCTATGAAAAAACAATTTTCATTTAAAGCTTGTTTAAACAGTCGGTGGGATTTAACTCATCTCGCTTCATCGTGTTTACTTGTCCCACACGACAAGGCTTAGTATACCCATTACGTATTTAAAGTTAAACATCAATTTCTATTCAATTCGGCCTCCATCAGTTGTTATGACTTCAGATGAATATACATACACAAATTGACAAACTTAAATGGAATCCTATAATTAATGGTTGCTCGTTAATTATTATAGTTCGTGATGTAGGAGGACTAGCCTGAGGGTAAGTTCGGCGGCCCCTAAATTGGTCGTATGTCCCTGTTATGGAACTTTACCTTGTAATGAGTCTATCAGCTTCTAGATCTAGAATTGTACAATAATTCACGGTGAATAATTGAAGCTAGTTCAGTATCATTACCGTTTTAAATGAAAACCGTTCGTCTACTACTGCACTTAGACGTACCATTAAAGACCCTTCCGCCTGACCACAGTTAAGTTCATTTTTGCTTTCACTCGAAACGAAAACTTTGAACTGTTTGGTTTGGTGCCGCGCCACAGGATTCAAGCGAAATTTTTTAAGTAGTCGGGCAGAAATTACCGGGAGGGTACCTATCTAATTTGTGACACAAGCCTCCCTCTCAACCTCTCACCTATTGATCGACTCCTGACTTACTTACTCATCGCCCAGCCTATACCTACCACTCATAGCTCAAGATCTTTACGAAGCCAACAACTGATCTTACTGATGATATCATCTTCTGTATATGTGTGTACATGAATTATAAAATAAATAAAGATGAAAGTAAGGCCTTCGCCTTCTCATCATCATCATTTCAGCCGACAGACGTCTACTGCTGGACATAGGCCTCCCCCAAGTGTCATCACAACGACCGGTCCTGTGCGTCACGCATCCATCGGATTCCCGCGACCTTGACCACGTCATCGGTCCACCTTGGACCACCTTGGTCAGACTTTTACTGACTAAAAACCCACTACTGTTCCTTCGTTGCCTTTCATACTGGGGCTGAGGTACCTTTCCCTGACCCCAGTAGAAACATACAAAGTCTTGAGTGAAAACTAGTTTCTTAATAAATAAAAGTAATAATGTACCACCCATTTATAACAACCAATAATTTCGTAAGCCTTATCAAAGCAACAAGTGATTGAAAGCGAGTCACTCAAAGACTCGATGAAGAAAATTTGTCAAACGCTTAATCCTTCAATACTTCAGTCCTTCAGTCAAGTTTGACCGCGCCTCCCAATCCGACCCGTAATTAACGAAGTTTTCGGCGATAACGGTCTATTTTCTAAATGGATGATTGTTTTCTTAAGTAATTATTACTTCAGTTTTTTTTCCTTTGATGGAGTTTATAGAAAGTTTAAGCAACTAAGTGGAGTAAATAATTTCTAGTGGTAATTGAGTGAGTGTTTTTAATGATAAAATATTAATTTGACCAATAAAAAATAAACCCTTTTTTTCTTTTGGAGATTTGGATTATTATCCAGACAAAAGCGAGGTGGACGAATTATTTGACGTAATATTTTTGCTAAGAGTGTGTGTAATAGTTTAAATAAGTTTATTATTTTTTATTATTATTGATGGGTTTGCGCTTAACCGCTATCTCACCTGATGGAAAGCGAGGATGCGGTCGAAGATGGAACGCGGTTACCTAGAAGAAACCTATTCACTCTCGACTTAAAGATTCCCGGGTTGTAGCTATCAGGAAACACAGACTCCGGCAAGGAATTCCATTCCTTAGCTGCACGCACAATGAATGTGTTTCCAAAACGTTTTGTGCGTGTAGGTGGGATGTCCACCGTGTACCGGTGGCGCATCGCCGTCTGTCGGGTTTTGTGTTTTTAGTCAGTAAAATCTGACACGCCTTCTCGCTAGCGCGTCATTAGACGATTTAACACCTAAAAAAATATTTAAATATTATTTGCTTAAACCGCCTAAAACCCTTTCAATGTAAACTTTACGGTATTGTACAAAACAATGTAAATGTTATCAACAGTAAGTTCGCAACTGCACCGCGCTGCGGTACAAAGTTGGTCGCGTGCACAAGACACAGTTTAAATGTGTTTGTGTTGCGTCACTGATTGGCTATTAGTTGTGTTTTGTTGGTAGATCGATTATTTGGTCTAAAGAAACATGATTACCTAAACGTACCTAAAGGTAATCATGTTTCTAGTGTGTAGTGTGTGTGAATCTTGTATTATCCTGTACTTTATAAGTGACGACTTGTTATTGGCTGTCAGTCTAACTTACTGTTTCTTATCTGGTTTGTTTTATTATTTAAATAAATAAATAATTTTTTATTTTAGTAAATTTTACATTTGGAACTAATTAAATTATAAAATAAACTTAAATAATTAAAAATAATATATACACTAAAGGCCTAGCTAAATATGACGTCAAAAAACTCCTCCGCATCGCTGTCGACTGAAAGTGTGCCCAAAAGGCTGGCGGCATTGCCACGTTGTATGGCAATGCTTAATCTCTGACCGAGGTAGAAGCCAGCCCTTGGGTCACGCGAAGAGTCAAGTAAGCGTTTGGATAAATCTTTAAAAAAGCATATGAGCACTCGGACCCCACGGCCCAAGAGTTTCAACCCCAAACGGCTCAAAAATATAACTGCCAACGAGGCTATTATATTTCCGCCGCTTGAGGTTCTCCGCAGCCGCCGCGGCAGCACCAGCACAGCACGATGAGCTAGGAAGATGGGATGGCGCAAGAGTATCGCCACAGGTAGCGTCCCACACTAAAGGCCTGCCCATCTTCCAAGGAAATAAAGACATACCGTCTGGTCTCTTACCATCGTCGCCATGAGGTTCCAAAACAGCCGGAACGCCGACGGTGACAAGGGCTCGTCGGATGATGTCATTAAGGTTCGCGTGCCGCGCTATGCATCCCGCACTTCGACTGCATGACAGGCCGTGGTGACCGAGGCTGTTGACAACTTCGCCACAGTGGCAGCGATGAGGAGAACAGCAAGGCGCACCTAGACGTAGGGCAACAGCTAAGCGGAAAGTGGTATCGTCGAACAAGGTGCCAATATTCGACGACGGCAGTGCGTGAAGCCAAAGACCTGACTCCCAATTTCCCACAGCCAGCAGGCGCGCACGCTCCGCAGTAGTAGCAGATGTTAGGATTAGGTTTTCCTGAACTACTTTACAGAGCGGCTCATCCCACCGTCTCTGGGAAGTTGGGTTGTTAGGTGAATTTGTATTCGGGCAAGCGAGTCTCCACGCATCCATAGCCTCGGTAAAATACGGCACTTCCAAAGGAATCAGTGTGGAAGTTAGAATGTTCCTGATTAATTTATCAGTGCCGTGGACCGAAGATATGAATGCCGGTAAATTAATACTGGTAATTTTGCGGACGCCGAGGCCTCCCATACGGATGGGAAGGGTAACTTAAGCCCAAGCTCGATCGTCCAAAGTCATGTTTAAAATTAAAGTAAGAGTATGCCGGATAATTTGGTCCATTTTTCCAAAAGGTCAGGGTGCTTCCATAAGTGGGAAGCACGAAGGAAATAAATTAATATAGGACCGAAACAACAATAACGAATTAGGGTAATAGCCGAATGCATATTAATTTCGAGCAATCTTTCTGAAACATCATTGAAATTTTGAATTTTTCCTCCACAAAACCGGGAAAGGAATCCTCAAAGATTGGGGACCCAAGGAGACGAAGTGAACTTTTGTCGATAATTTTGATTGCAGGGGCTATTGCATTGAATTTCGAATAAGTCAGATTTTTGTCAGTACTTTCAGATAGGAATATTTCACATTTAGAAAAGTTGAGTTCTAAACCAATAGCAGAAAGTTGATTTTTTTTTAATTGTAGATCATTGAAAACGGTGTCTACTTCGCCTCCCAAGGTTCCATCATCGAAGTACCACACATTAAATTTGGAATTTAGTTTTCGAATGATTGGGTGTATAGCTAAGCTGAAGATCACTGGCCCGAGGGGGTCACCTTGTTGACAGCCAACAGCGGATTCCAAAAGGTTGTCTCGAAACAGTAATTTCGATGGTTGTCTATAAAATTGCCAGAGAAAACTAAAAATAAATAAATTAATTAATCCTAAGGGTGTTTTTAATATAGTACGAATTACATCACGCATGCAGATTTGCTCTACATGCGAGGCTGAAGCCCGATATCACGCCCTGCACCCCACGTACAATAAATACATTGTTAATGAAACGGACACTTGCGGGGACTAGGCCAGTCACGAATGCATGATGAAATCTGCACCATATTAAAAACACCCTTAGTTCTTTTGTAGAAAACATCTTCCAATTTACTAGTCGTCATGATCCCTTTTTCCCAACTAGTTTTTTTAAAGTGCATAGGTCATCGAATGATTTCTCCCGCTTTAAGGCAGAGCGAAAGACTATGTCAGACCGTACTGGCCAAAACCACACCCATGTTCCTCTTTTTGCAATTTGCGTTCCAGGACATGGGTTTTCCTTCCAGAAAAAAACCCATGGCCCCAGTAGGCTTAAGCCTTGCAGGGGCCCTACGGTTTCGCTGAAATCTCTATGAAACGCGCAAGGAACACGAGTCACGATGAGCTGTCTATTACCCAGGCCTCCAAACTAGCTTGAAATCGACTTTCCGTTTAACCGGGTACGGTTGAATACCCGTGCTCTACATGGAACGACTACCTATCAAACCTCCAAAGCCCAGTTACTAGGCAACACAATTCTCCTTCGATAGACCAATGGTCAGATTTTTTGATGTCTGACTAGGTACCTGTACCCCTAGCCAAGTTGATAATCTGCAATCCTTAACGCTAGTAGAAAACTTTAAATGTACGGGAATGACGTCATCTGAACGCTCAGTCACGTGGTCAAAACAAAAGATTTGGGGACGTGGCCAACTCGAGGCGTTTGACGAAAGCAAAACGATTGGTACTTGGCTACAACTTGGACCAATGACTTTACGTGCTGCCTAAGGCACGAGGTGTCGTAGTATCTTAGGTAAACTTAGTTTGCACTTGAGCAAGGCCTGGGCGGGTAGCCATTCAAGTATAGCTTGACTATTTAAGCACTACTTCAATAAGGTTTTCTATAATAGTTCTATAATATTAGTTATATACACTGATTTTTGATCGTTTTAACACTTTGGGGAGGGTCGATCCGGTAGTCGGCGTTGCGTACTAACTACCTGGACTTGCTCAGCTGACGTTTTCTTAAAGAAATTAATTTCGTACATGAGCAAATTAATATGAGTTTTAAAAAAAGGTAAGTAATTTTTTAATTTTATTGTTACAAATTGATAGGGTTTCATGAACTGGATCGACCCTCCACGGGATTATGGCGGTAAGTCCCCTCTTTGAGGCGTTGCTGGAAAGACCTCACGGCGTCCTTACCTTCCGCATGACGCAGGTCCTCACCGGACATGGCAAGTTCGGGAGGTTCCTGCATCGGATTCGAGCGGAAGAGACGCCCGGGTGCCGCCACTGTGCGGAACGCCCGAAGGACACGGTGGAGCACATAGTTGAGGTGTGCCCTACTTGGGCGGAACAACGCCGTGCCCTCGTGGGGGTGATCGGCGGCGGAGACCTCTCGCGCCGGGCCTTGGTTCAGGCCATGGTCCAGAGCGAGGAGGAGTGGCAGGCGGTCGCCTCCTTCTGCGAAGCAGTAATGCTAGCAAAGGAGGAGGCAGACCGCATCAGGCAACGGCGCCCCCGCCGCCGCCGCCGGGATTCAGATCCCGATTTCCGGCCACCGTAGACGCGGGCTCGAGGACGGCAAGCCATGGGTAGCTCGCTGTCCGATCGTCCGGTAACTGTCCGGACCGAGCCAAGGCGTCGACGGCGCGCACTGTTCCCGCGCGCCTCAAGGAGTTGTCAGCAACAGGAGGGGCCCATCTGGGTCAAAGCCTACCGGGGTCGGGGTTATCCGAAAGGAAACTAGAGCCCCGGTATGAAGGCTAGAAGGAACGGCGCGGGGTTTTTAGTCAGTAAGACTCTGACACTGTCTCCCGCTCCACCCAAGAGCGGGTTTCGTCAATGATGATTTTCCCCGTCGAAAAAAAAAAAAAAAACCCTCCACGGGATTAAAACGATTAAAATTCAGCGGTTTACATTACTTCTATGATAGTTCTATATGTAGTTCTTTATTTTAGTTTTATATTAGTTCTAGTCAGTTCTGTGACAATAATCTTTGATACATAAACAACTTGTGCAAACTAGTATATAGGCATTACCAACTTGTCAAAGCAAAGGATCTTAAATATTCAATCTCGACAAATCCCGAGCTTAGCCGAACTCAGCCGAACGTACTAACGAAGGCAGACGCATACCCTATGTATCTTCCTACATACGCTTTGAAGCGCAGTTGAGGATTGAATTTGGTAAACGATGTTAGGTATTAGTTTGTAGGTACACACCAGAACTATCAAGTCATGGGCTTCTAGTATAACTTGACCTCTGACTGTAAGAAAAATGTATATCATGTAAGGATCGATTTATACTGGACAGCAATAGATGGATATGTTGTGTGTGTATATGTCGCAGGGATATGATGAAAAACAGAGATTTGGTCAATTCTCTAAGTGATTTAATTAAATCACGAAGGATGCTGAAATTACAACACTATTTTATCATTTCTCTGAACAAATCAGTCCAGTACTTTTAGAGATTACCTCCTACAAAGAAAAAACAAACTTTACCTCTTTATTATATTAATGTAGATTGTGGTGGTGGTTAATAATATAGTAGGTGAAGTAGGTATGATGCCATTTTTGCCAAAATTGATTACCGTAGAACATAGATTTGAAGCGAATGAACATTTTCTTATGAATATTTTACATTTCCGTGATTTCATTTTTGATCAAATCACTTAGGAAATTGACTAAATAAATTCTGTTTTCTTTCTTTCTAAATCTCTGTTTTTGTCACATCCAACTCCTCAAATTCAATTTTTTTTTTTAGTGAAGTCGGTTATTTTTTTTTTTTTGTTACAACCATAGAACAGATTTTCCCCCATATTTGTGCTATGAGAGCTTGCTTCATGTCAAACTTCAAGAGTGTTATAGGCCAGCGGGAAGTACTGAAATTTGATTCCTTTGAGAGGGTCGAAATAAACGTTTTTTTGCGACATAAACGGCCGATTTTTTTTTATTTACACAGAAATTTGATTTTTTCACAGCTACAAGAGATCGTAGACCTGAGTATATGGTTTTTATTTGGACTCAATACCTCCACGCGTCTCTGAGATAAAGGGTCTTGATAGACAGACGGACAACAAAGTGTCTGTATTTTCCTTTTAAGTTACGGAACCCTAATAAATAACTTTTTACATACGTACCGTTTGATCTTGAAAATTAATTAATATTATTTTGAAGGTTTTGAGATTCGTTTTTTTATTTTTTATTGTCTGAACATACATTTATAGGTTCAAAACGATTCATTGTTACTGTACATTGAATGTTTACAATAAATCTATATATATAAAAGGAGAAACTGACTGACTGATATATCAACGAACAGTCAAAACTATTGGGACTAGCAGCGTGAAATTTTGCCCAAGGTTTCCTTTTGTGACGTAGACGAGCACTAACAGAAGTAAGTAAGCTAGCCCATTTATGTCCCACTGCTGGGCAAAGGCCTTACTCTCCCTTTTCCACACTTGTCTGTCTTTAACCATTGCACGTCATTCCTCCGTACTTATCAAGCTCATCTCTCCACCTTCGCCTTGGTCTGCCGCGATGTCGCCTTACATTTAATGGGACCCAGTAAGTGGCATTTTTAGCCCACAGCTCGTCCGATATGCGGCAAACATGTCCGGCCCATGCAATCCCACTTTAGAGTAAGCATAGGATTTTCCGAAATTCACCTCTAAAGGAACGTAACGGAGATCCAAAGTATGTAGGGAGAAATCTACTTTCATGCGGGTGAAGTGGCTGGTAGAAGCTATAGTTGATCTACGAGTATATATCGTCTAACTCTTAGTTCCAAATTGCTCGGTTAAGAGTATTCCATGCGTGCTCAATTGGGATTAAGTCAGGCAAGCCGGCTGGCCAATCTAATCGTGAGATGTTGTATTCACGGAGAACTCTGTTCACTCATTCAGCTCGATTTGCTGCGAATTATTACTACCTAACTATGTATCACTGGCCTGTTGGTCTAGTGGTTAGTGACCCTGACTGTTATGCCGGAGGTCGTGGGTTCGATTCCCACCAAGGACAAATGTTTGTGTGATGAGCATAATCATTTGTTCTGTATCTGAGTGTAATTTATCTAATAATAAGGTTAATGTTAATATAAGTATGTTTATCAGTTGTCTAGTACCAATAACACAAGCTCTGATTAGCTTGGGACTAGACGGCGTTGTGTGATAGTTGTGGAATATTAAGAAAAAAAAAATAGTGAAACGTTATAGGTACACCAATTAAATTACTGTAATTTATCTTTCACAATTATTAGCAAAAGTTTAATTAGTGGTATCTGCAATAAACAAAATGTGGTGACCACCGATTTGTTATCGCGAATGCCCAATTTTTTTAGATCTAACCGAAATTGAAATAAAATTATAGTGTTCCAATGATTTTTGTTTGTATTCACTTATTTCCTTTCAGACATAATAGTTTTGGTGATAAGTATATTAATTTTCTGCTGTCACTTTGCAGAAGTCATTTATGGATGAAACAAAGATTGTACGTAGTGGAGATGAGAATGTTAAGATAGATGGTGAGACGAGTATGGACAAAGTAAGAAATTTGTATAATATGGGAAGTGTTGGAAGTGGCGCTAGTGACTGAAAAGTTAAAAGGGAATCGTTTGTCTTTTTCATCATCATCTTCCTGGCCTTGTCCCGTTTTATTTGGGGTCGGCGCAACACGTTTTTTTCTTCCATTCTGTCCTGTCACTCGTCACGCTATCACCAACTCCCTTTTCTTTCATATCACTTGTCACATAATCCATCCGTCTTTTTTTTGGCCTCCCTCTCCCTTTCCATCCATTCACATATAAAGTCACAACTCTTGTAGCAACATGCGTTTCATCCCTCCTCTTTACATGACCACACTAAGACCAACGGTTTCTTTTCAACTTTTCAGTCACTGGTGCAACTTTCAGACTTCCCCTAATATACTCATTTCTCACTTTATCCATTCTCGTCACACCACACATGCATCTTAAAATCCTCATCAATTTGTCTTGGTATGGTCACAAAATAGATAGTTACAGAAGTCAACCTCACATTGTATGTATTTCATTTTTTAGGATTCCGTAGACAACTAGGAACTCTTATAGTTTCGCCTTGTCTGTCTGTCCGTCCGTCCGCGGATAACCTCAGTGACCGTTAGTACTAGAAAGCTGAAATTTGGTACCAATATGTATATTGCCATCGACCTGGTGGTCAAACATCGAAAGAGACCTTAAGAAAACCCAATTGCCAAATCCGACAACCCAGGACAGAGCAATTTGGCGCCGTAGAGTGAGACCTGACTCCAGAGGACGGGAACAGGGACGCTTAGCTACAAAAAACCGCACAAACTTACTTAGGAAAACAGTTCAATTCCCCAATTGAGTTAAAAAGATTTTTCCGAACCGCAAAAAAAAAAATTTGGTGACAGAACTTCAAATTCACAGTTTTTAGATTTTCTCTGCATTTGTGCTGAGACCTTGCTTCAAGCCAAATTTCAGGATTCTAGGTTCCAGTGAATTTTAGTGTAGCAAAATACGCTTTATACGACATGAATGGCAGTACCTTTTTTTTCGTTAGCTTAGAAGTTATTTTTTTTACAGTTTCAAGAAATTGCAGACCTAAGTATATGGTTATAATTTTAACTCGGTACACTCACGCGTTGCCATGATATAGGGTCATGACAGACCGACAGACAGACGGACAACAAAGTGATCCTATGAGGGTTCCATTTTTATCCTATTGAGATAGCTAACCTTATAAAAAGAATAAATAATCTGAAAGACACCCCCGGGTCCACACCAGTGGGTCTAGTAGCCAATTTATTTATGGTCTGTCCGTGTACCAAGTTTCATCAAAATCTGTTTGGCCATTTAGGCGTGAAGACGTAACAAACAAACAAACCAACTCACTTTCGCTTTTATAATATTAGTAACTATTTATTCAAAGTCCAGTTAAACAAAGATTTGGATCCCTTTTCTTAAAAATGAATGTAATGATCTATTTAAATCTACCGATCTTTACGGAACTCACCAATACACTTCTACTTGTGTAGTCGAGTAAAAACTTAATTATTTAAATCCTTTAAACATTATACAAAAGGAGAAACTTAGTGACTGACATATGATCAACGCACAACCGAAACTACTAGATCTAGGAACGGACAATTTTATGATGGAAGCGAGTACTAAACAAGAGATTTATTATAATTCAACATTGAATGGGATGAAAAGAGAAAAATTAGTTTGTATGCATAAATGATTATACAACGTTTAACATTAAATGCGCAGACCTTAGAAACCCCAAATGATTTTTAATTCAATTGATTTTTGATTTTTGATTCTTTGAGAAAAAACATCATTAAAAAAAAGGCTTAATGATTTAATGGTTTAAATGATTTAAAGGTTTAAAGATAAAAATTTAATGATTTAAAGGTTTAATGGTTTAAAAAAAGGTTTTAGTTTGTTTAAAATTCGTATCTGCATCGAAATAAAAACTTTTATCATCCCGCATATGAGAAAATTTGATTGGACTATAACCATTTGGGTTTGTTTACGTATTTGGGCGGATTTGCGCACGTGATGGCTTGACCTAATAAATAGACAGGGCAAAATTTTACTGAAAACCATTTTTTGAAAAATGTAACTATATTAAAAAGTGGTTTAAGGGCAGGAAGATGATGATGATGATGATGATTAAAAAGTGGTTTAATATATTCTGCTCGCTATTCTGATCAAACTAATTTCAGGTTTTGCGCATTTAATGTTACAAATTGTATATTGTTAAGCACAAATAATAAACTAAGTAAATAAAAATGTTTTAATTGTTCGTTATTCATAACCACGCCTACAAAACGTTTAAAAGAGTTTTATAGATTGTATGGAGGATACTTATTTTTTAGATTAATAAATTTGAAATTTAGCAGTAATTTTAATCGAAATAAGCAATAAAGACTTGCTGAAAAGTTTTTAAAACTACTTTCAAAATACGGTTTAAGGTATTATGTTAAAGTTTTTATAAAAATATTTTGTGAACAAAGTCACTGGCAACGTACTAGTGGGAAACAAACACATCCATATAGGGAACTTAAAAAAGTATATCTAGTTTTCAATTAATTAAATTTCACCACCGTAATCAGTTATGATAAAAAAATGAATATAATGTATATTTTTTAAACTCTCGGATATAGCTGTTATTATTACACCGATTGTTGCAAAAATAACACCGGCTTTGAGTGTTTGGCCTTACGTGAACCTGTTTGCAAATAATCTATTTTAAATTCTATAAAGTTTAATAAAAGTGAACTAATCTGAATCGTAAGTGCAGTTCACGCGCTCGCCATGTCTGATAATGAGACTAAGTACTATAAGCTAGCAGTATGATTTGTACTTTATAATTGATTACTAATAATTAACACTTAACTACAAACAGTCGTTTCTATCTGACACTTATTATCGTGTCTATATTTCATGGCGACTTTGCTATATTAGAAAAATATAAGAACGTAAATGAGAAAATCACCAAAAAGAAGAAGTAATAATAGCACAAAACGCTAATACCAGCGCTAATTAAGACTACAGATCACTGACCAGTACGAAAAATTGAATACAATCCTGATCGACTGACTCATCGGAGCATTTTAATTAATCACCGAAAAATCAACAAAATGAAGAAGTAATAATAGTACAAAATATTATAGATAAACTTTATTTTTTTACCTAAATTCCAAATCCAAAACCTACCTTTAGCATTAAACCTAGTAATAATCCAAAAACTACACGACAATTAGCCCACGTTTTGGAATAAGGCAGACATTGTCTGTTAAACAATAACTATGTAACTTTAGTCCAACAGAATGTGGATACACGGAGTGTGCTTTAAACAAATAGCTAGTTACTGTTATACTAGCTAATACAAAGTTTGCACACTAGAACATGGTAGTATCATAGGAGGAGTGTAATCTAGTAAAATAACAGTAGAATAATGGGGATTGATGAAAGAATACATGTATGGCTGAATGCCCAAAAATTTGAAGATATACATGATAAATCAATCAATTTATTTGCATTATATGGATTTAAAAAGATGTTTGCACAGGTACAGTTTTATTATACAGGCTGTACATGACAGCCTCCCACAAAATTTAAGGGCTTGCTCAGTAGGTGAAACTGAACAACTTTCCGCAAGCCTTTTTTTCAGGAAACTAAAACAATAATCATTTTTTTAATTTTGTACGGTGAGGCTGCACCGTACAAAATTAAAAAAATGATTTTACAGTTTGTATGGAGAGACCGATTTTTACTTTTGGTTTCCTGAAAAAAAATCTTGTGAAATGTGGTTCAGTTTTGTCTACAGAGCAAGCCCTTAAAGTTTGTAGAGGGCTGTCCCTTACACCCTGTATACACTTTATGCAAAAATAAGTACTATAAAGATGATAATAATGATCATGTCTTTAGAAAGTATAAATAAAGTTAAAAATACATTGTCAATCCAAATAGAACATAAAAAAAATATTATTAAAATTACAAAAAGTCAAATAGTACGTCATGATTATAATTAAATGTCAAATTACATGATTTTAAAATTAATTAAGTCAAAAAAATTAATGCGATTAATATTTGCCCAACTTCTTAAAGAAATAAAAACAATCAACTGTATTTTTTTCAAAATTAGAGTTGACAGTGATGAGAGAAAATTTAACTACCCCGGAAATTTGAAAGTAAAAAAAAAAATCAGTAAAGAAATTCGAAAGAGTATGAAAAATATAACATCTACTCATCAGCAGGATACCACAATAGCAAGGCCCATCGAAAACTGAACCAAATTCTGTTGTATGTAACTTCATCGATGCATAAACCGCTCCAGGCACATCCCTAATTATCTAGAATGTAAATCGCATTAAATAGTTTGTCACCATGCATGGCGTATCAAAGCGTGTACAGTCAAATGCAAAGTTCGGTCGCAAACAGTTGCAAACAATGTTATGCGACGGTATCGATACTGCTAACTATGCGACAAGCTTTGATATTGGTGGTGACTCGACACAACTACACAAAGGTATTACACCACACACACACATACAATTATACAACGTGTAACGTTAAATACGAAAACCTGAAAATAGTTTGATCTGAATAAAGAGAGAGAACATTTTTCAAAAAATTTTTCATTAAAAATGTTGCCCCGTCTAGCTAAACACGAATAACACTAACATAAATAAAACACAAAATACACTCAGGCGTCGAAGTACTCCTCCACATCGCTGTCATCCGGAAATGTGCCCAGAAGACTGGCAGCATTACCACGTTGGATGGCAATGCTAATTCTTTGAGCGAAGAACGAGCCAGTCCTCTGGTCACGCAAGGTGTCGATCAGTCGGCGAGAAATTTCCTTAAAAAGGATTCTTATTAAAATGAATAAAATCATTCTTCCTTCCCAAACAAACCTTTGACCAAAAACTGTAGGCCGGTATACACATAAAAGGTTATTTTAAACGTAGAACCTTCCTTAGCTAGAAAATATAACCCCAAAATCCATTGATTTATAATACGACCGGTGAATTCTGCTGAGACACTTTATGTGCTATTAACAGGACAAAAGAGCCACATTAGTTATTTATAAGGCTTTTATATGCCTGTTATTGTACCTCTGTTTCTATAAGGATTTAGAAGTAGATGGAAAACAGGAAAAATGAAAGTAAAGTCTCGACAAAAACGAGAAAATAAATGTTAGAAATGAGATATTTTTGAGGGTTTAAGCTTAGGATAAGCTTTCAAATTCGGATAGTTGATCATTACAAGCAAAAAAAATACACTATTAGGCACGGGCCTCCCCCATGTATCGTCATAGTTGTGCTCCTGTGCGTCTCATATCCATCGTGTTCCCGCGACCCTCACCAGGGTGGTCTACCTTGTATCTACCGAGGAGTTAGGGAGAATATGGAATATAATTAATTTAGTAAAAAATCAGTGTTCATGATTAGTAAAGTTGTTAATTTGTTACTTTTATTATTTATGAAAATGCCTATGTACATGATCTCTGATATCCACATATTTTGAAAATTATCATGGTGTACAATAAAGAATTAAGGAAAACATAAAAACTGGTCTAATAAGTATAAGAAAATTACATTTCCATTAGACAAATTACTGGTAATTCTTGTTATTCTTGTTGCTTATTTATTAAAAATGTATTTGAATTAGTTAGCTTATAAAGTAATTAAGTACTCTTTTGTTTTAGGTTACCCTATATAGATAGTTTAATGTTCAAATTCGATCTAGATAACTTTTATACATTAAAATCGAAATACGCCAGGTCTGCTAGTTGGAAATATAAGTTATTAAATAAATGTTTGTAACATTGGACGAGTAAATCCAAGTTGTCTCACAATCTGTCAATATCATCATCATTTCAGCCAGAAGATTACTGTTGGACATAAACCTCCTCTATCTATCCCCGCACACAGGCCTCAAAAAACGCCGCCACAAAAAGCGCTAGAAGCGGCCACAAAAAACCAGCTGAAGCGCGCGACAGCTCGTGGCCGGTGGCCGAAAAAGCTTGAAACGGCTTCAAGCGTTATTTTGTGGCTGCACCGCCGTACAACACAAAAACGGACGCCTCAAAAAGAAGCTTGAAGTGGCGTTTTTTTAAGGCTCGTGTGCCCACACTAAGAGTCCCCATAACGACCGGTTCTATGCGTATTTCATCCATCTTTAAGCTCTGCTTAGCTTGGGACTAGATGACGTTGTGTGATAGTTGTGGAATATTTCACGAGGTTTGACTAAAATCTCTAGTGTTTAATAATAACTTTAAAAGTACACAAAAAATACTGAGAAACCCGAAATGGTAAATGTCATAATGTCATAAAAATAAGAAGATACTTTGTATTCCGATCGCTACGTTACCTACGTGAGTGAACCCTTCGGGGAAAGCTACACAGTAAGTATTTAAATATCAATTTTATTGAAATATTGAATCGTTTGTTCCTTTGTCAGAAAAATTCAATATGTCGTCAGACAAAAGGTCGATATGTAATATTAACAACGCTTTCAAAATTGTAATATTGTATGAACACAGAAAATAAATTGTTCAAATTGATCTTATTGGAGTTGAAATGATTGTTGGTTTTTTAATGAAAAACAGTAGAGACAGATTCATCGATTTAGTGGTTGCTAGTTTTTGTTATGAGGTTTCTATGACTGGGTTGGGTAAAGTGTTATTGGGTAAGTCAATCTGGAATGTCTTTATAGCTGCCCTAACATCATTGCAGAATTGTATTACTAACAACATAAACCACAACTTTTGTTCTATGACTTTTTATAAAAAATAGTCAATTTGCTAAAAAACAAACCTTCAAGATTTCGTTGTTATATCTAACACATATTATCTATGTATTTTGCTGTACCTACCTACGTCTGTATATCGCGACGCGAGCGCATCAAACACCCCGTCGTTCGATCCCCGCTTCCTACCACTATTGTACTATGGCTTGTTTCGCATAGACTGCATAATATGTAGTACGTTCAATTTATATATTTTTATTTTTGTATGAAAATATGATGAACTAAAATATTTTTTTTTTAAGTCATAAACAAAAGTTGCTCATAACATAGTCCTGAGAGGTTGCCAGTGTTTTTCAAATAACCTTGTGTATCAATCTGGTCACCAAGGCCCTCAACAACGTAATGCCCGAGATATTTAAATTTTTCTACCCAAAAAAACCAAGGCAGAAAAAGAAGCTAATTTAAATTTCATTCAGACTAAAACTACTTATTTTCCTGACCCCAACACTTTCTTCTAAAAGTATTATTTTTCAGAACACTTCCCAAAAAGACATGAACTTTGCTAAGACTTCCTCGTTCACACGCTGATCACGTACTCAGAAAAGCGCCCGTGTCAAGATAAAGTTCAGTAAAGAAGTTTCTTGAATGTTATGGTTGGGACAAGTTTTTTGAAGGTACAAACTGGGCTTTGGAAACAGTCTCAGCCTTTTCAGTCGTATAGGCAAACAAGGGGTTTGAGCATTTTTGTTCAACTATGCAAGCTGCACTCGATTCAGACTACAGAAGATGTTATCTGTTTTTCTACTTGAAGTCTTATACAGGAAGTAAATTATGTATTTTAAATTTGCCATCACGTATTTCAAATTTCAATAATTTGAAATACGTGATGGCAAATTGACAATAAGTGGACACAGATAGAAAATGGAAATAAAAACTTTCTTCCATCAACCTTCGACGAAAAAGAGGAGTTGGAGGTAGATGCGTAATCTTGGATTGCCTATAAACCCGTCGAGTTTGGGCTCATTAGATTCATCTTAATAAGTTCTAAACATTTTTCATGATGACGAAGACCTGATGCTAGAACTGGGAGGTAGTTAAGGGAACCCTGGAATGCCTACTAGTAAACACGTCGACCTTGGGCTTATTAGACTCGCCCTAAGCAGTTCTTTTACTTTTTATAGATTGTATGCGTCTGGAGTTTTATAATTTTGCTATTGTATACTATGTAATATACAACCTTAATATATAAAAGAGCAGTGGTGGTCCTGATTTATGAGTTGTAGTCGTGAGCTCAAACGCAACCAGCGCATTACTAAGTGTAATTTATTTCATCACCACTGTAATCAAACGGTGAAGGAAAACATCATGAGGAAACTGGCATGTCTTAAAATCTATATTTGCACTGGGCCTGCGAGGTGGATTACGGCCTATTAGTATTATAATGCTTTTGCTCCAGGTTTCGCAGCTTTCTATCGTAATATCGTATAGGTCACAATCATTTAGACAAATATATTAGAAATTAATCTACTATATATAAAAACTCCATCTTTGCTTTACATTTGACAAGAATATAGCAGTCGTATGACTACTAGAATGAATAACAGTAAACGGGACATTTTATGAGATTGTCATAAATTCTAAATACAGTACAAATTCGCTATGTTTTGTGAACACTGTCGTGTTATTTACGCGTTTTAATTTATACATCACGACCGAAACTACCTAATGACACGAATATACTATGAAACGTACTCGAGGCAATCACTTAAAATTTTTCATTCAAATTCTACTGCTGGTTTTGTTCAACCACTTCACTGCAAATTTCAAGTCTGACGTACAAACTCCGCAATGGATGTTATATGAGAAGAAGTTGTCGTTTGATAATTCTAAAATTCAGTGGCTCTGGACCAGACAGTGTCGTGTTACACAGTCGTTTGGCAAACATAAAATTGTTTTATTCTCTGCATATTGCGGTGGTGAAACTTTATATAGATTGTGGTCACCTTTCTGCCTGTTGTACTATAAATAAAACGGAAATTATAATTCAGTAATGACATAATGCGGGTAAATATTACGACTGATGTCTGACTTGCTGTTGAGGATATTTAAGATGCCTAATTTTCAATAAGAGGGATTACGTTCTAGATTGTTATATTCTGAAATTATTATTCTCAGTAACTATCTAAGAACTAGTTTCCGTCAGCGACCTCGCCTATGACAAAGAACCTAGATTTCTCCTAACAAACTCTGGACCCCTGTTTTATTCCCTTCGGGGGTGAATTTTGGAAAATCCTATCTTAATGCACACTAAAATCGTAAAAAAACATATGCAAAATTACACGCACCAAGTCCCCGAAGCTACCGCTGTGCATTGATATGTTATCTAGACAGTTTTTCTTTTTGTATTGTATAGATAACGGCGAGATATGCATGATTAAACAACATTAAAGGTTTTATGAACAGTGTTAGTTTGTTTAAAATTCATATCTGCATTGAAATGAGAACTTTTATTGTCCCGTTTATGAGAAAATTTGATTGGATTACCACTATTTGTGTTTGTTTACCTATTTCAGCAGGTTTGCGCACGTGATGGCTTGACCTATTCATAAATTGACTTCATTGATTCATTAATTGAGGTCGGAGTTTAAAAGAAGATTCTTTTGAAAAATGTAGCCTATAAAGTGGTTTAATTGATTCTGCTCGTTATTCTGAACAAACTAATTTCAGATTTTGCGCATTTAACGTTACACCTTGTATACGTCATCACTCTTTTGATAAATTAACAGTCAGGAACATTTCTACAGAAAGACAAGAAATAATATTTCTGCAGCAGCAAAAATTCAGTCTTCGAACTGCTCAGAAATTATTTTTTGCTGAAAACTTTCATTTGACCTATCAAAAGAATTCTCAGTGAAAAGTTTCACTTCACTTGGATACATTAATTCCTGTCATACACAAGTGTTAAAGTTTATTACTTAGCGATAATGACTAGTAGATCAGTAAATTAGTTTTTCGGTTTTTGTCTGAAAAATTCGGGTTTTTTTTAAGGAAGAAAACCATCCAAGGAATTCTCTGGGACTCTCTGGGACTGGGACCATGCTGGGACTCAGGCCTCTTCTCTAGGAGAGATAATGGGCTGTAATCCACCACGCGGGCCTAGTGCGTGTTGGTGAATGTCACATGTCTTCGAATTTTTTGTTCTTGGACATGCTGTTGCTTCCTCACGATGTTTTCCTTCACCGTTTTGAGAGCAGTGCTAAAGAAATAAATTACACAAAGTAATGCGTCTGGCTAGGTTCGAACCCATGACCTATAACTCGGTAAGTCGGGGCTCCTATCCTGCTCCTATTTATAATATACAATATGTATATTGTATATTATAAATAGTATACAATATGTATATTATAAATGTGGAATATAGTAAACATATTTCAGTTTTTTATTATGATAAATTTCTCCACCTTCCTTTTGTTTTGTGAAGAAAAATCTACCGGCTTATTTGCCAAGCTGTGCAAAAAAACTAAGCACTCATGTTTGTTCAGTCATGACAAAATACGAGTAGCGGCCATAGTGAGGTAAGCAAAAATATAGGTACTGGGCAAAAATACAAATTTAAAAGGTTAATCTAGATTCATTTGGAACGTCAAAAAACCAGCAAATCTCTCAGCTTTTACCTGAGATTATCTTGAACAAAAAAAGTAAAGTTTTCCCTACAAAACCGAGTATGTACAAGATTTACGGCATGAATATTTTCACACACACAAAGATAAACCCCTCACATATTCGGAGGCAAAAAAATACTTCTCTACTTAAGAATTCAGATGAAAAAAGATATTTGGGAATTTTATCTTTCAAGATTTGAGATGTGTGAATCAGAATGTTATCGTGGTCAAATAGAATTGGTTTTTGAACAAGTTTTTAATGAAAATATTTTTTTTCATAGCACGGTATAATACTTATATAATTAATACTTGTCAAGACGAATCATACGAACCCAAACTCGATGGGGTTGTTTCGTTTAACTACCAAGTTCCTATAGCCACCTTCCGGTTCCATCATCAGATCAGCTCCAATTCATAATAATTTTACATTGTTATCTGATTTACACATGCATGCAAAATTTCAGCTCAATCGGTAACCGGGAAGTGGGTAAAATTTAATTTATAAGGTTTTAAAACAGAAAAACCTTCAGGACAGGTGAAACTAAATAAGAGCTTGTAATAAAAAGCTTTTAATGAAAAACATTTTTTCATAGCAAACTTTTATAGCTCGGTATACCTATATAATTAATACTCGTCAAGACAAATCATACAAGCCCAAACTCAATGGGTTTGTGTCGTTTGACTACCAAGTTCCCATAGCCACCTTCCGGTTCCATCGTCAGATCAGGTCTATTTCATAATAATTTTGCATTGTCATCTGATTTACACATGCATGCAAAATTTCAGCTCAATCGGTAACCGGGAAGTGGGTAAAATTTAATTTATAAGTTTTAAAAACAGACAAACCTTCAGGACAGGTGAAACTAAATAAGAGCTTGTAATAAATAAAAGGACCGACTTTTCAGAGTAAATTTTGATGAGTAATATTGATTTTATTTGATGAAGTCGGATGCTTGATAGTACCTAAACGAAGTATTCCTGAGTGCACATTTCTTGAATCATCTCGGTCACTCAAGCTGATTGTGCCCATTGAGGTATGCTAAAAGGCCCTCGCCCACGGCGACTTTTTGTAGCGATGCGATCGCGCGTTTCGTAAACGCAAAACAGCATCGCTACTTACACTTTAGTCGCATTTGCGTCAGTTTCGCGTTTGCATTGCGACTGATAACCGTGGTATAGGCGAGGGTAAACAGTTGCGACCGCAGTATCGATGTGAATGCGTGACAGCATTGCGACTGTACCCCTAGCCAAGTTGCTAATCTGCAATAGTTAACGCTAGTAGAGAGCTTCAAATGTACGGGAATGACGCGCTCTCAACGCTCAGTCACGTGGTCAGAACAAAAGAATTGGCGTCAAGGTCAACTCGAAGCGTTCGACGCAAGCGAAATGGTTGTAACTTGGCTAGGGGGGCAGCTTTGCTTAAAAAAGTCGTCGTGGACGAGGGCCCTAATACTTCGTAATTCAGATACATGTCGTATTGTAACTATAAAAACACTCGTACCCATTATACAAATATTATTCTTTAGGTAGCTAGGTAATAATTATGAAATATGGTTTATCTTTTCTTAGATATCGCCATAAGGTAATTCCTGCGTTCGTATTTTACAAGCTTTTATTTAGTTTCACCTGTCCCGATGTTTGTCTGTAATCAAATCTTGCAAATAAAATTTGACCAACTTCCCGGTTACCGATTGAGCTGTAATTTTGCATGCATGTGTAAATCAGATGACAATGCAAAATTAATATGGCATAGAGCTAATCTGATGGTGCAACCGGAAGGTGGCTGTAAGAACTGTTTTAGTTAAGCGACACAACCCCGTCCCGTCCCGAGTTTGGGCTCGTATGATTTGTCTTGACGTGTATTAATTAGGTATACCGCACTGTAAAAGCTGCCTATGAAAACAATTTTTCTGTAAAAGCTTGTTTACGTTATTATGTAATTTTAGTTATTAGATGTTTATCATTACTTCTTGTTTTATTTTATTGTTAGTCTTTTACCGTAAAGTAACAACAACCAAACTTTTGTTATTCCTTTCTTTCATCATATCAATGTTTCACTTTTAGCACATTTTGACGGACACTCTCGTTCACTCCTGAAACAAATTTTCCGTATGAAGCTATTACTTTGCTTTCACGTTCCAAACTTTCATGTAAGCCCTTTGTCTTATGACAAGGGATTGTTGGAGAGGCATACAAAGCGAGACCTGATACTAAGTTAGCTACTTTGTTGGCAGCGTCTTGTTTATATTATTTATCTTATTAATTGTTAGCAGCTCCTCCAATGAAACTCACTTTGTTCGGAATTATTACTCTGAACTACTTCTTACCAAGTTGACAATCATGAATCCAATGCCCGCTCGAGCTGGCGTGCTATCCAGAAAACCAATGACTGTGGTTTTATTCTCTTTGCAGAAAACCAATAAAATATGGGGGACGGATGTAGCACGCCACCTCGGCGGAACTGCTAGACTATTTATTGAAATAATTACATATTGAACAGAAGGAAAACAGTTCTTGAAAAAATATTAATCTCTAAGAAAATTATATTAATGCTATATAAAATACAAGAAGTAATTAATGCGTGACTAACCGTAAGATCAATACTTAATAAATCGATTTGATTGTAAACACATCTAAACTAGCGCCATCTAGTGAAATAAGACGACAGTCAATTCAATTGTCAAAATAACTGTCGTCACATCCCAACACACAGATAACCGACTTAAATATTATGTAAACAAAGTCAACTAAGCTATTTAAATAATTGAATTCCAACAATATGATGATTTCGTTTTATTTTTCTTTTCAATAGAACATTAAACGACGACACACGACGACACGTGACGAGATGTCGTGACGAGTGACAGGACAGAATGGAAGAAAAAAACGTGTTGCGCCGACCCCAAATAAAACGGGACAAGGGCAGAAAGATGATGAGAACATTAAAAAGGCTGATGATGATGTTTGTTAAGCAGTTTATAAACGCCTATTAGATGTATAAAAGCAGGTATAAAATGTAATATTCGAACTAAGTAAAGACCACAATACATAGCAATATTCAACAGTACAAACCCACAGATACTTTCAATAGCAGACATTGTATTCACAAAAATTAGACTTAGTAGAAGCGCCCTTGTCACGACGGATTTGAATTTTTATATATCCAAAGCGTATTTAAAGTAGGGTGGGATGTTGAATTAGAAAACACATTTGCTTATCTAAACTTTGGAAGCTTAACTGACTAGAGGGCTATTAACTAGAATCAAATAGTCATCTAAAGGTATAAATTTGAATTTAAAGACTTTGTTTTAAGAGTAGTGGTGGCCGAAAGGTAACGGCCCCGACTTACAAGTTGTAGGTCGCGAGTTCAAACCCAGCCTCTGCTCTCAAAACGGTGAAGGAAAACATCGAGAGGAATCCGGCATGTCCTAGAACCAAAAATTCGAAGGCATTTGACATCCATTAACCCGCACTAAGCCCGCGTGGTGGATTAGAGCCCATTCTCTTTCCTAGAGAGGACGCCTAAGTCCCAACAGTGGGTAAATTATAAGGCCGGCTATGCTATGCTAACTGGGCACGAGCTGAAACTTGTCTTTACAGAATAAAATCTGTCCAATAGTTTTGAAAGTGAATGGCCGTAATCCACCGCACGGGCACGGTACCGGTTGGTGGATATCACAAGTCTTCGAATTTTTGTTTCTAGGACATGCTGGTTTCCTCACAATGTTTTCCTTTACCGTTTTGAGAGCAGTGGTGATGAAATAAATTACACAAAGTAATGCTGACTGGGTTTTTACCCGCGACCTACAATTCGTAAGTTGGGGCCATTACCACTCGGCCACCACTGCTCTCCAATGCCATGCCAAGTTAATGGAAATAAACCGGCCCCCAATTACGACCTGCCAGTCCCAACGTGGTACGATTTTAGATTTTGTTTCTTACGAGTCTATAAACAGCAAAATGCTAACCAAACCTTAGCTTTGCCTCATTCATCAATCAATAATCCCTCGCTGTTCTAAAGCTTCTTACAATGTTACGTATAAAATTAGATTCAGTACACAGTAACCAACACCTTTGTCGTGTCAGAATTAAATGCTATTCAAGTCTAAATACATTGAAGCGCTCAAAATTTGCACAGCGCCTCGTGAACAAACAAAGATAAAATTTGGTTAACGGCATTTGTAGTGTTTCTGTGTCTCTGATTATCTTGGATTTGGTTATTTTTAAGTACTGGAATGGTCTTGAAATGTGAACGCGTAATTAAATAAAATTCTAGAATGCTAGTTTACCATAATCTATATATATAAAAATCAATGCCACTTTTCGTTGTTATTTTATAACTCAAGAACGGGCTCACCTATCCAAACCAAATTTTTAGGCTTTGTTCGGACTATTTAGTAGATGGTTTATGTGAAGTTTGGTAGGGTAGAGTAGGGTAGAGTAGGGTAGAATAGTGTAGAGTAGTGTAGAGTAGTGTAGGGTAGAGTAGACTAGAGTAGGGTGGAGTAGGGAAGAGCGGGAGCGAAGCCGTGCGGGCAAAAGCTAGTTTTGTAAATAAAATAGTTTTCTTTATTTCTTCTCTCATTCAGTTTAGTAAACTTAATTATCTAAGTACACTATCTATACTATAAAGAGGTAAAGTTTGTTTGTAGGAGGTAATTTCTGGAAGTACAGGTTGGATTTCGAATATTTTATAACTTTATTATTCCTGATTGACATAGGCTATATTTTATGTACGCGGACGAAACTGCGTGTAAAAGATAGTTTATATATTAATTGCAATTTTAGTACACAATACACTAAGATTGCAAGGCTTGATTTGCTTTACTAAGCGTATGGGTTAAAAAAAGCAGCATTTGTAATCGCTTATAGTTTGTCGTAGCGCAGTTTGTGGGTGTGCCATGTGGCTCATCTGCAGCGACACTAATTGTCCCCGCACACGAACCTCAAAAAAACGCCGCCACAAAAAAAAAAATGCTAAAAGCGGCCACAAACAAAAACATACATTTAGCCGAACATACTCCTCCTTTTCGAAGTCGGTTAAAAAGCTAGAAGCCGCCGCCAAAAACAGCTGAAGCGCGTGACACCTTGTGTCCAGAAAAGCTTGAAGCCACTTCAAGCGTTTTTTTGTGGCGGCACCGCCGTCAGTATGTTAAGGACTGTGACACATTGAGCGCTGCCATTTTGTTTTCTTTTCTTTGTAAGTAAGTAATAAGTCTTACGAGTAAGCGTGTTCTTTCACTCGACAACCTACAAAATGTTTCTAAATGTTTTTGTTTAGTTTAAAACTAAGGTAATTTCCATCCTAACACCTCAACAATCTCATTATTACCTACGAATAATTCGAATAAAACTGACATTCCATTACCGCTTCCACTTTTCACGAATAAAAATGTAAATAGAAAATGTACGGAACCCCACCGAACGGTTCGCCTTATGAATTATTAAAGCCACAGAATAAAATTAAGGTTTTACTTCGGTTTCGTGAAATTTACACTTTTATTTTAAGTCCACCTCTACCTGTTCTAATCATATTAATAAGCTATTTATATGGATTCAATTTGCACGAGTTTTATTGGAAAATAATACTTAAATTATTTGTAAAAAGAAATAAAACTGTCTGTTTTAGAAATAAGAAAAAAACGTATGCCATCAAAAACATTACCTGTTAAAAACCAAGGCTCGCAACTCAGTGCTTCTACCGTAAAAAGTGGTGTTAAAGTCCCACATATCTCCGTTGAAAAGAGAGGATTCTTCGACCAATTGGGTGTTCCGTCTAGTGGGCACTAGCTCAATGGATGATTTTGGACTGTTCTTTAGATTCAAATCGCGCAGAGAACTTTAATTGCGCGATGCAGGATTAAGCGAAAGCTCTCCCATTGTCTTTCTATCGTGTCTTTAATTACGGTATTCGAAAGTTTAAGGATTGATTAAGAAAAGAGTGAATAAGTTAAGTCAAGAGTGAATAGGTTACTTCTAGGCAAGCGTGCTCCATCGTCGGTCACATCATCGCTTAGAGTGGTTTAAAAGTCGCGGTGACCACCAGCGCTGAAGCGAGCAAACAAATGAACTTTTTCTAGAAGTTCATTTGTTTGCGTGAGTTTTGAATAAAATTTTAACTATCACCGCGTGCATTGGTCAGCGCTGACGGGTCAGTGGCCGTAGCGGTAGGTGCTGACCAACGCACACGCGCCTCTGTCTTAAGTGGGCGTTCTAGTGTCGACCCGAGCGGACACCGTCAGCGTGAGCAGTCAATCAGTACAAAGCAGCAATTATTTGTGCGTCTGTACTTCACAGTGATCAGCACGATATTGAATCCAATACGTCGACGGCGCGCACTGTTCCCGCGCGCCTCAAGGAGTTGTCAGCACCAGCTGGGTCGAAGCCTACTGGGGCCAGGTTTATCCGAAAGGAAGCTCATGCCCCGGTATGAAGGTTGGTTGTCATAAGATGATTTTTGCCCACCGAAAAAAAAAAAAAGCACGATATTGAAAGGTAGCTAGCACCGAACCTTAGCGATGACAACCTACGCGCTTAGCTGTCAGCGTGACTCTAAAACCAGCCTTACCATCAGGTGAGTTAGTGGTCAAACGCGAGCCTATCAATTATAATCAAAGATTCTTACGTGAGGCCATAGTTGTCGCTACAATGAGGATGAGTGCAAGCCGGCATACAAATAAAGCTTTACAGGTTACAGGTCCGCAGGTACGCAGTTACGAAAAACGTAATACAAATCCCTAAAGTAATTCTACAAAATATTCCGACTCAAATAAATAATGCATGGAGGTGAATGCTGACATTTACTGGGCTATCGACGGCCCTTATAGCCAGGCTATATGCATAGTGCATGCCTTTGACCTAGAGGGCGGTTACCACTGAATATATTCAACGGATTTAAAGTTGAGCTGGGTAGGTGAGGGTAGGTGAAAGGTGTAAAAGCTAATGGTAGGTGCCGAGAGGGCTCTACTGGAATATTTTTTAGTACTGCTTTTGTTGGCCATCCTAAAAGTAACTATGGAATAATACATTTTGATACAAGAGCAGAAAGTTTGTCATTGCGACTAATATGGAATTCTAAAGAATTTCGTAACTATGAAAAAGATTTGTGTACCTACCAATGAATGAACATTATTTTTGTGTAGGTACGTAATTAAATCATAAGGTGACCGATGACCCCCGATCCAACTGTGGACGTCAGTTCTTTGAAATGATGATAATTATGATGAATGCAATCACCACCTGTTCACGTTTAATCGATCCAGTTTTAGTTGGCCATATCATGAAGTGACCTAGTGTGAAGATATGGTCACGACATACACACTACATATACAACATGTAACGTTAAATGCGCAAAACCTCAGACACCCCAAATGATTTTTAATTTAAAAGACCTAATTCTGTGAAAAAAAAAACATTTCAAAAAAATTTAAAGGTTTTATGTGCAGTTTTACTTTGTTTAAAATTAATATCTGCATTGAAATAAGAACTTTTATTATCCCGTGTATGAGAATTAATTAAAAGATATAAATTTGATTGGACTACCATCGTTTTACCTATTTCGGCGGGTTTGCGGACGTGATGGCTTGACCTATTCATAAATAGACAGGGCGACATTTTTAATGAAGATTTTTTTGAAAAATATAACCTATATTAAAAAGTGGTTTAATTGATTCTGCTCCTTATTCTGATCAAACTATTTTCACTACTTACCTATTCCACTACTTTCGCTACTGCAGTAGATGCAAAAGCCGCAGGCACTACAAATTTACCGAAAATATTGCTCGCACAGATAAAAATATTGATCTATGTAAGTAATTAAAAAAAGCAAGTAATTATTTCACTGCACGACATCGTCTGTACGATCCATCATAAAGGAAAAAAGATGAAGCTACGTAATATAAAATTAATGAACGCGAGAAGTGTTATTATCAGCTCACACTATTAACGTTATATTGTTTCGCGAATCATTCTTATTTTAAAGATATAATATTTTAAAGTGTAGATTTTGATTACTCATATTAAACCTTAAAGACCAGGGGGATTTCTACTCGTTTCTCAAAATTATCCCAATCATCATCATCATCATCATTTCAGCCGATATGCGTCCACTGTTGGACATAGGCCTCCCCCAAACGTCGCCACAACGAACGATCCTGTGCGTCTCGCAATGTTATGTACAAAATAACTATTTTTATGGCCTAAATATCGAGCCCTTACTGCCGACTTATAGTAAGCGACATCCCTTGGTGCTATATTTTTGAATATTCATTGTTGAACTGATATAGTTTTCATTCCCTACTTTATGCAATTAGTACGAGTAAATCTATCAGTCTTCTAATGTTCCCTCTGCAGAGACTCAGGCCTCCCCTCTACCAGAGCGAATTGGCCGTAATGCATAATACGGGCCTTGTACGGGTTTGGTGGATGTCACATGTCTTCGAAGCTTTGGTTCTAGGACACGCTGGTTTCCTCACAATGATTTCCTGTACCGTTTTGAGAGTTGGGTCTTATAGTTACTACTGTAATGTTTACGAGAATGTGTGCAGGTAACTTATGTTGGAACCAGTTTTCCTTGTGAAGCGAGAATGTTACTGTACTATTATTCTCTCACCTTTGTTTTTCTTTTTTGCGTTTTTGTTACTTCTTATTGTTGCCGAAAATATTTTTTACACGCTTAAATTAGTTTCACCCTGTATGTTTGCTTGTTTGCTTGTAACCACTGCATTTGAGCTCAATTTTGACCAACTTTGGGCGATCAGATTTTTTTCAAACTTTGTTATATTTTTGTCTGTTTTGTTTTTTTTATTTTCATACTTCACACATTTATATTCATCACTCTTGTATTAATCTTGAAATAATTGGCCAAAGGTATGCCTAATATGTTAGGGTCAGTTTTCAGTCAGCGCTGTGGCTCTGTCTTATACGAGCCCCAGCATTTTGCTGAGCACTGGCAGTTTGCGCAGATGTGACGCATAAATCCTATTTACATAGTAAGTACGATATTGTTATTTGTTTATTTTTTTTTTAAATATTCACTATGTTTGACTCAAATAAACTCTTTTTCTTTCTATCTATCTAATTGGGTCCAGCTGAATGAATGTAATGTAGTGTTTTACACATTATAATTGTGTGTAACTTGCCTTATAATGTCCCCACTGTTGGGACTCAGGCCTCTCTCTTCTCTCTAGGAGAGAGGATGGGCCTTAATCCACCACGCGGACCCAGTGCGGGTTGGTGGATGTCACATGTCTTTGAATTTTTGATTCTAGGACATGCACATGCACCTGACGATGTTTTCTTTCACCGTTTTGAGAGCAGTGGTGATGAAAAAAATTACACAAAGTAATACGCCTGGCTGGGTTTGAACCCGCGACTTACAACTCGTAAGTCGGAGCAGTTGCCGAGTGGTAATCAATCAGCCACCACTGCTCTCAAACGTGATCAGTCGACTATATCAAAAGATATATTACATTCTTTGACTGTTAGGTGGTTGGAAGTGTGCCGGGTCAGCTAGTTATAAATAAATAGTTGTTCTGAATCTGGGTTTCTAGTTTAGGTGAGTTTAAATGTTTGTGAACGGACCCATGATACAAGAATAATACCTAGTGTAGCGAGAAAGATTTACCAAAAAATTAGGTATTTTGCCGTAAATCAAACAATTTTCAAATCTTCAAGACAAGTATGTACTATCAACCTACTACCTATATCGATGATATTCCCGAGCGAACTCCACACGGCTCCGTGAGATCACATCAAATATTGGAAAAACCATGAGTGTTTCACAAACTCCATACAGGGTAACTTGGCTTCTATTTCAAATATTTGACGGGATCTCTATCTAGATACACTTTGCGCACGTTTTGGTTTTGAATATGTTATCCTGTCAATATTATGAGTGTTTCTATATTTAATTTTGGGTTATCTGCTTGTGTATGTGTATTTTTCTGGCATGTGTTCCTCTTGATATCAAAAAACCTGAAAGTAAATTTTCCTTCAAGCGTAAGTTCGGAACTTCGACTTGAAAAACCTGAAAGTAAATTTTCCTTCAAGCGTAAAATTCGGAACTTCTACTTGAAGTCCTCCCAACTTTAGATCGGTCTTCGTCATATTTGTTATATTTTCAGTTCTCTTAATTATAATGATTTCATATTTAAGTATCATAATATTTATTAGTTTATTAGGCTTATATACATACGTATTTTAAAATTGGGTTAAAAACTATCGCGTTATCATCATTCATAGCTCAACTTTATCCCCTTCTGCGACCAATCAGCTCCTGTGTCAGCCCCATTTACATCCTGCCGGAGGCTCTACGCGGGGATCGTTCGGTCCATGGCCCTCTACGGGGCGCCGGTGTGGGCGCCGTCGCTGGCAAAGCGACCGGCGTCCATACTGAACGCCTGCCAGAGGGTCATGGCAATACGGATGGTGCGGGGTTACCGCACGATCTCCCGCGAAGCGGCGAGCCTTCTGGCTGGCCTACCACCGTGGGATCTGGAGGCAACAGTCCTTGCACACATGCACGATAAGCGCGTGGAGATGCAACGCCGGGGTGAAAGTCCACTACCGCGACAGGTCGAGGTATGGCGGACAGAGCTCCGGCGGGATCTCACGGTAAAATGGCGTCAGCGACTATCGCAACCCAGTGCTGGGCACGCCACAATTATGGCGGTAAGTCCCCTCTTTGAGGCGTGGCTGGAAAGACCTCACGGCGTCCTTACCTTCCGCATGACGCAGGTCCTCACCGGACATGGCAAGTTCGGGAGGTTCCTGCATCGGATTCGAGCGGAGGAGACGCCCGGGTGCCGCCACTGTGCGGAACGCCCGGAGGACACGGTGGAGCACACAGTAGAGGTGTGCCCTGCTTGGGCGGAGCAATGCCGTGCCCTCGTGGGGGCGATCGGCGGCGGAGACCTCTCGCGCCGGGCCTTGGTTCAGGCCATGGTCCGGAGCGAGGAGGAGTGGCAGGCGGTCGCCTCCTTCTGCGAAGCAGTAATGCTAGCAAAGGAGGAGGCAGACCGCATCAGGCAACGGCGCCCCCGCCGCCGCCGCCGGGATTCCGATCCCGATTTCCAGCCACCGTAGACGCGGGCTCGCGGACGGCGAGCCATGGGTAGCTCGCTGTCCGATCGTCCGGTAACTGTCCTGACCGAGCCAAGGCGTCGACGGCGCGCACTGTTCCCGCGCGCCTCAAGGAGTTGTCAGCAACAGGAGGGGCCCATCTGGGTCGAAGCCTACCGGGGTCGGGGTTATCCGAAAGAAAACTAGAGCCCCGGTATGAAGGCTAGAAGGAACGGCGCGGGGTTTTTAGTCAGTAAGACTCTGACACTGTCTCCCGCTCCACCCAAGAGCGGGTTTCGTCAATGATGATTTTCCCCGTCGACAGAAAAAAAAAAAGCCCCATTTACAAGTAGATGGTAGTAAATGGGATATTTTGTGAAACTTTGACCCTCACCTACAAGTAGGTCAAAGTTCCACAAAATACTCCATTTGCAATCCTCCATAAAGGTGAGTATAGACTACAACATTTACTTGTAACAGAACAACGAGCCGCTCTATGATATGTTCTAGTGTATAATCCTTTTACGAACTAAACGTCGAGCACGTTCGCCTCTTTGCTACAAACCAACGAACATAAATTGGTGTAACATTTCGTCGAACCACGAGAGCGGGCGATGCGCGGTTGCGGGATGACATTTCAAAAAAGAATGAATGCAAGGTGCAGCAAAATGTTGGTAAATGCACACTCGCTGTGAGAATTTACCCGTAACATAACGCCGAGTATTCGCAGGAACATTACATTACATGAAAATGCTCTGGAAACTGAACTTTTGCCTGTATTGTACCATTCGAAAGAACGTTACATTACACAGAAAATGTTGTAGTCTGTACTCACCTTTAGACGAATGCTCAAAGGAACCTCGCAAACATTTAACCATCCGTATTTCACGAGCTGCCTTAGAACGCGCCCCTTTTAGATTATTGAGAGCAGATGTAAATACTTACCGACAATTAAACAGTTTATCAGTTGCGATATATCACGTCGGTATTTACTTCAAACCTCACGTCTCACGGTAACCGCTCTTAATCTATATCAATATACATACCCAATATATCTTGACACTTAATACTAGCGCTGCTGGTAAAGGAAAATGTTAAGCGTAAGCCTAATTCGACACATGAAGTTTAGTTCCATATTCAGACACGGATCAAGAGAAATTGGACGCTATCTACATGTTCGTAATTTGTTAATAAGTACGTGTTTGTAACTCAACCGATTACGGAATGTTATGATTGTGGTATTAGTTTTGCGATTTGTAGTAATATAATGATATTAATAATACCTTTGCACAAAGTTTTATAATATGCTATCTGCTTCTGTATATTTGTAAGTACATAAAATAAATAAATAACTTTCCACAACTATCACACAATGCCGTCTAGTCTCAAGCTAAACAGAGCTTGTGTTACGAGTCCTAGACAACTGATAAACACACTTATATATTTGTAAATACATCCACAATTCCTATAGATAAATTACACCCAGACACAGAACAAATGATCATGCTCATCACAAAAAGATTTGTCCTGGGTGAGAATTGAATCCACGACTTCCGACACAGCAGTCAAGGCCACTAATCACTAAATCAACAGGCCAGTCAAAGCATATAGATACAACACAAGTCGTTTTTTTATTTTTCAGCTAAAAAAATAAAAAAAAAAAACCAATGAAAAGAAAGACCAAATACCCACATCCAATATTTTTATTTATATTTTAATAAGTTCAGTGGCAGACTACAGACTAATACGATCAGCATAGTTAAGACAAAATACAGTACAATAATCTGAATCCAATTATTACTGTATTCAGCATTCAGTCAGTCAGAACAGAATTATACAGCTTGGGTACATGCTTCATTAATCACAGTAAATGCGAAGTAATATGGAGAAGTTAATAAATGAAACTATTAAAATTACAATATATACAAATAATATCTAAATTCTTTAAAACTGTTCAAAAACAAGTCAACGGTCTGGACTAAGCGTTTCGCCTCGTCGTCTATACCGCGTACATGGAATAACTGGAATAATTTGTCTGCTGCTGTCTTTCCATCTAATTATAATTTGGGCGTCTTCAAGGCTAGAGTGAATAACGTAGTGCGCCTCACCATCTACGATTATCACTGACTACTGAGCATCACTGCTTATCATCAGATGGGATCGCATTCAAGCACTAGTTTATATCAGATAACGGATTGTTTTCAGACAAATTATTATTGTTACTAGCGTGAATACTGAATAATAGGCTAGTTCCCAAAAAAAATGTCACAAGACACGTATTTTTTATTTGTAAATTTTATTAAACCAAAAAATGAGCCCATGAAAGTTGCGTGTAACGTCACACCGCCGCCGTGCTGCATTTTTTCGCACGGGGTGACGTCACATAGTGGGCTTTATCTTTGTTATTTTTTGTTTAATAGAAAAAAGAAAAAATGCGTGTGCAATATTTTTTTTATAATCTAAAATACGAACTAAATAAAATGTAGTTATTTTGACCCTGGAAACTATCCTATTGTGGAGAGCGCGGATCGTTTTGCTATTTTGAAGTTTTTTGGCCAAGTAATTGAATGTCATAGGAGCTTTTAGCTATTTTATGGCATGTACTTTAAATCACTAATATATCTCCTTCTCTCAAGACTCCAGAATCAGACATTTGCCTACTATAACATTGTAATTTTTTCTCCAAGTGTCCTTAATTTCAGCAGTTTATCTTGTGAAAATACAAATTGCCGATGTCTTCCGAAATACACCAATATACATCATCGCTTCGGACTTTCTGAAAGCATCATAAATTATGTTTCTTCTATACAACATGAAAGATGACCGAAAACAAGATTGCTGACACATTTCCGATAAACCACCGAACTTTTGATTAACACATAAGAAAATACAGCTGACTTATCGACTCACAAAATAAGGAGGTACCCTAATAAAAAGTCTGGAAACTTTGCCTTGGGGAATTAGGGTCAGCTCACAGTGAGACAAAAAAGCTACGAGATTATGCTTGAACAGACTACTAGCCTTACTGGTGGTGAACATCTGTGCGATAGCTCGCGCCTTAACCGGCCACTGCAAATTAAACAGGCACCAAGTACACATAAAACTGAGTGACACTGACGTTTGCCGGTACTGTAATCAGGAAAGGGAGACGCCTAAGCACCTTTTGTGTGAATGCGGGCCCCTTATCCATCTGGGCCGACACATTATTCGCCCGGAGGAGATTAAAACTCTTAAAACTAGGAGTATTCTAGACTTCCTGGAAGCTTCCGGGCTAAAAGAGTTACTCTAACAAGGTGGCGAGTCACAATAGATCTTTTAGGTCGCAGTGACTACATCCCCTGTACTACGGGAAATGCACAGCCCATTATCTTCAAAATAATAATACTGGTGGTTACGCAGTGCAGTTACAAAACCTATCGTGATACCGCTGTATGAACGTCAGCACAGCTTTCGTGCAGCTACCACATCATGACGTCATCATCACTTTTGAGCGGCGAACCATGCAGCCAGGACCCACAGCTTTAAATAATAACCTGACCATGACATGCTTATACCTATCTGGTCATGCTTCGTCATTATCCTCAGCCTCATCAGTGATCTTGGTTAAGTACTCTGAACCATCGACCAGTCACAGGAGTAGCTCCACGAAGAATCTCTTCTGGTCGATGCCAGCAGTCCTGCTACGTTGCACAGATGGGGTCAGCAGCACTATTCAGACCCACTGGAGCCTGCAGCATAATCCTGACTCACCCGAATATTATCACCAAGAGTCACTAGGGCATTATCCCGACTCACTGGGACATTATAATCCCGACTCACTGGAACATCATCCCGACTCATTGGAGTATCACCGCAAACAGTTCAGACTCACCTAAAACTATACGGTTTCGACCTTTAAGGCTTCCGGCTTTGACCTACTGGAACCAACCTTCCACTGGCTTGGCACGCTTCACGACGTATCAAGAATAACCATCGATCTCTGATCTCCGGAAAGAAGTGATGTAGTGACATCTATAGCGGCACATAGGAACTAAACTACTAAATTTAACATCCGGAGTGTAACTTGTTTCAGTCCTTCAGCAGTACCTGTCATTATAGCCACTCTTTGTTTTACTGTTAGCACCTTTGCAGCAATTTTCTCTAGCAAGGATCCACCATCAATATTTGCACACTATACATGGGGTTGGGCTGAAAAATGAATAAATGAGTGTCGTGAATGTCTAAGGTTTTGTGAGATGATGGATGAAATATAAGTAAACCTTGTTTTGTAGGATATTTTATTTTAATGGTAATGTATATGTATTTTCTTTTATTTCTTAGTTTCTATTATACAACGTCTCAGATATAGTCTATAGTGTAGTACAAGTCCATCGTAAATAAATAAATAAAGAGCGCAGTTAAAGTTCTCCGCGCAATGTGAATTGTATACAAAAGTCCTAAATCATCTATCAGGCAGTTGTCCAAACCAGACATAACACTCGTCTGGTCGTAGGATCCTTCTTTTCAATAAAGGTTTGCGGAACTTTACTCTCTGATCCGCATACTTCTAAAATTGTTTCTACTAAAGCTGTGAAACTGTATTGAAATCTATTCAGCTGTAAGCAAAGGGATGAAGTGTGGTAAGTTTCCCGTCCCTCACACATTTTCCTTGAACACATCGCTCACCTCTTATATGTATACATACCAAGCTCTACTGCCAATTTTCCGACAGAATTGTACCAAGTCAGTGAAGTGATTCCATCGGTGAACTATTTCCTCACGCATCGCATAGCTTGCAAATCTCATATGGAAACCCACCCTCAGACCGAAACTCCACCAAAACAGAGATGTGTGCGGTGTGCTGTGTGCTGTGCGAGATGTTTTTCAGCTCGGGGGACTCCACTAAAGTGGAGATGTGTGCGTTTTCTCGTCGTTCGCTGTGCGTCGTCCGCGCGCCGCTTCCATTGCGCCATACAAATATTACACATCTCCGCACACCGGTTTCCACTGAAGCTGGGCGGAGGGGAGATGTGTCAATAGCACAATTCTATTGGTTGTTTAAAAAACATCTCTTCGCTCGTCTCGTCTCCGCTTTGGTAGAGTCCCGGCCTTAGAGCCGTAAATCAAGCTTTTGTTTATATGACCATCTTTTGTTTTCTGAAGACTACCATTGTGTTGCAAGATGAAAATTGTGTAGACTATACATAGGTAGGGAGGTGCTTCTAGGATTTGTGTAAAGTAATTTCTACTAAGAAACTAAGTTGCAGGTTGAGTTAAAGGGAAGCAAAGGAGGAAGTTTGAAGCATTGAAGCACTTGGATTCAGTTTAAGCCTTTAGTATTAGGCCAAATTGGTTTTATATATAACATCAGCTAGATAGCTACAACGTAATCTTCTTCAGACTATTAAAAGGCTTCGTATCTTAGCAAAAGCTAGTCAACATTTAGAATCATCACAGCACTGATTTGTTGGATTTGTTTTTTTCACTACAATATTGTTTATTTACATGTATGTATCTAAGTATGTATTTACTATGTTATTTGTTTCTCTTCTGTTTGTCTATTTATTAAGTTGCACCTGCCATGTTATGCTTCTGCACCACGACCTCGACTGGTAGATAATGCCTAAGGAATTAAGTCCACCTTTGTACAGTTGTTTGTGCATAAAACTTTAATAAATAAATAAACATTTTAGCAAAACTACGTTTTCCAATAATAAGGTATTTTTAGGCCAAACAACTACATGAGTTTTCTCGATTTCAGAGGTAGAACAAGCGCTGAATATTGCTAGACTCAAACGTTTGACCGAAATAACATGTTAGTCTTTTAGGATATACTGCTCTGTCAAGAAAGTACCTGTAAAAGATCAATAATACACAAAATGTCTGTTATTCATCCAAATTTATTTTAACACCTTCAAAGTATGCTCCTTTAGAAACGATACACTTGCGCCAACGAATAATCCATTCATCAAAACATTTTTAAACGCTGCTTCCTGAATTGAGTTCAGTTCTCGCCACGAATTCTCCTTTATGTCTTCTATCGATTGAAAACGGGTGCCACGAAGTGGTAATTTGAGTTTAGGAAAAAGAAAAAATTCAGCAGGAGCCATACCTGGTGAATATGGTGGTTGCTGGATGGTATTTGTTGAGTGTTTGGTCAAAAATTCGTTCACAATGATAGCCTTGTGCGAAGGCGCATTGTCGTGGTGCAAAATCCAAGAATTTTCTTTCCACAAATCTAGCCTTTTTCGTCGAATTTGCTCTCTTAAACGCCGCATAACGCTCAAATAATATTCTTTATTTACCGTTAGACCTTCTGGTAAGAATTCAGAGTGCAAAACACCGCGATAGTCAAAGAAAACAGTCAACATGACTTTGACTTTTGATCGACTTTGGCGTGGTTTTTTCGGTTTCGGATCAGTTGGAAGGCGCCACTCCGAAGCTTGTTGACTAGTTTGCATGTCAAACTCGTAAACCCACGTCTCGTCACCAGTAACAATGCGTTTCATGAATGTTGGGTCCGAACTGACTCGTTCTAGCATGTCCGCAGCGACTTTCATGCGATTGAGTTTTTGGAGAAAATTCAGATCTTTTGGGACTAGCCGAGCAGCAACATGTTTCATACCCAAATGATTAGTTAAAATGGTACGGATCGACTCGTGAGATACAGAAAGTTCTGCGGCTATCTCTCTCAGAGTTGAATGGGTATTTTCAGTCACTATTTCCTTCACTTTTGCGATGTTAACTTCAGTTGCAGACGTTGACGGCCTACCAGAGCGAGGCAAATCTTCCATCACATCTCGACCGCTTTTGAACGCTTTGAACCACTCATAAGCACGAGTTTTTGATAAAGTCGATTCACCGTAAGCCTTCTGTAACATTTTCAGTGACTCCGAACACGAAATTCCATTGGCGATGCAAAATTTAAGACAAACTCTTTGTTCGATATTTTTGTCCATTATGAAATTCACAATACACACTATATATGATATTACTAAAACCAGCACTGTATTTAATATAAATAACAGATGCAACTCAAACTCCGCGCCAAAATGGAAAACAGTTGTGCCAATCTAACAACTACAAAAAAACAAAAATTTGAATTTGGAACCATAAACAAATCATCCATTCCCGATACTTTTTTGACTGAATGTACATACATGCAGAAGAAGGAAATGGATTGATCAATTTACAAGCCAAGTACTATCTGATGAAATGGGACCAAAAAGTAAGTCGTAGTAGATAGAAAAAATATTTCTAGTCATTTCCAAAGCGGTGTGAAAGCGGTACTACTCGTAGGTACCAATACAATAAAATTTCAATACATCTTTATTTAGACGAGAATTATTTCAATAAATACTTTGAATTGCTCTTCTTAAGTACCTTTTTTCAAAACTCAATTAAATTCAAATTAATTTCTTTAAGAAAACGTCAGCTGAGCGAGTCTTCTGATACTCGTTTTCTGTAATACGAGTTTTAAAAAAAAAAGGTACTTTGTTTTTTAATTTTAGCGTTACAAATCGATAGTGTTCCATGTACCGGATCGACCCTCCACGGGATTAAAACGATCAAAAAGCGGTTTTTATTCAGGTTTGCATAACTCATTATGTGTACTTGTGCCGAACAAACGTATTTTCTTTCTTTTCTTTAACTTGTTCAATGCAATAATTTTCTTTGCATTTCATTGCAGTTGTGCTAGTATTTACCGAGTTTATATATCGTTTAAATAAACTTTTGAATGCTTTGGGTACTGCTGACTAGCGGTTAAAACGCTTGTATTTTGTTTAATGTTCAATGAACAAAGACACAATGGCACAACATTGCCGCTTCGTCGGCAGAGTTTCATATTTTTTTATGCAAGCTAAAAGCAGGCGTACACCAAGCATATAATGACGAATACGCGTCTATGAAGCTACGCGTCCGCGGACAGTTTGTTTAACATTGCTCAGGAAGTTAAATAATTAATCAACATGCAGATTTTCATAGTCTTGCAATAGTCAAAGAAAAACAACTGCACTAGCTTTTGACGTTTTATAAGTGCCCATGTAGGCATATGTGATATAAAACTTTTAACTTTTATTTTAACTCTTTTTGACAAATTATCTGAAATCCAAGATTAGTTTGAGGATGTGACTTTCGGAGATCTCTTAAATATTTTGAGTGAGCTGACAGAAAATAAAATCTCTTAGTAATCTTGAAACCTTATTAAAACAAATAAAGTAAACCTTTTCTCTATATATACCTTTTCCTTTCAGAGGTAAATTATCTAATGTCTCCTGCCACTCTGAATTGAGTGAAGTGTGTTATACGAAACAAAAACGGAGCAAGATTCTTTTTTTCTCTGAAGGGAGCGCTGGCGCCCATAGCCATCTCATTTACTATCAAATTTTAGCACCTTCTCATACATAGAGCACTGAAGCTTTGGTGTGTTGTTCGGAACGTTCAATACTGTGAAATGTGTTACGTGGCAACGGGCACATTTTTTTAGATGGAAAATCATCTAATGACTGACTGACCCACTAGGGTCGAGCGGACCTAATTTAATGTTATTTTTTATTAATAAAAATTTTACTGAAGTTACTCCAACTGTTTTTTTTTTTTATGGTAGGAAAATCATCCAATTACAACCCAGCGGGGGTTGAGCTTGAGCGTAGCAGGAGATAGTGCCAGACTTTTACTGACTAAAAACCCACCCCATTCCTTCATGCTTTTCACACTCGGGCTGAGCTACCTTTCGGAGCTAACCCTGGCCCCAGTAGGCTTCGACCCAGCTGGGCCCCTGCTGTTGCTGACAACTCCTTGAGTCGCGCGGGAACAGTGCGAGCCGTCGACGACTTGGGCTTGGTCCGGACAGTTCCCGAACGGTCGGCGCCGTCCGCAAGCCCGCGCCTACGGTGGCCGGAAATCGGAATCGAAAACTTGGCGGTGGCGAGAGCGCCGTTGCCTGATGCGGTCGGTCTCTTCTTTTGCTAGCATTAATGCTTCACAGAAGGAGGCGACCGCCTGCCAATCCTCCTCGCTCCGGACCATGGCCTGTACCAAGGTCCAGTGCAAGAGAGTCTGATACGGTCGGCCTTCACCTTTGCTAGCATTACTGCTTCGCAGAAGGAAGCGACCGCCTGCCACTCCTCCTCGCTCCGGACCATGGCCTGTACCAACGAGCGAAAGAGCCTGATACGGTCGGCCTCCTCCTTACTCCAAATGTCATGAATTTCTAGCCTGTGAAAACCATCCAATCCCTCAAACTAAAATACAGACAGATTGAAAAACTGGGTAAGTGCGAGTCGGACTCGCGCACTGAAAGTTCCGTGCAAACTACAATTCCCGAATGGAGTCTGGAAGATTTTTCCTAATTGCATTTTTTTCGTGACATTGGTTACACAACCACTGCTTTCAGATTTATTCCTATACCTGTGCTATAAGACCTTGATTTGTGCCAAATTTCAGGATTCTGGTTTAACGGGAAGTACTTTATGAATTTCGATCTTTTAGAGTATAAAAATATTTTTTTTTTTGCGACATAAACTGCCGTATCTTTTTTATTCGTTAACTTAGAAGTTTGATTTCACAGCTTGAAGGGACCGCAAGCCTGAGTATATGATTTTAATTTCAACTTGATACCGCCACGCGTTCTTGAGATAAAGTTTCTTGACAGACAGACAGACAAACAGACGGACGGACAACAAAGTGATCCTATAAGGGTTCCGTTTTTCCTTCTGAGGTACGGAACCCTAAATAAGGCAATTTTTTATTGTCGAAATGAAGTTTTATTTTTGCTGAAAATGTTGGTATAGATAGTGCCTGTAAACACTGCCGGCGTGGCATATGTGTACCTACTCTGTGTTCATACATAACACATGCGAAAGGTATCTCGCGCAAATTCCTATACAATTCCCTTGGTGTCATCCAATTTGGCATGTATTTGTTTTAAACATGATGCGAGTGAGATTTTCATACTACGCTATAACGGGCGTGCTTTGTTCGTATATTCCGATGCATAGTTACGATCCTTCTATGTTTTCCTACACAAAGTAAATAGGATTGAAAGCGTTGTGAATACTTAAATCTCGTGTTTCTATGACGGGCACGTTCCATGCGTTTGAGATTAAAACCGCAAGAGTAAATATTGTATTTTATCAAGAGATAAAACCTTTTTTTGTTGGACATAGGCCTCCCCCAAGCGTCGCCACAATGATCGATCCTGCGCGTCTCGCATCCATCGGATTCCCGCAACCTTCACCAGGTCATCGGTCCACTTTGTAGGAGGCCTTCCGCGCTGCGTCTTCCAGTACGAGGTCGCCACACCAGAACCTTTCGGTCCCAACGGCCATCTGTTCTGCGAGCAATGTGCCCTGTCCATTGCCACTTAAGTTTGGCGATTCTTCTTGCTTTTTATAATGTGATCAAATTATCAAATTATCTATCGTTTTTTAAGATCTATCCAGGCCAATATTGTAAAAGAGTGTAAGGCTCCTCCTTTACTTACCACTTTTTCTTCTCTTCTTTTACTGGCCTTCTGCCTTTTGAATACATCTTTTACTTAGTGATTATTATGACAAGAAATAATTCAGAAGATGAAACAGAAGATTTGTTACTAGTAACCTATATATATCTATAATTAACCGAAAGATATTCTGATTATTTCCAATTAATCTCTAACTCTACCCCTAGCGGGAAGAGGTATTTGATGATTTACATCTCTTTCTCTTTCATTCTTTTTCTGTTTTTAGCAGTCGTAGCCGAGTGGTAATGACTCCGACTTACGAGTTGTTAGTTGCGGGTTCAAACCCTGCCCGGCGCATTCCCTCTCCTAGAGAAGAGGCCCGAGTCCCAGGAGTGGGAACATTAAAAAGGCTGATGATGATGATGACATCTCAAAAAAGAAAGTATATACATTAATCTTAATAAACTAGAGGATTATTCGAAAAAAACACCACAGGAAATACATTTAAGATGTGCTCCAAAAATTTTAAAGTAAAAAAAAAAAATAACAATACAATACATCAAAATTTAATCATGATTCTGTACGACGAAACTTTTCCCAAAAACTTTTAGTTTAAAAAAAAAAACGCGTATTTCCTAGAACATGTTTTGTGAAATATTCGAGTAAATGGTGATATTACAGAGTTCCAGCAGAGCTTTTTGGTATTATCTCTCTGTTTTCGCATTGTTTTTTTATAAAACTTTGCATTGGACAGCGTTGGATGAACCGGGAAGCTTACAAACCATGCTCAGGTTGACAATAGATGAGTGGGGAAGGGCCCTCTTAAGCTATTAAGGCGTGATTTAATAACCTACAATTTCACATCAATTTACATATATCATCAAATAAAAATCATTATAAGGTAATAAAATTGTGGTTAGTATAGATACCGGCACGGATCTTGAGCGCTGGCTTCAAGTTGTGCGGTAGTCAAATATTGGGCCTATTTAATGGTATGAAGTGATTGGCTCGCCACGCCATCGTGTCATAGACTCACTCGTGATTCGTTCCTGCACTTGCTGCATGACAACGACGACGATTGGTTTTCCAATGTATGGAATGCGCAAAGCAATTCCCACTCTGACTCCAAGCGCTCAAGATCGGTGCCGATACCGATACTCTTCTTTAGGTGATGGGTTGCTTAATTGTTTTCCTTTACGTATATCAGTGTACTCGTTATTGAAGAGCCAATAAATAAGTAATAGTAAAAAAAAAAAAAAAAAATGGTCTAGAATTCTAGAAAACTAACAAAGAAAATCCAAAATACTCGTACATATCTAAAACGCTCGTATAAACAGCCTTCAAACGCGATTACTACACAACCCTACAATATAACTTGAAAGCCAGGAGATTAGTATATCCCCTTTCTATGTAAAGATGCAGCAGCTGCCAGTAGCGTCTTTTTAAATGGAAATGGTAATAGCTTTTTGTTTCTTTAGACATTGGAAAAAGAATCTAATAGCGAAGACAATAGGCTTCTTTACTCATTTTCTTTAATTGCTTATATCGAAACGTAATTTTGTCCATCATCATCATCAGCATTTTTGATGTTCCCACTGCTGGGACTCAGGCCTCCTCTATAGGAGAAGGAATGGGCCGTAATCCACCACGCGGGCCCAGTGCGGGTTAGTAAATGTCACTGCTGGGACTCAGGCCTCCTCTATAGGAGAAGGAATGGGCCGTTTTGCTTGCGTCGAACGCTGATTATGATAATTACAGTACTTAAATACTTTTATGTACCTACTAGTTTTACTTATCTACCTGCATTCTTTTTCATAAAATAGACACAGGGACCGCAAAGAAATGATTTAAATAAAAGTAGATAGGCATAGGCTTACCATAAGGTAAGCCTATGCCTATCTACTTCATGAATCCCCAAGCGACCACCGGTGGCCGCGCATCTATTGTCTTACTATTGTGTCTCTAATTGATGGTATCTGAAGGGTTAAAGTTACAACAAGTTTTTCCTCAGCAGAAATGCAGGGACGAAATTTAGTGACGGTGCCGGTGATGGTCTTAATATTCTTAACAGTTCTTCAAACGTAGACTTGCTCATCCGTAAATAATTAAAGAACTTGTCATCATATTGCTGAAGGTCCGTGAAAAAAGTATAAAATAATCCTTTTGTTCGCCTTTCATGAAGCAAGGGATGAACCCAATATTTTTTCCTTTTTTTTTCCGCTTCTTACTTATAAGATACAAAAGCACTGCTATTTCCTCAACTTCCATTTTGAAGCGCGCTGTACGTGCAACTGACGATCGTAGCCGTGGTTTTGGCCGCGTTGCAAATCGATCCCTGCGGCCTGGCCGCGCGACCTGGCCGCTGCGTCCAAGCCGCTAGTGCGCTATTGCTCTTAGGGTGCGTCCACATCTGGCGAATGTGCGGCGAATGTGCAGCTCGCGAGCCGTTTGCGAGCTGCCCGCGAGCTGCGCGCGTGCAGTCACGGCAATGGTTTGGTGCGCCACTTTAGCGCAACTCATGCAAGGATCGTAAAAGGCGTGCGCGCGGCTCGCGACCTGCGCGCACTTAATTCTCGCACTTACAGTTCCGTTTTCTGGCTCAGTACTTTCGAACATGTCGGACGACACTAGTGCTTTTAATAATTCTCCTCGATTCACTCCACGACAATACATACTTAACCTCTAGAAATCAGAAACGAACTGAGCGGGTAAACAACCATTTAATAACTAAGGCGCCGCCCGCGCGCTGTTCGCGTACGGCGCTTAGGTCGCGCGCGAACTGCGCGCAGGCGGCGCAGAAGCGGCGCACGAACAAAAATGCACGCGCGCAGTTCGCGGGCAGCTCGCAAACGGCTTGCGAGCTGCACATTCGCCGCACATTCGCCAGATGTGGACGCACCCTTAGAGTTTACTTTGCCGTCAATTCTTTTGTTCTGATCACGTGACTGAGCGTTGAGGCGACGTCGTTCTCGTACATTTGAAGCTTTCTATTAGCGAAATTTTGCTTCGCTTACTGCTCTAATATTAATCAATTTAGAAACCTTTCAAAACTAGTGGAAGGGGAAAGTGTCAAATAACAATATGATGCATATTTGAATGGTGACGTCACCGCCATTAGGCTAAGTGTGATCAAAACAGATAAGTAGCAATATATTTCCAACACGTCCCCACACTTCCTCAAACCAACATATGAAATGCTATTTTTATACTGTTTTAGAAAAAAATTAAATCTTTTTAGTAATATTTGCTGCTTATTTTTATCGATGTTTTCTTTACGATTATTATTTTGTTTTATTTTTAGTGTATAAATATAATGAACTTTTTGAAACATGTTGCGTCGACTCCCAATAAAACGGGATAGGGGCAGGAAGATGATGATGATAATGAACTTTTTTAAAAGATCAAAGAAGAATTTAGGAGACAATTGTGATAACTTCATGATGAAGATAAAACACACCCTTCCCATTTATCTATCGTGAACCTGAGTTATGATGTTTTAATAAAATACTATTTCCCGGTACAATTTTTGTGAAATATTCGGTAATTCCGTGTCGCTGTTCCGCATTATCTCTGTTTTATCGTGTTGCCTCGTTATTACATATTGCGTTGGATGAAACAACAAGCTTTGGAACCATATGCTCACGTTGACGATATACGGATTAGGAAGAGCCCTCTCATACCCCTAACTCAAAATGTATAGGTACAGAAGTCAATCTACATACAAAGCGCGCTCGAGCAACGCACACATAGACACCGCCCACGAACTTCTTACGGAGCGTCTCGGCCCGCTCGTCTAACAGTTCCGGCTCAAACGATTAGTGTGCGTCCAACGAGCGTAGGTACAAAAAGTTAAGGACATACATGAGATAGTCTTCTGTACCTATCTATTTTGTGCCTCTAACGATAATGAGTTTACTGGTACGCACTTACTTACCTGCCTATGTTACCTACTTGTGTAAAGATATTTTACTTATCACATTTTCGCCTTCCCACCTTCGTCGTTCCCCAAAACGATGAGCTACTTTTTAAGGTACTGAAAATCCATGTAAAGTAATGAATGCAAAGACACGATTAAAAATATTGTGCCTTGAACACATAGTTGAAAAAAAAATACTTTATTTTTCATATTTTCTTTGTGTTACTGGCTGTCCAGTGATGGCTCAGTGGTTAAGGCAGTCTCAGGATGAGGTGGCGGGTTTGAAACTGAACAAGGATAAAATATGAAATTTGTAAAATTCATACGTGCTTTTCTAATATCTAGGAAATTACTGACACTTTTTTTTCGGTGGGAAAAATCATTTAATGTGTGTGGGAGATAGTGGGAGATAGTGTCAGACTCTTACTGACTAAAAACCCACCCCGTTCCTTCTAGCCTTTATACCGGCGCTCGAGTTTCCTTTCGGATAACCCTGGCCCCAGTAGGCTTCGACCCAGCTGGGCCCCTCCCATTACTGACACTTCATGCCTCGGAAAGCACTTAAAGCCATTGGTTCCGATTGTCATTTTGGTAGTTTTATATACCAGTATATAAACGTTCAATTGATATTTTCACTTTTATAAGTTTATCTTCAACATTGCTGAAGCCCCATCCCTCAAATAGCACATAAATCCGTTGATCCTGGTGGTTATTAGCAGATCTTTGACAGCTGTTACAGGTAGTTTGACGCCCGTAATTCCGCCCGTAATTCTATCCAAAGAGAATATTGAAAACGTCGTAACTCAATACAGTTGGATACCAATCTCTGACCTCCACAAGCCGTTCAAGTTACTGGGTACCGAAAACGCTTTTGGGTTTAGCTTCAATTTAATTGCCGTACGGTTGCACGACGTATGTCACCTATTCCGCGAATGTTAATTGCACTCAACGCTCTCCTTGAATCCAGTCCTAGACTAGATTTATTCGCTGATGAATGGAAGGATATATTGACTGAATATCTGGCGATTTGCGAGAAGACTGAATGAGAGGTTTAGTTATATTTTCTTTAATGTGTTTTTACATAATTTGTACCTATTGTAATCAGTGTAATTGGCATTCTGTCATTTTGGTTAAATAAATATATATATCGGCGCAAGTACGTTATTTGAGGCACCACGTCAGTGTGATGTAATCCACAAAATCCAGTTACATCAACGAATAATTAGTTTAAGAGTTGATTAAGATTATGATCATGAAGTTATTGTTTAAAAACATAAATTACGTCATTGTTATTAATTTTTGATTGTTATTTTTATTGCATGGCTTAATCAATTATCTTGTTAACTATTTTAAAAGATTGTCAAAACAAATATTTTCTAATAAAGAATTCTAAACTAAAAACTCGAACACGTGCGTCGAGCACGTGGTCGGTCTGTATAAATATAGGCGACGGCCTCAGAGCGGCTCAGTCATTCCCCGCTCGACGCTCGCCCCGATCGGACGTGCCGCCCTGTGCTCCGCGCCCGCTCTGTGCTCCGTGTCTCGCCCCACCACTCGCCTACGTCGCGCCCCGCCGTGACGTCATCAGTGGTCGCCCGGCCACGCCCACTATCCGAAGCCGCCTTTTTCAAGGCAGTGAACGATAGAATATTTCCATACGGAAATTGTCGAAACACGTTGTGCCCCTTCAGGGAAAAGCCACAGTTTCGTGGTCCTTGACGGGAAACCAAACGGTGTCAACAAAGTCAAGGGGGTGTTGCCCCGATACACCCGCCGAACCCCTTCAGGGCTAGGCAGTTAATTGGAGTCGGGAGCTAGGTCTTGGCCTTGGGGGTGGCCCCTAGTCAGACCTATCACTCCGAGTTCTCTTTCAGCCACACACCTGGTGTCGGTTGGGGTGTCTATCCCTTCGCACCAGACCCAGTCAGGGCCCGATCGCACAATAAGACTGGCGATCGGTTTACAAGCTTAGGGCTCACCCTTAGGTACTCACCTCCCAGCGTGCACAACCCTTGCTGGGAGGGTCACTCACCCCTGGGCCCGTCCACCCAGGGACTTAGGTGCTAGGGACGTAGGAGAGAGTCCTAGGACTCATGTTCCCCTATTGGTAATTCCTCCCTATATTTTTCGGTCATCATGTCGGAAACGACTATGACCCCGATGCCCCCGCTCCTTCAAAAGGAGGTGATGACTATCGTCGCCTTCTTCAAGGATGTCCTCCTGGAGGACCCCTCCTTCCTAGAGAAGTGGGGGAATCCCTTCAAGGAATACGCCGGCCCCCGTCGGACGTCACTCGATGACGTCCACACCCCCCCGCCCACGGGTAACCTTCCACCCCGGAAGCTGACCCACGTCGAGGCGACCCCATCGTCGGACTCCTCCGACGATGAGGATTCTACCCTCCCGCCCAACCGCCCTGCTTCTTCCCAGTCAAAGGGAAAGGTCGCCCCGATGACCCCAGCGTCCACAGTCGAGGCTATGGACACCACCGTCCCGGTCGAGAGCTCGTCGGAATCCTCCGACGACGCTCGTTCCTCCTCTGGCTCCGACGACGAGTTCCAGCTCGTCGTAGGCGGCAAAAGAGGAAAGCGAAAGGCTAGGGCCTCCAAGGCCGCTAGCAAGCCGAAAAAGGCCACCACCGTGGCCCCCGCCCCCGTCATCATCAACTCCGCCCCAGCTACCACCAAGCCCGCCCCAGCCGCCCCCGCTTCGCAGGCTAGCTGCTCCACCTCCGCTCCCTCCAGGAAGCAACGCCCCCCGCCTCCCCTGTACATACAGGACAAGTCCAAGTGGACTGAGGTATCCAAAATGTGTAATGATCGTAGGATCAATTATACAAATGCCAAGGCTTGCCAGCAAGGCATAAAGGTTACAGTTCCCTCCGCCCAGGATTACCGCGACCTTACCCGCTCCTTAAAGGAAAGAAACGTATGTTTTCATACGTACTCTCTTCCCGAGGATACGCCGACCCGTGTGGTCATAAGGCGCATCCCCAAGGAGATTTCTACGGACGACGTCAAGTCGGACCTCATTGCCCAGAATATCCCCGTGACAGCCGTCCACCGCCTGCACAAGTCCCGTGGCCGCGAACAGTACGACATGGTACTGGTCGTTTGCGAGCCTACCGAAGGTCACCACCCGATCTTCAAGATCAAATCCGTCTGCTCCCTGTCTGGCATCTCCATCGAGAAGCCATACAAACCCGCCATCGTAGGGCAATGTCACCGTTGCCAGCTATATGGCCACGCCCAGTCAAACTGTTTCGCCAAACCCAGGTGCGTCAAGTGCCTGGGCGAGCACGGAACAGGCGACTGTCCCCGTCCCAAAGATCGCACCCAGTGCACAGAGCCTCCCAGCTGTGTGCTGTGTGGACAGGCAGGGCACCCGGCTAACTACCGGGGATGTCCCAAAGCCCCCCGCATCTCTCCCAAGATGGCAAAGCGGTTCGCCGCCCGCCAGAAAAGGGAAGCACCCTCCGCCCAGCTCCCCGCGCGCCTCGCTCCCCAGCGGGATTCCGCGTGGAACAAGCTGGACCACCAGAGAGCCTTCCCGGCCCTGGTGCCAGCCAATCCTCCTCCCCCAGCTCTGATGGCCAAGCCCATCCCAGCGCCTACCCCCGCCCCCGCGGCTCCTGCAGCCCCAGCAGCCCCAGCAGCCCCAGCAGCCCCCAAAAAGGCCCCCAAAAAGACCCCCCAGCCAGCTGGTGTGATCCCCCCGAGGACAAAGTCCATCGGGCAAATCATCACCGAGCACTACGTCATTTTCATGACGCAGGACGCTAGGGACCTCGCCGATAAGCTTCACGCCGCTGAAGCAACCGGCGTACTGACCCAGGCAAAGCGCCTGGAATTCTTCGAACAGCACGAGTCCGTGCTGCTCGAACTTGACAAGATGCCTGCTGTCGCCCCATAATGGATAGACAAAAGAAAGTAGTCTGCACCTTTAAACCCCGTTCCCTAAAGTTAGGTTTCTTCAATGCAAACAGCATTACTTCCCAGCGTGATGAGATCGCCGCATTCCTCCGCGACCATCAGCTAGACATCTTCCTCGTACAGGAAACCCTCCTCAAGCCCCACTGTAAAGACCCTAGAATTGCGAACTATCGCATAGTCCGCAACGATAGGACCCGCTGTCACGGTGGTGGCACTCTCATATATTATAAAAAAGAGCTGTACTGCACTCCCATAACTCCCCCCCCGCCCTCATCTCATCTCGAATACTCGGCTTGTCGGCTGGGCATGACCGGTCATCAATCGATCACCGTCATCTCCGCCTACTGTCCCCCCTCGTCAGACAAGACCGACGAACTCTCCGCCTTCTCCAGTGACCTCACTGCCCTCTTCAGCTTGAGCGACTCCGTCATCCTGGCGGGCGACCTCAATGCTAAACACCCCGCTTGGAATAGCACCCTGACCAACCCCCGTGGGAAGGTCCTATTCAACTTAGGTGCTTCCCTCAACTTTGACGTCATCGGTCCGATGAGTCATACCCACTTTCCCCACAATCCCAACCATAGCCCCGATGTGCTCGATGTGGCGCTTCTAAAGAATGTAAACCTCCGTATGCAATCTATAGAAGCGATACATGAGCTCAACTCTGACCACCGTCCAGTGGTCATGCACCTTGGCTCCCGCTCGGGTAACCTTGACCCAGGCCAGCCCCCCCCGTCCCAAATGATTACGGTCACTGACTGGAAGAAAGTAAGCGAACGGCTGAAATCGACCGAGTCACCCCATTTGGATTCGATCCCTGACCACATAGTCTCAGCCACTGAAACGGCGGGGGCGATCGACTCGCTCACGGAGCACGTACAATCTGTCCTGAACGATTGTTCAAGGGAGATCCCGGCGACAGAGGACTGTCGCTGGAAAATCCCGGACGATGTACGGGCTCTGATGACCGAGAAGAACGCTGCTATCCGCGCGTACAGCTCTTTTCCCTGCGTCGCTAACAAGGCTCACATGCGTAAATTACAGCGTGCTGTAAAGAAGCGCATGATTGAGCTGCGTTCTGCCCGCTGGGAAAAGACGCTCAGTGAACTCGAGCCCACCCACCTCGCCTTCTGGCAACTTCAGAGGAAGCTTCGCTCCTCCGAAGAGTCCACCATGCCCCCGCTCACCCGCCCCGATGGAAGCGTCGCTTTTGACAATTCCGAAAAGGCGGAATGCCTAGCCGACAGTCTCGAAGCCCAATGCTCGCCTAGCACTCTCCTAGTAGACCAAGCTCACATCGATATTGTGGATGCTGAAGTCGAACGAAGAGCCTCCCTTCCTCCGGTCGAAGACCCCGACAATCCACTGGCCCCCGTCACCCCCGACGAGGTAGTGGAGATAGTCAAAAAGCTTCAGCCCAGAAAAGCCCCTGGAGCCGACGGCATCACGAACAGAGTATTCAAACTCTTCCCCCCCCAACTCATTGTGCTAATGACCGCCATCTTCAATGGCGCATTGAGCAACAACATGTTCCCCCAAGCTTGGAAGCAGGCCACCGTCATAGGTATCCCCAAACCAGGCAAGCCCAAGTCTGACCCCACCAGCTACCGCCCCATCAGTCTCCTAAACGTTCTCGGCAAAATCTACGAGAGGCTTATTTATAAGCGGCTCAAAGACTACGCCGAAACAAAGGGTCTCATCCCCAACGAGCAATTCGGGTTCCGTACCGAACACTCGTGCATCCACCAAGTCCACCGCATCGTAGAGCACATAAGCGTTGGTTTCCAACGTAACACGATGACGGGCGTCTTGTATTTCGACATAGCAAAGGCTTTCGACAAGGTCTGGCACAATGGCTTATTATATAAGCTTTACCAACTCGGCGTGCCCGACCGTCTCGTGCTCATCTTGCGAGACTTTCTGTCGAACCGTACCTTCCGCTATCGCATCGAAGGAGCGTTGTCCTCCCCTCATCCGATTAGGGCAGGAGTCCCTCAGGGCTCCGTAGTTTCCCCTCTTGCCTTCACGCTGTTCACCAGCGACATTCCCCAAGACAAAAAGGCCCAGTTGGCTCTATTCGCTGACGACACGGCCATTTATTGCTCCGGTCGTGACCCCAGGGCTATCGCTCGAAACCTTCAAAACTCCGCAAACCATTTGGGTGAATGGTTCCGGAAATGGAGGATCGAGGTTAACCCTGATAAGAGTCAGGCGGTTCTCTATCGGAGACCGCTTAAAACCGTTCTCCCCCCCCCTCCGATCACCATGTACGGCAAGCCGATCCCCTGGGCAAAGCAAGCCAAGTACCTCGGAGTGATCTTAGATCAGAACCTTTCCTTCGCCGAGCACATAAAGCAGGCTCGCTCGCGAGCTGCTTTCGCTCACGGTAGGCTTCACTGTATGATGACTGCCCGCAGCAAATTGTCACGCAAGTGCAAATTGCGCCTCTACACCGCAGTCATCCGCCCGATCTTGACGTACGCCGGTGCGATCTTCGCACATGCCAAGGCCCGTCACATCCACCGGATGCAGACCCTCCAAAATCGTATCCTCCGTAGGATCCTAGGAGCCCATTATTACGTCCGAAATGAGAACATCCATTTGGATCTCAGAGTCCCCACCATACAGCAGTTCATGAAGCGCCTGTGCAAGCGCTTCTTTGACTCTGCTGTGAAACATCGAAACCCCCTCATCGTACGGGCAGCCCGTTACGAACCCTCCCGTATCTCCAAGATTCGCCGACCAAGGCACACTCTCGTGACCCCAGACGACCCCATCACCCTGCTCCAAGAGAGCCGTAGGGAAACCAGTACAGTTCGTAAACACTACAAACCGACATCCTTCAGGCCTCGCCGCCGAGGTCCGCCGCGAAACTCACGTAATCGTCCTCCCCGACTTTTGCTCGAGCCAGCCCGCGCCGCTGAGCTGTAGCTTTAAATTCCCTTAATAATAATAAATATTATTGTTTTTGCTTGATCCAGCCCGTCCCTTTGCTGCCCTCCCCCAGTGACGCCCTAAGCCGAGGCTCGTACCCCACAGGGGGTGCCCTTAGCGTTGTCACTTAAATTTATAAGTAGTTTTTAAGTAAGCCCTGGCTGGAGGCTTTGAATTTATTCAGGGCCGCCACAGGCAAGTTCGGTTGAGCAGACGACAACCTCAGAGGTTGACCTGCGAGAGGCCACTCAAAAAAAAAAAAAAAAAAAAAACAGAGCGGCTCAGTCCCCCTGACACGGGCCCTACCCCGACACTGCGGGATAAAGGCACTGCCTACACCCCGCCGCCGCGCCCCCTTGCAGGGACGTAGCAGATTTCCCAGTCGAGCGGCTCAGTCGTGTACGAGCCGTCGGACGGAACACACCTCTGTGAGTCATTCTATACTGTTGTATTTACATTGATTGTTACGTCACTAAATAAAAGTTATTATAAGTGTACTAAGTGTTTTCATTTAAAGAAAATGGAAAATAACCAAGAACGTGACGTCAGCAATGCTGACGTCGCTCTTTTTAAAAACAACCGTGGAGCTGACCATCCGTCATATACATAAATAAATAAATGAACTTATCATATTGTTAAATTAGCCTTTAAACGTATTTTTCTATATAAAATTATATTACATTTTTTTTGGCATCTTCTATCAAAATCAATTCAAATCTCTTTCTAAACTTTTTTAAATCTTAAAAGAACCGCAGAGAGATATCCGTAAGAGAACTAAAGTTTGGGCACGCCACAATTATGGCGGTAAGTCCCCTCTTTGAGGCGTGGCTGGAAAGACCTCACGGCGTCCTTACCTTCCGCATGACGCAGGTCCTCACCGGACATGGCAAGTTCGGGAGGTTCCTGCATCGGATTCGAGCGGAAGAGACGCCCGAGTGCCGCCACTGTGCGGAACGCCCGGAGGACACGGTGGAGCACACAGTTGAGGTGTGCCCTGCTTGGGCGGAGCAACGCCGTGTCCTCGTGGGGGCGATTGGCGGCGGAGACCTCTCGCGCCGGGCCTTGGTTCAGGCCATGGTCCGGAGCGAGGAGGAGTGGCAGGCGGTCGCCTCCTTCTGCGAAGCAGTAATGCTAGCAAAGGAGGAGGCAGACCGCATCAGGCAACGGCGCCCCCGCCGCCGCCGCCGGGATTCCGATCCCGATTTCCAGCCACCGTAGACGCGGGCTCGCGGACGGCGAGCCATGGGTAGCTCGCTGTCCGATCGTCCGGTAACTGTCTGGACCGAGCCAAGGCGTCGACGGCGCGCACTGTTCCCGCGCGCCTCAAGGAGTTGTCAGCAACAGGAGGGGCCCATCTGGGTCGAAGCCTACCGGGGTCGGGGTTATCCGAAAGGAAACTAGAGCCCCGGTATGAAGGCTAGAAGGAACGGCGCGGGGTTTTTAGTCAGTAAGACTCTGACACTGTCTCCCGCTCCACCCAAGAGCGGGTTTCGTCAATGATGATTTTCCCCGTCGAGAGAAAAAAAAAAAAAAAAAGAGAACTAAAGTTGCCGACATAACACAAGGAATTGCCAAACTTAAGTGGCAATAGGCAGGGCGCATTGCTCGCAGAACAGATGGCCGTTGGGCCCGAAAGGTTCTGGAGTGGCGACCGCGTACGGGAAGACGCAGCGTTGGAAGGCCTCCAACAAGGTGGACTGATGACCTGGTGAAGGTTGCGGGAAACCGATGGATGGTAGACGCACAGGATCGTTCGTTGTGGCGACGCTTGGGAGAGGCCTATATCCAAAAATGGCCTTATACCGGCTGAAATGATGATGATGATAAAACCTTAAAAGATTATTAACCTGCCAGTTTGCAATGATATCGATTTATGTTACTTTCATAGTCGTCACAGTACCAACGGTCTTGATTCGCTTTACTGTCCATGTTGCTCTGGACTGGTACACTCTGTCTTGAAGGCGCTTTTAGAGCACTAGACTTTGGTTATGGATACTTACACAAAATGTGGTACTTAATTAGACATTAGATTCAGCCCTTCTTCACTTTGATGTTGGAGTATGTAGTGCTGAGGCACGACGTGTGGTCTAACTTATAGACGATGTTTTCATTTTGCGGCGATTTTGTGGTGCATCAGGGATGTTTTTACGCTACGTAGTGCATGGCAGCACCAGATCCTTAGCATGATCGCTAGTCAGCTTGACTGTGGCTACATTGATCACTGTTTCGCCATTTGTCATGGAGTGGCGTAGAAGTGATTGTTATTCTGTTTTACATGTTTCGTTGTGGATAGTTTTAAGTACCTATTACTAACACTAATCTGTAAGTACATAGTACTAACAAATTAGACAAAATGGTCTGAAATAAAGTTTTTACTATCATTACATTTCCTACTGTTTGGACGCGTAGCTTCATAGACGGGTATTCGTCATTATACGCTTGGTGTACGTCTACTCGTAGCATACATACAAAACAATAAAACTTTGTCGACGAAGAGGCAGTGACACCACAAAATAGATTGGTGCAGAAAACAATCTCGTACTTCACTTTTTATACCCACGCATGGTGGACGTACACTAATGAGCGTTTGAGACGGAACTGTTCGTCGAGCGGGCCGAGGCGCTCCAAAATATCATGTCCGTGAGCGGTGTCTATGCGCGCTTTGTATCTAGATTGCCTTCTATACCTATATAACACGATGGCATGACGTTGCCGCTTCGTCGTCCGGGTGTCATGGAGGCTAACCGACGCTCCTCCAACGTTCCGCTCAAATGGTGTCGACAACGTCACAGCGTTTCCCCCATGCTTGTACTTAGAAATCAATTGAGTTTCTTAATATCGTTAAATTGACTTAATTAAAATCTAAAAAAAAATACTTTATTTATATTGTTCTCACATAATATAGAGGCTATATATACGTAATCGGAATATTTGTAAAACATAACATGATTTATGACCTCCTTCTTTATGAAATCGGTTAAAAAGAGTGCTGATGGAGTTTTTTGCATATTCTAACGTAATTTTTCTTACAGACTGACTTCTAGACATTTCAAAATTGCCTGTAAATTATTTCACTGAAATAAATGGTTTTTTTATTGATTCTTGAATCATAATCGCTTTTCACTCATGACTTTCTACAATTCCCTCTGCTGTACGGTCGAAGCAAATGCTGGTGGTCAACCAACATTCTCTATGTCGTAACTTTACAGAAATTGGGGCATTCAGTTTACTACTGTGTAGCTACGTGCAAAATAGTTTGAGACGCTTCACTTACTCGGTGGAGTGGAATTAAAGCTATGTATATGTACCTGCACGTGTATCTGTGCTCACAGCTCTGTTGGCGTGAAAAACTAGCACAAAGTTGCTTATCCGAAAAAACACAGCGGTGAATTCTCAGTCCTACTTTTTTTTTTTATATTCGATAAGCTCACGTTTGACCACTATCTCACCTGATGGTAAGTGATGATGTGGCCGACGATGAAACACGCTTGCCTAGAAGCAATCTATTCACTCTTGACTCAAAGACCCTTAGGTTTTAGCTATCAGGAAACACAGACTCCGACAGGGAACTCCACTCCTTAGCTTTGTACGTATTCCTAAAACGCTTTGTACGTATGGATGGGACCTCTATCAGGTACCGGTGGCGCAACGCCGTACGTATTGTGGTCCGATAATGGAACAGACTTGGCGGAATTAAATTGTGTAACTCCAGTGCACACTCCCCGAAATGTCAACGATAGAAAACAGACAGGCTAGCAATTCGTCGTCGATGCTCAAGACTTGACTTTGAAGACTTTTTACTAGAAAATGACATGTATCTAGAATCTAGTGAGCTTTTAGCCACATCAGAAACAAATATGCATGATAGGAAATACAGTCAAACAGCTTTTTTATAGGCTAAGTGAATTCACAAATGAAGGATAAATTAAATTACCCTTAAATTGAGCAAAAGATAAAGATGAACTATATTTACACTTAAAAAGGACCAAGCAGTAATAATCGACGATAGTTACTTTTTTCAAATTGATATAACCTAGTGCTTGATTGCGATTACACCTGATGGTAAGCAGTGATGCAATCGTTGATAGTGAGGCGCACTAGTTTAATAAGAGTTTATTCACTATAGCCTAGAAGACACCTAAATTATAATCAGACGGAAGACCGCAGATGGAAAATTGTTAGTTGCAGTCCTTCAATGTATATACGACCGTAGAGGTGTCAACAACGTAAGGGTGGATACTCGCCGTACGTTGGGTTGTCCGATGAAAGGAGATGGCGGAATCAAGTCAAGCAATGCATAAATGCATCCTCTAAAATACCAAAAAGCTGACTACTTAACGCGTGTGCTCAAGGTATTGTACTGAAATCATTTCATTGTCATTATTATTGCAGCCGAAAACGTCCATTGTCAGATATTAGGCTTCACCAAAGTGTCACCACAACGACTGGTTCTGTGCGTCTTGTATTGTATCAGCAATTCATTTGTATATATTTTTCGTATTTTCCTTTTTTTCTATCTTTTTTTGCACCTACCACTGTTCTTCTCCGCATCATCCAAAGATTGACGGGAGAAATAAAGACAATAAGAAAGCCGCTTCTGTATGGAATAAATTAATAATAATAAATGGTGTATCTGTATAGTTAGAAGGTGTGTGACAGTGGTATAGATGAACTAGTCCACTATCAGGCTAAGTTTCTATATCTACTGAAAAGTGACACTGTGTGTGGGTAAGTGGGTGGTAAACACTCGTTATGTTGCTTAGAAACTAGAAAACTCTAAAGTTGTGTAACGATATAAAGCTGCTAGTAAAAGCATTGCACTGCAATATTGTTAAGAACACTATTTAAACCAAGAGGAGAAACAGTGTTTGCACCGCGTATTCCATTACTTCAAACGAAGTCTCCTTCAAATTCAAAAGACTTCAGTTCCCTTTGAACTATTGCCTTGTGTTGACTTTAACTTTGTACATCCATGGTATAAAGTTTAAATTGATTCGATGTGATAAGGTTTTCCAAACTTTCCTTCAGAACCCCCTTGCGTTTTGAAATCAGCACAGTCGAAGTCCTGGGCAAAGTGCTGGTAATACTTCGCGTGAATAGCAAATTTCTTGATCAAAAAGAAATTGTTATAAATATTAGCAGTTGCACAGTATTCGAAATACGACCGAACGGACCGACTGACGAATGTATCTTTATAATAATTATAAAGTTATTAATTTTTACTATTTCGAATTTCAAACAACTCCGCGTGCGTAATATCTTTTTCATTACTCATACTCTGAAAGTAGGTCTGAACTTGCCTGGGGAGCGGGCTGAAAAATATCACACTTTTCATCCCTAGGGAGTTTTACTTTCAACCAACAGCTGACAAATTATTTAAAAAAAAACTAGGTCTATCTTCTTGTATTCGTAATGAAAAGCACAATGCTTACCTCGGGGTTAAAGTTACTTATTTAGTCCCTCGAATTAGCGACCAACTCCTTCTCGGGACGAAATAAGTAACTTTCACCCCTAGTGTAACAATGTACTATTAATTCATAACCCCAAGTACCTATGTATTTTGTGCCCCAAGTGAACGCCGGCGTTCGCGCTGTTATTGTCATTCTATTGTATCTTTTATTGACGGTATCTTATAGTAAAAAAAAACGGTACATGCCCACTTATATTAATTAACACAGAATTGTGAATACATTAAAAAAACATACATAAAATATACGTAATGTCGGCAATTGTATGAAATTTTAGAAAATAGTTGAATTTGATTCAGGTATATAATAAAACTATTTCATTTTGTTCACATAAAACAATTTGTTCCAACATATAAATCACGAGACCTCACAATCGTTTCAACAGTAATAAGTAAAGACATAATTAACCAAATTGCCAAATTAATGTAAAGACGAACCATAACTTAATTTGTAACACATAACACCATTACATTGCTATCCTGCTGACACCTTAAAAGCAACGTAAAGGTAACTAATAACAGTAAGAACGCGTAATTAAAGTGAGCGGTGACATAGAAAATTAATTTTGAAGACGCTTCCCGGCTTGGGGAAGGTAGGCGTCCATCCATGAGGAAGATATGGAAATGTGGGTAATTTTGAAATTAGATTTTTGGTACTGAAGTTATTTTTGCAATGTATACCTATTTTAAGATGAGATAGAAAGGTGGGTATTTTGTTAGTGATAGCGTGACGAGCGACAGGACAGAATGGAAGAAAAAAACGTGTTGTGCCGACCCCAAATAAAATGGGATAAGGGCAGGAAGATGATGATTATGATGAAAAGGTGGATGTTTTGCTTTACATATTTCAAAATCAAACTCAAATTCATTTATTTCAAATAGACCATACGCAGGCATGTTAGTATAGTCAAATATCGGTCAGTCTAAAAAAAGTGAAGCTATTTGCACGTTGCAAAGCGTAGATCTCTATAGAGAAGAACGTGCACGAAACTCCATGGAGACTCTTTTAAATCATTTAACCCTTCAGATACCGTCAATTAGAAACACAATAGTAAGACAATAGATGCGCGGCCACCGGTGGTCGCTTGTGGATTCATGAAATAATGTGTTACATATCTTGTTGCTTCTATTATGTGAGCACAATGTAGGTAATAAAATAAAAATATTTTGGAATTAATTTATTTTGGAGGTACAAAAATTGTTTATATTGGTTAGATATTTTTTAACTAGCTAAAAAATGGTATTTAATACAATTTGCCTCTTTTGACAATATTTTTACGAACAATGTTGTTACAAGCCAATTTACATAAAACGACAACTGTTTTGGCACGTAATCAGATTTTTTGTACCTAAACATATTTATTACTAGCTGCAGCCCGCGACGTCGTCTGCGTGAAGGCTCTACAGCATCAAAAATACATAAGATACCAGTGTCGCTATAGCATTATAATTACACAGCTTTTAACCCTTCAGATACCGTCAATTAGAAACACAATAGTAAGACAATAGATGCGCGGCCACCGGTGGTCACTTGGGGATTCATGAATTAAAATAGCATTAATATATAAGTTTTTTTTTGCAAGTGAAAAGAGTTATATGGGAATTCTGCTGAGTTCAGTCATAAGATGTGACTGAAGGAAATAGAGAAAATAATGCATTCATTCCAGGATATAAAAGAGTAAAAATACATACAAAGGTATAATACTTTACAACACTTCCCTATAAACTGCGTTGGTAGTTATGCTGCCAGGAGCCAAAATGTAAAGAGAGTCAGGACTGGTGACGCGGAAGCAAGCAACGTACAGTTGCCCGTGTGAGAAGCAACTCGTCCTGAGGTCGACATCCACTGCCCTGAGTGTCTGCCCCTGTGACTTACTGATGATCATCACGAAGCAATACTCACGGGTAACTGTACGCGCTTTAATCCGAACGGGAAGTTATGCCTCGCCGACGCCACAACCCAAAAGAATTTCCGCTTCAATGGTGTGTCTGTGGAGCGTGATAACTTTAAGTCGAATCCCGTTACACAACTTCGGAGGAGATAGGTTCCGTAGAAGCATAATCGGGACACCGACCTTCTGCTTGATTGTATGCGCTGGAAGTCCACTCGCTGACAGGGAGTTCAGAAATCCCACGGGATAATGTGTTTTTTTTTTTGTTGACGGGGAAAATAATCTTATGACAAAACCCGCTCTTGGGTGGAGCGGAAGATAGTGTCAGACTCTTACTGACTAAAAACCCCGCGCCGTTCCTTCTAGCCTTCATACCGGGCTCTAGTTTCCTTTCGGATAACCCCGAACCCGGTAGGCACGGGATAATGTGTGGCGTCATCTTGCACGACGACAGTGTTTATCGAAGTGTAGACTACTTCATTCCCCTCAATTTCCAAGAGAATGCATTCGTTAATTGGTGCAGCATTTTTGGGCGTCGAAATGGCCCGCTCACACATCCAAGAATTCTGCTGGTGCGGTATACTACTGATGTCCCCGTACACACAGCGAATGAGTTCTTCTAAGCTGGATTCCACTCTACCGAGAGACTCTGGAAGAATCACCGTTACACCTCTGTCTTCTGGCAGAATGCCTTCGCCAAGACTTAGAAGGACATCGGACAATTCTCGAGCACGTGTATTGCCACCAAGCCGAGCTCTCATATTAATGGTCAAGCGCAGCGTACGAACTCATGACCACAACGAAGATCTGGTTTTGCCCAATGATTTCAAGGACGGTGTTGTTAATTTGTTTTTGCTCTGAAGAAGCGATATGGTAATTTCGTATGGTAGTCACGGTTGTCATTTCGCCCGAATCGTAATTGGTCTCGGCGTTATACTCCACGGTCATGATGCGGTGATGATTGGGGAGCTGGTAACCCATAATTAATCAGTGGAATGCCGCCGATAGAAATGACCACATCTTGAAGTGAACTGAGACAGGTGTTCAGCACGTGTTCATCAATTACTTTGACTTCATCTCCAGTAGCACGCTTCAAAGCTCGTAGAAAATCTTCAGACAGATTATGGCGATAATTCTCCCACAAAGCTACCGGGTTCGCGACTCCACAAAACAGCAAGATGACGGCAAACAGATGACGCATGCGGCTGTGACTGTCACTGACGCTCGCCGCGAGGGTGTCATCCCAATTTTTTGTCACGGTCGGGAAGGTGACATGCTACGCAGGCTGCGCGGTAAGTGGGATACTCCACGCCATCAAATGTATTCAGAAAAACGAAAGATGTTGGCCATCGGACAGTGTGAAGTAACAACCGCAGAAAATAGCATTCACCATTATTCGGATGCACGGTATAAACCCTACCCAATGCGGTGTCCTTGAAATTCCCGGATAACCTTCCACAGCACCTCCTCGTTGATGTAGGTTATATACACCCCTTTGCTTATCGTAAGTGTAATATGAAGGCACCTCGTCATACGGAAGGGATCTCGCAAACTGGTCGACTTTACAGAGCCTGACAAATTTTAACAGAGTTGGTTGGCGCGGATTTTCCAAGCGCTCAGCAACCTTTTTGGGAATCAAAATATATGCGCTGGCCGTTTCTTCTCTAGGTGGACGTCTACATGCATGACAGTAGGATGCCTGTCATGTATAGAGAACGCCAGTATCCGCCAAACCGCTTCAAACGTGCTGATGTAGCGACCAGACTTCGGTCACCTCGTCTTCATCAGAGCTCTGTAAAGCAAACGTCGCTTGATCGCTCCTTTTGTTGGAAAAGGAAACATTTTGATATGGTGAAAAATTATTATGACTTTACACTATTTTAACATAAAATAAATGTCTCCGAGTGAGTAAAGTTTATAATTAGGCATACGACATTAAAATATATTAATTGCCAAGCAATAATGACATAGATAAATAGGTACCGAACAAAAGTATTAACAGTCAATGTTTATTTTGTACTATCTACATGAAATTGATGATCATCAATGAACATAACTCTTTTGTAATACTTAACACAGCATTTTTATTAAATTGTCTTCCTCAACTTTGCTCAAGATTTTGAGGGTTTTGTTAGAACTTGAATTTGTCAAAACGAAATTATATGATACAACTTTTATGAAAAAAATGTACATTGCCATCTATGAATTTTAAGAATAACTACCTACTAACCTCGCAACATGATCAAATTTAAATTATTATTTTCCAAAAAGTGTCATGTAACTTGATTTGGTTTTTATGAAATCTCATAGATGGCGCTGTTTTAAAATTGTCTTTATACTACTATCATTTATTAAAATAACTGTTTTCCTGTTCAAGTTACTTAAATGGCGTAGTTTTTATAGTGTAAAGCTAGATAATAGTATGGCTTACTCAAAAACAACATTTAAATATGCGTCGTTAGATTACACGCTGTCACAGAATGCGTGAGAAAAATAAAGATTCACAGCTCCTCCCCCGTAGGGGATAGCGTGATAATATGTAGCCTATATGTTGACCCGACCTCTTAGTAAATACTCATGCAAAATTTGAAGTAAATCTGTGCAGTACTTTTTGAGATTAGCCCGGACATACATACAGACAAACAGACAAACAGACAAAAATTCTAAAAACTATATTTTTGACTTCGATATCGATTGTAGATCACGCTCCAAGCATTCTTTTAAAAAAATACTCAATGTACAGTTTTGACTTTCCTACGATTTTATTATATGTATAGATAATAATTAATTTTGTATTCAACTATTCATTGTAATCGACTCACTAACTCACAAAACGTAAGTATTTGTGATTGAATTTATCAAAATTTATTAATTCATAAAAGGCGTTTTGCCGTGGTGTTTTCACTGCTTAGCGGCTTGTTTGGTGTAGTGTAGCTACTACTAAAACACCTAAAATTACTACTAGTATACCAGAGTCCTGATAATATTTTAATGTTTCTTTCAGTTTCGTTTCAAGTCACATGCCAGGGTCTTTCTCAATGTCGAAACAGCCCCCTTAGCCAAGTTACAACCGATTCGCTTGCGTCAAACGCTTCGAGTTGACCTTGCCGCCAATTCTTTTGTTCTGACCACGTGACTGAGCGTTGAGATGATGTCATTCCCGTACATTTGAAGCTTTCTACTAGCGTTAACTATTGCAGATTAGTAACTTGGCTACGGGTACAGGCCTTTTATTTTTTGACAACTATATCTCGCAAGTTTCGTATTTATATGAGTAGTAATGTCAATGTAGCATAATGGCGGATAGCAAGCTTCTTGTTCAACTAGCGATCGTTGAGCTGAGTATGCCGCACAATTTTTGTCTTGCATTATTGTAGCGACAATAAATATTTCATCATCATCACCACATACATCGACATCTTGTAAGACAATTTTATGATTAAAAGTTGTGCCATAGTTTTGAATTTTTTATAATTGAGTAAAAAATATAATTGGAATTGTTTTATCCAGAAGTGAGTGGTTTTATTACATAACAACTGTTTCATATATATTATTTACACATTGTAAATAGTTAACTGATTATAAATAGACATACAGCACCCTATTCTCGTCAGAACATAGTGACTCGGTGAAACTCTGACATTGTAAAAGTATGATACTCCCTCTCGCTTCTCATTTGATGATTTCCCAACTCATAAAAAACAATGTAAACAACATACAAATCAGACAAAGTTACTTTCGCATTTGTTATTTGTATGGAATTAGGATTACTTCGTAAGTAGACCTCGGTCCTTCGAACTAAGTGGCATAAATAAATAAGCACAAAGTATCGATGTTACTCAGGCTATCCGCCTATTAGTTCTAAGTAGTAAGGTTACCTAATTGAACAAAGGTTAGAAGGTAAAAACTGGTCAAGTGCGATTCGTGCCCTGAGGGTTCCGTAAAAACTTACTTAAGTCTCTCTCTCTTTTGCCTTGTCCCTTTATTTGGGGTCGGCTCTCCTCGTCCCGCGGCGCCAGGACGCTCGGTCCCGGGTTGTCTGTATGTCCAGTTGTGCCCGCTTGGTATCCCTATTCACGGTTGTCCACCACGTAGAAACTGGTCTCCCTTTGCCTCTTTTTATTAGGTATAGCTAAAGCCCTTTGAACGCAATAGTCCTTGTCTCGCCTCATCACATGCCCAAACCACCTCATACGACTCTCCGTCATCTTTTCTGTTATGGGTGCTACCTTGAACGAGCCCCTTATGTACTCATTTCTCACTTTATCGAATCTTGTAACTCCCGCTGACCACCTGAGCATCTTCATCTCGGCTGTGTGCATTCTTTTCGTAAAAACTTACTTAAGTAAATAGTTCAGTTCCAGAATAGAGTCTCAGAAGATTTTTCCGAATCGCAAAGAAAAAAATTGTGACGTAACAACAAATTTACAGTTTTCAGATTCATTCCTATGCTTGCGCTATAAGACGTTGCTTTATTTAAATTTTCAGGATTCTGGGTCAACAGGAAGTATCCTATGAATTTTGATTTCCTTGAGAGTGTCGAAATGTACGTTTTTTGCTACATAATCCGAAGTATCTTTTTTTACAGCTTTAAAAGTCCGCAGACCTGAATATAATTTCAACTTGATATCTCCACGTGTTCTCAAGATAAAGTGCCTTGAAGGACGGACAGACGGACAACAAAGTGATCATATAAGGGTTCTGTTTTTTCCTTTTGAGGTACGGAACCCTAAAAATTTTACAAATTTTACTTACTAAGGCAAAATTACAAGTGGTAAAAGCTTCTAAGCCTTATTTGTCTAGACAGAAAGTTCTGCCAATTACCTACCTTATATTCAACCTCTACTTTTATATCGACAAACTAGCTTTTGTAAGCGGCTTCGCCTACAGATTTTCCCATACTAACTTTGGACTCCTGCTATGGGGTTAAGGGGTAAATTTTAGAAAATCCTCTCTTAGTATATTTGTCTACGTCACAAAAGAAAACCTTGTGCAAAACGATATTATAAAAAATACAAAAAACAAAGAACCAACAAATATCTAATTTCGAAAAAAGAATAACGTACCTTTATCTACATAATATAAAGTTTATTTGAACAATATAATTCCAAGTCAAAATAAAGATACTCGTATAACACTTCAAAGCAACCCGTTTTAAAATGTGGCAATTTCATAGGTAAAGACTAATTGTATAGACAAGTTTTTAATGAAAATGATTTTTTCATAGCAAGCTCTTACAGCGCACTCATCATCATCATCATCATCTTCCTGCCTTTATCCCGTATTACTTGGGGTCGGCGCAACACGTTTTTTTTCTTCCATTCTGTCCTGTCACTCGTCACGCTATCACTAACTCCCTTTTCATTCATATCACTTCTCACACCATCCATCCATCTTTTCTTTGGCTTCCCTCTCCCTCTCCATCCATCCACATGTAAATTCATAACTCTTTTAGCAACATGCGTTTCATCTCTCCTCTTTATATGACCATACCAAGACAAACGATTTCCTTTCAACTTTTCAGTCACTGGCGCCACTTTCAAACTTTCCCTAATATACTCATTTCTCACTTTATCCATTCTCGTCACACCACACATCCATCTCAACATTCTCATCTCCGCTACATGCAATCTTTTTTCACTATACCTATACCTATACCTGCACTATACCTGTGTAATTAATACTCGTTAAGACAAATATTATACGAGCTCAAACTCGATAAGGTTGTATCGAACCGAGTTCCTACGGCCACCTTCCACTTCCATCATCAGATCAGCTCCATGTCATAATAATTTTGCATTGTCATCTGATTTACACATGCATGCAAAATTTCAGCTCAATCGGTAGCCGGGAAGTGGATCAAATTTAATTTACAAGATTTGATTACAGACAAACATCGGGACAGATGAAACTAAAAAAACCTGTAATAAAAGCTTGTAATAAAGATACCGCCAGAATACGCAAAAAAATATAACACTAAATTCAAAAATTTAATTAATTCGCGCCTACAATATATTTCATAGCAATAACACTCACGGATGCGCGCTAACCGTCGCTCAAGGCGCTTCTTTAACAACCGTTTACGTTATAATTTATGATATATTTTAATTTTAATTAACAGGATTCCCTTTCTGACACCAAAACGACCATTTACTGACGGCTTTCCATTGTAAACGCCCGTGGCGCAAATTATTTCGTGAGTTTGTGATTTATTAAAGGCTTTACGTTAATTTGAGAGTCTTTTTTTGCTATTTCTTGGCTTTTGGCATTCTTTTGTGATGTCTGAGATAAATAATTTTCACATTAATTTAAAAGCTTTTCCTAATTGCTGAATGTATCCTGAAAACCGCTTTGGAACATTCAAAAATACTCAGGCTTATTTGCTTAATTGTTTTGTAACCATTTAGTGGTTTGTTAGATTGTAATGAAAAAGTATAATCTGTTGAAGTGCTGGTCTAATAAAAGAGTGTTAATCCCAGTACAATGATTAATTTCCTTGGTATAGGCCATGATGAGCCGTATTCTATAGTCTATAAATATATATACTTACAAGCTTTTATTTAGTTTTACCTGTCCTGATGTTTGTCAGCAAAAATTTACAAGATTTGATGACAGACTCTGTCATCAAATCTTGTAAATTTTTGACCCACTTTCTGGTTACCGATTGAAATTTTGCATGCATGTGTAAATTAGATTACAATGCAACATTATGATGACAAAGAGCTGATCTGATTATGGAACCGGAAGGTGGCTAGAGGAACTTGGTAGTTAAACGACAAAACCCCATCAAGTTTGGACTCGTATGATTTGTCTTGACGAGTATTCATTATATAGGTATACCGAGGTATAAAAGCTTGCTATGAAAAAAATATTTTCATTAAAACCTTGTTTTCAATTCATCCCACCATCTTCTTTTTGGCTTGCCACGTCGCTAGATCCTTATATCTGAGATCCAATCTAAGGCTACTGATGGGACGAGTCCCCTAGATGTGAGAATATCCTTATTGTTGAAAGGCTCTCAGTCGATCTCTATCTCACCCGATGATTATAACTAGTAGTAGCCTATTTTGTAATCTATTAACTTAAAGGTCTCCAGGTTGTAGCGGGCAGAGAATTCCACTCCTTAGCTGTACACACAATCGCCGTGTTCTTGTGGAGGCAATCGGTGGCAGCGACCTCTCTCGGGTCTCCGGGCTATGGGCCCTGGTTTGGGCTATGGTCTGGAGCGCGGGGCAATAATGCAAGCAAAGGAGGAGGTCACACACGTGAGGAAACGAATGTCCTAACGCCCTAGCCACCGGGATTCTGATCCCGATTATCATTAAATATTTATTTCTGGCATATGTCATTGTCAATTTCAAATGCAAACGTTCTTCGACAAGATTCTCAATGCATTACTCATCAATTTGGCACTTAAATATACTGACACGCTGTACGTCTGTTGTTTGGCTAATGTTATAATGACGAGGTTCACGTGTAGCGTTATTTATCACTATTACTGTGGAACTTCGCGCGATTACAATATTATTATTAGAATTATAATGTATTTTCGTCTTTTGTTATTGGTTTGTTTTGATGTTTTCGAATATATAAGAGTACCTATCTCATAGTACTATATAGCAACTTCAATATACATTTAAATACCTGGCACTTCTTTAGATATTTCACAATAAAAAAACCATTATACACTGAGTTAGCTTACAAAATTGTTACTATTTTTTTACACGAATACACACAAAAAAAGCACAAATTATATTATAATGGCAACTACATTAGATCCACGCCACGCGACGCCACACGACGTCGTACTACGTGCAAAACAGGCGTGGTCCACGTGTGCTTCGGTCTAATGTAGTTCTAGCTTAGGGGGTATACAGAATAGAGTACCACGGACCACGAGTTTAATACCACGATACAGGACCTATGCGGATTTTAGCTCGTATTTGGTGTTATGTATCGCTACATATCTACAACGTGGCTAAAACTAAGGCAGGGCGCTAACGTGGACACGTTTGTGCCTTGTCAGATAGAAGCTACCGATGAATATTTTATTTCTGTAGAACTAGTATGAAATCATCAACGCTTTGCGCATACGTAAACCATTTTTGTGTCCAGTTGCTTCCACTTAACACATATTCATGACAATCAAAAAGTGTTTGGTGTCGGTAACTGGAACAAATAGTGTTTCCAATTGCGCAGTGCCTAATTGGTTTTGTTTTAGGAGATAATGATTGAAACATTTTTACCACGATCTTCTTGCTTTAGTAAATCAATCTATTGGTTCAAGGTTCATCGCTAGTTCCAAATATTTCTCTTTGTCTTCTGCAAGGTGAAATAGCTGGTTCATGTCATGATCCAGAGCGAGGAGGAGTGGCAGGCCGTCGCCTCCTTTGGCGAATCAGTAATGCTAGCAAAGGAGGAGGGCGACCGCATCAAGCAACGGTGCTCTCGCCGCCGCCGCCGGAGTTCCGATCCCGATTTCCGGCCACCGTAGACGCGGGCTTGCGGACGGCGAGCCATGAGTAGCTCGCTGTCTAACCGTCAGGTAACTGTCCGGATCATGCCCTAGACGTCGACGGCGCGCACTGTTCCCGCGTTGTCAGCAACAGCAGGGGCCCAGCTGGGTCAAAGCCTACTGGGGCCTGGGGTATCCGAAAGGAATCTCGAACTCCGGTATGAAGGCTAGAAGGAACGGGGTGGGTTTTTAGTCAGAAAGAGTCTGATACTATCTCCCACCCCGCCCAAGAACGGGGGTTGCCATTGGATGATTTTTGCCCATCATAAAAAAGTCCATCTTTGGTACTAAAACCGTTCAGAACACGCGTGTTTGCTCCCAATTTTTTGTTGTATTTACAACCAGAACCAAAATCCTTACATAAAACACATTAAAATAATCCCTTCCTCATTACCGAAACAACAAGTACGGAAACAAACTCCTTAAATCAAAAACACATAACAAGCTCCAAAGAAGAACAAAATTCCAAATATACATTACAACATGATAAGTTGATATATAATCTTCTAAACAACGGTATATGAGTTCAAAGCTAACAAACAAACTTCTAAGTTAATCAAGAAGACGTGAGAACTTCTAATGTCGTTTGTTAACGTCTTCTTAACTAGAATTAAGTCATTGAAGAACTTGTTGTGTCTGTTTGTACTCACTTTGACAGATTTGAAAACGGCCAATTAGGTAAAATTAAGTTCTTTGGGAGTTTGAAGCAATTAAGAGAAAGGGTTGTTCAAACAACTGTGGATAGACTGTGTGAAAGAAAGTTTTTGCTTTAATTTTGTAGTTTAGGCACAAAATATATAGGTACGGAAGTCAATCTATATACAAAGCGCGCTCGAACAACGCACACATAGACACCGCTCACGGACAGGACATCTCGGAGCGCTTCGGCCTGTTTGTCGTACAATTCCGGCTCAAACGCTCATTAGTGTGCGTCCACGGAGCATAAGTATAAAAAGTGAAGTACATACATGAGATTGTCTTCTGTACCTATATATTTTGTGGTTTAGGGCTTTTAGTAACAAAGACTTTGATGCTATTTGCGATTGGACGCAAGCGTCTTAGTGAATGCGGCGCATTTCGACGCGGTCTCGAAGTTATCTGTGTTCTATCTAACGCAAAAACCTGTTGTAGTTTCAATCTTTTGAAAACCGGCTAAATTCAGTTTTACATTCTCTTTTAAATTTTAACGAGTAGGTATATCCCTGCCTGGGCGGAGCATCGCCGTGCCCTCGTGGGGGCGATCGGCGGCGGCGGAGACCTCTCGCACTGGGCTTTGGTTGAGGCCATGGTCCGGAGCGAGGAGGAGTGGCAGGCGGGCAGGAGCCCACGTCTACGGTGGCTGGAAATCGGGATTGGAATCCCGGCAGCGGCGGCGAGGGCGCCGTTGCCTGATACGGTTGGCCTCCTCCTTTGCTAGCATTACTGCTTCGCAAAAGGAGGCGAACGCCTGCCACTCCTCCTCGCTCCGGACCATGGCCTGAACCAAGGCCCGGCGCAAGAGGTCTCCGCCGCCGATCACCCCCACGAGGGCACGGCGGTGCTCCGCCCAAGCAGGACACACCTCGACTGTGTGATCCACCGTGTCCTCCGGGCGTTCCGCACAGTGGCGACACCCGGGCGTCTCTTCTGCTTGAATCCGATGCAGGAACCTCCCTAACTACGGAATACTGAGGTAACAAACATAAAACCTTTCCAACCGCATCAATTACCACAAACCTCCTTTTTTGAAGTCGGTTAAAAATAAGTGCGTCTGCTTCAGGCCTTAAAATCTAAAGTTTCTGTTAAACCTGAGCACCTGATTTACTTGCAGTGAGAATTCTTGCGAATGTTGCAGAAAAATAACGAGAGAATTTTAGTGAGCTTTCTATCAAGCGTTCTGGCGAGCATTGAAGCAAAGGACAGTAAATTTGCTTCGAATTTTAACGTTCGCTAGAGTGCCCATGAAATCTTCCTAGCAATGTTTAGCTTATGCTTGGCTCAGCTCGCTGTTTAGTTCGACAAATTTAAAAACGGCTCAGGTCTATCGGCACTTTTAGGGTAATCAAGGATAAACTAAACAAGGTGCCAAGGGTGCCACAAGGGTAAACTTTTGACTACTCCAAGCTTATGTAGTCTAGGCTGGGGCCTTACCAAGATATATTAAATGTAAGTCGTGTGAGTGAGAACTCGTATTGATCAAATCATAAGAGAACCGAGCAGATTAGTTTCTTAGATGGTCTTTTGAGGAAACAACACCACATTTGACACACTCGTGAAGAATGAAGGTAGAACTACATTGCCCATATGTGGGCCACTTACGCCAATCTGGTCGCGTCAGTCTCCATATATTTTTCAATACACTCACACGCGATAGGGTATTTTCCGCACTAGTGCAGAAAACTATATTTACCAATTTTACTATATTTACCATATAGGCACGCGTCCCCCCCACGAGTTGCCGGTCAACATCCGTTTATAAATTTCAATGAGTGTATTGAAAAAAGTCGTTTGAAACACGTGCAACTTTGTCACTGCATCCTTCGGCTCCATAAATCACTCACACTCGCCTACGGCTGGTCCGAATTTCGCCTCGGTCGTAATGGCAAACTTTCTGCACTTGTATCAATATGTACTATAATATGGCTACTAAACTAATAGAGCTACATTAGAGCCACGCCACGTGACGTCGTTCTACGTACTTAAAAATCAAGTGTGGTCCACGCGTTGGCGAGCCATGGGTAGCTCACTGTCCGATCGTCCGATAACTGTCCGGACCGAGCCTAAGACTTCGACGGCGCGCACTGGTCCCGCGCGTCTCAATGAGTTGTCAGCAGCAAGAGGGGCCCAGCTGGGTCGAAGCCTACTGGGGTCAGGGTTATCTGAAAAGAAGCTCGAGCCCCGGTATGAAGAGGCTAGAAGGAACGGGGTGGGTTTTTAGTCAGTAAGAGTCTGACACTTCTCCTTCTTTTGCTTATATTTTTAATAATTGTATCGATCGCGGTGAGTTTCCTGATCTAATGAAGAATAGTAAAATAATTCCATTGTTCAAATCGGGTAGTACATCTGACCCCACGAATTACAGACCCATTTCAGTACTACCCACTTTTAGTAAAATATTTGAAAAACTTATTTTAGAGCAACTTCAAAGATTTTTTAACAGACATAAATTGTTGCATACCAAAAAGTTTGGTTTTACAAGGGGTCGTTCAACAACCGATGCGTTGAACTTTTAGCACATATTTTAGCACAAATGCGATACCCTGGGCATTTTTTGCGATTGACGTGTAAAAGTGTTTTTTAAACCTATTTGCAAAATAAATATCATTTATCATTTACACTATCTCCCGCTCCACTCAAGAGCGGAGGTTGTCATTAGATGGTTTTTGCCCACCGTAAAAAAAGGCGTGGTCCACGCGTTAGTCTAATGTAGTGCTAGCTTTTCTCAGAACAACTAAAGAGCTCAATGGTTCGACGAACAATAACAAAGAAAAGACACTTAGGTAGGCCGCATGAAGTATTCAAAGTGCCAGACATTAAAATAACTAAAAAGAAAAAAGACTAGTACTTTGCGAAGTAAATATTAATGTCAAACTTAATCATAATAAATGTCAAATTGTAAAGTACAGTGTTAGAAACTTCTATTATCATAGTCTTTAAAACTTTTTGTTAAACAGTAGTCTTAGCTCTTATCGTTTTGATAGATTCGTTGACAGACACTTTAATTTAAAATAATCTTGAATTAAAAAAGAGTAAAAAGAAAAAAATTAAACTGGCTAAGTACGAGTCGGACTCACACGATAGGTTCCGTACCATTAGCTATACAACATTTAGACTCTGCATTATAACCCTTTTGTACATTAACAAATGATGATCGTTGTAAAGTTGTGAGAAATGAGTATATTAGAAATTCTGAAAGTGGCTCCAGTGACTGAAAAGTTGTAAGGAAACCGTTTGTCTTGGTAAGATCATGTTAAAAAGAAAGATGAAACGCATGTTGCTAAAAGAGTTATGAGTTGACATGTGAATAGATGGAGAGGGAGAGGGAGGATAAAGAAAAAATGTATGGATTGTGTGAGAAATGATAAAAGAAAATGGAGTTAGTGATAGCGTAACGAGTGACAGGACAGATTGGAAGAAAAAAACGTGTTGCGCTGACCCCAAATAAAACGGGATAAGGGCAGAAAGATGATGAAATGATGTTCGTTGTATGGAAACCCCACTCATATATTTATTTTATTCGGTTTTTAATATTTTCTCTTAAATCAGAAACAGAAATAAATCACATGTGAGAATTGCAACTGTCTAGTTATCACGGTTCATAAGATACAGTCTGGTAGCAGACAGACAGATGGACACAGTCATAGAAATTTTAGTAATAGGGTCCTGTTTTTAACCGAATTCAAAAAGCAGGAGGTTTTAAATGTATTTTTAGAAGCTTTTATTTTTAGTTTCACCTATACCGATGTTTGTCTGTAATCAAATCTTGTAAATTAAATTTGACCCACTTTCCGGTTACCGATTGAGCTAAAATTTTGCATGCATGTGTAAATCAGATGACAACGCAAAATCATTATGACATGGAGCTGATCTGAGGATGGAACCGGAAGGTGGATATAGAAACTTGGTAGTTAAACGACACAACCTCATCGAGTTTGGGCTCGTATGACTCGTCTTGACGTGTATTAATTATATAGTTATAGCAAGCTATAAAAGCTTGCTACAAGAAAAATATTTTCATTAAAAGCTTGTTTACCCTTTGGGTAAGGAACTCTAAAAAGGACTTAAATGTTTTTCTTTAATGTTTAAGTGGTCTGGGTGAAGTAAACAATCTATTTCATAGTGATAAAAAAGTCAAATGAGATACTCGTATAAAAGACATTTGCTTACGCATCGCAAAATCTTCAAGTTATTTAAAACAGAACAGTTTTTGTCGAAACACTGTAATCAAAGGTCAAGTAAATGAGACCTTTTGCAGATGAGAAGTTATCTGATTCATTTAAATTATCCAAAAGAATATAATTATTTAAAGTATAAAAGTGAAATTTTAGATTTTAGGGGTGATTAAGTTGTTTCATACAGTGGTTTTTAGATTAATTATGAGGCGATTTCAATGATCATTCTAGAGTGATTGCTAGCGAAAAACCGGAATTTTTGAGATTTTTGTCTAAAAAAAGTTTCATTGGGTTTTTCCCATCTGGATTTTCCACTAACAGCCTAGGATACTAATTTGTTAGTGTTTTATAACAATGGTATTACAAATTAACTATTACACACAATTCACAATATACTTCATCAATATATAATTAATCATATTTAAAACCTGTAACTGCTATTAAACTCCTAGCATAAATTAATTTCTCATGATTGATCTTTTCGCAACCATGTTTAAAGCTAAAACCAAAACAATACACAAAGCGACTGTTTCAAATACACACTCCAAACATTAATTTGTCTCTAGCATTCATTAACGCTACCATTTGTACCATCTGCTTTGAATAAGCAATCTAGTAAATAAACTAATCCGCTAGAGGGCGCCACGCGTCGTCACTTCATCAAACCGTTGTGACAATAATGCTATTGTGTTCACCGTATATTTGTAGGAGAATTTGCTTGGAGCTTGGGAAATACCTCTGATTGGAACATCGCAGCTGTTATTTAGTAAAGTATAACAAACAGTTTTTATCATTGGATATCAAGTCGAGATCTAGCCACGTGTAGAGTCTGTCTAAAAAAGTGAAATGACATGGGTAATCTAAAAAAAAAGTCTTCTTTAAAAATATTGCCCTGTCTATTTATTAAAAGGTCAAGCTTTCACGTATGCAAACCCACCCAAATAGGTAAACAAATGTAGTCCAATCAAAATTTCTCATACGTGAGGTAATAAAAATTCTAGATTCAATGCAGATACGAAAATTAAACAAACTAAAACTGCACATAAAACCTTTAAAAATTTTGAATGCTTTTTTTCTCACAGAATTAGGTAAATTTAATTAAAAACCATTTGGGGTGTCTGAGGATTTGCGCATTTAATGTGTCATTGTATAATGCATGTTTCATCATCATCATCATTTCTGCCGACAGACGTCCACTGTTGGAGATATGCCTCCCCCAAGTGTCGCCACAATGATTGATCCTGTGTGGCCCGCATCCATCGGAATCCCGCAGTCCACCATAATTAAAATAGCATAATTAAAGTATATCAAGCGTTTTTTTTTTATACGCGCATGTTAAATAAAATAATTTTCTTCTTCCAACTAGTAAAGTAATATCAGCCTAGATTACATTAAAAAATGTGTTGTTTTGTGAAATTCTATCTTTTAGTCTAATGGTTCTATTTTGAATGACCTAAATTGTTTACTAATATACTGTAGAGTAAAAATTGCACATTTTATACAGAAAAGAAAAAGAAAAAATCTAAGAATCTAATGGCTGGTTTACACAGTGCGAGCTAGTACGAGTACGAGTTAGCCTTCCGAGTAGCTGCCTGCAGTAACTCGCACTGTTAGGACGTAACTTACGAGTAACTCGTACGTGCGAGTTGGTCGGTCACCCGGCAGCAACTCGCACATAACAGCGGCTTGTGCGTCGCTCGCATCGTTTGAACGCGTTCAGCAGTAGCTCGCCAGTGCCAGCCGGGCAGTTGTGAGTGGAAACCGTGTTTTTTTGTGTGCTACGCCTGTGTACAAATCGAGTTCGAAATGGCTGCGGATAGATGGTATTCATAAAATTGTTGTCATAGTGCGTATCACCGTTTTTTTTTAAAACAAGTTCACTCAACATCGCGACACGACTCGGACTGGGCAGTAGCTAGGTGTCGTGTAGACAGCAAAGGCGAGCCGAGCTACTGGCGTACGAGTAGACCAACCGAATAGCTGTCTACTGGCCAGGCAGCAGCTCGCACTGTGTAAACCAGCCTTAAGGAACGCATTGCGTTGCTTAGACCGTAGCCGTAATGCTGGTCTTATTCCTCTTTTATAGCATAATTTTTCCAGAGTGGAGTGCAGTTATAAAAACAAATGTAAGCAGTACTTACAGAATGAAGAAAAAAGCATTTTTTTTATGGGTAATTTTGTTCTGTCTTCAGGCGTCAGTATTTTCAAGAACATGGAAAAACTTGTAAAACTGTCTTACTTGGCATCAATCCATCCGATTACAAAATTGGAGTTATACAGAGTGGAAAGGACCAAAACTGAATACATAATTATATACTTTGGTTTTGGGAGTCTCTACAGTAGCATATGTATACTCTTTGCTCTAGCCGGAACCACCATACTGTAATCGATCTTTTGAGGTATGCGGAACAGTGAGTAAAGTCTCGCAAACCTCCGCTGAAAAGGGAGGATCCTTCGAATAGGTTTTTTTTATTGTTGATAGGTTTGCGCTTGACCGCTATCTCACCTGATGGAAAGCGACGATGCAGTCGACGATCGAACGCGCTTATCTAGAAGAAACCGAATCCTGGGTTATAGCTATTAGGAAACACAGACTCCGGCAAGGAATTCCACTCCTTAGTTTCACTGCTTAGCTTAGGTGTTACTTCTAGTGGGCAATTTTAGATAATTCCAGGTTGTTCTATATGTCTAAATCGCGCGGAGAACTTTAATTGCACGATGCAGGATTAGTTCTTATGTGACTCTATAGATGTCGCTACAGATCTAATAAAAAAAACGTGTTGACCCCAAGTAAAATAGAACAAAGTCGAAAAATGATGACAAGGAGGAGAAAAGAAAGATCTCACCCTCTGAGATTAAGTACACTAAATATTAATGTTACCAAATTAAAGACAAAAGCAACAGTCTATATTTTATGCATAAAAAGTAAAACTATTTTCAAATATTTTCAAAAAATCAAGAATTCATAAAGGCGTTGCGCAAACGAAGACACTTTGTTACAGTTACCGACACCGAAAACTTTTTAATCATTCACTTCACTCATGAGTATGTGTTAAGTGGCAGCAACTGGACACAAAAAATGTTTACGTATGCACAGGGAGTGGATGATTTCATACTGGTTCTATAGAAGTCAAATATTCATCGGTAGCTTGTATCTGACACAAGACATACGTTTGCGCCCTGCCTAAATTTTCCATACTTTTATTATAAACATGCAAGTAGCTCTGTCTTCTACCTCTATTTCCTGCCCTTGTCCCATCTTATTTGGGGTCGGCGCAACACGTTTTTTTCTTCCATTCTACCCAGTCACTCGTCATGCTATCACTAACTTCCTTTTCTTTCATATCGCTCTTCACGCAATCCATCCATCTTTTCTTTGGCCTCCCTCTCCCTCTCCCTCTCCGCCCATCCACATGTATACTCATAACTCTTTTACTAGCATGCGTTTCATCTCTCCTCTTTACATGACCATCCCAAGACAAACGATTCCCCTTCAGCTTGTCAGTCACTGGCGTCTGTCTGTCTTTTACAATTGCAATTACAATCGTTTCTAAAGTTAATAAGGTTTAACTTTTGAGCGGTTGCAAATTGGTCAAATTTGGTACGGAGTAAGCTTTATAAGTTCCAAGAAAGGAACAAACAATTTTTTCTGGCTTCCCACTTCACGTTCGTTATAACCAATCTTCATGCAACCAAAATCGTGAGCAAGAGCTACTAACTTGTAAGTTCACCTCTCCAAGGCTCCTTTAAACTTTCCATCGTGTATATAATTTCGTGTTTACTCCATTTTAAATTTAGATTCTGAAAAGAAAAATTAATACATTCTCGCCGATCTCAAATAAGTTAAACATTAAAAGACGACTCACTTTTCACTCTTAAGAGACGTTTTATATTTCACTCTGCAATCATTAAATCGAAAACATTTATAACAACCAAGAACTTTGCTTGCAAGGGATTTGCTGTAAGAAAACCCAATTGTGGGTTAAGCTCGCCTGTGTACATCATTTGTTCAGCACCTGTTCTATTTTACAAGCTTTTATTTAGTTTCACCTGTCCCAATGTTTGCCTGTAATCATTATCGTGCAAATTAAATTTGACCCACTTCCTTGTTACCGATTGTACTGAAATTTTGCATATATATGTAAATCAAACGACAATACAAAATTACTAAGACAGAGCTAATCCGATGATGGAACCGGTAGGTGGCTATAGGCGCTTGGTAGTCAAACGACACAACCCCATCGAGTTTGGGCTCGTATGATTCGTCTTGACGAGTATTAATTATATAGTTGTCGAAGCGTTGACGCATATCAGTCGGTCCGCATCAGCGCCACCTATCTTTCACTGGAGGAACTATGTAGTTAGATTTAACAGCTTACGTTTGGGAACGTCAAGTATTAACTTGGGGATGGTTAGCGTGGAGTATTAGCAACACTGAGCGAATAGTCGAGTCAAATGTCGACCCGGAAGTATAATCGATTATTCGACATTGACAGGTACTGACGTTGACAGGAAAATTGGCTAACCGGGAAGGGGGGTAGGTCCACGTGTGGGGTGACAGTTGATTTGGAGGGCACTTTGAATCGGTCCGGCGGTCCGGGTAGACATTCGTTACTCCACGCTAAACTTCCCGCGTTCCTAAATTCTTAATCAAGCCATATCTCAGGCATCCTTGATTATTTTGTACTGAGTGTGTGTTACGAGTAATTAAAAGTGTTATCGAAGGTTTTTGTGAGTGTTATTTCCGATGTCGCGACCCACAGATATCGACCCTCCGTTATAGTTATTATACCGTGCTGTAAAAGCTTGCTGTGGAAAAAAATATTTTGATTAAAAACTTGTGTTATTTATTTTTTATTTTATGTACATTAAAGAATGTAAAAACTTTCGATTTATACAAACCAGATACAACCAGTGGTAGACAACATTTCAGAAGTGCCTCTCCCACATAAAGTAAACGTTTGTTTTACGTCGCTTTGTGTCAAAGACAAAATGAAATGTAAATTGCGTAAACAAGGATCTGGCGTATGATTTCCCATGTTGCAGTTCAGATCGAGACAAACGCTAGCTATGTTTTGTTTTATACTGAATGCGAGGAATTGCTTAGCTTTAAGAGGAAGCTTTTTTTGCTTGTAGGAGATAATTTCTGAAACTCCCGGTCCGATTACTAATTATTTTTCACAATAAGTTGTTTTATTCCTGAGTGACATAGGCTATCTTACAAGCTTTTATATAGTTTCACCTGCCCCGACGTTTGCCTGTAATTAAAATTGTACATTAAATTTGACCCACTTCCCGGTTACCGATTGAGCTGAAATTTTGCATGCACGTGTAAATCAGATGACAATGTATAAATGTTATGTCAAGGAGCTGATCGGATGATGGAACCGGAAGGTGTCTATAGGAACTTAGCAGTTAAACGACACAACCCAGCGAGGTTATCCGAAAGGGAACTCGAGCCCCGGTATGAAGGCTAGAAGGAATGGGTTTTTAGTCAGTGAGAGTCTGACACTATCTTCCGCTCCACAAAAGAGCGGAGGTTGTCATCAGATGATTTTCGCCACCATAACAAGTCCTTAGTGCAAAAAATTAATTTAAAGTTTAACTTCTGTAAAAAATTCAACGAACGGAACTCAATACCGAGCTAAATGAGAAAATGATTAACATTTATCTGTGTCAAGTGCCCTCTCTAGAATTATTTACGTAAAGTTACGCATTCGGGTTTTTGGCACTCTATTCTTCGTTTTACCAATTAATTGTAATTAAAATGACAAGTAGGTAGTGCTAATTACTCACTATCAAGGTCACGACCGCATCCTCTGGTCACGGTTTGGCAAACATCCCGACATTACGAATGACGACACAGATAAAACATTTTTATTTAGTCCGATTTTTTTTCCTGTATAAAATAGTCGGACATTCTTTTTTAATGTTGATAGGTTCGCGCTTGACCGCTATCTCACTTGATGGAAAGCGACGACATAGCTGACTATTTTATTTTTACAAAAATTTATGAATTCTAACTTTTTCTTGATACATGGATTCTGTTTATCACAAAAAGGAAAGGCTTTCAACAGGCTTTAAAACTATTAAATTTTTTTATACTCGGGAAAAATAAAATAATAATAGGAAAAATAAAATATGTAATAAGTAATTTCCTTACTGATATTATAAAAGCGAAAGTGAGTTTGTTTCTTGGTTTATTTGTTACGTCTTCACGCCTAAATGGCAAAACCGATTTTGATGAAACTTGGTGCACGGATAGACCATGTCCTGGAATAGGACAGGATACTTTTTATCTCGGAAGTATGTTTCCTTGGGATAATTTTCTGCCATCACGTGGGCGAAGCCGCTGGGCGCAGCTAGTAATAGATAAAATTACATAACAATAATATCTTTATACACATACAACAGAACACAAACTCCACAAGAACGTATATCTTATAAAAAAAGAGAAACTGACTGACTAGAACTGTAGAAAACTGGTGCTCAGTCCAGACGAAATTACTAAGACTAGGAATGGGAAACTTTGCAGAAAGCTTCCTTAACCCTTCAGATACCGTCAATTAGAGACACAATAGTAAGACAATAGATGCGCGGCCATCGGTGGTCGCTTGGGGATTCATGAATTAATGTATGATGTATAAACTTTAAAGAATTAAAAAGTTCTTATTAAAACACCCACTCATTAGAAAAACACACTCATTATACACACTCATTAGTAAAATACAGATTAAAGAGTATTAAAGATTTTATAAAAGTATTTTCATGAACGAAGTCGAGGTTTAAGTGCTACAACGGTTTAATTATTGAAATTTCTTTGAGCAAGTCTGTGAAATATTACTGTGTAAACTAATAACTGCTTATAAAACTATATACCTGATTGGAACGAACTAGTATCAGCCCCCCCAAGCCATGTTACAGCCGTTTCGCTTGCGTCGAAAGCTTCGAGTTCGTCGCGCCGCCAATTCTTTTGTTCTGACCACGTGACTGAACGTTGAGATGACGTCATTCCCGTACATTTGCAGCTTTCTACTAGCGTTAACGATTGCAGATTGGTAACTTGGCTAGGGGTACTGAATGATTTATAATCTTTAAAGGTTTCAGTAACCATATCTATCGCAGTCGATGATACTTATTCCGGTAAACACATTAGCACTATATCTCCAAGGTCAGATTTTAGTATGAGCATTATATCCGTAACGAAAATATATATCCCAACACTTACGTATGAGATACACATACAATATATCTCTATTTAGTTCCTTTACTCTCAGTGTATGTTTAACCTTCAACGATATTGGTGGTTAAAGAAAAAAACTCTAGCCATGACAGATTACTGTTTTCCTCTCGAAGAGAATAATGCCGTGTTCCTAACGCCACGGTCATTTGTTTGGTCCAAGCTCTATTTATATATGGTCTGCGGTCACTGACCGAGATATATGTAATGCATTTGTCTTATCTTAGTAGGAAGTGAATATTGGGTAGGTAATTGTTCGGCTGTTACTATGAAATTAATTATGAGTTGTGTGTCAGTGATATTCCTAGTCATATTTTATTATAGTAAAAAGATATTTTAAGGAGATCTTTTTATGCAACTGTAATATAATATGAGATTGCTGGTGAACTTTAATGCAGGTTACTGTGTAGCCTAGCTGGGACACCAGGATAATAGAATAGAATAGAATAGAATAGAATAGAATAGAATAGAATAGAATAGAATAGAATAGAATAGAATAGCATTTATTCGGAGCAAGCAACACAAAATACCACAACATAAAAAGAATAAAAACAACAAGAAAAAAAAGAAAGAGTACAGAAATACAATACAGTTGCATTAAATGTGCCTGAATCGAAAGGGCCACCAACTCAGCAATTGCTGGGCGTCAAACACCCAGCGCTGATTTTCAGTTGGCACCCCGCAGTGACGCACGGATGATTGGTAAATAAAATATACTTAATATATACATACGACCTATCTAAAAATAACCGATATTTAAAATAAATATTGTGTATTTGTGTTAATTTTGTTTTAATGGGTACCTAAATATTATATAAAATGTGCCATGGTAGTTGCAAATCCATTTTTCACTAGACTCGCAATATCTATATATATAAAAATGACCCCCGTTTTCCGTTGTCACGACTTGGCATGAAAACGGCTTGACCAATTTGGCAGTTTTTTTTTTGTTGTGATTGTTATTGTGAGGATAAGGTTCTTATGGAAAAAAAATAAAATTAGGGTAGTGTAGGGTAGAGTAGGGTAGGGTAGGGTAGGGTAGGGTAGAGTAGGGTAGAGTAGGGTAGAGTAGTAGGGTAGAGTAGGGTAGAGTAGGGTAGAGTAGGGTAGAGTAGGGTAGAGTAGGGTAGAGTAGGGTAGAGTAGGGTAGAGTAGGGTAGAGTAGGGTAGAGTAGGGTAGAGTAGGGTAGAGTAGGGTAGAGTAGGGTAGAGTAGGGTAGAGTAGGGTAGAGTAGGGTAGAGTAGGGTAGAGTAGGGTAGAGTAGGGTAGAGTAGGGTAGAGTAGGGTTTTTTTTTTTTTTTTTTTTTTTTTTTTTTTTTTTTTTTTTTTTTTTAGTTTGTGGCAGGAGTGGGAAATCCATCATGGACACCCAGACTGCCTTGCAGAAAGGCATTCTGGGTAGTGCCGGACTCCTACCGGCTAAAAACCACTCCTGCCATGCGAAAGGCTCCCCTGCCGTCAGGTTGCGCAGGGTAGTTTTAAAGGCTGTAGGTTCTATTTGGTTTCCGCTTTTGTAGTTTATTACTGTAATTACGGTGATAGATATATATATATATATTATACAATTATACAAATATGAATAATATTTTAATAAATAGTAAAAATCCTTCTTAATAAATTTCTTATTGTTAAAATTCTGTCATAAAAGTTTCGTTAATAAATCATTTAGATAAGTCAAGATAAAATAAAATAAAAATAAAATAGTAATATAATAATTTCCATAAAATGCTAAAATTTGGTAAAATTCAAGGTAAAATGATTCCGTATATAGTTTAAAACGATGTTATAATTTAGTTAGATAATAATGTCAGTCAGTTAAAAATAGGATTTTGTAAAATTTGTGTTTATATCAGGGTCAATTGGTCAATTAATTTTTGTTTCTTTTGTTTACTGATGTAACTATTCTTGTAATAAACTGTATAAAAATATCCCTATACTTCTTATTTGCTATGATTACGCTAAGGTTTTCTTTGACTGTTTTAGTTTCTAGCTTGGCTTCGAGGTCATATCTTAGGTTGGCATACACCGGGCAGTCCGTCAGGAGGTGGAGGACTGTCTCCTGCTTGTCGGGGTCGCAGGCGCACGCCGGACTCTCCTTGCACTTGAAGCGAGTCAGGTACTCGGAGAACCCGCCGTGTCCCGTTAGGGCTTGGGTCAGCTCCTTTGTCATCTCCATCCTTCGTACCGTCCTGTACGCAGCGATCTGTTATATTCATCCATTGCACCCTTTCTGGCTTAGCCAGCAGCTTACGCTGCATTCCCGTCAGAGTGCTGACACATCACTCCTCGACTCGTCATACATCCATCCTACTCATCCAGTCAGTCGTCTTCCATCCTTCATCCAGTGCACTCGCGTGTTGCACTCGCGATAATTATTGTAAAAGTTAAATAAAGTGTATTAGTTCCTTACAGCTAAAAGTGTTTCCTTTTTTAAAAAGAGTGACCTAGATCGGTTTCTAACATTGGTGGCAGCGGAAAAGGGATTGAAAATCTCTTGGTTTCCTCCGTAAACCTGTGAAAAATACCAGTGAAGTGCAGTGAGTGCATAAGTTCCACGAAGCGACTCGCAACATCCAGGTGTATCCCGTACACCACACCGTGAGCCTCATAGCCGGTCCACTGTGCAGTAAGTGGCAAGAGCAGTGACGCAGGTAGCGTCTCCCGTCTCCGAACCCAGCACCGACCTGGCTCAAGGTCAGCCCCGGTTCCAGTATCCAGAACTCCAGCTCCAGTTCCAGTTCCAGCATAAGCATGAAGAACGCATATTTGGTGCTCCTGTGAGTTTTGTGATCATTTCTTATAATTTACCAGTGATTAAACAAAGTTCCATCAAACTTACCTTCGACGGCTTATCTCATAGCCGCAACATTGTAACAAGGCGACAAATGGTCCTGTCTAGACGGTGACCCGACGCAGTTCCGGTAGACGGCGATAAGAACAGTTCGACGAGATTTGCTGTGTAGACTTATAAGCTATACTAATTTTATTTCCAGGGTTTGCTTGTTAACTTTTGTATTATTTTATATTTATTATCAATATGTCTCAAAGTTCCAAGAACGTCAAGGATGAACCTAAAGAAGGTCTAACCTTAAACGTAATCCTAAAATTCATAAAACCTTTCGATGGTAGCCGAGAAAAACTAAACGCTTTCATAAATAATTGCGACAATGCAATTTCCCTAGCTTCCGCAAATCAGCAAGACATAATATTTAAATATATCATAAGCCAGCTAGACGGCAAAGCCGAAATAGCGTGCTCGATAAAAGAGTTTGAAACATGGCCCTCACTCAGGGATTTCTTACAAAATCAATTCGGGGAGCGAAAACACTACGCTCACCTTCTAACAGAACTCCAAGATTGTAGACAAGGTGCCCAGGAAAATGTTAGCCAATTTTCACTTAGGGTTGAAACTTGCCTATCCCAGCTCCTCACAGAAATCGCTGTTACTAACCATAAAAAGGGCGAAGTTGCTGGTAGGGTAGCCGCCATGGAGGACTTAGCTCTCCACACCTTTACAATGGGCCTCATTCCTCGTATCGCTAATATAGTCAGATGTAGGGACCCTAAAAATCTCAATGATGCTATCAATTGTGCTCTATCAGAAGAGAAGCTACAACAATACTCATATAAACAGAATATGGTCGCGAAAACATTGCGCGGTAATGACGTAAACACAAGGGCAAACAGAACCAACAACTTTAATAATAACCAAACTCAAAAACCTTCTACTAGTCAACCAGCTTCAAAAGACCAGTTCTGTCGATATTGCAAAAAAGCAGGACATCTTTTGGAAAATTGCAAACTCCGCGAGTATAATAATAAGAAATTCAATGTAAATAAACCCTCTAATTCTAATGCCCAACCAGGCACGTCCTTCAAACCACAAATTAACACCTTAACCGAAACTGAAGGTTATGATACTGTCGATAACCATGATTTAAACTAAATAATGTCCCGAATAAGTGTCGCACGGGACAAACGGTGACCATAATAGACGACACTAATATTGACACAAAGACCCATGGACATGGTAATTATAAGCCCAAAACTCGAGGTCATTCGGTTAGGATCAAGCAACAGGGTAACCAGCCCCAAATCGTAGATTCTAATGTTTCCATAAAATCGCATGTTGTCAAGCAACAGGGTAGCCAGCCCCAAACCGTAGACTGCATCCTAAATCCTGAAAATAAAGAAAACATTAATACAACCATATACGAATTCACACAAAATATATCAAATAAATACTTACCTTACATACAAGTAAAATCCCCTGTGTCTTCTAAAGAGCTTTTACTCCTCGTTGATACTGGAGCATCCATAAGCATTATAAAAACGTCAGTTATCGACGATATGCCTATAATTAATAAATCGATCAAGTTCAAGATCAAAGGTATCGACTCAACCACCGATAGCCCTCTAAGTACGATAGGACAAATTCCTATAACTATAAGTACCCATGATGAAAACCACAGTGACTGTAAACACTTAACTCATATGTTTAACTTAATAGATGGCTTAACCATACCCTATGACGGCATCGTCGGCAACGATTTATTTAATTCCATGAACGGCCAAATTAATTACGAAAAAGGTATATTATATTTAAAAGACATTCATTTTCAAATGTACTTTAATGAACCCGTTTATACAATAGCAGCGCGTACCGAAGTCATCATTGAATGCACAGTCGCGAATCCAGAGATCGGAGAAGGATTAATAATCGATCAACACATATCTAGGAACCTACTAATAGCTAACTGTATGGTTAAAGTAAAAAAAAAATAACCGTGTTAATATTTCCATTTTAAATACCTTACAAGCACCCGTACAGATCAATTCTGACCTTCAATTGCGTTTAGAACCTTTCCAGCTACAAGCTTCGATATTTATAGGAACCACGGCCGAATCACATACCTTTGAACGCACAGAAGAAGTCCTAAAAGAACTTCGCGTGTCCCACTTAAATTCGGAAGAGACCGAAGCACTATACTCAGTCTGTTCCCAATTTTCTGACGTCTTCCACTTACCTGACGATCAGCTAACCTCCACCGATGCGATAGAACATAAAATTAAAACAACCTCGGATGAGCCAATCCATGTAAAGACGTACCGATTCCCTGAATGTCATAAAAAAGAGGTTGATTCCCAAATTGATAAAATGTTACGGCAAGGTATCATAAAACCTTCTATGTCTCCATGGTCTTCACCAATTTGGGTGGTGCCAAAAAAACTCGACGCGTCCGGTCAAAAGAAATGGCGTGTGGTAATCGACTACCGCAAGCTCAACGATGTAACCATTGGTGATTCTTATCCTATTCCAAATATAGCAGAAATATTAGACCAGCTAGGCAAAAGTAAATATTTCAGCACGTTAGATCTAGCATCCGGATTCCATCAGATCAACATGTCTGCTGAAGACTCTCCAAAAACAGCATTTTCGGTCCCAACAGGACATTACGAGTTCACACGTATGCCGTTTGGACTTAAAAACGCTCCGTCGACTTTTCAGAGGTTAATGAACTCAGCCTTATCTGGACTCCAAGGCATACAGTGCTTTGTTTATCTTGACGATATTGTTATATATTCGTATGACCTTGCCTCTCACATTAATAACCTAACAAATGTGTTTGGTAGACTTCGTCAATTTAAACTTAAGTTACAACCTGACAAGTGCGAATTTCTAAGAAAGGAAGTTTCATACTTAGGACATGTCATTACCGATAAAGGTGTAAAACCAAATGCCGGAAAAGTAAGTGCAATACTGGATTTCCCTGTACCAAAAACTCCCAAGGACGTTAAGTCATTCCTTGGATTTGTCTCTTATTATCGCAGGTTCATTCCTGACCTATCTAGTATCGCAAAACCTTTAACAAACCTATTAAAAAAGAACGTAGAGTTTGTATGGTCAAATGAACACCAATTAGCCTTTGAAATCCTAAAAAACAAACTCATAACAGCGCCATTGTTGATATACCCCGACTTTTCAAAACCATTTATTTTAACCTGTGATGCATCAAACTATGCAATCAGCTCTATACTTTCTCAAGGTGAAATAGGGAGAGATAAACCTATCGCCTACGCATCCCGTACACTTAATAAAAGTGAGTGTAATTATAGTACAACAGAAAAGGAACTACTCGCGATTCTTTTCGGTTGTAAAACATTCCGCCCATATCTATATGGTAGGAAATTCCTGATCGTTACCGACCATCGCCCTTTACGTTGGCTCTTTAACCACACTGACCCCAGTAGTAAACTCCAGAGGTGGAGATTAAAACTGGAAGAATATGACTACGAAATAGTCTACCAGAAAGGAAAATTAAATAATGCTGCCGATGCATTATCGCGCTATCCTCCAGCTAAACCTATTAATGCCATAGATCCCATACCAAGCACTTCAAGGCAAAATGCAAACTCACCTGGCTCCGACAGAACGATAGATTCAGACGATTTGGTCCAACTCGAAGATCTCATGGATCCACTTGCTCCACCTACTAGCTTACCAGAGCTAGGTAATCTTGACGATCTAGATAACGTGACTAACCAAAATATACCGTCACCTGCTGATCACTTAAATCCACAAATACCAATCGACAGCTCAAATCCAAGTAGTCCTGGTACCCTAGATGGTAACTACTCAGATTTTCTTAAAGTCACCTCTAAAGATTTCAATTCCAACGTAGCTGTTATAGAACATAATGAAAGCCTATCTAAAACAGATAAAAAATATATCATTATTCCTACATCTATAGATATGGATGAATCCGTCCCATATATCCAAGAAATTATATCTAATATACCTAATTTGAATGAATTTTCCTTACTGGAAAGAACCTTATATACTTTCCTCAAATACGAATCTGAAAATAAAACATATTATTTCCTCTTTACTAAAGTCAATCATTTTGACACCTGCACGTATGAAGACATCTATAAAAGTCTCAAATCAATAAGAAATGAGCTAGTAGTTAGTCTTGCAGACCAAAATGATCCCGAGATAGCCATCTCAGACTTTAGTAACCCTTTCGACAGTCATCAGTACCTAAAAGTTTATAATATTATATTATACTTGTTCCACAATTCTGAAATTAATGTACATATTTATAAAAATTCTATTATTTACCCGTCATTAAGCGAAATCCCTAAAATCATGAAAGAAAATCATGACATACCCATTGCCGGTCATTTAGGTTCTACTAGAATGTTAAAACGCATCCAGGAAAAGTATTACTGGAAAAATATGCGATCAGACATAGAAAACTATGTGAGGAAATGTCCGCAATGTCAGACTAATAAAGCCCTTAGAAAAGTCAATCGTGCTCCCATGCAGATTACATCCCTATCCACTCGTCCCTTTGAACGAGTAGCATTAGACATCGTAGGTCCATTACCGGAAGCTGGTAACGATAGGTTTAGGTACATCTTGACCCTTCAAGATGACCTTACCAAATTTTCAACGGCCTATCCAATCACTAACACTACAGCTGAGGAGTCATGCGAATGTCTTGTTCATTTCATTACATTATTCGGAATACCCAAAACGATTCTAACGGACCAAGGTACTAACTTCACAGCTGAGCTGTTTAAACAAACATGCAAGCTGTTAAAAATCAAACAGTTGTGGAGTACCCCCTATCATCCTCAAACTCAAGGCGCTCTTGAAAGGAGTCATTCCACCCTAAAGGAATATCTAAAATCGTATGTAAATGAAGAGCAAAATAATTGGCCCCGTTTCGTATATACAGCTATGCTTGCCTATAACTCCGCCATTCATTCAACCACTCATTTCTCTCCTTACGAACTCGTATTTGGAAATAAACCATATATACCAGATTCTATCTACGAAGAGACCGCAGGCGTAACCTATCCTGATTATGTTCGCGTACTCCAAAACAGACTTAAATACTGTCGAACTAAAGCTATAGAACACACACAAAAATCTAAAGAAAGTTCAAAAAACTATTACGACACTCGTACAAGGCCAATTAAATACAAAGTCGGCGACCTTGTTTATCTAAAAAATCATTTACGGCTTCGAAAGGCTCTTTCACCAATATGGAAAGGCCCATACAAAATAATAAAAATACACGGAAATAACACCGCATCACTCCTAATAAATAGACGTCACGTTAAACATCATTTTGACGAAATGAAACTACATACTAGCAATAGCGTATAGTATAGTAATATACAATCACTTTCCATTCCAGAATTGGTTACATTTATCCGTCCGTGGCAACAAACAGTCAGAGCTATATCCAGCCAGCATCTGACAACGCAGGCATATATTTCGACCCTATTGGTTCTCTAAAAACTACTGATGACACATTAGATATTATTATTCCTATAGACATATCTTTTATCCAACCACATCTAGATAACATAAGAGACATTCTAGGAACTTCGAAATATTTATGTAAACAAAGTAATGCATATTATGAAAGCGAATGTCATTACCTGTTTCAACCATTGTCATCCCGTTACTATGATATAGCAAGAGACTTCGACTCTATATCTCACCTAATGTCTAAATCTAATAAAAGATCAGCTTGGTTTGCTGGAATCGGTTCCGTTATTAAACAACTGTTTGGTAATATGGATGAAGATGATGCTATAAAATATAGTAATGCCATCCATACCTTAGAAAACGATCAAACTAAGTTAGCAACCTTGATGAAAGATAGCATGTTAGTTACAAAATCTACGTTATCATCTCTAAAGGAAATAATTGACCAAATTAGTGCAAATGAAGCTAGTTTAAACCATGCTATCGATACCCTGAATCAAGATGTAATTAACATCACTTTAGTAACAGATAAGTTACTTATGAGATCTAAGATATCAGGATTGTCAGATATCTTAGAAAGTACTATGTTAACATTATCATTTAAGTTAGAAGATATTATTAGTGCTATTATGTTTAGTAAGTCCAATATATTATATCCATCTATTATTACTCCTAAGCAACTTTTTGCAGACCTTGTTGATAATTATAGATTTCTACCTAGTTCTAAGCAATTACCTGTACCTCTAATCTTAGATAACATCCACATTTTAGAAAACATATCCGATGTTTCTAGCTATTATGCAGACAACAAAATAATATTTGTGTTACAAATACCTTTAGTAAACACAAAGGAATTTGATTTATATAACACTATACCTTACCCCATTGAACTTAATGATGTGAATAGTACACTATACTCGACGTTAATACCATCCACGAAATATATAGGCATAACTAAAGATAAGTCATCTTATTGTAAATTAGATTCACTTAACTCCTGTAAAGTTATAAGTATGCAATATTATATTTGTGAAACACCTAGTGTGTATTCCACATCTGCTGTTCCTATATGTGAAAGTGAGATTATTTCTAAAGCTCTAACTTCTGTTCCACGCATTTGTAATACTAAATTCGTAAACGGTAATTTTGAAACTTTTCATAAATTACATAGAAACCAATGGATATACGTGATAAGTCAAAATTCTAAACTCACAATAGAATGCAATAATCAAGACTTATCTGAGTTCTCTATCCATGGTACTGGAATATTAACTTTACCAGAACATTGTATAGCTTATTGTAGAGATTATAAATTGATACCTCAACATAGTATTGTCATTAAAACAAAACCAATAATATTACACTTTGAAATAATCAATGATACTTGTTGTAGTCCTACTACTTACCTAAAAGACAATATTAAAGTTCCCTATGTTAACTTAAAAAACGTTAATAATTTAGATTCACTTTTATCAAATTATAATAAAATAACTGACGAAATTAAAACAAATCTCGATGAAGTTATTGAGAAACCTCATATTGTCCTTTACGGTAATTTCTATTCTTATGTAACTATTATAATAAGTTTAGTTATAGTTATAGCTATATCGTATAAATTGTATCGTTACTTTAAAGCATTTAAAACTTCTAGATGTAAACCCAAACCAGATAACTCCATAGAAATGTCATCTCCTGATCCCGAAGACGTACCTGTTCCTCGACTCCGAATGACCTGAACCTGAGAAACCTTCCTAGACCTGGAGCTTCCTTCTCTCCATCGTCAACTTACCTTTCCACCCGTAAGTTTCCTCTTAATCGGGGGGCTGTTATATTCATCCATTGCACCCTTTCTGGCTTAGCCAGCAGCTTACGCTGCATTCCCGTCAGAGTGCTGACACATCACTCCTCGACTCGTCATACATCCATCCTACTCATCCAGTCAGTCGTCTTCCATCCTTCATCCAGTGCACTCGCGTGTTGCACTCGCGATAATTATTGTAAAAGTTAAATAAAGTGTATTAGTTCCTTACAGCTAAAAGTGTTTCCTTTTTTAAAAAGAGTGACCTAGATCGGTTTCTAACAGATCGCACAGGGGAAGAATATCTTCGTCGTGGCCGCCGTTTCTCCTGTGCAATACCTCCGGTTCCATTCGTCCAGCGTCTCCATTCGGATCATACGCTTGACGAATGAAACCGGGCACTTGTCGTAGTCGGGTTGCCGCTTCGACTTCAGGGCAGCCTCCTTCGCGAGCAAGTCGGCTCTCTCGTTGCCCTCCAGCCCCGCATGAGCTTTCACCCAGAACAGGGAGACGCTCTTATTCTGGGCGTTACTACGGCGGATGGCGTCCCTTGCTTCCACTGCGAGGGCGTGGAGGGCTTCGGGGTTCACGACTGTTTGGAGAGCTGCCATGGAGTCGCTGTAGATAGCGAACGCCGTCCCCGTCCTTCGGAGGACTTCTTTCGTCGCTTTGCAGAGGGCGAGAAGCTCGGCCTGGTAGACGGTGCTGTAAGACGGCAAAGCAAGCTTGAGGGCCTTTACCTCCACATTATCGGTCCACACCGACAGTGCGGCACCGACTTTGCCCTCAATCTTGCTGCCGTCTGTGAAGATACGCACCGCGTAATTGCGGTGCTCATTAAATTGTTCCTCGTCTACCAGGCGTCGCAGTGCAATAGCCCTCTGCTCAGCCGGATGTGGCATCTTTAGTGCCGATACCACTCGCTCGATCTCCCGGTCTCCCAGCGCTGGATGAGGTACCCCTCTCTTGGCCTCGTAAAGGGCGGCTGCCTCTCGGATTCGGAGATCAAGAGGGAGTATCCCAGCCAGCACCAGTGCTGAGTGTAGGGAGACCGTGCGGTAGGCTCGGCACAACTTCTGCGCGAAGCTCCTCTGGACGGCGTTCAGCTTCTTTTGCAACCCGACTTTGTTGGCGGCCGGCGACCACGCGCTCGCCGCGTACAGGACGATAGGCTCCACTGCAGCCGTATAGATGCAGCGGATAACCTCTGGATGGAGACCCCAACTGACCCTAGCGGCCCGCGACAGTCGTTTGTAAATGCCGACGGCTCGGGCACAGACGTTTGCGACGTGGGTGTTAAAAGTCAATTTGTGATCGATGGTAAGACCAAGCAGTTTGATTTCCTCGGACATGCCAATGTCTACCCCGCCCATTCTGAGACATGGGGTGTCATGCTTCAGTTTGCGCGTGACCAGCATTGCTTTTGTCTTATGCGGCGCAAACCGAAGCTTGTTCGTGACACCCCATGCTCGCACGTACTCGAGGGCGACATTGGCATCTCTTTGGACTTCAAGAGCCGTCTCCCCATCGAACACAAGGACGATATCGTCAGCAAACGCCTGGCAGTAGACCCCCATTTCCTCCAGAGCCTTTATAAGAGGATCCAGCACAAGGTTCCAAAATATGGGACCACCGATAGACCCCTGGACGCATCCTTTCTCAGTCCTGGATTCGTGCTCCACACCCGCATACCTGACCTTCACCACCCTCTCGGACAAGTAACTGTCTATGACCCGCCTCAAGTTCACAGGACACTTTTCCTCAGCCAGACGGACTCGTATGGCTGGCCACCAAGCGCTATCGAAGGCCCCCTCAATATCCAGGGACACAATCGTGACAAGCCTCTTTGCGTTGAGTCTGCCACGAATGTGCCCCATTAGCGTATAGAGGGAGTCTTCGGTGTTTCGCTGGGGCATGAAGCCGTACTGGCGAGTACTCATCCTGGGTAGTAGGTAAAACTTGAGTCGGGCCACGAGCATCTTCTCGAAGACCTTGCCGAGAACAGGCAAAAGTCCAATTGGCCTGTAAGATTTTGGGGTGGTGTAGTCATCTTTTGCGGGCTTGCGGAGCACGACGACAGTTGCCTCTTTCCAGGACCGTGGAAAGTATCCATGCGCCAGGCACTTGTTTACCAAGCGCAGAACTAGGTCTGGGTCTTGACGGATCGTGTGGCCCCATATGTCCGCCGTCAGACCGTCGGAACCGGGGGCTTTTTTGGGGTTGAACGAGGAGACTGCTCGCTCCAGCTCGTCGAGTGTGAAGGGAGGGTCCGAAGGTTCATCTTCGTTCCCTCTGTTCACCTCGTCTGCTCTTTGCCGCACCCTTTTGTGCTCCTCGTTATCCCCCTCCGAACGGTCTTCCGGGTAGAATACCTGTGCTAGATACCTCGCTGAGGCCTCTGGGTCTAGGGTCCTGCCGTCCCTTACCATCGGCAGATCCTCCTTCCTCTTCTCCGTCCTACGGATCACCCGGTATATACCTTCCCACAGGCCCTCGCGATCCTGCTTTTCGCAGAACCCCTTCCAGCTCTCGATCTTAGCTTGGACTATTGCATTCTCGTACTCTTCTTTCTGTTTCAAGTACTCCTCCACAACCTTTGGTCTCCGGACTGGCGCTGCACAGCGGATCCTCCGCTTCATGGTGACCACTTTCCTCTTTAAACTGGCGAGCTCATCAGACCACCACGGCACGGTCAGCGTCTCCCTACCCTTCTTTTTGGGTATCACGGATGTACAGGCGTCCTGCACTGCCGTTGTAAGTCCCTCGACTACCAGGTCTATATCGTCCACGCTGTCGATTTCATCGAACAGACTTACGGTTATATTGTTCCCTAGCATAATTTGACGCAGTTTTTTACAAAACCGCGCCCAATTCGCTTTTCGGGTGTTGTAGATCCTAGTAGTCCGGTTGACCGTGATACCTAAAGACTTTTTAAGGTGTACGCTAAACTCAATGCCGTTGTGGTCCGATCCCGTCAGGTCATCAACGACTCGCCAGCCGTCGGTCACCGTCAGCATATCCGCCGTGCAGGCTGTGACGTCGACGCAGCTCGTGTAGCGTCTGCCACCACGAACTACGTCGAAGGTTGGAGTTTCCCCTCTATTAAGTACCTGCAGTCCAAGCTGATCGAGAGCTCCCAGCATCTCGTCGCCTCTGCCGTTGGTCCCACTGCTGCCCCACCAGATGCTCCAGGCGTTGGCATCTCCTCCCATGATGAGCTTATGCGGGCCGGTCTCGCTTTCCACCTTCCTTAGGCTGTCCAGGTATGGCCCTAAGGGCTGGTCTGGCTCGAAGTAGAACGAGACCAGAGTCAGTCTCCCGACACCGGTTTGGATCCCCACCACGACGATGTTGTTCGTGGTGAGTTCTGGGTACTGTCTGACGGTGATGTTTGGATCAAACACCGCTATGGCCGCTTTGACAGTCCCTTCTCCTTGGCCGGTGCGCTGGTAAATTCGGACTCCTCTGGTCCCGCTCATCCTCCTCGCGCTGCCCACATAGGGTTCCTGGATCAGCGCTAAGGTGACTTTGCGCTTCTCGGCCTCAAGCATAAGCTCTTGGGTTGCCAATTTCTTCCTCTGAAGATTTACCTGGAGCATCTTGTGCGGCATTGTGTCTACCGGGACCACCTTAGCAGTAGGCGACGGATGCGCGTGCCAGCCGGTCCCACCTGACTCGAACAGGGCACTCAAGGTCGAACGCGTTGTGGTCAATTCTCCCCATCTTCGCCTTGACGCAGTTGTGGCACTTTGGTGTTTCTGCCTTCAGCCACTGGTCACATTCTGATCGAAGGTGTGGGCCTCCGCAATGACTGCATAAGTCGGCAGGTTCTTTACAGAGCCGCCGACTATGCCCGTAGCCCAGACACCTGGTGCACTGGACCAGTGGCGACTGGTCCTCGACGAAGACGGTCTGGAGATCTATACGCGCTTTTCCCTTTTCAAGCATCCTGTTCCAGACAGCAGGGGACGTGCTGACAACCACATTGTTGGTTTGGGGGTTCCGCGCACTCTTCTTAAATTTGATTGTCATTCGACTTTCCTCGTTATCGAGGCCGCGAAAGACATCCCGGTTTTGATTCCGCAGCGCCTCCAGCAATTCCTCGTCAGAGTGTATGCGGAGGACGCCACGGAATATCAACAGTGGGTCCTTGTTTTTCACGTCCTCGACGACGAGGTGGTCTCCTGACCTTCGGATCCTCTCTTTCACCCTGTTTCTGTCCTCTGCCGACCTACAGCCCATGACAATCTTGCGATCCTTTGCCTTTCGTACCGTCTCTACTTCTACTCCTCCCTCTTTGGCCTTTACTGCCTCTCTGATTCTCCGTAAGACCTCGTCTCCAGTAACCCCCTCGTCTTTAGACGTCACCACTACGGAGTGCAGTGCGGTCCTTCCTGGGGTCTGCCTTTTCGGTGGACCCGCAGCTACACTCGCGTAAGTGACCGCCTTTTCTATTATTTCTCCCTGCCTCTCCATCGCTTGCCGCAGCTTCCCCATCTTCTCGCTGCTCTCCTTCACCAGCGCGCTATGCTCCGCTAGTGAAGCCAGCAGCAAGTTAACCTCCGGGAGGCTCTTGGGTGCTTCTGGCGGAGGTGTGGCCTTAGCAACCTCCTCCCTTGCCAGCTCAGCCCCCCTTACTTGTGTAGCAGCCGCCGCCCCCTCTTTCACGAGCTGGTACAGCCGTTCCACCGATTGGGTGATCCCGGCTTTCAAGTCTGCCCTCAGATTGCGCGAATCGCCAAGGTGCGACTTCGCGCGCAGAAGGCAGTTGCGAGCCTCGGTCACCCGATCGGTGGGTTTGCTCGGCTGCAGCTGGCTTGTCCCCGGTGACGCTCCCTGTGCCTCAGTAGAGGTTCGGCGCGCCACAGCCTTGCTGTCCGGCTGGGAAGAGGCGCGCTTTGCAGCCTTCTGGGAAGCCGTCACGGTCGGGGCAGCTTTCTTTGATGGGTTCGCGGCGGCTGACGGGAGAGGCTGAGAATCGGCCATTGTCCCGTTTTCCCACTCGCCAATGCTTCGCCTCACACTAGAGGCCTGAGTTGAAGTACTGGGAGGGGAAACGTCCCCCTCGAAAGTGATGGAGAGAGCCACGTTCGACGGAGAGACATGAGGTCCTGTGGAGGCTTTCTTGGCCGGGGTCCTGGAGAGGAACATGGTAGTGGAGGTGAAATATGAAAATCAAATAAATAAGCTACTATTCTGATCCCTGTAAAGGAGGGATCAAAATGTCAATAAAAATAAATTAGTCAAAAGTAATTCCTCAAAAGAGGTGTCAATAACAATTAATAAGTAATTAAAATATCTTTACAATCAAATAGGTTTTAAAAACAAATGTTCTGATCCCTGTAAAGAGGGAATCAGTGGGTCAATAAGATGAGTCAGTAAATTTCCTCAAAAGAGGTGTCAATATCGAGTAGGGTAGGGTAGGGTAGGGTAGAGTAGGGCAGAGTAGGGTAGAGTTGGGTATAGTAGTGTGGAGTAGAGACGAGCGGGAGCGAAGCCGCGCGGGCAAAAGCTAGTCCTAAATAAAAATACTTCAAATACCAAAACCTGAAGTCGGTCAGTCAGTGGGTAGGGTAGGGTAGGGTCCTAAAAAGCTAGTCCTAAATAAAAATACTTCAAATACCAAAACCTGAAGTCGGTCAGTCAGTGGGTAGGGTAGGGTAGGGTAGGGTAGAGTAGGGTAGAGTAGTAGGGTAGAGTAGGGTAAAGTAGGGTAGGGTAGAGTAGGGTAGAGTAGGGTGGAGTAGGGAAGAGCGGGAGCGAAGCCGCGCGGGCAAAAGCTAGTAAATCATATATTAGACTTTAACTTAAAATTAATATAAGGTAGAGTAGGGTAGAGTAGGGTAGAGTAGGGTAGAGTAGGGTAGAGTAGGGTAGAGTAGGGTAGAGTAGGGTAGAGTAGGGTAGAATAGGGTAGAGTAGGGTAGAGTAGGGTAGAGTAGGGTAGAGTAGGGTAGAGTTGGGTATAGTAGGGTGGAGTAGGCGGGAGCGAAGCCGCGCGGGCAAAAGCTAGTCCTTAATATACGTAGGATTTAATTTATATTACAAGCTTTTTTTTTTTATGGGTAGAGTAGGGTAGAGTAGGGTAGAGTAGGGTAGAGTAGGGTAGAGTAGGGTAGAGTAGGGTAGAGTAGGGTAGAGTAGGGTAGAGTAGGGTAGAGTAGGGTAGAGTAGGGTAGAGTAGGGTAGAGTAGGGTAGAGTAGGGTAGAGTAGGGTTTTTTTTTTTTTTTTTTTTTTTTTTTTTTTTTTTTTTTCGGCAGGAGTGGGAAATCCTCATGGACGGCCAGGCTGCCTCACATACGAGCCAGTCTGGGCAGTGTCAGACTCCTACTGACTAAAACCGCACTCCTGCCTTACATTTAAACCACAGACATGGCGTCCGTGCTCTTTTTTGATTTTACATTGTTTGCTTCTGGGCAACTCCACGTGCAAGTGGCGTCACTCCAGAGCACCTTCCAGTAACTATAACAAATCCCGTCAGAATTTCAGAGCTGAGAGGCCACCAATCCAATCCGAAGCGAAACTCAAGCAGCAACGAGCCATACATGCACAAAAAATTGGGGAAACTCCCAACCTTCAACACACATACAACCCTCCGCCCCCCGTCAAATGGCCCCCCAGCTCCAGACTTAACTATAATTAATTCTATATAATACATATTAATAACCTTAAATATCAATAACTTAAACTACAATATGCTGTAAATAGTGTTTTTTTTTTTTTCAGTTTTTTTTTTTTTTTTTTATTATATATAATTTTTTTTTTTTTTTTTTTTTTTTATTATTATATATAATTTTTTTTTTTTTTTTATTATTATATATAACTTTTTTTTTTTTTTTTTTTTTAATATATATATGTATTTTTTAGGTAACGCTATGTTAAATTTATAACTATGGGTTTCCACCCCAAGACCGGTCACCGTTTCCTGCTAAGAACCGACCGCCCCGAGCAATACCCGCGTCATCCAAAGCTACTTCAGATCATCACTGCCTAGGTAGGCGGATCAGTGCCTCGACGACTGCTCTGTCCCGATGCCGCATGGCGTTCTTCATGTTGTTATTGATAATGTCACTGGTCGACGCCTCCTGTGCCCTCCTCACAAACCTTCCAATAGCGTCGTCAGCGTTGTCAGCGTAGTACACGCAGTGGGCAGTATGTCTGGAGACTGCCACCACTGCGTGGGGGACGCTGTTGTGAATCCGGATGTTGGTGGATTTTGTCTTCAAGATGACGACTGATTCGCTGGTGAGCCCTTGAGCTTCGTGTATGGTTAGGACGCATGATCCAACCCCAGTCCCATAACCCTGGTCAATGAGGGTCTTTTTCTCCCCCTGCGTGTAGACCAGGAAAAGCGTGTTGGGAAGAGTGTTGGGAATATGCGCGCCCGTGAAACTCCTTAGCTGTAGGGAGTGGACCTGGTCTTTTGACGAATATATGCCAGGGTACACCTCCCCTAGGGCATACGCAACATCCATTGGATTCCGGTGCGAGCAGGGCAGTTCGTGGCTGATGGTCACAACTGAGTCCGGACGAGCGTAACTAATAGGGAAAAGATTTTCCCTGTCCAGATAGGGCAGTTGATTAATATCTCCGACAAGGACCGCGCTACTAGCGCCCGACAATCGGACTGCCATTACGATGGCCCCGAAATGGTTCATGAGTGCCTCGTCTACCAGAATGCGATTGCATTTTTGAGATCCTTTGCACCCGTTCGATAGAATTGAGGCCATCGTGCGCACCTTGGTTCTGTTGTCTTCACCAATTTTGTGCGCTAACTTTTGCCGCAGGTCTTTCGCCGCCTCGGTTGTTGTAGTGACTATGACGTCGCGGTCCCTATCAAAGTTATTGATCACCCAAGTGGTCTTGCCGCACCCTGGGACACCGTTTATCCAGCTGATGCCCGGCAAAGCCCAGCCTCCAGGCTGGTCTATCGATCTTGAGATGGTTTCCGCCTGTTCGAGGATCCTGTCATCCAGCATAATCTTAGTGCATCGAGCTACCACTACAATTGGGTCACTTTCGGGTGTCACAAAAGTAATACGGCCAGAACGTGACGTTATCGACTCGTCCAACGGTATAAACCCACACGTGGCGTTGTATGCAGCCATATATTGACCAGTCATTTCTCCCTTGATGACTTGGGAGGTAGCATTGTTATATATGGCTGCCGCTGCCTCCTCGAGTCTCTCCTGAAGCAACTCTTCGGTCTCTAGTCTCTTCTGGTATGACTGCATAATTTTACGGCAAGTCATGAGACTGACCGAGTTGGTTGCCTTTGTTATCGCTTGAAACTCGAGAAACGCATTCGCCACGTGATCGCTTGGCTCTGTTACCGTCCTGAATTTCGGCGGGGTGACCTGCCCTCTGTCGGCTCTTGTTGATGTTGGTCGCTTTTGTTTCGGTGGTTCTGGGATGACCCTGATAAACTCCTGCACTGCATCTATCTGTCTGATATGACAGGGCCTCGCACCAAATCCCAGCCTCCTGCTTAGAAAGTTGGAGACCGATTTCCATCGATCTCTGGTGTTTATCTTCTTCTCTAAACTGCGGCTGATTTTTTCTTCGGAGGCGGCCCTCTCGGCTGCTATCTTCTGCTGTAGTCTCTCTGATCCGCATGAGGTTGTTGGGACTGACCTCGAGGATGTTAGCTGACCAGTCTCTGCTGTTTCCAGCACGGTACAATTTTGGGATGGCCTAAGAAAACTAAGATCTTCTCCCCTGTCCTCATACACCACCAACTCGTGATCTTTAGAGGCTTTAATGCAACCGTATTGATCAGCAACCTCGCCTCTTTCGTGAACAATCACCATTGCATCCACGCTAATGATTCGGGGGCGCGTATTCGTGGTTCGGTCTGATTCTGCGATTTCGGTGAGCAACGAGCATACTTGGGCAAACGGAGTCGCCTCATGCCACTCGAAAAGTGCGATCGTTTTGTTTTGAAATCGCACAATACGGTATTGGTGTTTAGCTATAGCTGCAGCGGGCAACGCATTGAACTTTGCGCGTTTCATGTTTGTTTTGAAGGTGCTCCCGTTTATCAAAGCAGCCAGTCCTGGTGATATATTGACGCTATTCCCACCTTCTGCGCGGCAGAAGCTTAGACCGAGTCTCTCGTTATCTCTATTCATAAAGAGGGCCACACCGCGTAGTCTGATGCCTGGTTTCCCATCCCCCCCGGATTCCAAGAACTTCCATAATGGCAATATGCTTGGTGTGATCGTCCGCTGGGAACTACTATCAGTGGATGCGGTAGCGGTGACTGTTGGGCTCCCTTCAGTCAAGTATCTCGGTATTTGTATAATCGTCTGCGTTGGTGTTTGCGTGAGAGTTGATGTTTGCCTGAGTGTAGGAGATTGCATGAGGGCTAGTGTTTGCGTGGTTGCAGGGCCCTGCGTGAGTGTTGGTGTAGGTGTTTGTGTGTGAGCTTGTGCACGTGTGTATTGTGTAGAGCCGTTAGCTATCGCTACCGCTCGCATGACACTGCTCGCGAATGCCAGGAATGGTGTTCTGGTGGCCTGAGTCTCCATTATAGGTTGCAATGTAGACGGGGTTACTGACATCTGGATTTTAATTTCAAGGACCATCCTTTCTCGTTCAAACCGTGGACACTCGGTGAGCACGTGCCATACCGTCTCGTCACAGTTGGGGTCACAGACACAAGCGGGACTGTCTTTAAGGTGAAAACGGTAGAGGTAAGCCCCGAATCCTCCGTGGCCGGTCAAGATTTGGACATGAGTAGGTGTTAGTACCATGTCTTTAAGGATCTTCCTTGCCTTTTGGACAGTGGGGAAGAATACTTTAGTGACCGAGCCAGTGCTGGAAGTCTCGTAGCGCCGCTGCCATTCGTTAACAGTTTCCTCCCGTATCTGCCTCTTAATAAATGATATTGGCACCTTGTCGTAGTCGGGGGCTGTCTTTTTAGTGAGTGCTGCTTTCTTAGCCAGCTCGTCTGCTCTTTCGTTACCGGGAGTGCCAATGTGTGCCCTTAACCAAAACAGCCTCACATCTCTACCGTCTTCTCGGATTTCACGCACTAGCCTCTTTATACCGAGTGCCAAGGGGTGAGTGACGGATGGGTTCTTCAGTAAATCGAGCGACGATCTTGAATCGCTCAATATGTTGACGCAGGTCATCCTAGACGCTCTCACCATTTTGACTGCTCGATACAGAGCGTACAGTTCCGACTGAAAGACGGTGTTGTGGGGTTCCAGACGAAAGGTAGAGTACCTGGTCTCCCTACCTTCGTTCCACCATGTAAGAGCAGCTCCGACTTTACCCTGTATTTTGCTGCCATCCGTATATATTTGAGGTCCGGTTACATGGTGGTCATTCAGGGTTTCGGGGTCCAAGTTCTCTAGGCACTCGTATTCTGTTATGGTGAGTTTCGATGGATGGGGTATCATTAGAGGACTCACCTTGCACTCAACTTCTCTACCCGGTGGCAGGTACTCCTCGGAATGACCTTTCTTGATCCTAAAAAGGGTGGCAGCCTCCATCACCCGGAGGTCAAGGGGTAGTTGGCCTGACAGAATCAGTGCCGATGTCAGAGACACCGTGCGATACGCTTTGCAGATCTTTAGCGCGAAACTTCTCTGCAGCGCATCTAGCTGTTTCCTTGTCATCAGTTTCTCAGCTGCCGGTGCCCATGCGCTTGCCGCATACAACACGATTGGCTCTATCACCGACACGTATATGGTCCTTATTATCTCGCTGTTTAAACCCCATGTCACCTTTGCTGCACACGCCAATTGTTTATAAATGTTTGCAGCCTTCTTACAGATTGCTGTTACGTGCGCATTGAAGGTGAGTTTTCGGTCTATGGTGAGCCCCAGTAGTTTAACCTTTTCTACTAGATTCAGCCTTGTCCCAGACATGTGTATTACTGGGGTGTCGTATTTAAGTCGCTTCGTTATCACCATTGCATTGGTTTTATGAGCGGCGAAACGTAACTTATTCTGCTCACCCCATTCTGAAATGGACTGCAGCGTGCTTTCGGCTTTTTGCTGCAAAGAATCGACCTCATGAGACGAGAAAACAAGGACCACATCGTCCGCAAAAGCCTGACAATATACCCCCAAAGCCGATAGCATTTCCAGAAGCGAGTCCAGGATGAGGTTCCAGAACGTCGGACCGGCTATGGAGCCCTGGACGCAGCCCTTTGTGGTACCCTTCTCACTAGTAGCTCTGGCGTAGTTTACTCTAATGTACCGGTCTTCTAGGTACGAGGCTACAAGAGCGTACAAATTGTTTGGACATTTTTTACGCAGCATCTGGGACTTCAAAGCAGGCCACCACGCGTTGTCGAAAGCTCCTTCTATATCTAGTGAAACCAAAAGCACTATCTTTTTAGCATTGATCTCGTTTCGGATGTGCTCTATCAAGACATACAGGGCATCCTCAGTTCCGCGCTGCGGCATGAATCCGTATTGGTTTGAGTTGAGCGTAGGAAGAAAATGATGTTGCAGTCGGCCTACGACGAGTTTCTCGATAATCTTTCCCAGCACCGAGAGCAAACCTATTGGTCTGTAAGACTTGGGATGGGTATAGTCATCCTTTCCCGGCTTACGTAGTATACATACGTGTGCAACTTTCCACTGCTTTGGGAAGTAGGACAAACCAAGGCATTTGTTTGCCAATGCTAGGAACACCTCCCTGTTACAGTTTATTGCAGCTATACATATATCGGCCGTCAGACCATCCGGTCCTGGAGCTTTTTTCGGGTTTTGTGCCTGGAGGACCGTTTCCAGCTCTGCTGGTGTAAATGGTGGGTCGTCCATCGAGAGACTTTCAGTTACCCTTAGGGTAGAGTAGGGTAGAGTAGGGTAGAGTAGGGTAGAGTAGGGTAGAGTAGGGTAGAGTAGGGTAGAGTAGGGTAGAGTAGGGTAGAGTAGGGTAGAGTAGGGTAGAGTAGGGTAGAGTAGGGTAGAGTAGGGTAGAGTAGGGTAGAGTAGGGTAGAGTAGGGTAGAGTAGGGTAGAGTAGGGTAGAGTAGGGTAGAGTAGGGTAGAGTAGGGTAGAGTAGGGTAGAGTAGGGTAGAGTAGGGTAGAGTAGGGTAGAGTAGGGTAGAGTAGGGTAGAGTAGGGTAGAGTAGGGTGGAGTAGGGAAGAGCGGGAGCGAAGCCGCGCGGGCAAAAGCTAGTTTCAAATAATAATGACCGCGCGAAACATAGTGCACCGCGCGATGCGACGGTAATCTTCTTATACTTATCTTATACTCTTATCTTATAATCTTCTTATACTTTGTAATTTGGTCAGATCATGGGGTAGTCAGCAACAGGAGGGGCCCAGCTGGGTCGAAGCCTACTGGGGCCAGGGTTATCCGAAAGGAAACTCGAGCCCACAACACATATACACATCATATGTATATGACATTATCTCCCGCTCCACCCAAGAGCGGGGGGTTGTCATAAGATGATTTTGTCCACCGTAAAAAAAAGTACCTCATGAATGTAATTGATATCTTTGAAAAATTCAATTAGTTTGGTGTTTGTTTTAACACTGTAATTTTTATTTGTTGTCAGGATATTGTTCTGATCTATCTAACTGTAGCGCTTTCTATAATGTTTAAATATTGCAAAATAAATAGATAGATAAGTAACTGTCCCCGCACACGGGCCACAAAAAACGCCGTTTCAAGCTTCTTTTTAAAGCGGCCTTTTTTGTGGCTCGTGTGCGACAAAAAAAAAACGCTTGGAGCGGCTTCAAGATTCTTTGAACTATCGCGTGCTTCAGCTGTCTTTTGTGGCCGCTTCTAGCGTTTTTTTTTTTTTTGTGGTGGTGTTTTTTTGAGGCCTGTGTGCGGGCCGCGGGGTCTTTAAATATTAACATTTGTACGCCTAATGTAGGAAAGCATAGATAACTAACAGAAATGTAACATCACACACTCATGCGTATCTGTTACCTATGTTTACAAATAAATAAATCTGAATCTGAATCTTAAATAAATATAACTTAAACGTTAAATAAATATATTAATAATATAACTCTTTTTTCAGCGCAGTCGGGTAAAAATATGATACTCCACCAACTAAGTAACTTTAAATTTACTTTCAGAAAAAACTTCAAATAACCACGTTGTTAAATATTTAATGAAGCACACTAATGAGTTTCAAGTTCAAAATTGTTTCCAAAACTTTAACGAGAGTAGAATGTCACAGCGAAATGTTATTGCTTTGGTAATAGGATAAATGAATGAATAATTGACACGTAACGTCAAAAATTAAGTAGAACAAGGGTTACCAGATGAAAAAATGAAAAGTCCGGAGAAAAGGCCTGATTTTCATTGAAAAATCATGAGATTTTTGACATTTTGAGAATTAAAAAAAAACAAAATTCCACCCATTCACCCCATTTGACGGTAAGTACCGACAAATGGAAAGAAAGAAAGAAAGAAAAACATTTTATTTACGCAAAATAAGACGCATACTGTCTATCTAGCTTTAACTAGATAACAAACATAACATCAGTCGATAGGGAAAATATGCGTCACAACACCAATGGGGTGAATAGGAACGCAGAGGTGAATTGGAACAAAACTTTAAAGAGCTAATTTTACGTTATAGAAGAAAGAGATAAGATAAGAAATAGTTTGCTACAATTAAGTAGTTAATTTTTTTCTTGCTTGGAATTTATTATTATTAATATATTGTTTTTATACACTGCGGATCTCGCTGACGCGTTGCACATCGCATTTAAGGGGCCAGGGGTAGGAGATGGCAGGGGCATCTCCGGTAATGCAATAAATAATATTATTTTTAGTTTTTTTTTTTATTATTTTAAGTGTCTTTAATATGTAAGCTATGTATTAAAGAAAATTTTAAATATCCTAGCATTTTTATGAAATTTGCTAAACCTAGCCGCAAACCTAAGAAGAGTGCAAAAACCCTGAAGTCTAACAACTTACCTGAAGTAAGCACAAATCCTGAGATATGGTAACCCTAAATACAATAAAACTTAAATAAGACCTTTTTCATCTGTTAGCGTAATGAGTCCGTGTCTTTTACGAAAGGTTCTGTTTTCGTTAACTTGTTTATTAGCTTTTACTAACGGGTTTGCCTGCGCGAATGTAGGAAGTTATTCCTAGAAAAAAAAGCTCTATATGGTATTCCAGGATAGTAATTCCGCCTTACCCGGGCAAGCGGGGCTCTGCCGGGGTGGACTGTTTATTTCCCTAGCTTCTCGTGGGAACTGTATGGATTCTATTCAGTATAACCAAACGAAATCTCTGGACGATGATGAACGTTCAGAACCCTCTAGTAGTCTTATCGGGTCAATACCCGATTTGACTACTCTCTTGCTCGGTTCTGAGGGAGACTCCCAAGTCACCTTGGATACCGAACTCAACCCTCCTGAGCTGGAGTCGGCAAACGATGGCACGAGGCCTACTGAGATGGACTCGGAAGTGCCGTTGGGAACTGACTTTAGCCCCAGGAAACGACGGTTGCCAGGAGCCGCGCGTTAGCGCCTGCGGCGCCTCAAGGCTGGCGGCATGGACTCCATTGAGGCCTACAAGCTGGTCGAGGAGCAGTTGGCGAGTGCGCGCGCTCCTTTGACTGATCTAATGGCCGATAAGTCCTCGAGGAAGAGGCCGATAAAACGATTTCGATCCGAGGACGAGTCGCCAAAAGATCATGCCAAAAAGACTACGCGTGTGGACGAAAAGTCAGGGTCAATTCCAATGATCCCTGATGAGCCGTCCGCAGCTCAGGTCGGACCACCGCCTGAGACAAGCGTTATGTCTTTTAAGGATGCCCTGACCAACATCCGGGTGGGAATTCGTAACAGAGAGCCCATGTCGAATGCGCAATTGGGGCTCCTTTCTAAGGACATACTGAGGGCGATTCTTAACGCCCCTATGCCTAAAGCCCCCGAATTCAAAATTCGAATCGAGGGCTGCACTTTCAAGCCGGGATGGCTGCAAGTCGTGATCAAAAACGACTACAGCCTGAAATGGCTTGAAGAAAAAGTGGGGGCACTAAAGCCGTGGCCAGAGGCAGAACTCTCGCTTATTAACGAGAAGGACCTGCCAAAAGCCAAGGTTGGGATCCTCCACTTCAAGACAGAAGATGTCATTAAAACTCCAAGAGATGCCCTCAATCTCTTGGAAAAACAAAACGACCTGCAGACTGGATTGTGGAAGGTGCTGAGCGTCAAGAAAGAAGGGGACGGAATCACGACCGCCCTTGCTATCGATGATGCCTCCATAGAAGCCCTGCGCAAGCTAGACTGCAGGCCGCAATTAGGCTTTCGCAAAGTCCTAATACGCATTCGCGGCGATAATACGCCAGCGAAGGCTGAGCAGGTGGCAGGGACTAGCCAATCTGGCGCAAGGTTTCTGCCATCTGCTCAACACGCTCCGAAGGCGGGGCCGAACGTCCGAGTCTCTGGTAAAACGGCAAAGCGACAAAACGCTAAGCCGAAACCCGGAGGCCCGGGCGTCAGGAACCGCCCCCTCGGGACACCACCGACGAAAGGGGCTACACGTCCCAATCGATCGGTAGTGGCGAGCCGACCGGCCAAACTTCAGGGCTGCCCTATAGCCTCGAAGCCAAGCGGGTCGAAAAACGCCACTTAACCCACCCACACACACATAACACTAACACAACACAAACACACCATAACACAGACACACATAAACACACAAGTGGTGCAGATAAACCTGCATCACGCCAGAGCGGCCACGGCTGTTCTGGAAAAACTCTTCACACAGAAGAACCGTCACATCGCTCTTATCCAGGAACCGTGGCTGGCTAATACTAACACGGTGTCTGGACTGGGCTCTGCAGGTAAGGTCGCTCATCATATCGGTGGAGTCAAACCAAGAGCGTGTATACTTTTCAATAATAATATTGATTTCTTATGCATACCAGGCCTGTGCAGCGATGACCTGATTGCAGCTTATGTCAATGTCAAGAGCGGAAATGGACGCCTCATCGTGTGCTCGGTATACCTGGACGGGACGAAAACCGACCCATCCGAGGAGCTTGCAAAGGTAGTAGAGTACGCCTATGCCAACAATGCCGAGCTTCTCATTGGGTTGACGCCAACGCCCACCATACCAACTGGGGCAGCACTGACATCAACGACAGAGGTGAGTTGCTTCATGATTTTGTACTAACTAACCGCCTCCAAAATAAATAGTTAATGAGGGATGTAAACCGACCTTTGTAACTAAATCGAGGAAGGAAGTTCTTGATGTAACTCTCGCTACTATTCACACTGCCAGGCTGATAACCAATTGGCATGTCAGTGATGAACCATCTATGTCTGATCATCGACTTATTGAATTCGCTTTGAATACATCCAACATTTGCGGAACTATCACTTTTAGGGATGCGAAAACTACGGACTGGGACTTGTACAGACGAAAGCTCCAGGAGAGACTCCTAGACGTCCCTAAAACCATACGCTCCCCTGAAACATTGGACTATGCTGTCACTCAAGTTACTGAAGCCATTACAGCCTCTTACCAAGAGAGCTGTCCTCTAAGAACTGTGAGGGACAGAAAAGTGACATGGTGGAACAAAAGGCTCGATGTTTTAAGGGAGGAATCACGTAGGTTGTTCAATAAGGCTAAATCGACTGACGACTGGGATCGGTATCGGAAAGCTTTAACTACCTATAATAAAGAAATCCGAAAGGCGAAAAGACTTTCATGGAGGAAGTTCTGCGAGGAGATTACTAAAGTCCCTCAAGGAGCCAGAATCCACAAAGTCTTATCCAAATCGCCTACGAATCAACTGGGACTCTTAAAGAAACCAGACGGTGCCTTCACTGCATCAGCGGAGGAAACCCTGAAACTTTTGGCGTCAACACACTTCCCTGGCTCGGTGATGGCACAAGACATCATCGTACCATATTCACCTCATATCCGCCTCTCCAGGCCTACAAATGAAGACTGGAGAAGAGCGGCGAGGTACTTTAGACCAAACAAGGTAGAATGGGCTATAGACTCATTCAAGCCGATTAAGTCTGCAGGTGATGACGATATCTTCCCAGCTCTCCTGCAGCAAGGAAAGACTATACTCATCCCTATCTTAATCAAAATCTTCAGAGCAAGCTTTGCCTGGGGATATATACCTGAGAAATGGACTACAGTTAAAGTCTGTTTTATCCCAAAGGCTGGTAAGAAAGACTACTCTCAACCAAAGTCCTTCAGACCAATAAGCCTTACCTCCTTCCTACTCAAGAGTATGGAAAAGGTTATAGACGAATGCATCAGGGATGGACCATTAAGGGCTAACCCTCTGCATCCGAAGCAACATGCTTACCAAAAAGGAAAATCCATAGAAACTGCTCTGTTAGAACTAACAGACAGGATCGAAAGGGCTTTGGAAGATAAACAGATAGCCCTATGTGCTTTCCTTGATATTGAAGGAGCTTTCGACAACGTCACCATAGACGCCCTTTCCAAGGGAATGAAGGCGAAAGGGATTGACGAGACAACTACTCGTTGGATCGAATTCATGCTCCTCAACAGAACTATCAGTGTTACCTTACACGGAACTACAAAAAGCTTCAAAACAACTAAAGGGTGCCCACAAGGAGGCGTTCTATCGCCACTTCTATGGCTACTCGTTGTTGACCAATTGCTGGTTGAAGCCTTTAAAAGAGACTTAGATGTACACAGTTATGCTGACGATGTGGTGGCTTGTGTTATCGGCCCCTGTCACAGCACGGTATCATCTATACTGCAAAGATCTCTGAACGTTATAAACACATGGTGCACAGAGAACAATTTATCGGTTAATCCGAGTAAAACAACAATAGTCCCCTTTACTAGGAAGCGAAAGTTGGACAAACTTGTAACGCCCACTGTAAAGGGGACTCGCATACCATTCTCCAATGAGGTCAAGTACCTGGGCGTAACTATCGACCAGAGACTGACCTGGAACACTCACATTAATAATGTGATTCAAAAGGCTAAAATAGCTTTAGGAATATGCTGTCGCTTAGCAGGGACGAAATGGGGCCTAAACCCTAAAATCGCCCTGTGGTTGTACACCGCTATAGTTAGGCCGATAATAACGTATGCCTGCGTAGTATGGTGGAGGAAAACATCCCAAGTGACAGTCATTAACAAACTTAATGGTTTGCAGAGACTTGCATGCATTATATCAACAGGGGCCATGTCTACAACACCAGGAGCTGCTCTAAATGCCCTGCTTAACCTTCCGCCACTTCATCTATTAATTGCGAAGGAGGCGAAAGCGGGCATGTATAGAATAAACAGCACTGGCAAAGTAAACTGGCGCTCTCAAGCACTGAGATCGCTACACGAATCAGTGCTTGAACACGATCAGCTAGCTATGACAACAGACGTCATGCTTCCACAGTGTAGCTTCACAAGAAATTATACAGTGGAACTGCCGAGCAGAGAGGATTGGGCAAGCAACCTCATTACTTGCAAGGCTGGAAGCCTGATCTGGTTTACAGACGGATCCAAAATGGGTGAGAATGTAGGATGTGGAATATTTGGCATTAGCCCGAAATTCAGCAAAAGCTTGAATCTGGGTAAATATGCCACCATATTCCAAGCGGAGGTATACGCCATTATAGAATGTGCGGAAGCCAACCGTCAACGAAACTACATAAATCAATTAATTCTGATTTACTCAGATAGCCAGGCAGCTCTTAACGCCTTGAACTCGAATACAATAAATTCGAAACTGGTAAAAGACTGCGTTAACAAACTAAATGACCTGGGACAAAGGAATAAAGTTATTCTGAGATGGGTACCGGGTCATTCTGGAATTACTGGCAATGAAAAAGCCGACGAACTTGCAAGGACTGGGGCTCAGGGTCATCAGATAGGACCAGAACCTTTCTGTGGTATCTCAAAGAACCAGGCCATGCAGACCCTTAAGGGCAACCTATTTGGCGATTCAAAAAAGCACTGGTTGTTACAACCAGGACTGCTACACGCCAAATCTCTTATAGAAGGCTACTCACAAAAACGAACTGCCGAGCTTCTTGAGCTTAGCAGGACGAACATCTGTGCGATAGCCCGCGCCTTAACCGGCCACTGCAAATTAAACAGGCACCTTTTTCACATGAAACTGAGTGACACTGATGTTTGCAGGTACTGTAATCAGGAGAGGGAGACGCCTAAGCACCTGTTGTGTGAATGTGGGCCCCTTATCCACAAACGGAGTATCCATCTGGGTCGACACATTATTCGCCCGGAGGAGATTAAAACTCTCAAAGCTAGGAGTATTCTAGACTTCCTGGAAGCCTCCCGGCTAAAAGAGTTACTCTAACAAGGTGGCGAGTCACAATAGATCTTTTAGGTCGCAGTGACTACATCTCCTACACTATGGGAGATGCATAGCCCCTTTTCTTCAAAAATAATAATAATAAATTCCAGGATATGTTCTGTCCGTGTTTTAAGTTTAATCTAAATCTGTTCAGCTATTTGTGTGTCAAGGAGCTATATAAAAATACATACACTTACAATTGTTTGTATATTCGTACAAACTTTAACCTTTAAATTTAATCTCATTTACCTGATGGGTACCAATTGCAACGCCAACCACAATGCAATGATGAAATAAATTTATTTAAGATTTACATAAATAAAAAAATATATATTCTCATATAGGTAGGTGGGTTTATCTTAGGACGGATAAAGGCTAAATTCAAATGCACTATTTTTATTTTAACAATTTATTTCTTTACTCTAAAGAAAATAGAGTTCCGTAAGAGCTATATTCCACCGGGACACCATGGCGGTGCGACCAGTTACGCCGCTGTGGTGTCCTGGTGAAATATAGTCATAAGCTACCAAACTAGACACCATACAGACATCAGAGTAGACACACGTCACGTCTATAGAGCTGCGTACATTATGATGGTAGCGGCGATTGGTCGAGCCGCCGTGGAGACTCGGTGTAATATAGACCTAACAGTCATTCGAGCGGTGAGCAGTGGGAAGCTCGCTGTCCGACCTTCCGGTAACTGTCCGGACCGAGCGCAAGTTGCCGACAGCGATATTGTTCTCGCGCGCCTCAAGGCAAGGCTGTCAGCAACAGGGACCAGGCTGAGACGAAGTCTACTGGGGCCAGGTTAGTAGTTTCGAAAAATAGCTCAGCACCGGTACGAATGGCAACGAATTAACAGGATTTTAGTCAGTAAAAATCTGACACTATCTCTCGCTCCATCCAAGAGCAGGGCATGTCATTAGATGATTTTCCCACCGGAAAAAAAACAGTCATTCGAGAAAATAATCAACAAAGAAAACTAAGCAAAATGGATAAAACGAAGAGACAAAGTTAGAAACCACATTTATTACCGTTACAAAAGATATCTGAATGGACTAGCGCCAAATTAATCTACACAGCAAGGATACTACAGTACCGTTGTAGTCTTAATGATGTCTTTATCTCAGAAAGTTCATCTATTTTGGTCTCCACTATCATGTCTACGTCCATTAAGATGTCTGGAACCCTAATATGTGGTCAACGACTGGTTAATGTAAATACCTAGACATCGGATTATAATAATGCACTATCAAAATACCAAAATAGGTATGTGTAAGAGCGTCATTATCGTCATCATCATCATAAGCCTGCGTCAAACCACTGCTGGAAGGGCATTTCTCATGTTTAGAACGCCTGCTCAACGTCGCATAGCAGCAAGACGTGTAATTTAGCTGTAATTAGTATGTAATGTGTCCGGCCTCAATGACACTTCACTTATTCAAAATCCCAACACCTAATTAAATTTCAAGTTACTAGCAGTGAGCATCCAGACTTTAATTTCTTCTGGAAAATCCAAAATCTTTTTTTTTGCGATGGAAAAAATCATCGTATGACAAAAACCGCTCTTGGGTGGAGCGGGAGATAGTGCCAGACTCTTACTGACTAAAAACCCCACCCCGTTCCTTCTAGCCTTCATACCGGGGCACGAGCTCCCTTTCGGACAACCCTGTCCCCAGTAGGCTTCGACCCGGCTGGACCCTTGGTGCTGCTGACAACTCCTTGAGGCGCGCGGAAACAGTGCGCGTCGACGACTTGGGCTCGGTCCGTTACCGGACGGTCGGACAGCAAGCAACCCATTGCTCGAGTCCGCGCTTACGGTGGCCGGAAATCGGAATCGGATTTTTTTTGAGGCAGCTTTTTTTCGTGGCCCATGTGCGAGGACGTTAAGAATTGCATTGGGTTATGTGAACATGCAAATGCAAATAATCCAAAGTCAAGTAATCTAAACCTGCAAGAGACGTCGTTCGTAATCTTTAGTATTATAAATATATTCACTAAGCTGACTTTATGATTACAAAAATGATTTTCGAACGTCGAAGGCTGATGGCATATTTTTCAGTCCATTGAACAATAAAGAAATCGTCTTGCGAATCCGATCTTATAAAAATATCTTACTACCTTAAGTCGATATGAAAAACCAACATTTCCATCGCGAGAAATCTGCTTGCCGCAGACCAAAAATGAAGTAAAAAACTGCTAACTAGACGAAGCCAGCGTAATCTTCCGAGGAAATCAAAATGTAATTTATTCAACAAATACGCCTGAATTGGATACAAAAAGAAAAAAAAATTAGGAAATGAACCGAATTGAATCTATACTAATATTATAAAGAGGTAAAATTTGTAAGTTTGTAAGTTTGTAAGTTTGTAAGTTTGTAAGTTTGTAAGTTTGTATGTAGGGGGTAATCTCTGGAACTAATAATCCAATTCTAAAATTTTTTTTACTGGCAGAAAGCTACATTATTCCTGAGTGCTATAGGCTATAAATTGTTTCTATAGCATGTATATTAACCGAGCTATCACAACTTTTGTCTAGCAAGTCGGAAAAAAATACCTCATAAAATAGAATTATTTGCGTGCGCTGCCTAAACAGTTGCTTAAAATTAAAAACAATGTATGGCTACCTGGTTCATCTTAATTATTTCTACAAAAAAGTCCGCGGTACCATATCTCTATCTTTTATATTTCATCTTTTATACTTCTTTTATTGCATTAAAAATATTTTTTTTCGGCATACTTACGTTTGGTTGATTATTTGAGCAACAAAATATTAATTCTTATGACAATAAATTATTTCAATATCACAAGAACATTATACAGATAAGATTTGCCATTTACAGCATAGCAATTGGTCATACAGTTTCGAAGATAATATAAAATTACTAAAACGCAAAATGCCCCTAGCGTAACTTTCATTGTGCAGACGTTTTACCTATTTTTTTTTATGGTGGGCAAAAATCATCTTATGACAACCCCCGCCCTTGGGTGGAGCGAGAGATAGTGTCAGACTCTTACTGACTAAAAACCCACCCCATTCCTTCTAGCCTTCAAACCAGGGCACGAGTTCCCTTTCGGATAACCCTGGACCCGGTAGGCTTCGACCCAGCTGGGCCTCTGCTGTTGCTGACAACTTCTTGAGGCGCGCGGGAACAGTGCGCGCCGTTGACGTCTTGGGCTCGGTCCATTACCGGACGATCGGACAGCAAGCTACCCATGGCTCGCCGTCCGCGAGCCCGCGTCTACGGTGGCCGGAAATCGGGATCGGAATCCCGGCGGCGGCGGCGGGGGCGCCGTTGCCTGATGCGGTCTGCCTCCGCCTTTGCTAGCAGTACTGCTTCGCAGAAGGAGGCGACCGCCTGCCATTCCTCCTCGCTAAGGACCATGGCCTCAACCAGAGCCCGCCGCGAGAGGTGTCCGCCGCCGATCGCCCCCACGAGGGCACGGCGATGCTCTGCCCAGGCAGGGCACACCTCGACTGTGTGCTCCACCGTGTCCTCCGGGCGTTCCGCACAATGGCGACACTCGGGCGTCTCTTCCGCTTTAATTCGGTGCAGGAACCTCCCGAACTTGCCATGTTTTCTGAATCGCGGTGTTAAGACTTTCTGTGGATTGATGACCCTCTCGAATTATTAGGCCCACGTTGTCGTTAGTTGGAGTTCTTCTGTCAGTTGCTTATTGGTTTCGGTTGTTTCGTTCGTATGGTTGTTGTTGTTGATAGATACCTCATAATCGAAAATATCGTAATTTCGTTGTACGATTTTGTATGTTCGTAGTTTCGTACTTCGTTCTATCGTAATAATCGATACGAGTTATTCGATATTACGATTGTTTTGTTTTGTAAAGGCGGACGGTGTTCGAGTCGCTCTCCTTTTGTTCATAATTAACAAACTAGAAATAAACTAAAAAACTTAATAAACTAGAGCGCCTCACCATCAACGATTGCATCACTGCTTACCATCAGGTGGGATCGCAGTCAAGCTCTGGTTTATATCAATTAAAAAAAAAAAAAAAAATGTTTTCAAGTCTGTGCGTAGTTTGTTGAGAGCATGTCTAAAAGGAAATCTCAACTGTCCCGGCAGACATCACAGACAAGAGCCGCTCGAGTACGCCGTACGGAAGAATCTGCCCCTGAAAATGAGCAGCGCCTCTCGAGAAATAGAGAATATATTTCGCAAGCACGCGCTAGAGAATCTAGCTCCGAGCGCTCACAGCGCCTCGCTAGCCAAAATGTGAGGACATCGCGGGCCCGTGCTCGAGGAACTAGCGCTGAACGTGCGCACCGTCTATCTGAGTTAAGGCAGCATGTCTCTGAGACAAGGGATAGGGAGACTAGCGCTAAACGCTCGCGGCGGCTTGGTAGGCAAAATGTCATAACATCGAAGGCCCGTGCTCGGGAATCTAGCGCTGAACGTGCGCAGCGTCTATCTCATTTAAGGCAGCATGTCTCTGAGACAAGGGATAGGGAGACTAGCGCTGAGCGCTCGCAGCGGCTCGCTAGGCAAAATGCCATAACATCACAGGCCCGTGCTCAGGAATCTAGCGCTGAACGTGCGCATCGTCTAATCGAGTGTAATCTTATTTTAAAACAAGAAATTTTCCGCGGACGAAGTCGCGGGCAGAAGCTAGTATTTTAATAATAATGTCTTCGTCTTTTGATGGATACAGCTTAAGAGGGTCCTTCTCCACTCGCTTATCGGAAACATCGAAAATGCTTTAAAAGCTTGTTACTTCATTAAATGCAATCCAAAGCGATGTTTAACGAAAAGGCAACGCAAAAAAAGAGAGATAACACCTGGAAACTCTGTTAGTATTCGGTAATTCCGAGATTTACTCGAAAATTTCACAAAACTTGCTCCAGAAAATAGCTGTTTTTTTTAAACCCTTAAAAGTTTTTGGAAAAAAGTGGTCATCATTTAAAATCTTAATAAAATTTGCAAGGTCTCTAGAGGATTACTTTTTTGACTTTTTTAATTTTTAGGCAAATTATGAAGTGTCAAAGTTCATACAAAATAGGACATTTTCAGAGGTTTTTACTGGATTAGTTTTACACAAATTTAGAAATTGGTTTCTTTAGAAACCTAGATAATATCCACAAGATACTGTATTTCCAAAATATCTAATGAAAAATGTGTAATAACGTTGATGAGGCGTGTAAATAGCCTCATCTGAAAGCTGTGGGGGTTTTAAGACCTCCCGAAAATATGCGGGTGTATGTAGATTTAAAATTATAAAAATCAAATCTCTGTTGAAGATCCTTCTGAAACCAATATCCTCTACATCTATTGCAACAAGAGAGCCCACGTACCTTGCGAATCCAGAGAGACGGGAAATCACCTTATTCACGGGTTTGTCGTCGTTGCGTGTGATGCCGGCCGGCGAAATATCAGCGTTCATCCACCGATGGACTGGTCAGAACTCGTGAAAAACACACTGCACTCGAAGTTTATAATGTCTCACGGTAGCAGATGCACTTATTTCACGAAAATTGTCCGGTTTTCAACAGATATGGGATTTTTATTGCGGAGCGGGTGAACATACGTATTGAAGATGGCGCGGAGCGGAAAGGAAAGGGGCGCCCTCTGTCGGTCGTTCGCAAGCATCTCAAGGAAACGTTCGATTCCGACCAATGGGCTCCTGCGGTAGTGAATATTTGGTTTGCGGAATTCAACAGAGACTCAATTGTCTTACCTTTAAACGAAATAATGTTTTTGGAATGCGGGAAAGTAACTAAGATATTATATAAATCCTTTCAAAAAATATATCAGTAATTATAAGAAGCATTGACGCTTCACCATGCTCCCCCCCTTGGAAGGACGCAAGTGCTTTCAAAGGGAAAGGTGAAAATTATGAAGATTCACTGACCTAAATCATGATCAGAAAAGTCCAAACTTTATGACTGAATGCGGAAAATAAATTTATTTAATAAACTAATCCTAAACCTTAAAAAACTACGAGTATAGTTAAAAATGAAATTTTATTGCGTTGGGATAGGATATAGTTTTGTGACAGAGCGTTTAAAATTACCGAACTTTGTCCTCACCATAGCAACGCGAGCTACATTGTCGGTCCCTTTATAAACCTCAGTTATAACTCCTAATGGCCAACATAGAGGAGGCGAGTTGTCCTGTCCCACGAGTACGACAGTTCCAACTTCTACAGGCTTGTCCGGAGTTGCCCATTTTTGCCTAACTTGCAGCGTATGCAGGTACTCTAAGTGCCATTTCTTCCAGAAGGATTGCACCATACTATCTAACAACTGTTTACGTTGGGACAGATTTAAGCGCTGACCAGACAAACCGGCTGCCGGCAAGTACTGTAATGGAGTCGACATCAAAAAATGAGCGGGAGTGATAACTTCAGGATGCGGATCAGAAGACAACACACTCAGAGGGCGTGAGTTCATAATGCACTCTATTTGAATGAGTACAGTTTGGAACTCTTCATAAGTGAGAAGTTGATTTCCAATCACGCGATAAAGATGCGTTTTTAATGTTTTTATATTAGCTTCCCACATGGCGCCAAAATGTGGGGAGCGAGGTGGAATCATTTTCCACTTAATGCGGCGAGTTGATAACTCATTTATAAGAGAAGAATTGAGGTTTGACCTCATTAAGAAATTATAAAGTTCATCTAGTTGAGCTTTAGCCCCAACGAAATTAGTAGCGTTATCCGAATAAAGACAGGATACTGGCCCTCGACGCGAGATAAAACGTTTAAACGCGGCTAAAAAGGCGTCGGTAGTAAGTTCAGAGACTAATTCTACATGGACAGCCTTGGTTACCAAGCATACAAAGAGGCAGATGTAAGCCTTCTGAGCGAGTTGACCTCTACGACGAGTGAGAGTTATGCGTATGGGACCAGCATAATCCACTCCAGTATGGACAAATGCCTTTGATTCCGACACACGGTATTCAGGGAGGTCCGCCATCATTGGAGTGGGATGCGTCGGATTAACTCTAAAGCATGTGTTGCATTGTCGCAACTTGGACCTAATGACAGTCCTGGCATCTAGTATCCAAAATCGCTGTCGTAAAATAGACATAAGTAGCCCTGGTCCAGTGTGACAATTCATCACATGGTAATGACGAATTATCAGATCCACGACAGGATCATGTTTGGGAAGTAAAAGGGGATGCTTAGCATCAAAAGGAAGGTATGACTTTGAAAGTCTTCCCCCAATGCGTAATATGCCCTCTTCATCTAGAAAGACAGACAGGCTTCTAAGTTTCTTTGGTAACAATTTACCACATTTGATGAGCTTAATGTCATCTGCGAAATGGACAGATTGCACAGCACGGATCATAACTCGTTCCGCCGCTGACAATCCCTGCGGAGACCGGGGTTCACAATGAACCTTCGGTCTAACGAATTTAAGTATATATGAAACGATGCGCAACAGCTTATCCCATGATGAGGTGCGTTGCGCAAGTTGACAAAGAAGAGGAAATTCTACTTGCGTGGTCACAGTTAAGACATTTGCCTTGTGCTCGGGGAGTTCCCCACAGTCGGTGGGACAGAACGGTTTGACAGGCCAATCTTCCGGAAGACAACGAAGCCAAGAAGGGCCGCTCCACCAAAGCTCATGTGACACCAACTGTGAAGGAAGTATGCCACGAGATAGGCAGTCGCTTGGATTCTCAACACCTGCTACATGGTAAAAATGTTGAGAGCCCAAGTTCTCCTGACATTGAGCTACTCTATTGCTGACGAAGACTGACCAGCGGTGCGGAGAAGAATGAATCCACGATAAAGCTATCGTAGAGTCTGAAAAGGCGTAAATCCCTGCAATAGGAACACGTGAAGAGTAAGTATCGCGAACAGTCTTCACCAACTTTGACATGAGCACAGCTGCGCACAGCTCCAGACGTGCGAGAGTTGTGACCTTGGTAGGTGAAACCTTTGACTTCGCACAAAGTAAACGAACTACGACGCCGGACGGACTCGTCGAGTGTATATAAATGACACAACCGTACCCACCCATACTGGCATCGGCAAATGCGACTATGCGAACACTACCGTCATCGGTAACACCCACATGACGTGGTATTCGTAAGGAATCCAGCAAAGGAAACTCTTGCATGAGAAGCGAAAAACTTTTGACGATTTCGTCAGGAGCGACATCATCCCATCCGATATTGCTCAGCCATAACTCTTTGATGAGCAACTTGGCATAAAAGATCACTGGAGCGACGAGACCGAGAACATCAAATAAGCGGGCAACTATCGAGAGTATATTTCTTTTAGTACATTTCTCGGCTACTTGAGTGGAAGTGAAGAAGAACTTATCCTGAGAAGGCTCCCATGAAAGACCTAGAACCCTGGACACAGCATTGCCCTCGTGGAAATCGAGTGACTTACGATGTGAATCAGGTAGGCTGTTTAAAAGCGCGGGTGAATTACTACACCATTTTATAAGGTCAAAATCGCCCGACTTAAACATTTTTATGAGATCATGCGACAACTGTATAGCGTTCTCCTCGTTATTCACCGAATAGACCAGATCATCCATATACAAGCTGGTCTCTGCTACTTTAGCAGCTTCGGGATAATGCGGACTGTCCGAGGCCAGCTGTCGCACAGTGCGCATAGCTATGTAAGGACTCGACTTCAGTCCGAAAGGTAAGCGGTTAAAAGCGAATGTCAACACAGGATCGTTCTCACTGAATCGAAACAAAATGCGTAGGTACTTACGCTGCTCAACAGGTATGCAAATTCGTAAGTACATCTGCTTAATATCAGAATTTATAGCGATAGGAAATAATCTAAAATTGATTAAAAGAAGAAACAAATCTGTTTGTAAATTTGGACCACTATGGAGTACATCATTTAAAGATAAACCGGTATGAGTCCTAGCACTCGCATCCAATACAATGCGCGGCATCGGTTTGTCCGGTCGAACGACAACGTGATGAGGGATGTAGTACCCGTCATCCGAAATGGCGGATTCGTCGACTTGACTTAAGTAACCATTATCTATGTACTCCCGAATCACTGCGTTATAATTCTCACGCAACGTCAGCGATTGGCGGAGTTTTCTCTCCAGCGCAACCAGTCGACGGTACGCGGCGGTGCGGGAATTACCTAACTCGGCGGGATTCTTATTGAAAGGTAACGCGACAGTATAACGTCCCGCATCGTCGCGTGACACGGTCGAGGAAAAATTATTCTCACATTCGGTCTCCTCGGGAGATAAAAAACGTTTATTTTCAACTTCTTCCAATTCCCAGAACTTTTGTAATAAATCATTAAGGGCGAGTGCTGTGAAAGAAGAGCTAGATAAATTCAAATTATCTTTACTATGCGGAAAATCACCCATAAGGACATACCCGAATGTGGTTAATAATGCGGGTGGCGCATGTGAACCTAAGTCTACCCTATTTCCCAAATAAATATACGGAAACAGTTGAGCGCCTAACACTAAGTCAATATCACCTGGAATATTCCAGCTTAAATCAGCGAGCGGAAGCGAGTGGAAGTCATGACAATCCCACTTAATATGGTGCGAAGGTAGCTGATCCGTAATGCACTCAACTACTAACGCGTGAATAGTATATTTCTGATGCGAGTATACGCGAGACTCGATATCTAAGTTTACATAACCTATTATCGGCCGCGAGACAGAACCAACTCCTTTGACAAAAGAATTACTCAAAGGAATTATTACTAAGTTGAGTTTTCGACAACAAGCTGTAGTTATTAAATTATTTTGCGAACCATTATCAATTAAACACCTGACTATTGTTTTATGGCCCGAACTATTATTATTAGCGCGCGCATAGACCTGAGCGGTTGATAACAGAATTGCCGACTTAGTCTTCGTATCTGCAGCTAATAACACGGCCGTGTTATGTGTCGGAAACGTTTGAGAAACATTATCTGAACAACACACGGTCACCGGTGCGGGAATATCGACCTTATGGCCGTGAGAATAAGAGCGCGGCACAAGCGAAGACGCCGCGCGGGGCGGGGGATGAGCGAGAGGCGCAGCGGACGGCGTCACCGCCAGGCTAGCCGCGACGGCGACATTGCAATTCGTCGGTTTAACATCAGTTGTATGTGGTTGTTTATTATAGTTATTAAAATGTAATAAGGTATGATGGCGTTTTTTACACACGTTACAAACTGAGGTCGACCTACAATTACTCAAACCGTGCGAAGTGCTCAGACAATTTACGCAGCCATGCTTGGATCTAATAAACTCAAACCTAGTTCTAGGAGTCAACGCGGATTGAAACTTAGCGCAGTTATACAACTGAACATGAGCGCCATCATTACAATACGCGCAGCTCCTGACCGAAGTCGCGGTAGAAGCGGATAAGTTAGGGGACTCACTCACAACAAACGCTCTCGTCTGCGTGCGAGGGTCACGCGGTGCGGAACCATGAGGTTTGTTATAATTATATTTCGCGTTCGAATGAGATAAATTCGAGCGTGCCAATATCTTAGCCTGATCTTGAACAAAACTAATCAACAACTTAGTTGTAGGAATTTCAACATCGCGAACGGAAAGTTCAAACGATTGACCAGTCTGTGAATCTATTTTTCTCATAGCACAATGTAAAAGAATAAAATCCGCCAGATCGGGAATCCCAAGCTGTTTCAAGGCAGAAATACTCGCACTAAATGTTTCAATGAAAGAATCGAGACCATTTGCGTTACATAAACAACTTTTTAAATCTAATATATTATTTAAATAGTGTATACCTAATGTGCGTTTATCCTGGTATTTATTAACTAAGCTGTCCCATAGAAAATAGTAGGTATCAGCTGTCGGCACAATACCGGCTGTAATCTTTAACGCGTTATGTGTAAGCCTACCTACTAAGTACTGCACGCGCTGCGAGTCAGTCAGCTGATCGTTGTTATGAATATTCGACTTAAATGACTCGTAGAAAACAGGCCAATTCTCGGGTTTCCCGTCGAAAGATGGCAGTGCGATAGGCGGCAACTTTATTTTTAGCGGTTCAAACAGCGTCTTCGAATTACTACTTTGTGATAACAGAGATTGACTACTACTGATTTTATTCCTAATACGCTTAACATGAATAAACAAATCTTCAAAGGATTCTAAACAAGCATAGTCGGGACTCGAACCAGGTTTCAGATTAATGTTTATGTGGTTAATTTGATCGACATAAGATTCAAATTTGACACGAATGTCGTCAATAGTTTCCGATTCAGTCATAAAACTTTCATTATTTCTCGAATCGAACGACGAAATATTTTTTGATAAATCATATAATCGATTAAGGCGTTTGAATAACAATCCTTTCTTTTCATGAAGGATCGTCAGTAAATCTTCCGGCCTTAATTGTTTATCAGTCATTTTGTTAAGTTAATATCTAGAACAATATCTAAAAATATGCGGTAAACTTATCAGGCGGTTTACAATAATAATGCACCTACCAACTATGTGGAGGTATCTGAATAAAAATGACTAATACGCACAAAGCCGAAGTGATGGGTAACTACCTTCTTATTGAACGTGCTACCAAAGTAAAATATTAAATTATGTATACCTACATAGAATGAACTTTACCAATTATTACGTAATACATTCAATTCTATGAAACAATATTGACAGATTTACCAAAACCTACGTAGAATCTATTGTCAATTATGTTTATGTTATTAGCGGAGCGGTTTGTAAGTAAGTAGGTAAGATTAGTTTACCAAAAGTTTACGTAAACATCTATAACCTATACCTATTATGCGGTATTGAATTTATGATTTTCACCAAATATTACGTGAAAATCTAACTAGGGAGCGGTTGCCTATGCGGCTCGAAAGGACCAAAATAATTATGATGAGGCGTGTAAATAGCCTCATCTGAAAGCTGTGGGGGTTTTAAGACCTCCCGAAAATATGCGGGTGTATGTAGATTTAAAATTATAAAAATCAAATCTCTGTTGAAGATCCTTCTGAAACCAATATCCTCTACATCTATTGCAACAAGAGAGCCCACGTACCTTGCGAATCCAGAGAGACGGGAAATCACCTTATTCACGGGTTTGTCGTCGTTGCGTGTGATGCCGGCCGGCGAAATATCAGCGTTCATCCACCGATGGACTGGTCAGAACTCGTGAAAAACACACTGCACTCGAAGTTTATAATGTCTCACGGTAGCAGATGCACTTATTTCACGAAAATTGTCCGGTTTTCAACAGATATGGGATTTTTATTGCGGAGCGGGTGAACATACGTATTGAAGATGGCGCGGAGCGGAAAGGAAAGGGGCGCCCTCTGTCGGTCGTTCGCAAGCATCTCAAGGAAACGTTCGATTCCGACCAATGGGCTCCTGCGGTAGTGAATATTTGGTTTGCGGAATTCAACAGAGACTCAATTGTCTTACCTTTAAACGAAATAATGTTTTTGGAATGCGGGAAAGTAACTAAGATATTATATAAATCCTTTCAAAAAATATATCAGTAATTATAAGAAGCATTGACGCTTCACCAAACGTCATAATCAGTTATGAGCGGTTGTATGAAAAACAGTGAAAATGTGAGTCATGATGCACCACCTTAAAGAGAATTTTTGTGTCAGTACTGGGATGGGATATATTAAATGTTGATCATCGTCTTAGTTAGAATTTCATATTTTTTTATTTCCGCTGCAGGATATTGGCGATCTCCAAGTAACATCATACGAACAGATCCAGTGCGTTCCACTTCCATCGACTTCTCGTTGCCCTCACCAAGTCATCCATTCGTTTTGGAAGGCTTTCAAATGGTGGTTCGGTACGCAATCGACCGTGCAATTTAGCTGCACTTTTTTGCACTGACAGACCTTTAACTAGTCAAAAGACTCTGCAAAATGGTCTATTTAAAATATGCTTTTATTTTTTGACATTTTGATATTTATATGTTACTTTTTTGTACACCTAAATGATAAATATTACTATTAGAGCATTAAATTAAAAACATATTTTAGATGGCTTAGTGGTTAAGGAATCTTGCCTCTCATGCATGAGGTTGCAGGTTCGGAAGCGGGCAAGTACCAATGTGCCAACCGAGGCCATGGTCCGGAGCGAGGAGGAATGGCAGGCGGTCGCCTCCTTCTGCGAAGCAGTAATGCTAGCAAAGGAGGAGGCCGACCGCATCAGGCAACGGCGCCCTCGCCGCCGTCGCCGGGATTCCGATCCCGATTTCCGGCCACCGTAGACGCGGGCTCGCGGACGGCGAGCCATGGGTAGCTCGCTGTCCGATCGTCCGGTATTGGACCGAGTCCAAGACGTCGACGGCGCGCACTGTTCCCGCGCGCCTCAAGGAGTTGTCAGCAGCAGGAGGGGCCCAGCTGGGTCGAAGCCTACTGGGGACAGGGTTGTCTGAAAGGGAGCTCGTGCCCCGGTATGAAGGCTAGAAGGAACGGCGCGAGGTTTTTAGTCAGTAAGAGTCTGACACTGTCTCCCGCTCCACCCAAGAGCGGGTTTCGTCAAAGATGATTTTCCCCGTCGACAAAAAAAAAAAGTACCAATGTGAATTTTTCAATTCATGTGTACTAGTTTATCTAGGATTTTACTGTCCCTCGGGTAACATGTAAAGCTATTGGTCCCGGTTGCCATTCGTAAATTTTTGACAGTCGTCACAGATAGTCAGGTACCAGAAAGTCTGACTTCAGTCTATTCAAGGAGTATCGTGTTATCGTCTAGCTTGGTTACGGAGGTCTGGTGATGGTCAGTCGCTCCATATCATCATCATCGTCATCATCATTTTAGCTGATATACGTACACTGTTGGACATAAGCCTCCCCAAAGTGTCACCACAATAAACGATCCTGCGCGTCTCGCATCCATCGGTTTTCCACAACCTTCACCAGGTCATCGGTCCACCTTGTAGGAGGCATTCCAACGCTGCATCTTTCGGTACGCGTACGGCACTCCAGATCTTTTCGACCCTAACGGCCATCTGTTCTGCGAACAATGTGCCCTGCACTTAAGTTTGACAATTCTCCGAGCTATGTCGGCAACCTTAGTTCTCCCATCCCTTAGTCGCTCTATGTAAAACAAGGGTATTTAGCCGCATCTGGTTTGACTGGAAGCTGATTCCAAGCTAGTTGGGAAAAAAGGCAAGGCAAGGGAGATAATGATGAAATACAATATTCACCATGTGTGAACGGTATTTAGATGAGTCCAACATTTACATGGTATATTCTTCTTCTTCTTTTGTATCAATCTGACTGAAATTTGGTCCGAACAATATTTAGCCACCTGGATCGCTCTGAAGTTGGCCTCTCATAAGTTGTGAAGGGCGCGGGTAGTTGTGCAAGCTGGGCAGGGAATGAGGTGACGCATATCCTGGGTAGGAGCTTCACATTAGCACTGTATTTGTGACAGGTCAAGGATACCTGAGGCCGCAATCGGTTTAAATACTTCCAGATTGGCTACTGCAGTTTGTGACTCGGTGACAGATGTTTTCAATATAACATTTACATGGCATATTGAGTCCAAGCAACGAGAGATTCCTTTTATGACCATATTTTATCTCAATAAATAATAAATTTTATTTTTGCTGGACAGTCCCCAAAAATCGATTTATTAAACAGAATTGTTACTTCACTAAGTTGAGTTGTTACAAAAATATATTTGCGTTAACTTAGAACTTTATTTCTTTAGAAATAGAGATCAATATTTCATGTATATCACTATATTTCTATTAATGTTTTTGTAGACTTGCTGGCTTTCAGCCAATGGATGTGTCAATCATTTATTAGCTTTTCCCAGTAGATAGTTTGTCAATAAAACTGTTATATTTTCTTAAAAACATTCATTTGATGGAGTAGCTATCATATCAGTGTTTGATTTAGTGATTTTCGATTCGGAATCATTTTGCGAACTATTTTACTTGTAATAATTGTAAAAAGACTGTTTTTCTTCGTCCGTCCCTGCTCCTATTATCTGAAGTCAGGTCTCCTCACAATTTTGCGCCAGGACAGTCTGTTTTGGGTAGTTAATTTTGACAATTGGACTTTCTTAAGGTATCTCTCGATGTAAGAACACTAGGTGGGCAGTCTCTACTTCTCTTTTTTCTGGGGGTGGCTGTAACGGGCGCAACCTAAAAACTTCCCCGTATGTACTCGTTGCATACTTTGTCTATTCTGGTCACACCTGGCGCCCACCGCTGTATCTTCATTTCGTTCACGTGGACTTTTTGTTCGTCTGTTTTTTTTTACTATCTAGTATTCAGAACCGTACAGTAATGCCGGTCAAACTGCCCTTAGTCTTTACGGGTATGCAAGGATTATACAACTCCAGTATGCGACCGCCATTTTTGCTACGTTACGTTTACTCGATGCGCAATATCGTGATGAAATCCGCATGATATTAAAAATACCCTAAAAGTACGGATAGCAAAGGCATACTTCAGAACACGCTTCGTCAAGGATGGTTCATGTAGGAAAACATCGTGAAAATATTTGATTTTCTCTCGACATTTTTCTAAACCAATGCCAGGCATCATCATTTTCATTTACAACCGCCAGCACAACGACCGGATCTGAGCGTCTCGTATCCATCGGTTCCTGTGACCCTCACCAGGTCATCGGTCCACCTTCTATAAGATCTTCTAACGCTGTATCCTTTGGTACACAGTTGGCACCTTTCAACCCACTACTTCGGGCTACTTCGGTAACCTTGGTTCTCTGCTGATATCTTCCTTCGATCACGCAAGGAAACTTCTTTCCCTTACCCTAACTTCAACCTTTCTGAGGCTTAACTACGAGCTCTTAATGCGATCCATTTGATCATCTAAATAGAATTTATGGAGGATGACCATCTGATATGTCCATCTGTTCTCTTCTCCAGAGAAGAGAAGAGATGGACATCTACGATTGCATCACGGCTACCATCAGGTGGGATTGCAGTCAAGCACTGGTTTATATCAATTAAAAAAAAGATGGAGCTATATATGGTGTACTGATCATTGGTAACGCAATTTTATAAGTTATAGGATGTTAATATAAGCAATGTTTACTAGTAATAAGTTCACAAGTATATTTAGGTTTTTTATCCCAAAACTAGGCCACCTAACAAAGCCTTCCAGATTATCACAAACTACCCTCTTCTCCTCTATCTGCGTTATTACGGCCATAACTGCACTTTAAAAGGGACAATAACAATATGTAAGCCTAAACTAAGTGGCAATTAAGGTAACGTTAAATGTCGGGTAAGAGAGCAGTTTAACAGTGCAAAGTGGCGTATTAAAGTAGAGTTATGAGTTTGTGGAGCGTCTTGTGTAACACGTGTTTTTAAAACTTGCTCCGTGTAAATTGGACTCGCGTACCAAGGGTTGCCACATAACCTCTTTTTTTGAGGTTGGATTTTTTTAAATAACTTGGCAAGTTATTTGAAAATTCCCGTTGAACTTAAAGTTGTTTTATTTCGAATCGATTTACATGGGCAATATGGGCATATATAAATCGTCAAAAATTAGTATTCGATTCCAATTGGTCGCTTTCTATGACGACGAACTAGCAAGAACTTCATGGTTATTATTTAAAAAAAAAAGATTGAATTAATAATACCTATTTCCACATTACCATACTTCGGTTTCGGTTCGGCACCGGTAGGAAAGGGAACAGGAGTGGGTATTTAGCCAGTAAAAATCTGACACTATCTCCCGCTCCGCCTAAGACCGAGGATGATCATTGGTTACCCACCAAAAAAAAAGATATCCAGACTGAAAATGAAAAACTGATTGATTTATGATTACTTACCTATCTATAGTTGAAGCAGTATGATTCACGTGTCATACAAAATGCGAGAAACTCTAAAAACGGGTACTAAAGCAATTAACGCTGATTTTTTTTATAATCTTTAAATATGTGGCAACTATTTATGTACATACATGGCTTATACAAAAGACCAAAATGTGCTTAAAGGTAGTGCATCATGACTCACATTTTCACTGTTTTTCATATAACCGCTCGTAACTGATTATGACGTTATTACAAATTTTTTACTCGATATTTTGGAAACACAGTATCTTGTGGATATTATCTAGGTTTCTATAGAAACCAATTTCTAAATTTGTGTGAAACTAATCCAGTAAAAACCTCTGAAAATCTCCTATTTTGTATGAACTTTGACACTTCATAATTTGCCTAAAAATTAAAAAAGTCAAAAAAGTAAAACTTGCAAATTTTATTAAGATTCTAAATGACGACAACATTTTTCAAAAACTTTTACGGGTTTAAAAAAACAGCTATTTCCTGGAGTAAGTTTTGTGAAATTTTCGAGTAAATCTTGGAATTACCGAATACTGACAGAGTTTTCAGGCGTTATCTCTCTTTTTTTGCGTTGCCTTTTCTCAAACATCGCGTTGGATTGCATTAGATGAAGTAACAAGCTTTTATACCATTTTCGATGTTTACGATAGGCGAGTGGAAAAGGACCCTCTTGAAACCAATTTCAACACTCTAGATTCTATTCACGCATATTCTGCTGAGTTTCAGATCATTTTGAATATAAAGGAAAAATTGCAAATTCGTCTGCGCGTAAATGAACTGTCTACGGTGTTTCCAACATTACCAGTAGATTTTACGGTAGAACAAGCTCTGTAGATTTTAAACTGTTTTTATTATTTTGACTATTTATGTTATATAAAAGAAAAAATTGTAATTTTGTTTCTACTAACAATAATATAATAATATTCCACAAAAATCACACAATACCGTTTAGTCTCAGGGTAAGCAGAGCTTGTGTAATGTGTACTAGACAACTGATCCCACCGCCCTCACCACCAACGATCGCATCACCGCTTACCATCAGGTGGGATTGCAGTCAAGTACTAGTTTAAATCAGATAAAAAAAAAAACTGACAAACATACATAAATATTTCTAAATACTTACGTATCTTTCTTATCCAAATCATTAGCCCAAGCGAAAAGGGCACGCCACGATTATGGCGGTAAGTCCCCTATTTGAAGCGTGGCTGGAAAGACCTCACGGCGTCCTTACCTACCGCATGACGCAGGTCCTCACCAGACATGGCACGTTCGGGAGGTACCTGTATCGGATTAAAGCGGAAGAGACACCCGGGTGTCGCCACTGTGCGGAACGCCCGGAGGACACGGTAGAGCACACAGTCGAGGTGTGCCCTGCCTGGGCGGAGCATCGCCGTGCTCCCGTGGGGGCGATCGGCGGTAGAGACCTCTCGCGCCGTGCTTTGGTTGAGGCCATGGCCCATGAAGGGGCCCAGCTGGGTCGAAGCCTACTGGGGCCAGGGTTATACGAAAGGTAACTCGAGCCCCGGTATGAAGAGGCTAGAAGGAACGGGGTGGGTTTTTAGTCGGTAATAGTCTGACACTATCTCCCACTCCACCCAAGAGCGGGGGGTAAAAAAAAGCCCAAGCGAAAAAATTTTCTTCCTTATCATCATTACATTCACGAATCCCCATCCTCCTTTTGATTATTCTTGCTTGATAAATGTTAGTTAACAGGTAAAATAAAGGTCTTTTTCCTATTTAGATAAATTATCTACCTAATTAAAACAAACAACGCTAATTAAAAACAAACCCTTACTAAAAAAATATCTTTATCTTTGTTACAAAGTTTTATTTACCTGCTAACACAAGATTTTTCCTGTTTGATTTAAAATGAGCTCGTAGGTACATAACCCACACAGAGTTTTCCTTTAATTTCCGGTTACTGTAAAATAAATAGAACAAGGAGTACTAATCCTATCAGAGCTTAGTAAATCTAGGTACAGTCGACTCAATGTACAAGTTAAATAAGTTTAATTAAAAGAACCACAAAGAGTCGTCCTCTCGAGCGCCGATTGTACATACGTCTGTACAACTTGTATGACCTTGAAAAACGCTTAATTGTCGGTTTGTACACACGTTTTTTTTTTGGCCGAAAATTTCGGTTTCTATATCTTTGTTTTTCCTAGAAAAATCAAAGATTTTTTTTTGTGTTAATCATTTTGTACTTAATCATTTCACAAAATAATTAACCATCAATCAATCAATCATTTCAATTGAAAAGTCTTCGCTGTTGGACAAAGTCGATTCATTCTGTAAATCTTGGATCGAACTCCCACGATCCTCACCAGGTTATAATTTTTATTATTAATATTATTTATAGGCTCGCGTTTGACCATTATCTCACCTGATGGTAAGCGATAATATGGCCAATGATAGAGCACGCTTGCCTAGAAGTAACCTATTTACTCTTGACTTAAAGACTCCTAGGGTGTAGCTATCAGGAAACACAGACATGCATAATGAATGTCTTCTAAAAACGCTTTGTAAGTATGGGTGGGACGTCCAACATATACCTACCGATAGCGCAACGCCGTACGTCTAGTATCAATTCACCTCGATCACAACGTGCATGGTGCGGAAGAGCCATCACCAGTATTTATTCACCGTAATACGCGCAATGTACCCATTGCCATTTCAGTTCGGTGATTTTTTGAGCTGTATTGGTCAACTAAGTTCATTATTTCTGATTCGATCACGCAAGAAAACAGCGAACATTGCCCTTTATTGCTCTTCATTGCCCTTTTAGTGACTAAGCCTCCCAATGAAGCCTACTATAAGCTGTTTCAGAGTCTAATGTCATCACTTAAACACTCACTACTCATAGACTTTTATTTTAAAATAATGTGCTAAATATAGCACATTATTTTAAAATAATAAAGCTGCCCAATGCTGCCCAGTCGATTTGGATCGTCGATTTATCTCTTTTTGAAGTAAGACTCACCTAAATAGACCTGTTGGCCCAATCAACTATAACATTGAGTGTAAAGTCTCCAATCTTAATAGGAGTGGGTGCTACAGTAGAAATTTTACGAAAATAATTGTAATTGGTCTCGTAAAACGAGATAGTTCGAAAGCGATTACGAAGCTTTGGAACGCTAAGGGCAACTGAAGCTGGGTTTTAGTCAGTAAAAATCTAACACGTGTCACTCCACTTGAGCAGAATCAGACATCAGAAGATTTTTCGCAAATAAGAAGTTACGTATTTGGTGAAAGTAGTTGGGTGTTGACTAAGTATAGTGTTTAATTTTAAACGTCACTTTTTGAGGCAGTTAAATATTAAATAATTATACCTAATTCACTGAATAAATTGAAAAAACAAATGACATCACACACACAGTCATAAAACCGTCACAAAGCTGAGAACTATGTGAATGACGAATGTGCGGACAAATATTTGCTAGGTCCTCATGACTATACTTATCAACGAAATAGATTGCACCTCAAGCTTAGAAAATCTTACTCTAGGACTTAACGAAAAAAGGTGAGTAATTGAAGAAGAAATTACTTAACAAGACATTGCTTAGGTTACTATGATAACGTTAAGTTAACGTTTTTTTACTTAAAAAAAAAAACAAAACCAAAACACCGTTAAGCACGCAATAAAAAGTTATATTGCAACGTATTTATTTTTTGATACTGAAAGCTATAAAAATGTAAATCTCTGAATAGACTTTCTAGAAATGAATGGAGACATGCCTACCCACCTTGTGTGGCTATTAGAACTGCGGTGACAAATCTGGGGCTAAGGAATCAATGGAAAACTTTTTTAGTAATACTCTAATTATGACGATAATTGGTTATATTTTTGAAATTGTAACTATGTATAACTTTTGCTAACAAAACAGAAAATTCCTACTTAAAATATTCAGTATGAAAATTAAATATAAGGATAATCTAGTAAAACACAAAGTTGGTACCCTGAAATCGCACAACGGGGTCGTGGCAGATCAAAAAGGAGATGACGGGACGACGTGATGTCTGAGATGTCTTCCTTAGGAACAAGAGAAGATATCGCAGCATATGCTGAATTAGGTGCCTTTTTGACCTTACACAAATTTTAAAGTTATCTTTTGTTTTCGTATCGTATTCGTATACGAATAAACGTTTTTCTTTCTTTCTAAGTATTGACATTTGATTCAATATTTTGTATGCCCTTCGGCGGATCATAAGTTGGACGAAACATTTTAAGATCATTGTAAGTACCCTGTGTTCACAAAATTAATAAATGAATTTGAATTTAAGAAGTGGTTCAAACCCAGGAACAATGATAGGAATGAAGGGAGGCCAAGCCGTGGGACATAATATAGATAGGCGAGATATAATAATAACAAATAAGTATAATCAGTCTTACAATGGTCTCACTGCTGGGATTCAAGCCTCCTCTCTTGCAAAAAGAATGGACCTTATTTCACCACGAAGTTTGGTACACGTCTTAAAATTTTTGGTTTTCAGACATATCGATTTCCTTAGAATGTTTTTCCTACGTTTGCCTGGGTTTGAACTTACAAAGTGCACCCTATTACTCGGAACTGTAACCACTGGGCCATCAAAGCCCTGAAAACCGCTATACTGCTACATTTAATAAAAATATCATAAAGGCTGCCAGGCTGAAATGGGATTGAGCGGGTCACGTCAGCCAATTGCACAGTGACTGCTAGTCAAGGTTCGCTACGCAGTAGGTTCTGCAGAGGGAAAGTGCCATCGAGGCCGACCGAGAAAGAGGTGGCGAGATGATCTAGATGCGTTCCGTGAGGACTGGTTCAAGACGGCTCGGAAGAAGAATATCTGAAAGGACATAGGTAAGGTCTTTGCCCAGCAGTAGGACAGAAGTGGCAAAAAAAAAAGGGGAAGAACGAGTCGGACTCGTGCGCTTAGGGATCTGTACAAACTTACCAATGAAAACAGTTCAATTCCCGAATTGAGTTACGAAGTTTTTTCCTAATCGAAAAAAAAGTTTTTTGTGATGTAACCACAAAACAGTTTTCAGAATTTTTCTATACTTGTGCTATGCGACCTTGCTTCATGCCAAATAGGTTTCTAGGTCAACGGGAAGCACCTTATGAATTTTGATTCCCTTGAGAGTGTCAAAATATTCGTTTTTTGTGAAACGGCCGTATCTTTTTTTTTTGTTAACTCACAAGTGTTATTTTTTTAACAGCTTCAAGGGCCCGCAGGCTTGGAAATATGATTTTAATTACAACTCAATACCTCCACACTTTACTGAGACAACTGGTCTTAATAGACAGACGGACAACAAAGTGATCCTATATGGGTTCCATTTTATCCTTATGAGGTAAAAATAATAACGCTAAAAATTATAACGGTAGTTATAATCTCCTAATGCGTAAACAGAGATATTTACGACGTGTTTAGTTATCATTCACTTGTTTCTTGAGATGATGATAGTTCTACAACAGATGTTGATCGTAATATGGCTAGTGATGATAAATTGTAGAATATAGAGTATAGTAGAATATTTAGAATCAGATTTTTTTTACGATTCCGGATTTATGATTACTTTATACTTACTTATGACACTATTATATCTTTACAAATGTTACCTACTTTTGTAATAAGAATATCATTAAAAAAACTGAAATATATAGTCTAAGAGATTTTTTTTTGCATTTATTATTGTTAAAAAGTCCCCTAATAATATTAAATCATTTAAAAAATATTTACATATATTTGATACTGTTTACAAAGTTTTTCTATTAGTAAACAATGATCAAGATCTCTTAATTCATGAATCCCCAAGCGACCACCGGTGGCCGCGCATCTATTGTCTTACTATTGTGTCTCTAATTGACGGTATCTGAAGGGTTAATCAACCTAAATTATTGACCCAGTGTTGACTAAATCAGATTCCATTTTACCCTAATAATTACCCAAGTCGTTTGACTTTTTAGACAGACTACTATATTTTATCAAACCGTGTCTTCATTTTACTTGAAGTTTCTTGGAAAACTTAGGTACTCAATAGTCAGCGTAGTAGTTACTACTAGCTGACCTGCATGTGTGTATGATCAATGACCAGATTTACAATGTAATGATGCTGAAGGACTATTTGAGATTTGTAGGGAGATATGTCATGTAGTTTCTATCTTTTTGGCCGTAGGAGTGTAAATGTTAGTAAAAGTTATGGTATTGTGAATTATTATTGTATGTGCTCTTATTCTTTTTACTTCGCTTTTTTAATTTTAGGTGGGATTCAATGACTTCTCCCGCTCTAGGGCAAAGCAGCATACTTTTGTATCAGACTTTTACTGACTTCCTTCACTCTTATATTCCTTGTTTCCTTTTAGAAGTGAACTCATGACACAAATAATTTAGTTAACCTTTTGACGCTTGACCGCTATCTCATTGATGGAAAGTGACGACGCGGTCGACGATGGACAGCGCTAACCTATTCACTCTTGACTTAAAGATTCCTGGGTTAACGTTTTGTGTCTATAGATGAAATTTTCACCATGTACCGGAGGCGCATCACCGTACGCTTGGTAGTACGATAATGAAACGGGCTAGGCGGAAATAGGCTATGCAATTCCGATGCACACTCCCCGAAAAGCAACCAGCAAAAAACCGCCAGGCTAGCAATTTGGCGTCGATGCTCAAGACTTTGAAACCTCGACTCAACGAGCGCATCATTGCCAATGATTCTCACAGCTTGTCTCTCAATTTCAATCAATGAGTTGATATAGCCGAGTATCTCATGGCCCATCGATACCGACACAGTTTACTAACAAGAAAAAGTACTTTCGAAATTGGGTATCAAAAGTTTTCTAGCGCTGCTTTGATGTGTTGATGTTAACGTATTGCTTTTCTACAGAAATGTTTTTGATGCAATCCTTTTCTTGGAATACTTTGAATTCTAAAGTATATACTTTAAGTTTTTGAAAAGGATAGCTCAAAAGTTCTGTATCCATCTAGTCTCATACGGTTCAAACTGAAGTTGAGTTTATAATTTTTAGATTTGAAGCTTCAAACTTTTAGATGCCAAAACATAATTTAAACTTTTAAATAGTTTCAAAGACATGGCCGAATATTCGTGGAAATTTAACTCTTATCTGGATTGAAGTTATTAAGTCTCATAAACGTCAGGCCGTAAGTCCTAGTATCTTGTTCTACTCCTTAAATTTATGGCCTAACTTTGCGTAGGTACTACGTAGCGTTTTGATTCATTATGCAAAGGCGGGTTACATGGATATTAAAAATAATTACGAAATTTTGGCCTGGATCTGTAATTCGGTTTTTATCATATTGCTATTAACATTCATTTTGTTAGGTAAGGTTTTTCTTGGTTAATTTATCTTTGTGCTTACTTATAACTTAGTAATCAACAGATAATAATTGGATACCGATGATCTGCATAGGACTAAATGTAGAAACCATACTCAAACACCTGTTTTTTATTTATAGTAACATAAGCATTGTGGGACATAATCATTAGTTACTAAATACTTCAATAAGTCATATGGTATTGGCGAAACTAATTCAATATTAAATGTACAATATTAAGCTAATGATTGGTGTAAGTTACGGGGCTGGCATAAGGACGTTCATCCTTTATTCCAAATAAGAGAGATTTGCTTTTAGCTGATTGTGGGCGTGATGGAGTGTGATGTATAGTCCTCTCACATATACGATGACCAGAACTTAATGTGATAACTCACTTAACTTGCAGTGGGTGCTTTTTTTGTTACAACTGAAACTAGAATTTTCATTCTTGCTAAAAGTTTTAGAAAAAGATATTTAAAAGATTTGCGGCAATAGTTTTAAATTTTAATATCCATAACATTTTTTTTATATTTATTACTTCTTTAGCATAGCATAGTCGGCCTTATAATATTCCCACTGTTGAGACTCAGGCCTCTTCTCTAGGAGAAGGAATGGGCCGCAATCAACCACTCGGGCGCAGTGCGAGATGTCACGTGTCTTCAATTTTTTTGGTTCTAGGGCAAGCCGGTTTCCATTCATTTGGGAACTATTACTTTTTACCACCAAATATTCTTGAGAATTATACTGTTATGATTTTTTTTTGAGTCGTCATCCATCATCATTCAATGACTATTTGCACTCTAGGGCGGAGCGGGAGTGCATGTCAGGCTTTTACTGACTAAAACCACATTTATGATTTCGGGCATGTATTTCAGGACACTGGATTTTCCTTCCGGAAGCCAACCCATGGGTCTAACTCTCATGGTGACAAATCTAATGCAAAACCAAAAAAAAAAATCAGTGGTTGGGCGCAATATTGCATAACTTTATGATTCCCTCTAAGTATAACGTAAAAACCGCTTCAAACAGTGAAGTTGTTATTAATTTATCCACTTTTAACCAACAAACTGCATACTAACAAGAATTTGAAAGATAAATGCTCTCACAACCGCAACTAACAGTTCCTAAGAGAATGGCACAAAGAAATTTAAATGAACTTTATTAAATTTTATGCACACAAACGTTTTGGGTAAGCACTTTGAATTCTGCTTACCCTTGAGAGAAATAACCGGTACTGTAGATATAACAATAAGTTACGGTATAATTATTAATTAAGAGCTCAAAGTAGGTAAGGGAGCGTTTAATTTCGCCTCCTGTCGTACATTGTCATGTAACAGAAATTGGATTAAGGCCAAGTAATTCGAGAATTGTGCCAAGAAAGATAATGGGAAAAGGTATAGAATAGTATTCATATTTGGAGTTGTTATTTATTTTGTTGAATTAAGCGTGGGACGTAGATCTTGATAGAACGGGAAGTTTGTGAATCTGACAACCAAGTGGAATTGTGTGAAGTCTGTCTAAAAAGTCAAACGACTTGGTAATTGTTAGTTTGCTGTCCGACCGTCCGGTAACTGTCCGGACCGAGCCCAAGTCGTCGACGGCGCGCACTGTTCCCGCGTACTGACGTAGTTGTCAGCAACAGCCGGGGCCCAGCTGGGTCTAAGCCTACTGGGGCCAGGGTTAGTTTCGAAAGAATAGCTCGAGTTCAGTATGAAGGCTAGAAGGAAAGGGGTGGGTTTTTAGTCAGTAAGAGTCTGACACTATCTCCCGCTCCGCCTTCTTGGGCTCTTCGGCTGCTCTTGCAGGGGTTGTCATTGGATGATTTTCGCCACCATAAAAAAGGGTGAAATGAAATTTAATGTAATTAACACTGGCTCAATAATCAAGGTTGATTAAGAAATCTTGACCATTATGTACTTATAGAAGAACCATACAAAAAGTATTGAATACAAGTAAATTTTTTAAATGATTAAATAATATACAAAATTCCCAAGTCGTTTGACTTTTTAGACAGACTATAACCAGGTTTTTGAAGTCACATATAAGCAGTTGCTCCATAACCCCATAGCTTCACCTAGTTAGGCCGCTTACGTCAGAGATACGATATCTTTATGGTCCTGCCACCGAGACACCGTAGACGTGGGTTTGTGCACTACCGGCAATAGATAGCTCGTCTACCAGCAGCCCGGAGGTTGACGGTCTAGGGTATTCTACTCACCCCTCAATAAGTTGTCAGGAAAACCTTGGAGGCTTAGCAGGGCCAAAGCCTAATGGGACTAAAAGTCTCCCACGCCATCCCGCACTCCTTTAGAGTGGGAAAAATCATTAGATCATTTCCCATTTCAAGGATAAAACTTAGATTTGGTCTGGACTTATATTATTTTAGTTAAACAGATCTTCGTCGTGTGATTTATATTATAGTTGCTTCTCACACGGGCAGCTGTACGTCGCTTGCTTCCGCGTCAGCAGTCCTGACTCTCTTTACATTTTAGCTCCTGGCAGCATAACTACCAACGCAGTTTATAGGGAAGTGTTGTAAAGTATTATACCTGTGTATGTATTTTTACTATTTTGTGTCCTGGAATGTATTCCTGCATTATTTTCTCTGTTTCCTTCAGTCACATCTTATGACTGAACTCAGCAGAATTCCCATATAACTCTCTTCACTTACTTGGATTGCAAAAAAAAAAAAATTGATGCTATTTTAAAAGCTGTGTAATTATAATGCTATAGCGACACTGGTATCTTAGGTATTTTTGGTGCTGTAGAGCCTTCACGCAGACGACGTCGCGGGCAGCAGCTAGTTCTTTATATATTAGTGTAATAGCTGCTCCCAGTGGCTTTGCTCGCGTGAAAGCAGAAAATTATCCCAAGGGAACATATTTCCGGGATAAAAAAGTATCCTATGTCCTATTCCAGGGCATGGTCTCTCCGTGTACCAAGAAGACAAACAAACAAACTCACTTTCGCTTTTATAATGTTAGTAAGGATTTCATTTCAGTTGAGTGCATGATTTTACTCGTAACTTGCAAAAGGTCACACGACGGGGGGTATTATAATTACGTAACTGTGCGTTGTTTCAAAAAAAAAAAAACAAAAAAAAAAAACTTTTCGGTTTTTTTTTTTCAGGAAAAATAAAAATATAGAGAACAACATTTTCGGCTGAATAAATTTAAAACACCCGTATTTGCAATACGAGAGTTAAGCATTTTTCAAGGTCATTCAAGTTGTACAACTGTATGTACAGTTGGCGCTCGAGGGACCTGTTCAAGTAACACTCTGAGTTTAGTTTCCTTATAAGGGATAATTTACACTTACGTGTCGCTATTCTGTGCCAGGGTACTGACTATTAAATTAACTTTCGCTCATGTATCTACACTTTATGTTATGCCGGATTGCTAGTACTGGCTTTTCTTGTTGTTGTGCATATTGTAGGGGTGTATGTAGTATTACTTGATGACTTGATTGAAGGAAGACACTAGTAACTTTTATAAAAAATACTTATTCTTGTGACAAATGTATCCCACAGGAACAATTTGGTTTTAATTGTACAAATTAACAAATGTGACAATATAAGTGTGGCCTTCTACCACTGCCAAAACAAAATATCAGCATCAGCCTCCCTAGCCAAGTTGCTAATCTGCAATAGTTAACGCTAGTAGAAAGCTTTAAATGTACGGGAACGACGTCGTCTCAATGCTCAGTCACGTGGTCAGAACAAAAGAATTGGCGGCAAGGTCAACTCGAAGCGTTTGACGCAAGCGAAACGGTTGTAAGGCTAGGGGACCAGATAAGTACCTACTACTTGACAGATACGTATAAATAAATCTACAACCGCTCCTATTAATATTTTACTTGTCAATAGCAAAAAAAAACATAGTATCTTGTTGATATGATGCAACTATCAAAAAAGTGTTTAACATAATTGTAGCTTTATCATACCATGTAGTTCGAAACATAATATATATGTATAATAAAACTTATTCTGAATTAGCTAGCTATAAACTTAAAACAATAACACCAAATTAAATATCTGAAGAAATGACGTCAGAAATTGCGTACAATATACATTTTTACGAAACAAATATCATATATCTCATAGAAGAAAAGAATAAAGAGATTGGATAAAGATAAGCAACACTCAGTAATAGCATATTTATCACTCCTAACTAAGTCTACCCCATTTCTTTTTGTGGCTGTCTCAAGAACCGACTAAAGCAAGACAGATGGATATGCATCCACTTATATATCTACAGTTGTAAAACGACAATCCCTGGGAATCTAATTACTTGGCACGTTAACAGTGTGACTTACAGTATATTAATAATGGTAACAATAATATTCCAAAACTATCACACAACGCCGTCTAGTCCAAAGCTAAGCAGAGCTTGTTTTATGAGTACTAGGCAACTGATAAACTTACTTGAATATTTCTAAATACATACAAATAAAGATAAATTACACCCAGACACAGAACAAATAATCATGCTCATCAAACAGTTGTCGTGGGTGGGAATCGAACCCACGAACTTCGCCATTTCAGTCAGGGCCACTAATCACTAGACCAATAGGCCAGTCAAACAATAGCAAACAAGAACATAGACTAAACATTTTTTGGTCTAACAACTAGCGTGGGTTTGACGAAATACTACAAATACAATTTCAGTTTGCTTGTCAACAATCACAAATATTGAGACCCTTATCGGTAATTTGGATACTCGACATAGTTGCGAAGATACAAATGTGAATGAAAATGCGGTGAATGGTTATTTCTAGCCAGACCTCACTCAATCAATAAAACGTTATGATTTCATTCAATATTTTTTTTACTATAGTCTTATAGTGCTAAGCAGTGTTGGTAAGTAATATGATGTAAAAAAATATTGAAATCGATTCAGTTACTGATTCAGTACATAGTCAACCATTTCAAAGACATTAATTTGCAAGGTCTAACCAAAGCATATATGTATTAATATGTAAGTTGATTAATAACAGAAAAGAAAAATTTAAACAAAAAAATATTGAACTTTTTAATTTAACAGTATTAAAATATTCAAAGATACAAAGACTAAATTAAAAAAGTTTCTAATTCCATAGATCAACAACACACAGACGGCTGGCTACGCTAGTCCAAAGGGTCAAATTATCAAGTGAGTTATGATTGCGTCAACGTCACACGCGCTTAGATTTAATTGGGGCCCATATCAACGTCATCCCGTACCGGATGTGCTTTGAAAATATATTTGACTCCTTGAAAAAGGTTCCTACCTTATGTCACTCTAGGATATATTTTGATTTCAGAGCGAAAGGTCGTGTTAATGTAACTAATATTTTGTTTCCATATTTGATATTAGAAAAACTGTCATGAGAGGTAGTTTCTTTATGATTTACTTGTTTTTGTCCGTGAGTTCGACTGCATTATTAAAATATAACTTATGTCACTTAAGAATAAAGCAGCTTTTAATTGGTAAAAACATTTTAGCAATGAGACCAGTACTTTGAAAGATTACCTCCTACAAACAAAAAAAACAAACCTTACCTCTTTATAGTATTAGTGTTGATTCATTCTCTATCCTTGAGTATGTTTTTGTTTATTACTTTATCTATTGTTTTATTTGCTACTACAGTCAGTAGGCCAGTCTTTTTTATGGTAAGAAATCATCCAATAACTTTTCCGGCTTTTGGGCATTGTAGAAAGGCGTGTCAAACTTTTACGGATTAAAACCTTCTTTGCCTTAGTTCTAGGGTCCAGGGGTTCACTTTCACTTAACTCATGGCCCCAGTAGACTCGACGTTGTTGGGCCCCTATGATTTGCTGATATCAGCCGGAGGCGTGTGTAGAACACTACGCAGTGTTGACTCATTGTACTCGGTCCGGATGACTAGGCGGTTACTTAATTGCTCGCCAGTCTAAAAACTGAGAGGACTTCCCTCTCCTAATAAACAGGCCTGAGCCTCAACAGTGGAAACATTATAAGGCCAAAAAAATCGACATCCCTAAATTGTCTACCAAATTTTTTCATAATTGGTCAATTCATAACTGATGGAGTAATTTATAACAATGTGTTTAAATCAGATGACAATGCAAAATTATTATGACATGAAGCTGACCTAATGAAGGAACCGGAAGGTGAACATAGGAACTCAGATAATCCTATCGTTTTTGAACTTTTTGGAATGGTCTTTGTTGTTACAAATAGTTCACATATCACAACAGTCTTGATGAGTGTTAGGTAGTTCAGTTTCGTCTACTGAACAAACCCTTGAGTTTGCGGAGGGCTGTCCCATATACCTTGTATAGATACATATATATATAGAAAATTGTTTATATTGAAAATTTGTTTTTGTAATAATTTCCACCATTGTTTGTTAAACCGATAGATTTCTCACAGCTTCAGAATGACATTGGTACATAACGTTGAAGTATTGGACATAATCCAAATACATTAGAGTTTCCAGTTGCCACTGTATTTTAATAGAGATATAAATAGTTTATCATGATGTCTATATGTTTTGTGGCTAGACGTTATGCGTGGTTTTACTTGACGTAATAATTATTTTAGTAATAGGTACTCATTATAAAAGACAGACAGACGGTTAATTATGATATATTTTTATTAGCGATAGTAACTTGTCTCTTTTTCGCCCAAGTATTAAGACTTGTCTAAAGATCAAGATAAACGTGAAATTTGGTCTACCTGTATGACATTTTTCGACTAGATTTGTTCAGTCGTGTGAGCGTTAAAGTGTAACAAACATTCATAAAAATTTGCCTTTGTAATAATGATTCTTCCAAAATAAATTTATTCAATGATGGGGGAAATTGGATCAAAGTCTATAAGTACAAATACGGAAAACAACTTTATTTATTATATAGTAGATGTTTATTTTTTCATCTTACTATAGATTTGGTCTGGCATTGCTGAATAAATTAATGAGTTGTTTACTTACTTTGTCTTCATTGTACATCTAAGAAAAACGTGAGAAAAACTATTTATAAAAATAAATTGACAATAGGCGTTCTTATCGCCCAGGGCAATCAATTTTAGACAACCATTGGACCAAGAATATTTATTTACTTGAGTTAAATCCTTCAAATGTTGTTTATGTATTGTTTTTTAGCCTTAGGGCTAGCAGTGTACAAACATCATTAGTAATGCGGATTGGATATAATAATGAAAAAAAAAAAACAATCACTTCCTAATAATATATGTTTTATAAATATCAAAATTATAAGTGGAGCAGAAAATTTATAGCGGAAGGTGCCTCAGGGTTTTTTTAAATATGTTTACCATTTTTTAGCAAACAAGTGAGCATATATATGATACAAGTAATATTTTTGTCAATCCAGCAGTTTGAATGGTAAAAGATTTGTCAAAGAAGGAAATAAAAAATGATGACAAATATCTAGTTAATTTTAGATTTTTTGATGATCTCAAGGACCTAAAAAGTGCGTCACAGAAAACTGAAAGTGTTTGTTAAATTAAATCTGATTATAAAAACTAAATAGCACATTACAAAGCTAATAATAACCATGGCTATTATACTCTCAACTTTCATTTAATAAAAAATACAGTATATAATTAAGACGGTGCTTCTGTTATGGAGGATGTTTAGTTTGATCATGCTTATATCTTCTTTTTTTGATACTTAAAGCAGAGCGACTGTAATATTTGATATCAGAATAGATATGCAAAACAAAGGGGTTCAAACTGATGACTACGAATGGGAAGCTACCTTACAAAATAGCTCTAATTGAGGTAAGAGTTACGGGTATTTCTTGAATGCGGGAAACGTGATCAGCCAATGTGGAGACGTTTGGAATAAGAAAGGTGATGATAAAAAGATTCTACAGTGCATGTTGCGATACTGAAATGTAAATTATTTGGGATGAGTTTCTGAAGTAGAAAAGATTTGACCGTTTAAATGAATGATTCTATTTTTAACGGGGGATGATCAAATGGAGGATCAAAGTGCACCGAAGCACATGGACATGAGACACGCTCAGTGATTTTATAAACCTTATATATGTTGTGACATAAACATATAAATTATCTGGGATCATTTTTTAGGAGGGAAATCATGCAATGATTTTTCTTGCTGTAGGATGGAGAAAGAGGGAGTGTTAGATATTTAGTAACTAATACCCACTCTTATGTTCTTTCTTTGCTTCACGTCCTAGGAGCCCGGTGCTTCTTTTCAGAATATCCATGGCTCCAGCAGGCTTCAGCTTTGCTGGGCCCCTACGATTTAGCTGAAATCTCATTGAGGAACGTATGTAATGCTACTCGCCGTCAACGAAACTTGATAGTATGGTCCAGTGCTGGAGCGATTATGATCATTATTGTTCGTTTATCTTATAGATGGTTTAGGATCCCTGCTGACTTTTTGTATAAAGCACTCTTATTATTTGTAAAGGATTTCACAATCCACGAGTGAAGTGTATTTTTTTGCTAAGCAACACCTATCTGGAATAGTGAACCGTAGGCGTTACCACGTGGTTACCACTTAGCAACAGCTGAAATAAAACTGCATCGTCGTAACACTAATAGATATTAATATGTTTGCTACTTCGTCACGCTTGAACTGCTGAATTTATTACAGGTAGACCATATCCCAGAATATCAAATAGGGTATATTTTATCTCAAGACTATGTTCCCTTGGGATAATTTTCTACTATTACGCGAGTGAAGCCACTATCGACAGATAGTACTCTATATTCCACTTAAATTCTCCCATCCTCTGTATCCTACAACTTGCAATCTGGAGTATTTTTTTTACTAGTCCTTAATGTCCTATTGCTGGGCAAAAGCCTCCCCCACGTCCTTCCATACTAAACTTTTTCTTCTTCTTTATTCTTCTTACTTCTTTGTTCTTAAATTAAGCAGTATTAAAACAAACGAAAAAATAGTACCATCGAAACATATTTTAGCATTCATTTGATACAGTCAAACACTGGACAAGTTTCCTTGAACATGATTCACGTGTACGAATAATATATTTCATTTATCATCTCTCAATTCAGATCTAAAAGTAAGTTCTTCTCGAATTTCAGTTTACAAACAGGAATACAAGACAACAGACTTGCTATTTGTATATTGATGACGTCATCGCCTTATTTACGTGTACGTCTACTTTGATTTTGTTAATGGATGGAAATTCAGTCCAGAATGGATTTTACTAATGCTATTGGAACTTGTCTATCTGAACATTATGGATATTGTACCTGCGTGTTTAGATAGTTGCTTCCTGGTTTGGTGTATTAAGGCAAAGTTTGGTTTATTTTATGTTTTGGAATTAATCCAATTTTTTTTTTAAATTGTACTTTTCTGTCCCATTGTAGTATTTAACTAGCACTTTGAAAGCGTCTTCATTCGAGAGAATGTTTTCATAAAAACTTTAACATCCTCCTGCATTTTGAGGGTAGTTATGAAAAAATTATAAAGACAATCTTTTTTATTAATTTTGATTAGAATTTGTGCTAAATTTCAAGATTATTACTTTAGAAACTAGAAACCTCTATACAATATTTAAAACCCCCTAAATGGTTCTATTGCGGGTAATTCTGTAAACAAATAATGACAGCCTTTATTATTTTCTTTGATTACTATTTGTATTGTCATACAAGCATATTAGCACATGAAAAAGATTTTTAGTTTCATTGAAACTCTTTCTTTTCTTCCCTTTATAGGTTGAATTTTCAAAAACTTCTTTTTATTGTTCGCCTACATCTTAAAAGACACAAGATACATGCCAGCGGCGTAGTTTTGACTGTGCATTGATATTTTAGTCAGTTCCTCTTTTTATAATATATAGTTCCATTAATTTCGATAGTCATAATTACAATGACAAAAAAAAACCATAAAAACAGTACTCAAAACTGTATTTTAGTGTATGTATGTAGTGTATTAATTTAATTATATATTGTATAATTGTATTATATTTATTCTTTAGTTTATTGGTATATCTATTCAATGGTCCATTAGTATAATTATTCTTATAATTGCCTTTTTCGCACTCTTTTATTGCACCTACCACTACCTTTCTCTGCATCACCCAAAGGTCAACTGGAAGAAAATGCCTAAGGCATTAAGTTCGCCTTTGTACATTTGTGCATAAAGTATTAAAAAAATAAATAAATATTGTTTGAATATTACTTAATACAACAATAACAAGTTTTTATTCGCTTCTTTCTGAAAATATTCCAATAAAGTAAATGCCTTATGAAATATTAATATTCTGGTCTTTGCTAACGAAAATTTTCTTTCTGAGTATATCCTCGTCCCTGTCAGTTTTTTAAGGAAAGTTTCAATATATATTTCTTTCATATAATCCCTGTGTATTGCATTAAAAGCCAATCGAATTCTGACAAGTGATAAATGTCCAAGAGATTCCCAGTCTGGGTAACAAATTTGGGTGTGTAATTTCAAATTTACATTTTAGCCTTTAATGCTTTTATAATACGGTCTATATCAGTTCCCGAAGAAAATTTAGAGAAGACAGTTTTAAAGATTTATGGCTTTCTGAAATTTATGCTGATGGGATGGACAATTCTTTTGTATTGCTATCTCGACAGCAAACGCGATTGATTTATTTAGAATTTTAAGTAGAACGATATAATTTGGAGCGAGAAAAGTTAAAATTAGAAATATTGGGATTTTCCCTTGAGAAAACTTGACTTTCCTGGTCTGCCGACTTTAATCATATCTACACTAATATAATAAAGAGGTAAAGTTTGTTTAATTGTTTTTTTTTTGTTTGTAGGAGGTAATCTCTGGAAGTACTGGTTCGATTGCTAACATTTATCACATAATATTTTATATTATTATTTATATTTTTCACATTTTAGGAAAGCTTACAGACTAATAACTACATAAAGACAATAGTAGGTAATTAAATTGCTAATTACAAGCTTCCACATGTAGGTAGCTATAGTGACAAAAAAAAAACAAAAACTAGAGTTGGTCCAACAACAGGTTAACACAAAGTTGTTAACTCTTAATAATTCTAACATAAATATTAATTCTGTGATTCAAGTGCTAATAGTTGTAGTATGCAATGCTGGTTGTTCAAAAAATGGCTTTGCTAAGTGCTTCCTAACTGTGCTCGCTTTCGTGCAAAAGAGGTCAATGCCGGGTTCACATGAAATCTTATTAAAACTGCGACTGGCTCTAAGAAAAAATGCATTACGCCTATAATTAGTATTTGCATTAGGTACATGCAAAAGTGGTCGCTGTCGCAGCCCCATCTGATTAGTGCGTATTAACAATTTTGAGATAAGCTCAGGACAGTCAATTGAACCATTTGCGATATTAATCAAGTAGCACACATCACTAACATCACGTCTCTGGTCAAGAGGTAGGAAATGGTATCTTCTGCATCGATGAGTGTAGTTATCAGATACTTGTTTTGCTCTAAAGTCAAGAAACTTAAGGAATTTTTTCTGGATACCCTCAATACGAGACTTATATATCCCATATTGAGGGTTCCAGACTTGTGATGCATATTCGAGGTGGCTGCGTACGAACGAACAATATAAGACTTTGATCGGTTTTAGTGATCGAAAACAGGCCGAGGTTCTCATAATGAAGCCAAGAGCTTTTGACGCCCTGTTCACTATACCATCAATATGCTGATCGTAAAGTAGTTTGCTATCCTGTATTACACCAAGATCCCTAATACTATTAACTTTCCCTATATCACTATTGTAAAGTTTGTATGTGGAATCAATTGTAGACTTTTGACGTGTGAAAGACATGTGAAAACATTTTGACACATTTAATTCTAGCCTGTTAAGTCTACAGTATTCTTCAAACCTATTCAAATCGGCCTGCAATAGGTGTGTGTCAGAGATGCTTCTAATAATTTTATGAACTTTCATGTCGTCAGCATAAAGTAAAATATAACTACTTTCAAAACAGTGTTTTACGTCAGCAATGAAGAGAGTAAATAATAAGGATCCTAATATTGAACCCTGAGGAACACCAGAGGGGACGAAACTCCATCCAGACGTGTATCCCTGAAGCACCACAGCCTGTGTTCTATTATCAATATAAGAGGAGAACCAACGATACAAATCTCCGTGTATTCCGGCTTTTAGTAGCTTCTCCAAGAGCAGTCTATGGTCAATACGATCAAAACATTTACTGTAATCAGTATAAATAACGTCAACTTGTGCACGCTGATCCATAGCTTGGGATATAAACTCATGGGATAAGATTAAGTTAGATGTAGTAGACCGCTTCCTTAGAAAGCCATGCTGTTCATCACCAAAGCTACATTTCATAGCAGCGTATACGTTATTAAAAACAATACGTTCGAGGATTTTGGAGAACAAACATATCTTAGATATTGGTCGATAATTAGAGATATCCGACTTATTACCTTTTTTGAAAACTGGGGTGACAAATGCTGATTTCCAAATTTTTGGGACTATGCCTTCTGAAAGAGACCTTCTGAATAAAATACACAATGGTAGTACAAGACTATTGGCACAATTTACAATAAATACTGGAGGTATAAGATCAGGACCACCAGATTTGGATAAATCCAAGGTCTTTAATAAATTTAGAACCTGAGATTGAGACACACTAACTGAGCCAATGCATGACACACTGTCCTCAACACAACAAGTGATGCCAGAGGTAGCGGGCACAGGATCAGGTTCCTGAAAAGTAGAATGGAAATAGGATGCAAATAAATTGCTGATCTCTTCACCTGTACTCGCGGTTTTATCACCATAATGCATTACTTTTGGAAAAGTACCACAGTTTTTTTTGCTTTTGACATATGTCCAAAAAGACTTAGGGTTCTCAATAATGGACGATTCTATCTTGTCCATATACGTATTAAAACAAATTTTCTCCAAGTTATCCGCCCTGTTCCGTAAAATAGAAAAAGAGTGAAAGTCTGACAAGTTGCCGTATGTTTTAAACTTGTGAAGATATTTATATTTCTCTTTTAATATTTTAATCAATGCAGAACTATACCAGGGCGGATAAGATGAGCGTCTTACTGATTTAATTGGGATATACTTATTTCTGAGCTCATATAGCTTATTATAAAAGAGTTCAACAGCAGTTTCCAACGAATCAGTAAGTAAAAACTCATTCCAATTGATTTTATCGAGTTCAGAATTAATAGCAGTGTAGTCGCCCCTAGAAAATACATATTTTGTAGTCAATTTATCGGTCAATTTATGGATCTCAACAAAGTCGGCAGTGATCGTCAAAGGTTTATGATGCATGTCAATAGGTAATGCCAAGGCGTCTAGACATTCAGTAACATTAACTAAGTCGTTAGAAAACACTAAGTCCAATAATCTACCATTGTTATTTCTTTCTCCGTTATATTGAGATAGGTTAGAAGTGAGAATTCCATCAAAAAACTCGGCTAAGTGGCTACACGATACATTTTGCGGGATAAGTTCATTACCGTCAGAATAAATCCAGTCAACATTGTTACCAAAATTAAAATCACCCATAATAATGAATTTGTCTAATGGGTGTGTCAAGGTCAAGTGATTTACATTAAGACTAAAATTACGTAATTGATCATAATACGAATTGCCAAGGTTTTCTTTGCAAAGATATAAAGCACAAATGTGTAAATTATAATTAGTCGCAGGCCTAGATCGTTTTAAGATAATTGAGACCCAAATATCCTCAGCAGAACTTCGCCAATCTTGTCGTTCTACAACAGTTAGCTCACTTCTCACCGCTATCAATACGCCACCACCGCGCTTTTGAGACGTTCGAGAATAATCGCGATCGCGCCTCCACACTAAATAACGACTATCAAAAATCTCACTACTAAAGATATCTACTTTTATATAATGGAAAGCTACTTTATTTCTGAGTGACATAGGCTATATTTTAAGTACGCGGGCAAAGCTGCGGGTAAAAGCTAGAACATTACAATATAAGTTTGATTTATTTTAAACTAGCTGCTGCGGTGGTGATGAGTGTCAATATTTGGCACTCCTGACGACAACGTTTTTCAAAGCGGAGCCGTAATAATTTTAAGTGTGCTTTTCGTGGTGTAGGGCTCCCAATTTGTAACAGATGATGCATAGATGACCATGTCATACTTAACTTTTTTTTTTCGATCTCACCTGATGGTAAGCAGTGATGCAATCTCTGATGGTTAATCGCACCGGTTTATTAAGAGCCTATTCACTCTAGCCTTGAAGACACCCAAATTATAATGGGACGGAAAGACCGCAGCAGGCAAATTGTTCCAGTCTTTCGGCGAACGCGGTATTAACGAAGAGGCGAAATGCTTAGTCTGGACCGTAGAGGTAAAAAAGATAAAATATCTATTGTCATCATTTTTATTTATCAATTTTGAACCTCTGAATGCCACAAGGAGACATAGGTCCCTTACCTTCGTTCATTCAAAATTACTGAAATAAAAAAGCTTCGTCGCCTAAAATCTGTTTGTATACTTTTCATGTCCTTTTTTATATTGTACATATATGTGAACCTATCTGAAATATAAATGGGGCTTATAATATTTTAAGTGGGGTTTAAATTGAGGTACTATGTACTCTTTTAGCACATTTTTTTAACAGGCGTTTATTTTCAAACAAACACTTTATGAAGCTCGATTTGTTTAAATGTGAGGTACTCAGGAAGATTGCCTATGTGATTTACTAAAAGGTTTAATAAAAACGGAGCTTAATTTGAAAACATCACAGATTTTTTACATATTCTGAATAAAACTTACAATATTGCCGTTGGATAATTAATATAGCCTCGATGGTTTAATAGAAGAGATGATGATAAAAGCTTCTCTTGAGCTTATTTTTTGTTATGTCGCTGACTATATCGGGAGAATTCTTATTGTGTACTCTCACCTAGATTGTTTTAGTAGCAGCCTAGTTTAGTAAATTTTTGTAGTCATAGGCTTGCCCCTTGTTGTAGTGCGTACTTTTAGGCGTGATATCGAGGCGAGGCTTCAAAGTCTTAAGCATCGATGCCAAGTCTGCCTGTCGGTTTTCTACCGGTTGTATTTCTAGGAGAGTGCGTCGGAATTGCATAGCCTAATTTCACCAAGCTCTTTCTATCGTCGGACCACCAGGCATACGAAGACCAGCTACTAGTACATCGTGGACATCGCACCTTTTTTATTGATATAAACTAGTGCTTGATTATGATCTCACTTGATGGTAAGCAGTGATGCAATTTCTGATGGTTAGGCACACTAGTTTATGAGCCTATTTACTCTTGCCTTGAAGACACTCAAATTATAATGGGACAGGAAGACCGCAGCAGGCAGACTGTTCCTGTCCTTCGACGTACGGGGTATAAACGATGAGGCAAAACGCTTGCCTATAAGAACTAAAAATTTTGGAACACGTTCATTGTGTTTCCTGATATCTACAATCTGGGGATCTTTAAGTCAAGAGTGAATAGATTACTTAAATAATTAGGAAAAATATAGTGATCAAGCGCATTCCTATCAACAATAAAAAAATGTTACATATTTTACAAGCTTTTATTTAGTTTCAGCTGTCCCGATGTTTGTCTGTCATCAAATCTTGCAAATTAATTTTGACCTTCTTTCCAGTTACCGATAGAGCTGAAATTTTGCATGCAGGTGTACCTAAATTAGATGACAATACAAAATTATTATGAAAAGGAGCTGATCTGATGATGAAGCCGGTGGCTATAGGAACTTAGCGGTTAAACGACATAACCCATTGAATTAGGGCTCGTATGATTCTTCTTGACGAGTAGGTATTAATTATATAGGCTATAAAGCTTGCTATGAAAAAGATATTTTCATTAAAAGCTTGTTTATGTTAACACCTTATCCACAATATAAATACCAAAAATCTTCAAATCAAGGACATATTTAGATTTACCACCAAATATGATTCACGAGCCATTCGTATGTTCAGCTATTCTAAAATCATCATTTGTGATTTCGAAACTGCATTACTGTCCATAGTGTGGTTACATGCGTTAATGCTTTGTCGGTCATAAAGAGCTCATTGTTCTGTGTTAATGCAGTTTCATTATTATATTCGGTATCACCGACATGTTTGCCGTAACAGCTTGCATTCTGAACTAAAATATTTTTGTGTACGCTTTTATATTTTATACAACATTATCTACAGTAATATAGTAAAGAGGTTAAAAATTTTAAAATGTTTTTTTTTTGTACGGCAAAAATCATTATTGTACTAATACTAGCATTTACCCGCAGCTTCGCCCGTGTACATAAAATATAGCTTATGTCACTCAGAAGTAAGGCAGCTTTCTATCGGTGAAAACAAATCAGCAATCGGACCAGTACTTCCAGATATTTAACAAAAAAAAAAAACTTTATCCCTTTGTTATATCACAAAAATATTCACCTAGAAGTTTGAGAACAACAATCATGCCATTGCCAAAGCAATATCAAAACAATACTTCTGTAACTATCAAACTCAGAACTGCAAATCTAAGTTGAAACAGCCGCACAGCTAAAGTCAAAGTAGACCAAACTGTCTTGGACATGAATACTACAGCTAAAACCGAAGAAGAAGACTAACATTTACACAACACTAGTTTTATTATTACACAACAATTACACAACACTAGTTTTATTATATGCGAAACCAAGCTAAGCCCAGACACTAGGTTCTTTTAAAACTCTAGTCCAAAATCATTATCTTTCACTTTAATTTAGTCTGTTTCTTCCCAAATTCAGTTCTTCCTTCACTAGCCCACCATTTTAATTTTTTTTTCTAATTCTTTAAAATTGTGTAACATACGATGTGATATGTATGTATGTATATAATATTTATGAGTTGGTTTTTGTCTTTTATATATACCTAAAAGCTATAGCATATTACTTTATATCTATTACGTAATTTATATTTTTAATGTAAAATATTACATAAACTTGCACTACAGACTACCCTCCTTTTTATTTTAATTCATGAATCCCCAAGCGACCACCGGTGGCCGCGCATCTATTGTCTTACTATTGTGTCTCTAATTGACGGTATCTGAAGGGTTAAGTTAGCGATTAGACCGCCATTGTACCCATAGATTTAAGTAATTTTTATATATTCTTTTAATAGTTATGTCTTAAACAAAATTGTTTAGAAATTTAATCTATATACACTGTATATTTTTCATCACTATTGCTAAAAAAATATGCTGATAAAATATTTTTCGGTACTTCGCCATGATCCTTTGTCATAATTGGTAAATTCATAATATATCATTGATTATTTAAAACAATTGCTACTAGAAAATACTACGCGCAGTGCTTTTTTTCCATTTTGATCACCATATTATATTCATTCATAATAATCAATAACCTGTACAATATTTCAATAAATTGAGTGACATTTTGAGATATAAACAAACGCTAATAACTTTGCTGTTTATTACTATTATTTGTTGAGACTTAACTTAAACAATAACTGAACCTCTTTTGATAAGCCCTAAGTATAATAGTATATATAGTATTTGTACTAATTAAAAACTTGTGGTGTATAATATCTAAGAATATTCTTTTATTTTTTAATATAATATAATATAATATAATATAATATAATATAATATAATATAATATAATATAATATAATATAATATAATATAATATAGTATGATAATTAATTTTATTTTTAACTGTTAATTGTAGTTCAAAACTAAATGTGTAGCTAAGAGCTGGGTTCACCACACAATTTCAAAGGGTTTATACGAACTAATGACCTTCCTAACACGAGTCAGTATCGAAGCAAATGGACTATCTATTTATTTCAGTAATTAAAGCTATTTGTATTGTGTTAGTTGATGTTTATTTTCTGTATTTTTCTAATTACATTCTAGGAGAAAATAAACACATTTGTTTTTCATCTAGAACTGTAGTAGTATCTTTTTTTTAACTTACTGCTGTATATAAAGCGTTGCTTTATTTTTAAATTTAGAATAGGCCAGTAAGAAAAGCAGCCGATATGTATTTGAATTTCAAATTAAGAACTCTTTGGGAATCGAATGGAAGTGTCAAATGCTGTATAAATATGACATCGTCTGGCTATATTGGTATGAACTTAAAACCAAAAGACAACCTGTGCTATCGATGTGTCTATTCGAAAATTTGCCGACAAAAGTAAAGAAGGATAGAAGTCAAGGGAAAAAGATAATTGACTCATTCTTTGTACAGACAAGTCATTTTGCGACAATTTATTGTCTTGTTTTTTGTTTCTTGTTTTGTTTTGTCAGATTGGTATGTCAGTCTTTGTTTACCAGTTACCTTGGAAAATGTTAGATAGTATCGCCCAAAAACCAAGATCCTGCTCAACCAAGTCAACTGTCCAGCACACCGCCAGGCGTACTATTGAATATTTTCCTTGCCAATCAAAGGTGTGAAGTTAGTGAGTAATCCTACTTACAGTCCTGACCTGGTTCGGAGAGCTTCTCTCCTGGACATGAGTTGCCTTGACATGAGTTGCCTTGGCTAATCTGGAAAACAGATTCCGCATCCAGGTTGGGCGCAGCATGGGGTTCCTGGTTCCGACCTTCAGTGTTTGTGCGGCGTTTTTTTGCAGACCATGTCCCACTTTTTAACTTGCATTACGTGCCCTGTTACCTGTTCACGAAGGGATCTCAACAGTGGACAGCATTGCCGTGGCCAAATACAGGGCCAGGCAAGGAGTTTAATTAGTTTTTCCATCGACTCGCTAAGAAAAAGAACCTATGATTTTCATTTATTTCCAAAGATAAAAGATGAACTTAGAGGAATTCGTTTTACAAACCCAGAAAATACCGTGGCTGCGCTTTAAAGCGTGGAGGAGATCCTTGTAGAAGTGTAGCCCACTGCTTTACTCAATGGTTCTATTGCATATGACGTTGTTTAGAATGAAACAGCGTTTACTTCAAAAAACCATAAACAATTTAACAGGCTTCTGCATCATTTCGTGTTTTTTTTTTGTATTAGTAAAAGCTTTCAGCGTGATCGTTGTTTCTACTCTAGTGAAATTAATATGTTCCTAAAATGTTAATGTAGGGTAGCGGACAAAAATAAAAACAACATAATATTATTTACGAAACAATTTTCGTTTATTTTTGCAAAAAGCATTTGATTACACGCACATATTAGGTAAATACCTAAAGGTTAAAGTCGCACCACGCATCATTATTTTTTAAATAATTTAAACAATTTTATAATAGCAATAATAATACATTAATTAATTTAGTTATATTTTTCTATATATTATCACGTATGGCAATAAACAATATTTACAACTTTACATAAAATAAATTAATAATTATACTTTTAGTAAAATCTCGATAAAACTAGATTAAACGAATATAAAAAAAATAGGATTTGTGATGCATAACATTTATTAAAAATCACGAATGATGATTTTCTATCACAGTATCATAGGATACAACAGACAAATCATTAAAACGAGTTTAAAACTTCAATAAATTTTTAAATCAGCATAAAACTTAATAAAAAAATATTTTGCTAACACGCAACCATTTGCATCGAAACTCCATTAAATTATATTGATGAGATGCAAAGGTATGTTGGATGAAGAAACTATTCTAAACACAGAGCTACTTATTTTTATTATATTTCTTTAAATTACATAATATTGCTGTTTTCTTTATCTAGTTCACTGTAACTTCTAGTGGATTTCATCTATTTTGTAAAATAAATACTAATATACTTTTTTATAATAGCTAAACTTTTAAAACTGACAAACACTGAATTTTATGTACATATTCTTGGAAATTCCACATTGATCTACAAATCTCTAACACATATTATTTTTCGAAATCACAACAAGCTAACAGGCTTAGCGGAAAACAGATCACAACAAAACAAAAAAAAAATGGACGGATCTCAAAAGAAAAATAGATGTAGAAAATTTTAAACTAAACAAACTTGATAGGTTAGATGTTTACTCATGGTTTTACCAAAATATGTACAGTAGTTTAAGTTTCAGAAAAGCACAGGATTCATCAAGGAAAAATAACTTTTTTTCAGATATGATTAATATTGTTAGAAATTTAGTTGTAATATCTATAGAAGTCACAACCATTTATTATTACTTTTTTTTACAATTACTGCCCGTATGTGCTCTTTTATAAGTTTTACACATACTATACACACTAAAATTGGCTATAATATTAAGGTATATGGTTCACTAAAGTTTTTAAACGCTAATATCCATCTACTATTTTTACATAAATACTTTGAGCCTATATTACTTATTTAAAAGGAAGACACATTGAATTTACAATAGCAAATATTGAAATTGTTGTTTGAATAAAATAAACTACCAATAAGTTACATTTTTGAAATTCACACATTCTTGAATTTCACTTTCTTCATCTCTCATTAATAAAGAAATTATTTCTTCGGCGCGGTCGATTATTTTGATGTGGATATGTGTGAGTATCAATATTTTAGACTCCCAATATTTTATAAATTTTAAAAAGTGAACATCGGAAATTAAACTTTGTGGTAGATTTCACTAAATGTACAATGTAATGTATTCGTAAGCAAATTAAATGCTTTAATTGTTAAATATTTTCAAGTTTCTCAGTTTTTTTTTTTTTCAAACAACAATTTCTAGATCATTTACAAGAACGCGGAAATACAAACTAATGTGGTTAATATGGACATTGACACGACAGAAATGAATATTAGATATTCTTGGATACAAGAGGAAATTATAAGTGCCTAATACTGACTTTATCGAAAATTTGGTGAAATTAAAACACTTTTTTATTTTCATAGCTTAAACTCATAGGTTAATTTTTTTATAAAATAAATATAATTAAGGATATTAGAAGCTACTTTTTTTTTCTTATAAGAAAACTTTGATAAAGTCTGAAGTACAGAAAAGCGGACAGTGCCATTATTAGTCGGGTAAGTAATTCCATACAACTATAAATATTTAAAACGATGAATTTTGACACAACACTGACACATCAAATCTAACAGGTTTGTTATTTACCGTAGCACATCAATAATAATTATATTAAAAATCCTTTTTTTTTCTCTATTGAAGCGTTATTTGTCCCCATTATAGTATCTTCCTATTTTTAATTTAAATAAAATCTTAATTATTAATACTAAATGACTGATATACCTAGATTAAAACTAAGCTATCTACAAGACTGTCTTATATTTAATTTAATTTACAAAAAGTCTAGTTTTATTACAAAATTAAATTACGTACCTGTTCTAGTTAAATTCTTTGAAATAAAACTTATTTTTTAGTTTTTTTTACGTATTAAAAAACAAAATTATAATGTGATTTTATGAAATGAGAAAATATCTAGTTATTGACTGTGCAATTGTTCTAAACTATCTTTAAATAAAGTAGCCCGATAGATATAAACTCGTTTATAAAAAGACGAGTTTATTTTACACTTTTTTTGTATAATATCTATTTAAGTCAATAACTAGCTATATTTTTTACTTACTACTTGTTGTTATTACTTTTATAATTATTTTATTTATAACTAACTACTGACTACATCTTTCAGACTAACAATAATTTAGTTTAGTTTTTTACTAAATATATACAACACTTTGGCCTCATTTAATTAGTAAAATCTTATATTTAGGCCCGTATATATAAAACAGCCTACGTTATGTAATTTATTAGAAAATGACTTTAAAAATGTTCTATTGTGGAATGATTCTATAATACAATATTATTTATGAAAAATAAGATGTGAAAAATGTTTATTCTAAATGTCAATAAAATTAAAAACTAAATGACTGTATTGTATAATTTAATAGTTGTTCAAAATAATCTATCAAATAAAATAAAAAAAAAGCTATCAAATAATAAATTATTAATAAAACTCAATTTATTAAAATATAGATAAAAACTTCATTAATTCGTTTAAATGTGTTTAATATGTTTAACAAATATTTACAACTCGATTCTATCGCTATTTAATATAAATAACTATTTGCCATAACTTTGGTTTTACGATACGATTTCAGATAAAATAAAGCTGCAGATATAAAATCTCATCAATACTGACTTGATTATACACATTTTTATTACGAGGCTACTCAAAGTGAAGTTTTTAATAGTTGAAGTGGTTTACATTGAGAGACATAATGATTTTCAAATAAATACTTTGAAATCATAACAACTATAAACTTCACAATATTGTATGAGTAAGAACTAATGATCTTCATGCATTCAATCAGAACGATAAAGGAAACAAATCCATTTGTGCTAGAAAAACACTACTCCTAAACCAGAGATATTTTTAAATGTAAAAAAATTAAATCTTCTTTGGTTTAGAATTCCTAATTAATTATCTATATAATTTAATTACAAATTCCTAACTATCTTATATTTGCAAAAATGAATCTAAAACTGCTTTTGATGTGTATTATTCTAAATCTCTAAATTACTAGCGATTTAATGATTCACTTTTGCAAAATATATATATAATTTATTGCTAAATACAATACGTACGTATATCTCCTATACAAATTATTTTGTAGCACAACGATTTTAAATAAATCACATCGACTTTGGGAATAAGTACACAAATGTCCTTAAATATTTCGTTGAGACATCACTAGGCCTCTCAAACTGCTGTCACTTCGCACTTTCGCGATATTCAAAGTGATGCTAAGTCTGAAGTTCTTCTGGAAGGGACTGGTACCCTCAGCTGAGCTGAACCTCGTCTGTCTAACCTTTCCAGAGCATCAAGGTCTGAAGCACTTCTCCTACAGAAACTACAGAACGCACACGCGAGAGTGTTCTTGAACGCATTGCGAAAGTCTCTATTAAAATACGCGTATATTATTGGATTTAACGCGGAGTTGAAGTAACCAGTCCAAAACATGATCACTGTCACAACTTCAGGGCACTGGCACGAATCACATAATGACGTGGATACGTAGAACAGGAAAAATGGGAGCCAGCAGAGGATGAAGGCACCCATGATGATGCCGAGAGTTCTAGCTGCTTTGTGCTCTCTCTTCATTTTGAGGATATTTCTATCCTTGGTTGGCGTAGTCGCATTGATGTGTAGGGCACCATTCTTATCACCTACATCGCGAGAATGTCTGTGCATAAGCATGGCATTGCCAGCTCGGGCATGTAAATTCTTCTCTTGTCGATTCGCTTCTCTAAATATAGCATAATATGTGAACAACATTATGGTGCATGGTATCCAGAATGAGATGGAACTGGATATGACTGCGTAAGGTTTGTTTACTATGAACTCGCATTCTGTTTCTTTTACCCTTTTTAAATGGTCACTGGTTGTATACCAGCCCATGAATATTGGTACGTATGATATTGTGATTGGACTTAGCCATGTAGCTGCTAACATGACGAATGCCATCTGGAAAATGAAAAAAAAAAAATATTTTATCATTTAGTACAACATAAATCTGAAGAATGAAGCTAATTATTAAGAACTTCAGGTAAAACTCATAATATTATTTTCATAATTCAATCTTTGGTCTTGTCTGATTTTAAAATGAAAATAACTAGATCTATAAAAGCATAATAAAAATGTAACTTTCAAAATATGATTGGGCTTGAATATTTGTTTTATTACGTGAGAAATACTTAATTACTTATGATAATACTATTTAATTGGTGGTGTTAAAATTACAAGATTAAATAAAATCAGCAGTTATAATTCAACAGATTATTGTGAATGGTTATTTTGGGTCATTAATGTATAATTGTGCATTCATCTTTGACGACTGATCGTTCATTAGTCATGTATTTAATATTCATCTGCATTATTAAATAATTGATGTTGGCATTCATATGCTTTTAGCTTAATAGCGCGTTCGGTTAGGCCATCAAGATGAACAATTAAACGTTCCATTAATTTAAGTTCTAAGTATTGTTAAAATAGTGATTGTAACAATATTGAGCTCAATTAAGAAATGGTCCAAATGAAGTCGCTGATAAGATACTAGATCAAGGAGATAAAAGTCTAGACCAGAAATAAATGTGACCATATAGCAAGAACTAGTTCGAAGATCGCTGATCACTATCTCGTTTACAAATAATGTTTCCCACGGATCTAGATTTGAAAAAACCAAGTGAATCTTGCAATTGGGACCAATCTTTATGAACTAAAGGCTTATGCATACGATGAATTGTTAGTACTTCCTTTATATTTAGTATAATTCTGCACGTATTTAGTAGCAGTCATCGTAAGAATAGGCCCTAAAGAAAAAAAAATGAAAATCAGAACTCACCTTCTTCGTCATTTTAATAGGATATTTCAATGGCTTTACAATAGCATAGTATCTGTCAACTGATATGCAACACAGATGCAAAATCGACGTCGAAGTGAAGTAAACATCTGAGGAGTTCCAGAGGTCACAGATGGTGGGTCCGAAAAGCCAACTTCTGTAGAATTGGACGCTAAAGTTGAACGGCATGACCACCATAGCCACGAGGATGTCGGCGAATGCAAGGGAAACCACGAAGTAGTTGGTTATGACTCGCAGTTTTCTGTCAAAGAGAAATATAAAATTATTTGGTGAAAAATAAAAAAATAATTGTTGGGTCTTAAATATCTTCTCATGAAGAGTTAAAGTTTAAAATAAAATTATTGTAGCATTGCATCAACTTTGTATCTAAAACAATACAAAATATTGAACTAAGTAATTTAAATACATAATATGAGCAATTTTTGGGTGACAGGATAGAATGGAAGAAAAAAACGTGTTGCGCTGACCCCACATAACACAGGACAAGGGCAGCAAGATGATGATGAGCAATTTTTTGGGTAATATTTATTCAGTATTGACAACGTAGAAATTGCTCATATACGTAAATAACAATATACCAGTGTATAATGATATTTCTAAGTAAAATAATATTTTTTACACGAATTTTTCAAATTCGCGTCTATGAATATAAGATATCTGTGGATGAAAAAGTATGGCCGTCCCATCTTTACTCTTGAGGGTCATAAGAAACAAATAAAGGACAAGCAGCAGCTGCCTATTTATATTACATAATTTCTTGTTACAAGATCGAAGAACAGATACGAAGATGTATAAAAAAAAATTGGAGAAAAAAGGGCTTTAAAACCGACCGCCTGAAATCGAAATTGTCTGATGAATTTTACAGACTACACAATCTTTCAAACAAAGGTAAGGTTTTTGGAGAAAACAAGATATAAATAGAAAAAAATAACCCAAATATTAAAAGATATCTTGCTTCAAAAGCCTTGGATAAAATGCCCGAGAATAATAAAGTCATTTGTCCAACCATTCCGGCGACTATGAGAATAAACTGATGTCGTGGAGAAAAGACTAGAGAACTTTTGATTGCTTGGACGAAAGTTCTAACAGGCCCTGTTCACACTAACGACACGAGAGGCATTTTAAGAGTTATATTATGTTGGTAGTAAGTTTTATTGAAACTAGCTTCTGAAAGTAGATGAAATAATATTTTACGATGTTTGAATCTGGGAGATGATTTTCTTAAATCAAATAATGGATAATTTATTTAACTATAGGTTACAAATGTTTTCTGATTCATAAGTATAGTTAGTTAAATATACTCGGTAACAAACAGTCCAGACATCCGCTGGAGAATCAAGGCTACTGACATAGCTCGAAGAATCGCCAAACTTAAGTGGCAATGGGCAGGGCACATTTCCACTTAAGTTTGGACGTCTTTCTGCAGAAATGATAATGGTGAACAACAGTAATTATCGTCATCTTCCTAGCCTTTTTCCAACTAGTTTGGGATCGGCTTCCAGTCTAACCAGATGCGGCTGGTGTTTTACCACAACACAGTTACTGGGCAACATAATAATCCTTGGATAGACTGATGGTCAGATTCTTCAATATTAGACTACCTGTCACGACTGTTTCTAATCTACGCATCATTTTGTCACAATTTTGATAAAATCTCCAAACAGGTGGCGCCTATATTTTGGAGGTAAGAAATCGTCAAATGACTTCTATCACTTTAGCGTGAATTGGGGGAGCGTTTCACTTTTTTATCAATGTTTTTTTGTCTAGGGAGTGAGGCTTCTTGCCATTTCCTTCGCTAGCATTACAGGTTATCAAAAGGAAGCGAGAGGCCACCGCCGCTGACCGCTCCTACGAAAACACGGCCTTTACCGTATGATCCATCCACCTCCTGGCGATCCACACAAAGGTGACATCTGAGCATCCACCGGCATGACTGATGTCAGATTTCCAGGTCTCCGACTATCCGTAACGACTGTCAAAAATCTACAGTATACTTTCCAAGACTCGAAAGAATTACGATATATTTTAATATGGGTCTTAAGCCAACCACCCACGAGCCAACCGCCAACAGACGTAGCTGTAAGCATAGCTTAACTTGGAGGTGGACCCTTGCTGCCCAGCTATTATAACTTAACCACAACGAGAGAACGATTTCATAGGATTTTAATAATAAAAATTGCACATGGTTTCAGTTCTCGAAGTTTCAATAAAAAGTTGATTGCAATCCGACCTGATGGTGAGCAGTGATGCAAACATTAAGGGTGAAGTGCACTACTTTATTAAAAGGCCATCCACTTTAGCCTTGAAAACACTTAAATGGATATCTAAAACTTTCAATCTTCCTGAAGTTTTAAAAACTAATAACAGTTTTCTTAAGCTGTCGCCAGTACTCAAAGTTTGTCCATTTTTTAATACTCGTAATATAGATTTCGGACGAGTGCCTTCGCAAAGTTCTACAATACTTTAGTCACATTGCAAGAAAGGACGGTGGTAACCTCAAAAGGCTCATGATGACTGGCAAAGTGGATGGAAAAAGGCCTCGCGGGCGCAGCCCTATACGTTGGTCCGACCAGATTCGCCCCGCTCTTGACTCTACGATGTACAATGCCCTTCACATCGCCAGAGACAGAAACAGATAGAAAGAGATCATAAGGTTTAAAGTGATGAAGCAGGGAGGTCACGACCACGATTGAGGAATACGACGCAAGGAGGAGGAATATAGATTTCGTACCTTCAACAGAATTTATATTATCTACTAATTTATTATGCCATGCTTTGGTAATTTATTCTATGTTACTTTTCAAGTCTGTTCGTGTTACCAGTACGTGTTTTAACTACTCTAAAGTAATTTCGAACAAATGCAACATTCATAAAATTTATCTACAAACTTATTAAATTAACTTTGAAAACTTCTTAATAATTTGCAAATTCGTCACGTCGCCAGTGTGAGATGACCTCACTTCGGTAAAGACTTCGGCAGTAACTTAATTATACTTTGATAGCACAGTTAATATGCCTAACAGACAGTTATCTTTAAATTAGACTTGTTAACTTAATTTCCAAAAGTTTCCTTTAATAAAGGAATGTTAAGAGATTCTTTTAATTAATGATGGAATTAAGCAGATTATCTTAATTTTTCAAGTCAATGGGCAGTAATAATCTTGTGGGTTCAAGATCTGGTGCGGTTCAAGTTTTTTTGTAATGATGATAAGAAAAAAAATCTGGCACTTGTTTCAGTTGGTTTACTGTGTGCGTCTATGCTATATGGAAAAATAAAATCTAACGTATCGTGGCGTGCGCGATTTTAAGCTTGTATATTTTTTATGTATAGGATAGACGCGCACAGTAAACCAAAATAAATAAGTACTTACATAAAAGTTTATTAAGAGTAGTATCATTAACACTCGAAATGATATGGTTCATCGAGTGCATGTTTCAAAAAGAATAAATGAAATATTGAAAAAAAATCGCCAAAAAATTACAAAAAAGGCAAACACTCTGTTTGGGGAATAGTTATTGCTTTGACTTACTATATATTATTTTTAATTTAAATGTGAATAAGATTTTTTTTCTACTGTGTGATAACCAAAAAATGCCTCTTCTGAACGTTTCTTCTTTACGTTCAAATAGTTCCTAAAATAATATTACAATATTTTCTAATACACAGTTAAAAGTTCCCTAAAATTAAAACCAAAACCCACGTATATATTTAATGGATCTCATAATTATTAAAACTTTCTTACGTCCTTTATACTATTATTATTTTTGTTAATGATATTTTACGCTGATATAAAAGTTTATTTTCAAAAAGATCTTATATCTTTAGTCTCTGTTTTTTGTCTAAATTAAGGACCAACTAATTGAGAGCAGTAGTAGCTGAGTGGTAAAGGCTCCGACTTACGAGTTGCAGGTCGCGGGTTCAAACCGTGCCGGGCGCATTACTTTGTGTTATTTATTTCATTACCACTGCTGCTGCATAAACGGTGAAGGAAAGCATCGTGAGGAAACCGGCATGTCCTAGAACCAAAAATTCGAAGACTTGTGACATTCACTAACCCGCACTGGGCCGGGTGGATTACGGTCCATTGCCTCTCCAAGAGAGGAGACCTGAGTCCCAGTAGTGGGAACATTAAAAAGGCAGATAATGATGATGATGAGGAATTAATGGCAGATTATAATTCAGACATAAATCTTAATTCAAGATGAAGAATTGCTGTTGTCAGGCCGATAAGTATGTTTTTTTTTTTAATGTAAAAAAGATTTTTGTAAGTAAAAGTCTTACATATCTACACTAATCCACGAATAAACCTTTTATTATCCCCGATTCCAGCTATATGTACTTTCATTTAACGTTAAGTGAATTTTAAGGACCGTCGTTGTCAAAGTTAAAGCTCATAAAATATCGTTTGTGAAACGCTTGTCTGGATCAATTTTTTTTTCTTTTTGTTTCATTCATACGTGACAAAGTTTTGTGAGTTATTTTGCCCTTTAAAATACTCAAAAGTAAAAATAAAGCATTTTTTTAAATGGACTATATAAAATAAAGACTCGGGCCTTATTTGTAAAAATAAAAATCATGTGACAACTTTTAACATTGAATAAAAGATTTTCCTAAAATCAGACACTACAAATCTTTTAATATATAATTTCTGATTCTGTTGACTGGTAGAGAGCTTTATTTATTTACTAGCTTCTGCCAGCGACTTCGTACGCGGATCCTGTTGCTTATGCCAGCGACAACGGGGTCGTCAAAATCAAAAATCTGAAACGTCTGATGTCGAACTCTAAGAGCCCGGGGACTGGAAAACAACGTGATGCGCGAGACGATTCGAGACGTTCCAGATCTCTCCCTTCCACTTACGCGCGTGACAGTGTGCACACACCTTAGACATGGTGCCAATGGCTCCTTGTTCGATGTAATTAATAAATGGGCTATAGGAAAACGCGCTCCTTTCTTTATTCCCTAAAAGTGTTCCCATAGCGTGATATAACTCGACACCAACGCCATTTACGAAATGTTTAGAAAATGGATGGCTTATTAGCGCATTTCATGTATAACTTAGGTGTTTCTATACCGATTTCGATCATTCTTTTTTTATTGAATAGATAATAATGTTAACTTTTTTTAATTAGAGATGAGTGAGAGTGTTATAAACGTAAGAGTAGACAAAAATAAACAGAAAGAACTGCCGAACTGCTAAGCTATCGGGAGTTACACGTGTTATTGTGAGTCAACCATAAAAGATAGACACATGCTGTCGTGGGATATTTTTTATATAATTTTAAGGAGAACATTTCCGTGATACATGATTTCTGTGTAGCTTTAACCATAAAGGCTGCAAAAGCGACGGAACCTTAAAAAATTGAGTAATTTCTCCCGTTTCCCCAACATTTCCCTTCACTGCTCTGCTCCTATTGATTGTAGCGTGATGAAAAGTATACTATAACCTGCCCAGGAGTATGAAGAATGATTGTACCAAGTTTCGTTAAAATCCATCGAGTACTTTTTGTTTCTATAAAGAACATACAGACAGACAGACAGACAGACAGACAGACAGACAGACAAAAATTTTACTGTTTGCATTTTTGGCATCAGTATCGATCACTAATCACCCCCTGATAGTTATTTTGGAAATATATTTCATGTACAGAATTGACCTCTCTACAGATTTATTATAAGTATAGATTTATTTAATACTTCATGCACACAAAAGTACAGAGGCGGACTTAATGCCTTAGGCATTTTCTTCCAGTCAACCTCTGGGTGATGCAGAGAACAATAGTGGTAGGTGCATTAAACGAACGAGAATAAGGTGAATACAAGAATTGATATACTCCAACAACAACAACAATACACTACAACTGAAACGGCTACTCAACCTTTTTGAAACGCAAATTCGGTCGTGTATTGAGTACAGCTCTAATTTTTTGGGATAGATTGCTAAATATCAGCTAGATGCACTTGAGTTGATTGAGAAACATCATCGGCGTCAAGTCAAAACACCAAAGTCAAAGAGCGTCGACGTCGAGTTATCTTTTTATTACATTATGGGGAGAGTGCATAGCAAGTAGCTAGATTCACAATTTAATTCCAGCTCCACCAGTATAGTCTACCATATGCCCCACTTATATATCCCACTTATATGCACAAATTTTTTTAGTGGCACCACTACTTTTAGTAATTTCAATCCGGATTCCGTGTTTCCTGACCCACAGACCTAGATGCCTTCAAGTCGAGTGAATAGGTTACTTCTAGGCAAAAGCGTGCTCCATCATCGACCATATCATAGCTTACCATCAGGTGAGATAGTAGTCAGACATGAATAGTATTTTTTTTTTATTGTTGATAGGTTTGCGCTTGACCGCTATCTCACCTGATGTAAAGCGACGATGTGGTTGACGATGGAACGCGCTTACCTAGAAGAAACCTATTCACTTTCGACTTAAATATTCCTGGGTTATAGCTATGAGGAAACACAGACTCTGGCAAGGAATTCCACTCCTTAGCTGTACTCACAATGAATGAAAAAAGTATAAATAAATAAAAGATATACCTGTGCCTCATAACACTGACGATGACAAGCATATTGCCGAGCACCGCCATGATCACGATGAGCAGCAACACCGACATCCTCAGCTTGAAGAAGATGCTCTGTGTCAGGTCATCGTCTTCAGCCCCCGCGACTGTGCCATTGGCAGTCGCGTTGACCGTCGCGTTCAGTGCCGCGTGGTGGGTAAAATTTTCGCGATCCATATGGGGTGGCCTGGGGACCAATTTGTTTTCATTAATTAAAGTTAAATGAACCGATTTAAACTAATCTGCACCACCTAACATCTGTTATCATGCCAAAATAATTTGCACTTAATAATATTATAAAAAATGTCTTTTTCTTTGTAGGTCTCTGAAAGTACTCGTATTGATTCAACAGCAAAAATTTTTTCACCGATAGAAAGCTGCTTTAGCCTTGAGTGACATAGTCTATATTTTATGAACGCGGCTGAAACCGCGGGTGAAAGTTAGTTAAGATAAGTTAACATCAAAGCATTTAGAGCAGCATCCTTAAATGTGTGTATGAGATATCAATATGAGTCAAGCACTAATAGTATGCGTTTTATGACTAGAAAGAAAAAAATATTATTATTATTTATTTGTCTTTTAGAAAAAAAGAAATTAGTACTAATTATAAATGTCTAGGGACAGTCAGGTTAGAAAAATTAATAAGGACAGAAATGTGAACCGAATAGTCATAATTAGTGACATGAGCGTGGGCAATTTATTTTTGGTATACGAAATCTCAATAATTTTCAATCTAGAGCTTCAATTTCAGGTCTCTATAATTAATGTTTAAATCTACCTTCATAACATGAAAGAAACTAAAAATATCAATAAAATATTAAAATGTTTCTTCAAACAACTTATTTGGTTGTACAGGTTACAAAACATAACGATATACAATATTTTGTTTTTTTTTTGTTGTTCGGTTTTGCATACAACAGAAAATGAGACAAAACACCTGGGAATATGCATTTTTTTTTTTAAAACGGGTAAGTATAATATTGATCACATAAAGTAGCCATGAGACCAAAATGAAAAATACCAGTAAAAATTTACAGTCATAGAGCGATGTAATAATTAGTTATAGGAATTAACAAATAAAGGTAACTAAACAAAATAATGAATACTAGATAAAATAAAAAGTCTACACTTACTAATATACTACTTATAATTCTGATTTGAAATTGAAACACAACAGTAAAGTCGACTTTATCTTTAACTTAAGAATTAATAGGTCACTTCTAGGCAAGCGTGCTCCATCGTCGGCCACATCATCGCTTACCATCAGGACAGATAGTGGTCAAACGCAAGCCTATCAACAATATTAAAAAAAAAATCTGTGAATTTGACTTTTTGATTTACAAGAGATATGAATTTATATGTTAAATATTTTTAGCAGGTTAACATAATTCATTACTTACACACGTGAAAGGTATAACAAACGAATTGAAATATTCCTTTTTCCCAAATATTTTCTATTGTAAACTCACTCTTACGTTTACAGCTTAGACTTTCTTTGATCTTAAAATTTATGACTCTAGGCAGACTCATAAATTCGAGGATCGATATGCCAGCTGAATTATTTTAGCTTAGACCTTTGAAGATATAAGTACAACTTACCTTTTTTGCTAGAAATTGTTGTATTTAACATTTAGAAATAGTACTTTAGGTGTTGCTATTTGTCTTTTTGTTTTTTTTTTTTTAAGATGACCTGGTTTTATTCATGGAAATTAATGTGAATCCAATTTGAAAATGCATAAAGCCATAATTCAGCAATTATTTCCACTAAAGCCAACGCAAAAGCCAGGAAAGCTAAGCAAATTATACAACAAGTACTAACTCTATTAGTCATTCATATGCAAAAAGCAAACTAGGTCTAGATAAAAAAAACCTTGAAGAAATACTATATTATTTAGATTTAATATGCTAAATCCCGTTTTTTCTTAAAACATCTTAAAACAGAAAACACGAAGAAGATAAGTACGCAAAATACGAACAAACCGAGAAATTAAAAATGACGACGAAATAAAAAGTGAATATTTGCGAAGCTGCTCATAATTTTCTCGTAAAATATTTGCTTCTTTTAGACAAAACTGGGGAATTATGAGATGTTCTTTGGTCGTAAAGCCAAATGCCAGATTATAAATAAAAGAAACCGGAGATTTACTGACGATATTTTCTTTGGTTTTTAATCTTTTTAAATAATATTTTCACTCTTTTTATAAGAAATATTTAGGATCTATTAGGTGTGAATACTGGCTTATCTGGTTTCCTGTTCCGAAATTCCCCAAGACGTAAATGTTGTTCTACACTTGCAAACTATATATAATACATCTTTAGTGTGCACAATCTTCCATAACAGGTGTCCTGTTATGGAAGATTGTGCACACATGTGTCATCCTTACCTTTATCTCGCTCGTTTTATCTCCGTTTCACTGACAATCCGGCCGCGTACCTTACACGCGGTGTATTCCACTTCTTCGTTATCTTCGCACATTATTACAACTCCTTTATAAACTTAATAATGTAACATATTTCATTGAAATGTTCTGGGTTATTTTCTTTGTCACCCACTCGCCTCTGAACTTTTGAAGCGAGATTTCATTACGCATCTTCGATTGTTCTCAGTTCTTCATTTTCTAAAAGGGTTTCGTTCCATTCAGGTCATCGTTGCTCTGAAACAATGGAAAGGTGTTTTAATTCATGAATCCCCAAGCGACCACCGGTGGCCGCGCATCTATTGTCTTACTATTGTGTTTCTAATTGACGGTATCTGAAGGGTTAATAAAATTAATAGAAAAAAAAGTGGGATCCTACTGCACCCTTTTGATTCTATAACAGTAATTAAATATGCTTTTGCTGTATAAATCCTATAGCCGTTCCGTAGGAGTTCGATAAAAAATACTGCAAAATTAAATTAAAGGTTTTAGACAAAATTATGAAACAGATTCAATTTTTTTCCCAACTTTTATAAACGCTACGTTTGTGCGCGGGCTGTTCCCGCGCGCCTCAAGGAGTTGTCAGCAACAGGAGGGGCCCAGCTCTCTCAAAACCTACTGGGACCAGGGTTATCCGAAAGGAACTCGACCCCGGTATGAAGGCTAGAAGGAACGGGGTAGGTTTTTAGTCAGTGAGAGTTTGACACTATCTCCCGCTCCACCCAAGACCAGGGGTTGTCATTAGATGATTTTTGCCCACCGAAAAAAAAAAAACCGTTAGCGTGTGTGTGCATAGATACCAATACCAAAGTGCTACTAACGTAGTGCGTGGATTCCCGTAATATTTGCCTATAGTTATTACTACCTTAAATTATTATTGTAATATTTTTCTCTAATCCGGAAGTCGGTAGAAGAGTGCATCGCTCCAGTTACTTGTTGCATATTTTTATTAATAATAATTATGATAATCACACAAAGCCATCTAGTCTCAAGCTAAGCAGCGCTCGTGTTATGAAGACTAGACAATTGAAAAACATACTTATATATTTCTAAATACATACATATTATAGATAAATTACACCTAGACACAGAACAAATGATCATGCTCATCACACCAACATTTATCCTGGGTGGGAATCACTACACCAACAGGCCAGTTGTATAAAAGATAGACGTTCACACAACATCTAATATAAGGGCAAACTTTGATGATAACTGAGGTTAGGTCGTCTATAAGTCACAAAATATAAACATCATGATTTAGATTAGAATTCGTGTAAATTACAAGAAAGAGTAATGTGCCGATTTCAAAATATAACCAAGAAATTTTCAACACGGTACGCGTTGCACCAAACTAAATAAACTACTAAAAGCTACACTATATCCCAACAATATTATATTCTCGTATATTTTCTGCACCAAATGTTTCGTAGTATCCATTAATTTTATATTTTACAAGCTATGCTCCTGTTTCGTACGTGAGCTTAAGCGAAACTATATTGCCAGTATAGTGTAGTACAATGTCATCAAATTCATGTAGTATATGACCAGTTTCTGAAGCATCTTGCGCTGAAATTTTGAATGTTTCAGTATATTGCAGCACATGGCTTCCTGACATCTGTTATACCGTTATCAATTTTGTTTATATCTAGTTATTTAAACCGTGTTTTCAATTAGTTTAATACTCTTATGCCTTGATCACACGTACCGAGTAAAAATAATTTATTTACAAATATCTTAAGTTCAGTACAGGAACTTTGACATACAGCTTAACTCCTCGTACTCGGGGAATTATTATCAAGTAAATAAAAAAAATAAAAACTTTTACTGGATTTTTCTAGTAATAACAAAGACATTTCTGGCCAAAAAAAAATTCGTGCAAACGTGTATACAAAACCACAATTAAGATTTTCAAGGTCATTCAAGTTGTACATACGAATGTACAATCGGCGTTCAAGGAATTTAATAATAAAATCCAATACATAGTTCATTGATAAATAAATATCTTTGCTTCAAATAGAAGCACTCTTTCTTTGTAGGTTATACGTTTAACTGTAAACAACAGACAGATCAATATTCATAAATATAACTAACAACGAATATCACACTACGACGGAATATAAACTCTAAAACGGAGAACTGAGGACGAAAAGGACGGAGGTAACGTGTTTTGCTCGCCCAAAAATTCAATACTGTCAGACGAAAAAAAAAAGTATAATCTAAGTAGTTAACTTATCTAAACCGATCCATAAAGCCAAGTGATTTATAACTTAATCTCCTGATGGTACACGATACTGTGCTAGAGGTTTGTACTTTATACCCTAATTTTGCTGAAAAACCGTTTAATAGGGAACGATAAATTTGCATTGAGTATTCACGTTTATTGGTAGAAATTATCATGGAATACAATGGTTTTTGGTTTAGATGATTGAAAACCATTTAAATTTGCTTGAAGAACAGATGGTCGAAGGAAACAAAGAGTTCAGGAGTGGTGACCTTAAACCGTAAGACGCAGTGTGGGAAGGCCTCCAACAAGGTCACGGGAATACGATGGATGTGAGACGCACAGGACCGGTCGTTATGGCGACACATGGGGTAGGCCTATGTCCAACTATGGACGCGTTTGGCTGAAGTGCTCGTGATAATGATCATAATTTGCTAGGTAATCAGATACTAGTCCCTGAGACTTTCAAAAATGATGAGTCACTAGTAAAAATTTGCAAAAGCAAAAATTTCAGTCGTTCAACAATTTTAAAAGATCGCTCACTGTATTATGTTTATATGAAAATAAGAGCGCTATTGTAACTTGGATTTGACAATCTTAAAGCTAGCGTTTACCAAATTATCATCAAAGAAGAATAATAAAAAAATACGATTTCTAATCTAAAATATGTAATTAAAATATGTCAACGACAGCCACAGGATGTTCCCATTTTTTTCCTAAAGTCAATTTATTTAATAAATTATTAGAAACGATCTCTTTTACGTCAGATAACCTATGTACTCTTCTATCTGTATTTTTTTTTTTTTTATTCATAATAAGAAGGGCTTTGTCGCACATGCGATTATGCCGCCCTGGTTGGTTTAACAAAATCATACAATTATATATTTAACCTAACCTTAACTTAGTTAGTTTGTATAGAATTCTAGCTGCATCAGACAGGGGTGCAGCTAGAACACTGTTACAGTAACCTATCTCGCCAATTCTACACTCTAATCTATTTCTATATTCCTCGTTCCGGACACATTCGGTTAATATGTGATAAACATCATCAACGGAATTGATACAAAATTCACAGTTAGGCGTAGTTGATTTTGCCATTAGATATAAGAACTTATTACACGGAATGTGTCCGGATCGAAGTCTTAGCGCAATAACGGTGTCACATCTGTTTAACTGCTGATTATCTATCCACGGTGAGCTCAAGGGATACGGCTGGATCGTTTTGTACCAAATTCCTTTATCTTTTGCCCTTTTATTAAAGTATTCTTTCCACAACGAATAACAATCACGTTTGACTTGAGGTATAAGGTTGGCGAAATAAGGAGACAAGTTAATAGAAATTCCATCACATATGGCCTGTTTGGCTAATAAATCAACAATGTCGTTCCCTCTTATTCCGATATGTGATGGAATCCATTGAAGAACTATTTGTTTTCCATTAGATTGGAGTTTTAAAATACTTTCCAGTATAGTATAGGCTATCGGTGTTCCTCGAAATGTCGAGGTACACCGAGCCAAATGTTGGAGTGAACTTTTGGAGTCTGTGAGAATTACAATATTTTGTTGATTTATTGATTCTACATAAGACAGAGCCTCTGCGATCGCAATCAGTTCTGCTTCCATTATACATACACTGTCACTAATTCGAAACTTCGCGGAGTTTCCCTCAGAGTCAAAGAAGGCGGCTCCCACGCCGCCACTATCCTTAGATCCGTCTGTAAATATTTTGAAATATGTTGAGTATTCTGAGGTAATATAATTGATAAATAGATTTCTCAAGCTAACGGAATTGTATTGCCTTTTTGGTTTGGTCATAAAATTTACATCGAATTTAATAAAATTGTTGCTATCTATACTGCTAACCCATGTATTCAGAGAAAACATATCTAATTTATTACTGCAATGAATTTTAATAGTATGTAATGAGTCATGAACTAATATTAACAGAGGAATTCTTTTGTTTTGCCAGTATGAAGAATTATTACATAATGCGGATAACTCGGAAAGTAAGTTGATACCTCCAGAATTTGCTTGCAAGGCTTTCGTTTTAAGCCAGAATTTACTAGCTAAGAATCGTCGACGTAGATATAGCGGTTGCAGGCATAACTCGCTCTCCATCACGTGAATGGGTGTAGTTTTAATAAAACTACCCACTATTCTCATGGCTTGATTTTGTACTTTATTTAATTTTTCTAAATGGGTTTTGGCACTGTTGTCATATAAAAAACTTCCGTAATCAATACGGCTTCGAATTAAAGATATAAAGAGTTTTCTTAAATATTTTGGATGTATTCCCCAAGTTGAACCGGCTAATACTTTAATAATTTTAATGAATTTGAGAACTTTTTGGCAAACCTCATTAATGTGTTTTCCCCATCTCAGAGAACGGTCCAACCACACACCAAGATATCGAACCGTGTCAACTACCTCCAATCTATCACATCTAATTGATAAGTTAATTGAAAGTTTCTTATAGCCTCTGTTAAAAATGCAAATCTTACTCTTATTAGGTGATACATTTAGATTTAAATTATCAAATTGACTACATAAAATATTTAACGCTTCCTGTAACTGGGTGGCTGCTTGATCAAGGTTGTGAGAAGTCATGTAAAGAACGAAATCATCGGCGTATTGCGAGATAGATACGGATCTAGGTATTGATTTACAAATACGAATAGTCGCAATATTAAATAGCAGTGGTGATAAGGGGTCACCTTGAGCCAAGCCCTTTCTGACAATTCTAGTGACGGGTTTCTCTATTCCATTAAGCGTTAAATATCTTTCTTTAAGAAACTCCCACAGATATCTACAGTATTGCGCTCCCACTCCAAGTTGGTCCAATGTTAGCAGAAGAGTAGTGACGTCAACATTATTGTACGCGTTATCGATATCGACGAAACATCCGACCGTTACAAGTTTTTTTGAGAACCCAATTTGTATTTTAGAGGTTAGTAAATTTAAGTTGTCTAAACATGAACGCGCTTTCCTGAAACCTATAGTTTCTTCAGAAAAAAGTCCTTCTTTTTCTAGGTACCACTCAATTCTTTTATTGATAATGGAATGGAAAATTTTACAGAGACACGACATTAATGCAATAGGTCTTATTCCGGCAGCAGAAGTCAAATCTCGGCCTGGTTTCGGGATTGGCACTATCCGAATTTGGCGCCATTGCTCAGGAACAAAGTTTAGAGACAAAAATAAATTGTAAAGTTCTATCAAAATATTTTTAGCGATATAGGGTAAATTTTTAATCATTGAAAAAGAAATATCATCGCAACCCGGTGCTGTATCTTGCGATTTAACACATTTATCAAACTCTTGTCTAGTTATAGCAACTTCTAATATATGATTTTGGGAACAAAAGGATGGTAATGGGGGGCATGAAAAATCAGGAGCTAAATTCAAAAGGACTTGTTCAGCCAACGTCTCATTCAGCTGAAATCCAGCTGAACGGTATCCTTTCAACCAGCGCATGCGTCGCCACATGTCACTCGCCGAAGTTCCCTCATCCACTGACGAACAAAACTTACGGAATCCCTCATTACGAGCATTTCTCGTAAGCTTTTGGGCTTCTCGAGTTTTATTTTTTAATTTTTGTAAGTTATCTGGAGTTGGATTTTTCCTAAAGTGCGTTAAAGCCAATCGTCTTTCGGCCACCGCTTTAGATAACATTGGAGACCAATAAGGTTTTGGTTTGAATTGACTACTGGGATTTTGGTTAAATTTAAAATAAGGAATATTTGCATCAGCCGCTGTATTAATTATATTTAAAAAGAAATTATACGCTTCTTGGGGGTTAACAGGCAATGTATATTCAGTTAATGTTTCTTGAATATAATTACGGTAATTTACCCAATTGGCTTTTTTAAAGTTTCGTTTTTTAACGATGCGTGGTACACAGTTATCCACTGTCCTAAGTTTGATTATCATGTGGTCACTGCCTAAGGACTCATTAGTAACGTTCCAGTCAAACATTAACGATACGTCTGAAGACACTATAGACAGATCAGGGGCCGACTCCTGTAAAATACCATTAACTAGCTTTACACGAGTCGGCTTCGCATTGTTCAAAGTAACAAAATTATGATCAATTAAGGAGTCATAAATTTGAGTACCTCTTTGATCTGTTCTCGTGGACCAACTTGAGTGATGACCATTATAATCACCTAAAATAACAGTTTTTGAGTTAGCGATAGTAAACAACGAATCCCAGTCATTTTGTGTAGTACGAACATTAGGTGGGCAATAAATTGAAATCACGTTTTGAATGGAAGTACAATTAAAAATTCTGACATGGACCATTTCAATACACGAATTTGAAATAGTAGTGTGACACTGTTGAGCCTTGATAGATTTATGGGTTAGGACTGCGACTCCTCCATATGAGTCAGGTCTATCGCAGCGGAACACATTATAATCCTTTACACGAAAATCGCATCCGGAATCTAACCAAGTTTCACATAACACTGCAATATGAACCTTTTCTAAAAATAGAATTTGTTCCAAATCATTTTTTTTTGGTAGCACACTTTGTGAGTTCCACTGTAAAATATTTATTTTAACAGTCTTCATTTTGGAAATATTTTTTAAAACAAGAAAAATCTTTAGGTATTATCTTATTAAGGAAACGGGATATTGCCCACTCCACGCTAATTTGAACTATAGTTATTATTTTAACCTTAAAATTATAATTTCTCACGAATAAAATGTGTTTGATTTTATCTACCAGCCATCCAAAAGAGTTATCTTCCTCCGAGTCCTCATTTTTACCATCCTCCTCTTCATCACTTACGTTTCCCCTGCACATATCCTCCTGAAGGTCCATAGAACACTCCTGGTTATGGGAAGCTTCAGTTTGAAACGTTTTCTTTTTTTGTTTATTCTTCTTCCTTTTCTTTATTGTTTCTTCATCTTTTCCTGTCTGCGCTATATCCATTTGTGGTCCATTTCTACTTGGTTGTCTATTTTTGGTATCTCTTTGGAGGGACATAGTTTCTTTACTTGTTACAGGGCATGCAGTTTTTTGTGCGTAGGTAGCTTTTGATTGTAACACGGGTGACATAGATGTACTTGAGGTAGATGCTTGCGTGACTTGAACTGTCTCATAAGGTGGTGAGAGTCTCTGCTCACTGATGTCCGCCTCGCAAGAGGGTGCCGGGGGAGGTACATACATATCCAGTGCTTTTCTATATGAAACATTAAATTCGCTCATAATAGTACGTATTTTCTTTTCTTTAACGTACACTGGGCAAGTTTTGTCCAATGCCATGTGATTTTTTGTGCAATTCACACACTTAAAATGAATTGTTTCGCAGTTACTGTGTTTGCCTCCGCATTTTGGACATATAATTTTCGTTGTGGGACACATTTTAGCTGAGTGACCATACCTCCAGCACCTGGAGCATTGGGTAACAGGAAAAACGTACGGTTCTACCTGTACTCTCATTTCGTAGATGAGTACATATGTTGGCAACGACGGCCCTTCAAAACCTATTCTCCATGTCTCACTGTCAGTCCAACTGTCTGCTTCTCTGTCTCTCCGTTGTAGGCGTCTCACATTCACAACATTACATAGACTTGATAGACATGCACGTAACTCATCCTCAGAAATGTCTAAGCCAATATTTTTAATGACCCCATATGATAAACCTACTTCAAAAGGTCGCTGGAACCTCCATCCTAATTCTTTGAAATGTTCGGAATTCACCAACTTCTCCGCGCTGTCGGCATTATCAACTTCTATAATAATTTTGTATGGATTTATATGTTTAACTTTTGATATATTCATTATTTTTTGCTCTTTAAATAGTTTTGCAAGCGCAAATTGTTTCGGAAATTTATCTTTGCAAGTGACACGTAATTCCGTAATTCCTCTTACAAGTCTCATTCTGGATTTACTACTCCTAACTTCAGTCCATTCATCTTCTTCCCTTCCTCTTTTTATAGGTCGCGTACTATCTCTCGACGTCTCATTTCCCACAATCTCAAATAAATGTGTTAGGTCTTCTAAATGTGTGTTTTCTTCGTCCTCCATAATAATGTTGATTACCTCTTCATTATGATTTTCACCTGTACTCATTACGCATAAGGTGTAGATTCGCGCGAACGATAACCGGTTCGGCCGCGTGGCCGACCGTTTATTGAGCAATAGATATTACGATGTAATTAGCTAATGACTTTCTGCACAAAACGTCCTAGCCACACCGTACGCGCTTCGACACTCTTCTATCTGTATATTTCGTTCTTTTCGTACATATTTACAGCAATTTATTAATTTTTAGTCCATTATAGAAACAAAACATCTGTAATAATCTACAGATATAATTAAACTTCACAACACCAACTTTTGGGGTGGAATTTCATAACTTGCGTCAAACTGCTAAAGAGCAAATTCTCATGTAAAGGTTATATATGTATGCCATACTAGGGAACCACTCCCTGGGGGACTATAATAGCTTGTCTGCTAAACGTCTATTTTAGTTCAAGGGTAGGCCATTTACCTATTATGGATAATAAACATGCATCCCCTTTGTCAGATTTATTTTTGGATACATTTACAAATCTTTTCGTTTTGGGTTGATCAAGTGTTTTAACCTAATAAATTTTCAGAGCCTGGACTCCTAACAGTATTACGTTTCATTTGGTTTTTAGTAAAATCTATATAATACGTAGACACAAATAATAATAATAATAATTATTAAATTCAAGTTTTCCTCAAATTCCTCAAAAAAACTGATGCTTCTTCTCTTTCCATACTTTTCTTATTGTTTACATCTCATTTCTCAACCACCATCTTTATCGTACAAATTTTCAAGAAAATCGACTGTTTATTTAAAAAGCCTTTCACAAGATTCAGGGTATGACTATACCCAAGCCTTTCCTCATAAACCTTCAAAATCATTTTATCTGATCACACAAACATTACCATGATTAAATAACAAATTAATGTATGCCTTTCAAAATGGACGTAGATACAAGTTCCATGCCATTAAGGAAATACTCTTACATCTACATCGACATGACCATAAGTGAACAGGTGCATCGATCCTCCAAGGATATAATGACATACTGGATCATCTATAAGAAGGCCTATGACTTTACAAAGAAAATACTTATAAATAGGTTGAGAAGAGAGTTGGGAGTCTTTAAGTCAAGAGTGAATAGGTTACTTCTAGACAAGCGTGCTCCATCGTCGACCACATCATCACTTACTATCAGGTGAGATGGTGGTCAAACGTAAGAGTATCAATAATAATAAAAAAAGAGTATCGAATCAAATTAAAGCTCATCTTCTTTAACTCTTAAATCGTGATAATTAGAGACACAATAGAAAGACAATGGGTGCGCAAACGCAATTGCTTGGGGTTTAATGAATTAAATGAATGCTATTGATCGCACTGTAGAAGTACTGTTCGGATAGAATTTGGTATGGGCAAATGTGCATACGTGCATAGAAAGCGAGGCAAAATTGTGGAATCTAGCGATCAACAATCTTATTCCACACAACGTAGCTTTCTCTTGTTGATCAAAACTCATAAGGATAATATTTGGATATATCAGAAGCATTAGATATTAATGTGGCTGACCTAAAGTAATCGTAGAGGGAGCGATTCTTATTTTTCAAATATAACAATACCCTTCTATTGCACGAAAAAAAAAGTGCATACTTTCAACTTTTGGGTCATGTTTTTGATGTACTCTTTCGGCATATTCAAATGGATTCAGACTAAGCCTTAACCCTTCAGATACCGTCAATTAGAGACACAATAGTAAGACAATAGATGCGCGGCCACCGGGCGTCGCTTGGGGATTCATGAATTAAATACGAAGGTACGAACAATGCTGACCGCAAACCAGATTTGTCGCCTACGATCTTTTAGGATTAGATTGTATATCCTGCTGATGATGTTGTAATTTTGATACACGAAAGAAGACTCCGAGCCTCATAGAATATTTTCCTAAAATTGATATTGGTATGCACCGAGAAATAGTCGCAATGGACAAATAAATCACCTCGTTGATCATGGCAAAAGAGAACCGTCGCAAACTTATAGTACTTACTACTGATGACCGCAAAGAGGTATAGAAAGACATGAAAGTTTACTGGCGTGTTATGAGAAGATTATTATTTCTGAAGCTTTAACTACCAGTAGCTTGGATACTGCTCCCGACACAGACCGATTACAGACTGTTTTTTTTTTTTTAATTAAAATAATTATAAGTGTTAAAAAAGAAAACAAGTGTTTGGGCTCCAATGGAACTCCAATGAAAACTCCCGTATCGAGGTATGTAATATATTTGAATTAAACTGATTTTTTTTACAATTTATAAGCGGAGCGCGAGATGGTTGAATGATGACAAAATTTTGATGTACAAAAAAAATGTAGGTAGACGAATAATAAAAAAAAAACACATTCGGTACGGCGCGGGCGCCTAGTCTTTTGGAAAGACAAAAAAACACGCACACTGCACTTCTTAATGTTAACGCAGGCGTGAATAATAAGTAAAAAATATCAACGTAGGTACAGTGCGTTTCACTTAAGAAGTTACATCGGCGTAATGTTGGCTCCCCTGTCTGTCTACACAAAAAGAAGGGAAAAAAGGAAAGAGTTGCCTACTCTACCAAAATTGTTCCCCGAAATGTGAAACGAAATCGATTTTAACGGTAGCTGCAACACTTTTTGGAAAATTATGAGAGGAATGGGATTTTATTTTAACCCTTCAGATACCGTCAATTAGAGACACAATAGTAAGACAATAGATGCGCGGCCACCGGTGGTCGCTTGGGGATTCATGAATTAAAAAAGTAGGTCTCAAAGGAAGTTGTTAATAGAGAGGAACGATACTGTGGCGTGGCGTTTTCGTTATTTGAAAGAATTGTAAGACAATCGGAATTGAGCCCAGCGCCCTATACTTTATACAAAAATAGTAACAATAAAAAAAGGCAATTGTTAAAGTAACGAAGTATCAGTTAATCTCCCTCATATCAAGTAATTTAATTGCTAAAAATATGGCAACATTATTTTCAATACTACCAACATGACAGCAATGTAACTTCTTAAGTGAAACGCACTGTACGCTATTTTCGTGTAGGTACACGAAAACACTAAAAGAAGTTTTCAGGCTAAGAAACCCGCATGTAAGTGGTAAAAACATGTTGACATGACATGAATTGAAGGATAAATGGCAACTAAATGTCAAGATGGCAATGTTACGGATTGAGTACAATTTTTTGCGAAAACAATTTTGTTTGTAGGTGGAAAATCGAAAGTATTTTGTCGTCTAGCAGTCAAGGTAAGTACTCAGTCATAATAGGTACCTAACTACTGTAAAGTAACACAGTAATATAACCTTAGACCTAGATACGATGAAGGATTAGGCAGAGGTGTAAAGTCTCGTGACTAATGCGTATATATTTTTCGTGCTCGTGCAATACAATTTATACGCATTGTTATATATTATTTTCTAAAATATTTTCACAATTTGTTCTAAATCATCTACGAGTAGCAAGCGAGCAGTGGTGGCCGACTTACGTGTTGTAGGTCGCGGGTTCGAACCCAGCCAGGCGCATTACTTTGTGCAATTTATTTCATCACCACTGCTCTCAAAACAATGAAGGAAAACATCGTGAAGAAACCGGCATGTCTTAGAACCAAAAATTCGACGACATGTGACATTCACCAACCCGCACTGGGGCTGCGTGGTGGATTATGGCCCATTCCCTCTCCTAGAAATTAGGCCTGAGTCCCAGCAGTGGGAACATTAAAAGGCTGATGATGATGATGAGCAAGCGATGCTGAGTTACTTTTTGGTGTACAATAAAGTTTATTATATATTATTCTATTCTATCCTAACCATAAAACAGGTCAAACAACAAACGTCAAACAGGTACAATTATTTTTTGAATTTATGTAATCATCTCTGGAGCTTATAGCCTAAGCTGTTACTGATAAATTCCAGGTAGGAAAGTCAATGTTAATTTTCCTATCTGGACTTTGATCGATATAGTCGAACAAAAAAAAAAAAAACAGTAATGCCTGCAAATACTAACCCACAATGCAGTCTTATTACAAATATGTACAGTTTCACAAAGTTGGATTGGTCTTGGATGTGTGTAATGAACTTTTTCACAAACATTTCTCAAAAGGTAAAAATAATAAAGTGCCAAACTAATACTGAATTTAGCTCAGACAACACGGGTGTTACGTGGGTGCCAGACGGTATAGGAACTGTACAATATAGAACAAAACATTACTGACAGGAAAAGCCTATTTAAACTTGTGCTGCAGGTCACCAGCTGTTTCGGGATATACTCACGTAGGTTGCTACTGGAAGTGATGTCATTGTTTTAGTCGAAATTTTAGTATCTATATATATAAAAATCAATGCCACTTTTCGTTGTTATTTTATAACTCAAGAACGGGCTCGCCTATCCAAACCAAATTTTTAGGCTTTATTCAGACTAATTAGCAGATGGTTAATGTGTAGTTTGGTAGGGTAGAGTAGGGTAGAGTAGGGTAGAGTAGGGTAGAGTAGGGTAGAGTAGGGTAGAGTAGGGTAGAGTAGGGTAGAGTAGGGTAGAGTAGGGTAGAGTAGGGTAGAGTAGGGTAGAGTAGGGTAGAGTAGGGTAGAGTAGGGTAGAGTAGGGTAGAGTAGGGTAGAGTAGGGTAGAGTAGGGTAGAGTAGGGTAGAGTAGGGTAGAGGAGGCTAGAGTAGGGTAGAGTAGAGAAGGGTAGAGAAGGGTAGAGTAGGGTAGAGTAGGGTAGAGTAGGGTAGAGGAGGGTAGAGTAGTCCAGAGTAGGGAAGAGCGGGAGCGAAGCCGTGCGGGCAATAGCTAGTATTGGTATAGTTTAGTATCAAGTTTAACACCATTTCGAAGGATGACTCATACTGAGACGAAGACCATGGGTAACGTCTTTGGTCGTGATAACATTCTATACAATATAAATGACAATAATTGGAGTTTTTGCTGGCGCAATATGTATGTGTAGTGAAATATTTAGTAAGAACTCTTCTTCTTCTTCACGTTAGTGTTGATCACGGAGTTAATACTAACTCCGTGGTGTTGATGGCAAAACTATTGTTTTTTCAATTTGGGTTCCTTGCTTGGCCCAATATTTGGCCACGGTAATACCATCCACTGATTATATCTCAGTTATATATACATAGGTATATATAAATACATATCATATATTTTTGAACTCTGACAAAAGAAAAACGATGTTTTTCCTATCAAATTTATCGTTAAACAAATTATTGAACTTATTTTTGTAATGAAAATAAAATAAGTTTTATGTTCATTAGGTATTATGCAATACAATATCATAGTTTTATTTTCATAGTTGAAATAATGATCAGTCACATCTAGAAATTTTAACTCCATCAAAACGCGCGCTAGCCGGACACAGCGTAATATTTAATTTCCTACGGTATTTTGACCAATCGAAACTTATTGTTAAATGGCGGGAAAACCATAAAAACTCGGCCATTTTGAGTGGCATGTGTGTTATTATAATGATTTATAGTTACCGTTAAATATTGTGGGCTGATAAATGACCTAGATTAGAGACTATTAATATTGTGTCGTCAAATATTAGGCGCCTTTGATGTTATTTTGGTTAATATATTTTATAGTTACCTCATTTATTATTGTTCCGGACTAGAAATCTAGTTATTAAATTTATAGCATAGGTACTTATTATATGAGTGTTAAATATTGATGTTCCGTCAATATTTCTTATGAGAGACCTAACTTACATCAACCAATATACACTATTTTGTTTGACAATCAACCTTTTTACTTCAATGTATTTGGGGTTAATGTAGTGTATCTAATTCTGTCTTATATCTCTTTTTGTTGTCAACCTAATAGTAGTTTCTAGCCATAACATTTTCACACATTCCGTCAAGAATTGATGGATGTTTTATATCCAAACTTGTTGACCCAGCAAACTTCGTTCCGCCAGTCAATGAATGTAGTATATCTTTTGATTGACTCGGTCTACTGCTTGCATTGAAACAAAGCCTAAGTAATATATCAAGTTATCCACAATTTTGATATATAAAAGGTAAGTTAGCTACATCGACTACTTACATTTTACGTGATGCGCGCACAAATAAAAGCTTCTAGAGATTAATTATATGTAAAGATGTATGTTACATTAACTTCTGCCAACGCGTGAAAGTAGAAAATTATTATTTTATTGTTTCTTTCAATTTCGTTCCAAGTTTCTTTTCGGTCCTTCTCAAATGTCAAAACGGACATTTTATTTTTAACAAGTTTATGCTTTCATGTAAGCTTGCCACTTTGACATACAATTCTATTCAGTAATAATTTCAAAACCCTTTTCCATCAAAATCGTCCATCCATTCCCTTCACAGTCCCTATTGAATCTAAGTAGACCGTTAAACGTAGAGTTTTTCAATTTTCCTTTCAGATCCATGTCAGACACCGAGTTTCAAACTGAGCTCATATAACATTTCAACTAGCATTGAAAAATAATTTAACTTGTTTCACTGTACGCTGTACAGAATTCAGCTTTTAGCTTTTGTAGAGAGTTATACATTTCTGTTTCTCACGAGAGCAGTCAAAGACGATATTTCATAGAAAAAGATTACATTATATTGCATTGCAGATATTTTGGCGTCGACATCAAGTTTGAACTAATATTAATAATAATATCTAATATCACACAGCTAGCACTATCAACTTTCACACAGCACCATCTACTCCCAAACTAAGCAGAGCTTGTGATATGAGTACTAGATATTTATACAATTGATAAATATACTTAGGTATATATTTCTAAATACATACATATTGTAGATAAATTACACCCAGACACAGAACAAATTTACATGCTCATCACACTAACATTTGTCCTGGGTGGGAACTGAACGTTGCGAGTTCCGTTCCCACCCAGGACCAATGTTTTCTCACGATGTCGTAAGAAATCAATGTCTAGAACCGAAAATTCAAAAACAATGTGACTGCCAGCAAACCGCTTTAAGTCCGCGTAGTAGATTACGAAATAATTCGCTCTCATTGAGAGGAGGTCTGAGTCCCAGCATTGGGATAATTTATGAGGCTGATTATGTTATGATATGCTATGATTTATGTATCCTTGGAATAATCATATTAATTTTACTTACAGTAACGTTTGTTCTTCGATTGAAGAGCAATAAATGAAAATTTATCGAAACAAATTATTTCTGTTTCAATTACAAAATGAAATTAATAAGAAATCAGTTCATTAAACAAGTTTATCACGTGAAGGGCCACATGTTCAAATGACAGCTACTCGCTAATACAATGAAGATGATGTGTCAACTTGTCCCCTCCATCTGAGAGCGGCCCCTAATATAAAATGACATAACATATTGAACAGAACATTAAATTAATCCGTAAGGTCATACATCACTTAAACCGTTTAGCCAACAATTTGCCAAAGGGTCAATACAGAATAAACATATTAAGGCGTATAGTCCCTTGAACCAATGGCCAGAGTTAAATGAATACATACTCGTATTGCCCCGTTGATATTTAAAACCATATTCTTTGCAAAATATTTATTAATGTACATATGCTATGTACATTCTAAAGAACACTTAAAACTGTTTTTTTTTTTTGTAAAATATATTTCTAAAGATCAAAGCCGTTAGAAAGGAATAGGTAAAGAAAACAAGCAAAAAGACCATGTATTTTTTTGTCAAAAAAAGTGTAAAATTTCATGTTTATACATGAAATTTTTCAAACCTATTGATCTTGCTATTACCAAGGAATAGGAAAAAAAGTCTTAATTTTATGTTACTACTCGGAAGCTAGGGCATTAAATCAGAAAGTTGTAAACTCTGTTGGTAAGGCTGATTTTGCTACAGTTTCTAAACTTTTGGAGAACAAATACGATAAAATGTACACAAAAGAGTAGAGAGGACACAAAACTGGAATAAATACGAATTATAAAGAAGACTAGCTTTTGCCCGCGGTTTTGCGCGCATACATAAAAAGTGCCTATGTCACTCAGGAATAAAGCAACTATTTATTGGTGAAAAAATCTACATCAGGACGGCCACCAATTTTTTTAAAGTAGTAAAATGGATATAGTATGATAACCTTAAGAGATAGACATATGCTACTGTGGACTTTTCTGTAGACCTATATAAGTTACACAATACCACCATACATTATTTTGTTATATCTCAAAGGGTTTAGGCAGCGTTCTCGTTGAAATCGCCCAGGCGGTTTATTTTTTCCCGACATCTTCAACAAATATCGTTAATGTACATAGAAATAAATACAAAAACTTAACAAATTATATAATAAAACCTTCCTCGAGAATTAGGCTATCGAGTGGTGAAAACCGCTTGAAAATCGGTTTAGTACTTTTTAAGTTTATTGTGAACAGACAGACAAACGGGTGGCGGGGGACTTTGTTTTATAATATGTATGTATTGATAGCCAATAGATAAATGCTGGATATTAAAGAAAATGTCACTAATTTAGCCGTTCAATGAGACCTGTATAAAGTGTTAGACACAGTAAAGATGATAATGAATTAATTCATGAATCCCCAAGCGACCACCGGTGGCCGCGCATCTATTGTCTTACTATTGTGTCTCTAATTGACGGTATCTGAAGGATTAATCGCACCATCTCTCTGGCTTTATCCCATCTTACGCAGGGTCTTTCAGTCTTTCCTCTCGGTCACCGCGCTATCGTTTAATTAATTCCTTTTCAAGCTTTTTTTGACCTTTCTCTAACTGCCCACCTATCCACATTTTTGTTATACTCCGCTTATAATAAATTACTACACTATTTCTTAGATTTTGTTATGATAGTAAATTTTGTTAAGCTTAACGAAAACAACCTTGATTATGTTTTTTATGTACAAAAAAAATCGACAAAAGACATACAAAGATTATTTAAATTTGGTTAATTACCTATCATTACAATAATAAAAAAAAAACATAAGTAATTAATTATAAAATTTTTTAGATAAAAAATTGTTAACATTTTGTTAAGTACCTAAAAAAAATGGAGTATAATTTATATTTAATGTATTAAAATGAACTAATTAACATTTTGTTACATTATTATATTGTTTTTTAAAGAACGCTTAGTTGACACTTTGCGTGACCCAAGGGCTGGTTTTTACCTCAGTCAGAGATTAAGTATTGCCATTCAACGTGGCAATGCCGCGAGCCTTTTGGGCACACTTCCAGTCGACAGCGATGCGGAGGAGTTTTTTGACGGCATATTTTATCAGGGCCTTTAGTGTATATAGTTCGTTAAGCATACATATTTTTTGTACTATTACAAAATTAGTCAACACCCATTTTAAAAATTAGCTCCATAAAAAGGAACATTACAAATTATAGTGTGAACACAGAACATTAACCAGTGACACAGTGGCGACGTTACAAATTGGCTGAATTATGAAATATTGCTAGTTTATTATATTGGACATTATTGTTTTAATTAAAGCGATACACAATACTGTTGCTTCGTGTTTTGTATAGTAAATAGTAATTAGAGCTAATGAATTCTTTGGTTCGGTAGTGTTTTGTTTCTTATTTTTTATAAGATCGTGTTTTGTTTTCGAATAGGTTGTTGATTGTGATATTAACCCTTCAGATACCGTCAATTAGAGACACAATAGTAAGACAATAGATGCGCGGCCACCGGGTGTCGCTTGGGGATTCATGAATTAAATAGATAGATATATATAATCTTAATTACAAAACAAAAACACCAGTGATGACATATGGTACCGAAACGTGGTCGCTCACAATGTGCCTCATCAGAAGGCTCAAAGTCACCCAAAGGGCAATGGAAAGGGATGCTCGGAGTTTCCTTGCGTGATCGAATCAGAAATGAAGATATCCGCAGGAGAACCAAGGTTGCCGACATAGCACGAAAAATCAACACACTTAAGTGGCAATGGGCAGGGCACATTGCTCGCAGAACAGATGGCCGTTGGGGCCAAAAGGTTCTGGAATGGCGACCGCATACTGGAAGACGCAGCGTCGGAAGGCCTCCCACAGGGTGGACCGATGACCTGGTGAAGGTTGCGGGAATCCGATGGATACGGGACGCACAGGATCGATCGTTATGGCGATGCTTGGGGGATGCCTATGTCCAATAGTGGACGTCTGACGGCTGACATAATGACACCAAAAACTAATAATAATAATGAATTTTATTAATTTATTAAATGTTTGTGAATCAAATCAATAATATTCCACAAGTTTTACACAACGCAGTTTTCTATCGGTGTAATAATTTCAGCAGTTGGACCAGTACTTTCAGAGATTACCTAAAAAAAAACAACCTTTACTTACCTCTTTATAATATTTGTGTAGAAGGACAATTGTTTTTTTTCTTTTCAGTTGGGTAAATCATTCAATGATTTCTCCCACTCTGTGGCGGAGGCGGAAACTGATTAAAAGTTTCCAAGAAGATTTCCGTATAAAAAGTATAATATATTTGTCTCCTGGTTTAAAGCTACCTTCCCACCAATTTTCAGCCAAATCGGTTCAGCTGTGTTTGAGTTATAAATAGTGTAAAAAACACGACTTAATTTTTTTATATAGATATCGGTATATTTCTTCTATGTCAACGAAACATTTTAATTAATCATAAATGTTATGATTTTACTTCCTGCTTTGAATAATTTAGATCTTGTGGGTTTTGTAACGATTCATTTATACATAGTATAAAACTAACAAGATAAGCTAGCTTAGGTAAACCTTTAAAACAAATAGTAATTCCACTTCTTTACATGTTAAAACAGCAGAAGTTTATCTAATTAAAATGATTACTACGGTTTGTAGGTTTACTTAGTAAATCTCAGAACTGTTAATTAGATAAAACCTGTTTTGCTTGGTTTTGGTCAAAACCGTTGAAATGCAGTACAAAAACAAGCTTTTAATGAATATATTTTTTTCATAGCAAGCTTTTATTACCAGGTCATCGGTCCACCTTGTAGGAGAAGGTTGCGAGAAACCGATGGATGCGAGACGCACAGGATCGATCATTGTGGTGACACTTATATCTATGGCCTATGTCCGGCAGTGGACGTCTGTCGGCTGAAATGATGATGATGATGAAGCTTTTATACTTAATACTCGTACAAATCATACGATTCCAAACTCGATGGATTTGTGTCGTTTGACTACCAAATTTCTATAGCCACCTTTCGGTTCCATTATCTGCTTCATGTCATAATAATTTTGCATTGTCATCTGATTTACACATGTATTAGAAATTTCAGCTCTATCGGTAACCGGGAAGTGGGTCAAATTTAATTTACAAGATTTGATTACAGACAAACATCGGGACAGGTGAAACTAAATAAAAGCTTGTAAAAACAACATAATATGATGTTGAATAAATGCCAGTAATTATATAGATAGTTTTAACCGATCAAAAGTCAACATCGTAGGAGGCCTTCCAGCGCTGCATCCTATCAGAAAGCTTAAAGTCACCCAAAGGGACTCTAAAATTCGCAAAGAAAGGAAATAGAAAAATCAAAAAAGGAAAAAACCAATCAATCAAATCAGGAATGAAGATATCTGTAGAATAACAAAGGATACAGACATACAGTGGCAATGGAAAATTATTTCTAGCTAATTTTATTTTTGAAGTTAAAAGAGTTTTTGAACTTTTGACCAATAAAAAGTTTTTACTGTGTCAAATATAACGTGTGGAATGTCAACCATTTACATGAGTAATTTTGCTCCAGGGTTTAGGGTACAAGTTATGGTCCGTGATAATTTTGAAACTCAGGAAATTGCTATTTTAAACAACCCTACCATAAATGTGTACACAGGGATATCGCACACGTTTCTCCCCTAAATTGTTTGAGTTATATACCGTTCAAGCACAAAATAGATAGGTAGAGAAGGCAATCTCATGTATGTACTTCACTTTTTATACCCACGCTCAGTGGACGCACACTAATGAGCGTTTGAGTCGAAACTGTTCGACGAGTGGGCCGATGCGCTCCGAGATATCGTGTTCGTGAGCGACGTCTATGTGTGCGTTGCTCGAGAGCGCTTTGTATGTAGATTGACTTCTGTACCTATCTATTTTGTGGTTCAAGATTGAAGAAACAGCTAATATAATAAACTCTGGAATTCCATTATCTATGAACTTCAAGCCTCATTATTGCATTGTATTATATTCATATCAAATCATCACGCCATTTCACTTACTAAAGAACAGACAATGAATACAAAAGATTCATACAAACAAAACCCAAGAGAACTATCATTTCGACCTTAATAAAAATATACGAAGTGGTCCATTTAAGCCGACCTTCCCCTCAAGGGCGGAATGTTCCTATTGTTATGTGGGAGCACTGGGAATTTATGAGATATGCCAACGGCCTGGAAGGGTAGAATGGGGACACTACGGGAGCGAGGATTGATTGCTGACCCCCTTTTGAAAGATTACGAATGATTTTTGTCACCGAAACATGAATAAATCTTTGCTTTAGTCGCGTTTTGGAGTTCCGTTCCGGATCTGGAGGAACCGAACTTTTGTGAAAACTGTCTGCAATAGCAATGGTCAGACTCGGAGACTTTCAAGGTCAATAGTCGATTGACATAGTTTTGATATCGATTCTGGAGTTGTTTTGCTAATAAAAGAAGTCATACCTACTATATAGTAGCAGAGATTTGTCACTGTAGATTTGTCACGATTTGGGCGTTCATACACAGACAAGCCTAATAAGAAAGTTAACGACACAAACAGAGAACTGTCTGTCTACTCATAAAAGTGAATTGTTATTGCAGTTTTGGGAGACGTAAGACGTGGACTGCCGAAACTGTGAACCACTGTTCAAGAAACAGTGGTTCCAAAGTTCCACTATCAGGTACATACCATTGGTGCCACTTTGTTCAAAGTAAGTTTTACCATAATTTAGCTAGAAATAGCTCCAGAGCCTCACCACGAGATCGCAATCCATTTGACAACCTTAACTGAATTGTAAAAGAGATGGAGCTGTATAGGGTGTATAGTTCCATCCCTCTTTCTCGCTCGCACGTAAACACATCATGGAAAAGTCGAACCCAGGGTGACCTGAATACGTAATGTTTAAATAATACTTTTGTATGCGTAGGCCACAGAAAAGATGAAAGATGTTAGATTGGCCTTGTGGGCGGGGCAGTCGTGGCTCAAAATATGATCATGCTCATAATTGACACAACTTTGGAGGTAGGCGGAACAGAGAGTAAAATCCCACATACCTCCGTTGAAAAGGGAGGATCCTTCGACCAGACAGGTGTTATAGTCTGGTGAGCGACTGCCCGATAGTTGATGTCGGGCTGTCGTATATGTTCAAATCGCGCGGAAAACTTTGATTGCGCGATGCAGGATTTCGTATTTTCTTTGTAGTTTTTATGTGGCGTCATAGATGTCGCTACCCAACCAATAGCAAACTTGCGATCTAAGTGTACGTGGCCTGTTAGTTAAATAAGCGTTTGTTTTGGTTTATTGCTTGTAGTGGAGTTAAAGGGTGGGAAACAAGTGGCGACACTCGTTGTAGTACAAATCGGAAAGTATTTCTTTTCTAACCTCTTTCATCTTTTCTGTGGGGGTAGACGACATTATAACTATATTTAATACGCCTAGACTCAAACGAGTCTACAAGGTTTTACATTGGGGTGCCTGATATGGGTATGATTTAGGACCCGACATTGAAAATTCGGGTCCTGTAAGAGGCTTTTCGACAACTTTAGTTCTAATAACTTTTTAATGGCTATGTTATATCTAAAGCGATCTTGATTGCTGGGTTACGTAAAACAAATATGAAATCCAACAGAGAATAGAAATAACTTTATTGTACACCAAAAAGTAACACAACTTATAAATAAAATTTATCGGTATAATGGGTATGGTGGTGAGTGGAGCCTCTAATGTAATGATATACAACAACGACAATGTAAACATTAATATATAAAAATCTCGCGTCACAGTGCTCGTTATCAAAGTCCTCCAAAAAAACTTTAGCATAGTCAGCCTTTTAATGTTCCCACTGCTGGGACTCGGGCCTCCTCTCTAGGAGAGGGAATGGGCCATAATCCACCACGCGGGCCCAGTGCGGGTTGGTTGGTGAATGTTACATGTCTTGGAATTTTTGGTTCTAGAACATGCCAGTTTCCTTCATCGTTTTGAGAGCAGTGATGATGAAATAAATTACAAAAAGTAATGCGCCTGGCTGGGTTTGAACCCGTGACCTACAACTCGTAAGTCGGGGCCGTTACCACTCGGCCACCACCGCTCTCACCAAAAAAGCTTTACCGATTTATTTTTTTGTGTATTAAGTAAGTCTAAGAATAGGTTGTAGGCTATTTTTAAACTCAAACTTTACAAAAAGTTCTTTAAAGCTATTTTAGTAACCTTTAAATCACATTTTGTCAAGATTACTCAATGCCACTTAATAATTTTTGCTTTTAATAATAATAACCATTTATTTTCAGGGATAGGAGGCCCATAGAAAGCGCTTTTAAGCGTCGATATTATTTTACGGGTTTCCGTGCATTTTTTTCTTCAATTTTCTCTTCATAAGAACGTTACTGAAATTTCAATATGTAGTTTGGAGAAAGTTCATTCAAATCGTTCCAGTTACTCTCAACTTTGAAAACACATTATTCCATAGCATGACTTAGCAAGCATAGTTGGCCTTATAATGTTCTCACTGTTGGGCTTCCTCTCTAGGAGAGGGAACACATTATTCCATTAATTTTTATTTATATAGATTTGATAGATGAGGGTTTGTTTTAAGCATAAGCCTCAAAGGTCTTGCACTCAGGTTTTTTCCTAAGTGTCTGTTGCCCCGTCATAATTTTATTACATTTATTGTGTACGTGTAACCCTTGTTCATTCATTTCTTTGTAAGTGTATTGAAAAACGTTGTTTAATACACGTGCAAATTTGTCACAGCAGCTCTCGCTTTCAGCACTCGCCTACGGCTCGTGCGAACTCCGCCTCGGTCGCAATGACAAACTTTCTGCACTTGTATCAAAAGGTACTATTACTTTTCTTCCGTTTACCTATTGCATAGTAGGATACAAATAGATACAAATAGATACCAATAGTAAAGAATTACGGTAAGTTATTCAGAATTATAGACTCTATTTTAACCGACTTCAAAAGAGGAGAAGGTTTGCAATTTTATTATTTTATAACTTTGTTCAAAGCTTATCTTTTTGAATCAATTGATGTCATAAAAATAATTACTGACAGTTACCAAAGTATCAAGCTTTTTAAATCAGAACTACCACGTATAGAAATGGATTCAAAGGTCAGTAAAATCATTCAAATTGTAATAAATTTTTTTTAGAAATAAACATTTTTTTTTTGTAGGTGAGAAAATCATCCAATGACGTCTCTTGCTCTTAGTTGGTACGGGACATGCATTCTATGCCTATTCCTGTTCCTTTGTCGCCTTTCATACCAGAGCCTTCCTTTCAGAAGCAGCACATAATATGTGACCAATTTGGATTTTCAACATGCAAATCTCAAACTTAATACAAAAATCCCGCAAAGCTCGGAAAATAAGAAAAAAAGGAAATCAGTCTAAATGAAAACTCTCTGAGGTAATAAACGGGGGTAGGCAGAGAGGTATTTGATGAAATGAACAATAATAAAGGAGAGACGGACGACAAAATTGTGCGGAATTCCACTTGCCAACGGAATTTTGAGGAGTTTTACCTTTTTAATCCATTAGGAACGCTTGGGAGGCGAAAATATTTTAAATTAGGACATTAGGCCTGATAAGTGAGTTTTCAGTGAAAAATACATCGTTTGGAAAACGTTGCCTCTTTTAAGGGGTATCTCCACTGCTTTGGATGAGTGCGTTCTCTTTAGTTCAAACTGGAGCCAAATGGTTAAACACCATCGTTAATTTTCGTCATACTTAAACGGCTATTTACTTTTTCTATTGATACTGTTTACTTTATACTCTTCATTAACACAAAGTGCTTTATTAGGTTACCTATTGAATAGCATTACCAGTTTTATAATGTTTCCAGTACTGGGGCACAAGCCTCCTCTATAGAAGAGGTAATGAGTCGTGATCAACCACGCGGGTCCAGTACGGGTTTGGTTTACACAAAGTAATGCGCCTGGTTGGGATTGAATCCACGACCTAGAACTCGTAAAAATAGAACTATAATGCGCAAATGTGTGCCACGTACGCTGATCTGGGCACGTTGGTCTCCATATATTTTATATGGAAACTAGACTTGTAGAGCTACACTAGATCCACGCCACGTGACGCCATGCGACTTTGTTCTAATAAATCAGGCGTGGTCCACGTGTGCGTCGGTCTAATGTAGTTCTAGTTTTAGTCGTGGCCATTATCACTCATAAGAAGACGCACTCAAAGGGTGATGGAAAGGGCTATGCTCGGAGTTTCCTTGCGTGCTCACATCAGAAATGAAGTGTAACTCGAAGAATCGCCAAACTTAAGTGGTCAATGAGCCAAATGGCGCAAAACAGTTGGTCGATGGGGACGAAAGGTTTTGGAGTGGCGTCCATGTATCGGAAGACGCAGCGTTAGAAGGCTTCCAACAAGGTGGACCGGTGAATTGGTCAGGGTCGCGGGGTTATAATAATATAATATGATAGATAATCCGATGGATGCGTGACGCACAGCACCGGTCGTTGTGGCGACGCTTGGGGGAGGCCTATATCCAGCAGTGGATGTCTTTCGGCTCTACCTATTAAATGAACAATCATAATTATTATTATAATGAACCACATCATCAACAATGGAATCAAATCATCATCCGTATCATTCATTGGACTTATCAATATGTCGGTTCAAGATAGTTGTGAAATTCGTATTATTGACTTCACCAATAATATATTCACAGACTTCATTCTCTCATTTCTCAAATAAACCAACCACGTATCTCCCATCTTTTCATCATCTCAATGCATCAAGAGAACAAAGCAGTAAACTTGCAGAAAGCTATAAACACCGTCATAAAACAATGTTCAAGCGCCAAGATTTGACACCACAGCGTAGCCTCGACCGACGATTTGGTCATCCGGCATACATTATCGTAGTTTATGAGCGAACAGTAATAATGGTGTAACTGACGTGAAGGCAGTTTATTTCTAGTGCACAGGATTACGAGAAAGTTTGTGTTGTGTGGTGATAGGAAATGATTTATTTATTTCGTATATATGCTATTGTGTAATTTCTGAATCAAGCTCTTAATCCAGTCACCTAACGAGAGCCTCCAAGACATCGGCACGGTAATAGTATCATACAGTATTGTAACTCGGCCGTCTTTTTGAAATAAATGCCTACAGCCGCGCGGTACGTAAGCATGCGATAGGGCTGCCTGCCTCCAACATTCTAATTACGTTTGTCTAGTTTGTTTCCGTTTTTTTTTGTGATTGTAAATATACTTACTTTTATTTATAAACAAAATACTTTGTGGATTAAATAAGAAGTGTTCAATAAAAATGCGTGTTGTTTTTTGATTGGTAGTTTTGAATAAAATGCTTTTTTTTTGTATTATTCATACACATAGTACAATAAACCACTATTATTAATAATAAAATACCGCGTCTTAACTTTGACTTATACAAACTAACAATAATCGCGCGATAGTTGTAAAAAAAACCGTCGTGTCCTTTTGTCACGGCACAGTTGCGACGCGCGGCCGCGACTGTCTACATGCCGAGACCACGCTACAACCGAGGCGCGTAGGTATAGCTTGCGTTTCATCCGTTTGTATGAAGTTGGAATACTGTATGATATTATTACCGTGACATCGGTCAAAGCTTGTAGCTTATCCACTGGCTGTCACGATTATCCGTACAGGTTGAGCATTAGATCTTCAAAAGTCTGCTAATGCATAGCTGAGCATGTGGGATTCTGGAAAAAGTTACTCACTTTTGGTATTATTATTAGAAATTCTATCTCATGACTTAGGTGCCCTTTTGTTTGTTAAACAATGGACCATATTTGTTTTATGGCGCTCATGAGAGAAAACTGGATAACTTTCCACTGAAGCTTTTATTTCCCAGTAGTACTAACCCCGAACAAATTTCAAGTGTCAGTTTAAAACCAAAAAAGTCATTATAAAATTTATATCACCAGCACTGCTCTCGAAAAGGTGAAGGAAAACCTCGTGCGGAAATTAGCAAGGCCTAGAACCAAAATTTCAGAAATGTTTGTGACATCCGCTAATCCGCACTAGGTCCCCGTGGTGGTTCACGATCCATTCCCTCTCTTAGAGAAGAGGCCTGAATTTTAGCGGTAGGAACATTATAGGATTGATTAAACTTCTATGTATATGTCTGAGTATGGTTTGCGCACTTAGTCCTATGCGGACCATTATACGTGAATTTCAATCATGCCTTATTTGATGCGGAGATTTAGGAGCGGATTTTTTTTAAAATTAAACTTAGTTCAATTAAAAAAACGGAAAAACACAATTCTTCCATAAATTCATATTACCCTTACTCAGATTTTCAAATATATGCTGCGGCTTCTTTGTCAAAATATTAGCTATTCACGACCAGACATATAAAGGAATCCTCTTATATGTAAGGGTATTCTTTCTGAGACTACTATTATCTATTGCTGCCTTAGAACATTCTATTTCCATTGACCTGGTTCCTCGAGTAAATAGAAATCGAATTGTTATGCCTTTAATTCTGGACTTCGACTACCAAATTCAATTTGTTGATGAACAACTGGAGGAAAGAAACGATTTTCCAATGAGATGTTTTCCGCGCCACGAAGTGTAATCAATTGATTGAGTTAAAAAGTATTTCGAGGTTTTAAGATGATGGAGGGCGTGGTAAATTGGAATGAGTAATTGTTTAACACTCAAAAGAGTGAGAAAGTTAAGAGCAGTGTTGTGGCCCAATGGTGATGGCTCCGACTTACGAGTTCAAACCCTACCAGGCGCATAACTTTGTACCAGTCTACAGACTGGACTTTGATCCAGCACTTTTTAGTATAGCATAGTTAGCCGTATAATGTTCCCACTGTTGGGACTCAGGCCTCCTCTCTAGAAGAGTGAATGGGCCGTAATCCACCACGCAGGCCCAGTCGGTTGGTGGATGTCACACGTCTTCGATTTTTTTGTTCTAGGACATGCCGGTTTCCTCACGATGTTTTACCTTCACCGTTTTGAGAGCAGTGGTGATGAAATAAATTACACAAAGTAATGCGCCTGGCTAGGTTAGAATCCCGACCTACAACTCGTAAGTTGGGGCCGTTGCCACTCGGTCACCACTGCTCTCTTTGAGTAACAAGCAAAACGTCTACCACCCTCACTGTTTTCACATCAGTAACATGTTTTGATATCTATTATTATTACTATATGAAATAAAATGATCTTATTTAATTCGTACTATGTTGACTTGCTTACCAAGTCAAAGGTGCCATAAACCATCTTTCATACGAAAATATAAACTTCGTAAAGGTAGACTTGCTTAAGAAAACAACATCTGACATAAAAGGACCTGTTTGCTAAATGTTTACTCGAAAAGGGTCCAATAAATAAGAAATGTTTCATCTTACTGGAAAAGTCATTACAAATATATAAAGTTGGATACACAGAACTCTTTCACGCTAGGGTAGACTGGGGATGATATAAGCAAAGTAAGGGTACGTCAATGTTGATTCCCTTTGTATCATATTGTTTATTTATTTTGTGTCTATGAGCGATAAAATTCTGATCCCTTGAATCAACCAGCTTTACAAAAAAGTTCTCAAAATTCAGTAGCGAATTTTTTTTTTTTAATGTGGGTTAAATCATCCAATGACAACTCCGCTTTTGAGCGGAGCGGTAATTAGTGTATTACTCGTACTAACTAAAAACCCACCCCGTTCCTTCGTGCCTTCATACCGGGGCTCGAGATACCTCCAGTAGGCTTCAACACAGCTTTTTTTTTTTTAGTGGGCAAAAATCATCCAATGACAACCTCCGCTTTTGAGCGGAGCGGTAGATAGTGTCAGACTCTTACTGACTAAAAACCCACCCCGTTTCTTAGTGCCATCATACCGGGGCTCGAGATACTTTTCGGACTAAACCTGGCCTCAGTATGCTTCGACCCAGCTGGGCTCCTGCCGTTGCCGACAACTCCTTGAGGCGCGCGGGAACAGTGTGCGCCGTCGACGACTTGGGCTCGGTAGTAGCGATACATGGACATTGACATGTTGTACTTAGTTATTAATGTCCTAGCTACCGACCAGTGCTATAAAACAGTGTTTTCCCAAGCCTACTCCTCGCTAACGATTTGAAAAAAAAAAATGTTTATTATAGTTTCATGTATATCATTAACAAGCATATGATTTTTTCGTAAGACCTATGGCAATAAAAATATTTACCTACACTAAAATAAGGAGATAAACTTTGTTTTTAGGGTTCCGTAGTCAACCTTAATGAAATTACATACACTTGTACTTTGTAGGCACATAGTCATAGTCGGCCTTTTTTAATGTTCCCACTGCTGGGACTCAGGCGTCTTCTCTAGGAGAGGGAATGGGCCGTAACCCACCACGCGTGTGCTTGTAGGCACAAGTGTATGTAATTCGTAGTGATAGTTTTGGTGAAAGAAATACCATTATTATATTTTAAAACCCAAGATTCTTTTCAAATCTATAGCAATTTTGTCATCCTTTCAACATTCCTCAACCCTTTAGATTTGCATTCATCGAAACCGTACGCAAAAACTTTTCCTCTAATATTTTATTGTCAATCTGATCTTCCGTATTTCCAAAGAAATCGTTGGATCCATCCATTCCCGATACCAGTGTCCTACCGACCCCTTCGATAAGGAAATCCCTTGAAAAACTCATGGAACGAATAAACATAGGGATTTATCAAAGTGTAAAGTAGGGAGGCATTTTTAGAGCTTAAGATCTCTTACTTTCGGAGTTTTTCAGTGATAAAATGAAATGAAAAAAAAGATTCCTATGTTTTCAGGAAGACTTAACTTTTACTTAAAATATTATTTACTACTAACTACTATTGTACAATTTATGCTACTGAAAATAAAAACAACTTCTCCTTAAAATAACTTGAACTTTGAAAGGCAGTGTTGAATAATATATTATGTACATAGTTCCCGTCATCATAACGAGATTTTGATAAAAAATGGTAGCTATGTCCATTAATTCATGAATCCCCAAGCGACCACCGGTGGCCGCGCATCTATTGTCTTACTATTGTGTCTCTAATTGACGGTAGGTATCTGAAGGGTTAAAAGTTAACAAAGATTTTTTTTCGGTTCATTAATGACGGAGTTCTAAGGTAACACAAATATATAAATTCGTTGGGGCTGAAAGGTTCTGGAGTAGCGACCGCGAACCGGAAGATGCAACGTTGGAAGGCCTTCTACAAGGTGAACCTATGACCTGGTAAAGGTTGTGGAAATCCGATGGATGCGAGATGCTCGTTAATTGTGTTGTCCTATGTCCAACAATCAACGTCTATTGGTTGAAATGATGATTTGATGAAAAATATAAAAACAATAATATGAAATCCTTGAAGTTGGTTAAAAATATTACCAAAATATAAAACAATTCATCATTAAAATATCTTGCTAATGCTAAAGCAATAAACATCGATTATTCAACATAATATTAAACAAATCACTGTATCAGCCAACAATAACACTGAACCAATTATTAATATCATTTGAACCATTAAAACGTCAAACAACTCACATTATAGTACAGAAGGTCAACTCTATACCAATAAAGCTACGGACACGTAGCTTCATAGACGCATATTTGTCATACGCTTAGTGTACGCTGGCGTGAAGCTTCCATAACCAACTACATACTGTTCATGGACGCGTAGTTTTATAGGCGCGAGACGACGACACAATGCTGCCGTTTCGTCGACTGCGTTTCACAGCAAGAGAGTATGTAAGTTTCACGCAGGCGTACGACAAGCGTATATTGACGAATACGCGTCTATGAAACTACGGCGTCTGTGAACAACAGATCTAGCAAAAGCTTTTTCTATAGTGGGAAATCATCCAATGACTTCTACCTAGCAGGGTGAGTGGGAGACTTGGAGACGTGTCAGACTTTTACTGACTAAAACCACACCTGTGTCCTCTTTTGCGTTCTAAGAGTATGGGTTATCTTTTCAGAAAATCCCCGCGGTCTTAGCGGACATCGGCCCTTCTGGGCTCCCACAATTTGTTACATCTCTTTGAAGAGAACGTGGATCATTACGTGCTGTCAGTGACTTGGGCTCGGACTGACGGACGACGAGTTATCCATTGCTCAACGTCTGCAAGCCCGTTTCTACCGTAGCTGATAGTAGGGGTCGGATTTTCGGCGGCTGAGGCGTGAGGGTGTTCATTCTATCACGCATGCGGCCTTCTCTTTGGCTAGCCAACTCACTGTAAGTGAAGTGTGTCAATGTGTTTTCACTTCTTGTATGGAATTAAACTTCTGTGTTAACTATTTAGTGGATACAATGTGGTAGCGTGCGATGCAAATGTTTCCAGTCACGCATGTAATGATGGGTTTCATCTACTTTTACACCGCATCAAATTAGGTTCGTGATTAATTTTCGAATAATGTTTGTGTAGCCACTGTTATGAACGATATGGTGTATTAATATAACTAATTTGAATAGGATAAAGTTAGTAACTAATTTTAATAGTCGATTTTATTTGATTAGTATTGTTATATTTGTCTTTTAAATAATCTCATTTCTAGCGAAAATGGTTGACGTATTGTAATTATAATAAATGTATAAACTTTGACAAAAAAAAACTTACCTAATTACAATTGTTAAAAAACAATCGAAAATGTCAAAAATTTCTCCACATTGCTTTTGAGTGGTATTGTGGCATTGCTATACTGTATCTCAATGCTGATCATCTGTCCAAGGTACAAGTGAGTCCATTGGTTACGTGAAGTGATAATAAAGCGTTTAGTGGAATCTTTTTACACAATTTGCAAGTACTAGTAATCCACAAATTGAGAGTCAACACCTCAAATAGTTCAGTAATGTAGTTATATTGTTCGTAGCCAATATGATAATTATATTTTCATCACTTGACGTTCTATACAGCCGCAGTAGTAGCACCAGCACAACATGACAAACTAGGAAGATAGGATAAAGCAAGAGTATCGATTAGGTAGATACTATAGGCCTACTCTCTTCTATGCCCTTGTTGTGTGCCAGACTATGGGTGTTCGAATAGGGTAAGTTGTAATGCCGACGGTTATAGGAGCGATTTGGTTCATCATCATCATCATCATTTCTGCCTATACACGTCTACTGTTGGACATAGGTCTCCCCAAGCGTCGCCACAACGAACGTTCCTGTGCGTCTCGCATCTATCGGTTTCCCGCAACCTTCACCAGGTCATCAGTCCACCTTGTTGGAGGCCTTCCAACGCTGCGTCTTCCGGTACGTGGACGATTTGGCTTTGCGATTCGGTTGATGTCATTAATATTGGCGTGCCTCATTACGAGTATACGATCCACGCTTCGGCTGCATGATAGATCGTAGTGACCAACGAAGTTGTTCTCGCGCCGGGCCTTGGTTCAGGCCATGGTCCGGAGCGAGGAGGAGTGGCAGGCGGTCGCCTCCTTCTGCGAAGCAGTAATGCTAGCAAAGGAGGAGGCAGACCGCATCAGGCAACGGCGCCCCCGCCGCCGCCGCCGGGATTCCGATCCCGATTTCCGGCTATCGTAGACACGGGCTCGCGGATGGCGAGCCATGGGTAGCCCGCTGTCCGACCGTCCGGTAATTATCCGGACCGAGCCCAAGACGTCGAAGGTGCGCACTGTTCCCGCGCGCCTCAAGGAGTTTTCAGCAAAAAAAAAGCACTAAAAATAATTTGACTCCAACGGCCTGTTTACGACTTCCGTCTGAGCGGCCAGCGATGTAGCGAGCGGGGCGGCATCGGCAAGCGGACGCAAAGTGCTTTGAGCGGCGTCTCGTGGCGTGCTCCAAACATTTTCATACTTACTGCTCGCCGCCCCGCGCTTGTGGCAGGCATATGTGACCGCGTAAGGCTCGCTTCAACGCTCTCTATGTGAAAATATTTTTGACTAAATGATTAAATAAAACTCTACACTAATAGGTACTTACCTTTAACAACTGCATAGATGCAGTTTCATTAGCACTATTCGCAAAAGTAGCAGATATTGCAATTCCTGAACTATTTGCAAAACGGGTCATCCCACTGTCTTTGGAGTTATAGGTCGGTCGGGTAGATTGGAATTAAAAGCCTCGGTAAAAAACGTTATATTAAAATCAAAGAGGAAGATTGAATATTCGGAGATTAATTTCTTCATGTCGTGAACTGGAGATATGAAAGCTGGTATACCTACTAATACATGCAATTTTGGGGACGCCAAAGTTTTCCATACGGAAGATTCCAACATCGATCTTACATGCCTACATAAAAATTTATGAGTTTATTATGAGATAATTCGTTTTTATTTTTTAACATATTATAGTTTTAGGTATCAGAAGTGAAACAGATTAAAAAAATAAACAATCTTTAATTTCCTTCAATTTGCAAGTTTACAAAAATATAAAGCGGAACACTGTGAGTATCATCAAATAAAGTTTACACCAGCAACGTTGATTAATTAGTGCCTATACGAACAAAAAAATAACTACACACGATAATTTTCAAATCGCACGTCCGTCCCGAACGCCGTCCAAGCCAGCAAGAGGGGTTGCCTCGCCTCGCGCCTCTTTTTAGAAACTACCATCGGTCACCGGCTGATGACGTGACTTTAGGATGTCGACTCGCCTTCAGTTACTAACAATAGTGTTTCCACAAATAAGAAGCACGACAGAAATATATATGTTAACTAGCTGCTGCCCGCGACGTCGTCTGCGTGAAGGCTCTACAGCACCAAAAATACCTAAGATACCAGTGTCGCTATAGCATTATAATTACACAGCTTTTAAAATAGCATTAAAATATAAGTTATTTTTTGCAAGTGAAGAGAGTTAAATGGGAATTCTGCTGAGTTCAGTCGTAAGATGTGACTGAAGGAAATAGAGAAAATAATGCAGGAATACATTCCAGGACATAAAAGAGTAAAAATACATACAAAGGTATAATACTTTACAACACTTCCCTATAAACTGCGTTGGTAGTTATGCTGCCAGGAGCCAAAATGTAAAGAGAGTCAGGACTGGTGACGCGGAAGCGAGCAACGTACAGTTGCCCGTGTGAGAAGCAACTCGTCCTGAGGGCGACACCCACTGCCCTCAGTGTCTGCCCCTGTGACTTATTGATGGTCATCACGAAGCAAATACCTACTCACGGGGAACCGTACGCGCTTGAATCGGAACGGGAAGTTATGAGGTATGAGGGGAATGCGTGGTATAAATACTGCCTCGCCGATGCCACAACCCAAAAGAATTTCCGCTTCAATGGTGTGTCTGTGGAGCGTGATAACTTTAAGGCGAATCCCGTTACACAACTTCGGAGGAGATAGGTTCCGAAGAAGCATAATCGGGACATCGACCTTCAGCTTGATGGTATGCGCTGGAAGTCCACTCGCTGACAGGGAGTTCAGAAATCCCACGGGATAGTGTGTTTTTTTTTTGTCGACGGGGAAAATCATCTTATGACAAAACCCGCTCTTGGGTGGAGCGGGAGATAGTGTCAGACTCTTACTGACTAAAAACCCCGCGCCATTCCTTCTAGCCTTCATACCGGGCTCTAGTTTCCTTTCGGATAACCTCGAACCCGGTAGGCACGGGATAATGTGTGGCGTCATCTGGCACGACGACAGTGTTTACCGAAGTGTAGACTACTTCATTCCCCTCAATTTCCAAGAGAATGCATTCGTTAATTGGTGCAGCATTTTTGGGCGTCAAAATGGCCCGCTCACACATCCAAGAATTCTGCTGGTGCGGTATACGACTGATGTCCCCGTACACACAGCGAATGAGTTCTTCTAAGCTGGATTCCACTCTACCGAGAGACTCTGGAAGCATCACCTTTACACCTGTCTTCTGGTAGAGTGCCTTCGCCAAGACTTAGTAGGACATCGGACAATTCCCGAGCACGTGCATTGCCACCGAGCCGAGCTCTCATATTAATGGTCAAGCGCAGCGTACGAACTCATGACCACAACGAAGATCTGGTTTTGCCCAATGATTTCAAGGACGGTGTTATAAATTTGTTTTTGCTCTGAAGAAGCGATATGGTAATTTCGTATGGTGGTTACGGTGGTCATTTCGCCCGGATCGTAATTGGTCTCGGCGTTATACTCCCGATTTCCACGGTCTTGATGCGGTGATGATTGGGGAGCTGGTAACCCATAATTGGTAATAAGTGGTAATAAGTGGTTTGCCGCCGATAGAAATGACCACATCTTGAAGTGAACTGAGACAGGTGTTCAGCACGCGTTCATCAATTACTTTGACTTCATCTCCAGTAACACGCTTCAAAGCTCGTAGAAAATCTTCAGACAGATGATGGCGATACTTCTCCCACAAAGCTACCGGGTTCGCGACTCCACAAAACACCAAGATGACGGCAAACAGATGACGCATGCGGCTGGGACTGTCACTGACGCTCGCCGCGAGGGTATCATTCCAATTTTTATCACGGTCGGGAAGGTGACGTGCTACGCAGGCTGCGCGGTAAGTAGGATACTCCACGCCATCAAATGTCTTCAGATAAGCGAAAGATGTTGGCCATCGGACAGTGTGAAGTAACAACCGCAGAAAATAGCATTCGCCATTATTAGGATTCACGGTATAAACCCTACCCAATGCGGTGTCCTTGAAAATTCCCGTAAACCTTCCACAGCACCTCCTCGTTGATGTAGGTTAAATACACCCCTTTGCTTGTCGTAAGTGTAATATAAAGGCACCTCGTCATACGTAAGGGATCTCGCAAACTGGTCGACTTTACAGAGCCTGAAAAATTTTAACAGAGTTGGTTGGCGCGGATTTTCCAAGCGCTCAGCAACGTTTTCGGGATCAAAATATATGCGCTGGCCGTTTCTTCTCTAGGTGGACATCTACAGGCATGACGGTAGGATGCCTGTCATGTATAGAGAACGCCAGTATCCGCCAAACCGCTTCAGACGTGCTGATGTAGCGACCAGACTTCGGTCACCTCGTCTTTATAAGAGCTCTGTAAGCAAACGTCGCTTGATCGCTCCTTTTGTTGGAAAAGGAAACATTTTGATACGGTGAAAAATTATTATGACTTTACACTATTTTAACATAAAATAAATGTCTCCGAGTGAGTAAAGTTTATAATTAAGCATACGACATGAAAATATATTAATTGCCAAGCAATAATCACATAGATAAATAGGTACCGAACAAAAGTATTAACAGTCAATGTTTATTTTGTACTAACTACATGAAATTGATGATCATCAATGAACATAACTCTTTTGTAATACTTAACACAGCATTTTTAGTAAATTGTCTTCTTCAACTCTGCTCAAGATTTTGAGGGTTTTGTTGGAACTTGAATTTGTCAAAACGAAATATGCAATACAACTTTTATGAAGAAAATGTACATTGCCATCTATGAATTTTAAGAATAACTACCTACTAACCTCGCAACATGATCAAATTTAAATTATTAATTTCCAAAAAGTGTCATGTAGCTTGATTTGATTTTTATGAAATCTCATAGATGGCGCTGTTTTAAAATTGTCTTTATACTACTAACATTTATTAAAATAACTGTTTCTCTGCCCAAGTTACTTAAATTGCGTAGTTTTTATAGTGTAAAGCTAGATAATAGTATGGCTTACTCAAAAACAACATTTAAATGTGCGTCGTTAGATTACACGCTGTCATTGAATGCTTAAGAAAAATAAAGATTCACAGCTCCTCCCCCGTAGGTGATAGCGTGATAATATGTAGCCTATATGTTGACCCGACCTCTTAGTAATATTCATGCAAAATTTGAAGTAAATCTGTGCAATACTTTTTGAGATTAGCCCGGACATACATACAGACAAACAGACAAACAGACAAACAGACAAAAATTCTAAAAACTATATTTTTGACTTCGATATCGATTGTAGATCACGCTCCAAGTATTCTTTTAAAAAAATATTCAATGTACAGTTTTGACTTTCCTACGATTTTATTATATGTATAGATTTGAAGCTGAAACAGCATAAACAAATCAGAGCTATCAGCCCTATGCCTGTTAATCTGGAGCGATCTTTTTGTCATATTATTTAAAATTTGGTATTTTTTCCTTAATGAAATTGAGAAAGGAATTCCCAAAACATGATAACACAAGGAGACGAAAAATGCTTTTTGTAATAATTGTCATTTCTGGGGATATTACGTCAAATTTTGAAACAACCAGCTGTCTGTCAGTTCTGTCAGATAAGAATAATTTACATTTCGAAAGCTTGAGATCAAGTCCTATGGAGTGGAATTGGAACTTATTAATTTTTTAGGCAGACTCAACCAATCAAATTTCTTTATCTTTGGAGATTGCTGGCTTTTCTTAAATATTCATACTTGCTACCTTGAGATAACGCCGATCATGAATGAAATTGACTTAAAACTTTTCGACCATTTATCAAGACCAAACTTTGTGATGAACATAAATATTCAGATAAAACCGAAAATCCGTGTTCAGAGGCAGTAAATATCAGTAACCAAAAACTCGATACTTCATAAGCATAAAAACCGAAGGATTACGAAAAGAAAAATACATGTGGGAGTTTAACATCTGATAACAGGTGCTTTATACCTCACGCTAACTATAAAAGTCGCTTGAAGGATTTATTTCGTGTTATGGCAATCGTTTTATTATTTATGGACACTTAACAAATTGTTATTGCAACATGCAAACGCTGTGGTGCATTGGAATGATAGAAACTATATATGATGATACTTAATTTAGACCCAATGTGCATTGAGATTACGTTGCTAATAGCAACTTTGCAGATTCCATGAGTTTGTTAATCCGTCATGGTTTTGATGGGCAATTGTTTTCATAGGATAGACACATTGGAAAGCTTGTCTTGTTTATTTCACTGGGTAACCCAAGAATATCAGTGAGCAGTGGTGGCCGAGTAGTAATAGCCCTGACTTATGAGTTGTAGGTCGCGGGTTCAAACCCACCCAGGCGCATTACTTTGTGTAATTTATTTCATCATCACTGGTCTCAAAACGGTGAAGGAAAACATCGTGAGGAAACTGGCATGTCATGACATCCACCAAACCGCACTGGGCCCGCGTGGTGGATTACGGCCCATTCCTTCTCCTAGAGAGGAGGCCTAAGTTCCAGCAGTGGGAACATTAAAAAGGCTGATTATGATGATAATGATGAACCCATCATCAGTGCCATAACTGAAACGGTGCTAGAGGTGCCTGAGCACAGGGCGCAGTTCCTGAAGGACCGCAAAAATGTTTGTAGCAAAAAAATGTGTGTCTATGCATATGTAATGTTGTAGTTGTTTTTTGTTGTTGTTATGTGCGTCACTAGAAAGAAAAGCGCTGATACCTAGGCACAAAGCAGTGCATGTGCATTGTCACTATTTACTGAAAAAAAAACCAGAGTTAACATATCTTCTTGGAAAGTATTATTGATACAGCAGTTAATCAAACGATGCTATCACAAACATTTGAATCAAACATTGCAGAGGAATAAAAAGAGACTACTCTAGTAGTTTGTTCGAGACGCAGATCGATAGCTTTCAGTGGCAGCTGGTTAAGTTAATAGTAGCATTCATCATTTACGAGGAAACACTAATAGCTTCAACGAAACTTGAACTTTGAGCGCTGCAGTATTGACGTAACCTTAGGTGATTTAGGTAAGACGAAGAAAACGAACATAAGCCAGTATATCTAATAGGAGGGGCCTAGCTGGGTCGAAGCTTACTGGAGCCAGGGTTATCCGAAAGGAACGGGGTAGGGTTTTAGTCAGTAAGAGTCTGACACTATCTCTCACTCCACCCAAGAGCGGGAATTGTCATTGGATGATTTTTGCCCACTGTAAAAAAAGCCAGTATATCTACAAGGTATTTTTGCCCCACTGCTACCTAAATTTGTTTGCTTAAGCCAAAATTTGATCACACTCCAAATATTTTTGGGTTTGTTGCTTAGCTCTTAACGTGCCAACCAGATCAGTGATTCCAGTAGCTGTAGTAGCATCGAGATCGAGTGACAAATATTTCTAACAGCTGATGACATCATCACTTACACGTAAACGAGGAAGAAACCCATCTTTAGTTAGTTTGGAAACTCGAAACTTGCTTGTCTTTGATAGGGTTTTGGGATCCCCACTGTCGAAGGAAGTTTGCAGCGTTTACGATGAACACGATCCATATTAACGAAGACGTCATGCGCTTGTACTTTAGACTACAGAAAAGGAAAATTATCTGACTGTTTACTGTAGTCGGATGCTCTCAATGTTTCAGCTTCTTGAGCCAGCTATTAGTAATTCCGCTCAAGGACTGTCGGATCAGCCCCCGTAGCTAAGTTACGACCGTTTAGTTCGGATTCTCTTATGTTGAACGCTTCGAGTAGGTCATATCTCCGTGACCTTTGTTCTGACCACGTGACTGAGCGTCGAGATGATAGCAGAACAAAGAAATCGGTGGCGTGGCCTACTTGAGGCGTTCAACGCATGAAAATCAAACCAAAACGAAATGATCGTTACTTGGCAGGTCCGGTGTATGGATACTTTCTCCACATACAATAGTTTATCTTCTTTTATCACATGCATATTAAAATGAAGTCACAATTGCAAACGTTGTGTAGAAAATTTTAAATTCTAAAAATACATGTTTAAAAAACAGTCGGTCATATATACAGATGGCATTAGTGGAGTTAAAGAGTCCCACTTTTGCCCTCTGGGTAAAGTCTGAATAAATGTTATATCTAAAACGATGTCTGTATACTTTGTATTATTAAAAAAGTAAATGATCTAAGTAAACTACATTACTTTGTGTGCTGTTATTTACTCAACGTTATTTAGTTTGCATTAGTGAAAGGAAAATAAATACGAGCGCTAAGAGTTAAACATTTTTCATCTGTAATGCAAAACAATTGCAGCTTGTTTTAGCGGATACTGAATAAAACATCAGACTGATTGTATTCAGCAAGTCTTTTGTCTGAAAAAACAACGGAGCGTTGAAATTTTACTAATTAAATTAGTTCCACTTAAAATGTAGCTGTATAAAGTTGAGTTTTTGATCCGGAAATGGAAAAAAAAGGTAAAAGCACAGTTTTCGGGATTTCGTATATTTTAATTACTTAGCTTTTAGCGCAGTCTGAAATTTGTCAGGCTTATTTTTATATCAACATTTTTTTTTGGCTTCCGTAGTTTTAAAACTATATTTAAAGTAAAATTCCATTACCAATCTGTCTGTTATCAGGCTGTATTTCCTGAACTTTTATAGGTAAATCGTTGAAATTTTCACAGATTGTGTATTTTAGTTGCCAGTGTAACAACTAATACTAAAAATAGAATAATTTTAATATTTAAGTGGAGCTCCCATACAACAAATTATGTATCTAGTTTTTTTTTGGTACGAAATTAGCCTATCTACTTTTGTTAACAAACGTTAAAAACAACGAGCTCACAAAAAGATAGAGCAGCAAAATAAAATATACAAAATCTTCACTAAACCTTTTCACCTGACGAAAAAAACCGTTTAAAGTACTTTAATCGCATAATGTATGAGATCGCTAATTAACAACCCTACAGCATCATTTTGCAGGAAAAAGATTAGATTTATTATGTGACCGTACAAAATTTTATAAGCGAATCGCTCAACCCGGTTTGATAAATGAGATATTGAGTGGGTCATATCAATCATATGGGGACGGACGGGTAGATTCGAAAACAATTTTGCTTGTAATCCTATTTGACCCCTATTCCAGTGAGGCAGATGTAAATTTTAATTGAATATTTTAGCATGAAATTGTATTAGTTTAGGATTTTTTTAAACCCATTGGAAAACGATTTGATTGGCTTACGCATTTTAATACCTAGCGATAAGGTACACCTGGACTGAAATAGTTAATGAAAAGTAATTTCGTTATGAAACAAATAAACCCCACGATAACATTAAAATGTATCTACAATGATACATTTTAATGTTGTGTGTAATATAAATGAGATAATAAAGATCAAAAACACTAAATATGGAAAAAAAACTCATTACTTCATGAAGATAAAAAAAAACAATAACACAAAATATAATAAATTTATTTTATATCAATAACGCGATACGCGATACGCATTTCATTATGAAATCATCTGAAAGTCATTACAGATACACGTATTTTTCCAATATTAAAATCGATCCTGGTTTGAGTACGTTTCAGTTTTATCAAGTACCATTGTTGAAAAATCACAATGATTACTTACAAAAAAATACCTAATTATAATTTTTTTGTGGAATTTAGGAGCTTCAATTTGTTATTATTTAATAAAACCAGATAAGTATTGCTACAGGGGCTAGTTTATTTGAAGATGATCTTTTTCTTCCTGCCCTAATCCGATATTACTTAGGATCAACGCAACACGATATTGTCTTCCATTCTGTCCTGTCACACTATCACTAACTCTATTTTCTTCCATATTACTCTTCACACAATCCATCCATTTTTTCTTTGGCTTCCCTGTCTGTTGACTTAAAAATCTCTAGGTTGTACCAATCAGAAAACATGGTTTCCGGTATCAAATTCTACTCTTTAGAAACAATGAATGTGCTTCCAAAACGTTTAGTGCGTAAAATTCTGTGTCGGCCATGCACCATCGCTGTACGGCTGGTGGTCTGATGATAGAACATACTTTCCATAAATTAAGTTATGCAATTCCAACGCATATCCCCGTAAAATGCAACCGGTAGAAAACTACTGCTATCCTTAACCACTATTATCAAAGATCTACCGAAACTAACCCAGCTTAACCTGTTTTCCAAGGCCAGGAGAAATCTCAATATATTAAGACTAGAGCCTAGCGTTGATTGCCCTAAACAGCTGTATGCGCCACGAGATTTTTTTAAAATTGCAAATTACCTTGTAAACGTAATCAAAATTTCACTTATCTAATAGAAAAAGGAAAAAATATAAACTCTTACTGCTTTCTGCTCCCAAGTGTGTCTTTAGATTATTGCTATCTACACAACAGCAAACTTTCTACTGTCGAAAGCCTCAACTAAAGCGGGATAAAAACCCGTTATTAACTGTAATCAACACTCCACGGGTTTTCATTCCATTCTGTAATTAGCAGGGATTTTGCTTTGTTGTTTCAGTTAATTTTCACTGTTATTTTATTTTGATTTTCTCGTTTGTTCGTTACTTACACTTTAAACTAACTGCTAGAAATTGTAAATATTGTTTGCTCGCTGTCTACAATATGAAATATTCGAATTATTAATGGTTTTTGGCTTGGATATTAAGTCCTTTAAGCAATGTCTTTGTATAAATAATTCATTGGTTTTAAACCATTCGAATATGAATGCACATATTCTAACGTTTTTGTAGTATTTGGTAGCAAATGTATCAAGTCATCTTTCTCGGCAAATTTTGGTGAGGAGGTAATCATCATCTTCCTGCCCTTTTCCCGTATTACTTGGAGTCGGCGCAACACGCTTTTTTCTTCCATTCTGTCCTGTCACTCGTCACGCTATCACTAACTCCCTTTTCTTTCATATCACTTCTCACACAATCCACTCATCTTTTCTTTGGCCTCCCTTTCCCCCTCCATCCATCCACATGTAAACTGATATTTTTTTTACATTTTTGATTACTTACAAACGATTCCCTTTCAACTTTTCAGTCACTGGCGCCACTTTCAAACTTCCCCTAATATACATACAATAAAGTGGAGGTATACATACAATAAAATGAATAATTATAACACTGCGATAAAATTATCAGTTCCATTTTAACAAGATCACGCCTGTTTCAATGATTCCATATATTGTCTAGTTGTGCAGATACTTGAGATACAAAACTAAATATATTTTATATATCACAATATCTACAGGGAATCAATTTACGAATAATTTACAATCACTGAACTTTATTCCAAGAAATGCCGCCAAAAACTCAAAATGTCTTGTAGTTCTTGTAGTTATGAAAATATCACAGTCAAAGCTTCTAAAAGCAAATCTCAAAGAAATATAGCAACGTTGCTTTTACTATTCAAGCAAATCCTAAGTCAAATACCACATTCAACAGGAGCAAAGTCTTTTCATACAATCTTGAGTTACAATAAAACTTTTAAAAGACCATTCGTTGTCTGTGGCGAGCTGAAAGCCTTTTTAGAAAATACTTGTCTATGAATACCGCTGTCTGTCTCTACTAAGCCTTTGACTTTAAAACATACAAAATTTTTATTCCCTTTGGAGCCATCTTTTAATAATATTTTCTTTCAATTGTTTGCATCTTAAATTTTGTGATACACTTAAGTATGTTGTTAACCTTAACTAAATTATTATATAACCCAACACAAGTACTCCTGTAACTTACTGGGGCTGCTTCAATTTATTTATGTTTACAATGTTATAGATGAAAAATAAATAATTTGTAATTATTGTCAAGTTCATGCATATACTACTAAAGCGATTAATCATAAAAAAGGATATAAGTAAATGATATTTATTCTGCAAATAGGTATTAAAAATACTTTCTTTTTCGTCAATTTAAACTAGACGAAGCCGGTGTTTCCTAGCATAAAAAAGTAACCTTGAAAAGAAACACCGAAATAAACTCAGAGGCACGGCTCAGAGGTCTCTTTCATCCAAAAAATAGTACTGTTTCCCCAGGAAAAGAACAATACATTTTGACGGTCATAAATTTTTTAGTGCGTTAGGTAGCGCTACATTTCTTTCGAATCATGACTGAGGTATATTAGAAACTTTAATAGTATGTTATGACTTTCTTTTTTTATTAGTGACAAGATGAACATGTTCTCAAAAGAGAGGCTAAAATGGTTAAACATTAAGATAGTTAAGCCCTAGTCCTAAATTTACATCAGCAAATGGAAAAACTATGGCTTGTAACAGCCTCCCGTTGATTCAAAGAAGACAGCTTACAAAGAGTTGCAGTTAATTAGCATTACAAGCGACTGCCATGATATCTAGGCCATCTGCGCTATCGTTGTTTTATAGGGCAAGCTTTTCAAGTGGAATAAGAGCAAGTTTGTTATTGTTACACGTCATATCTCCATTTGAGATTATGTTTTGTTGAGTAAAAAGTTGACAGCAGTTTTAGTGCTTATTAGTGTTCCCGCCCGTCATCATCATCATCATCATTTCAGCCGATACGCGTCCACTGCTGGACATAGACCTCCCCCAAGCGTCGCCACAACGAACGCTCCTGCGCGTCTCGCATCCATCGGCTTCCCGCAACCTTCACCAGGTGTTCCCGCCCACGGCCCACAAAATAAGCCGCTTCTAGTTTCTTTTTGTGGCGGCCTTTTTTGTGCCATTTTTCGTTTTTCCGGCCACAAACTGTCGCTTCAGCTTTTTTTGTGCCCGCTTCTAGTTATTCTTTGTGGCCGCTTCTTTTTTTTGTAGCCCGTGTGCAGAGACACTTAGTCTAAATTTTTACTCAGATTTCGAACAAATTTTTTAATAGTCGTCTAAACTAACCAACAGACAAATTATCCACTATGAATTAATTTTTTTCAGTAAGATAATAAGTAAAAATAGATTCTATCCTCGAAATTAAAGCTGTAGCTCATGTACCAACATGAGTTAGTTACAAGAGGAGGATTAAAGACCACTCCATCACATGAAGACGAGGTCTAAGTTCCAGCAATGGGATCATTATGCTACAAGTGCTTGCAAATTCAAAGTTATTTTGAAAATTAGTAGAATTTTAATGTGTTCAAGACTATTTGTTTCTTTGATTTAAAACCCTTTTTATATGGGGTTGTGGGAATCCGATGTATGCGAGACGCACAGGACCGATCATTGTGGCCGCACTTGGGGGAGGCCTATGTCCAACAGTGGACGTCTTTCGGCTGAAATGATGATGATGTGATGATTCCTACTGCAATCAACTTGAGCCCCACGCAAACTCAACATTTGAATACTAAAAAGGTTTTCTTCTTCTTCAAACCTTCAATATTTAGCCCTTAATGTAGGTATACATCGCCATTAGTCATAGCGAAGCTTATCCATCAATATTTTAGTAAGATTTGTAACTTGTATCACCTAAGCCGTACATAGTGAAGCGTTCAGTCTAGACCTCGACGAATAAATGATTTTAGTGCCTATAGTGTACAGCTATATATTGTTCGTATTTCGTTGACAGGCTGTATCTCTGGTAGAGTGATCAAATATGAAGGGACAAACAAATAATGTCTCGTTTTCTTTGGCGACATTCTTTTATTAAGGCATAATGCCATATATCGCGTACATCGAAGGACTGGAACAATTTCCTTGCTGCGGTCTTCCCATCCGATTTAGGTGTGTTCAAGAATAGAGTGATACGCTCTTATATACCAGTGCGCCTCATCATCAGCGATTGCATCACTGCTTACCATCAGGTGATATCGCAGTCAAAAAATAGTTAATATCAATAAAATAACTGGATAAGTGCGAGTCGGACTCGCGTCCCGAGTCTGAGAATCCACGCAAAGGTCAGACTGTACTTCACGCCGGAACAGCTGCTCAAACTTTATTAAGCGCAAGTTCGATCGTGTATGGAGTATTGCTCTCATCTTTGGGACGGATCTGCCCGATACCAGCTTCACACGCTTGAGGCAATTGAGAGGCAAGCCAGAAGGATAATTAGCGATGATACACTCGTCGATTCGGGGCTTCAAAGTCTTGAGCATCGACGCCGACTTGCTAGCCTGTCGGTTTTCTACCGGTTGCATTTCGGGAAGTGTGCGTCGGAATTGCATAACCTAATTCCGCCTAGCCCGTTTCATCATCAGACTACCAAACGTACCGTGATGCGCCACCGGTACATGATGAACATCCCACCTACACGCACAAAACATTTTTCTGTGTCTGTGTTTTCTGATAGCTACAACTCGGGAATCTTTAAGTCGAGAGTGAAAAGGTTTCTTCTAGGTAAGCGCGTTCCATCGTCGACCCTATCGTCGCTTTACATCAGGTGCGATAGCGGTCAAGCGCGAACCTATCAACAATAAAAAAGACAGATCCACAGTGCTGATTTTCAGCATCAGCCGTCGTCGACTAGTACGAGTATTTCACAACAAAGGAAACAGCAATTAGTTACTAGAAATAAATAACGAGCAAACGTTACCAAGCAGACTTCAATTTTGCTCTCAATACTAATAACTTTACATCTTTTACAAGGTTTTTAATTAACTATTTACGCGAAAATTAATAAATGAATCACATAACATTGAATTTTAACATTTTATTAATTAGTTTTTCATGATCGAAACATATTTTTAAGTTAATTGTTTTATTTTCGTATTTCTTGATTGAATGAAATAAAGTGAAAAAAATAATAATTACAAGAACCTTTAAAACTAATTAAGCTTTAAGTTGTATACTTAATTTATTCGGAAAAAATGTAGATTGTTTATATTTTTCTGTCAAAAATATGATGGGGGGCACAATCACACAAGGAACTACTCTTGTATCGTGGTATGATCACAAACATATACAGAGTGTAAAGAACAGGTTTCCGCAAACTTTAAGGGCTTGCACAGTAGTCGAAGCTGTACAACCTTTTTTTTTTTTTCAGAAACACAAACTTTTTGTTATAATCTCCTCTACTCAAACAAACCAGTTTACCTTCCCAAAATATAAATTTTGATTTGTGACAAAAAAAAACTACGCAATAAAATCACGACTGTAAAAGTCATAATAGAATCTGGTACTGACAGTTGTGTACAAAATTCTATTTTCAAACTGAAATGGCAGTCTAGTGACTTTTTTTTAAAGTCCTATTTGCAAACCGTTTCAACAGCCAGCAACTTTTATTACATCTAAAAATAGATAGCTATAAACCTTCCCCGTGTTACATTTTGAACCCACTCCTAATTTCCCTCAGTTTTGCTGTACAAAAGACGCCCCTTTCCTTTACAATTTCTTGAGTACTCGTAAACAAGGCACATCTTTGCTTAATTTAGGACAAAGCAGTAACTTTTAGCTCTAGACGTTATAATAGAAGAGTTAGTAGGTCGTAATTTGTACGGTTTTATCAGGCTATGTGTTATATTCTGTTTTTACGATCTAATAATCTTTTTATAGTAGTGTTTACGTGACTCTATTGGAAAATAGAGATTATTATAGGATTGATAAATGATAATTAATTTTCAAACAGGTTTCGAGGGTATGCGGAACAAAGAGTAAAGATCCACAAACCTCCATTGAAAAGGGAGGATTCTCCGACCAGACAGGTGTTATAGTCTGGTGGGCGACTGCCCGATATATATGTTCTAATCGTGCGGAAAACTTTGATTGCGCGATGCAGGATTTTGTATTTTCTTCGTAGTTCTTATGTGGCATCATAGATGTCCCTACAAGGTTAACAACACTTTTAAAGTGGGATGGAGTTTCTTGCCGGTTCTTCTCCATAGGAAACGACCAATTTGGAACCGTGCACTAGCTTCTGACGTTTTATAAGTGCCCATGTAGGCCTATGTGAAATAAAATATTTTGACTTTGACTTTGACTTTGACTTTGAAAGTATGGACTTTATTCATCTCAACAGCAGTCGGTGATGGAGATGGTCTTTTTAAGAAAGAAACAATTACACAGATTGGAGTAGACCTGTCTAGTCAATACAAGCATTTGTCAGTACCTATCCATTTATCTCAACTCAGGAAAAATTTTAATGATGAAATTATTTTTCAAAAACTTTTAAGATTTAAAAAAAAACACGTATTTTGTGGAACAAGTTTTGTGAAATATTCGAGTAAATGACGGAATTACTGAATGCCAACAGAGTTTGCAGGCGTTATTTTTTTTTTCACGTTGCTTCTACATCAAATATTGTGTGCGATTAATCAATGTAATTTTAAACCATACTTGCATTGACGATGGGCAAATGGGAAAAAAGCCTCTTAAGAGGGAACTGTAAATGTGTAGTTAAGAGGGTCCTTCTCCACTCGCTTATCGTAAACATCGGAAATGGTTTAAAAGCTTGTTACTTCATTTAATGCAATCCAACGCGATGTTTGACAAAAAGGCAACGCAAAAAAAGAAAGATAACGCCTGAAAACTCTGTTAGTATTCGGTAATTCCGAGATTTACTCGAAAATTTCACAAAACTTGCTCCAGGAAATAGCTGTTTTTTTTAAACCCTTAAAAGTTTTTGGAAAAAGTTGTCGTCATTTAGAATCTTAATAAAATTTGCAAGGTCTCTAGAGGATTACTTTTTTGACATTTTTAACACACACTTGTTAATACAAAATAGGACATTTTCAGAGGTTTTTACTGGATTAGTTTTACACAAATTTAGAAATTGGTTTCTTTAGAAACCTAGACAATATCCACAAAATACTGTGTTTCCAAAATATCATAATCAGTTATGAGCGGTTGTATGAAAAACAGTGAAAATGTGAGTCATGATGCACCACCTTAAATAAAATTACCGCCCAATAAATTTATGACCAAGAGCTTGTCATCATACTTGCTTTTTCACAATTTTATTGAATCATTGTCAATGATTAAAGAAACCATTAAATAATTGAATGCAAAAAAACACGTATATTCTACTTGATACAAAAGAACGACATAATCTTCAAACAATGAACCACACTTTAAACATCGTCAAGACAAAGAAGTCTCCAGAATCAAAAGCCTCATTTAACGATAAGACTGTTTATTAACTTATAAAGTACTTCACAAAATACTGACGGAAAATTCGCCGTCCAAACAAACAGGAAAATAAAATGAACGAAATTTCGAAAAGGACAAGTGACAGCCTTTATGAGTGTTTAGATCCGAAGTCGAATTTTATAGAGGCAAAGTTAGCCTTAGAACCAGGCTATAAAGAAAGCGAAGGTTGGAATCGCCTCAGGGCCAGGCTATTGAGAAAACGAATCGGGAGCAGTGTATCACGGTGACTGTACCCTTAGTATGAATAAATGAAGCTACGCCTTTATAGAAACCAGCTTTTTCCTGCGGTTTCCCCCGCGTACTTAAAATATAACTTAGGAATAAAACAGTTTTCTATCGATGACAGAAAATTCGCAATCAGACCAGTACTTACAGAGATTACCTTCTACAAACAAAAAAACATAAAAACAAACTTTACCTCTTTATTATAATAGTGTAGATGAAGTTCCAAAAATATTAATTTTCAATACACTTGCTCATAAAGTGGCTCTTATTGCACTGCACTTAGGTATATAATGGCACTTGTTACCAAACTGTGACATTTTGATTACCATTGCGCACTAGTGCTATAATGTGGTTAAATCATTATTTTTCAACCTCTCCACCATCATAATTTTATGACATTTATCGTATCAGGATGGGCGCAGGTTATCCCCCATGAACAAAAGAAAAACAAAATGGGCGCGCATATGAAAACAGTTTTTTACCTCCACAAAAGTTTACTAGTTTTACAGTTATTTTATTCACTAGTGTATTGAAAAACGTCGCATGATACACGTGAGTAATTAATGATTACCACCCTCGCCATGGCTCGGGTCTAAATACCGCCTCAACTGTAATCACTAACATTACACACTTATATCATAATGTACTATTCTAATACTTTCGCTATTGATACTGTTAAGTAGAAATTTTTCATCTATTTTTTAATGATATAAACTAGTGCTTGACTGCAATCCCACCAGTAAGTAAGCAGTGATGCAATTAGAGCAGTGGTGGCCGAGTGGTAATGGCCCCGACTTACGAGTTGTAGGTCGCGGGTTCGAACCCAGCCAGGCGCATTACTTTGTGTAATTTATTTCATCACCACTGCTCTCAAAACGGTGAAGGAAAACATCGTGAGGAAACCGGCACGTCTTAGAACCAAAAATTCGACGACATGTGACATTCACCAACCCGCACTGGGCCTGCGTGGTGGATTATGGCCCATTCCCTCTCCTAGAAAGGAGGCCTGAGTCCCAGCAGTGGGAACATTAAAAGGCTGATGATGATGATGATGATGATGCAATCGTTGATGGTGAAGCATACTAGTTTATTACGAGCCTATTTACTCTTGCTTTGTAGACAGCTGAATTATAATCAGTTGTATCTATGTTGTCTAGTGTAGTACCTATCAGTTGTCTAATACTGATAACACAAGCTCTGTTTAGTTTGGGCTCGGAGCTAGACGGCGTTGTGTGATAGTTGTGGAATATTATTATTTTATTACTACCTCATAGTCTCCTTCTATTCCGTAACGATGTTTATGGAACGAAGTTTTTATTTGCGCGAGCAAAACTTTTCTGCACGGTAAAATAGCATGGCCACCTTTTGATGTAAAGAGAAATAACGACAAGAATATATAAAGCGATGGTTTTGATATTAAATTGCATTTGCTTTTGTTTTTTCTTAACTACTGGTGAAAGTTATTGAAATATTAAATTGTGAAATATTCATATACTTGTTTTATCTTATATCGAATTTGAATGAAAATGCTACGCTTCGTTTGTTTTTGTATTCGTAAATTGTGACAAAATCGACGACTAGTATCTAGTTAGTCACAGATTCGAAATAATTTATTTTGTACCTAATAAAAAAAAATGGGCAAGTGCGAGTTGGGCATGCGCACGAAGGTACAACATTTTTAATATTACAAATTTTTTTTTAGTATTTGTTATTGCACTAACATAAATACATCATCTGTGAAATATCAACTGTCTTGCTATAACCGTTCATGAGATACATACAGCGTGATGACAGACAGACAGTGGAGTCTTAGTAATAGGATCCCATTTAATAATAATAATATTAATATTCCACAACCATTCACACAACGCCGTCTAGTCCCAAGCTAAGCAGAGCTTGTGTTATGGGTACTAGACAACTGATAAACATACTTATATATTTCTAAATACATACATATTATAGATAAATTACACCCAGACACAGAACAAATGATTATGCTCATCACACAAACATTTGTCCAGGGTAGGAATCGAACCCACGACCTCCGGCATAGCTGTCCGAGTCACTAACCACTAGACCAACAGGCCAGTCAAATTTAACCCTAACCGGTATTATTATCTTGTTGAATTCTGATGCTTTCAGACATCAAATTGAGAAAAACTACAACCAACAAAAATAATGAAACATAGAAAGGGTTTCTACTGACCCTCAGCAAACTAACAAACATATCCAATTAATTTACCCAGAATAATATAATTCTGATCCACAAAATCATCCATCATATTCATAACCATCCATCTTCGAATCCTTATGAATATGTAACAACACACACGTAAATAACAAAAACATTGTGACTACATCATCAAATAAATTCAATATTATAACCTCAAAACCATATTTTGGGCATATCTTAACCATAAAGAGAGAAAGAGAGAGATAATGATGCAAGAAATATAGTGTCTAAGTTTGTACGCAAAAACAGGTGCAATCTCTATTTTTTTATTGTTACTTTTTTGGTGTACAACAAAGTTTATTCTATTCTATTCTATTCTATTCTATTCTATTCTATTCTATTCTATTCTATTCTATTCTATTCTATTCTATTCTATTCTATTCTATTCTATTCTATTCTATTCTATTCTATTCTATTCTATTCTATTCTATTCTATTCTATTCTATTCTATTCTATTCTATTCTATTCTATTCTATTCTATTCTATTCTATTCTATTCTATTCTATTCTATTCTATTCTATTCTATTCTATTCTATTCTATTCTATTCTATTCTATTCTATTCTATTCTATTCTATTCTATTCTATTCTATTCTATTCTATTCTATTCTATTCTATTCTATTCTATTCTATTCTATTCTATTCTATTCTATTCTATTCTATTCTATTCTATTCTATTCTATTCTATTCTATTCTATTCTATTCTATTCTATTCTATTCTATTCTATTCTATTCTATTCTATTCTATTCTATTCTATTCTATTCTATTCTATTCTATTCTATTCTATTCTATTCTATTCTATTCTATTCTATTCTATTCTATTCTATTCTATTCTATTCTATTCTATTCTATTCTATTCTATTCTATTCTATTCTATTCTATTCTATTCTATTCTATTCTATTCTATTCTATTCTATTCTATTCTATTCTATTCTATTCTATTCTATTCTATTCTATTCTATTCTATTCTATTCTATTATATTCTATTCTATTCTATTCTATTCTATTCTATTCTATACTATTCTATTCTATTCTATTCTATTCTATGCCATTCTATTCTATTCTATTCCATTACCCTCATAGGCCATTGGAACGGCAATCCTACAAAACCGGCGAAATATCATGCGTAGAATTTCCAGCTTTTTTTTAGGTGGGAAAATATTCCAATGATATCCCCCGCTGGCGGCTAGGCGGAGTGGAAGATAGTGTCAGACTTTTACTGACAAAAAACCCACTTCTGTTACTTCGTTGCTTTTCGTACGGGGCCGAATCTTCCTTTCAGAAACAAATCCTTGGCCCCAAAGACTTCCAGCTATGCTCTACGAGGCTTTTTTTATTGAGGTGGGAAAATTATCCAATGACTTCTTCCACTTTATAGTACATGTGTCTGAATAAAACTACATCTATGTTTCTTCAATTGCCTTTTTCGTTTCCTATTCAAAAAAATACTCGCTGGGTATGGACCCTGCTGAACCTCTACGGCTAGCTGGTATCTCTTTGAGGAGAGCGAGGAACACTAGCGCTGTCAACGACTTGGTCTCGGTCCGGATTGGATGGCCAAACGGCGACCTACCCATTACTCGTTGTCAAAAAGCCCGTGCCTACCGTAGCTGGTAGCCAGGGTCGTTGTTTTGGTGGCTAGGGCGTGAAGAGGGCCGGTCCTTCGCGCGTGTGGCCTTATCCTTCGCTAGAGGTTACGAAACCGGTCACCAATCCACGAACCAACCTTGCAACCTCAGCTTTACCTCATGAATCTTTCGGTCCAAATAGCTGTTACTTATTACGAGCTCCTCGATTCAATATGGAGTATGTCAATACCTGTTTGTACTAAATAGAAGGGAGGTAATGTTGGAACGAAACTTTTTTAATTTGGACCACTGCCAAGGCTTTTGGTGTTCTATCTTGGATGACACGTAGATGAGTTTGGATGTTCGGTAGAGATTAACCAGCTGAATCATTTATGAGGGACGAGTTGCTTCGTAGTTTTGTGAAGAACCTGAATTTGTAGAGGATGGATTGATTACCCATCTACTAAATAAAGGGAAACACAATGGATATTAGGGACGACGTATACAAAGAGCAATTATTTGGCTATCAGCGATTTCTGCTAGAGTTATGTAAAGGCGGATACAGACTGCGAGGCATGCGCCTGGAATGCCTCGCAAAGTGTGTACCTTCATATTCGTAGCGAGGCATGTACTACGTACGTGCGAGAGCGAGCCAACGTATGTTTTAAATGTTTCTAGATCAAGCATTACATTAGTTATGGACGTAGAGGCAAATGCGAGTTTAAGGTATGCGCCGCGTCCACGCACTTCTCAACTGAGACTGGAACTGCGTTTGCTCGGGCCAATCCAACCGTTACAGTAGCAGTTGAAATGGCACCGTCAAATCGTGTGCACGTATCTGTTGCTGCTTTCATGATTGTTCATTCAATAATCTAAAAAAAGAAACATGTACCTAAGCGTACAGCGGCACACGGGCCTCAAAAAAATGCCGCCTCAAAAATAAACTTGAACCGACGTTTTTTTGTAGCCCGTGTGTGTAAAACGTCATCGCAACGCGCTGCTTGATTTGAGCCGAAGCACGCCGGCTCGCTTCGGACACGCGCACCCTGCGCGTAGCACAAGGCTCGCCACAAACAAAAGAAGTTTCGAAAAGATTATCAAAAGTTTATTTAATATGCTTCTTTAATTACAAACAAGCCGAGGACTCAAATAATGTTTTATAATACTTACACTAACGTTTAACACGACGTTTTTTATGTCGTTCATGCAACAACTAGTATTTTACGACTTTTATTTACTTCCCACGTGCATGCATTTAAGAAGTGATAAGCTTAGAAAATATAAGTCTTTTTAGAGTTCCGTCCTCAAAGGGTAAGAACAGGAGCCTGTTAGTAAAACTTCGCTGTCTGTCTGTCCGTCTGTCTGTCACCAGGCTATATCCCAAGAACCACGTTAGCTAGACTGTCGAATTTTTCACAAATTATGTATCTCTGTTGCCGCTATAACAACAAATACTAAAAACATAGTGAAATTAATATTTAAGAAAATAAAATAAATATTTCATATTTAAGCTCCCATACAAAAGACGCGATTTTTTTGCCGAATTTTCATAAGGACAGTATAGCACCCTTCGTGCGCGAGTCTAACTCGTATTTAGTCAGTTTTTTACCACTTTTGCAGAATTTGACAACAAAATGTCTCAAAATAGCTTTCTTGGCAACCGTCGCTGAAGTAATCAATTTTTCGTCTCCATTTTACCGTACTTGCATTTTTCAATGACTGGCCTGTTGGTCTAGTGGTTAGTGGCCCAACTGCTATGCCCGAGCTCGTGGGTTCGATTCCCACCCAGGACAAATGTTTGTGTGATAAGCAGGATCATTTGTTCTGTGTCTGGGTGTAATTATGTATGTATTTAGAAATATATAAGATGTTTATCAGTTGCCGAGTACATAAGCTCTGCTTGGCTTGAGACTACATGGCGTTGTGTGATAGTAGTAAAAAAAAATGATATCACATATCGTCTAGTCGTGTAAATATTTTAGACTAGTTCCTGTCAGCGGCATCGCCCGCGTGAAAGTAGATTTCTCCATAATTATAAACTTCATTCCCCCAGGGAGTGAAAAACCCTTTCTTAATTTACATATTTATATATCATAAAAGGAACTTTTGCGCAAAATTTCAGATCCAAGGGTTTGGGCTGGGCATTGATAAATCAGTAAGTCAGGACTAACATAATAGGTTTAAATTTATCATAATAGGTTGCTTGAGCAAGCATCGTCAGCCACCTCATCACTTCCCATCAGGTGAGACGGTGATCAAACGCAAACCTATACATAATAAAAAAAAACCCGCAATCCTAGCAGGCATCAACCCAGGTTCTCTGAGGCAACAATTCTAGTCTAATAACACAAAGTTGTATCACATACAGGGTTATTCATATTATCATATATATATATATATATATAACACTGGCAACCTCTCAGGACTATGTTACTAACATCATAAACATTAAAGACCAACTTTTGTTCTATAACTTTTAAAAGTTCATCAGATTGTCATACAAAAAAAAACTAATTTGAATAATCATGATGGCGGCGGGGGTACTTGATGCACTTGCGTCGCGGCTTACATACGTAGGTAGGTATAGCAAAATACAGAGTTGAAATTTGTTAGATAGAACAATGAAATCATGAAGGTTAGTTTTTGGTAAATGAATTATGTTTTGTAAAAAACAAAAGTTGTTGTTTATGATGTTAGTAATTCAGTCCTGCAAGGTTGATAATGTTTTACAAATAGCCCTGTATATTCTTAGAATAAATATAGGTATATAACGTGAAAGGTTACCCTGCCCTATGATTGACAGGTCATCAATACCCACTGAAGTTCTTTTCAGCATGAAGAAACGGCGCTACCACCCATGACATTTAGACTTGGCTGCAACACACAAATAGACCTATCAATCGATCGCCTTATGTACCGACTCCCACACTTAGGCGTTTTCAAGGTTCTATAGTGTACAATATGCTAATTATACGACCTATTTTCTTTTACAAAAAAAAAGCATTGTAAAATAACATAGGTATTATATTAACGAGTATTATACACGTTGTTATGAGAATCTATATGTATATGAAAGCGAAATACCACTCACTGATTAATCAGGAAATCTCAGAAACTATAACACTTACAGACTTAAAACTGTGGGTCCCTTATAGGGTGTAGACATCCGCTAAGAATGGATTTTTCGAAATTCACCCTCTAAGAAGATGAAACGGGGCTAAAATTTGTAAGGAGACACTGACTTTCACGCGGGCGAAGCCGAAGGTTAATAAATTAATAAATTTCATAAGCCAATTAATTAATTAATAATTTTGTGTGTTTGTCACTTCTCAACTTAACTCCTCAGCACGGTTTGACAGGTTTAGAGGAATATTTGTGGGTATATTTAAGTGGGTCCCTCGATAGCTTGAAAAAATAATTCGACCCAGAAAGTGGCGCTGCGATCGATTTCTCAATTGGTTTTTCTGACGTAATGCCTGCTTTCGGGCAAGACAGTGTCTGCCAGGACCGGGTTATGTATTTGTTTTTGTTATTAAAAGGTTCCTGTTTGACCACTACCTCTGATGGTAAGCAAGTTTACTAAGAAGTAACCTAGTAAATCACGTAGTACACATTGTATCCAGACGATTTGGAATAAAAATGAAAGCGGTGTGGGATTGTTCGTAAAATTTGCTGTGCCCTGGAAGTTGGAACGTAAAAGGAAACAGAAGCAGCACAGGTACTTCCTCGTGCCTTCCTCTACTGGAAGGAATCATTAATGATTTCCCAAAAAAAAAAAGTATCTATATATTGATTCCTTGACCGCGATCCCACCTGATGGTAGCAGTACGCAGTGATGCAACCGTTAATGGTGAGGCGCACTAGTTTATTAATTCATGAATCCCAAAGCGACACCCGGTGGCCGCGCATCTATTGTCTTACTATTGTGTCTCTAATTGACGGTATCTGAAGGGTTAAGAAACTATTCACTCTAGCCTTGAAAAACACCTAAATTAGAATCGACATAAAAAAAATAAATAATGATGATTTCTATAAACACAGTTATTTCCAATCTGAAAGCTGAAACAGTCATTAAACATAACTTAACCATGTTGCCGTTCGTGACGAATTGTCTGAAAAGTTTGGTTCAACTTTAACTGTAGCGGCGATTAAAAAGTGATCAGTGCTCACAGATTTAACCTAATGTGTATTTTAAGTTGATTTTAATTAATGGATATTAGCCTTTATGTAGATAACGTATTGGTAGTAATTTGATATTTATCTTTAATCCTCCTCACCGAATTTCGGTTAATAGGCAATCTTAACATCATCATCATTATCATTTCAGCAGATACACGTCCACTGTTGGACATAGGCCTCCCCCAAGCGTCGCCACAACGAACGTTCTTGTGCGTCTCGCATCCATCAATTTCCCGCAACCTTCACAAGGCCATCAGTTAACCTTGTTGGAGGTCTTCCAACGCTGCGTCTTCCGGTACGCGATTGCCACTCCAGAACCTTTAGGCCCCAACGGCCATCTGTTCCTGTTCTTAATCTTAACATAGATTAAGTAAAAACGAATAAAATATAACAGTGTCCAATTAAGCTAGAACTTCATTAGATTGATGCACACGTGTAACACGCCTGATTTTTACGTAAAATGATGTCACGTGGCGTGGATAGAGGAGCTCTATAGTGACTGGTAATTAGTGACCGATAAATTATACACGTGATTGTACTCATGATTACAGACAACTTTCCCAAATAAACTTTTTTTATACTCATTAGTTTTATCACAATAAGAAAACAGAAAAATTCGAAAATCCTGAATCGAAAAAAAGTATTTTTTTTTTGTGTCGTAACTTCAAATTTATAGTTTTCGAATTTTTCCTATACCGAGTAACGTTTTTCCTCATAACTTCATGCCAAATTTCAGGATTTTAGGTCAACGGGAAGTACCCTAATAATCTTAATCTCCTTGAGAGTGTCGAAATATATATTTTTTGGGACATATACTCGAAAGTTTGATATTTTTACAGCTTAAAGTAACCTCAGACCTGAGCATAATTAGAATGGTTTTAATTTGAACTCAATACCTGCACGCGTTTCTGAGATAAAGGGTCTTGACAGACAAATATATAGATAGACAAACGGACAACAAATTGATTGTATAAGGGTTCCGTTTTTTTTCCTTTTGAAGTATTAAAATACAGAATTTTAATGTTGACACCATATCGGATAAAATAGTCTAACCAGTTTATCAATTAATGGCAACCACAATATGAAACTACGTTTGATGTTTAATCCAGTAGCAGCTGATTAAACCACGAGAACCACCGACCAACAATTTATAATTTTTGAAAGGTAAATTAAGCTCACTGTGCATTACATCAGAATGTTGTCTTTTTTCCAGGACCTAAAATAAAGGCGACGTTTTATTTTATTTTATTTTTCACATTTTAGGAAAGCTTACAGACTAATAACTACATAAAGACAATAGTAGGTAATTAAATTGCTAATTACAAGCTTCCACATGTCGATATTATAGTGACAAAAAGAACAAAAACTAGAGTTGGTCCAACAACAGGTTAACACAAAGTTGTTAACTCTTAATAATTTTAACATAAATATTAATTCTGTGATTCAAGTGCTAATAGGTGCTGGTTGTTCAAAAAATGGCTTTGCTAAGTGCTTCCTAACTGTGCTCGCTTTCGTGCAAAAGAGGTCAATGCCGGGTTCACATGAAATCTTATTAAAACTGCGACTGGCTCTCAGAAAATGCATTACGCCTATAATTAGTATTTGCATTAGGTACATGCAGAAGTGGGCGCTGTCGCAGCCCCATCTGATTAGTGCGTATTAAAAATTTTGAGATAAGCTCAGGACAGTCAATTGAACCATTTGCGATATTAATCAAGTAGCACACATCACTAACATCACGTCTCTGGTCAAGAGGTAGAAAATGGTATCTTCTGCATCGATGAGTGTAGTTATCAGATATTTGTTTTGCTCTGAAGTCAAGAAACTTAAGGAATTTTTTCTGGATGCCCTCAATACGAGACTTATATATCCCATATTGAGGGTTCCAGACCTGTGATGCATATTCGAGTTAATGTGAGTTTTGGCTTAGCTATCTAGTTTAGGGACTGTCTTCTCACGGCTCGCTGCTGGCGGTTCTAGATGTCTACACCATATTTAAACCCTTCTTCTCAGTCGTACACTCTTGACAGAGTGGTCGTGGTCATGTCTCGGTCGAGTCCCGCACTCCCCGCCTCTGTCTACGACGCCATGCAGCTCTGTGTTTGGCGGCTTGGGAACTTTCATTTACGCTGCAGTGTGTCATAGTTTTCATGAGGTCCGTCCACCGCGTCCACGAGATCTTTTGCCCTCGACTTTCCCTTGCACCACCAAACATTCCATCGAGTCCTCGTTGCGGGTGATATGCCCGAAGAATTTAAACCCTACATCATAATAAATCGGTTGCATAGAATAAAATAGTTCGTTATTCACAAAGAAAGGTCTCTCGAAAGGATATCTACTTTAATTGCCCTCTAAATCTTTCTCATGAATAACTTCTTCTTTTTCTTCTTCTTCCTGCCCTTATCCCATATTACTTGGGGTCGGCGCAACACATTTTTTTCTGCCATTCTGTCCGGTCACCCGTGAAACTATCACTGACTCCCTTTCTTTAATATTACTCCTCACACAATCCATTCTCATGAATCACTCTATCTATTGATAAAAACTGTATTGAAATTCGTCCAGTATTTTTTAGTTTATCGCGAGCATAGAGCTTCACAGATACGGTGTGTGACTTAGTTTTATAATATGTAAGAAAGTAGTCGAAAAAATTATGAATTTAAATATCTATAAAGTTTCATAACTCTTCATATATCTATAAAAATATTCTATCATCTTATATTAAAAGTTCTTCGAGTTTAATTAATGAAATCAAGTTTTCTTTTCTATCTTCGGTTAACTTCGATATACCTATGTTAGTATATACTCGTACAAACTTTAATTATTAGTAATATTGCTTTTGAAGCAACTCTTAATTAAAATGTGGGAAGGAAAATTTTTAATTTAACTTTTGCTTGTAAAAATGTGCTCGAGGCTAGAGCAACGCTTCGAGTTCAGGCAAAGTAACGCTTTCCAAGGTCCGTTTGTGAATGAGACCATCTTCAAAAGGACCAGTAAATGTGCCAGATGACATTTCACCGCCCTAGTGCTTGAGTGGCCAATTGACAATTGACCAGGGCACAAATTTTACACAAGTCTAAAGAAGTATATCGTGCGGATTTCATCACGCATGCGGGTTTGCTTCGCATGCGATGATGCGCTCCACGCACGTGTTCTACGCATTACAATAAATGCTTGTGTGAAATGGACATTCGTGGAAGTTAGGCGTGCGAGGCAATCCCGCATGCGTGATCAATAGTTGGAGCCGCGTCATAACACTAATTTTCAAGTCGTTTGTGGTGCGCGTGCCGACTCAACATTTGGACACCTTCCTCAAAGGAGAGTTTTGGCCGAAGGGTGTTGTGTATCGACGATTTCGCGGAAAGATACCGACCTCGCAGCGGAACACGACGCCGTCACTTCGTGTACAATAGTTTAGCTTAATAATAATTAGTTATAGTTTCTTTTATGTATTAGTTTATTATTCTGTAATGATTATTTTTGTGTATTTTATCTATGGGCCTTAGATGCCTGAAAGTAAAGGATTATTATTATTATTAATAGCGCACGATATTAAAAACACCCTAAATACTTTTAAACACTACTTCAACAACCATATTCATAATGTAAGCAGATTTATATTTAAAAAAAAAGACGTGTGGCACTCGGAGACTGCCGCGGTAAAGCTATTGCATAGCAGTTTTGATTTATGAATATTAATTGTTAATTCTTTATTAGGTGATCATTATTTGTGATTGAAGTTGACAAGTTGCCATGACAACCATTTAGTGAGGGGTATTAGGTTTTTTTCGTTACGGAATTTCTGGATTCGGTCTCCACGCTCAAGGCCCGCGATAGAAGCTATGCAATAGCTTAAAAAAAATTGTTTATTTTTTTGATCAGATTAGAAGAACGCAATTTTTCATCTTGTGATATGAACGTGAGTAAATCTTCTTTTTGTTACACCGCGGTCTAAATCCGGCAGTTAGAGAAGCCATTCACACGATACAGGCGATAGGCCATAAACTTAATGGCTCAAGAGTCGTAAACATTACAAATTGGACCAATTGACGAGCCGGCCGCTCGTAATTGGACAATTATAAGGCCCAAAAAGCTATGAATTTTGTGCCAACGAGTAATAATCATTTTGATTGTCAATTTTCGCTGCGGCAACACAAACGGATTTGAAGAAATTACTTTCTAATATTATCTGTTTTGAAGTAGGCCCAGTGAAACCTTAATTCAGTAATAGATTCAAACTCAACCTGGCGCATTATATAAGCATAATCAGCCTTTTCAAGTTCTCACTGCTGGGACTCAGGCCGCCTCTCTAGGAGAGGGATGGGCCGTAATCCACCTCGCGGGCCCAGTGCGGATTGGTGAATGTCACGTGTCTTCGAATTTTTGGTTCTAGAACATGCCGGTTTCCTCACGATGTTTTCCTTCACCGTTATGAAAGCAGTGGTGATGGAATAATTACACAAAGTAATGGGCTTGAACCCTTACCACAGCGACTTACAACTCGTAAGTCGAAGCATTCAGCCACCACTACTCCTGGCGCTTTACACTGTGTAATTTATTTCATCAAACGGTGAAGGAAAACGTCGTGACGAAACCGACATATCCTAGAACTAAAAATTCGAAGCCATGTGACATAAAGCAATCGGGGTTTTTTTTTCAAATTATCCCTACATTTAGATGCAGTTTTCATTAAATGACATTTATGATATTTATCCTGCAAATAGATTTTTCAAATAAAAACATCTTTACACGTAATTTTTTTCATCAGTTTAAACTAGATGAAGGCGATGTTTTCCAGCTGACCCTGAGAAGAAACACCGAAACAAACTCAGGAGTCAAAATCTCTTTTAATTCATGAATTCCCAAGCGACCACCGGTGGCCGCGCATCTATTGTCTTACTATTGTGTCTCTAATTGACGGTATCTGAAGGGTTAAAGTCCTTACAGCAACCATGTGATGGTCACATAAATAATTAATAATAATAGAAAATGAACAAAGTCAAGGCAAATTACTAGTCTAAATGTATTGTATTTGTTGCAAGCATTTGGCATTCATTCAGCCATCTGTCAATCTTAATTGATGCAAACCAAAATATTTGGAAATCAGTGTTTCAATGTATTATATAAACAGCTCAAGTCAATCAAATTGCAAACTGAATATTTAATGTAATTCTTGTGTTTATTTAATAAACTATGGCTAAAATACTCTAGTAATATTACGTTCTGTTTACAAAAATAAACAATTTCGTAGTTTTACAAACTTTTATTTAGTTTCAGTATCAAATCTTGCAAGATCCATTTCCTGGTTACTGAATGAAATTTTGAAATGAAATTGTCTCCGCCGCCGATCGCCTCCACGAGGGCACGGCGATGCCCGCCCAGGCAGGGCACACCTCGACTGTGTGCTCCACCGTGTCCTCCGGGCGTTCCGCACAGTGGCGACACCCGGCGCCTTTTCCGCTTTAATCCGGTACAGGTACCTCCCGAACGTGCCATTTCAGGTGAGAACCTGCGTCATGCGGAAGGTAAGGATACCGTGAGGCACTTTCCAGCCACGCTTCAAAGAGGGGATTTACCGCCATAATCGTGGCGTGCCCAGTGGTTGGTGGCCCTGACTGCTATGTTGGAGTTAGTGAGTTCGATTCTCATCCAGAACAAATGTTTGTGTGATGAGCACGATCATTCTGTGTCTGGGTGAAATTTGTCATTTGTCTATAACTGTTCACCCGCAAACGGGCCTCAAAAAAAAAATGCCACTTCAAGCTTCTTTTTGAGGCGGCCTTTTTTTGTGGCTCGTGTGCGGTGATGCCGCCACAAAAAAACGCTTGAAGCCGCTTCAAGCTTCAAAGCCCACAAGCTGTCGCGTGCTTCAGCTTTTTTTTTTGCGGCGGCTTCTAGCTTTTTTTTGTAACTGCTTCTAGCGTTTTTTTGAGGCCCTTGTGCGGGGACAGTAATGTATGTATTTAAAAATACGAATATAGTTTATGTTTGTCAGTTGTCCAGTAATCATAGCAAGTAATTCTTAGTTTAGGACTAGATAGTTTTGTGTGAAAGTTGTGTAATATTATGGGCTGTTAAACAAGCTATTATTATCATAATTATTATCATTATGTGCTACAATATAGTTTTGCTCTACACAGGAAAGCTTAAGTAACACAAAAAAGCAAATAATATAGAGCTACAACTTCGAAGGTCACTAACGGATCCATAAGATATACTGTCCACACGTAAAGAAACTAATACATTATCTACATAGCCTTGATTAGTTCATGGTAAAATATAAACTGTATCGTGAATCGATCGACTTGCAAGGTTGCATTCTGAGTAACCTATTGAAAGTTACGCCCCTTGCTATGAAAAGCACATCATTAGCTTCAAAATTTCGCGGGCTTACAGACGACGAGCATTAGATAGCTTGCAGTCCGACCGTCTGGTAACCGTCCGGACCGAGTTCAAGTCAACGACGGCGCATAGTGATCCGCGCCTCAAGGAGATGTCAGCAAACCGTAGGGGCCAGCAGGGTCGAAGCCTACTGGGGCCATGGGTTATGCAAAATTGGACCCTGGAACAAAGGCAAAGAAGGAACAGTGGGTTGTAGTCAGTAATAGTCTGACACGCCCTCACGCTTGCTTATAGTAGTGTACATAATAATATAAGAGTGGTAAAAAATAAAAGGACCGTTTTAACAACTGAGAAAGACTTTAGAATGTAAGTTGGAACAAAACTGAAAGAAACAATAAAATTAATTACATAAAGTTTTAAGTTTTTTTTTTTTATAAGATGGAATATATTGAGAGTATTATTTTTGCGTATTGTTGAATATGAGAGCAGTGGTGGCCGAGTGGTAACAGCTCCGACTTACGAGTTGTAGGTCGCGGGTTCAAACACAGTCAGGCGCATTACTTTGCGTAATTTATTTCATCACCACTTTTCTCAAAACGGCGAAGGAAAACATCGTGAGGAAACCGGCATGTCCTAGAACCAAAAATTCAAAGACATGTGACATCCATCAACCCGCACTGGGCCTGCGTGGTGGATTACGGCCCATTATCTCCTAGAGAGGAGGCCTGATAACATTATAAGGCTGACTATTCTATGCTATATGCTATTTTTGCGTATTTAAGTATTCATTCTGACAAATGTCAAAACAGGCTTTTTATATTTTGACAACTTTAATACACGCACAAATTCTTGAATAATGAAATAAACCAAAACAGTAGAATCCTCCGTAACGTAATGATAGTTCTTGGCTTTTAACTTTATTCTGTTACCAATTGTACCTATCTCAACAGTGCTAAATCTACAAAGACTACCCCACAGCTTCCCGATAGTAAAACCCCGGTTAATCTAGTTCCTAGATCACGGCTACGTCGATAGTAAAGGCAAATGTATACCAAACGATTCTATAAATAATTTTATGGGCTGTTAAACAAGCTATTATCAAGCATGAATAGATTCAGTGGGTACATTAAGATGGTTTTGTAATTAATTTATGCCGTGTTTAGATTGGGCTACCATTGTTCTAAATAGGTATGTCTTAATATAACATCATACTTATATTTGACGAATAGCATCAGTTTGGCGAACATATCAACAAATCATAATCCATTAGGTACCTAACACAAATCAACTTCTGAAACCCCAGGTACATCCGCATCCTGGATATGAATTGCTGTAGCCTGTTATGGAAAAAATATAAATAAAAAAACTAGGAAACACGATTTGATACGCTATGAAAGCGTGTTTTTTTATACTATATTTATTTTTAATTTTTTAGTGAATAGCCACCGCATGTGATAAAAATATTAAAGAGATAAATAGTTAAATGGATGTGTGCAAGTAAAAATAAAAATAAATTTAGAGCTCAAAGGCAGTAGTTACAAGCAAACATACAGGTGAAGCTAATAAAAGCATGTTAAAAACAAGTATTTTAATCGAATTTTTGCATCAAAATCGATCAGTCTATAGGTTGCCATAGAAATATTACGTAACGAAGTAATGAAGCGAAAGTGTGAAATTTATTTACAGATTGTCGCATAATCCAGTCGGGCATGTATACGGAAAAATTCAGGCACCATTTTCACTGAAAGAACAACGCAACCAGGACGATACACGGGCATTCGATACTTCTTTAACAATACCTTCCGCAGCCTGATTTTATGTATCGACTGCGCATAGACGTAAGCTGCACAGCGCTAGTCATATTGGTCTATCTTTTGTCCAAGATTTTTTATTGTTTTTCAAAGGACTTTTTCTGGTCAAACAAAACACAGATTTGAAATTATTTTTTGAGAAGCTTGAAGCGGTTTGAAGCGTTTTTTTTTTGTAGCGGCATTGTCGCACACGAGCCACAGAAAAAGGCCACCTCAAAAAGAAGCTTGAAGCGGCGTTTTTTGAGGCCAGTGTGCGGGAACAGTTAAAAGCAAGCTGCCTGGATTAAACCCCGACTACGTTAAAACAAATGCACTAAGGAGCTGAAAAGTTTACTTGTAGAAAGCACTAAATCTAGTACCGGGTGTTGAAAAGAGCTAAGTACCGGGCATAAAAGAGGAAATAGTTCCCTCTTTGCGTTTAATGAGTTGACTTTCAGTGTGGGCTTGGTAATTCTGGAGGATTTTTGAAAGACGACTAAAGATTTAGGTTTCGTTTTTAACTTTTTAGGTAAGTTTTATGTAAATTGTTTTTTTAATATGAAATCGGCGCCTCGGTATTTTTAGCGTTAGTAGGAATACTTATAATTGTGCTTAAAAACAGGGCAAGTGCCAGTCGGACTCGCGCATTGAGGGCTCTGTAAAAACTTACCAATGAAAACAATTCGATTCCCGAATTGAAAATACAGACAAATGGACGACAAAATGAACATAAAATAGTACATTGTTACACTAGGGGTGAAAGTTACTTATTTAGTCCCTCGAATTAGCGACCTCACTACGCTCGGCCGCCAACTCCTTCTCGGGACGAAATAAGTAACTTTAACCCCGAGGTAAGCATTGTGCTTTTCATTACGAATACGAGAAGATAGACCTAGTATTTTTTTAAATAATTTGACAACTGTTAGGTGAAAGGAAAACTCCCTAGGGATGAAAAGTGTGATACTTTTCAGCCCGCTCCTCAGACAACTTCGGACCTACTTTCAGAGTATGAGTAATGAAAAATAACTTTAAGTACCTAAGAGACTCAATTATCAGGTCAAAAAATTACAAAAACATGGAAATTCCTCAGCCTGCCGTTCTGTGCTTTTGGATACGCTTAAGTAATCATGAACATAGACTGCAGAACACCAGTAAGCTATGCACTCTATTTTGGTCGTTATTTTATCAAAAAATTTCAGGAATAGCAGGATACATGCTAGTATGTAAACTAAGACCATAAAAGCTATCTCGGTGTTCGCATCTTGCTACGGTACTCTGAAACCACAGCCTGCGGTCGACGTCACTGCAGACAATATGCGTTAGCTAGCTCTTATGTAGTACACCTGTTTGGTTTGTTGCTACCCCGTATGTATACAAGATATTTTTGGGTAAAATTATTATTTACTCCTAAATGTTGAGTGTGCAAGAATAATCCCCATTTGCGTTCTCACCTGTGTTTGTTTTGTATGTTAAGACACCTATGTTGTCACATAGGAACTATCCTGCATGAGTGTTAAAGCTCCCTGCGCGATATACATACATATCAATCCGAAATCAACTATCGGATTCCCCGATAGTTGATTTCGGTAGTTCCGATAGTTGGTTTAGATAGTTACTTTTTAATACAATCTATATACACAGTTATTTTTAAAACACTGACAACATCTTAGGACTATGTTACTAACATCACAAACCACAATTTTTGTTCTATGACTTTAAAAAATGTATCATATTTTAGTTCGTCACATTTTCATACAAAAATAAAATTTTAATTGAACGTTCTGAATATTATGCGAAGCAAGCGATAGTGCTATGGTAGTATGGTGGTGGTAGTATGGTAGTGATATGGTAGCTGAACATAAACTTGACCTATTTACGGGCAGCCCTAGTTTAGTCAGCACTAGTCGGTTGGTCGCGTTGATGCGCTCGCGTTACGTCATACGTGTTCTTGTAGCGAAATTCGGCAGTGCGGACGTAATTATCTTTACATGATGGTGTATCAAAATTTTAATGTCGAGTACACAGAAATGGTGCAAATGCTTGCTAGGTGTGATGACAACGTTTCGAAAGCCTGCTTACTATTACTAAGTAGATACGGCAAAATACCGAGTTGAAATGTGTTAGATAGAACAGCAAAATTTTGAAGGTATGTTTGTGGTAAATGTATTATGTTTTGTGAAAAGTCATAGAACAAAGTTGTTGTTTATGATGTTAGTAATACAGTCCTGCAAAGTTATGCAATTAACCCTGTATAGTTGAATGTTTTACAAATAACCCTGTTTACTAATCTCTGACACATCTTTTTTAACATTTGCTAGGGTTCAAATTTTATCACACATAATGATCCTCATGGTAAGCATTGACATCGATGACGATGAAGCACGCTTGTTTAGAAGTAGTTTAATGTCGCCGCACTTAGGCCACATGCCACAGCCACAAACGCCACCACGGGAAGCTAGAAGCTGCCGCAAAAGGAGCTGAAGTGACACCCACTTTTGGCCGATGGCTGTTACTTTTTTACCCCTTACGTGCAGTATCATAATGGATTCTGAATAAGAAGGTTTAAATGTTCAAGCGGCGTATGATGGCGTTTTGTATGCGGCGTTAAGTGACCTGTTCGGGCTACAAAATGCGCGCAGTGGTGATTTGTAGCGTGTGGTGACCACCGGCGTCAACCGTGTGCGGCGCATGTATATAAAATGTATGAAACCTACAGGAAATATTCCGGTAGCGGCGCCGTCTTGTGGTTGTGGTCGGTGGCCCCAGTTGCGGCAACCCCTATTCACTGAAAACTTAAGGATACAAGAGTGTACATACATTATTTTTTACATCTATGGTACCATATACGTAAACACATTATATGTTATCTTGATTATGTACTTGTATATATTGTATTTGCAGTCTGCGGTCAGCGTTCCTGCAACTTGCGTATGCCAGCTCTTCTGTGGTAATGTGGTTTTCAGCTGTTTGTTATAGTTATAGTGTGATATAGATATAGCTAACGTGTAGTAGGGACCTACGGTGTTTTGTTTTCAGTTAATTTATTGAATATTTTAAATTAATTTAAAAAGTGTTTAATATTTATCATAAGCATATAATGGTGTTAGAAATTAATGTAGACTAGTCAAAATAGTACCGAAAAAGTACAATAACAAATCCTTACTAATATTATAAAAGCGAAAGTGAGTTTTTTTGTTACGTCTTCACGCCTAAATGGCAAAACCGATTTTGATGAAACTTGGAACACGGATAGACCATGTCCTGGAAAAGGACATTGTCTCTGTAGAGTTGACTTTGTTATTACATTTATATTATAGTCTGTCTAAAAAGTTAAACGACTTGGGTAATTATTGGGATAAAATGAAATCTGATGTAGTCAATACAGGTTTAATAATCAAGGTTGGCCATGGTCCTCAGCAAGGAGGAGTGACAGGCGGCCGCCTCTTTCTGCGTAGCAGTCATGCCAGCCAAGAAGGCGGCCGCACGCGCGAGGGAAGGGCCTTACGCCCCAGAAACCGGATCCCGATCCCGATTTCAGGCCTTCGTAGGCATGGGCTTGCCGACGGCGAGCAACGAGTAGCTCACCGTCCGACCGTCCGGTAACCGTCCGGGCCAATCCCAAGTCGTCGATGGCACGTAGTATTCCATGCGTGCTTCAAGGTGATGTCAGAAAAACTATAGGATACCAGCAGAGATGAAGCCTAAGCCGAAGGCCACGGGTTGTGCGAAAGCAAATCCTGGGACCCTAGAATGCAGGCAAAGAAGAAATCCACTCTTGGGTTTTAGTCAATAGAAGTCTGACATGCTTCCTTGACCCGCCCAAGGGCTAGAGATGTCATTAGATAATTTCCTATCTTCAAAAAAAAGAGCTGTGCCAAGGGGTCACGTCACCCAATAACTGAGTTGTAGAGGGCAGATAAGCAGTCGTTCCATGTAAAATATGGTATCCAGCTGACTCCAGTTAGACTGGCACCTAACACCAACATAGTTGGAAAAAGTCTAGGCAAATTGATTAAGTTCCATGTAATTTTATGATTGTAATAAACCAAGAGCCGGAATTAATAAAATAAAGTCCGCTATAAAAACCCAAAAAATATTCATTGTAATAAAATAAATATTTTCGCACGTCCGAGGTAGTTTCAGAACAATTTTCGCACGTTAAACCCGAAAAGTTATTGGTTAAAGCTCCTAGCTTAGAGGTATTCGTGCGTGCGAAGAATTTTTCTTATCTTGAAGTATTCCTAAAATATAATATTTTTACATTAAACCAGTTGGGCAGTGGAACGTGTTGTGGAGAAAAATATGGAAATGAAGATAGTAATAAGACACAACGATATGAACAAATACTTCTTTTAAGGCAACAATAGGTTTTATATAGCCCGTATTAACTCTAGTCTTTAGGGTGGTGCATCAAGACACATTTTCACTGTTTTTCATACAACCGCTCATAACTGATTATGACGTTACTACACATTTTTCATTAGATATTTTTGGAACACAGTATCTTGTGGATATTATCTAGGCTTCTATTGAAATCAATTTCTAAATTTGTGTAAAACTAATCCAGTAAAGTCCTCTGAAAATCTCCTATTTTGTATGAACTTCATAATTTGTCTAAAAATTAAAAACGTCAAAAATGTAAAACTATAGGAGCCTTGCAAATTTTATTAGAATTCTAAATGACGACAACTTTTTTCAAAAACTTTTAAGGGTTTAAAAAAAACAGCTATTTCCTCGAGCAAGTTTTGTGAAATATTGAAATACATATTTTATCCTATAACTATAAACATGACTTTATCGTCAGTTCATTAGCAAATGACAATATAATAATTAATTTATCAACTCACCTTTCGCTCGTCACCACCAAAATCTGAAACAATAGATAATTTTATTAATATTATGGCTGCTTAGCTTTATTTGAACCATTCTGTTTTAGGGGTGACGTTCGTCCGTCCGTCCGTCTGTCTATCTATCTGTCAAGACCCTTTATATCGGAAACGTGTGGATGTATCGAGTTGAAATTAAAACCATATATTCAGGTCTGCGGACTCGCCCAATACGTCGACGGTGTGCACTGTTCCCGCGCGCCTCAAGGAGTTGTCAGCAGCAGGAGGGGCCCAACTGGGTCGAAGCCTACTGGGGCCAGGGTTATCTGAAAAGAAGCTCGAGCCCCGGTATGAAGAGGCTAGAAGGAACGGGGTGGGTTTTTAGTCAGTAAGAGTCTGACACTATCTCCCGCTCCACCCAAGAGCGGGGGTTGTCATAAGATGATTTTTGCCCAACGTAAAAAAAAAGTCTGCGGATTCTTAAAGATGAAAAAAAAAATCATTTAATTCATGAATCCCCAAGCGACCACCGGTGGCCGCGCATCTATTGTCTTACTATTGTGTCTCTAATTGACGGTATCTGAAGGGTTAAGATAACGAGAAAAGAAAAACAGTGGTAATATTATAAGGCTGACTTTGCATTATTATAATAATAATATAATATTCTACAACTATCACAAAACGCCGTCTAGTCCCAAGTTAAAGAGCAGAGCTTGAGTTATGGGTACTAGACAACAGATAAAAATACTACATACATTTTTAAATACATACATATTGTAGATAAATTACACCCAGACACAGAAAAAATGATCATGTTCATCACATAAACATTTGTCCTGGGTGGGAATAGAACCCACGACCTCCGGCATAGCAGTCAGAGCCACTAACCACTAGACCAACAGGCCAGTCAGAATTGTCAAGAAGTGGGCCAAAGTTATGAACAATGCAATCAAGTTTCTGCATATTTATCGTCATTGTTGAGCCCTAAGCATGGACTGTTGTATTTTAATTCAATTCTAATTAGTAGAGAGGTTAATGACACTCACTGGACACAATGAAGTCTCGGTCAAAGCAGTAGGACGTTTTTGAAATTAAACCTCAATGGTCAGATGAATTTTATTCTCATTCCCAATTTGTAAATTCGAATGGGTGTTACGAATATGAATGTAATTTTGTATTCAGGATTGTGGGCTTAATGTGATTTTGTTTGTGGAGTTAATAATTATATATATAACGTGTGTTGCACACAGATGAAACTTAATAATGATCTCATCTAACAAACCAAGCTTTTTTTCTTTAATGAGTAAAGGCAACCCTAGACAGAAACGACGCAACCTCATTGCAACTATCATTTTTTTTCATTTTAAATGTTCTATGGCAAGACTAATGTCATGCCAATATTGCCATGAAAATTAGTAGTCATTTTTGTCTCCTGGGCTTTTTTTTCCGGTGGGCAAAAATCATCTTATAACAACCCCCGTTCTTGGGCGGAGCGGGAGATAGTGTCAGACTCTTACTGACTAAAAACCCACCCCGTTCCTTCTAACCTCTTCGTACCGGGGCTCGAGTTTCCTTTCAATATAATCCTGGCCCCAGTAGGCTTTACCCAGCTGGATCCCTCCTGTTGCTGACCACTCCTTGAGGCGCGCGGGAACAGTGCGCGCCGTCGACGTTTGTCTCGTGGGATGTTGACGACGAGCAATGGTTAGCTCACTGTCTGACCGTCCGGACAGCCTAGATGGCGCATAGTGATTCACGCGCTCCTCTAAGAGATGGCAGCAAAACCTTAGGGCCCCAGTAAGGCCGAAGCCAGTAGGCTTTTCGTAGTAATATTATGGATTCTGGGGTCCTAGGATGCAAATTTATGAAGCAACGGGGGTCCTTAAGTCAAGAGTGAATAGGTTACTTCTAGGCAAGCGTGTTCCATCGTTGACCACATCGTCGCTTACCATCAGGTGAGATTGTGGTCAAACGCAAGCCTATCAATAATTAAAAAAAAAACATGGGAATGGGTCTTAGTCAGTAACGCCCTCCCGCTCCACCCTAGAGCGGTCATTTGATGATATATAAAAAGTCCTGTCTACAAAAACTTTCCATTAATTGCCTACTTATTCGTGCTATTTATAAGAAATAAATAGCAAATAAAGCCTCGAAATTAAACACGTGTAGATGTTTCCTAATTGGTATTCATTACGTTCGATAAATATATCGTTGATTGCAAAACCATTCATGATTCTATAAAAAGATGATGGGAGGATGTCGGTAAACAACTTCGAACAGAAATAAGTGGGAATAAAACCTCAAGCGAAAGTTTAAAAAGGCGAAGCAAATATTCAATTTCCTTATATAAAGAGCAAATTTATTTACAAGCTCGTTCATATCTTGCTCTCTTCATTCGTTATTTAACCTACTTTTCACGAAAAAACGTTCAACAAAAATATATAAACGTAATCTGCTTTTCACAAGGTGTGTAAAAAAAATTAAAAATATTGCTTGGTTCTCCTATAAACCGCTTTCGAAGCTTAAAAGCCTGCCAATATGTTTTTTTTTTAACAGGTGACAAAATATAATAACATCGTGTTTTAGCGCTTGCAAATTCAATGATTATTTTGTCGATGGATAAAAAATTGCGTGTTTCTACAATATATGACATTTGTTATGTCATTTTTTTTATGAATGACATTACGTTGATGGTTTATGGATCTTATAAACTCGTTGTTTTTTTAAAAAGTGACAAAATATAATGACGTCGAGTTTTAGCGCTTGCAAATATACTGATTATTTTGTCGATGGATGAAAAATGGGAAATATTTTGTCACGTGTTTCTACAATATATGACATTTGTAACGTCATTTTTTTTATGAATGACATTATGTTGATGGTTTATGGATCTCATAAACTATCCTTATTTTTTTAAAAGGTGAAAAAGTATAATAACATCGTGTTTTAGTGTTTGCAAACTCACTGATTATTTTGTCGATGGATGAAAAATGGGGAATTTTTTTTTCCCGTGTTTCTACAATATATGACATTTGTTATGTAATTTTTTTTATGAATGACATTACGTTGATGGTTTGTGGATCTCATAAACTATCGTTGTACAATAGATTTTTTTAATTGTCCGAATTTCCGAACCGATGACCTGGAGCGCAAGTCTGCTAATTTAAAAAATTCGTCAAGCCAACATGATCATGTTGCTAAAAGTGCGTAATCTACTTATTCATAATGGTCGACCACTGCTCGGTCAATGGTCTCATAATAGAGTTGTGGTAAAATGACAATATCGAGCGGTCTCGTAACAATTACTGCACAACGACGTTTCAATGGTAGGTCACTGATCAAGGGAACTGTCAAAATTTTAGCAGATTACCGCATACGTCAGATATTCATTTGTCAACATGTACGAAATTACCATTCTATGCCATTTTTTTCAATGGAGACTCATTGATTATTGGAAAGTCATAATGACGCCATTTTGTTAGTAGATTACCAAACTTGTCAAAATCAACAATTATGAAATCAATGATAGATCATTCTGACACTATTGTAATAGCAGACTTGAGATTCTGTTGGCTGTCGTGAGAATGCGATGGATGCGAGACGCACATGACCATTCGTTGTAGCAACACTTGAAGGAGTCATATTTCCAGCAGTGGACGTCGTTCTGTTGAAATGATGGTGATGATGGTATTTTCATACTAAATAATCAATTTAAACCTTATTTTGAATAAAGCATAGCATTCTATATTAATATAAGGAAAATGTAAATGAACACGTCTATACTTTATTTGTTTAGGTACTTAAATAAACATAAAAAGTCTTGATGTCTTTTTATTTAAAAAAAATCGAAGACATACAATAATTGATTAAATTTAGTTAATTACCTAACATCGGTTATCGGTAATTGTAAACATTTTTAGATAATTTTTAGAGACGTGTCAAAATTGTTTACATTTGGTTAAGTACCTTAACAAATGGACTATGTCTAAATATAATATGTACGCGCGTGTTTTATATTTTATTTTGTGCAAGCTTTTCCAATTATTTGAGAGTTTTCCTTTCCATGAGATTTGAAAGGTTTCGGACTTTCTTAATTTAGAATAGATAATGTAAAATAATGTTTTTATATTTGCACATTTGGATAAAGTTCCTTATGATACAGTTTATTGAAAAAATAGTTAACTTTCTAATTATTAGTAAACGATGTCGTCAAAAATCAGTTTTTGCGATAAGACCGCTTATTCTTAAACCCCGTTAGTATTAAACATCAACTGTATTTTTTAATTGTATACAATAAAAAGTATATTATTATCTATCTATCTTCTCATAAGAAAACGATCAATAGATTATGTACCTATTTGTATTTAGAAACCAATTTTTTTCGTTTTTTATTGTATTTAGGACTAGCTTTTCCCGCGCGGCTTCGCTCCCGCTCTTCCCTACTCTACCCAACTCTACCCTACTCTACCCTACTCTACCCTACTCTACCCTACTCTACCCTACTCTACTCTACTCTACCTTACTCTACTCTACTCTACTCTACTCTACTCTACCCTACTCTACCCTACTCTACCCTACCCTACTCTACCCTACTCTACCCTACTCTACCTTACTCTACCCTACTCTACCCTACCCTACACTACTCTACCCTACTCTACCCTACCCTACCCTACCCTACTCTACCCTACCCTACCCTACTCTATCCTACCCTACCCTACTCTACCCTACCCTACCCTTGTAACGAAACGTTACTTGTATATCTGTGGTGCAGAGTGAGCAAAGTGAAACGTGACTCGAATGTCTGCGGTACGGAGTGAAGTGTTCGGGGAGACCGAGTTGATAAAAAGGGAGTGCGTCCGCGCAGCGGCGCAGTCGCTTCTAGACAGAATAAGATAACTACTTTCGCTTAACGTCACGCCAAAAGCGGTTACAGATTCGAACGCGGAACGTTGTCAACGTAACTATTTAACGTACAACTATTTAACGAGTGTTGTGGTATCCCGAATTAGGGTAAGTCTTATTACAAACTCAAACACTAGAAGCTTAATTATGTACAGAGATATTAAGTTTTAAATAGCACACAAACCATCAACTTAATATTCATCTACCTTCAAGCACGTATAATGTAGAATTTGAATACGTAGCTTCCCAACTGTTTTTTTCTTACTTTGCTTAAGCTGTCTATAATGTAAACTCTGTTCTGGTAGGTGCCACCACGACAATACTACTACAATGATATAGGTACTTTCTTGTCGTCATCGGTGGTACCCCCCGGCACGGAGGTTATTGAGGCCGCATTTTAATATGCTGGAACGGTGGATTCCAGGTGCTACAACCAGTTTATATTGCGCCTACGGGTGAGACTACGTCCCGATCGGGTCGCCGTACCAGCGGGTCGCCGCACCAGCAAGATTCGCCGTGCCTTGCTTTCCTGCGCATCAGCCAACCACCATCTCCGGCCTTGGGGGTGTACTGGTCTCCGCCTGCGGGATACGGGAAGTACCTTTCCCTGCAGAAGTGATCATAGACGTTCGCAATCCACGACCTACAAATTTGTGTGCCTCCGGCTCTGCTAGGCAATAAATATTTGTTACTGGTACACACCTGTTTTAATTTCAAGTCATTACCGTCCTAGTTCGGGTGAAGTAAACGGGTGGAGGCTACACTGGCGCCCATTAACGTGGTTCTGTCTATTTTCACTTTTGTAGTTCATTGTAGTTAGTAATTGTACGGTGAGTGGGTATTTTTGTTTTTTTATTTTTGTAAAACGCTTTGTTTAATTTTATATGTGCAGTAACTGGAGTGAAGGTTAGTGCTCAGATTGTATTGAGGTTGTTAACGTTGCTTAAAAGTTGTTTTTTTTTATATAAACAAGGTGATTTTACGTTTTTTATATACAGGGTGATTTTACATTTTTTGTATACAGGGTACATTTTATTTTTTCCTTCCGCTCCAAGCAATTAGCATACTATTGTCAGTTAAAATTTTAAAATTCTTGTTTTTTATTTTCTTTTGTAAAACTACCTTCACACCAATTACATTTTTTTTTAAATTTAGTAACGGTTTTTTTGTTCGTTTTTTTTTTTTTTTTTTAAATAGGCTTGCTTTCATTTTCTTCTTACTTATTCTTTCATGAACACACAACACAGCGTTCTTTTAGAGTAGATTGTAACGGAACGGAGTACCTACCTTCATCATTGATCAATATCAATTTGCGTGCTATTTACAACTTTTTCATAATTATATTTTGTTTTTTTTTTTCTCTAATTATGGCATACCCTATAAAATACTTGTCGTTGCAAAAGTCCGAGCTGGAATATGAGGTTGCCGTTAGAGGTGAAATTCCAGGTAGTACTGTTGCTGATCTTAGGCGGCAGATCTGTAGGCTTAGTCAAGTTCTCTTATCGGAAGATATTTTGTGTTCCCACCTCGACCCCCTTGAAGATTTGAATAATTCTTTAGAAACCTTAAATAAAATTAAATCTAGTCTTGAAGGGGACACTAAAGATAAAAACGTATTAGGACGGATTGAGAATCTCTTTCATCATCTATATCATCGGCTCAATAGGATCAGTGTAGATGAAAAGTATTTGGACGTGCATTCAGAATGTATAAAAATGTTTAAGGAATATTATGAAGTCTTCATTTCTTTAAAATCAAAGAGTATTGACCCTCTTATTACCTCGGTCTCCACTTCCGAACCGCAAGTCACATCAGAGAAAATTAAAATCTCGGTGACCTGTGAGGGTAATCCGAGACACTCTGAAATGGCTAAGCTTAAATACGACGGAAAGACTTGCGTGCGTGCTTTCATTCAACGTGCCAATGAATACACTGTGGCTCGAAATATTTCAAACGAGAATTTTTTATCATTTGCGACAGAGATTTTTGTGGATGATGCACTCCACTGGTTTAGAAGTGTACGACAGCAGGTATCGTCTTGGGACGAACTTGTGGTCCTTCTGCTACAGGATTTTGACAAAGCGGATTACGATTACCGTCTTCTGTCTGAGATTCGTGCTAGGACTCAGGGGGCTACGGAAAACATTACAATTTACTTGTCCATTATTTCGGGTATGTTTTCACGCTTGTCAAAGCCTTTGGTGGAGGAAGATAAACTGGAGATAATATTACACAACATCAGACCATGTTATGCGAGTACCCTAGCCTCTGCATCCCAAATCGTATCGTTTGAGCAATTGAGATCAGTTTGTAGGAACTTTGAAATTATTCAATCACGGATGGTTCAGTTCCGCGAGCCTTTAGCTGCTACTGCTGAAACACTAGCACCAGAGTTTGCATACAAACAAAAAACAGAAACAGTTAGTAAGCAAAACAGTTATTTTAATCATAAAACCGTGAACAATAGGGTAGTAGATAACAGTAAACAAAATTCAAATAATAATGATAATGTTAATGAAAAATATTTACATGCTATCGATAAAAATAAATCGAGTACTAATGCGAAACTACCGTTCTGTCCTAGATGTCGTAACAATTCTCATAGCCTTAGAGATTGTAAGGATGAGGAAATCTTGTGTTTTAAGTGTGGCCATAAAGGGGTCAAGAAACCAGACTGTCCGAATTGTAACAAGGATCAGAAATCAAAAAACTAATTTTGCAGGATTGTATCAACCCATCTTCGACAGAAGGTCGCTTCAATAGAGAAGATTGGAACAATTGGTTGAAAACTATTAATTTATTTTTCAACAGTTACAATACTTCATCAATCCTGCATAATAAGCCATTAGGTGATTCGCGACCATATTTAAATATAAGAATCGACGATATTCCAGCGTCGGGCCTCCTAGATTCCGGGTCAGCTATTACAATATTAGGGAATTATGCACATAATACGTTACTCAACCGTGGTCATAAGCTATGTACTGATGATACACCTTCGATTATAGCTGCCGGTGGCCAAACACTTAGAAGTATTGGCTATATTAACGTTCCAGTGCATTTAGAGGAACAATTTCACATAATCAAATGCTATGTGGTTCCAAAAGTTCAATCATCGTTAATTCTAGGTATTGACTTTTGGCGCGCCTTTAAGTTGTGTCCTAAATATTTAGGGTCTGTACAGCTATCGCCTATTCCATTGGTGGACTTAAGCATTGATAATACCCAGACCTTTATTAGTTCTTATGATAGTTTAGATGAGTCACAACGCGCTATAGCTGATAACGTTGTTAAGCAATTCCAGGACATTTCATTTGAACGCAGGGGCTTGGGCCGTACGCACGTTTTGACTCATCGTATCGATACAGGTGATTCTCCTCCTATTAGGCAGAGATATTACAGGCTGTCCCCTGAAAAACAGAAAATCCTTATCGAACAGGTAGATGAGATGCTTAGTCTAGATGTGGTGGAGCACTGCGAAAGTGCCTGGCAGTCTCCGGTTCTCCTCGTTACTAAAAAGAACGGCCAGCCGCGTTTTTGTCTCGACAGCAGGAAGTTGAATTCAGTCACAAAACGAGACGCTTATAACTTGCCATATATCGCCGAAATTTTGGATAATTTGCGCGACGCTCGTTTTCTGACCAGCCTGGATTTGTCCAAAGCCTTTTGGCAAATTCCTATTGCAGAGGAGGACAGGGATAAGACGGCTTTCTACGTCCCAGGTCGAGGCACATTTAGATTTAAGACCACGGCTTTTGGTTTGACAAATGCTCCTGCTACACAACAGCGTCTGGTAGACAAGTTGTTAGGTGACATAGATCACCGAATATTTGCCTATTTGGATGACATTATTGTTGTTAGCAATAGTTTTGACGAGCATGTGTCCCTCCTGCTTCGGGTTTTGGACAGATTGCGTAAGGCGGGCTTAACCGTCAATTTAGGAAAGTGCGAGTTCTTCCGAAGTCAACTTAAATACTTGGGATACGTGGTCGATGCAAATGGGTTACGTACGGATCCAGAAAAGGTCGAAGCCATCCTTAACTACCCAATTCCGACTAATCGCAAGGAATTAAAGCGATTTTTAGGCACAGCTACTTGGTATCGTAGGTTCGTTCCCAATTTTAGTACAATTGCGGGACCGCTCAACCAGTTGACTTCCAGTAAAAAGAACATGCCACCATTCAAGTGGGCTGATGAGGCAGACGCCGCGTTCAAAAAACTAAAAGAGTGTTTAGTTTCCGCTCCTGTTCTTTCTTGTCCTGATTACAATCTGCCTTTTGAGGTGCACACAGATGCCAGTAACTATGGAATAGGTGGCATGCTCACTCAATCCATAAACGGTAAAGAGCATCCCATAGCTTACATGAGCAAATCATTAACGGCGACAGAAAAAAATTATAGTATCACGGAGCGGGAGACGCTGGCAGTTCTCGTGGCATTAGAACATTGGCGATGCTATTTGGAAAATGGGAAAACTTTTACGGTTTACACAGATCATAGTGCATTAAAATGGTTTCTTTCACTTAATAACCCTACGGGAAGGCTGGCACGTTGGGGTGTACGTTTGTCCTCATTCAATTTTGATATAAAGCACCGTCGAGGTGTCGACAATGTGATTCCCGACGCTTTGTCTAGAGCAGTTCCCGTTTCGGCGATGGTTACATCAAATTCATTCACGACTACTAGTGATGATTGGTATAGTAACATTTATAATAACTGCGTTACAAAACCAGAAAATTTTCCCAATTACCAAATTAAGGATAGCACTCTTTTCCGCCTTAGTAAAAATAAGTGTTCGCTTACCAATGAATTTTCTTGGAAAGAGGTCGTTCCATTTGAGCTACGGGAAAAGGTTATTGCGGATAACCATACTGAACCAACTGCTGGTCATTTAGGTATCTTTAAAACTTACAGACGCATTGCACTAAGATATTACTGGCCGGGCATGTATCGGAATGTAGCAAAATACGTTGGATCTTGTAGTACTTGTCTACAATACAAAACTCAGAATCATGCTACCCTTGGTGAAATGGGTCGCCCAAAGCAGTGCTCTCGCCCTTATCAAATGATATCTATCGACTTGATGGGTCCTCTGCCTGTCACTCGGAAACAAAATAGCTATATATTGGTAATAACCTGTTGTTTTTCCAAATTTTGTCATATTTTTCCAATTAAAAAATCAACTTCACAGACTATTGTTAAAATTTTGGAGGAACAATTATTTTTGGTGCACGGTGTTCCACAAAGCATTTTCCTGGATAATGGCACTCAGTTTATAAGTGGCCATACACAGGACTTATTCAAGAAGTATAAAGTACCGAACGTTTTCTATTCACCTAAATACACTCCTCAGGTCAATACTGTGGAGCGGTACAATAAAACTATTATTACTTGCATTTCCACTTTTGTTGAGGGTGATCATCGATCATGGGACGTATTTATTCCAAAGGTACAATTTGCAATTAACAACTCAGTTAATGAAGCCACGGGGTTTACTCCTTCATTTCTGGTTTTTGCTCGAGAAATAGTAGTATGCGGTTCCCATTATGTTGACACAGACTTAGGAGATGAGGTTTTATTTCTCCCTCGCGACGTATACGCGGAGAACCTTGGCTGCATAAGTTCTATATTTGACCAAGTCCAAAAATCCTTGTATCACGCCCACGTAAAAAATACTTCACACTATAATTTGAGGCGTAAAGCTTTTGAGTTTAATATCGGTGATGTCGTATACAAGCGTGCTTACGTATTGAGCGATAAGGATAAGCATTTCAGCAAGAAACTAGCTCCGAAATACATTAAGTGCCGAATTATTAATAAGCTTTCACCTCTTGTGTACGTCTTAGAGGATATGTCGGGTAAAAACTTGGGGTCTTGGCATATTAAGGACCTGAAAATATCATCCTATAAATAAATTCTGGTTTCGTAACATTTTCTAACACCACTAAACGACTTTAATATCTGTTACAAAAGTCAATTGACAAGAAAGTCATTTGATTTTCAGTATGTTAGTACACGTCGCATTTTTTTTAAATATTATGAGACGTAAGGTGTAATTGTGGATGAATGTGACGACGTATGTGTGAAATGAAAGAATGAGTAAAAGGTACTGTAACAAGTTTAGGATGCGGATTTTATTATTAAAATAAAATCCTTATCTTAGAAAGGGGGGTAATGTAACGAAACGTTACTTGTATATCTGTGGTGCAGAGTGAGCAAAGTGAAACGTGACTCGAATGTCTGCGGTACGGAGTGAAGTGTTCGGGGAGACCGAGTTGATAAAAAGGGAGTGCGTCCGCGCAGCGGCGCAGTCGCTTCTAGACAGAATAAGATAACTACTTTCGCTTAACGTCACGCCAAAAGCGGTTACAGATTCGAACGCGGAACGTTGTCAACGTAACTATTTAACGTACAACTATTTAACGAGTGTTGTGGTATCCCGAATTAGGGTAAGTCTTATTACAAACTCAAACACTAGAAGCTTAATTATGTACAGAGATATTAAGTTTTAAATAGCACACAAACCATCAACTTAATATTCATCTACCTTCAAGCACGTATAATGTAGAATTTGAATACGTAGCTTCCCAACTGTTTTTTTCTTACTTTGCTTAAGCTGTCTATAATGTAAACTCTGTTCTGGTAGGTGCCACCACGACAATACTACTACAATGATATAGGTACTTTCTTGTCGTCATCGGTGGTACCCCCCGGCACGGAGGTTATTGAGGCCGCATTTTAATATGCTGGAACGGTGGATTCCAGGTGCTACAACCAGTTTATATTGCGCCTACGGGTGAGACTACGTCCCGATCGGGTCGCCGTACCAGCGGGTCGCCGCACCAGCAAGATTCGCCGTGCCTTGCTTTCCTGCGCATCAGCCAACCACCATCTCCGGCCTTGGGGGTGTACTGGTCTCCGCCTGCGGGATACGGGAAGTACCTTTCCCTGCAGAAGTGATCATAGACGTTCGCAATCCACGACCTACAAATTTGTGTGCCTCCGGCTCTGCTAGGCAATAAATATTTGTTACTGGTACACACCTGTTTTAATTTCAAGTCATTACCGTCCTAGTTCGGGTGAAGTAAACGGGTGGAGGCTACACCCTACTCTACCCTACCCTACTCTACTCTTATTTTTTTTCCATAAGAACCTTGTCCTCACGATAACAATCACAACAAAAAAAAAAACAGCCAAATCAGTCAAGCCGTTTTCATGCCATGTCGTGACAACGGAAAACGGGGCTCATTTTTATATATATAGATCACAAAAAGAAAATTCCAAAAGAAAAAAAAATCTTTCATATTGATTTTGTAAATCTTTGATTTCGATGATATTTTTTTAAATATGGCCCCATCCGTTCTCTATGTCCTCCGTTCTCTTCCGTTCTCTTTTCAACCCTATACAACATTATTTTTAGTTTATGCGAAACATGATTATTATTATAGTTGTTCAGAATCAGTAACTAAATGGATTCCAATAGTTCTTAAACCATGTTAAATTTTTCCCAAAAATATTCAAAATGGTCACAAGGATACCACCGACACAAAAGTACAACAATGGTCAAGGAAGGTCTTAGCAAGTACTAAGCAACCCCTCAGTTGCTAGGATAGCCCGGTGACTATATATTTTTGCTGACATAACAAGATGGTCCTCACCGGACATGGCAAGTTCGGGAGGTTCCTGCATCGGATTCAAGCGGAAGAGACGCCCGGGTGTCGCCACTGTGCGGAACGCCCGGAGGACACCGTTTCGCCCAACGTAAAAAAAAAAATGCTGACATAACAAGTTTATAATTTTGTGATTTTTCATGATAGTTATCGAATTTTGTACATAGTTTCTATACATAAAATAATACAGACACCTGTTTCGGGATACTAAAGCTAATGTTTTATAATACAGTAGGTAGAATGAAATAACATAGTTTCAATTTGTAGTTTGGGATAAAAACTACGATCCGAAAACATTTCACGTAAGTATTGCTATACAGAGAAAATGTCAACCAATATTCGTTCTATGTCAGCGGAAAGTCAGATGGAAAGATATTTCCTATCTCGTGTGTAATGCGTCCATATGGAAGAAATGTCCTACATTCTTGAATAAAATATTGGAGTCTGGAGCAACTGACTTTCTTCGTGATTGAATCTTCAAAAATGTGAGATCCATCAATAGCTTTTAGAATACTTTAAAAATTCCAGGTAACGTTTTAGAGAATTGAAATTTTGTAAAAAAAATCTGTTCACTGATTTTTATATCGTTTAATCGAAATCCGTTCAAAAAGAAAAAGTAACAAACATATTTTATGCACACACACTTAGAAACTTTAACCTTTATAATATTATACTTTTCGTATCGATAACCACAATTAAGACAAAAAGACATTCTTATTTATTTATTTATATTTATATATACTTTATTGTACACCAAGATAACAAATTACACATGTGAGCCTTATTCTTAAAACATACAATCGGCGGCCTTATCGCAATCTGCGATCTCTTCCAGGCAACCTGGTATGGAAAGAGATTGTCTGGACACAATTCTAAACTACTGCATTCGATTTGTTTTCAATTTGCGCAAATATGATCATGTCTCTGCGTATCGGTCGCTTTTAAACTGGTTGCCTATACGCCAGCGTAGAGAGCAAAGAGCGCTTACTACCTTGTTCTCATTTTTAGCCTCTCCAAATTTCCCTAGTTATCTAGCCCCTCACTTCCAATACATTTGCGCCAATCACAACAAAAGTCTACGGTCATCACATAACCGTCTACTTCATTGTCCTACTCACCGTACAGACTTCATTCACAATTCTTTTTATGTCCAAGCTATTTCTCTTTGGAATGCACTACCCCAGGATATCAGGATGGCAACCAATCGATTGTCTTTCAAAGTGAAGGTTCGCGAGTATATTCGTAAGAAGTTGGCCGTGGTTTCGTCACAGCGCTAATATGTTTCATATTATTTGTTTGCACCAATTGTTCCTCTGGATTTGTGTGTTCTTCTTTTCCATTCTTGTATTTTTCTGTTCTTTGTTGTATAAGTGTAATTATATATATTATGTATTGTGTATCTGTATGTTATGTATTTATATGAATAATTGTATTAATTTGTAACGGATAATATTGCACCTACCACGATTTATTTGTTGACTGGTAGAGAATGCCTTAAGGCATTAAGTCCGCCTTTGTACTCTTTTGTGCATGAAGAATAAAATAAATAAATAAATAAATTCTTAACTCAGTAACAAAAACTAGTAATTTATACACAGCCTGTACATTATACAACTGTTGCATTAGATATTAACTCCGAAAAATACGCTCACGAAATCGCGTGCAATTTTCACTATAGATAATTTCCCTGTCAATATCCAAACAAGAAACTCACTCCCCTATAATTCCCGCCACCCAAAAACCAAACAAACTTGGGAACTAAGTAAATAAATTTGATATCTGCCGACCCCCATTTCCTCGCATTCATCAAACCGCACGCAAACGATTGCGTGTCATTTCCCTCAGCCCGTCGTATAATGACAGACCAATAAATATTGCTATTGTTTCCAAAAATGAGGGTTCCATCGGAGAATGAAACAGAAGCTCCATATAACAATTGCAAAATGTCCCACACATAGAATTGCATAACTTGCACAAAGTACAAAAACTGTCGCGAGTGACGTTCAGATAAAATAGAAATCTAAACTTTGCCCTCATCATAATTATCTCGCAAAGTGGTCACACTAAGTTGAGATTCCGTATTGTGGTGTTTCTATGGCAACGAAAGTGATTTATTAGACCGAAAGGTTTTAGAGTTGCGATCACGTACTAATTCCAGTATATTATGGTTGCCACTCCAGAACCTTAGACCTTGTGGGAAGCCTATATACGCTGCATTTTCACGCAGCGCAAGCAAAAAACCAAAGTTATCAACATAGCTTGGAGAATTGCCAAAATTAAGTGGCAGTGGGCAGGGCGCAATACTCACAGAACAGAATGTTATTTGAAGAGGCCGAAAAGTACTGGAGTACCACTTACTGGAAGACGCAACATGTAAAGGCCTCTCACAAGGTGATGTTATGGGCTGATGAGAGTTACGAGAATCCAATGGATGGCAGGCGATCCGATGGATGCCAGACGCACAGGACCGGTCATTAGTGATACATTTGAGAGGCCTATGTTCAGCTTTAGACATCTTTCAGCTAAAATGATGATGATAATGATGGCAATTACTTCATGGACAACTCCATATGAGTAGTCTGTACAAATGGCCGCCTCTGGCCGGACGTATTTCATTGTACTGGAGCCTCATTTCACTCAACGTATAGAATAGACCTTCTGTATTTATTTATTCCGCGGTTTCATTCTAAAGAGTTCTAAAATCAATGCTTTGTTTCCGAGCTTTCATTTGTTTAATGAACTGTGAATTTGAGGGGATGGTTTAAGCCTGAAAGCCAAAATTAACTGCTGAAGCGCTGGATTAAAGAGAATCGAAGTTGTAAAAAAACATCGTGGTGAAAAGGTTATTTATTAGAATGCCTCTTTGGGATTACGTGATAAACTTTAAAAGAGTATTTACTGGCGAGTGTTCTAAAAAAAAAAAACTATAATTTCGAAACTAAAATAGAAGTCACAGACAAAATTTTTATAAAACAGTTTTTAATCTGAGATATGAAACTACAAAAATCAGTTCATCACTTTTAACATTTAGCTATGATGGAGCGACATGATCAATATAGAGACTAAGTTAAAAAAAAACCTCCATTATCATTTAAACACATCCATTTATAAAGTTATCAAGTAACACTCTAAAACATTAACTAACAATGTCAATTAAATAATATCTCCTTACAAAAGAACACTTCAGTAAACAGAATTTGAATATAGCAGCCAAAGAATAGCACTTTAAGTCCCTAAAGACTATAAACACCTGAACCGAAAATACCTCCTACACGCTCCTTAAATTACAATAGAATAAATAACAATACACTGTGTAATAAACAAAAAGGAATACACATAATCAAAATTTATTTGGTTAATAACGTCGTCCCTAACAAAGCCGGTATATAAATTTTGACACCCTTACCTAGAAAGTTTGGTACAATTTATGCGCTACGTGGTGTAATTAGCAAATGTGACAACGAGTGATGAGAAATTTCATATAATAAATTGTAGAGTTACAGGAAATATTCTTGTGGGAAATTGTTAGCACTTGTATTTCGTACCTACAGTGTACAAACGAAACTACATTTACAGTTGGTGCCAATCATTCTGATGGATTGGACTATTTCGGAGAGATGACTGAATGAATGAGAGTGACCGAAATACAAAACATAGTTCGATGTAAATGACAAAATAGTATTATACTATTGCAGATCCAACTAAATGCAACTTGTACTCGTAATATAAAAATTTATGAGCTGGCTTCACTATTTCTTCATTGGCTTGGAAATAACAATTTAAATTTACTAATACTAGTGCAGTATTATAAGTGTTAAAATAACGGATAGCGTTCGAAACACTATACTGCGCTCCAAAACGCAGATTGACGTGGCTGAGAAGGCTGCCGAGCTTAAGTGGGACTGGACTGTACATAATTATCTGCTGCATGACGAGATCGCGGCAGACCAAGAAGGAGAATGGCGAGACGACTTACATGTCTTTAGGTATTTCAAGAAGTGGCTCAAAGCTAGGAACATTGGAAAGAATGGAGAAAGGCATTTGCTTAGCTGTGACAGTACAGGATAGATATAGTAATATGATATAACAAGTGCAAAACAAGAGACTTATGAAAACATAGTTTATATAGGTCTTACTGAAATTGAAAATCTATCCATCGCCATTCAAATCACAGCGTCTATTGAAATGAACCAGGAAGCAGACGTTAACGATCAATCCGTTGTTACGACGATATAATAGAACTAACATAGGTACTCATAATGAACGCAAATCGCTAGAGTGATTTCTAACAATGATGTTAAGCGTAGCATTGATGATTACTTGAATATGCAGCGTCCGTGCAATTTGTGTGAGTCGAGATATGATGGTCGATTTTACGAGTATTACGAACTTGATTCCCAGTACTCTGGAACGTAATGAAGAATAAAAATGCCATGAAATGCTGATCAGTGTCATGATATGTTCCATAGTACATGCAATTGTGTGTGTATACGTAAACCTATGTACCCTAAAATAAGCACCTATGTTAAAAAATACATTTCTTAAACAAGCTTTTAATGAAAATATTTTTTATTAGCAAGCTTTTATAGTTTGGTATACCTATATAATTAATACTCGTCAAGACGAATCATACGAGCTCAAACTCGATGGGGTTGTGTCGTTTAACTACCAAGTTCCTATAGACACTTTCCGGTTCTATCATTAGATCAGCTCCTTGTCATAATAATTTTGCATTGCCATCTGATTTACACATGCATGCAAAATTTCAGCTCAATCGGAAACAGGAAAGTGGGTCAAATTTCATTTACAAGATTTAATGACAGACAAACATCGGGACCTGTCCTGTGTAGTTTCACCTGTGAAACTAAATAAAAGCTTGTAAAATATAATAAAGCAAATAATATCCTCTGGATACGCCAATCACGTTTCGGTTAATGTGACAACTCAGTACTTATACAGGTCTAGTTTCACAAAAAGCGAATTGAAAAAGTAAAACACCCTTGATAAAAAAGAAAGTTGAAATCTGGAATATCTTTTGACAAAAATCAAGAAAATTAAACAAACAAAATCCTATCACTGAACAAAATTAAACTATTCCCTCAGCACCTAAACTGAATAACAAAATACGCATAGATAAAACAAAAGACAAAACCTTTTCTGTGCCAGTCGTCGCACCTAATAATCGTCGCATAATTCTGGCAAACATTCACTATTATCCGCTATACAGCGATAAAAGTATAACAGCATAAAAGCAAGCGCCCAGTAATGACAGGGTAGCAACCACAGAGCTTGGAAGCGTTACGCTGGCAGAGAAGACAGATCTAATAAAATTCGTAACATTGAAAGTGTACGATGAATACACAAGTAAACCACAAAGGCAGGCCCCAGAAAACCTATTCCAGAATTAAGTGACGAGCAATGGAGGATCCCACAATTAGTGTATTGTGTACAGTGTGTCCAGTAGCGTGGTAAATTATTACGTAAATCTTACCTATACCTACGGTTGCACTCCTGGGCAAAGGTCTCTCACCCTTCTTTCCATTGTTCTCGGCTCTGGACTATTTTTCGTCAATTACATTGTAAGATATTTAAGTCGGTTCACCATCTCTTTTGTGGTCAGCCGCAATCCGGTCTCTCGTTTTCATGGCACAATTTTTGATATTTACGGATCAACATGGTACCATGTACGGGTTGAAGAGAAGAAAAGAAGAAGACTCCTAAAAACCTACAAAATCCAACAAAAACCAGACACCTTTCGATACACCATTAAATTTACGTCTTTATATCAGTAAATGGTTGACAATGTGTTGACAATATACAGCTTCTACGTTCTATGATGCGTTTCTATGCTCTGTGGTGGAGCAGCACATTTCCTTGATAAATATTCCCCTGACGATCGCTAAAGTTGGTCGTTTGTACCATAATAACACAATATCAGCCAAGCTAGTCCCTCAGGAGGTATTCACGATGAAAAACAATAAACGCTAACCTATCCCTTGGCAGTTTACGTTTTCGTACGTGGTCTGTATGATCAATTGTTTTTGCTTGAATTTAAATTGCTTTTGTTGTGAGACGTCCCAATTTGTCAAGATGTGTCTGAACGAACATGTAGAGTGTTTGTTGTAGCTGAATTAGTGATGAGGTTTGCGAATGTTTAACACTGGCTGTGTTGAAAAAACGAAAAGAAACATTTCATGATCTGCAGAAAAGAAAATGATCTTGCGTCTCTTCAGTCACTGGTTTGGTATTTTTTTTTTTAGTCCATTCTCAAAAATTGCATCAGCATTCTAACTTTTATTTATAAATTTATTTAAAGCTTATATAAAAAAGAGAAACTGACTGACTGACATATTATAATACAGCCGATGTAACAGGGTCTAAAGACATGACAATTTTGCATAAAGCTTTCTTCTATGATGTAAGTAAGCATTTTTAATAATGGATAGGCTCACGTTTGACCACTATCTCACCTGATGGTAAGTGATGATGTGGCCAATGATGGAACATGCTTGCCTAAAAGCAATCTATTCACTCTTGACTTAAAGACTTTTAGAAATTCGACCTTTGAGGAGGGCAAAGAGGAAATTTTGTTTGTTTGTAAAACATTCCAGGTATGATACTTGGAATTAAACACAAAAGGTTATATATGTTAGTAGAATCAGACCAGTAACTATTAAGATTTTCTTACAAAAGTACACATGTATATCGGAAACCTTACAGATGTTTAAATAAACTTCATTTGCCCGTAAATTAGATGTCTTCAAATTCAATTTAGTTTAACGTTATTTATAGCGCCGTAAGGATTCCTGTTACAATTTCATCTTGATTAAATTGTATCTACTTATCGTCGTGTTTACCTTAGGCTGTTTGCTGTGATGATCCAAATTCCAAAGTTTTATAGCTATTTCAATTTTAGGTGAAATTCACGATCCTCGTAAACTTTGTTCATAAAATCATGAATGAAATCGTAAAACAAAAGAGACTCATTTGATTTTAAAGAACTACTCGTAACGTCAAACTTAAGCGATGAGAAAGCATTTTCATCATTTCAGCCGACAGACGTCCACTGTTGGACATAGGCCTCCCCCAAGTGCCACCACATTGATTGATCCTGTGCCTCCCGCATCCATCGGATTCCCGTATTTTCACAAGTTTTGGCGTTTTAAAACTTTCCTTTCATCATTTCAGCCGACAGATGTCCACTGTTGGACATAGGCCTCTCCCAAGTGCCGCCACAATGATTGATCCTGTGCGTCTCGCATCCATCGGATTTCCGCAACCTTCACCAGGTCATCGGTCAACCTTATAGGAGACCTTCCTTTGGACTTAATTATTTCTTTCAGTGCGTAACAAATGCCCTGAGTTGGAGAGGTACAGGCTACTTTTATTATGCTTGATTCTAGCTTCGGCAAAAACGCTTCCAATTCTCGTAAACATTCGACTTTTTCTCCGTAAGAAAAAATGAATGAAATCCTAAAACAAAAGAATCTCATTCAGTATTTTTAACAACCAATAAAATGTTTGTCTTTATTTTGTCGAACCTACATTGTAAGATCCCCTTCGCGTCGAACATCTTGTTTCTATTCTTACGACAAACGTTTTTCACTTCTTTATTTTACATGACATTGTCGTCCACTAGTACTCCTTAGGGAAACTCATGTTTAGCTTTAGGCTATAGTAGGGTGATATGGTGATGAAAAGGGGCCTTACCATGACAGGTTAAAATGTCAAGCGTGTGAGCGAGAAAGAGGGATAGAGCTACATATACAGTGCGTTTCACTTAAGAAGTTCCTTTGCCGTAATGTTTGCAATACGAAAAAACAGTGTTGCAATACTTTTAGCAATTAAATTACTTAATATTAGGGAGATTAACTCAATCTTCGTTACTTTTAACCATAGCTTTTTTGTTTTTTTTTTTAAGCTATTTTTGAATAAAGTATAGGACGCTGGGCTCCATTCCGATTGTCCTGCAAATTTTTCAACTACTAAGAACGCCACGCCACAATATCGTACCTCTCCAAAAAGCTGCTGCAACTACCTTTAAAATCGATTTCGTTGCGCAAATCGGGAAACAATTTTGATAGAGTAGGCAACTCTTTTCCTTTTTTCCTTCTTTTTTCTGTAGACAGACAGGGGAGCCAACATTATGGCGAAGGAACTTCTTAAGTGAAACGCACTGTACACACTATATACTACTTAATATAGCTCTATCCCTAGTTCGGTCTAGGTCGTCAAATAGTTCGCGTTACGAGCTCGTGAACTCTGAACTCCTTTACAAGTTAGGTACCTACTAATTAGGAACTAACTACTCGTATGTTATTTAAACATCTTTTTTGTTTTTTTTTTTTTTTAACAGACAGTTATGTTTCATGGTTTGTATTCTTTTTAACTTTTTCTTCTCTAGTCGTGAACAGTGCCGTACTCTTAGGCCGTACATCAAATTTTGTATGTTTGAAATAGTAGATAAGTTGAAGTGGGACTGAGCTGGCCACGTCCCATGAATTCGCCTGGAGAGATGGGTGAAGATTGTTTTTCACCGGATATATACTGGTGTGATGATTTTGCCTTCCCGCACACGGGCCTCAAAAAAACGATGCTTCAATCTTCTTTTTGAGGCCACAAAAAATCGCTTGAAGCCGCTTCAAGCTTCTCCGGCCACAAGCTGTCGCGCGCTTCAGTTGTTTTCGCGGCGGCTTCTAGCTTTTTTATGTGGCCGCTTCTAGCGTTTTTTGTGGTGGCGTTTTTTTGAGGCTCGTGTGCGGGACAGTTTGTCTTTAGTCTTTTTATATTTGGAAAGAGACAAGGAATGGCTCTGTCAGAGAGAGTAAGAAATCAAGAAAAAAATACACATGTAGTAACCATCAAGTTTTCTCATTTTTGTCTTTCTATACTTTTTCATTTTTGGAACATTTAATACCCCAACAAACATGTCACAGGTCTTTAATTAAAACATACTTTACAATGAAACTAAGTAATAGTGAAACCGTGTATTTTCCGTAAACGAAAGCCATTTTACAAGTTTAATTGCTACACACGAAACAATGTGTTTGCTTGCTGCCATTTTGTCGACCTTTGTTTTTTTTTTTCATGTTTATTTTGGAGCGCAAAAGTATTTGTGTATTCAGCCAATTTTCGGGGAGAGGTCTCGGCGAGATGTATGAGGATAGGTTCATTGTCTTTTTTTATTACGTCGTGTTTCAAAAGCAACGTGTATTTATTTTTGGTGACGACGTTTTTAAACTGTTGGAGGCAAAACATTTTGATAGCTCTTTTTTGGAGTTTTATTTTTAGACTTCTTAAATAGTAACTTCATATTTTATAGTTATCAGTCAATCAGAAAGCAATTGTGGGATGGATTTTTATCTGCGGCACACACATGAAAGGGCTATTGTCACTTTTATGACACTTTTCTATCTTCTAATGTAAACCTTAGCGTGAGAAACTTAAAAAAAACACACTTAAATTAACTTTCTTTTCGTATCAGAATTTATTGCAAATACTATCGACACATACACGCACATCTCACCGTTCTCCAACCGTTGTGACGGAAAACACTGTGTGTCGGGAGTTGCAGAGCGATCCCAGTCAACGTAGTGCGGGCGAGTTTTCCTCTAGGCAGAAATAAATACTCACACTCATAAAAAGGCTGTTCTTACTTTTAACTTTTCTAGCTTCTAATGTAAAAATAGCTTGAGAACCTTGGTAGACATAAATCAAATTTAACTATATACTTAAAATCAATAAACTTTCTTTAAGTACCAGAATTTATTGACATAAACACTATGTGTGTCGGGAGTCGCAGTGTGATCCCAGTCCCGTAGGCGCGGGTTTGCAGAGTAAATAAAGACAAAGAGCAATGTGTAGCTGTGTAGCTCGCTATACGCCCGTCCGATAAGAACTGAGTCCGAGTCATAAATAGAATGTAGTATTCCACGTGCACCATAAATGGATGTAAGCAAACCGTAGGGACTCCAGAAGGGCCGATTCCGATCTCTGTGTAACGTGCTCTACAAAAATTCAATAGTGTCTGTAAATCGTTCAAATTAAATAAACGTATAGAGTTTGATTTTCAATCACAATAAACAGGCCAAACCCACGTGTTTTTATTTACATAAGACGCGATGTGAATTCATTGAAAAGTCTAATTTGAATGAAAGAAAAATTACAATAAAAATCCTTGAAATAAACCCTAAATAACATCTCTTTATCATAAAAATAAAATATTTCAACAGTTAAAAACAGGATGACGATGTAAAAACGATGAAAACATCTAATTATAGCTTAAAATATTTATTTTTTATTCGAAAGAGACAATATTGGATGACAAACGACTTATGAACAAACGAACTAAAATAAATGTAACAATTTGTTTCTGAGAATATTTTTATACATAAAAATATCGCATATTCAGAAATAAAGCCGACTTGCTAGACTGTCTGGCTACAAAAATAATCTGGAGATATCATTATTTGATTTGTATGTAGGTTTTACTTGGCTAGGATTTTGTAAAAAAAAGTAAGTACATAAGTGTATACAGGGTTGTTTGTAAAACACTAACAACCTTGCAGGGCTGGATTACTAATATCACAACCAATTCAACTCTTCATTTACCAAAAACAAGATTTCATTGTCTATCTAACACTTTTCAACTCTGTATTTTGCTATATCTACTTACGTCTGTAAGACGCGACACAAGCGCATCAAGTACCACTGCCGCCCTATCCGCGCTTGCCTCCACTATTGTACTATCGCTTGCTTTTGTTGTTTATGATTCTTGAGAGGCTGCCAGTGTTTTACAAATAACCCTGTTTACTCGCACTGACAGCTATTGAGAACGGTATCTTACAAAATATAAACTTGAATCCCGAAACCAGTTTTTTCAGAGTCCTAATCACACTGGTTAAATATTATAAAGGTGAAAATATGTGAATATGTACGTTTGTTGCATCTTCACACTCAAACGGCTAAACGGATTTAGATGAAATTTGGAACATGGATTGACTGTATCCTGGAATAGTACATATCCCCGGAAAATGTTCTCTTGGAGAAACTTTCTACTTTCAAACTAAAATTAATCATCCAGTTTTGTTTTTGTATAACTTTTTAATTAAATTAAAAAAAAATGATTTTGAGTGATGGAAATTTTTATTAGTACTTGTATTTTTTTCTGTTAAGTGAAAAAGATGATATCCGTAAAGAGGCTGCCACCAGTGTCGATACATATTTTTGCCCGTTTTATCAATATTTCTGGTGATAACTGTTCGCATTCCTGTCGAAATTTCACTTAAAGGGCTCCGATTGTCTGAGACTTATTGCCATAAACCCGCAACTTCAAGTTTTCTCAAAGAAAGAAGTCTGGGGTGGTTAAATCGGACGATCTTGATGCCCATATCCAAATCGCCATAAAAGGAGATTATGCGACCAGTTCGTGCTGTGGGTGCGGTTTCACAGTCTTGTTGGAACTACGTGTTCACTAAGCCTTCATATCATTATCAATAGTAAAATTTACTGTAGGGTGCGTCTGGTAATGATTTTTCATTCTCAACAACATCAGCAGCCACAGCGTCTATATTCTTCTCCTGTGGTTCCAATCTGTTTGAATCGAGCAGCTAATATTTGCCTAGTTGGCGCGATACGATTAGGGAATTGACGTCAAACCAACCAATATATTGGTCTAAAGAATCGACACATTACTCCACGCTCTTGCGGAGTATAGCATTCCATTGCTTGTCTGTTTATTTTCTGCAGCTGACTATTTTACAAATACCAAATATAATTGAAGTACGACGCCATTTGCAATAAGGCGCTGCGCAAACGGAGACACCTTTTGTTCCAGTTAACGACACCGAACACTTTTTGCCATGAATATGTGTAGTGGAAGCAACTGGACACAAAAAATTATTACGTATGCGCAGGGAGTGGATGATTTCATACTGGTTCTACAGAAATAAAATGTTTATAGGTAGCTTGTGTCAGAACACAAGACACACATTTGCGCCCTGCCTAATTATAACACATTTCCTATAGAGATAAAAGCGCCACCTTGTATTAATATTATAGTTCTTTTTTAAATGTCAAAAATAATCATTTAAAAGAAAACTTAAGAAATTATTAACGAAATTACAATTAAAATTCGTTGAGTGTTTGAACTTTTAAGTAATTTTAATGGGACTTGACTATTGTATACGAAAATCTTGGAACAATTCTTCCTTAAGGAAAAAGCTTTGCCAATACTATTTTAACAAGCTATCTAATTTCGTATTTTTGGATGCTAGCTAGCAACTAAATCATTAAGAGGGTACTTCCAACCCGACCCGTCTATGCCTATGATATCGTCAACGTGATCATAGTTTAAAAGCTTATCGTTTCATATACCGTAGTCCTTTGTTTAGAGGCAACGTGAAAAAAGATAGATAACGCCTAAACGCTCATTAGGTATTCAGTATACACGTTATTCACTTGTATATTTCACAAAGCTTTTTCAAGCAAATACTTGTTAAAAGCCTTTAAAAGATTTTGAAAAAAAGATTGTCAAAGAATGAATGTGCAAAATTTTTACATGTATATTTTCTTTACATATTTAATTCATAAGTACATTATGAAAGGACAAAGTTCACGAAAAATAGCAGATTTCCAAACGTCTTTACTGAATTAGTTTTACAGAAATTTATTTTTTGATTTTAATAGAAACTTGAATATATCCACAAGACATGTGTTCGAAATATCTCAAAAAAGATGGGTAATACCATCATAGTCACGTAAGATCGATTGTGTGCTAATGTATCTTCGGTTAAGCGCCCTTAAAACTAAACGTCCCCGCATACGGGCATCAAAAAAACGCCACTACAAAAAAAACGCTAGAAGCAGCCATAAAAAAGCTAGAAACTGCCGCAAGAAACAGCTGAAGCGCATAACAGCTTGTGGCCGGAGAAGCTTGAAGCGGCTTCGGCAGCTTTTTTGTGGCGGCACCGCCGCACACAAGCCACAAAAAAAGGCCGCCTCAAAAAGAAGCTGGAAGCGGCGTTTTTTTGAGGCCCGTGTGCGGGGACACTAAGTACCAAAAAAAATATCAAGTTTGATATTTTCATTTATTACCATAGTAACAGAGCAATCTAATCTCTAAACAGAATTCTATAAATTCAAACATCTTATCTTTTCATAAAAAAACCTTGACGGTTTTATTAATAAAATCTATATTTATGGATAAGCCTCTATTCTGTCCGGGAATAATAAAACAGAAATCCCGAAATTTGGGATTACTTTTAATGAAAAACCGGACTAGCATATTGAAGGTTTCTATGGCAGTCCCATTGGCATATTTCTCTCCGTTTTGTTCATTGACAGTCAGATGGATTGGATGCCTCAAATATACTCGCTATTAGGGTGTGTCCATTATATTTATAAGAAGCGATTATTAAATAGCTTGAAGCAAAAAAAAAAATAACACGACAAAATTAAATGAGTAGGAGAAAACTCATGGACATGATTTTTTTTCGTTGGGAAATCATCTGTTTGAGAGTGGAGCAGGAAGGCATATCAGACTTTTGTTGACTAAAACTACACCTATGATTCTTCTTTGTCCTTTGCGTTCCAAGACCATAGACATCTCTTTTGGAAGTAAATTCATGGCCCCAGTTGGCTTCGGCCTTGCTGGGCCCTATGGTTTGGATGACATCTTAACACGCGCTGTCGATGACTCGAGCTCGGTCCAGACGATTATCAGACAGCCGAACAGGTGAAGGGAGTGTCAGACTAAAAGCATACCTATGGCCTAGTTACTCTTTGAGTTCCAGGGTTTAATTTCTAGAAATTCTCTGTTAGCATCAACACGTGGTGAAGAAAGACGAGGAAAGGCCAATAAGTTAACTGAGGCTAAGCAATGAGAGATTTAAGATTTAATTACTATAACGCCTTGGAAATTGGGTAGGCCTTTGGAGTGGGATGCAAGGTGTGTCAACCTCATCGGAAGTTATGTGTTTGAGCCGTTTGAGACTGAAACACTAGGGCCATGGGGTCCGAGCGCTCATCGAGTTATTCGGGATATCAGCAAACAGTAGATTGACTTTTCACGTGACCAGAGGGCTGGGTTTTTCTTCGGTCAAAGAATCAGCATTGCAATCCAGCGTGGCAATGCTGCCAGCGTTCTGGCCACTTTTCTCATTGATATCGATGCGAACAAATTTTTTGATGCTTAATGAGTTACCCTTTTTTACCCATTTATACAGATTACTATTTTAAGTGTGTAAATATACCTATTAATTTATGTTTAGTTAAGATGTATATCTTAAACAATTTATTAATATTCATTTTCAATATGAATAACATTTTTGAATTGTCAACTTCAAATAAATCTCATAGTGCCAAGATTTCCGTAAAGCCAATTAATTAACTGAGGCTAAGCAATGGGAGTTTTAAGATTTCATTAAACCCCAATTGTAGGCCGGCTCGCCCTGTCATTATCTTAGTATTGTGTCTCTACTTGACGGTATCTGAAGAGTTAATTTGTGTTATGTATGAAAGCTTATCTTCAATAAAAATAAGATTTTTGAATTCTCAACTTCATATATAAATGTCGTAATGCCAAGTTTTCCTTATTTCAGCGTCGCTCTTCGCTTACACCATTAACATACCCTAAAGCGGATTATTAAAGAAAGCCACGCACAGACCGAATAAAAATGTACCTATCGCGAATACGAATGAAATGTCAGTAATATATGGAGAAAAATTGGTTTTTACGCTCTTGGTTTCATGACATCTGCCTTGAGATTCTACTGATATAAATATGAAAGTCAGTATGTGTATATTTTGCTGTTGGAAGTTTGTTTGTCAATCATGTTTCTATAGCGAATAAAAGAGTTTAAATTAAACCTGGTATACAGGTAGACCTTGGCCTAGGTATAATAATGAAATCGATAGCTGGCAATGATTCGTCAATTTATGTTGTCTTTTTGTATGTAACTAAAGTGAGAATATCTTGTCAGCTTTTTACAAATTTATACACGTTTATACCTTTATTTATAAAAGTATGTATACCTAGCAATAGTTGTTCTGCCATAGGTATAAATTATTAAAGAAAAAAGTTGGGGTCGGGATGGGAGGGTAAAAAATAGCCTACAGCCTATTCTCACACCTACTAAATATAAACACAAAAGATTCGTGAAAATCCGTCAAGATTATCAGAGGAATTCGATAACAAAGAATATGACACGCTTTTTATATATAAGATTTTAAAGAGAAAAAATTGTATTTTGGTTTGTAAAAAATAAAATAAAAAAACACTGGACCGATCGAAAAATTTCTTTCACTATAGCATATATTTTCTACTTTCGCGAGTAAAACCACAGGCAGAAGGCAGTCATATAATATATGATACTTTGGGGATAATCTTGACTTGAAGGTTTTTTACGGCGCGTGTTATGTCATTTGCAAATCTCTTTAGAAGGTACGGGGATTTTTAATCTAAAATGTGGATGAAATATTCGAAATAAAAATTGTATTCCTGTCATGTGTATTCATCTTGTGTTTACTGTGTTGAGATATAAGTATTATTCTCTCTGTTTATGGTTTGAATAGAAATACGTTACCAAGAGAATTGCCAAACTTAAGTGGCAATGGGCAGGGCAAATTGCTTGCAGAACAAATGGCCGTTGGGGCCGAAAGGAGTGGCGACCGCGTACCGGAAGACGCAGCTTTGGAAGGCCTCCTGCAAGGTGGCCCGATGATCTGGTGAAGATTGCGGGAAACCGATGGTTGCGAGACGCACAGGTACGTTCGTTGTGGCGACGCTTAAAGGAGGCCTATGTCCAACATTGGACGTATATCGGCTGAAATGTTGATGATAATGATGATGATGATGATATAAAAGGGGACCCAGTATCTTGCACGATTTGAGCATAGAAATGCAGCATTGGGGCAAAACTCTGCTGTGACGTCAAATCGTGGCATGGTGGACAGAACTCCAGCAAGATCTCATGGTAGTATGGAGACAACCACTTAGCGTTAGATATGCTACAATCGTGGTGATAAGTCCCTTTTTTGAAGAATAGCTAGAGAAGCGCCATGACATACTCACTTTCCACCTTACTCAGGTCCTCACTGAACATGGTTAGTTTAGGAAGTTCCTGTTTTGGATCCAGGCAGAAGTTATTCCCTGGTATCACCGTTATGCGGATTATCCGAAGAACATGGTGGAGCTAATCATCCAAAAAAAGTATTTCTTTGAAATCTGTTTTAATTGAATATTTTAAATGACCAACCCACACTGAGCTCGCGTGGTGGATTACGGCCTATTTTCTCTTCTAGAGGAGGCCTGAGTCCTAGCAGTGGGAACATTTAAAAACGTTGATTATGCTTTTTTTTTAATTGTTATAAACTTTGACTGCGATCCCACCTGACGGTAAGCAGTGATGTAATCTCTGATGGTGAAGCGCACTAGTTTATTAGCCTATTCTATTCTTTCTTTCGCTCATTCTGTTTCAAATGAAAAACCTATTAATAATTTATACCACCTAAAGATGTACAGTAATTCATTAATGTAAATTACGTCATTAAAAAAACATATCTGCCTTAATTCTTCACCTATTGACACATATCCATTCGAATGGCTTACTTAAGATTCCGAAACAATTAACAGTCAAAACACGATGCAATTCTACTTTTTTATTATAAAATTTATGTGCCATACAAACTATATTTGGACGTCATAATCCGAACATTACTATCGTGATACACACGGTCATAGTGGTGATCGAACTTGTGTCTTAGTCAATAACAAGAGACTTAACTGTCAAATGTATTGTGTATTCTATACAGTACCCCTAGCCAAGTTGCAAATCTGCAATAGTTAACGCTAGTAGAAAGCTTCTAATGTAGGGGAATGAAGCTTTAAATGTTGGAGAATGACGTCATCTCAACGCTCAGTCACGTGGTCTGAACAAAAGAATTGGCGGCAAGATCAACTCGAAGCGTTTGACGCAAAACGGTTGTAACTTGGCTAGGTGGGCTGAGCACGGAATCCAAGCTAGCAGAGACCAGAAATGACACTGATACAAAATGTTTGTTCCCGCGCTAGTTTCACTGAGCACCAGTTTTAGCTGTCACGGGCTGTAAATTTTCATCACAAGGCCTGAATTTCGGGAATAAATCTAGGGACTGTGAGTTTTTTTATCTCGTTAAAACCACCTTAGTAATCACGATCAATCAGCACATACAAAGGTCACTTCTATGTGCTGATTTGTTTTGAAAACGGCAATTTTGTAGGTCAGTAACCCTTGTGTCTCAGTGGTATGTGCATGCCAATGGTATGTTCTCACGCAAGAATGCAGTAGGGGTCATTGCGATGTGACATACACTGCGCTGTCCACCGCACTCGATATGACATGTGATGATATACTCTTTATTGTATAGCATAAAAAATGGACCACAGACCTGAGTATATGGTTTTAATTTATACTTGATACCTCCACACGTTACCAATATAAAGGGTCTTGACAGAGGAACAGATGGACTACAAAGTGATCCTAAAAGGGTTCCGTTTTTTCTTTTTGAAGTACGGAACCCTAAAAAAAATGATCGAATTTCACTAACCTCGTGACAAAATATTTTATAAATGTGAATTATTATTTCTGTTGTTCAATAATAGTAACTGCAGATGTTGTTTTCTGGCTTTGTGGTTATAGTTGTTTTTGCTATGTGATACGAACTGTCCAATGTCCATATTATAATGAAAACTTTATTTACTGATACAATGAAGATAATGAAAATATAATTTTGTATGAAAAATATTATTGCATTTTGGCATCTTCATTCATTAGCGATGACACATGCCTCCGAAATAGAGATGTGACGTTGTCGGCAATATTGCCGTAAAGTGGGAATATTGGTGGGAATATTGCCGGGAATATTGCCATAAGTATGAATATTGGTGGCAATTTTGCCAGCAAAATTCCCATATTGCCGGCAACAGCACATCTCTACTCCAAAAGTGGTCGCTCACAATAGGCCACATCAGAAGACCTAAAGTCACCCAAAGGACAATGGACAGGGATAGCCCTGTGACTGGGCTATGCTCGGAGTTCCCTAAGAATGAAGATATTCGCAGGAGAACTAAGGGTTTCTGACTTAGCCCGAAGAATCGTCAAACTTAATTGGAGGTGGGCAGGGCTCATTCTTTGCAGGATGGCCGTTGGAACCGAAAGGTTCTGGAGTGGCGACCTCATACTGGAAGACGCAGTGTTGTAAGGCCTTCTATAAAATGGACTAATGACCAGGTGAGGGTTACGGAAAGCCGATGGATACGAGATACACAGGACTACGAAGTTTCTATAGCCACCTTTCGGTTCCATCATCAGATCAGCTCTTTGTCATAATTATTTTACATTGTCATCTGATTTAAACATGCATGCAAAATTTCAGCTCAATCGGTAACTGGGAAGTGGATCAAATTTAATTTGCAAGATTTGATTACAGACAAACGTCGGGACATTGGGCCCACGTGGTGGATTACGGCCCATTTCCTCTCCTAGAGAAGAGTCATGAATCCCAGCAGTGTGAATATTAAAAAGGCTGATGATGATGATGATGATAAACGGGATAGGTGAAACTAAATAAAACCTTTTAAAATACGAAATTATCTGCGCACGAGTTATAAAAACTGCGTATAGGTACTAGAGTTCAAGAATTTGCAAGATACCAACATCCCGCAATTAAATTTATTTATAACAACTACACTGTCAGTCATCCTTTGTACGTACAATGGGACCGGTGGTCATTACGCGGATATATCCGCTCATGGGCCCCGCACTAAACGTGTGCTGATGTGAATAACTAATTGCATATTGTGTCTGTTGTGGACTGAGAGTAATTGTGTTTTATGTATGAATGAATCATAATAACAGTACTATTAACAGTTGGTACTTACTTGTTTTTATTGTAGCTAGATTAGTATCGTTATGATATGATTTTGGTACTCGTAGTCAAAATTCTTCATTAAAATATTCGACGGGTGCAAAGTAAAAAAAGTTATCTGCAATTTTGCGAATTTCTGATAGTTGCAGTAACTTAACAATAATAAAATATAGACATATATAGACATGAGAAACCTTTCAAGTGTCAAAAACGAAGAAATAATAGTTTTCTTTATAATAATACTTTTGAAAAAAAAAAATACCTGCTAAATAACTGCTTATTGTTACTAATTCAATAAAGATGATAGAAAATCACAAAATTTCAGATATTTTTTTTTTACTTTGCACCCGTCGAATTATGCTGTACTTATTTGGAATTTGTGAGTTGCAACTAAAAATTTATATATATTTTTGGAATTTTGAAAATCCAAATTTTTGGTTGGATGGATCATGTTTGTGGTATTAACATTTATTAGTATATTTTTGTATTTTGTCAATATTAGTCTACAAACTAGTATTCTAAATATCAATTTTGGAAAAGAATACAGTACAATAAATCACGTGTCTTTATTTTACAAATAAAAAAATAAGGATATAGTTAATTGATAAATAATATTTATTTTGCAAATTAGTTTTAAAAAACACTTACACATCAGTTATAAAGAAATACATTCAGTCAAAAATGTATCGGGAATGGATGATTTGTTTATGGTTCCAAATTCAAATTTTTGTTTTTTTGTAGTTGTTAGATTGGCACAACTGTTTTCCATTTTGGCGCGGAGTTTGAGTTGCATCTGTTATTTATATTAAATACAGTGCTGGTTTTAGTAATATCATATATAGTGTGAATTGCGAATTTCATGAAACGCATTGTTACTGGTGACGAGACGTGGGTTTACGAGTTTGACATGCAAACTAGTCAACAAGCTTCGGAGTGGCGCCTTCCAACTGATCCGAAACCGAAAAAACCACGCCAAAGTCGATCAAAAGTCAAAGTCATGTTGACTGTTTTCTTTGACTATCGCGGTGTTGTGCACTCTGAATTCTTACCGGAAGGTCTAACGGTAAATAAAAAATATTATTTGAGCGTTATGCGGCGTTTAAGAGAGCAAATTCGACGAAAAAGGCCAGATTAGTGGAAAGAAAATTCTTGGATTTTGAAATTACCACTTCGTGGCACCCGTTTTCAATCGATAGAAGACATAAAGGAGAATTCGCGGCGAGAACTGAACTCAATTCAGGAAGCAGCGTTAAAAAAATGTTTTGATGAATGGATTATTCGTTGGCGCAAGTGTATCGTTATTAAAGGAGCATACTTTGAAGGTGATAAAATAAATTTGGATGAATAACAGACATTTTGTGTATTATTGATCTTTTCCCGGTACTTTCTTGACAGAGTAGTAAGTAAACTTTAGTAAAATAATTAGTTAACTAACGAATTTGACTAGCCATTTGTGTATTGCATAATTAGCGTAACAATGTCCGTGTATTTGACGATATGTGGGACTAAATTGTGATAGTATATAATATCTTTTGTTGTGAATCCGGTTAATTCAAAATCTAATGTTGCATGATATCACAGACCATTGTTATAAATTGCAGATTTAGTGTGATTAATATTCGTGGTAGTGTTTATTATGTTGGAGTGAATTGTACTGATAACGTTTGCTATTGTGATAGTTGCTATTCAATGGCAAATTACTTTCTTTACCTATGAAACGTTTTAGGTAAACTATTTTTTAAATCCTTTTTCTAAAAACGATACTGCGGAAAATGAACCTACCGACCGCGTAAAGCTTAGGTTGGAAACGAATTCAAGGCACATTTGATGACAAATTTTATTCACGTGGCTAGCCTTCAAGGAATTGCACAGCATAGCATAGTCAGCCTTATAAAGTTACCATTGCTGGAACTCAAGTATTCTCTCTAGGAGAAGAAATGGGCCGTAATCCCCCATGCAGACCCAGTACGGTTGATAAATGTCACATGTGTTTGAATTTTTGATTCCAGAACATGGCCGGTTTTCTCGCGATGTTTCCTTCATCCTTTTGAAAACAATAGTGATGAAATAAATTACATAAAGTAATGCTCTTTGATGGGTTTAAACCTGCAATGCAACACGTAATTCGAGACCGATATGAGTGTTACGACCTGACTGTTGGGAATTGAACCCAACAACCATCGGCGCCGCGGTCTGCATGCGGGGGCGGCGTGCGCCTACGTCATCGGCAGCGGGGAGCGGGGACGCGAGGCGGCGACACTAGCTGTCCGGCGCACCGCGGACACTCGCTTCACGGACACCGCCGCGACAGACGACACCTCTCGAACGCCTTTAAATTAATCATTGTTTGTCCGGGATCGTTTGTAATTTGGGATATTGATCATCGGCAATATACCAGCATTAGAACAAATACAGTCCACTCATTTCCAACCCGAACATGACAAGGAATGTAAGATATCTTGATAACTTAAAAAATGACACAATATGTAAAACACACATATGTAAGACGCATAAATAAAAAATGACACAAAATTACGGCATTTTCGTTTGTCATTGTCTATTGTTCCTGTTATCTAATATCCAACAAACAGGAACACAACAACGTTGCTAAACAAATAAAGATGTTCGTTTTTTGTGGTTCATGTTGTAGAACGTGACTTGCATCATGATGTGTAACGTAGTATTTGTTGCTCAGTCTTCCCTTGTATCGGGTGAAAATGTATGAGTGTAGGATGGATAAAAAGAACGTAACGATGTGTGAAATGAAGCGAGGAAAGAAATGGTTGACATCCCACCCATACGCACAATTGGGCGGAGCAACGCCGTGCCCTCGTGGGGGCGATCGGCGGCGGAGACCTTTCGCGCCGGGCCTTGGTTGAGGCCATGATCCGGAGCGAGGAGGAATGGCAGGCGGTCGCCTCCTTCTGCGAAGCAGTAATGCTTGCAAAGGAGGAGGCCGACCGCATCAGGCAAAGGCGCCCTCGCCGCCGCCGTCGGGATTCCGATCCCGATTTCTGGCCACCGTAGACGGGGGCTCGCGGCCGGCGAGCCATGGGTAGCTCGCTGTCCGATCGTCCGGTAATGGACCGAGTCCAAGACGTCGACGGCGCGCACTATTCCCGCGCGCCTCAAGGAGTTGTCAGCAGCAGGAGGGGCCCAGCTGGGCCGAAGCCTACTGGGGACAGGGTTGTCCAAAAGGGAGCTCGTGCCCCGGTATGAAGGCTAGAAGGAACGGGATGGGGTTTTTAGTCAGTAAGAGTCTGACACTATCTCCCGCTCCGCCCAAGAGCGGGTTTTGTCATAAGATGATTTTCCCCATCGGTAAAGGAAAAAAAAAACCCATACGCACAAAGCGTTTTGGGAACACATTTATTGTGCGTGCAGCCAAGGAGTGGAATTCCCTGCCGGAGTCTGTGTTTCCTGATAGCTACAACTTGGGGTTCTTTAAGTCAAGAGTGAATAGGTTACTTCTAGGCAAGCGTGCTCCATCGTCGACCACAACATCGCTTACCATCAGGTGAGATGGTGGTCAAACGCGAGCCTATCAATAATAAAAAGAAAGAAAGCGTATGAAAGAGACAGAGCATTGATAGTGACTTTTGAACGTGAGTAAAAGAAGGAGGTTGCTTCGTATTCCATGGACAGCATTTTGGACCAACGTATCCATTTCGCAAGAACTCAAAATATCCTCACGGCTGTCGTCTGAGTGTCTCCATACAGTTCTGCAATACTTTGGTCAGATTGCTGGGAAAGACGGTAGCAACTTGCAACCTTAAAAGGCTTATTGTGACCGGCAAAGTGGATGGGAAAAGGCCACGTGAGTGCAGCCCACAGATATAGATAGACATATAGTAGATAACGCAAGAGCAACTACTTCACGTGCCTAAATGCGTCCCTAGCTTACGTACAATTATCGGAAGTGGCCACTTTCGCGCTCAGTCTGCATCGCCGTATAGCGCTAGTCAGACGTACTGACGTCTGACTTGCGCTATACAGCGATGCAAACTCAGCACAGATCATTCACCTACATATACAGTTATATACGAAATTAATTAAAAAAAATATTATTTTTAATCTAATACCCTTTGTATTACCTAGTGATACCAAATTTGAGAAAAACAAAACATTCTTATTACATTTTAGCGACATCTATGACGCAACATAAGAACTACGAAGAAAATACGAAATCCTGCCTCACGCAATCAAAGTTCTCTGCGCGATTTGAATATAATTATATGACAGCCCGTCATCAACTATCGGGCAGTAGCCCACCAGACTATAACACCTGTCTGGTTGAAGGATCCTCCCTTTTCAACGGAGGTTTGTGGGACTTTACTATCTGTCCCACTTATCTCCAAAACATAATAGGTAGTCAAAAAATGGCACGCTTGGTTTTCAAACAGATCATGATACTTGCGTTATCTATGTCTATCTATATGTGCGGTGCAGCCCAATACATTGGTCCGATCAAAGCGTATATGGACGCTTTCATGTATGATCTCTTTAAACACAATGACAACACTGCCCCAATATTTGTTCAGCCAGGTGTTGTAAACACAATAAACCTTTCCAATATTAATAAAATGAATGCAACACGGCAAACTCATTTGTAATTCTCTCAATGCGCAGGACAAATTAATTACGGCGACCATTCTCTTCTGGTTTATGTGCGGAACCAACACGGCTTTAATTTTAATATTAATGTGTAATTGTTTGGATTATTTGCCTGATGAATTAAGCAGGAATGTTTTGGAGAACTTTGAATGGATTTCAAGAGATACCTACGAGAGCGTTTCTTGGTATTTCTGGTGGTTGGTTGTTTTTGGTAATTTCAGGAAAATAGAAATAAAATAGAAAAGTAAAAAGTTGACCCTAAAATTAGATGCTTTTGATGTCTAATTTCAGGCTCATCTTTTCTCTTTGTCTATACATTATTTATTTCTTTTTGGGCTGAGTATTTTAAATAATATAAACTAGTGCTTGACTGTGATCCCGCCTAAGCAGTATGCAGTGATATTTTCCTTAATGGTGCAGGCGCATTAGATTATCAAGTGCTAAGACTCCTAAATAATAATCAGACGAGATGACCGCAGCAGGCAAATCGCAGCGTGTTTTTCTTGATATAATTTGTTCTTCATATTCGCGAGTGGTCGGCAATCTTCGGGAGCAGTTGTATGTATCACAGACAAAGCCAGGCTAAGTAAGCCAAGCCAGCTGGTTATGCGATGTAACTTTAAAGCGACGCGTATTTATCATATTGATATAATTTTTAATTCTTCCTGTAAAAAAACTTCAATAGCATCAACCACTCTAGCAAATTTAACATGTCATTTAGTTCTAATAAGTGGCGCTAGTGTTTCTTGTATGGTGATTGCAATGAAGTAAACGTGTTCGGAAGTCCTTATCTTCCTTTTTAATTCTGGGATCCAAATTATGTATAAAGTTGGGGGAATCTGCATACCGATATATTATTTTTGATAAGGTCCAAGATACAAAACCACGATGAGTCGTCTAAACGAAAAAATCTATGATTTCACATTCCGCATCGCAAGAACTTGCGATGCGGTGCGATGATGATTGCGATGATCCGCATCGCACATTGTATGGTCACCTGAACTGATGCTTTGCTGCTGTGATGTCCAATCGCATCGCATCGAAGTTTTGTGTCAAAGTCCCTAAAATCTTGGATCGCGAATTTTGGATTGCGAACTTTTGAGACAAACGCGATACAAACGTGTAGCGACATCTATGACGCCACATAAGAACTACGAAGAAAATACGAAATCCTGCATCGCGCAATCAAAGTTCTCCACGCGATTTGAACATATACGACAGCCCGACATCAACTATCGGGCAGTCGCCCACCAGACTATAACACCCGGTCTGGTCGGAGGATCCTCCCTTTTCAACGGAGGTATGTGGAACTTTACTCTCTGTTCCGCATACTCCCAAAAACGCATCGCCTTCACAAAAACAATGAAATTGTTCTGACACAAAAAGTGCTAATTAAAGGATGTTGTTCATTAGTGTAAGTACCGACTAATTAAAATATTAAAGTAATTATAGACCTGTGGTTACCCGTGAACAATAGTGCGGCACTTACGGACGCGGTTAGTTAGCACTAAAACCACACAAACCCTACATTTTAATGATAGAGTTTTAGTTCACAAACTGAACTACAAATCTGTGCAATGACCGCCTTATGTGGAAATTAAAAAGTTAGAATGAAATTGACAATAGTCACTAACTGTATTGTCAATTTAAGTTTCACGCTCTGACAAAATTCAGAATGTGTCTGACAAAAGTCGGAAAAATATTTTCAGAGTGAACTGACCTATGAATCGTTATAACGATGTACATGTCCGATCATGACCAAGGTAAAAATCGTAAAAGAGAAAAAAGGTAAAAGAGATCGTCTATACAGAGTAGTTTGGAAGAAGAAAGGGAAGGAGAAAAGTAGCCTATTGGACATAGTCTTTTCATAATAAATGATCCCTATCCCTGCTAATATTATAAATGCGAAAGTAACTGTCTGTCTGTCTGTCTGTTACACTTTCACGCAAAAACTACTGAACGGATTTAGATCAAATTTGGTAGGTAGGTAGAAGAGACACTGGAATACCACATAGGCTACCTATAATTCCACTGCTGAGCACAGGTCTCTGCCCGCGCGATATAAACTGTAGTCTACGCGGGCGAAGCCGCGGGCGGAAAGCTAGTTATAAATATAATAAAAAAGTACACAAAAATAAATACATATACCTAATAACCTACGTCACATTTCAGTGAATTTATAAAAAGTGCACGTAATCTTTAAATACTCAAAGAAGACTAATTATGAAAGAATTCAGGTTGAAAATACTCATGTTTATCGTAAAGGTCGATTGCGAGCAATAAAATTGTATAATTGCATGTCAGAGTGTCCGATTTTAATGTTTGATTAATTCCGTTGAACGTTGGTTTAATCGAAAATTGGGCTGCAGGTTTTTTTTTAAATTATCTTTGGAAATGAAGGATTGCATAATGATTCCTCAATAATTAGTATCGCTAATGAGAACATAAGTGTCTGTAATATGTATATTGTTAATCATATCCATTAATATTTATAAAGGCGAAAGTTTGTAAATATGTATGGAGGAGTGCGTGTATGATTGTTTCTTTTTTTGAGGTAGGAAACCATCTCCTGCTCTAAAGTGGAGTGAGAGGGCATTTCAGCTTTTTACTTGGAACGAAACTCTGAGTCCCAGCAGTGAGAACATTATAAAGGCTGATGATGATACTTTACTTTTTACTTTTAGACAGCTAATACCAAGAAATAAAAATAAACAATTACAATACAAGAAATTTATTATTTAAAAAATTAAACCATTACCTGATTGCGTTCTATATGTTTTTCACATAACTATGTAGGTACATGATTATGCACAAAAACTAATCAATAAAATAAACGATATACTTGCCTATTTAAGTAATTGAAATAAAAAAAGTAATAATATCATAATTTAATACTGATAGAAAACTAACTCATACTTTATGCAAACAATTTCCAATAAAGCATTGTTTTTATGCAAATAAGAACTGAATGAGAAAACATACGACTGAATATCGGTTTAACGACTCATTCAAATTGGTTTAGGACGAGAATACAACCACTTAACAATTTGACTGCCGAGCATTCAAATTATGACGATAATAAAATTGCAATTTGTAAGTTCAACCATTGAAATTGAAATGTGAATGACCTGACACAAAGTGATATTACAGAATATATAGGTACAGAAGTCAATCTACATACAAAGTACGCTCGAGCAACGCACACATAGACACCGCTCACGGAGACGATATCTTGTAGCGCCTTGGCCCGCTCATCGAACAGTTCCGGATCAAACGCTCAGTAGTGTGCGTCCACCGAGCGCAGGCATAAAAAGTGAAGTACATACATGAGATTGTCTTCAGTACCTATCTATTTTGTGGTGCTATTCCAATGTATTTTTATTGAATGCATTTTAAAATGTACTTCTGTTTGTATCAACGTGAATGGCCAGTAAAGGGGTGAGCAGACGGTTGTAAATCAACGTCTCAACCAAGGTAACCTTGCTAGTTTCAATCTGTGTAGACAGCAGTTGTAATACGTGACCTTTAACGCCCATGGTAAGGAGGCGCGTTTTCCCAACCATCGAACGTCAGGGCGCGTGATTTAGGGCTTGCGCTCATTTGAGACAAGACGTCTTAGACAGAACTCTTTAAGACGTCTCAGACTCGTCTGAAACATCTTAGACAGTTCTGTCTAAAACATCTTGTTTACGACGCAGGGCACTAAGGCTGTTGACAAAATATCGATATAACGCAGGGAAATGAGGATATCAGGGATTCCGCAAAATCCCTAGAGATATAACTAAATCCCGGAAGATGTCGAATATTCTTGTTTATTACGTCTTCTTACTAAAAGTATCTAGTGATATGACAAAACACCAATTTATTGTCAGTGATATGTCGTTTCACCAAACTAAATCTAGTAAAATGACAGAAAAGCAGATTTTGCCGTATTAAAATCGAGCCATGCATTTCTCTCGCTCGCTCTAATACCCACACGAGCTCTAGTGGGAGCAAAACAAATGCCTCGCTCGAGCTGGCGCGGCTCGCTTTTTTAACATTTTACTAGATTTAGTTTAGTGAAATGACATATCACTGACGAGAAATTCGTGGTTTGTCATTTAACTAGATACTTTTAGTAAGAAGACGTAATACACAAGAATATTCGTCATCTACCGGAATTTCGTGATATCTCTAGGAATTTCGCGAAATCCCTGATATCCTCATTTCCCTGCGACAGATATAACAAAACTAGTAGTAGTACTAGTTATAGTGATATTCTTTCAGAAATACATAAAAAACAACAATAAACACACAAACATTAACTATTTACACTAACCAAACACAGTACATAATATACAACAACAAAATTCATTCAGGCTTCGACGTAGGTACGCTTCCACATCACTGTCATTCGGAAATGTACCAGAAGACTGGCACCATTGACAAGTTGAATAGCAAAACTAATTCTTTGAGTAAAGAACGTACCAGCCAGTGAGGCAGTGTCAATAACGAAAATATATATAAGTATTTATTTGGCAAATTGGTACACACAATGTGCGTACAAATATAAAGGCACTACAATCCAAAATAATTATATTGTGAGAAAAATATTGGCTCAGTGGAGACGGCCCTATCTGCGCCTAACGAGTGAATAGATCTTTGGTTTAAACCAAGGCAGGCAAAGTTATTATCATCATTTCAGCCGAAGGACGTCCATTGTTGGACATAAACCTCCTCCAAGTGTCGCTACAATGAACGTTCCTGTGTGTCTCGCATCACTGCATTCCCGCAACTCTCACCAGGTCACTGGTCCACCTTGTGGGACGCCTTCAACGCTGCGTCTTCCGGTACGCGGTCGCCACTCCAGAACCTTCTGGCCCCAACGGACATCTGTTCTGCGAGCAATGTGCCTTGCCCATTGCCACTTATGTCGCGCTATGTCGGCAACCTTAGTTCTCCTGCGGATATCTAACCTTGGTTCTCCTGCGAATATCAAAATTTATAGGATTTTTTTATTCAAAGTCACACACTTCTCATTTTCTTTGAAAAACTCTCATGTCCGGTGTAATTTCGTAATGCATTACGTGGGCATATTTCTGGATCATTTAATTTGAAATATAACCCCTCGTGGGCGCCTAATGCGTATGAGGTATGTAAAAATGTATATAAGATTATATAAATATACATATATATTCTGCTAGTGTCAATTAATTATAATGATGGGTGTGTTAGTGAATTAAAAATTAGCGAAACGTGTGTTTCTTTTAATGTTTTGAAAATAAATTATCAGAATGATTTAGCTGTATTTTTATGTAACGAAGTACCAGAAACAAAATAAGAAGGACTCTTGATACCGTTCATCATCATCATCGTATAGGCCGAAAGACGTCCTCTGTTGGATATAGGCCTCCCCTAAGCGATGAACGGTCCTGTGCGTCTCGCATCCATCGGATTCAACCGCAACTCTTACCAGGTCATCGGTCCACCTTGTAGGAGGCCTTCTAAAGCTACATCTTCCAGTGCGTAGTCGCCATTCTAGAACCTTTCAGCCCCAACGGCCATCTGTTCTGCGAGCAATGTGCCCTGCCCATTGCCACTTAAGTTTGGCGATTCTTCTGACCGTTTTTATTATTAATGGTAATTTTATTGTCTCTGTCTACTCTGGTTATTTTCCATGATAATACAACCCTTGCCCTCAATCCCACCTGGTGGAAAGCGACGGATCATATAAATAGAACCAGTAAGCCCATTGGCAGCAACCAAACGCCTACATATCATTAACCTTTACAATTTTGAACACTTTTATCTTCTATCGGCACAAACAATTTTCTCGAGTTCAGTGAAAAACAATGTCGGTGAATTTACACGAACGACCGCGAACTGAAATGACCAATCTAAAAATCTAATTACTGACCGCGGACCCAGATTGGCCAGCTGTAAAAACAGTCTGACATTTGGTCAGACTGTTTTTGGGGTTTCCTCGACCCATCTAAAACAGTGCCAGAAAGAAGCCGCTGCATAAGATATGCTCCAACTGCAATGCTCCTGCACCTACACTTTTCAGTATTTATACGAGGCCTATAACAGAGCTGTACAGATATCAAATATTGGTAAAAAAACATCTAGTTTGAGTGGGCAGTCGACATAAAATCATAAAGATTTGTAAAGTTAAGAGCAACTTTTTTTGACTTAAAAAACATCGTTTCCAAAAGGAATATTATTGAAAGTAACCAAAACCGTGTTAGATTGACAGGCATTTCCACTACAGCTATTTTCAAAGCGGATTAAATCAGTAGCACCCACATAGCATAGAAAAGCCGTGGTAGCCGCTGTTAGAGACGGTATTGCCTACACTTTCCATATAAACTAATACCTTGATCACACGTACCGAGTAAACGGTCAAGACAGTACTCTCGGCTGAATACTCGATACGAATAAACAAAGCACCGAGTGCTCGGCCGAGCGCTTATCTCTACATCACTGTCTCGGCCGAGCAACATTTTACTGTCTCGCCCTTTTACTCGGTATGTGTGATTAAGGCATATGAGTCGGTTGCACTGACTACTTTTAACGATGACGGATGCCTCTTCAGCCACCAAATCTCTGATTAAGCGAAATACGGATCACATCAATTTAAAGGTTAAATTAAAGTCACAAAAAACGATAATATTAAACGCTCAGGCAGTTAAGGGCTTAAGAGACAATTAAATCAAATGATAGTCATCATCATCATCATCTTCCTGCCCTTGTCCCGTTTGGGGTCGGTGCTATATATTTTTCTTTTCTATTCTGGCAGTCGCCACGCTATCACTGACTCTTCTTTCACATCACTTTGTATCACTCTTCACACAATTCATCCATTTTTTCTTTGGCATCTCTCTTCCGACCATCCGTTCTACGAGCTATGTTCCCTGCCCACTGCCACTTTAGTTTTCGATTCTTTGGGCGATTTATGCGAACTTGAAACTGTAGTTTCAGTTAATGTCTCACTCCAGGATATGTAGATAATATATATACAAGTGTGTCTAGTTTTATCACAGATTTGGATCTTCAGCTGTTTCAGCTGCTAACTTGTGAACAGACAGACAGACTCTCGCACCTACAAAAGAATAAGAAGAATAAGAATCATTTATTTTGCAAGCATGGGTATAGTACACAGGTGTTTTTTATACCAGAGTTCTCCATATTTTGCCATCACTTGGCATGCAAATTATTACAATATTAATTCTGTTGCAATTAAAAACAAATGAAAGAATTTAATAATTATTTTCAAAAAAATGTCAGCATAATAAGTCATAAGAATAAAAAACAAACTAAGACAAACAATGTCAAACAGAAATAAAAAGTAAGTCAACCAGGATCAAAATAATAATGTCAAACGGAATTAAAAATTAAGTTGATCAGGATTAAATAACAATGTCAAATAGAGTAGCTGTATGTCAAACAAAGTTATTTCATTCATAATTTCTTTTAAATGCCGTATCTATGCAGATGCTGTCTTTGATAATTCCATTCCCTGTGATAAGTAGATAGGAACGCATTTTCAAAGAGAATACATCCAACGCATTTCCTGTCGCTACTACATAAAAATTTAAAATGCTAAGAAAAAATAAAGAACTAATATAATGTTACGTCGTGGGTGTAATGTTGGCGCCACACGCATTTAGCAAAACTATTTACTACTAGACAGTCACTTGTTTATTTTTGTCAACCATTCATTATTTTTTTAAATATTCAGTAATTATTATTAGCTTATTTTTAGTATGAAGCTTTAAGAGTATTCTTGTAATGCCCGGTTTAAAATGAGTCACTAAGATTTTGGTGTTTTAAATAAATGGAAGTCACTGCCAAATACCATTTTGGTAAAATAAAATTATAACCGATGTCTGATAAATAGTGTCACTGTATTAATGTTGTATATTCTTCTTAATTTTATTTTCTGACCAATATGATAATCTGTGCTCTATTATTGGCCTCGTAGAAAATAAAGCAGGTGACACATGTCCTGTGGAGCGGCTGCTTGCATACAAGTAAGCCAGCGAATTCATCGTCTCATTTTGAACCACGCCTATTACAATTTTTGTTTATGAACCATCTCTTGCTCTACCCAGAAAAGCAGGACTCATTTGATACACTCTCGTGTATCGAACTTCTACTGACTAAAACGCGTGTTCCTTCACTTTCTCTTCCGTAGACCGTAGGTTTAGATTTCCAGGTTTTAGCTATCAGGAAACAAAAGCTCTTCCAATTGCCCTTAATGTTCCAGGGCTACGGTAAGAGCGCTTTCAATTAAGATGTTTCATGATGGACTGGTGCCGCAGCCGGCCAGTTGCAGTACGTTAGCAGTCCGACAACATGCGCCTAAATCGTATCTGGCTAAAGTGCGTTTGTATGCCAGTGATGCGCTATAATTCAACACCGCACTAATCAATACGGTTTTAAACACATTGTGCTTGTAGCGTTGCCCTCCTGTTGTCGACCGTTCGCCCACAAAATAGACAGAAGACAATCTACATACAAAGTGTGCTTGAGCAACGCACACATAGACACCGCTCACGGACACAATATCTCGGCTCAAGCGCCCGGTCGCACTCATACAGTTCGAAGCAATGCGCTGACCTGTCAGGTGTACATACATGAGATAGACTTCAGTGTCCTGTCTATTTAGTAGTTCGCGCATGATTGCCGCACCACGCGTTTTGTGTGAAAAATACAATAGTCCGTACGCAGTACGACTATCGCACCGCATCTAAACCGCAGCAGGCCGTCAAAACGCATTAATTGAAAGCGTCCTAATACTTTAAAACAATCGCGCATCCCACGTTTTACACTGAGAAAGTGTCCCCGCACACGTGCTTCAAAAAAACGTGGCTTCAAGCTTCATCGGACACAAGAGGTGTCGCGCGCTTCAGCTGTTTTTTGCAGTCGCTTCTAGCTTTTTTTGTGGCCGCTTCAAGCTTCATTTTTAAGGCGGCCTTTTGGTGTGGCTTGTATGCGGCGGTGCCGCCACAAAAAAAACGCTTGAAACCGCTTCAAGCTTCACCGGCCTTGCACGCTTCAGCTATTTTTTGCGGCGGCTTATAGCTTTCTTTTGTGACCGCTTCTATCGTTTTTTTGAGGCCCGTGTGCCAGTGGACAGTAACGCACCGCATCCACACCGCAGCAGGCCGTCAAAACGCATTAATTGAAAGCGTCCTAAGGCCGTTTGTCCACAACCGCCGTCACCGGGACGTCACCGAGAACGAGATTATTTTGGGCTGAGTTTAAGTTTAAGATGCGCTCGGGTGACGGGCGTGCGGTGGACACATGGCCATAAAAATGTATGTATCGTTAAATCGGCGCCGCCATCTCGTTCTCGGTGACGTCCCGGTGACGGCGGTGGTGGACAAACGGCCTAACACTTTAAAACAATCACGCAGCCCACGTTTTACACTGAGTAACAGCCCAGCCCTATAGTTGAATGTTCGAAAATAAAACTGTCAATAAACAATTTAGCTGATTAGTGTTATGACGTCATTTGTAGCCGGCAAATGAAGGGAATATTGATGGGCTATGAATCTAAAAATAAACCCTCTATTTCAAATTTTCTGTCTGTTGAGATTTTTGATTGTACTCGGCGTAATTGACGTACGTAAGTGTTACATCATGAAGGTATGTGATGTTGCAGGATTCAATGTTTTGTTAGACACTGGCAGCTATTAGCAGCAACGCCTGATTGAACGTACAAAATTATCCAAAAAGAAGATTTATTTAAATGAAATGAAGATCAAAAATATTCCATGTTCCAGGATTCAAAGTGAAAAATGTGTATGTGTATTATACATATTTTTCGCTTTTATGAAAATTATTGTTTTTTTTATAGTGAGACATCGTCTAATATCTTCTCCCACCCTAGGGTAGAGCGGGAGGACAATTAAGACATTTTATTGACTAATACAACTTTGTTCTTTCTTTGCCTTGCGTTCTAGGACTCCAAAGTCTTCTTTTGGAAGTCAACCCATGACTCCAGTAAGCTTCGGTTCTGCTGCGCCTCTGTTTTTTTGCTGAGATCTCTTTGAGGTGCGCGTGGAACACAAGGTACAATAGGCGATTCAGGCTAGTCGGGCTTGGTCTGGACGGTAAGCTGCCTATTCCTCGTCGTCCAATAACTAATTATAATTAGTGCATATCATTGCTTACCTTTAGGTGAGATAGTCTATCAATAAAAAAGAACTTTGTAAAACTTCTATCTAAAATTATAAACTGTGTACACACAATTTATTTATATATAATAATACATTATGATGTAAGTGTGTAATGTTAGTGATTACCTTCGAGGCGATATTTAGACCCGAGCCATGACGAGGGTCTTAAGAGAGCTGAGAACGGTAATCATTAATTACTCACGTGTATCATACGACGTTTTTCAATATACTTGAGAAGGAAATAACTGTAAAACTAGTAACTTTTGTGGCGGTAAAAATCTGTATTCATTTGCACGCCCATATTTTTTCCTCTTGGTGGACAACGCGCGCCCATCCTGATACGATAAATGTAATAAAATTATGACGGGGGAGAGGTTGAACAAAAAGGTTTTAACCACTTTATAGCACTAGTGCGTAATAGTAATCAAAATGTCATAGTTTTGTAACAAGTGCTATTATATACCTAAGTGCAGAGCAATAAGAGTCACTTTATGAGCAAGTGTATTGAAAATCTTTACTAATATTATAAAAGTGACAGTGAGTTTGTTTGTTTGATATGTCTTCACGTCTAAATGGCAAAACCGATTTTGATGAAACTTGGTACACGTATCCTGGAATAGGACATACGATACTTTTTATCCTGGAAGTCTGTTTCCTTGGAACAATTTTCTGGTAATACGCGGGCGAAGCCGCTAGGAGCAGCTAGTAAATAAATAACACTGTATTTTCACCACACTCATCTCATAAATATTTTAACACTATTAAGATTCTGAATACACAATCTAGAAAGGTTTCAGATTATGCCAAACTTCAAAATTTCGAAGTAAACTCACTCCGAAATCTTAAACTGAACTTAGTTCTTGAGATACCTAGTTCTTGATAATAATTAGTTATCCAAGTGTTTAGTTAGGCAAATTTTAGCATGCATTAAATACTTAGCATGTTCTTGTCTATACTTCAAGTTAAAAGCTAAAATGTTTTGAAGCACTGTGGTTACGTATGTTTGTTGTGGATGCGTTAGAACGTAAATAACAAGCTGTTTCATAATCACCATTTAAATTTTAGTTTACTGTAGGTACACGCACAGTATAGATAGGTACAGAAGGCAATCTACATACAAAGAGCGCTCGAGCAACGCACACATAGACACTGTTCATGGACATAATATCTTGGAGCGCCTCAGCCCGCTCGACGAACAGTTCCGGCTCAAACACTCATTAGTGTGGACGGACACGATAAATCTCGACTCAATTGTCCGTTGCACTCGTACAGCTCGGAGCAATGCGCTGACCTGTGTGTGACCGTAGAGCGTAGGTAAAGGTACCGTAGAAGGTAGAGGGAACGGCGATGCTCCGCTCAGGCAGGGCACACCTCGACTGTGTGCTCCACCGTGTCCTCCGGCCGTCCGCACAGTGGCGACACCCGGGCGTCTCCTCCACTTTGATCCGATACAGATACCTCCCTAACGTGCCATGTCCGGTGAGGACCTGCGTCATGCGGAAGATAAGGACGCCGTGAGGTCTTTCCAGCCACGCCTCAAAGAGGGGACTTACCGCCATAATCGTGGCGTGCCCAGCACTGGGTTGCGATAGTAACTGACGCCATTTCACCATGAGTTCCCGCCGGAGCTCTGTCCGCCATGCCTTGACATGTCGCGGCAGTGGACTTTCACCCCGGCTTTGCATCTCCACGTGCATATCGTGCTTGCGTGCAAGGACTGTTGCCTCCAGATCCCACAGTGGTAGGCTAGCCAGAAGGCTCGCCGCTTCGCAGGAGATCGTGCGGTATCCCCGCACCATCCGTATTGCCATAACCCTCTGGCAGGCGTTCAGTATGGTCCCGGGTGCCGCCACTGTGCGGAACGCCCGGAGGACACGGTGGAGCACACAGTTGAGGTGTGCCCTGCTTGGGCGGAGCAACGCCGTGCCCTCGTGGGGGTGATCGGCGGCGGAGACCTCTCGCGCCGGGCCTTGGTTCAGGCCATGGTCCGGAGCGAGGAGGAATGGCAGGCGGTCGCCTCCTTCTGCGAAGCAGTAATGCTAGCAAAGGAGGAGGCAGACCGCATCAGGCAACGGCGCCCCCGCCGCCGCCGCCGGGATTCCGATCCCGATTTCCGGCCACCGTAGACGCAGGCTCGCGGACGGCGAGCCATGGGTAGCTCGCTGTCTGATCGTCCGGTAACTGTCCGGACCGAGCCAAGGCGTCGACGGCGCGCACTGTTCCCGCGCGCCTCAAGGAGTTGTCAGCAACAGGAGGGGCCCATCTGGGTCGAAGCCTACCGGGGTCGGGGTTATCCGAAAGGAAACTAGAGCCCCGGTATGAAGGCTAGAAGGAACGGCGCGGGGTTTTTAGTCAGTAAGACTCTGACACTGTCTCCCGCTCCACCCAAGAGCGGGTTTCGTCAATGATGATTTTCCCCGTCGAGAGAAAAAAAAAAAAAAAAAAAAAAAAAAAAAGGCGTTCAGTATGGTCGCCGGTCGCTTTTGCAGCGACGATGCCTACACCGGTGCCCCGTAAAGGGCCATGGACCGAACGATCCCCGCGTAGCAATAATTATTCTGATAATCACTTTTGACAATCAAGTTCAGATAACAAACACATCATTCTCCTTTATGTCACACAGTCATATAAATTCGGTTGATTTAACCTTGATATTTCATTGTAGTAAAGGGTTAAACGAAGAAAGTATCTTCAAGTACAAAAAATAACAATACCTTAACAATACACCCAAGATGATTACAGAAAGGTAGATCCATATTGTATTAAATTTTCTTTTCATCTCCACAAAAATACGTAAACACAATAGATATCTCAACACTTTCGTATTCAGCCTTCATCTTTTAATAGAAACGCGTGTGAATAACCCACGGTATGAATAACCCTAGAGCCTTAGAGGCCTAACATCAATACTCAGTTTCATCCGGTTTAAATATTCCAGACCGGTTTTATTTACGGATATTGGGATCAATGGTGCTTCTGAAATAGAGCGCTGAGCCGTGAAATGATGCAAACGCGTTCACACCTTGATACGCATCGAAAGGCATGAATTTACTTTCTTTTGAGCATTATGGGATAGTGTGTGCTTATTGGATACAAATATTGAGCATGCGAATCGAAGATTAGGTAAAGGGTGAAGCAAGTGATTTTCGTGGTTCGCTGAAGCTGACTTTTCAAGTAATCTGGAACGATTTATTTGACTAAACTTTGCTGTGATTCTAAAAATGATAGAAGTGTTTGTTTTAACACTAGCGAAAGAGATTTCTTCAAGTGAAATAGTTTTGAAATACGATTATGATTTGATCAGCATATTTCAATTTTTATTTTTGATTATTTTTCTTTTCATTGTTTATCTACTTACATGATGTTTACTAAATTCGAAGACATGTGACATTCACTAACCCGCACTGGGCCTACGTGGTGGATTACGGCCCTAGAAAGGAAGCCTGAGTCCCAGTAGTGGGAAAATTAAAAGAGCTGATGATGATCTACTTACATGATGATGATGTTTACCTAATAGAAGTGACAAAAAATATGTAAGCACGATTATTTCATTAAGTAATTTAAAAGATTGCTCTTGGACTTTCCTGTTCTTTTTTTTCATAGAGATCTACGCTTTGGAACGAGCAATTTCGTTTTACTTTTTCTGACTGTCCGACATTTTGACAATTTAAAAGTGTCTGTAAATGGTCTATTTAAAATAAATGTTTCTGGTTTCACCAGTATTGTACTGTGAAAGATTTCATTTATTTTTCCACAACGACATAGTAATAAACTAATATTTGGCGGCACGATTGACTCAGTGATCGAGCAATCGACTGCTACTCTACGTGTTACAGGTTCGATTCCTACCCGATATAAATTTGTATGACCTACAGATAAGTGTTTCGGATCTGGGAGTCTTGTGTGCGTGATGTTTTATATTTATAAACTCACTCACGCCACAGGAGTAACTCTAAGAGTGAGGTAATGTTTTATATATAAAAAAATAATTAAATATCAATAAATTGACACAAATCAGCAGCTAACACATTTACATAATCCAATAAAATAATATGAAATAAATCCGCCACAACATACTGTAACACTTTTTATTACATCCTGTATGTTCATCCACATTGATAAATTATTCGTTCAATATCAAAGAAATATATACGTTACGCCTCAGTGGACTCCGACGTTAAGAGTACCCAACAATTTACTATATTTATAATACTGACATGACATACGACACAAGAACGTTGTGATTTCCTGGAAAGAATCCAAAATACGAATCAGAAATAGACTGGATACTGCATACATAGATTTGAAGAAAAAAATGTTGAAAAAATAATGTCAGTATCTAAGTTCGGTGAAGTGAGTTATGATAGACGAATGATGTGTTTCTTATAGGTAGTTTTTTTTTTTTTTTTTTTTTTTTAATATTCCACAACTATCACACAACGCCGTCTAGTCCCAAGCTAAGCAGAGCTTGTGTTATGGGTACTAGACAACTGATAAACATACTTATATATTTCTAAATACATACATATTATAGATAAATTACACCCAGACACAGAACAAATGATTATGCTCATCACACAAACATTTGTCCTGGGTGGGAATCGAACCCACGACCTCCGGCATAGCAGTCAGGGTCACTAACCACTAGACCAACAGGTAGTTACTTAGTGTCACTGGTCCGGAGATTGATGGTGCGACCTGTCTAATGGGATAGCAGCCTTAATGTAAAATTAAATGCTTGTCTATCAGTTGTTAATGTGTTTTTTTTTGCTTACTGAATTTATTTCCCCGATTCGCACCGAATTAGGGTTATATATTTATTTAATAGTTTTTAGGGTTTTTTTTGGTTGGTAAAAATCATTCAGATGACATCTCTCGCCCTTAGGCGGAACGAAAGATAGTGTCAGACTTAAACTGAATAAAAAACCCACCCTGTTCCTTCGTTGCATTTAATACCGGGCCTTTCTTTCAAAAGCAGACCCTTGGCCCCAGTAGGCTTCGACCCTGATGGGTAGGGGAACATCAGGGTCGAAGCCTACTGGGGCCAAGGGTTGCTGACATCTCCTTGAGGCGCGCAGGAACAATACGTGCCGTCGCGTTGACGACTTGAGTTTGGTCCGAACGGTTACCGGACGGTTGGACAGCGAGCTACCCATTGCTCGCCTACGGTGGCCGGAAATCGGGATCAGAATCCTGGCGGCGCGGCGGCTGGGGACGTGAGCGCCGTTGCCTCATGCGGTCGGCCTCCTCTTTTGCTAACATTATTGGCTTCCTTAGGCACGTACTGGCTTCCATGTGGAAAAGAGCAGCAAATTGCTATTGCGTATTTTTTTTGGAATGTTGATAGTGATCTTTTATTTTATTTTATTATTTGAGTATTTCATGATTAATTTAATTTATTTTTAATTTAGAATTGGAATTTTATAGCTACAAACGTAGGTAATTTGAAGTAAATTAGTAAGTAACCTTTTTGTGAGTGAAAACTTGATATACATTGCTGATTATTAGTATTTGTTAAAAATTTCAATAACAACATTGACAGCCCAGAACTTTTATCCAAATATTATTTAAATATACCGAGAATTTTTTTCCGTCATAATCTTCCTTTGCGTGTACTGGCTTCAATCAATTATAGACAGAATAGTTTTATTATACGTGCAAGTAGACAGTTCAATAAAATGTGTGAGCACAACTACTGTGGCGTCGGCCAGAAGACGCATAAGCCACAGGTTTTTTTAAGTAGTCTTTTAATTGTTTCCCTATTTTTCTGCAATGTATACCGTACAACTTTACTGTTACTCATTTTCTGAAAGGTTTGTAGTTACTACTTGTTAACCGACTTCGAAAAGGAGGAGGTTCTATGTTCGGCTGAATGTATGTTTTTTTTTTGTATGTATTTTCACCGATATTTCGGTCAATTGTGGACCGATTTTGAAAATTTTTTTTTTGATTGATAGGTTATGCTTCCAAATTGGTCCCATAGAAATATTGTTATGATCTGATCATGAACTTCGAAGATATGGAACAGAACTCCTCATAGAATCATAGCAGAATTGTCGTAACAAGTAAAATTGCTTTGTTTATACGTGTAGTCGATGACTGACTGAAAGAAAAGGGGGAGGGGAAAGGGGGAGGGGAAAGGGGGAGGGGAAAGGGGGAGGGGAAAGGGGGAGGGGGTAAATTCATGTAATATAACCGTATTTGGGATTATAAGAATCGTTATGAGATGCACTCTGGCTATAAGGTAATTTATGTTTACCTGAAGGGTAGGTACTTTTTAGTGGTGCTACCATAACTAAAAAGTGAAAAATAAAAAAACTTTTTACAAAAAAATTTAAACCGACTTCAAAAAGTACAAAATAACTTTAATTTCGGAAGTCGGTGTTAAATAACGAAGAGACAAGATTAGGTATCTATTATAGAAACACCGACTTCCGAAATTAAAGTTATTTTGTACTTTTTGAAGTCGGTTTAAATTTTTTTTTTTCCACTTGCAATTGATTTTGTTTTTGTAACTGTTAAATTTTAATAAGGTTTACCAATCATTGTGCAAAGAGTGCTATGGTCACATCTCAATAGTAATTCTGACACTATACGTGAGGACTTGTAATTGGCTTGCTGTCGTCATTGTTAGTTTTAATTTTTTGCTTGTTTAAGCTGTAAGTCCTCCAAGATGTAATAAATAAACAAATAAATAACTGATGTTATTATTCTGTCAAAGTAAAAAAACAATGAAAAAATTACTTAAAATTTTTACATGTGTTTGGTATTGATTGTCATTGAAGCTGGATTTAAACATTTTTCATTGAAAAGTGGCCTTCAGGTAATTTTTTTCTCTAAGCCAATTCTTTTAAACATTGTTACATAACGTACAATACACATCATGCCGCTTCCATAATTCCTCTTGACGGGTGAAATATGCTAATTATTTGCCACAAAACATATTTCAAACACAAAATAAACAAACGAGATATGACATAATGTCAAAAAACATGATAGATTTCTATGTCAGCGGTTTCAGTACAATGCGTGTCAGATGTCATGCATGAGTGTCGTGTGTCAGCGACGTTAGCGAGAGTGTTAGTCATTAAAATGAGAGGTGTGAATAATTTGCTGTCTCATTTTAAGATTTTTTCCTCATGATTACGTAGACATCCTCATACGGCCTCATCAGACTTAAAGTAACTCAAAGTGAATGTGGAAAATGGAAATGCCTATGTTCTGAGTTTCCTTGCATGATCGCTTCGGGATGTCCGCTAGAGAACCAAGGTCACTGACATAGCCCAAAGAATCGCCAAACTTAAGTGGCAGAGAACAGGGCACATTGCTTGTAGAACGGACAGTGATGGATCGAAATTAAATTAATTTGTTTTTTATTTACCTATAGGTGTTCATATGTTTACTATCACTTTATATGTATGATTTAATTAAGTTATTATGGTCTGTTTTCTTACCTATTTATACACTCTGTGTTTACACTCTTCTACCTTAAGTTTAATGGAAGAAATGTCTTGTGAAATAGACATCTACTTTCTGCTCATACATCGATTTTAGAGAACGATGTGCTCAATTATCTTTTGTCTTTTTGTTTTTAAGTGTATGTACAAAAAAAAAATAGGACAGGTTTCAATCCTTTCTACCAGCAGTGGTTTTGTTGGGTCCGAGCAACTTCCCGATAGTTGATTTTGAACTGTTATGTTTTCATCGCGCGGAAAATCTATCTCAATGCCTGATTTTTAATTTTAGTTCCTATATGGCGCCATAGATGTCACTACAGGGTCATTTCCTAAACATAGATAGTAAGATTTGGTTATCACACCAAGCCTAACTTCTGTTCTTCACATGAAAACAAATTACCGAAAAGACATTTTCCTTCTAAAATGCAGGCTTGGTAATTCAATGAAACGGACTTTACAGTGATCTTAACAATAAAACAATTGATGCCACACATTAAATTAAAACGAACACTAAATGAGATGAAGCCAACTAAGATCGGAATTGCAGCAATAAATTATGGCACTTCTACAGAGAGGATAGTTTTATGGAACCAAACTCGTGTAATGAAGGATTTTTTATTATCATTGATAGGCTTGCGTTTGACCACCATCTCACCAGACGGTAAGCAGGTGAGATGGTATCTGGTCGATGATAGCATGGTTATATATATGTCTATATATATAACCATGTATATATACACATAACCATGACCTGTATATGTCTGGTTGATGAGCAGGCTTGCCTTAAAGTAACCTATTCACTCTTGACTGGTGACTATCAGGAAACACCGAATCTGGAAGGGAATTCACCTTCTTAGCTGTACGCATTAATGTGTTTATAAAACGTTTAGTGCGTATAGATGAAATGTGCACCGTGTACCGGTGGTCATGGGTTGGCTTCTGAAAGAAAAACCTTGGGTCGTAGAACACAAGGAAAAGAAGAAACATAAGCGTAGGTTTTAGTCAGTAAAAATCTGACATACCCTCGTGCTCCGCCCTAGAGCAGAAGATGTCATTGGATGAATCCGACCTGAAAAAAAAACTTGTGCCAGTGGCGCATCGCCAAACTGTACTGACTTTTCTAACTTAGATCAATTTCACTGAAGTAATACGATTTTTTATTGAAATACATCTAACCACACACAGCTCATATTCAAATACGATACGATACACTTTGAGATGATTTTCATTACTGAAATTGAGCCTTAGAAGCCTAGACACAAAAAAAAAAATGATTCACGAATGGCCCCAGCCCATAAATTTTTCATAGCTTTACTGGAGAACCTAGACCATTAGCAATAAATTTTCTCCAACTGTCACTGAAAATAGTATTCAAATATTTTCTAACGGAAAAGACGTCTCAGGAAATTGGCTATTAGTAGTCGAGAGAGAATTCTAAATGATGGAAAGATGTTGTTTTAAAAGAAAGGAAAACGAATTTTCAGCAACAATAATAATGGTGACGAATGTTTGAATAATCATGAACCATAAAGCCCGATGACGGATATATAACGAATGCATAATCGTGGCATAATCAGCCTTATAATGTTGTCTTTGTCTTTGATTTTTTTTTTGGTTCAAGGACATGTCGGTTTTTTCACTATGTTTTCCTTTACCGTTTCAAGCGCAATGGTGATGAAATAAATTATACAAAATAATGCGCCTGGTTGAGTTTGAATCTGCGACCTACAAACTCGTAATTCGGGGCCTAGCCAAGTTCCAACCGTATACCGCCTCGAGTTGGTCATGCCTCCAATTTCTTTGTTCTGACGTCATCTTAACGATCAGTCACGTGGTCAGAACAAAGGAATAGAAGGCGTAGCCGGCTCGAGGCGATCGACGAAAAAGAATTTAAATAAATCAGTCTTAGCTTGGCTAGGCTTGCTGGGCCACTGCTGCTTCACAAACTGCTGCAATGAATGCATATTGATTAGGATTAAAAAAAAAACAACTCCTCGCAGTGAAAGTAGTATATGGTAAAACCACAAAATAGATAGGTACAGAAGACAATCTCATGTATGTACTTCACTTTTATACCTACGCTCGGTGGACGCACACTAATGAGTGTTTGAGCCGGAACTGTTCGTCGAGCGGGCTGAGGCGCTCCAAGATATTATGTCCATGAACAGTGTCTATGTGTGCGTTGCTTGAGCGTGCTCTGTATGTAGATTGCCTTCTGTACCTATATATTTTGTGGTAAAACCTATAAGTCCGAGATAAGACGTTTAATACTGCATGAATCATAATACTCAGCTGTTAGAAGAGAGAGAGAAGAAGGAGGAAGGATTATTGCACGTAGTGAAGACTGATGAGAATGTTGAGATAGATGTATGGTATGACGAGCATAGATAAAGTAACAAAATATGAGTGTATTAGGGAAAGTTTAATTAAAAGTGGCGCCAGTGCCTGAATAGAAAGGGCATCTTTTGTGTTAGTGTGATCATATGAAGGGATAAATAAAACGCATATTAAAGACTAATGAGTATAGGTACCATCGCGGCCATTTTTGAAAAAATATCGCATGTATCCTGCAGCGCGATGTCAAACCAAAGTTCTTTGAAGTTTTCGTTTCAAGTGCAACCAGAAATTAGCGTTGGTCAGGCGGAAGTGTCTTTAATGGATTGATGGAGAGAGAGAGTGAGGCCAAAAAAAAGATGGATTACGTGAGAAGTGATATGACAGAAAAGGGAGACAATGATAACGAGACAGTGGTAAGGCTAAAATGGAAGGAAAAGTGTGTTGTGCTAACCAAATAAAACAGTAAAAGAGCAGAAAGATGGTGATGATCCTTTCTTCCATTAGTAGGCCAGTATTTCATTTAGTTAGTTCATGTAGTTAGATACAAGTGCAGAAAATTTGTCATTACGACCGAGATGGAGTTTGCACGAGTCGTAGGCGAAAGTGTTATAGAGCCAAGGGCTGCAGTGACTTTGCACGTATATCAAACGATGTTTTTCAATATACTTACGAAGAATTTAATAAATAGAGGTTTACCGGCGACTCCTGGGGATCGACGAGCGCCCAGCCTGATACAATAAATGTAATAACTTTGTGGCGGGAGAGAACACGCGCACTTTTCTGCACTAGTGCAGAAAAAAGTTTATTGCATGCTTAAAAGCGGTGGGATAAGAACGGGTTATCGAATTAGTGTATTGAAAAACATTTTCGTTGCTTTTATAATATTAGACCTCAGATAATCATAAGTATACAAGACCAATGTATTTCTTCAGCTACAAAATACTACATACCTACCTACTTATTGAACCAAATCCATTAAGCCTTGAAAACTTCGCGTAAACTTTATCAGATCCCTCCAAAGTTCTGAGGAAGGTAAATTCTGTTCGACGTACTTAACGAGTTTTAAATTAATGGCGTCAATAATTTAAGGTATAGGTGATTATGTTTCTTTGATGACGAAGTTTTTAGTTTTGTTTAAGTCACTCACATTATTAAAATAATATGAGGATGAGACAAGTAATGGGAAAGGTTTTTTTAATCTTAATTATACACTAAGATAGGCGCTAGGTAAATCTGGAATAACGATCCTTAACATTTGTTGAGATTCTTAATTTAAAAAACGGAAACAAAGACATAAAATGTCCCCGCAGACGGGCTTAAAAAAAAACACCGCTTCAAGCTTCTTTTTGAGGCGGACTTTTTTGTGGCTCAAAAAACGCTTGGAGCCGCCGCCAGCTTCAAGCCGGCCACAAGCTGTCCCCAACTTTTGCGTCCCAGCCTCGCAGTAACTCTTGCGAACAATCTCTGCTAAATTTTTCGATATGCCCAGCAATCAATCGCTGGCTTTCAGTACCGGATGCAACTGAATATCAGTGTTTCACACAAAGCGACTAAATATTTGTTCCACACATTTCAACAACTAGGTTATTAAATAAATCACAAATTAAAGGAAAATATTTTCAGACGGAAGCGTGTAAAATAGTTCGAAATCAAAGAAAATCCGTAAAATTTATGTGTAGATAAACACATGAAAACTAAAGTCTATGTCACGACAACACACACCATCATGTCATCACATATATTTGTACAAGCGTAAACCCTTGTAAATTAACTAATTTATTGAAAAGGATACAATTTATTTAAAGTAACTCAGTTTTCCGACTTCTAAATGATATTTATTTTATGAATAAGTTTTAAAAATAAACTTTTAAACGTCAATGTTTTTCGTCAGTTTAATCTAGATGAGGCTAGTGTGTCCTAGCTGGCTACCGTGAGAAAGCAAACACTGAAACAAACTCAGGTATCAAAGTCACTTTTTATGTTTGGGTAAAAAAAAGTCCAATATATCAATGTATTCATATGAGAACCATGCAGATTGTTATCCGAGATAATCTTTCGATGAAAGAACCACACAGATTTGAATAGATTTATCCAGTCCAGGCAAATGTAGATGAATTAAAAGAAATGGTGAGTTTAAACTGTTACTGTCCCCGCACACGGGCTTCGAAAAAACGCTAGAAGTGGCCACAAAAAAAAGCTAGAAGCCACCGCAAAAAACAGCTGAAGCGCGTGACAGCTTGTGGCCGGCTTGAAGCGGCTGCAAGCGTTTTCTTGCGGCACCGCCCGACGCCAAACGGTAGAAATTTCTAACATCTCTTTGAGGAGCGCGTTGATCACGACACGCTGTCGACGACTTGGGCTCGGTCCTTACAGGAAGAGCGGATGTTGAGCTACCTATTGCTCGCCGTCCGCAATCCAGAACCTACCATGTCGTATACCACGGGGCCAACACTATCTCCCGCTCCGCCCAAGAGCGGGTTTTGTCATAAGATGATTTTCCCCATCGGAAAAAAAAGCCTACCGTGGGGTCGCGGCGGCTGGGAAGTGAAATTATCCGTTCTCTCTTGCGTATAGTCCCATAATGGTTCCCAATAATTATTTGTTTATAATTAGGATCGCCAACATTACATGTGCTGGTAATTCACAGATTCATTTTAGAACATTTTTCATTTTATTATGGTTCTAAAAGTTATTCATGAATAAAAAGTCACCCTGTAGATTCAAAATCATTATACAGAACTCATAAACCAAGCCATCAGTTCGCCAAGCGATTTGAATGGCAAAATATTGATACAGTCATGTTGGCAACATAATTTACCAAAGCCACAAATAAATAAAATTTCGTAGAAAGAAACGAACTCAAAGATAAACAACGTATATTGATTCTGCTAATTTTGTTTGTCTTCAATAGAATATTTATGATGTCTCTAAAGATTTTAATATTACTTCGAGTTATCTCAAAGCGGGATTCATGGAAACAATCTGGAGCATTTGATAATTACTTTACGAAATGTGTCAAGCAGATCTTAATGAATTAATTATAGCATAAACGTGATAATTTGAAATGCTTTCGTGAAATTTTCAGTAGATTTTATAAAAAGTAATTTTAAATTAAATTTATTTGTGATTAGCAGAAATTTTGAGTAATTAGCAAAACACTTACAAACCGATTTACTTTTTTTATTGTTGACTTGCGTTTGACTACTATCTCAACTGATGGTAAGCAATGATGTGGCTTCTCTTGTGATTTAAAGACTCCTGGGTTCTTCTTCTTCTTTGTTCGTCGCTGCTCCCATTATCTGGGTATGGGGTCGGGTCTCTTCAAAATTCTGCGCCAAGACATTTAGTTCTGGGTTGTTGATTTTGGCAATTGGACTTTCCTGAGGTCTCTCTCGATGTTGGAATACCAGGTTAAATGCGGGCGGGTGGAGCCCGCCCGCCTTTAACTTTACCTCTATTTTGTATAACTAAATAATTTAATAAATAAATAAAATATTTAAAATCTTTTATTTACAGTATACAGACGACCAAATTGTATTAGTGATTAATAAGAAATATCTAAGCTACATACATATATGTATGTATCTTAGATATTTATGTATGTAGTTAGTGGGGTTAAGTAAATATAATTTAAAAACATAATATAAACATATCAGTTACAGATTGCTTTTACGAAGCCATGTAGCTTGATAAATCTATCCATGGAAGGTCCTTCTAGCCTTTCGGCAAACACCATTATGATGATAATTGGTGCTTTCTCCCACTTTGCATAAATCGTCATATACATTAGACCATTCGGAACCGTGCTCTAGCTAATATGAAGTTTTATAAATGCCTATGTAGACTCATGTAATTTTTTTTAATTTTTTGATAAATTTACTTTAGCGCTTGTATAAAAATACCTAATGGCGAAACTCCTGGAAAATAACCTCTTATTTTCGCGGATTTCGTCCTAATATTTTTTTACAATTTTTTTAACTCTTCAATCGTGATAATTAGATACACAATAGAAAGACAACAAGAACGCGAATGCCGGCGTTCGCTTGGAGTTTAATGAATTAAAGGCCATTTGTTATTGGATGGGTTAAAAAAATCATCACTATTTATAAAACAGTACTACCTAAATGTGCTAAATACCAACCCATTTAAAAATAAACATCTAAAATTTAGTAACACCTGCCATTAACATAATTAACCAGAATATTTTTAAACAGAACGGATTAAAATATTTGAGGCACATCAACAATCATAGATATCGCAAAAACTGGAAAGAAAATAAAAACACGGAGTAAACATAAAGCCCAATCTTTACGACTCAAAGTACGAAAACTTGAAATAATAACGATAACAATAATTATTTATTGTGTTTTAGATGCCGTTTCTAGCAGTAATGCTTACTGTGAAGCTTCGCAATATTTTTTTATTGCTTTATTACTGTAACTGATTATTTTTTATCAGGAAATATTACAGTAACTGGAAAAAAAAAATATTTTCGGACCGAGTCTAAGTCATCGACGGCGCGTAGTGGTCCACGCGCGCCTAAAAGAGATGCCAAACTATGAGGGCTTAGCAGGGTCGAAGCCTACCGGGGGAATGAGTTCGCAGGCGAAAGAAAAACCCGGGACCCTGGAATGCAAGGCAACGAAATCGCCGCCGACTCCTATGTTCATAGGAGTGGGTATCGGCGGCGGCGATTTCTCGCGCCGGGCTTCGGTACATATGTGAAGGAAAACATAGTCACACAAGTCCAAGAACCCAAAATTCGAAGATATGTGACATTCACTAACCCGCACTGGGCCCGCGTGGTGGATTACGGGCCATTCTTTCTTCTAGAGAGAAGACCGGATCGTGGAAGTGGAAACATTACATTTATAACTAGCTTAATATCGTCTCCATTAAGTTTTCGAACTAATTTTTAGGTAGTTATACAAATTAAAACACGCGGTCACCAGATCTTTTCGATTATTCAATACTGTTTATGTGCTCATTACTTAAAGAAATACCACTTCCTTTTATTTTTTCTTGGCGTGGTAATCACGACAAATTGCCAGCCAATTTAATGGCTACATGAAAAAAGAATTCTAATCAACGTACTACTGAGGTCTATATGACATATATGACGTATGTCCACTTGTGTAGCCACACACGACTTGATGGGCTAGTCTTTTTTCAATCTTCTTCATCATTATTTCAACTGGAACTCGTCCACTGTTGGATATAGGCCTCCTCCGAATGCCGCTTAAATGACCGGTTCTGAGCGCCTCGAATTCATTGGATTTCCGCAACTCTTATCAAGTCACCAATCCACCTTGTTTGAGAGAGGCTTTTTTCCACTGTGTCTTCCGGTACGTGGTCGCTTTTCGGCCTCATCGACTATCTGTTATGCGAGCAAAGTGCCTTAGCCCTTCCCGCTGCTTCTTAAGTTTGGCCAGTAACCATGGTTCTCCTGCGGATATCTTCATTTTAATGCGATCACGCGAGGAAACTACAAGCATAGCCCTTTCGATGACTTATAGGTTTCTATATCTATCAAATCAGTACAGCCCAAACAATTACCATATATTGATGCGGGCGTAATCATCGACCTCGAGGCTAACCTTGGTCGGCTGAACCCGTCGTGTACCGAAATGAGCCCGAAATAGTTTTGTCCCCACTCGTAATGAGCGAAGATGGCCGATTGCCAATATAGTATTATCAGTTCGGGAGCGGTACAAACACGGATGGTCGGCGGAAAAAAAATGCGTATTCGATTTGGTTTTTATTATTCAAATTATTTCATTATCTTGACGATGTTTTTGTTTGAAAGCTGATTTTTCAATCATCACTGTCAATTTTTTTTTTTGTGGAATTGTAATGGCAATGACAGCTTTTGAATTGAAAATATGTGATAACTTTATTATCTACTCGACGTTTGAGTATTTTTGTCGTGTTTCAGGAATAGGATTTGTATATAAAATTTAAAGGTAATGGAAAAAAAAAGATACATATAGGGACTTAGCAAAAATATTATATAAAAAATCAAACCCGCAATTTTTGGTATCGGTTTGAATAGTTTTATTTTGAATAGTTTTATTTAACTGTCCATCTCCAAGAGAGGAGGCATGAATCCCAACAGTGGGAACATTAAAAAGGCTGAGGATGGAGGATGATAGATGTCTATTTGACTTTAAAATCAACAAATATTATGATTCATGAAATCAACAAACGTAAACAAACTAAAAATGTATCCAGTCAAATAAAATAAACATTTTAATTTCATGTGACATCACATTTATTTTGAATTACATTAATTTAAAACCTGACAAAACGGTCGTCATTGGACAGATGGAAATTATAAACAAAAATAATTGCGTATATAACCTACTTGGAAATTGTATAATTTATAATAATTAACCGCCCTAATTTTGTAAGTAGTTGGCATGACTGAAATAACTAGATTGATTAAAAAGATAAACACAACAATACGTAGTACTTCGAGAGAGCCACCTGGAACGCAAAGGGTACAAAATAGATAGGTATAGAAGACAATCTCATGTATGTACTTCACTTTTTATACCTACGCTCGGTGGACGCACCCTATTGAGCGTTTGAGCCGGAACTGTTCGACGAGCGGGCCGCGGCGCTCCTAGATATCGTGTCCGTGAGCGGTGTCTATGTGTATGTTGCACGAGCGCGCTTTGTATGTAGATTGACTTCTGTACCTATATATTTTGTGCAAAAGGCCTCTGTTCGTTTTATTGTCAAATCAATTGCATATTTAGCTGGTTAAGATCGTTGCATTGTTAAAATAGTATGTTACTAGCTTATGCCCTCGGCTTTGCCCACGTACATAAAATATAGACTATGTCACTCAGGAATAAAACAGATGTCTATAGGTGAAAAAAAATCGCAATCGAACCAGAAGTACTTTCAGAGATTATCTGCTAGAAACAAAAAAAAAACTTTACCTCTATATAATATTAGTGTAGAGTATAGATGTCGAATAAAGTTCCTATGCAATTTTCACTTCTTCAGTTTCAGAGCTGTCAACTTGTTTATATGATATCACAAATATATACTTTAAATAATAGGCATAAATCCGTGGCATTATTTTCGTGACCGGATTTCTTAATGACAAAAACATTATCCTCATTCTGAGTTTTCCCACATTAACTCAAAATAACTTGGGACATACTATTATACCGGACGCTTTAGGTATAGCAATCTTGACAGCCATATACAACATACATACTTGTATAAGTCAGATAGTTATACACCTTAAGTAAAAAATTAAGTTACGATCATAGTTGCCTCCTACAAGGAACGATGATCGATCCTTGCGGGATAACTGAAATCAATTCAGTAGCCGATTACTTACTACTAATACAACTTCAGTTTTATAATATGCGAAACCCGAAACACGTGTCGAGTATTTTTATGCATCCTAGAGAATCTATGTAGGTACAAAATTTCATAACTGTATCATGAAAAATCATAACGTTATACGCTGGATATGTCACCTGGCTGTTAGCAAAAATACACTGAGGGGTTTTTTTGATCTTGCACCCAGCTGTATGCTTCCTAATGCCCGCTATAGCCTAACATGACTTCTGTTATACTCAGTCTTGATATTGTCTAACTTGTGACAGTTTTTTAAATATTTTTGGAAAAAAATTCAAAATGGTGTAAAAATGGAATAAAATCGATTCAAGGTATTGATACAAACTATAGGTTTCGCATATAAACTTCTTCTTCTTCCTGCCCTTATCTTATATTATTTGGGGTCGGCGCAACACGTTTTTTTTCTTCCCTTCTGTCCTGTCACCCGTCAAACTATCACTAACTCCCTTTTCTTTCATGTCACTCCTCACACAATCCATCCATCTTTTCTTCGGCCGTCCTCTCAAGTTTTGCATATAAACTAATGTTGTATATTGTAGATAGAAATTTAGCCCCACACTACGAATTGTTCCTGTATCATGGGATTGTTTAATAACATCTAACTCACATTATGTAGGTACAAAATACCCAAAACTGGAACAATATGTAAGCCAAACAAATCGCTTGTCCCTATTAACAATGTCGGATATGTTTTTTTGCTATTTTCTTTTTATTTCACGAATCACTCTCAAAAAGTCCCTTTTTTTAATAGCAGCAAAAAGAAAAAATAAATTACGTGTAGTTTTTAAAATGGACCACGTTAACATTGTCAGATGTGGCCCATTCGCCAGTTAACAATGACGTATGTCAAACTTTGACTCGCTCTCGTGTAAAGTTGCCAATTTTCACATCCGACATTGTTAATAGGGATAAGCGAAATATTTGTTCAGTGCGGAAATCGAACCCGCCGCACACAGCGCTGCGTGGTACTGTGCTGTCAATATTTTGCATTGTGTCGTAAGGTTAGAATACACAGCAATAATAATCTACACTAATATTATAAAAATATTTTTTTTATATTTTTTTTTGTTTGTAGGAGTTACCTCCTCTCCTCTCTGAAATAATGGAAAGAGTGAATAGGCTCTTAATAAACTAGTACGCCTCACTATCAACGATTGTATCACTGCTTACCATCAAGCATCAGGTGAGATCGCAGTCAAGCACTAGTTTATATCAATTTAAAAAAAAAGTACTGGTCTGATTTTATTTATTTCAAACAATAAAATAATGATTTCTAGATATAAACTTAAATTAACTAAAACTAACTTAAAAAATAAAAATAAAACCCTAGAGAACTAAAATAAAATAAATAAATAAAAATGGCAATTTCAAGTAAGGCGTCGAAAAATTCCTCCGCATCGCTGTCGACTGGTAATGTACCCAAAAGGCTGGTGGCATTGCCACGCTCAGTGGCAATGCTTATCCTTTGACCGAAGTAAAAGCCAGCCTTTGGGTCACGCGAAGTGTCCACGAGGCTTTTCGAAAGTTCTTTAAATAATTTGTGAGCACTCGGACCCCACGATCCAAGAGTTTCAACCCCAAACGGCTCGAAAATATAATTACCAACAAGGTTATTATATTTCCGCCGCTTGAGGTTCTTTGCAGCCGCTGCAGCAGCACCAGCACAGCACGACAAGCTAGGAAGATGGGATGGCGCAAGAGTATCGACACAAGTAGCGTCCCACACTAAAGGCCTACCCATCTTCCATGGAAATAGAGACATACCGTCCGGTCTTTTGCCATCGTCGCGTGCCAGGCCATGAGGTTTCAATATGGCCGGAACGCCGACGGTGACAAGAGCGCGACGGATGATGTCGTTGATATTTGCGTGCCGCGCTATGCGTCCCGCACTTCGGCTGCATTTGCTGGTCTGATTGCTAAAATGTTTGCACTGATAGAAAGCTGCTTTATTCCTGACTGACATAGGTTATATTTAATGAGCGCCGGCGAACCTGCGGAGTAAAGCTAATTTAAAATATTTTGGCATTTACATGGTAATGAGAAAGATGATATTGTAGGTTATTACGTTATTACAAATGTCTGAGCGATTTGTAACCTCGACCATGAGTGAAATGAAGGTTGATAATTTCAGATTGTAGCGACATCTATGACGCCACATAAGAACTACGAAGAAAATACGAAATCCTGCATCGCGCAATCAGAGTTCTCCGCGCGATTTGAACATATACGACAGCCCAACATCAACTATCGGGCAGTCGCCCACCAGACTATAACACCCGGTCTGGCCGGAGGATCCTCCCTTTTCAACGGAGGTTTGCAGGACTTTACTCTCTGTCCCACTTACCTCCAAACTGGTGACCCTCGATAAAGAACGTCAGCGCAGCATTAACAGCATTTCACTACTACCGGATTGTTTTTAAAGATTTTTAGGGTTCTGTACCTTACAAAGTAATCCTATTAGGGTTCTGTTTATTTCCTAAATAAACAGAACCCTAATAGGATTACTTTGTTGTCCGTCTGTCTGTCTGTCAAGCTGTCAACTGTCATTTCAAGACCCTTAGATTTCGGGAACGTGTTGAGGTATCGAGTTGAAATTAAAACCATATTTTATTCAGGTCTGCGGTCTCTTGAAGCTGTGCAAAAAACAAACTTCTATCATCATTTTCCTGCCCTGGCCCCATTTTTATTTGGGGTCGGTCCAGGAAGCTTTTTTCTTCCATTCTGTAATGTCATTTGTCACGCTATCATAAACTCCCTTTTCTTTCATATCACTTCTCACACAATCTATCCATCTTTTCTTTGGCCTCCCTCTCCCTTTCCATTCGTTCACATGTAAACTCATAACTCTTTTAGCAATACGCGTTTCATCCCTCTTCTTCACATGATCATACCAAGACAAATGATTGCCTTTCAAATTTTCAGTCACTGGCGCCAGTTTCGAACTTCCTCTAATATACTTATTTCTCATCCTCTACCAAATATTATATCAAAAATATTTCCAAGTTCAAACGACGAAAGCGCTAGTAAAATTTTAATTGGAAGACATAAACGTACTGCAATGATATCCGTATTATATGCGGAACCGTCATATTAAATGCTTGAAACCCTGCCAAGTTTGTGACAAAATATAAGACATGAGTGTACTTTTGTAAGCATGTTTTGTGTTTGACTGTTGATCTTGATTTCAATGTGAACACATCAGCTGTTTTTGGGTCGCGATATTTTCAAATTATAATAATGACATTCCACAAATATAAATAACATTGTTCAGGCAGGAGTTACAGTCTTAACCACGGAAAATCTCAACATAATTCCTGGTAACCAGTACGGTTTACACGAATCTGAGGATACTCGAATTCCCTTAAAGATGCCCTGAAAAACCTGAGAGGTCAAATCTATTTTTGGAGAGAGGTGGGCCGGCTAGCTAGGAATAGCCCATCTAAGATTATGGCCGCTATGGCCCACGTACAATGGTCCGCATAGGACTAAGTGCGGAAAGCATATTCAGACATAGACACAGTCCAGTACAGTTTAAGACTCCAACCATCCGGTAACCGTCTGGGCCGAGCCGTAATCGTCAACGGCGCGTACTGTTCCACGCGTACCTCAAGATGTCAGGAAACCGTGGAGGGCCCTGCAGGGTTGAAGCCTACTGAGGCGCAAAGGGGATCCCAAGGGTCCTGGAACGATGGCAAAGAAGAAACAGGAAGAGGTTTTAGTCAGTAAAAGTTTGATGTACCCTCTAGCTCCGCTGAAGAGCGAGGATGTCATTAAATGAATTTACCACAAAAAAAAACATTGTATAGGATGGAGCCACAGTCTTAAGCATGGAACAATCTTAACATATTACAGTTCCTGGTAACCAGTCCAGTTAGGACCCCAAAGTCTGAATCTCTATTGTCTATTAGTTATGTTTATCTAGGGCTTTCGTAAAAGGTGACTAAAGGTCTTATGCAGCAGTTTCCTCAAACACTTATCTCTCTCTGCTTATCTGTGACGAAGACCCGTTTCGGCTCCCTATAAAAATGTCCATCTGTGGAAGGACCTACTATTTGTGTGTCTATAAAGTATTAATTTAATAAACATTTTTCACATGACGATACACAACAAAAATATACTTAGGGATTATTGAAGGATAGAATTAGAAAACGCTATATTAACTAGAACGCAACGCTATGCTCGCTTAACGTACTAAACGTACCATGCATACTTCAAAAGATGTTCCCAAAATCAAAGTTCATTAAAAACATTAATACTATGGTCACTGATTCACCTCGGAGTACCTTGATAATGGTCTAGGTCAGTCGTAGCCACGTGTATGCGACGAGTGCCAAGCGCAAACGCTTAATTATCTGCCCACCGAACTATGAATGTAGCACGATGTATATATTTAAATATATGTTTGAAGATGCGTTTAGAAACCGGAAGAGTAAAGAATTTCACGTTTGTAAATGTTGTGTTTCTTTAAAGACATATTTATATAGGGTGACTGGTAATTAGTGATCGATACTTATTCACGTGATTGTACTTAGGATTACAAACAACTTTCTCAAAGAAAGTTTTTTTTTTTAGATATTAGTTTTATCACAATATCACAAGTCGCTCGTCCAAGGGGATGGTGAGGTAGACCGGGACGTAACACATCGGATCAACGCAGGATGGATGAAATGGCGACAGGTCACGGGTACCATTTGTGACCCACGGATGCCCCTCAAGTTAAAGGGTAAAATCTACAAGTCCGTGATAAGGCCTGTCGTACTGTATGGATCAGAATGTTGGGCTGTGAAAAAGATGGATGAAAAAAGATTACATGTAGCAGAGATGAGAATGTTAAGATGGATGTGTGGTGTGACAAGAATGGATAAAGTGAGAAATGAGTATATTAGGGGAAGTTTGAAAGTGGCGCCAGTGACTGAAAAGTTGAAAGGAAATCGTTTGTCTTGGTATTGTCATGTGAAAAGGAGGGACGAAACGCATGTTGCTAAAAAAGTTATGAGTTTACATGTGGATGGACGGCGGGGGAGAGGGAGGCCAAAGAAAAGATGGATGGATTGTGTGAGAAGTGATATGAAAGAAAAGGGAGTTAGTGATAGCGTGACGAGTGACAGGACAGAATGGAAGAAAAAAACGTGTTGCGCCGACCCCAAATAAAACGGGACAAGGGCAGGAAGATGATGGAGTTTTATCACAATAACAAAACTCAGCTGTTAGTCGTGTAACGCTGTTGTCTCATGTACCTTACCTACAATAGTGATAGAGCACCCGCACCGCTTGCAAACCGATCCAATGGGTCACCACGGTGGGAACAAATTAGCGCAAACAGCTGTTTTTTTATTATGATAAAACTAATAAGTATAAAAAATACTATTCTTTGGGAAAGTTGTTTGAAATCACGAGTACAATCATGTGTATAATTATCGGTCAATGATTACCAGTCACCTTATATATCGGCCTATACACGCAAGTAGGCCATTGGAAACACAACCTAACAAAGTGGGGCTCTTCCGACACCCAGTGCGACTGCGGTGCTCCTGATCAGACGATGGCTCATTTATTAGAGTATCCAAAGTGTACCTATACCTGCACTTTGGACTTGGACTTTGGAGACTACAGTGGAAACATATTGAGCGCAAACACTTTAAGGGAAAAGAAAAATCGATTCGAGAAGAACAAGGATATCGACTACCTGACAACCTAGGTCAACATGAGTGGTATAAAAACCACTGAGCAGTTATTTAATCAAAAGTTTCTTGAAGTATTTTATCATCAGATCAGGAACATAAGACAAAAATAAGAACAGAATCAGCAATTCTCACTATGAAAAGAGGGTAAGAATATGAATGATGAAGCAGTTTTTGACATATACGATGAAGATTGTAGTGATCAGTCAATTAGCGAGGGTGAGAAATTAATCACAAGATTTGATTAAATAATAGTTAATGAAGTATTTGTAAATATTATTATTGTAATTTTTTTTTTACCTCTTAATAAAAATTTATTACATATGTACATAAAAAAAAACTTAAATAATTAATTAAACTATTTAAACTAAAACCTAACTATGTACATAAATATAATACAAAAAGACAAAACACGCTCAGGCGTCAAAGTAGTATAAAGTATTGGTTAAATCTGGTGATAACTTTTTTGACGACTGTAAAACTGAAAACTGTTATGAAATTAATATTTTTGATGATTTTGGAAAACTTTGTCTATCACCTAACCGATAGTTTGCGAAGGAATCATAGATCGTTAGAAGCATAATCAACTTTACAATTTTCCCACTGTTGGGCCTCTATAGAAGAACCTCTATAGAAGGCTATGTCCACTAATGCCGACCCAGTACGCATTGTTGGATATCACACGCCTTCAAATTATTCGTTTAAAAATTAGCGTCTAGTGATTGTATCACGATTATAAAACGACCAAAATGACGACAAAATAAATAACGATTTTAACTTCAACTTTACCAGTATTTACCCAGATTCCACGATTTATAACTTAACTTATAAAAGAAAACGGGTGTGACTAATAATGTTATGAATCGACACAAAACGCGAACAAAACACTCTATAATGAAACAGCAACATTTTCTTCCTACTCCACTTGGCCTCAGACGGTGCCAAAGCCCCTGACATTGACACTCATACATCTTGCGAACTACTAGTTAATTAGTACGTAGTACTGTTGTGTTTCCACGTTTCCAGTAGATTGGGTAGCGAGTGGGCGGTGGTGATTGTAGCTGTCAGTGACGTTTGATTGTGCACTTAAGTGTGAATTGTCACAACATGCAGTTTTATGCAGGACTTGTGTATTTTACGTTATTTATGAGGTTAGGGTATAACTGAAGAAGGTTTGGGTTGGTTTGCCAAATACACAATATTAGAATAAACAAATATACCAGTACTAGGACAGCAACAAAGTGTAACTCAGGGCTTTTTTTTTTCGGTTCGGAAAATCATCTTATGACAATTGTCAAATATGTCAGACTCTTACTGACTGAAAACCCCACCCCGTTCCTTCTAGCCTTCATACCGGGGCTCGAGTTCCTTTCGGGTAATCCTGGGCCCAGTAGGCTTCGACCCAGCTGGGCTCCTCCTGCTGCTGACAACTTCTTGAGGCGCGCGGGAACAGTGCGCGCCGTCGACGTCTTGGGCTCGGTCCGGACAGTGTAACTCGGGGCTGTTGATATATAGACTTATAATGTTCCCATTGCTAAGACTCAGACGTCCTCCTCTCTAGGAGAGTTAATGGATCATACTCCACCACGCGAACTCTAAATTGTTGGTGTATCAAAGATTATCTTCGAATTTTTGGTGTTGTTTTTTTTTCGATTTAAGAGCAGTGGTGATGAAATAAATAACACAAAGTAATTAACCAGCTCAGTTTGACGTCATAACCGAACTAATGACACCAAATTAGTCTTAGCAATCCAGTCCCGAACAAAACAACCAAGCTACTGAGACAAGAAGGTTAGTGGAGCCTTCAAAATAATATTTCACGGCGGTTCCATGTTAGAAATTGTATTTTTACATAAAAATGCATGAGCCAGTTGCATTTATCATAAAAATATGTGATGTGGAACAAATACTTTTTGAGACAGATGTACGACGCTCACACAAATTCCCGTAGAGTCGTAAAGTGTACAAATATCTTCTGGGAAACGATTCTGAGGGGCATATTACAGATATTGTAATTATATCGACACTATGAGGTAATCTAGCAATAAACTAGTTTCTGAAATACGGTTATGCAATCTACAGGCATAGGTTGAATTGTAAAAACTTGATATTGTTTAAGTATTTGGAAGATTTAATGAATTCTTTCCAAAATCAATCAATTATTTGGTACTAGTGCTTGACAGCGATCCCACCAGCAAGCAAGCAAGCTGGTAAGCAGTGATGCAATCTTTGATGGTGAGGCGCACTAGTTTATCAGCCTATTCACTTTTACTTTGAAGACACTCAAAACTATTTATAATCGGACGGGAAGACCTTAGCAGGCTTATTGTGCCAGTACTTCGACGTACGCGGTATTAACGACGAGGCAAAACGCTTTGTCCAAACCGTAGAGATTTCAACAACGTATGGGTACGTCGGGTTGTCCGATGGTAGAATTGTTGACGCACCTATGTATAATTTGAGTGACGGAATTATACACAAAAGCATTTTAATGTCGACCTTTGTTGCATCAATTTATTAATATCCTGCTACTAATAATACTTGCTATTATACTTATATAGAGTAGCCATTTAGAATGTTCCACATGAATATAAATATCCACATAATTAAGATCATTGAGCCGGTAAGTGACACCCACAATAAATATTATATATCAACACCTATAAATAAATTACTTACGGACAACGTACGTACAATTCCACGCACTGTAATACATTTTATACTTGTTTACATTCGGGGATAATTGTCGCCTATGACGCCGAATCTCCGAATGTCACAGCGCGACATTTTTTTTTTATGTCGACGGGGAAAATCATCATTGACGAAACCCGCTCTTGGGTGGAGCGGAAGACAGTGTCAGAGTGTTACTGACAAAAAACCCCGCGCCGTTCCTTCTTGTCTTCATACCGGGGCTCTAGTTTCCTTTCGAATAACCCCGACCCCGGTAGGCTTCGACCCAGATGGGCCCCTCCTGTTGCTGACAACTCCTTGAGGCGCGCGGGAACAGTGCGCGCCGTCGACGCCTTGGCTCGGTCCGGACAGTTACCAGACGATCGGACAGCGAGCCACCCATAGCTCGCTCACAGCGCGACATCCAACGCATTTGTATCAAAATGTTTGTATTATTATCTCACACATATCTGCGTCACACGAGTGCAATTTTCTGATGTGATGTCGTGTCATGTCAAAATGGGGAGAGTTCAGTAAGCTTAAATATGATCAAGGATACATACACTATCTCTGTCCTTGGTAACATAGTCATACATGTTTGAGTATTCATAACTTACAAATAAACTTAGAATATGAATAGTAAATCATAGTAAATATATAGATAAGTGTGTTTTTTTTTATTGTTGATAGGTTTGCGCTTGACCGCCATCTCACCTGATGGAAAGCGACGATGCGGTCGACGATGGAACGCGCTTACCTAGAAGAAACCTATTCACTCTCGACTTAAAGATTCCCGATTAAGTTTATCCGTGGTCTAAGACTCACAAGCTCTTATTTAGCTTGGGACTAGACAGCGTTATGTAATAGTTATTTATGGAATATTATAAAACCGTTTAACATTAACAATATATTAAACGTTAAAGTAACCCTGTCTATTACGCTTTCACGGTTAAACTACTGAACACATTTTGATGAAATTTTGAACGAAATCAACTTATGCTTCAAGGATGGATTATAATCTGATTTCAACTTTGATTCCGTATCCGTAGTAACCGATGTTCACGAAAACAAAGTCATGGGCTAGTAACTACTACTTATATACATATATTTTTAAATTGTATATCAAAGACTACCTGTGTATCTTTTCTCCTCCTCTATCCTAAAATAGTTTGTATAAGATCACTTTTATCGATAAGACCGCCCATTGTTGCACCCTAAGCTTCTATTTTAAGGTTCTATTGTATTGTTTTATGATGGACCATTTTTAAAATGAATGTAAATTATTTCTCCAAATTATTATGAAAACCCCATCAACATCCATGACGTAGTTTTGATGAACTTATGACTACAGAGACATACACTTAACGCAATTTTATAAGCCTAAGAAGTTCTCAGCCAACTTCAGTCAGTCAACATAGGCTGAGGTCTATAATTAGAAAACTAGAATATTCGAAAACCTAAAGAAACGCCGTTAAAATAAATTACTTATAAATTCATAGCATTATGCTGCTAAGCAATTTATTTTATTTGCTAAACGACAAAACGTTTCTTTAACGTTTAGGCTAATAGGTTTTAAATGTGTAATTAGCTCAAAACTTTGAAAAACATTATTTTAAATGGCGGCCAACATAACCTAATAGTTTGCCGATGCTTTTTTAGTATATTGTGCTCCTTTTTTTTGGATTGGATAAATACATTTTTTTTAATCCTATACTGTCCCACTGCTGAGCAAAGGCGGAAGGTCTCCAAAGGGGGATGAATAAATAGGAGACTCAATTTTCTATACGAGGTATTTTAAAATTACAAAACCTATGATGGATTTAAAAAGCCAGCCGGTTTATGGCAAATATTTCACACAAGAACTTGTTGTTGCATGCATACTCTATCGTTTACCTATTTATCGCTTACCATCAGATAGTGGTGAAACATGAGTCTATCAATAATAGCATTATCAGCCTTATAATGTTTCAACCACTGGGACGTAGGCCTCCTCTTTAACTCATTAAACCCCTTTTTTATGGTGTGGAAAATCATCCAATGACTACCCCCGCTCTTGGGCGCAGCGGAAGATAGTGATAGACTCTTACTGACTAAAAACCCACCCCATTCCTTCAAGCCTTCATATCCGGGCAGTGCGCGCCGTCGATGGCTTGGGCTCGGTCTGGACAGTTACCGGACGGTCAGTCAGCGTCTACGGGTCATTAAAAACCTAGTGAACGCCGCGTTAACTCTTTTATTGTCTTTCTGTGTCTGTAATTATCGGTATTCGAAAAGTTAAGCTATGGAATAAGCCGTCATCCACTATGCAGCTCTGTTAAACAGTTTAGACTCAATAGGTGCCTACGTTAACTGCAGTATCGGTGGCTTTAATTAAATCCTCTATAGTGCAAGTGTATGGGCACTTTAACGTGCTCATGTTTTGAACATGGGCATCGCACTCACATTGAGTATCTGACGGGTCTATTAAACCCCATTTTGCGAAATTGTGTTTGCAGCGGCCTACATAGGTGCGCAAAAATTTTTGTGTTTTTTTTCCGATAGGGAAAATCATCTTATGACAACCCCCGCTCTTAGGTGGACCGGGAGATAGTGTCAGACTCTTACTGACTAAAAACCCCACCCCGTTCCTTCTAGCCTTCATACCGGGGCTCGAGTTTCCTTTCAGATAACCCTGGCCCCAGTAGGATTTAGTGCTTTTGATGTAGACCACTGCAATTCACATACAAGCGAGATATATTCTTCTTTTTCTTTATTTTCAATGTATATTACTTGTATTGATTTAAGGAAATTGTCGTGGCTGTGTGAATTGTGGTAGGGAATTAACGTGTTTACGATAAATAGCAACATATTATGATGAATATCCTTGAACTTGCTTCCTGACATATGAAATGAAGACAAAGCACTTCAACTCCAAGTTGTTCGAAGTCGATTTCAGACGACATATCTGCTGTAGATTTTGATGTCACCAAACATTACGTTGGGCGATCTTTCGATGTTTTCTAGAGTCAAAAGTGACATGTACTCGTAATAAAACTATCTTTAACTCAAGTAAGACAGGCGGGTTTTAGTCACTAAAAGTCTGATATTTCTTACTCCACCCAGGGCAGGAGGATTCATTTGATAATTATCGACCAACAAAACCATAAACCGATAATAGCAATGTAATATCTATTAAAAACAAATCACTAATGGACATCACACTCACACACACACACCGTAAAAACTATAATTTTAACGTATCCAGCATTAGCTTCTACAATTATGTAAAAGTACAGAAAGTCAACTTCAGACAAGGAGCGAAAATAGACACACGCACACAAAGACGGATGCGTACGATGCGCGATTCCAAATAAATGATGGTCGCGAGTGCGCTTGCACTCACTGTAAGCACAAAATAGATAGGTACAGAAGAAAATCTTATGTATGTACATTCCGTCAAAAAAGTATCGGGAATGGATGATTTGTTTATGGTTCCAAATTCAAATTTTAGTTTTTTTGTAGTTGTTAGATTGGCACAACTGTTTTCCATTTTGGCGCGGAGTTTGAGTTTCATCTGTTATTTATATTAAATACAGTGCTGGTTTTAGTAATATCATATATAGTGTGTATTGCGAATTTCATAATGGACAAAAATATCGAACAAAGAGTTTGTCTTAAATTTTGCATCGCCAATGGAATTTCGTGTTCGGAGTCACTGAAAATGTTACAGAAGGCTTACGGTGAATCGACTTTATCAAAAACTCGTGCTTATGAGTGGTTCAAAGCGTTCAAAAGCGGTCGAGATGTGATGGAAGATTTGCCTCGCTCTGGTAGGCCGTCAACGTCTGCAACTGAAGTTAACATCGCAAAAGTGAAGGAAATAGTGACTGCAAATCCCCATTCAACTCTGAGAGAGATAGCCGCCGAACTTTCTGTATCTCACGAGTCGATCTGTACCATTTTTACCGACTTCCCAAAAAGGAGGAGGTACTACGTTCGGCTGTTTGTATGTTTTTTTTTTTTTTTTTTTTTTTGTATGTTTGTTCGTCGAATACTCCCCCAAATATGGACGGATTTTCAAAATTCTTTTTTTGTTCGAAAGTAGATAGCTCTGAGGTGGTCCCATTATCACCAAATTAGGATCTGATGATGGGATCTTGGAGAAATCGAGGGCAACCTTCAAATTTTATAGGCTCACTTATTGATTTTCGCATATTTTATGAAGTATCTTGTGTATTTGCGTATGGTCGTCACCATCTCAGGTAGCTGGGCTGATGATGGAAGGTACAACTCCTTAACAGTAAGAAGTTACTCGAACAGGCAAGGACTGTTTTAGTAAATTGTTTTGATGTTTGATAGGGCATTTGCCACATTTGGTCTCATGATCATCAAGTCATGACCTGATGCTGCAGTCAGGATAGTCTGCAGAGTACCTAAGTCCTCGACAACAAACAGCAGATATATCGAGTTTAGGCTCATTGAAAACGGCTCGATGTGTGGATAAACGTACTGCTAATAAAGAACACCGAAGTACATAGAGACCTGATGCTGAAGCCAGGAGCATCAGGAAAAGTACAAACCTTGAAATTACAGCACCGTAGTCGTGTTTGGGCTCATTTTAAACAGGACTAAATTTTAAGTTCATTGCAATGTTGACATAAATCTGGCCTGATGCTACAGCCGGGATTATCAGCATCTAGTCTAATGACTGATTGAAAGATTTACCTTTCGGCTTCATCATCAGATCAGTTCGATATATCCTTTCCCTCTCCAGCATCTAGTTTAATGACTGTTTGAAAGAAGAGGGGGAGAGGATATATCGAACTGATCTGATGATGAAGCCGAAAGGTAAATTAATGTAATCTAACCGTGTTTGGGATTATTAGAACCGTTATGAGATGCGCTCTGACTATAAGGTATTTAAGTTTGACTGAGGGGTACTTTTTAGTGGTGGTACCGTAACTAAAAAGTGTAAAATAAAAAAAACTTTTTACAAAAAAAATATAACCGACTTCAATGATAAAAAACACTGAAAAGTATCAAATAACTTTAATTTTGGAAGTCGGTGTTAAATAACGAAGAGACTAAATAAACTATTAAAGAAACACCGACTTCCAAAATTAAAGTTATTTGATACTTTTCAGTGTTTTTTATCATTGAAGTCGGTTATATTTTTTTTGTAAAAAGTTTTTAACTAATCATTTGGGTATGAAACATGTTGCTGCTCGGCTAGTCCCAAAAGATCTGAATTTTCTCCAAAAACTCAATCGCATGAAAGTCGCTGAGGACATGCTAGAACGAGTCAGTTCGGACCCAACATTCATGAAACGCATTGTTACTGGTGACGAGACGTGGGTTTACGAGTTTGACATGCAAACTAGTCAACAAGCTTCGGAGTGGCGCCTTCCAACTGATCCGAAACCGAAAAAACCACGCCAAAGTCGATCAAAAGTCAAAGTCATGTTGACTGTTTTCTTTGACTATCGCGGTGTTGTGCACTCTGAATTCTTACCGGAAGGTCTAACGGTAAATAAAGAATATTATTTGAGCGATATGCGGCGTTTAAGAGAGCAAATTCGACGAAAAAGACCAGATTTATGGAAAGAAAATTCTTGGATTTTGCACCACGACAATGCGCCTTTGTACAAGGCTATCATTGTGAACAAATTTTTGACCAAACACTCAACAAATACCATCCAGCAACCACCATATTTACCAGATATGGCTCCTGCTGACTTTTTTCTTTTTCCTAAACTCAAATTACCACTTCGTGGCACCCGTTTTCAATCGATAGAAGACATAAAGGAGAATTCGCGGCGAGAACTGAACTCAATTCAGGAAGCAGCGTTTAAAAAATGTTTTGATGAATGGATTATTCGTTGGCGCAAATGTATCGTTTCTAAAGGAGCATACTTTGAAGGTGATAAAATAAATTTGGATGAATAACAGACATTTCGTGTATTATTGATCTTTTCCCGGTACTTTCTTGACAGAGTAGTATTTCTTTTTATATACCTACGCTCGGTGGACGCACACTAATGAGCGTTTGAGCTGGAACTGTTCGACGAGAGTGGTCCAAGGCGCTCCGAGATATCGTGTTCGTAAGCGGTGTCTATGTGTGCGTTGCTCGAGCGCGCTTTGTATGTAGATTGACTTCTGTACCTATATATTTTGCGCTGTAAGTGAACCCGTCTATGTGCGAGTGTTTTTTCGCTAGTTACAATGAGCGCGACTAGTCGCCGCTACCAATAAAATGTATACAGCTCCATAGAGAGTTACTCATCTTGTGTGTTTGGATGCGCATCTAATTTGGTGGCGCGAAAAACTCGGGTTGGTCGCCGCCATGGTGTGACTGTGAGTCGACCTACTGGACTTTTTTATTTCATGTTTCTCTGAAGTCTGCCATTGAATAGCCCACATAATTATTGATTGCTATTCAAAACCCATTATAGACTATCCACGAGCAAAATGGAGGGTTAATAAGAGTCCACTTTAATTTTAGGGAGAGGTTTGTTTTTGATGAAGTTCAATAGACAGTAAGGGTGCTTCAGAAAATGATTGGCGAGAGTTCAAGCCTGTTATTAAAACTTTTAATTTGAATCTTCATGTTGTATAGAATTTTTAATTGATGAGGTTAGAGAGATTTGATTTTATGTTGGGATTACAATTTTTTTTTTTTTTTTTTTTTTTTTTTTTTTTCATTTATTTATCACATAAAGAAAATAATACAGAATTGTCTAACTTAATAGCAACTAAAAACCACTAAGGTTTAAACTTGTGCTATCATGAATCTAACTCAAAATCGAAACAAAATTATTTTTTTTATATGTATACGTTAATGTCGATAACAATTTAACTCTTCTACTGAGTAAAAAAAAACATTCTTAAGTAATACTTAAGTAATATTGTTTAAGTTTACATTTGATATTTTTAGGTGTAATGGTTTTTTTTATTTCTGAAGGTAGATTATTAATAAGTCTCGGTACAATATACCCGCAAGTTCGCTCACCATACGAATTATTGGCGCGCTGTGTACGAAGCCTATTCTCAGAAACTGCCCGAGTGCATACAGGGTGTTCGATTTTATTTCTTAAATGCTCGTTAAAAAATTGTTCTTTTAATAACAAAAAATGTATTTGAGTATGAACTGGCAGGACTTTACAGTGTTTAAAGAGGCCATTTATATTGTCGTAAAATTGATTTCTAATTTTGGGAGATACTAATGTTTTTAAAATTTGAAGTTGAATTTTGTAAATATTATCAAGATAGGTTTTATAGGTACGACCATAGCTACTAAGGCCATACTGGATGTAGGATTCTGCCATCGCGTAATAAAGCATTAGCTTCACTTTGAAGGGCAGACGTTTTTTTAGTATGGTCATAATAGCAAGAAATTGTCGAAGTTTATCGCAAACACGTTCTATATGATAACTCCAGTTAAACTTCTCGTCTATAATTACTCCTAGATATGTTTGTTTACTGACAACATCTATTCGTGGACAATTACAGTTGATCGCATTAAGCGTATGCAAGCAGTCATGGTCATGGGCTATTAAGTTCTGTAAGGGCAATCTTTTTATGTATGGAGATTTAATAACCAATAACTTAGTTTTGCTTGCATTAAGTACTAAGCCAGCATCGTGACACCACCTTGATAGAGCATCCAGGTCAAGTTGTAAGCGTTCACAGGCTGTTTGAGGATTCCTATCCGCAATAACAAGGCAAGTATCATCCGCAAACTGATAGCATGTACTGTTTGTGATGCAGTTAATCATATCGTTTACATACGATAAGAAATGCAAGGGGCCTAATACTGAGCCCTGAGCTGTTCCCTCAGTTACAGCCATGCGCTCACTACAGATGTTATCAACTTTTACAGTAAAGGTTCGATTTTTTAGATAATTTTTACACCAATTGAGTAATGGACCACGTACTCCACAGTCGTCTAATTTATCAACAAGCTGATTGTGAATGAGTGTGTCAAAGGCACGTGAGAAGTCAATAAAGAGAGCAAGGACATATTTTTTATCATTTAGGTGCTTATTGACTTCATCCGTGAAGTTTGACAACAGGTTCGTGGTGCTTTTGCCGGCCTGAAAACCAAATTGGTATCGATTAATTACGTCGTGTTGCTTATAAAAAGCATGAATTTGTTCGCAAACATATTTTTCAACTATTTTATCAATAGACGAGAGCAATGTTATAGGACGATAGTTTGAATAATCGTTTTTTTTACCCTTTTTATGGATCGGCCTTATACAGCCTAACTTTAGATCATCTGGGTAAAGACCACTTTCAATGCTTCGATTAATTAAGTCAGCAATAGGTTTGGATATACTTTCACCTAGCATTTTAATATCCGAAACTTTAATATTATCTAGGCCTGGAGCTTTTCTTGAGTTAAGCTGTTTAATAATTTTATGAACGCTGCTAGCCGAGGCTTTTTTAAACAACATACTAGAATTCAAGGGTCTACGTGTTGCTTTAGGGTCGGTTATTTTTATATTACAGTTAGGAACTATGTCTTTAACTGCCCTGTCAAAACAATTTGCAAAGTTGTCAGCAATGGTTTTGGTAGTGATTCCTTGGGCATCAAAAGCTCTAAGAATAGCCGTGTCTAGTGACAAGGTCACTCTCCCTAACATTTGATTTAGGATCGTGTAAATTTTTTTTACGTTTTTAAAATTATCACTAATATATTGCATATAATAATTATTTCTTCTTTTTTCTAATATTTTATGGATTTTATTTCTAATTTTATTGTATTCTAATTTAATTTTTGAATTTTGTAAGTTATTTTTCCAATCATTATATAATTTGTCTCTTTTATCACAAAGCTGTGTAATATTGTCATCAATCCAAGGTGCAGTAAAATGTTTCGAATACCTCCCGGTCGATTTACTTACTTTATTACTATTTGCAGACTTGCCTGCATTATCAAACGCTTTATAAATAAAACTTAGAATGTCGTCAGGGGAATTCATATTGTTTGTTTTTGTCCAGTCAACATTTTGAAGTTCCTTGTAAAAGATATCGTAATTAATTGATTTTTTTGGAACAACCTGTACACACTTGGGGTCTCGAAACAACTCGTCGACACAGGTAAAGATAATGCCCCGATGGTCAGCTAGTACGACATCGAGCACCGCCGCGAACGGTTGCAGTGTGGGAAAACGTGCAAATATGTGATCAATACACGACTTAGTAATTAAATCTTTTTTAGTTTCAATTCGGGTGTAATCTGTTATTCCACACAACAATCCGTGTTCGCTAAGTGTTCTTAGATATGAATCTTTGTATGCTGAGCTTTCTTTCAGATTAATGTTCGTGTCACCAATAAGCAGTAGATTTTGTTTTAAATCAAACATAGTAATGTGATTAGCGAGCTCCGAGACAAATACTTTTTTATTTGTAGATGGTGGCCTATAGATTGCAGAGACAACTGCGTTATTACGTGAATCAATTTTTAGGTAGCCTGTAAGGTTTTCAAAGGTCTTAGTGTTATGTTCAATTAATGTAAACTTAATATGATTCCGTACATACATGATAATACCGCCGCCTTTTCGGTTTGGACGCAATTGCGAGTACATTCTATAGCCAGGTAAATTATACAAGTTAACAATATTATCTGAGATACCTACTTCTGTTAAAATTATAAGGTCTAATGGATAATTACATGTCTGAATCGTTTGTTGCAATTTCGTAAAGTTTTTAATGAGCGATCTAATATTAAAATGTATACATGATAAATTTATATTGGTTTTTGGAGGTATTTGTTTGAAAAAATGATTAGTTGAATTACAATGGAAGATTTCATGTACTTTTATGTCCATAGATATATGACACTAATTTGATCTTATAAACAGCTATAAACAAAAGTGCTACCTGAGAGACAGAGAAAACTATTAAGAATTTATAACGGTGTTGACCCTTCTGTTCGTTTCTCGGGTTGAGCTGAACATATCTTTTCTATTTGTTTTATATCCTGCAATGTACGGATATAATAAATTTTGCTATTATTGAGCTTCCTCGCATACACTTTGCCATTCTTACACCATACATACTGACAGGATTTATTTAGCAATTGGGATTTTGCATGATATAATAGTGTCTTTTGATACTTAGTGAGAGCTTCCCGTATGTAGACGCGATCGTCAGCTTTTTCCTTCGGTACGTTTGGCACAAGTTGACCCACGGTAATACAATGTTCCTTGCTAGCGCTTATCCATTGTTGCTGGAGCGTCTTCGACTTAAGTTCAACGAGGATGGGTCCCGGTTTATCCTTGTTTCCTGGTAGTCGTCGTGTTGAAAGGATTTCCTTATCAGCTACATTCAATTTGCCGGCCACGGTATCCATCAACTTCTCTATGTCACTTAGAGGCATCTCAGGTAACCCAGCTACTTCCAAGGCTGTTGTGAGGGACTGCTGTTCAACCTCTTGGATCCCTTGTTCCAAGACATTAATGCGTAGTTCTAAGTTCTTGTTTTTGTTTTGAAGATCGTAGTTTTTGTTTTCAAGGTCCTTGATTTTGCTATCCTGTTTTTTAATAGCCTGCTCCATAGATGACAGTTGCTCACTGAGGAATTCTAGCGAGTTCTCGAGGCTCCTAATTTCGTCGCGGAAAGCCTTCTTCACTTCTCGACTGATATCCTGCACCAGTTTATTGGCATTGACCACTGGAGCCATCTCCGTACCTTTTGGATCTTCGTAGTCATTTTCATCATCGTCTTCTTCAGGGATTACGAAGGAAGATCTCCGCGAGAGATTTTTAAGACACTCTTCACAACTCCATTCAATACCAGGCGAATTCTTGAGGGTGTTCAGCTGCTTATTTGATAGCTTTGAGCACACGGGATCAGCATGAACAACTTTATCACACCTGCTGCACTCCAGCCCAGGCACTTTCTTGGTAACATTTTTTTTGCATCTAACACACCTTTTAATCACCATATTAGAGAATGAAGGTAGAAGAATATTTTCTCGTTAACAATACGCGACCGTTCGCTTTTACGATTTGTGAGAGAATGACAAATTAGAGATGGCTTGTAGAGAGTCATATAATTTCAACATAAATCTGCGGTCTTCCCATCCTATTATAATTTAGATATCTTCAAGGCTCAAAGAAGATGTTTTTTATTTATATGGCCACATTGCCAGAAAGAGAGCTGAACCTGGAAAAGTTGCTTCTGACAGGAAAAATAGATGGGAAAAGACTGAGGGGCAGGAGTCCAATACGTTAGTCAGACCAAATTCGTGTTGTCACTGGAGACCACAGTCTGCGACGCCATTCACATCGCCGAAGATAGGACAACATGGCGAAATATATTCCACAAGAAAGTTATTCGTCGAGGTCACGACCCTCAACCTTGAAGACCTCCTCCTTCAAGGCAAGAGTGAATAGGCTGAAATTCGCATTTTGTAAGTGTCCTAAAATAAAATAGAAGATAATAGAATAGAATACAATACAACGAAGTTAAAAATAATCTAAGGTGACGAAATTAAGTTTTTCGAGAAATGGCGTTACTGATAAGTCTCAATAACATCATATTTCAAACCCCAAAAATCGAACAAACACACAACGCGCATTATTTATCACTTCGCAGTTTCCACACACACTTAGTTTATTAGTTTACTCATCGAACGACAAACTATTTTTTATTACTTAGTTTCACCGCTATTTTGTTTTAGAACTATTTCGTCGTCTGTTAGGAGCAGGTGACTGTAATGTGCTCTTCGTAATGTTTCTTGATTTATTTACTTTGTCTTTTTCTGCCGACTTTACTAAATGGAGTAGTCAAATAGATGAGTTCTTTGCATGTCTACTGAGAGGTCTAGTATTTTTGCTTGAACTGATTAAAGGCTTTCGTCTGCAAATGTACGAGGTGACTTGGCGATAACGATGTGACGTAAATTTTATAAACATTGGTTTTTTTTTAATTTTCGTCAAGGAGAGAAAAGTGTCTGTGAAAAAGTGTTGTTAGATTGCATTTGTCTATGAGCTTTAAGGCTTTCGTCTGGAAATGTATGAGGTGACTTGGCGACAACGATGTGACATAAATTTTATAGACAGTGTTTTTTTTTAATTTTCTTCAAGGAGAGAAAAGTGTCCGTAAAAAAGTGTTGTTGGATTGCATTTGTCTGTGAGCTTTTTAAAACATCCTTCATTTAAATAGGTTTAAAAGACGCAAAGTTTTCTTCAATTTGACTAAATTTATTACGACAATGGCGACAAAGTATACAGTTGTAGTGGAGACTCTTTTGAGCTTATATCGACACTGATGCTTCATAAATCTTAAAGACTACGACATTGTTTTAGGAAAGAAAAAAGTTTGTGAAAAAACATTGTAGCATCAGTCAAGTGGATTTTTCGAGACACCCTACATTTAACCTGTTTTAAACGACGAAACAATCTTCTTCAATTTGACTGAATCTATTATGGCAATGGCATGAAAACATAGGAGCAGTTGTTGTGGAGACACTCGAAGGCGTATATCCAGTAATTGACGTATTTTGGTTGATTTGGTAGTGACATCTTTGTCGCCACATGGGAACTACAAAATCCTTCATCACTGTATTAGATTTCTCTGTGCGATTAAAACATTACGCAGCAGTCCGAAATCAACTATCAGACAGCTGGCTGGATCAGACATAACACCCGTCTGGTCGGAGGTTCTTCTATTTTTAAAAGAGTTGTGTGAGACTTAGCACTCTTTCCTCATACCTCTAAAGGTTGATGATGATGAAAGTCTACGATGATTTAATTGGTAGGGAAAATCCATTTTATGACTTAAACGTCATCATTCTCATTTTTTGTAAACAGAATGAATGGAAAATCATTACATAGACCTTTTAGCTCAGGGAGGAGCGACAGAAAGTATCAGATTTAGAACACATGCCAGAAAGAAACTTTTAAATTTGATTTACATGAATTTTATACAGAAAAACGAATTCTATCTTCAGTAGTATCATGAAAGTAGTTACTCATTTCATTTACTGCTACCCCAAAACTAAAACAGTAATATGCTTTTAGGGATGTAACGTGATTTATACTAAGAGATATGTCACAAAGTTGCTTCGTATGTCCGGATACACAATGTGAGGCAGTCCTTTGTATGTCCTTCGTGTAACATTATGTCCTCAGCGCTTTGGTTTCTTTATCAAGGAAAAGATACTAGAGTGGGTATGAATAAATGATAATCATATGTTTATAATATGATTATAATAATAACCTTATGTTTTGTTTTGATAAATTTTCTAAATATTTTGTAACTGCAGACTGCAGATTTTTTTTTTTTAAATTTGTAACACCGCACGGGTGCAACAAATTTTTGGCCAAGTTTTTTTTTATAAACTTGATTGTGATCCTACTTGATGGTAAGCAGTGATCTAATCGTTGATCGTGAATTGCACTAGTTCATAATTATGGTTGTTACGAATCTTTGAAATTCTTAACTTTTCTTGTCTCCTTTTCTCATCCTGCCAATGTTGGGTTAAATCTTATTCTTGTTTTTAAAATTTTTATGCTTTTTTTAAATGTGTTTTGGTTTGCTTTTTATTAGTTCGTCTTGCCATGGTTATTCGGCTTGGTAAAAAATAGTTTCTTCATTTACTTACCAAGTGAAGCATACAAGGCGTTTCTGTAACAAAGAAATATAAATATTTATATAATTATTAAATCTTTATGTACTACTAAAAACACTGTTCATAGATAGACTTTATATTTTATTAGTAATCCATAACTTAATACTTTAATTTTAATGAAGTTCGCTGACAAATACTAAGTTAATAGTTTTATAATAAGTAAACAACCAATAAACAACAACAAGACTAAATCAATGAAATACAGTTATTTCTTAGCTCCTTTAATATTCTCCTTCAACCAACTATGTTGAGCCTGCAAAACAGCTCCCTGTGGGACGCCGACTGCCATTTCCTATTAGGAAGCCTCTAAACTGATTAGGAAGCCGAGTTGGTCGCTCGTTTTACTAGTAAGCTTGTGAGTATACATGTGGATGAATGTAGAGGTAGAGGCCAAAGAAAAGATCATCCATCTTTTCTTTCAGTGAGAAGTGATATGAATGAAAAGGGAATTAGTGGTAGCGTGGTGGATAACATCAGTTTCATATCGATTCTCTTTCGTCGCTCGCCTTGAGTCGGCTACGTCTCTAATTCCCTTGTTTAGACGTCATCTCATCGCGCAGTCACGTGATCAGAACAAAAGAATCGGAGGCGTGGTCTACTCGAGGCGATCGACGAAAGAGAATCGAAACGAAACAGTCGTAACTTGGCTAAGTCTATTGGACAGAATGGAAGAAAAAAGCGTGTTGTTATGTAAAAAACATCAAATAATGTAGGACAAGGGCAGGAAGATGATGATGATTTATTTATTCAAACTATATAAAAAATAATATATATAAATTATTAAGAAGAAAATTTTGATTGTAATTAATAAACTCAAAAACTACTGCACTGATTATAAAAAATCTTTCACAAATATAATACTGCTTTATTACTGAGTAACATGTCCATATATTTTCTACTCTAAAGCAGGCTAATAAGCTAGTTAATAATAATAAAAAACATAAACCTGATTGACCCTTTTTATATTGGACTTTATTCAAATATTTTAGAATGTTTTATTGGACACGCACAAAATACCTTTACAACCAATATTGGCTATAATACTGACCAACATTGAACTAAATATTTTAGGCATACCAAATAACCCTTAGCTTTCATAAAATAAAAGTAACAAAGGATAAAGGAATTCGGTATGAAAAGAATTTCTTTGGGTGACCAAATAAGAAATATTGTACGCTGTAAAGGTATTAGCACAAAGAAAGACGATTTTGTGTCGTGATAAAATAATCGTTTAGTTAACGTGTAAGTCTGAAATTTCTACTCAAACATGAGTTAGAGGTGAAATACAGGGAATAAATGCGAAATAAAAGATTTTATATCACGGTGAAGAAAAACATCGTAAGGAAACCGGCATGACCATTCACCACCAAAACATGTTACATTCACCAACCCGCACTGCGCACGCGTGGTAGATTACGGCCCATTCCCTTTCCAAGAGAGGAGGCTTGAGTCCCAACAGTGGGAACATTAAAAAGGTTAAGGATGATGGGCTTCCGATTCCGATCGATATGGGACGCACAGGGTCGGTCGTTGTGGCGACGCTTGGGGGAGGCATATGTCCAACAGTGGACGTCTTTCGACTGATACGATGATGATGATGATAGCAAGTCTGAATCCTACTGGGGCTATGGGTTGACTTCTGAAAGGGAAACCCCATAACGTAACATAACGTAAGACAATTTCAAGAACAAAGTTGTGGTCTTAGAGCTGGAAAAGTCAAATCAGCCAACGAAAAAGCCAGTTTGTATTTAAATTCAATACAGCTTAATTCAGTAAAGCTTACGCGTCAGATATCAATGAAAGCAGTAGAACTGACTCGCAAAACTGGCCTCGTGTTCGATTCCCGAGTATTTTTTTTTTAATATTGGTAAGTTCGCGTTTGACCAGTATTTCGACTGTAGGCAAGTGGTGAATTGGCCGACGAATATGCAGGCTTGCCTAGAAGTACCCTTTTCCCTCTTGGCTTAAAGGCCCCTAGGAAATAGCTATCAGAAAACATAGACTCTGCAAGGGAATTCCACTCCTTAGCTGCATGCACAATAAATGTGTTCCCAAAACGTTTTGAACGTATGGATAATAACTCCATGTAATTACTCCATATATTTCATTAAACCATTAACGTATTAGGGGAAACCCGAACGCAGTGTTGCGCCGAAAGAGGGTGCCTTCCGGTTTTCCGAACAAATAAGCGATATACGATCGCGACGATCGCTTATCATTAGGCATTATGCGAATTGGTCATTCTGAGAATTAGACATGTTGCGCCTAAACTGTTTTAAATTTTTTTATAATTTACTAAACATATCGCACACCCAGAACAACACTGCACTAAGTCTAAATAGCTCATTTTTCAGAATCGACGAAAAACCGTTATCTCATGTTATGTGACAGTTATTGCGAGTGTCCTGCACATTGCATGTAAAGAATCCATGTAAAGGATTTTTTACATGCAATGTGCAGGACACTCGCAATAACTGTCACATACCATGAGATAACGGTTTTTCGTCGATTCTGAAAAATGAGCTATTTAGACTTAGTGCAGTGTTGTTCTGGGTGTGCGATATTTTTAATTAAATAGTGATTTTATTTAAATACCTATATAATATTTGCACGATTTTAGTAGGAGCAATAGTATGATATATATATATAAAAAAAGCACTCTTACCACTAAGTAATACCTATGTTCCGGCATAAAAACAAACCATTAATTCCAAAGTAACAGCTTAAAATGATTTAGAAGGCTTACCGCCACAAATTTCAGCATAAAAATAAGTGCTGATAACATAACCGTATTCAAAACACATCCTAACGCACCCTCATTACATCAAGCTCCCTTGCTCTCATAGAATAAGCACACACGCGCTATAAATCAAAATAATTTTAATAAACCCACGATGTTGGAATTCTTACCCCTCAAGCTAAAATGAGGGCAAGAGCCCATATTTCTTTTCAGCTAGAAATACCTACACTATATCCACTGAAGTACTATGTTACGGCCTTACGGCCTAGAAAACCATTTACTTTGAAGCGAGCGTTCTAAAAGACATTTTTATTCTTGCACTGAATATGCGGTTTTTCTTCGCGAATAATGCGGTGGCGGGAAATTTAAAATTTTAATTTTAGAAGCGGAATTAAAAATGAGGATAGGACTGGGTTTGTAGTTTCTGAATAGAAATAAGACCGCTATATATTGTAATGTGTTGAAGTTTGGTGCAGGTGGCTTTGAGTGGGTTTCTGCGTTTACTGTAACTAGTTCTTTACTCCGATCTCACCAGATGGTAAGCAGTGATGCTATCTCTGTAGAAGAGGTGCACTGGTTTATGAGTCTATTCACTCTTGCCTTGAAGACACTCAAATTAGATCGGAATCGCTTTTTAAGTAAGCACGTCTCATACCATATATGCTAAATTTTGACAGGTTTTCAGCCTAGAGTTTGAGAAATACTTAACTGGAAATGCTTAAATCGGAAATAGAAAGTTTAACTATATTTTGAGGGGCTCTTGGACTATTATTATATTGGTCATACATCACACTTTCTTTATGTATTTTATTGTAATTTAATAAAGTAGTAGATTTTTGGTAGGTTTTACTTTAATATAATTTTTTGGAAAAAACCTAACTCTGATTGTAAATAAACTAAACTTATCCATTTATTTGAATCTCTCAGGTCCAACTGTACCAAAACGGTACAGTGCGTACCAGTTAAATAAGCTTTAAGCTAGCTGGTACCGAGGTGTACCGTTTTTGGCACACTAGAGCCTGAGAGGTTGAACTATTACTTATATATATATTTTCAAATTTATCAAGCTTTAAAATAATTAGGTACAGGCTTTCCACATTTCTACTTTCCCTTTTCTTTCTTTTACAAACACAACAGAAAGAGGACACACTATCTCCAATCTACTTAGTACATAAATATATCACATTATGTGTTGTGTATGCGGTAAACAGCTCTGTGTTCCGACCTAGAAAACCATTTAGTATGAAGTGAAAGATTTAAAAGGGGACATTTTTATTCTAGCCAGCAAATGTAAACTTTTTGCTAATGTTCTATATTGCAGCGAGAAAATTCATGTTTAACCACTCTGTAAAAGAAGTTAGTTTTCTATGTAAATTTTGTCACAGTTTAAAGACAAAGTAGGGCAAGTGAGATGACTTTGTCGTATCATACAGATTGGAAGACGAGATCACAACACTTCGATATGACATTGCATCAACAAAACGACGTCGTATCGTTATACAATGAGACAACTTCATCATCGTCAGCTTTTTTAATGTTCCCACTGCTGGGACTCAGGCCTCTTCCCTGGGAGAGGGAATGGGCCGTAATCCACCACGCGGACCCAGTGCGTGTTGGTGAATGTGACATATCTTCGAATTTTTGGTTCTAGGGCATGCCGGTTTCCTCACGATGTTTTCCTTCACCGTTTTCAGAGCAGTGGTAATGAAATAAATCACACAAAGTAAGTGCCTGGCGAGGTTTGAACGCACAACTTACAACTCGTAAGTCGGAGCCTTACCACTCGACCACCACTACTCTCATGAGACAACGCAAAGCAAAAATTTCATAGTATGCGGTGTCACACGAAACAAAGCTATCAGTTCCTAGTGGAACATGGTAATATGATATACTAGTATGGACACTAACTAGAAGGTCGCGTATCATTCCATTGCAGATTTATACGTTACGGCAACGCACCGTAAATCAGGATGCCTTGTGTAAAGAAGATTTTTACGACGCGACGTCACGAAACACAGTGATGTGGTCTCGCGAAGAGGTTTTAGTTTTACTCTAGACCTCTTTAGATAGCACAAAACTTATGGCATAACTTAAAAATAAATTAAATAGAAACGCATTCGATTTTAAAAATAAAGAATACTGTCAGAAATAATGGGCGGCGCGGCGTCAGACCGAAAAACCCTGAGCACGCTATAATTATGGTGGTAAGTCCCTCCTTTGAGGAATGGCTGCAAAAACGTCACGGCGTCCTCACTTTCCCCATGACACAGGTCCTCACTGGACATGAGGTTCCTGCACATGATTTGTGTGTTTTGGCCTTTAACCGTTTTATGTGAAAATATGTAAAATAAATGAATTAGATTCTTTCGGCATGAACTACAAGCACGGAATTATTACTTACATCTGTCAGTTTAACAAACTTGACGCGGACGAGGTCGCTGGCAATAGTTAGTATATGTTTGTATTTTATTAGAAAGTATGAAGTGGATTATAGTAGTAGTTACTCCATTTCTGTCAAATGTAACCAAAAGTTTTCTAGTATAAGATCGGAGTTGTCAGCAACAGGAGGGGCCCAGCTGGGTCGAAGCCTACTGGGGCCAGGGTTATCCGAAAGGAAGCTCGAGCCCCGGTATGAAGAGGCTAGAAGGAACGTTGAGAGTTTTTAGTTAGTAAGAGTCTGACACTATCTCCCGCTTCACCCGAGAGCGGGGGTTGTCATTAAATGATTTTTCCCACCAAAAAAACGTGGATGAAGTCACGGGCAATAGTTAGTATAAGTTTGCATTTTATTAGAAAGTATGAAGTGTTATTATCGTAGTAGGTACTCCATTTCTGTCCAAAAGTTTTCTAGTATAAGATCATTTTTAGTGATAAAACCGCTCATTGTTATATCCTATTAACTTTAAGCTTTGACTATATTTTTTTTATAATGCACAATAAAAAGTATGTCTATGTGTTTTATTGACCTACGTAAAAGCTTTTAAAATTTTAGAACTGGTTATTAAACTGTATTTAATTTTTAACACGCTTATATTAGCTTCACTTGTAACTATGTAAGAAAATCTTGGAATCTTAATTTGACCCACTTTCTGGTCTTTGATCAAGATGAAATTTTGCACACGCTCTGAGTTCTGATGACAATACATGACTAGCTAAGAAACGTCATTACAAATCCAATATGGCGGCCTCCCCAAGATGGCGATATCATGGAAGTGCATTTCAAACAGCCAACTGGCTGTTTGAAATGCACTTCCATGATATGGGTATCAAATGAAAGGGTTTGCTGTCAGGAATACGAAAAAAATAGTTACGTGACTCAAATCTAACATTGCGGACGTCCAAGATGGCGGACAGGCTATTTGAAATGCAGCCCCATGATATGGGTATCAAATGAAAGAGTTTGCTGTCAGGAATATTAAAAAATAGTCACGTGACTTAAATCCAACATGGCGGACAGGCTATTTGAAATGCACCTCCATGATATGGGTATTAAATGAAAGGGTTTGCTGAATGGGATACGAAAAAAATAATCACGTAACCTACATCCAACATGGCGGCCGTCCCAAGGTGGCGGATTGGCTATTTGAAATGCAGCCCTATGATTTAGGTATAAAATGAAAGGGTTTGCTGAAAATAATGCGAAATGACATTTTCTTGGCAAGAAAATTATAAAAATAATATATTTATAATAATTTAAAATAATAAAGCGTGTTTTTTAGTTTTTTAAACTATTATTTAATTTTTTTATTATACAAAAAAGTCACGAAAATTTCTCGGTATTTTGTGAGAGTGAGTGCTACAGTAAAGGTTTGAAATTCGAAAACATTATTGCATCTGTATCTTTTAAGTGCATAGGCTTTGATGCTGAAAAACACAATTTGTAAACTATTTTCGTGTTGCAGTCCGACGAGTGTTTTTATATCCTGTTCACCAAGGTTGTGTATTGGCGAGTGGTTCGTCATCATCATCATCATTTCAGCCGAAAGACGTCCACTGTTGGACATCGGCCTCCCCCAAGTATCGCCATAATGACCGGTCCTGTGCGTCTCGCATCCATCGGATTCCCGCAACCCTCACCAAGTCATCGGTCCACCTTGTGGACCTCCCAACGCAGCGTTTTCCAATACGCGACCGACCGTAATGGCGACCAGCCATTCCAGAACCTTTCGTCCACATCAACCATTTGTTCTGCGACATGGTAGTTAAAGCAACTGAAGGTATATAGGTGTGGTTTTAGTCAATAAAAGTTCCACCGCTCACCCACGGTTTCTACCATAGAGTGGAAGAAGTCATTAGATGATAAGCCCCATCAAAAAGAAAAAATGGTAACATCGACGAAGTATTGATATCTCGACTAATCTTATCGTTTTTATTCACTTACCCTCCATATTTGTAATACGCAAATACAAAATATAGAACATTCAACTTCAGAGTTCTTTATCTCTAAACGTTAAGATTCAAAGTCATCAAGAACAGTGAAATTCTGGGCTGTCTCATTTTACTTCAGAACTCACCCAGATCTAGGTCACCACAAAACAAGTTTTAATGAAAATTTATATTTTTTATAGCTAGCATTTATAGCACGGTATAATACTTATATAATTAATACTTGTCAAGAGGAATTATACGAGCCCCAGCTCGATGGGGTTGTGTCAGTTAACTACCGAGTTCCTACTGCAACCTTCTGATTCCCTTATCAGATCAGCTCCAAGTCATAATAATTTTGTATTGTCACCTGATTTACACATGCATGCAAAATTTCAGCTCAATCGGTAACCGAGAAGTGGGTCATATTTAATTTGCAAGATTTGATGACAGACAAACATCGGGACAGGTGAAACTAAATAAAATCTTGTTAATATTCAGCCTCGAAAAAGAGTTGTGTGTCAGAATCCTCAAAATAACAAAGATGTGACAGTAATACCATTGATAACCAACATCTGTGAGCAATTTGAGAAAGTCATGACGAAACAAAAATAAGTACGGCCTTCATTGAATGTGAAGAGAAAATAATCTCAATGATAACCTTAAGAAAAACATTGAGGAAGACTCCGAAATTATCTGTCATCTCTGCCGAGTACATTTTTATTTCCTCTGACTAATGATGTGGTCATTTAAATTATTTATACACAGACAAACAGATGTAGGAAATGAGGTGGAACATGTTTGTAATTAATCTCTTTAAAAAAAGTTATTTACACACTATTTAAAGAACTCTTAGCTTGAATCGTCACTAATATCTAACAGTGTTTTCATGTGTATGGGACCTTGGGCACGCCATAATCATGGTGGTAAGTCCCCTCTTTAATTCATGAATCCCCAAGCGACACCCGGTGGCCGCGCATCTATTGTCTTACTATTGTGTCTCTAATTGACGGTATCTGAAGGGTTAAGGAGTGGCTAGATAAATGTCACGGCGTCCTCATTTTCTCCATGACGCAGATTCTCATCGGATATGGTAAGTACGGGAGGCTCCTGAACCTAATTCGTGCGAAAAAAACGCGAGCAGAGAAGTAGACGACGGAATGTAAAATTCCTCGCGCATCTCATAGAGATGTCGGTAAAATCACACCATCAGAAATTTCTGAAAAGAAGACCCATGGTCCATGGACCATCGCTCCAGACCATGGCCTGAACCAAGGCCCGGCGCGAGTTGTCTCCACCGCCGATCGCCACCACGAGGGCACGGCAATTCTCCGCCTAAGCAGGGCACACCTCAACTGTGTGCTGTGTATCCTCCGTGAGCAGAATTGGGATGGAACCTAATATAGCTCCATCCTTTTAACAGTTCAGTGTAGGTCGAAATGGATCGCGTTAAGAGCCCGTGGTAAGAGCCTCAGAGAGTATTATCCCATCCTTAACATCATTGTCGCTAATAAAATTTAAATTAAAATTTTAATCTCGTTACAAAGGGATGTAATATTAGTTGCGATAAAGATTCCTAAGAAATTATAATTAATTAAATCCAATCTCGCGTAACGAACCTTGTTACAATACAAAAGATCATCAGAAGTTTAATTTTGTACCTCTAAGCAAACGATTAAAGAAATGAAATTATTTCTGAAGGCCAAGTCTAGTACGTTCTTGAAACACGTTCAAATTCAAGACGTAATCTCATCTTAGCGACAGTCAATGTAAAAACTTGGCAAAAAAAAAGTAGATTGAGATCACAATTTTAATGGACCGATTTAAAAATTACATTACAGGGATGATAAATATAATATATTATATCCTCTTTATAATATTATAGGTTTATATATTTTACATAAATTATAGCCTATGTCACTCAGGAATGAAGCAACTATCTATCGATGAAAAAATTTTAGCTATCGGACCAGTATTTCCAGAGATTACCTCCTACAACAAAAAAAGAATACAATCTTTATCGCTTTATTATATTTGTGTAGATAACACTTTACAATATTTTTTTCTGCACTGAGGCGTTAAGTCTGCCTCTTTATTTATTTATTCCAATTTATCTTTTATTGTATTTATCACTATTTTTCTCTGCATTAAGGCATAAAGAACGCCTCTGTATTTATCTATTCTAGTATTTGCCCTTTTTAATTGCACTTAGCACAATTTTTACTGCATTAAGGCATCAAAACCAACTCTGTACTTTTGTGTGATTTTATGCACACAAAAATACAGATTTGGTGTTGATGCTATTTATATTTAGTTAGCTTAGGAGCAGTGGTAGCCGATTGGTAACGGCCCGACTTACGAGTTCCAGGTCGCGAATTCAAACCTGGCGCATTATTTTATGTAATTTATTTCATCACCACTGCTCTCAAAACTGTGAAGGAAAACATCGTGAGGAAACCGGCATATCTTAGAAGCAAAAATTCGAAGACATGTGACATTTACCAATCCGCACTGGGCCCGCGTGGTGGATTACGGCCCATTCCCTCTCCTAGAGAGGAGGCCTGAGCCCCAACAGTGGGAACATTATAAGACCGACTATGCTGTGCTATATTTATTTAATAAATAAACAATTAAACATGGCTTTGTTATATCTTTTTGTTACTTATACTTTTATCCAACTACAAACAGACGGTTAGTCTAAAAGCTGTATCATGCGAGATAGCTAAGCAGATAAAGATGATGATGTAGAAAAAAAAACCAGCATATCTCTGCAAACTCGATAAAGAAGCAACGTAAGAGAAAACTTCGTCTTCCTTTCATTAATCTTCAATATACCGTGACGCTTTTAAATTCCGTTCAATTATGTCTGTGATCAGTACAGCTAGTTAATTATTCATCGTCCCTTATATCTTGAGCCTTCGAAGTTTATTTGCGACAAATTGCTTCGGGGGCCGCCATTTTATATCGGACGATATGAATCCGATTCGACGCGGTAAGTCAGCGGAATAAACAGTCAAAATCCGGTCGTAAAAAGTTTTGGGGCTGGATCTGAAGTAAGAAGGTGTAATTAATTTTTATTGTACTTATTTTAATTTAGAACTTAAGGCATTGAAAGAAAGTATAACATCAAAATCTTTCCTTCAAGTTAAAGTATAAATTTTCACTTTTAATTGAAAAGTAAATTGTAAAAGTGAAAATGTATGTTTTAACTTGAAGGAAAGATTTAAGATCTCATTTATATTCAAAGACCTCATTTCACCGATAAGTTAAACGTAAAATCAGAAGGTCAATTCTTGTAACTAATAAACTTTCAAACTCAAGCCACAAGGATATATAAAATCTTTGGCCACAAGATTACCTCAGTCTTAATTAGCGCCAAAAACTTGTCAAATTAGAAAGGTTTCTGTCAAATTGTGAGTGCAATGCCGTTACGAACTATCTGAAAAGGTGCCTTTTTCCCAACTCTATTGGAGTCAACTTCAGCCTAATATCAACTACTTTTTTTGGGTTTAGGCCTTTAAATAATTTCTCGCTCTGGGTGGAGCGAGAGAAAAATCTCCGTAGAGACTTATCACCATTTATGTTTTGCCCCCTTTGGGTTTCAGGGTCACGGTATTTCATCAATCAATCAAAGCATTTATTTCTAATCACAGTCACTTTTGAATTATCAAGAAGTCAAACAGTAAAAAAATATATACATATATGATAATTGCACATTCCAAAGCGTAGTTTTTATGGACAACAAATTCCATACACACTCTTTTTATAATAATGTTATTTATTACAAACTAGCTTTTGCCAGCGGTTTCGCCCGCGTACATAAAATATAGTGTATGTCACTCAGGAATAAAGCATTTTTCTATCGTTGAAAATATTTTAGCAATCAGACCAGTACTTTCAGAGATTACCTCCTATAAACAAAATAACAAACTGCCTCTTTATTGTATTAGTGTAGATATTATGTTGGTAATATGTTTCTTGTAGTTTTTTTTATGGGAGATCTATGTAAATAAAGTAAAAAGAAACTGTATTTTCTCGAAAAATTCTTTCAAATAATCTCATAGCTCAAGCTACCAACCACTATGAAAATTCAGTGAGTCATGAGCATGGCTGCCGCTGTAGCCAATATAGGCTGGATGGCATCATTATGTTTTAAATAGCGCTGCTATAAAATAATAAACCTGTCTAGTCCGCCACCGTAGACACGGGCTCGCGGACGCCGAGCCATGGGTAGCTCACTGTCCGACCGTCCGATAACTGTCCAGACCGAGCCAAAGACGTCGACGGCGCACACTGTTCCCGCGCGCCTCAAGGATTTGTCAGCAACGGCCCTCCTGTAGCTGACAACTCCTTGAGGCGCGCGGGCCCGGCTGGGTCGAAGCCTACTGGGGCCAGGGTTATACGAAAAAAAGCTCGAAACCCGGTATGAAGAAGTTAAACGGAATGGGATGGGTTTTTAGTCAGTAAGAGTCTGAAATTATCTCCCACTCCACCCAAGAGCGGGGATTGTCACTAGATGATTTTCGCCCACCGTAAAAAAAAACTGTCTAGTCTTTTTACAACTATAGTGTGCAGTAGCTTACAGTCTAACCAGATAAGCTGAGTACTAGTATTTTATATAGAAAAACCGCTTTCCTGATTTTTTGGTGGGCAAAATGATAGTTTAGATAATGGTCTCGCCTCTTGGCAAGACTACTGATAGTCGAAGCCTACTGGGGCCAGGGTTAATTCGAAAAATGGCTTAAACTCTGTTACGAAAGGCAACGAAGGAACAGAGGGGGGGGGGGTTTAGTCAGCGAAAGTCTGACCCTATCTCCCGCTCCGCCTAACAGCGGCGGATGTTATGAGATGATTGACGCGAAAAAAAAAAACAAAAATAAGACTGCTTATAGATTTCTGTCAGAATTGTGACAGTATACAGCCGGAACCAATAGTTTAACGTTTTTTCTGAGGCACGGAAGAAACTCGGTATACAATAATAATATATTTATAATAATAATAATATATTTATTCAGAATTAAAATTTGGTAAAATAGTTACATAAAATCTTAGGAATAATTACAATGGTATGACTATGTTCTGTGCCTGTACTAGGATAAACCTGTATCACAGGCGTAGAAGTTCTTAAGCTATGGTTTTTTGTAGAACAATAAAAATGATAACAATATTTAACAATTAAAGTCTCTAAACAATGAAAAAAATTATAATTTACTATGTAATATACCTAGTTTACTTAAACACTAAAAGTCACAATAATAGTCTAATTACACACACATGATTTTACGTCAGCAGAAAATATAATTGGGTTAAAGTCGAGGTTGCATCAATATTGAAGAGTTATGTTTACATTGGACACTTATATATACCGATCAGCTAATATGCTTAAATATTACGAAAAACAACGGTTTGTAGGGCAGCGCACAAGAATTTACAGTCAGCGGTATGCGTTAGACGGAAGTCTGGCCTTGAGTGTGACGCTCTAGGTGCCCTCATAATCGACAGAGTTTATATATCTGTATTCCGCAATTTTTCTAGCAGGACACTCAGCGTCTCCCGTTTTGTGGTTGGAGGGCTTTTTGAAACGAGAGCAAGTTGCACATTTCAGTGAGTCCGCTTTCTTTGCACACTCGGCCATCGAGTGTCCTGTCTCACCGCAGTGGCCGCACGTCGAGTTGACTTCTCTGCAGGTTTTTGCTGCATGTCCATACTGCTGGCATTTGTAGCATCTCGTAACCAGGGTGAAGTCCCTGACAGGGCAGGACGTCCAATTTATGAAAATCCTTGACTGGGAGATCAGAGCTCTGCGTATATTGGCTGGAACTTCAATCACGTAGTTACAAGTCTGCGAATCTTTTTTCCCCGATTTATGACTTAATTTAACTGAGGTCAAGAAGGACTCCATAGAAATTGTCGGAAACTTTTCGGCCACATTCTGTTCATAAATGCACTGGAAGACTTCCGTTTCAGCCAAAGAGGACGGCACTCCTATAACTACAATCCGGGGTTTGCGCTTGCTGGGTTCGTCGGCGGTAAGGCCAGATGCAGATTGCAGGACTGCGAGCTTAATTTTAACCGCGTCATCTTTTGTCTCGGTACTGATTATAACGCCTCCGTTTTTAGTCTTACGGACTCCGCGTATATGCAGCTTGACTTGATCTGGTCGAATCATCTTTTGCACGAGGACTTTTGTTTCGTCACTGGACTTTAGCTTGTTGTTAGGATATATGGCCACGGAGTTTAAATTGTTCGGTCGAATGAAATTATTTGACCCCTTCTTCACCATGTCGGCAAACGAAACAGTGCCAGAGTCTTTAATCGTCTTCGTGAGGTTCAACACGTGATCAGACAAGTTGCACTTTTCCAACAGATCTTCATTGAGGATGCGCTCTTGGATTGCTTTCTGCTTTAAGGACTGATATAGGACTGCCATCTGTGAGGTGCAAGATCCTATTTAACGGCACAAGGTTGAAATTTTCAATTTCTGCTCAGAGTTGAGTTTGCCATCCGAGGCTATAGAAGTAACCTCGTGTAGATGCTGATCAATGGTTAACATCCATCTTTGTATAACAGGTGTTGGAATAGCTTCGATTTGGAGATCAGATTGGGCTGGAATTTGCGTCATCGTCTTCGCTGGAGAGGCGGAGAGATTCACTCGATCTCTCGAGAACGGGCTGTTGTCCATTTTATTTAAAACTAGTTCACTTATTTTAAGTTGCCATTGTATTTACTAAACTACACACTAGGCAAAATTTATGCAACAAAAAAAGGTCACTGATATTATTTTATTTAATTAAATATTGCTACTGAGCACGTCTGTATGCTATGAGTGCAAAACGTAGATCCTATATATAGACAATGGTCCCGTTATGCAAACCATAATAATATGAAGTAATCCTTCTTGTATCGTCGCTTATATCCTAAAAAAATACATTTAGAAGAAGAAGAAGAAATAACATAAACATATAAACAGTTACCTCATAAAGTGTAAATAGAACCTTTTTGGAAAACAATAAATACATTAACCTCTTGATTCTTTTAAATTAAGAATCAGCCTTATTTTTAAAGCAAAACGCAAGTCTTTTGACGAGAAACAAAAAAAATAAGATTTGTGCTATTAAAGAGCATTTTCTTTCACGACTGTATCATATATTTATTTACACAAATATTCATATATTTATTAGTATCTACGTACATTTTTATTAATCAGACTCATTTTTCCGCAAAACCGGGGCTGATCATCATCATTATCATTTCAGCCGATATACGTCCACTGTTGGACATAGGCCTGTTCGCGTGCATTCGTCCGATAAGGCCAGCCCACTCCCTCTTCAGCCTGTCTGTTTTTCCCCAACAGCTCCTATTTGAGTTATGGAGGTACATGGAGGCTGGCCACTAGAATTAAAATAATGTTCCTCGATAATCCCTGAAATTCTGGATCAAAACAATAGGTGCGACCATATAATAGCCAATTCAATTTCATCCTTGTTTGACGAAATATTTGACGCGTCATTGATTCGCTTACTTCGATTAATTTAATCGCTGATGTATTACATAATGGCTTCGAAGGGCTGTGGTTTGGTTACAAATGACCAATTAAGGCTATTAGGGTAACATAGTAGCTGTCCAAACTGAATAAATAAACTGTTTCCTGATAACTACAACTTAGGGATCTTTAAGTCGAGAATGAATAGGTTACTTCCAGGCAAGCATGCTCCATCGTCTCATCATAGGGTAAGATTGTGGTCAAACGCGAGCCTATCAATGAAAAAAATTACTCGGTAGGATTTTCCACTAGTCATTTGTCAGGATCCTTGTCAAAATGGCATTCTCTTTTAACCTATGTTGGTACTACTAGCCTTATAATTTTTCCCCTGCTGGGATTTAGGCCTCCTTTTTAGGAGAGGGAATAGGCTGTAATCCACCTCGCGGGCTCAGTACTGGTTGATGGATGTCAAATGTATTCGAATTTTTGTTTCTAGAACATGCCGTTTCCCCACGATGTTTTCCTTCACCGTTTTGAGAGCAGTGCTGATGAAATAAATTAATAATAATAATAATAATAATAATAATAATTTATTTGCATCATGTTTTACATTTTACATTAAATACATAGTAGTGCATACAGTTTAAATTGAATATACAATAATGTGGCGACACCAGCACCCTTACTAAGTTGCCAAGACAACTTGTATTAAAGATGCTGGGCCCAACCCTAATTGGATGTTTCATATTTTCATTTAGGTACAGGTACAGCATGTTAAAACTCATTTTGTATTTATAAATTACACAAAGCAATGGGCCTGGCTGTGATTGTACCCGGGACCTACAACTTGTAAGTCGGGTCCGTGAACGCTGGGCCACCACTGCTCTGTTATGCGATAAATAAAAGAAAAACAACTTATTTACTTTTTTCATTCCTTCTTTTTCTATGTTTCTTTCTTTTGACCCACTTAGAAAAGCATATTGCTTTTTATATTCAACTCAGGTGTTTCTTTATAAATAGATTACTTTTAGGCAAGCTTGCTCTATCGTCAGTCACATCATTGCTTACTATCAGGCAAAAAAAAAGGTCAAAGGTAGGCCTGTCTATTGTAAAAAAGTACTCCACAGGATTCACACAGTAGGATCATAATTTATTTATATACTTGTACTTTCGATTCGATATTTTATTTTTATTGTGACAGGCTCCGTTTTTGCATGAATGCAAATTACATACATAAACCTTGTTCGTTTATTACTCTATATATATATTTTCCGTTTCTATATATATATATTTCGTTTATTAGTCTATTAACTGCTCCACCTTTGTTTTAATATACATAATTATATTTATTTTTCCTTTAACGAATTGCTTTTGCAATATTTTTTATTTTTGTTATTTAGACTTCAACTGCATTCAATTTGTTAGTAATTTATTTTGTTAACAGTTGTAATTATTTAAATTTTTCTGTTTTAATTATTTATATAGCCTCTTTTTGGAATGTGAATGTGAGAACACTGTATAATCCACAAACACTTAGATAACTTTCTATTACAACTTACTATATTTTTATTTTATTATGATTAATTTTGTGCTTTTGTGTACAGTGTTGACTGGTCTACACTGTTTTTACATAAATCAATCAATATTGTAATAAACACATTTTTTTAAAGAGTAACCATGGAGTTTCTTGCCGGTTCTTCTCCATAGGAAACGACCAATTTCGAACCATGCACTAGCTTCTGACGTTTTATAAGTGCCCTTGTAGGCCTATATGAAATAAAATATTTTGACTTTGACTTTGACTCCTTATGTTAGTAAAAACTATATTAAAATCCGACGCTTGGTTAAGAAGAAACAAGCAAAGAAAAGGACGAAAGTAGACAATTCTTTTGTGTAATATCAACTACGTTAACAGCTATCATATACATCATACATGTAGACTTAAATATCCAGTACCTAGTTACAAGTATTCTTCAAAATGCATCTCTTTCCATATTATTACCCTGCAATGCGTTTCCCTATAAGCCGGATTAAACGACAGTATCTACATTTTTCCTGTACACCTTTATGGGAAGTAGAGCCTGAAATTGCATGCAATATATGCCTATAAGGGCTCCGGTACATCGAACAAAATAAATTGACTACCTGATTGTTTTTTCAGGAAACAATCAAGTCAATTTTATAGTATAAACTTATTGAATTTTATTAATAAAATAGAAAAGCTGACTACCGTTCGAATTGACGCTTTTGTGATGTCGTGTTGGAGGAATATTCTCGGAATTTTCTCCAAATTCAATAAACAGAGCATCGGACCAACGGTTCTATTATATTTTAGACTTAAAACTAGTTTTTAGTGAAAACATTTTTTTCATGGCAAGCTTTTATAGCTCGGTACCTATTAATACTCGTCAAAAAGAATCATACGAGCCCAAACTCGATGGGCTTGTGTCGTTTAATTACCAAGTTCCTATAGCTACCTTCCGGTTCTATCATCACATCAGCATAATAATTTTGCATTTTCATCTAATTTACACATGCATGCAAAATTTCAACTCAATCGGTAACTAAAAGTGGTTCAAATTTAATTTTCAAGACTTAATGAATTTTAATGACTGACAAACATCGGGACAGGTGAAACTAAATAAAAGCTTTTAATAACATAGGTATTTTAAGTATATTTTAAGTGTATTTGCTGCCAAATTCCATAGAAGAATCTTTGAATATTTTAGTCACATTACCAGAAAGTCTATTTCTGGTAATGCGATCATCATCATCATCATTTCACCCGAAAGACGTCCGCTGTTTGACTTAGGCCTTCTTAAAGTCTCGCCACAACAAGCTTTCTTGTGCGTTTCACATCCATCGATTTCCCGTGCCCCTCACCAGGTCATCAATTCACCTTGTGGGAGATCTTCTAATGCTGCGTCTTCAGGTATGCGCTTGCCATTTTAAAATCTTTCAGCCCCATCGACCATCGTTTTGTTCTGCGACCAATGTGCCCTGCCCACAGCCACTTAAGTTTGGCGATAAGTATCACCATAACGACCGATCTTGTGCGTTTCGCATCCATCGGATTTCTATGACCTTCACTAGGGGAGAGAGATTATAATTTGCAAAAATATCATTGCTGATGGAAAAAGATTCAGAGGCAGGCGTCCGTTACATTGGTCAGATCAATTCCATTTCACACTAAATCATTCACATCAGCAAAAATAGGCAAATATGGAGAAGTATTGTCTACAACAATACAAAACTATTTGTCTAAGTCACAACTCTCAATATTTAGGGCAAAAGAAGCAATTAGAAGCACAACAATATTTTGTATGTCATACCTGATGTATTTACTACATTTTCAGTGTATTATAGCACACTGTAAGGCATATTAACTCTCTTTTGTACGCAAAAATATGAGCATTGATCGACACGCTGCTCAAGGCGGAATGAAGGCTCCAGACTTATTACAAACCCCGTTTTTCTCACGATGTTTTCATTCAAGATATTATTCAATGAATTTTCTTCTTACGCCATAATAGCACAAATATTTTTTTCCCAAAGCTATACATTTTCTAAGTTATTACGTGATCAATAAAACTAATATGTTTATGTGTATTGGTATGGGTATGGTAGAGGCAAGATAAACATTACCTATATTCATATATTTCAAGTTCATGGGTCGCAAAGATAACAAAATTGACCGTGTGTCGCATTTTTTTTAAATGATTTGTGCTTGACTGCAATCCCATCTGATGGTAAGCAGGAATGCAATCGATGATGGTCAATGGCACTAGTTTATTCTTCTAAACAACCAACAAACCAAGGTTGGTTGGTAGAGTATATCAATCGTATTTTCTTGTTTGTTTGTCACGCACCGTGGCGAAATGCTGTACGGTTTATAGTCCGATAATGAAACGGGCTTAGCGAAATTTAAATATGCGAGTGATGACTGATATACAACCCCGTAACCCAACAGATAAGCTTAGGTATACAACCATAATAGTTGGTAGGTACCGTTAATACAATCTACATTATCCTGGATGACTCTTATAAGACGCATACGAATTCATTGCTAGAGAGCGCAGATACATCAGTTTACTAATGACAATATAAGTAGATACTGCGACCACCTACATTGTCTTCCATTACCATAATTATCACATTTAGCATGCTGTAATTATGGCCTTACTGTTTCACAGTCCATTGTTTTGTGTCATGTAGCCAAAATCATACCATCCATGGCAAATTTTGTATCTGGGATTATCCCAAGTGCTGTTTTATTTTGTTTACTAACAATAGTTTTAATCAAATAATGGCAAGCGGTTAGGTCATTCCCGTAGTCAAGTAACAGCTCGAACGACTTGTCAATCGAGCTGCTACTGTTTCATAATAAAAGGGAGTATTCTATAGGAGTATTCTTTTTTGACTTCTAGTCTAACCGGATACAGATGAATTTGTTTTACATCTTTTTCCAAAGTATGTAGGGTGACTGGTAATTAGTGACCGATACTTGTACACATTATTGTACTCATGATTACAAACAACTTTCCCAAAAGAACTTTTTTTTATATTCGTTAGTTTTATCACAATAACAAATCATCTGTTCGTGCAAATTAGCGCGCGCGCCTGCGCCCAGCTCAGCTCAGCTGTTAGCCGCGTAACACCGTTGTCTCATGTACCTTACCTACAATAGTGATAGCGCAACCGAGCCGCTTGCAAACCCATCGGTGTATGTAATCCGTGTAGGTACCTACATATTTTGGTTAAATAATATAAGTTAAATAATGAGAGTGGTATACACATTAAATGTAGGACAAGTGGTTGACGTCACGGCAGTCGCCATCCTTGCGGGGCATCGACTAGACGTCAATCCTTGGGTTTGCCTGCTTACTGACAATTTGGTTGTTTCATCTTTACTAATATTAAGGTTGACTGGGAGAGAATGCCTTGTTGCATTAAGTCCGCCTATGTACCACTACTGTAAATGAAGTTTAAATAAATAAATAAATATTATAAAAGTGAAAGTGAGTTTGTTTAATTATTTTTTTGTTTGTTACGTCTTCACGCCTAAATGGCAAAACCGATTTTAATGAATTTTGGTACAGAGATAGTTGGGACCATGGAGATGGACATTTTTTAAAGTGAGAAAAGGGAGAGAAAAAGCGAATAAAAGAAGAGAGGAATTAAAGTAAATAAATGCGGGCGAAGTCCCGGGTAAAAGCTGGTTTACAATAAACCTAAATCAATGAGTATAAAAAAAGTTTTTTTTTTGGGAAAGTTGTCTGTAATAGTGAGTACAATCCACTGTATATTTATCGGTCACTAATTACCAGTCACCCTATATAAAAGACTTGGGTGAGAGCTGCTGAAGTCCATTGGATTCGAGTAGTTCAGGACCGGTCGCAAAGGTGACGCTTGAAGGAGCCTTTTGTTCATTGGTTAACGTTCGTTTTATTTAGAGGTTATGTTAATGCTGTCAACATCACCAGAGCACTATATAATATTATTCCTCCACTCCGATCAAAATGAAAACAGTACAAATTTAAATTTCATGTTAATTAAATGTTTCAAACATAATTTTATTCAATGGCCCCTGAGAAACATCAGGTGTTTACTGTCGCAAACTCATTTACAAGTCTTTTTCGAGTTCGAGTTTCAGAGTCCCTGTTTCAAGTTTCTATATATAAGCAGTTAAGAGACACGTTTGATAATCAAATGTTGAATCATCGTAGTAGATAAAACATTTATAAATACCCCACCGTCACCAGGCTAGAGTCCAAGTTAACAGTGGTCAGGGCTCTTGAGAGAGGAATCTCCTAACAATGCGCACCGTGTCCAAGAGTACTGCTTTCTTGTTTAAGACCTTGATCCAACTGCCCAACGATAGCTTCCTCAGATGTTGACCGACTTGCGGACGACGAGCTATGGGTAGCTCGCTGTCTGACCGTCCGCTAACTGTCCAGACCGAGCCCAAGTCGTCGACGGCATGCACTGTTCCCGCGCGCCTCAAGGAGTTGTCAGCAATAGCAGGAACTCAGTCGGGTCAAAGCCTACTGGGGCTAGGGTTATCCGAAAGGGAGCTCGAGCCCTGGTATGAAGGCTAAGGCACGGGGTGGGATTTTAGTCAGTAAGAGTCTGACACTATGGAGATAGTGTCAGACTCTTACTGACTAAAATCTCGCTCTACCCAAGAGGAGGGTTTTCATTGGATGATTTTCCCCATCATAAAAAAAAAGATGGTGACCGAGGCTCTTTAAATTACTTTATTATTATTTAAGCACGTAAATGTGACCCAGAAAATGCGAGTATCCCGCTTGGGAGAGCATAATAAGGTATATTGTGAAGTATTACTTCAAAGTCGACCTCGTCCAACAGACCGAATACCCAATAATTGCACATCATTATTGTGGAATAACAAACGCGTATTTAAAATATATGCAATATTTTTTCGGCGTGCTCATTTTGATAACAATGTGGAAGAGTACTTCAACATTTAAGTGGTTTTTTTTTATGGTGGGCAATCATCATCTTATGACAACCCCCGCCCTTGGGTGGAGCGGGAGATAGTGTCAGACTCTTGCTGACTAAAAACCCACCTCGTTTCTTCTAGCCTTCAAACCACTGCACGAGTTCCCTTTCGGATATTTAAGTGGGTTTGGTTTTTGTATACCCCCTCGAGCGCCGAATGTATATACGTCTGTACAACTTGAATGACCTTGAAAAACGCTCAATTGTTTAAACTTTTTGTACACTGGTGGTGGTGGTGGTGGTAATAGTCATGGTGAAGCATAAACATCATGCTTGTAATAATTGTTTCCTCGCCAGAGATTTATCTCTATATAATAATAACAGAGATTTCTACAAAAATCTCGAACCAACAACGACGTACTCAGTATTGAAAACCAAACTTTTCTCCAATAAATATTCCTAATACGCAAGCATCTATTTGAGATTCGAGTCATAAATGAAAGCGCTCTTTTCCCTCTGAACTCACTAAAGTAGTTCGTAGTGGTTAGACCTCGTACCACAGAACTTAAACCATCACAACGCATATCTGGCCATTGCTAGGAGCAATATTACCAAAGCTTTCCATACAAATCCATACAAATCGAGAGTCACCGATGAATCCTAAAGAAACAAAGAAATAAAAAAAAAGAAAGAGAATCATTTATCCAAGAAAATTAATCATAATAAAATAAAAAGTAACAAATCTATAAAATATTTAACATAAAACTAAACAAACTTTTAATGAAAATAATTTTTTCATAGGAAGCTTTTATAGCCCACTATACCTTTATAATTAATACTTGTCAAGACGAATCATACGAGTACCAGCCCAAACTCGATGGGGTTGTGTCGTTTAACTACCAAGTTCCTATAGCCACCTTGCGGTTCTATTATCAGATCAGCTCCTTGTCATAATAATTTTGCATTGTGATCTGATTTACATATGCATGCTAAATTTTAGCTCAATCAGTAACCAGAAAGTGGATCAAATTTAATTTGCAAGATTTGATGACAGACAAACATCGGGACAGGTGAAACTAAATAAAAACTTGTAAAAAAATTAAGTCCGGGACCATTTTCACTAGCTGATACTTTAGCTTATGCTTATTCTGATTCCAGGATAAGTATTAACTGTCATTCTATTTTCGATAGCGAATGTCAAATTAAAAAAATTTGACAACAGACATTTCGGTAGCAGATGTCAATCCAATATAATTTTGACGGATATGAATGCTGAGTTTTTACTTCTTTGGAGAAGTATGTGTAGAAACATAGGTATATAGAAAGGCAGCGGCCTTAGTTTAGGCGGATATCGCACTGCCCCGCACCCCGCAGCGTAGTGTGTGAATGCGTGTCTTAACGTTGCTTGTAAGTATCTCCGTTTGTATAGAAAACCCGCATAGTCCAAAACTGCATCCACGCGCATTCACGCAGATCACGCACCTACATGCGGAGAAACACGCACTCACGCGCGTAGGTGCGGAGCGACACGCAAGGTACACCACACTGAGTCTCGTAGTACCCTGCGTGATTTTGTATGAAATGAGTGCGTGCCTGCGTGAATTTACAACACGCTTCTACGCGCGTGACTGCGTAAAAAACCCACACGATGATGTAGATCTGCACTCCCGCAAGTACGTGCGTAGGTGCGTTTTCACGCGCTACGCTGCGTAGTCCGTGGCAGTGTGATAACCGCCTTAACTATGAAAGAGAAAAAAACTAGATGAAAATGGCGTCTGGAGTTACTGCCGGCGCCGAGCATCGATTCCGAGCTCTATGCAATAGGGAAATAAAATACGTAAACGGTCTGGGTAGGAGTTCTAGGCTTTTTGAATTGAAAGCAGATAACGAGAGATCGATTAAATAGAATTGGATTTAGCTATATACGGTTGTTGGGATTTTGTCCATCGTTATGCACCACGATTTTAGATATAAGATGATTTTTACTTCTCAGTGTTTTAAAGTAATTGTGAATATCGCTCGTGTGGTTCAAAATAAACATTTATTTGCATATACTTCAAAGCTATTTTCGTTTTTACCATCGTGTTCATGCTTTCTGTCTTCAAAATTTTTATCACCTTTTTGTAGAGCCTATATCACGGGCCAACCTATGCACCAGTCATTTGGTTTTTGAGTTTCAGAGCCAGTAAAGTGACTTTTTAGGTGAGGGCCTGCCGGATTTATCAAAATCTACAGTGGTGCCGGAATGCAAAGGGCAGCTGATGAAACCGAGGTGGATTTTAGTCAGTAAAAGTCTGACACTCTCGCTCCATTCAGAACATGGGAAGTTATTTCAAGAATTGCTCAAGTCGAAATAAAGAAATAATTTTCTGCTTTCCGCCCGTCTTGAGCAGCTGGTAAAAGCAATTATGAAATGAAATGTGAACGGTCAAGTAATAAGGAGTAGACTTCTTGGTACTTGATACGGATAAAGAGAGATCAATTAAATGGAATTGGATTTAGCTGTTTTTAATTATACGGTCGTTGAGTTTTGCTCCGTCTCGTAGCTTAGACCTACTTATTTTGTTTCTGTTAGGACTTAATACTTTAAGCGTAATTTAATCAATGATTAGAAAAGATACTCGTGTATTGAGAACTACTTTTCTTTCGGACTACCTCATCATCAGCCTTTTTTAAGTTCCCACTGCTGGAACACAGGCCTCCTCTCTAGGAGGGAATGGGCCGTAATCCACCACGCAGGCCCAGTGCGGGTTGATGGATGTCACATGTCTTCGAATTTTTGGTTCTAGGACATGCCGGTTTCCTCACGATGTTTTCCTTCACCGTTTCATGAGCAGTGGTAATGAAATAAATTACACAAAGTAATGCACCTGGCTGGGTTCGAACTCACGACCTACAACTCGTAAATCAGGGCCGTTACCACTCGGCCACCACTGCTCACCACTGCTCGGACTACCTACATACTTGCTTCTAATTGTTTTTTTTTATTTGACATAAACTAGTGCTTGACCGTGATCTAACCTGATGGTAGGCAGTGATGTAATCGTTAATGGTGAGGAGCACTTATTAAGAGCATATTCACTCTAGCCTTGAACACACCCAAATTATAATCGGATGGGAAGACCGCAGCAGGCAAATTATTCCAGTCTTTCGATGTATGCGGTATAAACGACGAGGCGAAAAGCTTAGTCCGGATCGTAGAGATACTCGCCGTAGGTCGGGTTTTACGATGGTAGAAACACATGCTGATTACAGGCAGCACCAGTGACTGAAAAGTTAAAAGAGAATCATCTGTCTTGATATGATGCTGAAGTTTGTTAATAGTCTAAATCTAGAACTATATTAGACCGACGTACACGTATAACACACCTCATTTGTACGTAGAACGACGTCACGTGGCGTATATCAAGTGTAGTTCTACAAGTCTAGTTTCCATATGAAATGTATGAAGACCAACGCTCCCAGATTGGCGTGTGTGGCACAAAATATGTGAACAGTGTAGTCCTAGCTTATAGCATACAATGTTGTTAAATCGGTTACAGTAATCACCTCTATGAGATAAGCTTGTCGATGCTATCCAATTACTACCAAACCACGATATGAGTATTAATTGATTTTATCTTAAGCGCAGTTGAGAGGACTGATTGGTTGTGTATCAGTGTTAAACACGGTGTCATATGTTATTGATATTAATCCTACTAATATTATAAATGCGAAAGTTTGTATGTATGGATAGATGTATGGATGGATGTATGGATGTTTGTTACTCTTTCACGCAAAAACTACTGAACGGATCTCGATGAAACTTGGTACACGAGTAGACCATATCCCAGAATAACACATAGGATACTTTTTATCCTGGGATTATGTACGCGGGTGAAACCGCGGGCAAAAGCTAGTATCTTTATAAGCAAGGTGCCAGATAAACGTGGAATAACGGTCATTGACCCTCCTACATTTGTTGACATTCTTAATTTCAAAAATGGAAATAAAGAAAAAGAAAAAGCTGTCTTGAATCGACATGTATCGTGAATTTGTGATCCTTTACTCATGTACTATCATAGACAATAGTCCATGGGTATCTTAAGGTCGATTTTTGGCTGTGAGGTTTTGCATTACTTTTCATGAGACGACTAGATGGCGCTGTTCAAAAATGAAATTAACACTGCAAAACTTAAAAACCTTATTATGCAGAGGCACATAATAGGCTTTATAATACCTAAAATAATTACTTAGAAATAATAATATATTTATATTCAAATAAACATAAATTATTTTATTTTCTTCTTTCCGAGTACTTAATACAGCGCCATCTAAACCAAACCAAATAAGTCAATTGGTATCTTAGTTAATTTGACTACAGATGGCGTAGATCATAAATAATAAAGAATCCTTACATTCACAAAGTAGCTCTCATTTTCGCATTCTGTAGTAGTTAGATCGGTAGCTCCGGTGGATATGCATGGCAGAATAACACAGCTCGTTGCACTGGGCACCGGTTCGAATCCCAGTTTTCTGTCGACTTTTTTTAAGTGTAATATAATTTATATTCTATTTTTTATAATTTTAAACATTTTTTATTTTAATTTTTTATATAAATAATATAAAAATATGAGGTATAAGATGTATAAATGAATAAAGGCATATTATACAAGTAAACATTGACTATTATACAGGGATATTTATAAAACACTGGCAACCTCTCAGGACTATCTTACTAACATCATAAACAACAACTTTATTCTATGACTTTTAAAAATTTATCATATTTTTATTTATCAGATTTTCATACAAAAATAAAAATAATTAATTAATGTTCTAAATATTACGAATTTTATGCGAAGCAAGCGATAATACAATAGAGGAGGGGAGGAGGTTTGGTGGGCAGGGGTGTTTGATGCGCTAGCGTCGCGTCAAGCACGCCCGCCAAATAGAACAAGGAAATATTTAAGGGTTGTTTTTGGTAAATGTATTATGTTTTGAAAAAGGTCATAAAACAAAAGTTGTTGTTTATGATGTTACTAATACAGTCCTGCAAGGTTGTTAGTGTTTTACAAATAACCCTGTGTATAAATTTTATATATATAAAAATTACTTTCATAATTGGTGGTAAGTATTAGTAGGTATTATTAGTAAAAAAAATGTGTAAGAAAATCTAGACATATTTTTCTTACAGATTAAGATTTACGAAGTTTAATTCTCGAAAGGATAAGAAATAAAACTATTGTAGTGATATTATAGTTTCAGACCTTTAATTCTCAAAGAAAAATACAATTTGTTTCTTTCTTTCTTATACTATGTATAACCTAACCTAACAGCTTTACACCCAATCGACAATTATTTAATTCACTCTTTATGAGAAATACAAGTAAAATTTATAACTGAATAACTATATTACAAAATGGAAGACATTAACAAAGCAAAACTGTTTAATAGAAATTATAAGTATTCTAAATCAAAACAATGTTGTGCTATTCTTCTACTATTTAGTTTTATTTACATAATGTTATAATACCTTTCACTATAATGCAACTTTAGTTCTGTTAATATTTTACTTACTCATAAATTATAAAAAAATATTACGTTTTATATAATTAAGGTTAGTGGTATTGACTATAATGATTGATTTGTGCATTATGTTATGACTAAGGTTCATAGCTTAAGTATACGTTCCAGAACGAGGAAGAAATTGAAGCTTAACCTCAAATCAAAATAACAATTGTAAAGACCGGGTTTTTTTTTTTTTTTTTTTCTCGACGGGGAAAATCATCTTTGACGAAACCCGCTCTTGGGTGGAGCGGGAGACAGTGTCAGACTCTTACTGACTAAAAACCCCGCGCCGTTCCTTCTAGCCTTCATACCGGGGCACGAGCTCCCTTTCGGACAACCCTGTCCCCAGTAGGCTTCGACCCAGCTGGGCCCCTCCTGCTGCTGACAACTCCTTGAGGCGCGCGGGAACAGTGCGCGCCGTCGACGTCTTGGACTCGGTCCATTACCGGACGATCGGACAGCGAGCTACCCATGGCTCGCCGTCCGCGAGCCCGCGTCTACGGTGGCCGGAAATCGGGATCGGAATCCCGGCGACGGCGGCGAGGGCGCCGTTGCCTGATACGGTCGGCCTCCTCCTTTGCAAGCATTACTGCTTCGCAGAAGGAGGCGACCGCCTGCCATTCCTCCTCACTCCGGACCATGGCCTCGACCAGGGCCCGGCGCGAGAGGTCTCCGCCGCCGATCGCCCCCACGAGGGCACGGCGATGCTCCGCCCAGGCAGGGCACACCTCGACGGTGTGCTCCACCGTGTCCTCCGGGCGTTGCGCACAGTGGCGACACCCGGGCGTCTCTTCCGCTTGAATCCGATGCAGGTACCTCCCGAACTTGCCATGTCCGGTGAGGACCTGCGTCATGCGGAAGGTAAGGACGCCGTGAGGTCTTTCCAGCCACGCCTCAAAGAGGGGACTTACCGCCATAATCGTGGCGTGCCCAGTAAAGACCGGGTTATAGCTGTCATTTTGGGACCGAGTTGTTTATATTAATAAATAAATAATTTATTATATTGGAAAGGAATCTATATTTATATTGTTTTTATTTTAATTTCTTATTTTTTATAAGAAATTAAAATCATTAGTGTAATAACATTTTGTTGTTATAAAGTAGTAAAAAAATGTATCCCACTAACGCTAAGTTTGAATACTGTAATTTATCAAATAAATTATAGCTACCCCGGTCTTTGTTAATACTCAATCCAAATAGTCAACACTTTATATTCTTTTTTTAATAACTCGTGTGTCCGCCATTTTGATCGCTGACAACTTGCAAGCGCGAACCCATGGAGTTTATACATTTTTCACATAAATTTTGACCCCGTATAGAATCCCATACCTGCATGCAGTGAGTACTCAGTGCCTCCTTAGTCCTTTCATTCCTATTGTCCCACCTTTGAACCATAACGCCCCATAAATTTTCAATAGGGTTTAAATCTGGCGATCTCGCAGGCCAAGGAATAATCCGTATGTCCGATTGCTGGTTAAACCACTCTTGCACAATTATGGAACGGTGTATAGGCCAATTGTCCTGCACGAACGTTATCACTGGCACGTCTTCTACAGGAAAAACATTCCGCACGGTGGGTAACATGACGTCATTCAGCACATCTATGTAGTTTACACTGTTTGCACGACTGGGTATTACAGTAAATTCTCCTGGTCCTGCAGCACTCATCCATCCCTACATGTTCACTGTTACACGACCGGATTCACAGTTAGGCACAACGTGATCACTATCATAACGCGTATTATTCCTACGCCACAACATAACTCGCCCGTCCTGGCTAGACTTGAAAGCTTTTCATCACTGAAGATGAGGTTGCTCTAGTCGAAATTTCTGTATTTCATTGCGAACTCCAATCGTGCTCTTTTATTAGCTTCGGTAAACAATGGTTTAATAGCATGTCGACGATAATGCAGACCTTCACTGTGAAGAGTACGATACACCGTCCGCAAAGATGTATCAAACAACTCTGCGTAATATCTTGTTGGTGTCCTCATAACCTTGCACCATAAGTTGACGCTGGTCTGAGTCAATGTGGCGTCTTCTGCCAGATCTACTACGGTGTTCCAACGAACCCTCTTCTTGAAACCGCTTTATCCATAAAGTGACAGTCTTTACCTGTAAGGAAAATATAAATATATATATATATATATTATATTCGATATTTCGTGTATCGATAACCAGGGATAATAAAATAAATAACGGACAGTGATTTTAAAACATTACTTACGTTTAAGCCAGTTTCTCTCGAAATTTCAGAATAATTTAAGCCTTGATTATGCAATGTTATTATTTGGGCCCTCGTAGCCATATCAATATTTGAACGGGAATACATGATAAAAATAAATATTAAAAACTTGTTAAACGCAATCGTAACCGAACACACTCAAAGATAGTAAAGAACGTTATGATTGAACAAAAAGATTTAATTTTTATACAGCCAATATTAAACTACCCTCAATTCTTTTGAGATTTATGATACGGGTTAAAGTCTCTAAACAACTTCAATATAATAAAGAGTAGGATAATTTCAACTAATTGCGTAATGACGCAATGGTCCAGTGGCTTATGATATCGGTAAATTTTATGCTACCGAGTTCAAATCCTAGTTATTACGTGCTTTGCTTTATAAGGTTTGTAATGTCGTAGGAGAATTTGTGTTAAAATTAAGTAATATTGTAACTAGCAAAAAGCCAGATAATATTCTTTAACGAGAGATGTATGTTTTTCAATCCAACTACTATACTAGCGCCATCTATGTCATCCAAGACATATTATTAACGCGATGAAACCCAGTACAAACGATTTTGGTTTGGAATTCTCCATGGACTTCTGTCTTTGTTTTCGCTGTTTTCGCTTGTGCTTTCTGTCTTGGCTTTACTTTTAGATCATTCTAGTATTGAAAAGCAATTCGTTGTTTGTTTTTCGGGTACCTACGTAGATATACCTATTAGGAAAAGGTCACAGTTCTTTAGTACCCTTAAGACGCAGCGTTGGAAGGCCTCCAACAAGGTGGACCGACGACCTGGTCAGGGTCTCGGGAATCCGATGGATGCGTGACGCACAGGACCGGTCGTTTTGGCGACGCTTGGGGAAGGCCTATGTCCAACAGTGGACGTCATTCGGCTGATATGATGATGATGACTTTATTCCACGATAATGTGACGCCTTCTATAAGCAGCTCGTTTGTGGAAATAAATAAATAATAATACATAAATAAGTTATAATATTATTATAGTGTCTAATGTTGTATAGATAATGGGACGAACCCTTCGTACACCAGTCCGACTCGCACTTGCCCGATTTTGTTTTTATTTCTTTGAAAATAACAACCAATAGCTTTGGTACTTATCATTTTTTTTTTCAATCGTCATCGCACAAACTGACAGTAGGAAAATGAAATGGAATATTAGTGGAAAAAAAACAAACAAAATTTAATTTCCCTTGTTTTGAGTGAAAAATTACCACCTCCTCTTTTTAATTCACAACCTAGGTGGATTAGAAAGGGTAGAGTTCCATAGTTTCCTGGCTGTCACAGTAAGTGTGCCCACTTAAGTTACTTACACACAATTACAATAATTTCGCCACTATTATTACCAAAAATTCTTATTAATAACAATGAACTACTGACAACGAGCTAGAACAACTACCACCAATGCCAACGAGAGACCAACCGAACAATTCGACAATATAATAGCTTATACCCGTCCCGCCCATCGCAAAGTACAGCGCCATCACTCGGGAAATTGGGTTACTAATTTATAAAAACTAGACGGGCTATGTATGAGTATTTTTCGGTGGTAATTTTGATTTGCGTGAACCGATTTTAATTCATGAATCCCCAAGCGACCACCGGTGGCCGCGCATCTATTGTCTTACTATTGTGTCTCTAATTGACGGTATCTGAAGGGTTAATCATTCTTTTTTTATTTGAAAGAAGATGCGTAGGTTATCACGCAGAATAATAAAATATGTTAACTAAGTTACTAACGTTCACTGAGATTATCCGCGGACGGACGGACAGACAGACTGATACGGCGAAACTATAAGGGTTCCTAGTTGACTACAGAACCCTAAAAAGAGAGTGTTAGAGTTTTATAGACATACACCCCATCTACGCTTTTTTGACCTTACACAGATTTTAAAATTATTTTTTTGTTTTTTCATACGAAATTATATGTATTTTTAATGTATCCTAATTCAACTGTTTTAAGTTTAAATACATGTGTGAGGTACAAATAAACGTATTTCTTTCTTTCTTTTCTTTATCTATATTCCTTCATTGGCCTTTTGCGTTCTAAAGCCATTCGACGAATCATTCAGCCCTATTATTTAGTAACTACAAACAGTAAAAAAAAATGTTGTTCATCCATAGAATATTATATCCATACGAAATACGCAGATTACATGCCCAAACCTTAATCACCAATAAGTTAATACATCTATTTACAAAAGCTCTCCAATAAAGCTTAATAAAGGCCTTCGTTCAGACAAGAGCTTATCGGCCTAATCTCTACGCTCAATGGAGAGGGAGAGACGGCTAAGATGGAAATTAATTAACGTTTTGTTAACCATTGACCTAGAAATGCATAAGCCAATAATCATCTGGATGGTTAATTTATTTTGCTTTTAAGGTAGGATCCTTACCAGTTGCCAGTACCCATAACACAAGCTCTGCTTAGCTTGGGACTATTCGACGTTGTGTGATAGTTGTGGAATATTATTATTATTTTATTATTAATGGTACTTTGATTTATCTACCTATACATAATCAGCCTTTTTTAATGTTCCTACTGCTGGGACTCAGGTCTGTTTATTTTATTTATTTATTTATTTGGCAGACCATACAGCATTACATACAGGATTTTTTGTTAAAATATAATATTAAAATCAAGGCACTGATACCAGTGCCTATTACAGGTATGCACAGCTCTCCTCTCTAGGAGAGGAAATGTGCCGTAATCCACCTCGCGGGCCCAGCGCGGGTTGGTCAATGTCATACGCCTTCGAAATTTTGGTTCTAGGGCTTGCCAGTTTGCTACAGGCCTCTGTGCTACAGTGGACTTCTTTCGGATGAAATTTTGATGATGATGAACAAAAGCGCTACCTACACACGACTATAACATACAATTTATTTTATAATGTCAATAGAAAACCTACACTTTACAATGGAGCATATCTACATAAAATAATATAATGTATGGACAATGAATTCATTTTATACTGGTCAGCCAGAAAAAGGGAATGGAATTCCGAAGTCAGCAGATTTCTATCTAGCCAGTCGTTAAACTTAATTAAACGAAATCCCTCAGTTAGCACTAAAAGCTCAGATTATTCGTAGTCTCTTGTTATTTTGTTGACCTCATCTCTATGAAAATTGCTTTGGAATAAAAAATACAAAACGCTGAAATAAGTTATGATTGAGCGTCTACAATTTAAAAGGGGCCAATATGGCACCCATTTAGATCTAAGAAGCGAAAATAGATCATAGAATAGAATAAACTTTATTGTACACCAAAAGTAACATAGGTTGTGCATAAACTGAAATCTATGGGTACAATGGCGGTATTATCGCTAACAGCGATATCTTCTAGACATCCCTAGGTCATACATTATTTTATGTTACCAACTTTTCTTAGTGGCTTCTGCCACGCGAAAATAGAAAATAATACCAAAGAAATATACTCTTTGGATACACAAGCATCCTATTTGCAATGTTAAACATAATCTATCTATGTTCAAAATGTTATCTAAACAGGTCCAGCTATTTTAGCGTCAAGGCGTAACAAACATACATATACGTACATATATTTAAACTTTTGCCTCCCTATATCAGAGTCATAATTCATTTTCAACACAGACCAATACCAAAGAGATCAGGCGCCCATTCAGTCTCCGAGATGGTACTGAGATAATCCAGTTTTATAAATTCAGTTATATAACTTTGCCGAACCCAGGATTTCAAATCAAGTCTTCATTTGCCGCGGCGCTAACAGCCATTTGACTAACGATGCTATCAAAAACAGCAAATATGGTTTAAAAAGTAGCAAAAAAAATTAAATTAAGCATATTGAATCGAATAAAAATGATCATTATGTCACAGATGATTTCTGTGACACGGATGAGTCTTCATTTGCCGCAGCGTTAACAACCATTTGACCCAGGATGCTATCCAAAACAGCAAAATATACACTAAAAACTAACCAAAAAAAACAAAATTAAACATATTGAATCGAATAAAAATGTTCGTTATATCACAGATGGCTATTAAATTCTCTAGTACGGTAGGCCAACAATGAGTCCCTCAATTGGTGCATCGGAATGAATGCACAATCGAATGTGGGTCGCAGTCACAATGATGGTACAGAATCAGGAACGGTATTGTTTGGATGTGGTAAGGCCGGATCGATTTCTTTCTTTGAATTTTCTAGAGGTATTGAGAAACTATGGCATAGAATTTCGAAATTGGTATGTTTTGTAGGCTCATGAGAGTTGATTTTATCTATATAATCTATATCTACTTCATGATCTTCTTCAAACATATAATCAAAAATCTGACGTTAGGTTGCCTTCTTAACATACCCCATCGTTTGGTGTTTGGCCTCTCTTTCTGGCAAAGATTTTAAAATTGCTTTTTTGCTAACCTCATGCTAGTTGATGCTGCCTCTAAATCTTTATCTATTTTGTGTTTTTCCTCAACCATATTATCTACAAAAGGTTGTTTGAAGATCTCTTTTATTGCACGAAACATTGTCCAATCTTTGATCTCTCCCTTTCTATGCACATATATATGCCGTGTAATATTTTTATCACCTTGATTTGGGTTGAGTGTGATTAGACTTTTGATAAATATTTAAAAACCGTTGTTGGCATTGACCTGCAGTATATGCCTACTTTAATTGCAACTACCAGCAAGGCAGGGCTGCTAGCTTGATTGTTTTATAGTAATATAAATTCCATTTTTAATACTGTTGTTGTCTGCTACAGTTGCAATTAATTAAGTTCCGGAAGAGTTTTGTATACTGCGATTTGATGTTGTTTTCCCACTACTTCTATATAGTAATCGTTTAAAACCATTAGTCATATCATAAAATACGAGTGCAACGTGTTTCAAGCGAGCCGATAAATAAACGTTATAATTAGCATCTTGTTTTGGTCTTCTTCATCTTGCATATTTGGTAATAATATGTTCTATGAGTATTGCTTCTGATCTTGTTTTCCTTGCATTGATTTTAACTTAACTACTTTTTGTTTTTTTACTGAAGCTAATGCAAGCTAGCCATCCAAATACTTACTATCTCTGTTTGTTGATGTGGACAAATGGCCGATGGTAGATAATATTTTTGCAGAATATATAAACACAGCATAAACTGTATGTATTTTATAGTTCTGTGTCATCGACTTCATAATGGACTATTGCCCGACATAAAACGTCAGATTCTTTTGGTTTTGATTGATAGTCCAATTTAATGTCAAAGTCAAAGTCAAAATATTTTATTTCACATAGGCCTACATGGGCACTTATAAAACGTCAGAAGCTAGTGCACGGTTCCAAATTGGTCGTTTCCTATGGAGAAGAACCGGCAAGAAACTCCATGGTTACTCTTTTTAAAAAAAGTGGTAGGTGTTACAATATGATAGTATGTAAGAACAGTGCATATCAATATTGTACACAAAAGCAAAAAATAAAAAAGTAATTCAAATAAAAAAGTAATTTAAATAGGAAGTAATCTAAAGGTTTGTAAGGTATACAGTGTTCTCACATTCACATTACAAAACGAAAAAGAGGCTATATAAAAAAAAAGCAATAGAAATATAGATAATTGCAACTATCAATAAATTGATAACAAAATAAATTATCAACGAGTTTAAGGTAGTTGAAGTCTCAAAAATAAAAAATAAAAAAAATACTTATTGCAAAAGCAATGTCCTATAGAAAAAAAAAAATACAAATAAAAAATGTATATATATTAAAACAGAGGTGGAGCAGTTAACAGACACAATATTGGTGAGTTACCAGGGAGCCACATGTGCAGAGGTAGTCATTGCCAAACAAGCGTGTCTTCGACATAGTCTTTAACCTTGTAATATGCTTTTTTGGTTAAGACACGCTTAATATGCGTTTTGAATTTTCCCTCACTAAGTTCAGTTACCGCCTTTGGTAGCTTGTTGTAAAAACGTATGCTATTAACTAGGAATGACTTGCTGGTCTTAGCTAATCTCCATTTGGGTAATACAATTTCGTGTTTACTACGTGTATTTTTGTTGTGGAAATCGCTTCTAATTTTAAAGAGTCCTAAGTTTTTACGAACATACAAAATGCATTCCAAGATATAAAGAGAAGGCAGAGTCAGAATATCGATTTCTTTGAATTTATTTCTGAGGGATTCGCGAGGACCCATCCTATAAATAGCCCGGATAGCTCTCTTTTGCAATATGAAAATTGAGTCCACATCAGCTGCAGATCCCCACAATAAAATGCCATAAGACATAATACTGTGAAAATAAGCATAGTAAACCAACCTAGCCGTAGCTACATCTGTCAATTGCCTTATTTTTCTAACTGCATATGCAGCTGAGCTTAATCTTCCCGAGAGAGTTCTAATATGAGCGCCCCACTGCAGTTTAGAATCGATAGTCATACCCAAGAACACAGTGTCCGCAATAACATCAAGTTTTTTGTCATCAAGAATTAGACTGACGCCAACTTGGGGGACACTAGGTAATGAAAACTTTATACATTTAGTTTTATTGGCATTTAATAGGAGATTATTAGCTTCGAACCATTTCGAAAGAACTGCCAGACTTTCGTTAACATGCAAGACATCCCCATCTTTTCTATCTACTTTAAAAATAAGAGAGGTGTCATCAGCAAATAGAATTATATCGGATAAATTAGCCATCATATATAATGAAGTTTCAATATTCATTGGGAGCGTGTATGCAATGGATAAGCAGTTACAAGATACACAAACAAACACAGTTTAGTATCACCATGGGACCTCTTCGTACTCAATGTATCTTCTTGTTATTGTTAACAGTATTGACATCTGCAGTATTGATCTGCCACATAAGCACCCCGTGGGATTCCGATCTTGATATTGCGGCATCATAGCATTCATTCCCAAGTGTTCTTCAGCGTGCATATAGGCTTTATTATAATCTGGGTTATTTGGTTCAGTTAGTATGGTTATGCATTATATTTTATGACTAAATATTATGATTATCAAGGAAATTGGTAGACTACCACTACCACTATATACATTTATTTTGATATCACTATTAGTAGCTTTATCCATTGGTTAGTTTGGTTAGATTTTTCAGTTTTTGATGGGTTGCTAGTGTTAACCAGTAGTTGACAGTCAAGAGTAACTATTAAACGTTCTTGTCAAAATTTACTTTGGGATATTGGTGTCTTTGAATATATAACAGTATCCAAAAAAGTTAAAATCTATGATTGCATAAATTTGATTTGTGTAGTTAACAGAAGATTTTCTCTAATTACGTAGTACTTGAAATAGAAATAGGCAAAATGTATATCTACAAAACACTTCTGCCTATATCTCCAAGCCATATAGGTAGAATTATTATGTAGTTTATATACTCTTATTTGAGAAACTCAACCGCTTCTTGGAAAGATACTCGTATTATGGGCAGTTTGCACCCGGCAACACTATGAACAAGGCCTGTGTCCCTAGTTGCTTTTATAACACTTTATGATTTAGAAATGAGTTTTCATGATGAGATTTCACGTGATGTTGTTGAAAGAATTGATAAAAATTTTTTGCTAAAAGGCCCCAATTCATGTTGATTATTGGAGTATTTGATGTGTTAGATTTGGCAGTAAATTACACATGTCATACAAAACAGTAAGTAATGAATCGTTTTATGATACTGAACTGGTTTTGTCTTGTCAAGTAAATTCAGCCAGTTGACGCCCTCATTTTCATCATCATCATGTCAGCCGAAAGACGTCCACTGTTGGACATAGGGCTCCTTCCCCCAAGCGTCACTACAATGACCGGTCCTGTGCATCACGTTGACGCCCTACCACGAGCTCTTAAAGATTTGACTACCTAAACTGAACTGGTAAAAGAATGGAGTTATATAGAGTGTATGGCTATAGAGGCGTGCGAGCAAGAAAGAGGTATGGACCTCTTTCTTGTTTGCGCGACTGTCATTTTAACACGTCATGGTGACGTCATCTTAACACCATGACGTGTGGTAAGACCCCAGAACCGAAAGTGGAGAATGAGTTTGAAAGTATGATGATGCATTGTACATTACATACATAATAAATAGTTTATTTCAAACCAATGTTTCCGTTTTATTAAATATAGACGCATATTTTTTTGTATGTTACATAGAGCGACTGCGACTGCTTTTCTGACCTTTCCTTTACTTTCCATCCTTTAGGTCGAGACTGGTTTTCATTCTTTCAAATATCTGAATACCCATAACCATTAATGTAAGCAAGATGTGGTGTTTTCGTATTGTTTGCAAGAACTATATACAGATCAAAATTCCAAGTTGTGTTCCAAAGAGCTGATTTCATTAATTTTGTTATTTTTTAATAGATATAAGTCATATTACTGACTTTCGTTAGTTTATTAGTAGTCTTGAGTATTGATACCGGGTGGCTAGCCTTTCGGTTTTCTATCGTTTACAGTTCGGTTAGTATGTGTTCAAATTGCACAATCTGATTCCGCCAAGCCCATTTCATCATCGCATCACTAAAAGTTCGGCAATGCGGTATCGTCAAAGATATTCCTTTATAGCTATTACAAAATATTTTGAGAAAATTTTCATCTTGCGTTCAAATAAGGAGTAGAATTCCCTGCTGCCACAATCAGCTGACTACATAGAAAAACAAAACACAATGCAACACAGAAACACTTATAAATGTAAAAATCACCGGTTATTATTCAGTCTACAACTTGGCACGGCCACATGAATGAATGGGTAATTACAATTAATTATTGCCAACAAAACTGCCGTGTCCTATAGCATTTATTGTTAATGTATAGTGTGCGCAGATTGCCAATTACATGTCTTCCGTTCATAGTTCAATCTTTTCATTTCGTTCATTCGTTTCTGTTCCATGTAGGGTCGCAATTGTCATGATTGATGATGTATTGGAAGTCCGGTTATGGCAGTTGGATTATTGTGTGATCTAATGAATATTAATTCATTGGATTAAAGATGTATGATTGTGACAATGTCGAGTTTGAATTGTATTTACTCGATTGCGACCAAGTGTAAAATAATGATGGAGAACACTTTAAGCACTTGCTTTGGATTGGTTTGGCGAGTACACTGAAAAAAAAAAAATGTTGAATGTACTAAAGTAGGGTAGGTTGAGTAATGAACTGCCACAGTCAACCCTTTTCATAGTTAATTTTACTATAACAAGAGTGAATTTAACAAAATCCACTTTGTTGATTTACATAATCAACCAGTTCTATTTGGTAGAATCAACAATTTCGTGTGTAGGACCATATTAAACCGCGGATTTGATAAAATTTACGCGGAATTTAGTAAAATCAATCATTATTTTTTTTCAGTGTATTTATATCCTATTCGCCAGGGTCGTGTATTTGTGACCTATAGCGATTAAAGAGGTAAACTAGATAGAGATCTAGTTTTGCTCTTCAATCCCTATAAGTGAGAGAACAGCTGACGAGATGGAGTATTTAGTCGTGGGTTTGCGACCCTAAACGTGAGAGCATTTTGTCGGACATATCTGACGTAGAATTATTGAATCTATTTAAGAATATTATCGATTGAACTGGTATCTCAGCAGCAATCTAAGAACGTCAAAGAGATAATAAAATGAGGGATGACTACCGTATTGATGGTAAATTAAACAGAAAGCATTTATATAACATAGTTTTTTTTTTCATAATAATCATAATACATAGTTTTAAGTGTTTTTATTTTTCTTGTTTTAATATTTTTTCATCTTTTCTCCAAATTTTAGCATCCCAGTTACTTGCAGCTGTAAGCTCCTTCAGAAGCGGTTCTGCCGGTGGCCTCGACGGCCTGACTCCACAACATTTGAAGGATCTTTTAACTTCAGGCGCCGGGGAAGCTGGTGAGTCGCTTTTGAAGGAGCTTGTGGCTCTAGTCACTCTTATGCTCTCCGGCGGCGTGAACGATGCCGTCGTCGATGTCTTTTACGGGGCCAACCTATGTGCCCTGCGCAAGAAGGACGGTGGCATTCGCCCCATCGCCGTCGGGTGCACCTACAGGCGTATGGCAGCCAAAATTTGTTGTAAATTGTACAGTCAATCACTTACGAACAAATTCCAGCCCCTACAGCTTGGCTTTGGTTCAAGAGGGGGCTGTGAGGCTGCCGTACATGCCCTCACAACCTTCCTAAATTCTGATAAGGGTGAAGTCATCCTTAAGGTTGACGTTAAAAACGCGTTTAATTCTGTAAACAGGGACACTTTGCTGGCTGAAGCTCAAAAAGAACTACCAGAAATTTTCGGCTTTTTATGGCAATGCTATAGGCATCCTTTTTTTTTTTTTTTTTGTTTTCGAGGGGAAACCTTCAAAAGGCGCCCGGACTTTGGGGAAAAGTCCGGGGAGTGTGGGATTTTTACCTCACTAAAACCACCCCGGTGATCACCATCAGCACATAGAAGGGGCGCCGTTACCTCTTAAAAGACCATTCCGGAACCCCCTCTGTGCAACGCCTGTTAGGGCACATCCCTAAGGAGACTGCGCAGTAGTCTCCCCTGAGCCTCTTTATGCACGGCAGCACGTGATCACTGTGCCACCGTCTTCTTTGGAATCACTCGATGGGCGGGCAGTGTCCCCACTCTGCACGCCCGTGTTTCCATAGTCCCGACTGCATTGGATGATGCAAGCGGGGTTTCGACGTGTTAGGTATCGAGGCGGTTGCCTCCCCGACGCCTTCTTCTTCGAGCGGGATCAGCTCTCTCCCGGTCTCGCTCAGCCGCCTCCTTCTGGACCATTACGGTCTCACAAAATGAGGCAACTTCTTTCCAGTTATCTGGCCCAGCCAGCATAGCCCTCACTACCGCTGGTAGAGACAGATCCTGCCCAATCCTGGCGACCAGGACTCGTCGCTCAGTGACCCACGCTGGACATTCTTCCAGCGTGTGCTGTGCAGAATCAATCGCGCTTCCACAATGGTGGCAATTGGCCGTAGCTTCTCGCCCAATCCTATTCAGGTACTTACCGAAGCAACCGTGCCCGGTCAGCACCTGAGTGAGTCTGTAGGAGATGCGCTCCTTTCTTTTCAGCCAGGCTTCGAAGTGCGGTAGGACGGCTTCGACAACGCGCTTACGCGAGAATTGCGGCTGCTGTAGCCGCTCGCTCCACCTCTCGAGCGCGTGTCGCCGTTCCTGCCGTCTCAGCCTTACTGCAACGATCCCCGGCACGCTATTGCCACTTTGGCGTATGTCGCGAATCCGGTTGTAGACCCTCGCGTCCATATCTGCCAGGATGTCCAGTGGTGGAAAGCGTGCTAGGAGAGTTGCCGCCTCGAAGGATACCGTTCGGTATCCACGTGCAATCCGAATGGCCATTCTCCGCTGCAGACTATTAATTTTTGTCCTGCAGCGACGGACACCTGACAGTCTGTTTGACCACACAGGTGCCCCATAAAGGACCATTGATCGCACGACACCCGCGTAGAGGCGGCGAACTTCTTCCCGAGGGCCCCCGAGGTTGGGCAGCAACCTATGCAAGGCACCCACTGCTCTTCCAACGCGGGGGACTAGTCGCTCGAAGTGCTCTTCGAAACCCCACCTACCGTCCAGAGTTAGGCCAAGATACTTTATATGTTGACCCACCTGGACTTGCGCATCCCCTACTGTAACCGATAAGCTGGGTGGCTCTCTAGTCCTTGGCAGTTTGTGGAACCAGAGTGCCTCAGTTTTATGAGGCGCTATCTCTAAACCCAGCTCGCGGATTGCAGCCACGACTCTTGCCAGACCAAGCTCGGAAAGTTGGATGGTCTCATCGAATGTATTCCCACCGGCCAACACCAGGGTATCGTCTGCATAACAAATGATATTTACGCCTATGGGGAGATCGACACGCAAAACGACATCGTATGCAAGGTCCCACAAGAGAGGGCCTAAAACCGACCCCTGCGGAACCCCACACGTTATCTCCCTCCGATGAATGTTACCGTCCCGGCTGACATAACAAATATGCCGGTCACGTAAATAATCCCATATGATGCGCTGTAAGTAAGGTGGCACTCTGTGATAGACCAGTGCCGCCCTAATCGCATTCCAGGGCAAGGAGTTAAAGGCGTTGACGATATCTAAGCTTACCGCCAACGCCACTCCTCCCTGTAACACTACTTCCTCCGACAGTGAGCGTACGCGTAGGATTGCATCGACAGTAGAGCGCTGCCGTCGGAAACCATACTGGCTATCTGCAAGGTCAGGACCAACACGTGACAGGTGCTCAACGAGCCTCTCGACAATTATTCTTTCGAATAGTTTAGAGACTTCGCTAAGCAAGCAGATGGGACGGTACGCAGAGGGAGACTCTGAATCCCTGCCTTCTTTCCTCAACAAGACCAATCCAGCCTCCTTCCAGTCGATAGGGAACACGCCCGCACAGAGACAGCTGTTAAACAGTTCTCTTAGGCGATCCCCTAGAGCATCCATAGCTAGAACCCACACGCGGCCAGGAATACCATCCGGGCCTGGTGCGGTGTTACGAGCCCCCATGCGTCTTACGGCTCGGTCTAGTTCACCCTCAGTGACCCCCAACTCGTCGGACCAGTCCGAGGGTGGCAGGAGTGACGAAGGACTGTCCCTTGCTACTGGAAAAAGTGTTGTTATAACTCTCTCCAGTAGCCTCGGATCCATGGTTTCTGTAATAGGGGGGACCCAGGGACGTAATTTGGCCATGACCAATTTGTATGGTCTACCCCATGGGTCCCTGTCCAGTCCCTCGAGAAGCTCCCTCCAAGACCTTGACTTGGCATCCGCGATTGCGTGTTGGAGCTCCATTGTCGCTTCCCGGTACGCTCTATAGGCTGTGGCTATTTGCTCATCCGAGGCTCTCGGTTCTCTTCTACGTCGAATGCGCTGAAACTGGCGTCGTAACCTCAAACAGCAGAACCGCAGCTGTGCGATGTCTTCCGACCACCAGTAAGCCGCACCAGGACGCTGGGCGCATCTGACTCGGGGCATGGAAGTGTCACAAATCGACGTCATTCTGTCTCGGAACCAAGCCGCCACTTCCTCTGGATCGGGTGAGACCCCAGGGGAATGAACATCTTCTGGCCACGCCGCGACGTTAGCAGCTGCAACGAGCATATCTCGATTGAGCCGCTTAAGGGCCCAACGTCGCGTCGGTTGGTTAGAACCTAGACGGTTCGGGCTATCGTAAGGGGGTAATGTTACATTAAAAATGATGTGGCGATGGTCGGAAAGTGTGACCATATCCTCCGCCACTCTCCATTCCGACACCATGCGGCCAGCAGATGGACTCCCCCACGACAGATCCACAATCGACTCACCTTGCCACCTAACGCACGTGGACACTGACCCCCTATTTAGAAGTCGGAGATCAAGCGACGCTGCCCAGTCTTGTATCGCACGTCCCCTTGGCGTATCCCGGGTGTTTCCCCAAGCTCGGGAGTGAGCGTTGAAATCACCCAGGACGAGCACCGGACGAGATGAGCATTTGTATCGAATGCAATACGCAACCCTGTCCAGATATCCCTCAAATTCCGTGAGGGAAATATTAGGAGAAACATAGCAGCCCACAATGGCAAGAGATCCCCATTCCACAGCAACGAAACCTTGCCCCCTGTCTAGTAGAGAGCAGTGAAGCCGACCGCTTCCACCAGCCCAATAAATGGCAACAGAGTCCACGGTGTCTCGGAACCAGCGAGGATGATCACGAAGGCCGTAGGGTTCTGCTACTACCGCCAAGGCAACCGAATACTCCGCAACAGTCTGCAAAAATAGGTCCTGCGCGTTGCGGCAGTGGTTCAGGTTGCATTGGAGTATTTTCAGGGCTGGGAAGGCGAAGTGTCCATGTCCTCCGCAGGGCCCGCACTCAGTGGTGCCGGCACCGATTCTTGTGATGTAGTAGGGGCATGTACGGTCCGCTTCTTGCGCGGAGCGCATTTCTTTCCACCCAACCGATGATCCGCAGGAAGACCTTGGTCCGCACATAGCGGACACCGCATGGTCGGTGCCGTACATTCCCTAGCTTTATGAGCTCCCCCGCAGGCGTAGCACTTCATGCTCCGGTCAACAGCACTAGTGCACGTGCTGCGGACGTGCCCGGGCTCGAAGCAACGGAAGCACATCATCCGACGCGCACCCAAAACCTGGACCCTTACTGACGTCCATCCCAAGTGCATGCATTTGTCAGACGCCAGCTTCTTTATCGTCGCCAGTGGGGCACGGACCCAGACGTGCCCAAGCGAAGCAGGTGGACGACGAATTTCACCTACTTTCACGTCCTCGTTCGAACAGCCGCCCACCTTGGCAATAGCAGCTGCTACTTCATCAGGTGTGACGGCATCATCCAGATCCAGGATCCTCGCCTCAGCTCTTTTAGTTGGGCGTGAAATCTTCACGTCGGAGTCACTAAAAACTTCCCGCATACGGCTGGCTAGAATATCAGCCTTATGGGAAGATTCAGCGCCAGCGACTGTAAGGATTATTCCGCCATCAGCAGCCCTTCTTTGGCCGATGGTGTCGATTCCAAGATCGGCCAGACGGATTCGTTGCCTCAACGCAAACATGACCTCGCTGAGTTTGGCAGATGATCCCTCTCTTACCGAAACAGTAATAGCTGCCGTAGTTGGAACCCTAGGCAGTTTCACTGTCTGGTTTTTGTTCTGAGCACTTGTCTGTGTGATGGGTTGGGTTGGGTTATTCTTCGCATTATTTGCTTTTCTACCCACCACAGTGGACCAGGTCTCTTTTCCAGTCCTCGCTGCATCCAGTAAAACCTGTGAAGTCTGAGTTGGTACTGCAGATACAGCAGGCAAATCCGCCACTGGAGCCACGACTTTGCGTTTACTCTTTCCTTTCCTCTTCTTTTTTGTGGAGTTAGGAACAACGCAAGGTTCGGCAATTGTCTGCCCTTGAGCAGGCGATGGCAAGGCTTTTCTTTTATCGGCAGCCAGTGGGGGACGCAGAGGCTTCTCAGGAGGCAACCTTCTCTCCAAAGCCGCTAGCTTAGCATCTATCATGCCTCCAATCTCGAGAGCTATGGAACGTCGAAACTGAGCCTCCGACTCATCCGACCGGCCAAAACCTACGGCCTCCGCTGCAGTGGTCTGGCTATGTACCATTGGAGGGGCTGCCATGGTCGAGCTCGCCATAATTTCGCCCTTACGGCTTAGAAGGCTAACTTGCGCTGTCAGCTTTTCGACCTGTGCCTGGAGCTATAGGCATCCTACTAAATTATTATACAAAGACAAGGTTTTGGAATCTGCAGTCGGATGCCAACAAGGTGACCCTCTCGGGCCAGTGATTTTCAGTTTGGCTATCCATCCAATCATCCAACAACTAAATTCGAAATTTAATCTGTGGTATTTGGATGACGGAACACTGGGAGGTGAGGTAGATACTGTTTTGAAAGATTTTGAATTCCTGAAAGAGCAATTTAAATCTATCGGCCTAGAACTTAATCATTCTAAATGCGAAATTTTTGTTCCTGACAGTACAGACAGACAATCGACTCTACAGAAATTTTATTCAATAGCTCCTGAAATCAAAATTTTAGATAAAAGCACACTGCACCTCCTAGGTTCTCCAATTTTGGAAGACAGTTTTTCTTTATTCATTGACGACAAAATTGAACGTTTTAATAACATTTCGGAGAGACTTTCCAAAATTAACCTACATTCGGCATTCACCCTCCTACGGTATTGTTGTTTTGCACCAAATTTTATGTATTTTCTCCGCTCTTCCCCTTTATGGAAGCAGCCACATCTCTTGGACAAAATTGATCAGACTATTCGGTATACTCTGACTTCCATTTTAAATGTGGCCCTGGATGACCGAGCGTGGTTACAAGCCACGCTACCCATTCGCTTTGGTGGGATCGGCATCCGCAAAATTTCTAGTATAAGCCTACCGGCGTTCTTGTCTTCGGTCCACAGCACACAACAGTTGACCAAAAGAATTTTGACTCCATCACTGGTTAGCTGTGAGGTGCCGTGCTTGGCCGATGCCGTGAGCGCCTGGAAAATTGCTTGCCCGGACAACGCGTTGCCCGAAATTCCATCTTCCCAGAGACAGTGGGATGAGCCGCTCTGCAGATTGGTACGGAATAATCTCATTAACACGTCCACCAATACTGCTGAGCGCGCTCGCCTACTGGCTGTGGGTGAATGGGAGTCGGGTCTTTGGCTACAGGCTTTACCGTCACCTAACATAGGTACTATGCTGAGTGACACCACCTTCCGGATCGCTACATGCCTGCGTCTGGGTGCTCCTAGTGGAGCTCCACATCGATGTCAGTGCGGCGAAGCAGTCGATCGCCTCGGACACCATGGCCTATCTTGCAGTAGAAGCGCTGGTCGGATAGCACGGCATGCCAGTATTAATGACATCATCCGTCGAGCTCTTGTCACCGCCGGGGTGCCAGCTGTCTTAGAACCCAATGGCTTGGCACGTGACGATGGGAAGAGACCAGATGGGATGACTATAATGCCTTGGAAATTGGGTAGGCCTTTGGTGTGGGATGCAACATGTGTCGACACCCTTGCGCCATCCCATCTTCTGAGTACCGCGGGCTGTGCTGGAGCGGCTGCTGTAGGTGCAGAAAACCTCAAACGGCGTAAATATAATAACCTCATTGGAAGTTATATATTTGAGCCGTTTGGGGTTGAAACACTAGGGCCATGGGGTCCGAGCGCTCATCGAGTTTTTAAGGATATCAGCAAACGTTTGGTCGACTCTTCGCGTGACCAGAGGGCTGGCCTTTTCTTCGGTCAACGAATCAGCATTGCCATCCAGCGTGGCAATGCTGCCAGCGTTCTGGGCACTTTTCCCATTGACATCGATGTGGACGAATTTTTTGATGCCCTTTGACTTTTCCCCGTTTTTTGTGCCTTTTTTACTCGTTTGTACATATTATTATTTTAAGTTTGTATATACCTATTAACTTATAATATTTAATAGTTTTAATATTTGATAACAAGTACATTAAATACTATATTATTAAAAAATTAAGAATGTTGTGCATGATGTAGGTAAATATGTATTGTTGTAAATTTTTTATGAGTGTACGAATGAATCTTTTATCTAAGTTTGTATATTTTTGTTCTTATATAATTGCGATTAACTGATACGGAAATGTAACAAAATATTTAAATTGCTATACCATATTATAGTCCTTATCAGACGGTGAGCGGTTTATTACTCGCCGTCCGCAAGCTATACCTTCAGTGACCGGGAATCACCTAACGATTTCAGCTCTGGAATATACAGTTGTAATCATTTTGAAGCGTCAACCCTAAGATACCCAAAAAAATAAGCGGAATGAATATTGAACAAAGTATCCATTATCATGATCTAATTAAAACTTATCGCGAAGTTCATTATCATCTTAATGAACTGTACTTTAATTTTGTCTTATCCCTAAACATAAATAAGTATAAATGTAACGTCTTAATAGGTGCAGATAATGTGGGAGATTATTTTCTTTTTAATTTATGTTTCTTGTTTGCTGAATTATTATGTCCAGTACATATACAGCATTTTTGCCCGTATCTCTGCGTATAAAAAACAAAATTATATTTGTTTTTATAATTTCGAGGATTGCATCATTCATACTGCCACGCTAGCAATATTAGCAGTAAGTGAAATTTTTTGAACAAAAGGAAAATCCTTTTATTCCGTCATTTAAAACTATTCTAATACCTATATAATTATGCAATTTTATTAAGTGAAGAATATAAAAGCGCTATATTTGGGCTACACGTTTCAATTATCACAATATAACTTAAAAAAAAAGAAATCCGGAAAAACAAAAACATTGCGCGACAGTTACTCAAAACACGTAAACATACTTACTGCTCTTATCACTAGCTCGGCAGCATATATAAAAATAACTAACTAAAAGTAATCCAAAGTATAGTGTCGATATACTCCTTTGCATCGTAGTATCGCCATGCTATATGGCAATGTTTATCCTCTGTGCAAGGTAAAAGCCAGCTCTTTTGTTACTCAAAATGTCAACAAGGCGTTTGAAAAGTTCTTTAAATAATTTGTGAGCGTTCGGACCTTCGATCCGAGAGTTTCAACTCCACACGGCTTGAAAATATAACTACAAACAAGGTTATTATATTTCCGCTGCTCAATGTTCTGCAGCCGCAGAGGCAGCACCAGCATAGTCATCATCATCATCAGCCTTTTTGATGTTCCCACTGCTTGAGTTTCAGGGCTCCTCCCTAGGGGACCAGCATAGTAAGACAAGCTAAAAATGCATTTCTGCAAACGTTATTTTAGCTAGGTTCTTTTTTAACATGACTGGCCAAATTGAGGTTACCTCCACGTCTGCCTACACATCATAGAACATAGGTGTAAGATCAGCAAAACCTTAGAAAACCAGATGAGCTGAAACCTAATGGAGCCATAGATTGATTCCCAAAAGGGGAAGCCCTAGGTCCTGTTTTTTTTTTTTTTTTGATGGGGAATATCATCTTATGACAACCCCCGCTCTTGGGTGGAGCGGGAGATAGTGTCAGACTCTTACTGACTAAAAAACCCACCCCGTTCCTTCTAGCCTCTTCATACCGATGCACGAGTTTCCTTTCGGATAACCCTGGCCCCAGTAGGCTTCGACCCAGCTGGGCCCCTCCTATTGCTGACAACTCCTTGAGGCGCGCGGGAACAGTGCGCGCCGTCGACGTTTTGGGCTCGGTCCGGACAGTTACCGGACGATCGGACAGCGAGCTACCCATGACTCGCCGTCCGCGAGCCCGCGAGTACGCTTACGTAATTTTCTGCCTTGTATTTCTTAGATGTTCTATTCATAGATGTAATTTTAGTCAGCTTTTACTGGCAGACTTTTGTTTGACACGCCCTCCCACTCCACTTTAGAGTGGGAACAGTCTTTGGATGATTTCCTACCTTGATAAAGAGGCGTAATGTCATCTTAATGACCGACTTAATACTTTCTTCCGTAATCAAAGCCGTTTTACGGTCAAAATCTAATTATACCTTATCATGTATAGTTTTCTTCACAAGTTCATTAGTATCTTTTAATTTTTATACTGCATGGTCGTCAATGTTCACTCTAAATAAACGTTTTGAAATTTGTGTGGTTAAATAATGAGGAAAATTTTTCATTTCTTTTTAATTTTGGGACTTTGTGGTAAGATTTATTAAAGTTGTATTTACTTTATTAGTACATAAAATTCCCTTTTTTTATATTTACCTTCGGTTAACTGAAAGGTGCAATGGCTTAGGCATTCTCCTAAGCGATTGCACCTTTGTAAAGTTTTAACATAAATACCTGTTACAGTGGTCTACAAAAATATACTAAAAGTATTCATTTCAAATGGACCCTCCATTTACAAAGGTCCAAAATGCTTTGAACTACAGTAAACCCTGAAAAATCCACCCAGGACAAAATTTCATCAGACAAAAGCTTTCCCTTTGACATCCTGAGCCAATTTTTTTTTTTTTCAGTGAGTCTGTTTTCATCGCAGAAAGTAGGAGATATATCAGAAGTCTCTAAAAACAACGTGACAACAAAACATAATGAAACAGATCCATACGAATACTATGATGATCCCGTTGTTGGAGCCAATTGTTACACAGCAGAAAATCACTGCACGTCGGCCTTGTATGTTTTTGCTAACCTAATTTTTTTTTAAGCAGCCTGCCTAGTGTTATCTATATTTTATCAACATCATCTGCCCTTTTAATGATCTCACTGGTGCGACTCAGGCCTCCTCTCTAGGAGAGGGAATGGGTCGTAATCCATCACCGGGCCCAGTGCGGATTAGTAAATGTCACTTGTCTTCGAATTTTTGGTTCTAGAACATGCCGGAGAGAAACTGACTGATTGTCATATCAGAGCACAACCGAAATTACATGGCCTAGGAGCGTGAAATTTTGCACCAGGGTTTTCTTTTCTAATTTAGCCGAGCTCTAAGAGAGTTCCCTAAAATTTGCCCCGAAGGGGTCTTTTTTTAGAAAGGTAATCATCCAATTACATTTTTCACTCGAGGGTGGAGTGGGTGTCAGACTTTTACCGACTAAAAACCATTCCTGAATTCCTTCTTTGCCTAGCATTTCAGGACCCTGGGTGTCCGTTTCGGAAGTGCTAGACTTCTAAGGGGATGAAACGAGGGTCCACTTTTTTAGATTAACCTACATTTAGACAGTTCAAAGGTGCCTGTAAACGGTCTATTTGAAATCAACGTTTTTGATTGGTTTGAACTTAAAATTACCTTTTTTCAATTCTTTAAAAAAAAAAAAACAAAAAATATATTCTGCGGTTTTTTTTTCAGGAATGTTTCTCCTAAACCACTATGTGTTTTTAAAAAGAAGATGGGATTGACAAACTTTTTTGATTTGTGTACAGTAAAACTTCATATTTGTTTGATCAAACAACAAAAAAAATTAAACGATGGATCTGCTGATGTAAGTGGTATGTACTTTTAGATTTAGACTTATTTTTATTTTTAGATTAGTTTACTTAGTCATGTCGGACAGGTCGGTGTCCGACATGACAAAGTAAACACACAAGTGTTGCGGACGGTGCAATGTTCCCATGACTGGGAAATGGCCTCCTCTTTAGGAGAGAGAATTATCTACTACGCGGGCCCAGTGTGGATTGGTGGATGTCACATGTCTTCGATTTTTTTTTTGGTTTTAAGACGAGTGGTGATGAAATAAATTACACAAAGTAAAACAACAATACACAACACAATGGTGACCGCTAGTAAATATTCCATTCAGTTGACGTCGGACAATGGTGACCGACCGACATGCCATCCCTTATTTCGACTTACGTTTGCATCGATTTGGTCTCATGCTCATCACGTGACCAAAAGGGCGGGGCGCTGAAAATATGAGCGTGCCCGACATTGTGACCCCCGTGGGGCTATTAAAATAACTTTTCGGTTCAGGCCACGACTGTCTCATATTGACAGCCAGTAGGGAATAAACACTCATTCATAATTTTTCATTATCTTTCCGTACCCAATAAAGTCAAAATCAGCAGATAATGATTAGACATAAGTAGGAAAAGGTTCGTTTAAAATAGCTACTATCATTATATTATTAACGTTATTTAAGGTGAAAGTCTACTGCTCGACATAGGACTCCCCCAAGTGTCACCACAACGAATGATCCAATATGTCTCGCACCCATCACATTTCAGTGATTCTCACCAGGTCATCGGTTCACCTTGTGGGAGACCTACCAATATTGCGTATTCCGGTAGGCAGTCGCTTTTCCAGAACCTTCCAGTCCCATCGTCCGTCTGTTCTACGAGCATATCCCAATACCCACAGCTACTTAAGTTTGGCGATTCTTCGAGCAATTTTGGCGACCTTAGTTCTGTTGCGAATATCTTCATGCCTGATGAAAAAATTTCTATTATTGAAAATTAATTTTGTATTTTTAATTTTCAGACGAAATATACTACAACGGCAAGTCTTTTGACTGTGATTACTACGGAGCACGATTTAAGACCGAAAAACAAGCAATCATATGGTACTTTAAACTCGGCGGTCTCGATGCTAGAACTGAAAACATAACGCAACCATTTGAAATTTTTGATGACGAAGTCATACAAACGTAAAGGTGCGTACAGACTGTATGACATAACATATTATACAATATTGCTAGGTTCAGTGTCTACATTATCTGAAACTATAACATAGTTTCAGATATAGATAGAGGTTTCAAGTTTAGAGTTTCAGTGGTAATGTGTAGTGTCTACATTATCTGAAACTATGTTACAGTTTCAGATAATGTGGACACTGAATGTTATAAAACATGTTATAATAACATGTTATTGATATGTACAACATAAATAATAACAATGAAATTTATCAATGTTATAATTATACGGATAGCACTGAAGACTGACAAACGACAATGGTTATGTTATATTGCATTGTTATTCTAATGTGTACAGTATTTAATCATTAATATAAATGTTGAATAACAAGGTTACATAACGTTGAGGTGTTATAAAACACAAGTTATATAATATGTTACATAGTCTGTACGCACCTTTATATATATTAAGGGTGATTTTAATATCGTGCGGATTTTATCACGCATGCGGGATTGCCTCGCATGCAAAAAGTTATTAAATGCAAAAAAAGAGCGTTGGGCGTGCGTATTCCATGTATTACATTAAATACTTGTATACAACGGTAATTTGTGAGAGTTACGCATGCGGAGTAATCCCGCATGCGTAATGAAATCCGCGCGATGCAATTTTTTGTTGCAGAGAGATGTAAACTACACTTGGTCAACTTCTACGATCCTAGCTTTGTTTGATCTACAGATTTTTATGCCAAACTATTTTGTGACCTTTTAAAATTAAAAAAGTATAGTTTTTATTACAACAGGCATTTCATTTTCTACCCACTTTCTCTAGTTCCTTTCATAGTATAATTCTACTGGTGCTATGGGTTCCGTAATCTCTGCAGTCCTGGAACGCAAGGTAAAGCCGGAACTTAGGAGTGGTTTTATTCAGTAAAAGGCTGATCTAAGCGTGAGAAATCATGGGATGAATTCCCGCTTTAAAAAAATCATAATGCTATTACAACTCTACTACATCATCGATGTGAGACGCACGTGCCGTTCATTGTGGCGACACTTGGGGGAGGCCTGTGTCCAACAATGGACGTCTTTCGGGTAAAATGATGATGTATACAAGGTGTAACGTTAAATGCGCAAAACCTGAAATTAGTTTGTTCAGGATAACGAGCAGGATCAATTAAACCAATTTTTAATATCTACCTGTCTATTTACGAATAGGTCAAACCATCACGTGCGCAAACCCGCTGAAATAGGTAAACAAACACAAATAATCTATACTAATATTATAAAGAGGTAAAATATGTAAGTTTGTAAGTTTGTATGTAGGGGGTAATCTCTGGAACTAATAATCCAATTCTAAAATTTTTTTTAACTGGCAGAAAGCTACATTATTCCTGAGTGCTATAGGCTATAAATTGTTTCTATAGCATGTATATTAACCGAGCTATCACAACTTTTGTCTAGCAAGTCGGAAAAAAATACCTCATAAAACAGAATTATTTGCGTGCGCTGCCTAAACAGTTGCTTAAAATTAAAAACAATGTATGGCTACCTGGTTCGTCTTAATTATTTCTACAAAAAAGTCCGCGATACATATCTCTATCTTTTATATTTTACCTTTTATACTTCTTTTATTGCATTAAAAATTTTTTTTTTTCGGCATACTTACGTTTGGTTGATTATTTGAGCAACAAAATATTAATTCTTATGACAATAAATTATTTCAGTATCACAAAAACATTACACAGATAAGATTTGCCATTTACAGCATATCAATTGGTCATACAGTTTCGGAGATAATATAAAATTACTAAATCGCAAAATACCCCTAGCATAACTTTCATTGTGCAGACGTTTTACCTATTTTTTTTTTTTATGGTGGGCAAAAATCATCTTATGACAACCCCCGCCCTTGGGTGGAGCGAGAGATAGTGTCAGACTCTTACTGACTAAAAACTCACCCCGTTCCTTCTAGCCTTCAAATCAGGGCACGAGTTCCCTTCGGATAACCCTGGACCCGGTAGGTTTCGACCCAGCTGGGCCTCTGCTGTTGCTGACAACTTCTTGAGGCGCGCGGGAACAGTGCGCGCCGTCGACGTCTTGGGCTCGGTCCATTACCGGACGATCGAACAGCAAGCTACCCATGGCTCGCCGTCCGCGAGCCCGCGTCTACGGTGGCCGGAAATCGGGATCGGAATCCCGGCGGCGGCGGCGGGGGCGCCGTTGCCTGATGCGGTCTGCCTCCTCCTTTTCTAGCATTACTGCTTCGCAGAAGGAGGCGACCGCCTGCCATTTCTCCTCGCTAAGGACCTTGGCCTCAACCAGAGCCCGGCGCGAGAGGTCTCCGCCGCCGATCGCCCCCACGAGGGCACGGCGATGGTCTGCCCAGGCAGGGCACACCTCGACTGTGTGCTCCACCGTGTCCTCCGGGCGTTCCGCACAGTGGTGACACTCAGGCGTCTCTTCCGCTTTAATTCGGTGCAGGAACCTCCCGAACTTGCCATGTCCGGTGAGGACCTGTGTCATGTGGAAGGTAAGGACGCCGTAAGGCCTTTCCAGCCACGCCTCAAAGAGGGGACTTACCGCCATAATTGTGGCGTTCCCAACGTTTTACCTATTTGCCCATAGATGGCGTTCTGCAATTACGTAATTTTTCTGAATCGCGGTGTTAAGACTTTCTGTGGATTGATGACCCTCTCGAATAATTATGCCCACGTTGTCGTTAGTTGGAGTTCTTCTGTCAGTTGCTTATTGGTTTCGGTTGTTTCGTTTGTATGGTTTTTGTTGTTGATAGATACCTCATAATCGAAAATATCGTAATTTCATTGTACGTTTGTTTTGTATGTTCGTAGTTTCGTACTTCGTTCTATCGTAATAATCGATACGAGTTATTCGATATTACGATTGTTTTGTTTTGTAAAGGCGGACGGTATTCGAGTCGCTATCCCCTTTGTTCATAATTATTTTCAAGTCTGTGCGTAGTTTGTTGAGAGCATGTCTAAAAGGAAATCTCAACTGTCCCGGCAGACATCATAGACAAGAGCCGCTCGAGTACGCCGTACGGAAGAATCTGCCCCTGAAAATGAGCAGCGCCTCTCGAGAAATAGAAAATATATTTCGCAAGCACGTGCTAGAGAATCTAGCTCCGAGCGCTCACAGCGCCTCGCTAGCCAAAATGTGAGGACGTCGCGGGCCCGTGCTCGAGAAACTAGCGCTGAACGTGCGCACCGTCTATCTGAGTTAAGGCAGCATGTCTCTGAGACAAGGGATAGGGAGACTAGCGCTAAGCGCTCGCAGCGGCTTCGTAGGCAAAATGTCATAACATCGCAGGCCCGTGCTCGGGAATCTAGCGCTGAACGTGCGCAGCGTCTATCTCATTTAAGGCAGCATGTCTCTGAAACAAGGGATAGGGAGACTACGGCTGAGCGCTCGGAGCGGCTCGCTAGGCAAAATGCCATAACATCGCAGGCCCGTGCTCAGGAATCTAGCGCTGAACGTGCGCAGCATCTAATCGAGTATAATCTTATTTTAAAACAAGAAATTTTCCGCGGACGAAGTCGCGGGCAGAAGCTAGTAATAATAATATTTTACAACTATCACACAACGCCGACAACTGATAAACATACTTAAATACATGCATATTATAGATAGACACATATACATACATATTATAGTTGTAATCCAATCAAATTTTCTCATACACGGGATAATGAAAGGTCTTATTTCAATGCACATATGAATTTTAAACAAATTAAATCTGCTCATAAAACTCTTATTATAGGTACTTAATTTGTTTATCTTTCTCGGCTTTCACGAGGTGCTCGTCATGTGGAACGGAAATATCAACAATAATTGTACGCCTCTCGCTTCGGTCCACCACCACTATATCAGGCTTATTGGCTACAATAATTCTGTCAGTGATGATGGACCGGTCCCAGTAGTGTATTACCCAAATGGAGATCAGGCTAAGACCAGCAAGTCATTTCTAGTAAACAGCATACGCTTTTACAACAAGCTGCCAAAGGTGGTAACTGAACTTAGTGAGGGAAAATTCAAAACTCATATTAAGCGTGTCCTAACCAAAAAAGCATTTTACAAGGTTAAAGACTATGTCGAAGACACGCTTGTTTGGCAATGACTGCCTCTGCACATGTGGCCCCCTGGTAAATCATCTATGTTGTGTCTATTAACTGCTCCACCTTTGTTTTAATTTATATACATTTATTTTTCCTTTAACGCATTGCTTTTGCAATATTTTTAATTTTTATTATTTAGACTTCAACTGCATTAAATTTGTTAGTAATTTATTTTGTTAACAGTTGTAATTATTTAATTTTTTCCTGCTTTTTTATATAGCCTCTCTTTGGAATGTGAATGTGAGAATACTGTATAATCCACAAACACTTAGATAACTTTCTATTATGACTTACTTTTTTTTTATTTTATTATGATTAATTTTGTGCTTTTGTGTACAGTGTTGACTGGTATACACTGTTCTTACATAAAACAATGGATATTGTAATAAACACATTTTTTAAAAGAGTAACCATGGGGTTTCTTGCCGGTTCTTCTCCATAGGAAACGACCAATTAGGAACCGTGCACTAGCTTCTGACGTTTTATAAGTGCTCATGTAGGCTTATGTGAAATAAAATATTTTGACTTTGACTTTGACTTTGAGTACAAAGTGATATGGCCATTATCAAGAACTGATTATCTAGAATTAATAATAATAATAATAATAATAATAGCTTTATTAATTCCTTACACAGACTTATATATCTAGTAATTTTGGTTGTGTTAGTACATATTTGCTTATCCTAGTTTGTTAGTATTGTCTTCTGTTGTAAGGACCGCTCTGGCGGTGAAAGCCTCCTCCATTTCTCTCCATTTGTGCCTATCCCTTGCCAGTCTGTTCCAGGTTATTCCAGCTGTGGCAACTATGTCATCACTCCAACGTTTGACCGGCCTGCCTTTTCGCCTTTTTTTGTAGATAGGGTACCAATTCGTAATAATTTTTGACCACTTGTTCCTTGGCGATCTTTGGACATGTCCAGCCCATTTCCATTTTTGGCTCATTATAATTTTTGCAATGTCCTGTACCTTGGTGATTTTCCTAATATCTTTGTTTCTCACTTTGTCGCTTAGCTTTAGACCCAAAAGACTCCTTTCCATGCTATGTTGGCACACTTTAACTTTGTGAATCTGTTTAGCTGACAGCGGCCATGTTTGAGAAGCGTAGGTGAGACAGGGTATCAAACACGTCTGCATGGCTTTCGTTTTCAGTGTGACCGGGAGATTACTCTTGAATACCTCTTTCATTGCCCAATACTTGTTCCATGTTATTTTAATTCTTCGCTCTACTTCTTTATCGTTGCACGACTTGAAAGATATTAAATGTCCCAAGTATGTGTAATCTTCGACATATTCAATTTCTATTGACTCTGACTTTAGCGGTATAACTTGACTATTTGTCATTGCTTTAGTTTTCTCCCGGTTAATTTCTAGACCTACTTTTCTGCTCTCTTCGCTGAGTGACTCTATCATATACTCCATTTCTTTTGGGTCTTCTGAAAGCAGTATTATGTCATCTGCGAATCGCAAGTGTGAGAGACGTTTGCCATATATTTTTATCCCTCTATCTTCCCAGACAAGTGCTCTGAAGATTTCTTCCAGTACTGCATTAAATAGCTTTGGAGATATTGGATCACCCTGCTTCACTCCTCTTCCAATTTCGAAGGCTGAACCATACTTGCTGATTTTAATTCTAGCGTTACTCTTATTATATATCTCCATCAATATATTGATATATTCCTTGTTTACTCCTTGATTTGATAGAGCTCGCCAAATTGCAGAATGGAATATAGAGTCAAATGCCTTACTATAATCTATAAAGCATATATAGAGAGGAAGGTCGTACTCGTTGTATCTTTCAATTATAAGTTTCAAAGTGTGGATGTGATCAGTCGTCGAAAAACCCTTTACAAAACCGGCTTGCTCTATTGGCTGGTGTTCATCTAGGATACGCGTAAGACGTCGAAGTAGAGTTATTGCAAACACTTTGTAGAGACACGACGTAAGACTGATGGGCCTGTAATTTGATATCGATTTCGGGTCTCCTTTTTTGAAAAGCAGAACAATATCTGAACATGTCCACTGTTTAGGTATTTCTTTTGTTGATAATATTAAATTAAATAGTTTTGTTAAAGGCACAGTCAGGGCGTTTGATTTTATCTAGAATTATTATTATTATATTATTTTGTAAATACCGATAGTTCGTATACTGCGTACGCTCCGACTCTGATGCGGTGGACGCTAACCCTATATACGACATGCAGATTAGATTAAATTTAACAGTATAACTCGTTCATTAACTTCCACTAATGAACTTTTCCCTTATTGACTTCTCACCGATAGTTTAAACGTTTAGTCGACGAGGTAAAGTGTTGACAATGATACTCAGAAATAGTATTATAATATGTTCACTATGTGTGGCGGGTTTGGGTAAGAATGTTATTATAAATAAAATAAAATAAAACTAAATGGGTGATAGAAGGGTGATCTTTCCGAGGCTATGTGTTTTCACGGCCCTTGAAACGCGCCGCCATCGGGTTCCCAATTAACGGTGGGAGTATATCACATCGACGTCGGGTCGACGATGAAGTACCTGGGACTCGTCCTCGACCGCCGGTGGAATTTCGTAGAGCATTTCCGACGTCTGGCTCCCAATCTGAACTGGACTGGAGCTGCTCTCAAGCGGCTCTTTGGCCTTGGAGGTTCAGACGCCTCCTGCCGGAGGCTCTACGAGCGGATCATTACGGGGCGCCGGTGTGGGCGCCAAAGCGACCGGCGGCCATGCTGAACGCCTGCCAGAGGGTCATGGAAATAAAGATGGTGCGGGGATACCGCACGATTTCCCGCGATGCGGCGAGCCTTCTTGCTGGCCTACCACCGTGGGATATAGAGGCAACAGTCCTTGCACACATGCACGATATGCGCGTAGAAATGCAACGCCGTTGTGAAATTCCGCTGTCACGACATGTCACGGCTTGGCGGACAGAGCTCGCGAAGTCCCCTCTTTGAGGAGTGGCTGGAAAGACCTCACGGCGTCCTCACCTACCTCATGACGCAGGTTCTCACCGGACATGGCAAGTTCGGGAGGTTCCTGCACTGGATTAAAGTGGAAGTGACGCCCGGGTGTCGCCACTGTGCGGAACGCCTGGAGGACATGGTGGAGCACACATTAGAGGTGTGCCTCGCTTGGGCAGAGCATCGCCGTGCCCTCGTGAGGGCGATCGGCGGCAACAATCTCTCGCGCCGGGTCTTGGTACAGGTCATGGTCCGGAGCGAGGAGGAGTGACAGGCGGTTGCCTCCTCCTGCGAAGCAGTAATGCTAGCAAAAGAGGAGGCCGACCACATCAGGCAATGGCGGCACTCACAGCGCCCTAGCCGCCGCTGGGATTCTGATCCCAATTTCCGGCCACCATAGGCGCGGGCTTGCGGACAGCGAGCATTGGGAGCTCCCTGTCCGATACGTTGTCAGCAACAGCAGGGGTCCAACCGGGTCGAAGCCTACTGGGGCCAGGGTTATCAGAAAGGGAGCTCGAGCCGCTGTATGAAGGCTAGAAGGATGGGTTTTTAGTCAGTAAGAGTCTGACACTATCTCCCGCTCCACCCAAGAACGGGGGTTGTCATTTGATGATCTTCCCCACCATAAAAAAGGTGATCTGCCGATATCCCTGAAGCATAAACTCATCGACCTGTGTATCCTGCCCATCTTAACCTACGGTACTCATACCTGGTCAGTCACTGAATTGCAAAGTTTCGCCTTGGGGTTTGCCGAAAAGCTATGAGCGCAGCATTCTAGGTGTAAAAAGAACAGACCGAGTGCGGAATAACACGCTGCTCTCCAAAACAGGCGTAACAGAAGTGGGCAAAAAGGCTGCCAGGCTTAAATGGGATTGAGCGGGTCACGTTAGCCGTATGAGCAGTGACCGCTGAGCAAATGTCGCCACGCAATGGGTTCCTGCAAAGGGAAAGCGCCATCGAGATCGCTTTAGAAAGAGGTGGCGAGATGATCTGGATGCGTATAACGAGAACTGGTTCAAGACGGCGCGAAAGAAGAATGTCTGAAAGGACTTGGGGAAAGCCTTTGCCCAGCAGTGGGGCGACCGTGATGACTAGTAAAAAAAAAATTAAAATATTTTTATTTTTGTGTGAAAATCTGATGAACTAATATGAATTTTTTTTTAAGTCATAGAACAAAAGTTGTTATTTATGACGATAGTAACATAGTCTTGAGAGGTTGCCAGTATTTTACAAATAACCATGTTTATATGAAGATATTAAAATGAGATCTGTTTCTTTCAGAGAGCCAATCATCAAATTCTGCAGACACTTCTGGTATTGCTAAAGCACTAGACCAAGTTTTGTACGTACCACCGCCGGATCTTGTAACAGTTTCAGAACCATTAGTATTCGAAGGAGTGGATTATGATCTTCTGTATAACCTGAGCACGAAGGCTTACAACGATTATTATGATTGCTTTTACTGGTTTACAAAATGCATCAGAGATTTGTATGTATTTTTTTTTATTGTATTGTTCAGACCACAAAATAGATAGGTACAGAAGACAATCTCATGTATGTACTTCACTTTTTTATACCTACGCTCAGTGGACGCACACTAATGAGCGTTTGAGCCGGAACTGTTTCACGAGCGGGCCAAGACGTACCGAGATATCGTATCCGTGAGCGGTTACTTTGTGTGCGTTGCTCGAGCGCACTTTGTATGTATGTAGATTGAATTCTGTGCCTATATATTTTGTGTTCACACCAACTTATTATTAACCTTATAATCGCCTACGTTGAATATATCTAACAAACACTATCTAATAAACGCGAAACTTTTATTTCACTAGGGTCGTATATCCACCACGAAATACTCCGGCTCGTTAGCTCTTCTGTGACGGAGATTGAAGAGCTAAACGAGATGGAGTACTCAGTCGCAACCACACGAACTGGTGAATAGGACACAAATACACTCGTCATCTGCAAAACAGTAATGCTAGCAAAGGAGGAGGCCGACCGCATCAGGCAACGGCACCCTCGCCGCCGCCGCCGGGATTCCGATCCCGATTTCCGGCCACCGTAGACGCGGGCTCGCGGACGGCGAGCCATGAGTAGCTCGCTGTCTGACCGTCAGGTAACTGTCCGGAACGAGTCCAAGACGTCGACGGCGCGCACTGTTCCTGCGTGCCTCAAGCCTACTGGGGCCAGGGTTATCCGAAAGGAAGCTCGAGCCCCGTTATGAAGAGGCTAGAAGGAACGGGGTGGGTTTTTAGTCAGTAAGAGTCTGACACTATCTTCCGCTTCACCTAAGAGCGGAGGTTGTCATAAGATGATTTTTACCCACCGTAAAAAAAAATACATCAGACTAATCCAACGCGAGCGGTTAAAATGATAAGACTAAGTTTCTCCGCACAGGAGCCACAAAAAAGCCGCTTGAAGCTTCTTTTAGAGGCCGCTTTTATTGTGGCTAGTGTGTGGCGGTGGTGCCACAAAAAACGCTTGTATTATAACGCTTAAGTATTCATTTTCTCACCACAATAAACAATAAGTACAGTTTCTAGGGTAAAGTAGGTACAGTAAGCATATTGTGGGAGACTGGTGCCTAAACTAGGCTTGGGGCCTGTATTTCAGGACACCAGGACTCCACCCTTAGGATTTATTAACATTTTTATATTTACCTTATGCTCTAAAGAAACAGTTGTCGCGATTATTGCCAATATTTATGTTGTAAATTCTATATAGTGTTAGTATGGTTCGTAGTATGTGGAAATATTTGAGAGTGTATGGAGTAGGTGTGTAGGTGTGTGTGTCCATGTGTGAGTGTGATGTCTGCTGTCTATCAGTGAGTGAGCATAGCTGTACAGTACGCGTCAAATAACTTTGCCGCTCTGAAGTTGGCTACAAATCACTGCGCATTAGTCATTTTTACGAAAAAAGACAGCACTGCGCATGCGAGGCTAGCGATGCAATAGACGAACCTCAGTGTTACGTTTCTATCTCAGTCGCTCGTATACGTCCGATACCAGCTTGTGTTCCGCTCGCACAGTACATACGGTCGTGTCGATGCGAAAAGTGTTACGCGTAAATTACCTACCTGTTTTAAGTTTGTTGTTTTTTGTTATTTTTTCTTATAGTTATTGTTGTGTTTGAATTTTTATTGTTGTTTTTGAATTGTTATAGTTGTGTTTGCATTGTTATTTGGTTGACGTTGTCCTTAGTTTTGTCAAACAAAATGCCAAAACGGAACACGGTTTTACGGCGACAAGCGCGAAAAGTAATTCATAATGTGGTGAATTACATGCAGAAAGAGAAGGACGAAGGCGTGCTTAATTTAAATTGCAAAATTTAATTTTACGTCAGTGAACACTTTTTACGCGATAGTACCTGCGCCGTTGTAAGGAAAGCCTAACTTCAGAGCGGCAAAGTTATTTGACGCGTACTGTATGTGTAATTTACTCTATTTACAACCTGAACTACACCGGGACATCTAGGATTTTTTCAGTCTCAAGTAAATTATTTCAGTTTCAGTCTCAAGTTCAGTGTCCCCACTTTAGCATTATAATACACAATACGTGGAAGTTTAAGGAGAACGTTTTATAGATACCTATATGTTAGAGTATAAATTAACTCTGTTCAGAGACCTTACTTAATTGTTACGCTATAGTATAGCGTTTAGGGTGAGATATAGTGGACATGTTAAAAATGATATTTTGTCCGTGACGTGAAATATATATCGCCAAGAAACATGTTTTCTTTTTCAGGGTATATTTTCACTCAATCTGTGTCTATTATTGGTCATTTACTTGGGTTAACTATTCCAATATTTGTCAAATGGAACTTGATAATTGCAAGCATAGAACGGCTGTTCTTTGGTGGAAAGAGAATCGAGGATTATATGGAGAAAAGGGAAGAGATTATTGTAAGTTCACTACCAATATTTTTTAGTAGCTCGTCGTCGTTTGAAATAAAAGTGTACTTTGTGCCTTTTATTTTGATATCTTTTTTTTTTTAATAAAAAATAGTTTTTATCTGTTTATTGAAAGTAAAAAGTTGTCAGCTAGGATTTTTCACAGCAACTTTTACCTGCTAATTAGACGGTTCTACCGAGAAAGTTTGAAATTAGCGTCAGAAAGTTAAAAGGGAATCATACATCTAGATGGTCATATGAAGAGAAGGGATGAAACGCATGGTACTGAAACAGTTGTGCTTGATTGAAAGAGGGAGGCCAAAGAAGACCTAGATGGATTATTTGAGGAGTGATATAAATAACAAAAAAGGAGTTAGTGATAGCGTGACGGGAGAATCAAAAACAAAAACTTTATCAAGCGCAAGTTCGATCGTGTATGGAGTATTGCCTATGGGACGTTTCTGCCCGATACCAGCTTGATGCACTTGAGGCAATTGAGAAGTGAGCCAAAAGGATAATTGGCGATGAAACACTCGTCGATTCGAGGCTTCAAAGTCTAGAGCATCGACGCCGAGTTGCTAGCCTGTCGGTTTTCTACTGGTTGCATTTCGGCGAATTTGCGTCGGAATTGAATAACCTGATTCCGCCTAGCCCGTTCCATCATCGGACTACCAGACGCACGGCGATGCGCCATCTGTACATGGTGGACATCCCACCTACACGCACAAAACGTTTCAGAAACACATTCATTGTGCGTGTAGCTAAGGAGTGGAATTCCTTGCCGGAGTCTGTGTTTCCTGATAGCTACAACCCGGGAATCTTTAAGTCGAGAGTGAATAGGTTTCTTCTAGGTGGGCGCGTTCCATCGTCGACCGCATCGTCGCTTTCCATCAGGTGAGATAGCGGTCAAGCGCAAACCTATCAACAATAAATAAAAACATTTTGTAGTAGGTACAGTCTCAAGTGCTTGGCCGCACTGGCAGTGCGGTACGGATTCACACGGACAGGGTGTCTGCTCGCCGCCCAACACTCAAATGAATTTCTTACGTTATAACAAGCTTTTAATGAAAATCAGTCCCTTCCAGTTGCAACATCAGATCAGCTCCTTGTTGTAATAATTTTGCATTGTCATCTGATTTACAAATGCATGCAAAATTTCAGCTCAATCGGTAACTGGGAAATGAATCAAATTTAATTTGCAAGATTTGTTTTCAAACAAACATTGGGACAGGTGCCGTCTGGCTGAACATTTAGACTTTTATGAAAAAAGGATGGGCAAGCGGATAACCAAGAGTAACAATATAAGAAAGAAGGTTTAGACCCTATAGAAACCCTAAATAAAATAGAGTTTTTTATGTAACTTACGAGTATTTATAAAATCTCTCTTACTTATTTGTTTCTTTGAGCAAAATACAAATATTATGTCTTTTTATTATAGACGATTATAAATACATGCGTTGGTACAGCGGTGACGGGTGGGACTGTAAATATTCCTTCAGACGAAATGTACCGAGCGATCGGGTAAACTTTTATTTTGAAAATCAAGAGCAAGAACTATAAGTTGGAAGCAATTATATCGATACTAATCAGATACTTTGTGAGGATTAAACAACAGTAATAAAACATTAAATTAAATGAAAAGTTGTTTTATTTCAACTAAGATATCACATTACCAGTCGGCAGCGATGCAGAATTTTTTGACGCCTTTTGTTTGATATTTTGTTATAAATTGTTTAATGTTTAGTTGTTTAGAAAAATTAATAATATAATGTAATATATTCCACAACTATCACACAACACCGTCTAGTCACAAGCTAAGCAGAGCTTGTGTTATGGGTATTAGACAATTAATAAATGTGCTTATGTATATCTCTAAATACATACATATTATAGATAAATTACACCCAGACACAGAACAAATGATTATGCTCATCACACAAAGATTAGTCCTGGGTGGGAATTGAACCCAAGTCCTCCGGCATAGCAGTCAGGGTCACTAACCACTAGACCAACAGGCCAGTAAATAAAACCACGAAGACCAAGATTGCCGATATAGCACGAAGAATCGCTAAACTAAACCATTGCTCGCAAAACAACAGATGGCCGTTGGGGCCAAAAGGTTGTGGAGTGGTGACCGCGTACCGGAAGACGCAGCCATCGATGACGTGGTGAAAGTTGCGGGAATCCGATGGATGCGGGACGCACAGGATCGTTCATTTTGGTGACACTTGGGGGAGGCCTTTGTCCAACAGTGGACGTCTATCACTGTTGGACATAGGCCTCCCCCAAGTGATGATGATAGACAATGATGATGATGAAAGACCTCATCAGGAAATAACACACTCGAGACAGTATTCCCTTAGGATAAATTTCTACTGTTTAATTGGGCGAAGCTGATATCAGAAACAAGTAATGAGAATATGTTTCTACTATCAGCTTAAACTTTAGCAACTGAAACCATACAAGTAGCTTGTTAGTTTCCATCCTAACAAGATCTTTTGGATATTCGACATCGTTATTTTTATTAAAAAGTTATGCCTTGAACCGGCGAAATTACGCTAGAATTACAAAACGGAGAAGAAACAACTAAAACAAATTCAACGTGAAAGTAAGATCCTGGCAATAACTTCGAGACAAACTTTGCTTCCCTCGAAGAAATTAATAATCTCAGATTTATGTACATTAGCGGAGAGGAGCAGGGTGTTCTTTATTAGTTGAATCTTTTGGAAGTTGTCAAGCGCACTCAGTTTATACACGACATTTTCAACGGCACTGTCTTTTATTGCAAACAGAAGTTTGAAGTGGCTAATGCTTTTTTGTCGACTTTTGAATTATTCTTCTGTTATCTTTTGTTGGTTTTGTTAATATTACTTTCTTTTTCTTTTGACTTTGAAACGTTTGTGTATTTAGGCAGTATTAAGTTTAGAAAATATCATTTTGTTTCCTATTTTTTTTTTATAACTTATTCTATTATTTTCACACTAGGTATTAAGCATCAACTTACAAGCTTTATGATGATCTTTGAGATTAATGTTACATCATATTACACCTACTAATTTTATATTTATGTAATTACAAATATACGTTTAAAATACTATAGAAAAGTTTTTTGACATTTCACGAAACCAGTTCCGGTATTTGTTTAAATCCCTAGATTAATTCGGGGAAATGATAAAAATAGTCTTTATATTTTAACATCCTCCGTGATTTAATCAAATCACTTAGAAGACTGACCAAATTTCTATTTTTATCATAACCCTGCGACATAAATATAAGAAGAAATTGACTGACTGCCATCAACTAAAACTATTGAGACTAGGACTGTGAGAGAAGTGTTTACATCAGTTACCTTTGTGTACACTCGCGAAATAATTGCCTAAGCTTTATCAAATCAAGCAAACGGCCAGTCAAAGGATCGCAAAAAAATTTTCATAATTGGAAAGTAAACCGACTAGATTCTTTACGATAATAATTAATTAATCATTGTTTAATTTTGTTATACTGATTTGACTTCACCATGACTTGGACCAACTATTTGTTGGCCAAACACATATTTGTTCTGTGCGGGAACCAACCTTGCTACTTGCAGCGCAGCAACCAAACTACAAAACTCACTCGTACCAACCAATATCAAATCGTCATCACATGAAATTGTAATAAATATTGAAATTTCAGTTCAGCAAACAGAATCAAAATTCGAGGTTTTTAATATATATTATTCAGTAGCAATAAACCAATTGGTAAGGTAACCCCAGTAGAATAATTAATAACTGGAATAATGTATTCCATTAACCGTTTATATTACTCATATTTAAAATTGGTTCTCACTTGAAAATTAGAAAGAATTTTGCGTGTATTTTCTACATGTTAAAAGTATGAAGGTATGTGGGACCCGCTTGGAGAACTGAATTTTCTGATAGTGCTCGGCTAGACTGGCAGCGCGGTGCGAGGAGTGGTGCGGGTCCGGGGATGGGGTTTGTGGATCTCTTCAAATTGTATCGTTTTTGGACAAAGTTTTTCTTTACCGTTTACCGATGAAATAAATTACACAAAGTAATGCGCCTGACCACGTTTCAACCCACGACAACTTATAAGTCGGGGCCATTACCACTCGGCCACCACTGCTACTACATACACTTAATAAGTGGTGGAGCGAGAGAGAAAGCCAGATTTTCTTCATTAAGATTGACACAATGTTATAAATCAAGAGAAAACTCCACAGTGATTATCGGGTCCTCAAACGAAGAGGAAAATAAATAAAACACAACTGCTATTGTTATTCTTTAAATATTTATTCACAGAGGATAAGTAACAATGGCGGGGCACGAATTTGTTGTGCCCTGCCAAATTTTCACCGAATGCGACAATTTCCTGTCTTGATTATCTGTTAATGATTTGTATACATTGGCGCCTTTCAAAGATAAGGTTTTAATGAATTATGAAGCAAAGCGTTGATGAATGATGAATGGTTAGTAATTTTTTGGTACTAGAATTAGCGAGCGATGCTGCTACGCACGTAATCTTGGTCGGACAAAGTGATATTAAAGTTTTCTTGTTATTAAATGTATTTTAATATGGTACACAGGCAGACTTGATGTCTTGTCTTGGCTAGTTCTTTAGATTTCTATACAAAAATAAAAAAATTAAAATATAATGTTCTAAATATTACGAAATCTATGCAAAGCAAGCTATAGTACAATAGCGGTGAGCAGCGGGATCGGCGGCGGGGGTTCTTGATGTGCTTGCGTCGCGTCATATAGTAGGTAGGTACATCAAAATACAGAGTTTAAATGTGTTTTATAGAAAAACGAAATCTTAAAGGTTTGTTTTTGATAAATTATGATGTTTTGTAAAAAGTCATAGAACAAAAGTTGTTGTTTATGATGTTAGCAATTAACATTCCTGCAAGGCTGTTATTGTTTTACAAATAACCTTGTATACACTAAAGATAATAATTCCTAGCTAAAATATGGGGTCAAAAAATACCTCCGCATTGCTGTCGTTTAGAAGTGTGCCCTAAAGACTGGCGGCATTGTCTCGTTGTGTGTTGCTTAATCTCTGACCGAGGTAAAAGCCAGCCCTTGGGTTATGCGATGCACAAAACAGATAGGTACAGAAGACAATCTTATGTATGGACTTCACGTTTTATACCTACGCTCGGTGGACGCACACTAATGAGCGTTTAAGCCGGAACTGTTCGACGAGTGGGCCGAGGTGCTCCGAGATATTGTGTCCGTGAGCGGTACTATGTGGGCGTTGCTCGAGTGCGCTTTGTATGTAGATTGCATTCTGTACTATATATTTTGTGTGCGAAGTGTCAACTAGTCGTCAGATTGATTTTTAATTCTGATATCATTGTGAGTGGTTGAAAATAGTAATTAAACAGTATCATTTATTTTTTCTAATTAAATTAGATAGTAGACTATAAAAAAGCTAGGCCACAAAATTCTGAGTACAATTATCCCCTTTCAGGTTCGTTGTAAACAAAAATTTAGCTTGTAAAACCCAAAATTCTTACTTAAATATCTCGAATATCCTAATAATTGCTTTAACCCTTTTGTAGAATCGTCCAATAAACCCAGTCCGTGCAGCCGCGGTTTTATCCAAAACTAATAATAAATTTTCACAGCAAATTCTTCGAAAATTCCGCTATCCCTTATTATGTTTTCGGTGAAATGGCTTGATACTGTATTTACTTACGATATTAATATTCTAGTTTTTGAGTTATTGCCAATTCTTTGAGTCAGTATTACTTTAAGTTAATTCAAATTAATTCACTTCTTATTCATCATATTTAAGACCTCTTTCAATCATAACTCAAAATATGATTTAAAAGAGTGTCCATGGAGTTTCTTGCACGCTCTTCTCTATAGAGATCTACGCTTTGGAACGTGCAATTTAGCTTTACGTTTCTTGGACTGACAAAATTTGACTATTCAAAAGTGCTTGCAAATGGTCTATTTGAAATAAATGTTTTTGATTTGATTTGAAACATCACTTCTGGTTTAAAAATTCTGGTCCGATTGCTAAAATTTTTTCACTGATAGAAAGTTGCTTTATTCCTGAGTGATATAGGCAATATTTTATCGACGGGGGTGAAGCTGCCAAAAGCTAGTAAACAATAAAAAAAATGTAAATTAATTGAGTGAAGAGTAAAATAAAGTCAAGAGGGTCAAATAAAAACACAACCAACAGAAACAACATTGCTATTGTTGAATCAAAATAATTGATCATTCAATTAAGCAATAACAGTTTGATTGATTTTGATTTGATTGCGTACGTGAAATAAGTGATGTTTATTAATAGAACGTATAGAATGGAGTGAGCGTGGCGGTCCATGTTCATATAAAATACTAGCTTTTGCCTGTGGCTTTGCCCACGTACAAAATGTAGCTTATTGCACTCAGGAATAAATCAGCTTTCTATCAAAACATTTTAGCAATCGGACCAGTACTTTCAGAGATTACATCCTACAAACAAAAAAACATAAAAATAAAAAATGTACCTCTTTATTACATTAGTGTAGATGAAAGAACGAAAAATGATTTCTTTAGCGCACACAAATATACACAATGTAGAAATAATATGTTAGACACGTAAAAAAAGAAAATTAAGATAGTGTGTCTCGTGGCTATGCCAAACATGAAGACATTCATACGGGTAGAAAAGTCTGAAAAAGATAGTCATGATGCAATCAATATAATTAGCTCTTTTTCCTAGAATTTAGATTAAAACACTGTACAAGTTGGCAGAAGTTCCAAGAGCTGGTAAGTTTTGGATATAGAATGCGAAAAGAGATACACAATGATGTAAAAGAATTGGTCCGTCTATTCTCATGTATGAGATCTACTAATTGATTGTAAAGATTAGTCGATAGGTCATTGTGTGAGAGGACGTCAGCAAAGTGACTTTCTGTCTGCTTGTCAAAAAATACAAAATATGTAAGGCTGATATGCTTTATTGAAATGTCACGGGTGACGTCAATCCCAAAACATTCTTTTCATTCAAACATTTTTCTTCGTGCCTTAAAGCCCGTCCTCATCACCACGGCGCGGCACCACCACCGTATAACGGCGCCGTACCGTCGCACGGTGCCTCGAACAGTGCGCCAAGCGCGTATTCACAGTTTTCTCAATCGATATTTCGCAGTTGGCGTGCGAGCATGTGTGTAAAACAAAATGGTAGAAAATATCGATACAGACTTCTCTGTTTAGTTAATGGAGGCACGTCCAGTCATTCCAAAATATTCTAATAAAATCTCATTCCTAACCAACTGCCCACAATGCAAAGGCGCGGCGCCGTGCCGTTGTATGGCGACAGCACCATGCCGTTGTTCGGTGGCAGCGCCGCGCCGTGGTGATGGGGATGGGCTTTAGTAAAATTAGCAGTGGTGGTTTCTTCTTTTACGCCGGCAAAGCCGCTGGCTTCTGAATTACTTACCTATAAAGAAAAGTAGAGAATTATCATCATCTTTCGCCTTTCACAGTCTAACCAGAAGCAGCTTTGTTTCATATGAAGCAACTGCCTATTACACCTGCACAACCCAGTTATTGGACAATACAATTTTCCTTGGATAGACGAATAAGTATCTGGCTGTAATGATTATCAAAACGCCCATCGGTACCAACGACTTTTGCCTTGATCACACGTACCGATAAACGGTCGAGATAATGCTCTCGGCCGAGTACCCGGTACGTGTAAAAACAGCGCCGAGTGCTCGGCCGAGTGCTTATCTCTACAACTCGCTTACATCAATGTCTCGGCCGAGTAACATTTTACTGTCTCGCCCTTTTACTCGGTACGTTTGATCAAGAAATTAGTGTGCTTTCCAAGGGAGTATCAGAAATATTCTAAATAAACTAGAGTTAAGGTTATAAAAAAAGAGAGAGAAAAGTAGCTAAATTGCACTTCCAAAACGTAGATCTCTATGGAGAAGAATGTGCAAGAAACTCTATGGACACTCTTTTAAAATCATGCTATGAGTTATATATAATCTTGGTTACAAATTCAAATTCAAAATCATTTATTTCAAATAGACCAAATGTAGGCACTTTTGAATAGTCAAATTTAATGTCGGTCAATCCAAGAAAAGTGAAGCAAAAATTCACGTTCCAAAGCGTAGATCTCTATAGAGAAGAACGTGCAAGAAACTCCAAGGACACTCTTTTAAATCATATTATGAGTTACATATAATCTTGGTTACATATTTCTTGTTGCTTCTATTATGTGAGCACAATGTAAAGACAAACTCTTGAATCCTCAGATTAGAACCCCACAAAAACTAAACACGTATTTTATTCCGAAATCACGGAAACAATCCCGGAGGCATTCATCAAAAATATACACGAAACGTTAGACAAAGTGTTTCAGTATTTTTTTCTCTCTTTTTGTTGTTCGCTGACGCATTTTTTCCTCATTTGAAACTTCATATGTCACGGGTATCTCCTTTGTGTAGGAAATTGTGAAGAATCTGCGGGATTTAATATATATGCATTATTTCTGAAGCGGTATGCGGTATGATGCCTTTGTTTAGCTTACACATAACTTTATTAGATATAGAAGAACTATTAAATATTTACGAATAATCATTTTAATGAATAAATCATTTCAAAATCATCATCATTATCTTCATCATCAGCCTTTTTAATGTTCCCACTGCTGCGACTCAGGTCTCCTCTCTAGGAGAGGGAATGGGCCGTAATCCACCACGCGGGTTTAGTGCGTGTTGGTGAATGTCGCATGACTTCGAATTTTTAGTTTTAGGACATGCCGGTGAAAATCATACAGCGTTTTTTTGTCATTACATAAAGCAACGGCGAGCAAATGGGTAGCTCGTGGTCCAACCGTCCGGTATCCTTATGGACTGAGCCCAAGACTTCGACGGAGCATGTCCACGCTCGCCTCAGGGAGTTCTCAGAATACCCTAGGGGCCCAACAGGGTCGAAACATACAGGGGCCAAGGATCTGCTTCTGAAAGGATGATTCGGTGCCTTTACGAAAGGCAAGGAAGCTGAACAGTATTGAATAAGTTGTCTAACCGCTATCCTTGAACCTTGAACTAGCACCGTTGTGTTTCTGTTAAGCTACATATGTATATGAACTGCAGGTTTAGACAAATGACTTTTCTGTTAGCGTCACGCCCACCACGAGTAAAAATTTCAAGTGAATTCTCCGCAGGTAATGTCATCACTACACATTTTGGACACAGCGTTTAGCGAGAACTGCTGACGTATTTAAAAAGTCCTCTGCCTGACAACCCTAGCTTTGTTACAGTACTTTGATAGATAACCAGCGAACTACATCAATTGATTGATTTTGCACTAAAGAAATTATCGACAAATAGGTACTTTAAAACAATGTCAGCGAGAAAATAGCAGCTATATTTATTGTTAAGGTAAATTCTGACATACTATTACAACGTTCTCAAATTTGCTTTAGCTTTTATGCAGCCGTTATATCAAATTAATATAAAGTGACCAGAGGGCGGGGCCTTTCTTTGGTCAATGAATCAGCATTGCCATCCAGCTTGGCAATGCTGCCAGCGTTCTGGGTACTTTTCCCATTGACATCGATGTGGACGAATTTTTTGATTGATTTTTTGATGGTTTTCCCCGTTTTTCAGCCTTTTTTTTCTTTTTGTACACATTATTATTTTAAGTTTGTATAAACCTATTAATTTATAATATTTAATAGTTATGAATCATAACTATTAAATATGATTAAATATTTTATGGTACAAGTGTTAATATATTATATACATCATAAGTTAGGGAAAGTTAAATTGACATTATAAAAAAAGTAATTTGTTTTTATTTTTTCAGAAGGCAGATTCTGAAATTTCTTATCCGATTACGATAATTATTGCCTTAATAGAAAGTCGTACAAACCCAATATAAGCTAAATTATTTATTTTTAAAAGAAATGTTCACAAAATCAACAAGATTGAAAAAAGGAAACTAAGGAAACTTTTCTTAATTACCTTATTCCCTGCATTTATAATTAGAAAAGACAAGCGCAGTAAATATGCCATTATCTCAACACACAAGGGAACGCTAGGTACAGTTACTGCTCATCCCTTTGAAGTTATACCTCTCTCTTTTATGACAAACCCGTGGGAGGAAAGAGGATTGAACATTCTCTGTGGGAGTACACGACACGATAATATTGACGGACGTAAATTCGTTGACTGTAGTCGGTCGGAGACAGAATTTCCAATCGTGTCATTTGCTTTACCTTTTGATGTATATTTTTTTGATGACTTCCTCTTGGAAGTAAGTGATTGGGACTGCCTAAAAGTAGCCAAATTTTAATAACTAAAATAAGCCTTCCTTTCATTCACGGGGGACCAAATATTTTCTTATAAAATGAGCCCACACTCATAGTACGAGATCCGATAGAAGAAATCTCTTCCCTCATCTGTTATCCGATTATGATAAATCTTATGTGCTAGACAATGCGTTTATTAAGACATTCTGAATAGAATGCCTAGCTAAATCTGGTGCCTAATTTTGTTGTTAAATTTTTGACATCAATTCCCCCTCATTTGTTATTTGGGAAAATCGAGCAACAGCTGAAAGAATGTGCTCCAAGGAGCTGGAAAACTGGTTGCATCTTTTTTTTGGTCAGCTCATAAGGCTGACATGACCCGCCCAATCCCATTTGAGCCTGGCAGCCTTTTTGAAAAACTTTACATATAACTTGACATACATATTCTGCTAAATTTTACTGGAAATATGAGCGATGTTTTGTAGTTCCAGAAACAAAAAAAAAATTAATAAAAACGTGTCAAAACATAAAACACAAACACCAAAACAAAGACTGGTGTATTCACAAAACCACATATTTTCCACACCTTTGAAAAAAAAAACAAAATTACACACAGACTGAGAACAGCAAAATGATGCATAAAACTGCGACCGCGGACAATAGGATGCTGACGCGTTGCTCGTTCATTGTGGGGAGTTGCCCGCTTTTATTAAATGCAAACTATTCAAGTGGGGATTGTACAGAACTCAGTTTTGATGGGATTTTGTTTCGTTTAATTAAATTTGAAAAATTCGAAATTGAATTAAACGAAATCAGAGAGCATAAATATAGCATAATGCATAATCAGCCTTATAATGTTCCCACTATTGGGACTCAGACTCTTCTTTAGGATTCAGTGCGGGTTTGTAGATGTCACATGTCTTCGAAGCTTTGGTTTTCCGTTTTGAGAGCAGTGGTGCTTAAATAAATTACACAAAGTAATGCTCCTGGTTGGGTTTAAGCACGCAACCGCTAACTTGTAAGTTGGGATCGTAACAACTGGACCACCATTGCTCCTCATCATCATCATATCAGCCGAAAGACGTCCACTGCTGGACATAGGCCTCCTCCAAGCGTCGCCACAACGACCGGTCCTGTGCGTTACGCATCCATCGGATTCCCGCAACCCTGACCAGGTCGTCGGTCCACCTTGTTACGTGGTCGCCACTCCAGAACCTTTCGTCCCCATCGACCATCTGTTCTGCGTGCAATGTACCCTGCCCATTGCCACTTAAGTTTGGCGACTCTTCGAGCTACGTCGGCAACCTTGGTTCTCCTGTGGATATTTTCGTTTTGCTCCTCAGCCTAGATAGAAGAAGCTTCAGTTGAATTATTTGGTCTCCTGACTAGGAGAAGAGAGAGCAGCAGCGGTGATAGAGCAGAGGTGGCCGGGTGGTTGAGCAGAGATGGCCGAGTGGTAGCGGCCCCGATTTACGAGTTGTAGGTCGCAGGTTCCAACCCAGCCAGGTGCAATACTTTGTGTAACTAAAATAATAAACTACGAAAAAATTGAAAAACATCGTGATGATACCGGATTTTTAATATTCCGGTCATTGTGATATATCCTAGAACTAAGCTGACATAATACTTTATCAATCTACACTGGGCCTGCATTCCATTCATGGTAAGGCGGCTTGGGTTCCATCTGTGGTAATTTAGGAGGATCCTCCCTTTTCGACAAAGGCTTGCGGTATTTTACACCCTGTTTTGCATTCCTCTAAAATACTTCCAGAAACCCTTTATATGGACAGATGACTGTCTACCTCCTCCCTCCACCTCCTTGCGTCGTTTATCCTCAATGCTGAGGGTCATGACCTCGACGAATAACTTTCTTGTGGACTATATTTAACCATATTGTCCTATTTTTGGCGATGTGGATAGCGGCTCAGACTTTGGTCTCAATGTAGCGCGGATTTGGTTTGACCCACATATCGGACTCCTGCTCCTGGGTCTTTTCCAATCTACTTTTCCTGTAAGCAGTAACTTTTCCAGGATATCAACCTCTCTTTCTGGTAATGTAAGATTTTACCTATAAGTAGCTACATTATATGCAGGAAGTTTAGTCGAACTAAGTATGGAATCAGAATGCAGGTTATAAGAAACTAGCGGCCCGTCCTGGCTTTGCACGGGCAATAAATATAGCCTATGTTACTCAGGGTGAATGTAGCTTTCCAATGGTGGAAGAATTTTTGAAATCGGCGCAGTAGTTTTTGAGTTTATTCATGACAAACAAACATACAGACACACAAAAATAAAAAAAACCCTCTTTATACCTATAATATTAGAGTAGATAGAGGTTAATCAATGCCAGAAATTCTCTTTTTTTTATAATACAAACAAGTGCTTGACGGCGATCCCACTTAATTGTAAGTGATGTAATCATTGATGGTGAGGCGCACTAGTTTATTAAGAGCCTATTCACTTTAGCTATGAAAACATCTAAATAACAACAACTAAGAAATGTCTTTGTACCTTTGTACAAAGTTTTATAAATATGTTATCTTCTTCTGTATGTACATAAATTATAAAATAAATAATGCTATTATAGTCATTACTACTGTATAATTCCTGTGTTCTGTGATAGTAATCATCACCACAGGCTAAGAATAAACATATTTCCTTGATCAGTGCAAGCTTCATCCAGATTGTACTTGCAACTTTTCTAGGTTGCCAAGATATTAGAACTGGACTCTATATCTCTACAATCATCAAAATAATTTCATTATGTTATTTTCTTCTGTATATTGTGTGTACATACATTATAAAATTAATGATCAAACCACTAAGTAGCAACTGTGATCCATAACGCTAATCAAATCACCTTGCGTATTGAAACAAAAGTCTGTACCACCGGAGATTAATTGGAAAAATAAACTTCAATGAATCAACAAATCAAAGCCAACCAAGCCAAACTATCCTAATAAAGATGAACCCGACAAATTCCAAACCACAAATCAACGTAAATACAAACGAATAGACGTACCTAGAGTACTTTAACAACTAAAACTAACAGTAGGAGTTTCAAGCACAATTTGCACCAAGTTATCGTAATAAAAGCGGTGAATTAAGTGAATAATAGATCCCTTGGGACGCCACATCGCATTGTCATGCGCTCAACGTTTAGCAAGGAATGTCCCACATTCTCTATGAACAACTCATAACGTTTTATTGAAGTCACCATGTTTGTGGGTATTAATAACAACTGGGCCTTTCGGTTGAACTGTAGAAGTGAGATCAGAAGTATGAGTGTTTATGAATAATTTGTTGAAGGTTCAGTGCAGTTTAGTAGTTGATTCTTTGATAATATCATATGTATGAAGTTTTTTTTTTTGTAATCAAACCGCAATTTTTTTTACTAGCTTTTGCCCGTGATGTCATCCGCGTAGGTCCATAAAATATAGCCTAGGTAACTTAAGAATAACGCAGCTTTATACCGGTGAAATTGTTTCAGCAATCGGACCAGTACTTTCAGGGATTACTTCAACCAAAAAAAAAACAAACTTTACCTATTTATAATATTAAGTGTAGATTTAATCTTCATGCAACACAAAGCACATAGGCGGAATTGCTTAGGCATTCTCTGCTTGTCAACCTAGGGTGGTGCTGAAACAATATGGTAGGCGCATAAAAAAAAAATTATTATCATTTTTTATTTGATTGATGTGCTGATTGTAGTGTTATAGAATAAACTATTTAAAATAACTGCTGTTTAAGTGGAGGTTTTCAAGGCACAATGCTTGCTGAAGCAAAAAGGTTTTGAAGTGTTGGCAACAAATCTATACATATAATAAAATCGTAGGAAAGTCAAAACTGTACATTGAGTATTTTTTTAAAAGAATACTTGGAGCGTGATCTACAATCGATATCGAAGTCAAAAATATAGTTTTTAGAATTTTTGTCTGTTTGTCTGTATGTATGTCCGGGCTAATCTCAAAAAGATCACAGCACAGATTTACTTCAAATTTTGCATGAATATTACTAAGAGGTCGGGTCAACATATAGGCTACATATTATCACGCTATCACCTACGGGGGAGGAGCTGTGAATCTTTATTTTTCTTACGCATTCTGTGACAGCGTGTAATCTAACGACGCATATTTACATGTTGTTTTTGAGTAAGTCATACTATTATCTAGCTTTACACTATAAAAACTACGCCAATTAAGTAACTTGGGAAGAGAAACAGTTATTTTAATAAATGTTAGTAGTATAAAGACAATTTTAAAACAGCGCCATCTATGAGATTTCATAAAAATCAAATCAAGTTACATGACACTTTTTGGAAATTAATAATTTAAATTTAATTATGTTGGCGAGGTTAGTCGTTAGTTATTCTTAAAATTCATAGATGGCAATGTACATTTTCTTCATAAAAGTTGTATCGCATATTTCGTTTTGACAAATTCAAGTTCCAACAAAACCCTCAAAATCTTGAGCAGAGTTCTGTTGAGGAAGACATTTTAATAAAAATGCTGTGTTAAGTATGTCGCCCTCAGGACGAGTTGCTTCTCACACGGGCAACTGTACGTCGCTTGCTTCCGCGTCACCAGTCCTGACTCTCTTTACATTTTGGCTCCTGGCAGCATAACTACCAACGCAGTTTATAGGGAAGTGTTGTAAAGTATTATATTCTTTTATGTCCTGGAATGTATTCCTGCATTATTTTCTCTATTTTCTTCAGTCACATCTTATGACTGAACGCAGTAACTCTCTTCACTTGCAAAAAAACCTTATATTTTAGTTTTTTTTTGCAAGATATTTTTGGTGCTGTAGAGCCTTCACGCAGACGACGTCGCGGGCAGCAGCTAGTAAATTAATAATTGGACTTCGAGAGTCATCTGGATGCTAAAAGCACAAAACAGGTACATTATAATAACGTTTGAAGGTCTAAAAGTTCAAAATTGACTTTTTTTAGGTACAGAATAATATTTCATCAACTTCTGGAATCGCAAAAGCATTTACACCGAATTCCGTTAAAATTTTATAACTATTATTCGTGCCTTTAAACAGTAGAGTATCATTATAAGAGCGTGAATATCATTATAAGATGTGCAGAACACATTTAGATTTTACCTACTTTGGCACCAATCAAAGTACGATGAGCCTATCGTATCCATATAAGCGAATGTAAACAAAAGTAAGTGAGTAATAATTTTAGATTCTATTTGCATAACCTTAAAGTCCAAGTTTAGTTTCGAGTTACTTATTAGTCTGAAGTCTGAAAGTCAATCAATCATCAATGTCATCAATTCACCAAATGATGACGTACTAAGCCTTTTTTCATGGTGGAAAATCAACAAAGAAAAACCAAATTAATTTAACGTGTCAGTATCGTGTATGTGTTTTATTTACAGACTAATAACTACATCTGTTTTTTTTTAGTGTTCCTTCGGGTTCTAGGACCACAGGTTTCCTTTTCAGCAATACCCCGTAGCCGTGGTCCTATTCCTGCTGAGCCCTTACGGTTTTGGTTATGGTTTTTGGGGTCTTTTTCAAGAGCACCTAAAACTATGCGCCATGGATGACTTGGGCTCGGTTCATACAGAGTAGCTAGATGACGACCTACCTACGGCTTGTCATCATCGCAATCTATCAGATTAAACTTAATTCATTAAACCCCAAGCGAACGCTGGTGTATCTAATTACGGTATTCGAAGGGTTAAATTGTAATTTAGTTCTTTAAATACGGCATAGATACTTTATTTATTTGGTCTACCAAGAATTGTTTTCACGACAACTTGAAACAAAAATACCATCTGTATAAAACTTTAAACAGTGCAACAATTACTTAAAGGTCAACACCACATGAAGTAAAAAAAATACATCAGTGTAAACTTATATGTACTATCGCGTTCATATCTGCATGATCACTTTAAAAAAAAAATATTAGAATCCTGCTGCGCGGCGCTAAACCAAAGTAAAAATGAACTTAGCGGTGGTCAGGCGGAAGTGTCTTTGATGGTACATGTAAAGCTTATATGCATAAAAAACTATTGAATAGAACTGTAAGTAGGTACATACTTACAGTTTGATTCAATAGTTCTACAAGAAAGTAGGATACTTAATACTTATGAATGTGTGTGCAAGCGCTCTGAACTCACTTGCAGACACAACCAAGTTTGGCCTATCTTGGTGATATACAAGAACTAGAATCGTCCTTTTGAAATGCTCTCGACAAATAAATAACTGTGTACAGCAACTTTATCATCATCAGCCTTTTAATGTTCCCACTGCTGGGACTTAGGCCTCCCCTCTTGGAGAGGAAATGGGCCGTAATCCACCACGCGGGCTCAGTGCGGGTTGGTGGATGTCACATGTCTTCAAATATTTTGGTTCTAGACAGGTTTCCTCACGATGTTTTCCTTCACCGTTTTGAGAGCAGTGGTGATGAAATAAATTACACAAAGTAATGCGCCTGGCAGGGTTTGAACTCGCAACCTACAGCTCGTAAGTCGGAGCCATTACCACTCGGCCAACACTGCTCTACCGCCGTGCCTTCGTGGGGGCGATCGGCGGTGGAGACCTCTCGCGGATTTGGTTCAGGCCATGGTCCGAAGCGAGGAGGAGTGGCAGGCGGTCGCCTCCTTCTGCGAAGCAGTAATGCTAGCAAAGGAGTCCGACCGCATCAGGCAACGGCGCCCTCGCCGCCGCCGCCTGGATTCCAATCCCGATTTCCAGCCACCGTAGATGCGGGTTCGCGGACGGCGAGCCATAGGTAGCTCACTGTCCGATCATCCGGTAACTGTCCGGACCGAGCCCAAGACGTCGACGGCGCGCACTGTTCCCGCGCGCCTCAAGGAGTTGTCAGCAACAGGAGGGGCCCAGCTGGGTCGAAGCCTACTGGGGCCAGGGTTATCTGAAAGGAAACTCGAGCCCCGGTATGAAGGCTAGAAGGAACGGGGTGGGGTTTTTAGTCAGAAAGAGTCTGACACTACGGGTTTCGTCATAAGATGATTTTCCCCATCGAAAAAAAAAAACCACTGCTCTCTCAGCAACTTTATATTGGTAAACATTCGTTTAGTCCCCGCCCTAATTAATCACCAAGTGAACATAATACATGACATCAATCTAGTCGAAATTGATACACGTACATAATTAATGAAACAAATACGAATTAATGAGTAAACTTCTAATGTTACGGCATGGAGAACAGCTTTCAACGTATTTCGAAACACAATTTATCTGAAATTAATAAATAATTTTACATTTTTAAGGCTTTTATATACAAGTAAAGCAACTATGAGACAGCGATGTTAAAATTTTACTTAGAAATTGTTCTACGGATAGCATTTCTTTATTTCATTTTTTTTTTTAGGTACAGCTTTTTTTTGTCGAGAATTAAATATAGTTCATCATCATCATCATCATCATCATCATCTTGCTGCCCTTGTCCCATTTTATTTGGGGTCGGCGCAACACAATTAAATATAGTTATCGTATGATAAATAAGTTTTAAATGAAAATATTTTTTTCATAGCAAGCTTTTATAGCGCAGTTATACCTGTATAATTAATACTCGTCAAGACAAATCATACGAGCCCAAACTTGATAGGGTTGTGTTGTTTAACTACCAAGTTCCTACGGATAACTTCCGAGTCTATCATCAAATCAGCTCCATGTCATGATAATTTTGTATTATCATCAGATTTACACATGCATTCAAAATTTCAATTCAATCGGTACCGAGAAGTAGATCAAATTTAATTTTCAAGATTTGATTACAGACAAAAACATCGGGACAGGTGAAACTAAATAAAAGCTTGTAAAAATATCATATTAAACCCTGTATGATTCCTTTGCTCTGTGTATTAAACAATTCAGTATTAAATGTTGTTCTGAACTGCCTCAGAAAGAGAGTAAAGTAATTTATAGCAACCATTTGATCCAATATTATTTCTTTGTCTACATTTTTACATTACTATTCCAAATGAATTACAATTTGGTCATGAGATTCAATTTATTAAAGGATATACGATCTTTTGCAAACAATTAGTTTGTTAAAGGAGATAAATGCAACAAAACGAGTACTTACTGTCAATGCTACGGTAATTACTTGGGTTCAGAATAGACTATCACCTACATCAAAGATGGCGAAAAGCAGTCAAATACCAGCCCCCCTAGCCAAGCCACAACCGTTTCGCTTGCGTCGAACGCTTCGAGTTGACCTTGACACTAATTCTTTTGTTCTGACCACGTGACAGAGCGTTGAGATGACGCCATTCCCGTATATTTGAAACTTTCTACAAGCGTTAACTATCGAAGATTAGCAACTTGGCTACTTGGACTAGGGGTACTGATCAACGTAAAGTACATGCAAACAAAACTGACCTACCACATGGCATATAAAATGATTGGACAGAAGTACCGTATTCTGGGTGTCGTAAACCATATTCTATCTTTCTTACGATACGCAGAGTAATCAAGTACTTCAAATGTGTTTTTGATGATCAATAAAATTACAAATCTACTTTGGTAATAAATGTTTACACGTGCCGAAGAACGAACGAAATATGTCAATATTAATATTGAAAGTACAGAATAAATAACCAAAAATAGCAAAGAGTGTTACCAAAAAAAAAAAGATTATAAAAATATTTAAGAAAAAAATTTAAGATAAAAATACTTCAATCATAAAAATGATTTAAGTCCATTGGAGCGTAAAGTAAGCAAAATTCTTGGTAACATTAAAGAAACTTGCAACAATTTTGTTTAGCAAAATTGCGTGTTTTCTGCCTAACATATTTGGGTTTGTACATAACAGGCTATATACCTACACATTAAAGTTTATTTGGCAAGCAAAGCTCCCTATCGTAAGAATCTTTGCCGAAGCGCGTACAAAATACATACAAATATTTTGCTCGAACAAATACATGAGCTAGAATAATAAATGTGATCATTTAATATTGTGTGAATGTGAGCATGAGTTGTGGTTCTTTGTTAATGCTTGTAGAAACAGACATAATTTGATAAGTTATTGCTTTAACTGAAGTCGAAGATAGAACTGCTAAAGATGTAGGTTACATCATAAATCTGTAAATTACTTTGATGATTCTGGAGATTGGTTCAGTTGGAATATCATAGCGACCTATAAAAAATGCGGATTAAATCTGTTTTTTTTTTTGTCGACGGTCATCTTATGACAAAACCCGCTCTTGGGTGGAGCGGGAGATAGTGTCAGACTCTTACTGACTAAAAATCCCGCGCCGTTCCTTCTAGCCTTCATACCGGGGCTCTAGTTTCCTTTCGTATAACCCCGAACCCGGTAGGCTTCGACCCAGCTGGGCCACTCTTGTTGCTGACAACTCCTTAAGGCGCGCGGACACAGTGCGCGCCATCGACGTCTTTTTTTTTTTTTTGTCGACTGGGAAAATCATCTTTGACGAAACCCGCTCTTGGGTGGAGCGGGAGATAGTGTCAGACTCTTACTGACTAAAAACACCGCGCCGTTCCTTCTAGCCTTCATACCGGGGCACGAGCTCCCTTTCGGACAACCCTGTCCCCAGTAGGCTTCGACCCAGCTGGGCCCCTCCTGCTGCTGACAACTCCTTGAGGCGCGCGGGAACAGTGCGCGCCGTCGACGTCTTGGACTCGGTCCATTACCGGACGATCGGACAGCGAGCTACCCAAAGCTCGCCGTCCGCGAGCCCGCGTCTACGGTGGCCGGAAATCGGGATCGGAATCCCGGCGACGGCGGCGAGGGCGCCGTTGCCTGATGCGGTCGGCCTCCTCCTTTGCAAGCATTACTGCTTCGCAGAAGGAGGCGACCGCCTGCCATTCCTCCTCGCTCCGGACCATGGCCTCGACCAGGGCCCGGCGCGAGAGGTCTCCGCCGCCGATCGCCCCCATGAGGGCACGGCGATGCTCCGCCCAGGCAGGGCACACCTCGACGGTGTGCTCCACCGTGTCCTCCGGGCGTTGCGCACAGTGGCGACACCCGGGCGTCTCTTCCGCTTGAATCCGATGCAGGAACCTCCCGAACTTGCCATGTCCGGTGAGGACCTGCGTCATGCGGAAGGTAAGGACGCCGTGAGGTCTTTCCAGCCACGCCTCAAAGAGGGGACTTACCGCCATAACCGTGGCGTGCCCGCCATCGACGTCTTGGCTCGGTCCGGACAGTTACCGGACGATCGGACAGCGAGCTACCCATGGCTCGCTGTCCACGAGTCCGCAGTTAAATCTGGATGAAGCTTGCTCTGATCACTGATCAAGGAACCATGGCAAAGAAGGAAATAGGTTTATTCTCAGCCTGCAGTGATGAGTACTATAATAGGATTGTTTTTTTTAGTTCTTCCATTATGTAAAAAAAACAATAGGCTTTTTTAAAGTAATTTGTGCATTGTGCCTAATTGTTTATAATCAACAACAACAACATGCGTTTTTTGTAAAATAAGTTAATTTGAAAGAAAAGACAAACTAGTACAGAGTATAAATCGCATAATCCTAACTAATCCTTACTTAATATTATAAAAGCGAAAGTGAGTTTGTCAGTTTATTTGTTTGTTTGTTACGTCTTCACGCCTAAATGGCAAAACCGATTTTGATGAATTTTGGTACAGAGATAGTTGGAACCCTGAAGACGGACATAGGCAATTTTTTTTTTTTAAGTGAGAAAAGGGGATAAAGAGGGAAGAAAAGGGGAGAGAATGCCTTGTTGCATTAAGTCCGCCTATTTACCACTACTGTACATGAAGTTTAAATAAATAAAAAATAAAAAAAATCATAAATGCGGGCGAAGCCGCTGTTAAAAGCTAGTATTATATATAAAAGTGAGTTTGTTTGTTTGTTACGTCTTCACGCCTAAATGGCAAAACCGAGTTTGATGAATTTTGGTACAGAGATAGTTGGGACCCTGGACATAAGCAATTTTTTTTTTAAATTTAGTAAAGGGAGAGAAAGAGTAAAGTATACTAATAAACGGGTGCGAAGCCGCGGGCAAAAGCTACAAAATTATAAAACAAAAAACACTACATTCTAATAACTCTAAGCTCGAAATAAAATTCGTAATCATAGAACAGATTTTGAGTGCATTCGGCTAACCTATAATCCTACAATGCTTTTCATATCCATCCAAACAATCAATTCGATGTTCACTAAGCAGCTTTTAATAGGGTTTGTTCGGTCTGGCCTCGAAAGTGAATCGGCGTGCTATGAAATCCACTTCCGATCAACGAAGGCCTTGACAATAACTTAGTGAACCCGTACACGGACCACAAAAAAAAACCGCTTCAAGCTTCTTTTTGAGGTGGCCTTTTTGGAGGCTCGTGTGTGGCGGTGCCGCCACACAGAAACGCTTGAAGCCGCTTCAAGCTTCTCCGGCCACAAGCTGTCGCGCGCTTCAGCATTTTTTTAAGCCTCATGTGCGGGGACAGTTCATTTCAGCCGACAGACGTCCACTGTTGGACATATGCCTCCCCCAAGTGTCGCTACAATGATCGATCCTGTGCTTCTCGCATCCATCGGATTCCCGCAATCTTCACCAGATCATTAGCCCACCTTGTAGGATGCCTTCCGACGCTGCGTCTTCCAGTGCGAGGTCGCCACTCCAGAACCTTTCGGCTCCAACGGCCATCTGTTCTGCGAGCAATGTGGCGTGCCCATTGCCACTTAAGTTTGGCGTTTCTTCGTGCTATGTCGGAAACCTTGGTTCTCCTTGTTAGACTTTTGCGGGGACAGTTAGACTTTGCAAACACTAAAATAAAGGAAGTGAATAAAATAGATCCAACAACAAAAAGTAATCAAATTGTTTTTACTCTCATCAAAATACGTAATGTCAGCAATAAAGCACTTCAGTAAAACCCGACTCGTGACGTCATCTTAACCAATCATCGTTACCTACACCAAGATAATAAAAACAACAATTTTATAGTCTTCAATATGAAGAAAGTCCATCTCGTACGAGATAAAAAAATAATTCTTACTACTTTTTACAATATCGAGATCGAGAAATATAAAACACCCTTATGCATGACTTGAAAGAATAAATAATATAATGTATATTTTGATACAACGGGAGAAAGTTTGTGAAATTCGCCCGAGCCACAGGTAAGGGTATTATGGAACCGAGTTCTGCAGTAACAAATTTCCACGTGTACTTTTCGGCACCAGTGCCAAAAACAGTAATTAGCGTGTCTTAAATTAGTAAAGATAGAGCGTGTTTTCGAGTAAGTGTATCGAACAAGCATTGTATTACGTCATCGTAGAATTGACTAGTGGGTTATCTCAAGAGAGATGCTCACAAGTTAATTTTGTATGACTACATACCTGTCACTGATTATCTCTGGTATTCAGATAATCAGTCTCACCAAGATTGGACTGACATACAATCCCTACACAGTTGGCTAAACGCAATAAATGATTATGTATACGTACATAATATAATCGTTACGATTGTAGTATGACTAACGCATACAATCGAGATGATTACCACAACTATAGACGAATATTTTGTACATCCTGTGTGCTTGTCTCGCTAGTCATACGTACATTGTTAAATGACAAATCTTATTAACCCTAATATATGCTATTTTATTTATTTTCTAACCAAAGATCAATAACAAAGTAGCAGTCGTCGAAATAAACAACATGCTGCCAGACTTCTGGACTCATTTCCGGATGACAGTGATGTATTTCGACACCTGAACATTTAGGGCCAAAATTATAATTATGTACCCATAATTTCATAATAATTTGATTTTGATTTTAATTTAATTTTCTTAATTAGTAAACTAAATCCATAAAGTCAAGTCAAAATATTTTATTTCACATAGGCCTACAAGGGCACTTATAAAACGTCAGAAGCTAGTGCACGGTTCCAAATTGGTCATTTCCTATGGAGAAGAACCGGAAAGAAACTCCATAGTTACTCTTTTAAAAAATGTGTTTATTACAATATTCATTGATTTATGTAAGAACAGTGTAGACCAGGCAACACTGTACACAAAAGCACAAAATTAATCATAATAAAATAAAAAAAGTAAGTCGTAATAGGAAGTTATCTAGAAATGTTTTTCTAAACCTATTTTGTTGAGAATCCTAGCTACTGGTTTGTATTTTTTGTTTATTAAACTCTATTAAAACTTTAGAAGTTCTCAAGCTTCGAAATTAACTCTGAAACTAAAATTGAAAAAACTCTATGAACATAGTATAAAAGCATTTTCTACTACTACTATAATTAATATCGTATCTAACTATTTAGACAAGAATATTTTCTAATATCATTGGTAAATATATTTATATTCCACAACTATCACACAACGCCGTCTAGTCCCAAGCTAAGCAGAGCTTGTGTACTCGTCTAGTACCCATATACTAGACAACTGATAAATATACTTATATATTTCTAAATATATACATAGTATCGATAAATTACACCCAGACACAGAACAAATGATTATGTTCACAATATGTCCTGGGTGGAAATTGAACCCATGACCTCCGGCATAGCACTCTGGGTCACTAACCACTAGACCATCAGTCTAGTCAAAAAATCACATGTTCATGTAATTCATGAACATGTGATTTTTTTTCATTCATGGATAAAAACAGGTTTGAAAATCATGGTTTTTGGACCAAATAGCGCGTAATTTGGAGTGAACGCTCTTAAAAATTCAGCACATATTGCACAAAACGTTTCACTCGTAAACTAAAACAAAATAGCCGACGTAATCTCCACATTCAGGGCCGGAGTCATTGAGCGCTCGTTACGGTCACAATTGTGAATGGACACGATATGATCTTACGTAACGTAATACGTTAGGGATCTATGTGATTTAAATTGTTACTGCAATACTAGTGTTTCCTACAATTCACTGGACTGTGAAGATATGTAATAAGATACCACCGTTGATATATTACATGTAGACGATATACTTCAAGATGAACATAGTAACACTATTGATTGTATCGCTGGTTACCATCAGGTGGGATCGCAGTCAAGCAATATATTACCTATATCATTTATAAAAATGGTGGTGTATCTATACTATTGATACATGGTCCTATTAAAAATTATATTATACACAGGATAATAACAATGGAAGCTTTATAATATAAACTTAGTTTGGCAGTCAAAATACGTTTTGACAGGGAATAGGGCGATGCAGCGTTTGAAAAATCAAACACCCAGGATTGAAGTAATAATGATACGTAATTGAACATTAAAACCAACGCGTACATAATGTCAGTATTTTACAGAAAAGTTCCTCAGTAACCACTGCAACAACGCGTTAATTAGTTATATCAAGAATTGACTTGCATAAAAATGCTTCCAATTTTCCACTTTCGTATTAGAACTTAAGTAACGACCTATTAGCACAGATAGATGTCTTTATCTATGTGTATGTGAATGAAGAGTTTTTATATATATATTTAGATATATACAATTTTTTCTACAATGAGAAAAAATGCCATGATTTTTTTTTCAATGCCATGAAAAAAAAAAATAGATTTCATTTGTATAGTCAATTGAACGGAAATAAACAAAACTATATAATTATATAGATAGTGGGGTTTAGTAGGTGATTCCTGCCTACTCTGTAGAAAAAAAGTTAGGTCATTACTGTTAAATACTGGTAAATGTTAAACATGGGAATAAGATCAGCTGTATCATAAATCATGTTGCACATTATTATAAATGGTATGATGGCAATGATGATTATAAAGAAAAAATTATAAATTATAAAGTTTTTCTTTATAATTTATAATTTTTTCGTTAAATATTAGAAAACATAGACATGATACGTATTTTATACATAGATATGTCAATAGTAATTACTATTACAAATAATTTTACACCGACATAGCGTGATGATGATGACTATGATAATGTGATCAATTATAATACTTCTATTAATACGGCACATAAACAATTTATTGACAACAGCCCTATAAAAGTTGATCATTAATGAACATTATTTCTGATATATAGTAAAGAAATATGGTATCTAGATTTAGTTTCTGCCAGTGGGTTCATTTGCGTGAATGTTGGAGATTGTCCTATATAAACCTTAATAGTCCTGGAAAAAAACAATATCTCATGTTCTGCCTAATTTAGTTTTACAGATTAGACATGAAAATATAGTTAGAAAATAGACGAAGTAATTATTATTACTAATGATAACGCACTTATAAAACGTGATGATAATAATAATGTGATAATAATAGCCATATTTATTAATACAACAAATCAATTGATACATATCAAAGTCTTACTAACAGCCTCATAGACACTTGACTAAAACATTTTCTGATTTAATCATGGGATAGAAAAATGAAATCAAAAATGTTACCAAGCTCACCATTTTAATGACTAAAGAAATTTAAAGGACAATAATGCAGCCAAGGCAAATTTAACGACATAGCAATTGAAGGCAAATCTCTCTTAGATACTGCTAACCCAGTATTTCCTTAACGATTCATTTCATCTCAGAACCCAGACACCAATTAAAAGTCAGCGGCATCGAATTACTTGATAGAGGATTGTCGTTTTTAATTACTAGTTACTTTTAGATGGTTGCGTTTTTCCGCTGAATCGGATCATAGATATACGTAGTTGGAACATTTATAATTGGAACAATGTTTTATATTTCAATCTTGTTTTTAGTGAACTGGCCGTTTAATGTTTGGTTGATATTGATGCTTTGTTGTAAATTTAAAACCATTTTCTATGAATTTATTGACATAATTTTGATATTAATTATCCACATTGATATGATAAAAAATGGAAGAAAAACATATGTGTATCCAAGCTACTAAAGCTATATTTTATTTAACAAGTAATGTCTATTTACACTTATTTTATGAAAATACTAAACATCGGTGATTAAGCTAAAAATGAATAGACTAGGTCAAAAAGATATCTTATATCTTATCTTATTATTTCACAACTATCACACAACGCCGTCTAGTCCCAAGCTAAGCAGATTAAAATAATGATTAATAAAATGTAACATTTATTAAATTTATGTTGTATATGTATTAATAATTAATTATTAATACAACATAAAGATTAAATAACTAACAAAAACGAGAGACGAGCAATTCTTTATTATATTTTAGTGAAACCCAACATGGCAGATGTAGGTGACATTTTGATTAATCCGTGAGAATTTCGGTAATACTGTCTGACATCTTAGTTTAATGCCGGTAGACTCTATGATGTGGATCTACGATTTATATTTCAATGACGTTCTAAGCTTGATACATTTGAGACATATATATACAGCTAAAAAGAATTGGACAGTAATTAGATAGATAGGTTCCCAGCTACTGCTAAAGACTTACCAATGGAAGGATTTTGAAGTAGGTCTATCAGTTTTACCTGAAACAAAAAACATCATATTTATAGCAATTGTTTTTATTCAGTATCTCGCGTTTGACCACTACATCAACTGTCAGTAAGTAACGATGTCATCGGTGTTGGAACACAATGGCCAAGAAGTAACCGGTTCACTCTTGACCTAAGGGTCTTAACCCAGATCCTGTTACTATCAAGAAATCAAATATCCCATAAGGTAATTCCACGTCTCAGTTATATGCACAATGAATGTGTTTCTAAAACGTTTTATGCGTAAGTAATAACTGATCCGGCAAACTTCTAGTCTTTTTAGCTAAGCTGTCAAAAGATAACGCCATCTACAGGTATTACCAGAACCAGCAAACTTCTTTACAAAATGACATTTAAATTTGAGATAGCATTGTATTCAATTCTTTTATTACGTGTTTTTTTTTTCAGATTTTCTCACCGTTTAAACCTTTCCTGGACTTCCACGAATATTTCAATACTAAAATTAGCCAAATCTGTTCAGCCGTTCTCGAGTTTTATAGCGAAACTAACAGAATTGCAATTCATTTTTATTTATATAGAAGATGTGTTTGTATTTAGAAATATATAAGTAAGTCTATCAGTTGTTATAGTACTTATAACACAAGCTCTGCTTAGCTCGGGACTAGACGGCGTTATGATTTGATAGTTGTGGAATAAAAAAAAGAAGAGTGCTATGTTGCCAATCATTATATTGACCTGTTTCGTAATGGACTCAAGCACGTCAAGTTAATATATTACAAACCCTTTTTAGAGATGAGAGCGGTACTCAATACACGATCTGTCTATCGATAGACATTGTTTGATAAAATAGCTAAATTACTTAAATAAGCCCATTAATTCCTATTTATTCAAGTTTACCCAGAACTTTGCGATCATCAGTATCTGCAATCCGTATTGAATCCTTTGAAACAGAATATTAGTGCCCGTTGGCTAGAAACACAAATATAATTATACAATATTCATGATACCCATGTCACCTCGACAGCTCACAAGACGTGAATCCAAGATGTCTGTATATTCCTGACAGAATGGATTTCTGATATTACTTGGACGTCCAGGTATAAGCAATATGGGGTACAATTTTGTATGACATTAACATCTTCATGTCACTTGGCTATTATTGCCATAATCTTCTTGTTGTTGTGTGTCTTGTCTATATAACAACAACAGTATGGCGACTAATAAGACAAAATTTAATAAAAAATCTATCAAAAATATCTCAAAAAACTGCAATATCAAAAAAAAAAACAATTTGAGATAAAAAATAATTATGTCAAATAACTGTAACCATGACAGAAAACTTCAAACGAAACCCAGTTTTTATATGAAATAAATAGAGGATGGAATGACAAAATTGCTCCAGTTTTTATCCATTACCTAATTAATAGGTCATTTCTTCATAAAATGTATTACTTTATTTTTGCGGAAAAACTGCAGACCCAGGAAAATGTTCTGAGACGGTAAATCTTTAAGTAATTTATTGGGCTTTTGACGTTGGTTTTCTGGTTCAGAATCATTGAATATTTTGTTACTCTTGAACTAGCCGTTTTCTGTGATATGGCGGGCAACTGTCCGATGGTTTTGTCAGGCTTTTGAATGTGTTCAAATCGAGCAGATAATAGCGCTATGTAGGAATTGTGTGACATCCTGGGTCTTTTATAATTCATTTATGTGGTATATGCTGTATACATGACTAGCTACTACTATTACTGATTCCAAATCATTTAATGAGACATGGTATGTGTTTTAATATGGGACTTAAACACAAGAAATCTTGAGTTTTTAGATTCTCTAAAATTATTCTAGCATTTGCTTACAAGTGAAGCTCCTTTTATGTCCTCCAAACACATAGGGAATTTTAGCTTTGTATTAAAATCACGTATGCAGAAAGCACTTTGAATGTACAAAACACTTTCGTCTATAATTTTGCACATCGGTAAATTTAGACAAGGTTTTAAAGAAATGTGCAGCAATTTTAGAAGAAAAATTTTCTAAAAGTAAAATTTAATGTACATGCAGTAAAGTTGGTATCAGCTATTTATAAGACCGTAGTAAAAAGTATAGAGATAATAATAGTACCATCTCCGGCATAAATATAACAAAATATCAACAAGCAAGCAACAGTCCGTTTATGTTAGATTTTTTTGGCAAAAATCATATAAAATACCCACAATCATATGATTGTGGGTATTTTCCGAGTTAGGTACCTAATCTCTAGTCTGAATCAGATCAGTTTATTTTTAAGATTTTGATAGGTAATTGAAGGCAAATATCGTCTGAGTGTTGTTATGTAACAGTTTGGTTGGTTTTTTATTACAAAAAAAAATACTAATAAAAATGAATGGATGCGTGACGCACAGGACCGGTCGTTGTGGCGAAGCTTGGGGGAGGCCTAAAAAATAAAATAATTTATTTAAAAAAATAAAAAGGGAGTGTAAAATTTTTCACTTTATAACCGACTTAAATAGAAGGAGGAGGTTCTCAATTCAGTTATGTTTATTTATTTTGTTTGTTACCTCAAAACTCCGTCGTTTTTGGCCGATTTGTTAAATTTTTATTTCTCCTGAAAGGATATGCTTCAAAAGCCATTTCTGATGATGGAACTCATGATGAATTGAAGGAACTTCTCAAATATCTTAGGCAACCATATAATGATAGTATTTTCAACGAGGACTTAAACAGTCAGACATTCAGTAACATTTGATGAAGTGGAGCTGGTGAAGAAGACCAAAAATGGCCAACTGAACTTCACCCACACATAGATGACAACAAAGATAGTTAATCAACTATGACAATACAATAGTAAAAAAAATTGAATGGATTTGTTGAAAATGATCACTTCGATGTTACATCATTTTCAACAAATCGTCATCGAAGTGGAAAAAACTTATTACAAAAATAAGAAAATACGCAAAACATCGACTTCCGAAATTAAAGTTATTTTGATCGTTTTAATGTTTTTTTTTTTTTTTGTAGTGAAGTCGGTTATATTTTTTTAATAAAAAGTTTTTTTTTATATTTTCTTTTTACCACCTAAATACGTGAAAGCAAAAATTGCTTTACATTATTTAACAAGCCCCGTTAAAAAATAAAATGAACATGCTGTAAAAAACGATGCTCAACAAAAAACACAACTCCAACAGAAATAAAACGTTCCATTCGACTTGACATAATGGCGAAAATTGTTTGACAATGTCAACAATGGTGTGGTGTAAATGATAAGAACTTTGACTTATTATTTCATATTTATAATTTCAGTGTTGAGTATCGGTAAGTGTAGCGTGAGACAATCTCAAAGAGGTGGCTAGTGTACCAGCCAGCAGATTGTAATCTGGATGCGAAAAATGGATAGCCGTATTTTGTGGTGCAGGTCGGGAGAGGCCTTCGGTGGAAAAAAGATTGCTATAGATTGAGTTGATTGGGAAGACTCTGTCACATGATTACGATAATGATAATCATTAAGTGTCATTTAGGCGTTTGACTAAATTTTAAAAGCAATCTTTGCAAGTCGTACTAGTTAAAACAAGTACGACTTGCAAAGACTAGACAAGACACTGATGACAGTAATGAGATAGACAAGTTTCTTTTTGCTTCTGTTCGTCTGTCAACAAAATTAGAATCATGTTGTATGTTAGAATGTCAAAATCTTGATGATGACCAAAATCAAAATCTTGGTCATGGTGTGTAGGTAGTGTTATAAAAAAAAAAGATTTTAAAGTGAGAGTTAAAGTAGGCTGATAATGCAACTACGGTACTTGACTGCTAAATAACAATAAGTAACTTCCACAACAATGGTACGAATTCCGCCACCCATTTTGCCCAGGGCCCTACATGTATAAAACTTTGATCAAAGCATCGTTTACCGTGCCGAAGAGCATAACATGGACTATCACAGGTCACAGTAAATAACAAGGTTTAGTGAACACAGAGGTGGATTTATAAATTCAAAGACAGGCTGAAGCAAGTGGTAAAGACTCTCAAAATACCAGGAAATCAAATTCATGAAGAACTTTTTATAGTGCTAAAATTATGAGCAGTAAAGACTTGTGCTATGATCGGAGTTTCCTTGCGTGATCACATCAGAAATGAAGATATCCGCAGGAGAACCAGGGTTACCAACATAGCTCAGAGAATCGCCAAACTTAAGTGGCAATGAGCAGGGCACATTGCACGCAAAACAGATGCTCGATGGGGACAAAAGGTTCTGGACTGGCAAATACATACCGGAAAACGCAGCGTTGGTAGGCCTCCAACGAGGTGTACCGAAGACCTGGTCAGAGTCGCGGGAATCCGATGTATGTGTAACGCATAGGACCGGTCGTTTTGGTGACGTTTGGGGGAGGCCTATGTCCAACAGTGGACGTCTTTCGGCTGATAGATGATAATGATGATGAAAGACTTACTTACTACCAGATCAAAATCATGAAGAAACTTTTACAACATTCATTGACGCAAGTGAAGTTGACAACTGACCTCTCGGCCAGAGAATAACTGCCATTCATTTTTAATCACTTACATTTTTAATTTCCAATATTCTAGTGTCTGCGCAAATGAAGTCACGGGCAAAAGCTAATAGAATGTAAGTGCATAACAAGAGATCGAATGATCAAATAAATCAACAGTTCGAACACTAGAACAAAGAATTATCACAGCCATAAAATAAGCCTGACTATAATTAAAATGACACTAATGCATTCCTTGATTTGAATTTCAAATTATTTCCGACTCGATTGCCTGCATTTATGTACTATTAGACTCTTCAATAACAATTAATTGATTATATATTTGTGCAACAGAGTGAATGATGTATTCATGTTTTAATAAATGTTGTTACAATAGTGTTTCAAACAAACAATCAATTTATTAATTCCATTAGGCCAATGCTTTTAATTTGAGTAGTTGTCAGATTTGTTTGTTTTTTTTTTTTGTTTTTGCGTATACCATTGCTATTTAGCTTCTAGCTAAAGTAAATTTAATTACTTAACCAAAAAATTGTGTTATTTATTTTTTTGTTTTTTATTTGCAACAAAACTGTGCGGAAAACCAGATTTTAATGAAAATATTTTTTTATAGCAAGCTGTTATAGCTATATAATAAAACTCGTCAAGACGAATCATACGAGCCCACACTCGATGAGGTTGTGTCGTTTAACTACCAAGCTCTTATAGCCACCTTCCGGTTCCATCACCAGATCAGCTCCATGTCATAACAATTTCGCATTGTCATCTGATTTAAACAAGCATGCAAAATTTCTGCTCAATCGGTAAACGGGAAGTGGGTCAAATTTATTTTTCAAGATTTGATTACAGACAAACATCGGGACAGGTGAAACTAAATAAAAGCTTGTAAAAAAGAACGTCTTCCAACAGAGAGATATTACACAAAAGATAAATTTCATATAGTTCGTGCCGATACGATAGGCGAAGATTGAGTTGCGTGTCTTAAAGTAATTTAGAACATCTGACCTTTGATCTTTGTGTAGAAGCACGTGTATTTTTTCCGCAATCATTTGCTTATACTCGTATTTACAGGAGAAAATTAACATAGTTTTCCTCAACTCAAAACTTTATGAGACGTAATTAATATCCATTTTTGGCCAATATTAACTACTGTTATACATTAAAATTTGAATTAAGTTTTAACTAAGATCGGATCTTCGAAATATTTTTATATGAGGACCACTCAGGATGCATCAGGTGCAGAAAGAGATAAGCTATACATTTATTTTAAATATTTTTCAATAAACTTACTCAAAAGCGGATCTTTGAACAAGTGCGGAAAAGTGAACGTGTGCGTCAAAGCCACAATTGTATTACATTTATCGCATCAGGCTGGGCACTAAGCCACCCCTACGAGTCGCGCGTTAAACTCCACGAGCCACGTGTCAACTCCCGTTTATTTTGTGTTCGGAAATCTATTGAAAAACGCCACTTGATATACGTGAAAATTTGTCACTGCAGCACTTGGTCTCGCCTTGTTCACAATGAGAAACTTTCTTTACTTGTGTCTAAATGATTCCTAGCAAAAAGCGAAAGTAAGAATGGCTCATCATATCGTATTAACTGATCGACACTTTACGTGACTAGAGGGCTGGCTCGTTCTTCGCCCAAAGAATTAGCATTGCCATTCAACGTGGCAATGTTGCCAGTCCTCTGGGCATATTTCCGAATGACAGAGATGTGGAGGAGTACTTTGACGCCTGAGCGTAATTTGTCATATTTATGTACATAGTTAGCTTTAACTATAAATAATTTATTTAGAATTTAAGATTTTAATGATGTACATATGTATTAAAGTATATACAACGTGTAACGTTAAATGCGCAAAACCTCAGACACCCGAAATGATTTTTAATTCGATTGCCCTAAATATGTAAGAAAAAAAAAACTTAAAAAAATAATTAAAGGTTTTATGTGCAGTTTTAGTTTGTTTAAAATTCATATCTGCGTTGAAATAAGAACTTTTATTATCCCGTGTATGTGAAAAATTGATTGGATTACAACTATTTGTGTTTGTTTACCTATTTTAGCGGGTTTGCGCCTATTCTTACACACCTATTCATAAATACACAGGTCGAAGTTTTTTATTAAGAGTTTTTTGAAAAATGTTACCTATATTAAAAAGTGATATGAGCAAACTAATTTCAAGTTTTGCGCATTTAATGTTACTCCTTGTATATATAAACAGCTAGTAAACTAGTTAAACTCATCGTATGAAACCTTGGTAACATTTCGGATTCATAATTAACTACAACAGCCAAGTATTCTATCTCACTTAGATGCAAATATTCAGATAATTTCTAGCCATATGGCATGTGGAAACTTGTTAGTTTTCTGAGCCAAATAGTGCCAGATGGTGCTAATGCAGAATACATTCTACCTCCGTGCCAAAAACCAGCCAAATCTGTTTTAGCTGTTATAGTGTTATTGTGTTATACAGTTGTCAGTTGTGTGTAAATTTTACAAATAAGCTAATTGCAATAATATGCTTGAATACAAGAGATTCACTGTTATAATCTGTCTAAAAAGTCAAACAACTTAGATAATTATTAGGGTATAGTATCTGATGTAGTGACCACTAGTTTAAAATAATCAAGGTTGATTAAGAGATCTTGATCATTGTTTACTAACATTATAAAAAGTATCGAATATAAATTGTTTTAAATGATTAAATATTATACAAAATTTCCAAGTCGTTTGAATTTTTAGACAGACTATAGAAACCCATCAAAAGTTATTACGTTTATACCACGTATTTTGTCTGCTGCGGTCTTCCCGTTCGATTATAATTTGAGCGTCTTCGAGGCAAGAGTGAATAGGGTCATAAACTAGTGCACCTTACCATCCGAGATTGTATCACAGCTGCTTACCATCAGATGGATTGCAGTCAAGCATTAGTTTATAATTATCAACAAAAAAATAATAATATACTGTTGCGTTTATGTTCCTAATCCATAAAGTGCAGTGCTCGTTAGATTAATTTATTCAGTTCGTAATTAAAGGACCTTGATGAGGTAGATTGTCTTGGTATCAATTTCTACTTGGACCATCAAAATGAGCCTGAAGTCCATAAGACTTACGACCCATTTAGATGGTGCTACACCATTGTTATGTTGGTTTGGTGGTAGTGATAGCTATAAAGCTATCCCAGTCCTTTTCTCGAGGTATCTATCATTGAGAGATTTCAATTTTCTAGTTTTAATAAAGTTTGTCTATAAGAGAATCGGCGCCGTTAGTTTATAACTTGGCCCAAAACCGTTAAAATTATTTATCACCGTGGCTGTCAGTGGCAAGTTTTAGTCACATTGTGTTTAGTTGAACGACAGACTTTTGTCTTCAAATGCCGTCATAGGGTTTTCTAAATCCGTCATTGTTTCACGTATTTGTTAGAATAACATGAGTTTTTAATGTATTTTATTTTTACAACCTTTTTTTATTTTCACCTACCCTGATGTTTTTCTGTAATCAAATCTTGTAAATTAAATTTGACCCACTTCCCGGTTACCGATTGAGCTGAAATTTTGCATGCATGTGTAAATCAGATGACAATGCAAAATAATTATGACATCGAGCTGATATGATGATAGAAACGGAAGGTGGCTATATGAACGTGGTAGTTATACGATACAACCCCATCGAGTTTGGCTTTGTATGATTTGTCTTGACGAGTATTAATTATATAGGTATACCGAGCTATAAAAGCTAGCTATAAAAAATATATTTCATTAAAAGCTTGTTTAAATTGATATAAACTAGTGCTAGACTGCGATCTCACCTGATGGTAAGCAATGATGTCATAGTAAGATGCACTAGTATATTAAGAGTCTAAATTATTACTCGTATAATCAGATAGGAAGACTGTAGGAGGTCATTTTTTCCAGTCTTTTGATGAACGCGGTATAAACAACAAGGTGTAATGCTTAATCCGGACTAGACAAGTAGCTATCTCTGGCCTTCGTCAAAATGAACACTGTTCTAAATACGTAAGCCTTTCAATCCTTTAGTTACGCGATCGACGTTTTATAATTTTTTAGTCACATCAGCCGTTCATTAAGGGAAGTGTATGGTTTTTTCACTTTAATAAAGAGCTACATACCTACGGCTATCATTATTAGAATAAATTTCATCATCATCATTATGAAATTCGTGATGATTATGATGATGAAAATTCATTATTTCATACGACTACAAAATTAGAATGAATTTAATTAAATACTTTGACGCCTGAGCGTGCTTTGTCTTTTTGTATTATATTTATATACATAGTTAGGTTTTAGTATAAATAGTTTATTTAGTATTTAAGTTTATTTTTAATGTACATATGTATTAAAAATGTTATATTGTTTTGATTAAATTAAATATTTAAAAAATTAAAAATCAAAACAAATTAAATAGTAAAAAATATTGATAGATATTCCATCTTTTTAATTTGGCAGAAAAATGAAAACGTTTGTAAAACCTTAAATACGAATATTGCTATGTTAAAACCAACACAGTTGTTTACTAAAATATCGTTTATTAAAAGCTTTGCGTTTACAGTAGGTTTATTTTTTCTTTTTAAACCATTCCCCAAAACAAATATAAACGAGCGTGCAATATCAGCCTTTGCATATATCTTTATATCGAATACGTTTACAATAATTTGACAGTATTAAAAAAAAAACATTAAATTTAATAAAATATACTTTAGACAGAACCGATTGTATCTAAGATGAAGATTTTCTGTTAAATTAAAATAATTTAGTTTTGTTGTTTAATTTTTGATGTATAATCCCTGATTGTTCGAAGAAGGAGCGATTTGGATTTTTTTTTGTTTTAAAGGTGAGGAGGTCCCATAGTCATCAGGTTAGGCTTTGATGATGTCATCCTGAAAAAATCCTTCAAATGTAGATGCACTTCTCATGGTTAAAATTTATGTACACCATTCAGGTTTGGCTGACAAAGAATTCTTCAAAAAACTTTTTATAAAAAAACTAGCTGCTGCCCGCGACGTCGTCTGCGTGAAGGTTCTCATACCAAACCACCAAAAATACCTAAGATACCAGTGTCGCTATAGCATTATAATTATACAGCTTTTAAAATAGCATTAAAATATAGAGGTATAATACTTTACAACACTTCCCTATAAACTGCGTTGGTAGTTATGCTGCCAGGAGCCAAAATGTAAAAAGAGTTAGGACTGGTGACGCAGAAGCAAGCGACGTTCAGTTGCCCGTGTGAGAAGCAACTCGTCCTGAGGTCGACACCCACTGCCCTCAGTGTCTGCCCCTGCGACTTATTGATGGTCATCACGAAGCAAATACTGACGGGGAACTCTACGCACGTGAATTGGAACTGGAAGTTATGAGGTATGAGGGGAATGCGTGGTATAAATACTACCTCGCCGACGCCACAACCCAAAAAAATTTCCGCCTCAATAGTGTGTCTGTGGAACGTGATGACTTTAAGGCGAATCCCGTTACACAACTTCGGAGGAGATAGGTTCCGAAGAAGCATAATCGGGACACCGACCTTCAGCTTGATGGTATTCGCTGGAAGTCCACTCGCTGACAGGGAGTTCAGAAATCCCACGGGATAATGTGTGGCGTCATCTTGCTCGACGACAGTGTTTACCGAGGTTTAGACTACTTCATTTCAATTGGTGCAGCATTTTTGGGCGTCAAAATGGCCCGCTCACACATCCAAGAATTCTGCTGGTGCGGTATACGACTGATGTCCCCGTACATACAGCGAATGAGTTCTTGTAAGCTGGATTCCACTCTACCGACAGACTCTGGAAGCATCACCTGTCCACCTCTGTCTTCTGGTAGAGTGCCTTCGCCAAGACTTAGAAGGACATCGGACAATTCCCGAGCACGTGCATTGCCACCGAGTCGAGCTCTCATATTAATGGTCAAACGCAGCGTACGAACTCATGACCACAACGAAGATCTGGTTTTGCTCAATGATTTCAAGGACGGTGTCGTAAATTTGTTTTTGGTCTGAAGAAGCGACATGGTAATTTCGTATGGTGGTCATTTCGCCCGGATCGTAATTTGTCACGGCGTTATACTCCCGATTTCTACAATCTTGATGCGGTGATGATTAGGGAGCTGGTAACCCATAATTAATCAGTGGATTGCCGCCGATAGAAATGACCACATCTTGAAGTAAACTGAGACAGGTGTTCAGCACACGTTCATCAATTACTTTGACTTCATCTCCAGTAGCACGCTTCAAAGCTCGTAGAAAATCTTCAGACAGATTATGGCGATACTTCTCCCACAAAGCTACCGGGTTCGCGACTCCACAAAACACCAAGATGACGGCAAACAGATGACGCATGCGGCAGGGACTGTCACTGACGCTCACCGCGAGGGTGTCATCCCAATTTTTGTCGCGGTCGAGAAGGTGACGTGCTACGCAGGCTGCGCGGTAAGTGGGATACTCCACGCCATAAAATGTCTTCAGAAAGGCGAAAGACGTTGGGCCTCGGACAGTGTGAAGTAACAACCGCAGAAAATAGCATTCGCCATTATTCGGAAGCACGGTATAAACCCTACCCAATGCGGTGGCCTTGAAAATTCCCGGAAAACCTTCCACAGCACCTCCTCGTTGATGTAGGTTAAATACACCCCTTTGCTTGTCGTAAGTGTAATATGAAGGCACCTCGTCATACGTAAGGGATCTCGCAAATTAGTCGACTTTACAGAGCCTGAAAAATTTTAACAGAGTTGGTTGTCGCGGATTTTCCAAGCGCTCAGCAACGTTTTCGGAATCAAAATATATGCGCTGGCCGTTTCTTCTCTAGGTGGACGTCTACATGCAAGACGGTAGGATGCCTGGCATGTATAGAGAACGCCAGTATCCGCCAAACCGCTTCAGACGTGCTGATGTAGCGACCAGACTTTGGTCATCTCGTCTTTATCAGTGCTCTGTAAAGCAAACGCCACTTGATCGCTCCTTTTGTTGGAAAAGGAAACATTTTGATATGGTGAAAAATTATTATGTTTTTACACTATTTTAACATAAAATAAATGTCTCCGAGTGAGGAAAGTTTATAATTAGGTATACGACATGAAAATATTATATTAATTGCCAAGCAATAATCACACAGATAAATACCGAACAAAATTATTAGCAGTCAATGTTTATTTTATACTAACAACATGTAATTGATGATCATCAATGAACATAACTCTTTTGTAATACTTAACACAGCATTTTTATTAAATTGTCTTCCTCAACTCTGCTCAAGATTTTGAGGGTTTTGTTGGAACTTGAATTTGTCAAAACGAAATATACGATACAACTTTTATGAAGAAAATGTACATTGCCATTTATGAATTTTAAGAACAACTAACTACTAACCTTGCCAACACGATCAAATTTAAATTATTAATTTCCAAAAAGTGTCATGTGATTTGATTTTTATGAAATCTCATAGATGGCGCTGTTTTAAAATTCTCTTTATACTACTAAAATTTATTAAAATAACTGTTTCTCTGCCCAAGTTTCTTAAATGGCGTAGTTTTGATGGTGTAAAGCTAGATAATAGCATGGCTTACTCAAAAACAACATTTAAATATACATCGTTAAATTACACGCTGTCACAGAATGCGTAAGAAAAATAAAGATTCACAGCTCCTCCCCCGGTAGGTGATAGCATAATAATATGTAGCCTATATATTGACCCGACCTCTAAGTAATATTCATGCAAAATTTGAAGTAAATCTGTGCAGTACTTTTTGAGTTTAGCCCGGACATACATACAGACAAACAGACAAAAATTCTAAAAACTATATTTTTGACTTCGATATCGATTATAGATCACGCTCCAAATATTCTTTTAAAAAAATATTCAATGTACAGTTTTGACTTTCCTACGATTTTATTATATGTATAGACACTAACCGACTACACTAAAAAAATTAATTGAATTTGAGGAGTTCCTTCCCGATTTCGCCAAGATTCCATCATCAGATCCCAACTTGGTGACTATGGGACCATTTGGGAAGTATACCATTCCAACAAAAAAAATGTTCAAATCGGTTGGCAAGCGACGAAGTTATGCGTGAACAAACATTAAAAAACGATATTTCATGCAAAGACATCTTCCACTAAAACATAGCCTCAAATAGTAATACCAGTCATATTCAGGTAAGTATCTCCTTGGAGCTCTAAAACTGTGACCTGGCTTCAAAGTCCAGTTAAGTCCCTTAGTTACGGCCTCGCAAGGCCTTTTGAGGTCTTTGACATGCATGTCACGTCCACCAGCCTTTGAGGATTATCACTAACTTTGTGTCTATCTCAATATTATTTGAGGCGATTTGCTCTAGCATTCCGAGTATCCTGAACACAAAAGATTTGGTAATGAAGCTGGTAGTAAACGTAAAAGGGAATTAGTAAGTCGAGTGAGAGGGAACACCAATGGCATCCTGAAGGTATTTGTGGAAAGGCTAGATGGCGCTACAATAGGTAGGTTTAGCATAAGCATAATCAGCCTTTTTAATGTTACCACTGCTGGGACTCTGGCCTTCTCTCTGGGAGAGGGAATGGGCCGTAATCCACCACGCGAGGCCAGTACGGGTTGGTGAATGTCACATATCTTTGGAAATTCGGTATTTTGGCAGTTGGGAATTTGGAACGTCAAAGAACGTTCCAAATTCAAATCTTATTAATTCCTAGTAGTATGAGCGAACCCTGCCCATTCTACTTTGTCTCCTCAGGAACAGAATAACTTGTTTTAAGTAAAGGTTGTATGACATATAAGAAACCATTATCTTATGGTGGTGGTACAAAATAGGATCATAGGTGTACCGAGATAGGATCTACCCATGTACCATCAGCCATTCGAGCGTGAATAAGTAACAAACATACACTCACACTCACAAACTTTTGCCTTTATGATATCAGTGTGAGTTACTGGCTGCCTACTCCAATTCACGATGACGAATGCTGGAGAATTTCCTGCGGAAGTTTGGCTGGAATAATAAACGTTCGTATTTCGTCGGGTAAGCTTCCATAGGCGTCGGCATTATTCGGTTTACTGTATGAATATTTGTGATGGTAAATATGAGTAGTACAAACGTAGCCTACTCAAACATGATGCGTTGTTCCAAATGTTGCTGTTGATTTAATAGGTCTTTACAGGCTATGAAATTTCCCTTCTTATTACAAGCTTTTATTTGGTTTTATCTGTCCCGATGTTTGTCTGTAATCAAATCTTGCAAATTAAATTTGATCTACTTCCCGGCTACTGATTGATCTGAAATTTTGCATGCATGTGTAAATCAGATGACTATGCAAAATTATTATGACATGGAGCTGATCTGATGGAACCGAAAGGTGGCTATAAGAGCTTAGTAGTTAAACGACAAAACCCCATCGAGTTTGGGCTCGGATGATTCGTCTTGACGAGTTTTAATTATATAGATATTAAAGCTTGCCATGGAAAAAACATTGTCATTAAAAACTTATTAATTAATTAACACCCAAACGAACGCGCGTCTCATTGTCTTTCTAATGTGTCTTTAATATTATCGTATTTAAAAGGTTAAAACGGGTTGCTTTGAAGTGACAACACCAAGAACACCGAGTTCTTTAAACAAAAGAAAATCGTAGGTATACGTCAATTGATATTGCTTGCCCTTATTACCTTGGAACTCTTGGAAAAACGTTATTTTAATTATAAAAATTTTGATTTTCGTAATATACTTCAACTAATATTGTATATTATGAACCGCAGTTCATCATCATCATCTTCCTGCCCTTATCCCGTTTTATTTGGAGTCGGCGCAACACGTTTTTTTCTTCCATTCTGTCCTGTCGCTCGTCACGCTATCACTAACTCCCTTTTCATTCATATCACTTCTCACACAATCCATCCATCTTTTCTTTGGCCTCCCTCTCCCTCTCCATCCATCCACATGTAAATTCATAACTCTTTTAGCAATATGCGTTTCATCTCTCCTTTTTACATGACCATACCAAGACAAACGATTCCCTTTCAACTTTTCAGTCACCGGCGCCACTTTCAAACTTCCCCTAATATTAAAGTTCCACCTAAAGTTCCACCTACATATTCAACTGCTATACTACTGTCATCCTGTTTTTTCCGTTATAAAAATTAGTGGCCCAATTTGTTAAAGGGCATCGAAGAAGGTCAAATTGAGAGCTGGTAGGTGATCTATCATCCTGTTTGCTAAAACATTGAAATAGGATCGTATGATTCGTCACCAGGGCAATTTTCTATGTCCGCTCATTCAGACGGTCATTGCGAGGTCAACGGTCACTAATAGGAGTTTACGGGTCAGTGTTATGATCTAAACAGAGGATGGAGACGGAGAAGGAGACCGAAGAAATGATGGAAGAATTGTGTGAGAAGTGGTATGAAAGAAAAGGGAGTTAGTGATAGCTTGACGAGTGACAGGACAGAATCCTGTTACGCCGACCCCAAATAAAACGGGACAAGGGCAGGAAGATGATGATTATGATTACAAATATCATAAAGTAGTTAAGTGTTATCTGCCTCATTGGGCCCCAATATGTATGTATTTAGAAATATATAAGTATGTTTATCAGTTGTCTAGTACCTATAACACAAGCTCTGCTTAGCTTGGGAATAGACGGCGTTGTGTGATAGTTGTGGAATATATATATTCCACATATATATTTTAATATTAATATTATTAATGATAAAAAAATACTTAATTATGAATACTAATTACAGTGAAACCTGGTTAAGTGAGACATCAAGGGACCTGCAATGTCGTTTCACTTATAGAGGTATTCCACTTACCCAGTGTCTCAGAGATAAATAAATATCTGTCTCATTAACAGAGGGTTTCATTAATAGAGGTGAGAATACAGGTTATTTCAGTTGAGAATGAGTAAACAAACAATGTTATCTCAGTTACAGCGGTTTATGCATATCAAATTTACTCGCTGTCTCAGCTATAGAGGTAGCTATGATGATAAATCGAAAGAACAAATCCCAGATATAGAGGCTTACCTCGTCCCACTAACAGAGGTAATTCAGTGCCAAAGTGTTGGGACCTCAGCATGAGTTCCAGTTATGGAGGTTTCTCACTTACCCAGGTCCCACTTAGCCAAGTTTCACTGTATATTAAATATGGTGAACCTTTCGTAGGAAGGAAGAAAAATCCCATAGCTGCTGTAGTTCACAAGAAAAAAAAAACACTTACACGTGTTTTCCGGGTCATTATCAAATAGGCAGATACAAAATTATATTTAATTTTTTAACCGACCTCGTAATTAACAATGACCAGATTCTTTACAAGAAAAAAAACTCAGTTTTATCGTAAAAATAACCTGTTTACGTCAATTTTGATGGATGTTTGTAAATAAGTTTAAATGTTTCCGGGCTTAAAGAGTGATATGAACTCATCAAGCCAGCTATTCGCCATGATTGTTTTTTTTTTTGGTGGTAAAAATTCATTCAAATGACATACCCGCCCTTTGGCGGAGCTTGAGATAGTGTCAGACGTTTACTGACTAAAAAACCCACCCCTTCTTCTTGCCTTTCATACCGGGGCTGAGCTACATTTTGGAGCTAACCCTGGTCCCTGTAGGCTTCGACCCAGCTGGGCCCCTCCTGTTGCTGACAACTCCTTGAGGCGCGCGGGAACAATGCGCACCGTCGACGACTTGGGCTCGGTCCGGACAGTTACTGGACGGTCGGGCAGCGAGCTAATCATAGCTCGCCGTCCGCAAGCCCGCGCCTGAGGTGGCCTAAGGTGGTGGGATCGGAATCTCGGCGGTGGCTGGGGCGCTGTGAGCGCCGTTGCCTGATGCGGTTAGCCTCCTCCTTTGCTAGCATTACTGCTTTGCAGAAGGAGGCAACCACCTGCCACTTCTCTTCACTCCGAAACATGGCCTGTATGAAAGAAATTGCTCAGGAAGGAAGGAAGGAAATTGCTCAAAACAATTTTTGTAACTTGTTAAACCTTTTAAAAATACCTAAAAACAAACTGGCTACAGATTTTCATAGAACCCGATGAATTATGTCTAACGTCGTTCTTTAGATATGGAAATGAGATTGACTAGTCACAAGCGTAACGGAAGGGGCGAGCAGCCAAATATCGGCCTTCACAAACACGCAAGGACAAAGGGAATGCTAATTCAAGAACACATTATTACCATGTAGTTTTAAGATGACAACTATTATTACTGTATTTACAATACATGTTCAAAACAACTAGAGTTGGCAGCATTTGTGTACTTGTAGTTACTTTTTTTACAATAATTACAACCGACACCTAAAACAATCGAGTTAACCCTTCAGATACCGTCAATTAGAGACACAATAGTAAGACAATAGATGCGCGGCCACCGGTGGTCGCTTGGGGATTCATGAATTAAAAAAAGATCTAAAAGAAAATAGAAACACCGGTATTCGAAGTCAAGTTAATATTATTTTTTTGCTACATTTATAATGGTGCCAACTAAAATCAACTAACGAGTTCTCTGGGTATCTAGTAAGGTATGATCATAATAACGATATTTTACAACTATCAACCTCTCCTAGAGAGGAGGCCTGCGTCCCAGCAGTGGGAACATGAAAAAGGCTGATGATGATGATGATGATGACAGCTATCACACAACGCTGTCTAGTCCCAAGCTAAACAGAGCTTGTGCTATGAGTACTAGACAACTAATAAACATACTTATATATTTCTAAATACATACATATTTTAGATAAATTACACCCAGACACAGAACAAATGATTGTGCTCATAACCCAACCATTTGTCCTGGGTGGAAACCAAACCTACGACCGCCGGCATAACAGTCAGAGCCACTAAGCACTAGACCAACAGGCCAGTCTAAGGTAACTACAGGAAGGAGAAAATACCCAATGAATTATTACGAAACCAACACAAACGTTAAGATTTATTGAACAATACAAAAGTTAAGCACAAATAATTAACCCTGATTGCATAGTCTTTAAATATAATTGGCGTCATGGGGAAACCCCCATACAAAAAAGTACTGATTATTAAAAAATACTTTACTAAAATACTAGTACTTTTCTGCGCAGAAGAATGAGAGATAGTCGCAACAGCATCCTGAAAACTGCACCAAAGAGCTACCTATAGCTCTCCGATTGTAAAATTTAGTATGCAAAGGATAATTGGCAGTGACACTAGTTAATAAGTTATTATTAAGTTACTAACACTTTGCGAATGTTTTTGTGTATATGTCGCAGGTTCTAAATTCTATTTTATTCCATCTGATTTGTGTGTAAAGTTTACCCTAGAACTTGAACAATGCAGATATATCTGCTCGTGCCGGCGTAATTATATATGATAAAATAGTGGTAACAATAAATACTTAAACATGTATGTATGCAATTGCAATGATCCCGAAAGATTTGCTATCATTTATTGAAGTGTTTCATGGTCTATCTCCAAAGTTCTTCAATCAAATCTACCAAAGAACAACGGCACTGTCAGCGTCACTTCCCAAATATAAATTTGGGAAGCGACACTAAACTAAACTACATCCATTTTATAGATCAAGTTCAGTAGTTTATTTTCCAGATTAAAGTTATTTTTTATTCTCTGGGAAAAGAGAAAAAACCTATAAATAAATATTTTGTTAAATCAGAAGTAGAAGTAGCAATAACTAAACGTAAAACTACGTTGTTGAATTAATTATTGCCATTTTCAGTAGAATAATGCGTATTAGTACAACTGTGAATGATGGACAGATGGTTAAAAACTGAAAGTCGTTTTATAATAACATTATGAACACATTTTTTCTTTTTATATTAATAGAGATTTATAAGATTGCAATATTACAATCTTAACTGTAAACCGTATTCAAGAAAACAACTTAATCGTTAGGTTTTACAGTTAATTCCTGGCAACATTAAACAATTTCGTATTTCTGACAAAACTGTCAATGATCTGTCACAGTCGTCGTACAAGTGCGTTTCACTTAAGAAGTTCCTTTGCTGTAATGTTGGCAATACGGAAAACAATGTTGCAATATTTTTAGCAATGAAATTACTTAATATTAGGGAGATTAACTGATACTTTGATACTTTTAACAGTCGCCTTTTTTTAAAAACTATTTTTGAATAAAGTATAGGACGCTGGGCTTCATTCCGATTGTCCTGCAATTCTTTCAAATACCAAAAACGCCACGTCACAATATCGTACTGCTCTATTAACAACTTCCTTTTAGACCTACTTTTTTAAAATAAAAGCCCATTCCTCTCATAATTCTCCAAAAAGTGTTGCAACTACCGTTAAAATCGATTTTGTTTCACATTTCGGGCAACAATTTTGGTAGAGTAGGCAACTCTTTCCTTTTTCCCTTTTTTTTTTGAAGACAGACAGGGGAGCCAACATTACACCAAAGAAACTTCTTAAGTGAAACGCACTGTACATGTCTTGCGATTTGTTTGGCGTCTGTGATTTATTTACTTTCCAATTCATTAGTGTTTACTTGCATTGTTTATTCCGCGTTCAGTTGAGCTTTCGAGTTCCTGCGTGTTGAGTACTTGTGATAGTGGACACTTTTTTGAGATGGATATTGTTGCAATTGCATTATTGGTTTGCGCACTGTGGGATATTGCTCTCACGTAATGAGCATAGTGTGGTACCTGGGCTATGCGCGTCACCAGGATAATATAACTCCACCTGCACAGTTCCTTGACCAAGTTTTACTTAGGTTAGATACATAATTGTAAATATTTATTTTAAATAAAACTACCTATTTTAAATATTTGAAAAAAGTGGTTGTTTCATTTTACTTACTTATTTAAAATAACATCTTTCATTACCTACTTACCTTATTGCTGGACCTAGGCTTAAAGCTTGGGATTCATAGATAATAATATATAATATACAGAGATGGCAAACAAGTATAAGTATCTACAGTTCGCATGATGTTCCAGCAACATCAACGCCATAACCTTTTGGTGTAGGTTACACGTAGGTACATCTTATCCGTTTCGCCTCAAAGGTAAAACGCTATTATACTTAAGACATGTTTTAAGTATACAATATATTCTAAAATGAATAAATTTACTCAATAATCAATCATAACAATACACATTTCACAACACACATAACCTCACATTGGTAAATCTTTAAAACGGTTTTCTACCAAAATCCCATTACAAAAAAATATGCTATGATTACATTTTATGTTAATAGGCTTTAGATCTATCTCTTTCGGATATTTTTACTTATGCGCTCGAAGTGTATAGGGACACTCAAAGTACATGGAGTATTGCCAATGTTCTTTAAATGAGACTTCTTAGCTGACAAGATTTTTCTGACTGACAGACTTCTCGACATTTTAAAAGTGCCTGTAAATGATTTATTTCGAATAAAATGTTTTGAATCTTGGAAACATAAACAGAAACGTTAAAATCAGGCAAAGATTTCGCGGAACAAGATACAAAAAACAAAATTCAGTTGACTTCAAATCCTCTTTCTGTTATGAAGTCGGTTAAAATGAAAACGAGAAAAACAGATCATTAAGCTAATGGGCGCAAGATAATAAATATAGCTGCAGTATGAGTCAACGAACTGTTTAATGGTGCAAAAATAGCTATTGTTTTTATGCAAGTAAAATAATGTTATGTTAGGTCAGATAAACATTATAAAGATGCAAGAAAACCTGTTTTGGTAATAAACAAATTAGAAACGCCCATGACGCGTCAGACGTAAATATAATTAAAGAAGGCAGTTTCCATTAAAACACGACTAAAATTTCCATGCAGTTTAGCTAAGAATTCCACCTACTATTCTGGCTTTTGATAACATCAACAATATTATAGGAATTATAGATAAAATAAGTGGAAACACAGTGAATCTACGAGATGATCTAGCATTCAAGTTTGGTGGTATTACGCATGATCATTTAGAATTATTATGAAGCTTAACTTGGAATTCTACCTAGAACTCTAGATTTTAGTAATACGGATATTATAATAGTTGATTTAGACATAATAAGTGCAAACACAACAAAATAATAATCATCTACGAAACGATCAAGCATTCAAGTTTGTTGACATTATGCATCGGTACATGATCATTTAGATTTATTATGAAGCTTAAATTAAAATTCCACCTAGAATTCTGACTTTTGGTAATACGAACACTATAATAGTAGATGTAGATATAATAAGTGCAACCACAATGAGTAATCATTTACGAAACGATCAAGGATTCAGGTTTGGTATTACGCATCCAAGATCATTTATAATTATTATGAAGCTTAACTTGGGATGCCACTTAGAACTCTGGCTTTTGGTAATACGAACACTATACCAGCAGACGTTGTTAAAATTATAAGTGCAAACACAATGAGTAATGATCTACAAGACGATCTAGCACTGAAGTTTGTTGGTATCACGCATCGATATATATGATCATTTGGAATTATTATGAAGCTTAACTTGGAATCCTACTTAGAATCCTAGCTTTTAGTAATATGGAAACTATATTAGTAGATGTAGATATAACAAGTGCAAACACAATGAGTTCATCTATGAGACGATTATTAGCCTTCAAATTTTTTGGTATTACGCATCAGTACATGATCATTTAGAATTATTATGAAGCTTAATTTGAAATTCCACCTAGAATTCTGGCTTTTGGTAATACCAACACTATAACAGCAAATAAAGATAAAATAAGTGCAAACACAGTAAGTGATCATCTACAAGACGATCTAGCATTCAAGTTAGTTGGCATGACGCATCGCTCCATGATCAATTAGAATGCAGGAATAAATCTCAGTTGTACCGTTATAAATTCTATTATTGTTTCTATTGTACGCAATGACAATCGTCAATTTGTCTAAATGACTTCTAGACATAACTACACTATTTTATTGGTTTTTAATATCTTGATTGTTTGTATATCTTCTAATTTATCGGTTTTAATTTTCGTTATTGAGCGACTTTTATGATATCTAATGATTTTAAAGAATTATTGAGGGACTGGTTTAAACCCGTTAAAAAAGAAAAAGCCTGTTTTCACATTTGAGAAAGATCCTAGTATGTAACTAGGAACGAAACTGAAAGAAACTTTGGAGGTAGGCGGAACAGAGAGTAAAGTCTTGCGGGACCTCCGTTGGAAAGGGAGGCCTCCTATCAGACAGATGTTTTAGTCTGGTGGGCTACTGCCCGATAAATGATGTCGGGCTGTCGTATATGTTCAAATCGCGCGGAGAACTTTGATTGCGCTATGCAGGATTTCGTATTTTTTGCGTAGTTCTTATGTGGCGTCATAGATGTCATTACAAAACAAAAAAATAATAATTAAGGGTCCGGTGTAGCAGTAGCTATATACATCGGACAAGCCGCTAGGTAGTCAAATCAAAATGGGACTTTAATTTTTGTCAACTTTATTATTATTATAATTTTGATTGAGTAAAATATAATAGCACTAGTAAGATGGATTAAAAATTGCCTCCAATCTGAACATCTAAATTCCTATTTTTTTTTATCTAAGAGTTCTTCTTCTGAGTCGGTACACTCTTGCCAGAGTGGTCGTGGTCATCACCGTGAATCACAATGAGTGATCATCTTTGTAATGCGGCGCCATTCATCGCGGACTGCAGCTTTCTGGGTACATTCATAAACCGAGCACTTAGTTGCGGCCTTGATCTGGTCTGTCCATCTCATTAGTGATCTACCACGTGGTCTGGTGCCCTCAACTTTGCCCTGCACTACGAGACGCTCTATGGAGTCATTACTACGACGCAATACATGACCGAAGAAGGTTAAAATGCGCGACTGCACTGTGGATGATAGGCGCTGTCTGGTGCCGAGACTCCTATCATCCGTCTCCAGCACCACATCTCCAACGCGTCAACTTTCTTCTTCTCGGATTCACGAAGAGTCCATGTCTCCGATGCATAGAGGAAAATGGGGAATATTAGACAATAAACGAGTCTGGTTTTCGTGGTCTTGGTAATGTTCCTATTACATCTAAGAGTAGGCAAATCTTAAAATGAGAAAAAAAACAAACGACCAACTCGTTTGTTTTTTTTTATAATTTCTCGTAAACATTCTAAAAATCTTAGAATCTTGTGTAGGTAAGCAAAGCTAATATCATTTGGTTCTGCTGCCTTTGAAGAAATTGAAACCGCAGTGAATCAAAAGTAAACACATCGGATTTGCACTATTTGTCGCATGGATAGGATATAGCTAGACCAAGTTGTATTTTTAAAGCTTTAGGCTAAAGTCTAAAGCAAACTATAACATTGACGCAACCAATGGAAGTGACTGATATCTTCTCTCTTACTTTATATTCTGTAAGAAAAAAAAAATGAAATCAATATGTAAGCTAAGGAGTGGAAATCCCTGCCGGAGTTTGTAAAAGCTTGTAAAAACATCATAGATTGTATCTACAAACTACCTATTCGTAATCCAATGGATATATATACTTCAGTACTATAGAAGGTACCAGATTACCGAAGAATAAACATTTATTTTTACATTGACCTTTTCCTAATATCTCTGCGTAGGTAGGTACCCGAGAAACAAACAATCAATTGCTTTTCATTACTAGATCATGTAAAAGATAAATGTGGATTCAAGACAGCTTTATCTATAATATGTATGTATTTAGAAATATTTAAGTATGTTTATCAGTTGTCTAGTACCCATAAAACAAGCTCTGCTTAGCTTGGGACTAGACGGCGTTGTGTGATAGTTGTGGAATATATTATATATTTATTCCTTTAGACAGCTTTATTTCCGTTTTTGAAATTTAGAATGTCAATTGATGTAGCCTTCAAGCACACGGGCCTCAAAAAAACGCCTCTTCAAGCTTCTTTTTGAAGCGGCCTTTTTTTGTGGGTCGTGTGCGGTAGTGCCGCCACAAAAAAAACGCTGGAAGCCGCTTTAAGCTACTCCGGCCACAATCTGTCACGCGCTTCAGCTGTTTTTTGCGGCGGCTTCTAGCTTTTTTTTGCGGTCACTTCTATCGTTTTTTTGTGGCGGCGTTTTTTTGAGGCTCGGGTGCGGGAATAGTTGCTGTCCCCGCAAGAGGGTCAATGTTTCACGTTTATCTGGCGTCTAATTTAGTCCGCCAGTTTTTTTAAATGCTAATTCAATCTAAGAAAGAAAGATAAACACAGACAGAGAGACAGTCTTCAGGTTAAGTAAGTATTAGTTTAATGGTTTCCATGTTGAAAGATTTCTTAATTAATTTTCAATTTATCATTAACAAAATTTTAATTCTGTTATTATGTTGTGACCAGACAAAAAAAAACACTGAGATAGTCCTTCTCTTCATATGGACAAAGAGAGATTATTTTTCCCGAATTTTTTTTTTCATTTATATTTTTAAAATTAACCCTTCAGATACCGTCAATTAGAGACACAATAGTAAGACAATAGATGCGCGGCCACCGGTGGTCGCTTGGGGATTCATGAATTAAACTAATATAATCAACCTATTTTTACTTCACACAAACAAAGAAACTAAAACATTCCTTCTTTTCTTTAGTGCTTTATTTTTCTCAATTCCTATAAATTTTGGGACAATCTGGACGTTTAAAAAGCTATTAATTCGATAAATTACCAATTAATTTAAACGGTCGATAGCACCGCAAGCAATGAATTCAAAGAGAATTATACTGACCAATAGCAAGCCAAGATTATGCCGTGATAATTACCACTAACCAATAACGTGCCGAGATTATACGGTCGTTTTGTTATTAAGTGCATATTGAACTAGATTACGGATATTAATGGAAAATTGATTGAAGATTTAATTGGTACGTTTTGTGTAGAGTTTGGATGAGTGTGGAACGAGATCAATCTAGTTTATGCAAACAATTAGAATATTCATGCCAGTTTCACTCACAGAGAAAAATATTCTATCTCTCTATTGGAGTTTGCTTTCGACACTCAGTTCATGATGGACCTTTATATTATGTGTAGGCGATACCCTGAAGTAATTTCTATTATTGTACTATTGGATTTTCTATAGCAGCGTGGAGTAAACGATTAAGTTGAACCACAAAATAATATAGGTACAGAAGTTAATCTACTTGCAAAGCGCGCTTGAGCAACGCACACATAGACACCGCTCACGGACGAAATATCTCGGTATCGTCTCGGCCCACTCGTTGAACAGTTCCGGCTTAAACGCCCATTAGTGTGCGTCCACCGAGCGTAGGTATAAAAAGTGAAGTACATAAATATGAGATTGTCTTTTGTACCTTTGTATTTTGTGGTTGAACTGTCTTTCTACGTGTCGTTGTTATGAGAGAGAGATAGTGATATTCGTCTTCTGTAGCTCCTTCTCATTTTTACGTTTAAATCATGTTAATTTTAATACGTATTAGGACGGCTCCAATGTGTAATAATACTGTCATTGGTTTTAACAAAGGTTTTCATTACGCTCAACTCGCAGTTATTTTTTTTTACCATAGGGCCAAGCAGGACCGAAGCCTACTTGGGCCAAAAAAGGGAACTCCGGGGTTCTGAAGCGCCCTTGAGCGTAGCGGGAGATAGTGTCACACTCTTACTGACCAAAAACTTACTGCGTTTTCTTCGTTGTCTTTCTGACCCTTTTTTATGGTGGGAAAAATCATCCAATGACAACCCTCGCTCTTGAGCGGAGCAGGAGATAGTTACAGACTTTTACTGGCTAAAAACCCACCCGGTTTCTTCTAGCCTTCATACCGGGGCTCGAGCCCACTTTCGGATTACCCTGGTTAGGGGGCCAAGGGTCTGCCCCTTGGCCCCCTAAAGAAGGGACATAAAACGGGGTTTAAGTCAGTAAAACTAAAAAAAAAGCTCGGAGATTTTTCATTGAAATTAGTGGCTAAGAAGCAAAAGCTATGGTTGCCAAAAAAAATACGTTTCTATTGCATTCCACTATTTCCAAAAATATCTTCCGAAAATAGTGACACAGGTCATTAAACTTTGCGTTTTCAAGCTTTTTTGCTAAATTGCCCATAACATTCTTTATTGTCATCCACTTTGTCAATTCAATAGAGATCTATTGTGTTTTATCGTTGTTATGAATTTGTAGCAGTCGTTGGAGGTTTAGTCTTACAAGATCATCAATCATGAGGTTGGTCGTCAGAAACTCATCGGTCATTTGTAAGGCTGCACCGCATGTTTGACGCAATACCAAACTTGGAGTAAAGGCACAATTTCACTGCTGCGTAGCATGTGCACGAAAGTTTTTGCACATTTATTGGAAAGAACATTTGTGTGCTATCTATGTTACAGTAAATGAACAAACCTGTCTTAGCGGTCTGATTTCAGTACTCATTGTTACGGTACGTGGTCTACGGCGTTTTTCATTCCTACCAGGACATCTCTTTCTAAAGGCAGATGAGTCCTTTCAAGTTAGTCTGGGTCTCTATGAGCCAATTAGATGCTTCCAATACGAACACGCACCCTGGAGGTTTGTATTCGAATTTCACTGACGGCGAGCACGCAGCTCGACGAGTGCGCGTTAATTTCTTCATACTCTATGCATGTTTTGCTCAGAGGACTGTCCGTGATACTCGCTGTGTGGACGTGCTTATTTATTAAGCAGTGTCCACCATCAGGCATAGGATACCTTTGACCAGTCGCAGAGGGTTTCTCGTAAGGGTTTTATTTAAATGTGGCATGGCTTTTTTTTAACTTGCCTGCAGCCCGGTGCCATTTTTACGCTTGTGTGTTCTCGTAGCCATCCAAGCAGCTGACCAAAGTGTATCTATTGGCACGATGAGTTCAGGTCAAAAAAAACTTTTTACAAAAAAAATTAAACCGACTTTAAAAAGTACAAAATAACTTTAATTTCGGAAGTCGGTGTTTCTACAATAGATACCTAATCTTGTCTCTTCGTTATTTAACTTCGACTTCCGAAATTAAAGTTATTTTGTACTTTTTGAAGTCAGTTTAATTTTTTTTGTAAAAAGTTTTTTATTTTTCAAAGTCAAAAGTCAAAGTCAAAGTCAAAATATTTTATTTCATATAGGCCTACAAGGGCACTTTTAAAACGTCAGAAGCTAGTGCACGCTTCGAAATTGGTCGTGTCCTATGGAGAAGAACCGGCAAGAAACTCCATGGTTACTCTTTAAAAAAATGTGTTTATTAGAATATTGATTGATTTATGTAAGAACAGTGTAGACCAGTCAACACTGTACACAAAAGCACAAAATTTATCATAATATTACCGACTTCCCAAAAAGGAGGAGGTACTACGTTCGGCTGTTTGTATGTTTTTTTTTTTTTTTTTTTTTTGTATGTTTGTTCGTCGAATACTCCCCCAAATGTGGACGGATTTTCAAAATTCTTTTTTTGTTCGAAAGTAGATAGTTCTGAGATGGTCCCATTATCACCAAATTAGGATCTGATGATGGGATCTTGGAGAAATCGAGGGCAACCTTCAAATTTTATAGGCTCACTTATTGATTTTCGCATATTTTATGAAGTATCTTGTGTCTTTGCGTATGGTCGTCACCATCTCAGGTAGCTGGGCTGATGATGGAAGGTACAACTCTTTAACAGTAAGAAGTTACTCGAACAGGCAAGGACTGTTTTAGTAAACTAAAGTTATTTGATACTTTTCAGTGTTTTTTATCATTGAAGTCGGTTATATTTTTTTTGTAAAAAGTTTTTTTTATTTTACACTTTTTAGTTATGGTACCACCACTAAAAAGTACGCCTCAGTCAAACTTAAATACCTTATAGTCAGAGCGCATCTCATAACGGTTCTAATAATCCCAAACACGGTTAGATCCAGTTCGATATATCCTCTTCTTTCAATCAGTCATTAGACTAGATGCTGATAATCCCGGCTGTAGCATCAGGCCAGATTTATGTCAACATTGCAATGAACTTAAAATTTAGTCCTGTTTAAAATGAGCCCAAACACGACTACGGTGCTGTAATTTCAAGGTTTGTACTTTTTCTGATGCTCCTGGCTTCAGCGCAAGGTCTCTATGTACTTCGGTGTTCTTTATTAGCAGTACGTTTCTCCACACATCGAGCCGTTTTCAATGAGCCTAAACTCGATATATCTGCTGTTTGATGTCGAGGACTTAGGTACTCTGCAGACTATCCTGACTGCAGCATCAGGTCATGACTTGATGATCATGAGACCAAATGTGGCAAATGCCCTATCAAACATCAAAACAATTTACTAAAACAGTCCTTGCCTGTTCGAGTAACTTCTTACTGTTAAGGAGTTGTACCTTCCATCATCAGCCCAGCTACCTGAGATAGTGACGACCATACGCAAACACACAAGATACTTCATAAAATATGCGAAAATCAATAAGTGAGCCTATAAAATTTGAAGGTTGCCCTCGATTTCTCCAAGATCCCATCATCAGATCCTAATTTGGTGATAATGGGACCACCTCAGAACTATCTACTTTCGAACAAAAAAAGAATTTTGAAAATCCGTCCACATTTGGCGGAGTATTCGATGAACAAACATACAAAAAAAAAAAAAAAAAAAAAAAAAACATACAAACAGCCGAACGTAGTACCTCCTCCTTTTTGTGAAGTCGGTAAAAATAAAAATATAGTAAGTTGTAATAGAAAGTTACTAGTTAGTTTTCACTTTTTAGTTATGGTAGCACCACTAAAAAGTACCTACCCTTCAGCTAAACATAAATTACCTTATAGCCAGAGTGCATCTCATAACGATTCTTATAATCCCAAATACGGTTATATTACATGAATTTACCCCCTCCCCCTTTCCCCTCCCCCGTTTCTTTCAGTCAGTCATCGACTACACGTTTAAACAAAGCAATTTTACTTGTTACGACAATTCTGCTATGATTCTATGAGGAGTTTTGTTCCATATCTTCGAAGTTCATGATCAGATCATAACAATATTTCTATGGGACCAACTTGGAAGCATAACCTTTCAACCAAAAAAAAAATTTCAAAATCGATCCACAATTGACCGAAATATCGGTGAACATACATACAAAAAAAAAAAAAAACATACATTCAGCCGAACATAGAACCTCCTCTTTTCGAAGTCGGTTAAAAAACACCGCATTAGATCTTTAGGTCCCTGCCTGGTCTGTTCATCAGTGGCATTGCTCTCCATCGTCGGCGTCAAAGTGAAAATAGATGGGTACTTACTGCTTATTAATAACTAGCTTTCCGCCCGCGGCTTCGCCCGCGTGGACTACAGTTTATATCGCGCGGGCAGAGACCCGTGCTCAGCAATGGAATTATAGGTAGCCTATGTGTTATTCCAGTGTCTCTTCGACCTACCTACCAAATTTGATCTAAATCCGTTCAGTAGTTTTTGTGTGAAAGCGTAACAGACAGACAGACAGACAGAGTTACTTTCGCATTTATAATATTAGTAGGGATTTTAATAATAATAACAAAAAAAAAGATCGCAGGCTTTTTAATACCGAGTGGTAGAAAATTCATTTAGGTACTTTTTCAAAATGTTCATAATATTTATTAACGTTAGCTCGTTAGCACACGTTTTACAAATTCTCCGATTCTAAATTCATATTAGCGATGAAATCTAGGCTAAACCATTTTTCGTAAGGTACAGAAAGATATGTGCTTCAAGCCTCTCAGCAGGCAGTACGTCTACCGTATACTGAGCAGCAAAGCTTTGTTTTATGAATAATTTCCTAAATCTCAATTAACTTTCCAATCTCACCAACATCTCCATCTCATTTACTCTTACCAAAACCTCATATACCCATCTCTATCGACACCCTATTGATTAAATACTATTAACCGCCAATAGAGATACTAAGTCTACAATAATGAATGAATGGTAACTGACAAGAGCATAGATAGTGTCTGATTATAAATGGTTTTGTATGGCCGTATCGATTGTGTCTCGAACCATTCCAAACTTCAAAGTATTCGATATGTCAGTCAGATTCAGACTGTAGTTTCTAAATAGTTTGCAATATTAATGGTACTGTGAAGTATGGAGAATTCTGACATATATAAGTAATATAAGTATAGGCATTGAAAATAATAATTCTTTATTGACATAATAAACATTTACAAAAATAGTGAGGCTCTGACTTCTGCGCTAGGCATAGTGCCTGTGTCACAGGAGCCAGTGTCTTGTACCAATTGCATGCGTCGTTTTAAGCAATAAAATACAGGAATAAAAAATAGGTACATTTATACAAAATGAAAATGAAGTAAAATAAAAATATGTACCGGGTAAAATAGGGTGAATAGAAACTCAAGGGTGAATATAAACAAAACTTCAAAGGGTATTTTCTCGATATTTTAAATGTATTTTGCAGCATTTAACTTTACCAATTTATTAATGAATTGTTATTCTAAAAAGTCGATACTTTGTTAGAGGCCGATAATATAATATCAAAGTGAAAAACCAAACCAAAGTTTTGTTTCTATTCACCCCTGAGTTTCTATTCACCCCGTTTTACGGTATGTGTGATGTTGATGTAGACGTAGATGTTGGTGTGTAGTGTAGTGTTTATTAATGTAGTGCTTAGTTATATAGAATATTTGTAGATTATATAATACAAAAATAGATCATGTTTGTCTTGAAGCTATTTAAACAGGAGTTCAGTACGTGTGTAGTCAAGGCATTTGTGATATATTGCGAGAAAAGTTTTGGGTATAAAAGTGAACACGCCTAGTCTGGGTAGAACGAAAAGGGGTGGCAGATTATAACCACAAAATATATAAGTACAGAAGTCAATCTACATACAAAGCGCGCTCAAGCAACGCACACATAGACGCCGCTCACGGACACGATGTGTCGGAGCGCCTCGGCCCGCTCGTCGAACAGAAAAAAATCTTGAGGGAATCAAAATTCATAGGGTATTTTTCATTGACCCAGAATCCTGAAAGACATAAAGCAAGGTAGCACACTAGCACAAGTATAGAAATAAATATAAAAACTGTAAATTTGTTGTTACGTCACAATTGTTCTTTTTTGGGGTTCGGAATAATCTTCGAGAATTGAAATAATTACATGTAGGTTTATAACTGGACTTACTCGTACAATAATCAATTGATTTTGATAAGTGGTTAGTTACGAAAATCAGGCTTCCGGATGGCAAGCAATGGGTAGCTCGCCGTCCGACTGTCCGGTAACCATCCGAACCGATTCCAAGTCGTCGACGGCGCGTATCTAGTGTTTCACACGCGCCTCAAGAAGATGTCAGCAACCGTAAGGGTCCAGCAGGGTCGAAGCTCGAAGCCTACTGAAGCCATAGGTGATGTGAAAGAGAATTTCAGGGCCCTGGAACGAAGGCAAAGAAGGTACAGGTGTGGGTTTTAGTGAGTAAAAGTCTGACTCGCCCTTCCGCCCCGCCCAAAGGCGGGAGACGTCATTGGATGATTTCCCAACAAAAAAAAAGTGGTTACTTGTTCGTAAGAAGTTTTCGCTCTTTATAATAATCGTTTACCAAAAAAACAATAAATCAAACACAGGATTTCCCTAAATATAAAAGCAAAAAAATCTTCACGGCGGAAACTCGTGACTCAGAAACAATAAAAGACGATCGTAATAGATATTCATTTGTTTTCGTGTCGATAAGAATATCACTCAACACTGTTTTTTTGCCGCATGTCATAAAAAGTTTTTATTTACGACAAAATATTCGCAACTCGAGTCGTAGATGGCAAGCTGTATTGTCACGCTTAGTGTGTTACTTAAATACGTCCAGTTCTATTTTTTTTCTTGAAATGGGTAATCATCCAATGACTTCTCCCGCTCTCGGATTGTGCGCAAGGGCGTGTTAGACTTTTACTGACTGTATAGTTTGAAACACACCTGAAAATCTCCATGACTCTAGCGGGCATCGACCTCTACGGATACATTTCATAAGTCAAAGTCAAAATATTTTATTTCATATAGGCCTACAAGGGCACTTATAAAACGTCAGAAGCTAGTGCACGGTTCGAAATAGATAAGAATCGATCAAGCCGTTTTGGAGAAGTTCGGGATCAAACAGACTAGCCTAGAGGTTAGTGGCCGTGACTGGTACGCCGGAGGTCGTGGGTTCGATTCCCACCCAGAACAAATACTTGTGTGATGATCATTTGTTCTGTGTCTGCGTGTAATTTATCTATAATATGCATATTTCTAAATACATTAGAAATATGTAAGAATATTTATCAGTTGTCTAGTACTCATAACACAAGCTCTGCTTAGCTTGGGACCAAATGGCGTTGTGTGATAGTTGTGGAATATAATTATTTATTATTGCTATTATAAACCATGTGACTCGAGAATTTCATATATTAGAAAATATTTATCCATCACCTAGAAATCTTCTTAGCTTAGGTTAAAACATTGACCCGAAGTATCAGACTAAATCAACTTTAGACACAAATTAGGACAAGCTAAAAGCAGAAATGGTAAAATGAGATGTTATCTGAACAAATTTGGGCAAACTTCATTTGGCCGAGATAAAATTTAAAAGATAAATTCTCAAATAAGGCTAGGGATTACGTTACTCTTTTTGTTTTGAAAAAATTAGAAGTCTAATAAACTTTTCTGAACCCAAATGTAGTATACGAAATAATTAATGGCCAACAATTTTGGCGCGAGAGTTAGAAATTGTTATTTTTTTGGCAAATAATGAATGTTTTTTTTAGAAAAAACGTAATTTCATTTGTAGTTAGATTAGCATTTGAATTTCAAATATCGTGGAGAATGAATAATGATCTGATTATCAGTTTTTCGGTCTCTAGAGCTTTCGTAAATTTGTTGAAACAAATACCTACAAGCCCAGACACCGCATTGCGCTTGTCCCTAGAGACCAAGTTAAGGCAGTAGTATAGCACAATCCTGATGTTTTGCAGTCGCCACATACATTTGTAATCCAGTTACAAAGCAGTGCTCATAATCTTTCTGTTCTTAAGCACTGTGGGGATTAGAGATGTTAGAAATAGCTTATACACGCCTGCATTTTACTGTCATGATGTTACTTTTTATTTTGTTACTAAAATCATTCGTATCATTCAGCTCGATGGCTTTTAAAAAAGCTTAGCTTTCCTAAATACAATTTGACAATAATTCATTATTTATATTTATAATGTGCAATTAAATTCAAACTATCTACAAAGATCCTAAGGAAATAAATAATACTGTGGTATATACTGGTATACAAAGAGATCGCATAGGTTATTAGTTTGTGAAGTGATTTCTTGCGATAAATGTTATAATTTATGGAGACAAAAAAAAATGTTACCATGACGTATAGTTTGATTTCTGCGAAAATACATCCCGGGACATCTACGTGGTGGATGACGGCCCATTCTCTCTCCTAGAGAGGAGGCCTGAGTCCCAGCAGTGGGAACATTAAAAAGGCTGATGATGATGATGATGATGATGACATCCTGGAAACCGAGGTCTATCTATCAGAGCATTGTTCATAATACTTAGATACCAGTCTTACTGTCATCAGGATCTTCAAGAAAATTTTGCATTTTTATCAGAATTTAGGCTCGGTAGTAAGTAGTTTAGCTTAAGGACTTTATTTCATAACCAACCTTAGATTGTACAATATCACAAATTTCAAATTGCAATGACCGCTTGACAATATTGATCGATCGATGGCAGAACGGATCAGTCAACGTTGAACGATGATAGAATAGACCCATCAATTTTGATCGACAGTTTTCACTATACCAATTGACCGCGTCGATTAATGTCGCTGATCGATTGATTGGTGACTATACTTTATTGTATAAATTATTTGGCTTACTTAAATTTCAAGCACAATGTCCGAATCGACACATTTTTTTTTTCTGATGCGTGACGAATCGGACACACTGTTTAGTAAAGTCAAATAAAAAGTTTTAAAATATTATTAAATGGGGAAAAAGAGCATTAACAAAATTGTTTTAGGCTAGATTTAAGTTGGCAACTAGCTTCAATGTTGGTGGTGTTCGAATCGTCAGTGAAAAAATATTGAAAATAAAATGTGTCGATTTGGACATTGTCCAATTATATTACAGTTATTATTGAAACCCTTAAAACCCTTCTTTCCTTTAGTGTTCACCCTAGGCTATGTTAGTTTAGAAGTTTTAGGTGGGCACTAAAGGAAATAAAGTTTTAAGGATTACAATAATAACTGTTCATTATCCTTTTCTTTTATTGGAAGGTATGTTTTAGTAATATTACATGAGACGTGTGCTATAACTTAATCTAATTCAGAAACTAATTTAAATTATATATACTCATCAAGGGCTTTTACGGTTATAACTTTTATATTACTGCAACGTTTTGCCACCGTAAAACACTTAGGAAATAAAGTGGATTTCTATCATTCCATTTGCGATAATCTCAACAAGCACCTGTGATATCAAGTACGGGCATACATATATTGTTTTTTTAATCAGTTTATCGGCATGCATGTGGTCACGATCTAACCGGATAATAATTTAACGATAAAATTGAGGTGGAGGTGGACCGATGACCTGGTAAGGGCGCGGAAATCGGATGGATGCGTGACGCACAGGACCGGTCGTTGTGGCAACGCTTGTGGAAGGCCTATGACTAACAGTGGACGTCTTTTGGCTGATATGATGATGAAAATGATGATAAAATTGATGATTTATTCACATTTCTTCATGTTAGAACAGCTTCAGTCCATCGATTCAATTCAAAATATTTTATTTCAAATAGGTCTATTACATAGGTACTTATAAAATATTAGAAGCTACTGGAAAGTGCCAATTAGTCCTTCCATAAGATGAAAAAGCAACAAACTCCATGGTTACTCTTTAAAACAATTGACGGACAATATTAAGAGGGTCCTTTTCCACTCGCTTATCGTAAACATCGAAAATGGTTTAAAAGCTTGTTACTTCATTTAATGCATTCTAACGCGATGTTTGACGAAAAGGCAATGCAAAAAAAGAGAGATAAGGCCTGGAAACTCTGTTAGTATTCGGTAATTCCGAGATTTACTCGAAAATTTCACAAAACTTGCTCCAGGAAATAGCTGTTTTTTTTTAAACCCTTAAAAGTTTTTGGAAAAAGTTGTCGTCATTCAGAATCTTAATAAAATTTGCAAGGTCTCTAGAGGACTACTTTTTGACTTTTTTAATTTTTATGAAGTGTCAAAGTTCATACAAAATAGGAAATTTTCAGACGTTTTTACTGGATTAGTTTTACACAAATTTAGAAATTGGCTTCTTTAGAAACCTAGATAATATCCACAAGATACTGTGTTTCCAAAATATCTAATGAAAAATGTGTAATAACGTCATAATCAGTTATGAGCGTTTGTTTGAAAAACAGTGAAAATGTGAGTCATGATGCACCACCTTAAGAGATATGGGAGAAAAGTGTAGATCAGTCATTATTGTACCCAAAAGCATAATAATAGTATTATCCGTTACGTTACCACTAACTCCAAATTCTTTCATATCGCTCCTTACACATTTTATCCACCACCTTATTTTTTGACCTCCCACTCCCACTCCATCCAGCTACATGTACCTATACTCATAACTCTTTTACTATCACATAATTTACATAACCTTACCAAGACAAACGGTTCTCTTTATACTATTCAGTCACTGGTACCACTTTTTAACTTTCTCTAATATACTCAATATAGGCTTTAGACCCGTTTAAATAAAATCCGCTTAATTTTAGCCTTAAACTATTTTAATTAGAACCGTGTTGTTCTATTGCTGTCACTTGTGTTAGACGAAATATAAATAGGGACAGAAAGATTTTTTAATTTAAATATTGAACACTATACCTACATTATTTAGTCATTGATGGTGTAAACGGGTCTCAGAAATCATACGACTCTACGAATCGTGAATATATTACCAAGCTATACGTAGGGTGTCCGATATCAATAAAATATAGACTACAAACAGATATTTATTTCTTTCATCATTTCAGTAACTGGACCGTCAAAAGCGAACGGTATCGTTTTCAAAGGCTTCTTCGAAGACGAATATTGCCGATGCAATTTTGAACTGTTCAAAGGATATTTGACAGCGATATTACTTACGAGTTATTTTGATACGAATACTATCGGCTTCACGTAATTTGATCGTTCTGCCAAATTTTGAACATATTATTCTAATTCAAAAACCAATAACTTATTCAAACCATTTTTAATGTATTCACAACCAACGTACAGTTTAGAATACTACAATATTACTAAAGGTCTTTTTCACCCCAAACCTGGTTGGGAACAAACATAAATATTGTCATAATTTTCATCAATCGTCGAAACCGATTCCGCTGGGCGGCGTTCGGGAAGCTGCGTGGTACATCTCATCCAACATACCACAGTGTTTCAGATGACCAGTGCGAGTTGCCAGTGATGACATATGGCTCCGAAACGTGGTCGCTCACAATGGACCTCACCTGAAGGCTTAAAGTCACCTAAAGGGCAATAGAAAGGGCTATGCTCGGGGTTTCTTTGCATGATCGAATCAAAAATGAAGATTACCGATATAGCACGAAGAATCGCTTAAGTGGCAATGGGCAGGGACGTAGCTCGCAAAACAGATGACTGTTGAGGCCGAAAGGTTTTGGAGTGGTGACAGTGTACCGGAAGACGCAGCGTTGGAAGGCCTCCCGCAAGGTGATCCGATGACCTAGTCATGGTCGTGGGAATCCGATGGATGCGTGAAGCTCAGGACCGATCGTTGTGGCGACGCTTGGGGGAGGCCTATGTCCAACAGTTAACGTATATCGGTTGAAATGATGATGATGATGATTTAAGAGTTGGTCAAGACTCATAGGAGAAATTAATTGCCAAACACATATACAGAAGAATCATATACAAAGATATTAATAGACAAAACCATGGGTAATCAATTATTCTAATTCCTTAGAATTAAGAGCCTAAATACAATGGCTTTAATAATTGATAGGACCCAAATATTCATTAATCAAATTCAATAATTAATCAAATTACTCTATCTCGATGACATATCAATATAATCCATCAATTTCTCGAAACCAACTCATTTACACTAAATATTAGGCGTAGAGAATATCCTATCGATGGATGTGTGAATCTTCAAAGCTCTATGTCTATGTAAATAAATAATATTTCGACACACGATTCCAATTTATTGACTATAAATCTCGCTTATTTGTGTAAAGGTGGGTGTACACACCAGAGTCTAAACTGTTTTGAGTATTGTAGATAGAAGGGATAGATTCCATTTTCTAAGTTTTATGTACTTTATATATTATATAAGTATATCTCTTTTCTTTCGTTTTCTTTTTTTTTTCTATAGCTAAATTCTCACCCTAAAAAGTAACCTAGCTTGTTCTGTGTTTTTTAGAAAACATACAGAACAAGCCAGCACCAAAACCACCGTTTTTGTCAGTCGGTCCTGTAGATAATTTTGATTGATTTCTGGTTATTATAGTCAGAACGCACTCCTGATTTGGAATTAACCCTTCAGATACCGTCAATTAGAGACACAATAGTAATTTAAGACAATAGATGCGCGGTCACCGGTGGTCGCTTGGGGATTCATGAATTAAAGATATTATATCCGCAAAAGATATACTACGGTTTTATGCATCATTTCCATCACTATCTAAACGCCCATTTTTAATTAGAATTGACATTGATAGTCCACTTGCAGAATGTATATTACCTTTATAAGCAAAAAGTTTTTCTTTCTTTCCATACTAAATAATCCCATAGCCCTTAATAGTTTCAACTTTAGTCTGCACGGCGCCTAACAATAATTTTAGAAATCATAATCGAATATCTATTTTTATCAGGTGTTGATGTGGTAGATATAGCTGTATGGTTTTGTTGGTATTTCAATTAGAATAGGGAATCCCATGTGTTGTAGCTAGGGTTAGCCCTAACTAAACCGTTATAATCAGAAAAGAGGTAAGAGGCTCGTGCTGTTTTTTTTTTTTTTAATTGCGAAATCATCTTTTGACATCTCCCAACCTGAGTCTATAAGCCCAGTATTTTGGCTTAGTGTGATGATCTTTATTCTAATTGGCACTTTTGACACAAAGAATGCCGCGCTCCATTGCTCGTTGGCAAACCTCAAGTTGAAACTTTTGCAATTCAGTAAGCGCCCATATCGGAATATGTAAAATTAATTGCCTAAATGATAAATACGCAGATAAAAAAACAATACAGTCAGAAACGTCTGATTTTATATCCAATGTTTATTGCGTAATAATTTTTGAAAAAAAAAATGTTATAACTTCACACACTTATGTAAATCCTCAGACACTTATTTAGATATATGCCTTTCAATCAAAAGTAATGGAGTCTGTCTGCCTTGTGCCAATGTATATTCGTAAATAAAACTTTCATAAGAAATTTTTACATTATTACTCTGATTTTATTCCGTGGTTCAGAATTTTGATTTCTTCTTTGTAGAAGATAACGTCTGTTTATAAAATTGTTTTTATTTTCTCCATCTTTATAAAAACGTGGCGCACTGGAAGACGCAGCGTTGGTACATCTCCCACAAGGTGGACCGATGACTTAGTGAGGGTTATGGAAAATCGATGAATGCGAGGCGCTCAGGCCCATATGTTGTGGGGACATTTGGGGCAGGCCTATGTCCAGCAATAGACTTTCAGCTGAAATAATTATGAGATCTTCACCGTCTATTTAAAACTAGCGACCTGCCCCGGCTTCGCTCGGGTGCAATATTATACATATAAACCTTCCTCTTGAATCACTCTATATAATAAAAAAAACCTCAACAAAATCCGTTGCGTAGTTTTAAAGATTTAAGCGTACATAGGGATATAGGGACAGAAAAAGCGACTTTGTTTTATACTACGTAGTGATTTATACTATTTAGGTACCTTTTATTTCTGTAGATCCGTGCGTTTCAGAGGAATCTGAAAAAGAAACATAATAATCGTTAGTCAAACACTTATTTAAATCAACGTTTTAAATTACTGCGTTAAATTTTAGGGCAAATATTTACGAGATAATAAAATCATTTATAACTCGGGTTTAAAATACGAATTTTTGATTTCACTGGATGGCTGCACCCAAAATTCGGTTATCATTTTTATGGCTCTTTTTAACGATCATTCGTCTGGTGTGTTTTAGACAAGAGATGGGCGGTCAATGATTTCAGAATGACCCAAATTGGAGGGCAACACAATGACAATAGCTGTGCAGTGTTATTATTTTTTTACCTCACAAAACAGCGTTGTCATACAAAAACGAAATTGTTATATCCGAAAAAATATACCACCGAAATTGCATGCGAATTTTTTTGATGCAACTTTAATTGTCGAAAATGAGACACTGTAAATAACTTCGAAATTTACAGCGATAACAATTTAACAATTAGCTTTTCCGTTTTCCAGAATACTGGTGCCATGGCCTATTATTAGTAACATAATTACCTACCCTTGACAGGCAAATTTGGTTGCTCATTTAACCGGCTTACAATCTCATCATGTATGTAATAATTGGATGAAACTGAACCTTCATAATTGGCCAATAATCACCTACAATTAATGCTCCTACGGCTTTTGCTTTGGACAGAGATTGGGCTAATTAATTATTAATTATGTTGTCGGTTACAAAAGTTTATAGTTTTATGGTCATCTTCTGTTCATCTAGACAAGTTACAACCCTTTTGCGGGCTTGCGGATGGCGAGCAATGTGTAGCTCACCGTCCGACGGTCCAGTAACCGTACGGACCGAGCCCGAGATGTCGAAGGCGCGTATTTTTTCAAGCGCACTTCAAGGAGTTGTTAGCAAACCGTAGGTTCCCAGCAGGGTAGAAGCCTACTGGTGCCAGCTTGAGTCCCAACAATGGGAACATTATAAAGCCGATTATGCAATGTTATACTAATCATTATTGCGATACTATATTACATATAATATAAAAAAAAATACAGATTATCCATCACCATCATAATATTATAAATATACACAGAACAAAACAGGATTATTACAAAACGATCATATTTAAATATTCTCGTCTTTTAACGATTACAAACAAAGAGTGCCAGTTATCCCTTACCTGACAGCTATTAAACTCATTCATCTGTCCATACAATGTACTCATGGAACAAAACATGTGCAATTTATCTTCTCAGTAAAGAGAAGAGAGAAATTATGTGCAACGTTTGTAAACAGTTTTGTAGTAGCATCGTAGTAATATATTAGCTTTGGCTTGCAGTTTTTCATGTAAAATATTATTGTACAGGAAAGACAATAAAATTTAATAGTATTCTGTTTTATGATAACTTACGTATCGATAGCATAGTCGACCTTTTTAATGTTCCCACTGTGAGGACTCAGGCCTCTTCTCTAGGAGAGATAATGGGCCGTAATCCACCATGCGGCCTCAGTACGGGTTTTTTTTTTTGTCGACGGGGAAAATCATCATTGACGAAACCCGCTCTTGGGTGGAGCGGGAGAGTGTCAGAGTCTTACTGACTAAAAACCCCGCGCCGTTCCTTCTAGCCTTCATACCGGGGCTCTAGTTTACTTTCGGATAGGCCCATGCGGCTTCAGTACGGGTTGGTGAATGTCACATATCGTCGAATGTCTGGTTCTAGGACATGCCGGTTTCCTCACGATGTTTTTCTTCACCGTTTTGAGAGCAGTGGTTATGAAATAAATTACACAAAGTGATGCGCCTGGCTGGGCCTGGACCTACACCTTGTAAGTCGGGGCTCAGCCACTCGGCCACCACTGCTCTATGTAAGTTCAAATCTGTTCAGCTAGCTGGATAGCTGGATGCTCCTTTACATACAGAAAAGAGAGACCAATACCCAGCAGTGGGCCAAGTGGGGCTGAGGATGATAATGATGATCGATAGTTCAGTTCATTAAGTACATCTTTACTGGGATGAAAATAGTATGTATCGTAAAAAAACACTTTAGTACTTGCCCTGTTTTGATCCTGCACCCTCATGCATCATGGCCTAGCAATCATTACGACACACCTATAACTAATATATAATATGTTTTATATCAACATGTAGATAATTAATATTATACAAGGTAAAACACGTACGCCAAAAGACGAAGTTCGCACTGAGGGTACAGCTGTTGGAACCGCACTGAAACGTCAATTTCAAGGCGTTCGTGGTGCGAGTCCTAAACATTTTCCTGACTCTCATTTCAAAGGAAGACTTTTGACTGCGAACAGGTGCCACAGAACAGCACGAAGTGAACTTAGTGCAATCTGAAGTGTTACTAACACAGTTCCAAGTCTTATTTACTAACGATAAATAGTATTAATACTATATATGATAGTCTATATATACAAAATATGTAATTTTTTATTATTATATAATAGCTAAAGCTGTCATTCAATTAGCCTGTACTCCGTGGCTTGGCGCTATAACGAGGCCATAGATGAACGGACTTAGAGTTTCTTGTCCATTCTTCTCCATAGAGATTTGGAAAGTGCAATTAGCACCATTTTTTCTGACTGACTGACATTTCAAAAGCGCCTGTAAATGGGTTATTTGAAGTAAATCGCTTTTAATTTTTGGCTTCCTCTCTCAATTACCCGAACAAAATGACGAAAAATTAATGACCCAAAAAAGGCAAACAAATATTCAACTGAAAATCCGTAGGTACTTAAAGCTGCTATTAAATTGGCTTTCCTAATGGTTAAATAATAAATGGTACTTATAGTACAGAAAATATGTGGTTCACGTACGTTTTATAATATTTTAACCCGCGTAAGTGGTCAGCAATTCACCTGAGCCGGTTTATTCAAAAAATGTTTGCCCATTAATGTTTGAAAAAGCTATTGTAGTCATTTCAATTTCTGTATGTAATGGGTTACTTTTTTATATTGTTCAGGCTATTGTTGCGATTAATTGTGTGGGTTTCTGAGGTTATTAACTATATTCCTTTTGTGTTCGGAGTTAACTTGACTTAAAGGGTTATTTGAACATTATATTTCGGTTGTAAACGACCTTGAATTATATTAAATAAATCTACTGCAATGAAATATAAAATAAACTTAATAATAAAATCATAATGCAAATCTCGCTAAATATATTAGAGTGGCACTTTACCAGCGATTTTGTTTGCAAAAACATTCTTTCTTATTAGAATTTGTGCCGAGTTTAAAGTTAATTTACCCAAGGAATTAGATTCTCCCGTACAACCTTTAACACCCTCTAAATCGTTTATAGGAGTAGTTTTAATAAATGTATTAATAATGCCCTTTAAATAATGAAAACTTCTTTTTTATTTGGGTTATGCTAAGTTTCAATTATATAGATTCAGGAAATAAAATTTTGCATACAAATTACTTTTCACCCCTTAAATGTTGAATCTTCAAAAACATTTTCTTAATGCTCGCCTACATCACAAATGGAAGCCTTGCACTAAATTTTCACTTACGACAACTAGTAGTTCCGACTGTGCCTTGATACGTCAGTTTCGCCTTTTATATAAATAGGTATATATCTCACTTAGTAGGTATATTGGATAAAAGCAGCATAACCGTTTAACTTCCTCCCATAAAAACGTATAACACAAATCCAATCCAAGATTTCGGGTCCAAATCTCCGAGACAGACCCAATATCTATTTGCTGAAAGACCTCTATTGATTTGGGAACCCAACTTAATAAAGTTAGGGGTGCAACACCCGGAAAAATTGTCGGGTAAAGTAGAACTTTCAAATGGAAAACAGCAACGATGGGACTGGATTAAGCTATCAAAATCTGGCGTCAAGGGATCTTTTGCAATCGTGTTCGGACGACGGAACCCTGTCCCTAATGTTGATGACGTGTAGGACTGTAGGTGTACATGTACGAAAATGCCTTTGTCTTGTTATATCTTTGGGCTTCCTTATTTCCTTGATAGCCTTTTGTTAACGACGACGGTTCCTGATGATGATTGGAGAAACTAATTTCGTGGATGCAATAAGTCAGGGTTTACGTCGGATTGTGTACGTGTTTATTAGAATCGTTGTGGGTTGTTGGTGATGTACCATTTTGACATGACTGCCCAAAAATTGTGTTATTTTGAAATTATTTGGACTTCTTTAATAATCGATTTCTTTCAACTATTTGGCTCTGTACAGCAATTAACCGTATTCCTTGGCTGAATGAAAAAAAAATCGAAAACGATATTAAAAATATTTTTACTGATCAAATGAGTAAGACGTGTGAGGAATGACCCAAAATAAATACTCTATATACGACTATATGTGTTCAGACTAATGTGTAAAACTATTTGTTTCAGAATCTAGAATAATCATGGTATTCAAGCCAAATAAGTGTGTTTAATAAAGGTCCTGTTGACCGAAAATATGTATACTCTCTCGGACAATAAATACTACTGGACATGCTTATATTTATATTAACTTAAGAGAACTTTTGAATTACGCTTTGACTTTGGCAAATTATTCGACTTACTTTTGACATTATAATTATTATCTTATATTAATTTCACATTAAATTTATTTATAGACATATTTTTAATGAATCGACTCAATATTTTACATTATTTTATTTTTAATTTATAAATTGTTTTTACATGTAAAAATTCATTTTAATTTTTATTAAATACGTAAGTTTCGTCACAATGTTTAGTGTAAGAAATAAAAAAAAAACTGAGTCAAATCGCTGATGCATTAGCTGATATCTCCAAAGTTAATGCCCCAACCTAAATTGCAGGTAATTTCAATTGTTCAAAATCTTTGACCCCAAAACAACGTACATCGTACGAACAATAGGAAACAATTATGTAGTACTATGGTATAATCTAAACTGAGTTTTTCGTGTTTTTCTTTTACAATTTTAATGACTATAGTTATCATTAGAACAGCTAACGCACTAGCTTCTTAAGGTATTGTAAGAGTCCATGTATGCCTATGTGAAATATGTGTGAAGTATTTTAAGTACTTATTAAGTACGTATTTTAAGTACTTAAAATACTTCACACCCCCACCCGCGTGATAGCAAAAAATTATCCCAAGGGAACATACTTCCGTGATAAAAAGTATCCTATGTCCTAATCCAAGACATGGTCTATCCCTGTACGAAGTTTCATCAAAATCGGTTTTGCCATTGAAGCGTGAAGACGTAACAAACAAACTCACTTTTGCTTTTATAATATTAGTAAGGATTTAACAATTCAACGACGAAATATAAAGCTGACAAATGACTTATTTGATTTATTATGTTTTTCGCACGTTTGATTTAAATAACATAATTATATTTCATTCACCATTAATTATTATATTGACCCATAGTCAATGTTACCTAAACAAAAAAAAAACATCGTTATTAACGACGAAATATAATATAAAGCTGACAAATTACTAATTTGATTTGTTACGTTCTTGACATGTTTGATATAAATGATTAACTTTATTATTATTATTATTATTTTTTACCCAGTGATAAGGGCTCCAGAGAGAGGAACCTTCTCACAATGCGAGCCGTATCGAGAAGCTGCCTTCTGTATCAGGCCCTTGATCCAACCGCGCAACGACAGCTTCGACAGATGGTCGTCGATGCCTTTGTCTATGATTTTATTATATTTATGATTTTGGTTTTTTTCTTTTATTATATTATTATTAATGGATGCTAACGGCACAGGATTCAACGACGTGGTGACATTTCATGCAGGTCTATGTCCAGTAGTGGATGTTCATCGACTATAGTATTGATGACGATGATATTTAACTCGCGCAAACTGACATTAGCTATGTAGGTACATAAATATGTTATTTCTAAAAAACAAAAAAAGAAATCCAGTCTGACTTTTATTCCCCTCGTAATGCTTGACATTTCGTTGTGTCCAAATGTCACCCCGTTTTGTAATCCACTAGGCAATAGTACGTGAAATAATACAATGTTTTTTTTTTAGTTTGGGATCGCGTTCGGAGTCATTTGCCAAATTGTCAATCTTTCAACGTATTGGTTGTTGTTGATAGTTGCCAACTTAACCCTTCAGATACCGTCAATTAGAGACACAATAGTAAGACAATAGATGCGCGGCCACCGGTGGTCGCTTGGGGATTCATGAATTAATAATCCATTGATAGCAATGTGAAAATATTAGGCTTAATAATCCATTGATAGCAATGTGAAAATATTGTTTAAAACAATAATTTATTTTTACATTGTATTTGTTTTTATACCTTTTAGGTTATTTATTAATTTGTAGAGATATTCGTGAATCTTCTAGGTAAGCGCGTTCCATCGTCGACCGCATCGTCACTTTCCATCAGGTGTGATAGCGGTCAAGCGCAAACCTATCAATAACAAAAAAAAAAAACTTTCGAATACCGTAATTAGAGACGCAATAGAAAGACAATGAGGGAGCAAACGTCACGGTTCGCTTGGGGTTGAATGAATAAAAGTAGTTTAAATATAATTTGTGATTAATGGCTCACAGAAAAAGGCTTAAAGTCACCCAAAGGCAATAGAAAGAGCTATACTCGGAGTTTCCAAGCATGATCGCATCAGGAATGGACATATCTGCAAGAAAACCAAGATCGCCGACTTAGCTCGAAGAATCGCCAAACTTAAGTGGCAGTGGGCAGGATATATTGCTCGCAGAGTGGGTGTGTGCTTTGAAATGTTAAATGCAGTATTGGAAGACCTCCCACAAGGTAGACCGACGACATGGTAAGAGTCACAGGAATGCGATGGATGCGAGACATACAGATCCCTTCGTTGTGGTGATGCTACCAATGTCCAACAAAGTATGTCTTTTGCCTAATAAGATGATGGCGATGAAATATTTATTAGTTGAATGACAATCTACATTAAATATAAAATATATTATCGTGAACTAACATTGTAGAACATAGTCTAGTTAGGATCAGTTTTAAATAAAATATTTATCTTATTTTGTTCAACATATTTGGCAAGTGTATGAAATATGAAAAATCATCAATTGACATTTTAATGACGTTATACTCGTAAATTACACGTGCCATCATCTGTCAACATTTTAGAGATATAAGAATTATAATTATAAGTAATGATTGCATTTTAGGGTTCCATACCCAAAGGTTAAAACGGGAATAAGACTCCGTTGTCCGTCCGTCTGTCGCCAGGCTGTATTTTATGCATTGTGCTGCCGTCCTTAAGGTGGTGCAACATGACTCACATTTTAATTGTTTTTCATACAACCGCTCATAACTGATTATGACGTTATTACACATTTTTCATTAGATATTTTGGAAACACAGTATCTTGTGGATATTATTTAGGTTTCTAAAGAAATTAATTTCTAAATTTGTGTAAAACTAATCCAATAAAGACCTCTGAAAATCACCTATTTTGTATGAACTTTGACACTTCATAATTTGCCTAAAAATTAAAAAAGTCAAAAAAGTAAACCATTAGAAATCTTGCAAATTTTATTAAGATTCTAAATGACGACCACTTTTTCCAAAAACTATTAAGGGTTTAAAAAAAACAGCTATTTCCTGGAGCAAGTTTTGTGAAATTTTCGAGTAAATCTCGGAATTACCGAATACTAACAAAGTTTTCAGGCGTTATCGCTCTTTTTTTGCGTTGCCTTTTCATCAAACATCGCGTTGGATTGCATTAAATGAAGTAACCAGCTTTTAAACCATTTTCGGTGTTTACGATAGTCGAGTGGAAAAGGACCCTCTTAAGCTAAAGTGCCGTTATCTGACATTTGGCAGGGTTACGTTTTTAGACGCTTTAAATTCTATATCGATCTCTGTAAGCAGAATTTTTTCTAATATACATTTTTCTAGTTACTGAGATAAAATCATAAAATCGTCGTAAAGTTCACCTGATTTAAATATAATTCTACGCTGCTTTTTGTGCGTAAGTCAAAATATGATTTTATCATATAACGGCATTATAACTTGAGAACGGCAGTGTGATAGACAGTTGAAATTTACACAGATGATGTTTTTCTGTAAAAATAGATTAAAATAAATATTGAAGGGAATAGATTACAATAAATTTTTGTTTTAATAGATAATGGTACGGAACTCCTCGAGCGCTAGTACGACTCTCACTTGCCAAGTGCAAGTCGGTTTTTTGTTAAATAATCTTTTAAATAATACAAATAATTTAAAATTTATCATTTCTAATAAATTAACGTAACCAATTTTAATGCTTACTTAATCGTGGTTTTGTTGAAAGGTTTATTTGACTTATGGTCTTTAAAACGTCCGTTAATGTGTCAATAAATCTCAGTTGATTCGGAACATAAAGGCACACGTGTTTTTAACTTCTTAACGTTATTTATTTCAATGCCAGAAGAGTTTATTTTTTATTCAGTTTCACGCTCGTCTAGCTTTCATACGAAACTTGTGATCAATATTTCATGATTCGCCCACTTTCCGTACGGTAAGGTTTTTTGGCTACCCATAACATTAAGAAATTGTATTGTCTTAAGTAGGTACCTTTTGCGATGTTACTACAATATTTTCGTGTAAAGCTAGAACAACATTAGACCGACGCACATGTGTAACACACTTGATTTGTACCTACGGAGAAGGACGTCGCGTGGCGTGGATCTAGTGTAGCTCTACAAGTCTAGTTTCCATATAAAATGTATGGAGACCGAGGCGCCCAGATCAGCGTGTGTCACACGTGTGCGCAGTGTAGTCTAACTCAGTGGTTAAAAAAGCGATAACTTGATAATTTTCTAAGTAAAAAAAATATACTAAGGGAATCTAGTCCTAGGAAAAAAGTATAGTACCTATGATATCTATAAACAATATCTCAGTCTTATTCCTAGTTATAATTTATCGGTGTGCCAAATCGTATTCAAATCTATTTAGCCATTTGAACATGAAAGAGCAACTGACACACTGACATACAACAACACATACAACAACACATACATACAATAAAAACAACATAGTAATGTGTCTATGTTGTTTTATTTTAGCGTGATTATTTCACAGAGTTTTGCTGAGCAAATAACTTTTTGTATTTTGTCTTAAAAAATATTCTTTTTTTTTAGCATAATTCCCGATACTAGAGGCGTTGTAGCTATTTTTCATTTATTCTTATTTTCATCGAACAAAGCATTACACTGCCAGTTGCATGACTGGACTTTTTAGATAGAAAATTAAAAAAAAATTGGACGATATACCGTAACATTCTTTTTTTAAACAACAGTATTTTTTGTTAAATCAATTGTATACGTGCTAGCTGAAAAGCCGACGTATTTCGGTTCTTTGTTGGGGCAGAATGAAATTAAAAATAAATAGTTTGTGTTTTCGGCCGTATAAAAATAAATAAATAAAAATATGTAAAAAATAAGTTTAATAAACTATCGCAAAAATTCAAATGGCTGTCTATTGACCTATCCGTAACGATCTATTCAAATTATTTTCTATATTCTTTACTGTACACCACATAAACAAAATAGAGGACAAACATTATTAAAAATAAGTGGACAATGGGCGGTCTTATCGCACAGTACAATCTGTTACAGACAACCTTTGGATGGACTGAAAGAAAGGAGATACATTTAGAGATGTCAGTGTACAAACACCAGAAATAATACTAATAAGATATAATAAAACAAATACATACATAAAAATATAGTAATAAATATCAAATATAAAGTTGAGCCAGGAGAAAAAAAATCAAAGAGAATATGAAATGCGAATTGGTGACCAATATTGGATTTAAAAAGTCACGATTCTGAATTTATTTATAACGAGGTATTAGCGTTTGTCATTTTTTTATTATAAAAATAAAAGCTTCGGCCAGTGTAAAAGAGAAAAAAAAAATTCATGACATAAAAAGTCGAATAATTCTTCAGTCTTCTCATGTGCCAGATTTATTCAAATCTATTCATCCATAGCCTTATCGGAAGTTATATGTCAGAGTTCTTAAGCACTGGTCATGGGGTTTGACCACTCATTGAGTTGTTCAGGCTATCAGTAAACAGCTGGTCGATCGACTCTTCACGTGACCAGCCGTAGCCAAGTTACAACCGCTTCGCTTGCGTCGAATGCTTCGAGTTGACCTTGCTGCCTATTCTTTTGTTCTGACCACGTGACTGAGCGTTGAGATGACGTCATTCCCGTACTTCTATTAGCGTTAGCTACTGCAGATTAGCAACTTGGCTAGGGGTAGGTACAGAGGGCTGGTGTTTTCTTCGTATTATCCAACGTGGCAATGCTGCCACCGTTTTGATCATTTTTCCCATTGACACCGATGTGGATGAATTTTTTTTATGCCTATTGAGTTCTTTTCCTTTCCGTTTGTACATAATATTATATTCAGCCGTTGAAAGTAAAGAAGTATCAAACATCCACACACAAACAAAGAAACACATACATATAAAGTTTCACTTCTGTAATAATGTGTTATTTCAAAACTTATTGTTTCCCAATGATGAATACTCGAATATTATATAGTGCACTAGCTTTTGCCCGCACGGCTTCGCTCCCGCTCTTCCCTTCTCTACCCTGCTCTACCCTACTATACCCTACTATACCCTACTGCACCCTACTCTACCCTACTCTACCCTACACTACTCTACACTACCCTTCTCTACACTACTCTACCCTACGTACCCTACTCTACCCTACTCTACCCTACTCTACCCTACTCTACCCTACTCTACCCTACTCTACCCTACTCTACCCTACTCTACCCTACTCTACCCTACTCTACCCTACTCTACCCTACTCTACCCTACTCTACCCTACTCTACCCTACTCTACCCTACTCTACCCTACTCTACCCTACTCTACCCTACTCTACCCTACTCTACCCTACTCTACCCTACTCTACCCTACTCTACCCTACTCTACCCTACTCTACCCTACTCTACCCTACTCTACCCTACTCTACCCTACTCTACCCTACTTTACCCTACTCTACCCTACTCTACCCTACTCTACCCTACTCTACCCTACCCTACTCTACCGAACAAAGCCTAAAAATTTGGTTTGGATAGAGTAGGGCTGAGCTCGTTTTTGAGTTATAAAATAACAACGAAAAGTGGCATTGATTTTAATATATATAGATGAATAATCACATATAACAAACACTATTTACACAAATGACAATATAGGATATCAGCAGTCCACCGTATGCCAAATTGAGCATCTGAGTGAAATGGGTTATATATAATCTAGCCAGGTCACTGACCTTTCGTAAATATATATTTTATTAATAGAAGACAGCGTCGATCGTGTCAAAATTTATACTTTTTATGATTTAATATTAACGATATAATGTATAAACGTTATAAACATACCACCTTTTTTGAGATGGAAAATTGTTTAATGACTTAATTTCCCATCCTAATTTTATTATTTTAATGGCTCGCTCTAGAGTGGGACACACCAACGACTCATTCACTTAATAACATTACAGATAAAAGAACATAATATGCAAATATTATGGTGAATTTGTCACTAACAGGCGTGCACAGCACTTATAATACAATAAATAAAAAAAAGTATTTCAAAATTGCTTTGGAATAAATTTAAATAAATTAAATTAATAATTACATCGAAATGTCAGTGAGACAAATTATTATACCGACTAAAACCACACCTATGTTCCTTCTGTTGCCTTTTTTGTTCTAGAAATATGAGTATCCCTTTCATACGTGTTTCCATGGCCCTAGCGGCCTGCTGGGCCCGTACGGTTTGCTGACTGACATCTCTTTGAGGCACGTGTTGAACACTAAGTGTCCCCGCATACGGGCCTCAAAAAAACGCCGCTTCAAGCTTCTTTTTGTGGCGCGAGTACGGCGGTGCCGCCACAAAAAAAAAAAAACACTTGAAGCCGCTTTAAGCTTCTCCAGCCACAAGCTGTCGCGCGCTTCAGCTGTTTTTTGCGGTGGCGTTTTTTTGAAGCCCATGTGCGGGGACAGTAAGCGCCGTCGATGACTTGGTCTCGGTTCTTATGACGCCACCCACTCGTCCTAATGAGTAGCATGGTATAGGTAGATTCATCGTCAGCCGCAAGCCAATGCCATCGTTTGCCGGAGAGCGCTCTGTGGTTACCGATAACCGGGACTCGGGGTAGTAAATGTACGAACGTCATCGATATATTATATAGTTCCAGAATAAAAGGTGAACCCAAAGAAAAAGGGCCAGAAAATTAGGTCAATTATATTTTTGTTCAAAGACTTTGGATGACTGCCAAATATTAATGGTGTGTTAGAGATAGTGGTCGGGAAATATGTCAATTTGTTTATTGTTTTTGTTAATGTTATAATAATATACACAGCTGCTGTGCTAATGAATTATATATCTTTAAATAACTTCTGACTGAATTTTAATTGATCAAAATAGTTTCTTAATTGTTTTTTTTTTGGGTTTTGTATCAAAGGATGCCTGTGCTTTGGTGATAAGTCCGAAAAGTGTAGGATTATCGGCCGGGCAACCGGCACCATTTTTTATTTTGTTGGTGGTAAAATCATCTAATGACAACCCCCGCTCTTGGGCGGAGCGGGAGATAGTGTAAGACTCTTACTGACTAAAAACCCACCCCGTTTCTTTAAGCTTTCCAGACCCAGCTTGGCGCCTGCTGTTGCTGACAACTCCTTAGGGCACACGGGAACGCGTGTCGACGGCTTGGGCTCGGTCCAGACAGTTACCGGACGGTCGGACAGCGAGCTACCCATAACTCGCCGTCCGCAAGCCCGCTTCTACGGTGGCCGGAAATAAATAAAACTGTTTTTTTTTTGTTAAGAAATTGATGCCTGAAAGCCACCATAGGATGAACAGTGGTAGCATATCCCAGGACCCAGCAGGATCGAAGCTTACTGGGGTCATGGGCCTTCAGGGCCCTGGGGTTCTCTTTTGCATAACCTTTTTTTTTTTTTTTAATTCGCATAAACTAGTGCTTGATTGCGATCCCACCTGATGGTAAGCAGTGATGCAATCTCTGATGGTGAGGCGCACTAGTTTATTAAAAGCCTATTCACTCTAGCCTTGAAGATACCCAAATTATAATCGGACAGGAAGACCACAGCAGGCAAATTGTTCCATTCCTTCGACGTACGCGGTATAAACGACGAGGCGAAACGCTTAGTCCGGACCGTAGAGGTTTCAACAACGTACAACCTACCAACCTATTGCATCACGAAGGCAAAAAGGAAACAGGAGTGGTTTTTTGTCAGTAAAAATCGAACACGCCCTCCCACCTGGAAGATGACATTAAATGATTCCCTACCTAAAAAAAAAAACAACCTTGTCAATGGAGTAAAAACTATTCAAAAAATTTTCATTACCAGGACCACCATCAAAATGCATACCAGGTGGGATTGCAGACAAGCGTTTGTTTATATCAATAGAAAAAAAATAGAACAATAGTGGATAGTAATGGAGGTATCCATTACGATCCACCTACGAACAAGACAAATGTGCACTTGAAGTTTATTGACTTACAACATTGATATTGAAACATTGTTCTAAGTGACGTTGACACGTGAACATATAATTATTATGTTACTATTGATGAGTGAAACAACTGTGCTAATAGACACAGAATATATAGGTACAGAAGTCAATCTACATACAAAGCACGCTCGAGCAACGCACACATAGACAACGCTCACCGCCACGATATCTCGCTCGCTAGTGTGCGTCCACCGAGCGTAGGTATAAAAAGTGAAGTACATATATAAGATTGTCTATTGTACCTATCTATTTTGTGTAATAGATGCGTGATGTGTTAAGATTTATTTTTATTTTTATGACCTGGATAAGGTAATAGACGGAATAGTACATGTTGATACAAGTGGAGATTTGTCTCAAAGAATGGCTTGTATTAATGTGGCTAGTATATTTATGTAAATAATCTCTGTCCAAATTTCAAAACTATATTATGAAAAATTACAAAGTTATAAGCCAGTTATGATACCTGTTTAGTGACGTGAATACATGGTCACTGGACGTTGTTTTGCTTCAGCACCCAGCTGTGTGCTGGCACCACATGCCCGCTATGCCCTGCCGTGACCAGCTTTGAACTTAGTATCGGCGATGTCTAAATTGTGACCTTTTTAAATATTTTTGGCAAAAACTATGACATGGTTTAATAATTGTATTGGAATCGATTCAGTCGCCTATTCTAAAAAAAAACTATATTCAGGTTTCGCATAATAATATACTAAAAATAATGTGGTATAGTTATGTTTACATCACACTACTAGGTCTTGCTCAAATGCCCATGACATTGCCAAAGAGACATTTAGACGAGCGACAAAGTCGCTCAGTTGATATCGTGCCAAAAATATTCGGTCCTTTCGATATTTGAATTTTGTCGATCGACTTCTGTATTTGTTTAGGGTTTTGTAAATATTTTCCTGTTTACTAAAAGAGTATATTTATAAAATTCAGATAATCCTATTATTTATTCAAAGGTGTAGGTAGACAGGTATATTTTTTTCAAGAAGAAAAATTCAACATATTTTTTTCTATGTTTCCTGGTTTTGTGGGAGTCGCATCATTATCGCAACATTATATTTTAAATGTCAAATGTCATGAGATTTATTCATGCTGATTGTTGATGGGTAGCGCAGTGGTTGAGTGATTGACTGCTGTACTGAGTGTAGCGCTACAAACCAAGCATGAAACTCGCTTGAAACAGCGCTTGATCCTGGGGTCAGACCAGGTTTAGCCATTTTCATTGAAGGAGCTGTCTCCATTGGGAGGCATACTCGGCATGACACAACGCACTTCACAAAGCTTATAGTCAACGACTGATTGCAAATGAACTAGAGTAGAAAAAAAACAGAATAAATAAAAATATAATTTGTTCTATTGGAATTAACATACAAATAAAGTATAAATAAATACATTTACCATTCAATGCCATTGACTTTTAAAATTGGTAATAAATGTTAATTTTGTTGATTTAGTGTAATTCATTACACAATTGTTTGAAACTCTTTAGACTGTAATCATCATCATCATCACTGTTGATTATAGGCCTCCCTCAAGCGTTGCGCCACAATGAACGGTCCTACTCCTGGGCGTCTCGCATGCATCGGATTCCCGCAACCCTTGCCAGGTCATCGGTCGCCTTGTGGGAGCAACCCTTACCAGATCATCGGTCCACTTTGTGGGAGGCCTTCCAACGCTATATCTTTCTGTGCGTGGTCACAATTCCCGAATCTTTCGGCCCCAATGGCCATCTGTTCTACGAAAAATGTGCCCTGCCCATTGCCACTTAAGTTTGGCGATTCTTCGTGCTATGTCGGCAACCTTGGTTCTTCTGCGGATATCCTCATAGACTGTAAAGATGATCAATGTTCATATTTTTCTTTTGCTAGCAATTTTTAGGTTGACACAAAAAGTTGACGGTAGGCATTATTCTTGAAAATCTATCAAATTCGTCACACAGTCAGTACAATCTATGAAGTTACTTGATTTACAATTTATTATTGTGTCTAAATTAACTAATCGCTATTGTTATAAGCGTTACAATACATTATTTATGATACAATACAGTCTTTTGTAAATATTCTGTAGGTTTTTCAACCGAATATCACGCAATGATCATGATTTTTTACATATTTTCGTTACCATTGATGGGCTCGCTCTTGGCTTCTATTTGTCTGATGGTATGCGACAGTGTGTTGACGGTGACGCACGCTTGCCTAGAAGTAAACTATTCACATTTGATTTAAATAACCCTAGGTGTAGTTAGGGGTATTTAGCAGGAAACAGACTTTGGTAAGGAATCCTGCTTAATTTCCAATTTGTTTTTATACAGGGTTATTTGTAAGACACTAACAACCTTCCAGGACTGCATTACTAACATCATAATCAATAACTTTTGTTCTATGACGTTTTACAAAACATATTTCATTTACCAAAAACTAACTTTCATAACATCGTTGTTCTATCTAATACATTTCAACCCCGTATATAGCTATACCTAACTACGTCTAAACAACGCGGCAGTGCAAGCGCATCAAGCACCCCAGCCTCCCGAACCCCGCTCCTCTCTGCTATTGTACTATTGCTGGCTTTGTATAGATTCCGTAATATTATTAGAACGTTTAATATTTTTATTTTTGTATGAAAATCTGATGAACTAAAATATGATCGATTTTTAAGTCAAAGTCAAAATATTTTATTTCACATAGGCCTACATGGGCACTTATAAAACGTCAGAAGCTAGTGCTCGGTTCCAAATTGGTCGTTTCCTATGGAGAAGAGCCGGCAAGAAACTCCATAAGTCATAGAACAAAAGTTGTTGTTTATGAAGTTAGTAACATAGTCCTGAGAGGTTGCCTGTTTTTTACAAATAACCCTATATATGTTATGATTTTGTGCATAAAATACCTTAAATCATAGTACCTAATAACTAGCGATTTTAAAACATTACGATTTCAACACGATTCCAAAATAAATTTTCCCTTGACCAAAGTCTTTTTATAAAAATCAAAAATAAACACTAAACTCTTGAAAAACTGTTTTTATCTCACGCTCAGCTGCCCTTACATTCATCATATCATTTCGAAACATTTTTAGTTTTACGACTGACGAAAATAAAATATTTTGGCATTGTCTTTAAGCGAATGTTTTGACTGCAGACAAGTTTAATATACTCGTAGAACTAGAATGTATGGAACGATAAGATCTTTTCATTTTGTATGTTATGATCTAGATCTGAATCTAGGTTGTCTGGATTTAGTAGGTACCTAAAGTGGTAGAGCTCTTTGTGAGGAAAAGTACTACCACTCACAACAAAGTTCTATCTGTAATATAGCATATCGGATTTACGCGTATATAATCTTGCTTCATAATCGCCTCGTTGTTCGAAAATATATTCGTAGAGGTACCTATATGAAGTGCCGTTTACACATTCGCGGGGTTTTATTTTTTTTTTGTCGACGGTGAAAATCATCTTTGACGAAACCCGCTCTTGGGTGGAGCGGGAGACAGTGTCAGACTCTTACTGACTAAAAACCCCGCGCCGTTCCTTCTAGCCTTCATACCGGGGCACGAGTTCCCTTTCGGACAACCCTGTCCCCAGTAGGCTTCGACCCAGCTGGGCCCCTCCTGCTGCTGACAACTCCTTGAGGCGCGCGGGAACAGTGCGCGCCGTCGACGTCTTGGACTCGGTCCATTACCGGACGATCGGACAGCGAGCTACCCATGGCTCGCCGTCCGCGAGCCCGCGTCTACGGTGGTCGGAAATCGGGATCGGAATCCCGGCGACGGCGGCGAGGGCGTCGTTGCCTGATGCGGTCGGCCTCCTCCTTTGCAAGCATTACTGCTTCGCAGAAGGAGGCGACCGCCTGCCATTCCTCCTCGCTCCGGACCATGGCCTCGACCAGGGCCCGGCGCGAGAGGTCTCCGCCGCCAATCGCCCCCACGAGGGCACGGCGATGCTCCGCCCAGGCAACACATTCGCGGGGTGAGCATTTCACTCGCACGTGAACATGGAGGACGTTGAAATAGTGATGACTTATGCGTGATAGATGGTTCGAAAATATATTCGTAGAGGTATATGAAGTGTCGTTGCGAATTGTTGTTTACACATTCGCAGGGTGAGCAATTCGATGCTCGCACGCGTCGCACGCGAACATGGAGGACGTTGAAATAATGATGCCTTATGCGTGGTAGATGTCCTGACTTATGGAATGCTTCTAGTTTCGACAGGAGAAAACTTACCTGATATGAACACTGATGTAGCAAGCTGTTAGGTCGAGTTCAGGAGCTAGCTGTCAATAATAATTGAGTGTACGATTGCAGGTTAATATGTAAACAGTAAGTTCGAGATGGTGGTAGCCACTGAGTGTTTTGTATGAACGCCGCCCAGGTCTATTTCGATTTTATTTTTTATAAAAAAAATAACTATTCAAGATTTTTTAAACTCAAGCTTTATTATTTTTTGTAACTTTCAAATATGTCCGTGACTTTGAAATCGTAAGTGAGGATTAGAGTCGCAATTTTTTTTTATAGAGTCAACTAATTTATATCATATTTTGATTTTTTTGCTCGGCGGTTGGTCATATAGTTAATTTTAAAAATATAATTTTTCATGATTTTTGTGAATTTCCAGAGGTTTTAAAGAGTTAAAACTGAGTAGAACCTGCTCTCTAAAATCGCAAAAAGTGTGGGCGTGCGAGCTGCAAGGCGAACCGATTAGCGAGCGCGTTGGTGACATTATGCGTGTTTGTATTTTATCTCGCCATTCACCTCTCTACTCGCTCAAATGTGTAAATGCGGCTGCAGCTTTGCGAAATTCCGGTTTACCAATACCGCTGTAATTTAGCCTCTGCCCACAAAATAGATAAGTACAGCAGACAATCTACATACAAAGCGCGCTAGAGCAACACATATATAGACACCGTATACGATCACGATATCTCGGCTCAATCCAGCTCAATGTGAGCTCGACTGCTATCCGTTTGAGAAGTATCTGTGAACTTTTTTGTACAATTTTTGAGCAAAATTAATCAATCACCCATATTTGCAAATCAATAATTAAATATTTTGTGCTCTGCCACAGACAATGTGTGGTAGACATTGCACCTTTTTTCCAGTGGAAAAATCATCTAATGACATCCCCCGCTTTTGGGCGGAGCGGGAGATAGTGTCAGACTTTTACTGACTAAAAACCCACTCCTGTTTCTTCGTTGCCTTTCTTACCGGGGCTGAGCTTTCTTTCGAACTTACCACGGCCCCAGTAGGCTTCGACCCAGCTGGGCCCCTGCTCTTGCTGACAGCTCCTTGAGGCACGCGGGAACAATGCGCGCCGTTGACGACTTGGGCTCGGTTCGGACAGTTACCGGACCGGACGGTCGAACAGCGAGCTATAGGCATTGACCTGCAAAATGACCTTCGTATCGCATATAAATAAGAAGCTATGGAAGAAGTATGGCCAGTTATGTATTTCCTTTTTTGTGTGTAGGTAATTATACCAGCAACTTCAAATTAAGATTACTTTATGTGAATGATGTCAATAACCTTATTAAGTTATGTTACAACTCATAATTTGTTTTATGACCACTAAATTAATCATTTTTGTGTGTGTCTATGGTACGAGTACCTATCATTGTTCTACGTAAATGTCCGTACTATTAAAATTTTGATCTTATCAAAAGCAGACAATGAAAAATGCTTATATAAAGTATTTTTTCTCAAGAGTAATGTCTGTTTTCTCTTTTTAACGTACTGTAGTCAATGTCAGGGTAACGATGGCAGCGCTAGACTTTTTTTTAATTGTTAACTAGCTGCTCCCAGCGGCTTCGCCCGCGTGATAGCAGAAAATTATCCCAAGGGAACATACTTCCGGGATAAAAAGTATCCTTTGTCCTATTTCCAGGTCTTGGTCTATCCGTGTACCAAGTTTTATCAAAATCGGCTTAGCCATTTAGGCATGAAGACGTAACAAACAAACATACTCACTTTTGCTTTTATAATATTACACACAAACAAACACAAAAAATCCATCGAATTTTTGTACTTTTATGGATTTCCGAAAGTGTTGAAAAGAAATATTATGAAATATACAACGTACTTTTCGAAAAGGCCCAAAAACATTATAAAGCCTGAATTATATCTAGCTGAGAAAGATATAATAAGGAAAGAAAAGAAAAAAAGGAATAAAAGAATCCTTAATAATTGTATTGAAAACTTAATTAGGAAACCCAGAATTCGGTTTTTTTTAAGTAGAAAAAAAAAAACATTTCAATTATATTTCTTGTCGAAATAGATAATCCACAAGTAATCCGCTTATCGTGAATCGTGATAGAAATAACAAATAAGATGTAATATTACGCGTATTTTTCGCGGAAAAATAAAAGAATAAAGAACGGCGTAAAAATGATAGACGTGCGTAAAGTATATGGGCATAACGAAAAAATGATTAGACTATAAGCCATTTGGTATATAATCATATCTATTTACATACGTATACGTCTCTAAGAGGAGAAGAAACAATAAAATGTTATTGTATCAGTTTACATTACGCTTTGTGCAAGTAGAATTCCCTGCCGGAGTCTGTGCTTCCTGATAGCTACAACTAAGGGGTCTTCTAGAGAGAATAGGTTACTTCTAGGCAAGCGGGTTCCATCGTTGACCACATCATCGCTTACCATCACGTGAGATAGTGGTCAAACGCAAGCCTATCAATAATAAAAAAAAAATAATGGCGCGGGCCCACCACGGCGCATACGAGTACTGTGCACGGGAACGCGGCGCTTTTTTAACCGACTTCTAAAAAAGGAGGAGGTTCTCAATTCGGATGTTTGTATTTTTTTTTTTAATGTTTGTTCGCGCATAACTGCGTCGCTTGCCAACCTATTTGAACATTTAGCCTTTTCAATGTTCCCACTGCTGGGACTCGGGCCTCCTTCTCAGACCACGCGGGTCCAGTGCGGGTTGCTAGTATACTTATATTATTATAATAGTTTCTGGATATATAAAAATACTAAAATGTTATTTTTATTATAATTTATTTTTATTTACTTAATGCTCTATGCACACATAAGTACAGAGGCGAGTAATGCAGTCAAACTTAGGATGGACTAAAAAAATAGTCTTCTCATATATGAAAAAGTACTGACTGACAAACAGCAACTTTCTGAGCCTCGAAAATATTATATTTAGCTGTATTATTTACTCCTACATTATTACATACACTACAGTAGCTCGCTAGTCATGAGCACGTACGGTTCTTTTACATCCAAAACACTTCAAATAATCCTTTGTTCTTTACCGATAAAACAGTTAGGCCCTTTTTTTCTTAGTAGCACGTCCTTCTGAGGCGTTCCCCTTGATCCTATTTGTTAGTTCAATTTTTTTGTGCCTTTCGGAGAAAAAAAAATGTAACACGGAGTAAATCTGCCTTTGGGTTAATAGGATTTGTTTTTGTATCGATTTACAGTTTACAGTTAGCTACGAGTAATGTCTGGGATCTCTAAAAAATATTATGATAATATAGAAAATATCATAACAATATTTAGGTACATTAGAATGTTGACAACATCGTAACTGGAACTAACTACTAAAATATTGAAAGCGTAACGATGTATTGGAGTTTTTAAATGGATTTTTTTTAGTAGTCTATACTGTCCCACGGCTTGGCAAATCCCTCTCCAGGTATTCGTTTCTTGAGCCACCTCGAACCAATCCTTGCGGTAGGCATCTAGGTCGTCTCGCCACCTCTTCCCCGGTTCGAGGAGGAGTGGCAGGCGGTCGCCTCCTTCTGTGAAGCAGTAATGCTAGCAAAGGAGGAGGCAGACCGCATCAGGCAACGGCGCCCCCGCCGCCGCCGCCGGGATTCCGATCCCGATTTCCAGCCACCGTAGACGCGGGCTCGCGGACGGCGAGCCATGGGTAGCTCGCTGTACGATTGTCCGGTAACTGTCCGGACCGAGCCAAGGCGTCGACGGTGCGCACTGTTCCCGCGCGCCTCAAGGAGTTGTCAGCAACAGGAGGGGCCCATCTGGGTCGAAGCCTACCGGGGTCGGGGTTATCCGAAAGGAAACTAGAGCCCCGGTATGAAGGCTAGAAGGAACGGCGCGGGGTTTTTAGTCAGTAAGACTCTGACACTGTCTCCCGCTCCACCCAAGAGCGGGTTTCGTCAATGATGATTTTACCCGTCGACAGAAAAAAAAAAACCTCTTCCCCGGTCGACCTCGGCCGCGTCGTCCATCTTCATCTTTTTTTGAGGCCCGTGTACAGGGACACTTAGGCATTAAGTTTGCCTTTGTACAGTAGTTTTTATAATTAGTGCCTATACCTATAGTTTTGATATGATTAATAAATAAAGGTTAATAAAAAAAGAGAAATATCATCGTGATTAATTTGATCCTACGTTCCGGTCAAATAACAACAAACCATTTAGGAAACCAAAAATATTAAATTCGCCTTTGTACAGTGTCTCATTCAAGTGTTTTTTTAGTTTGTTTTTATAGTTTTTACTTTTTGGTGTGCAATAAAGTTTGTTCTATTCTATTATGTAGCATAGTCTTTAGTTAAATACAGTACCCGGCACGTAAGTTGGCAAGATTTTGACGTTGTAGAGGTAAATTCGCGCATGGTGCACTTGTGCGGGGAGCAAAAGTCGACTAACGCACCAATCGCGCGCTCGGATCGGCGCTACCTCATACCCCGCGTCCCGCTTGACCACCAAATAGATCTAAAAAACGATTTCTGCGCATCTAACGACACTTGCCAACTTACGTGCCGGGAACTGTATCTTAGTATTAATTTATACTGTACCTACATTTTGCCTAAACCTACATTTTTCTTGAGTGGTTACCGCATACCTATTACAAAACGCAGCGTTGCAAGGCTTCCCACAAGGTGGAATGATGACCTGGTGATGGTTGCGAGAATTTGATTGATGTGAGAGGCACAGGACTACTGGTTGTAGCAACGCTTTGGGGAGGCCTAAGCCCAACAGTGAACGTTTTTTGGCTGAAATGATGATTAAGTATCTACATGACCCTTAAAAGTTGGTTCAGGAGAGACATGGACTTCAAAGAACCATAGGATCGGCCGGTATTGCAAATAGAGTAAATGAAAATAATAAAAACATTTGAAAGGATGGCATCAAAAATTTTGGACATCTTTTGCCTAAAAGATCATGACGATAAGGAACACCTATTTCAATCTGCAAAGATTAAGTTAGAATGTTTTGCATATCTGAAAGAGTTAAGTTACCACATATGCATGTATTATCATCATCACCATTCTGGCCGTGAGACGTCTACTGTTGGACATAAGTCTCCTCCAAGCGTCACCACAATGAACGGTCCTGTGCGTCTTGCATCCATCGAATTGCCGCTTTTACCAGGTCATCGTCATGTATCGCCCAAATATAAAAATAAAAACCAAATATAGAAAAAAGAACATCAAAAGTCAAAACAAAAATTAGTTCAGTATGCATCACCGAGCACTTTAACACTAAACGTAGCAGAGTTAACGCAATTAATGTTAGTACCAGTCCCACTTTCCCTAAGAGAAAACGCGCTAAGTGAAAATAGAGGAAGTTTAACTTAAGTTAAAAGCAACATCACACAAGGTCCCAAGTGGATGCGCAATTGCATCCAGTTTAGGAGCTTTGTGTATAATTTAGGGACGCTCATGATTGTTTGGTTTGAGTTTCTTGTTGGGTTGAGGATATCAATTAGATATTCTGTAACTTTAGGATTATAATAATAATAATAATATTCCACAACTATCACACAACGCTGTCTAGTCCCAAGCTAAGCAGAGCTTGTGTTATGGGTACTAGACAACTGATAAACATACTCATATATTTCTAAATACATACATATTATAGATAAATTACACCCAAACACAGAACAAATGATCATGCTTATCACATAAACATTTGGCCTGGGTGGGAATCGAACCCACGACCTCCGGCGTAGCAGTCAGGTCCACTAACCACTAGACCAACAGGCCAGTCTAGCCTAGCTAGCAGGCCAGATTGGGTGATGCTTTGAAGATGTACAAATCTGATATGAAGAGAATACATTAATCTGCCCCCGACAGTTAAAAAGACGTATCTAACACAAACGAAAACGGATAAAAAAATGTTTTAATGAATGAAACGGGAAATTGGGCTTTTTTTCCTTGTGTTAAAACTGCACTGGAGAAAGTTAGCAAAGTATAAAAAATACAGGCAAATGCGCCATTATGTCCTGATTCCGGCAATGTCAAAAATTCAAATCTGGAAAAAAATTTAGATGCGTCTTTTTTACTAACGGGGCAGATTTAATATCCCTTATACGCTTTGTGCGCATTTTGCCACCCTCGGCAACAAAGAAAATAAATGTATTGAGAACATTGCAATTTTAAGGGTCAAACGTAACAACTATACCTACGAGTACATTAATCCGCAATCTGTATTGCAAGTCTGAGAACAATCTGTCTTCAGATTGCACACCGCGGCAAAATGCTCAGCACACACCTACTGTTATTAGTAAAATTCTTTAATATGATTAGACTTGTCACATCAATATGCACGCAAACGTAGACGTTGTTAAATCAACAATTGAGACAGATATTTTTTTAAACATATTTTTATGATTACTGATTCCTGATGCTTCCATGTTCTATCATCTTAAATACATCTCCTATTGTCTACAAGTGAAATTCGTAGTATTATTTTTGATAAAATAAACAATATAACTATTTGAAAAAAATACTTTTTTACCATTCGTTATTGTTCTATAGAAATATTTTTTAAACTAAGCATGCGGCAATATGCTTAACTCGCGCTCACTCATGCTACACACAAAGACGCATCCCCTCTTGAAATATTAGTCGGTCTGTACTATTCGACAGTTGTACAAAACATCCCTAGGGCGAGCCATGGGTAGCTCGCTGTCCGACCGTCCGGTAACTGTCCGAGCCTAAGACGTCAACAGCGCGCACTGTTCCCGCGCGCCTCAAGGAGTTGTCAGCAGCAGGGGCCCAGCTGGGTCGAAGCCTACTGGGGACAGGGTTATCCGAATGGGAGTTCGATCCCCGGTATGAAGGCTAGAAGGAAAGGGGTGGGTTCTTAGTCAGTAAGAGTCTGACACTATCTCCCACTCCGCCCAAGAGTGGGGGTTGTCATTGGATGATTTTTGCCCACCAAAAAAAAAAACTAATTCTTTCCAGTTTTCCCGGTTCTACCTCACTTCTGTACGTGACATACAATGGTGGTTTTTCGAGGCGGCTATTTGTTTTCATATAAATAGTTTTCTCCTTGGGAAGGCGGAAGAATGTGTCGGACCAGTGACAGGCTATCGAATGACACAGTGACAGCCCGCACCACTTAAAGAAAAGGGCCCTTGACTCTGTTGTGGTATGTGATCCAAGTACCTGAGGTACTCTAAACGAGTATTAAGACCCAAGGGAATAAACACATTCCAGTGATCTCCAAAGAGTTTTGCAGGTTAGAAAATGCAAGTAACGTTGGTAAACAAACATTTTTGCTTTTTTTTTATAGTCGATAAGTTCGCTCTTGACCACCTTATTAGCAGATGAAAAGCGATGAAGTTGGCGATGATGGTAGGTACTGAAAATTTGGACGCAGTTTCGCCTCCGTACCTAAAATATAGTCTATGTCACTCAAGAATAAAGCTGCTTTCAATAAGATGTGTTTTTTTTTTTTTGCAATCGGACCAAAGTACTGGTCCAGAGATTAAATCTGTGGTGTTAAGGTAAAAAGGGATGAGTCCGAAATTTTGAAAAATGAGTTAATAACACAGTTGGGTAAAATATATTACTAAGTATTAAAGTAAAAAGGACATTAGTCATGTAATGTATTTTTATTTCGTGAATCTCTCTAAATGAGTCTAGTCATAAATAGAAAAACCTAAAAAGTAAAAAGGAGTTGTGTCTAGTTATCTTCTTATTACTTATGTGATTCTTTACTTATAAAATTAGGCTTAATGAGATAACTCGACTTATGCCTAAATTCATATTCGTCGTTCTGCGTTAGTTGCATTTCGCGCGCGAAGTTGACGTATTTTTACCTGTGCAGCGGGGTAAAAAAACAAAAAAAATGATTTACGTGTGTTTTTGAGTTTTGTACCTTATAAAAAGCGATCTCCAAAGAGTTTTACGTACTGGTCCAGAGATTAAATAAAAAAAAAAACAAAAAAAAAATAGCTTTACCTCTTTTTAATATTAGAATATTTACCGACGATTTGGAAATCACAAAATTTATTGAAGCTATTTAGTACAGTCTGATGAAAAAATCGTAAATATATTTTTAGAAATTTACTATCCGAAGTTACCGCCTTAAATGGTTTGGATATAGCTTTATTCATAATATTACATTTTGAAACTTTTAATCTGAATCTTGTAATCAAACTGTGTCAACCTAATAATAATATTAATGACGTTGTAAGTAATGATTGGAAACCATACTTTTTGTTTCGTTTTTTGCATTTTCACTTTTACCTTAAATAAAAACAACTTGCAAGGCCTCCAACAAGGTGGTCTGATGATTGGTGAAGGTTGCGGGAAGCCGATGGATGCGAGACGCGCAGGAACGTTCGTTGTGGCGACGCTTGGGGGAGGCCTATGTCCAGCAGTGGACGTGTATCGGCTGAAATGATGATGATGATGATGACAAACAACTTCAAAAAATAATTTGTGTAGTTATGTTTACTATGATCATCACATAACATTATTTTAATATTTGCATGCCAACTCATGGCAAAATGTGTCTGCACTAATAAATTGTAAGTAACCATCTCTTGTACCGCATATAATGCAAATAAATGTCTTTGACTTTGAAAACAATGATAACAGCATCCACATTATATTATGTCACAGTCCTGATAATCATAAAGAATGAAAAACAACTATCTCAGTACAAATAACACGTCCATTTTCATACCAATGTTTTTCCACATTATGTCAGTGTGTAGCTTGTATATAAAAGACAAATTAGACCATGTCTGGTCCCAAATAAATGACAGGCACGTTTCAGTGTCACCTGTAACCACAAAGGCATCGCAGACGTGTTACGTGTTGTGTTACAGTAACTAGAAAGGCGCCGCTCACAGCAGCCAACCTAAGTTAGGCCTAATGTCTACGGGCGCGTAGCTTCATAGACGCGTATTCGTCATTATACGCTTGGAATACCTGTTCAATACCTAACCTATTAAACTTTGCCGATGAAGTGGCCACGTCGTTGTCACTGCTTCGTCTGCACAAACGTCTGCTGTACCGCAAGTTATACGTCAGGGTATCATCATCATCATCATCATTTCAGCCGAAAGACTTCCACTGTTAGACATAGGCGTCAGGGTATATATTCAGCGAAAATACATTTTTATTTTTGTAAAAAATGTAGGGGCGTCTTCGTCGTCCTACTCCATTGGAGTAATGACTGAAAACGTACGCGTGTAACACACCTCGTAGACAGGGTTCTGTACACTGTATGCTGTGCTGCTAAAGCTGCCTGACGTATTTTAAAGCGTCTAGCTACATGTACAAGCAAAGCTAAATACCATTATCAACTATTAGGGCTCTAAAGCCTTACTCACTGATTTATAAACAGTGATAGCTGCTTTAAAGAGGGGTTTGAAAATTAATTTTGAAAGTATTCATCAGCATCTCTCTAGCAGTTCCAAAAATTATAAATTGATGTTTTGTATGTCGCAGTTCGTGTGTAACGAAGCAAACCCAAACAATTATGAACAGGTTAAGATCGTGTTCAAAGTCTAATTATTTTTGGCAGTGTCCGCTAACTAAGCGAACGGGCTCCTATTATGAAATAAGACCCCACTTATACTTTGAAAGTCACCTTTTGTTAATGAAGTATCCAAGATCTAGCGTGCTCTACCATTAAAAGGGGATTACCCATTTTCTTATACACGAAAATGCTTGGAATAAACAAAGATGAGATTAACGCTAAATTACGATTTCAGGAACTATCACTACACTAGTTAAAATCTAGCTTCCAGAATTTTTATATGCTAGATTTAGTCTGCGAAAACAAAGCCAGTTCAAATATGGCCAACGTGTAAAGAGGAAAACATCAGACTGTCATTGATATCACAAAAAAAGGTATTTTTATGTTATTCAAAAAACAATCTAGTTGAAATAAATTTTAATATTAATCACTGGATCCTTCTGGATGGATGATGAATGGAAAGATATCACAACATCTTTCCAAAACGAGCGTAAGAACAAAAATGTTTGAAGCACGCCACGCTCTTAGCGTCTAGCGCCCGCTTACCGATGCCACTCCGCTCGCCGCGCTGCTCATCGCTAAGACCGAAGTCGTGAACAGTACCCCTAGCCAAGTTGCTAATCTGCAATCGTTAACGCTACGAGTAGTAGAAAACATCAAATGTACAAAAAAATTGGAGGCGTGGCCAATTCCAAGCGTTTGACGCAAGCGAAACGGTTGTAACTTGGCTAGTATATATATTTTGTGCCGTAACGATTCGTCTTTTCATGATGCCTCCCTTCCCGTGAAATTGCAAATACATCAGAATAGCTCGAACAAGATCACAAATTCATCTGTTTCTTATACTACCCACAATAATATTTACTATGCCAAGTTCTTCGTATATCAACAAAGTAACACTATCTTTTGTGTCGAGACGTTTACAGCTGTTTTATGGGTTCTCATTGTGGTGTAGTGTGTTTTTCTAAACATTTTCTCTACAAAGTTGAATGGTGATTTTATTATAACTGTAAATAATTCTGACGTTGTCTGGCGTAGGCATTGTCTTGAAATTTTATGTTCCAGTTTTTCTATGCTGATTGTGGGAAGTTATTTATAGCACAAAATAGATAGGTATAGAAGACAATCTCATGCATGTACTTCACATTTTATACCTACGCTCGGTGGACGCACACTAATGAGCGTTTGAGCTGGAACTGTTCGACGAGTGGTCCGAGACGTTATCGAGACATCGTGTTCGTGAGCGGTGTTTATAAGTGCGTTGCTCGAGCCCAAAAAGGCCGAAGCCTACTGGAGCTACGAGTATGGGTTGACTTCTGAAAAGGTTATCGCGTAAGCCACGGGAGTAATCGGAGTGTCCGTAGAGCCACGGGTGGCCTCACAACTTTTTCAAGTTTCTCAAGCGATACTATGTATGGGCACGCCACGATTATGGCGGTAAGTACCCTCTTTGAGGCGTGGCTGGAAAGACCTACGGCGTCCTTACCTTCCGCATGACGCAGGTCCTCACCGGACATGGCAAGTTCGGGAGGTTCCTGCATCGGATTCAAGCGGAAGAGACGCCCGGGTGTCGCCACTGTGCGCAACGCCCGGAGGACACGGTGGAGCACATCGTCGAGGTGTGCCCTGCCTGGGCGGAGCATCGCCGTGCCCTCGTGGGGGCGATCGGCGGCGGAGACCTCTCGCGCCGGGGCCTGGTCGAGGCCATGGTCCAGAGCGAGGAGGAATGGCAGGCGGTTGCCTCCTTCTGCGAAGCAGTAATGCTTGCAAAGGAGGAAGCCGACCGCATCAGGCTACGGCGCCCTCGCCGCCGTCGCCAGGATTCCGATCCCGATTTCTGGCCACCGTAGACGCTGGCTCGTGGACGGCGAGCCATGGGTAGCTCTCGCTGTCCGATCGTCCGGTAATGGACCGAGTCCAAGACGTCGACAGCGCGCACTGTTCCCGCACGCCTCAAGGAGTTGTCATCAGCAGAAGGGGGGGCCCAGCTGGGCCGAAGCCTACTGGGGACAGGGTTGTCCGAAAGGGACCTCGCGCCCCGGTATGAAGGCTAGAAGGAACGGCGCGGGTTTTGTCATAAGATGATTTTCCCCGTCGACAAAAAAAAAAGCGATACTATGTATTATTTATGAATGAAGATAAAGTTTAAAATTCTATGACACTAAAACTACTGGCCGGCTTGCTGCCATCTCGGTGCGAATAATGTTATTATTATTATTATTCCCAATTATCACGCGATGAAGCTACTGACTAAAACTAGTCCCTAATAATTTTAATGTCATTTTTAAAAACATACGTTTCAAGAATTAACGATATAGATTCTCAATATCTGTGTAAATTATCATTTTGAAAATGTATTAAAGATTATTATTATTAACTTAGTACATACATACGTTAATTAAAACGGTGAGTTTTCAAGCAGTGTGTCGTACCAGTTTTTACATATGGCGCCGAGACCACCTTAACCAGTAAATCAGCGGAAAAATTTCGAGTAGCCCAAAGAGCGATGGAGAGAGTTATGCTCGGTATTTCCTTACGCGATCGAAAGCGAAACACTTGGATAAGATCCAAGACCAAGCTTAGAGATGTGGTTAAGGTTATGGCGGAGAAAAAATGGAAATGGGCGGGACACATTGCTTGAATGGATAGAGGCAGATGGACGCGGCGACTGCTCGAGCGGAGACCACGTGCCCATAAGAGACCGCCAGGGAAACCATCTAAGAGATGGAAGTACGACATTGTTCGACACGCTGGACGGGATTGGATGTCGATTGCCCAAGACCGTCAGGAGTGGAGAAGATTGTAAGAGGCCTACGTCCAAAATTGGATATAAATATCTATTTGTATTTCTATTTTATTAACCATAGAACTCTAGATAGTTGTGAGTTACTTTATGTTACTAAAACACTATCGACTAAATATTTGCATGCCATCATTAAATGGCGGAATGTGTCTTTGCACTTGTCTTTTTTATGTAACATCTTTTGTACCTACCACATTTTACGCAAATAAATGATATTATTATTATTATAAAGAGGCTGCTATAGATAGATATAGATATACATACGTAACGATGTTAATGTTTGATAATACATAATGTTTGATATACATATTGTTTGATAATACATATTGTTTATTCGAACTAGGGGACCACACAGCGTAATTGATTTGCATAATATTACAACGAGAAATTAGTTTTCAAACCTTCGGCCTTCGATTTAAGCCGGATCGAATGTACGTGTAAATTGTGTATGAGAGTCTATGCGTGTAGTAATTTGTTAGTAACAAATAATATGACATAGTATTGATAATGCCACTGCGCCACTGCTCTCAAAATGGTGAAGGAAAACATCGTGACGAAACCGGCATGTAATAGAATCAAAAATTTGAAGACATGTGACATTCACCAACTCGCACTGGGCCCGCGTAGTAGATTATGGCCCATTCAGTGCAGAGCAGTGAGAACATTTAAAAGGCTAATGATGATGAGAATATTGATTGATAATGGCCTAACACCAGGTGACTGAGAATTGGAGCTCTAGTTGGCAATCTTTATACATACTCGTATACATCATTATTTTTAGCATATCGTCAGTGAAGTTCTAACAGTACGGAAGTCACAAAAAATAATAATTCGGTTACCAAGAGACGAAGTTATGCGCGAACAAACAAAAAAAATACAAACATCCGAATTGAGAACCTCCTCCTTTTTTGAAAGTCGGTTAAAAATACAAGACTGGTGTTTCAGTTTTTGCATATACTAAAAATAAGGTTGTACAACCAGATAGCTCCAAGAAGTTTGTACCGTTTGGGGTTGAAACTCTTGGGCCGTGCAGTCCGAGCGCGGAGCGGAGAGCGAGCTACCGCTCACTGCGACAAGGTCATGAACGAGCCATTATTCATCGATCTAGTACTCAGTTTACCCAACCTAAGCTACGTTAGGTAAGGTCAAAACCAAAAAATAATTAGGATAACGAAGGCTGTTGATGAGTATGAGTACGTCATTAACGTGCATTGACGTATAATAACATTTTGGTATTTATAACCAATTTACAAAAACAAACATCATTTTTTTCCCAATGAGTAGGTAGTACCTACTACAACGGGAAATATATTAAAATAAACGTCATTTGTCATAATGAGTAGGTAGTACCTACAGTGCGTTTCACTTAAGACGTTCCTTTGGCGTAATGTTGGCTCCCCTGTCTGTCTACATAAAAAAGAAGGGAAAAAGGAAAGAGTTGCCTACTCTACCAAATTTGTTCCCCGAAATTCGCAACGAAATCGATTTTAATGGTAGTTGCAGCACTTTTTGGAGAATGATGAGGGGAATGGGACTTTATTTAAAAAAGCAGGTCTAAAAGGACGTTGTTTTAGAAATATACGATATTGTGGCATGGCGTTTTCGGTATTTGAAAGAATTGCAAGACAATTGGAATGGAGCCCAGCGCCCGATACTTTATTCAAAAATAGTAAAAAGAAAAACAAAAAAAAAACGCAATGGTTAAAAGTAACGAAATATAAGTTAATCTCCCTAATTTTAAGTAATTTAATTGCTAAAAATATTGCAACACTGTTTTTCCGTATTGCCAACATTACGGCAAAGGAACGTCTTAAGTGAAACGCACTGTACTACATTTTAAAATTTAACATGATTTGATTCAGTTTTTTCTTTTCATGTCGATAATCCTTTGTCTTTGCAACCATCATACGTACGGCAATACGCCACCAGTTCATGGTGTCATCCTTCCCATAAGTGCTAAACGATTTAGAGAATACATACATTCATTGTGCATATACAGTTTATGTTTCCTGTTAGCTACAACCTTTGAAGTGTTGAAGTGTTTAGTTCTAGGACAAGCGTGCTCCACCATCGACCAAATCATCGCTTACCATCAGGTGAGATAGCGGTCAAACGTAAGCTTAAAAAAAAACTATACAGCTCCATTATTTAAATTGTTAATGTTAACAAGCTTTTAATGAAAATCGTTTTTTCATAGCAAGCTTTTATAGCTTATTATACCTATATACTTAATGCTCGTTAAGACGAATCATACGAGCCCAAACTCGATGGGGTTGTGTCGTTTAACTACGAAGTTCCTATAGCCACCTTTCGGTTCCATCATCAGATCAGCTCCATGTCATAATAATATTGCATTGTCATCTGATTTACACGTGCATGCAAAATTTCAACTCAATCGGTAACCGGGAAGTGGGTCAATTTAATTTGCAAGATTTGATGACAGACGAACATCGGGACAGGTGAAACTAAATAAAAGTTTGTAATTAAATAGGTGTGGTTTTAAATACGTATTTAATTGTGTTAAACATTTAGTGAGTTTATTCATTACAACAGTAAGATTTGCAAGTAAAATTTAAACTGTTTGTGTTTCACAAACAATACTTAATTTTAATTCGTTGCGCGCAGATAACAAACAGAATTACTATAACTGATAATTTAATTATGTTTATATATTGGGTATTTCTTAATATAATTATTTAGGCAGTTATTGTTATGGTAAGTACGTGTTTATTAAAGTTTAACTATAATACCTGAGTCCAATGCCTAGATTGAGCAAAAATTCCACTTGGATTTATCTGCAAGTAATTTATTTTCTTTTTTATTCGCCCGTACTTTGTAAAGTAAAGAACGTAAAGCTATTTTTCCACAAGAGATGTGCTATGCAGCTATTTTACGAGGATGTAATAGCTAAGCTGTGAAACTATGTGACCGTGTCCACTCATAATAAGCTATGTAGCGGTGCGAGTACGATGTGCTACGAAGACGCTTCGCCGCAAAGTACAGTGCGTTTCACTTAAGAAGTTCCTTTGCCGTAATGTTGGCAATACGGAAAAACAGTGTTGCAATATTTTTAGCAATTAAATTACTTAATATTAGGGAGATTAACTGATACTTCGTTACTTTTAACAATTTCCTTTTTTGTTTTCTTTTTAACAATTTTTGAACAAAGTATAGGACGCTGGGCTCTATTCAGATTGTCCTGCATTTTTTTTTTCAAATACCGAAAACGCCACGCCACAGTATCGTGCTTCTCTATTGACAACTTTCTTTTAGACCTGTTTTTTTTAAATAAAATCCCATTCCCCTCATAATTCTCCAAAAAGTGTCGCAACTACCGTTAAAATCAATTTCGTTTCGCAAATCGGGGAATAATTTTGGTAAAGTAGGTAACTCTTTCCTTTTTTCCCTTCTTTTTTGTATAGACAGACAGGGGAACCAACATTACGCCGAAGAAACTTCTTAAGTAAAACGCACTGTAGGGCGCGAGGAAGATGCGCAGCTCAAGCTATGCTAAGTGTCGACAGTAGGCAAGCGGCACATAACTACACCACTGTTGTCTGTCTGTCTGTCAAGATCCTTTATCTCGATAACGAGTTACGGCGTCACTTCCGCATGAATCCGGTACAGGAACCTCCCGAACTTGCCATATCCGGTGAGAACCCGCGTCATGCAGAAGGTGAGGACGCCGTGACGTCTTTCCAGCCACGCCTCAAAGAATACCAATCAAGCCTAAAACTCGTTCCACCTATAATCCTTACTAACAGAGTAATTTAAAACAAAGTTATCAATCAAATAACCAATTTTCTTCATCGTAAACTAGGATTTAACGATAGAATAATCTTGAATATTTTTTACTTGAACGGATTATGATATTAGTGAAGAATCGTAAATATTGCGCCACCCACATTAAATTTTTATAGTCCAATGCCTATTCGTATTTAAAAAACTTTCGTAGTTAAAATATTAAAACCTTATTCAATTATTTTTTTATTAAAAGGTTTTAATTGTTTCCTGTAATTTCTGTTGTGTATTGTATAATGTATTGACTGATAAAATTTAATTTTAAATTGAAGTGCATATTTTGTTAATATAATATATCACAAAGCAAATGTTATGTACGCCGTTATTGTTACATACATCAGACCCCCATGATGGAAATGTTTTTTTTTTAATGTTAAATGTTTTGTAACGTAGCAGTACCTACACAAAAATAAAAATATATCAGCTGCACAGTCTGGTTTTGGATGTTGTGTAATGGATGACCATTTCTCTTTGGGTGACCACAGTTCTTTTGTTAGAAGAGAGTCGTAGGCATACGTCATTGATATTGCTAGCCTTTTTAAATGTATCGTTTCTACGTTGGAACTCTTAATATTTATGTTTTTTTTTTTATTAGCTTTCATGGTTATAAGTACACACATCCTCTACAAAACACATCCTCTTCCTCCTCCTCTAGTCGTATTCTTCATTACTGAGGGTCGTGAAGTTCCCGCTGGATTAGCTTCTTATTGATGGTATCCCACCATCTGTGACGGTTCTTAGCGTCATAAAGTGCGACGTGCAATTGGGTGTCCAGTGTGGAGCGGACCTGATCTGCCCTTCTTATTGGGCTGCGGCCTCTTGGTCGTTTGCCATCAACCATGGTGGTCACAATGAGCTGTTTAAGGTTGTGGCCATTTTTCTTGACAAAAGACATAGAAACCAATATATACCTAACTTCGAAAAAAGAATAAAGTACCTTTAATATAAAAGTTTATTTGAACTTTAATTCGAAGTCAATCCAAAGATATATTATTATTTACACTTCAAAGCAACTCGTTTTAAAAAACGGCAATTTCACAGGTTAATACTATAAAGGTACACATAAAATAAAAAGGTATACATAATAATGCGGTACAGATTCACAAAAAGAGCACAACAAGAATAGGTAGGTTTCTATTATTAAATAGGTAGTCTTTTTAAAAAACCAACAAATTTTTAGTTTTGACATTTATGTATTTATAGACACATCTCGATGAACTTTGGTCATTGACATTTGTCAAGGGCATAATTTACATTATAGAATAGAACGGAATTTTTATTCGATATTTTATCAATTTTTTTAGTAAGTAGGTAGGAACGTATGGCAGACTCCACAAAAAACTAAAAAATGTGAATTATGCAAGAATCAAAATAAAAGAGTGTTGAATTAGATTTAAAATAGATGCAAGATCACTACATAGTATAAAACAAAGTCGCTTTTTCTGTCCCTATAACCCTATGTACGCTTAACTCTTTAAAACTACGCAACAGATTTTGATGCGGTTGTTTTTAATAGATAGCGTGATTCAAGAGGAAGGTTTATATGTATAATAACATCCATTAAATAGTGGAGAAACACCCGAGTAAAACCGGGGCGGGTCGCTAGTAAGAAATAATATCCACTAGAAATTAATTGGTTAATGGCCACTGAGAAAGCGAGGAACCATGATCGATGGAAGGAGTGGAGGGAAGCCTTTGCCCAGCAGTGGGACAATATGGGCTAACTATATTATAATAATTACAGCCACTGATCTGCACTCAGAAGTCCCACCAAAAATTCACTCTATGTTGACCACCTTTGAATTCCCTAGATTATATAGATAGACGCTTGTACGGTTGTTGAAACCTCTATGGTCTGGACCAAGCAATTCGCCTCGTCGTATATAGCGTCTACATTGAGGGACGGCAACAATTTGCCTACTGCGGTCTTCCCATCTCATCATATTTTTTTTTGTTTCATACAAACTAGTGCTTGACTGCGATTCCACCTGATGGTAAGCAGTGATAGAATCTAAATTTATATCAATAAAAAAAAATATATAGCCATCAGTGAACAATTGCCAGCGTCAGGAATAATTTTAATTAATTCATGAATCCCCAAGCGACCACCGGTGGCCGCGCATCTATTGTCTTACTATTGTGTTTCTAATTGACGGTATCTGAAGGGTTGAAAAATTAATTGAATATAAGGTTGTACAATACAGTAAATACGTAGCAACATTTGTTATTAACCCTTCAATCCAACTCTCATCCGCTAAAACCCATCCGTTTAACTTGAATGTAGTTTAAATTTAATTTACAACTTACAAAATTCGCCGGTACAGTATCTAATTACAGGTTCTAAAAGGTTCACTTGTATCCCTTATAATTAAATAAGGTTTGTCCCTTATAGATAAATGTATAACAATATACTTGCACCGTGTTTTGGTACTCGTGTAATCTTGTCTTCTCAAAGATATATTATATATAGATACTGGTAGCGCCATCTCTTTTTAATGTCGTAAATCAAGGATATGTTTTTTGATATTTCGCGGGCGATCGATATCCTATCCTATATATCATTCCTTCATTCATTCCATTTCCTATTTCGTACGCCTTCAACACGGGTCGACAGAACGAACCGAAACTTCTACGTGAACGGTCCCCGTGTCTCAACCGCCGGCTCCAAACCTCATGTCTGGAGACTGATGCATCTAACTCGTTAGATTGCCGAGGACCTTATAAACGCGTCTATTGCCCGCCTCTCGGATACAAAAACAATTGTGCAAACTGTGTAAAGTGTGGAGTGTGATTGAGGCCGTCGCCATCTTGGAGCAGAAGATCACCAGCTCGCCGGTCTTCGCGCCACGTGGGCTAACTTCGAGTCTCAGGTAAGGCGTACGATCCTCACAATCCCATATTACAGATCGCCCGATTGCATCCGAGAATATTTTCCCGCCTTTTAGCGCAACAATTGCCAGCCGCCTTCAAATACAGTCCACTATTGAAAATAGGCACGAAATTATAAGGTTTCTCAAACCCGCTATACCATTTTTTTGGTCATTCGAACCGGGTATATTTCTAAAATATATCCTTTTACCATAATTTCTTACGTAGGAATCTACGTAAAATTCCTACTTGGGTCGTGGCACCTAGCCGCCTACCCACATAATCAAGTTGTAAATGTAAACCCAATACGTGGTTCCATCAACACCGCTATAGCAGGTACACATAACGTATCTACTATAATTCATTCTTATTTAAAACTAATTTGTCGTATTGTAAATTACCATATTTCAAGCGCCTTCTAGTTTAACCGCCCTTATAGGAATCACCTACCTCCAATTATAAATCGTGAATAAGTTACGTTCCGAATACCGCGGAGTAGACATTCATTCTATAAGAGAAAAATAAAATAAAATAGGTATACTACTTATAGGTACCTACGCAGTATAAAATATCATAACTTTACCGAATACGTTTCGACGATTGCGGGCTATAAGTTGCATATTTATACCTACTTATTTGTCTTACACAATATTCGTACTTAAAAATAAAACTGGCGTGAATAGTGATGCTATTGGCGTATTGTACTTCAATCTAAATATTTGGTTTAGTGGGTGCTACGAAAAAACTTATTTCGTCATTACCTACGCAGCTGTTAATGCGAATACCGTTACCGCAGTACAGTCACACACAGTAGTATTACTTTTCTACATACAGTTGTCCGTTTAAGTTTTATATACATAAAAATAATTACTTTTGTTTGTGTGGTTATTTGTAACTACATTACATAAACATGTCGCGTGATGCGAAAGCAATCACTTCTTCGGAAGATCAACAGTTGGTGATTTTAGAAGCTAAGCGTAATATACTTTTCGAGCGTATGCAGTCAATTTATGATCGCTCTAAAGTCGCTAACACTTCCGAGGCTGAGAGGGAAGGCTTTCTCAACTCTTGTGTAACAATAGATGATATTCGAACGGACTTTCATAAATTATTGGATGTTTATAATGCAAGGTTACTGGCTGTATGTCCCAATGCAAAGCCTAGCTATCAAGCCTACGCCTCACTCGAGGATATGTATTGTTCCGTTAAACGTGTGATGTCACAGTTTGAAGATAAGCCGTCCGGGAAGCACAGTGTGGTTGATTCTGCAGCATGCAGACCAAGGTTGCCGCCAATCGAACTCATGTCATTCGACGGTGATATACGAAACTGGCCATTATTTTATGCAAGTTTTAAATCTACCGTTCATGACAATATGTCGTTGTCGGATGCAGACAGATTGTACTATTTAATAGGTAAGCTGTCGCCGAAGGCTCAGTCTGTGTTCGCGGGCGTCACACCCTGCGCTGAGAATTATAAAGTCATATTCCAGGCGCTCCTTGATAGGTATCAGGATATTCGTGCCCTCGCATCTACCTATTTGGATCAAGCTTTAAATCTTAAACTGTCCGGTCCCGCGTCTGTTTCGAATTACCAGCTATTCATGGACAACTTCGTTACTGCAATTAATCCCCTTAAAAATCTTAAGTTAGTTGACCTTCTGGATTTTATTTTATTGCACCTCGCAATAAAAAGGTTTGACACTGAAACTATTCGCGCTTTCGAGATGACAGAACGTAATCATAAGATGCCCACTCTAGATAGTTTTGTCACCTTCGTCAAAGATCAGTGTCGGATATTCCGTAATACCCAACCATCCTCTTCTAACAATAATAAGTCTAATAATTCAGACAATTCACATAAGTCGAGTAAATCGCGTAGTTTTAATAATAAGATTTCCGCTCCTAATTCGCAATCATATGTAGCTTGCTCTGAGTCAAATAATTCAAACAAGTGTCTGTGGGAATCAAACCTACATGAACACTTATATAAATGTCCCGCCTTTGATAATTTGACTCCGACGGCTCGTTTTAAATATGTGAAAGACAACAATGCGTGTGTTAATTGTTTGAGTATTAGACATAAGACAGTTAGCTGTTCTTCTAAATCAAAGTGTCGCACATGTAATCAACGTCATCACACATTGTTGCATTTTAATAAAAACGAGCGATTATCATCTGCTGTGATGTCACATCCAGAGTCGGTTCCGACGCAGACTATTACGTCACAATCCGAGGTATCGTTGTGTACGACATCTGTCGCCTGCGCTGCTCAGTCGCGTTCGATTGACGCTCGGTGCGTTTCGGCGTCGCCGTCGGCGAAAGATAGCGCGCAATGTACGGCGTACACAACCGTTCTGCTCGCTACTGCACAAGTAGTGATGTACGATGCGGATGATAAGCCGCACATAATACGTTGCTTACTAGATAGCGCTTCACAGAGTAATTTTATTACTTCTGAATGTTTTAAGCGTCTAAGACTTTGGAAAAACTTTCATACTTCTAACTTAATAGTTAAAGGAATCGGTGGGTCGGAAAAACCAGTTAAGGGTTCCGTAGATATTAAATTATATTCTCGTTTTAATAGTGATATTAATTTTAACGTTTCATCGCTTATTGTTGAACGTATAACGGAGGCACTGCCGACCGCTCTCGTCGATGTCTCTAAACTTACACATCTCAAAACATTACCGCTCGCAGATTCGAAGTTTGCGGAGCCGAGCGGTATCGATGTTTTGATTGGTGCTTCTATATTCCCGCGCTTGCTATTGCCTAACATAGTGCATAGCGAGCAACATAATATACCGCCCGCTATTGAAACTGTGTTGGGGTATGTGGTTATGGGTTCCGTACCTACAGCACATACTTCACACTGTTCGAGTACAACATCATGTTGTTCTGTTCTTGAAGAACCCAGTTTAGATTCGCTTCTCAAGCGATTCTGGGAGCTTGAACTAATCTCCGCCTCGCCCTCGCAGAGCCGTCAGGATCTCGAGTGCGAAGAACATTTTCGCGCTACCACTGTTCGCGATGAGAGTGGTAGATATGTTGTGTCGTTGCCATTTTGCGACGACCCGTATTCGCTAGGCGACTCGTACGCCGCCGCACTTAGGCGTTTTCATTGTTTAGAGCGCAAGCTTGATGCATCCTTAGGGTTGCGCGGCGCTTACAATGACGTCATACGAGACTACATAAATAAAGGATATTTGAGTCCAATTGTAAAGGATGACAATGTTGCTAATCTGTCGTATTATATTCCGCATCACGGTGTCGTTCGCGAAGATAAGACTTCCACTAAACTTCGCGTGGTTTTAGACGCTAGTAGCCAAACTACATCGGGTCAGTCGATTAACGACATTCTACATGCGGGCCCCAATTTACAGGGTGATTTATTTAATATCATAATTCGTTTTCGTCTCTTTCAAATAGCCCTGTCTGCTGATTGCCGCCAAATGTTTCTCAATATCGGCGTTCGCGAATCAGATCGTAGATTTCAACGCATCTTTTACAGATTTAGCAAACATGAACCTATAACGGTTTATCAATTTAATCGTGTTTGCTTCGGATTTAAGTCAAGTCCATATCACGCTTTACGTGTAGTCCGCCAGTTAGTCGCTGATGAAGGCGATAATTTCCCCGCAGCAGCTGCTGCTGCTTCTTCCGCATTATATATGGATGACATCGCCTGTAGTGTCATGTCCATACCGCAAGCAATTTCGCTTTGTGATGAGCTTATTCAGCTCTTCAAGCGAGGCCAATTCGATCTTGTCAAGTGGACAAGTAACTCGAAGGAGGTTCTCGCACACATACCCGATACTCATAAGGCTTCTCCTGATATCGAGTATGAGAAGTCTGTACCGCATAAAGTCCTGGGTTTACGCTGGGACAAGTCCTGTGACAATTTCCGCTTTGACGTCGTCACACCAGATGACAAGTGCACTAAGCGAACCATACTTTCCGCAGTGGCTCGACTATGGGACTTAATGGGGTTTGTCGCCCCCACTATTCTGTATGCCAAGCTTTTAATTAAGGAGCTTTGGCTGTCAAAGTGTGACTGGGACGACATACCACCTGACCATATAGTCATCGCTTGGAAACAGTTTTGCGCTGAGCTTTCTGCGCTTAATGAAATTATTATACCGCGTCATCTGGGGTTGATCGATGGATGCACCATGAATTTAGTAGGTTTCGCTGATGCCAGCGAGCGTGCTTACGGCGGAGTCGTATACATGCAAATAAGAATTGGTTCTAACTACTCCGTGCAGTTAGTTAGTGCGAAGTCTAAGGTCTCACCTGTGAAAACCATTTCGGTGGCTAGACTGGAGTTGTGCGCGGCGCTACTATTGTCTCAGTTGCTTCGAAAAGTACAAGACACAGTATCGCCCCACTACCGCATCAATAAGATATACGCATTTACTGACTCTAAAGTAGTGCTCGCCTGGATAAATTCCTCACCGCACCGCTGGCAAACTTTCGTTGCCAATCGGGTTACTAAGCTAACAGAGCTTATACCCGCTGATTGTTTCAACCACGTCGCTGGTACTGAGAACCCCGCTGATTGTCTGTCTCGTGGTGTTACGCCAGCTAAACTCTTGCATCATCCATTGTGGTATAATGGACCCTCATGGATTTCTCATGATCCATCTGAGTGGCCCATACATAATTTTGACCACAATGCACTGCATGAGAGCGTACCCGAACAGAAATCAGTCGCTCATGCCGTGGTTTCCGATGTTACGGAATCACCAATTTACGCGCTAGCACTACGTGTGTCGTCATGGTCTAAATTGCTGCGTGCGATTGTTTACGTCTATAAATTTTTAAGACAACTGCCTAGTGCACATACTGTATCAAGCTCTGATCTCAAATATGCAGAAATTAAATTGCTGCGAGCTGTACAGGATGTTCATTTCCGTAACGATATTCTAAATTTAAAAAACAATAAGCCATGTACGCCCGCCCTACAGAAGCTTAAGCCGTTTCTCGATGAGCACGGCATCATACGTGTTGGTGGTCGTCTCACGAATTCTGACGAACCCTACGAATATAACCACCCCTGTATACTACCGCGTCATGACCATATTATCGATCTACTTGTTGATTTTAGTCACAGGAAACATCTTCATGCTGGTCCAGAGTTGCTTATGTCCTTACTCAGGCATAATTATTGGATTTTAGCTGCTCGTCGAATAATTCGCCACAGAATCCACAAGTGTAACACTTGCTTTAAATTCCGCCCGCGTCCCGTTCATCCACTTATGGCTGATCTACCTAGCCAGCGTGTAAACCAAGTCGACAAGGCGTTCACTCACACCGGTTGTGACTATGCAGGCCCACTGCAGTACACACCATTTCGTGGTCGAGGTGTCAAAAGTCGTAAGGCTTGGCTATGCATTTTTACGTGTTTGACAACGCGCGCCACGCACATCGAAGTGGCAACAGATTTAAGCACAGTAACTTTCCTTGCAGCCTTAAAACGCTTTCTTTCGCGACGCGGTCCTATAAAATGCTTATACACCGATAACGGTACTTGTTTCGTAGGTGCAAGTTCTTATTTGCGCGACCTTCATAAATTTCTTAAAGATTTTCGTCCTCATCTCGAGGAAGAGCTTTTCTTAAATCATATAGATTGGAAGTTTATTCCACCTGCTTCTCCACATTTTGGTGGATGTTGGGAGAGTATGGTTAAGGTGGTTAAAACTCACCTTTTCAAAGTTATAGGTCAACAAATCCTCTCCTATGAGGAACTTATAACTGTCCTTAGCCAAGTTGAGGCTATAGTTAATTCGCGGCCACTCACCGCTATGAGTAGTGACCCTGCTGAACCATCAGCGCTGACCCCTGCGCATTTCTTGCACACGGCGCCATTGTTGTCTCTACCCGCTCCTGAAGCAGACACGCTCAGCTTGCTTCAGAGACATACTCTGCTAGACAAGCTTGTGCAGTCGTTCTGGCAGCGCTGGCGTTCAGAATACTTACATCAACTTCAGGCTAGATCCAAATGGAATAGTCCTGCACCTCCTATACAAGAGGGTACTCTTGTAGTTATCATTACTGATAACTCTCCGCCTCTTTCATGGCCGTTAGGCATTATTGAAAAATTGCATACCTCTAAAGACGGTACAACCCGTGTTGTTACTGTGAAGACCGCGAAGGGTAGCTACGTGCGCCCTGTTGTACGTCTGTGTCCGTTACCGACTCAATAAGGCCTGGCTTGATGGTTAGGTCTCTTAGTTTTAGTTAGTTTCCGACGCAACATAATTGCTTCTCTTAAAATTTAACTGTATAGGTATGTAACTTATGGTATTATGCAACTCGCAGCTATTATTACTCTTAATTTTAATATTAAATTTTTCGCATCTTAGTCTGTATTACTGAATAGGTATTTGGTAGTACACCTCATAGAGCTAAGTTTAACTTTCATTAAAGGTGACCCTTTAAGGCCGGGGAAATGGTAGCGCCATCTCTTTTTAATGTCGTAAATCAAGGATATGTTTTTTGATATTTCGCGGGCGATCGATATCCTATCCTATATATCATTCCTTCATTCATTCCATTTCCTATTTCGTACGCCTTCAACACGGGTCGACAGAACGAACCGAAACTTCTACGTGAACGGTCCCCGTGTCTCAACCGCCGGCTCCAAACCTCATGTCTGGAGACTGATGCATCTAACTCGTTAGATTGCCGAGGACCTTATAAACGCGTCTATTGCCCGCCTCTCGGATACAAAAACAATTGTGCAAACTGTGTAAAGTGTGGAGTGTGATTGAGGCCGTCGCCATCTTGGAGCAGAAGATCACCAGCTCGCCGGTCTTCGCGCCACGTGGGCTAACTTCGAGTCTCAGGTAAGGCGTACGATCCTCACAATCCCATATTACAGATCGCCCGATTGCATCCGAGAATATTTTCCCGCCTTTTAGCGCAACAATTGCCAGCCGCCTTCAAATACAGTCCACTATTGAAAATAGGCACGAAATTATAAGGTTTCTCAAACCCGCTATACCAGATACTATAGATAGGACAGTCTTGTATTGGCTTTTCTAAAGGTAGGTTTACGCTTGAGGAGCACGAGTGGAGCATGAGCCAAGCATAAATTTATGTAGTTTAGACCGACATAAGGCTTATAGTCCCCTGAACACCTGGTCGGAATTAAATGGACACAATACTCGTGCCCGCTTAACCGGCAGTACGAGTATCTGTGCAGCAGCGCCCGGATAGATCCCGCTGACCTTTAAATCCGTTAACATTTACATTGATTGTAAATCAATCAATATTTTGCAATGTCAACGGATTTAAACCAAAATAAAATAAAATAAATATTAAAACATTTTGAGACAGTATTAATTAATTCATTAAAGGAGATAATGACTGAGCTTATTTGTCAATTAAAGAAGATCATTATGCGGAAATTAATTATACGTAGCCAAACTCCAGAACGAATGTACTTAAGGTGGTGCATCATGACTCACATTTTCACTGTTTTTCATAAAACCGCTCATAACTGATTATGACGTTATTACACATTTTTCATTAGATATTTTGGAAACACAGTATCTTGTGGATATTATCTAGGTTTTTAAAGAAACCAATTTCTAAATTTGTGTAAAACTAATCCAGTAAAAACCTTTGAAAATGTCCTATTTTGTATGAACTTTAACACTTCATAATTTGCCTAAAACAAAAAATGTCAAAAAAGTAATCCTCTAGAGACCTTGCAAATTTTATTAAGATTTTAAATGAAGACAACTTTTTCCAAAAACTTTTAAGGGTTTAAAAAAAACAGCTATTTCCTGGAGCAACTTTTGTGAAATTTTCGAGTAAATCTCGGAATTACCGAATACTAACAGAGTTTCCAGGCGTTATCTCTTTTTTTTGCGTTGCCTTTTCGTCAAACATCGCGTTGGATTGCATTAAATAAAGTAACAAGCTTTTAAACCATTTTCGATGTTTACGATAAGCGAGTGGAGAAGGACCCTGTTAAATACGAAACATATGTACGTGCATGTATATAAAGGCGGGTACAGACTTACGAAACGTAACATGTAATGTAACACGTATCGAAAGTATTTGCCATCCACATAGATGCTATGCATCATGCAATATATATATGTCGAAGCGTTGGCGCATATCAGTCGGTCTGCATCAGCGCCACCTATCTTTCACTGGAGGAACTATGTAGTTAGATTGAACAGCTTACGTTTGGGAACGTCAAGTATTAACTTGGGGATGGTTAGCGTGGAGTAATAGCAACACTGAGCGAATAGTCGAGTCAAATGTCGATCCGGAGGTATAATCGATTATTCGACATTGACAGGTACTGACGTTGACAGGTAAATTGGCTACCCGGAATGGGGGTAGGTTCACCTGTCGGGTGACGGTTGATTTGGAGGGCACTTTGAATCGTTCCGTCGGTCCGAACAGACGTTGGTTACTCCACGCTGAATTTCCCGCGTTCCTAAATTCTTAATCAAGCCATATCTCAGGCATCCTTGATTATTTTGTACTGAGTGTGTGTTACGAGTAATTAAAGGTGTTATCAAAGGTTTTTGTGAGTGTTATTTCCGATGTCGCGGCCCACTGATATCGATCCTCCGTCATCAGAAGTGGGATTGGACCACGACGACCCACGTGTTCAAAAATGAAAACGCTAGCGACGAAAAATGGATGCGTTTGTTGGAACAACAGAACCGCAATTTTCTGACGCTGATTCAAGCCATGAAAACACCTACTACGTCGTCACATGGCCTTCGTTTACCGGATTTCGATCCTGAGAAACAAGATGTAGATGCACGTGCTTGGTTGACGACTGCAGAAATGTGCTTGACGGACCAAGACCAACATGGCGCCCTGCTTATGGTCGCTTTAAGAAAGTAAGAACCGGATTGAAGAGCTGACTTAAATGGTCTGATTAGGTTTTTTTCTGGGGTTGTTCCCTAATCCTGAGCAACAAATGTTGGACCATGGTACCGCTGTATCCCCAGAGAGCAAATTACAACGTACCACCCAGCTAGTGACCGGGAAAAGAGCGATGGGTGCAAGGGCTCGTTTACGATGTACTACTTTCCGATACGTGCTTCGCGTGTGTGTGTGTGTGCGTGCCTGAGGTGCAGTGTGTCGAGTGCGATACCAGATCAGAAAACGTTTCACACAAAACGCTACCTGTCAAATGTTACACTGTGGAATAATTGGACGAAGCAAGCGACGTGAAGGCGATGGTGGTGCCAAGGCATCACGTAGCGAGTGACTGGATGACGTATGTGCTGTCAAAGGAACCAGGAACAAGGTCAGGTATTCACATTCCATTTTAATTCTGATGCTGAGTGTTATATCTCTTTCACTTTAAAGTCTGTCATCACTATTTCACGGCAAACGTAAACACAGTTTTGTTACATTGAAGGGTCAGTTTAGCGTGTTCAGATTACTTGCGTAGTTTGATTGAGGTTTTATTCACAACATCTATTTGCGAAGTGATATTTTGGCCGTGAAATATTGTTGCAAGGATTCAGTTTAAATAGTATGATCGTGCGTGACACACTTCTTTTGTTAAATTGCTAAAGTTCACGACATAAACAATTGTAATTACATCTACCCTCGGTATATCCGGTAGATACCGTTTCGATTTTTGTTTGACAGTGATAACTCCTCCATAGATAGTTTTTACGTTATTGACATTGACGTGTACCTATGACAGTATAGTATGCTATAAACGCGTGTTACAAAAAATGAACTTATTCGTTTAATTGACTCATCTTAGCAAAAGACGACCATAGCGGTCTAGCGCAAAAAAAAAAAAATAATAATAATGCGTGAGCGGGTAGATGAATTGTTGCGTGCAAATATTATTTTACCGAGTAATACGGTGTCTGTTAATTTAGCTCTTTCGGCTTAAAAACTCGACCGGTCAGAAATAATGTGCAAAGACTACTGTAAAATAAACAATAACGTGCCTTACTGGTATTCGTTGCCACGTATCTCGGACCAAATAACTCGTTTACATAGTGCGCTTTATTTTACAAAAATTAGATTGTATATAGGCTAGGGTTAGGTTAGCGTGTTGAGTGTGTTTGTGTTGGTTGTGTAGGTGTAGTGATAGCGTGACGAGGGACAGAACATAATGGAAGAAAAAAAAGTGATGATGATGGTGATGATGATGGTGATGATGATGGTGATGATGATGGTGATGATGATGGTGATGATGATGGTGATGATGATGGTGATGATGATGGTGATGATGATGGTGGTGATGATGGTGGTGATGATGGTGGTGATGATGGTGGTGATGATAGTGGTGATGATGGTGATGATGGTGATGATGGTGATGATGGTGATGATGGTGATGATGGTGATGATGGTGATGATGGTGATGATGGTGATGATGGTGATGATGGTGATGATGGTGATGATGGTGATGATGGTGATGATGGTGATGATGATTTCAGTAGTGTTTCAGCGGTCAGTATAAACACTTGACTATGCCACTCGGTATCGAAACGTGATCTCTGTTTTTCAACGGGGTTTTTGATAAATCGGTAAATACCTACGTCATAGTTTGAGTTGTCAATATTTTGATTATTTTGGAATCTATTAAGAACTTCGAGAGACTTAATGTAGTATTACAAACGTTGATTAAAGCCGGATTTTCATTAGATTTGAAAGAGTGGTTGTTTTTCATAATGCAAATCGAGTTGCTTAGGATATGAAATAAAGTCAAGTGCTGAAGTTAGGAGATATAGAACTTCAGAAAGTAGATCGCGTACATTCGATTCTGCTCTCTACCCTACTTTCGATGCTGTTTATCATAGCTCAGTTGGGACAGTTAATAGGTCTAGTAGTTTACTTCGGGTGGTTTGTACCTAAATATTCTCGTGTCCCATACACGCCGTTCTTCTAAAGATTTAACGTGCGGTAAAGTTTCTTTTTTTGACAGCGGCGCCACGAAAACTGAATAAGAATTAATTTAATTTTTATGAAAGAGTCGGTTAACCTTTAACGTTTCAAATTTTTCAATCGTGTCAATTAGAGGCGCAATAGAAAGACAGTGACAATGCAATAGAAAGAAAATGAAACGCAGGCGTTTCATTGGGAACATAAAAAAAAAGAGGCTGATGATGACGATGAAGTTTACAGGATGAACTGATTATAGGAGATTTGATTTGTAGTCGTAGCTTAATAGAAACCGGTATCTAGCGGTCACAGTAGTCCGTAAGTACGCGGTATTCAATTCAAATTGCGATCAAATCTGGGACGTACTGTGGGAAACCATTAAGTCTTGAGAGACTTGGCGATCCTGTAGGGATGCGCAGGAGTGATTGAGGTTCTTAATGGTGACCGTTATGTTTCGAAGTACGCACATAACCGCCTGCGAAAAATAACTGACGTTGACATGCACGTAGGCGATGATGACGAGACTAGCTATGACGAAAATGATAACGCTGACAAGACTAGTTGAATACTAAGTAGTCAACTTAACATTTAGAGTACCTAGCATAGTAAGAGTTTTCTTATAATCTGTAACGTTATAGGAAAAATAAAGCAACATGTTGAACAAACCTACTTTAAGGATTATTTTGATTAAAGGCTCGAAATGATTATCTTGATGGTGTTGTTTGTAACCGGATGGAGGTTACATGTGGAGGTGACCGGATAGAGGTTGCCTGTTGTGTTAGTGACCGGATGGAGGTCGATTGGTTTGACGCTTATGGCCGGATGAAGGCTATAATGTGTTATGATGAAGACCGGATGGAGGTCGATTGGTTTGACGCTTATGGCCGGATGAAGGCTATAATGTGTTATGATGAAGACCGGATGGAGGTCGATTGGTTTGATGCTTATGGCCGGATGGAGGCTATAATGTGTTATGATGAAGACCGGATGGAGGTCGATTGGTTTGATGCTTATAGCCGGATGGAGGTTATAAGTGTGATGATGAAGACCGGATGGAGGTCAGAGTATGAGCACTGCAATATTTTAATGAGTTTCCTATTATTTGAATGAGTTTGAGTGTTGTTCAACATGTCGGCTTTGAGAGATTGAGATTGTTGTGATTTTCCTCTAGATATGATTGATGATTTTGATCAGAGTACCTTTTATGCCCCACCACCTTGGGCCAGGATTGGCCGAACGACTAGAATGAGTACTGTTCGAGGATTTTCTTTCATTCCAGGTACTCCACACGAGGACGTGTGATCATCAGGACGGCCGTGTCGAAGCGTTGGCGCATATCAGTCGGTCTGCATCAGCGCCACCTATCTTTCACTGGAGGAACTATGTAGTTAGATTGAACAGCTTACGTTTGGGAACGTCAAGTATTAACTTGGGGATGGTTAGCGTGGAGTAATAGCAACACTGAGCGAATAGTCGAGTCAAATGTCGATCCGGAGGTATAATCGATTATTCGACATTGACAGGTACTGACGTTGACAGGTAAATTGGCTACCCGGAATGGGGGTAGGTTCACCTGTCGGGTGACGGTTGATTTGGAGGGCACTTTGAATCGTTCCGTCGGTCCGAACAGACGTTGGTTACTCCACGCTGAATTTCCCGCGTTCCTAAATTCTTAATCAAGCCATATCTCAGGCATCCTTGATTATTTTGTACTGAGTGTGTGTTACGAGTAATTAAAGGTGTTATCAAAGGTTTTTGTGAGTGTTATTTCCGATGTCGCGGCCCACTGATATCGATCCTCCGTCATATATATATTTTTTTTTATGATAGATAGCCTCACTTTTGACCACTACCTTACCTGATGGAAAGCGATAATGTGGCCGACGATGGAGCACGCGTGTAGAAGCTACCTATTCATTCTTGCCTCACAGACTTCTAGGTTATAGCTTTCAGGAAACACAGACTCCGGCAGGGAATTCCACTTCTTAGCTGTACGCAGTAATTCTTATAGTGTGGACGCTTTGCTTGCACAAACCGCGCTCATGACGCACACAAACAAAGCATTTATACTCGTGCGCCGCGATCTGCCATTTGTCGGTTTTTTCATTGGGGGCACGCATTGCGCACGCAGCGCCAGTGTGGACGGATAGTGTCTGTCTATACTGCGGAATGCCGAAAAACGATGCCAATAGGTAAATGCTCGGTTAGTGCGCGATTGGCGTCCACTCTTATGAAATGCTCCTTTCATGTTACATTGCATGTTACATTATAGCAGTAGGTACCCGCCTTAACATTTTGTGAAGACTTAGATGGGACGTATATTTAATGTGTAAATGATGTCGGTCGCTTTGAAAGACATGATAAGGCGTTTGGTAGATTACCGAGAAAGGTGCTCGTATGAGTATTTACCCTAAGGGATGGAGTAGATTATTGGTGGCTTATCAATTTATCCACAAAACGTATGGGTTCTGTGACCCTTCTTTCGGTTAATTAATACTATGATCAATGTTGCTTTATTTATGGAATATATTGAGTCTTGAGAATATAAAGCCACAAACTTTCCGTTCACGACCTTGTCGCTGTGAGCGGTAGCTAAGTGTGGGATGGCGAGCGGTAAGAACAAAATATAAAAATATTTGAAACACGCTACGAGACGCCGCTCATAGAGCCCGGTGTTTGCTTACCGATGCCATCCCGCTCGTTGCTGAAGTTTAACCTTTAAGCACCAACGTTGGATATATCCGACAAGCACTCTCGCGTTTATTTCGCCAGAGTCACAAATTCACGACCAAATACTACCATCTCATCAGCTCTTCTGTTACTTATTGAAGAGCTAATCGAGATAGAGTACTTAGTCGCAAACCCACGACTCTGGCGAAAAGGATACAACACTTGTCGGACCAATTCGACGCAAGCGATTAACCCTTCAGATACCGTCAATTAGAGACACAATAGTAAGACAATAGATGCGCGGCCACCGGGTGTCGCTTGGGGATTCATGAATTAAAGGATATAATGTTTGCGTAATTTAGTTTTGAATTGCGTTTTCAAAACATTATCACCATTATTTCAGCCGAAAAACATACATTCTTGGACATTCAATGACACTCCATCCATTCAAAAATCCGACACACCCTGCCGCTGCGCCCAAGAGTGACAGACTTTTCCGGACTAAAATCCACCCGGTTCCTTCTTTATCTTCATTCCAGAGCTCCGGGGTTCACTTTCGCATAACCTATGGCCCCAGTAGGCTTTAACCCTGTTAGGCCTCTACGGTTCCGCTGACATCTCCTTGAAGCGCGCGACTTTGGCTCGGTCCAGCCCGTTGCCGGCCGGTCGGACCGCGAGCTACACGTTACTTGCCGTCCGCAAGCACGCGCCTACGGTGGACAATGTTGGACATAGGCCTTCCTCAATTGTCATTACTACGACCGATCCTATGAATTTCAAATCTTCATCAGTCATCTTTATAGAAGGTCTTCGAACACCGCATATTCCAGTAGCTGGCTGTCCCTAATGCAGAACCTTTCGAGTCCTGTTGACGATGGTCAATCAAATTACTAGCAGTGTAGGCGTGTCCTGCGAGTAATTTAGGCCTGCCCACGGCTACTTTATTTTATCGATTCTGTCGAATAAATTCATAAATAATGTACCTAGCTCAGATAATTTTAAAAAAGCTTTCATCATCATCATTTCAGCCGACAGACGTCCACTGCTGGACATTGGCCTCCCCTAAGTGTTGCGATGATCGATCCTGTATGTCCCGCATGCATCGGATTCCCGCAACCTTCACCAGGTCATCGGTCCACCTTGTAGGAGGCCTTAACAAGCTTGACCCAGCGCTATTGCTCATGTACCTATTCTTCTCTATCTGTGATATCTACTTTATTGGAATACTAGCTGCTCCCAGCGGCTTCGCCCGCGTGATAGCAGAAAATTATCCCAAGGGAACATACTTCAGGGATAAAAAGTATCCTATGTCCTATTCCAGGACATGTTCTATCCGTGTACCAAGTTTCATCAAAATCGGTTTTGCCATTGAGGCGTGAAGACGTAACAAACAAATAAATAAACTCACTTTCGCTTTTATAATATTAGTAAAGACTAGCTTCTGCCAGCGGTTTCGCCCTCGTACACTTTCCTAGTCCTAAGAAAGTGAAATAGTGAGTCAGTTTCTTTTTTAGCCTAAAATTATAAGGCTAACTGTGCTATGCTATTTAGTATAGCATAGTCGGCCTTATATTGTTCCTACTGTTGGGACTCAGGCCTCTTCTCTAGGAGAGGGAATGGGCCGTAATCCACCACGCAGGCCCGGTGCGGACTGGTGGTCGCCACATGTCTTCGAATTATTGGTTCTAAGACATGCCAAACCGGCATGTCTCACGATGTTTTCCTTTACCGTTTTGAGAGCAGTGGTGATAAAATAAATTACACAAAGTAATGTGCCTGGCTGAGTTTGAACACGTGACTTACAACTCGTAAGTCGGGGCCGTTACATAATATATAACATGATATATGATCATTACTAACCATCAATTCTAGAGCTTCTGCAAGCGACTTTGCCCGCTCCATACTTATACATCCTCTCTCATACTCCATTACATACTCCCAAGATAAGAATTATTCTATTTTTAGACATGATCTGCTTGTGTGACCAATTTCGTCTAAATTTGATCCGGTGATTATGCATTATGGAGTATAAAATATACATGCACATGTCGCAGGGAAATGAGGAAATGCCTACGGATACCACAAAATCTCGGTAGATGTCGAAAATTCTCGTTTATTACGTCTTCTTACTAAAAATGTCTAGTGATTTGAAAAAACACCAATTTATCTTTTTTTTTATAATGTATAGGCTCACTTTTGACCACTATCTCACCTGATGCTAAGCGATGATGTAGCCGACGATGGAACACGCTTGCGTAGAAGCAATCTATTCACTCTTGCCTTAAAGACTCCTAGGTTGTAGCTATCAGGAAACACAGACTCCGGAAGGGAATTCCAATCCTTAGCTGTACGCATAATGAATGTATTCCCAAAACGCTTTGTAGGTACGTATCGTCAGTTATATGTCGTTTCACTAACGAAATCCAGTAAAATGTCACAAAAGCGGATATTGCCGAATAAAAATCGAGTCATGAATTTCTCTAGCTCGCTCTAGTACCCACAGGGGCATTAGAGGGAGCGAAACAAATGCGTCACTCGAGCTGGTGCAGCTCAATTCCTGATATGCTCATTTTCCTGCGACACATACAAATGTTCGCCTCTGTAATATTAATATGCTACCGCCCATTAATTTACGACAGTTAATTTGACAACTCATTCATCAATCGAAATAATTCATCAGCTTTCAATTTGGACCGTAATATTGTACACGCCATGAAATCGTTATTATTGAAATTAGCTCATATTATTGAAATAGGTCCTGTAATATTTTAATCACGAGAATTGGCAGCATTTATTGGGATTATGCAGGTATAAGCGAATTATTAAACCATAACTTAGTAATAATTATTCTAGACTTTGCGGTAAAAAATATTTACTTATTTATAAGTACGATACTCGTATTACCTCGTTTTGCGTTTTCAAATCGCGTCGTAGTATTGTCTTTTATTTGAGCGTCAAACAAGTCTCGATTATATCTATACTTATATTATAAAGAGGTAAAATTTGTTAGTTTTTATGTAATCTCTGGAAGTACTGGTCCGATTGCTAAAATTTTTTCACTGATAGAAAGCTGCTTTATTCTTGATTGACATAGGCTATATTTTATGTACGCGAGCGAAGTACCCTGAACCCAGAACCTGAACACACCGAACCAACCAACCAACCTGAACCTGAATACAGTTAGTTCAGAATCAGTAACTGAATCGATTCCAACAGTTTTTACACCATGTTATATTTTTTCCCAAAAATATTTAAAAAGATCACAAGTTGGATACCACCGACACTAAACCCAACACAGGTCACGGCAGGTCATAGTGGGCATGAGGAGCCAGCAAACAGCTGGGTGCAAGTGTAAAACTACCCCTCAGTCGCCTGGATGGCCCGGTGACTATGTATTTTTGCTAACATAACAAGCTTATGACTTTGTGATTTTTCATGATACAATTATGAAATTTTGTGCTAAGATTTTTTATATAAAAATAGTAGACAAGTGTTTCGGGTTTCGCATTATACTAAAACTCATATTGATTCGTAACTATAACCCCGAATTGCGATTTGCGGTTATCGCTCACTCACTATCGGTATTCCTACCGTACCATATCACCCCACTGGGAGCTCAAGGAACTTAGATTTTTTTATCACTTAAACAAGCTGTATTCCTTTGTTCCTTCCACTTTCCCAAATAGTTAGATCTAAAGGAACGTTGTGTCGTTCACAGAGGGTTCCGCGAAGAAATTCAAATATTTGCAAACATAGGTTACGTATGTTGGCGGAGTAATATTCAAAATGTTAAATATTATTAATTGATTTGTCTCATTAAGGGTCTCCTCACATTTATCGACGCGGGATCGGCTGACACTGGTCAAAAAAGCCTTCATGTCTACGTAATAAGGGTGTTACTAATACCATTGGCATCGGCTCGGCTCGGACGACGCGTCGCGACGCCGGCCGACGGCGAAACAAGCCGTCGCAACAGCTGATCGGCGATAAGACGAGTAGTGTGGTGATACGCTCTCGGCTTAAGCCGATTCCATGTCGATAAATGTGGGGAGACCCTTAGTGTGTTTTTAATATCATGCGTTTTGGGAACACATGTATTGTGCGTACAGCCAAGGAGTGGAATTCCCTGATAGCTACAACCTAGTGGTCTTTAAGTCAAGGGCGAATAGGTTACTTCTAGGCAAGCGTGTACCATCGTCGACCACATCGTCGCTTACCATCAGGTGAGATGGTGGTCAAACGCAAGCCTAACAATAATAAATTAAAAAAAATGCAGTTTTGATCACGTATACAGGATACCCCGCATGCGTAATCCCCGCAAATGTCCATTTCATACAAGTATTTATTGTAATGCGTGGTCTCGGTCTGAAGCGAGGAGGAGTGGCAGGCGGTCGCCTCCTTCTACGAAGCAGTAATGCTAGCAAAGTGAGGTAAAGCCTCATTTATTTTATTATTCGAATTCTACTCCTTAGCTAAAGGCACAATGAATTTATACCTAAAATGTTAAATTATGTTGTGTGACTTAAATAAGGGTAAAATTTGAGATTAAGTGTACCCTTTTTGTGTGGAGAATCATCAAGCTGACTGGCCTATTGGTCTAGTAGTTAGTGGACCTGACAGGTCTTGGGTTCAATTCTCACACAGGACAAATATTTATGTGATGAGCATGATCATTTGTTCTGTGTCTGGGTGCAATTTATCTATAGTATGTATGTATTTAGAAATATATAAGTATGTTTATCAGTTGTCTAGTACCCATAATACAAGCTCTGCTTAGCTTGGGACTGGACGGCGTTGTGTGATAGTTGTGAAAAAAAAAAACCACTTCTTTTTCTTTGGTTGGAGCGGAAGGGAGAACTTTAACTGACTATAACTCACCTGTGTTTATTCAGGTACCTTTGTCCAGGGCCATGGTATTTTTTTCGAGCAATTCCACAATTTAACACAACGCCGTCTAGTCCCGAGCTAAGCAGAGCTTGTGTTGTGGGTACTAGACAACTGATAAACATACTTATAAATTTCTAAATACATACATAATAGATAAATTACACCCAGACGCAGAACAAATGATCATGCTCATCACATAAACATTGGTCCTGGATGAGAATCAAACCCACAAACTCCGGCGTAGCAGTCAGGGTCACTTACCACTAGACCAACAGGCCAGTCAGATGATAATGTATCTATCCAAGCCCAGAATAAACCAAGCACTAAGATAAAATTAACTTTAGGAAGAAAAACCACAAAAATAGCTTTATTAACATTTAAGCGTAAAGTACTGCCGCTCGTACTGGAAGACGCAGCGTCGGAAGGCCTCCTGCAAGGTGGACCGATGACCTGGTGAAGGTTGCGGGAAACCGATGGATGCGAGACGCGCAGGATCGATCATTGTGGCGACACTTAGGGGAGGCCTATGTCCAACAGTGGACGTCTGTCGGCTGAAATGATGAAGCGTAAAGTAAGAATATTCAAAATATATATTTAATAATTTTGAAGCTTTACTTCTAATATTATTAAACCCTATAATTTACTTAATTTAGTATCGTTTAGAGGGAAATACTTTCGTCGTAACTTTTCCTAAATTTGAAAGTACACTTTAATGAAACATTGTTTCCTTTAGATGTGAAATAGGAGTTTTGACAGCCCTTTGTAATCTGCTTTTGGACCTCGACCTTCTGATGCGTTAAACTATAGTTTAAGCTCTGTAGGTTACGCTAAAGTTTTAAGTGTGGATTTGAAAAGGCTCTTTAGATAAAAGTAAGCTGGTTATTTTTTATTTTCGCCGTGTTTTTAATATAAATACATTTTTAAGTGTTATTATTGTAGCAATTTTCTTTATTATTATATTAACTATTACTAGCTTTTGCCCGCCACTTCGCCCGCGTTCATAAAATATAGCCTTTGTCACATAGGGATAAAGCAGCTTTCTATCGGAGAATATTTTTTAGCAATCGGACCAGTAGCTTTAGAGATTATCTCCTACAAATAAACAAAAAATAAAAAACGAACATTACCTCTTTATTTTATTAGTGTAGATAAAAAATTACGCATGTTATAATCAACGCGACTGTAAAGTAGAACTAAAGTGGTATATTATAATTGGGTCTTACCTAAATTAGAATGAACATGTTTTTTTTTTGTCGACAGGTAAAATCATCTTATGACAACAAAAATACATCAAATATCTTTAGAGGTAATAATTTTGCTGTTAACTTAAATATATTATTTATAACAATATGGGTATAAATCAGTAGGACTGATGTCAGGGCTAAACACACGTATTATATTTTTTTTATATCAATTTCACATTATTTCACAATAACTACATACATAGTATTTCCATACTTTTTGCTTCCATAATTTTTTATGTGTTTTGATTATTTTTTACAAAACTATTGATTTTATGTCAAAAATATACATATCTATATAAGTATCTATATATTTATACATATCTATAATTATTTGTTTATTAGTTACAATATAAACAATTGCAAATATAAATAGCCTTAATCTCCAGGATAATCAATTAACACGGTATCAAGTCAAGATACCAATAAAAATGTGCCTTCCACCCACAAATGAAGGCACAAAAATATAATTATTTATTAAATTAAATTATCGCAGATTTCTTTAACCCTTCAGATACCGTCAATTAGAGACACAATAGTAAGACAATAGATGCGCGGCCACCGGTGGTCGCTTGGGGATTCATGAATTAAATAAGTAACTCCGTCTCACTAATTGAATATTTCATGTTAAAGTATCTAACAACTGTTGTTAATCTTATAATAGAATTCTATCTAAATATAATTATAATTTATAAACAGAACAACAAAGTTGAATCAGCGGATTTCCTTTTCTATAACTGAATATATTAAAACAAACTTCATAATAGCATTGTGTTGAATCTGTTGCAACTGATTTGTATCGATAATTAACATTGATTATATTATTGATCTGGCAGCCGTAAGAATAGAACGATTTGTTAAAAAAATCAAAGACGCGTTTTTGGTCTAAAAGGTTGATTAATAAATCAACTTTTTAAAATGTAAGTGTAATATATACTAGAAAATTTTATTTATACCTTTCAGGGAAACAGTCATAATATTCATTTATTTTATTTATAGAATACTAATCTTCTACGAAAAAGTGGATAAATATCTTCATAATACCTACTGTTTTTGGTCTCGGGTTCCTTCTCCATCCATCCATCAGCCGGATACAAAAAAACATAGAAGACAAAAAAAGGAGTAAGTGGTAGAATGATGGGTTTTTTTTTCTGTCGACGGGGAAAATCATCATTGACGAAACCCGCTCTTGGGTGGAGCGGGAGACAGTGTCAGAGTCTTACTGACTAAAAACCCCGCGCCGTTCCTTCTAGCCTTCATACCGGGGCTCTAGTTTCCTTTCGGATAACCCCGACCCCGGTAGGCTTCGACCCAGATGGGCCCCTCCTGTTGCTGACAACTTCTTGAGGCGCGCGGGAACAGTGCGCGCCGTCGACGCCTTGGCTCGGTCCGGACAGTTACCGGACGATCGGACAGCGAGCTACCCATGGCTCGCCGTCCGCGAGCCCGCGTCTTCGGTGGCCGGAAATCGGGATCGGAATCCCGGCGGCGGCGGCGGGGGCGCCGTTGCCTGATGCGGTCTGCCTCCTCCTTTGCTAGCATTACTGCTCCGCAGAAGGAGGCGACCGCCTGCCACTCCTGTAGCATGATGGGTGACAGGACAGAACGGAAGAAAAAAAGTGTTGCACCGATCCCAAATGAAACGGTAATAGTCGCAAAGAGACATGAAAAAGACAAAATATAATTAACTAGCTTTTGCCCGCAGCTTCGCCTATGTAGGTACATAAAATATAGCTTTTGTTTTAGCAATAAAGCAGCTTTCTATCGGTGAAAAACTTTTAGCGATCGGACCAGTACCTTCAGAGATTATCTCCTACAAACAAAACCTTACCTCTTTATTATATTAGTGTAGATATCATTTAATATTCCACAACTATCACACAACGCGATCTAGTCCCAAGCTAAGCAGAGCTTGTGTTATGGGTACTAGACAACTGATAAACATACTTATATATTTCTAAATACATACATATTATAGATAAATTACACCCAGACACAGAACAAATGATCATGCTCATCACATAAACATTTGTCCTGGGTGGGAATCGAACCCACGACCTCCGGCATAGCAGTCAGGGCCACTAACCACTAGACCAACAGGCCAGTCAATTTATTTTATTTGCTATTCCAGAACAAAGTCTATCCATGAGCCAAATTTAAGCCCGTTAAGCTGCAAATGAGTAACAAACACCCAATCTTTTAAACTTTCACCTTCATAATATCTATATTAGTATTATAGAAACATCTAAAAGTGCTCCATTAAGGTCGCCCCTAAATCAAAAGTACAGATGATAAATAACAAATTAGGCGAACCATTAGCCAGATAAAAACAGTTCAGATATTTAGTAAATGCGGTCGTCTATTCGTGTGAAGAAATATAGTGACTAATCGAGAAACTTAACCTAGATGTTCATAGATACATACCTATCTCTTGAGATTCCATCATCGGACCACTAGATGTACCTACGGCGTCGCACCATCGGTACTTGGTAGACATCCCACCCACACGTACAAAGCGTTTTAAGAAAACATCTTTATGCATACAGCTAAGAAGTGGAATTTCCTGCCGGAGTCTGAGTTTCCTGATAGCTACAACCTAGGGGTATTTAAGTCAAGAGTGAATAGGTTATTTCTAGGCTAGCATATTCCATCGTCGGTCACATCATCGCTTACCATCAGGTAAGATTGTGGTCAAAGGCGAACTTATCAATAATAATAAAAGAAGATAACCAATAAAACCGAAATAACATTTAGCCTCTCATTTATTACTCATCAAGAATTTAGTGGCTAGAAAATTAAAAATTTTAAGACACTAAAATTAGACGCTAGATGTACGGCGTTGCGCACCCGTTAGATATATTAATAATAATAATATAACATAATATATAATATTATGGACATCCTACTCATAATAACGTATAAAATGATTTTTCCACATTTATGTGGGGAGAACAAGCGCACTTTTCTGCACTAGTGCGGTAAACATTCTATTAGCGAGTAGAATAAGAACGGGTTTTCGAGTCGTGAAAAACATCATTTGTTACACGTGGAAATTTGATACTACAGCATTTCGCTCTATACCACCCTCGCCAGCTGCTCGGCTGAATTTCACCTTGGTTGCAATAACAAACTTTCTCCGCTCGTATAAAAAAAATATTACGTTTTCCCATGAAAACTTCAAAATTAAATTCCGCAAATTGCAAACGCCCAAATACCATAATATACAACTGTCCTATATTTCGCGATACATTTTTTGCAATTAGATCCCCTGGTTGACAAATTGGGTGCTTCATTACATAGCCACGGGCTCTTCGAAGACTAATGGTGAAAATAAACGAGTATTTTTGACCGTCACGCGTAATGTCAATGTAAATGGCTATTAAACCTAGGCGCTCTGTAATTGTTATGCATATTTTATTTGAGAGTATAAAAGTGGCGTTTTTTACGACTAAGAGTGTTTTATTGATCTAGTTAGAATATAAATTCTTGGTGCGATCTGCAAAATTGCGGCGGCATAATCAGAAACCGTGACCCTGGAACGTAGAGGACACTAAAGGGACATAGTGGGTTGAAGACACACTGTGACCACAAAATAGATAGGTACAGAAGACAATCTCATGTATGCACTTCACTTTTTATACCTACGCTCGGTGGACGCACACTAATGAGTGTTTGAGCCGGATTTTTCGACGAGCGGGGGTGCTCCGAGATATCGTATCCGTGAGCGGTGTCTATGTGTGCGTTGCTCGAGCGCGCTTTGTATTTAGATTGACTTTTGTACCTATATATTTTGTGTTGTGACCCTAGAACGCAAAAGACGCTTCAGGAACATAAATGAATTAAAGATTCACCGTGACTCTTGAATGCAAAGGTCAGTCAAGAAATATAAGCGGGTGGAGGGGTCACTCTGGCCCTGGAACGCAAAGGATACCTACTCAAGGAATATAGGAGTATAAGTGGGTTGATGAGTCACCAAGACCTTGGAACATAAAGGATACTCATAGTAAAATAAGTCGACTGAAAAGTCACTGCGGGCCTGGAATGCAAAAGTCAGTCAAGAAATATAAGTGGGTTGACGGGTCACCAAGACCTTGGAACATAAAGGATACTCATAGTAAAATAAGTCGACTGAAAAGTCACTGCGGGCCTGGAATGCAAAGGTCAGTCAAGAAATATAAGTGGGTTGACGGGTCACTCTGGCCCTGGAACGCTCAGGATACTAAAGGAATAAATTAGTATAAGTGGGTTAACGAGTCATTGTTGCCTGGAAACTCTCAACCTCTCGCGCCGGGCCCTGGTCGAGGCCATGGTCCGAAGCGAGGAGGAATGGCAGGCGGTCGCCTCCTTCTGCGAAGCAGTAATGCTAGCAAAGGAGGAGGCCGACCGCATCAGGCAACGGCGCCCTCGCCGCCGTCGCCGGGATTCCGATCCCGATTTCCGGCCACCGTAGACGCGGGCTCGCGGACGGCGAGCCATGGGTAGCTCGCTGTCCGATCGTCCGGTAATGGACCGAGTCCAAGACGTCGACGGCGCGCACTGTTCCCGCGCGCCTCAAGGAGTTGTCAGCAGCAGGAGGGGCCCAGCTGGGTCGAAGCCTACTGGGGACAGGGTTGTCCGAAAGGGAGCTCGTGCCCTGGTATGAAGGCTAGAAGGAACGGCGCGGGGTTTTTAGTCAGTAAGAGTCTGACACTGTCTCCCGCTGCACCCAAGAGCGGGTTTCGTCAAAGATAATTTTCCCTGTCGACAAAAAAAAAAAGGTATATAGGAAAATAAGTTGACTAAAGAGTCACCGCGGGCCTGGAACGCAAAGGATACTCAAGAAATTAATGGATTAAAGAGTAAAAAAGTAATTTGCCAGCTCCAGAACGCAAATGAAACTCATGAAATATTGGAATACAAATCGGTTGAAGAGTCACCTTGGGCCTAGAACGCAAAGAATACTCAAAAAATATAAGTGGGTTAAAGAGTAATCTAGCTCTGAAACGCAAAGGACACTGAAGAGCACAAGTGGGTTGTCGATAGTAAAATCTATATATATAAAAATGACCCCCGTTTTCCGTTGTCACGACTTGGCATGAAAACGGCTTGACCGATTTGGCTGATTTTTCTTTTGTTGTGATTGTTATTGTGAGGAGAAGGTTCTTATGGAAAAAAAATTAGGGTAGTGTAGGGTAGAGTAGGGTAGAGTAGGGTAGAGTAGGGTAGGGTAGGGTAGAGTAGGGTAGAGTAGTAGGGTAGAGTAGGGTAGAGTAGGGTAGAGTAGGGTAGAGTAGGGTAGAGTAGGGTAGAGTAGGGTAGAGTAGGGTAGAGTAGGGTAGAGTAGGGTAGAGTAGGGTAGAGTAGGGTAGAGTAGGGTAGAGTAGGGTAGAGTAGTAGGGTAGAGTAGGGTAGAGTAGGGTAGAGTAGGGTAGAGTTGGGTATAGTAGGGTGGAGTAGGGAAGAGCGGGAGCGAAGCCGCGCGGGCAAAGCTAGTTCTCAATAAAATTGATTAATTCAACCAAAAAAATATAATTAGTATAAACTTTATTACTATTGAATAATGAGTAGGTTCTTAATCCAAAACTGTATGGACAATTTGAATTTAGATTCCGATAATCAATATTTAAACTAAGCATATGGCTGCCCAGTTGTATAAATAAGGTTACATATGTTTTTTTTATTGAGTTAGTAAATCATACATATCAGACTTTTGCAGACTAAAATCTACATTGTGTTCCTTTAGTAGCTCTATGCGTTCCAGAACCACATTAAATCATTCGAAAATTCCTACACCCTAGGCTGTATATGTTTAAATCACAAACGCAATATAAAACACATCTAAAAACTATGTGTGCCTTGCCAACTTCATCTATTGACTGGTCTGTTGGTCTAGTCGTTAGTGACCCTGACTGCTATGCCGGAGGTCGTAGGTTCCATTCCCACCCAGGACAAATGTTTCTATGATGAACATGATCATTTGTTCTGTGTCTGGGTGTAATTTGTCTATAATATTTATGTATTTAGAAATATATAAGTATGTTTATCAGTTGTTTAGTGCCCATAACACAAGCTCCGCTTAGCTTGGGGCTAGACGGCGTTGTGTGATACTTGTGGAATATTATTTTATTATTCAAAACCACTCCCCTATAATTGTGATCTTTCAACTTTCGAAACAAAAATAAAATCTAGGAATATAATAGTCAAAATGATCCCACTCAACCTTCAAAGATACACAAGAACATTGTTGTGAGCATCGCGGCTTGCCAAACATGTTTGCTTTTAAACTAATATCAAATATTTAACCCTAAATGTCAGTCTGAAACTTTAAACATGGGTTAAAACGGGTCTTGAGTTTATAAAACTGTTTTAAACTCTGTCTCAAGTGACGATGTTCCAAATTTTTCTTACCGTAATCTTTTTTTTTTTGCTTTAATGTTTCTTTCAAGTTTCTTCTAGTTTTGGACTTAACAAAAATATGATTAGGGTTTTCAGTTCTGTTTTTAGATTCTGAGCTTTATTTCTTTTATTTTTAGTTTGTGGCCATTAATATTTGTTGGTTTGTTTGTTGTTTTTCGTAATTTTTGTTTTGTGTATTCTTTTATTTATAACGTTTTCTTTTTAGTGTACTAATATTATAAAGAGGTAAAGTTTTTTTTGGAGGTAATCTTTGAAAGTACAGGTCCGATTTCCAAAATTTTGTTCAACGATAGAAAGCTGTTTTATTTCTGAGTGACATAGGCTATATTTTATGCACGCAGTCAAAGCTGTGAGGAAAAGCTAGTCCTTACTATAATTAAATCTATGTTCCTTTTTTGCACATGCGTTCCAGGACTACATGGATTTCACTTTCGGAAGAAAACCACGAGAAAAAAACCACAAAGAAAAACACATTGATGGTTGTAAGTAAAAAAAAATTGACATCCTCTCGCTCCACCTTAGAGTGGGAGAAAAAGTCATTGAATAATTTCCGACTTAAAAAAAAACTATTTTTCTTCAGTTGCCTTTTGCGTTCGAGGATCACAAGTTTCTTTTTCAGATGTTTTTTAATGACTTTATGAGCGAGAGGGAATGTTAGAATTTTAGTAACTAAAGCTAAAACTACATTAGTCTGACGTACACGTGGACCACGCCTGTTTTGTACGTAGAACGACGTCGCGTGGCGTGGATATAGTGTAGCTCTACAAGTCTAGTTTCCATGTACCGACAGAAGACCGACACGCCCAGATCGATTTACGTGGCACACGTGTGTTTAAAACCCAAGTGCGTTCCGTACATCGCCGTTTGTGTTTAAAGTCCACGTGACTGTTTCGCCGACGATATTTCTATTTTAACACCATGTGACAATAATATAGATTTAAACCAAAAATTGACTTCCATTCTTGACACTACAACACACTGGATGAACGAACACAACCTTGAAATTAACTTTACTAAGACAAAAATCATAACTTTCTACCCACGACAAAAAATACCCATAAATATCGATTTAAATTACAATGGACACAACTTGGAAGTTGTAAATAAATTTACCCTTTTAGGCCTAGACGTAGATTCCCACATAGATTGGAAACCCCACATTCAAAAAATAAAAGCTAAAATATCTAAGTTCACATACGCTCTCAGAGAAATAAAAAAAACAACAGACCTCAAAACAGCATTAGTTACTTATTACTCATATGCATTTGCATGGCTCAAATATGGAATCATGTTATGGGGAAATAGCACAGATGCGCCTACACTATTCACTTTACAGAAAAAAATGATAAGAATATTAATGAATATGCAAGATTCCGACTCCTGTAAACCCTACTTCAAAGAGCTAAAAATATTAACTCTACCCTGTCTTTATATACTGGAAATTTGCAAATTTGTTCGAAAATATCCACAATTCTATACCAAAAGAGAGGACATTCAAACTAAAATCACACTTAGACATAAAAATAGGCTTAACATACCCACTTCACGATTGAAAATGCACTCTTCTAGTGCATTTGTTATGTCTATTAAAATATATAATAAGTTACCAGAATCCATCAAAAATGCAGACAGTAATAACATATTTATCAATAAACTAAAACAATTTCTAATAGACAAATCTTACTATACTATAGATGAATACTATAACGATAAACATAAACTACAGTAAAAACTATTAATTACATACTGTATCACTGTAACAATTTAGCTACTTACAATAGTAAATAATTTATATTATAAATTAAATTTATACATAATAATAATAATTTATTCATTTAGACATCATTGATCCAATGTTAAAATGAATATAAATAAATATATAATTTAAAAATGATGACGATACAAATACCTGACATTCAATTTACTATACAAAGACATTACATACATAAATTAATTTAAAAATAACATAATTTCATAATAATGATTACAAAAACAAATGAAATAATTGACATAATTTAATAATAATGAAGACAGGAACAATATCTGACATCATTTATCAAAACTATACACAGGCATAATTATAGTATGTATACATAATTAATTTAAATAAATACATAATTTAATAATGGTGATGATAAAAATAAATAAAAATACCTTACATAATTTCCTTAAACAAAGACGTTATAATAATATACAAACATAAATTAATATCAACATTAAAACAATTTAATAATAATGATAACAAAAATAAATTAAATATTAGACATGATTTACCAATAAATAGACATAACAATATAATGACATTAAAACATGCATAAATAGCTTCATTTAAATATACATAGTACATAATTAAAAAATAAAGATGAAAAACAAAAAAAAAATGTACCTATAATAATTAATTAATTAATTCCATGAATTGTTACTTAGTCTTCGTCCTCTCTCCTAACTTTGCTGTGCCCGACAGGGTCCATATTGATCTTAACAATGTTTATACCACCTATATGTACTATGGAATGCAATAAAGTATTGAGTATTGAGTATTGAGTATTGAGTACCACAGAGCTGCAATTACCACCTGCTGTGCTTTATCAGTATAACGTGATGACACATTTGATTTCGTCGACCCGCAAAAAGGTATTCAAAGTCATGGTCACAGCAAAACATACATTGCTAAGATGCCGAATGCGAATTCCAAAAAAAAAAAAACAAATTGTTTAAGATTAATAAGCTACATATATCACAAATGATCATTTTATTTATAGCTAACAACAGAACAATATGTCAAGATAATAATAATAATTAATTATTATGTGCATCAACTTTTTGTTACTGGCATATTAACTTGACGTCTGCAATTATTTAAAATAACTGGTCAAGTCAGACTCCGACGCGAAGGGTTCTGTGCAATATAATATTTAAAAAAAATAACCAAAAAACACGTTGATTGTTTGGAGGTAACCCGAACAGAGAGTAAAGTCCCGCAAACCTCCATTTTAAAGGGAAGATCCTCCGACCAAACAGGTGTTATAGTCTGGTGGGCTACTGCCCAAAAGTTGATTTCGGGCTGTCGTTTATATTCAAAACGCGCGGAGAACTTTGATTGCGCGATGCAGGATTTCGTAGTTTTTATGTGGCGTCATAGGTGTCGCTACTGTTGTATAGGAGCCACACTTATGTTTTTTTTTCTGTTCTTAGTATTTGATGTTATAGCGGCAATAGAAATACATCATCTGCGAAAATTTCAACTGTCTGGCTATTGTAGTTCATGAGATGAGATACAGTCTAGTGACAACAGAAAGTGGATTCTTAGTAATAGGGAGCCGTTTTTACTCTTTGAGTACGACACTCTATAGGTAAATAGACATAGTCAAACGTTTGTTTGCATTTTAGATTTTATTTACCTCTTAAAAATACTCGTATAAAAATCCTACATTTTTTATCTTGAAGGTACGATAAAAAACGTGCTTTAACTTAAACATATGGTAAAGAGTACCTATCTACTATGTTGTATGTTTACATATACTTTATTATGTATGCGAAATATGAGTATACAAACTACGTACCATCGTAAGAGCGAGGGAAGACTAAAGAAAAACTTAGCAGACACATAAACCACAATGCCAGCGTCTGGTATAGTCTATAGCTTGGTACGTACTTTAGTCTATAGCGATCCAGTAGGAGGACTGGAGGACTGATGGCCTAATGGCAACAGCCCAGTCAACAGTCAAGCTTATTACAATGAGTGATTTATTTCATCACCATTACTCTGAAATGGTGAAAGAAAACATCATCGTGAGGAAACGGGCATGTCAAAAACCAAAGCCATGTGACATCCCGCATTGGAACCGTGTAGTGCTTTACGACCCATTTCTTCTCATAGAGAGGAGGCCTGAGTCTCAGGAGAGGGAACCACTAAACTTTCGAATACCGTAATTAGAGACACAATAGAAAGACAATGAAAGTGAACGCCGGCCATCGCTTGGGCTTTAAATAATTTAAAGGCTTATATGCTTATACTTATGACGTCCATAATATAGGTGCACCATCTCATTTATCACAGTAATATTATAAAAATGTAAGTGAATAAATTATCAAAAAAAAAAAGCCGTGTAGGTACAGATTTTTGAGTAAGGAGTATTCATTGATATTGTCGCCGGATACAAGCCTCAAAAAAAAAACGCTGGCACAAAAAAAAAACTCTTGAAGCGGCCTCAAGAAAAAAGCTACAAGCGGCCACGAAAAACAGCTGAAGCGCGCCATATCTCTTGTGTGCGGTGAAGCTTGAAGCCGCTACAAGCGTTTTTTTTTTTTGTGGCGGCACCGCCGCAGACGAGCCACGAAAAAATACTTGAAGCGGCGTTTTTTAGAAGCCCGTGTGCGGGGACTGTTACTCATCTTCAACAAACAAAATCTAAGTATTTAAATTAGACTGACATTCAGCATTTTTTGAACGTCGTTATATAAAAACAGTTTTATTAAACGCTTGCCCGTCATGACTACCCGGTTTTTTAGCATAAAAAGGCGCAACAAACTACCCAGCCATTTTGTTTTTTAGGGGTTCCTCCTCCTTGTGTCGTTTATCCTCAATGCTGAGGGTCGTGACCTCGACGAATAACTTTCTTGTGGACAATATTTTGCTATGTTGTCCTATCTTCGGCGATGTGGATGGCGGCACAAATTGTGGTCTCCAGTGTAGCACGGATTTGGTTTCACCAACGTATCGGACTCCTGTTTCTAGGTTTTTTTCCTTTTTACTTTTTCAGGGGCAAATCATCAAATATCTCTCTGAGGGAGTAACATTTTTTTTCCGTTCCATTATCGATCCACGTAGCGCCACCAGTACATAGTAAACATTCCGCTCATACGCACTAAGCATTTTGGAGCTTACAAATTTTGCGTACAGCTAAGGAGTGGAATTCCCTGCCGAAATCTGTCTCTCCTGATACATTCCTCATCATGATCATGTCCAGCAGACAATCCTGGAAGCATTTAAGTCAAAAGTGAATAGATCACCTTTAAGCAAGCGTACCCCATGGTCGGCTGCTTCATCACTTACCTTCGAGTGAGACATTGGCCAAACGCGAGCCTATCCATAATAAGAAAAATCTATACTTATCCATTTTTTATATAAAAATGCCTTAGTAAAAAATTGATGGCAGTGTCAACTAACTGCCATCGATTTTGCTGTAGCGTTATACCATTTATAACGCCACATATATCAAATGAAGTTAATATCGATTTATAGAACCTAATTACTAGTTACCGTTTCTCTGCCACTTTATACATATGTCATTATGTTAGACATTGAAAAACAAACAAAAAAAAAGTTTGTTTTGCAAATATAACAGTAAAAGATGACAAAAGCATATTGATAACAAGTTCAGCCATATTTTACTATGCAAAAGACGTATAAAATTTAACATACTACCACAAAATACAATTTTAATTCCCTCTCCTAGAGAAGAGGCCTGAGTCCCAGTTGTAGGAATAATAAGAGGCTGATTGTGCTAATGGTCATAAATACTTTACAAAGACGCGATATAAGCGTTAATTATATTAACTCAGATATCCAAATACACATATTGGGCTAGTTATGTTTTTACTTTAACCCTTCAGATACCGTCAATTAGAGACACAATAGTAAGACAATAGATGCGCGGCCACCGGTGGTCGCTTGGGGATTCATGAATTAAGCAGTCGGAGTTTAGATTTGCACAAATCTGAAATCCGGCTTCATCATCATCTTCCTGCTCTTGTATCTTGTTATTGCGGTCAGTTGAACACGACTTTTTTTTTATTCTTCCTGTCAACTGTCACGCTATCATATGATTTCACTTCACACAATCCATTCATATTTTCTTTGGCATCCCTTTCCCTCTCTACTCATCCACACATATTCTCATAACTCTTTCAATAACATGCGTTTTGTCCCTCTTCTTCACATAACCAAAACCGAGACAAACGATTTCCTTATAACTTTTCACTAGCACCATTTTCAAAATTCGACTTCTACCGAGTTTGTTTTTTGGAATCCTTACTAATATTATAAATGCGAAAGTGAGTTTGTTTGTTACGTCTTCACGCCTAAATGGCAACCGACTTTAATGATTTTTGGTACAGAGATAGTTGGGACCCTGGAGACGGACATAGGCTAATTTTTTTTTTATGTGAGAAAAGTTGGAGAAAGAGTAAAGTATATCAATAAACGCGGGCGAAGCCGCGGGTAAAAGCTAGTTGAAAATAAAACAGTATTTGTTTCATTCATAATTAATGATATATCAACAATTGACGCGGAACGAAACCCTAAAGCTCATTTCAGACTACGCTATATTAAAATAGCATATAGCTTATAGTTCATAGCACAACAATATCGCTTACTATACATTTATTTAGAACATGTTCACACTTTGCTATACTACATATTATTGGTTAAATAAAATAAATGTATAGTAAATAGATACATGGCGCACAGGACCGGTCGTTGTGGCGACGCTTGGGGGAGGCCTATGTCCAACAGTGGACGTCTTTCGGCTGATATGATGATAATAATGATGATGTGGGATATTTTTTTTTATTTTAGTGGTAATGTATATGTTTTCCGTTTTTTTTCTTCTTTTTTTTTCTTAGTTTCTTTACAACGCATTAGTTAAGGCTGTAATGTTGTACAAGTAAATTGTAAATAAATAAGTGAGTGATATTGTTGTGCTATGAACTTTAAGCTTTATGCAATTGTATTATAGCGTGGTCTGAAATGGGCTTAAGATTCGTCCTGCAAAAATTATGTTACCATCTTGAATAAAGTTATTTTCAGTAAATAAGAGTTACGTAGCCCTGGAACGCAAATAGTAAATGGAAGAAACATAGATTGGTTTTACTTAGTATAAGTCTGACATACATTATTGCTTCGTTCAGATTATTTCCTACGTAAAAAAATATATTATTTTGACATCATTCAGATACAAATAATGTAATAATTTTGACAATTGAAAAGACTTTTCTTTCTTTTCAAGCGTTAGAATTATAACCACATTGTATATTAAATTTTGTATCAGGGTATAAGTTCACTAATCGTACAAAACTACAAGGTACACAGAATTATGAGGCGTAATTTAGTTTTTTTACCCCAAAAAGGTCACAGGTAAAACTAACCTTTTCCTAAATATCTGGTAGAAGGTATTCACGTCTTCACTACCGTGCCCCGTGCTTGTTTCAGTGACGCCCATCTTGTTCCGGTCTGAATAAGAGGTTTTAATCATGAGATCCCCGTTTTTCTTCATTAACTTTATAGTAGCTGGAGATAAACGCTCAGTACTACGAGATTGTTCAGACTAGCTTTAGAACGGAACTCGACTGGGTTTTATAGTCTGAGTAAAAATCTTGATACTTTCTCACGCTTCATCCAGATCGGGAGAATTTATTTGTTGATTTCTTACTTAGAAAGACTTAAACGTAATGGTACTTAATGGTTTAACGCATTCATCATTGGGCGATTCTTTGAAACCGAGAGAATGTTTAATTCATTGGCCTTGTTTTTTCTTTATAATTTCATATTTTTAACCGACTTCTAAAAAAAGAGGAGGTTCTCTATTCGGATGTTTGCATGTTTTTTTACTTCGTCGCTTGCCAACCGATTTGAAAAATTATTTTTTTGTTGGAAAGGATACACTTCCCAAATGGTCCCATAGTTACCAAGTTGGGATCTGATGATGGAATCTTGGCGAAATCGAGGGAACTCCTTAAATTCAATAATTTTTTTTAGTGAAGTCAGTTTTTTTTTTATAAAACGGTTTTTTAACATTCATTTTTTATTTACATATATAAGTTTTTCCTGATCACTAAAATGTATCAAAGGCCCTCATTTGTGCCCAGTGGCTTAAGACGCAATAGATAAGTATGAAAACTAGGCCAGATAATGAGACATTGTCTCAGTTTCAAAGAATTACCCCATTATTATCTTTATTTCATCCGAAAGACGTCCACAGTTGGACATAGGCATAAGTATCACCGCACTAATATCAAATTCTTTATCATCAACAGGAATTCGTAAAATAAAGGTATTATTAATTCATGAATCCCCAAGCGACCACCGGTGGCCGCGCATCTATTGTCTTACTATTGTGTCTCTAATTGACGGTATCTGAAGGGTTAATACACATCCACACGTGCCTATGGCTTGCACAAAAGTATACAAGTGTGTTTTTGTAAATAGAATGTCATCAAATAATTGAGCTCTGGATTGAGAGAAAGTGTCAGATTTTCACTGACTGACTGACAAAACCCAGTCGTGTTCCGTCAATTGCCCTTTGCGTTCCAGGACTTCGGTAATTTTGACGAACAATCCCGAAGCCTAGCAGGTACCCGCCCTAGCGGTCTCTGTGCAAGTTAAAAGCGTCTTTCTTGTGGTATATTTTTAAAGTCAAAGTCAAAACGTTTATACACGCGATTATGACATTATTACACATCTTTCCTTATTTTTTTGGCAACGTAGATATCTCGTGGACATCTAAATTTTTATTGAAATCGAATCACTCTCATTAGCTGATTATACGTCCAGTGTTGAGCATAGGCCTCCCCCAAGTGTCGCCACAATGAACGATTCTGTGTGTCCCGCATCCATCGGATTCTCGCAACCTTCACCAGATCATCGGTTCACCTTGTAGTAGGCCTTCCAACACACCCTTTAAACCACATTATATAAGATTATCCAGTAAAGACTTCTAAAAATCTGCTATTTTGCGTCAATTTTGTCCTTTCATAATGTACTCGTAAATTAAAAAAATATATAACTATAGAAATCTTACACGTTTAGTAGAGATTTTGAATGAACATTTAAAAAAAAAAAACCTATTTCCTGGACCAAGTTATTTTTATTATTATCATTATTGATAGGCTAGCTTTTGACCACCATCTCACCTGACGGTAAGCAATGATGTGGCCAACGATGCAGCACGCTTGCCTAGAAGTGACCTATTCACTCTTGACTTAACCTCTCAAATACCGTAATTAGAGACACAATAGAAAAACAATGAGAGCGAACGCCGGCGTTCGCTTGGGGTATAATTAATTTACGACCCCCAAGTTAGCTAGTAGCTATCGGTTTTTTGAAGCGAATGTTCAGGTGTAATCTCTCCTTTTTTGCAAAATTACGCTACATTGAGACGAACTATAAGCTTTTCAATCATGCTAAAGTCTGTAAGGGAAGTGCCCTTCCTAAGCCTTCATGTGTACTTAGAGTTTATACGTAAATGAACAGCTAAGTATAAGTTTTGATAAGACCGAAAATTTTTTCAAGTCTAGTTTTTCCGGGATAGTTATTAGGCTTTTTTATTTACAGCAATAGACTTCTTCCCTAATGTATGATTGTACTGCTTGTACTTCTGTCTAGTTTCCAATCTAAGGAGGGGAGGGGGGGGGAGCCGGGATTTTGCCCAGAGCGGCAAAAAATGAGGGGCGGCAAAATTGACTTATCTATCTTTCAACCCAGCCACGTTGTCCCAGGTTGGCACCCAAGTTGTCAGATTGATAATTTTATGTGCCACATTTCAACCTACTTCAGGTTCGATAGTGGAAATATTTAAGAATTAAGACTCATGACTTATATGGTTTTGTGTATGTAAAGGGCGGCTAAAATTGCCTGGAGCGGCTAAATAGCTAGATCGGATCCTGCTTCTGTCTACTGGTTTTAGTAACGCTGTCATGATAATATGTCAGCCATATTGTGTCAGAATTTTCATTTTTTCATTTTCATTTTCAATCGCGAGCGAATCTGATGAATGTTTTGTTGTATGTGTGTTACTGGTAGATGTTGTAGACAGTATTTATTTTCTTATAAAAAATACTGGAACAAATACATTCTGATTTTATTTTGTAGCCATCTAGAATATTATGTAAAAAAAATGTTGAATATTCATTGAAACTATTAAAATGTTCAAAGACATGACACCACTCCAAATTCTTTTAAAAAAAATATTTAATTTCTAAATTAATATTATTTTATTACGTGCCATCTTATCTACCTGTCATCGTTTTTCATAATTAAATGATCACTGATTGTCATAAAATGTCATTGTATGACAATAAAAAATAACGATAAAACAGTCAAGATTTTAAAACGTGCCTCTCATATTAAGAATAACTATAAAATAAGAGTCGAAAATCGTGTCCTAGTCGCAATAAAAATCATTCTACATTCTAGTAATCGTAAAAATCCGTTTTTTAAAACAAACATCGTAAAATAGTTTGAGATCTTATGACATAATTATGGGACGAGACTGATTTAATTAATCAATCAAAAGCTAGGAGCCAAATTGATTGATCAATCAACGACGACACTCATTTCAATCTTGATATTTACACATTATGCCCGAGTCAAGAAAAAATTTTAAATAGACGAAGAATATTTTTTAATTAACATTAATTCTGTACTTTATACGTAAATATAAAATATCTTAATGTTTTTCTTACGCATTCCGGGAAATCCAAACCTGAATCCCGGAAAAGGGGAAATATTTCTAAGTAATGTACTTACCCCTTTATCGTTTGTGTTGAAAAAAATCTCTGGGAATCACATTAAAAAAATCTTCACCACTTCACATCACTGGACACTCAAAAAAATTGGATCTACACTGTCACACTCGGTATTAATTTATCCTTCACAAATAAATTGTCTAAATATACATTTTCAGTCACTGTACGAGAATAGTGCGGGCACCCGAAGAGCGAATTTTACTGGCCCAGTGACGAAACGCGTGGACGTGCGAACGACGCGACGATCCGCGAGCGACTGCCGACTGGCCTGGGGCTTGGCTTGATCAAAAGCGCGGGAAACGCAGGCGAAAAACGCGCGAAATTCACTGCCGCTATAATGTATTCGCTCCATGGCGAATTCGTTTTTCAGAGTTCCGCAATCGAGGGGTAGAATCAATCGTTTTTTTATTGCACGCGATCTTAGATTCAGCTGTGGCAGAAGTATTCTGTAAGTGCTTATTCGTTTAATTTGGATTTACAGTCCTCTATAAATGGCGTTGTACTAAAAACAGTAGCTTGTATCACTTGGTAAAAATGTAATCATGGTTTAATCATCATTAAAGTTTTGTAAGAATCTGTCTTCGTTTCTTTTTCTTTTTTAATCAAAGTGAGTGCATGCATTAGTGTGTCTAAACGTTTGAAAGAATATAAGCCTTTAAATTGGAGTCTGACAGACTTCATAATGAACCTTTTTGTTTCGAGCTCTGCATTGCGTCGTTATGCGCTTATTTCGACTAATGAAATATGAAATTACTATAAAGTTGTTTCACTTAAAATTCTGACTTTTGTATTTGGTTCATATATCACAAAGATTTAGTGTTTACTTTTGGCGCAGATATAAAATAATAAATTCACTGGTGTCATAACTAAATATTTCAAGATCATGCTTATAGAAAGTGGTCGCTATGCCAATTATTATTGCAAAGAATTTGTCCACTATGTTTTATTAGCATATCATCTTTCCTCCTTGCTATTTATAGACTAACGTATCGGTTTTATTTGTAGATAATATTTATATTTACAGTTCTTTTGACTTTAAACTTGTAGTAAAATCTATAGACCAAATCCACCTACTACTGGACGCAGGCGTGTCTTTCCATAAGTCACGCTGCACGCTCTTTTACATTTTAAGTGGCATAAATCCTCATGGGTGTCTTCCGCCCTGAGGTAGGCAGAAAGTTATGCGGCGGAAAGGTATGACAGACTCATACTGACTAAAAACAATTCGACTTTCCTTCGCATACTTTTGTAGGTGACTGCGGATGCTTTATACGAAGGTACGTTCTGCTGCCCCGGGCTATTTTTTTTTTTATTCAATGATAACCCCCGCTCTTGGGTGGAGCCGGAAATAGTGTCAAAATCTTACTGACTAAAAACCCACCTCGGCTCGAGCTCCTTTTCAGATAACCAGTGGGCTTCGACCCAGCTGGGCCCCTGCTGTTGCTGCCAACTCCTTGAGGTGCGCGGGAACAGTGCGCGCCGTTTACGTCTTGGGCTTGGTCTGTGCCCCGGACTAGTGTCGGCACGCGTTCAATAAGCTTAATTGTCCCGTAGTAAGGATTAAGGTCTTAGCACTCTTATATGTTTAATAGAGATTCCATGCGTTGTGCACTTTTCAATCCAAACCTTCGACATCACTCGGTCACTGCATACTTCAGCTGTCACTACACGTTCATAAAAATGTCAATGAAGTAAAATAAAACATACAATTAACATATTGGATACAAATCCTAATAAAACCCTCAAAATATTCAAACGCGGAACCCTCACGACATACGGCGACAGCTTGTTCATTCATTTTTTTTTTTATTAGACAAAGAAAATCTTCGTCCGTGTTCTTAATATGAATGTCAAATGTACAGAGTAAAAACGTTTTCATTTAGTCAGCTTACGTCTCTATGACTATGCTTACCGACTGTCCTCAGTTGGGTAATGTCAATGTCATCTGTCAATTTAGCTGTACCATGTGAATCGTATTTATTTTTATCTACATTTTAAATGTTGGTGTAGAACGAATTTGTTACGGCTAGATGTTAATGTTCGGGATTAGAACTGTCAGCACCACTTATTCTTTTTAGATGTTTGTAGTTTTGTGGATAATGTTTGAGTAAAAGAGTTTTGTGTAGGTTTTAGAGAAATGTGTGTAATTACTGACTTAGAAACATATTTGTCGGAAGATAATAACCCTATAAAAGATCATGGCGAAGTCCCGACAGAATTTTGTTGGCATATTTTTTATCAACAGCTGATGAAAAATATACAAAAGTATATAAGTAGATTAAATTTCCAAACAATTTTTTCTCCAACATTACTATTAATTTTAATAGAATCCGTATATTAAAGATATTCCAGTTTAAAGTTGATGAGATTACGTTTATTATGTCAATAATACCTACGTACCTCCTTATGAATTTAAAAAACGCATTTTTAATTCATGAATCCCCAAGCGACCACCGGTGGCCGCGCATCTATTGTCTTACTATTGTGTCTCTAATTGACGGTATCTGAAGGGTTAAACGAACGACAAGTTGTCATACCATAATGTCATGTTTTGTTTTTTTTTTTTTAAGTCTGCAGGATGGCAGTTGAAATGTCTAATTTTTTTTCTGATGATGCGATTCTCGTTATTGTATTTACTGTAGTGACAATGTCATATTGTGTCATTTTATCCACTGTATTACAAACAAACAGTTATTTTCATGTTTATTATCTAATGTGAAAATGTATTTTCTGAGTATTTATTATCAATACACAAAGCAATGCATCTAATTTTACTTAACCAAGATTTCTAATATAAATCTTGGTTAAGTAGCAACATTTAAAGTTCAATTTAGGTACGCAAAAGTCATGAAGTCACGCCAGCAAAAAAAAAACCAAGCCATTATTATTCATTGTCGTAAAAAGTTTAGTCAATTCGTTTTCAATTACGACGATTTTTTTGCAATCCTTAGTCTGGACATTAGTTTAATTTGATAAAACTTAAACAATTATTTCGTTGGTGTACATCATGGTAACATACGTAGACACTTAATAATTTCATCAACAATTTCCTCGCCGTTGTTTTTTCCTATCGTGCTTATTGACTTTAGCTTCAGTAATTTGCTGTAACACATAGTATGGTATTGTTTGGACGGGGCCCAAAAGAAACGGCTTCTATGCGGCTAATTACTATAATTTGTCTTTCTGGAAGTTCCGTTTATTACATATAAAACATTCGTCTATATTTTTACTTATTTGACAATCCCCATCAAACTTCTATCGAATATGAACACATAAGCTTTTTAAACATAAAGTTTAAACTTAGCCAGTATGCATGCCAGCGATATATGCTTGGCCTCTATGGATGCCACAGTATTGTTTAATACTAATAATAAAGTCAAATTATTAATATTCACAACTTCCTATAAAGGTGATTTCTTAAGTAATGTTTTTACCTAAAAAATATTTATTTTTCTTATCATTAATGGGATATAAAAGTCAACGTCAATTCTGATATGGTTTTAAAAAGCTTTTCATGTATAGAATATTGATAATAATTTATTGTCACAGAGGCATCCGTTTTTTTCTTTTCTTTGTCTATGTTATTCCATAGCTGGACAAAAGCCTTCTGGCACCTATGTCTGCATACATCCTGGAAGTGTTTCAACCATAAAAAATAAAAAGTTAAGTCTCATAGATTTGTCTCCAAAATAACTTGGGTGCAAAATATTTCATCGTGTTTGATGCATTGAAAATGCTGTCAAAATATTGTAGAGAATAGTAGTTATTATTCTCTACAATATTTTGACAGCATTTTTATTAATATGAATCACTATCACTAGACTTATTAATGTGTCCTATGGTGAGAAAAATTTAAGAAAAACCGGTTTTATGGTAGGTATTTGGTGAAATCGGGTGTTGCGTCGATGTGATTGTGAATGACTTTTACGACTGCATTATTATGTGAAACTAAACTCATAGGTTTTCAAGTGTAACTAAATTGCATGTTCCAAAGCGTAGATCTCTATGGAGAAAAACGTGCGAGAAACTATATGGACACTCATTTAAATTGTATTAAGAGTTACATGAATCTTCGTTACATATATTTCTTGCTGCTTCTATTATTTGAGCACAATGGAGATAAGTAATAACAATAAAAAAAGAATTAAGAAATATTAAAGAAATAGAAATTGAATTAAGTCACTGGCAGCTAAGAGATGACCAGTCTCAACTGATGGCGCCCGTTCACGAGCATAAAGAAGAACCAATCAAAGTCAAAGTCAAAATATTTTATTTCACGTAGGCCTACATGGGCACTTATAAAAAGTCAGAGGCAAGTGCACGGTTCCAATTTGGTCGTTTCCTATGGAGAAGAACCGGCAAACTCCAATGTAGATCAATATTCAAATAGAGCCTGTACTGGACTTTCCTGTCAATAAAATCTTGTCGTATAAGTTGGTATGATGAGGAAGTAGGGTGTCACATCCAAGTTTCAGTTGTGACGCCATTCTCATCGGGATGTAGCGACTTCTATGGCGCCCCATAAGAACTACGAAGAAAATACGAAATCCTGCATCGCGCAATCAAAGTTCTCCGTGATTTGAATATATACGACAGCCCGAAATCAACGATCAGGTAGTTGCCCACCAGACTATAACACCTGTCTGGTCGGAGGATCCTCCCTTTTCAAAGGAGGTTTGCCGGACTTTACTCTCTGTTCCGCTAACCTCTAAAGCGATTTCTCATTATCAGATATTAAAACAAAACTTTAGCTTAGCACTAGCAATCAATTCAAACAATAGATTTAGGTAGAATTTAATTCTATCTGAATGTATTGTTTAGTAAATGATAGAAACCATTGTTTTTATAAATTTAATACGTATATATGATTCAAACAATTTGTTCGCGCTGGCATAATATTGTTACAATATAATGGAATTTTTTATTGGCTAGTTTTTGTCTATTGGGGTTTATAAATTTTTCATTGGAATTCAATTACGTTTTTATTCAAAATATACATAGAAAAGAGTCATCAGTAGATCACGTCTTTTTGTAAATTATCTCCTAAAACAAAATATCTGGATGGTAAAAGATAAAAAAAATCATAAAAAATCTTTCACACATTGAAACTTAGGATATTGGAATATTTGCTAGCCATCGTCAACCCCCTACATTTATGCAATTTATTTAGAGTTGGCGCATATAAATATATTATTATATTTTATGATTTCATATCTCTCTTTTATTCATTTTAAAAATTATTAGCCAAAAGATGATAAAGTTTTTATATATATCCTGAAGTAGATCCCGCCTGACCAGAGCACCGTCCGTTCTCGTGAGGGCGGCAGCAATCTCTCGCGCTTGACCCTGGTATAGGCCATGTTCCAGAACAAGGAGGAATGGTAGGTGGTCGCCTCGTGCGAAGCAATAATGCTAGCAATAGCGGCCGCATGCGAGAGGGAACGCCCCTCACGCCACAGCTGCCGGGATTCTCATCACAATTTCCAGCCACCAGGCTTGTGGATGGCGAGTAATGGATAGCTTGCCGTCCAACCGTCTAGCAATCGTCTGTACTGAGCCAAGCTGTTGACGGCGCGCACTGTTCCCGCGCGTCTCAAGAAGTAGTTAACAATGGCAGGGGCCCAGCTAAATCGAAGCCTGTTGGGGCCAGGGTTAGCTCCGATAGGTAGTTCAGCACCACCGCTACGAAAAGCAATGAAGGAACTGGAGTTCAAATTTAGTCAGTAAAAGTCTGACACTATCTCCCACGCCGCCCAAGAGTGGGGGATATCTTTAGATGATTTCATCATCAGCCTTTTTAATGTTCCCGCTGCTGGGACTCAGGCCTCTTCTCTAGGAGAGGAAAATGATTTACCCACCGAAAAAAAAAAACTCACAACCCTCTATAATATCAGGTAGTGTGGATATCCTTTTCAGAAAAACCCCACCTGAAAGGATTAACCTCCACATAGCGCTTATCCCAGGTTAAACCTAACAGATCGGCTTAGTATGTAAATATTCTGTCAAAGTTTAGCAGTAGGTAATTGAATTTTAGATTCTGTTTTCAATTCGTTAGCTGAACTAGGTTTGGGCGGGGCGCGTCTGTCGTCTGCCTCATAGTTTATGGGTAAATACAACGAGCGATGGAGCCTTGACCAGTCAGGCTGGCGTGACAGTTTATAAATAAAAAATCTCTGGCTATATGATTTATTGAGGGGATTAATCTGCTGGTGTAATATTAGCTATGATTAGTATCGTGGTATATGAAAGTTGCTAGGTGCTGCCAGTGGCTCTGCTCGCGTGAAAATAGAAAATTTTCCTAAAGGAATATTTAGCGCCACTAACTGATCTGATGGTAAGCGATGATTTGGCCGACGATGGAGCATGCTTGCATAGAAAGAAAAGAAAGAAAAAGAGTTTATTTACGTCAAACATGACGCATACCTTAAAATAAAACAAATAACACTATCGACTTAGCCATAGCGCGCACTGGTGACTTTTTCTAAAAAAGTCGCCGTGCCTATGAACCCAACATGTATTGCGCGTAGTTGACGATGTAACAGTTACAAAAAATAGGTAGCAGAATTATTGTCACCGTGACAAAAGTCACCAGTGCGCGCTATGCCTTAGACTAGCACGTAAGTAGGACTTTTGAGTCCAAGACCCCTAAGTTGTAGCTATCAGGAAACACAGACCCCAGCAGGGAATTCCACTCCTTAGCTGTGCGCATAATGAATGTGTACCCAAAATGCTATATACGTATGGGTGGGATGTCTACGATGTACCGATGGCGCAACACCGTACGTCAAGTGGTCCGATAATGGAATGGACTTGGTAGAATTAAATTATGAAATTCTAACGTACACTCCCCGAAATGTAAACGATAGAAAACCGATTGGCCACCAACTCAGCGTCGATGCTCATGACTTTGAAATTTTGATTCGACAAGTGTATATATCTTTGATCGTCTTTAAAAAATTTCATACAAATTAAAGGTGGACCAGACGGTTGTAATTCAGCATCGGAGTCACTGACAACTATACCAACAGCTCAGTCAATGGATAAAACATGGATGTAAGCCGCGCCAATACTTTCGGTGGTTGGGAAAACGCGCCCTCCAATCAAGGGCGTTGAAGGTCATGGATTACAACTGCTGTCTACACGGATTGAAACTAGCAAGGTCACGTTGGTTGGGACGTTGGTTTGCAACCGTCTGGTCAAGTTTTAACTCAACCGTAGCTGGTTTGTGAAAGTGTTGGTGCGTGGTTTACATCCGTGTAGGCGCAACACAAACCAAACTCACAAACCAAGCTCTAACCAAACCGATCTCGGTTGTAACGCTGGTTAGCAACCATTAAATTTGGTCCACCTTACAGCTGTTTAGCCGTTCAAGCGTGAAGAAGTAGTTAACAAACATACATACTTACAAATTTTCACTTTTATATGATTAGTATGACAAATTACAGTTTCACATTTATTTATATAAAATGTCCTTGATGAAAATATTATCTGCTATTTGTGTGTGTGTGTGTGTAATGTAATATGTATGTTACTTCTTCACGCTCAAATAAATAAATGGATTTGTATGAAAGACATAGGATATATCATGGAATATCACATCATAAAACATTTTTCATCCCAGCAGTAGGTTGCAGTTTGAACGCCTAGTTCATTGGTTCCTAACATCCAGAAGGAACATAGTTTGCGCCCGTAGTCATATCTTAGCCTATAGCCATCCTTCCGTACACCTTTTATCTATGTACCATCCCGGTAATTTCTGCCTGATCACTTAAAAATATCCCTTCTGCGATGCGATGCCAAACTAAACCCTTTGAAGTATTGGTTTCAAGTGCGAGCAATAATGAACTTAGCGATGGTCAGGCGGGAGTGTCGTTGATAGTACAACTTAGGATTGGAATTCCCTGTCAGACCCTAACTCAAGAGTACTTAGGATACTTTTGGAAAAGAATGCTCTATCATCGACTACACCATAACTTACTATCTGACTAGAAGTCAATGAGATATAAATATAATATACCCATAGCATAGTCGGCCTTATAATATTCCCACTGCTGGGACTCAGTCCTCCTCTCTAGGAGAGGGAATGGGCCGTAATCCACAACGCGGGCCCAGTGTGGGTTGGTGGATGTCACACGTCTTCGAATTTTTTGGTTCTAGGACATGCCGGTTTCCTTACGATGTTTTCTTGCACCGTTTTGAGAGCAGTTGTGATGAAATAAATTACACCAAGTAATGCGCCTGGCTGGGTTTGAACCTACAACTCGTAGGTCGGAGCCACACCACTGCTCAAATATACCGCTCAATTATTATCCGCATTACAATAAACAATATGTAGATCATAATATTCCCCTCAACAGCCCTTTCATACCAGAATTCATTGTACAATGATCACTTTGTTCCTATTTTTGTCATGTCTACGTCATTACAAGCTAATTATCATCTCATTAAAACGGAAGGCAGGCTTCAAATTATGTCATTCACTGAGTAAAATACTTCAATATAAGTAGGTTTTTGTATTTAATATGAAAGGTAATGATTGCGTGTATTGTTGACCGTTCGCTTCTTTATGCGATGCTGACTTCTGGTTTAAAAAACATGTCTGAAAATCTGAATATAAGTGAAGTTCGTACATCCGATTTTAAACAACGTAATGCCGACGCTTGAGGCCTATGTCCAACAGTGGACGTCTTTCGGCTGATATGATGATGAATGCCAACTACCACTAGAAATGGAGAGACATTGCTCATCATGCCGCAGCCTTGGTGGCAAACGACGGCGGCGCGCTGCAGGCCTGTTCATCAACAGCCACGACCACTCTGACAAGAGTGCCTGACGAAGAAGAAGAGAAGAAGATTTTAAGCAGACAGTCTTTAGTTTCTTGTGACGCCATTTTTCAAAGTCATTGTCGTCAGTTCAGTCATTTGTGGAAAGTATTAAAGCAATCAAGACTACGTTAACCTTTTCATATTGTGATTTATTTGAATAAAACACAACGACATTTTTGCAAGTTGACATAGATAACAGAATACTAATAAAAAAAATTCTGCCAAATGCGAGTCGGACTCACGTGCGAAGGGTTCCGTCCCGTCTTTAGTAAAAAACGGTAAAAAATCACATTTCTCATATGAGAACCCCACTTAAATATTTATTGTATTCTTATTTTAGGGATTTTTTTTATAGCGGCAACAAAAATACATCATCTGTGCAAATTCTGTCTATATTATATATTAATATTATTTTAATATTATGTTTATAGTTTTATTAATATATTGATATTATCTTTATAGTATTAGTAAATTATTATTATTATTATATTATTATATCTAGCCCATATTGTCCCACTGCTGGGCAAAGGCCTCCCTCCACTCCTTCCAATGCTCCCGGTTTTGAGCTACTTCTTTCCAATTCCCAAGGAAGACATCCAAGTCGTCCCGCCATCTCATTCTTGGTCTGCCGCGACCCCGTAAAATATATTTATTGAACAAAATAAAGATATTTATTATTTGTAACAATGAACATCACAATGTTTCTTCGAATTGACGTCACAATCCAAAGTCACGTTGGCAGGTCATCATCATAATAATCATGATCATCTGGAAGAAGTCTATAAATTGCTAAACAAAGAATTTCTTTTTAGATTTTCAATGATGTAACAATGATACTGTACTTATTATAATTGGTTACCTTACACGACATCATCAGTATCAACGTACACTACTATATTACATTTCAACATTATTTGCATATCGGCGATATTGCAAACCCTGTTACAGAAGCGGATGCAGCTTCATGTTACCGCTTCTCCTCATATTGTTTGACCGTATTGTTTTGACTGTGTATATTAATTATTGTGTTTGTCTAATTTGGTGTGTTATTATAATTCTGTATATGATATTGTGTATTTAATTTAATTGTCTGTAACATTTGTAATGTTTTAATGTTTGATTTTAATTGAGTGCCTTTAATGCAATCTTACAATTTCTAATCTTTCAAACTATAAATTTAAAATTGTGCTAGGATAAAAAAAAGTTACTAGCCTATTGATTTCACTTTTCCAAAAATATGAAATTTGGGGCTATGCCTTTTCTGGTGATAAAGTAAATATATTACTACTTACTCCATCGATCCAACATCGACCGATCGTAGCTGGAATTAGACAGTGGAGTGTTTTTTAACACCAACCTCTATCTAATTCCATCGATTCTAATTCTAGTATTCGTAGTCTTTTTAAAAATAAAACTTTGTCGAAACATTTCATGGCAATTACCAATTAAACTAATAGTGAGAAACACTTTAGTGGTCAAACGCGAGTCTAACAAAGTCATGTCAAGATTTTTCTAAGAAATTTTGAAATTAATAAATGAAATGATATGTGTTTTGCAAATAAGTTTTGAATAGCACTATATTACAATTTTTTTGGCAATTTAAACTAGATGAGGCCAGTAAAAATGAAACATACCTATATGCTTTAATTCTTTATTGTACACCATTACTACTTATAACATAAGCGGATAAAAGTTCATGTTCTTATATTATATAGAAAAATAAATAGACAAAGTAATAAAATAAACAACGTTGGTCAAATAAAGCAACTTCAAAAACCATTCAAACTTTTACTCACCCTTCAGAAAACTATCGCAAAGATTCCTCTAAACCAAACTCGATTGCAGAGTAAATTAGTTTTTCCTAGGCCAAAGGGAATTCAAGTAAAATGTGTTGGTATAGCATTCGGTCACAAAATATATAGGTACAGAAGTCAATCTATAAACAAAGTGCGCTCGGGCAACGCACACATAGACACCGCTCACGGACACGATAGCGTCTCGGACCGCTCGTCGAACAGTTCCGGCTCAAACGCTCATTAGTGTGCGTCCACCGAGCGTGGGTATAAAAAGTGAAGTACATACATGAGATTGTCTTCTGTACCTATCTATTTTGTGGTTCGGTGTAGCCGGACCAATCCAGTTGATCTTGTTATGAAAACAAAGGCTTTGAGCTAAACTGATCGGTTAACAAACTGATTTATGAAGCTGGGAGGATTTCTTGGTTATTGAATTAGAATGTGTATTAATACAACCTTATTTTTTATATATGCGTAACCTTAAATACCTGCCTAGTATTTTTAAATAAAGAATCTTTGTACAAAATTTCAAGACCATATTATGAAAAATCACAAAGATAAACAAGTTGTCGTTAAATGCGCAAAACCTGAAATTAGTTTGATCAGATTAATGAGCAGAATTAATTAATTCATGAATCCCCAAGCGACACCCGGTGGCCGCGCATCTATTGACTTACTATTGTGTTTCTAATTGACGGTATCTGAAGGGTTAAACCACTTTTTAATATAGGTTACATTTAAAAAAAAATCTTCATTAAAAACTTCGACCTATCTATTTATGAATAGGTCAAGCCATCACGTGCGCAAACCCGCTGAAATAGGTAAACAAATACAAATAGTTGTAATCCAATAAAATTTTCTCATACCGGGATAATAAAAGGTCTTATTTCAATGCAGATATGAATTTTAAACAAACTAAATCTGCTCATAAAACCTTTAATTTTTTTTTATGAGTTTTTTTTCTCACATAATTAGGTCAATCGAATTAAAAATCATTTGGGGTGTCTGAACTTTTGCGTATTTGACGTTACACGTTGTATAAGCCTGTTATGATACCTGGCTGACGGCATAAATACATGGTCATTGGGCCACCCGGGCGACTCAGGGGTTGTTGAAAGGTTGAAATTAAAACTTTTTTTTTTTACTTTTGATGCCGAGTTGCTTACTTGTCAGTTTTCAATCATATACATTTCGGGGAGTGTGCTTTGTAATGACATATCTAATTTATTTTAATTCTACCAAATCAGTTCCACCAGCGCCACCAATACATGGTAGACATCCCGCCCATACGTACGAAGCTTTTCGGAAATATTCTTTCATTAAGCGTGTAGTTAAGAAGTGAAATTTCCAACCGGAGTCTGTGTTCCCTGATAATTACAACCTAGAAGTTTTTAAGCCAAGAGTGAATAGGTTACTTCTAGTCAAGCGTACTCCATTGTCGGCCAGATTATCACTAATGCCTTGATCACACGTACCGAGTAAACGGGCGAGACAGTGCTCTCGGCCGAATACTCGGTACGTGTAAACAACGCGCCGAGTGCTCGGCCGAGTGCTTATCTCTACAACTTACTAACATCACTGTCTCGGCGGAGCAACAATTTACTGCCTCGCCCTTTTACTCGGTACGTGTGATCAAGGCATACCATCAGGCGAGATAGTGGGTAAACGTGAGCCTGTCCATAAACATTTCGAAGTGAAAGCAAAACATCGAAAATTTCATTCGTAATCAAATTATTCTTTGAGGCTAAGTAAATAAATTTCATTATTTACATGAAAGACTCCTGATTAAGACCTTTGCTTACAAAACACATAGAAATAAAAGCAGGGACCAAAAACATTTCACACGGATTTTTGGAGCCGAAATAAAAGAGAAAATTCCAAATTAGTCAATTATCCGTTACGATCCCGTCCAAATCCCAGCTGTCATTGATGGCGCTATTTCGCTTTTGCTCCTAACTGTACTGACGTATTGTCTGTAATTATGTGCCCGATTGTACTCTGGGAGAGGGTATACAAATTTTATATTTTATAGATCATACTAATAAGTTATTACAAAAGCGAAAGTCTACATGCTTTTCTTTGTCTGTAAAACAAAAAGAAAATAAAAATACTACGCGAGTGAAATCGTAATAGTACAATATGATATAAGTGTGTAATGTTAGTGATTACCGTCGAGGCGTTATTTAGACCCGAACCATGGCGAGGGTCTTAAGAGAACCGAGAACGGCAATCACTAGTTACGCACGTGTATCATACGACGTTTTTCAATACACTTGTGAAGAAATTTTTTGTAAAACTAGTAAATTTTTGTGGCGATAAAAATCTGTATTCATGTGCGCGCCCATTTTTGTTTTTTCTTTTCCTCCCATTTTTGTTTATCCTGATACGATAATATAATAAAATTATGGCGGGGAGAGGTTAAACAAGAAGGTGTTAACCACATTATAGCACTTGTGCATAATGGTTATCAAAATGTCACAGTTTGGTAACAGGTGCCATTATATACCTCAGTGCAGTGCAATAAGAGTCACTTTACGAGCAAGTGTATTGAAAAATCTGTTTTCATGTGCGCGACCATTTTTTTGGTTCTCGTGGGGGACGACCTGCGCCAATCCTGATACGATAAATGTAATAAAATTATGACGGTGGAGAGGTTGAACAATGAGGTTTTAACCACATTATAGCACTAGTGCGTAATGGTAATCAAAATGTCACAGTTTGGTAACAAGTGCCATTATATAATTATGCAGTGCAATAAGAGTCACTTTATGAGCGAGTGTATTGAAAACACAATTTATACTACTCCACTTCAATTTGTCACTCCACCTGTAATCTTCAGTACTCATTTTTTTTACACCTTGCTGCAAACTGTATAGGTTTGCGGACGGTAGCAAAGGGTAGCTCGCTGTCCGACCGTCCGGCAACCGCTTGGACCGAGCTCAGCCGATTACGTAAATTGCGTAGGTCCGGAATCTTGGTTTTTTATTCTATTAGGAAATATGATGTAATTTATTGCCGGTGTGATCCATCGATCAGCCATCTTTTTACTTTACCACATACTCAAAATCGGACTCGGTGACTGCGCATTGACAATATTCTAATCGATTATTTATTGAACGTTGTATATGTAATCGACTATCTCAGTGCTTATTTTTCCAATTATGTTTTGTTGATTTTATGTTTATATCTCTTTACGTATAATAGTTTACTGTTATTTATGATTCGTCTATTTATTAATTACTAGCTGCTGCCCGCGACGTCGTCTGCGTGAAGGCTCTACAGCACCAAAAATACCTAAGATACCAGTGTCGCTATAGCATTATAATTACACAGCTTTTAAAATAGCATTAAAATAAAAGTTTTTTTTTGCGAGCGAAGCAAGAGAAGAGAGTTATATGGGAATTTTGCTGAGTTCAGTCATAAGATGTGACTGAAGGAAATTGAGAAAACTAATGCAGGAATACATTCCAGGACACAAAAGATTAAAAATACATACAAAGGTCCGCCTATGTACTTTGTGTTGCATGAAGATTAAATAAATAAATAAATAAAGGTATAATACTTTACAACACTTCCCTATAAACTACGTTGGTAGTTATGCTGCCAGGAGCCAAAATGTAAAGAGAGTCAGGACTGGTGACGCGGAAGCAAGCGACGTACAGTTGCCTGTGTGAGAAGCAACTCGTCCTGAGGTCGACACCCACTGCCCTCAGTGTCTGCCCCTGCGATTTATTGATGGTCATCACAAAGCAAATACTCACGGGGAACTGTACGCGCTTGAATTGGAACGGGAAGTAATGAGGTATGAGGGGATAAATACTGCCTAGCCGACGCCACAACCCAAAAGAATTTCCGCTTCAATGGTGTGTCTGTGGAGCGTGATAACTTTAAGGCGAATCCCGTTACACAACTTCGGAGGAGATAGGTTCCGAAGAAGCATAATCGGGACACCGACCTTCAGCTTGATGGTACGCGCTGGAAGTCCACTCGCTGACAGGGAGTTCAGAAATCCCACGGGATAATGTGTGGCGTCATCTTGCACGACGACAGTGTTTACCGAGGTGTAGACTACTTCATTCCCCTCAATTTCCAAGAGAATGCATTCGTTAATTGGTGCAGCATTTTTGGGCGTCAAAATGGCCCGCTCACACATCCAAGAATTCTGCTGGTGCGGAACACAACAACACCATTGTACACTTAGTTCGCAATAAATGTTTTGACTTTGACTTTGACTTTGACTTACACGACTGATGTCCCCGTACACACAGCGAATGAGTTCTTCTAAGCTGGATTCCACTCTACCGAGAGACTCTGGAAGCATCTTCTTAATACCTCTGTCTTCTGGTAGAGTGCCTTCGCCAAGACTTAGAAGGACATCGGAGAATTCTCGAGCACGTGCATTGCCACCGAACCAAGCTCTCATATTAATGGTCAAGCGCAGCGTACGAACTCATGACCACAATGAAGATCTGGTTTTGCCCAATGATTTCAAGGACGGTGTCGTAAATTTGTTTTTGCTCTGAAGAAGCGACATGGTAATTTCGTATGGTGGTCACAGTGGTCATTTCGCCCGGATCGTAATTGGACTCGGCGTTATACTCCCGATTTCCACGGTCTTGATGCGGTGATGATTGGGGAGCTGGTAACCCATAATTAATCAGTGGATTGCCGCCGATAGAAATTACTACATCTAGAATAGAAGTGAACTGAGACAGGTGTTCAGCACGCGTTCATCAATTACTTTGACTTCATCTCCAGTAGCACGCTTCAAAGCTCGTAGAAAATCTTCAGACAGATGATGGCGATACTTCTCCCACAAAGCTACCGGGTTCGCGACTCCACAAAACACCAAGATGACGGCAAACATATGACGCATGCGGCTGGGACTGTCACTGACGCTCGCCGCGAGGGTGTCGTCCCAATTTTTGTCACCTTCGGGAAGGTGACGTGCTACGCAGGCTGCGCGGTAAGTGGGATACTCCACGCCATCAAATGTCTTCAGAAAAGCGAAAGACGTTGGGCTTCGGACAGTGTGAAGTAACAACCGCAGAAAATAGCATTTGCCATTATTCGGATGCACGGTATAAACCCTACCCAATGCGGTGTCCTTGGAAATTCCCGGAAAACCTTCCACAGCACCTCCTCGTCGACATCGGTTAAAAACACCCCTTTGCTTATCGTAAGTGTAATATGAAGGCACCTCGTCATACGTAAGGGATCTCGCAAACTGGTCGACTTTACAGAGCCTGAAAAATGCCAAGAGAGTTGGTTGGCGCGGATTTTCCAAGCACTCAGCAACGTTTTCGGGGTCAAAATATTTGCGCTGGCCGTTTCTTCTCTAGGTGGACGTCTACATGCATGACGGTAGAACGCCTGTCATGTATAGAGAACGACAGTATCCGCCAAACCGCTTCAGACGTGCTGATGTAGCAACCAGACTTTGGTCACGTCGTCTTTATCAGAGCTCTGTAAAGCAAACGTCGCTTGATCACTCCTTTTGTTGGAAAAGGAAACATTTGGATATGGTGAAAAATTATTAAGACTTTACACTATTTTAACATAAAATAAATGTCTCCGAGTGAGTAAAGTTTATAATTAGGCATACGACATGAAAATATATTAATTGCCAAGCAATAATCACATAGATAAATACCGAACAAAAGTATTAACATTCAATGTTTATTTTGTACTAACAACATGAAATTGATGATCATCAATGAACATAACTCTTTTGTAATACTTAACACAGCACTGTTATTAAATTGTCTTCCTCAACTCTGCTCAAGATTTTGAGGGTTTTGTTAGAACTTGAATTTATCAAAACGAAATATGCGATACAACTTTTATGAAGAAAATGTTCATTGCCATCTATGAATTTTAAGAATAACTAACTACTAACCTCGTCAACATGATCAAATTTAAATTATTAATTTCCAAAAAGTGTCATGTAACTTGATTTGATTTTTATGAAATCTCATAGATGGCGCTGTTTTAAAATTGTCTTTATACTACTAACATTTATTAAAATAGCTGTTTCTCTGCCCAAGTTACTTAAATGGCGTAGTTTTTATAGTGTAAAGCTAGATAATAGTATAGCTTACTCTAAAACAACATTTAAATATGCGTCGTTAGATTACACGCTGTCACAGAATGCGTAAAAAAAATAAAGATTCACAGCTCCTCCCCCGTAGGTGATAGCGTGATAATATGTAGCCTATATGTTGACCCGACCTCTTAGTAATATTCATGCAAAATTTGAAGTAAATCTGTACAGTACTTTTTGAGTTTAGCCCGGACATACATACAGACAAACAGACAAACAGACAAAAATTCTAAAAACTATATTTTTGACTTCGGTATCGATTGTAGATCACGCTCCAAGTATTCTTTTAAAAAAATATTCAATGTACAGTTTTGACTTTCCTACGATTTTATTATATGTATAGATAATATAGTTTACTTAAAGTCAATTTTGTAATCCTTGCTGGCCGGTTGGCGTCTCATCGTCGAAAGCAGCTGGTGCTATAATAAACACTTTTTCTTTCGTCTTTCTTTCTTTCTTTTCTTTCTTTCAGCCCCCCTAGCCAAATTACAACCGTTTCGCTTGCGTCGAACGCTTCGAATTGACCTTGCCGCCAATTCTTTTGCTCTGACCACGTGACTGAGCGTTGAGATGACGTCATTCCCGTATATTTGAAGCTTTCTACTAGCGTTAGCTATTGCTAGATTAGCAACTTGACTAAGGGTACAGGTCATCGACGGAACGTAGTGTTCCACGCGCGCCTCAAGGAGTTGTCAGCAACCGTAGGGGCTCAGCAGGATCGAAGCCTACTGGGGCCATGGGTGATGCAAAAAAGATCCCTGGGGCCCTGGAACCAAACAGGAACAGGAGTAGGTTTTTAGTTAGTAAAAGTCTGACATTATCTCCCGCTGCGTCCAAGACCGGGGGATGTCATTAGATGATTTCCCACCTTAAAAAAAATATATAAACAGATAATACTTGAGTGTTTTTACTGTTCTCGATTTCTAGAAATGTTTTATTGGTTTAATTGCCATGATCTAAGTTTCAACTTATTTGAAAAGATTTATTTGCGTTGTTAATTTCAAAATTATAAACTAGATTGAAAATAGTTTGAAAGATGAACGAAGAAGTTGTTGAAACAATTCATTTTCAAAACTCATTTAACTTTTTACATTAAGTATCTTGATTTTAAAGTGTAACGCGTTTAGTTGCAAAGAAGAAAATTGAACAAATTAGCTTTTATTTTGGAAATACAATCTTCAAAAATTCAGAAATATAAGTCTAATAATTTTAATCTAGGCTACAAGTCAGTTGCCAGTAAAATTGCAGGTAGTCAGTTAAACCCCACAATTTTCATTTTAGTTGCTATGTGTGGCCACTATGTATGACCCATCATGCCATCAAGTAACACTTTTATACGTCTTCGTCAATTTAGACTAGATGAGGCTGGTGTTTTTTTGCTGACTAACCTTAGAAGAAACATCAAAAGTAAGGGCTTAGTCGTCAAAGTTTCTTTTTACCTCCATATAATAAACGCGTAACGGTCTAATCACATGAGAAGTTATCATCTTCCTGCCCTTATCCTGTTTTATTTGGGGTCGGTGCAACACGTTTTTTTCTTCCATTCTGTGCTGTCACTCGTCTCGCTATCACTAACTCCCTTTTCATTCATATCACTTCTCAAACAATCCATCCATCTTTTTTTTTCTCTTTCCATCCTCCCTCCTTAGTCGTTCACTCTTGACAGAGTGGTCGTGGTTGACGATGTTGCATCTTCGTTGGCGAGTGAGGCTTCCGCGATGCGTCTCCACTTGTCCCGATTCACGGCGTCTCGAGAATTCTGGACTATGGAGGTCATCTCTCCATCCATCCACATGTAAATTCATAACTCATTTAGCAACATGGTCTAATCAAATGAGAAGTAAAAAAAAAACACAATTTTTACACAACGCCACTAGTCCCAAATAAAGTAGAACTGTCTTGTAGCCACATAGATTAGAGTGGACCTGTCCAATCACTGCAAGTATTTGTCAGCGTGGATGTGTGAGTAGTCTCAAGCATTGTGCCAATATGACATATTTAACACAAATCAATGGCCATCCAGTGATTGATTGGAGCTGTTGTGTTGTGCAAATATATATGTCACTCTGTTGAAGGGTCGTAAAATATTCCAGAACGTATTAAAATGCAGTCAGTATTCATGTAGCTTAATACAAGTAGAGTAAGAAGCTCACGACTAACTCAGAACTAATCCTCCTTTGTACAATTTTTGTGCATAAAGTTTTAAATAAATAAATTAATAAGTGTTAACCGTCCGGACCAAGCTCGAGTCATCGACGGCGCGTAATGTACCACGCACGCTTCAAAGAGTTATTAGTAAAACCGTAAAAGTCATCATGTTCGCTTCAGAAAGGGAAACCTGGAGTCCTGAAATGCAAGGCAAAAAAAAATAGGAGTGGTTTTAGTAAGAGTCAGACACGCCCTTCCTGCTTCTCTAGAGCAGGGAAAGTCATCGGATGATTTCCTATCTATAAAAGGGACTAGTAAGTTTTGAACCTAAATCTTGGATCAATCAAAGCAAGCGATTATGTTACGCGTGCTGTGAATTTTTTCTATAATTTGTGCCCAAAATTTTCTACTCGTTTCCATTTATTTTCTACCTAATTCATAAATCAATAGCCAGAGCTATCATTACTGTGTTCACGCTTGCCCACTTTCAAATAAAACACACTAAATATACAATAAGTATATATTGTAAGCCAGAAAATTGTAGTATGGTGACCGTGATTGATTTCGTGGAGGTAGTTTTTATAAGATTAATGATCTGTATTTAGTTTTGTATGTATTACCGACAATATACAGAGGATAATTACAAGATAGAAAACAAATGGAAACGAATTATCTTAAAGGTGCTGATATACCTGAGCGTTCACTTGTAACAGAACATTGAACATTCGCCGCTTTTACAAGCTTTTATTTAGTTTCACCTGTCCCGATGTTTATCTGTAATCAAATCTTGCAAATTAAATTTGATCCACTTCCCGGTTGCCGATTGAGCCGAAATTTTGCATAAATGTGTAAATTAGATGACAATGCAAAATTATTATGACATGGAGTTGATCTGACGATGGAACTGGATGGTAGCTATAGGAACTCGGTCATTAAACGACACAAACCCATCGAGCTTGGGCTCGTATGATTCGTCTTGACGAGTATTTATTATATAAGTATTGCACAGTGCTATAAAAGTTTGCTAGGAAAAAATATTTTCATTAAAACCTTTTTAAATTTGACAAACTGACCAACGAGCCGAGCCGAGCATAGAGCCAAACATTGAGCCTACGAACATTCTCATGAGCACTCTAGCGAACGCTAAAATTCAAAGTTAATTTACTGTCCTTCGCTTGAAAGCTCGCCAGAATGCTCGCTAAGACGCTTTCGTTGTTTTTTTGTTATGTAACATTCGCATGAATTCTCATTACAAACCAATGCTCAAGTATATCAGCATCTTAATGTTTTGACCTGTATCAATCGTTGTTATGTCGAATGCCTCATTAAGTAGGTGATGATAAAGAAGACGGTTGTTCACACTGGATTTTATTTCTTTTTATTCTTTTCAGTCGATTAAGTCCTACTTTCCGCGAACGCGTAGCTTCTTAGAAGCTTTAAAATACGCCAGGCGACTCGAATAACACAGTGTAGGTACTGAACCTAATTGTCCACGAAGCAATTCCACGCATACGTTTTCAATCATGACGAAGACATTTCATTCATCACTTCTTTAAAAAAAAAAAACGCTTTTGCTCGATGCATGTTCAGCACCCCTAGCCAAGTTGATAATCTGCGAAAACTGTTGAAATGAACAGTACCCCTAGCCAATATTATAATTTGCAATCGTTAATGCTTGTCGAAAACTTCAAATTTACGGGAATGTCGTTATCTCAACGTTCAGTCATGTGGTCAGAACAAAAGATGCGGGCGCGTGGCAAACTTGAGGCGTACAATGCAAGTGAAACAGTTGTAACTTGGCTAGGGAAGCTGGAATGATATCATCTCAACGTTAAGACACCTGCCCCCCTAGCCAAGTTACAACCATTTCCCTTGCGTCAAACGCTTCGAGTTGACCTTGCCGCCAATTCTTTTGTTGTGATCACGTGACTGAGCGTTGAGATGACGTTATTCCCGTATATTTGAAGCTTTCTATTGCAGATTAGCAAATTGGCTAGGGGAAAAAACGAAAAGAAAATTCGTAGCCAAGTTCACATCGTTCAAAATGATAGAATAATAATATGATATCACGCTCACCTGATGGTAAGCGATGATGTGGTCGACGGTGGAGAATATAAACTTAGACCCCCATTCCACTAAGAAGGTGATTTTTAATCAACTTATACTAGAAGAGGTCATGAGAAGAAACACGGAAACAAATGCAGAAGTAAATAGAGACAGACAAATAGCGATCTCATCTCTCTTTTTACGTCGAAAAAAAAAATGGTCCAGAACTCAAACCTATCTCCCGAACTACAATCGTGGGGCGTTTGCAATTAAACAGCCCGAATTCTACTCGATCAAGAGGCGGCAGCATGTCGAACACACACGTCCAAACTGACGAACAGCACTACATAGCCCAAAGCCATGTCCAAACATCAAACTGAAACTAGCTTCCACGGTATTGGAGATAGCAGAGAACTGTCGAAAACAAAACCAATTGAGGTCTTTTTGTGATTTCTTGAGTATTTGTTCGATAAGCGGAAATTGGTAGACGCCACAAAAAAAGGCCGCCCCAAAAAGAAGCTTGGAGCGACTTTTTTTTGTGGCCCGTGAGTGCGAGTTTTCTTTTTCGTAAAAAAAAAAAACTAAGGAGATTTCTGGAGTTTACTTGCGTAATCGAATCAGAAATAAAGATATCCACAGAAAAACTAGGGTTGCCGATATAGCACGAAGAATCGCTAAATTTAAGTGGCAATGGGCAGGGCACATTGCTTGCAGAACAGATAGCGGTTGGGGCCGAACGGTTCTGGGGTGGTGCTAGCGTACCGAAAGACGCAGAGTTACAAGATGGATCGATGACCTGGTAAAGATTGCGGGAATCTAATGGATGCGAGACACACAGGATCGTTTATTGCGATGACACTTGGGGAAGCCTATGTCCAACAGTGGACTTCCATCGGCTGAAATGATGATGATGAAAGAAAAAACTGACTCAAACCACACCTGTGCACTTCGTGTTTTCAAGTAAACGTAATCGTCCACAAGTTTGGGAGTAGTCTCCAATCTTGATAGTAGTGGGTGCTTTATACAAGGTTTAACCCGTGAGAAGGCGCGCCTCTGTTTGTTACATGGAGAGGCGCGCGCGAGCAAATTGCTCACACTACTTTAAATGATCATATTTCTACTATTAAAGTATTTATTGACTTATAATGGATTTATATGAATAAAACAAGGTTTAATAAGTAAGAAAATAAGTATTTTCATTAAAACTATTAAACATAAATGTAACTTTGAAAACAAATAACAAAACAACTAATTTTTATTTTATGATTTTGACAGTCTTCATATAAATCACAATAAAAAATTTCACCTATCAAAAACTTAAAAAATATACTCTTCCGTAAGATCTGGACAAGTGTGCCTCTTGAAACACATTAAATACATATATGTGAAATGTTCCGTGCAGAGTAATTGCTTGCACAAAGTGCAACCTTTTTTTGACCGTCTATTCCTACGTCTAGGACATTTAAAACAAAATCCGCTTGGCCTAGGCTCTAAAATAGGACTAGGAGCCGACACAAATCGCTTCATTAGAAACTTGTGATCTGATGATATGCTCTTCATGCAAATTCGGCGTAAAATATGTGGTTTTACCAGCTCAAGCGCCACTTCTTTTAGGAATGTACATCTTTTAATCAAAGTTTAGGTGTTAGCTTTGTGTATTATTTGGGGATTGATTCCAGCTATGTTCAAAATGGAAAATAATAAGCGCATTGGCCATCGTGAAGTAATTCTGTCAACGGAATAATCCTCTTTCGTTTGGTCCTCCGTCAGATTCAGTTTCACCCAAAGATTGCTCTGTATCTGTTGCATGAGATGCTATTATTATTATTATAATGAGGATTGCAAATGATGGAAGTATCGCTTTCTATGGTGTCAACACAATGTTTTCCTATATTCTCAAGATCCGCATCCAATGCTTCATCACCAGAATCCTCTTCCAGCCACGAACAAAGTGCTTGATGTCGGTCGCCCATTTTACATGTGTGTTGTAGCTAAAAACAAAAAATATTATTATTAAAATATTACTATAGAGTATTTACGTAATAATAAACCAATTTAATATAAATAAATAAAATGATATAGTCTAGAAAATACAATTATACTTTTTTAATTGGAAAAATAAATACTTACACGGAAAGGCGCGTGATGAGCAAATTACCGCACGATGGTACGCGCCCTCCACAAATCCTTAGCAGCGCAGTTGCAACAGAACTGACCGGCATGAGAGTTGCGTCACGGGGAGGGGATAAATAGTTAGGAAGGTACCTAGGCGCTTGAGACGTTAGGGCGTTGGTATCACCAAAAAATTTTGCTTTAAATTTTTGTGTGAGCAAATTGCTCATAGCGCGCCTTCTCACGGGTTAAGGGACAGCCTCCGCCAACTTTATAAGCTCGCTCTGTAGACGAAACTGAACAACCTTTCACATGATTTTTGTCAGGAGCTGAAAAAAAAATAGCTTTACCATACAAATTACAAACTTGATTGGACAGTTTGTATGGAGAGGTCGATTTTTATATATGTTTATCACAACATGGTATCATCTATCGTGTTTATGCATCAATACCTGAGACTAAACGTCACTCCTCGTGGTAAAACGCAAAGATCATCTGTATGAACACATGTGTGGTATAAACAGTAAAAGTCGGACCAAAAGAGCGAGAGTTATCATTAGATGATTTTCCCACCTAAAACAAAGAAAGGATGCCTGAGACTCAGTAGTACGAGGCTTATCCTATAAGGCTACATGATGATGCTCGGAGATTAAAGCAGTCTCCGCACCTGCTTCCAATACCTTCCCAACCTTCCGAGAAACCGTACATCAAGTACACAGACAAATACATATTTAATGGTACGCACGAAATACATATACAGCCTACGGGATTTGCGGCGAGCGCTTAACATAACGATCCCGGGCTATGAGCGGTCAAAATAGCGGTGCTAGTTAGGTGTGGCTACAAACTTAGTACGAAATACATCAGTTATGTACCTAAACCTTAGAAGGAATCTTCTATGACGTATGTAATACTGATGTGTTTGTGGTAAGCGTGGACTAAATAGCTGAAACATTTACGGAATTTTGGTTGGTTCGTATTGCCACACTTGTTTTAGGGTCAATGAGGCGGTAACGGTGAATTTGGCTGAGTGTTGCTGCATATCGTAAGTACGATTCCCGCATAGAACAATTAGTTTATGGCCTATGGTTTAATTTTTGTGTAATATTTTTGAAGTTATAGGACTTGCTTGTTTCTTCACGAGCGACGACGAGAACAGTGGTGATGAAATCTATATATATAAAAATCAATGCCACTTTTCGTTGTTATATTATAACTCAAGAACGGGCTCACCTATCCAAACCAAATTTTTAGGCTTTGTTCGGACTATTTAGTAGATGGTTTATGTGAAGTTTGGTAGGGTAGAGTAGGGTAGTGTAGGGTATAGTAGGGTAGGGTAGAGTAGGGTAGAGTAGGGTAGAGTAGGGCAGAGTAGGGTAGGGTAGAGTAGGGTACAGTAGAGTAGAGTAGGGTAGAGTAGGGAAGAGCGGGAGCGAAGCCGTGCGGGCAAAAGCTAGTCTATATATATAAAAATCAATGCCACTTTTCGTTGTTATTTTATAACTCAAGAACGGGCTCACCTATCAAAACCAAATTTTTAGGCTTTGTTCGGACTATTTAGTAGATGGTTTATGTGAAGTTTGGTAGGGTAGAGTAGGGTATAGTAGGGTAGAGTAGGGTAGAGTAGGGTAGAGTAGGGTAGAGTAGGGTAGAGTAGGGTAGAGTAGGGTAGAGTAGTGTAGAGTAGAGTAGTGTAGAGTAGTGTAGAGTAGAGTAGTCTAGAGTAGTGTAGGGTAGAGTAGGGTAGAGTAGGGTAGAGTAGGGAAGAGTGGGAGCGAAGCCGTGCGGGCAAAAGCTAGTATATCTATATAATAAAACTTATATAATAAAGAAGAAAATTTTGTTTTTTTGTTTATAGGAGGTAATCTCTGGAAGTACTGGTCCGATTGCTAAAATTTTTTCACCGGTAGAAAGCTGCTTGATTCTTGAGTAACATAGACTATATTTTTTGTACGCAGGTGAAGCTGCGGGCAAAAGCTAGTTATTAGTAATATTACACAAATCAAAGTGCTTTACATTGCCGTATGACGGCGATGGAAATTATATCAAATAAGCTAAAAGGTTCACGACAATCACAAGGCTCCGAATACCACCACGAGGTCAGGAAGTGGGGTATGTTATCGACTGGGGCACGTATGCTTAGTTCACCTAGTAAGAACTATCTATAAAATTCATCATTCCATAAAAATGTTGTTAAAACTTATGGCCGTCAACCTACCATTATCAACTTCATCTCTAACGGCAAGAGGGTTGTTTTGACCCCCTTAGCACCAAAAGTACCCAACAATGTAATGTCGAAACTTAAAGTGGTAACCCATCTGGCGTGTTGTCTCTCTAATAGCAATACACCTAATTTTATATTCTAAGTTTGTATCACTAAGTAAGATAAAACATTTTTAGGGTTCTTTTAAAATGTAAGTTAGAACATTTTTGTTTGTCTTGGCTTATGTTTTAAGAACCTTTTTTTACGGTGGGCAAAAATCATCCAATGACAATCCCCGCTCTTGGTTGGAGCGGGAGATAGTGTACTCTTACTGATTAAAAACCCACCATATTCCTTCAAGCCTCTTCATACCGAGGCTCGAGCTTCCTTTCGGATAACCCTGGCCCCAGTAGGCTTCGACTCAGCTGGGCCCCTCTTGTTGCAGACAACTCCTTGTGGCGAGCGGGAACAGTGCGCGCTGTCGACGTCTTGGGCTCGGTCCGGATAGTTACCGGACGGTCGGACAGCCAGCTACCCATGGCTCGCCGTCCGCGAGCCCGTCTTTTATAGATACTTGGTATTTTAGTCACATTGCAAAATTTTGCTCGTGCGAAACCTGTTTACTCTTTGTAGCTATCTATTGGATAAAATGAATGGGCACTTTACGCATAAGCTTTTTAGAGTTTCCCTTATATTTGGATTCATCATTTTAGCCGTAAGACGTCTACTGCTGGGCATATGCCTCCCCCAAATGTTACCATAATGACCGGTCTTGCGCGTCTCGCATCCATCGCATTCCATCTTGTGGGAGGTCTTCTAACGCCAAACTAGTAATGCTAGTGAAATTTAAGCAACCGCTGATAATGAGCTGTTGCGCAAAAAAGTTTCATGAATGGCCACGCAACCAGCAGCAGCAGATTTTTTTAAAATGTATACAGTAAAAATATACAAATAAATTCGAAATAATCCGTTTTTCATTTTCTTTTGGCTGAAACATTTATTGCATGTGCGGTAGTTTCCATACTTTTATGTATTGACAGAGCTTTTTGTTTTTTTTATTTCTCTGCCATGCATTTACTGCAATACCCCACCACACTATAACCACGGGCTGCTCACAATATGTGTAGTTCAATGTTAGTTCTCAAACAGTATATACAAAGATATTACGTGGTCAATATCTAGAAACTTTGCATTCAGCAAACGTTGGGCCCAAGCCATAAACTGAAGAAAATTTTGCCTGTCCTAATTTTGGTCCATTGGATTCCTGAGGGTATCGTAAAATGAAGGTTGATAGCAAAATCAATGTTGAACGTAAATCTGGGTTTATGTTATGTCTAACAAAGTTTGGTACAAAACTATCAGCAATGTAAAAGTAATAAAATAAGTAGGATTCTTCTACAAAGCAAACAAGGACATTAGGGATTATTTTTTTGGTCCACAAAAAATAATCTAGTATTCGATTTTGCATATTAATAATTGTTTTTTTTTTAATTAATATTATAAAACCAATAATTATAACACAAGCTCTGCTCAGCACGAAACTAGATGGCGTTGTGTGATAGTTGTGGAATGTTATTATTATTATTAACTAAGTGCAAAGTATAGAAAATAATAAACATCGTGAGGAAACCGGCATGTCCTAGAACCAAATATTCGAAGACATGTAACATTCACTAACCCGCACTGGGCCTGCTTGATGGATTACGGCCCATTCCCTCTTCTAGAGAGGAGGTCTGAGTCCCAGCAGGAACATTAAAAAGGCTGATGATGATGATGATGATGACAGAAAATAACATGTTATTGATAAGAACGCTAAATGACATCCGCAACCTAAAGTTAGATAATAGAGCACCCTGCCCACTGCCACTTAAGTTTGGCGATTCTTTGGGCTATGTCGGGTGTATGTTAGATTGAAATTCTTCATCTATCAGCTTGCACCACACTATTGACGTGCCGAACAATACCGAAACTTACCTTCTACTCAAGTGTCGCAGTTTGGGCTCTGCTTCCAAAGTCCTCATCAAACTTTCAGTCGTTTAGTGTTTATGCGTTATCTGCAAAGTTTCTAAGTACGACAGGTTAATGTACCAAGTTAACGTTGCTTATGAAATATCTATTGGATTTTGATACTATGCTTGGTTTAGATGGAAAGGGAATATTTTCTTCATTTACTACAAATGTGAAGGTGTAAATGTTTGTTAGCCAATGAGACCTTAACGGTTTAGTGAAAAAAAAACATCCAAATGACATCCGCCGCCCTTCGGTGGAGCGGGAGATGTCTTACTGACTAAAAACTCACCACGTTCCTTCGTGGCTTTCATACCGGGGCTGAGCTACTTTCGGAGCTAACCCTGGCCCCAGTCCTGCGCGCCTCAAGGAGCTGTCAGCAACAGCAGCCCGAAACCTACTGGGGCCAGGGTTAATTCGAAAGATAGCTCAAGCCCCAGTGCGAAAGGTAACGAAGGAACAGGAATGGGTTTTTAGTCAGTAAAAGTCTAACACTATCTCCCGCTCCGCCCAAGAGCCGGGATGTCATAAGATGATTCTCCAACCGCTAAAAAAAACCCTGGCCCCAGTAAGCTTCGACCCAGCTGAGCCCCTGCTGTTGCTGACAATTCCGTCGAAGGCGCGCAAGAACACATGAAAACACATGACACATGACGGTCGGACTTGCTCGCCTTACAAATCCGATGCAGGAACGTCGCGAACTTACCATGTCAGGTGAGAACCTGCGTCATTCGGAACGTGAGAACGCCGTGAGGTCTTTCCAGCCACGCCTTAAAGAGTGGACGGTTCACCACCGGTCGTCATTTTGAACAGATTTTCGTGTATTCAAAGTTCTAGTAATAAGGAAACATCGAGAGGAATTCGGTATATTCTTGAACCAAAATTCATCAACCCGCACTGGTCCCGCTTGACAGCATAACGGCCCAATCCCTCTAATAGAGCAGAGGCCTGAGTTTTAGCAGTGAGAACATTATAAGACTGATTATGCTTTTTGCTAAGTCGATAAAATATTATAGGTACATGAAATAGCTCTGACTGGACCATTTATCTTTTGCTTGGAGCAGGCAGCTTGCCAAAGTTCTAAGATTAAAACAGAACGGTAACGAAATACATTTTTGGTCAAGTTAGATTTTTTTTTCGTCGTCTTGACGATTATACCAACATTTATTTTATACCAAACAAGGTGACAAACATTTGGTGGTTCTTTGGATTACGACGGTAAGCTTGATTCTTCTTTAAATACCTTCATTTCTGATCCAATCATGAACTTCCGACCATAACGGTTTCCATTGCCCTTTGGGTGACTTTGAGTTATCTGATGAGGCCCATCGTGAACGACCTCGTTTCAGAGCCGTATATGTACTTTGAATGAAAGTGGGTAGGGTTCAAAAGATGGTCGAAACTTCGAAAGATTACTGCTACTGGAGTGACAATCACGTGCTGGAGGACGCAGCGTTACAATGCCTCGCATAAGGTGAAACTACGATCTGCTAGAGATCACGGGATTCAAATAGAATCCCGACTCCTAAGAACGGTCCTTGTGGCGACACTTGGGGGAGGCCCATATCCAGCCGTTGCAGCATTTAAAATGAAGTGTGGTGGATTACGGCCCATTTCCTCTCCTAGAGTCTTCTCTAGAGCCTGAGTTCCAGAAGTATTCCTATTTCATCATATTACAAGGCCAATTATGCTTATTCATCATTAGTATCATCAGCCTTTTTAATGTTCCCACTTCTGAGACTCAAGCCTTCTCTTTAGGAGAGAGAATAGGCCGTAATCCACCACGCGGGCCCAGTGCGGGTCGGTGTATGTCACATGTCTTCGAATTGTTAGTTCTAGGACATGGCGGTTTCCTCACGATGTTTTTCTTCACCATTTTGCTATGCGTTTACGTTTTTGCGTATGCATTTTGCGTATGCATTTTGCGTTTCATATTGCATGTTTAAGTTATACTATCGCCAAATGTCGCTCACAATGGGCCTCATCAGAAGGCTCAAAGTCACCCAGAGGGCAATGGAAAGGGCTATGCTCGGAGTTTCCTTGCGGGATCGAATCAGAAATGAACATAACCGTAGGAGAACCAAGGTTGCCGACATAGCACTTAGAATCGCCAAACTGAAGTGGTAATGGGTAGGGCACATTGCTCGCAGAACAGATGGCCGTTTGGGCCGAAAGGTTCTGGAGTGGCGACCTGTGAGACGCACAGGATCGATCATTGTGGCAACAGTTGGGGGAGGCCTATGTCCAACAGTGGACGTTCGTCGGCTGAAATGATGATGATGATCGCCAAATGAATCGGTTTCATCTTAACACCAATAAATTGTAACGTTTACCAGTAAACTCACGACGACTTAACTTAACTCCAAAGCTTTAGAAGTAACTTCAACTTGACGAGTTAAGTTACTAGAACAAGAAGGGCGAACTGCGTATATATTACTCAAGCCCGATTACCTATTGGAAAGAGCTCGGATTTCCTCGAAAGATTCTTAAGATCTTCCAATAGCGAGCAGAAGTTGGCATTAGAGGTTTTAGATCGTGACTTAGAGAGCAATTACTTACTAGGTACATTCTTAAGCTTATCTTCTAGCTTGGGATGTTGGAAAATATCGTTGGTACGTTTTATTTTATAGTCATTATATCAGGTACATACTAGCTGTTGCCTGCGACTTCTTTCAGCTTATGCTGAAAGAATCTAATTCATGTAGGAATTTTATTTTCACAGAAAAAGGTTAAAAGCCAAAACGCAAATTACTTTTACTGAATATTAGCTTGGAATTTGAAAGTTGGTGGTATGAAAGTCTTGTACCTTGAAAAGTACTATAACAATTATATATGACGGAGGATCGATATCAGTGGGTCGCGACATCGGAAATAACACTCACAAAAACCTTTGATAACACCTTTAATTACTCGTAACACACACTCAGTACAAAATAATCAAGGATGCCTGAGATATGGCTTGATTAAGAATTTAGGAACGCGGGAAATTTAGCGTGGAGTAACCAACGTCTGCTCGGACCGACGGAACGATTCAAAGTGCCCTCCAAATCAACCGTCACCCGACACGTGAACCTACCCCCATTCCGGGTAGCCAATTTACCTGTCAACGTCAGTACCTGTCAATGTCGAATAATCGATTATACCTCCGGATCGACATTTGACTCGACTATTCGCTCAGTGTTACTATTACTCCACGCTAACCATCCCCAAGTTAATACTTGACGTTCCCAAACGTAAGCTGTTCAATCTAACTACATAGTTCCTCCAGTGAAAGATAGGTGGCGCTGATGCAGACCGACTGATATGCGCCAACGCTTCGACACGGCCGTCCTGATGATCACACGTCCTCGTGTGGAGTACCTGGAATGAAAGAAAATCCTCGAACAGTACACATTCTAGTCGTTCGGCCAATCCTGGCCCAAGGTGGTGGGGCATAAAAGGTACTCTGATCAAAATCATCAATCATATCTAGAAGAAAATCACAACAATCTCAATCTCTCAAAGCCGACATGTTGAACAACACTCAAACTCATTCAAATAATAGGAAACTCATTAAAATATTGCAGTGCTCATACTCTGACCTCCATCCGGTCTTCATCATCACACTTATAACCTCCATCCGGCTATAAGCATCAAACCAATCGACCTCCATCCGGTCTTCATCATAACACATTATAGCCTCCATCCGGCCATAAGCATCAAACCAATCGACCTCCATCCGGTCTTCATCATAATACATTATAGCCTCTATCCGGCCATAAGCATCAAACCAATCGACCTCCATCCGGTCTTCATCATCACACTTATAACCTCCATCCGGCTATAAGCGTCAAACCAATCGACCTCCATCCGGTCACTAACACAACAGGCAACCTCTATCCGGTCACCTCCACATGTAACCTCCATCCGGTTACAAACAACAACATCAAGATAATCATTTCGAGCCTTTAATCAAAATAATCCTTAAAGTAGGTTTGTTCAACATGTTGCTTTATTTTTCCTATAACGTTACAGATTATAAGAAAACTCTTACTATGCTAGGTACTCTAAATGTTAAGTTGACTACTTAGTATTCAACTAGTCTTGTCAGCGTTATCATTTCCGTCATAGCTAGTCTCGTCATCATCGCCTACGTGCATGTCAACGTCAGTTATTTTTCGCAGGCGGTTATGTGCGTACTTCGAAACATAACGGTCATGGTGGCCGTTAGCAAGAACCTCAATCACTCCTGCGCATCCCTCCAGGATCGCCAAGTCTCTCAAGACTTAATGGATTCCCACAGTACGTCCCAGGTTTGATCAACATTTGAATTGAATACCGCGTACTTACGGACTACTGTGACCGCTAGATACCGGTTTCTATTAAGCTACGACTACAAATCAAATCTCCTATAATCAGTTCATCCTGTAAACTTCATAGTCATCATCAGCCTCTTTTTTTTTTATGTTCCCACTGAAACGCCTGCGTTTAATTTTCTTTCTATTGCGGTGTCACTGTCCTTCTATTGCGCCTCTAATTGACACGATTGAAAAATTTGAAACGTCAAAGGTTAACCGACTCTTTCATAAAAAATTAAATTAATTCTTATACCGCACGTTGAATCTTTAGAAGAACGGCCCCATACACGAGAATATTTAGGTACAAACCACCCGAAGTAAACTACTAGACCTATTAACTGTCCCAACTGAGCTATGATAAACAGCATCGAAAGTAGGGTAGAGAGCAGAATCGAATGTACGCGATCTACTTTCTGAAGTTCTATATCTCCTAACTTCAGCACTTGACTTTATTTCATATCCTAAGCAACTCGATTTGCATTATGAAAAACAACCACTCTTTCAAATCTAATGAAAATCCGGCTTTAATCAACGTTTGTAATACTACATTAAGTCTCTCGAAGTTCTTAATAGATTCCAAAATAATCAAAATATTGACAACTCAAACTATGACGTAGGTATTTACCGATTTATCAAAAACCCCGTTGAAAAACAGAGATCACGTTTCGATACCGAGTGGCATAGTCAAGTGTTTATACTGACCGCTGAAACACTACTGAAATCATCATCACCATCATCACCATCATCACCATCATCACCATCATCACCATCATCACCATCATCACCATCATCACCATCATCACCATCATCACCATCATCACCATCATCACCATCATCACCATCACCACCATCATCACCACCATCATCACCACCATCATCACCACCATCATCACCACCATCATCACCACCATCATCACCACCATCATCACCACCATCATCACCACCATCATCACCACCATCATCACCACCATCATCACCACCATCATCACCACCATCATCACCACCATCATCACCACCATCATCACCACCATCATCACCGCCATCATCATCACCATCATCATCATCATTTTTTTCTTCCATTCTGTTCTGTCCCTCGTCACGCTATCACTACACCTACACAACCAACACAAACACACACAACACCCTAACCTAACCCTAGCCTATATACAATCTAATTTTTGTAAAATAAAGTGCACTATGTAAACGAGTTATTTGGTCCGAGATACGTGGCAACGAATACCAGTAAGGCACGTTATTGTTTAGTTTACAGTAGTCTTTGCACATTATTTCTGACCGGTCGAGTTTTTAAGCCGAAAGAGCTAAATTAACAGACACCGTATTACTCGGTAAAATAATATTTGCACGCAACAATTCATCTACCCGCTCACGCACTATTTTTTTTTTTTTTGCGCTAGACCGCTATGGTCGTCTTTTGCTAAGATGAGTCAATTAAACGAATAAGTTCACTTTTTGTAACACGCGTTTATAGTATACTATACTGTCATAGGTACACGTCAATGTCAATAACGTAAAAACTATCTATGGAGGAGTTATCACTGTCAAACAAAAATCGAAACGGTATCTACCGGATATACCGAGGGTAGATGTAATTACAATTGTTTATGTCGTGAACTTTAGCAATTTAACAAAAGAAGTGTGTCACGCACGATCATACTATTTAAACTGAATCCTTGCAACAATATTTCACGGCCAAAATATCACTTCGCAAATAGATGTTGTGAATAAAACCTCAATCAAACTACGCAAGTAATCTGAACACGCTAAACTGACCCTTCAATGTAACAAAACTGTGTTTACGTTTGCCGTGAAATAGTGATGACAGACTTTAAAGTGAAAGAGATATAACACTCAGCATCAGAATTAAAATGGAATGTGAATACCTGACCTTGTTCCTGGTTCCTTTGACAGCACATACGTCATCCAGTCACTCGCTACGTGATGCCTTGGCACCACCATAGCCTTCACGTCGCTTGCTTCGTCCAATTATTCCACAATGTAACATTTGACAGGTAGCGTTTGAAACGACTTCAAGCGTTTTGTGTGAAACGTTTTCTGATCTGGTATCGCACTCGACACACTGCACCTCAGGCACGCACACACACACACACGCGAAGCACGTATCGGAAAGTAGTACATCGTAAACGAGCACTTGCACCCATCGCTCTTTTCCCGGTCACTAGCTGGGTGGTACGTTGTAATTTGCTCTCTGGGGATACAGCGGTACCATGGTCCAACATTTGTTGCTCAGGATTAGGGAACAACCCCAGAAAAAAACCTAATCAGACCATTTAAGTCAGCTCTTCAATCCGGTTCTTACTTTCTTAAAGAGACCATAAGCAGGGTGCCATGTTGGTCTTGGTCCGTCAAGCACATTTCTGCAGTCGTCAACCAAGCACGTGCATCTACATCTTGTTTCTCAGGATCGAAATCCGGTAAACGAAGGCCATATGACGACGTAGTAGGTGTTTTCATGGCTTGAATCAGCGTCAGAAAATTGCGGTTCTGTTGTTCCAACAAACGCATCCATTTTTCGTCGCTAGCGTTTTCATTTTTGAACACGTGGGTCGTCGTGGTCCAATCCCAATTCTGATGACGGAGGATCGATATCAGTGGGTCGCGACATCGGAAATAACACTCACAAAAACCTTTGATAACACCTTTAATTACTCGTAACACACACTCAGTACAAAATAATCAAGGATGCCTGAGATATGGCTTGATTAAGAATTTAGGAACGCGGGAAATTTAGCGTGGAGTAACCAACGTCTGCTCGGACCGACGGAACGATTCAAAGTGCCCTCCAAATCAACCGTCACCCGACACGTGAACCTACCCCCATTCCGGGTAGCCAATTTACCTGTCAACGTCAGTACCTGTCAATGTCGAATAATCGATTATACCTCCGGATCGACATTTGACTCGACTATTCGCTCAGTGTTACTATTACTCCACGCTAACCATCCCCAAGTTAATACTTGACGTTCCCAAACGTAAGCTGTTCAATCTAACTACATAGTTCCTCCAGTGAAAGATAGGTGGCGCTGATGCAGACCGACTGATATGCGCCAACGCTTCGACATATATATTTGTATTATACCCAGATGTATGATTGTCAATTAAAAAAAAAGAGTTTTTTTTAACTATCACACATCGCCGTCTAATCCCAAGCTAAGTAGAGCTTGTATTATGGGTACTAGACAACTGACAAACATACTTATATATTTATAAATACATACATATTATAGATAAATTACACCTAGACATAGAACAAATTATGATTATGCTCATCAAACAAACATTTGTCCTAGGTGGGAATAGTACCACGACATCCGGCATAGCAGTCCGGGTCACTAACCACTAGAGTGAACTAGACCAACAGGCCCGTCAAAGTATGTAAGGGTCGTAGCAGTTCGCGTTTCTATTTTTCTTTTTTTTCTCTTATAAGGGAAAAGGCATTAATTTGTGTATTTATTTTGGTAATCTGTTTAACGTTGTATGGTTTTTAAATAATTTGTTCGTCAGAAAGAAGAGAGATAAGAGGTAGTATATTTCTAGCAACACTAAATAAATGCTGTTCAGTGTTGGAATCAAATTCTTTCTCGTCGTTACATTGGGTATTATGAAGTATTATCTTCTTGGGATTATCTATTATCTTGTACGTATTCTATTACTGAAAAGGAAGGCATATGATTAATATATACCATCGGAAGTAGCGCTCCGTAGTTTAGCCTCTTTGGTGAATTTATGCAGGAAACTGTATTGATTTCTTTGACTCCTTTTTCCAGCCTGTATTCACAAGCTTGTCGGGAAAGTGTGATTGGGGTTTTTTCTGTAAGACGTTTTTAGTAGCTGGAGTAGTTTAGAAGTTTAATAAATAGGTTGGCAACCTTTCAAAAATAGAAGGCAAAACTGTCCAGTGTAAAAAGAAATACTCATTTTTGGAATTAAAAATATAAATTTTGTTAATACTGCACGGAGCTGCGTTTAATGCACGAGGTTGATTTGGTATTTACTACAATATTACAGTATTCAGCTGGTAATATTTATGAACGTTTGTTTGTTTATTTATTTTACACTGATAGAAAATAAATACCAATTCATATTTAATCAATACTGTTTCGAGCTGTAGGTTTTTATAGTTTTCTTAAAATATGATAAATGATAAACTAACTGCTCCCAGCGGCTTCGCCCGCGTGATAGCAGAAAATTATCCCAAGGAAACATACTTTCGGGATAAAAAGTATCTATCCGTGTACTAAGTTTCATCAAAATCGGTTTTGATATTTAGGCGTGAAGACGTAACAAACAAACAAACAAACAAACTCACTTTCACTTTTATAATATTAGTAAGGATATAAATTCAATAGATTTTTTTTTTTAATTCATGAATCCCCATGCGACCACCGGTGGCCGCGCATCTATTGTCTTACTATTGTGTCTCTAATTGACGGTATCTGAAGGGTTAAAGTGATAACTGCAATCTTACCTGATAATGCAGTGAAGCAGTGGTGTATTCGTTGATGGTGAAGCGCACTAGTTTGTTATGAGCCACTAACGCATTAGTTATACGCAGTAATTTACTCTAGTCTTGAGGACTCCTTAATTTATAATAAGTCGGGAAGACCGTAACAGGCAAATTGTTTCAGTCTGAATTAAATTTATTATTCGTAGCAATGTCGCTTGTGGATTTATTTTAAATACTGATCTAACACAAGTTACAGAATAAAGATGCACACATTGAAATACAACGTCACCTCACTTGCGTAAGAAAGAGATAGCCATATTTTTGATTCTTCTCACATTTATGTGAGAAGCGCGTGTTTTAACAGCAGGGCCCCAGCTGGGTCGAAGCCTACTGGGGCTAGGGTTAGCTCCTAAATGTAGCTCAGCCCCGGTATGAAAAGCAAGAAGGAACCAGGTGGGTTTTTTAGTCAGTAAGAGACTGATCTCCTGCTCCGCCCAAGGGCGGGGGATATCAATCTGACACTTTTTCTTGCGCCGCCCAAGGGCAGGAAATGACATTTGGATAATTTTTATAAAAAAAAACCCCTATGGGAATAAAATATCTACGTAAATAGTAAACAGGAAACTCCCTCATCAAAAATGTTTTACTATTGTCCATCACGATAGTTTTTCCTAAACCAACAGAAACTTTTAACATAGTTAGGTACATAGACAAAAAGAGTTATGTCCATCTACATATTCCGTATTTGTTTAGGGATGTTTGTATAAACTATTTAGTTTTGTGAACTCCCACGTCAAGTCTCGTCACCCTCCTGGCTAACTGTCATAACTAGCAATTGATATTTTTCCAGGGCGACCGTTTTTTGTTCGGGCGTTACAATCATGTTCCTGTAGTTGCGTTAGCTGTAGCTTTATTAATTATTCAATAAGTGTTTAATATTGCTCTTGGCTTATTCTTTAACTTAGTAGTGGCCCTAAGGTACGAAAGTAGTGAGGCTATTTTTTCCCTTTTTTTGCAATTACGCTAATCAAAATACGTGATTATCTTCTAAGCGGTAAACGACACAGATACGACGATTAGAGAGAACTTATTCGAAATAATGTTATGAACACGTTGGTATTATCAATGCAGATCGACAGTCTGTGATATAGTACAGTAAGCGGGGAGGGCGACGGTCTGTGGCTCTAGTGAAAAGGGATGTAAGTCCAAAAATGAAACTTTACAGGAGACGCAAAAAACATTCCGCGCACTACAAATTGCGTTTTTGAATTCGTGTTGCATCTAAACCTCTACTTATCGAAATACATGTTACTTTTTATTGGTAAATGTTTTTGCTCATTATTATTATTGAATATTTTTTTCTGTAAAGCTAATATTTTTTTTAAATTAGTGACTTCTGCGTGAGACATACCATGTTACTTTTTTTTTGTTTTGTGTTTGTCTTAAGTTTTTATTTGGCTAAAATGTTTGTGCGCCAAAATAAATACTTTTCTTTCTTTCTTTCTTTACTTCTACTAACCACGAAATGAATTTGTTGAGGGTATAAAAAAAGTTAGACTCCTTGCCTATAAGGTAAATGTTAATTATTTTTACACAAGAGAAACGGATATACACATTTGAAATGATTTTAATCGACTTCAATAAGATGGAGGTCCTATTTTTAGCTGTATGTATTATTTTTATTTTTGTTCACTGACTTTTCGGACAGTTGTGGAACGATTTTAAAATTATTATCTTGATTGAAAGGTCATGTTTCCGAGTTAGTCCCATAGAAATATTATTATGATCTGATCATGAACTTTGAAGATATGAAACAGAACTCTTCATAGGGTCACAGTAGAACTGTCATAATAAATATTTAATAATATAATATAATATTCCACAACTATCACACTACGCCGTCTAATCCCAAGCTAAGCAGAGCTTGTGTTATGGGTATTAGACAACTGATAAACATACTTACTTATATATTTCTAAATACGAGTACATACATATTATAGATAAATTACACCCAGACACAGAACAAATGATCATGCTCATCACATAAACATTTGTCCTGGGTGGGAATCGAACCCACGACCTCCGGCATAGCAGTCAGGACCACTAACCACTAGACCAACAGGCCAGTCTATAAAAAGTGAAATTGCTTTGTTTATAGGTTTAGTCGATGACTAACTGCAAGAAGAATGAGATTAGACATATTAAACTGATCTGATGATGAAACCGTAGGCACCGGAAATCTGTAATATATCAACATAATCTAACCGTGTTTAGAATGTAATGGATCGAGTCCAAGACGTCGACGGCGCGCACTGTTCCCGCGCGCCTCAAGGAGTTGTCAGCAGCAGGAGGGGCCCAGCTGGGTCGAAGCCTACTGGGGACAGGGTTGTCCGAAAGGGAGCTCGTGCCCCGGTATGAAGGCTAGAAGGAACGGCGCGGGGTTTTTAGTCAGTAAGAGTCTGACACTGTCTCCCGCTCCACCCAAGAGCGGGTTTCGTCAAAGATGATTTTCCCCGTCGACAAAAAAAAAAAAAAAAAACCGTGTCTAGAATTATTAGAATTGTCATGAAATGCACTTTGGCACAAAATACCATCAAGCTAATCTGATGATAAAATGTAGGCACAAAAACTCTGTAATAAGACATTGTATCCTAGCCGTGGCTTGACTTATTGGATTTGTCATGCAATATTTTACTGATTAAATTTTCGGTCAGTTGGACCTACACTCAAAGTAACTATTTTATTTTAAGAGTTAGCTTATATCCGTTTAAACCAAGCAAAAGAGCTTTTTTTTTCTGATCACTTAACTTATTTTTAACGAATTCTGACTTATACCCGATTTCACTAGGGCCATAGAAATTTCGATTAGATACTACATTTTAGGTCCCTTTAATTAAACAAAGCTGGATGACTTTTGACTCATTAGCATTCCCCAAGGATGGAGAGAACCAACTAATAAATATTCAAAACTAGTTTTGATAAAGGATCAACTTTGAACTGATAGCAATAAAGTAAATCAATCCAAACATTTTGATTGATTTACGTTATATTTTTGTTCATAATATCAGCTTATAGTAACACGACTACGAAAAAAAAAAATAAGCTGAAAACTTTTTTTTTTTGTTTTCGATGGGGAAAGTCATCTAATGACAATACCCGCTCTTGGGTAGAGCGGGAGATAGTGTCAGACTCTTACTGACTAAAAATCCCATCCCGTTCCTTTCGTTCAGTTCCTTCTAGCCTTCATACCAGGGCACGATCTCCCTTTCGGACAACCCTGTCCCCAGTAGGCTTCGACCCAGCTGGGCCCCTCTTTCTGCTGACAACTTCTTGAGGCGCGCGGGAACAGTGCGCGCTGTCAAGCTGAAAACATATGAAACAAGATTTTGCTATGCTGAAATAAACAAGGTAACAAAAAAAACAAGAACAGAACAAAACTACCTACTACACTAAACTAGCCAAGTATCGATACATAGCATTGCTGCGCATCTTTCTCGTGCAGCTAATTTGTGGCGGCGCATCACCATAGCACATCTTAGAACTCGTTCACGTTGATTCGCGGGCGCGGTGGCGGGCGCGGTCACGAAATATCAAACATATGGCGTAATATCGAAGTGTTCACGTACAAAACGCACGTGCGGTCTAAGTAGCGGGCAAGCTAGCGAGTGGCGCGCGCGGCGATCTTGCGACTATATCAAACCCTTGAAATGTTTGTGTGTGTTCACGTCGAACTAGCGGCGGAGCGCGCGATCCACCCGCGTCGTCAGTAAGTTCAAATAGTATAAACTTGTCGCCAGGCGTTTGCGCGTCGCGCCCGCGCAAACGCCTGGCGGCCAATATGAACACGAACTCGCGATATCTGCGCGACCGCACTCGCCACCGAGCCCGCGCCTTTCAACGTGGACAAGTTCTTACTCGCACCGCCACATAGCTTATCATCAGTGCAAACATCATAAACAAATTTTGTTCTATGACTTTTAAAAAAATATCATATTTTAGTTCATCAAATTTTCATACAAAAATAAAAATATTTAAAATGAACATTCTAAATATTATGAATTTTATGTAAAGCAAGCAATAGCACAAAAGCAGAGGGGATTTGGCGGCGAGGTTTCTTGATGTGCTTGCGTCGCGAAATACGGACGTAGTTAGGTATAGCAAAATACAAAGTTGACATGTATTTATCTCAATCAATTTTAGCCTTGTACAATGACGAATCAAATTATTAATTTACCCTCAAATACCAGATAATCGCCAAATCAATAAACTGACGTTAGCCACACAGTAGGGTGCAATTAATTTGTCTATAACACTAACGGCTGACCTACACTTAGTGGGGTACGCCCCAATGTTCACTTAATTCATGTTTACTGAATAAATAACTACAGAAGGTTAGCTCCATACACTGGAAGAAAACGGTGCGTTTGTTGTTAAAAAAACCCAACATCGCATCTGGCTGAAAACTGTCACATCACACACACATCTCAAAATTCGAATTAAAAAACTCTATTAAAAATTTTCGATCATGGTAGCCAATCGAAGTTTCCTTGCGTGATCACATCAGAAATGAAGATATCCCTAGGAGAACCAAGGTTACCGACATAGCTCGAAGAATCGTCAAACTTAAGTGGCAATGGGCAGGGCACATTTCATGCAGAACAGATGGTCAATGAGAACGAAAGATTCTGGTTGGTTCGTTGGAAGGCAAGGTGGACCGATGATCTGGTTAGGATCGCGGAAATCCAATGGATGCGTGGCGCACAGGACCGGTCGTTGTGGCGATGCTTGGAATAGGCCTATGTCTTGGAACACAATCACCGTGTCGATGATTCAAGTTTGATTTGGTTGGCTGGACAGTGAGCTATCAATTATTGCTTGTACTATTCCTTGTAATTTCTTGGGTTTTATTAATTGTTTTTTTTTTTTCAAAAATTCAGAATTCAAATGTTTTATTTCTCACATAGGCCTTCATGGGCACTTATAAAACGTCAGAAGCTAATGCACGATTCCAAATTGGTCGTTTCCTATGGAGAAGAACCGTTAAGAAACTCCATGGATACTCTTTTTATACCCTCCACTACACTGTGCTCCACATATACCTAGCGACTGTCATTTTTTTTCAATCATCTTCATCCCTGTGACTTCGTAATACGAAACTGATCTTCTGTATTCATTTCTATTTAGTAAACTGTCTGAGACAAACCATTAATTCGTGTTTCGGTCAGCCCCGCCTAACCCTCTGGCCACAGCTAACCGCGGCGCGAATTGCGGCGCGGTGTGAGGCGCGGCAAGCGGTGAGCGGCGAAAACAAATGGTCGAAAATCTATGAAGTGTGCCACAGCTACCGGCGTAGCGAATTGCGGTGCGACTTGCGGCGCGGTGAGAGACGCGCGGAGCGCGGCGTCTCGGGCGGCGCGTTGTGCGAGTGAAACAAATGCACTAGCGAGTATCGAGGTGGCCACAGCTCAGAGCGGCGCGCGCGGCGGCATCGGTGGACGGATTCGGTCATCGCGCGACCGAAACAAATAATTTTGTTTTTAACGCGCGTTCTTATAATTGAAAATGGATACAGAAGAATTCATTGCTGAAATACTGTGTAGAATTAACTTTAGCTTTCAATTCTTCATGTATGTGGCCGAGTATATAATCAAAAGTTTCTATGCTTGCCCTCGTATATTCAAAAAATTTGTCGGAGTAGTTCCTATTTTCATAATAAAGCGTGTGAAATTCTCCAAGTTCTCTCCTTCTCTGATTAACTGGGTGCGATCCTATTCTTGACTGAATGATATCTTGAGCTAAGAATACACTTGATTCAAGGCAATACCGTGCCACTTTTGATAGGGCCATTTTAATAGTTCGGCCGTTCTCTAAATACGTCCACCGCTGACGCCGCCGCGGTCGCAACTAGTCGAGCTGTGACATACCACCGCAAGTCGCGCCGCCCGCCGCGCCTCCCGCCGCGCCGTGCGCCGCACCGCCTGAAGCTGTGGCCAGGCCGTTAGTGATTGATTCTGTCTACTTATCTTGATGACCTTAGGAAGATTCTATGGGCGGTTCAGGGTAAATTAATAGTAGTGTCGTTACTGGACAATAACTTGGTATTTATTACAATAGCCTTTATGAGGACATAACAGTTTGTGATAGGCATGACATGCTTGTATTATTCTTCCTTATATTGTTTTTTTTTTACTTATGAGTTACTAGATTCCAGCAGCGGCTTCACGAGCTTGAAAGTAGATTTATCCATACAAATGGACCCTCGTTTCACTCCCTTGGGTTATGGATTTTGAAAATTCCTTTCTTCGTGCTCGCGTAATTCATAAAAGAAAGCCTAGTGCAAAATTTCACACTCCTAGTAATGCTGCTTTATTCATGAGTTACGTAGATTATATTTTGTATATGCGGGTGAAGCCACGAGCAAAAGCCAGTTATGAATAAACACGCTAAGATATTCACATTTATTATGTTAATAGAGTTATCAAAATTAATTATTATTTCTTATAAAAATTCTTTTTAAAATAAGTCTAAACAAGCTTTTAATGAAAATCATTTTTTCATAGGAAGCTTTTATAGGTCGATATACCTATATAATTAATACTCGTCCAGACAAATCATACGAGCCCAAACTAAACAAAAACATCGTTTCACTACCAAGTTCCTTAGCTACCTTCCGATTCCAGATCAGCTACTTCTCATAATAATTTTGCATTTTCATATGATTTACACAAGCATGCAAAATTTCAGCTCAATCGATAACCGGGAAGTGGGTCAAAGGAGAAGGGAATGACTCCATAGAATCCTGGGCCCAGGTGTTAACTGAATCAAATTAGCCTTATTTGTAAGAGGATATAATAACTAGGCCTCACTAAAAATTTTGTGAAATTTTGCTATCCAGGAACCAAGTTCCATGAATTATAGTAAAAGTGAGGTTATATTATAAAATTGTAGTTTTTTTAATGCTATTTACGAAATACTTAATATTGAAACAGTGTTGGCCGAGTAATAACAGCCCCGACTTACGAGTTAAAGGTCTCAGTTTCCGTGTCTGAGGAGAACCTGCGCAATGCGGAAGGTGAGGACCAGTCGCAATCGTACAATTTACACAGTGATCCATGTCATCAATATCCGATCGATAGGCGTAAACAGTTGTCCAAAATAGAGAGCCAGGTAATATAGAGTAGCAAGATCCGTCAAATAGTCCATTAAAATATGCAAAACCGAGGTTAAACAATTAAACAAGGAAAATATCAGAAAATATGAGCGCACTCAGAACGAAAAAAACGAACGAGTGCATCTGTCAGTCAGTGATTGATAGATGTCAGACATAAGTGTTACCAGACGAAAAAAAATCACTATGTATCGATTCAATAGATTTCACGAAAGCTTGATAATATGCACTTGTCACTCGATTTTCATACATTTCTCCGATTTATTAATAATCGATTACTAGTAATTCAGGCATTATTAATCGATTATTTAGTTTCATTAACTTAATTTAAGTTTTCTCGCTTCCTGGGTAGAAACATGGTACCATATTTTGTGATTTCCATAAGAAAAATATAACGGTTTTTTTAGTATAAATTTCAACTAGTTTACTGCTGGGCCCAGAAGTCCCCTTCTCCTTTAATTTACAAGATTTGATTACAGACAAACATCGGGACAGGTGAAACTAAATAAAAGCTTGTAAAATACGAGTATATAAAGAAAGATAACAACTAGTAGTTCGGTCGTTAGCGTAAACATAGAAGTTTTACTTGAGTGCACCGCAGTGAACTGTATGTGGCACAGAATAGTTTGGAAAGTCGCCAAATACTTCCTAAACTGCGGTAAGGCTAACTTAGAACATACATACATCATTTTGTAAGGTAATGAACTGTATCTTTGTGACTAAAATTCTAATATATTTCCTACCCTTATCCCATATTACTTGTGGCTGGCAACACGTTTTTTTCTTCCATTCTTGTCTCTAGTCAAACTATTACTTACTCCCTTTTCTTTCATATCACTCCTCACACAATCCATCCATCTTTTCTTCGGCCTTCCTCTCCCTCTTCATCCATCTACATGTATACTTAGAACTCTTTGAGTAACATGCGCTTCATCCCTCCTCTTCACATGATACCAAGACAACCGATAATTTTTCAGTCACTGGCGCTACTTTCAAACTTCCCCTTTTTTTTTGTGGGAAAAATCATCCAATGACGAAACCCGCTCTTGGGAGATAGTGTCAGACTCTTACTGACTAAAAACCCACCCCGTTCATACCGGGACTCGAGCTTCTTTTCGGATAACCCTGGCCCCAATAGGCTTCGACCCAGCTGGGCCCCTCCTGTTACTGACAACTCCTTGAGGCGCGCGGGAACAGTGCGCGCCGCCGACGTCTTGGGCTCGGTCCGGACAGTTACCGGACGATCGGACAGCGAGCTACCCATGGCTCGCCGTCCACGAGCCCGCGTCTACGGTGGCCGAAATTGAAACTTCCCCTAATATACTCATTCCTGACTGTATCCATTCTTGTCATCTCTTTCAACATTCTCATCTTCGCTACATGCACTCTTCTTTTTTGAGTGGCTACTCATCTAGATTTAAATGCACCGTACCATGTACCAGATAATATTCTCATGGATGGCTCATAAAGCAAATACTTTCTGATTGAGTGCACGTCTGCACTCCACTGGTTAGACGACAATAATATCGATGTGCTACCGTTTATCGGTGTTCACGTTCAAGCGTGAACGATCTATGAATATTAAACATAGCATTTTATTGATCTTGGATGTTTTATATTGAGCATAATAGGTGTTTTTCAAATAATAACCAACATAAAATCCGGTTATGATGATTTTGATAAGTTCAATGATTATTTGGCACTTTATTTTTAAAATTATCATCAAATAACTTCACCCGTTTTGGGTGGAGCAAGAATGAATTACAGACTTTTGCTGGCTAAAATTCACCCGTTATAAGTTTTTCCACTAGCCCTGACTGGCATTGGCTCAAAAAGATCCCGTTTTTCAAGCTGATATCTTCCAGAGGCTCGTTTATATCACAACGCACCGTCACCGTCGATTCAGGCCTGCCCCTAAGCCAAGTTACAACCGTTCGCTTGCGACGAACGCTTCGAGTTGACATTGCCGCCAATTCTTTTGTTCTAACCACGTGACTGAGCGTTGAGATGACGTTATTCCAGTACATTTGAAGTTTTCTACTATTATTAATTATTGCAGATTAGCAACTTGGCTAGGGTACTGGTCATTATCAGACGGCGAACTTCTCGTTTGTTCGCCGTCTGCAAATCCGCGCCTACGATGTGGTTACTTTGATCTTGAAGTAGGTATAAAATTGGCCTAAGCTCGTTCACCATACAAACACAGTGTCCCGAGTTTCTATAACTTAATAAGCTTAGGCCAAAGAATCAAGACTTTAGTATAACAAAAACATCCATGCGATACTATTTATAATCTTGACCTTTGAGTGTTTTTAATATCATGTGGTTTTATCACGCATGCGGAATTTCCACCCCGCATGCATTATACGAGCGTATTCCCCGCATGAGTGAGGTCTATGTCCAACAGTGGACATCTATCGGCTGAAATGATGATTCCCCACATTACAATAAATACTTGTATGAAAGAGATATTTGCGGGGGTTACGCATGCGGAGCAAATATGCACGATATTAAAAACTCCCTTTAGCTCAGTCTTTAGCTCAGTCTTTAGCTCAGATTAAAACATACTCATATTTTAATATATTTTGTCATGTGATAGAATCATAATCTACTGTTCGTATATCTGCTATGTTTTATCTACCTGGCAATAACAGCTAGTCCAAAAAAGTGCACAACACACAACACACCACGATCCCAGCATGCCATTTCAGCATTTCACATTCATAGCATTCATTCGTAACCTTTTCGAACGGTTCTGGCTTGAAAATATGTGGATGCAAACCGCTCTTGATATGACTTTGATTCAAACGGTTTTTGACGGCAAAATTTTAGCAGCCGAGTAAGCTTTGCACAAAATAGGACATTGAAAACGTAGAAACGGCTATGCGAATGCTAAAAATCTATATTTGGACGTGGGTAGTTAGATTTTTTTTGGTATGTTTGTATACGACTAGATTATTCGCGTGGTTTTGCTTTTGTGGTATACCTGATAGATGCCGTGATTTTTTCTATGCATTCTGCATAATAGTATCACCGATATTAAGTTGCTTTCTATTGATAAAAATGTTTCGTAATTGAATCAGTAAATCTTCAGAAGTATCATAATTGTTGTCATAATTGTTGATGTTGTGTGTGTTGTTGTTTGTGTAATTGTTGTTGTATGTTTGTTGTTTTTGACAAAATAAAAATGATCTGCATTCTTTCTTTTTCACCTTTTTATATTTGTATTTCGGGCTGATTTTTGCAACTCCGCCTAAAGCGCCTATTTTGCGTATAATCGTTTTTCACCTTTTAGTGTTTTGTATATTTTGGTCGTAATTTATTGCAAAACAAAATGTAACACTAATCTTGAACCCTGATGACTCAAGATTAAGTCATATTGAACTTACTCCTCCAGCATTTAGCCTAAGATACACATAGGTAGATGCTTTGCAAAGGAAACCAATAATTGTGTTCAAATAACCATCAGAGTCGATCAACATCGTCGGTTCATGTTTGTATATAATTTAAATACATCTCGTACTAAACCGCTTTCGTGCGAAAAGTCATTATCGAATGTTTCGATAAAATTAAGGCGCAAGAATTCGGTGTGATGTTGTCGAGTTGGTTGAGTAAGAAAAATGTTGGGTTTTTTTATGCTTGAAGAACGCTTCATAAATGTCAATTAAGACATGCAATATAGGTACAAAGGTGTTGACCTGAAAAGCTACCCTTAAGAGGGTCCTTCTCCACTCGCTTATCGTAAACATCGAAAATGGTTTCAAAGCTTATTACTTCATTTAATGCAATCCAACGCGATGTTTGAGGAAAAGGCAACGCAAAAAAGAGAGATAACGCCTGGAAACTCTTTTAGTATTCGATAATTCCGAGATTTACTCGAAAATTTCACAAAACTCGCTCCAGGAAATAGCTGTTTTTTTTAAACCCTTAAAAGTTTTTGGAAAAAGTTGTCATCATTTATAATCTTAATAAAATTGGCAAGGTCTCTAGAGGATTACTTTTTTGACTTATTTAATTTTTAGGCAAATTATGAAGTGTCAAAGTTCATACAAAATACGAGATTTTCAGAGGTTTTTACTGGATTAGTTTTACAAAAATTTAGAAATTGGTTTCTTTAGAAACCTAGATAATATCCACAAGATACTGTGTTTCCAAAATATCGAATGAAAAATGTGTAATAACGTCATAATCAGTTATGAGCGGTTGTATGAAAAACAATGAAAATGTGAGTCATGATGCATCACCTTAAGTGACTTTGGGCCGGACATATCTTATGCTTGCCAGATAAATGCTTAGCAAAGGTGAGACGGTACTTTACTCCGGATCAGCTGCTTAATCTTTATCAAGCCCAAATTCGATCGTGTATGGAGTACTGTTCTCATCTTTGGGTGGGTCTGCGAAATACCAGCTTGATGCTCTGTAGTCGATTGAGAGGCGAGCCAAAAGAAACATCGGCAATGATGCACTTGTAGAGTCAAAGCTCCAAAGTCGCCGCCGAGTTGCTAGCCTGTCGGTTTCCTATCGTCTACATTTCGGGGAGTGTCTACTTGAATTGCCAAAAAATCTAATTCCGCCAAGTCCGTTCCATCATCGGACCACATGACGTACGACGTTGCGCCACCGGTACATGGTGGACTTTCCACCCACACGCATAAAGCGTTATGGGAACACATTTATTGTGCGTACAGCCAAGGAGTGGAATTCCCTGTCGGATTCTGTGTTTCCTGATGGCAACAACTTAGGGGTCTTTAAGTAAAGAATGAATAGGGTACGTCTAGCCAAGCGTGCTCCATCGTCGACCACATCATCGCTTACTGGTCAAACGCTAGACTATCTATACTTATAATAAATCTGTAGAGAGGTCAATTCTGTACATGAAATATATTTCCAAAATAACTATCAGGGGGTGATTAGTGATCGATACTGATGCCAAAAATGCAAACAGTAAAATTTTTGTCTGTCTGTCTGTTTGTCTGTCTGTCTGTCTGTCTGTCTGTATGTTCTTTATAGAAACAAAAACTACGCGGTGGATTTTAACGAAACTTGGTACAATCATTTTTCATACTTCTGGGCAGGTTATAGTATACTTTTCATCACGCTACGATCACTGGGAGCAGAGCAGTGAAGGGAAATGTTGGGGAAACGAGAAAAATTACTCCATTTTTTAAGCTTCCGTCGCGTTTGCAGCCTTAATGGTTAAAGCTACACAGAAATCATGTATAACGGAAATGTTCTCCTTAAAATTATATAAAAAATATCCCAAGACATCATATGTCTATCTTTTATGGTTGACTCACAATAACACATGTAACTCCCGATAGCTTAGCAGTTCGGAGCTTTCTGTTTATTTTTGTCTATGGCACCATATCTAAGGTGTGTGCACACTGTCACGCGCGTAAGTGGAAGGGAGAGATCTGGAACGTCTCGAATCGTCTCGCGCATCACGTTGTTTTACAGGCTCTTAGAATTCGACACCAGACGTTTCAGATCTTTGATTTTGACGACTCCGGTGTCGCTGGCATAAGCAACAGGATCCGCGTACGAAGTCGCTGGCAGAAGCTAGTCAGTAATAAAAAAATGATGAACTGTGGGCTAAAATAGCCACTTATTGGATCCCATAAGGCGACATCATGGCAGACCAAAGTTAGAAGATGTAAAAATGAGCTTGACTCTTACCTGAGCGACTAACCTGCAATGACTAAGGACAGATATTTGTGGAAAACGGAGAGGAAAGTCTTTGCTCAGTCGTCAGATATAATGGGCTAATTATATTAGACAAGCAACACTTATCTAAAGGTTTCCTAGCTCATCATGGATTCGGAAAAACATCTGCTAAAAAGTGGTTTATTCGACATGGGGTGTAGTTAGTGGCTGACTGTCTACTCCCAGTTTCTGAAATGATTCTCATCATCGACGCGATATGAATAATGCACATCAAGTAATACAATTGTTTGTTATCGATTCATTCAAGCAATCGATTCATTATGACACTTACTGAAATTAATTTTTGATTTAACATTGACACTTATTGACATAAATTTTATTATAATTTTCCGTTCTGATTCATATCGCTATCGCCCTAGTCTTACATGTACCTATGTTATAATTTTTTTATTAATTTTAAATTCGCATTTCGACCTTTTTTACCATTTATTTCATCACTACTGCTTTCAAAACGGTAAAGGAAAACATTGTGAGGTAACAGGCATGTTCTAGAACCAAAAAATTCGAAGACATGTGACATACACCAACCTGCACCGGGCCGCGTGGTGGATTACGGCCCATTTCCTCGCCTAGAGATTAGGCCTGAGTCCCAGCAATGGGAACATTATGAGGCCGATAATGCAATGTAGCCAACTTATATCCAGCCTTTACAAAAAATAAGAAACTAAAGGAAAAATATTGCTTCATTTATACTTTGTCACACCCACGCTTAAAGCGACCATGGCACTATAATATCACGGAACCAACAAAGTGGGAGAAAAGTTATTACGGTTTAAAGATTAACACTGTGACTCGTCCAGAATGAAATCCGCTTAGTGTCGACACACGGGCCACAAAAAAAAGCCGCTTCGAGCTTCTTTTTGAGCCTTTTTTAGTAGCTCGTTTGCGGCGGAGTCACCACAAAAAAAGCTTGAATCTGCTTCTAGCTTTTATGTGGCGGCCTAAATGTCATGCCATTCGCGCATTGAATCCTTCTTCGTCAGAGTCCATTATAATACTGCACGCATGGCCACAAGCTGTCGCGGGCTTCAACTTTTTTGTGGCCGCTTCTAGCTTTCTTTGTGGCGGCATTTTTTTGTGGCTCGTGTGCGCTGACACGCCAATCTCACGTTCGAGCAAAACCGCAAAGTAAAAACTATAGCAATGCAAGCAACAGTTTAATAATATATTGCAAAAGAAAATAACTACTTTCTAAACGAGAAAGGATTAGATTTATCGCATGGTAAGCAAATTGGATATTCTTGGGTACGAAACTCGACTATTTCTTTTGGAAAAAAAAGGATAGTTTTTATATGTCATTGTTGTCGTGTTCATTTTATATTTTTTGTATGGTTGCCTCAAAAGAAAAAAACAGATACCATATAGGATCACTTCTCCCCTTATAGGCCTGTCTGCCTGTCTGTCTGCTTGTCAAGACCCTTTATCTCGGGAACGCGTAAAGGTATCGAGTTGAAATTAAAACCATACACTTAAGTTTACGGTGCCTTGAAGCTGTGAAAAAATCAACTTCTGAGTTATCGAAAAAAAGAGATACGGCCGTTTATGTCACAAAAAAATTATAGTTCGACACCTTCAAGTGAATCAAAAGTCGTAGGGTACTTCCTGTTGACCGTGAAACCTGAAATTTTGCATAAAGCAAGGCCTTATTGCACAAATATAGAAATAAATAATCTGAAAACTGTAAAATTGTACTTCACAATGTTTTTGTGATTCGGAAAAACCATCCTAGACTCCATTCCGGAATTGAACTACTAACATAGGTAAGTTCGTACGGAACCCTCAGTGTGCGAGTCCAATTCGCACTTAGTCATCATCATTTCAGCCGACAGACGTCCACTGTTGGACATAGGCCTCCCCCAAGTGTAACCACAATGATCGATCCTGTGCGTCCCGTATCCATCGGATTCCCGCAACCTTCACCAGGTCATCGGTCCACCTTGTAGGAGGCCTTCCGTCGCTGCGTCTTCCAGAACGCGGTCGCCACTCCAGAACCTTTCGGCCCCAATGGCCATCTGTTCTGCAAGCAATGTGCCCTGCCCATTGCCACTTAAGTTTGGCGATTCTTCGTGCTATGTCGGCAACCTTGGTTCTTGGTTCTGGGCAATATTCGCACTTGCCCAGTTTTTACTACTGATGAGTAACTTCTATTAATTTTCTCTTCTATATCAGTAACCTAAACTGTACCAGAATCATACGAAATCAAACCATCAATTTGAGAAAAAATATGAACAGTTGGATGTCTAAAACCGACTGCTTCTCAACTTATTTTGAACAAACAACTTCTGATTGAAAAGACTTGCACAAACGGATGAAACTAGGCGCCGGCTGCCTACTATGGCTTGCTAAAGCACCATTGTTAGTGTAAAAGAGAGACAGCAACACATGGAAAATAGCCCCATCTCTTTCATAACACGACAGAAAAATGGCTGTATACTCGTGGAGCACCGACTATCAAACTGTACACGTAAATACATACGGTTCAGGCTGCGTGATTGATTCAAAAAACCCAGGAAGGAGCATAAGTGGATTTTGGTCGGTAAAAATATGACACACCCTCTCGTTCCACTCAAAGCGGGAGTAATAATTTGATGAGGTCTTTCTGTCTGATAATAATTTAGGTGTCTTCAAGGCTGGATATGCTCTTAAGGTGGTGCATCACGACTCACATTTCCACTGTTTTTCATACAACCGCTCATAACTGATTATGACGTTATTACACATTTTTCATTAGATATTTTTTAAAAACAGTATCTTGTGGATATTATCTAGGTTTCTAAAGAAACCAATTTCTAAATTTGTGTAAAGCTAATCCAGTAAAAACCTCTGAAAATCTCCTATTTTGTGTGAATTTTGACACTTCATATTTTGCCTAAAAATTAAAAAAGTCAAAAAAGTAATCCTCTAGAGACTTTACAAATTTTATTAAGATTCTAAATGACGACAACTTTTTCCAAAAACTTTTAAGGGTTTAAAAAAAAAACTGCTATTTCCTGGAGCAAAGTTTTGTGAAATTTTCGAGTAAATCTCGGAATTACCGAATATTAACAGAGTTTCCAGGCGTTATCTCTCTTTTTTTGCGTTGCCTTTTCGTCAAACATCGCGTTGGATTGCATTAAATGAAGTAACAAGCTTTTAAACCATTTTCGATGTTTACGATAAGCGAGTGGAGAAGGACCCTCTTAATACTTAATACTGCTTAGCCTCAGGCGGGATAGCAGTCAAGTACCTATAATTATCACTGTGATTGAAAGGTTTGAATTCTCTGCCGAGTCTGTGTTTCCTGATAACTTCAACTTAGGGGTATTTAAGGCAAGAGTGAAAAGATTGCTTCTAGGCATGCATGCTCCACTGTCGGTCACATCATCGCTTTCTATCAGGTGAGATAGTGGTCAAACGTGAGCCTACCCATAATCACTACATAGTATAAAACAAAGTCGCTTTTTCTGTCCTTATATCCCTATGTACGCTTAAATCTTTGAAACTACGCAACGGTTTTTTTAATAGATAGAGTAATTCAAGAGGAAGGTTTATATGTATAATATTGCACCCGAGCGAAGCCGGGGCGGGTTTCTAGTAATAAATAAAAGAGTGATTTGGTAAATTTTTAACTAAATGCAAAACTTATGTTAAAATATAGTTAGTAAAGACTTATACTCCAGTCCAAAGACTCGGAAACATTGTTGAGATTACATAATAAAAATGTTCTATTAAGTCGTTCCGTTTTACGCTGAGCCAAGATTTGCCTAAGGCCTGAAACATTTTTTGTTACGACCCCTTTTATTGGTACTTCCAATAGCAATATTATGATTTGCTGATCATTCGTATTGGGTGATCTAGTTTTGGAAATAAAATTATTGTAATTTGTCGTAGATAAAATCTACGACAAATTTGTCGTAGATTTTATGTCAATAATAATTTTCTTAATTGCTAAGACTTCCTTGGGTTTCTTGATTTTAGACTAGACTTGATTTCGCGGCTTCGCCCGCGTGTATAAAATATAGCTTATGTCTCTCAAGAATAAAGCAGCTTTCTATAGGTGAACAAATTTTTGCTATCGGATCAGTACTTTCAGAGATTATCTCCTATAAACAGATAAAGAAACTTAACCTCTTTAGAATATTAGTATAGACTGGTTTTTGCTATCGTATTTGCCTGCGTTTAGGTAGTTAAATAAACAGACGAGATAAAAAGTAAAGAAAAAAATGAAGAAACAAGAATTAAAGAAAGAAAACCCGTTTATTTAGCATACAGTCACAATAGCTTGTAATTTTTGTAAATACATATTGATATCAAACCAATTTCCGCGCCTCAGTAAGTTGCGTGTTCCATAAAGTAGACAAGAAGTACAGTTACTGTACTTGTGTGCGTAGGGATTACATGACTTGATGCCGCCATTACCTTTCTACTATCGAACAGTCCGACATATGGCGAGTGTCCACCCTTACGTTGTTGACACCTTAACGGTCCGGACTGAACATGTCGCTTCGTTATTTATACCGTGTAATTCAAAGGATCGGAACAATTGGCCAGCAACGGTTGTAACTTCCGATTATAATTTAGGAGTTTTCAAGGCTAAAGTGAATAGGTTTTTAATAATCTAGTGCGACTCAACATCATTGATTGCATCTGGAACGAGCCCAAGTCGTAAAGCGTAGGGGCCCAGCAGGTTCGAAGCCTACTGGGGCCAAAGGTCTGCGTCTGAAGGGAAGACACGGCTCCGGCTATAAAAGGTAACGAAAGAACGGGGTAAGTTTTTTAGTCGATAAAAGTGTGACACTATCTCCCGCTCCGCCCAACTGTGGGGAATGTCATCTGGATGATTTTTTACCACCCGAAAAAATAAACAATTATTGATATCATCACCGTCAAGAACTTTATCTTTAAAAAAAATATAGTACATTTTTTTACTACTATGGAAAACTATGGAAAAAAGAAACGTATTCAAAAAGCTTTGCCCCCCAGTCCGTGTAATCTCAATCGTTAAGTTTACTTTCACAGGCGCGAAAACCAAATTAACCCTCAAACGCGGCGGTTCTTTTATAACCAGAAAAACCGTACGGCAACGGTACAAACCGGCCATAACACAAAACCAATCGGCACGGATTCGAATGAAAATTCCGGCGCTCGGCCTATACATTTCTTTTTTCATTCACAGTCGACCCGTTTATTGAAAGTTTCAATGTATTTTTCGTGTAAACTGCAGTGCCATGCATTCTACGTATCGGGAGGTAATCCGTTTTAAATAATGACTGATACGATTGAAATATGTGACAGTGCCGCGCAGAATCTGTGTGCAGTTGTTTTTTTGTTACTCAGAATTGAATTCCAGTTACTTTATTGTGTTGTTGCTATTGTTTCATATGTTATTGTTTTGAGGTGGGCACTGCTAGAGTATCACATAATACCTACACATTAAAAGTAGGACAAGCCAAATAGAGACCACGGCATGGCGGACAGGGACCAGTGGGATCTAATGGTGAAATGGCGACAGCGACTGTCTCAACCCAGTGCTGGGAACGCCACAATTATGGCGGTATGTAAAGTTTGTCTGTGATCGGAGATCGCCCTGTGCGATAAGAGCGCCCATTGTACACTTATTTTGGATAATGTTTGTCCTGTATTTGTCCTTGTTTATGTGATGTATAATAAAGAATATATATGTCCTTTCTTTGAGGATTGGCTGGAAAGACAACATAGCGGTCTCACCTTCCGCATGTCGCAAGTTCTCACTGAATATGGTAAGTTCGGGAAGTACCTGCACCGGGTTCGGGTGGAAGTGTAGGTGTAGGGTGTCGCCACTGCCAGCATGGAAAGCCCGGAGGACATATCGGAGGACGGCGATTTTTCGGGCTTTGGTACAGGTCATCCGTACCGAGGAGGAGTGACAGTAATGTTAGCAAAGGAAGAGGCTGAACACATGAGGCAAAGGCGATCCCAAAAAGAACTTTGCACCACTCAGAGCAGGAGAAGTCATTTGATGATGTCTGGCGTAAACAAAAAAAAAACATAAGATAGACTGGTTTGCCTCCGGTACGGGACTATCGGGGTTTGGGGCTTTCAGGGAATAACCCAACCAGGGGCTCGTTACCGACTGGGGCACAACTAAAGCTCGCATTTCAGTAGTGATGTTGTAACTTTAAGAAATAAATATATTTAAGCAAATTAATGTACTTACTTATTTATATTATGACTAAATAAAAATTCAAGTGTTTTGTTTTTACTGTTTTATTGCATGTCCAATTGTAACGTTTTAACGAGCTTTTCTTCGAAATCGCAGCTTGTTGCTAACTAGCAAGTAACTATTATCAATGTGATTACGTTTTACTTGGTCTTTTGATTTTTGACTCATACTTCACTAGCCTCTATGAATATCTATCACTGGTAGTGTTTCATACATTTTCACAGAATTTTATTATACCCGAAGTCTGAAAGGCGTTCAAAGGATTTGCATTTGTTTGACGCGACGCAAGCGAATCAAGCACCCCCACCGCCCGATCCCACTGCCCTCTACTATTGTACTATCGCTTGCTTTGCATAGACGTAATATTTAGAACCTTCAATTAATTTTCTTTTTATGAAATTCTGATGAATTAAAATATGATAAAGTTTTAAGTCTTAGAACAAAAGTTGTTTTTTATGATATTAGTATCATAGTTTCAGAACTATGTAACAGGTTGCTAATGTTTTACAAATAACCCTGTATGTATACATAAATTTATAAGTGATATTAATCTGGAAACAGTACTCTAGATCTAGATTAATTAGACAATAATTAGAAGGTGCCTAAACCTAAACCTATATTTAACACAAAGTTATTGACAGGATGTGTCCAATAAATAGCTAACGTAGATGGATGACGAGATACATCATGTTCAATAATGTAATCAACGAGGTAATGTGTTTGCCATATTCGATTTGATTGATGGTGGAAACGACCCTTAACCACGTGTGGCAGATTAATACGCAATCATCGAAGGGTTTAAGTAAAAGATTTGTGTCACGACAGTTTAAGGGGGTTATGAAATTTAATCGGATTTTTTTTTTATTGGTTGATTGATGCCCTGAAATTGCACGACAGGGTCGTGGCAGACCAAGAATGAGATAGCGGAATGACTTTGTCTTTCTTAATAATTGGCAAGAAGTGGCTCAAAGCTGGGAACAATTGAAGAAATGGAGGGACGCCTTTGCCCAGCAGTGGGACAGCATAGGCTAGATATAATAATTGGTGATGTACTAATTTATATTGAGGTATTTTTTTTATTGTTGATAGGTTTGCGCTTGACCGCTATCTCACCTGATGGAAAGCGACGCTTGCCTAGAAGCAACTTTTTCACTTTCGACTTAAAGATTCCCGGGTTGTAGCTATCAGGAAACACAGACTCCGGCAAGGAATTTCACTCCTTAGCTGCGCGCACGATGAATGTGTTCCCAAAATGTTTTGTGCGTATAGTCCGATGATGGAACGGGCTAGGTGGAATCAGGTTATACAATTCCTCTTAGTAGAAATTTGCACGTTCATAATGTTTGAATCTTGACAAGAGTTTTGACGCTTCACCATCAACGATTGCATCATTGCTCACCATCAGCTGAGATCGCAGTCGACCACTAGTTTATATCATTTCAAAAGAAATAAAACCAGTAACACAACAAACTCATTTTTGTCGGATTAACCTAGCTAGCTTTTGTTTTGCTTCGCAGTTACAAACTTTGCCATTTTTTGTCACTATCTAACTTGTCAAAGGCGTCGTTAAGGCCGTGTCAGATGTGCTGAGGCCCTCACAAATCCTAGTCGGAACAAAACCGGTTGATGACCGGCTGGGGTTTTGTCCCTGTGCCATGGGTTTAGCTGAATTTGCATGGATAAATGGTAGTACGGAAATTCTAAAAAAGGTTTTAAAAGAGCTGTTATTTATTACAAGCTTTTATGCAGTTTCACCTGTCCCGATGTTTGTCTGTAATCAAATCTTGTAAATTAAAGTTGACCCATTTCCCGGTTACCAGTTGAGCTGAAATTGTGCATGCTTGTGTAAATCAGATGACAATGCAAAGTTGTTGTGACAAGTAGCTGATCTGATGATGGAACCGGAAGGTGGCTTTAGGAACTTGGTAGTCAAACGACACAACCCCATCGAGTTTGGGCTCGTGTGATTCGTCTTGACGAGTATTTATTAAATAGGTATACCGATATAAAAGCTTGCAATGAAAAAATTATTTTCATTCAAAGCTTGTTTATTATTAGCAGACCCGACAAATTTCGTACCGCTTAGCAGTCAATGAATGTAGTATATCTTTTGTTATAGTCGACTGATTACGATGAAACAAAGCTCAAGTAATGTATTAAGTTACACACAATTTTTATGGGGATATTTAAAAAAGCACATTTGTATAATTTTTCAATACTCTACGTAACTCCAGTTATTAACTAAATGCATACCAGAAAAATTAATGCTGTGCAGAAAAAAAACCAATCGATTAACTAAACTTGTCTGTGTATTGAAAAAAACAGGGTTAGTTTTTACAGACAACGTTTAAAAAAGTATAAAACTTATGAAATATGAACTAAGTAGGTAATCTAAGTATCTTGTTTCTGTTTTTTTTTTTAATATTCGTTATTTTACACTGAATTTTACAAATAAAGCAACTTTTGTATCAAAACAAAGCAACTATTGTTTCAACCCAAAAACCTGCTAGATTTACATCACTGCATTTTCTGTGTTGTTGTTGTTGTAAATCTTTTCGAGATTTAGTGATCCCCAAGCGATGGATAGAGCAGTGGTGGCCGAGTGGTAACGGCGCCGACTTACGAGTTATAAGGCACGGGTTCAAACCCAGCCAGGCGCGTTACTTTGTGCAGTTTATTCAATCACCACTGCTCTCATAACGGTGAAGGAAATCATCGTGAGGAAACCAGCATGTCCTAGAACCAAGAATTTGAGTACATGTAAAATCCACCAGCACGCACTGGGCTCGCGTGATGGATTATGGCCAATTCCCTCTCCTAGAAGAGGCCTGAGTCCCAACAGTGGGAACATTATTGCGGACTATCAATGGACATGGCTTTAAGTAATTAATTTTAATTAAATAATATTATAGACTATTATAAACGTGACTATTTAACGCTTATTTATTTATTTATTAAAATCTTTATGCACAGAGTTGTACAAAGGCGGACTTAATGCCTTAGGCATTATCTGCCAGTCGACCTTAGGGTGGTGCAGAAACATAACATGGCAGGTGCTTATCAGAATGGGGTGATCGTATTCCGGATCCACTATCAACTGTTATAGCTTCACTTTGTACGTTACATGATAGTTCACTCATTCCTTTTAACTAATTGATTAATTAGATTGCTAGCTATAATAATCAATGACTTCGTTAATTTGGTTCGATACAGTCCCCTACCAATGTAAAATCACGAGTGTACTTAAATAATCATATTTCTAGATATATCTTAACTATTCATCATCATCATCATCATCATTTCAGCCAATACACGTCCACTGTTGGACATAGGCCTCCCCCAAGCGCCGTCACAACGAACGTTCCTGTGCGTCTCAAAACCTTCACCAGATCATCAGTCCACCTTGTTGGAGGCCTTCCAACACTGCGTCTTCCGGTACGCGGTCGCCACTCCAGAACCTTTCGGCCCCATCGGCCATCTGTTATGCGAGCAATGTGCCCTGCCCATTGCCACTTAAGTTTGGCAATTCTTTGTGCTATGTCGGCAACTTTAGTTCGTAACTATCGCTGTTCAAGAAATAAGTGAACGATAAATGGGTTTTTCATCCCTTCATCTCGGAAAAAGTGTTTTTGCTCTACGATGACTGAGTGCAAAAGCTTTTTATCCGCTAAAGGATAAAGTAAATTGAATTTAGAACATCGTGTGTTCAAAGTTTGTGAATATAAAACATAATTAAACATTACTTCTACCTCCATGGCGCCAAAATCTTTTTTTTTTTTTTAATTGTTTGGAAACTCAAACTCGGAATTTCTTTGGTGTACTACTTTGTATTTTTTTTGTATTAAAAATTTACGTGTTGCACTCGACTGCAAACATTTTCACTTCGTGCTCTTTTGATTCTCTCTCTAGCGACCAGGATTCAAATTTTTAATTACTCGCTTGCGCGGTCATCAAAATTGAGCACGCAGCTAAAAAGCAAGTTAGCCCACTTGTATAACAAACTAGCTCTTGCTCGCAGCCTCTCCCGCGTACATAAAATATAGCTTATATCACTCTGGAATAAAGCAGCTTTCTATCCGTGAAATAATTTTAGCAATCGGACCAGTACTCTCAGAGACAAAAAAAACCCACAAACAAAAAAAACAAAGTCTACCTCTTTATATATTATAATGTAGGTACCTATTAATTGCCTAACCATCAAATAGGTAATTTAGGTTCAGTCAGTTTTAGCTGTGTTTGTGTATATTTGTAATAATAATAATAAGCTTTATTTGATTCATTTTGACAGGGTTCAATAAATATACAGTAATGCGATACCCAAATTCCCTAGACCCCACACTAGGATTCCCTGTGTCGTGGGATCCAGTCTCTTCCCGAGTTCGGCAATAATAATAGTAAATACAATTTTATAGATAGGAAAAAAAAAATGTTAGAGATATAAGAAGAATTAAATTTAGAAAAAATATTGTTTAATTGTTGATAACAAAAAAAAAGGGTTCAGGTTTGTATTCTTACTTTTTTACGCTCAAACTACTAAACAGTATTGGATGAAGTTTGATAAATAAGACCACAATCGTATCCCAAAAAAGTACATAGAAAACTTTTTATACCGGGTACGAGTATGTTACCTTCGAAAAAATGTTTTACTTTCAAGTGGACGAAACTCCTCGAGTCGTATTCCTCTTTACTGAGGGTCGTGAAGTTCCTGCTGGATTAGCTTCTTATTGATGGTGTCTTTCCATCTTTAACGGTTCTTAGCGTCATGACCATTTTTCCTGGCAATTTGAACAAAGAACTCGAACTCGAACAAGATACTCTGCGCATGCAGGTAGTCGACAGTCTGATCTTTATTTTCAGTTCACGTAAGATAGGGATATTTGCTGGCAGCACCTTTTTTATGGTGGGAAAAATCATTCGATGACAACCCCCGCTCTTGGGCGGAGCGGGAAATAGTGTCAAACTCTTACCGACTAAAAGCCCATCCCGTTCTTTCGTGCCTTTTGTACCGGGACTGAGCTTCCCTTTCGGATAACCCTGGCCCCATTAAGCTTTGACCCGGCAAGGCCCCTGCTGTTGCTGACAGCTCTTTGAGGCACGCGGGAACAGTGCGCGCCGTCGACGACTTGGGCTTGGTCCGGACAGTTACTGGATGGTCGGACAGCGAGCTCACCGTCCGCAAGCCCACGCCTACGGTGGCTAGAAATCGGGATTGGAATCCGGGTAGCGGCTGGGGAACTGTGAGCGCTGCCGTTGCCTAATGCGGTCGGCCTCTTCTTTTGCTAACATTACTGCTTCGCTTCGAAGGCAACCGCCTGCCACTCCTCCTCGCTCCGGACCATGGTCTATACCAAGGCTCGACGCGAAAGATCCCCGCCACCGATCGCCTTCACGAGGGCACGGCGATGCATGCTCTGCCCAAGCGAGGCACACCTCTACTGTGTGTGGCAGCACTTAGTGCTTAATTAATCAATGATTTTAATTTCATTCTGTTTGTGATACAATTATCTAGAACGAACAACAACAGGACAAAGCAACCGTTTCGACACATCTCCTAGCTCCAATTTGCAATTCAGTTAACAGTTCCATTTATACATGAATGGATTCCAGACCACATTCACGTGTGCAGTGCATCTTGTAATAGTTGTGGAACTGTTTAGTACTTTAAGATGGAATACTGTGCTTACACATGTAATATTACAACATTAGTTTTGGTATATGTGAAACCTAAAGGTGAGTATAGACTACAACATTTTCTGGAGCACTTCTGTGTAATGTAACGTTCTTACGAACGGTACAATACAGGCAAAAGCTCAGTTTCCAAAGTATTTCCATGTAATGTAACGTTCCTGCGAATGCTCAGCGTTATGTTACGGGTAAATGCTCACAGCGCGTGTGCATTTACCAACATTTCGTTGCACTTTGCGTTCATTCTTTTTTGAAATGTCACCCCGCAACCGCGCATCGCCCGCACTCGTGGCTCGACGAAATGTTACACCAATATGCTCGATGGTTTGTAACAAAGAGGCGAGCGTGCTCGACGTTTAGTTCGTAAAAAGATGATACACTAGAACATATGATAGAGCGGCTCGTTATTCTGTTACAAGTAAATGTTGTAGTCTATACTCACCTTAAAACACGTGTCTAGTATTTCTATATAATGAATCTATGTACAAAATTCTATAACTGTATCATGAAAAATCACAAAGTTATAAGCTAGTTATGTCAGCAAAAATACATAGTCACCGGTCCATCCAGGCGACTGAGGGGTCGTTTTGCACTTGCACCCAGCTGTTTGCTGACTCCTAATTCCCGCTATGACCTGCCGTGACCAGTGTTGTACTTAGTGTCGGTGGTGTCCAACTTGATACTTTTTAAATATTTTTGGAAAAAAAAATAACATAGTGTAAAAATTTATTTTTTCATTAAGTTACTAATTCTAAACTGGTTTCGCATATACTAAAAAAAATGCTTGTATATACAGAAAAGAAAAACCACTCACTGATTAATCACGAAATCTCAGAAACTATAACATCTACAAAATTAAAATTTGGCAAGTACGTTTCATATAAGATGTAGGAATCCGCTAAAAAAGGATGGGACCTCTAAGGGGGTGAAACGGGGGTTGGAAGTTTGTATGAAAGTCCTATTATTACCCGAGCATAGCCGCTGGCGTGGAATATATGTTTTATAGTGTATGTAAGAATTTGGAGTGTCTGTCATTTTGTTTTGTCCTGTTTTTGGCAAGGAATTACTCGGAACAGGTTTTATTTTATTCCTACCAGCAGGTTTTTATCGATAGGTGTCTATAGCCTAATAGTTTATTCTAAAAATATCACATACACTTATGTGACGTGATTTGTTTGTCAAATTAAAAACGCTACCTTTTCCCGCACAGGGACCTCAAAAAACGCCGCTTAAAGTTTCTTCTTGAGGCGGCCTTTTTTGTGGCTTGTGTGTAGCGGTGCCGCCACAAAAAAAAATGCATGAAGCCGCTTCAAGTTTCACCGGCTACAAACTGTTCTTCGGCGGCTTCTACCTTTTCTTTGTGGCCGCTTGTAGCTTTTTTTTGTGGCCGCTTGTAGCTTTTTTTGAGGCCCGTGTACAGTAACTACGTGTTCTGCAAAAATTGTTTCAAACATTTTAAAAATCAATATATTTATGATTACAATAAAAAAGTTTTTTGTTTTACTTCTACTTTATTTTTTACTTTTTAGTTATTTATTTAACTCGCATTCGTGTTCTCAATAAGTTCTTTTTTTGATACCAATATTAAAGGAAAGCATATCTTAACTTAGTCCGCAATCTTTAAAAGTCGCCATATTGAATTTAGAGTGACGTCACTTTATTTTTCAAGTTATCCTTAGCACACCCTTTCATTTGATTTGACCATGATGTAATAAAAATATCTAATCTGCCATCTTGGATATTCGACCATGTTGGATTTAGAATGGCGCCACACAACTAAACATACATTGTTATCTAAACTAAATGTGTACACAAAATTTCAGCTCAATAGGTTGAAGATTTCTGCTTCAATATTGAGTTACAAGATTCCACCCGAACAAACACAGTTACATCATCATCTTCCTGCCCTTGTCTCGTTTTACTTGGGGTCGACGCAACGCGTTTTATTTCTTCCATTCTGTCCTGCCACACGTCACTAACTCCTTTTTCTTTCATATCACTTCTCACACAATCCATCCATCTTTTCTTAAGTCTCCCTCTCCCCATCCATCCACATGTAAACTCATAACTTTTTTAGCAACATGCGTTTCGTCCCTCCTTTTCACTTGACCATACCAATACAAACATTTCCCTTTTAACTTTTCAGTCCCTGCACCACTTTCAAACTTCCCCTAATATACTCATAGTACATGTTATATACATAGTTACATGCATACTCAAACTGCCAGTTATGTAGTATTCACTCTTTTAGCCGAATCGAGTCGATTTTACCCGAACGAGCGTTACATAGCCGAGCGTGACGGCAGTCTATTCAAAACGCACAAATAAAAAGCTTTTACTACAAAAAGAAAATCAGATTAAATAAAGCAAATATAAAAAAAAAATACCACTTCAACACCTAATATTGACTTTCAATAAATAAAATTAATGTTGTTTATTGAGAGAGAAATTAAAAGATGTCATTTTATCGCCCTTTTAAATGGTAGGGCCCCAAACCGAACACTTCAAAGACCGGAGACCTATTGATTTCTCGAAAATTGAATTTGCTAATCATTATAACGCTTTCAATACATTACATTATGTAGTACAAGTAGGTTCTACATTCCTAAAACAAATGTATTTTGATTTAAACATAGTTTAGTTTACACTGTAAGATAATAACAACAAGGCACATGGAGCCCCAGGTTGTAGTTATTAGGAAACGCAGACTCTGACAGGAAATTCCACTCCGTAGTTATACGCAATATAATGTGTTCCCAAAATTTTGTGCGTATAGGTGGGATATAATATTATCCTTACTAATATTATAAAAGTGACAGCGAGTTTGTTTGGTTGTTATGTCTTCACGCCTAAATGGCTAAACCGATTTTCATAAAACTTGGTACACGGATAGACCATGTCCTGGAATCGGACATAAAATACTTTTTATCCAGGAAGAATGTTCCCTTGGGATAATTTTCTGCTATCACGCGGGCGAAGCCGCTGGGAGCAGCTAGTTTATTATATTTAGCCTATATTGCCTCACTGCTGGGCAAAGGCCTCTCTCCACTCCTTCCAATGATCACGGTTCTTTGCTTTTTCATTCCAATTCTTAAGGAAGTCATCCAGGTCGGCCCGCCATCTCCTTCGTGGTCTACCGCGGCCCCGCGTCGCTGTGTTCGGGCTCCAATCCTGGGTATAAATATGTCCGATATGTACTGGGGCCGTACTACCGTTACAAGAATATAGACAGCAAGGAAAGTTTTGTTTTCGGTATAAAAATCATTTATGGACATCCCGTACTCTAGGGCGGAGCGGGAGATACTGTCAGACTTTTACTGACTAAAAACTCACCCCTGTTCTTTCGTTGCCTTTCGTACCGGGGCTGAGTTACCTTTCGAAGCTGACCTTAGCCCCAGTAGGCTTCGACCCTGCTGTTGCTGACAACTCCTTGAGGCGCGCGGGAACATTGCCCGCCGTACAGTAAATATGACAAGGTAAAGTTAAGCAATGCTTATCGAAGTAGGTCTATGGATGAGTGACCATCTTAAAGTAATGAGGTTTTCTTACCTATCTATTTTGGGTCGTAAGCCACGGGACGGAAATGAGTGCCTTTGAAACATTTAGTGATCAAGGTAAACTAATGCAAATAAAAATATCAAATTGTAAGGAAATGACATTCCACAACTATCACATAACGCCGTCTTATCTCAAGCTAAGCAGAGCTTGTATTATGAGTACTAGACATCTGATATACATACTATAGATAAACTACACCCAGACACAGAACCAATTATTGTACTCGTCACGCAAACATTTGTCCTAGGAGGAAATCGAATCCACGACCTCTGGCATCGCAGTCAGGGCCACTGACCACTAGTACAATAAGCCAGCCAATAGATAATGAGCAAAATATCAGGGCCACTGACCACAAGATCAATAAGCCAGCCAATAGATAATGAGCAAAATATCAGGGCCACTGACCACTAGTACAATAAGCCAGCCAATAGATAATGAGCAAAATATCAGGGCCACTGACCACTAGTACAATAAGCCAGCCAATAGATAATGAGCAAAATATCAGGGCCACTGACCACTAGTACAATAAGCCAGCCAATAGATAATGAGCAAAATATCAGGGCCACTGACCACTAGTACAATAAGCCAGCCAATAGATAATGAGCAAAATATCAGGGCCACTGACTACTAGTACAATAAGCCAGCCAATAGATAATGAGCAAAATATCAGGGCCACTGACTACTAGTACAATAAGCCAGCCAATAGATAATGAGCAAAATATCAGGGCCACTGACTACTAGTACAATAAGCCAGCCAATAGATAATGAGCAAAATATCAGGGCCACTGACTACTAGTACAATAAGCCAGCCAATAGATAATGAGCAAAATATCAGGGCCACTGACCACTAGTACAATAAGCCAGCCAATAGATAATGAGCAAAATATCAGGGCCACTGACTACTAGTACAATAAGCCAGCCAATAGATAATGAGCAAAATATCAGGGCCACTGACTACTAGTACAATAAGCCAGCCAATAGATAATGAGCAAAATATCAGGGCCACTGACTACTAGTACAATAAGCCAGCCAATAGATAATGAGCAAAATATCAGGGCCACTGACTACTAGTACAATAAGCCAGCCAATAGATAATGAGCAAAATATCAGGGCCACTGACCACAAGACCAATAAGCCAGCCAATAGGTAATGAGCAAAATATCAGGGCCACTGACCACAAGATCAATAAGCCAGCCAATAGGACTGAGCAAAATATAAGGGCCACTGACCACAAGATCAATAAGCCAGCCAATAGGTAATGAGCAAAATATCCGGGCCATTGACCACTAGTCCAATAAGCCAGCCAATAGGTAATGAGCAAAATATCAGCGCCACTGACCACTAGACCAATAAGCCAGCCAATAGGTAATGAGCAAAATATCCGAAGAGTATGTAAAAATGTGAAAATACTCTTCAATTTCGAACTACTTACTTAAATTACAGGCTTGCTTCATTTCAGTGTAAGTACGTGTACACCACTCAGATCAACGAGCCAAAATGTATTTACTTAATTCCATATTCCCAGAGTTGAAGTGGTAAAATCTGAATTTATTCTGTAGGAAACGCTGCTGTTTCAATATTAATTTGGAATATTTTTATTATTATTTGACTGGGTGGTTTGCACACGGCCGAGATGAAGATGCTCAGGTGGTCAGTGATAGTTACAAGACTTGATAAAGTGAGAAATGAGTACATTAGGGGCTCGTTCAAGGTAGCACCCATAACAGAAAAGATGACGGAGAGTCGTTTGAGGTGGTTTGGACATATGATTTGGCGAGACAAGGACTATTGCGTTCAAAGGGCTTTAGCCATTCCTAATAAAAAGAGAGACCGCTTTCTACGTGGTGGACAACCGTAAAGAGGGATAAAAAGCATGCACAACAATAGCACTAGTTACTAGCCCAGGGTGGATTGGATCTACGAATTTTTAATTCTAAGGAGCGCCAGTTTCTTTCCGATATTTTCCTTTGCCGTTTTGAGAACAGTGTTGATGAAATAAATTATTCAAAATAATGCGCCTGGCTGGACTTGAACTTGTGACTTACAACTTGAAAGTCCAGGTAGTTACTGCTAGGCCACTACTGCTGTACCCATCAATATAACATCTAATCTACTACAAGTTCGTGAGCGACTCGCCCTCGTAGCTCGTAGCGGATTAGTTTGCTACGAATTGCTACGAGTTGTTGAGCTATGTCTCAAGAGGACTACGATAGCTACTACGGTTTTAGAGTTGCGTAGCATGGCGGCTACATAATTGACGATATCCCATTACGATAAGTGGAGTTCACATACAACATCGGTTTTAGTATATGCAAAACCCTAAACACGTGTCTAGTATTTTTATGTAAAGAATCTATGTACAAAACATAACTGGTTTCATGAAAAATCACAGAGTTGTAAGCTTGTTATGTCACCAAAAATACATAGTCACCGATCCATCCAGGCGACTGAGGGTGTGTGGCGCTTAATGCTCGCTATGAGTAGCAGTGACCTATATTGTACCTAGTGTCGGTGGTGTCTTACGTGTAAACTTTAAAAATATATATATAACTAGATGTTAAAACTATGGGATCCGTTCTCACACTGAGGTTTTGCATATACTAAAAAATGTTATATAGTTTAGTTGATCAAATATGTAACTGTCCCCGCACACAGTCCTCAAAAAACGTCGCTTCAAGCTTATTTTTGAGGCGGCCTTTTTTGTGGCTTGTGCGCGGCTGTGCTGCCATAAAAAAACGCTTGAAGCCGCTTCAAGCTTCTCCGGCCATAAGCTGTCGCGCGCTTCGGCTGTTTTTTGAGGTGGCTTCTTGCTTTTTTTGCGGCCATTTCTAGCGTTTTCATGAGGCCCGCGTGCAGGGACAGTAAGCCAATTGCTGAATAAAGCTACTTTAGATAAATTAAAAAACAAACCTTTTTTACTGTTCATCCACAAGCCTTACTTGCCTGCAATCATGCACGTCTACACTTAACGTAGCGCTACGAAAGCTCGTAGCGTCGTACGTCGTAGCCTGTAGCCGCGTAGCCCGTAGCTCGTAGCTCGGATTAGTTTGCTACGAATGTGTCTCTAGGGAGCTACGCAGCTACGTGTGGTTCTCGGGTTTCGCTTTAATACCGTTGCGTTAGGTTTGACCGCTGATTTTCTTTTCTAATCTTTGCATTGATTTCTGTAACAAAGTTCGAAATTTAAGCTAAGGAACATAGCTTTCTAAATATTATATGAAGTTATATTTTCTCATTTTATATCTATATATATAAAAATCAATTGCTGTTCGTTAGTCTCGCTAAAACTCAAGAACAGCTGGACCTATTTGGCTAATTTTGTTTATTAAATATTCGTGATAGTCTTAAAAGAGGTTTAAACGGTGAGAAAATGTTAAAAAAAATTACGGAAAAATCGAATACAACGTCATCTGTAGACAAAATGGAATATAAATTGCAATTTTTAAATGAATAAATGGTGTTTCTGGTAATGTCAGTATATGGCGTTATCCTTTAACCTTTAAGCTAACAAAAGTATCAACATTTATTGCTTATTAGGCGGTACGAAGTTCGCTAGCATATAGATATATTTCTTCTATATGTGTGTTTGTCACCTAAGTCTTCCTAAATGGTTTGGCTGACTTGGATGTATTTTTGTATCTATATTCGAAAATTCGAGTGCGTTCCTGAATGGTTTAAGAATACAACTGGACACGCTAGGTGGCGTTGCAATCGGGTTCTTAAGTCTTTATCCTGACTCATAGCTAGCTTTCAAACAGGACATCTGGAACATATAACTGCATGGTATTCATATGACATGATAATTACGTGTTTACTGTATGGACTTTAACTCCTGAGTTTGTTTCGATGTTTCTTCTCAGGACAGTCAGCTAAGAAAAGCTGGCCTCATCTATTTTATACTGACGAAAAAAAGTTACGTCTAAAAGTGTTTAACCTCTTTGCAAAATAAATATCATTTATACCACAGCCTGAAATCAGCGGACAGCAGTAGTGGCGGAGTGGTAACGATCCCGACTTACGAGTTCTAGGGCGCGGGTTCAAACCCAGCCAGGCGCATTACTTTGTGTGATTTATTTCATCACCATTGCCCTCAGAAACGGGGAAGGAAAACATCGTGAGGAAACCGGCATGTCCTAGAACCGAAGATTCGAAGACATGTGACATTCACCAACCCGCACTGGGCCCGCGTGGCGGATTACGGTCAATGTCAATTCCCTTTCCTAGAGAGGAGGCCTGAGTCCCAGCAGTGGGAACATTATAAGGCCGACTATGCTATGCTATGCTAAAATCAACTATCAGTCAGATGCTTGCTTGCACCAGACTCAACACTCCTCTCGTTCGACGGCGAGCAATGGTTAGCTTGCTGTCCGATCAGACCGAACCCAAGTCGTTGAGGGCGCGCACTGTTCCCACGCGCCTCAAGGAACTGTCAGCAACAGCTGGACCGAGATGAGTCGAAGCCTACTGGAGCCAGGGTTAGGTCGAAAGATAGCTCAGGTAGATAGTACGAAAGGCAACGAAGACACAGGAGTGTTTTGGAGGTGTGTTTATAGTTTTAATAATAATTAGTTATAGTATCATTTTTTTAATGTATTAGTTTATTATTTTGTAAGATTATTTGTGTATTTTATTTGTGGGCCTTAGTTGCCTGTTAATAAAGAATTATTATTATTATTATTATAAGATGATTTTCCCACCGGAAAAATAACACTCCTCTCGTAGTAAGTTTCTCCTTGATCATCAAAGGTTTGCGGGACTTTACAGGGTGTAAACTCCCGGATGCCTAAAGACATTTAAGACATTAACATAATATATTAATTAATAAATCCTTCCGACTACGGTAGTTAGTCCCAACGGAGATTAGCCAGGTACACAGAAGATATTATATTGCTCAAGCGTGTGTGGAACCACAGGTGCAATCTCTGTTCCTTTACACTTATGTTCCTATGGGACAGAAATGCGACACGATTAGTGTGATGCTTTACAGACATGAATAACAATTATGTTTTTTTTTTTATCGGATATAAACTAGTACTTGACTGCGATCCCACCTGATGGTAAGCAGTGATGCAATCCTTGACGGTGAGGCGCACTAGTTTATTAAGAGCCTATTCACTCTAGCCTTGAAGATATGTCATTTATGCCATAATATGTCATTAAACATTTTTATTTTTATTATCATTCAAAAAGCCTGCAAATGCCTTGAGTTATAATATTTGAGTTAATAATATTCCCTTCTGGTCCTATTCCTGTTGATCGATATTGTTACCGGCCCAAGCTGAAAAACGACCCTGTGGACTCGTTGCATGTTGCGTGTGGACACAGCATTATGCTGAGCGTACGGCTGGTTTGCGCGGACGTAGCGCATAAATATGCAGAAAAGTGTGTAAAATAATATGTATAAAAATGTCCCTATTTATGTAATATGTCATTCTTAAGTTTGCGCCTTTTTGGGCAAATAAAATGCTTTTCTTTCTTTCTTTCTTTCTTTGCATATGATAATACACACTCACAAAACACAGAATAAAGAAAACGGATAAAAAGAAAATAATAGAAAAACAAATATCCTGTATGTCATAACGATCCAAAAGTATTTTGATAACAAAACTTACACTTGAACAAATAACAGAAACCAAAGCGAAACGCACATTTCGAATACTACATTTCAAGTAGCCCTGCTCGATGCGATAACACTGTATCCTTTTCTAATCCCCCACGTAAAACAGGGATAGACAGCCATCATTGCTTAGGATTTGTCAGGGATGTTAAGGGCTGGGTGACCCTTGTAATCCCCTGGGACGGATCTGAGTTTGACGCTCAGGAATGGTATAAAGGTCGAGTATCTTCGAGACACGCATTTGTCATCATAAGATGAGTTAGTAAATATTTACTTTTGGATATTGAAATTTAATAAACAGTTAAAATATGTAAAGCTGGGAACGCAGCGATGATGGATTTAATTTGACAGTATATAATTTATACAGGGTTATTTGTAAAACACTAAGAACCTTTCAGGACTGTATCATCATCAGCCTTTTTAATGTTTCCACTGCTGGGACTCAGGCCTCCTCTCTAGGAGAGGGAATGGGCCGTAATCCACCACGCGGGCCCAGTGCGTGTTGGTGGATGTCACATGTCTTCGAATTTTTGGTTCTAGGACATGCCGGTTTCCTCACGATGTTTTCCTTCACCGTTTTGAGAGCAAAAATTTCTCCCAAGGGAACATACTTCCGGAAAAAAAAGAATCCTATGTCCTATTCCAGGACATGGTCTATCCGTGTACCAAGTTTCATAAAAATATGGGCTTTGCCATTTAGGCGTGAAGACGTAACAAACAAGCAAACTCATTTTCGCTTTATATTATTAGTAAGGATTCTGCCTCGAATTTTTTATTAGTCCTTGCAAAATCGATGTGAGAGCTATTCTTATACGAAACCAGACGGAAAAATGTTGAACGTCGGTCACCCTTTCAGCGGCCATTTCAGAGTGACGATGACACGGGTCAACGAACTCAGTCGATAGAAGGACGACATTTTTATAAAAATAACGTTGATATGCTTAGAGGGGAAGTGATTGGCGTGGCCGATTTTTTGAATATAGGACCTGAAAGGTCGATAAAAATTAACTTGGAAATTAGTTTTTACAAGCTTTTATTTAGTTAAGCTTTGGTTTCCTAGGAAAGCGGTGCCGTCATATAGCGGCCGTTTTAACACATCGTCAGTCATTTTTTCAAAACAAACGTCACAAACGTCATACGAAAAGCATCCAAGATAGAAAATGGACGACCTTGATTTAGCTTTAGTAATTTACTTGGAGGATGAACTATCATCAGAAGAGGAAAATAGTCGTTGTTCCGGAGAACAGCCGCTATATGACGGCACCGCTATCCTAGGAAACCAAAGCTTTACACCTGTCCCGATGTTTGTTTGTCATCAAATCTTGTAAATTAAATTTGACCCATTACACGGTTACCGATTGAGCTGAAATTTTGCATACATGTGTAAATCAGATGACATTGCAAAATTATTATGTCTTGGAGCTGATCTGATGATGGAACCGGCCGGGCTATTGGAGCTTGGTAGTTAAACGAAACAATCCCATCGAGTTTGGGCTCAGATGATTCGTCTTGACAAGTATTCATTACATAGTTATACCGAGCTATAAAAGCTTGCTATGAAAAAATGATTTTCATTAAAAGCTTGTTTATTTATATACAACAAATCTAATAAGTACCGGTTTGACGTTTCACACGTTTCTATGAAAATAGCTTTGTATAGGCTTAACTCACACTATTTCTATTATCTTTTCCGTAAAACGATTGAATTATGAAGCTACTAGCTGCTCCCAGCGGCTTCGCCCGCGTGATAGCAGAAAATTATCCCAAGGGAACATATTTCCGGGATAAAAGTCCTATTCCAGGACATAGAATACTTTTTATCGGTTTACCAAGTTTCATCGAAAAAAAAAGATTTTTATTTTATTACAACATATAATTTTTTTTATCGACAAATTAAAATATAGGTACTACACGAAGAACTATCAAACGGTAGATTTTTGCCGGGCTTTAATATGGTGACGCACTTGACTACTGTCTCAACTAACGGTAAGCGATGATGTAGTCAACGATGGAGCACCCTTGACTAGAATTAACCTATTCACTCTTGACTTAAAGACCCTTAGGTTACATACCGCTTCTTAGCTGTACCCACAATGCATGTGTTACCTAAACATTTTGTGCGTATGGATGGGATGTACCCTGCCCATTGCTACTTAAGTTTGGCGATTCTTTGAGCTATGTCGATAATCTTGGTTCTCCTGCGGATATCTTCATTGCTGATATGATTACGCAAGGTAAATCCGAGCATAACCCTTCCCTTTGGGTGCCCGGAGGACACGGTGGAGCACACAGTCGAGGTGTGCCCTGTCTGGGCGGGGCATCGCCGTGCCCTCGTGGGGGCGATCGGCGGCGGAGACCTCTCGCGCCGGGCTCTGGTTGAGGCCATGGTCCGGAGCGAGGAGGAATGGCACGCCTCCTTCAGCGAAGCAGTAATGCTAGCAAAGGAGGAGGCAGACCGCATCAGGCAACGGCGCCCTCGCCGCCGCCGCCGGGATTCCGATCCCGATTTCCGGCCACCGTAGACGCAGGCTCGCGTACGGCGAGCCATGGGTAGCTCGCTGTCCGATCGACCGGTAATGGACCGAGCCCAAGACGTCAACGGCGCGCACTGTTCCCGCGCGCTTCAAGGAGTTGTCAACAACAGCAGAGGCCCAGCTGGGTCGAAGCCCACCGGGGCCAGGGTTATCATCAAGCAAAGTAATACCTTGGTTTGAAGGCTAGAAGGAACGGGGTGGGTTTTTAGTAAGTGTTTAATACTATCTCCCGCTCCACCCAAGAGCGGGGGCTGTAATAAGATGATTTTTGCCCACCGTTAAAAAAAAATAAACACCTTTGGGTGACTTTGAGTCTTCTTATAACCATTGTAAGCGACCACGTTTCGGAGCCATAAGTAATCATTGGCAACACGCACTGGTCATAAACTTTCATCTTGAGATACTGTAAATGTATATTGGACGAGAAGACACCGCGCAGTTTCCCGAATACTGCCCAGCTGAGTCGGATATATTTTAGAAATACACAAGTATGTTTATCATTTGTCTGATACTCACACTACAAACTCTGCTTAGTTTGGGATCAGATAGCGTTGTGTGAAAGGTGTTGATTATTATATTACTATTATAATATTATATTACTAGCGACCCGCCCAGGCTTTGCTTGGGTGCAATATTATACATATAAACCTTTCTCTTGAATCACACTATCTATTAAAAAAACCGCATCGAAATCTGTTGCGTAGTTTTAAAGATTTAAGCGTACATAGGGATATAGGGACAGAAAAAGTGACTTTGTTTTGTACTATGTAGTGATTATTCTCTCACGCCACTCAGAGTGGAAAAAAAATATTATTCACACCAAAAAAATTTTAAAGTAAACTTATGCTTAGATCCTGCGCTTATTTCTTAACACCACCTCCTTACCTCAACATTAACGACTCAATAAAAATATACGAGCACGATAAAAACGTTTACAATGGGGGAGATATTTCAAGAAATCTCTTCACCGGAAGCCGGGCGGGTTTCCTTATCCGACGGAAATGAGCCGCCGGAAGCAGCGGGCAACGGTTGCTCACGTTTCACTTTGTGGGTGATGGGAGCTAACACACCAGTAAATACTTTGAATAAAAATTATTTTATTGGATAAGAAGGTTTTTGGCTTGTCTTTAGGGCCAAGGAATAAGTTCAGAAACATACGATTTTATTCAATTTAAAAAATATTTGTACGCAATTTACTTATCTTCAAGGTCGCGGCTTTAAACCAAACCAGGCGCATTACTTTGTGTAATTTATTTCATCACAGCTGCTCAAAACGGTGAAGGAAAATACCGTGGAAAAACCGGCATGTCCTAAAACCAAAATTTTGAAGACATGTGACATTAAGTCGCCCCAGTAGGCCGAAGTCTACTGGGTCAAATCGTAGGGGCCAGTAAGGTCGAATTCCTGCTGGGCCCTTACGATTCGCTGACAACTCCTAGAGGCGCGTGTGACGTTTAGGGCTTGGTGCGGACGGTTACCGGACAATCGGACGGCGAGCTACTCATTGGTCGCAAGGCATGGTGCGAGACATCGCCCCGGCGGTGCTCTGCTCAAGTGGGGCACACCTCTACCTTATGCTCCGCCGCGTACCATATGCTCCGGTCGGTCCACACAGTGGTTGCATCCGAGTCCGTTCTATTACAGGACCACCAGCCGTGAGGCGCAGCGATACGCCACCGGTACATGGTGGACCTGCCACTTATACGCACAAGACGTTTTGGCAACGTATTTATTATGCGTCCGGCAAAAAAATTTAAATCTCTGCCGGAGTCTGTGTTTTTTTTTAGCTAAAATCTGGAGATTTTTTAGACAAGATTGAATAAAAAAGGTAACTTCTAGTGAGATAGTGGACAAGCGCGAGTCTGCCAACTAGAAAAAAAATATTGCGACTGATTGCTTACAAACCACAAGCATGTCCAACAACACCTTACAAGCATGTCCTAGAACGAAAAATTCGAAGACATGGGACATCCACCAACCCGCACCGGGCGCGCGTGGTGGATTACGGCCCATTCCCTCTCCTAGAGAGGAGGCCTGGGTGCCAATAATGCGAATATTATAAGGCCGACTGTGCTATGCTATGCTATGCTTACAAACTTTTAGACAGCAGGCTGTTCGTATATAAAGTCTGATGCTACTATATTACTAAAATAAACATAATTTAACCCTTCAGATACCGTCAATTAGAAACACAATAGTAAGACAATAGATGCGCGGCCACCGGTGGTCGCTTGGGGATTCATGAATTAAGAGATGATCATTTAGATTAGCAGGCCGCTGCAAAACAAATCGATAAATTAGGCCACATTACCATATTAATAAATTGAATATTACAGTCCAATTTATTCGATCATATAACATTCGATTATCCTAACCAATAAATTGAACATTTGGATGCTCGACGCTCGCAGCGTTTAAGAGTATTACCGTTAAAGCTCCTCTGTTCCAATTGATCTGATATACATGGAGCTATGCAATGGAAATTTGTTCTATTAAATTGTGTGTTATGGACCGACCTCAGCAAATATTACTTAACTTTGAGTATTGAAATTAACCGTGTGACGTGACAACTTAAATTAGCCACGAGTCTTTTGAAGTTAATGAATATGTTTATTAAAGAAAAAAGAACAGGTCGAGTGCGAGTTATATTCGCACACTGGGGTTCCATGCAAACTACAATTCCCGAATGAAATCTCGAAGATTCCGAATTGCAAAAAAGGTTTTTTTGTGACGTAGGTAACAACAAATTGACGGTTTTCAGATTTATTACTATATCTGTACTACTCGTATATGACCTTGCTTTGTGCCAAATTTCAGAATTCTGGGTCAACGAGATACCATATGAATTTCGATCTTTAAGAGTATCGATATATACATTTTTGCGACTTAAGCGGCCGTATCTTTTTTTATTAGTTAACTTAGAAGTTTGATACCACCCCGAGTTAAAAAGTCTTAACCGACAGACAGACGGACCGATGGACATCAAAAGGAAAATCATCTAATAACATCCCCCGCCCTTGAGCGAAGCGGGCAATAGTGTCAGATTTTTACTGACTAAAAACCCACTCCTGTTCCTTCTTTGCCTTTCGTACCGGGGGCTGAGCTACCTTTCGGACTAACCTTGGCCACAGTACCTATATAGGAATAAGGGTTACGTTTTTCCTTTTAAGTTACGGAACCCTAAAAACTATTATATTTGCCTATTTTTGATTTTAAAAATTCAATAAAAATTTACGCATATAAAACGCATCAAAATTCAGAACTTTGGACATGAGTCCCAAAAAAAATTTAAATATACGTATCCGATTTTTTTTTCTGTTATCAATTCTTTTTCAATAATCGTCTAAGGAGCTTTTCCGGTAATTGCGTCCAATTGACCTATAATGTATTCTACGGTGACCAATTTGTTTAACAAAGCGATGTGAATATGGAAATTGGCCGTTCATTGAGAGGTACATGTCCGCAATTGGCCTTTTATGTAAGATGATATTATTACTACTGTGAATCTGTAACCATTTAATCTTAAACGGCAATATTACATGCAGTTAGGTATAATATACCTGGAAGTCTATTTAGTAGTATATTTTGTTGTATTGTTTTGGGTATAATCTACAGAAACACTGAGCCGTTACAAAAATTCTTTCACTGATTAACGTTTTATTTCATTTCGTGTTATATGTTCTAATTAGATTGAATAAAAGGACTAAATTGAATTAATAAGTTGATTGTACAGTTGTACCTATATTAAATAACTAGCTGCTCCCAGCGGCTTCGCCCGCGTGATAGCAGAAAATTATCCCAAGGGAACATACTTCCGGGATAAAAAGTTCTTCCTATGTCCTATTCCAGGACATGGTCTATCCGTGTACCAAGTTTCATCAAAATCAATTTTGCCATTGAAGCGTGAAGACGTAACAAACAAATAAACTCACTTTCGCTTTTATAATATTAGTAAGGAAGTAAGGATGTGATTGAATTATTATATTGAATAATTTACTTGTGCAATTGAATGATTGAATTGAAAAATTTGATTGTACAACTGAATTGAATAATTGAATTGTAAAACTGAATTGAATAATTTGATTGTACAACTAAATTTAATAATTTGATTTGATTAAAAACTCAAATGAAACGCCGTCTGCACAGCTTACTATACAGCATATACCTAGTGTACACGTGAAACTTTATACAATCATTATACAGCTTGTTATGTTACTTGGATAGTAATTCAATATAACTTTCAAGACGTTCACACCCATTCATGCATAACAGTCATCATTACGAACTAAACCAATGACGGTTTACCGAAATATTCTCCGTTTCGTGAATTTCAAATTGACAGATTATGCAAATTAAAGGACTATCCTCATACATTGTTTAAGTTTAATGATAGACCCTATATTTTAATGATATGCCCCATAATTCATAGGGTTAGATAAGAAACTTGTAATGGTCTTACGCGTCGTTGGAAGACGGTGAGATTGGGGTCAGGGAAGATGTATGAAGGCCCGTGTACAACGTGAACAGACGTAGGTATTTTTAGTACAGGGTGAGTTTTTATAGGATATGGATGTCTTAGTACAGAGTTTCTTAGAGATCTTAGGATTGCCAAAATATGGAAATATAAGTAGGGTTTTATTTCAGTCAGTTACTGATTAAATAAATATTTGTTTACGGCATGCAATTTTAAAAAAAAAAACAATGTTTGCAAAGGTTTTTTTTTATTTTTGAGTTTTCTCACCTAAAACCTTTTTTTTTTAATTATAAAATACACTTACGATTGATTACAATATTTTTTGTCTGGAATTTAACACTAGTAACGACAAAATCTCACAAAAATATAAATATTTGAAACATTTGGTTTAATGTTATTATGTAATACAGGACTTATTTAATGCACCATTATTGTAACGCCATCTAGTGATAAAAAAACAACAGTCATTAACTCACAATAACAAATGAAAGATCACTGGACAAGGAAACTCCAACAAAAGTAATGAAAATTACTCGAAAGTAATGACAACCTTTGTTTATTTTCATCCACACTTTTGCACCTTAGAAAATAGACTTTGCAGTTAAGAGGCTGCTTTTCCACTCGCTTATAGTCAACATCGAGCGTGGTTTAAAAGCTGGTTTCTTTAATCAAATCGAAAAAATAGAGATAACGTCTGAAAACTCTGTTAGCATTCGGTAATTTTGTGATTTAAACTTTTTCCAGGTTACACATGTTTTTCTTAAACCCATAAAAGTTTTTGGAAAAAATTGTCGTCATTTAGAATCTTGATAAAATTTTCAAAACTTATATTGTTGTATTTTTTTTTTATTTTTTAGTAAATTATGCGATGTTAAAGTTCATGCAAAATAGCAGATTTTCAGAGATCTTTACCGGATTAGTTTTACACAATTTTATAAATTGATTTCTATAGAAGCCTAGATAATATCCACAAGATACTGTGTTTCTAAAATATCTAATGACAAATGTGTAATAACGTCATAATCATCAACTTTGAAAATTAAGTGACACTAATGGGAGAAGACACTGACTTCTGTAATACAGGTTTTTACCTAGCTCCGAAGTCAGGGCTTCAAATGTTATTGTGTAAATTATTGTTTGTGTCAATAAAAATATTTGATTCTTTTTGATAATCGCGTAAGACGGGTTGTATGAAAAACAGAGAAATTGTATGTCGAGTTGCATCTCCTTAATTCATGAATCCCCAAGCGACACCCGGTGGCCGCGCATCTATTGTCTTACTATTGTGTCTCTAATTGACGGTATCTGAAGGGTTAAGAGCGTCCTTTTCGAGGTACATTTAACGTGAACGTTGGCTCTGCATAATGTACTCATATAAACACATATACAGTGAAACTTGGTTAAGTGGGACCTGGATAAGTGAGAAACCTCCATAACTGGAACTCATGCTGAGGTCCCAACACTTTGGCACTGAATTACCTCTGTTAGTGGGACGAGGTAAGCCTCTATATCTGGGATTTGTTCTTTCGATTTATCATCATAGTTACCTCTATAGCTGAGACAGCGAGTAAATTTTATTATGCATAAACCGCTGTAACTGAGATAACATTGTTTGTTTACTCATTCTTATTCTACCCAATTCCACATGTAATTCCAAGTACGTAAGTAATTTTGAGCTTCAATTACCTTCAGTTTTAGTTTCGCTTTACTATCATACAGATGTTTATTTGAAAAATGCCAAAACGAAATAACCTGTATTCTCACCTCTATTAATGAAACCCTCTGTAAATGAGACAGATATTTATTTATACCTGTATATCTGAGACACTAGGTAAGTGGAATACCTCTATAAGTGAAACGACATTGCAGGTCCCTTGATGTCTCACTTAACCAGGTTTCACTGTATATAAAAAAAACACGTATTTCTTTGAACAAGTTTTGGAAACATTCGACTAAATCACGGAATTACCGAATGCCGACAGAGGTTTCAGGCGTTATCTCTCTTTTTTGATGAAGCAACAAGCTTTTAAAACATTTTCGATGTTGACGATAGGCGTGTAAGGATCCTATTAAAAAAACATCCCTGTTAGAAACTCAGCCTGTATACTGTCAATGTACGTAGAAGCCGAATGAAAGCTTAGTCGCGAGTAGGTGCTTCCACGAAAGGGTAGGATTTTCTAAATCAGTAGCGTCGTTTAGAAACGAGGGGAGATTGCTTTAGAAAAGAAGTCCTGAATGTGAAGGGTTTTTTTTAAGTCGTAGTTGGCTGTTGAGAAAAATAGAACTGTGTATTAAGTGGACTGTTTAAAAAAAATAGTGGGAGGACTTTTGCAATTGTTTTTTATTCAAATCAAATCAAAAACATTTATTTGCTAGAATATGGTACATAAGGTCTTACAGTAAATTTGTTTCAGCATATCCTGCCATAACATGGCGTGCAAATATATTTACAGTCAGTGTCGTCAATTAATCTAACTTGCACATTACAGGTTCTATTGACTTGTCTTCTAAATATTCTTTAACAGTATAATATTTTTTAAATAGTAACAGATTAAACAGTATTATATCTGTTACTGTTTCATTTCTTGAAGCTGTTAGTGATAGAGTGATGGGTAACGTTTTGTCGAGGAAGTTAGCATCTAGTAAAATAATAAGACTAAAAATAATAATAATTATGGGAATGTATTTATGGTTCTACAGTTCAAGAAAATAACTTACTTTTAAGCATATTCATTAAATTCAGTCAGTTTTATTCCGAAGACGTGTTAATTGGTTTTCTGGGCTTAATTTGCATAGGTCTTTTGATATTTTAAGCCTGTTTTGTCTAATTTTATGTAACAAGGCAATGTTTCTTTGTTAAGCTTCAACGCCAAAAATACTTTAATTTCTTTGTTAAAATTTTAATAATACGAGATTTTTTAAATTAATTCGCATTGTTTTGTTAATTGTAAGTGTGTACTCATAAATTATGAACAATTTTTCTTTTCTCCTAAAACCAACCTTTTAAATTGCGAAAAAAAATCTTCTGTCCCATTTTTGTTGAATGGTTGCTGAAATAAATTTACCCTTGTTTTTTCTGTTCTTGACAGAACAGGCCCAAATAAAAGAAAAAAAAAAACGCGTTGCGTTGACCCCAGATAACACGGGACCGTGGCAAGAAAACGATAATGAAGATTTTGGTATTCAATTCACAACGAGCAATGAGACAGTTTTCAAAGCAGTGAAGCCCACGACAGAGAATAGGGAACCGCGTCTGTGTGGTAGCAACTTTTATCTGCTCAGCTCGTTCGAACTCAGCTCTGACTCTGTCAAGCGATATGTACGTCACAATACGCATCATCTCGTTGTTTAACTGGCTTCTTACTTCGCTGACATACATGTATTTTATTGTTCTTCTTTGTTCAACCCTCTTTCCAGTTTAACTGTGGTCGGGTCTCCTTGTATGTTTGCGCCAGAGACCTCTGTTCTGGCTTGTCTGTGCACTCAGACTTGCTTGATGGATTTATTTTTGCAAATTTGAACATATATATATTTTACTACGGGGGCTTTTATACTATTACTACCTTTTATACTACTAATTATTTAAAAGTAGGTAAACCCAAGAAGTTTCTTGCATGTTTTTCTCCTTAGAGATCTACGATTTGGAATGTGCAATTTAGCTCCATTTTTTTGACTGACCGACATTTTGACAAATCAAAAGTGCCTGTTATTGGTCTATTTGAAAAAAACGTTTGTGATTTTTGACGTACGGAAAAAACTGACTCACTTCGGTCTGTAGATTTGTTCACGACTCAAACTATCGCAATTTTATCCAACTTTGTAAGGTACATTTTCATTGTGTAATCTTCAGGCCGATCATGGCTTAACTAAGATAAGGGCAAGCCTGCAAGCTAACCTTGGCTATAATTAAAGTTAAGGTCACGTGGCTTACTGGAGGTTACCGAAAGGTCTAAATAGTTAGTTAAACTGAAATACCCTGTTACAGTTTGATGGAGTTGACTTAATGATGGTAGTAATCCTTTAGAATGACTTGAAACAGAAATACTTAGTGATTAATTGGTCTGTCGCGAAGGGTTATGAATTTTAAAACTTTAGACTGGTGTTCAAGATGTGAAATAAAATGTACCTGACAAACGGAATGGAATAATATTTATGGTGGTTGAGATTTAAATAACATAGAAAATATTGCAAAAATAATGTGTTAAAAAACCAAAGAAAAAGTATATATTAACACAAAGATGGAGGAGTTAATAGACACAACAATACTAATGAGTTACCAGGGGGCAACATGTGCAGAAGCAGTCATTGCCAAACAAGCGTGTCTTCAACATAGTCTTTAACCTTGTAAAATGCTGTTTTGGTTAGAACACGTTATGCACATGTTTTGAACATTCCCTTGTTTACTCGATTACGGTCCATCCACGGTGTCTCTACTAGAGGGGAGGCATGAATCTCAGCAATGAAAATAATATAAGACTGTTTATGCATGTTTCTGTAGCATCATCATCGCCACATAGGAACTAAAATCCTTCGTCACTTGCGATGAATACAAACAAAAGTAATGTTTTGTGTTCCACATGCAAGCGTGATATGAATGTGTCAACCATTTCAATAGATATGCCTAAACAACAAAAAACTAAAATCTAAAACTATTCCATGGATATTTTACTCGTACAACAAAATTCTAATAAAACTAAATTCTAATAATTCTATGAAAACGTATTGCTGCATTGTCGCTACGTGATTGTCTGTGAGAGTTTTTTTAAACAAGATAGTGTAAATTTTATTACAATAGTGTTTTTTTTTTGGGTTCAATCGCCAAACGGGACCCTATTACTAAGCCTCCATGTCTCTCCGTCTATTAATAATATAGTCTAGATTAGACTATGTATATTATTATAACATAATATGTCATATATCGTAAGAAGTTAGAGAGTATAAATTTTCACAGTATATGTATTTCTGTTGCCGCTACAAAAAGTAATCTACACCAATTATAATGAGGTAATTAGGTAAAGTTTTTTTTAATTATTATTTTTTTGCGTGTATGGAGTAATCTCTGAAAGTACTGGTCCGATTGCTAAAATTTTTCACTGAATCAAAGCTGCTTTACTCCTGAGTGACATAGGCTATATTTTATATACAAGGACAAAGCCGCAAAAACTAGTAATAAAATAAAATAAAAATAAATGAGGGTTGCTTATCGAAAAAGGTTATTGTAATGGCATTTTATGCTTAATTTTAATATACCAAAACCCTTCTACTGCGAGTCCAACTTACGTTTGGTCAGTTTTTACCATCGCCAAGCGATATATCGTCGCTGGACGTAACCTCAACCTAATTATAAAATCTACTAGAGAAGAATCTCGCAATTAGCACTGTGGTAACATTGAGTCATCGCATCTGTGTGTGCGATAGCTTAACAAGTAATCAGATTTCAGGAAAATTACGCTCCCAATATCCTAGATGTGTGTACATTTTAATCTTTTCTGTACCCAATTAAATTCGGATTTGGGGTTCGGATCAATTCCGTTGAAAGCCAAAATTTTTTTCATCACAAATTATTTTTAGTAACCTCTAGGGACCTCTTGAGTATTTTATCTTTATGCTAAAAATAGACCAACGAGTATATTCATCACATTTTCTCAATAATCTTGTGTTCGATTTTCTTGAACGTTCTTCTCCATAGAGACCGATACTTTGCAATATACAATTTATATTTTCGTTTTTGTCTGATCGACAACTTGCATTAAAAGTTTTTGATTTGATTTGATTAGTTTCCAGTCTAAGTTTTAGACTTTGATTGCTGAGTTTGTTTCGCTGTTTCTTCTCACGGTAGTCAGCTAGGAAACACCGGCCTCATCTCGTTAAAACTGACTGAAAACAAAATTGACGTGTAAAAGTGTTTTTTGAAAACCTATTTACAAATTAAAGATCATTTAAAAATATATCCATGGAATGAATACTTTTACTAGGGTTTATTAAGGTTCAGTTTTGAGGTATAAATGGAAAAAACGGAACCCTTATAGGATCAATTTGTTGTCCGTCCGTCTGTCGGTGTGTTTTTCTGTCAAGACCCTTTATCTCGGGAAAGCGTAGAGGTATCGAATTGAAATTAAAACCATATACTCAGGTACGCGGACTTTTGAAGCTGAAATAGATCAAACTTGTAAGTTAACGAGAAAAAAAGATACTTCAGTTTATGTGGCAAAAACGTACATTTCGACACTCTCGAAGAAACAACGTCTTATAACACAAGTATAGGAATAAATCTGAAAAAAGGAAATTTATTATTGTTACAACACAATTTTTTTTGCGATACTGAAATAACTTTCGAGACTCCATTCCGGAATTGAACTTTAACCCAGTTTTTTTATTTGTTGTTATGGTAGTAGAAATACATTATCTGTGTTCATGAGATATAGCCTGGTGACAGACCAACAGACGGATGGACAGCGGAGTATTAGTAATCGGGTCCCGTTTTATCCGAAAGGGTAAAACCAAATGGTTGTGTAGCATTTTTAGTTACCAAAGTAACGGAACCCTAAAAATGCTACACAACCATAAACGACATAAAAGACTCTTATTTAGAATTTTAATTAGCTCTTTTACAACTCAGGATACTCCATTTATTTGCAACGACGGAACCGAAAGGGAATAAAAACCAAAAGCTTTTGAGATAAAAAGAGATTTTTTTAATCCACCCTGGATATTTTGCGCTCATTAAGTTTGTTCCTTCCTTAGGGTGCTTTTTCGTTAAAGATGCGCGAGCTAGCGAAACGATGTCGCGAGGAAAAAATCACCTATGAAATCATTTAATTTTTCTAGCCAGGCTTCGGTGAAAAAGTCTAAAGCCGGTTGCAGACCAAGAGCTAAGCTAAGTTAGTTTAGCTTAGCTCGCATAACTGACGCAGTTTTTCAAGCTACGCATTGGCATAGACAACTTACTTAGCTTCGCATATTTCAACTCACATAGCTTAGTTCGCATAGCTTGCGGTATGCACACAAGTATGGAAAACTGCGTCGGCTATGCGAGCTAAGCTAAACTAACTTAGCCTAGTTTTCGGTCTGCAAGTAGCATAAAGGCCCGTTCACGACCTTACCGCTGTGAGCGGAAGCTAAGCGTGGGACCGCTCGCCGCCCCACGCTTAGCTAGGATCAAAAGTATGAAAATATTTGAAGTACGCCACTAGATGCCCCTCATAGCGCCCCGTGCCCGCTTAGCGAAGTCGCCCCGCTTGCCGCGCCGCTCCCCGCTAAGACCGATGTATATATTTGGCAATAAAAAGTGATACATGTATTTTTTTGAGCTGGGAATTTATCTTATGTCTTCTCCCCTTCTAGTCAATAAATTAACATGAAGAAATAAACGTAGATAGTCCATTTGCCGAACTCGGTGTCTAATGATTTGATTGCTTCGGATGTAGTAAATAGATTGTTTTGTAAGGTACGCAATCACCTACTGACCTATCCCATTTAAATCATTTTATTATATTATTTAGTATGTACGAAGGTCGACTTGGAGAGGATGTTAAATTAAACACTGGACTTTATATTAAGCGCGTATAATATAACATCAACAGTGCTTGCTGCTCAAAAATTTTTGACCTAGCTAAACGGTGGAGAATCTTAACACCGCCATTCAGGATTCGACACAAAACTAACAACGCCATCTATTGACGAAAATCGAAACTAGTTTGACATGAACGAATGTGTACGAACAAGTATGTAGGTATTTTTGTGATATTTATTTTACTATGTGTATGTATATAATTATAATAGTAGGTATATCTTGTTTTTCTTTATTTGCATGTTATATTATTTTATTGTTGTCCTTTTACTTTTACACACAGTGTCTCTTTTTTCTCCAATTTTCCTTTCGCAGGTATGCTGGAAGAGATTTGTATTATTCTTCTGTTTCCTTCTTCTGTTCTTTTTATTATTGTGTGTACAAAAATTGTTAAAAAAATAAATAAAGCCGGGCGTTTCAGACATTTACTGACTAAAACCACACCAATGTTCTTTGAATTGGCCTTTGCTTTATAGGACCATGGGTAAAAAATTTCAAAAATCAACCCATGGCCCCAGCAGGCATCGGCATTGGGCTTCTTCGGATTTGCTGACATCTCTTTCGAAGAAGATTCTGTCTTAGTTCGGATCGTTACCAATCGACCGACGCCGACCGCAACCCCGCCCACTGTGTATTTATAATTTTTTGATAGACTAACCGCGGCTGTAGAACGCACAGAAAAAACGAGAAGAAGGACCATAGCCAGATTTTAGTCGTTAAGTCTGACATTACCACGCCGTCCACCCAGAGCGGCAGAAGTTATTTGATGACGTCACAACCTCAAAAAAAATCTCCTTGCACAGCTTTGAAAACGCACATTATTATTCCACCGCTACACATCCTCGCACCGCTTAGCTACCGTGAATTTTTTTGATGAAAAACCATTCTTAACGAGGACAATGATTCTGACCGTAATAAAAATCCAGACGTCGATTTTGTAAAATGAAACAAAGTGTGCCACCATTTTTACGAGACTACAATTTTACAGGTAACAAGTAGACGAGGATATAGAACTACGCTTTGAAAATGATATAGAGGTGTTACCTTCAGAATTGCCGCTCTGAAAAACTGTCGGGAAATTTTAAAGGTATGTAAAATTTTAGTGCTCATAGTAGCGAAGATTTTTATAGTTTATTTTTCAAAGGCTAGCATCACAATTCACACGTGCAAGTTTTTGACGTCTGATTCTGGAAGAAAAGCTGGAGGTAAATTCAATAAAATTACTTACAAGACAAACTAAACGTTAAACACATTTAAAATAGACCCATTCTTCTCACTATATAATAAATATCTAATATCTAATGATGGTGGAAATGGTAGGTAGCTAGCAGCGATACACCGCTGTTAGTATACATACATTTAAATGGTTATTAACATATCATTTGAATGTAGGCATACATAGGTATGAGGCATAATTTGCATTTTAATGTACCCACTGCTGGGACTCAGGCCTTGTTTTTGGAGAGGGTATGAGCCGTAATCCACCACGAGAGCCCAATGCGGGTTAGAGGACTTCACATGTCTTCGAATTTTTGGTTCTGGGACGTGCCGGTTTCCTCACGATGTTTTCCTTGACTGTTTTGAGTTGGACTTAAAACGGAGCTATTACCACTGGCCACCACAGTTCCATAATGTAGACATACTATATCTCAATTTCCATTCATGGTACAATACAGAAGGTACTATTTGATAATTAATGGAACATCAGATGTCATCTGGAGATATCTGTCTGTAAAACCAGCGGCATAAGTGTGTTGACACCCCAATCTACCGCGAACCTTCGAACCGGATTTTTTTTTAATATTAATAGACTCATTCCTCGACTATTACCTCCCCTAATGATAAAAGATGATGTGATCGACGATGTAACAAACTTGCACTCTGAATTTGAGCTGACACCTGCAGGCGATATCGCATCATAGTTGTCCGCACAAAGCAAGTATTCGGGGTAAGAGTATTTCACGATAGAACGTAATGGTTTGTGTCTTGGGTAGCGAGATTGTTTGAAAAAATTGCTGGGAAATAGCAGACTTTCAGAGGTACACAAAAACATAAAACGCACACAGCACACAAAACACAAAAAAGACACGCAAAATTGTGTGTTGTGTGTTTGTGTGTGTTGTGTGATTATGTTGTTGATTGTGTTGGAGTTTTACACAAAATTTATAAAATGATTTCAATAGAAGCCTAGATAATATCCACAAGATACTATGTTTCCAAAATATCTAATGAAATATGTGTAATAACGGCATAATCACGTAAGTGGTTGTATGAAAAACAGTGAAAATGTATGTCGAGTTGCATCTTCTTACATGATAATTTCACTGCAAAAAAACTGCTGTACCAAACTGCTGTCTATCTAAAATGTATAATTATTATGAACCCATTTTATAGAGCACTGACGAATATGAAAATGTTGGCGTAGGATGCCGATCACCATTAAAGCCCTGTCCAGAGACTGTGTTTTGTGGGCGATAAACAAACTATTCCAGATCACAAAACTGATTTATTATGATGCAAGCTTTAGGTATTTACTTCACAACGAGCTGTGAGACAGTGATTTTTTTATAACAAAAAAGTTAAGTTTCCATACTAGATGTTGTTTCCACGGCTGCCGACAGAAAAAAGATCCCCGATTCTCTGCGGTCGGATCCTTTTATTTGTTCGGTTCGTCAGCCCGGATTCTGTCCGTAGGTGCGGGCTCGCGGACGGCGAGCAATGGGTAGCTCGCTGTCCGACCGTCCGGTAACTGTCTGGACCGAGCCCAAGTCGTCGACGGGAAGCACTGTTCTCGCGCGCTTCAATGAGTTGTCAGCAACAGCAGGGACCCAGCTAGGTCGAAGCCTACTGGGGCCAGGGTTAGCTCCGAAAGGCAGCCCAGCCCTGGCATGAAGGCACGAAGGATAGGTTTTTAGGCAGTAAGAGTCTGACACTATCTCCCGCTCCGCCCAAGAGCGGGGATGTCATTACATGATTTTTCCAACCAAAAAAAAAAGCAGCCCGGATTCTGTCAAAGTGACATGGGTCACTTTTCACCTAGCTCGTTCATTCGTTCTCAAGCTTCCGTACTATTGACTTCACCGATAAGTGTACAGTGCGTTTCACTTAAGAAGTTCCTTTGCCGTAATGTTGGCAATACGGAAAAACAGTGTTGCAATGTTTTTAGCAATTAAGTTACTTAATATTAGGGAGATTAACTAATACTTCGTTACTTTTAACAATTGCCTCTTTTGTTTTTTTTTTTTAAACTATTTTTGAATTAAGTATAGGACGCTGGGCTCCATTCCGATTGTCCTGAAATTCTGTCAAATACTGAAAACGCCACGCCACAATATCGTACCTCTCTATCAACAACTTCCTTTTAGACCTGCTTTTTTTAAATAAAATCCTATTCCCCTCATAATTCTCCACAAAGTGTTGCAAATACCGTTAAAATCGATTTCGTTTCGCATTTCAGGAAAAAAATTAGGTAGAGTAGGCAACTTTTTCCTTTTTTCCCTTTTTTTTGTGTTGACAGACAGGGGAGCCAACATTACGTCGAAGTAACTTCTTAAGTGAAAACACTGTAACTATCACATTTTTACTTCAGGTGTAGCTACTTTAGTACCTAATAAATCGTGTCTAACCACTATGTACATATATTCCTACAATACATTGAGTTCCTGAGATATACCTACAGATCTCCAATTGGCAATATTCCTGTTAGGTAATTACGCGCCTAATTTGAACAGTGTCGCGATTGATATCAAGTAATTTCGCGAATCCAATTAATCCATCTAAATTACAGTTATATTACAGTACTCACTACTATAAAACGCTTGGTGTGGTATTCAAACTTTGCTTTGCATTTCCCCAAAGACGCTTTTATTATTTATATTTTTTTCTTTGAGGTAAGAAAACATACTACTTCCACTAGCTTCTGACGTTTTATAAGTGCCCACGTAGGCATATCCCTACTAATATTATAAATGCGAAAGTAACTCTGTCTGTCTGTTACGCTTTCACGCAAAAACTACTGAACGGATTTAGATCAAATTTGGTAGGTAGGTAAAAGAGACACTGGAATAACACATAGGCTAACTATAATTCCACTGCTGAGCACGGGTCTCTGCCCGCGCGATATAAACTGTAGTCCACGCGGGCGAAGCCGCGGGCGGAAAGCTAGTGTGAAATAAAAACATTTTGAATTTGAATTTGAAATAGTTTCTTTTTAATTTAAATTTGACTCTAGGATGCACCGGGAAAAAAACCACGGATAAACATAAAACTTCAACCACGGAAATACTATGACTTGTTTAAGGAAATCATCATCATCATCATCATTTCAGCCGACAGACGTCCACTGTTGGACATAGGCCTCCCCTAAGTGTCGCCACAATGATCGATCCTGCGCGTCTCGCATCCATCGGTTTCCCGCAACCTTCACCAGGTCATCGGTCCACCTTGCAGGAGGCCTTCCGACGCTGCGTCTTCCAGTACGAGGTCGCCACTCCAGAACCTTTCGGCCCCAACGGCCATCTGTTCTGCGAGCAATGTGCCCTGCCCATTGCCACTTAAGTTTGGCGATTCTTCGGGCTATGTCGGCAACCTTGGTTCTCCTGCGGATATCTTATCTAAGGAAATCAGTTAATTGTAATCATGTTAGTTTTTGTTAGATATCACACCATAATACTGAGATAGGAGCCTTTTTGGCCTCACACAGGTTTTATATTTTAATCTTTTAATATTGTTTTTTTTTTTTATTAATGACTACCAAATTTAATTTGCAAGATTTGATCACAGACAAATATCGGGACAGGTGAAACTAAATAAAAGCCTGTAAAATAGATAAATGAACTAAGATTAAATAAAGTACCATTAACATAAAAGCCAATTCAAAAATTTTATTTTTAATTTAAACTTGGGTGGTTACCCAAGTTTAAATTAAAAATATTATTAAAAGAAAATTCGCATAAAACTATCTTTTGGAAGCACGAATGAAATGCCAGGCAGAACATTATTAACTCATCGCAAACGTTTTTCAGTTGCAAAAAGAAAGAGTTCTCTCTGAGCAAATTTTTATGCAGCAAATGAGACATTAGGTACATATTTGTATTTAAAGCTATCTATTTGATACACGACATTTCAGCTGAAAGACGTAAGTAGTGGGCCTACTGGATATAGTCCTTCCTAAAGGTTACTTTACTTTTAGCAATAGCCAGACCGGTGTACCCTCTCCTAGAGAGGAAGCCTGAGTCCCATCAGTGGGAACATTAAAAAGGCTGTTGAGAAGGGAAAGTGGCGGTTGAAATAAAATAGTAAACTGTAAAATATAGCAGGTTTTATTTTAAGAACGCGAGCCTCTGGTCCGTGTCGTATGAGCTAATGGTGCGTGGTCGCAGCGGTGCGCGCGGCGGCGCTCTGCCCCTCGTCCTCCGCTCCCCGCAAGCCGCTGTCGCCCTCCGGTCGACGCATTGGCACACGGTGCTACGTTTGTCACCAACAAGGCTGATGATGAAACTGGTGTATGACCTGTGCATTTCACATCATTCGATTATCGCAACCCTCACCGGATCATCGGTCCCTCCGATTGTCTGTTCTCTGAGCCATGTAACTTATCCATTAAATTACTACTTAAGTTTGTCAATTCGTCAGGCTATGTCGGTAATAAACTTTGGTTTCCTGCAGATATCTTCATTTCTGAGTCCACAAGAAGAGTTTATTTATTTTTTTCGTCAGTTTTAAACTAGATGAGGACGGTGTTTTCTAGCTGATTAGCCTAAGAAGAAACATTGAAACAAACTTCATCAAGTAATCAGTCCTAGGTGGAAGAAGGCTTATAACATCGCATCTTCCGGTATGTGGCTGCCACTCCAGAAGCTTCTGAACTAATTGACCATCTGTATAGTCTATGGGCGACCGCCTTTTGACTACAGTTGTTATCACTGGCAATACGCCCTGACTTTCATTTTGCATACCATAGAATTTGATATGAAAAATAACGCTTAGTTTCCCAAACGTTGCTCAATGGAGCCAGATTCAACGGTTGACCTCTTTCTTGAAGTTAGACTTATCTAACTTGATCGTTTCTCCTCTATAGATGTAGTCGTCTACAACTTAGAATAAAGAGTGTCTGAGTGTGTATGCCAAATAAAATAGTTTTCTTTCTTTCTTTCTTTCTTTTCTTTATCTTGACAAAAGTTGGTGTTATATGTCATGGGGATTGAGCATGACCTTTCGTTCACCTATGTTCATTTTAGGACCACTGTATTGAAAGCTGAACTCATGAAACATCGTATTGAGGATGACCTTTTTTTTCTCCCGCCTTTGGGCGGAGCGGGAGATAGTCTCAGACTCTTACTGACTAAAAAACCCACCCCGTTCCTTCTTGCCACTCATACCTGGGCTGAGCTACCTTCCGGAGCTAACCCTGGCCCCAGTAGGCTTTGACCCAGCCGGGCCTTTGCTTTTGCTAACAACTCCTTGAGGCGCGCGGAAACAGGGCGCGCTGTCAGAGGAAGGACTGACTGAGCGATCATAGTCTCTGCCAAATTGAAGGTATTCCTACCATAGACATTAATGTCTAGCCCTCTCCAGATAGGATACATTGAAGACATCGTCTACTGCCGTGGTCTATTGAAACCGACACGATACGACTCAAGTATCTAATAAAATCCTAAAAGTAAACAATGACACGGATGGTTGAAGTCAGTAAAAGTGGAGTTTCTTGCACGTTCTATTCCATAGAGATCTATGCTTTGGAACGTGCAATTTAGCTTCACTTTTCTTGGACTGACCGACATTTCACTATTCAAAACTGCCTCCAAATGGTCTATTTGAAATAAATGTTTTTGATTTGAGTTGATTTTGAAGGGCAGGTTTATTGCCATCTTAAATACAAACCCTGGCTGCTACATAGAAATTCCAGATAGTAAAACGCAATAACACCTTTTCTGACCCAGAAGTAGAACCTTAGGCTTAGCAGCTTACTTGAGACCAGCTTGATAATCTTTCTTGTTTGTTTATGGTTTTTTCAATACACTTGCTCATAAAGTGAGTCATATTGCACTGCACTTAGGTATATAATGGCATTTGTGACCAAACTGTGACATTTTGATTACCATTACGCACTAGTGCTATAATGTGGAAAAAACAAAGGTTTTCACCAAAACAAAAAGTTGTACAAAAAGTTGTTCAACCTCTCCCCCGCCATAATTATATTGCATTTATCGTATATACAGGATAGCCACTGGTCGTCCCCCACGAGGGATAGAAAAAAAATGGACGCGCTTGTTAAAACAGATTTTACAGTAATATCTTCACAAGTGTATTAAAAAACGTCGTATGATACAAGTGAGTAATAAATGATTACCATTCCCTGCTCTCTTAAGACCCTCGGTTAAATACCGCCTCGACGGTAATCACTAACATTACACATTTATATATAATGTACGTATGTATTTACGTTCGAAATGAAAAAGGAATAAAAAACTCTTGTTTCATTTCGTTTATGTAGCATACGTTTTTCGTTTCAATGTTCGTTTAATATTGGATGTACGTATCCGTTTTCTTTTGATTCGTTCTGTCGAACAGTTTTATTGTGCAAAGGGAATCAACAAATAAAGTTAACGGTTTTTTTTTTATGTAGGTAATCATGGAGTTTCTCGCCAGTTTTTCTCCATATGAAACAACCAATTAGAACTAACCCCTATAAGTTTGAGAACATTTAAAGTCCATGTAGGTCTATGTGATACAAAAAAAAACATAATTATATTTTGAATTTGTTTTTTTTAATGTCATAAAATTTATTTTTAGGGATAATTTGTAAGATGCTAATGGTTCCCTATTACTAAGCCTCTGCTGTGCGTCCGTCTGTCTGTCAGCAAGCTGTATTTCATAAATTATAAGAGTTTTAACTCTCACAGAATGTGTTTAAAATTTCTATTTAATTGCCTTTACTAAAAACAAGCTTTTAAAGAAAATATTTTTTTCATAGCAAGCTTTTATGTCTCAGTATAACTATATACAGATGGAAAGACATCATAAGGGATAAAGTGATGAAGCAGGGAGGTCACGACCCTCAGCATTGAGGAACACGACGCAAGGAGGAGGAGGATAACTATATAATTAATACACGTGAACAAAAATCATACTAGCCCAAACTCGACGGGGTTGTGTCATTTAACTGCGAAGTTCCTATAGCCACCTTCCGGTTCCATCATCAGATCAGCTCCTTGTTATTATAATTTTGCACTGTCATCTGATTTACACTTGCATGCAAAATTGCAGCTCAATCGGTAACCGGAAAGTGGATCAAATTTAATTTACTAGACTTGATTACAGACAAACATCGGGACAGGTGAAACTAAATAAAAGCTTATTATAAAAAAAAAAAATTAAGTTCCCATAGGTACAATATTATTTTGTCGTTTATTACTCGATTTTAATGTTATCGTAATCAGTTTTTTTTTTCAAGATGACACTCACAAAACGTCTCTTAGTCTAGCAAGTTCACATGTTTTTGCAAACGCAACCACAATACAGTACAAATTGTAAAGAGCAACACGTACACTTCCTAAGCTACCACCGCCACCAAGAACCTACAATTCCTCTTAACTGCCCACCCATTTGCCTCCGACTTTTAAAGTATTACATGTAGCACTTAAAATATCCCTTAATAGTCGCCCTGTCGGGTTTTCAATGGGCAACCTTATTCGCTTCTAGAGGGAGCTTTTAAGACGATATTTCGTAAAGTGCTCCACGTAGTCACCTGGCGAGACTTAATGACACGACTCTACTAGAAATGCATTTTGTAAAAGGGAAAACATCCACTATTTAACATGAGAAACTTTGTTGCAGTTGGTAATTTCTATACTGCACTATTACTTTTCATCATCACCATTATTTCAGCCGAGAGAAGTCCACTATTGGACATAGGTTTCTCCCAAGTGTCGCCACAATGACTAGTACTTTGCGTCTCGCATCTATCGGATTCTCGCGACCCTCATCAGAATATCGGTCCACCTTGTTGGAGGCCTTCTACCGCTGCGTTTTTGCTGTGAGGAAAATCATCCAATGACAAACCCCGGTCTTGGGCGGAGCTGGAGATAGTGTCAGACTCTTACTAACTAAAAACCTACCCCGTCCCTTCGTGCCTTCATTTAGGGGCTCGAGCTACCTTTCGGACTAAGCCTGGCCCCAGTAGCTTTCGACACAGCTAGGTCCCTGCTGTTTCGGTACGTGGTCGTCATTCCAAAACCTTTCATCCCCAAGGACCATCTGTTTTGCGAGCAATGTGCCCTGCCCACTGCCACTTAAGTTTTGCAAACAATAAATTACTAAATAATTAAACTAGTTCTCGTAACCACTTAAAATCTAAAACAGCAATAGTTTTCACAAAAACCGGAATCATTTATTAAGATAACATCAAATTATTAAACAGTCTAAACTTCATTAATGAACTCCGGCTACCCGACTCCGTACTCCAAAACTTCTGTGGTAGAACATAAAACTTTGGATCTAAAATAAATTTAAAAACAACTTCAAAGCTATTAATTTTAAACTACAACTGTTCCGGCTTAATTGGCGCCTATAGCTTTTGTTTGAGCATAGTTAGGACTACTAACGTTAAATAGTAGCGAACTAACGTACTATCTATGTTTATTTATTATTAACTTCCTTTTTTTGTATTTTCTTTTATTTCTTTGACATTTTATAATTATTTAAAAAATATGTAATAAATAGATGAATATAATTTAACACTTAGTCGAATAATTCCAATGTTATGCTTGAAATAGTTTATAGTGTGATATATAATAATCAATGAATTTGAAATGTGTTTACCTATTGTTAGATTTGGTAGTAGAATAAAAGGGTATTTTATTTTATTATTATAACATTAAGGAGTTATTTTATTAAACAAACTTTTAATTCATGAATCCCCAAGCGACACCCGGTGGCCGCGCATCTATTGTCTTACTATTGTGTCTCTAATTGACGGTATCTGAAGGGTTAATGAATATATATAGAATTGCTAAAATGTTCTCGAAAAAATTATTTTTCGAGAACATTTTAGCTTGGTATACCTATATAATTAATACTCGTCAAGACGAATCATACGAGCCCAAACTCGATGGTGTTGTGTCGTTTAACAACCATACTCCTATAGCCACCTTCCAGTTCCATCATAAGATCAGCTTCATGTCATAATAGTTTTGCATTGTCATCTGATTTACACATGCATGCAAAATTTCAGCTCAATCGGTAAAAGGAAAGTGAGTCAAATTTAATTTGCAAGATTTGATTACAGACAAACATCAGGACAGGTGAAACTAAATAAAAGCTCGTAAAATAACTTAGTATATTTAATTCTCCTAACTATCGTAGGCGTTAAAGTTCAAACACATTTATATACGTACATAATTTACAGTTCGTGAACTGAACCCACGCAAATATCACCCTTGATTGGACCGTTATTGTATCCTAAGTATTTTATTGAATATACACCATGTCTGATTCTGTATCTAAATATATTATGTCCGTAGGGAATGGGCCGTAATTTGACGGGTTGGTAGATGTTACATGTCTTTAAATTTTTTTGGTTCTAGGACATTCCGGTTTCCTCACGATGTTTTCCTTCACCGTTTTGAAAACAGTGGTGATGGAATAAATTACACAAAGTATTGCGCCTGGCTGAGTTTGAACCCGCGTCCTATAAATTCGTAAGTCGGGGCCACGGAGTAAGTCTTTTATACTTACTCCGTGGTCGGGGACGTTACCACTCGGACACCACTGTTCTCGTGTAATTATCAATCAATACATATTATAAAACAAAGTCCCCCGCCGCGTCTCTCTGTCTGTCTGTTCGCAATAAACTCAAAAACTACTGCACCGATTTTCAAGCGGTTTTCACCACACGATAGCGTGATTCTCGAGAAATGTTTTAGTATATAATCTATAATCTGTTAAGGTTTTGTATTTATTTCTAGAAAAGAATCCGTGCGAAGCCGGGGCCGATAGCTAGTGTGTTAAAATAATGTAATTTTCCTTATAATTACATCAAAAACCTGCAATATAAAATGAAGTGGTTGCTTATGAAGCAAGGAAAGTGTTTGGTTGTGCAAACTCATACCTCGCGGCGATGCGGCGCTAGCACTTAATTAGCTGCTTGAAGTCTCGTTACACTAAGATAATACCAACTAATCTAATCACGAGGAAGTTTGTCGTTCCTTTTTTTTAATAATTTATTATTTGGATCTCCAATAAAGGAATAATAGTATAGATAGGCTTACGTTTGACCTCTATCTCACCTGGTAGTAAGCAATGATGTGTCTGACGATAAAGTACGCTTGCTTAGAAGTAACCTATTTATTCTGGACTTGAAGACGTCTAGGTTGTCAATGACATTGTTGATGGCAAACAACCAAGAGGCCGCAGCCCAATAAGATGGGCAGGTCAGGTCCGCTCCACATTGGACACCCAATTACACGTCGCACTTCATGACGATAGGAACCGTCACAGATGGCGAGATACCATTAATAAGAAGCTAATTCAGCGGGAATTTCACGACCCTCAGTAATGAGAAATACGACTCGAGGATGAGGTTGTCATCATCATTATTTCAGCCGAATGACGTCCACAGTTGGACATAGGCGTCGCTCAAATGCCGCCACAATTAGCGGTCCTTTGCTTCCCAGATCCATCGGATTCCCGCAGCCCGTACCAGGTCACCGGTCCACCTTGTAGGAGGCCTTCTAACGTTCAGGGCTTATTGTTCTGCGAGCAGTGTGCCCTGTGTCACTTAAGTTTGGCGATTCTTCGTGCTATGTCGGCTACCTTGGTTCTCCTGTCTATCTTCATTCCTGCGATTCTAGATTGTAGATTTAGGAAAACCCAGACTCTGGCAGTAAGGGTTTGGTTTCTGGTCGTTATATTTATGAAGTTTCTTTAATTCGACGTAATTTTTTTTTCCTACTTTAGACTTTTTACTTCATTTAAACATTTTTACTTTAAAACATTTTGCCTTGCTAAATTTTAGAATTCTAGGTCAAGGGGAACTACCCTATAAGTTCTGATTTTCTTGCGAAAACGAAGCAAAACGGCCTCATCTAAGATAATGTTGACTTAGTAGTTTGATTTCATTACTGCTGCGGCTGCTGTCAGCATATATATTTATTCTACAAGCAATATTAAAGCAGTATTTAATATTAATTTCAGCATAATGCCTGCAAACGATCCTAATAAAAAAGCGCCTTGAGAGACGAACAACAAAGTGACCTTAGATGACATCTCCCGCGCTTGCGGAGCGGGAATAGAATAGAATAGCATTTATTTGGAGCAAGCAATACAATATACCACAACATAAAATAATAATAAAAACAAAAAAAAGTACAGAAATACAATACAGTTACATTGAATGTGCCTGAACCGAAAGGGTTGGTGAACTCAGCAATTGCTGGGCGTCAAACACCTAGTGCTGATTTTCAGACTTTTACTGACTAAAATTCCCACCATGTTCCTTCGTTGCCTTTTATACCGGAGCGTTCCTTTCAGAAGCAGACTCTTGGCCCCAAACAGACCCTGGCTCCAACCTTATATAGGTTCCCTTTTTGACGACTGCGCTTCGGAAACCCAGTAAAAAGTGAACTCGTCACCATGTATAACGGCCTCATACTAAAGCATTATGATCTTAAGCTAATTGTTTTTCTAACCACGCCCGAAAGGTCGTCTTTTGGTCTTATTGGATGCACCTGAAATAAAATGAAACAAACTGTCCAATCAAGTTTATAATTCTGTGTCATCATCATCATCATTTCAGCCGATATGCGTCCACTGTTGGACATAGGCCTCCTCCAGGCGTCGCCACAACGAACGATCCTGTGCGTCTCGCATCAATCGGTCTCCCGCAACCTTCACCAGGTCATCGGTTATAATTTTGTGTAGAACAGCCGATGATTTTTTTCATGTCCTCAAAAGATCTTGTGATAGGTTGTTCAATTTTGCCTTCTGAGCCAGACCTTAAAGTTTGCGGAGACCTGTCCCTTACACCTTTTGAAGCCTATGTCACGCGGGAATAAAGCAGCTTTCTATGGGCGAAAAAAATTTAGTAATCGGATCAGTACTTTCAGAGATTACCTCCTACAAACCAAAAACTTTACCTCTTTATAATATTATCTATATATACCTTAGATGTATAACACCGGTACCTACAAATAACACGGTTCGTAATACCGTACTATGAAAATCTTATTACGTTCAACCACGTATCACGTTTTGCATACATTGTCTATGCGACGCATGCACGGTGTACGCATTGCCCAGAATTACTGATACCTGCTTGACTAAAACATTAGCACTTTGTGTACATTGTGTGTGGTTTCCTCGTCAGGCTGTTTTAGTTTTGTTTGAAAGAAAAGTTAGAATGGAATAATTCAAATTCAAAATCAGTTATTACAAATAGACCAAATGTAGGCACTTTTGAATAGTCAAATGTCGGTCAGTCCAAGAAAAGTGAAGCTAAATAGCTTAACTTAGGCGTGACATAACACACGAGCAATAATCACAATAAACAGAAGAAAAATAACTATAACGCTAAAACTTCACTGCGCACACGTATGCCAAACACGTCGCGTCGGTCTCCATATGAAACTAGGCTTGTAGAGCTACCTTCTTGAGCCAAGCCACGCGACGTCGTTCAACGTAGAAATCAGGCGTGTTGTACGTGTGCGTCGGTCTAATGTTGTTCTAGCCTAATATTTATACAAAGTAATACAGCTGGCTTAAATACAGAGAATTTTGAATTTTAATAGTTCTCTTCCACTCTTCCCCAAGTTCAGTCTATCTTGAGAAAATGTGATGATTAATTCTTTTTATTTCTCTGAATACCTGTTACTTTTCCCTTGAATTAGGACCGTTTTAACCTAATATTAATATTAAAATGACCCTCAGGAACAATTTCCATCATTATGTTTGTGTATAGCATATCCAACGTATTAAATAAGATAAGCATCTAATGGTTTCACGATAAAGCTTGCTCATTTAGGAAATACGTACACTGCGAGCCGTATCTTGATCGACTCAGTCGCTAGCGGCAATCAGTACGAAGAGTTCAAGATTAGGTCACGAAGCTTCTCCTAATCTTAATTTAAGATTATATAAATGTCTTATTAAGACATGCTGGAATTGGTATTTCTTCTCTTTAGTCATGAAGTTATTAAAATACCAGGATAACATAGTTTCATGGCGGTAAGTCCTTTCTTTGAAGAGTGGCTGGAGTTTCGATATTGCGTCCTTACCTTTCGCGGTCACAGGTCCTCACTGAGCATGGTACGTTCAGGAAGCTCCTGCAATTGGTTCAGGCAGAAGTAAATACCTAGGCGTTACCATTATACAGACCACCCAGAGGATATGGTGGATGGTATATGGCAGGAGTACCCCACTTAGATGAAGAACCGCCGTTGTCTTGTGGGGCTGATTTTCGGCAGCAAATTCGTGCCGGGCCTCAGTTCAGAGCATGGTCCGAAGCAAAAAGGATGAGTGGCGGTCGCCTCTTTCTGCGAAGCAATAATGCTAGCGATGGAGGCAGCCACACCCATGAAGGAACGGCCATCCTGACGCCCCAGAAGCCGGGCGGCGTGGGCTTGCGGATTACTAGCAATGGATAGCTCGCTGTCCAAACGTCCGTTAATCATCCAGAAAGAGCTCGAGTTATCGACGGCATGTAGTCCGGTTCCATCATCAGATCAGCTCCTTGTTATAATAATTTTACATTGTCATCTGATTTACACATCCATTTCAAATCAATTGGTAATCGGGAAATGAGTCAAATTTAATTTACAAGATTTGATTACAGACAAACATCGGGACAGGTGAAACTAAATAAAAGCTTGGAAACAAACACCAAAATCAAGTCGTTTGCACCCTATCTCATTCCATAAAATGAAAGTCAGATTAATCCCACTTCACTGTGACCCAGAAAATAATTGCCAAACACCTTCAGTTACAGAACTAGATAAACTTTCCTGCAACACTGTCAACAGAAAAAAGGCAAGCAGTAACGTAACAACCCAATTACGGAAACAGACCAAATCTCGAACATTCAAAAAACATTGCTACTAGGAACACACTTCCTCCCAATCGTGTAACTACAAAATGTTTGGTCCACATTTACTCAAGCGAGCTAGTGTATTTCGCGGCGCTATTTTTGTGTAGTCACCCGAGGCTAGTTGTTAACTAGCGCGGAAAGCCCTACCATCATATCCGAAATATAGAATGTCTTTTAGATGGCGTTTTGACGTTTTCTTTGGATTTCTCTTAGACTTGATGCTTGTAGAAGATTTGAGCTTGAATATTCTTACTAACTTATCAATATTTTTAGCAAACAAAATCCACAATTTTTACCATACTCACGCTTTTTTTTTTTAGTTTAAAGAATCGGTTCGATGGCTAAATGCGATAATGTGGTCGACGATGGAGCACGCTTTCCTAGAAGTAACCCACTTTTGATTTAACGACCCCTAAGTTGCAGCTATCAGGAAACACAGACTTCGGTAGGGATTCCTTGATCGTACGCACAATAAATGTGTTCCCAAAATGCTTTGTGCGTTTGGGTAGAATGTCTACCATGTACCATGGCGACGAGCAATGGGTAGCTTGTCGGCCGCGCCGTCAGCGAGTCGGGACTTCTTATAGGATTATAAGGAGTCCCGGGTCACTGATGACGCGTTGTGTTCCACATGCGTCTCAAAGAGGTATCAGCAAATCGTAGGGGGGCCTTATGGCCATGGGAAAAATATACTAATGTTACTTAAATATACTAATGTAAGGGATACTAATGTTAATATAATTTAATTCATGAATCCCCAAGCGACACCCGGTGGCCGCGCATCTATTGTCTTACTATTGTGTCTCTAATTGACGGTATCTGAAGGGTTAAAAGGTAAATGAAGGAACATAGGTAAGGATTTAGTCAGTAAAAGTCTGTCACGCACCCTCCCAGTCTACCATAGAGAGGGCTAAGTCATTGAATGACTTCCAAACTCAAAAAAAAGTGCCACAGCGACTGTTCCTGTTCTACCCATATTTAAGAGACACCCAAGAGTCGTATTAGGAACCTACCTATACATAATTTTTGAACAAAGTTTCAGCTTCCCCTAATGGACTCATAAAACTTTTACAATATAAATATTATAAATACCGTATGTATACGCAAACATACATTATTTAAATCCCTAAAGTATAAGAATAAAATTTGTACGTTCCAACCGGCTTTCCCACGATTCTTTGCTTGGTAAAGTTAAAAAAATGCAGATCTTGAAAAAATAAAGCAAGAAGTTTGGAAGCAATTTTTTGCTTCGGCGGATAAAGAAAAAAGAATGGTCTGCGTATATTGCAGGGGACAGGCGAAAAGTTTTTGCTTTGAAGTAACCACGATGCTTGAGAAAGTCATTTTGGTAATTGTTTTAAAGTAAAATAAACTGGGAAGAATAAATGAAGACTGCAGTGATAAAATTATAATATTCCACAACTATCACGCAACGCCGTCTAGTCTCTCTCCATCTAGAGCTTGTGTTATGAGTACTAGACAACTGATAAACATCCTTTTTTATTATTGATAAACTCGAGTTTGATCACCTTCTCACCTTATGAAAAAGTGGACTAGTGGCTAGAAGGAACGGGATGGGTTTTTAGTCAGTAAGAGTCTGGCACTATCTCCCGCTCCGCCCAAGAACGAGGGTTGTCATTGATTTTCTCCACCATAAAAAAAAACCACGTACCAGACAACGTAGCGTTAGAAGACCTCCAACAAGGTGAACCGATGACCTGGTTAGGGTCGCGGGAATCTGATGGATGCGAGACGCACAGGATATTGGATGGATAGCATGAATAAAAAAAAGCTGTCTACCCTGAGAAGAAACACCGAAACAAACTCAGGGTCAGTCTCTTATAAAGTACATACAACAAACATACATGTAATGGTCAAATCATATGAAAACCAGATAAGTATCTAAGATGGTCTTTCAAAGAAAGAACCACACCGCTTTGACTGCATCTGTCATTCAGTGCAAGTATTTGTCAGTATTCTTATAGCTCAACTAAGGAGCTCAACGATTAATAGTCCTAATTAAGGAGCTCAACGATTTGACGAAAAATACCAAGGAAGGAGGTAATAATTATTATTAACTCTTCTTTGACCGTATAAATATGATCCTCCAGTACAACTAATTAGTAACCTTCCACTAAACCGAAGTCAAGTTTGACCAAATGCTAGGAATATGTAGCAACAAACTACCCTTTGAGCGCGATACAATGTGGACTAATTTTAAACTTGGACACTTCGAACAGTCGCTTGTGTAAAATATTTTTCCTCGAACATAGACGATACCCGGGTGCCCGGGTAGGTGAAGTGGGGTAACTTGGAAATAAAACCGGCGGTACCGTCGTGTTACCGAAGTTGGGGATTTAACGCTCGCTGCGACACCGGCCTGGAGTCTGGTATGAGGTTTGAGCGGTTAGGCGTTTAGATATTGCCTTAAATGCTGATTCAATTTAGCCGTCTCTCCCTTAGGTAAGTGTTGATGAATCTGGTGTCGGCTTAAAGTATAAACGGCCATGATTTTAGGTTTTTTAATTAAAGGTGGATTTTTGTGACTAAATTTTTAACTATCAATCAGTCTGCCTAGCCTCTTCCCAAATGCTACCGTAAGCATGGACTTTTTTTTTTGGTGTGAAAATCATCTAATGACATCCCCCGCTATTGGGCGGAGTGGGAGATAGTGTCAGACTTTTACTGACTAAAAACCTACTCCAGTTCTTTCGTTGCCTTTCGTACTGGGGCTGAGCTCCCTTTCGGAGCTAACCCTGGCCCCAGTATGCTTCGACCCAGCTGGGCACCTGTCGTTGCTGACAACTCTTTGACGCACGTGGGAACAGTGTGCACCGTCAACGACTTCGGCGCGGTCCGGACAGTTACCGGATGGTCGGACTGCGACCTACCCATTGCTCGCCTTCCGCAAGCCATCGCCTACGGTGGACCGTAAGGTAGACTTGAGGACGACAATTAATCAATAACTCTCGTCGATGACAGCGCTTAGTGACGATGATGTCTGCAAGACCGTAGGAGACCAGCAGGGGAGGCATGCCTCCAGAGTCATGGGCTGACTTCAGTATAGTCGGCCTTCTAAAAAAAAGCAAAAGCTAGTTCTCAATAATCATTGTTATTAATCAAGAAGGACCCGACATGACCCAAAGAATCGCCAAACTTAAACCGTAGTATAAACTGTGTACATTGTTCACAGCACAGACAATCGATGGGGCCGAATAGCACCGAAAAAGCGACAGCGTACTGTAAAACTCGGCGTTTTAAGACCTCCCACAAGATGAACCGATGAACTGACAAGGTCCGCAGAAATCTATACTGGACTGGTCCGTATGGAGACTTGGGCGTGACCTATATCTAACAGACGACGATTTTCGTCTGAAACGATGATGGTTTTGTGGACTCAAAAAGAACCCTTAACTTCTTATCACTTCTTCTCAAAGGTCCAGTTGAAAACCAGCGTCAGGCAACTGCTACGGTTGTCTTGCAGTACTGAACTGAACCTATTTGGTACTACCGTGAGACACATTGTTGCTGTTGTTTTTATTTTTAATTTTTTAATCATCATCATCATTTCAGCCGACAGACGTCCACTGTTGGACATAGGCCTCTCCCAAGTGTCGCCACAATGATCGATCCTGTGCATCCCGCGTCCATCGGATTCCCGCAACCTTCACCATTTTTTAAATATTAATTAAAATTTAATTATTTTTTTATAGCTTGTTTTTTTCATTGTGTGTCAAATAAACATGTTTTCTTTCTTTCTTTCCTTCCTAGCCTTGACCGATAAAATAATTCTAACCCGCTTTAGCCTATACCTTCCACCATACGCAGTGCTCTACTTTCCAAGGGATCTCGCGATGACAACGTTCTACGGGTCTTGTGCCACTCTACCGCTATCTCCACATATACGATACGACAGAAATCAGTTTACTTTTCTCAATTCTTAGCCGCGTTTTCGCAGATGGAATTAGCTCTTTTGACGACCTAGCGTGGTGTAAAGTACCTTCAGTTATGCTGACGTCTGAAATGTGTACTGTTAACGCATTAATAATAGTAAGAATCATCATTTTTTCATCCGAAAGACGTCCACTGTTGGACATAGTCCGCTCCCAAGTATCGCCATAACGGTGTTTACAGACTATGTAACATGTTATATAACTTGTGTTTTATAACACATCTACGTTATGTAACCTTGTTATTCAACTTTGCAACATAAAACAATACTGTACACATTAGAATAACAATGCAATATAACCATGTTATAAAACCATTGTCGTTGATCGTTCTTCACTGCTATCCGTATATAAGCCTGGCTAAAGAATCATTTAGACGTTTAGGATTTATTTTACGCAACTGTCAAGATTTTAAAAACCAAGCAGTTATAAAACCTCTGTATAATGCCTTAGTTCGGTGCAAACTGGAAACCAGCGCTTGTGTATGGAACCCTCATGAGGTTACATATACACTCATGCTGGAGAAAGTTCAAAAAGCTTTTCTAAGGTACCTTTATAAACGATTATTTGGATATTACCCATTTATGTATCCTACTAAGTTCACCTTAGGATGCTTAAATTGCAACTCATTAAAGGTTAGGCGGGCTGTGGGCCAAATTACAACAGCTTACAAAATTATTAATGGTTACACTGAGGCGTCCGATTTGCATGCGGAGTTGTGTCAATTATTTGTTCCAAATAATTACAATCGCTCTAGAAAACATAAACTATTTAATGTCCCATTCTGTCGCACTGTAGCTAGATCCACCTCCCCTATACCGCGTATGCTAACGATGCTCAACGCGCTCGTGGAGACCAACCCTGGATTGGATTTGTTTGCTGATGCTTGGAAGACGATATTATTAGAAAGTTTGCGATTCTGTGAGAAGACAGAGTGAAAGGTTTTAAACATAATTTAGTGTTAATGGCTATTTTGCTGTACTAAATAATAATAAATAAATAAATAAATAAATAACATTGTTGTACACATTAATAACATGTTATTGTAACATGTTTTATACTCCAAACAAAAAAACAAACTTTATCTCATTGGTGTAGATAAGTACCAACATACCTAAAGCCTAATTAGGTTTTAAGTTATAATGAGCTAGCTTTTCCGTGTTACGTAATCCCTTTACCTACCCATGGGACGAGGTAAAAACTACAAAATGCCACACCACCTCCTGCCTAAAATACCTTAGGTTATTCATAATTCAGAAATATTTTCCGTGAAAAACATTGTTTCATAAAGCGCTTTTATTGCGCGGTATAATGGTACTCACCTGTGTTGCGATTTGTATTTGTTTACCTATTTCAGCGGGTTTGCGCATGTGATGGCTTGACCTATTCATAAATAGATAGGTCGAAGTTTTTAATGAAGATTTAAAAAAAAAGTAACCTACGAGTATATTAAAAAGTAGTTAAATTGATTCTGCTCCTTATTCTGACCAAACTGATTTCAGGTTTTGCGCATTTAACGTGACACCTTGTATGTTTGAAAGCGGTTTTGCGAGCTCTGTACGATTCTATAAAAATATTTGACAAAGGGCAGTCATGGGGACAGTTTTACGCAATACCCTTTGTCAAATATTTTTACAAAATCTTATAAAGCTTGCAAAGCCAGTTTCAAAGATATATGACACTACTATATTATAATGAGTATATTTAAGGTCCAAACCACTTGGGTTAGGTTAGGTCAAAATATGTTTTATAAAACCTAAACACCGTACTTTAGAGATGTCTCGCTATAATAAAAAATACTCTGTTTAACTAGACGCTTCGAATGACACCTGTCTTATGTCTATTGGAGGGTGGGGACAGTGCCCATACATCCTCCTTTCCGTGCTTAAATTATGACTGTGACTGAATTCTCTAATTTGTATAAGGATGCCCATTTTCCCATGACATGTTACGTAAACGTAGTCAAAGTCTACGCAGAACCATGGACCATAATATTTTATTCAAGAAAACCTTTTTGAACATTTAAAACTTGGGTAATATCCTACGTCCCCAAGTATGAATTTACTTAAATTTCTCATGAGTAAAATTCTTGAAGGGTTGTTCAAGTTTTCGAGATAGCACTCACACATAAGTAACTTTTTAACATCATGTTTGAAATTTGAAAGACATTTAAAATAGCCCAGAAACTTTATACACAAGGAAAATACAAATATTATTTAGTCAAGCTGTGCGAACATAATATTATCATTTTATTTTTAGTATATGCGAAATCCGAAACACGTGTCTAGTTCTTCTATGTAAAGAATCTATGTATGTACAAAACATCACTGTATCTTAAAAATATACAAAGTTAAATACGAGTATATGCTGGTTATGTTACCTAGTCATTCGCAAAAATACATGGCCATTGTGCCATCTGGGTGCATGAGGGGTAGTTTTGCTCCCGCGTCCAGTTGTACGCTCGCGCCTCATGCCCGCTATGAGCTGCTTGTTTCAGCACCCAGTTGTGCGCCGGCGTTTAATGCCCGCTATGACCTGCTTGCTCCAGCACCTAGTTGTGCGCTGGCACCTCATGCCCGCTATGACCTGCTTGCTTCCGCACCCAGTTGTGCGCTGGCGTTTAATGCCTGCTATGACCTGCCATCACCTGTGCTGTGTTTATTGTCGGTGGTGTACAACGTTTTATTTTTGGGAAAAAATCTAACATGGTGTAAAAATATTGGAATCGATTCAGTTACTGATTCACTGATTCAGTTAACGCATATTACTGATTCACTGATTCAGTTAACGCATACACTAAAAATAATGTTGTAAAGGTACCATTAAAGACACTTCCGCCTGACCACCGCTAAGTTAATTTTTGCTTGCACTGGAAATGATAACTACAATTTATTTATTTAATCTTCATGCAACACAAAGTACATAGACTGTCCCCACACACGGGCTTCAAAAAAAAAACCGCTTCAAGTTTTTTTTTTGAGGCAGCCTTTTTTTGTTACTTGTGTGCGGTGATGCCGCCACAAAAAAACGCTTGAAGCCGCTTGAAGCTTCTCCGGCCACAAGCTGTCGCGCGCTTCAGCTGTTTTTGCGACGGCTTCTAGCTTTTTTTTTGTGGCCATTTCTATCATTTTTTTCAGGCCTTACACAGGCTATATTTTATGTACGCGGGTGAAACTCCGGGCAAAAGCTAGCCAGAAATAAAACAATAATTCAAACTAGTTCTTTAATAAAACGACGATCACTTTGTACCAGCCTGTCACCCATACCTCAGTCTACTCATAAATTGATTGAGATGACAGTCAACCCAAGTGCAGCTAGTTCAACATGTACTAGTTAGAACTAGGTCAGCTGTATCGAAGCCATTATAACCTATTTCAGATAACGTCAGAATATGTTGTAGGACAAAAAACCTAATACAATACTATATTAGGCCTTTCCTCTAATTGTGGATTAGATAGTAATGTAAAAAATGGAGTTATGTGTTTGAAAAAGGAGGCAATATTGGTATGTATTGGTTTGATTACAGAGAGTAAAGCCCTCTGAACAGGCAGGTGTTATGTCTGGTGAGCAACTGCCCGATAGATTATTTCGCGCTGTTGATATAATAATAATATTCCACAACTATCACACAAGGCCGTCTCATCATTTCAGCCGATACACGTCCACTGTTGGACATAGGCCTCCCCCTAGCGTCACCACAACGAACAATCCTGTGCGTCTCGCATCCATAGGTTTCCTGCTCGCATTCATCGGTTTCCCTAAATATTTTATAATATTTCCCATTACACCCAGACACAGAACAAATGATCATGCTCATCACATAAATATTTGTCCTGGGTGGGAATCGAACTCACGACCTCCGGCATAGCAGTCAGGGCCACTAACCACTAGACCAACAGGCCACATATTCAAACCGTGCGGAGAACTTTAATTGCGCGATGCAGGATTAGTTCTTATGTGACGTCATAGATATCGCTACAGTCTCTTTTATCAAACACATATCTCTATATCAACACATAGCATAGTAGTCCATGCTTCTATTTCTCGATGGTTAAGGAAGAGGATATAGGCTAGGTTTTCATGGCTCGGTTGACGTAGTGGTTTAGTGATGAGCTGTTGAGCTGTATATTACAAATTCGATTCTCGTACGTTACAAGTATTTGTTTGGCCTACATTTTGGGAGCGAGTATGTGAATTTACATGTTTGTGAATACAACAACAATACGAATACAATTCCAAGTACGGGACAATATTATTCTGCAAAAAGAAAAAAAAAACATTAAGATGTATTTTTTTTTTGTGCGCCTACCATATTGTCTCTTCACCACCCTAGGTTAACTGGTAGAGAATACCTAAGGCATTAAGTCCGCCTATGTACGGTGCGTTTCACTTAAGAAGTTACATTGCTGTCATGTTGGTAGTATTGAAAATAATGTTTCCATATTTTTAGCAATGAAATTACTTAATATTAGGGAGATTAACTGATCCTTCGTTACTTTAACAATAGCCTTTTTTTATTGTTACTATTTTTGTATAAAGTATAGGGCGCTGGGCTCCATTCCGATTGTCTTACAATTCTTTCAAATAACGAAAACGCCACGCCACAGTATCGTTCCTCTCTATTAACAACTTCCTTTGAGACCTACTTTTTTAAAATAAAATCCCATTCCTCTCATAATTTTCCAAAAAGTGTTGCAGCTACCGTTAAAATCGATTTCGTTTCACATTTCGGGGAACAATTTTGGTAGAGTAGGCAACTCTTTCCTTTTTTCCCTTCTTTTTGTGTAGATAGACAGGGGAGCCAACATTACGCCGATGTAACTTCTTAAGTGAAACGCACTGTACTTTGTGCTATTTAATCTTCATGTTAAATAAATAAATAAATATATTGTGTGTGGAGCAGGCCACCGAGAATTTCTCGATAGAAAAACTCTTTAACGATGTAACTTGTTCCTCTACATTCAAAGGGCTGCAAGCTCCAACTCGAAAAAAAATCAGCCTCTCCATACAAAATTATAAGCTTGATTGAACAGTTTGTATGGTAAGGCCAATTTTTTTTTTTTTTTTTTTTTTCGTTCCCTGAACAAAAATCTTGTGAAAGGTTGTTCAGTTTGCGGAGTCCTGTCCCTTACAACCTGTATGTATGTATGTATACATTCTTTGGACCGACACATGTTTTAAAGATTTACAAAAAGAAAAACGGGCAATATTTCACATAAAAAACACAAGGCCCTAACACGCGTCGGGTCGACGATGAAGTATCTGGGACTCGTCCTCGACAGCCGGTGGAATTTCGTAGAACATTTCCGACGTCTGGCTCCCAAGCTTCTCCGGGCTGGGGCTGCTCTCAAGCGGCTCCTGCCCAATCTTGGGGGTCCAGACGCCTCCTGCCGGAGGCTCTACGCGGGGATCGTTCGGTCCATGGCCCTCTACGGGGCGCCGGTGTGGGCGCCGTCGCTGGCAAAGCGACCGGCGTCCATACTGAACGCCTGCCAGAGGGTCATGGCAATACGGATGGTGCGGGGTTACCGCACGATCTCCCGCGAAGCGGCGAGCCTTCTGGCTGGCCTACCACCGTGGGATCTGGAGGCAACAGTCCTTGCACACATGCACGACATGCGCGTGGAGATGCAACGCCGGGGTGAAAGTCCACTGCCGCAACATGTCAAGGCATGGCGGACAGAGCTCCGGCGGGATCTCATGGTGAAATGGCGTCAACGGCTATCGCAACCCAGTGCTGGGCACGCCACGATTATGGCGGTAAGTCCCCTCTTTGAGGCGTGGCTGGAAAGACCTCACGGCGTCCTTACCTTCCGCATGACGCAGGTCCTCACCGGACATGGCAAGTTCGGGAGGTTCCTGCATCGGATTCAAGCGGAAGAGACGCCCGGGTGTCGCCACTGTGCGCAACGCCCGGAGGACACGGTGGAGCACACCGTCGAGGTGTGCCCTGCCTGGGCGGAGCATCGCCGTGCCCTCGTGGGGGCGATCGGCGGCGGAGACCTCTCGCGCCGGGCCCTGGTCGAGGCCATGGTCCGGAGCGAGGAGGAATGGCAGGCGGTCGCCTCCTTCTGCGAAGCAGTAATGCTTGCAAAGGAGGAGGCCGACCGCATCAGGCAACGGCGCCCTCGCCGCCGTCGCCGGGATTCCGATCCCGATTTCCGGCCACCGTAGACGCGGGCTCGCGGACGGCGAGCCATGGGTAGCTCGCTGTTCGATCGTCCGGTAATGGACCGAGTCCAAGACGTCGACGGCGCGCACTGTTCCCGCGCGCCTCAAGGAGTTGTCAGCAGCAGGAGGGGCCCAGCTGGGTCGAAGCCTACTGGGGACAGGGTTGTCCGAAAGGGAGCTCGTGCCCCGGTATGAAGGCTAGAAGGAACGGCGCGGGGTTTTTAGTCAGTAAGAGTCTGACACTGTTTCCTGCTCCACCCAAGAGCGGGTTTCGTCAAAGATGATTTTCCCCGTCGATAAAAAAAAAAAAAAAAAAAAAAAAGGCCCTAACACAAACGCTTCAAAAATACATAAAAGTGACGTGAAATTTTAATGTGACTGAGTTTCCTTTGCTCATAATAGGACTAAGCATTCGAGAAAGTTCGATGTTAAACATAAAACGTCATCCCTAAAGGGTTGTTTCTTATTAATGGTTTAGCAGTAAGGGAACTGAAAGAGATACTCAAGATATTAAAGGTTGCCGCATACGGACAACACGCGATAGCCAGAAATGCCACCACAAGAAGCTAGAAGTGGCCACAAAGGAAGCTGAAGCGCCCGACAGCGACTTGTGGCCGGTGGCAGCTACTTTTTTAACCCATAGTCAACATAATAGACTGTGACGAAGAAGGTTTGGGGGTTAGCTGAACAGAGAGTAAAGTCCTGCAAAACTCCTTTGAAAAAGGAGGATCCTCCGACCAGACAGGTGTTATAGTCTGGTGGGCTACTGCCCGATAGTTGATTTCGGGCTGTCGTATATATTCTAATCGCGTGGAGAACTTTGATTGCGCGATGCAGGATGTCGTATTTGCTTCGTAGGTCTTATATGGTGTCATAGATGTCGCTACAAAGGTTTAAAAATACGCGAGTGGTATACAAAGGCGTTTTGTATCAGCGTTTAGTGGACAGCACGGGCCACAAGAAACGAGCCGTGGTGCTTTGTAAAATGTGGCGGCTACCGGCATCAACCGGGTGCAGCAAATCCATATAAGGTTGACTGGTTGAGAATTCCTGGCATTAAGTCCACTTATGTACCACTACTGTACATGAAGTTTAAATAAATAAAATGTACGAAAACAATAGGAAATATGTCGGCGGCGTTTTGTGGTTGTGACCGGAGGACCGTGTGCGGTGACCCTAAGGAGTCATATATGTGTAGAGTTAGAATTGCGTTCTCGTATGGAGAACTAAGCGGAGTGGAGAGGAGCGGACCGTAAGTATACCAATCACAGTGCTCGAATTTTTAACTCCACATCATTAGAAACGTTGACAGAAAAGTTCGCATGGGCTTGCTGACGACGAGCAGTAGGTAGGTCGCTATCCAGCCATCCGGTAACCGTACGGACTTGCCCGTACGTTGACGGCGCATAGTGTCCCAGGTGCGTGTCAAAGAGATGTTAGCAAAATCGTACGGACTCACCTAGGCCGAAGCCTACTGACTGGCTTCCGAAAGGGAAATTCAGGATTTTGGAAGCTAGACAAACAAGAAACAGCTGTTGTTTTCGTCAATAAAAGTCTAATTCCAACAAAAGATAATATGTAGGTACCTACATGATATTTATATCATAATTAGTAGTTTAGATATATTTTTTGTCCATCTCTTACAGAAAACCACAGCATATACATAAACAGTTTAGACAACTAAGCTAACAAAAATAAAATTACCTACAAAATAAATTAAAAACAGATAACCTGTTTTTGGATAAAAAGTTCAATCAATGTTTGCGCATTTTATTATGATATCAACTTTTATTCAAACACCTAATTAAGACTTATACCTAATTAAGAGGGTACTTTTCCACTCGCCTATCGTAAACATCGAAAATGGTTTAAAAGCTTATTACTTCATTTAATTCATGAATCCCTAAGCGACCACCGGTGGCCGCGCATCTATTGTCTTACTATTGTGTCTCTAATTGACGGTATCTGAAGGGTTAATGCAATCCAACGCGATGTTTGACGAAAAGGCAACGCAAAAACGTTAGTATTCGGTAATTCCGAGATTTCCTCGAAAATTTCACAAAACTTGCTCCAGGAAATAGCTGTTTTTTTTAAACCCTTAAAAGGTTTTGGAAAAAGTTGTCGTGATTTAGAATCTTAATAAAATTTGCAAAAAATTTGTCTAAAGGATTACTTTTTTGACTTTTTAAATTTTTAGGCAAATTATGAAGTGTCAAAGTTCATACAAAATAGGACATTTTCAGAGGGTTTTACTGGATTAGTTTTACACAAATTTAGAAATTTGTTTCTTTAGAAACCTAGATATTATCCACAAGATACTGTGTTTCCAAAACATCTAATGAAAAATGTGTAATAACGCCATAATCAGTTATGAGCGGTTGTATGAAAAACAGTGAAAATGTGAGTCATGATGCACCACCTTAAGATGACTCTCCGAACACCTAACACTACATCTACACTAATATAATATAATAAAGAGGTAAAGTTTATTTTTTTGTAGGAGGTAATCTCTGAAAGTAGGTACTGGTTCGAATGCTAACATTTTTACACCAATAGAAAGCTGCCTTATTCCTGAGTGACATAGGCTATATTTTATGTATGCGGGCGCAACTGTAGGCAAAAGCTAGTTGTAAATAGTTTTAGTCTAACTAGTACCTAAACAAAATCAAATAACAATCTATGTATGTTTCAACCTCGGCTGGCTTTTCAGCCAGTTTCACATCTCAAACACAATATCTACACCACAAAAGTTATCAAACATGCTGTTCCGAGTTACAAAGCAAAGAGCTATGTCGAACAACGTTGTACACAGTTATACCACAAGATAGATAGGTACAGAAGTCAATCTACATACAAAGCGCGCTTAAAACACACACCTAGACACCGCTCACGGACACGCTATCTCGCCTCAATCGCCCGGTCCCACTCGTACAGTTCGGCGCAACGCGCTGACCCAAGCCTTTGCTAGGCGATCGCGCTAGGGTGAATGAGATTGACTTCTGTACCTATCTATTTTGTGGTTATACGCACAGAACAATAGCGTTCACTTCTGATCGTAACAGAGAAGAAATACTAATGTAACATCGTCGTAAAGAATTACACAAAGATTCCGTTTTGTTTTCTAATAAACATGTCTTGTATTATAAGAAAGCGTGTCAAGTGTAGGTAAGTAGGTATTGTTAAGATTATAGATTACAAAGAAGACTTTAGCAAGAATTACGTTAGACCGAACGACGTCGAGTGGCGTGGATCAAGTGTAGCTCTACAAGCCCAGTTGCCGTGTATTTATGGACACACACACACGTTAACGCAGTGTAAGTTTTAGCTTTATTCACGTAATATTGTAGGATTTATTCGAACAAAATTACTCTTAGGACCGATCACCTGGTGAGCGTTGCGGGGATCCAATAGATGCTAGACGCACAAGATCGCTCGTTGAAACGACACTCGAGAGAGGCCTATGTCCAACAGGGGATCTCTTTCAGCTGAAAATGTGATGATGATGATGAGACTTATCGTACGGAACATAAGAAACGAACTAAACATAGTACAATAGTGTATTCATAATTGAAGTACTTATACTAAAAATCAAAAACATTTATATATTTCAATTAGACCATTTGCTTTTAAATAGTCACTCAGTCCAAAAAAAGTGAAGCGAAATTGCACGTTCCAAAGCGTAGATCTCTATGGAGAAGAACGTGCAAGAAACTCCATGGACACTCTTTTAAATCATAATTATGAGTTACATATAATTTTGGTCGGATATTTCTTGTTGCTTCTATTATTTATTTATTTATTTATTTATTCATTTATGTACACACAAACACTTAAAAAAGAAATAATGAAGTTAAAAAATATATATTAAAAGATCGAAATTGAATTAAGCCATTGGCAGCTAAGAGATGACGTCCGGACCGAGCCCAAGACGTCGACGGTGACGGCGCGCTCTCCCGCCCGCCTCAAAGAGTTGTCAGCAGCAGGATGGGCCCAGCTGGGTCGAAGCCTACTGGGGACAGGGTTGTCCGAAAGGGAGCTCGTGCCCCGGTATGACGGCTAGAAAGAACGGGGTGGGTTTTTAGTCAGTAAGAGTCTGACACTATCTCCCGCTCCACCCAAGAGCGGGGGTTGTCATAAGATGATTTTTGGCCACCGTAAAAAAAAAGCTAAGAGATGACCAGTTTCATCTTAGTTTCTTATTTGTTAAATCTTTAAAACATAGGTAAACGAAAAATGCTATCCAATTACTTATGAATGGAAACGCAATTAAACATTAAACCATGGATGATATCGAAGAGTTTTCATTAGCGACTAATTGACGTCGGTTCTCAATTAAAATGGAATTCTATTGTAATGGAACGCACATTGAGCGTATAAGGTATGAAGATATGCCAAATGTTAATAACTAGCTTTTGCCCGCGGCTTTGTTCGCGTACATAAAATATAGCCTCAGGCCGTTCCTTCCTTGCGAAGCAGTAATGCTAGCAGAGGAGGACGCTACACGCATGAGGCAACGGTCCTGACGGTTCAGCCGCCGACAGGATGCTGATCCCGATTTCCGGTCACTGTAGGCGCGGGTTTGCGGACGCCAAGCAATGGACCGTCCGGTAATCGTCCGGACCGAGCCCATAGCATCGACGGCGCGTATTGTTCCACGCGCGCTTCAAGGAGTTGTCAGCAAACCGTAGGGGAAGTCGAAGTCTACTGGTCAAGGATCTGTTTCTTAAAGGAATATTCGGCCCCGGTACCACAGGAACAGGAGCTGGTTTTTAAATAAGTAACAGTCTGACACATTCTAAACAGAATGGTGACCCGTTCGCAAACTGGCAGCTTTGTGTATAAGTTGAAATAAATAAAGACTCTACTTTACTTGCTTTCCGATTCTAATGCTACGTTACTTTATAGTTTTTCATCTCCTCCACATTTATTCCACACTCTACGCCCCCCCTCCCCCCATATTGGAAGTCCGTTGGTTATAATTTGTTAATGCGTCCGAATCGCTAAATTATTGGATTTATCGGGCGTAGCCGAGTGTTCATTAAAAATAATGCGCTGATTTATATTTTGAAAGCGAATATTTGCGCTGTATTGGTTCTTGAACTTTGTAATTAATGAAATGTGGTTTTGTTGGCTTCCAATCGTTTTTCAGGTTGTTATTTATTGGACCAAAGTTCTGACTTAATGAATACTTGAAACGTAAAGTTGGAATAATTGAATAAGTTTTATTTATCGGCTCAACTATACGTATATATTTTCGTACCTATTCAATTCGTCTATCTATCGTCGATTAATTTAAAACTACATAAGAGCCACCTAACTACCACCACCTCACCTCAAGCGTTTAGTATCATGGTGAGCGTTTAGTTATTATTAAAAATAGGTGTGGGCTTTAGTCAGTAAAAGTCTGGGCTCACGGATGGCGAGCCATGGGCAGCTCGCTGTCCGACCGTCCGGTAACTGTCCGCACCGAGCCCAAGATGTCGACGGCACGCACTGTTCCCGCGCGCCTCAAGGAGTTATCAGCAACAGGAGGGGCCCAGCTGGGTCGAAACCTACTGAGGCCAGGGCTATCTGAAAGGGAACACGAGCCCTGGTATGAAGGCTAGAAGGAACGGGGTGGGTTTTTAGTCAGTAAGAGTCTGACACTATCTCCCGCTCCAGGAAACATGTCATTGGATGATTTCCCACCTAAAAATCAGCAAGGTAAAAGCAGTCATTTCCTGATTCGCAATATGTTTCAATAAATGGAAACTTAAAATAGTCTTTATTTTGTAACCATTTCATATTGAATCTTCATTTTTGCAATTATGAACTTCGATAAATGTAAGCGTTTCAGGCGTCGTGGTTTTAAATCATTTTTTTGGTTTTTCCAATCAAATTAACGCGACAGTTGAGGACTTTTGTATGTTTTTTTCTGTGTCATATTTTATAATAAACAACAAACAACACTGGAAAGAAATATTTTTCTGAACACAGCACCGGTTGTTAATTGAAGCAGCAATTAGCATTTTGAATACTGGTATGAGGAAGAGTGGGGGTGTTGGAACATCGCGCTATTTATTTTGTATATAGTTCCCAAAATAAGAGGGTGGGATGCCCACCATGTACAGGTGGCGAACGTCATACGTCTAGTGGTCCGATGAGAGAACGGACTTGGCGGAATTAAATTGTGCAATTCCAATGCACACGCCCCGTAATGTAAACGATAGAAAACCGACAAGCTAGCAACTCGACGTCGATGCTCAAGACTGAATTTGAAGCAATATAGAATTGTGGCTTTACAAATGGTCTGAACATGCAGTTGTAGCTCAAGATCTCAACAGAAATAGAAAAGCAGGCGACTCGGAGCCAGGTTAATAGTACTGCCATTAATTTCATTACGGTAACTGTGGAGTTGTGCCAAGCCGGTCCAAGTTATGGGATTCGTTTACACCGTCTAGTACATTAACTTTAGGCAGGATTAATGAAATGGATAAAGAAAGGACTTTCAACGATGTTCAGATACAAGAAAAATCCTCCTCTGATTTTCATAGTATGGAAGTCCACCGCAAGAGACGCCCCAGGCACCCTAGGCGTAAGCTTGCAGACTACGATCAACAGGTCAATGATCACCGTCCTGCTGTCCATGATCATCGTCATCATTTCAACCGAAAGACATCCACTATTGGACATAGGCCTCCCCAACTGCTTCTAAAATGACCGGTCATCGGATTCCTGCAACCTGCATCGGTTCATCTTGTGGGAGGCCTTACAAAGCTGCGTCTTCTGATACGTACCAATCCAGAACCTATCGCCCCTATCGACCATTCTGTTCTGCGACCAATATGTTTTCTACTGCCACTTAAGTTTGGCGTTTCTTTGGGTTATGTCGGAAACCTTGGATATCCGATTAGGACTAAACCCAACTCAATGGCAAAAAGCTTTCCACTCAAAAAGATACCAGCTAAACTAAAGTTAGGCCAATACTTGTTAGGGCTGCAAAAACGTTTGAAAGATTTACAGTGACCATAAAACGCAAAGGGCAAATAAATGAGCATATGTACCCATGTGGGTTCATCATTTCAGCCGAAAGACGTCTACTGTAAGACATAGGCTTCCCCCAAGCGTCGCCACAACGACCGATCCTGTGCGTCTGGCATCCCCCCATGCCCGCGACTTTTATGTTGGTTAAAGTAAGTATACTAATTATGTAATTCGGAACAGGTGGAGACCTGGTGACCTGTATTACAGGTGTTACTACCTTCCACAGACACCAGCGATCCACAACCAAAAATTGCCAGCAATGGTTCTTAGTGTAAGATTGTCTGTGTTTTTTAGCTTGTGGTGTTAGAAATAAACGTTTAAAAAAAACGGTAAAAGCTGACACCCTCTCTCTCTTGACTTTAGACCGGGAGAAAGCATAATAATTTACCAAACGACAAAAAATTAATAATTTGAAGTCAATCCCAAGAAATATCTCATACATTTGTATCTGTAAAAGTTTTTTGTCCGAAATTAAGTAAAAACACCCCACTTCTGACGTTAGATGTTCTTTTTTTTACTATTCATATCTTCAGAGAAAGTTACTTTGTCGAAATATGCCTTGATAGAAAAGTTAATAATCTTGACGAAAGTTCCAAATATTTTTTGCGCCCTGACTCGGCTAGACTTATTTGATTTTCTTTGGAGAGGCAATAAGTGAAGGGATGGTAAGTTACTTTAGAATTTTAGTTCTTGTCGCACGAAAATATAACAGGCAGATATGTTTAGGTGTCTTCAAGGCTAGAGTGACTCTGGCTCTTAATCAACTAGTGGGCATCACCATCAACGATTGCAGCACTGCTTAACATCAGGTGGGATCACAGTCAAGCACAAAAGGTGACTAGGTATTTAGGTATTTTTGCTTATTGCAGTATTTTACTCAGAGCCGTGGTTCTTTTGGCCAAAGAGTAAATACGCCACAAATCTAACGATATTATTTTAAATAGTTTTCTAAATGCATATCAACTAAATTAATAAATTACCTTACGTTGTATATTCTTAACTTAACTTTTCGATAATCGTAAAACTCAATTGCCTATTCTTTTATAACACGATTATATCTAATAGAACTTGTGATCCGCCACGGATTTGCACAAGTGTGAATTTGAAACGTTTGTCTTAATTATATAAGAGGAATCTTGGAAGAGCGGAATCACCTAACAGAAGCATCTTCTTGCTTAGAAGGTGATCTCCAAATCATGATTCTAGAAGAAATACGTAATTGAAAAAAAAAAACATTTTTTTTCTAGCCCGTTGATCCCACAAATTAAAACTCAGGTTTATTACCACACAGTTATTCCTACTTCTAAATTTAAAATTCCGTCCCAAAATACATATGCAGAACTGACCTACATATCGCTACAGTTCTGTGTGAGCGTCGCCCCCAGGTGAAGGGGTGGCTAAGCAAACCGGCTTATCGCACGAGGCTGACAAGCATGGATTTATGTGCTAACTTTATCTTTTCCGTTACGCTCGCCTTGAGGGCCGGTGGCACAGGCGTTTGGCGGTTGATCTTTAGTTAGTTGTTGGTTTACTATTACATATTAGTTAAACAGCATAAACACTACGATAAAAGTAAAATGATTGTGATGAGCTATAGAATATAACGGAAAGGGATAAAAAATGTTATTTTTTAAATTTTGTTGACTAGTTCACTTTTGGCAGTAAGTACCTCAGCATATAGTAAAAGATGATGCTCAACGCGCTCGTGGAGACCAACCCTGGATTGGATTTGTTTGCTGATGCTCGGAAGACGATATTATTAGAAAGTTTGCGAATCTGTGAGAAGACAGAGTGAAAGGTTTTAACATAATTTAGTGTTAATGGCTATTTTGCTGTACTAAATAATAATAATAAATAAATAAATAAATGATGTGGTCAACAATCTTTTTTTTTTAGTTTGGTAAGCCTCCAATGACTTTTCTCGCTCTGGGCGGAGTGGGATATCAGACTTACTGACTTTTAGTCAGTCATACCTGTGTTCTTCAGTTGCCTTTTGCGTTCTAGCACTAAGTTTCTTTTTCAGAAAATCCCCGTGGTCCTCCTGACTGGCTGAGATCTTTGAAGAGCAAAAATTATACAAACAATAATCATAATAGTGAGGTAGTGAATTTAGTTTCAGAAATTACAAGAGAAGAAATGAAAGCCCCCAATGTGACATGATAACTTTATTTAACAACTTCAATATTCTTTGCACGGCAAAATAATCCTGTCTTACGAAGAAAAAAAAGATTAAGACACAAAATATGAAACGGAGTTTCCTCAATATTCTAATCTGACAATTGAGGACACGAAATTGAATTCTCATAATTTCGGCTTTGAGTTGAAATATGATTATATAGATATCCAAAATTACAATACAGTTTAGCAGCCAACCTGGAATATATTTTCATACGACCGCTCTTATGTGATTATGGCGTTATTACCAGAGACCGGAATTAAGTAGAGTTATTCATGTACTTAAATACTGATTTCATACAGCGAAAGTATTAAATGGATATGCCTTTAATTCTGAGATTAATTTTAAAGAACATATTTTTTTATGACACTAGTTGCCTTCATAGCCCGAAGAATCACTAAACCTAAGTGGCAGTGTGCAGGGCACATTGCTTGTAGAACGGATGGTCGGTGGGGCCGAAAGGTTCTAGAGTGGCGACCAAGTACCGAGAGCCGCAGTGTTGGAAGGCCTCCCACAACGTGGATCGATAATATAATCTGTTGAAAGTGGCGGGTATGCGATGGATGGTGACAACGAAAACCGTCTTCCTGCTGTGAATTTTTTTAGTAAAGGTTATGGCCAAGCGAATGCCGGCGTTCGCTCTCTCATTGCCATACAAGTCTCTAATTACGGTATTCGAAAGGATAATGCCACAAAATAGATAGGTACAGAAGACAATCTCATGTATGTACTTCACTTTTTATACCTACGCTCGGTGGAATCACACTAATGAGCGTTTCGACGGGTGCAAAGTAAAAAAAGTTATCTGCAATTTTGTGATTTTCTATCATCTTTATTGAATTAATAAAAATAAGCAGTTATTTAGTAGGTAATTTTTTTTTTCAAAAATATAATTAAAAAGAAAACTATTATTTCTTCGTTTTTGACACTTGAAAGGTTTCTCATGTCTGAAAATATATTTTTTTTGTTAAGTTACTGCAATTATCAGAATATCGCAAAATTGCAGATAACTTTTTTTACTTTGCACCCGTCGGTTTGAGCCAGAAATGTTCGACGAGTGGGCCGAGATGCTCTAGAGATATCGTGTCCGTGAGCGGTGTCTATGTGTGCGTTGCTCGAGCGCGCTTTATGTAGATTGACTTCTATACCTATATATTTTGTGTTAATACCCTTTTCAAACGTTTGTTCATCATTAACGCTATCTCATTTACTTGCCATTTGATTCCTTTTAACGATTTCGACAGAATTAAAGAGATGTACCGCTTTTGAGCATGATTAAAATTGTTCTGAACTGGAACCTTCCTTTGACTTGCGCTCATTTTGTGCTACGTTGTATTATTAAAAATATACTGTTATACGAGTATTTCAAAAGTCAAAGACAGAAATTCGACTCTTTAATTAATTCTGACTTTGTTAAGACCATTATTTATCAAATCATTATTTGTTTTTGCTCCAAATATTTAATAGAATCTATTTATAATTGTTACATGACTTACTTGACTTAAGATCTTAGATAGCTGTGCATCCTAGCTGGGGCAGAGACAGTAGTGACCCATCGTGATCGCTCTTGAACCGTCGCTTCTGCCAATACGGTACGTCGCCAGTTTTGCCGAGGATGGCCACGCTTTTTTTTATCTTGGGGATTCCAGTCCAACGCCTGTTCCGGCATGTGATCGGAATCCCTCCTAAGCGTGTGACCACTCAATCTCCACTTACGACGCTTGATCTGAAGGTCAATCGGATTTTCGTGGCATTTCTCCAACAGCTGTACGTTTGAGATGGTTTCGGGCCAGTAAATTCCGAGGATGCGACGAAGTCAACGGTTTACGAAAACCTGATTTTTACATAAATCACTGTAAATATGATCACTGTAATATAACAGTGATCATATTTATAGTGATACCGACATCGCCTTTATACTATCGGCTCGCATTTGACCACTATCTCACCTGATGGTAAGCAATGATGTGGTCTAAGATGTAACATATTCTCTCTTTACTTAAATACCCCTAAATGATAGCTATGAGAAAACACAGTCTTCGTCAGGGAATTAGAAAATGTACGATAAGTATCCACCCTTACGTTGCTGATATCTTTACGGTCCGGAGTAAGCGTTTTGCTTCGTCATTTATACAGCGTATATCAAAGAACTGGAACAAAGTGCCTGCTGCGGTTTTCTCGTCCGATTATAATACAGGTGTCTTCAAGGCTACAGTGAATAGGCTCTTAATAAACTAGTGCGCCTCACTACCAATGGTCACATCACTACTTATCATTTGGTGAGATCCCAATCAAGCATTTATTTATCAAACAATAAAAAAATCTGATTTCATACAACAAATCGCTTAATCATAAAAATAAGAAACAAAGTACACAGTAGAAATACCAAATGAAAATAATCTTCACTAATATTATAAAGAGGTAAAGTTTTTTTTTTTTATTGTCGGGTCCGATTGTTAAATTTTTTCACCGATAGAAATCTGTTTTATTCTTGAGTGACATAGGCTTTATTTTATGTGCGTGGGCGAAGCCGCGGGCAAAATCTAGTTATTTAAACAAACACTTATGATATTATGCTAGAACAAATTAATAACAACACTGAATAACTTTCCTAAAAACAATACATCATAAACTTTAACCGTAGTTAAAATTGTGCCACTAGCTGCCACAGAAAGTATTCGGAAAACATCGTTCTAGCAATGCAACGTTCTATATGCTTATATCCAAATATATAAATACATAGTTTTGTTTAATGGTAGCAAGCAGTGCCTGCTGCTGAGTATAAAGTCCTACTTTTTGTTGGGATTTCCCAAGTAACAATCACATCAAGTAACAAGCCTCCTCGAGCATCGATTGTACATACGATTGTACAAATTGAATGACCTTGAAAAACTCTTAAGTGTGATCGTACACGGGCCACAATAAAAGCCGCCACAAAAAAAGCTAGAAGTAGCCACAAAAAAAAACTAGAAGCGGCAAGACAGCTTGTGGCCGGAGAAGCTTGAAACGGCTTCTATCTTTTTTTGTAGCGACACCGCCGCACACGACCCACAAAAAAAACCGCCACAAAAAGAAGCTAGAAGTGGCTTTTTTTGTGACCTGTGTGTCACTTATTGTCGTTTTGTACAACACGAGGGTACAACATTTATTTGGCTGAAAATGTTGGTCTCTATATCTTCATTTTTCCTGGAAAAAACCTAAAAAGGTTTTTTTGGTGATTTTACGTAAAAACGCGCAATTACGTAATCATAATGCCTCCCGTCGCGCGAGGGGCTAATCCTTTTTTTGGTGGAGGGAAAGGGAGTATCAGCCTTTAAGTGACTCAAATCCATCTGTTTCTTCAGTTACCTTTTGTGATCTAGATACACTGTAACCGTTTCGAACATTCCTGCATCTCTAGCAGATATCGGCACATAGTGTGCCTCGTATAAAACGCGTATTAAACATAACGCGCGTTCGACCCATACTTAATCCTTACCCATTGCTCGCCTTCAGCAAGCTCTCGACTACGGCAGTTGGAAATCGGCCTGTGACCCCCAAAGCTTGTGGCGTTTCTTGCTGCATCTGGAGCGTGATCATATAATATAATAATATTCCACAACTATCGCACAACGCCGTCTAGTCCCAAGCTAAGCAGGGCTTGTGTTATGGGTACTAGACAACTGATAAACATACTTATATATTTCTAATTACATACATATTATAAATAAATTACACCCAGAGACAGAACAACTGATCATGCTCATCACATAAACATTTGTTCTGAGGAACCCATGACCTACGGTATAGCAGTCAGCGCCACTAACCACTAGACCAACAGGCCAGTCAAAATTGATGATATCTATGTACACGCTTTTCGCCACCTCCATCGCTCACATTACTGTTTTGCAAAAGGACGTTATAGCTTCTCGCTACCAATTATGGGCTGACCTAGGATCAGGCGCGAAAGCTAGCCACTGCAAGTAATCTTTACCAGGATTCAGTTCCGCCCAAGCGAAGCAGACCTCCGCCGTGTCCCGCTCAAGGAAGTTACAACTTCTCGATACTGGATCGGATGCGGGAGATCGCTACTGCAGGCCGCTTTAACAAAGACACCGCTCCGCCCAAGCAAAGCTGACCTCTATTTGGTTGTCTAAATATTGCTTCCTACCGAATCCGAAATATATATAGTCCTTTGGGGAATTCCGACGTGGAGTTTTGTAATACTGTAAACAAATATTTATCTTCGCTGTTGTTACTGTTTCACTAAAGTATATTTTCGTCGTTTTTGTGAAATCTTTTGTTGATTCTGGTATGCTAGTATCGTGTCTGTATTATTGTTTGAATTTCAAATACCGCTCTGCATTTGTTTCTGAATAGTTCCGTGTAACGTCAAATATGTAGAGAGTACCAGAAAAGAGATAAAGGGAAATATATTGTTGACTAGCTGCTCCCAGCGGCTTCGCCCGCGTGATAGAAGAAAGTTATCCCAAGGGAACATACTTTCGGGATAAAAAGTATCCTATGTCCTATTCCAGGACATGGTCTATCCGTGTACCAAGTTTCATCAAAATCGGTTTTGCCATTTAGGCGTGAAGACGTAACAAACAAACAAACTCACTTTTGCTTTTATAATATTAGTAAGGAAATAAGGATTTTAAATGATAATATTTAATTACGGGAAAAGAATAATAGTTTTTCAGTCATATGTCGTGCAGATTTTACGCGAAACTGTTTTCGTTCCCCATATTTTTAATTCATGAATCCCCAAGCGACCACCGGTGGCCGCGCATCTATTGTCTTACTATTGTGTCTTTAATTAACGGTATCTGAAGGGTTAAAGGAAAAAAAATAAGATTTAAATTTATAATAACTTCAACATATTTTGTTCAAGTGTTCAAATGTAGAAGTTTATTGTTGGTTGTTGACTTTTTTGCTTCTTGTATTTGTGTTTGGGCCTTGTGCTGTACCAATTTTTTTTTTTTCTTTCTTTCTCTAGAATAAGGATTGAGTAAGCAAAAGATGCCGATAAAGAGCTAAGAGAAGATAAAGAGCATAAGCAAGAGATGGATGCGAGACGCACAGGAACGTTTATTGTGGCGACGCTTGGGGGAGGCCTATGTCCAGCAGGGGACGTGTATCGGCTGAAATGATGATGAAGCAAAAGATGGGTCAGGTATTACAATAAGATCTCATTTGTTGTTCAATTGTCGTGAGGTCACCTGGCAAATGCAGAAAGCATGCACTTAACCCTAGAGTGGGCGCGTCTTTTTGCGTAACGTCAGTAGGCGCGTGGGGAGCATTTTGCCGCCCCATTTTCTTTGACCATTTTGACTAGTAATACAGCAATTTAATAATTTTTCTTTTAGGATTAAATAAATAAACAGTAAGTAATAATAAATCAACATATTTATTCAACTTTGTTCTATAAACTTTGGTTTACAAAAGACTTTAGAAATCTTAATATTTTAATTGACTTTTTTTCTCTTATGCTATATAATACTTTTTAATACTTAAAAAAATAGAAAAAAAAATAACAAATGTATATATTTTCTAAATCTTCAGGATGCGCTTAACAAAAGCAGTCTTCACAAAGATATGTACAATGTTCATTGCACAGTAACTTTTGGCATCTGGAACACCCTTTTTTCGTGCGCCTGTTTTTCTTTGAGGGACATATGCTGCATTTGCCCTCCTTTTTCGAAGAAGATGCTTCTTCTACTGGGACAAAGCGAGCAATTTGGTTCCTCAAAGGAATATTTAAAGTGCCTATAGAAGCCCTTGTGGCCATATATTGCTTGACAAGTACCATGGCAATTTGTTTCAAATATTCTCGACGTAGCATCAAATGTTGAGTGGCTTTGTATATAATTTACAAAAAATAATATCAGGTTTTTATCATCCTAAAAATGACGCATAACACTGTAAACAATATTCAAATTGAATTGGATAATACAACAGTTTCTGAATCTACAACAGTTGAGCCTAATTTCTTAAAAAAACATCTTGTTAATACCAAAAACAGCCTTAAAATCATTACGCTTAACATAAGAAGTATTTATCGCAATTTAGACCACTTTTTAGTTTTCTTAAATCAGCTTGGCACTGAATGTGATATATTGGTATTTACGGAATGCTGGTTGTCTGAACACAAACCCCCACCTCAACTTGATAATTACAAAATGTACTACTCTTCTGTCTGTTATAACCAGAATGATGGTGTAGTTATATATATTCAAAAAGGTATATCACATGTGGTGTCAGAGCCAGTCTTCCACGATGCAAATTGTCTGTTATTAAAAATGGCAGACGTTGCCATTGTTTGTTTATATAGATCACCATCCTATAAAATTATTGACAGCTTCCTCACTTCTCTAGAAAATATTCTGAAATCCATTAGCGGATTTAAGACAATTGCTGTTATCGGTGACATCAACATAGACATAAAACCATTAAACGAAGATCGTGGAAGTAATGAATATTTAAATCTTCTGGCTGAAAATGGCCTTCTGCCTGCTCACACTTTACCTACGCGTGAATCTAATTGTTTGGATCATATTAACCTTAAAACAAACCGCAAAGCACAAACATTTGTAATCACTACATATATAACTGATCATTTCCCTATTTTATTAAATTTAACCATTCCCAGAAAATCCGCTACCCCTAAATTAAAACAAATAATTGACTACGAAAAGGCTTTCATCTTACTACTACTACAGGACAAAGACCTGTCTTCCATTTTAGATATTGATGATCCCGACCAAGCTACCGAGACTTTAATCCAACATTTAAAAGAAGTTTTAGTAACCAGTACTACAATACGTAGAATCTCTAATAGAAAGAATATCATTAAGCCCTGGATAACGCCTGGCTTACTCAGGTGTATAAAACATCGTGATGCTCTTCACAATAAGCTCAAAGCTTCGCCATCAGATCAGATTTTGAAGATATCCTACCGCAGATACAGAAACTTTTGTAACGACCTTTTGACTAAAATTAAAGATAATTATGATAGCTCGACTATTGATAAATGTAAAAACCCAAAAGATACATGGAATGCTATTCGTACAATAACTAATACCTCAAAAGACCTTAACCCAGCTGTGGAGCTTTTAAATCTTAGCCCAAATGATTCAATTTCATCTGTTAATATGATTAATCAGTACTTTACTGAAGTGGGACCAAAACTTGCAAACAATATTACCCAAGTTTTTGACATATCCACAATAACTTGCGACATTAAATGTTACTCTCACTCAAAATCTTTTGTCTTGCTTGATACAGATACTGCTGAAGTCGAGACTCTAATCACTAACCTTAAAAATCACTCTGCCACTGGTTGGGACGGTATCCCGGTAGCATTACTAAAACGCACTAAAAATATTATTAGTCCAATACTAACGCACATATTTAACCTCTGTTTCAACAAGGGCGTTTTCCCTAAAAGCTTTAAACGCTCTGTAGTACACCCTATCCATAAAGGCGGGAATAGAGACTGTGTCGAAAACTATCGCCCAATTTCAGTGCTTACCGCTTTGTCTAAATTACTTGAAAAGCTCATCAATAAACGGCTACTGATATACCTGGAGAAAGAAAACCTTCTTTCAAAATCACAGTTTGGTTTCCAACCCAAAAAATAAACAGAAGATGCAGTGGTGCAGCTTTCTAATCACCTTGCAAGTGATCTAGATCGTGGACGGAAATGTATAGGCGTCTTTCTAGACCTGGCAAAGGCGTTCGACACAGTTTCCACTCACCTATTACTAAATAAGCTAGAAATGATGGGAATACGCGGTGTACCATTCGAACTTCTAAAAAGTTTTTTTACTGATAGACACCAAACCACGAAGATTAGTGATAATATCAGTTGCCCATTACCCATCACTTGCGGTGTTCCCCAGGGAAGTGTGCTAGGCCCAAGTCTCTTCTTAATATACATAAACGAGCTCTGTAATTATACTCCTGTAAATGGAAAAGTTTTCTCATATGCAGACGATACCGCTCTGTTATTCCAGGGAGAGACTTGGGCTCAGGCACGTAATCATGCCGAAGATGGACTTCGTCAAACTTTTCAGTGGCTAAATAAAAATTTACTCACTCTAAATATTAAAAAATCTAAATTTATTATGTTTTCAATCAATAGACCCAAACATCAAGATACAAACAATTCCACTCTTAGAGTTCACTCATGTAACAACAAAAATTCCATAACGTGTTCTTGTTTGTCGCTTGAAAAAACGAATAGCATTAGGTACCTAGGTATTCAACTGGATGCATCATTATCCCGGTATGCTCAACTTGATCTCCTAGCAGCACGAACTCGCAAAATGATTTGGATTTTTAAAAAGCTCAGAAACATATTGAAACCAGCTTTGCTTAAAATAATTTATTTTGCTCTGGTTCAATCAGTAATTGATTATTGTATACCAGTTTGGGGTGGAGCATGCAAAACTAAACTTATAGTCGTTGAACGCGCACAAAGATCATTGCTTAAGGTAATGCTAAGAAAACCCTTTCGTTATCCTACAGCAAATCTTTACAAAGAATGCAATGTCTTAACAGTACGACAAATATTCGTTCTGCGTACAAAACTTCGAAAACATAAAGATCTTAAATATAACCCGTCGACCACGTATTCTGCTCGCAGAAGAAACAGGGTATGCGAATCGGTTTCACATCGCACTGCTTTCTTTAGACGACAATCATGTTTCCTCGCACCCTACATTTATAATAAGATTAACTCATTGCTTAACATTTTTCCGAAAAACTTACATGAAGCCAATAGTTTAATTAGAAATTATTTACTGAATCTAAGCTATGATGACACAGAGTCATTCCTAACTATCATAAAGTAGCATTATCTCTCACACACACACAACGCAGACACACCTACACACACACACACAACGCTCACGCACTCTCACACCATCACACATTCACTCACGGTAGTTTTATTATTTCTTGTACTTTTATTTTTATATTTGTTTCATCCTACCAGTTCTTTTGATACCTACATTTATTGTAACGGAATGTATTAATTATACAGGGTTTCCCTAGTTTAGGCTCCAGTCCACCCCTATATTGAACTATATGCAAAAATGTAATAATTTGTGGTGGAAAAAAAATAAACAAATTTATTAATTTGACTGTTTATACCGGCAATATTCAACATTGAAAAAAAAACAATCTCATTGACCATCTGCGAGTCATCCTCCCAACAGAATATTCTTCCTTCATTTGGTCAACCACGTCAACACCACCTTTAGTACTATTATAAAATGTTATCATTCCAGGTTTTGCATCAGGCCCGGTGCTTTCATCGATTTTAGCACAATAGCACAACACGGAAGTGTTGTGCTCACTATGAATAGTAGATCTATCACTATCTGAAATATTTTCATTTTCAACGATCTGTGTACCTACTAGCATCTTCAAAATCAGATGTGTCTTCTAGCCAAGACAAAATTTGAGCTTCTATTTTATCCATTTTTATTTATTCAATGAATTCTTTAAATTCCTAAAACAAACATATTTTTAGTTGCAAAAGTTATTAATGCACCATAAAATATAGTCAGCATTTCGAGTTTGCAAAAAATACATTATACAATATTACTTACGTGAGTGGGCGCGCGGTGAGCAATTTGCCGCCCGGCGACACCTGATAGTAGATACCTTCTTCTCCAGCGGTCCCCCGCGCACTGACGGCGTCCAGATTCGCGGCAAACGTTGCTAACGAGACAAAAATTATTAACGGATTTTTAGCGCGGGCGGCAAAATGCTTATAGCGCGTCCACTCTAGGGTTTTTTTTGTAAGCATCCACATAAGCTTACATAATAATGAAAATAAGGTGTAACTCCATTTTTCTTTAGTATGTTTTCTTAATATTACTAAAGAGTTACATATATTTACTGACATAATAGTTAAACAGTCTCCATTTTGAACCAAGGACACACCCAAGACACATTACAAGCACTCTTTCTAATTCATTTAGCTCAACAGACGCAGTCTACCATCCGTATACTCTCAAAGTAACATAGCCCACATCTGTCTATGCTTTTTAAGATAACATTATAACTAAAGCAAAACCTCTTTCATTTAATTTTATTCCTTAAAGCTAGACTGTAAGCGGAACACATTTAGGGGCTTCCTCCACGAGCGACTCTACCGCGACGATATTATCGCCATGCCACTACATTCTATTAAAACTTTATGAGATGTTTAGCGATATTTTACGTGAGTGAAAAGGACAAAATATTCACAAATTAAAAAATAAATAGGTATTTAGAAGTTGTAAATGTTCACATATTTAGAATTTGTTATTGTTGTCATACTTCTTTTTTTATTGGTTGGCTTAACGTCGATCATAATGTTAGTAATAGATAAGTTAGTTTATATCTCCTCGTATGTTTAATGCATGCCGTGGCAGCCTTACACTATACAATGTAAGAACGTTGAATCTTTAGCATGTATTAAATTAATAAATAAATAAAAAATACTATCGCGGCGATGTACGAGTGATGTCGGTGATCAATGTTTTAATATATCACCGCGCGCTCGCCGCAAGACACGACTTTCCCGCTGCCCACGCCGCCGATGATAATGCACAAGCAACTGTAAATATTTGTGCTAATACGCGTCAATTTGTCGTCAATCGCGTTGAGTTTACCTTCACCCAGCAGTGGGGGTCCGTCATGGAACGCGACAAAGCGCAGTTGTGTAGATGGTTGCTTGTTCAGAAGAGTTACCGTAGTCCAGGAACGCGAAGAGCAACAGTTGCTCTTTGTTTCTTAGATGTCATAGGACTTGATGTCGTAAAACCAGTTTTTGCGATTCTAATGGTGAAAAAATATTTTTTTTTCGTGTAAAGTGGATTTACTATTGTATACCCCTGAGTCACAGACATGGCACTCTGTCTCAGTCGATCATGGGTGGAGGAAGCCATTTGATGATTTTCCAAGTAAAAAAAAAAGTACGTTATCCGACGATATACTCGCTCGCGTGGGCGTCGCTTTAGTTATAAGTGGCACACGCACAACTTAAGTGGTTTTGCTCTTATCTCGCAAGCAAGAGGAATAGAATCTAAATGGGAAGGCGGGTAGAATCCTCATAAATTACAGTGGTTCCTAGCATTAATTTAGTATGCCTAATAGAAATTGGAAGCACCCAAGGTTGTTTACGAATGTTATATTGTGGTGTATGTACTTGAGGCTCAAAATTTATATTTTAGTAAAATAAATAAAATAAAATTCCTTTCTTTTTCTAATACAATGAATAATTATTTACATGCTTTAAAACTAGTTCATAATTGAAAATATTATTTCCTTACTATAATTAAACTCTTTTGCTATTCTTGTCCATTCTGGACCAGCAACTTTTTTTATTTCGTCCTCCCATCGTGTCGTCTGACGTCCTTTTCCTTTTCCACTCTGTTAACAGAGTGGTATATTTTAGTAAAGGTTTGTTTTTATGTCTACTTATATTCTCATCAATTTTGAATGTCTAATTCACTGAAAGTAGTTTTGCCCTGACGAGGCGAGGCGCGAATTGGATGGGTAAGAATCAAAATCACGTTTAGCCTTTTTCACCGAAATATGATCTAGGATCATGTCAGCCACTAAAAAAAAAATGAGTCCTCAACCGTTACAGAGTTTTATTACCTTTATATTTGTAATCTTGGATACAACGTAAAGATTGAGATTATGTGAAAAAAATGTGATAAGCAATACTGCATGCCTTCATGGGTAAATCAGCCAGCTACAATTTTCATGATTCTATGGTAAATTCATCTTGATTAACAATAACTGGTATTTCTGAGTTTTGTTGATGGATAGGCTCAATAGCCGATAAATTAAATATTATCAAATGAGATCACATGATTCAAATGCATAATATAATATTTATTTGAAAACACGGAAAATGTATGTAATTTGGGCAACGTTTGGTGACTAAAACTAACTCATTTCTCATTCAAAATTCACTTCTTAAGTTAATCTTAAGTTAATAAATGTGGATTGTCCTATAATTTGGTATTTAGCCAACTACTTGCTCCGGTAAATAGTGTCTACTAACATAGTTGTTAAGTTTTTGTGTTACTAACATAGTTTTGTGATACTAACAAATTTATTATGTAGGTTTATTCTGAAATAATAAGATTATTATTATTTTCATCTGTTTATTAATCTCAGGACCCTGAGGTCCTGGGCCTTTGAGAGGCGTACAAGGGGCCGAAGCCAACTCGCAGAGGCCCTTTTGGTTACTATAATGGAACTTGATACCAACCGACGATTATCCCTGTGCGCGCTATACTAGTGCACCCAAGGACAACCCCCGGTTTAAAAAACTATTGCGACATAATATGAAAAACAAAATAATAGGGCTATGATTTTTGGAGTCTTAAGTGGACTGGTAATATGGAGCTATGTTAAGACTATGGCCCCTGCCTGAACAATGTCATTAATATCTATCGATAAAAGGCAGGGGGTGACTTGCACACTCAATAAATGGGCCCCCTAAAACGGCCGCTAGCACGAAGTGACGTAGCAACAAGAGGGCAACATATCCTGAGGCGTTTGAGGAGTGGAGAGGCATACCACGGCTATCAGGACAATCCCGGAAGTACGGTCAAGATCCCTACCAGCACCTTACTGGATTATGCATCCATCTCCCGTGCATGTTTGCTCTTGCGACTCTCCACTCAAGCCAGCCAATAAAGGCAAGAGAGAGGTGGGAGCTCTGTTCCTCGTCAGTGTTCACTACGACCGGCCAATAAAGGCAAGCCGGAGATGAAGAACAGGAATTCTCCCGGGAGATCGGGTCCGTGGGGTCGCTAATACCCAACAGTTCGCCACAAAACTGCCCTGCGGATTGTATCTCTCTTAGTCTGGCCCCTCACCCTAGGTATGTTACGGTAAAGGAAATACTACCGATACAGAGAAAGAGATAATAATAATAATCTTATTATTTACACCAAATAAAACGGGACAAGGGCAGGAAGATGATGATGACAGATTCAGTTTTACTTTCACTACAAATACATACAACTAATTTTAAATTAAAATCCTCAATGATGATTATGTCAAAGGAAAAATATTTCTAGTAAATATATATATTAAAAATAATTTTACCAGTTTACCGTAATATGGGTATGGTAGGTGTAAACAATATACGACGATCTAACTGAGGAAACAAAAATTAAAACATTTTGCGCCGACCCTAAGTACTACAGGATGGGACAAGGCCATTTGACATAAGTTTTCACCTATTTGTTTTGACACCAAAAAAAAAATTAATCGTCTAAGGTTGCCCTTAGACTTACTATACGGAAAGACGGAGCATTGCGTGTAGCCCAGCTTAAGCAGCCCCACGGTTGAAAAAGGTTGTCCTGTATGCGCGGGGAGCCGCCGGCACCCAGGGCGACTGCGCCACAGCTGACATTATCGTGACTGTGACAGTGACATTATTTTTTTTGGTGATCTTTTTTTGTGTTTTTTAAGTAGGTATTTTCTAACAGTTTTATATTGTATAGTCATATTTAAATCCGTGCAGTGTACATATAGTTTTAAGTGCCTTTTTGATTGGTTTAAAAAAAATCAAGTTTTTAAATGATTTTAGTTGTAAGTACCTACTGCATTTAATACAAATATTTTAATGCCAAATGCTTGTGACGACAGTAGTGATGCCGTACGAGGAGCCAGTCAACCTGCCACATCGCTAGATGTCTTAGTAAGATGTCCTCATTGTCCCCAAGCACGCTTTTTCAAGGGTGAGCGAGGCTTGAAGGTACATTTGGGCAAGAAACATAAACCCGTCAATGTACCTTCAACATGCCCAATAATAACCTCTGTTTTAACACCTGATTCTTCTCCCCAACCTTTATGGAAAACACTGTCAAAATTTAAAACTACTACTCCTGTTTTAAAAAGAGTTCCTCGTGGTGCGAGACCATCAGTAGCTTCAAATTTAGCACGATGTGTCCGCCTCGCTGTCCGAGAGAACTCATTGAGTGCTTGGGAACAACTGCTCACCTTCCCGTTTAGGATTCTACATGTGCAAAAAAATTTGGCAACAAAAAAAACTTTAACAGCTCAAATCAAAGATAACTGTGATATTTCGGCCCAAAGTTTCGAACCTAAATTAACATCACACCTCCCTCAAAGAGGTTTATTGCATCATGTTGAGTCCAAACTGGGTGAGGGTGATATCCGAGGCGCTTCTAGGATTATCTTTAGCAGCGATGTGGTTGCGCCGTACTCTCCAGAGACACTTATGGCTCTGGAAAGTAAACACCCCGCCCCGGCAGATGATCTCACCTTCCCCGATCCTCCCAATCCAGAAACCAACTCCCTTCAAATTTCAGCTCAACAAGTGTGTGCGGCCGTGTGCTCCTTCCGGAGTGGATCCGCTGGCGGCCTCGACGGCCTGACACCACAACACTTAAAAGATCTAATGTGCGCGGGCGCCGGGGAAGCTGGTGAGTCCCTCCTAAAGGAGCTAACGGCCCTCATCAATCTCATGCTCTGCGGCAATGTGAATGAAGCCGTCATTGATGTCCTGTACGGGGCAAACCTATGTGCTTTGCGCAAAAAGGATGGCGGCATTCGTCCCATTGCCGTAGGGTCCACCTACCGACGTATCGCAGCCAAAATTTGCTGTGCATTCTACAGCGAAGCACTCGCCAGCAAATTTCAGCCTACAGCTTGGTTTCGGATCCAAAGGGGGCTGTGAGGCTGCGGTACATGCCCTTTCTACCTACCTCAACAATAATGAAGGTGAGGTCATTCTTAAGGTTGACATTAAGAATGCTTTTAATTCCGTGAATAGGGACACCTTGTTGACAGAAGCTCAAAAAGAAATACCCAAAATTTACAGTTTCCTTTATCAATGTTACAGGCACCCCTCAAAATTACTTTATAAAGAAAACCTTTTGGAATCAGCTGTCGGCTGTCAACAGGGTGACCCTCTTGGGCCAGTCATTTTCAGTTTGGCAATAAATCCAATCATTCGGCAGCTAAATTCGAAATTCAATATCTGGTATTTGGATGACGGAACCATAGGAGGTGATGTAGACACGGTCTTCAAAGATTTTACTTTTTTGAAAAACAAATTTAATTCTATTGGATAACTAAATCTTCCGAAATGCGAAATTTACCTCCCCCAAACGACTGACAGACAGACGACTTTAGCAAAATTTAACTCAATAGCACCAAATATCCAAATCACCGATAGAAATTCTTTTCACCTCCTGGGTTCCCCAATTTTCGATGAATCTTTTCCAACATTTATTGAACAAAAGATACAAAATTTTAATGACGTCTCGGAAAGACTTTTCAAAATAAACATGCATTCGGCTTTCACACTCATTCGATACTGTTGTTTTGGGCCAAAATTTACGTATAGTCTTCGCGCTTCCCATCTTTGGAAACATCCACAACTTTTGGAAAAAGTCGATCAAATTATTAGGAACACTTTATCTTCAATCCTTAATGTGGCCTTGGACGACCGAGCATGGCAGCAAGCCACGCTTCCCATCCGGCTAGGTGGCCTTGGAGTCCGCAAAATTTCTAGTATAAGTTTACCAGCTTTCCTCTCCTCGGTGCACAGTACTGAAACATCAGGAATATTTTATCTTCCACACTGGTTGATGTTGAGGTACCGTGCTTGTCTGATGCGTTGAACGCTTGGAAAATGGCTTGTCCCAACACGGATTTGCCCGACAACCTGTCCTCACAGAGACGGTGGGATGTGCCGCTCTGCAGTATTGTACGGAATAACCTATTGAATACGTCATCAAGTACTGCTGAGCGTGCGCGTCTGCTGGCTGTGGGGAAATGGGAGTCGGGTTTATGGCTTCAGGCACTCCCGTCATCCACCATAGGTACTATGATGGATGACGCCTCGTTTCGGCTAGCTACCTGTCTACGCTTAGGCGCACCTTGTGTTGCTCCTCATCGGTGCCACTGTGGAGAAGCTGTCGACAGTCTCGGACACCATGGCCTGTCTTGTTGCAGGAGCGCAGGCCGCATACCACGACACGCTAGCATCAACGATATTATTCGTCGAGCTCTTGTCACCGCCGGCGTACCTGCCGTATTAGAACCAAATGGCTTGGTACGTGACGATGGGAAGAGACCAGATGGTATGACGTTGGTACCGTGGAAGGTGGGTAGGCCTCTGGTGTGGGACGCAACCTGTGTCGATACCCTTGCGCCATCCCATATTCCAAGTACGGAGGGCTGTGCTGGTGCTGCTGCTTCTGCTGCTGAGACCCTTAAACGGCGCAAATACTGTAACCTTATTGGTAATTACAGTTTTGAGCCGTTTGGGGTCGAAACGCTTGGTTCATGGGGTCCGAGTGCGCGTCTCCTTTTCAAGGATATTTCACGCCGACTGATCGACACTTTACGTGACCAGAGGGCTGGCTCGTTCTTTGCCCAAAGAATTAGCATTGCCATTCAACGTGGCAATGCTGCCAGTCTTCTGGGCACATTTCCGGATGACAGCGATGTGGAGGAGTACTTTGACGCCTGAGCGTACTTTGTCTTTTTGTATCATATTTATGTACATAGTTAGGTTTTAGTTTAAATAGTTTATTTAGTATTTAAGTTTTTTTTATGTATATATGTAATAAATTTCTACTTGAGAAATAAAAAAAAAAAAAAAAAAACTAATTTTAAAGCTGTAAGTAATTTTCAACACGAAATCAATATAAAATCTTCAAAACACTATTTGTGTTCTTTCATCAATAAACGAACGAGTAAACAAATATGGCGGTGCGGGGAATCTGACGTTCAACTAATCAGCGCGCGAGATGCATTTATTTCTATTCCATTTGACAATTTAACTGCTTAACTTCGATATACTACAATCTACCAAAAATAATGCGTCAAATCGTGATCTGTTTTTGGTGTTCACAATTTTCAATAGCTTACAAAGTCTTGAGATAGATTGCAATCCAACAGAATTTCCAATTTTAAGGCGACAGACATATTAATATAAATTTTATTTTACTCTCCTGTAAATTATTCACTATTGACTTAATATTACAATTTCAGTTTGTATTGTAGTATCCAAAACAGGCAATAATTATCATTGCTACATTTACCATTTACGCTAATTATCACCAATGATCACATTAAAAGCTTCCTACTATCTACATGTAACTAGGCATAACTTGCTCTGATTGAACCGTAGTTCAATCGTCACTTAGGCAGCTATTCAAACAATATCGCTTGGACTAATCTAGCTTATCCGTGAACAGCTATTAGTCTAGGTAACCGTAACCTGCTTAATGCGGATCAATTTAAATGGTAAACACGGCCCTATCATATTGTGCTAGTTGTAGACCAAGTGGGGTGAATAGATACTAAAGGGTTATTTGCTCGATATTTCAGATCAGTTCCATGTTATAATAATTTTGCATTATCATCTGATTTACACATGCATGCATTTCAGCTCAATTGGTAACCGGGAAGTGGGTCAAATTTTATTTGCAAGATTTGATGACAGACAAACATCGGGACAGGTGAAACTAAATAAAAGTTTGTAATAAACATATTTTTATTTGATTTGAGTGTGGTACACTCTCACGCTCGACTCTAGAGCTGGAGAAATCACTGAATAGATTCCCAATAAAAAAAAAAAAAAACATTAACGTAGCGAGCTCTAACTTTGAAATTTACTGAAAAAGCGACTATGGAATAAGTCGCTTTATCAGTCTAGCCGAGCTGTGCTAAATTATCGTTACGAAGCTCTTAGTCTGCAAACTACTTTAATAATCAACCCGTATATACTTTGGCGGGTGTTTGCGATGCAATAAAGATAGAGAATGTCTAACCGATGAAAAAAAAGTATAAACAGTCAGGGGATCTACTCGCTTTCTCCGAAACGAAACTTTCGTAAACGAACGATATTCATTTGATGTTAAAATTGCAAACATTAAATTATTATTTGATTAGCATTTCTACGTTTCCAATAAATTTTGATACTATATTGAAACTGGGTCACAAAGTCTGAAATGTTTTAGCCAATCAATCTATCCATCATTGAATAAAAATATTCAGAGATTGAAATATCTTTTCCATTATTTGTTACTACTTATGTTAGAAAATCAGTTTTATTCAAAAGGAATTGTTACCCAGTAACTACCCCATAATATCCATATCCATGTATCCCAAAATAGCCGGGAAACAGGCAGGGCAGATTGATATTACATTTAACTTCAACTTTGTTATCTAGCAAAGTATAAGTCGTTGAGCTCCTTAGTAATCCTGAGTTAAGCTTTGCGAATACTGACAAATGCTTACACTGACTGGGCAGGTCAAATCAAATCGGTATGGTTCTTTCTTCAAAAGATCATCTCAGACAAATCTGCATGGTTCTCATGTGATTTGATCATTACATATTTACTGTATGGACTTTAAGAGACTTTGATCCCTGAGTTTGTTTTGGTGTTTCTTTTCAGGGTATTCAGATAGGAAACACCAGCCTAATGTCGCTTAAACTGACGAAAAAAAATTGACGAGTAAAAGAGTTTTTTAAACCTACATACAAAATAAATATCATTTATCATTTATGTAGCATAGCTTAATCAGCTTTTTAATGTTCCCACTGCAGGGACTTAGGAGTCCTCTCTGGGATAGGGAATGGACTGCAATCCACCACGCGGGCCCAGTGCGAGTTGGTGAATGTCACATGTGTTCGAATTTTTGGTCCTAGGACTTGCCGGTTTCCTCACGATGTTTTCCTTCGCCGCTTTGACAGCAGTGGTGATGAAATAAATTACACAAAGCAATGAGCCTGGCTAGGTTTGAACCCAGTGACGACCTACAACTCATAAGTCGGGGCCGTTACCACTCGGCCACGGCTCTCATCACTGTTATTTAATGGACAGTAATTATCATCATCATTTTCCTGGCCTTGTCCCGTGTAATTTGGGGTCGGCGCAACATGTATTTTTCTTTTCTTTTATCCTGTCACCCCTCATGCTATGACTAGATCATCCTATTACATAAATTGTAATAGTTTTTGTGACAGTTTATTTTATAGAAAAATGTATACAAACTTAATTTACTTTTTTTAATTATTTAATAATACAAATTATTTTTATTATGCTTATGCATAATATATACATAAATAATTATCCTCTCGCGCGTTTCTAATTGTTAATTGTTAATTGGATGCGCGTAATAAATTTAATATACGAAGTAAATTCAATATGACTTGGATAGTTTACTATCCATCCATTTGGATATGGGGCCTTCTCATATTCTCAGATTTGGCCGCATAAATAACAAAACTAATCAAAGGAACCCTATTGATTAAAATTCTAAGATTGACCCAATTTTGATCAATAGGTTATTTATTCTATCCTCTTGCCATCCGATTTCTTATCATATACGCGTGCCAGGCTCTGGGATTCTAATAAAACTCGAACACCGATGAGGACAAAAATTTATCAGATGATGCCATTAATATTTGCGTGCCGCGCTATGCAACTCGCGCTTTGACTGCATGACATGGCCACCGGAGCGAGGAAGAGCGGCAGGCGTCCGCCTCCTTCTGCGAAGCAGTAATGCTAGCAAAAGAGGCGACCACATCCGCGAGAGAACGGCCCTCACACTCCAGCCGCCCGCCGGGATCCCGATCCCGATGTCTTGCCACCGTAGGTGCGGACTTGTGGACGGTGAGCAGTAGATACCGGATCTAACCGTCCGATCGTTTGGTCTGAGCCCAAGTTGCCGAGGGCGCGTAGTGTCCCACACGCGCCTCAAGAAGATGTCAGCAAAACCGTAGGGGTCTAGCAAGGTCGAAGCCATGGGTTCGCTTCTGGAAGGAAAACCCGGAGCCCTGGAATGCAAGGCAACGAAGGAACATAGAAATGGGTTTCAGTCAATAAAAGTCTGACACGCCCAAGGGCGGGAGATGGTTTTCCACCTAAAGAAAAAGGCATGCACAGCCTCGGTGAGGCAGTGGATATCAAACTCAATCAGTCTGATAACAAGGATTTTCCTGATTAAGTTATGAACGCCGTGGCAACTAACTTACCCTTCTAAATGGACGCGACAATAATACAAATTGCATTTCCTCACAATTACTGTACCCTACTTAGTTCCGCACAGTTGAAACGGAATCCGGTCCCGAATACAGTTGTCACGCTTCGAATAATAAATGTTTGTGTTAGGGAAGTAAATCCGAAAGTTTACGACTAATTCCAATTATTATTGGTCACAAATTCCACTGAATATTTCGACGGTGAGTTGGTGGAACTGTGACTTTTGTGTGGTTTATATCGAGTTTTAAGTGAGATGGAGATTGATTGTCAATTGAGAATTTGTCGTTAAAAACGTGTAAAGCTTTATTACAAGCTATTTAGTTTCACCTGTCCCGATGTTTGTCTGTAATCAAATCTTGTAAATTGAATTTGTTCCACTTCCCGGATACCGATTGAGCTGAAATTTTGCAAGCATGTGTAAATTAGATAATAATGCAAAATTATTATGACAAAGAGCTGATCTGATGATGGAACCGGAAGGTGGCTATATATAGGAACTTGGTAGTTACACGACATAACAACATCGAGTTTGGGCTCGTATGATTTGTCTTGACGAGTACTAATTATATAGGTATACCTATAAACTTGCTATGAAAAATTATTTTCATTAAAAGTTCCTTAAATGTTTTTTTTTTTTTTAAAAAAAAGGCTTCTTTTGTTTTTTTTTTCGTGCAAAATAGCAGATTTTTAGAGATTTATACTGGATGAATTTTACACAAATTTATAAATCGATTTCAATATAGAAGCCTAGATAATACACGTATCTACAAGATAATACATCATAATCGCGTCAGAGCGGTTGGTTGTATGAAAATTGTGCACAAATGTACGAGTATGTCGAATTGCATGGTCTTAAACATCCATTATGTCACACTATTTCAACCCCACCTTACTAATACCTATATATGAGTAACTTCATGAAATAATACCAACATCTAGTATTTAGCTCTGCGCAGCTTGACACCAATCCCGGCCAGTTGTCTCAGTGCGAGCAATTTATTGCTCGAGCGTTACGAATGATGTATAGGATCGGATGTGATATGTTATTGTCATAGTGGCAATTTCTTGAAGAGAGGCGATAGAGCTTGGTAGATAGCAGATTTGAGGTATTAGTCCTCCATCCTTAATCGACAAGGACCGTATTTTTTACTGCATCACTACCACTCTAAAGTAAGGTTATAGCTCAGTAATAGCTTAGTTTTTTTTTAATAGGTGATCAAATGACAGCAACGCGCCCTTTAGTGGGGCCGAAGATAGTGTCAGACTTTAACTGACTAAAAATCCGCTCCTGTCCCTTCGTTGCCTTTCATAATGGTGTCGAATGTTCCTTTCAGAAGCAGACCCTGCTGGGCCCCTCGGGTTTGCTGACAACTCCATGAGGCGAACGTTGAAAAATGCGCACCGTTGTCCGCAAGCCCGCGCTTACGGTGGCCGGAAATCGGGGTCGAAATTCGGACGGCGGCTGGGGCATGAGGACCGTTGCCTTACGCGTGCGATCTCCTCCTTTTCTAGTATTACCGCTTCGCAGATGGAGGCGGCCGCCTGTCACTCCTCCTCGCTTATGTATGTATTTAGAAATATATAAGTATGTTTATCAGTGGTTTAGTACTCATAACCCAAGCTCTGCCTAGCTAGGGACTAAACGGCGTTGTGTGATGGATGTGGAATATTATTATTAATATATTATTATAATTAACTGATTGTCAATAGTCTATACAAAACTAATTACTACTGTTCCAATGGCTTGCAATAAGTAGACCTACCCTAACAAAAACCGCTCCTAAATTCGAGCCCCGAAATACAGCAGCAAGTTGAGCAGTTACTGATCGCAAGCACTACATAAACTTGTCGCGTTTGAAACAATTTATGGCCAGCAGTTTAGGAAGTGTATCTAGGACGGATCGTAAGTTAGGTACAAATGTACTGTTGAACAAATAAGCAGGTTACCTGAGTTAGATTAGAATAGGCTAGTTTCTGGAAAAAAAATAATTAGTTCGTCTTTTAGAGTATTTAAAAATAAAGGACATGTATTTTTTATTAGTAAATTAAACCAAAAATTACAAAGATATATCCCATTAAAGTTACGTGTAACGTCACGCCGTGCTGCATTTTTTCGCACGGGGTGACGTTACGCGTAACTTTAATAACACGTTTTATATCTTTGTTATTTTTTGTTTAATCGAAAAAATTAAAAAATACGTATCCAATATTTTTTTTATAATCTAAAATACGGACTACATAAAATGTAGTTTGTTTGTCCCTGGAAACTATCCTATACGTTCATAGATACCATACCGCGTACGTCAAAGCACTGGAACTCGTTCGGACTCGTTTGGACTGGCAACCTGCGCGCAATGTCTCAATGAACGTATTATCTAGCATATAATATTTACCATAGTCAAACAACAGATGAGGGGAAAAGATTTCTTCTATCGGATCTTAGATTAAAAGCCCATCTATAATCCTTCAGTTGGCTTTTGCGTTTTGCAGCCTTTGAAATGTTGCTTTAACAGAATATCAGAGCACGTTTTTGCTAACTGTACATTCACATACACAGCACAGGTAGAACCGTATCCGCCTGCATTAATGTAGATGTATGGCTGCAGCTTTGTGTCGTCAGACGTATGTACGTAGTTATATGTAGGTAATGTGCTTAGAAGTTTTTAATTTGCTTTATTAATATACGTTTGGTCATCAAACGTATGTGGCTAAAAGAGTTATGAATTTACATGTGGATGGATGAAGTGGGTGAGAGAGGCCAAGGAAAAGGTGGATGGATTGTGTGAGATGTGATATGAATGAAAAGGGAGTTAGTGATAGCGTGACGAGCGACAGGGCAGTATGGAAGAAAAAAACGTGTTGCGCCGACCCCAAGTAAAACGGGATAAGGGCAGGAAGATGATGATGTACGTTTGGTCACTATCAAACTTATTAACATACTATATGTGGGTGTGAAGGTTGTTGTCAAATAATAAATATCATAAAATGGGTGTTTTAAAAGATAAAAATATTTGATTAAAGAACTTAGTCTTTGCAGCAAAAATAGTTATGTTTTTTAATTGTTGCAAGGCTCGCGCTTGACCACTGTTCCTGTTGTTACCTGCTGGAAAGCGAGGATGTATTTAACGATAGACCACACTTGCATAGAAGTAACCTGTTTAGCGTAGTCGGCCTTATAATGTTCCCACTGTTGGGACTCAGGCCTCCTCTCTAGGAGAGGGAACGGGCCGTAATCCACCACACGGGCCCAGTTGTCAGCAACGGCAGGGGCCCAGCTGGGTCGAAGCCTACTGGGGCGAGGGTTAGCTCTGAAAGGTATCTCATCCGCCGGTACGAAAGGCAACGAAGGAACTGGAGTAGATTTTTAGTCAGTAAAAGTCTGGCACTATCTCCCGCTCCGCCCAAGAGCGGGGGATGTCATTTGATGATTTTCCTACTGAAAAAAGAAGACGGCCGCACGTACAAGGAAACGCAGTTCCTCAGCCACCGAGAACTTGACGTGGGCTTGTGGACGACGAGCAATGGGTAGCTCACAGTCCAGACCGAGTTCGAGTTATAGACAGCACGTAGTATCGCATGCGTGCCTCAAAGACATGTCAGAAAACCCGTAGGAGCCAAACAGACTTCTCAAAGTATTACTCATGGTCCTGGGACGCAAAGAGCAACTGAATGAACATAGGTATGGGTTTAGTCAGTAAGCTTGATACGCCCGCTCCGCAAAAAGCGGAAAAATTCATAAGCACAAAATAGATAGGTACAGAAGACAATCTCATGTATGTACTTCACTTTTTATACCTACGCTCGGTCGACGCACACTAATGAGCGTTTGAGCTGGAATTGTTCGACGAGTGGGCCGAGATGCGCCAAGATATCGTGTCCGTAAGTGGTGTCTATGTGTGCGTTGCTCGAGCGCGCTTTGTACATAGAAAGCGCGCTCGTACCTATATATTTTGTGTCATTAGTCATCACTTACCTTAAAGAAAAAATTCTATTTACTACATACAAAGCAATCTAATTATGGGCAGATGGACCTATGATCGAAGTACCTACCTACTTATTTCTTATGTCAATTATTTTTGACATTCACATTTAGCTACTGTTTGAATGATACCATATTTCTCGACGAAATTAAATTACCTCTAGATTGGAGTAAAATTAATATCTTTATATTGAATTTACTCTAATTTATAAAATAATTTCATTTTATCGAGATAAGTCAACTGTAATAATCCAATCTATTTCCATTTTATCAAGCAGGTACCGTACCACGCTTGATAGGACTTATAATCGAAATAATCTATGTTTTTATGAAGCAGAAAATATCGTTTTGCTACCAAAAGATACGGAAAGATACTGTTCCTTTGGGAGATAAAATATATTGGAATAAAAATCGTAAATCCGGCTACAATTTTATCTTCACTATTCAGTGTGACTACTTTATTATATCCACTGCCAAAAGTACACAAGGTAAAAGAGTTTGTCTTTCAGGTTATTGTGATATCAAACGAGATTAGTCGAGAAACGGACCGAGTTAACACACAAGATACCTATCTCTATAGATATCGTAGCATATGCTGAGAGTTATGCGTCTTTTTGACATTACACAGATTTTAAAGTTATCTTTTTTGGGCACGCCACAATTATGGCGGTAAGTCCCCTCTTTGAGGCGTGACTGGAAAGACTTTACGGCGTCCTTACCTTCCGCAGGTCCTCACCGGACATAGCAAGTTCGGGAGGTTCCTGCACCGAATTAAAGCGGAAGAGACGTCCAGGTGTCGCCACTGTGCAGAACGCCTGGAGGACACGGTGAAGCACACAGTCGAGGTGTGCCCTGCCTGGGCAGGAGCATTGCCGTGCCCTTGTGGGGGCGATCAGCGGCGCAGACCTCTCGCGCCAGGCTGTGGTTGAGGCCATGGTCCGGAGCGAGGAGGAATGGCAGGCGGTCGCCTCCTTCTGCGAAGCAGTAATGCTAGCAAAGGAGGAGGCAGACCGCATCAGGCAACGGCGCCCTCGCCGCCACCGCCGGGATTCCGATCCCGATTTCCGGCCACCGTAGACGCGGGCTCGCGGACGGCGAGCCGTGGGTAGCTCGCTGTCCGATCGTCCGGTAATGGACCGAGCCCAAGACGTCGACGGCGCGCACTGTTCCCGCGCGCCTCAAGGAGTTGTAAGCAACAGCAGAGGCCCAGCTGGGTCGAAGCCTACCGGGGCCAGGGTTATCCGAAAGGGAACTCGTGCCTTGGTTTGAGGGCTATAAGTAACGGGGTGGGTTTTTAGTCATTAAGAGTCTGACACTATCTCTCGCTCCACCCAAGGGCGTGGGTTGTCATTAGATGATTTTTGCCCACCGCAAAAAAAAGGTATCTTTTTTCCATACTAAATTCTATGGTATTTTTTTTAAATCTATCCTAATTCTACTTTTTTTTTAATTTAAATGTACAAATAAACGATTTTATTTCAAGCTGACTGGTAAAATACACTTTTTAAGATTATTTAAAATTAGAAAAAAATTATATTTATCAAATTAAAGTATTTCTACGTTTGTGTAACCTGGTGCCCATAGTTTTAGGTCAGTTTTGTATTGATGATGTAAAAGGAGGGTTTATACCCTCCTTGACACTGTCTTGTCCTTGTTTCTTCTTTAACTTGGGCACGATGTTTCAATGTTTTATAGCATTGAAACATCGTGCCCAAGTTAAGTTTGTTTTTGTAAACACTAAATCCCAGAAGCTGAAGAAGAAGAAGTCACTACGCTACAACCTTCACAGGAGCATCAAAAATAGGCACAAAGTTGCAATGAGGAATAAAATACTAAGTTAAGGTTTGTGACCTTTTATTCCTATCTTCTAGCATAAAATTATGTTCATTTATCTAAAATATATAGTAAAATGAGCCATGTCGGTCTGGTTGTTTAGCCAACTGTACATAAAACTACTTTTAGGCGTATATTGAAGACCCGTGGGGACGCCTCTACCAAATGGTGCGGAATAAACTTCCCACGCAGAGCCTCCGGCCTCAGCTGGTGGAACACATGTGAGTGCTCTGCTCTGGGGAGCATATTCCCCCACCCTTGGCTCTGCTACTTCCATTGTCTATGACACGACAGTGACGACGACGAGTTGGAACTGAGATTTGCTGTACAAAGGCTAACAGGTCAAATAATATCGAACCAGGAGTTCAGGACCCGCAGACTCACTCGAGAAAGTCTGGGTCCTAACCTCGTAAACTCTCGGCCTCTCTCAGGATTTTGAGTCTTGATCCACATGCTTGGAAAAAGGTCAGTACTCACTTCGTAGAAAAACGGAAAAACTAGTGGCAATGAAGCCAGGGTGCTCTGTGGATCTCTCCATATCGGCTCATCGTACATACCTCGACGAGATGGGCAAGCATTTTGTGAGAGTCATGGCAGACTATCTCATCAGGTGGGTCTGGATCAGGCAAAGAGCTCGGTTTAGTTTTGTAGGAGCTTTTCGGTGGACACCAAAAGCGTGTGCTAGCCTCTCATAACACATACCGTTTTTTGGGGTGCAGAAGAGTCAAGTGACACCGCCAACGAGATTACTTGTCTTAGCGGTGTCTCCAGATATCTCTGATGCCTTCAATACCCTAGCCTGGAGTTACATTGGGGAGTTCTGGTATCATGGAATACCAAACAACTTATGTCGTGTGGTAAGGACTTTTCTGGTCGTCATCTATTCCGATCATCTGATGAATACAAGTCAGTAAACAAGCTTTTCATGAAAATATTTTTTTCATAGCAAGCTTTTATAGCTCGTATTAACACTCGTCAAGACGAATCATACGAGCCTAAACTCATAGCAAGTTCGTATAGCCACCTTCCGGTTCCATCACCAGTTTCGGTCTGTCATAATAATTTTGCACCTGATTTACACATGCATGCAAAATTGCAGCTCAATCGGTAACCGGAAAGTGGGTCAAATTTAATTTGCAAGATTTGATTACAGACAAACATTGGGTCAAGTGAAACTAAATAAAAGCTTGTAAAATCTGACACGCCCTCTCACTCTACCCTAGAGCATGAGAAGCAATTGGATGACTACCCACCATAAACAAAAACGCTTGCAAAAACCACTGTATATAAAAACCAGTTTTTCCATAACTAAGCAATGTTTGACATCCATTATTTTCCCCAAGGATTCTTCAAATATTAATTGAATCCTACAATCAAACTCTTCCAAGAATAAATCATTCAATTCACAATACAAGAGAAATACTTCTGAAACCTGAACCCCGATCACGTATGAATGTGATTGCCATCCATAAAATACATTTATTTCACTAGCGTTGCTTCAGAAAACTCAGAAAGGAATTCTTTGATGAAATAGTATGTTATTTAGAGGTTTAGAGGGTTTCTTCAAATATTGTTAAAGAGAACTAGAAATCATTTTTGTTTTAGTTTTTGATACACTTGTTTATTTAATAATTTTGATAAATTCTACTTTTTTTTATTTGGTAAAAGTAAGAAGAATATCTACATAATATGTAGATATAATATTCTTCTTACTTTGACATACACATACATACATATTATGTACATTAAAATAACTAAATTATTTATACTAAAACAAATAATACAAAAACACGAAATACACTCAGGCGTCTCCTCCACATCACTGTTATTCGGAAATGGCCCAGGGGCCTAAATCTGCTATTTTTATAAAGTCGTCATTCCGACACAATCCCATCGTCATTTTGCTAAAAGTTCGTAATCTGCTAATTTATAATGAATGGATCATTATAAATTAGCATTGAGCGGTTAATGGTAAAATGACAATATCAAGGTTATTAAAAGCAATAACTGCTTAATCACGTTCTAATTGTAGTTCAATGATCAAAAGAGCTGTCAAAATTTTAGCAGATTGCCGCTTATGTCAGACATTAATTTGTCATTTTGTACGAGATTACCATTCTATGCTATTACTTTCAATGGATTGTCAGTGACCAGTTGACCATTGAAAAGTCATAATGACGCCATTATATGAGCAGATTACCAAAACTTGTCAAAATCAATCATTTTAAAAACAACGATAGACCATTCTGACACTACTATAATAGCAGACTTGAGGCCCTGATGACTGGCAGTATTGCCACATTGAATGACAATGCTCTTAGTTAAGATTCAGTACTGGTAAAATAATACTCGCAATCATGGACTATTATGAACTTGATGATGATGATTAGGTACTGTTCAAAGTCTGTTACTTTAGTGACAAACTCATAAATTAATGGCGATTTTTTCTTGCACACCAAATCAAAACCATAATAATCACATCTCCAAAGACCCAACCCCATTCAAAAAATCACAGCTACACCGATCCCTTCGTCCCAGACACGTATAAGTATGATTGCCATCCACAAGATACATTAATTTCACTCGTCCCAACTCTAAGGGACTAAGGCTCTTTGCAAAGGAGATACAGCAAACCGTAGTTGCTGTGTTCGATAGCAGCAATCGGACACAATCATCGATTGCCTGTTGCTAACAATACTGCTCTACACAGGAAACCTTAATTACAGACACCGATTGGCCTATTTGCGCTGTTATTTGGAAAGTCAATATTGTGTGTGTCTTCAACTGATACTACAATTTTCCAGTTATCTATACCAGATACATTTGGACTGGTAATCCGTATGTGCACACAGATAGTGTCAACATCTAAGTAGGAGTAGTGGATTTCATATTGATTACTATACATTCAGTCAAAAAAGGATCGGGAATGGATGATTTGTTTATGGTTCCAAATTCAAATTTTTGTTTTTTTGTAATTGTTAGATTGGCACAACTGTTTTCCATTTTGGCGCGGAGTTTGAGTTGCATCTGTTATTTATATTAAATACAGTGCTGGTTTTAGTAATCTATACATATAATAAAATCGTAGGAAAGTCAAAACTGTACATTGAATATTTTTTTAAAAGAATACTTGGAGCGTGATCTACAATCGATATCAAAGTCAAAAATATAGTTTTTAGAATTTTTGTCTGTTTGTCTGTTTGTCTGTTTGTCTGTATGTATGTCCGGGCTAATCTCAAAAAGTACTGCACAGATTTACTTCAAATTTTGCATGAATATTACTAAGAGGTCGGGTCAACATATAGGCTACATATTATCACGCTATCATCTACGGGGGAGGAACTGTGAATCTTTATTTTTCTTACGCATTCTGTGACAGCGTGTAATCTAACGACGCATATTTAAATGTTGTTTTTGAGTAAGCCATACTATTATCTAGCTTTACACTATAAAAACTACGCCATTTTAGTAACTTGGGCAGAGAAACAGTTATTTTAATAAATGTTAGTAGTACAAAGACAATTTTAAAACAGCGCCATCTATGAGATTTCATAAAAATCAAATCAAGTTACATGACATTTTTTGGAAATTAATAATTTTAATTTGATTATGTTGGCGAGGTTAGTAGTTAGTTATTCTTACAATTCATAGATGGCAATGTACATTTTCTTCATAAAAGTTGTATCGCATATTTCGTTTTGACCAATTCAAGTTCCAACAAAACTCTCAAAATCTTGAGCAGAGTTGAAGAAGACAATTTAATAAAAATGCTGTGTTAAGTATTACAAAAGAGTTATGTTCATTGATGATCATCAATTTCATGTAGTTAGTACAAAATAAATACTTTTGTTCGGTACCTATTAATCTATGTGATTATTGCTTGGCAATTAATATATTTTCATGTCGTATGCCTAATTATAAACTTTACTCACTCGGACACATTTATTTTATGTTAAAATAGTGTAAAGTCATAATAATTATTCACCATAAAAATGTTTCCTTTTCCAACAAAAGGAGCGATCAAGCGACGTTTGCTTTACAGAGCTCTGATAACGGTCGGTCGCTACATCAGCACGTCTAAGCGGTTTGGCGGATACTGGCATTCTCTATACATGACAGGCATCCTACTGTCATACATGTAGACGTCCACCTAGAGAAGAAACAGCCAGCGCATATATTTTGATCCCAAAAACGTTGCTGAGCGCTTGGAAAATCCGCGACAACCAACTCTGTTAAAATTTTTCAGGCTCTGTAAAGTCGACTAATTTGCGAGATCCCTTACGTATGACGAGGTGCCTTCATATTACACTTACGACAAGCAAAGGGGTGTATATAACCTACATCAACGAGGAGGTGCTGTGGAAGGTTTTCCGGGAATTTTCAAGGACACTGCATTGGGTAGGGTTTATACCGTGCATCCGAATAATGGCGAATGCTATTTTCTGCGGTTGTTACTTCACACTGTCCGATGGCCAACATCTTTCGCTTTTCTGAAGACACTTGATGGCGTGGAGTATCCCACTTACCACGCAGCCTGAGTAGCACGTCACCTTCCCGACCGTGACAAAAATTGGGACGACACCCTCGCGGCGAACGTCAGTAACAGTCCCAGCCGCATGCGTCATCTGTTTGCCGTCATCTTGGTGTTTTGTGGAGTCGCGAACCCGGTAGCTTCGTGGGAGAAGTATCGCCATCATCTGTCTGAAGATTTTCTACGAGCTTTGAAGCGTGCTACTGGAGATGAAGTCAAAGTAATTGACGAACGCGTGCTGAAAACCTGTCTCAGTTCACTTCAAGATGTGGTAATTTCTATCGGCGGCCATCCACTGATTAATTATGGGTTACCAGCTCCCTAATCATAACCGCATCAAGACCGTGAAAATCGGGACTATAACGCCGAGACCAATTACGATCCGGGCGAAATGACCACCGTGACCACCATACGAAATTACCATATCGCTTATTCAGAGCAAAAACAAATTTACGACACCGTCCTTGAAATCATTGGGCAAAACCAGATCTTCGTTGTGGTCATAAGTTCGTACGCTGCGCTTGACCATTTATATGAGAGCTCGGCTCGATGGCAATGCACGTGCTCGAGAATTGTCCGATGTCCTTCTAAGTCTTGGCGAAGGCACTCTACCAGAAGGCAGAGGTGTAAAGGTGATGCTTCCAGAGTCTCTCGGTAGAGTGGAATCCAGCTTAGAAGAACTCATTCGCTGTGTGTACGGGGACATCAGTCGTATACCGCACCAGCAGAATTCTTGGATGTGTGAGCCCAAAAATGCTGCACCAATTAACGAATGCATTCTCTTGGAAATTGAGGGTAATGAGAAGTAGTCTACACTTCGGTAAACACTGTCGTCGTGCAAGATGACGCCACACATTATCCCGTGCCTACCGGGTTCGGGGTTATCCGAAAGGAAACTAGAGCCCGGTATGAAGGCTAGAAGGAAAGGCGCGGGGTTTTTAGTCAGTAAGGGTCTGACACTATCTCCCGCTCCAACGAAGAGCGGGTTTTGTCATAAGATGATTTTCCCCGTCGACAAAAAAAAAACACATTATCCCGTGGGATTTCTGAACTCCCTGTCAGCGAGTGGACTTCCAGCGCATACCATCAAGCTGAAGGTTGGTGTCCCGATTATGCTTCTTCGGAACCTATCTCCTCCGAAGTTGTGTAACGGGATTTGCCTTAAAGTTATCACGCTCCACAGACACACCATTGAAGCGGAAATTCTTTTGGGTTGTGGCGTCGGTGAGGCAGTATTTATACCACGCATTCCCCTCATACCTCATAACTTCCCGTTCCGATTCAAGCGCGTACGGTTCCCCGTGAGTAGGTATTTGCTTCGAGATGACCATCAATAAGTCACAGGGGCAGACACTGAGGGCAGTGGGTGTCGCCCTCAGGACGAGTTGCTTCTCACACGGGCAACTGTACGTTGCTTGCTTCCGCGTCACCAGTCCAGACTCTCTTTACATTTTGGCTCCTGGCAGCATAACTACCAACGCAATTTATAGGGAAGTGTTGTAAAGTATTATACCTTTGTATGCATTTTTACTCTTTTATGTCCTGGAATGTATTCCTGCATTATTTTCTCTATTTCCTTCAGTCACATCTTATGACTGAACGCAGCAGAATTCCCATATAACTCTCTTCACTTGCAAAAAAAACTTATATTTTAGTTTTTTTTTGCAAGGTATTTTTGGTGCTGTAGAGCCTTCACGCAGACGACGTCGCGGGCAGCAGCTAGTGAGTAATAAACGTCTTTATTAAGTAATTTTGAGGTGAGCCGTTATGGGCTCATGTTTAAATCCACGGCTTTGCTCCTTGACAAATTAATTCTGAGGTGTTTATTTTTGAAGCCGTAAATTCATCTTTGCGTAGCTTAATTTAATTTTTGATTTATTAAGCTTTGTCTGATGTACTATTCTAGAGGGAGACGGCGAATCGATTTTTTTACTAATCTGACGGACTGCCCTCAACGAACCCCACGATACTAAGGGTTCACATATGGTAGGGGTACATTACAGGGTGCAAGGTTTCTCCTTGTCCCCATATGATTTTCTGACGCGCTCAAGTTTTTCTGACGATCAATTATTTCTAAATACATACATATTATAGTTAAATTACACCCAGACACAGAACAAATGATAATGCTCATCACACAAACATTTTGTCCTGGGTGGGAATCGGACCCACGACCTACGGCATAGCAGTCAGGGTCACTAACCACTAGACCAACAGGCCAGTCATTTACTGTAACGAATGTATTAAATTACCTTTAATTTATTTTTCATAACGCAATAATTAAATTCTCAGACAATTTTGAGACTTTATTTACTAATAAAAAACTTAATTTGATACCCAATAAAAGCTGGAACCTCGTTAAAATATTTTGCTCGTTAAAAATCACTCACTATTAATTTGAAACGTATTTACTTATAATGAAACGGATAGTTCAAATTCTTTGAATAGATTTTCTCAAATTATCTTTACTTTGAATTCAAAAGCTTATAATATTGGGTTACCACTTATTAAATTCGGTATTTACTAGTACTTTGGCTATTACTTTGAAACCCAACGTTCGTTAGTGAAATCTTCATGCATAGTAGTATTTTATAATAAAAAAACACACTAATATTATAGAGAGGAAAAGTTTATTTTTTTGTTAATAGAAGGTAATCTCTGAAAATACTCATCTAATTGCTAAAATTTGATAGAAAGCTGCTTTATTCCTGAATGAGATAGACTATACAACGTGTAAAGTTAAATGCGCAAAACCTCAGACGCCCCAAATGATTTTTAATTCGATTGACCTAAATAAGTGAGAAAAAAAAACATTAAAAAAAAAATTAAAGGTTTTATGAGCAGTTTTAGTTTGTTAAAAATTCATATCTGCATTGAAATAAGAACTTTTATTATCCCGTGTATGAGAAAATTTGATTGGATTACAACTATTTGTGTCCGTTTACCTCTTTCAGCGGGTTTGTGCATGTGATGCCTTGACCTATTCATAAATAGACAGGTTTTAATGAAGATTTTTTTGAAAAGTGTAACCTATATTAAAAAGTGGTTTAATTGATTTTGCTCGTTATTCTGATCAAACTTTTTTCAGGTTTTGCGCATTTGACGTTACACCTTGTATTTTATGGACCTACGCAGACGAAGCTGCGGGCAAAAGCTAGTATCATATATAGTGTGTATTGCGAATTTCATAATGGACAAAAATATCGAACAAAGAGTTTGTCTTAAATTTTGCATCGCCAATGGAATTTCGTGTTCGGAGTCACTGAAAATGTTACAGAAGGCTTACGGTGAATCGACTTTATCAAAAATTCGTGCTTATGAGTGGTTCAAAGCGTTCAAAAGCGGTCGAGATGTGATGGAAGATTTGCCTCGCTCTGGTAGGCCGTCAACGTCTGCAACTGAAGTTAACATCGCAAAAGTGAAGGAAATAGTGACTGAAAATCCCCATTCAACTCTGAGAGAGATAGCCGCCGAACTTTCTGTATCTCACGAGTCGATCCGTACCATTTTAACTAATCATTTGGGTATGAAACATGTTGCTGCTCGGCTAGTCCCAAAAGATCTGAATTTTCTCCAAAAACTCAATCGCATGAAAGTCGCTGAGGACATGCTAGAACGAGTCAGTTCGGACCCAACATTCATGAAACGCATTGTTACTGGTGACAAGACGTGGGTTTACGAGTTTGACATGCAAACTAGTCAACAAGCTTCGGAGTGGCGCCTTCCAACTGATCCGAAACCGAAAAAACCATGCCAAAGTCGATCAAAAGTCAAAGTCATGTTGACTGTTTTCTTTGACTATCGCGGTGTTGTGCACTCTGAATTCTTACCGGAGGGTCTAACGGTAAATAAAGAATATTATTTAAGCGTTATGCAGCGTTTAAGAGAGCAAATTCGCCGAAAAAGGCCAGATTTGTGGAAAGAAAATTCTTGGATTTGCACCACGAGAATGCGCCTTTACACAAGGCTATCATTGTGAACGAATTTTTGACCAAACACTCAACAAATACCATCCAGCAACCACCATATTCACCAGATATGGCTCCTGCTGACTTTTTTCATTTTCCTAAACTCAAATTACCACTTCGTGGCACCCGTTTTCAATCGATAGAAGACATAAAGGAGAATTCGCGGCGAGAATTGAACTCAATTCAGGAAGCAGCGTTTAAAAAATGTTTTGATGAAAGGATTATTCGTTGGCGCAAGTGTATCGTTTCTAAAGGAGCATACTTTGAAGGTTATAAAATAAATTTGGATGAATAACAGACATTTCGTGTATTATTGATCTTTTCCCGGTACTTTCTTGACAGAGTAGTATAGTTACTGCCACCGGATTCACTCGCGTGAAAAAATTATCCCGAGAGGGATCACACTCCCGGGATGAAAAGAGGTCATACATGGTAGCATAGCCTACCCGTGTTGCAAGTTTCATCGAAAGCCATTCAAGCGTAAAGAAGTAACAAACATAATACACACAACCACAAACTTTTGCCTTTAAGTACCCTTTCTCTTTATAGTAGGTAGTAGGGTATCCTACTAAGGTTGTGTAACGTATGATTCGTGTGAGGTCAGAAGAAAAAAATACCATATACTAATCATGTGTAAAATCTTTCATGGGAACACTCATACTCTAAAGCTGCGTCAACTATAAGTTCCAGTTAAGTATAGCCGCATCAGGAGACATAGCTTGTGCACTCTCTCTGGACTCAACACTCTTTTGGACACGCACCCTGACTGTGATGTGTTTGCGGACGAATGAAAGACGGTCATGTGTGTGAATTTTGTTTTTTTTTTTATTTTATTGAATAGAATAGAATAGAATAAAACTTTATTGTACACCAAAAAGTAACACAGCTTATACATAAAATTAAATTAACTAATAAATTAATTAAAATATTAATTTAATAACAAAATAAAATGTTAATTTCTTATATTTTTAGTCCAGTCCAACACAACACATTATAGTGTCTACGTTTGCACGATGCCTAAGAAAGAAATCCCTCGGAAAAATATAATGAAATAGTCCGTCCTAATCTCACGCTTGTGTTGGGCAGATAATGATGTCGCAAGACCCTTAGCTGGTGGCGCAATTGGGGGAATTAATCGTAAAAGTAGGGTCTGATATTGTGTGGAATAGATTTTTTTATAGATGGGTTTTTTTTTTGTTTCTATTTATCCCATAAGGAAAGCTAAAGTCGTTCGACCATATCGCCTAATCTTTCGTCCATCTTTTTTTGCGTAAAAAGTTTTCAATATCAATGTATTCGGATATCATAGTTGTTTATTTTGGTTTTATGGTATTGTCTTGTATATTTTTTTTTTGTTATAATTTTTGACTTCGTTACTAAATCCTTTTAAGCTGTCTTCGTATGAATAGTTCATTTGTTTACCATTAGAACGTGGGTGCATCACATTTGAATGTTTTTGTAGTATTTTGCAGCAAATGCACCGAGTCAGCTTTTTCAGTAAACTTCGCTGAGGTAGCCAAAATTACAATAAAATTCTCAGCTCTATTTTACTGCGATTGCGCCTGTTTCAATGATGCCATTCTATGTCCAGTTCACTTGAGATACAAAACTATACCAATTTTATATCACTGTATCCACTAGGAATCAATTTGCGAATAATTAAAACGGCCACTGAACTTCCCTCTAAGAAATCCCGCTAAAAACTTTTTCTTGAAATAATTAATGTTAGAACTCATCATTTTCCTGCCTCTGTCCCGTTTTATTTGGGGTCGGCGCAACACGTTTTTCTCTTCCATTCTGTCCTGTCAAAATTTCAACGAAATTTACGGTACGGAAACTTTAACGACACCATTCATTAAAGTTTCATCCAAAGATGTCTACTGTTGGACATAGGCTTCCCTAAGTGTAACCCAGCACTCACCATTCCCACAACCCTCACCGGTCATCGGCCCACCTTGTGAGAGGCTTTTTAACCCTGTGTCTTCTGGTACTCACTCCAGAACCTTACGGTCCCATCGACCATCTGTACCATTTTAATTTTCCTGCTAATATTAAAATAAATATTAATTAAAATACTTAAAAGATTCTTTATTCATATTAAGTGGCATCCAGAGGCAAATAAGGAAAATAATTTAAATATAAATTGCTGCTTATACAAATAAGTACTCGAAGCTCTAAAATAAATGCAACGTATAATTGGAAGCTTTTTCGGCAGTTTTGTTAAAACTGGACACCATAAAAATGGTAATAAGGTATCCCTTCCTTGTGCTGTTTGCTTCATCATCTTCCTGCACTTGTCCCATATTACTTCTAGTCGACGCAATACGCTTTTTTCTCCGATTCTGTTTCGTTACCATTTATGCTATCATTTACTCCTTTTTCTTGCATATTTCTCCATACTCAATACTAAAAAGATGAATTATTTTCTTTGGATTTCCTCTCCATCTATTCACATGTATATCTACTCATTCCACACACACTCCCCTTTCAACTTATCAGTCACTGGCGTCACTTTCAAATTTCCTCTAATATACTCATTTCTCGCTTTATCCATTCTCTTCTACACACCATATATCCATCTCAACATTATCGTCTCCACTACATGCGAACTTTTTTCATCCATCTTCTTTTTATACCACATTCAGATTCACACAATTCGACAGGTTTTATCATTTTATGACTTGTAATGCCCTTAAACCCAAAACTGCTTCTATATTGAAAATAATTTAACTTATCTGTCTACGCCAGGCCAGTAATCAAACAAACAGCTAAAATTTATCGATAGAATAATAAAGGAGTCACCTTCGGTACAAATCTCAAATGATTGACCACTGTTTATACTTTGAAACTCCTCAGAGGACAACTAGATCTATTGTGGTCGGTCTTATCTCTAAATAGTAGACTAACTTTGTAGACACAGTCGCTGTTCTCAACTGGACCTAACCATTTTATCACAGGCTTATTTATAGCGTTTAGGTCGCTTAATAACCCCTTATACAGCGGGCAACTCAAGGTACATTTTCATACAACCGCTGTCATGTCATTTCGATGTTATTACACATTTTTCTCCAGATATTTTGAATACACATCTATCTTGTGCTTGTGTGTGTTAGGCGTCTATAGATTGAAACATTATGTAAAACTAATCTAGTGAAGACCTCTGAAAATCTACTGTTTTACGTAAACTTTGTTCCTCCACAATGTAATCATAATTATATATATTTTTTTAAATACATTCATAGAAACCTTGCACATTCGACGAAACGGCAACATCGTAGCGTCATGTCGCTGCAATTTTGATAAATTAAAAAAAAAAGCAACATAATGTTAAAATTTCCATCAAGTACGCTATTTCTTATAACTTACACCGTTGTCCAGATTTTACTCAAGTCGTTTACCGAGGGATGCTCTCGGTAATATCATTTCGTTGATTATGACCTCCTCAGGCTCTCTCAGTACAATGGACCTCGCTTTACGGCGTCTAACTAAATTGCACTATTGCTATTATTTTTTTATGTCGTTTACTGGAGCTATAGAGTTCTTGACTGTGAAAGATATGGCTTTTTTTGTGAAGCTGTATTTTTTTTAAATAGGCTGGCTCGAAGTTTCCTTGTGTGATTGCCTCAAAAATGCAAGAGAAACAAGGTTACCGACATAACTCGAAGAATTGCCAAACTCAAGTGGCACTGGGCATATTGCCAGCGACCATGCACCGCAAAATGCAGCGTTAGAAGGCCCCCCACAAGGTAGACTTATCACCTGGTAAGGGTCTTGGGAATCTGATGGATGCGAGTCGCACAGCATCAGTCGTTTTGGGACGCTTGGGAGAGGCCTACGCCCAGCAGTGGACGTCCTTCGGCTGAAATAATGATGACTTGTTCTAAAATTCATTTATTTTTTAAACTTCATTCAACTTTATTAGTCACTCGCATAGTTCAAACTGATGACCAAAATTTATCGGTCCAAACGTGTTTTAAAAATCCCTTCAAAAGCAAAATGTGAGTAAAAATTTTAGAGCTCGGGATGTATTTTTGGATAACGTCAGCGGTTACGGGCAGTTGCTCGCAAACCACCCTGTGTCCGGCAGACATTACTGTTAGAAAATACAAAGAAAGAGGAAGGGCTCTCGCAAGGTCGGTCAATGACTTGGTAAGGGTTGCCAAATATGATCTAAATCTAATCAACCGTTTGAGCATGCAGGAGTAACAAGCATACACACACAAATATTCATACAAACGTTTCCCTATACAATATTTGTGTAATTTATACAATTAGGACAGCTCTACTAATTAGTAATTCTATAAATCAACTGGGAAATGATTTAGGGTTGTCACATACCTTATCAAAATAAGCAAGTACCTATAAATGAAAATATTAGACATGGTACCAATCCCTGAGTCGAAACCATGATATATATACGACAGCCCTGCCAACATGTCGTCACGTTATCAATCGTTTTCACTTAAGCATTCCACAATCGTCACAGCTGAAACAATAAATGACATGTAGCGACATCTACGGCGTCACATAAGAACTAATCCTGCATTGTGCTATCAAAGTTTACCGCGCGATTTGAATATATAAGACAGCCCAAAATCATCTAGCGGGCAGTTGCTCACCAGACGTAAAACATGTCTGGTCGGAGGATCCTCCTTTTTCAAAGGAGGTATGTGGGATTTTACTCTCTGTTCGGCTTACCTCCAAAGTCATTTTCTCCAGAAAGCAAGGCAGAAACATTGCGACTCTGAACACAAAATGTATTTCTCTCTCTCTCTCTCATTAAATGCAAACGAACAACCCTGCTACAATATCGTATTCATTTTAGCTTCGCCAGATATTCCGCAGTTCTGGCAGTACCAGACCAATGTAGCTGTAATTAGTTTGTCTTGTTACGTACATTATTAATTAGTGTCTAAATCATTTCTAACAATGCCGCAGTTATGAAACTAGCTTTTAACTTCTGCAACTACAGTGAGTAATGTTCCTAGTTTATTGGTGAAGTTTTGTGTGATTACGTCGTAATAATGTTCTTGAGGAGAATGTTAATGAGTTAGGCAAATTGAGAGGTTGGCGAAAACACGGAAGATATGGTGATATTTTAGTGATTTATTTGTAGAGTTTGTCGCTGCGGAAACGATCAGGGCCTTCTTTTTACGGTAAGCAAAAATCATCTTATGACAACCCTCGCTCTTGGGTGGAGCGGGAGATAGTGTCAGACTCTTACTGACTAAAATCCCACCCCGTTCCTTCTAGCCTCTTCATACCGGGGCTTGAGTTTCCTTTCGGATAACCCTGGCCCCAGTAGGCTTCGACCCAGCTGGGTAACGATGTAACGATCCTGTAACGATCAGGGCTTCAAATTTGCTATTACAATAGTGTCAGAATGGTCTATCATTGATTTCATAATTGTTGATTTTGACAAGTTTTGGTGATCTACTAATATAATGGCGTCATAATGACTTTCCAATGGTCAACCACTGACACTCCGTCACTCCATTGAAAGAAGTGGCATAAAATGGTAATCTCGTACATAATGACAAAAGAATGTTTGACATATACGGTAATTTGTAAAAATTTTGACAGTTGTTTTGATCAGTGACCTACCATTAGAACGTCATTGTGCAGTCATTGCTTTAAATAAACTCGATATTGCCATTCTACCACAACTCTATTATGAGACCTATGACCGATCAATGATCAATCATTATAATTTAGCAGATTACGATCTTTTAGCAAAATGACAATGGGATCGTGTTGGAATGACGAATTTATAAAAACAGCAGACTCGGGCCCCTGATCAAACCATTACAAAAACAGTTCCAGTGTGGAGCCCATTCACTGAATATGCGACACCTCCTTTCTTGCTTAGCATGGACATTGCACACATCACCAATTTTTTGTGATGGGATATCATCTAATGACGTGTCCCGGTCTAAGGCGATGGGAAGTTGTGTCAGACTTTCACTGACTAAAACTTCACCTGTGTTCTTCAGCTGATCGTTTCCTTTTCAGAAAATTCCTGTGGAACTATTGGGCATTAGCCCTGCTGGACCTATTGGCTTACTGACATCTCTTTGAAGAGTACGTGGAACGCTACGCGTTGTCGATGACTTGAGCTCGATCCACATAATTATCAGATGGCTAGCTTCCCATATTGCAGGGTCGCGAGAGATGAATCGTGAGAATATGTCCGTTCTCTCAAGCGTGCAGCCGGCTCCTTTGCTAGCATTACTGGTTCACAGAATTACGCGACCGCCTGCTATTCCCCCTCGTTCGTTGCCACCCATTACCCCAACGAGGATACGGCGGTGCTCTGCCCAAGCGGGGCACACCTCTACAACGTGCTGTCGATCCTAGCCTGGTTTGCCGTCCATACAAAATACTCGTAGTAACAAATACAGAAACTAAGAAAACCTAAGATAAAACTATTCTATGGAATAGGTAGATACACGTTCGAGCCATCGAAGGTACGTTAAATAAATGTTTTATTACCAGTATTTATGTTACGACCGACAGGTTTCGTGACTAACTCGTAGGTAATGTCTAGGGTTAACGAGTGGTTAGGGTATGTGTGAATCGAAGTGACTTTTAACGTACCTTGTTTGGGTTTTTACTCCTACAAACAACATTGTTCTTTCTTTTAGAACTTAAATTAGTGTTTATTGGTTTTATTTATAAGTAGCGGCTTCCAGCGCGGTTCGGCCTACGTGATATTAGAAAATGATGCCAAGGAAATATATTCCCGGAATAAAAAGTATTTGTCTCAGGACTTTTTTATCGTTAAGATTAGTTTTAACATGGTCATTTAAATCTATTGTTGCCAAAAAATTTTGTTAAATTGTCCCCGCACACGGGCCACATAAAAAGCTAGACTTCTAGTTTTTTTGTGGCCCATATTATTATTATTTTTTGAAGAAAAGGGGCTATGCATCTCCCATAGTGTAGGAGATGTAGTCACTGCGACCTAAAAGATCTATTGTGACTCGCCACCTTGTTAGAGTAACTCTTTTAGCCGGGAGGCTTCCAGGAAGTCTAGAATACTCCTAGCTTTGAGAGTTTTAATCTCCTCCGGGCGAATAATGTGTCGACCCAGATGGATACTCCGTTTGTGGATAAGGGGCCCACATTCACACAACAGGTGCTTAGGCGTCTCCCTCTCCTGATTACAGTACCTGCAAACATCAGTGTCACTCAGTTTCATGTGAAATTGGTGCCTGTTTAATTTGCAGTGGCTGGTTAAGGCGCGGGCTATCGCACAGATGTTCGTCCTGCTAAGCTCAAGAAGCTCGGCAGTTCGTTTTTGTGAGTAGCCTTCTATAAGAGATTTGGCGTGTAGCAGTCCTGGTTGTAACAACCAGTGCTTTTTTGAATCGCCAAATAGGTTGCCCTTAAGGGTCTGCATGGCCTGGTTCTTTGAGATACCACAGAAAGGTTCTGGTCCTATCTGATGACCCTGAGCCCCAGTCCTTGCAAGTTCGTCGGCTTTTTCATTGCCAGTAATTCCAGAATGACCCGGTACCCATCTCAGAATAACTTTATTCCTTTGCCCCAGGTCATTTAGTTTGTTAACGCAGTCTTTTACCAGTTTCGAATTTATTGTATTCGAGTTCAAGGCGTTAAGAGCTGCCTGGCTATCTGAGTAAATCAGAATTAATTGATTTATGTAGTTTCGTTGACGGTTGGCTTCCGCACATTCTATAATGGCGTATACCTCCGCTTGGAATATGGTGGCATATTTACCCAGATTCAAGCTTTTGCTGAATTTCGGGCTAATGCCAAATATTCCACATCCTACATTCTCACCCATTTTGGATCCGTCTGTAAACCAGATCAGGCTTCCAGCCTTGCAAGTAATGAGGTTGCTTGCCCAATCCTCTCTGCTCGGCAGTTCCACTGTGTAATTTCTTGTGAAGCTACACTGTGGAAGCATGACGTCTGTTGTCATAGCTAGCTGATCGTGTTCAAGCACTGATTCGTGTAGCGATCTCAGTGCTTGAGAGCGCCAGTTTACTTTGCCAGTGCTGTTTATTCTATACATGCCCGCTTTCGCCTCCTTCGCAATTAATAGATGAAGTGGCGGAAGGTTAAGCAGGGCATTTAGAGCAGCTCCTGGGGTTGTAGACATGGCCCCTGTTGATATAATGCATGCAAGTCTCTGCAAACCATTAAGTTTGTTAATGACTGTCACTTGGGATGTTTTCCTCCACCATACTACGCAGGCATACGTTATTATCGGCCTGACTATAGCGGTGTACAACCACAGGGCGATTTTAGGGTTTAGGCCCCATTTCGTCCCTGCTAAGCGACAGCATATTCCTAAAGCTATTTTAGCCTTTTGAATCACATTATTAATGTGAGTGTTCCAGGTCAGTCTCTGGTCGATAGTTACGCCCAGGTACTTGACCTCATTGGAGAATGGTATGCGAGTCCCCTTTACAGTGGGCGTTACAAGTTTGTCCAACTTTCGCTTCCTAGTAAAGGGGACTATTGTTGTTTTACTCGGGTTAACCGATAAATTGTTCTCTGTGCACCATGTGTTTATAACGTTCAGAGATCTTTGCAGTATAGATGATACCGTGCTGTGACAGGGGCCGATAACACAAGCCACCACATCGTCAGCATAACTGTGTACATCTAAGTCTCTTTTAAAGGCTTCAACCAGCAATTGGTCAACAACGAGTAGCCATAGAAGTGGCGATAGAACGCCTCCTTGTGGGCACCCTTTAGTTGTTTTGAAGCTTTTTGTAGTTCCGTGTAAGGTAACACTGATAGTTCTGTTGAGGAGCATGAATTCGATCCAACGAGTAGTTGTCTCGTCAATCCCTTTCGCCTTCATTCCCTTGGAAAGGGCGTCTATGGTGACGTTGTCGAAAGCTCCTTCAATATCAAGGAAAGCACATAGGGCTATCTGTTTATCTTCGAAAGCCCTTTCGATCCTGTCTGTTAGTTCTAACAGAGCAGTTTCTGTGGATTTTCCTTTTTGGTAAGCATGTTGCTTCGGATGCAGAGGGTTAGCCCTTAATGGTCCATCCCTGATGCATTCGTCTATAACCTTTTCCATACTCTTGAGTAGGAAGGAGGTAAGGCTTATTGGTCTGAAGGACTTTGGTTGAGAGTAGTCTTTCTTACCAGCCTTTGGAATAAAACAGACTTTAACTGTAGTCCATTTCTCAGGTATATATCCCCAGGCAAAGCTTGCTCTGAAGATTTTGATTAAGATAGGGATGAGTATAGTCTTCCCTTGCTGCAGGAGAGCTGGGAAGATATCGTCATCACCTGCAGACTTAATCGGCTTGAATGAGTCTATAGCCCATTCTACCTTGTTTGGTCTAAAGTACCTCGCCGCTCTTCTCCAGTCTTCATTTGTAGGCCTGGAGAGGCGGATATGAGGTGAATATGGTACGATGATGTCTTGTGCCATCACCGAGCCAGGGAAGTGTGTTGACGCCAAAAGTTTCAGGGTTTCCTCCGCTGATGCAGTGAAGGCACCGTCTGGTTTCTTTAAGAGTCCCAGTTGATTCGTAGGCGATTTGGATAAGACTTTGTGGATTCTGGCTCCTTGAGGGACTTTAGTAATCTCCTCGCAGAACTTCCTCCATGAAAGTCTTTTCGCCTTTCGGATTTCTTTATTATAGGTAGTTAAAGCTTTCCGATACCGATCCCAGTCGTCAGTCGATTTAGCCTTATTGAACAACCTACGTGATTCCTCCCTTAAAACATCGAGCCTTTTGTTCCACCATGTCACTTTTCGGTCCCTCACAGTTCTTAGAGGACAGCTCTCTTGGTAAGAGGCTGTAATGGCTTCAGTAACTTGAGTGACAGCATAGTCCAATGTTTCAGGGGAGCGTATGGTTTTAGGGCCCATATGCCACAAAATAAAGCTAGAAGCAGCCACAAAAAAGGTGAAACGTGCGACAGCTTGTGGCTGAAGAAGCTAGAAGCGGCTCTAGCTTTTTTTTGTAGTGGCACCGCCTTCACGGGCCACAGAAAGAAGCTATGCGCGGCCTTTTTTGTGGCCCGTGTGCGGGGACACTGAGATTGGCTGCCATGACAGAAATTCGGTTGAGAAGTCAACAGCTCACGAAAGTTTGTCGGCCAATTTCTAAAACTTACATCTATATGATTTTCAGAAGTGTTAAAATATTGATTACTAGCTGTTGCCTGAAGCTTCGCCCGCATACATATGCCTATGTCATTGAGGAATAAAGCAGCTTTCTATCGGTGAAAAAATTGTACCAATCGAACCAGTACTCCCAGTGGGCACGCCACGATTATGGCGGTAAGTCCCCTCTTTGAGGCGTGGCTGGAAAGACCTCACGGCGTCCTTACCTTCCGCATGACGCAGGTCCTCACCGGACATGGCAAGTTCGGGAGGTTCCTGCATCGGATTCAGGCGGAAGAGACGCCCGGGTGTCGCCACTGTGCGCAACGCCCGGAGGACACGGTGGAGGACACGGTGGAGCACACCGTCGAGGTGTGCCCTGCCTGGGCGGAGCATCGCCGTGCCCTCTTGGGGCGATCGGCGGCGGAGACCTCTCGCGCCGGGCCCTGGTCGAGGCCATGGTCCGGAGCGAGGAGGAATGGCAGGCGGTCGCCTCCTTCTGCGAAGCAGTAATGCTTGCAAAGGAGGAGGCCGACCGCATCAGGCAACGGCGTCCTCGCCGCCGTCGCCGGGATTCCGATCCCGATTTCCGGCCACCGTAGACGTAGGCTCGCGGACGGCGAGCTATGGGTAGCTCGCTGTCCGATGGTCCGGTAATGGACCAAGTCTAAGACGTCGACGGCGCGCACTGTTCCCGCGCGCCTCAAGGAGTTGTCAGCAGCAGGAGGGGCCCAGCTGAGTCGAAGCCTACTGGGGACAGGGTTGTCCGAAAGGGAGCTCGTGCCCCGGTATGAAGGCTAGAAGGAACGCCGCGGGGTTTTTAGTCAGTAAGAGTCTGACACTGCCTCCCGCTCCACCCAAGAGCGGGTTTCGTCAAAGATGATTTTCCCCGTCGAGAAAAAAAAAAAAAAAACCAGTACTCCCAGAGATTATCTCCTACAAACAAAAAACACAAAAGAAACTTTATCTCTTTAAAATATTAATATAGATAATAATAGAAAAAAATGTCCCAAACCTCTAACTACCTTCGATTTCTCCAGTTCGACTATTAGTACTTACTTTCAAAGCTAAATCATGAACTTAAACCGCAGCGAGGAATGTAATTTAAATTCTTATTTATTACCTTCGGTCTAAGTTGAACGGCGCCAAGCTCTAGCAATGAAAACAACAGGCAGCCTTGACCGTTATATAATGCATTCTGGGCTGTGCTCCACTTAAAAGTTCGTCCAGGTAAAAGCGGGGACGGAAATACGTTATTTTACTTTTGATTGCTGCCTCACTTTTGCAATAAATGCGAAGAAAAATTATGGGAAAATTCCAGCGTAGGTACATAGCGGGTATACCTCTGTCTTATACCTCGTCTTATCTCATTGACAGCCTTGCATTAGACCACTATCTCACCTGATGGTAAGCGTCGATGATGTCGACCTCATCGCATCGTCATCACAATTCATTAGTAATTTTAATGGTGTGAAGATATACACCAATAATTATATAATAAATAAGAAAGGGTCTTGTTATTATTTAAGTTAAGTCTCAATAAACAATATTCATAAACAGCAAAATTATTAGCGTTTGTTTATATCCCAAAATGTCACTCAATTTATGGAAATATTGTACAGGCTAATAGATTATGAATAATGAATGGCTATCTAAATGGAAAAACAATGTACGCAGTAGTTAGATGTTATGAATTTACCAATGACAATTTTGGGATTTTGTTTTTTTTTACTTTTGACTATACAAGTACGATCATTAACGGTTAGATACGGTTAGAGCCAATAAAAAATAGTGGTGTATATTTATTTATTTATTTATTTAAACTTCATGTACAGTAGTGGTACATAGGCGGACTTAATGCAACAAGGCATTCTTTTTATATTAATGACGATTTGAAAAAAGACGCTATATTTTGGTTGCTAAAAAAAATTACATGCTTCGTTTCAACTAATGAGAAAGCGGGGTTTAATTTTGCTCTTCTGTAAAATGCCATTATTTATTTCCTTCTATCTATACTTAGAGTTTCAGTGATGAAATGTGATGTAATGTTATGTGATAAGCTGTCATACAGGGTGATGTAATGTTATGTGCTAAGTCGTCATACATAATGTTCATTCTGTAATTAATACTGATTTCTCTCGTTATATGTAACTAGCTGCTCCCAGCGGCTTCGCCCGCGTGATTGCAGAAAATTATCCAAAGGGAACACACTTCCGGAATAATAAGTATCCTATGTCCTATTCCAAGACATGGTCTATCCGTGTACCAAATTTCATCAGAATCGCTTTTGCCATTTAGGCGTGAAGACGTAACAAACAAACAAACAAATTCACTTTCGTTTTTATAATATTAGTAAGGATTATGCACTTTCAGAACATCATTTTGAAGATTATTTTTTTGTTTGAAATATTATTATATAGTATTAGTCTTTTTTTAATTTGATTTGTAACATCTTATTACTAATTAAAATCGATTAAATTGTTAGTTTTTGTATTAAATTTTAGAATAATAGTTCAGTCAATATTAAACATTTTTAAGTACTTAATGTAGATCTTGAATATACATAAATGTATGTAGGTGTTTTGTTACTGATGACAAATAGTAACATAGTAAGTAAGGCTTTCTTTTCTTCGTTGCATTTCTAACACATCAGCCAATCTCATTGCAGACTGGCATTTGCCGATGGATCTATGGCAGAGATGCTTTCTCAACCATTTTAAATTCAGAATGAAAAGTGTAAGATTACATAGACCTATTTGAACACCTAAGACACCACTAGGATTCAGTCACACTAATATTGGATGAGCGACACACAGGACCGGACGTTGTGGCGACGTTTGGGAAGGCCTATTTCCAACAGTGGACGTCTTTCGGCTTAAATGATGATGATAATGAGTATTATAAAGGCGAAAGTTTCGAGTAGGTGCTCTGTGTGTATATTATCTTACGTCTTTACGTTCGAATGGCTAAACGGAAATGATTGGAATTTTGTAAATGGGTGCCATTTGTGAAAGTCCTATGTGCCTATTTTTTATTTATTTATTTATTTAACAATTCATGTACACACTGAACATATAAAAAAAAACAAGACAGAAACAGAGAAATAGGTACATACTCGTAGGTGATGCTTATTTCTATAGAAATCTCTTCCAGCGTACCCGCGAAAGGAGAATTGGAAGAAAAGAGATGCCTATGTGTGTGTCCTATGTTGTATTCTTTGTGCTTTTATAGCATATGGTCATCCATGCACATAGGATTATACTTTTTATCTGAGAAGTATCTTCTCTTATGACAACTTTTATACATTCACAGCGGCGAAGGCACTAGCAGCAGTTATACTCAACAATACTAAGAATTTACCGCTCTATCAACATTGAAATAAGCAAACTTAGACCAACCTTACACATCCAATAAAAACAGCTGACGATCAACTCCCCCATCCAGACTATCTACTAAGTACATGTAAAACCTTCAGAAGCGTTTCGCAAGCGTACCTTTACACACGAACTTTTACGAACGAAACCACGACGCAAGCATTCTGTCGACACCTTAATTGCCTTCATCGGGTGTTTATCACGCCACGAAACTGCGTACTACGTATAAATTGTGTTCTACGTAGTTAGTTAGTCGCTGATCTATCGCATGTTTGTGTGGGGCAGACTTTATTGCTGGCGGCCATGTTTTTTTTAGTGGAAGCGTTTGAATTTGGAACAACTATTCGTAGTGACTGGTCAGTGGTGATACTGATGACGTTATCAAGGAAAAATTGACGTCTCGGTTGGGAAGTATTAATTCCATGCAGGCAGTTTACGCTACAGCCGCTGCCGGCATTCGGATCCCGTTTATCGGCCACCGTAGGCGTGAGTTTGCGAACGGTGAGCAATGAGTAACTCCGGTAACCATCTGTAGTGAGCCCAAAGCGTCGACGGCGCGTATTGACCCACGCGCATCTCAAAGAGATGCCACTAAACCAGACTTTGCTGAGGCCCTGGGTTCAGCAAAGTTGAAGACTACTGGGGCTAAGGATCTGCGATCGACCCTGGTACGAAAGGCAACAAAGGAACAGGAGTGAGTTTTTAGTCAGTTAATATTACTATCTCCCGCTCCACCCAAGGGCGCGGCGATGTCATTGTATGATTTTCAAACCTAAAAAAAAAATATTACAATTCTAAAAATCTTGAATGTAGTGTAAATTTTACTCAAAACTGAAATCCCCATTTACTGATTTAAGCATTAAAAGTTGGGTACCATATTTCAAATTCTATTTGAGCTTGAAAACTTATCAAAAATTTTCCTTGAAGTGTGGGGTTTGAGACGTTACCGCCATTACTGTTCCTCCGATCATATATCACAAAACATCAGACAGTAAAATACACAACACTTAATCAAAATTCCACCATACGCGTCTGAAAACAAAGTTGCATTTAATACACACTAACGCGTAAATAAATTGAAAACTTTGCAAAGCTTGTAGCAAGCAACAAAGAAGTTTGCAAGTATTCTCATACACTTGATACTCGCTGTAACTACGGACAAATTTGTGAACAAGCTTACAACTAAATTGCTTAATTCTTCCTCCTACTTTACTGCTATAGATGTGGAAGTCTGTATGTCAGGTTGTACGTTGGTCAATCTGTGGTCAAAATGTCTTAATGGATTTAGATGAAACTTAGCGCACAAGTGGGCAGTGATCTTGATTAGGTTGATTTTTATCCTAGTTTTTTGTTTACGGAGAAAAATGTTTATCCCAGGTTTAGGTTTCCGTGCGATAATTTATATTCCAGTTTACCTTTTGGAGGAATAATTCTTATTCCCGTTTCATGTTTCCATGGGATAATTTTTGTTCTAGTTTTACGTTTCAGTGGGATAATTTTTATTCCGGTTTTACGTTTCCGTAGTATAACTTTTATTCTGGTTTTACGACTCCGCGAAATAACTTTATTCAGGTTTTACGAATATTTTTTTAACCCTATTTTACGTCTTCGTGGATTTTTTTTATCCCGTTCTACGTTTGCGTTGGACATTTTTTGTTCCGCTTTTTACGTTTCTGTGGAATAATCTTTATTCCGGTTTTACGATTCTATGGAATAATATTTATCCCGGGTTTACGTTTCCATGGGATAATTTTTATTCCTGTTTTGCGTTGCGGTAAAATAGATTTCGATTTTAGCACAGGAAGAACCGCTGGCAAAAGCTACTTTAAAACCGACTACCTAGTTAACTAATAACTTTTCTAGCTACTACAAATAGCTTGTCTTACTTGAGAGCCAACTATTTCCTTATTTGCCGCAAATTCAATAGAAACTTGTACAAAGTGAGTTATGGGATAAATGTGAGAACTTGACGCGAGTCTAAGTTATAATTGAGAGTAGTTTGCTTTATCATTTTATTAAGGATGAGTGGTTACAATTTTGTTTTATGACTTAGTGACGTAGTCTTTGATGTCTTCTGCAAGACAGGATATTAATAGATAGACCTTTTTGAAGAGTGAAAAATCACCAACTATAATTTATGATTTTTTAAAGTGATTTATCATGATTTTATAGAATGAGAAGAAACATCAGATTTTACTCTATGAAAAACTTCTTATTAACGTTCTTGGATAAATACCCTATAAATAAAACGCTCAATATTTTAATAATCTGTGCGGACCGCGTTAGCTTGGGATTTGAGTGGCTAAATAGGTACTTTTACATTTTATTGTGAATAGAGCAAATAAATTTAATTTTTAGTCATTAACTCCTTTTATATAAGTGATAAAACCGAGAAAAACCTTTCAAGATATGGTGTTTTAAAGGTTTCTCAATAACATGGTAGGGTCTGATCTCTTTAATAACTCACCGCCATGTGGTTCTCCGGCCACCTACATACAATAATGATTTTTTTATAACTTATCTCCGCAGGCCATGAGGTTGACCGGGCGGCATTTTAAATATATTTACTTATCTAGAAAGCTAATGACAAAAATCAATATGAATTTGTGAGATCACAGCGACCCACATGGCTTACTACAAAAGCTAGTTCAATTGTAGCTGCATATAAATATTATGTGACTCGCGAGCTTTTCACATAGCCAGCTTCTTTAGAAAATGCTTATATATACATGGTGCTGAGAGTGTCAACAAAGGTAATTAGGCAATTTGTCACAATAAATCGTAACGCTTAAAGTCGTAAAATATTTTTTGAGTCAACATTGTAGTGCAAAAATATTACTATTTCTTTTTACGTCGGTTACATGAAAATAAGTCGGGTAAAAGCATTTTCACAAACTACTTACATCATTAACATAAATAATAATAATAATAATAATAGTCTTAGGGAATACTTCCTAGCCGCCGACGTGGGTATGCATCGTGATGTAGTGGCAGTGGACAAGGGACTCACCCCGCTCTCCTTGGCTAACGAGAACTGGCGCAAACCTGTAGTGCTTGACACTAACGTACGCAAGGAAGTATGGCAGAGTAAGGAACTTCACGGACGCTTTTTCCGGGCCCTTCATGGGCCCGATGTAGACCAACTAGCGTCCGTAGCCTGGCTGCGCGTCGGTGACCTCTTTGGGGAAACCGAAGGTTTTGTCTGTGCAATTATGGACGAAGTTATCATGACGAATAACTACCGGAGATTTATTGTGAAGGACGGCACGGTTGACATCTGTCGGGCATGTCACCGACTGGGTGAATCAATCCGCCACATTATCTCTGGTTGTTCTCGTCTAGCTAACGGGGAATACTTGCATAGACATAACCTTGTAGCCAGGATTATCCATCAGCAACTTGCTCTGAAGTATTCTCTTGTGGAATCGGAGGTGCCATACTACAGGTATGTGCCCGACCCAGTTCTCGATAATGGCGATATCACGTTGTACTGGGACCGGTCCATCATCACTGACAGGACTATTGTAGCCAATAAGCCTGATATAGTGGTGGTGGACCGAAGCGAGAGGCGTGCAATGATTGTTGACATATCCGTTCCGCATGACGAGAACCTCGTGAAAGCCGAGAAAGATAAACAAATCAAGTATATTGACTTGGCTCGCGAGGTTGTCGACATGTGGGAAGTGGATTCAGCGATTATTGTACCGATAGTCGTTTCAGCCAATGGCTTAATAGCCAAGAGCCTCGACCAACACCTTAGGAGGCTCTCGTTAGGCGGCTGGATCAAGGGCTTGATTCAGAAAGCGGTACTCCTGGACACGGCTCGTATAGTCAGGAGGTTCCTTTCTCTGGAGCCCTGACCGCCGGTAGCTTGGACCCTGTTCCCGAAACCGGTGGGACACTATTTTTTATATTTTTAAATGTTTTTTTATTTTTTATTTAAATATTTAAAAATATAATTTATATGTTTATTGAGAAATAAAGGAAATAATAATAATATTTAAAATAATTAAAAATGTATTATAATATGTACCTATATAAAATGAATAAAGATAATAATAATAATCTATTTATTTCAGAATAAAACCTTCCATAATAAATTTGTTAGTATCAAAATAACTTACAAAACTATGTTAGTAAACAAAAACAAATACAAAAAACATAGATATTAGTAACACAAAAACTTAACAACTATGTCAGTAGACACTATTTACAGGAGCATGGAGTTGTAATAATGCTCCTCCTGATAAAATGCTTATTTTATCTTACAACTGTTATACGTGGGAGGTGTCAAGTCATAACTTCAAAAAAATAGGCTGATCTATTGAATGTTTTTAATAAAAGTTTCCCACCTCTATACTCGATTACTGCCTCAAGCGACCATTTAATACACCACTAATTTTTAATTAGTACAAATACTTAAGGTGGTCCATCATGACTCACATGTTCACTGTTTTTCATACAACCGCTCTTAACTGATTATGACGTTATTACACATTTTTCATTAGATATTTTGGAAACACAGTATCTTGTGGATATTATCTAGGTTTCTAAAGAAACCAATTTCTAAATTTGTGTAAAACTAACCCAGTAAAAACCTCTGAAAATGTCCTATTTTGTATGAACTTTGTCACTTCATAATTTACCTAAAAATTAAAAAAGTCAAAAAAGTAATCCTCTAGAGACCTTGCAAATTTTATTAAGATTCTAAATGATGATAACTTTTTCCAAAAACTTTTAAAGGTTTAAAAAAAAAACAGCTATTTCCTGGAGCAAGTTTTGTGAAATTTTCGAGTAAATCTCGGAATTACCGAATACTAACAGAGTTTTCAGGCGTTATCTCTCTTTTTTTGCGTTGCCTTTTCGTCAAACATCGCGTTGGATTGCATTAAATGAAGTAACAAGCTTTTAAACCATTTTCGATGTTCACGATAAGCGAGTGGAGAAGGACCCTCTTAAAGGACTTATTTGAAAAAGTCTTGTTATTATTTAGGTAGGTAAAGTCAAAATAATAAACAATATTCATAAACAGCAAGTTATTACAGTTTGTTTATATCCCAAAATTATACTATTGAGTGATATTTTGGAATAAAAACAAAGTAATTAATAGCCTGTACAATATTTCCATTGATATGGAAATATTATACAGGCTATTGATTACGAATAACTATTAATAGCTATTGAAGCTACTAAATGACAAGGTATATTATTCTGTCAAGGAGTATCTGGATGACAAATTTTAATGACAATTTTTACAATTATTTATTTTATTTTTTATTTGTGTTTTTTTTTTGTAATCTTCTGACATTATGTTTTTTTTTATTTTTATTTCATCCTATTCTCATGAATTTTTTTTTTGTTTTTCATAATTTGACATGCATGCATCTTTGACATAGTTAATTCTTATATATAAACGACATGAATAAATACTGGAGACTAACTTCATAAGACTGATTTTGTATGCCTATCGGCGGGACATGGTTTGTACAAAAATATTGGAAAACACCTGTAATCACCTATGTTCACAAAACGAATAAATGAATTTGAATTTGAATTTGAACGAATGAATTTAATGTCCATCAAAATCGAAAAACACTGCTCGTAGTATTTTCTACTAGCAATCGTTATGAATAAATAAATTGATGCAATGATGAATTTACCAATTATGACAATTTTTCTTGAGAATTTTGAGATTTCGTTTTTTTTTTTATTTAACTACAAAAATATCAGCAACGCGTACGGTTAGAGGCCCATTTTTTTACTTAATAAAAATAGGGGTATATATCAAAGATTGGGAAAGGGATATAGTAAATCTAATCCACCTGCGTATTTGCAGCGTCGATTATGTAAATTTCAGGTTCGCTTGTCGAAACTGTGATACCGTAGCATTTGCAATTCACAGCTGTTTTAGGGTATATTTCCACTGACGGAGTAGAGTGCAGAAGAATTGCAGTGAAATGTGGCAAGTGTTTCTATTGAACGGAGCAAGGTGGAGTGGAATTGAGCACCACTGCTCGACTCCGTTCAGTCCATATTATTTATTTGAAAGTCCGCTCAGCTCACTGATGCGGAGTGTAGATTTCGAGTACTGTGATTAGCTAATTCAGAGCTGCACTTTATCCAAGCCACGCGATATCGTTTTACGTACTAATCAGGCATGTTACACGTGCGCGCCGGTCTAATGTGGTTCTAGCTTTAAACTAACAAAAACTCATCGAAGTCCTTTATTTGTATTCTTATAACACGACTCTAAGATTCGTATGGCCTTGCCAGGGCTGCGGATGTTTCGAAGGAGTTGTCGCAAAAGAGTTGTCCTACATAGGAACACTATGGGTTTTAGTCAGTTAAAGTCTGACATATCTTCCGGCTCCACCTAGAGTAAGATAAATCACTTTATGGGCAACACGATACTCCTCAGATAAACTGATGGTCAGATTTTCTGGTACCTCGACTACATGTAACGACTGTCAAAGCTCTACGTATGGCAACCGGGAACAATAGCTTTAAAGAAAGAAAACACGTTTATTTGGCACACAGGGCACACGACGTACGTACGTGCTTTTCCGGGCACGGGGTGTCAGTAATGTGTGTGTGTGGTGGCATCATCCCGACTCACTGGAGACTGCAGCATCGTCCCGACTCACTGGGACAGCACCACCCCGACTCACTGGGGCATCATCCTGACTCACTGGGACAGCACCACCCCGACTCACTGGGGCATCATCCCGACTCACTTGGACATCATCACCCCGACTCACTGGGGCATTATCCCGACTCACTGGGATAGCAACACCCCGACTCACTGGGGCATCACCGCAGACAGTTCCGACTCACCGAGAACTATGCGGCATCGGTTCCGACTCACTGGAACCAACCTACCGCTGGCCTGGCACACAGCAAGAAGCATCAAGAACCATCGATCTCCGATCTCCGGAGGGGAGTGATGTAGCGACATCTATGACGCCACATAAGAACTACGAAGAAAATACGAAATCCTGCATCGCGCAATCAAAGTTCTCCGCGCGATTTGAACATATACGACAGCCCGGCAACAACTATCGGGCAGTCGCCCACCAGACGATAACACCCTGTCTGGTCGGAGGATCCTCCCTTTTCAAAGGAGGTTTGCGGGACTTTACTCTCTGTTCCGGCTACCTCCAAATGTTCAATAAGTACATCTGTAATATTGTTAGATACTGTTTTGGCGTACAATAAGGGCCTGCACTTACTTGAGACAAGACACCTTAAGCACCGGCCACACAGAACAGACGCAAGGCACGGACCCGTCGCAGTCGCGGCGCCCGTTTAATCTACTTGCATATAAAATTTATACAGCCGTCGTGACGTAAAACATACAGAAAAGACGGGACGTATCTTTTCGCGACTGCGACGGGTCCGTGCCTTGCGTCTGTTCTGTGTGGCCGGTGCTTTAGACTTGTCTGATAAGACAAGACTGTTTTGTTAACGACACGGGGCGCTTCGGCTGTTGATAAAATATCGATATATCAGGTAAGATGTCTTGTCTCAAATGAGCGCAGACCCTAAAGCTAGAACTACGTTAGACCGAAGCACGCGAGTAATACGCCTGGTTTGTAGAACGACGTCGCGTGGCGTGGATTAAGTGTAGCTCTACAAGCCTAGTTTCCATGTAAAATGTATGGTGACCGACGCGCCAAGATCGGCGGGTGTACCTCCGTACCTTAAAGGTTATTTTATTCTACTTGGTATGTTATACCTACACATTAACTGGATCATAATTTCATTTCAAACATTTAAATATCCAAAATCCCCAAACACTTCCTAATATTGCTAATTCTCAACAGTGGCAATCGAGAAATTCCCATATTATTTCAACGCTATTTGTTTAACCCTATTTCACCCGCTTGACCTTCGGGGCCGGATCGGGACAAATATTTATTTGTCCAATCCGGAAGGAGGTCCTTTATTGCCAACCTATTAGGGTTAACTCACAGTGAGACGTGATGCTACGAGCTGTTTTTAGGTGATACAGTATAGAATTTGGTTTCAAAATTATATTTCAAATAGTTCATTTCACATGATGATCTGGTGAGAGTTGCGGGAATCTAATGGATGCGAAATGCACACGACCAGTCATTACGGTGATACTTGGGGGAAGTCTATGTCCAACAGTGGACCTCTTTCGGCAGAAATGATGATGATGAAGCCTACATGGGCACTTATTAAACTTTTCAAATAGTTGTTTCGTGTGACAAGAACTACTAAAAAAATGCGTGGTTACTCTTTGGGTTAACCACCGTTGTGAGCAAAGCCTTTTCGAGTAGTATTATTATTTTTCGAGTAGTAAGGAGAGACTTACATTGTAAGAAACCAGATACGCGTGCAGTGTTGTGGTGTAGGGATTCCATTTTATCTACCTAGGCAGCCTAGCTCCGCCCAGAAGCAGAATAGCTTTTTGGGACATTACAGGTTTCAAGGAGCGACTTTATTCCTGCAAGAATTGGTGCACGTTAAGAAGCCACGATCTTGCATTCCATTCTTGCGTGAAAGCAGCTACTAACAAAACTGTCTGTGGGGCCTAAGTTAAAGAAGTGCTGGTTTAGGCGGCAATAACCCGTAATTATTCTAAGTTATTCCTTCTTGGGCTAAGAAGTAATTTGGACCGAAAAAGTAATGTGTAGTGCAAAACAACTGAGGAGGGCTACCACGAGCTCCTAACGGGTAAACATATATAATGTATCTCTCTTTTTCACTTTTGACATTCTAATACGTCATGGACTGTTTTTTTTTGTATATTTTTTGTAATGAATGGTGCGTCTATTCAGTCAGAATAAACATGTTTTCTTTTTTTCTATGGTAAGATCCCTGCTCTAGCCAAGTTACGACCGTTTCATTTCGATTATTTTCTGTTCGACAGAAGCAGGCCACGCGACAAACACGTGACTGAGCGTTGAAATTACGTCAGAACAAAAGAATCGGAAGCGTGGCCAACTAGATGCATTCGATGCAAGAGAATCAAAATCAGGTTGTAAAAGTAAACATCGCAATACGTCGTATCGCATCTCAGTGTAATCTAACCTTTAGATATAACAGCTATTGTAATAGTAAAAGTCGCATTAATCTGCTGCGGAATGGCCAGCGATTTCACTCGGAGTTTCAGAAGGACGATGTTTCATTTTGTGGCAGTTTAGAATGAAAATAGGCGAAAGTAGATGGTTGTATTGTAAACAGGATGTTATTCAAATCGTAGTATTGATCTTGTAGCGACATCTCTGACGCCATTTTCGAACTAAAAACCACAATATCCTAGATTAGACATATACAACAGCCTGAAATCAGCAGCTTCAGCAGTTGCCGGGATCAGAAAAAACATCAGAAATCTGGAAGGAGGATCCTCCGTTTTCAACGGGGATTAACGGAACTTCTCACTCATTTCCGCATACCTCTAAAATGTCATGTTATTTGTAAAATCATCCCGCCTACACACACAAAACGTTTTGGGCTTCATTGTGCGTGCAGCTAAGGAGTGGAATTCCTTGCCGGAGTCTGTGTTTCCTTATAGCTACAAACCGGGAATCTTTAAATCGAGAGTGAATAGGTTTCTTCTAGGTAAGCGCGTTCCATCGTCGACCGTATCGTCGCTTTCCATCAAGTGAGATGGCGGTCAAGCGCAAACCTATAACACGTACCTAAACGGTATCCCGCAATCTTCACCAGGTCATCGGTCCACCTTGTAGGAGGCCTTCGAACGCCGGTACGCGATCGCCACTCCAGAACCTAGTGAAGGTCACGGGAATCCGATGGATGCAGGACGCACTGGATCGTTCATGGTGGCGACATTTGGCAGGTGTCTTAAGTCCAACAGTGAGCGTCTATCGGCTGAAATGATGATGATGACACGGTATACAATGCCTGAAACTTGTATAGAAATATTCTCACGAACGAAGTCACTGGCATATTAGGGTTGCATATTAGAATATCAAAACTTTCCTGAGCAAATTTCAAAATAACAACGTACAAATCAACAGAGTTTAAAATAACGATGATCATTTGATCAAAAGTTCAGCTGACCAAAGTCTGGAATATCAATGTTTAAATTATTTATTACACTATTGACCAAATTGTTTAAAGGTCAAAATGGATTAGAGATTGTAGGTATAATTTGTTATTTTGAACTGGCTGAAATAGGTTAAAATGGTGACCAACTTCTCAAAATAAAACAGATCAAATTTTTTTTCGACATTGAGTCGAACTTAGAAATTGATCTTCGAGATTTGTGATTATGTAATTTGATTAGTAATGATTCGATATTTTAAAATTAAATCTAGCAACTTTTGATCAGTCGTTCATTTGATGTCACATACATTGGGATTCAAAAATTTTTCTAAATAAATCATTTGGTCATTTAAATTTTGTTATTTCGTTTATTGTTCTTTTAAAATTTACTCGAGAAAGTTTTGATTTTCTAATATGTAATCCATATTAGATATATTTTTAACTATACTAATATTATAAAGAGGTAGTTTGTTTTTTTTTTTTGTTTGTAGGAGGTAATCTTTTAAAGTACAGTACCTCTAGCCAAATTCCTAATCTGCAATAGTTAATGCTAGTAGAAAGCTTCAAATGTTCGGGAACGACGTCGCCTCAATACTCAGCCACGTGGTCAGAACAAAAGAATTGGCAGCAAGGTCAACTCGAAGCGTTCCACGCAAGCGAAACGGTTGTAACTTGGCTAGGGGGGCTGGTCCGATTGCTATTTTTTTTTTCACCAATAGAAAGCTGCTTTATTCTTGAGTGACATAGGCTATGTTTTGTGTGCGCGAGCGAAGCCGCGAGCAAAGCTAGTATTATTCTAAAGAAATTAGATTCTCAATGATGTGTATGTGTGTTTATTTTACGCATATAATGCAAATCGGCTTCTGTGTCTTTGCTTCGAATCGCTTGTTATTTATGCTTCGTTTATAACCTTTTATAAACTAAAGACATCAAAAAGAAAAGAAACAGCCTCCATAAGTAATAATAATAATAATAATAATAATAATCATTTATTTGCAAACAAGTGTCACAACTTACATAAATGCTCTGCCTCCTGAACTAGGAAGTGAACCTGTATCTCAGGAGGCAGTTCCCTTCCTGTACATATTATAATTTGTTTACAAACAATGCCAATTCATATATTAGGAATTTAAAAAAAAAATTATAATAACAAAAATAAGACAATCACATTAAAAAAAAAGCAAAATTGATTATGATATGGAATACAAAAAAAATTATAGAATAAAAATAACAATAATAAAAGGTTAGTCATGTGAACTTCGTGTGGTGTGGGGTGTTATTCATGATTATGATGGTGTGTTTGTAAGAATTAGGGTGTGTTTGAGAGTGTGTGGATGTCTTCAAAGTATAGTCCTTTTATTTATTTGTGTTACTGGTTACCAGATTTTCTACTTGTTCATACTCTAATTTACTGAGCCAGTTAAGTACACTGTTCCTAAAATTGTGGTTATTTAAATTTTGAGCATTTTTTATAGGTAATTTGTTATATAAACGCGGTGCTGTGGAGTTGTAGTGTCGTCTTGCAAACGTGGACCTCACGAAAGGCGCTGGACATATAAAACGTCTCTTAGTGGTCGGCAACAACTGGGGAATCGTGATGCGGTGGAATCTGCGAAGTACTTGACTTACGTAGAGTTTACGAACTGTGAGGACACCAGTACGATTGTATAAATCTGTTGTGGGGTGCCGGTATGGAAGGAACATTAAAACTTTGAGGAGCACACGCTGAGCACGCTCCAGTTCAATTATGATTGATTTGGATGCGCCACCCCAGGAGCAGATGCAATAATTAAGTACACATTCGCCTAGTGCTTTATATGTTGATATCAGAAGCTTTGTGGATGCAATGTTTCTTAGTTGTTTAAATATATAAATTAATTTTCGTAGTCGAGCACTTAGACTCGAAACATGGTGATTCCAGTTTAGATTTTCATCAACTGTAACGCCAAGTATTTTATAACGTTTGATCTTGTCAAGACATCACACGTACATTGAGCACTCCCGCCGGGATTTCGGTTACACGGGAAAGCATGAATTTGTATATTATACCTCGAGTCCGGACGAGAAATAGGAGTCTTTGTAAAACATAGGTATTTTGTCTTGGACGTATTCAGCGACAGCAGGTTATCTTCGAGCCACTTTGTGACAACTGCAAGACCGCTTTCTGTTACAGTCCGCACCTGCTCCCATGTTTGGCCATGAAACAAGATAACTGTATCGTCTGCAAACATAATAATTTCCGCGTTGGGAATAGCAATCTCCGCTAGACTGTTTATGTAAGCCAAAAAGAGAGCCGGACCAGTCGTACTTCCTTGTGGAATGCCAAATGTGCAAGTTGCAGCATCACTGAGGTGGTTTCCTACCCTGACACGCTGTTCCCTACCCGCCAGATAGTCCTGGAACCACTGAAGGACGTGTCCCCTTATACCCATACTGCATATAAGTACTTCCAACCTTATATTACTGATGTTTTTTTACCGTTTATTTCAGAACCGTTTATGTAAAAAGCCGATTTCCTTTGCAAAGGTAAATAATAATTGTGTGTAGGTAATGTGTTCAGAATATTACGAACCATTCATACGTTTTTATTTGAAAGGAAAATAAGTGAGCTGTTAGGAGTTAAGTGTAAGCGGTTGGAGAAAATATTTCTTTCAATAAAATGTTTTGAGAGCAATTCTGATGGTACAATTACGAATGTAGGTAAAATTAGGAAAATAAATTGTTTAATATATCGATCACTAACTTCAATTTACTGTTTACAATTTATTCAAATTCATAAGAGAACTAAAAAAAAATGGTAATTTAAAGTAAGGCGTCGAAAAACTCCTCCACATCGCTGTCGACTGGTAATGTACCCAAAAGACTGGCGGCATTACCACGCTGAATGGCAATGCCTATCCTTTGACCGAAGTAAAAGCCAGCCTTTGGGTCACGCGAAGCGTCCACGAGGCGTTTCGAAAGTTCTTTAGTTCTCTAGGGTTTTATATTTATTTTTTAAGTTAGTTTTAATTAATTTAAGTTTAAATCTAGAAATAATTATTTTATTGTTTGGAGAATTTAAAGTCATAATAAAAATAAATCATAAGTACATAGTTGTAGAAAAAGGTAAACTAATAAGGTTTAATTCATGAATCCCCAAGCGACCACCGGTGGCCGCGCATCTATTGTCTTACTATTGTGTCTCTAATTGACGGTATCTGAAGGGTTAATAAGCTTGTAACGCTCAGGGTTCCAGATAAACCAAATAAAATACGAACAAGGTGAATACAACAATATATGCACAGATTTACAAGTTAATTACACTAAATTAAAATAAATTATGAAACCTTATTACTAAAACCGAATCCTCAAAATGATAACAAAAATAATATCATGTTAGTTATCATACGAGTATGTCGGGATCGAACCCGTGGCAAAGGGAATGCCAGTCTGCAAGCTCTGCCTAGAAGCCGATCGCTCCTTGATAACTGCGGCGAATAAGACGGTTGCTACTTAGTCAGTTGAACAACGAGTCTGTTGCAATTTGGGCTGAAGTCGAAAACCTTGATCAATGACCAGGTACAAGGGCGTTTCCGTAAGCCCGTTTCATTCGCAACTCACACTTAAAAATACTACAACTGCTCAATTCGACTGGCCTGTTGGTCTAGTGGTTAGTGACCCTGACTGCTATGCCGGAGGTCGTGTGTTCGATTCCCACCCTGGACAAATGTTTATGTGATGAGCATGATCATTTTTTCTGTGTCTGGGTGTAATTTATCTTATGTATTTAGAAATATATAATTATGTATGTTTAACAGTTGTTTAGTACCCATAACACAAGCTCTGCTTAGCTTGGGACTAGACAGCGTTGTATGATAGTTGTGGAATATTATTATATTATAATTTACACCACTGATACTCGTAAACCACGTATTACGTTAGGTATATTCCAATAAAATTACTCAATTAGCCCAAATAAAATAATAATGTGGGACAGCTTTACACGACCGTTCGAGTCTCTTTGTTCATTTTTTTATCATCTTATGCGCGGTCTCACTAATTTCCCGCCCCCGTCACTTGTCAAGATTAATTCATGAATCCCCAAGCGACCACCGGTGGCCGCGCATCTATTGTCTTACTATTGTGTCTCTAATTGACGGTATCTGAAGGGTTAATAAGTGATGTTCATATGAAGTGACGAGCCTATTGACGCCATCTATTGTAAAACAATGGAACAAGATCCTTGATCATTACAAGCTATATAGATTTATGCTATCTATCTTTGTTTCTGCCCCTAGACCATATATCCATCTACAGTTAAATGCTGGTATTTTACAAGGAACGACTCTATGATAATATAACTGTGATAGTATGTCTATGATTAGCTTTTGCCCGCAGCTTCGCCCGCGTTCATAATAAATATAGTCTTTCTATCGGTGACAAAAATTTTAGCAATTGGACCGGTACTTTCAGGGATTACCTCCAACAAACAAACAAAACAAACTTTACCTCTTTATAATAAATAAATAGTGTAAATCTATCTGTAATAGTCTATCAGTGAGAAATCAATTTATTACTAATGGTCTGTCCTGTGATGGTATAAATTGTGATGGTCTAACTATACTGGTCTATATACAGGGTTAATTGTAAAACACTAGCAACCTCCTAGGACTATGTTAAGAACATCATAAACAATAATATTTGTTCTATGACTTTAAAAAAAAAGTCATATTTCAGTTCATCAAATTTTCATACAAAAATAAAAATATTTAAATTGAACGTTCTAAAAGTTACAAAGTCTATGCAGGCGTATCAATTTTCTAGTGTGATGAGTACACGAAAATGGTGCGAATTCTTGCTAGGTAGGTGCGTTGACAATGTTTCGGAAGCCTGCTTACTATTACTACAAGAACAGTGTGCAGGAGGCGTAAATAAGTACAGCAAAATACAGATTTGAAATGTGTTAGATAGAACAACGAAATCTTGAAAGGTTTGTTTTTGGTAAATATATTATATTTTGTAAATAGTAGTAGAACAAAAGTTGTTGTTTATGATGTTCTTAATTTGCTCCTAAGAGGTTGCTAGTGTTTTACAAATAACCCTGTATATGATAATCTATCTATGAAGCTCCACCTATGGTGGCGCCTTACACCAGTTACTTTGGCGGGAATATAAATGACGCTGGGTAGGCTGGTTCAAATGAAAATTGGATGGAAGTGGACTGTATCTTGATGAGGTGTGAGAAAGCATAGCCATACGTGACCTTGCAAACGCAGCGGTCAGTGGGTCGTCTTAGGGGCGGAGCTCTTAGACGACTAAAGTTAAGCCCAACCTGGGCTTAATTCATGAATCCCCAAGCGACCACCGGTGGCCGCGCATCTATTGTCTTACTATTGTGTCTCTAATTGACGGTATCTGAAGGGTTAACTAGGAAAATTGGTACTAGGAGCGCGCACTAACCTTGACTTTTTCCGTCGAAACGAGGCTCGTTCAGTCTGGAACCACTGCACGTAAACGGCACGCACTCCCCTTCAATGTTCTTTAACACCAGTCAGCCTACAACGCTTATAACAGTTCACAAATCGAAAATATAAGAAAAAATTAGGCACTGATTGATAGCGAGACACATCGCGCGAAGGAATTTTTAAGATTGAGGTTGTCTTCATTGTATATTCGCGACCGACGTGTGACAGAGCAAAAGCATCAGTCAGCGCGCGCGTGGGAGTAAGATGGAACATAGGTAGGGAATGCGGTTTCGTTTGCAAGTACGTTTTTCTACCCTCCATTTGGAATTGTAAAAGTTACGAAACCCAACAATCTAGTGGTCACTGAGACCAACATGTACTTGCTTAACGTGTTCTCAGAGCTAGGCCCCTCCTAGTTCTGTACTTTAAGTCGTTACTTAGCGTTCCGAAGCGTGGAGGAATGTCAAGCGGTCGCCTCCTTCTGCAAAGCAGTAATGCTATATAAAGGAGGAGATCGCACGCGTGGGGGAAGGAAGGTTCTCACGCCCCAGACGCCTAGATTCTGACCCCGGCTACCAGCCACGGTAGACGCGTAGCTTGCCGTCCGGTAACAAACCAGACCGAGCCCCATCATCAACAGCGCGTAGTGATTCACGCGCTCCTCAAAGAGATGTCAGTAAACTGTAGGGACTCAGCAGAACAGATGCCTGCTAGCTAGGATCTCGGGGAATTTCTGAAAAGGAAACTCATAGTCTGAGACGCAAAAGGTCTAAATAAAAAGTTTGACACGCACTCCCGCTCTACCCAGAGCAGCAAAAGTCATTGGATGATTTCCACCCCTAAAAAAAGTAGTTACTTATCACGATATGAAAAGAATGGTCACAATTTCAGGGGCCGATCTAGACCGAGTAACTGTTAATCATTTCGAACAACATCACTTGAGACACACATTGTTAGTGGTCTCTTTTTTTCATATAATAATTAGTCTTTACATTTGTTACTAGATTGTGTGTATCTACGAGTGTGTATGCCGAATAAAATAGTTTTCTTTCCTTCTCTCTATTATTTAACTTTACTTTTTTTCTAATGTAATGACAAAAAAATCAAAACTACAAATACATTCAGTGTTTAATCCCGATGAAACCCCAAAAATAATAATTCTAAAACACATTTTTTCACAACGGAAATTTAATTCCTGTTTCCTTTATCATTTAAAAGAGAAATTAGTTGGCTTTCCAGTTATTCTTTATTCAAAGTAAAAGATATAACAAAGGAGTCTACTCATCAAAAGCAGAAGACACTACAAAAACAGGTACCAAGAAAAATAATTCATTTTACACTTTTGAAGTTAACGAAACCGACTATTATGATGTAAGTACCAGAAAATGAGGCTATTGTATAAAATACTTGAAATAAATGAATTTAAAATTGATAACACTTTTGTCTTTTGAAATTGAATAAATGCAACCAGAATCTTCTGTGCGATACTTTTATTGCCAGTCTTTTTTTTTTGATGATCTCTTTCTTTACTCTATACAAGTGGCAAAAGGCCATAACCACTGGTAAAAACTCTCGATTTATGTAACATACTATAGCCACAAAATAGATAGGTACAAAAGACAATCTCATGTATATACTTCACTTTTTATACCTACGCTCGGTGGACGCACACTAATGAGCCTTTGAGCCGGAACTGTTCGACGAGTGAGCCAAGACGCTACCGAGATATCGTGTCCGTGAGCTGTGCCTATATGCGCATTGCTCGAGCGCGCTATGTGGATTAACTTCAGCCCCCCTAGCCAAGTTGCAACCGTTTTGCTTGCGTCGAACGCTTCCAGTCGATCTTGCCGCCAATTCTTTTGTTCTGACCACGTGACTGAGCGTTGAGGCGACGTCGATCCCGTACATTTGAAGCTTTCTACAAGCGTTAACTATTGCAGATTAGCAACTTGGCTAGGGGGGCTGTACCTATATTTTTTGTTATAGCTATCATGTGTCACCACTCCCACTTAAGTATGGCCCTTCTTCAGGCTATATCGGTTGTCTAGGTTCTCCTGTATAGCTTGATACGCTATAGAAATAAATACTCAAACTGACTACTTTGATTTGATAGCAACAGCCGGCACAGAACGCCTCAAATAGCAAATAGAACAGTCTCTACCTTCTACTTAAACAAGCTCAAAACGTCAATTTAATTAAGTAATGTACAACAGTTCTCTACAAAGCCAGTTCAAGTTAGCAGTAAAAGTTTTTTCGTAAAAGCCACAACCTAGAAAAACATGTATATAGCTCTGTAGATGCACTATATTGGAAAACTTTACAAAAAACTCGATGCGATCGAGACCAGACCGTTCGTTATAGCAATTTACGGTTCGTTCCCTACAAAAGCAATTAGATTTTTTTTATTTCTCTTCAGAAGGTCTGGTAGATGTTTTTCAGGAAGCTCAAAGGTGTTCAACACAAATGTTATTTTCAAGTTGATGAGGACAGTTTGACGATATTACGCCATAATATTATTTCTTGATTATCTGTATACTTTTTTTTAAGTGGGAAAATTATCTAAATGACATCTCCGGCCCTTGGGGCGCGCGGCGAGTGGGAAGGCGTGTCTTTTACTGACTATAAACCCACTCCTGTTCCTTCTTTGTTCGAGGGGCCCGGGGTCCTCTTTCGCATTACGCATAGCCCAGTAGGCTTCGACCCTGCTGGGCCCTTACGGTTGCTGACAACTTGAGGCACGCGTGGAACTTTACGCGCCGTCAACGACTTAAACCGACGACCGACCGTCGCTGGACGGTCGGATGGCGAGCCTCCCATTGCTCACTATCAGCAAACCCGTGACTAAGGTATGGTCTGCATACTTGGACAAGGCTCGCAATCCACCACGCGGGCCCAGTGCGGATTAATTAATTAGTTTTAGGTTCTAGGAGAAGCCAGTTTCCTCACGACGTTACCCTTTACCATTTTGAGAGCAGTGATGGCCCAGTGTTAACGGCCCTGACTAACAAGTTTTAGGTAGTAGGATTCAACCTAGCCATGTGCGTTTATGTTCAATGTATAGTTTTATTTTTTATAACTTATCTTAATACATTGTGCTTACACAATAGAAGCAACAAGAAATATGTAACCAAGATTATAATGTAACTCATAATATGAGTGTCCATCGAGTTTCTTGCGCGTTCTTCTCCATAGAAATCTACGCTTTGGAACGTGCAATTTAGCTCCACTTTTTTTTAGACTGACCAACATTTGACTATTCAAAAGTGCCTGTAAATGGTCTATTTAAAACAAATGCTTCGATTTCATTTGAATGGCTGTTATACAACGTGTAACGTTAAATGCGGAAAACCTGAAAATAGTTTGATCGGAATAACGAGCCGAATCCACTTTTTAACATAGGTTACATTTTTCAAAAAATTCTTCATTAAAATGTTTGCCCTTTCTATTTATTAATTCATGAATCCCCAAGCGACACCCGGTGGCCGCGCATCTATTGTCTTACTATTGTGTCTCTAATTGACGGTATCTGAAGGGTTAATAGTGTCAAGTCACGTGCGCAAACCCGCCCAAATAGATAAAATAAACCCAAATGGTTGTAGTCCTATCAAATTCATTCATTCAATCTCATATCGGGGATGTTATAAGTTCTTATTTCGATGCAGATACGAATTTTAAACACACTAAAAATGCACATAAATCCTTAATTTTTTTTTCTCACAGAATTAGGTTAATTGAATTGTATATTTCGCAAAATGTGTTTTTTTGTACTAACACATCTACCCACACCTTCATACAATACATCCGTAATGTTTCCGTAAAGACGTGATCTTCCAACCCAGGCATTTAAAACAAAGGAAGCTCCCTTAAAACAAATGTTCATTGGAGCAATTTTATCTATTTCGCACGGGCAGAATTAAGTAGGTTGTGAACGATCTACCCGAATGATTTACTGGTGTTTGGTGCTGAAGCTGAAAATCGGAGTACAGGGGCAATAATAGCTTCGCATTTTCTAAAGGTATTTTAGAATTTGTTGAATTTTAATTCTGAATTCTCTGTTTAAAATAAGTGAATGAATGGTTTGAATTTTTGGCATTTTTTTAATTAATTTCAAAAAAGTTTTTAATTCTTTTTTGTATTTAAAAATAAAGTAGAAATACTAATATAATAACACAGTGATTTGAGAGTAGAATACGGAATGTCGACGCAAAAAATATCTATAAATACTAATATGATATTCGGTAGGAGTAATTTTTCGCAGTAACTAAATTCATTTAATTTTCAATATATTTTTATTTCACATAAGCCTACATGGTCATTTATAGAACGTCAAAAGCTAGTGCAGGCTTCGATAACGTGCTGAGACAGTCCTTCGCAGTAACGTGCATCGTTCGAAATGTTGTAACACCGTATTAGCATTTATCGATATTTTGTGCGTCGAGATTCCGTATTCCACTCGTGATTTGGCAAATTGTATACAAAGTGAGCTTTTTTTTTTTGTCGACGGGGAAAATCATCTTTGACGAAACCCGCTCTTGGGTGACTGAAAACCCCGCGCCGTTCCTTCTAGCCTTCATACCGGGGCACGAGCTCCCTTTCGGACAACCCTGTCCCCAGTAGGCTTGCCAAACTAAAGGGGCAGTGGGTAGGGCACATTTCTCGTGGAACGGATGGACAATGGGACCGAAAGATTCTACAGTTGCGCGGTCGCCACAACGGAAAACGCAGCATTAGATAGCCTCCTACAAGGAGACCGACGACCTAACTAAAATCAATCTAAAATTATGGGGTCAAAATACTCTTCCACATTGCTGTCGACTAATGTCTGGTAATGTGTCCAAAAGACTGGCAGCATTGCCACGCTGTATGGCAATGCTTATTCTCTGTCCGAGGTAAAAGCCAGCCTTTGGGTCACATCATCATCATCATCAGCCTTTTTTAATGTTCCCACTGCTGGGACTCAGGCCTCCTCTCTAAGAGAGGGAATGGGCCGTAATCCACCACGCGGGCCCAGTGCGTGTTGGTGGATGTCACATGTCTTCGAATTTTTGGTTCTAGGACATGCCGGTTTCCTCACGATGTTTTCCTTCACCGTTTTGAGAGCAGTGGTGATGAAATAAATTACACAAAGTAATGCGCCTGGCTGGGTTCGAACCTGCGACCTACAACTCGTAAGTCGGGGCCATTACCACTCGGCCACCACTGCTCTCTTTGGGTCACGCGAAGTATCAACGAGACGTTTCAACAGATCTTTTAACAATTTGGTATGCCCAGATAAAAATATTTTTTCTGAACGAAAAGTACAGACAAATGCGCAGTATCTTAATCAAAAAGGGTACTTTTAAAGGTAAAAAATATCAACTTGCTTTATTCAAAGACGCTTCGAGAAAAACTGCTGCAATCGTATTTGTAATTTTCACTCAAGTTTTACTTCGGAATGTCCACAGCCAGCTCCTCGCCACAAAATATACACTCAAAGAAAGTTCACTCTGAAGAATGCTCAAAAGAAACACTGATGCTGCCTTTTTCCAACTAGCTTTTTTTTTACGGTGGGAAAAATCATCCAATGACCCGCTCTTGGGTGAAGCGGGAGATAGTGTCAGACTTTTACTGACTAAAAACCCACCCTGTCACTTCTAGCCTTCATACCGGGGCTCGAGCTCCCTTTCAGATAACCCTGGCCCCAGTAGGCTTCGACCCAGCTGAGCCCCTCCTATTTCTGACCACTCCTTGAGACGCGCGGGAACAGTGCGTGCCGTCGACGTCTTGGACTCGGTCCGGACAGTTACCGGGATCAGCATCCAGTCTAACGGGATGCGGCTGAATACCTGTGTTATACATGGAGCGACTGCTTATCAGACCTGCACAACCCAATTATTGGGGAACACGATACTCCGACCGATGACCTGGTGAGGATCTCGTGTAGCCGATGGATGCGAGACATAGAGGACCTGCCTTTATGGTGATACTTGGGTGAGACTTATGTCAACTTTACAAAAAAATTAAAGCAACTTTAATGTAAAACAAGTGCAAGTCGGAGTCGCGCCCGAAAAGTTCCGTACCGACCGTAGCAAATATTGAGCAAAAATACCTCTACTGTATGATTCCTGTGTTCTGTGAAAAAAACCATTTATAGTAGTAATAAAATAAATATTTATGGGGACAAGGGTCCCCATAAATATTTATTTTATTCTGCTTTTTAGTATTTTTTGATAGAGCGGCAAACAATTCAAAATCTGTCCACAATCGACCGAAAAATTGAAGATTCATAAAAAAATACATTCTGCCAACATAACCTGCTGAAGTTTACGGGAAACCGATGGATGTGAGACGCACAAGAACCTTCGTTGTGGCCACGCTTGAGGGAGGCCTATGTCCAATAGTGGACGTATATCGGCTGAAATGATGATGATGATGAACATAATTATAGCTTCCTCTTTTATGAAGTCGGTTAAAAAATTGTATTAACTAATAGTGTAATTCTTCTGTATTTTTTTGTTTTGTGCCAAAATGTTGTGGACTCCAAAGAATTCGCTTTTACCGCACATTTTGGAGCAAGCGACGCGAGAACTCGAAGTGATATCTTTTGACAGTTTTATTTCAACAGTATTTTCTGTTTCTCTTTGATATTTTGCTGCGCTTTAGTTGTTTTTAATAACACATCTCGCATACCTTTGTGGAAAGCTTTTGTTTTGAGGAAGTACTCAAAGTAGTTAAAAAAAACTGTAGGTATCTGTTTCAAATGATTAAAGTTATCGTTTGAAATTGTCAGATTTAAGTGCTTATGTAAAAAAAATGAACAAACAACTATATCATGAAATATCACAAAGTTATAGACGCTTATGTTACCTGGTTGTTCGCACAAATACCATACATTTGTACATTTGTGTGTTGTTCTTGTGGTCGATGGTGTCCTACTTGTGGCTTTTTGGCAAAAATCTGGCTTAACCCTTCAGATACCGTCAATTAGAGACACAATAGTAAGACAATAGATGCGCGGCCACCGGGTGTCGCTTGGGGATTCATGAATTAAGTAACAATTTGGGATCGATTCAGTTACTGATTCTGAACAAACAATATTCAGGTTTCGCATATACTAAAAATAACGTTGCATGTATATTTATTAGTCCGTTACGCTCAATAGTCGGAAGAAAATTGGAAAAAAAAACCATTTCAATTCAACTCAAACCTCCTTGTTTTTTTGTAAAGACGCTTTCAGACCAACCACACTCGATCGAGTGTCTTAGTCTGTAAGCACCCTAAATTAAAAAAATACTGTTAGTAAAAATAATAGATTTTTTGTTTTTAAGATATACCTACATCTAGCGCAAATTGTTACATTCAGAGAAAAGTTAAGTAATAGTTAGGCGTCATAACTACAGAATGTTTTAATTTTATTTTTATTTTTCCACTCGTTATTGAAGTATCACTACTAAAATAATACTCACAAAATATTTTAGATCTGCTAATTTTTCTCGCTGTAAACTTTCGTATCTTGACGATAATGAGTATCTACCTACACCCAGCGTCAATTAACCCTTCAGATACCGTCAATTAGAGACACAATAGTAAGACAATAGATGCGCGGCCACCGGTGGTCGCTTGGGGATTCATGAATTAAGAGAGTACGACTTCGCGAAAAACTGGTATAATGATCTTACCAATCAACAGATGACACTGATGAGGAGGCAGTTTATTGTTCGTAATCTATACTAATATTATAAAGAGGTAAAATTTGTAAGTTTGTAAGTTTGTAAGTTTGTAAGTTTGTAAGTTTGTAAGTTTGTATGTAGGGGGTAATCTCTGGAACTAATAATCCAATTCTAAAAATTTTTTTACTGGCAGAAAGCTACATTATTCCTGAGTGCTATAGGCTATAAATTGTTTCTATAGCATGTATATTAACCGAGCTATCACAACTTTTGTCTAGCAAGTCGGAAAAAAATACCTCATAAAATAGAATTATTTGCGTGCGCTGCCTAAACAGTTGCTTAAAATTAAAAACAATGTATGGCTACCTGGTTCGTCTTAACTATTTCTACAAAAAAGTCCGCGGTACCATATCTCTATCTTTTATATTTCATCTTTTATACTTCTTTTATTGCATTAAAAATATTTTTTTTCGGCATACTTACGTTTGGTTGATTATTTGAGCAACAAAATATTAATTCTTATGACAATAAATTATTTCAGTATCACAAGAACATTATACAGATAAGATTTGCCATTTACAGCATAGCAATTGGTCATACAGTTTCGAAGATAATATAAAATTACTAAAACGCAAAATGTATAACTTTCATTGTGCAGACGTTTTACCTATTTTTTTTTTATGGTGGGCGAAAATCATCTTATGACAACCCCCGCCCTTGGGTGGAGCGAGAGATATTGTCAGACTCTTACTGACTAAAAACCCACCCCGTTCCTTCTAGCCTTCAAACCAGGGCACGAGTTCCCTTTCGGATAACCCTGGACCCGGTAGGCTTCGACCCAGCTGGGCCTCTGCTATTGCTGACAACTTCTTGAGGCGCGCGGGAACAGTGCGCGCCGTCGACGTCTTGGGCTCGGTCCATTACCGGACGATCGGACAGCAAGCTACCCATGGCTCTCCGTCCGCGAGCCCGCATCTACGGTGGCCGGAAATCGGGATCGGAATCCCGGCGGCGGCGGCGGGGGCGCCGTTGCCTGATGCGGTCTGCCTCCGCCTTTGCTAGCATTACTGCTTCGCAGAAGGAGGCGACCGCCTGCCATTCCTCCTCGCTAAGGACCATGGCCTCAACCAGAGCCCGCCGCGAGAGGTGTCCGCCGCCGATCGCCCCCACGAGGGCACGGCGATGCTCTGCCCAGGCAGGGTACACCTCGACTGTGTGCTCCACCGTGTCCTCCGGGCGTTCCGCACAGTGGCGACACTCGGGCGTCTCTTCCGCTTTAATTCGGTGCAGGAACCTCCCGAACTTGCCATGTTCGGTGAGGACCTGTGTCATGCGGAAGGTAAGGACGCCGTGAGGCCTTTCCAGCCACGCCTCAAAGAGGGGACTTACCGCCATAATTGTGGCGTGCCCAACGTTTCACCTATTTGCCCATAGATGGCGTTCTGCAATTACGTAATTTTTCTGAATCGCGGTGTTAAGACTTTCTGTGGATTGATGACCCTCTCGAATTATTATGCCCACGTTGTCGTTAGTTGGAGTTCTTCTGTCAGTTGCTTATTGGTTTCGGTTGTTTCGTTCGTATGGTTGTTGTTGTTGATAGATACCTCATAATCGAAAATATCGTAATTTCGTTGTACGTTTTTGTATGTTCGTAGTTTCGTACTTCGTTCTATCGTAATAATCGATACGAGTTATTCGATATTACGATTGTTTTGTTTTGTAAAGGCGGACGGTGTTCGAGTCGCTCTCCTTTTGTTCATAATTGTTTTCAAGTCTGTGCGTAGTTTGTTGAGAGCATGTCTAAAAGGAAATCTCAACTGTCCCGGCAGACATCACACACAAGAGCCGCTCGAGTACGCCGTACGGAAGAATCTGCCCCTGAAAATGAGCAGCGCCTCTCGAGAAATAGAGAATATATTTCGCAAGCACGCGCTAGAGAATCTAGCTCCGAGCGCTCACAGCGCCTCGCTAGCCAAAATGTGAGGACATCGCGGGCCCGTGCTCGAGGAACTAGCGCTGAACGTGCGCACCGTCTATCTGAGTTAAGGCAGCATGTCTCTGAGACAAGGGATAGGGAGACTAGCGCTAAACGCTCGCAGCGGCTTGGTAGGCAAAATGTCATAACATCGCAGGCCCGTGCTCGGGAATCTAGCGCTGAACGTGCGCAGCGTCTATCTCATTTAAGGCAGGATGTCTCTGAGACAAGGGATAGGGAGACTAGCGCTGAGCGCTCGCAGCGGCTCGCTAGGCAAAATGCCATAACATCACAGGCCCGTGCTCAGGAATCTAGCGCTGAACGTGCGCATCGTCTAATCGAGTGTAATCTTATTTTAAAACAAGAAATTTTCCGCGGACGAAGTCGCGGGCAGAAGCTAGTATTTAATACAGAGTGAAAGAAATACTGATTTTAAAGTGACAGGTTTCAAGGAAATGATTGATATAGTATACCCGCATGCGGGCCTCAAAAAAACGTCGCTTCAAGCTTCTTTTTGAGGCGGCCTTATTTGTGGCTCGTGTGCGGCAGTATCGCCACAAAAAAAACGCTTGAAGCCGCTTCAAGCTTCTCCGGCTGTTTTTGCGGCAGCTTCTAGCTTTTTTTTGTGGCTGCTTCTATCGTTTTTTTTATGGCGGGTTTTTTATTTTGAGGCCCGTGTGCGGGAACAGTTACTGTATTAATAACACAGAATATTTCAATTTGTTTCTGATTTATTTAATCTGTCTATACATAATAATAAATCAGTCATAGATTTTAATAGTGCGCATATCACGCAATATGTACGAAATCGACGAAGATAACTTTTATACATTAAAATTGTATGTAATCAGTAAACCTCACATAATCAACGACTCGACATTGTGTTGTCCGAAAATAAATGATTAGTTTGTTGTGTCTAGGAATAAGTTGCAGTGTGCAGATGCATACCTAATCCTTGCGCGTGAACCACTCGCGAACGGCTCACGATTGATTCGGGACTACACTACAACGGATGACCACTGAGTGGTCGAAGATACTCGCCGTCCCGGCGTGGTCAGGCTGTGGGCGAGGCGTTCTGGTGTAGGTGTAATGAGACTCCCTCAGTACCTACTGCAAAGCGTGTGAAACTTTTTACTGGACCGACTCACTGTTCCATAAGATATTAGTGTTCCGAAAGAAACATCAGTAAAGTTTTAAATGCATCATTTGGAACTATTGGAACAGTAAAAAACTCTTTACTTTAAATGACCTGCAGTCTTTTTATAATTTAAATTAAAACATAAATACTGTAAATATAATTAATGACTTAAAACATCTATTTAAAATTATGCATTCTTAAATCAATCTCCTTAAGTGGCAATGGGCAGGGCACATTGCTCGCAGAACAGGTGGCCGTTGGGGCCGAAAGGTTCTGCAGTGGCGACCGCGTACTGTAAGACGCAGCGTTGGAAGGTTGCGGGAAACCGATGGATGCGAGACGCACAGGAACGTTCGTTGTGGCGACGCTTGGGGGAGGCCTATGTCCAACAGTGGACGTGTATCGGCTGAAATGATGATGATGATGATTCTTAAAACAAAATTCAATTAAACAAAACTGGTAGTGAAACGCGATGTAACAGATCACGATCCATAACAGTCAGTGTCCGTGTTTGTATCACTAGAGTCGTTGTTCCAGATGATACATATCACTGTTCCGGAAAATTCCAGTGATACAGATGCAAAAGTTCCAATCGCAAAGATGAACCACGCCTACTCCATACAAAGAGTTTTAACCGCTAGTTCCAAGGCGATGCTGGTTGGGTCTCGGGTAGTTCGATTTTTATGGCTTCTGACTACCCGTAACGACTCTTGTCTTTATTTTATTCAACATACAAATTCATTCTGTGATCTCGAACTATCCAAGCTTCTAGTACAAAGTCGGAATACAATAAAAATAATGACAAAGAGATGTACTTCACGAAGCAAACACTACCGAGCAGTTCTTTACTAATACAAAGCTTTAAAAATAGTTCGCCAAGGTATTCAAAATAAAATTCAGACCTTTGCCTGTTGGAACAGAAACTTATAATGAGTTTCTTGGACTTGTAGCCTTGTAGATTGAACCTAGTGAAATTGAGTAGCAAAGACTCTGGAACATGGCGTTGTTTGAAAACGAACTCTATATCTTAAGTAGTAGGGTCTAAAACGGTGTTGATAGATAGATGTTAGTAACAGCCGGTGCAGTGTAGGTTGTAAAATAAACTTTTATTTTCTTCGTGTTATTTTATTTTCTTGTTGTTATTTTACGTAGGCCTTTGATACACAGATATTTTCATTCTTCCAGTTGCCGTTTGCGTTCGAGGACTACAGGTTTCCTCTTCAGAAATTCCCCGCGGTCCTAGTTAGTGGGCATCGGCTCTGCTGGATTTCTACGATTTCATCATCTTTTTGAGGAGCGCGTGAATTATGACGCGCTGTTGACGACTGGATTCGGTCCGGTTAATAACCGGACGGCCGGATGGCGAGCTACTCATTCTGCCCTGATAATCGAAAGGGCAGTAAGTCGAAGGTAACCATTTTTTTTTAAATTATCGGTTTGGATTGTACGTCAAACGAGCTTTCTTCCTATCTAGATAGGAAGAAAGTACGTCAAACGGTACGATAGGATGAAAGATGGGTTGACGTACTTTCCAAATCGATAATTTAAAAAAAATGGTTACCTTTGACTTACTGCCCTTACAATTACCATGGCAGCATTGTTCGACGTCTGAAAACTGGTGTCTATCGCGGCTGGTACTTGGGTCGGAATCTGGGCGGCTGAAAGTCCACACTAGTATCATCGTGTTGTTCGTTATTTAAATTAATATTACCAATATTAATTCATGAATCCCCAAGCGACCACCGGTGGCCGCGCATCTATTGTCTTACTATTGTGTCTCTAATTGACGGTATCTGAAGGGTTAATAAAGATGAAACTTATTGTCTGCGTATCACGAGTACTCCTTCACGCCCAAATAGCTGAAATATATTGTAATGTGTTTAGGGTTCATTGGAATGTTTTTATGTTGGCCTTTTTTATTTTTTTTTATTGAACTTATCACTATTTTTTCTCTGCGTCACCCAAAGCACCAAAGGCTGACTGGTAGATAATACCTAAAGCATTAATTCCGCTTTTGTATCTTTATTGCTTGTTATATGATATCCACGCATAAAAGAATTCTTTATTACCTATGTATTTTATTTTCAATTCATCTGCAAATCTCTTACAAATAAAACGTTTTGTAACACAGAAAATTTTGTTTATGTCACTTGGACTTATGCGGTGCCATTTTGTAAACAGTAAAAGACCATAAAATCTAAGAGGTTATGTTCAGGAAACGGTGCGGTGTGGTGCAGAAGCGGACGGCAGTTGTTTTTTAAAAACTGGGTCGCATATATTTTTCTTTAAGGTTTTTTGAGATAAAGAAAAGAACAAGGTTTTATTTCCTACTAGCTTTTGCCCGCACGGCTTCGCTCCCGCTCTTCCCTACTCTACCCTACTATACCCTTCTCTACCCTACTCTACCCTACACTACTCCACCCTATTCTACCAAACTTCACATAAACCATCTACTAAATAGTCCGAAAAAAGCCTAAAAATTTGGTTTGGATAGATGAGTTATAAAATAACAACGAAAAGTGGCATTGATTTTTATATATAGTATATAGATGTTCAAAAATGTAAGTATTAAAGTTGGTGCTGTATTTAAAAGACGTATAAGTAGTCTGGCTAAGCAAAGGAGGAGGGCGACCGCATCAGGTAACGGCGCTCTCACCGCCGCCACCGGGATTCCGATCCCGATTTCCGGCCACCGTAGACGTGGGCTTGCGGTCGGACAGCGAGCCATGGGTAGCTCGCTGTCCGACCGTCCGGTAACTGTCCGGACCGAGCCCAAGTTGTCAACGGCGCGTACTGTTCCCGCGCGCCTCAAGGAGTTGTCAGCAACAGCAGGGGCCCAGACGGGTCGAAGCCTACTGGGGCCAGGGTAATCCGAAAGGAGACTCGAGCCCCGGTATGAAGACTAGAAGGAACGGAGTTGATTTTTTAGTCAGTAAGAGTCTGACACTATCATTTTATCATTTGTGTTGCTGTGTTGTGTGTGTGACAAAAGTGCCCGTAAATGGTTTACCTACACTTATATAGTAAACTAGCTTTTACCCGCGCGGCTTCGCTCCCGCTCGTCTCTACTCCACACTACTATACCCAACTCTACCCTACTCTACTCTACCTACCCTACTCTACGCTACCCTACTCTACCCTATTCTACCCTACTCTACTCTACCCTACACTACCCTAATTTTTTTTTCCATAAGAACCTTATCAAAAAAAATCAGCCAAATCGGTCAAGCCGTTTTCATACTATGTCGTGACAACGGAAAACGGGGGTCATTTTTATATATATAGATAGATAGGTAAAGTTTGTGTTTATTGTTTTTTATTTGTAGGAGGTAATCTGTGGAAGTACTGGTCCGATTGCTAATTTTTCCACCGGTAGAAAGCTGCTTTATTCCTGAGTGACATGGGTTATATTTTATGTAGGTACGCAGGCGAAGTCTCGGGCAAAAGCTAGTTTAACCTATTAACCGCCTACGTCGGATATATCCGACAAACATTCTAGCGTTTATTCCACCAGGGTCGCATATTCACGACCAAATACTCCATCTCATCAGCTTTTCTGTCATCTATGGGAATTAAACAGCTAACCGAGATAGAGTACTCAGTCGCAAACACACGGCCTTAGCAAATAGGACGCGAAAACACTCATCGGACTAATCCAACGCGGGCGGTTAAAGGGTTAAAATAAAATGCTTTTGAATCATCTATCGTACAGTTGCCCAAATCAGCTTTGATTTGCGGACATTTACACACTGTAACGCATCCCTCTAAAATGGCAATATAACAAGCTATCATACAACACTAACATACACACACACTCACTGTCACTACTGCTTAAAGCTTAAGGTGAAGTCTTTTTTTATTGTTGATAGGTTCGCGCTTGACCGCTATCTCACCTGATGGAAACCAACGATGCGGTTGACGATAGAACGCGCTTACCTAGAAGAAACCTATTCACTCTCGACTTAAAGATTCCCGGGTTGTAGCTATCAGGAAACACAGACTCCAGCAAGAAATTCCACTCCTTACCTGCGCGCACAATAAATGTGTTTCCTAAACTTTTTGGGCGTGTAGGTGGGATGTCCACCATGTACCGGTCGTACCACCCTACGTCTGGCAGTCCAATGATGAAACCGGCTAGGCGGAATTAGGTTATGCGATTCCGACGCACACTCCCCGAAATGCAACCGGTAGAATACCGACAGACTAGCAACTTGGCGTCGATGCTCAAGACTTTGAAGAGTAGAATTGAAGATATGACTATTAATATAGGGAAAAACTCGAATCGCTTATCACTTACTGCAAGCACTAGCTTGTTCAAGTGCTTGGTATTAGCTGTCGATATGGGCATTAAATAGATTTATCGCGGGTCGATCGTAAACCCGCCTTAAGCTCTTAAGGGCAAGCCAAGCTCTTTATAGACGATGTAATTTTTACTCGATGCTGTCTGATTACTTGGAGTAAATAAATTAATAAGTTTTAAAAGTTTAATGATATACAATAGCTTTTTACATATTGTGATTTGGAATAATCTTCGTAACTCAATTCGAGAATTTGATCTGTCATAGGTAGCCAGGGTTGTCCGAAAGGTAACTCGAGCTCCGGTATGAAGAGGCTAGAAGGAACGGGGTAGGGTTTTTATTTAATAAGAGTCTGACACTATCCCCCGCTCCATCCAAGAGCGGGGGTTGTCATAAGATGATTTTTAACCACCGAAAAAAAAAGCTGTCATAAGTAAGTTGGTACGGAACCCTCAGTGCGTGAATCCGACTCGCCCTTACCCGGTTTTTTTTTTTAACATTATCTCATTTGCCTAGAAGTAACCAATTCACTCTTGACTTAAAGACTCCTAGAGGATTAAATGGAGTTATGTGAAAGTTGTGGGATATTATTGGCTAATACTGGCCCCAGTAGGCTTCGGCCCAGCTGGGTGCCAGCTGGGTCCCTGCTGCTGCTAACAGCTCCTTGAGGCGTGCGGGAATAATGCGCGCCGAGTCATGACATATCTCACAAAATCCCTCTCTAATGCCTCTTAAGTCCTAATATTACTATTGCTCAAAGATATTACTAACGTTAACGCCCCGCTTTCTCATTATTATTATGACTGGCCTGTTGGTCTAGTGGTTAGTGGCCCTGACTGCTATGCCGAAGGTTGTGGGTTCGATTTCCACCCAGGACAAATGTTTATGTGATGAGCATGATCATTTGTTCTGTGTCTGGGTGTAATTTATCTTTATTATGTATGTATTTAGAAATAAAGTATGTTTATCAGTTATCTAGTACCCATAACACAAGCTCTGCTTAGCTTGGGACTAGACGGCGTTGTGTGAAAGTTGTAGAATATTGTGGAATATTATATTATTACTAAACATTTAATCTCTTTAAATCTCTTTGTACTACACAATAAACATTTACGAGTCTATCCTTGAAGATCGAACCAGGTAATGGAGATCAGATGATACATAAATCTCCTATCAAGAACATTTCGTACTCTTCATAAAATGACAGTTTTATTGTCCAATACAATGTAATTACCGACTGTATCAAGTTGAAGATTTAACTTTGTTTAACTGGTACTAGCGGGGTAATGGTCAATTAAAACATTGTTGAATGGTTGAAGCGATCGTATAACGGGTTAGTGGAAAGGTTTTCATTATTTGGTAAACGGTAATTGAAGGGTTTCCTTCTCAATATTACTACGGAAGGTACAATGGTTCTATATTACGCTTGGCGTTTATTGTTTTAATTGTATGGAAGAAATAGTAATGAATGATAAGGCACTCGTAGCGTATACAGGGCTATTTATAAAACACTCATAACTTTTCAGGGATGTATTACTAACATCATAAACAACAACTTTTGTTCTACGACTTTTTACAAAACATAATTCTTTTACCCACAACAAACTTTTTTTTTTTTTTTTTTGGTGTGTAAAAATCATCCAAATGACATCCGCCGCCCTTGGGCGGAGCAGAAGATAGTGTCAAACTCTTACGGACTAAAAAACCCACCACGTTCCTTCTTGCCTTTCATTAGGCTTCGACCCTGCTGTTGCTGACAGCTCCTTGAGGCGCGCAGCAACAGTGCGCGTCGTCGACGACCTGGGCTCGGTCCGGACAGTTACCGAACGGTCGGACCGCGAGAAACCCATTTTCCACCGGCTGGAAATCGTGGACGTAAAAAAAATGACGAGTAAAATTGTTTTTTAAAACCTAATTGCAAAATAAATATCATTTATCTTACAGAAAACCTATCGATGGACTGTACAAACATCACAAATAAAACTAATATAACAATAAATGCGTATCTAAGAAAAAATATGAACTATCTTACATCAATACACTAGCAAGCACACAACCACGCTATACCAACACAATTAACCTGTTCCTACATTAATTGATAGCCATAAGTCAACAATAATAAACTTTGCGTAGTAAAGAAAGTAGCTAGCATGTGGAACTAATGGATAGGAACTTTTTTCATGTTCCATAGCTAAACTTGTCGCGGGCTCGAACTCACCGATGCGGGAGGTCAAAAAGCGCGCTGTCTCATTTGCACGCCTAGCCAAGTTACAACCGTTGCGTTTCGATTCTCTTTTGTCAAATGTCTTTAGTTGGCCACACCTCCGATTCATTTGTTTTGACATTATCTCAACGCTCAGTCACGTGGTCAACTCGAGGCTGTACCCCTAGCCAAGTTGCTAATCTGCAATAGTTAACGCTAGTAGAAAGCTTTAAATGTACGGGAACGACGTCGCCTCAACGCTCAGTCACGTGGTCAGAACAAAAGAATTGGCGGCAAGGTCAACTCTAAGCGTTCGACGCAAGCGAAACGGTTGTAACTTGGCTAGGGGGGTTAACATCATATCCGATAGAGATACACGCACAACGTGAAACAACCTGGGAATGCGATAAGGCAGCCTATTGTTTGAATGTATTTTTGGTTAGGTCTCCTTTTGTACGTGTCATTTTGTATAATAAAGTATATCCTACTAATCCATGCCGCTTTTCGTTGTTATTTTATAACAAACCAAATTTTTAGGCTTTGTTCGGACTATTTAGTAGATGGTTTATGTGAAGTTTGGTAGGGTAGAGTAGGGTAGAGTAGGGTAGAGTAGGGTAAAGTAGGGTATAGTAGGGTAGAGTAGGGTAGAGTAGGATAGTAGAGTAGGGTAGAGTAGGGTAGAGTAGTGTACAGTAGTGTAGAATAGTGTAGAGTAGTATAGAGTAGAGTAGTGTAGAGTAGTGTAGGGTAGAGTAGGGTAGAGTAGGGTAGAGCGGGAGCGAAGCCGTGCGGGCAAAAGCTAGTTAATATTATAAATGCGAAAGTTTGATGTATGGATGGATGTATGGATGTTTGTTACTCTTTCACGCAAAAACTACTGAACGGATCTCGATGAAACTTGGTACACGAGTAGACCATATCTCAGAATAACACATGAGATACTTTTTATCCTGGGATTATGTACGCGGGTGAAGCCGCGGACAAAAGCTAGCTAAATAAATAATAAAGTCTTGTTCATTATCATCATCATTGATTCTGTGCAGGCTTGTGGATGGCCAACAACGGGTTACTTGCCATCACATAAGGACCAAACCAAAGTCATTGGTGTGTTGTGTATGCGACACTCGCACCTCAAAGAGCCATACGCAGAGCCCAGCAAAACTGACGGAGATCACTAGGGCAGATAACCTTCTTAACACCGCTGGAGAGGAACCTCAATGCTTTGTAGTTCAGTCAGTACACAGAATGATGCACAGAGCTATTACTCACGTTAGCCCTTCTATGCAGTGGACGACCGACTACACTGCGTGACCTATTTACACTGTTGGCCAGGAAAACCAACGATGCACTTAGTGCAATTTGTATCAAAACCTGCTCAAAGAAACTTTACATACCAGTGTAGAGGTATTTACTTAGTGTTAGACGTTGAAAAGGTATTTATTTAACCTGTGAACTGGTCAAGCAATTATCACCTCGTTTGCTAAATATGTTGTTGTTATACCTAATACGTAAAACGGGGTGAATAGAAACGCAGGGGTGAATAGATACAAAACTTTGGTTTGGTTTTTATTTTCATACCATATTTTCGGCTTCTAACATAGCATCGACTTTTTAGAATAACAATTCAATAATAGATGTATTTAAATGCTGCAAAAAATATTAAAATATCGTGAAAACACAGGGTGTTTGAAGTTTTGTTTCTATTCACCCCTGAGTTTCTATTCACCCCATTTGGCTGTACAAGCTTTTTCCAGTGACTTTGTTTATGTTGATGTCGGTTATTGCGGACGCGAATGTCCAAGCTGGATAAATTATAGCCTATGTCCTTCCTTAGAATTCAGGTTTACTCCTGAACCTATACAAAATTTCGTCAAAATCGGTTTGGTAAGTGATCTACAGTCAAGTGTTTTAATGTCTAAAATAAACCTGTGTTCCTTAGTTGCCCTTTGCATTCTTGGGTCTACAACCCAAAGTTTTTTCCCCAAGCTCTCGAGTACCACGAATCCAGAAGACGAACCTTAGTTTTTATTACAATCTAGCCTTATATATAGACTAATAAGTAATTTAATTATATCCTAAACTAATAAAATGTCTTTACTAAGAATGTGTCCAATAGCACTTTTCTTATTGTCTCTATTAAAGCGAATACACTTCGTTCTTGTATTTATTAGGTAGCAATTATGCTACATTACACTATTCACTATCACTAAACACTAACTCGAACGGTTTTGTTCTTTTTAGTCTTCTCACTATATTCGTGTGGTTGAGAAGCTGGATTGCCTCGATGTTCACATGCTGATGAAGTTGCTTTTCGTGAGGTTCTCAGATGATGATTTTGCCTTTTTTTTTTCGGTAGGCAAAAATCATCTTATGACAACCCCAGCTTTTGGGTGGAGCGGAAGATAGTGTCAGACTCTTACTGACTAAAAACCCACCCCGTATCAAACCAAGGCTCGAGCTTCCTTTCGGATAACCTCGGCCCCAGTAGGCTTCGACCCAGCTGGGCCTCTACTGTTGCTGACAACTCCTTGAGGCGCGCGGGAACAGTGCCGTCGACGTCTTGGACTCGGTCCGGACAGTTACTGGACGATCGGACAGCGAGCTACCCATGGCTCGCCGTCCACGAGCTTGCGTCTACGGTGGCCGGAAATCGGGATCGGAATCCCGGCGGCGGCGGCGAGGGCGCCGTTGCCTGACACGGTCAGCTTCCTCCTTTGCTAGCATTACTGCTTCGCAGAAGGAGGCGACCGCCTGTCATTCCTCCTAGCTCCGGACCATGGCCACAACCAGAGCCCGGATTTCGACTTGAGATAGTATACGTACACAAATGTATTGAAGACCATGGGATATCTTTATTGCATTCTCGCATTTCTAACAGCCTCTTTCTTACCTTAAGGACAAACAATAAAATAAATTGTGTCCTAATAGGAGACAATTAATTTTATCGCTTCCGTGTAGCGTTTAGCGTCTGTACTAAGATTTTATTAACGCTGTTCGGTTATATTGCAAGGAAAGACGGTGGCAACCTCGAAAGGCTAATTGTGACCGGTAAAGTGGATGGGAAAGGAATCGCAGGCGCAGCCCAATATGATGGTCCGACCAGATCTGCATTGCTCTTAACTCTACAAAGCCCTTCATACCGCCAGAGACAGGAACAGATGAAGGAATATCATAAGGGTTAGAGTGGTGAAGCAGGGAGGTCACGACCCTCAGCATTGAGGAATACGACGACGCAAGAAGGAGGAGCCAATAGGGTTGATTGAGTGAATTATGTAGTTCATTTATGATGATAAAATAATTATCTACATAGTTTGCTGAGAGCAGTGGTAACGGCCTCGACTTACGAGTTGTAGGTCGCATGTTCAAACCCAGCTAAGCGCATTACTTTGTGTAACTTACTTCATCACCATTGCTCTCAAAACGGTGATGAAAAACATCGTAAGGAATCCGGCATGTCCTAAAATAAAAAATTCTAAGACAGGTGACATCCACCAACCTGAAATGGGCTTGCGTGGTAGATTACGGCCCATTCCTTTTCCTGGAAAGGAGGCCTGAGTCCCAACAGTGGGAACATTATAAGGCCGACCTCAAAACCCCTATAAACTAACACTACACTACTTACTACCATAAAAACAAAACCAATTCGTTCTCACCGCTTCCGAACATATAAAACATGAGTCCCCATTGACTCACACGGCTATAAAAGTTTCTTTCTGTAATGTCTAGTTTCAAATTGAATTATATGTCTCAAAGGGCCTGTCGCTTTGACGTTTTTTATTGACCTGATTCAATTCGCCACTTCGACGGTAGGTCGGTCCCGATGACATTTTAATAAACAGACATGTTGTACAACGTCTAACGTTAAATGCGCAAAACCTGAAAATAGTTTAATCAGAATAACGAGCAGAATCTATTGAACCACTTTTTAATAGGGGTTACATTTTTCAAAAAAATCTTAATTAAAAATGTTGCCCTGTCTATTTATCACGCCATCACGTGCGCAAACCCACCCAAATAGGTAAACAAACACAAATGTTTGTAGTCCAATCAAATTTTCTCATACACGGGATAATAAAACTTCTTATATCAGTGCAGATACGAATTTTAAAGAAACTAAAAGTGCACATAAAACCTTAATTTTTTTTTTACTCACAGAATTATGTCAATTGTTTTAAAAATCATCTGGGGTATCTAAGGTTTTGCACATTTAATGTTACACGTTGTATACACTCACAAATCAACCGAAAAATATGTTCCGCGCAGCAGCGGCAGCACTTGTGGTATCAGATCCCCTGTGTTTTATTTACTTTAGTATTATAATTGGTACACTTTAGAAACACACACGAAGGCATTTCTTTATTTAATTTCGTAGCAGAGCGCAGCGTATGACTAGATCCGATGCGTGACGCCTGTAGGAAAGGATCCCAATTAGGATCCTTTCGAGTCTTCACGAGTACGCACTCATAGCAAATCTGTTTATTTAAATATCATTGGTCGGTCCTGTGTCTTTTAGAACCTAGTGTAAATGCGATCTTTGGTTTTCAATACCTGCCTACAATGCGATTTAAATAAATATATTAACGTAACTATCGCTGACCACCATCTCGCAATTTTACCAGCTTTTTTATTATGGTTTCAATTAAATTCAATTTATTTATTCAAGAACAATTTGTATTGTGTTTGAAATTACTTAAAACTACATTAAATAAAATTATAAATACAATTAATTATAAAACATAACAAAATAAAATAAAATTTAATGTCAATACAATTACTACTTATATTATTACTACCTAACATTAGGCCCTAGCACGCATGTAGCGACATCTATGACGCCGCATAGGAACTAAAATTCAAAATCCTGTATATCATGGTGTTAGAGTTTCCCGCGAGCGTTCTAATGGTTTGCAGTCTTGGCAGCAAATGCATCGAGTCAGCCTTATCAGCAGGTTTTGCTGAGATATTCAATATTACAATAGTTTGCCTCCATTTTACCTAAATCGTGCCTTTTTCTACAATTCCACATATTGTTCAGTTGTGTAGAAACTTGAGATTAAAACAGAATCATCGAATCATTTTCAAAGTGTTCCCTCATTAAATGCAAAAGCAAACGCCATGAATAGAGAGAGATGGAGAAAACTCGCTAAAATTTATTTTTTGTCAAGACAGAACTCCAAAATTTTTGATGCTAAATTGCTAAACACTTTTTTTCCTCCTGCTCTAGGTGGATTGGGAAAACTCAGACCTATGTTTATTGGTGTAAAATCGTGATCGGGATTTCGCGTTGTAAGTATACTACGCTACTTTCAGCTCTAAAAAAATTTTCTTTTACACTCTGTTTTTAATTTTTATTCCTATTTATCTCGGGCCCCACATTTATGCCCAAAAGCTTTTTTACAACATGCTCCTCATTGCAACGCATCACATGCCCATACAAAACAAAATAGGATTATACAACATTATTTTTAGTTTATGCGAATCCTGAATATAGTTTGTACAGAATCAGTAACTGAATGGATTCCAGTTGTTTCTACACAGTGTTATATTTTTCCCAAAAATATTTAAAATAGCCACAAGTTGTGTCCAACTTGTGACCGTATATAGTGGGGTGTTGTAGGTACTAATTACAATATAAGTCTCGGCAGGTCATAGGGGGTAGTACAACCCAGCAAACAGCTGGGTGCGAGTGCAAAACTACCCCTCAGTCGCCTAGATGACCCGGTGATTATGTATTTTTGCTGACATTTGTTACGTCAGCAAAAATACATAGGTGTATAATTTTGTGATTTTTCATGGTACAGTTATGAAATTTTGTTCATAGATTCTTAACATAAAAATATTAGATAGGTGTTTCGGGTTTCGCATATGCTAAAATTAATGTTGTATATATGTAATACTGTTTATGCTATACTGCTAATTATACCTATATAACATCTACGAAACGCCAACTAAAACTCAACCCACTTTTATCGTGCCAACAGAATGTTGCTGGCTCACAGCACAGAAACCAATGGATTTAAGAATTAGGAATTCTTCCGCCGTAGCTCAGCAACAGCCAAGAGGAATTTTAAAAGCGTAATCGTTAAAAACTTGTGAATTCTTTATGTTCCTTCACAACTCTATTTCACTAGGAGAGTGTTTCTTTTAAAAATTGAGGAGTCATAAGAGAGCGCTTAGTACTGAGACAGGAGGACGGAATTTTAGTAAATTAATGAGCAAGAAAGAGAAGATTTTGTTTCTTTGAATTATTCCAGTAAGAGAGTTTTGTAAGGACTAAGCTTATAGCTTCATACAAAAATTTTATAAGCTTTTATTTATTTATTAGTTTCACCTGTCTCGATGTTTGTCTGTAATCAAATCTTGCACATTAAATTTAATCTTCTTCCCGGTTACCGATTGAGCTGAAATTTTGCATGCATGTGTAAATCAGATCACAATGCAAATTTATTATGACATGTAGCTGATCCGGTGATGGAACCGGATGGTGGCTATAGGAACTTTGTAGGTAAACGTCACAACCCCATCGAGTTTGGGCTCGTATGATTCGTCTTGACGAGTATTAATTATATATGTATACCGAGCTATAAAAGCTTGCTATGAAAAAATGATTTTCATTAAAAGCTTGTTATACATAAGTAATTGTTTGTTTGGGATTATATTTTATACGCTTTCTGACCATCGTACTCGGGCTTAAAAATATATAATTTTTTTAAATACCGTAAATGTTACCTTGCCTGGAATTGATGAAATAAACTTTATATTTTATTCAATTCCACGAGTATATGTACATTTTGATGTGTACTATAAGTATAAAAAATATTTAAAAAATCAAAATAAAGACATGGAAACTACAGAATGCAAAATGATTGTGACCCATAAAACAATAATTAATTAAAGTAAATAATTCATTGTTATTCAGCCTAATACGAGACAATATATTGAGCCACATACCAGAAGACATACCTGAAATTCCAAGTACCAATTCGAGCAGTTCATTAAGGTACTAAAGACATTTCCAAAGCGCTAATGAGCCGTAAGCTAAGCAAGATATTATTAAGGCTTTTAAGTAAAGATAAGAACCGCAAACATTATTCTATATAACGTTTCTTATTACCTAAGGTGAACATTAAATGGCAGCCCGAAACCACAAAACATTATAGGTTCTGAAGTCAATCTACATACAATGCGTTTCAAATAAGAATAGGATCGACGGCCATTTTGTGACGTCACAATTCACTGTCAAATCGAGGAAAGAAAATTTAAACTTTAATTAATTTACGAAAATTTTAATTTATTTACGAGCTTTGAACGAAGAAAGTTTAATTAGAATCCAGTTTTTTTAATTTTACTCATATCCAAGTTCTTCAATTTTGACAAAATTTCTTCGATTTGACAGTACGACGTCACGTCAAAACATCGCAATCGATCCTATTCTCTTTTGGAACGCATAGTACAAAGCGCGCTCGAACAACGCACATATAGATACCGCTAACAGACACGATATCTCGGAGCGCCTCGGCCCGCTCGTCGAACAGTTCCGGCTCAAACGCTCATTAGTGTGCGTCTACCGAGCGTAGATATAAAAAATGAAGTACGTACATGAGATTATCTTCTGTATCTCTCTACTTTGTACCGTAACATTCAACCTTTTGTATTTTTTCTTTTAATTGAAGATCAGCACAATAATGTAACAAAGAATCTAATTCGTAGTAACGTTATAATTCGTATCACATATCTATTTTATTACTATCATCATTTGAGACAATCCCGGTAGTTAACAAGAAGATTAACAAAAAACACTGGAGACTTGAAAATACTGATTACCTTGAGTGAGATCCCTCTCAAAATCTAGTGGAAATCTATTTCAAAACCCACAAGGCTTTTAGCACTCCCTTAGCTGAATAATATCTTCACCTATAATATCATAATTCAATACATCAATTTCACCACTATTCGATAGATATAAATTTAACAAAGCCCTGTAAATTGACAGAAGGTACGCCCCGGGAGTTGTAACTATAGCAACAGTGACAAGAGGATCAGTGACCACAACACAAACTTACCTACCTGCTATTCGAAAGATATTATAGAATAGACAGAAGGCTGATTCTGTATAAATAATGAAAACAGTATGTACAATAGGAAGGCATATTAGGCCTAGTAGGTTGCTATGTTAGTAACTGCAGCATCGGCGGCACTGTTTACGTGCTCCATAGTGTAGGAGTATGAGTACTTGGGGCACGCCGTATTGCTCATGCTTTGAACAGTGACACTGTACTCATAATGAGGATTGACACACTTATATTAGGATTGATAGTAAGATTTATCAAAATGCTGGCACAAAGTATTATCATATTTTATGATAGCAATTAAATAGCTTATCATTTACTATTATACAAAAAATCATTACGCACTCTTTCTGGCTGGATCATGATGAAAGAGTGCGATATACGAGATTGTGAATGTATGCAAAATGTTTCTTAAAGTATGAGGTCGTAATTGCGACTTTTTTTGATGCGATAGATTTGTAAAACTGCTAATCGATTTATGACCGGTACTGCTGTGCCGGTATTTATGTCATGTACGTACGTACAACGATCTGCAAATGATAGTAGTGCAATCTCTAAACTCCCTATACGTGAAGTTGTCAATGTGTGCGTACGTTTACGCTCGTTGTAAAAAGTTGACCTTCTGTATCTATTTATTCCGTGTAAATGTTGCTGCCATCCTAAGGACCGTTTTTGAAGGTACTATTAAATAGTAATGAAGAATCATTCCAGTCCTTTTGCTGTGGTTTTGGCACAATAGTTGTTTATTTTAGCTTGTTTAAATTTTTTCCGGTTTTTAAAACAGATTTTCAAGCCTTTCAAAAGGCTAGTTTTACAGTCTAAAAATAATTAAAAACACGACTGCCGTGTCAAAGCAATAAAATAAGAAGAATAGTTAAAATGTGTAAATAAAACATGAAAGTAGTCACTCATTCACTTACTGACTAAACACGATGTATCGAAAACTACTTGATCTACAAAACAAAATTTTTCATCGTCGTCGGGAGTCCAGTCTGCAGAATACTTTCTTATTATAATACATAAAAAATCCCCCAACTGCTTATATGTAGGTATGTATTTTTTACACCACCTGCTCGATAATTCCCTTTTATACGTCATACAAACATCACTTAGCTTAACATCACTAAACTTAATTATATAAATCCCTCACTGGCGTTCGGGATCAAAATTAGCAACTTTGTTTGTAATTCAACATGCCGCCCGTGACTTTAAGACACTGCTTTATCCCCTAGTCATATAATCTACTATTATGCCCTAGAAATGGGCCTAGCTAAATACTAAAGGTGTTTGATTTAAAAACGATGTAACAGACCTATCTATCCAAACATTTTGGACTTAACTAAGTAACAGAGCGTCCATTTTTCATCTGTGAATGAACCACAGAGCAATTCCGCCTCAAATAATAAAGTAAATGGTGGAACAATAAAACCTCGTTTGGTCGTCCTCGGTATATTTTTCCATAAATCAGCGCCAGGCCAGCGCCATCATGCTTTAATCTTTAACTACGGAGGGACAGCCCATGGGTCCTATCATATTCCCTGAAGCCCCATTCACCAAATATACTGGAGGCACTCAGTAGCTTGCTCTTTTGCAAAACCAACCTAATATGAATTGTGTAAGGTATGTTATGGAGTGCAGCCGGTATGCTTTCGTATTTTTGATTTAAAGTATTGGTATTTTTATATTAAACCAAATCGTACTCCTCGTTTCTACTTTGCAGCCATGCAATGATTGTGGATGTAAGCGTGTCAGATGACGAGAACATCGTGAACCTCTCCTTGAGCGATCGGATCAAAAGCTTGACACAGAAAGTGGTACTCCTGGATATGAAAAAAAAGAAAGGAAAGGGAAAGACCCTAGAATATACTTAGAAATACTTAGAAATAAACCGAAAGAAACCATCCTTACGAATACATATTATAAAAGCGAAAGTGAGTGAGTTTGTTTGTTTGTTTGTTACGTCTTCACGCCTAAATGGCCAAACCGATTTTGATGAAACTTGGTATACGGATAGACCATGTCCTGGAATAGGATACTTTTTTATCCCGGAAGTATTTTCTCTTGGCATAATTTTCGGCTATCACGCGGGCGAAGCCGCTGGGAGCAGCTAGTAAAATTATAATTAGGTGTCCAGTGTAGTAGTAACTATTTTAGCTATGTTAGTAGTAGCCACACTACACTGGAGCACAAAATATTTAGGAACAGAAGACAATCTCATGTATGTACTTCACTTTTTATATCTACGCTCGGTGTACGCACACTAATGAGCGTTTGAGCCGGAACTGTTCGACCCGCGGGCCAAGGCGCTCCAAGCTCCATCGTGTACGTGAGGTGTTTATATGTGTGCGTTGCTGGAGCGCACTTTGTATGTTGATTGACTTCTGTACCTATATACCTATTTTGTAGACTGGACGAACCGCTAGGCAGTCAAAATACAAATGTCTAAAAGGGCCTTTTATTTTTTAACAACTTTACCCGACGCTGAATTTAACTTCATCTCAAAAACTCCCTTTCACTCTACCCAGAGCACGATTCCTGCCGCTATTCCGCTTATTTGATGATTTTCCACTCAAAAAAATATACCTAATATATGTAGTAACTGAAAAAGTTTATCATTTCAGCCGATAGACGTCCACTGTTGGACATAGGCCGCCCCCAAGTGTCGCCACAATCCACGATTCTGTGCGTCCCGCAACCGAAAAAGTTACAATAAAAATAATAATTAGAGTGCAGCTTTTAATGCAACAAAGCTATACTAACCATTCCAACGTACGTACATAAATCTGGATTTGAATGTAAAATTTCCATACTCCTGGGTCCTATGTATAATTCCTATTATAAAAGAATATGCAGCCAGTATTTCATCCCTCGAGTGGGGAAGTAACTAAGATTTACAATATAATAACTTTTGGTGTAGGTGTGAATTTATTACATTGTGCACCCATGAAGGTATGGACCAGGGTTATCCGAAAAGGAAGCTCGGTTCCGGTACTAAAGGCAAGAAGGAACAGAAGTGGGTTTTTAGTCAGTAAATGTCTGACACTATCTCCCGCTCCGCCCAAGAGCGGGCCATGTAATAAAAAAAATACAAATTAAATCAAAATCATTTATTTCAAGTAGACCAAAATATGTAGGCATTTTGAATAGTCAAATGTTGGCAGCTAAGAGATGACGAGTCTCAACATGCGCTATACCCGTTCAAGAGCACGACGCGTGCATCAGCCCCACTTAGCTCAACCATTTTGAAGGGAACTGAATGACCCAATAACACGCGCCACCAACAGCGAGACATTTGAGTGAGCATGACAAACTCTCAACTGCCATGCTCGTAATGTCAAAAATAAAAAGTTGTAACCTAATAAAAATGCTCCATGGTACTTTACATTCACAAATTGGAAAAAAAGTACTTCTACATTAAACAATGCTATAGTTTCGCACGTTTATGATTTTCCCACCGCGAAAAAAAGTCAAAGTCAAAATATTTTATTTCACATAGACCTACAGTGCGTTTCACTTAAGACGTTCCTTTGGCGTAATGTTGGCTCCCCTGTCTGTCTACACAAAAAAGAAGGGAAAAAGGAAAGAGTTGCCTACTCTACCAAAATTGTTCCCCGAAATGCGCAACGAAATCGATTTTAACGGTAGTTGCAGCACTTATTGGAGAATTATAAGAGGAATGGGACTTTATTTAACCCTTCAGATACCGTCAATTAGAGACACAATAGTAAGACAATAGATGCGCTTGGGGATTCATGAATTAAAAAAAGCAGGTCTAAAAGGACGTTGTTATAGAGAGATACGATATTGTGGCATAGCGTTTTTGGTATTTGAAAGAATTGCAAGACAATCGGAATGGAGCCCAGCGCCCTATACTTTATTCAAAATTTGTAAAAAGAAAAACAAAAAAACGTAATTGTTGAAAACAACGAAATAAAAGTTAATCTCCCTAATATTATTAAGCAATTTAATTGCAAAAAATATTGCAACGCTGTTTTTCCGTATTGCCAACATTACGGCAAAGGAACGTTTTAAGTGAAACGCACTGTACATGGGCACTTATAAAACGTCAGAAGCTAGTGAAAAAAGAAACCCATGAAGGAAGATTTTAGTGAAATTAGTTTTGCCTCGTCATTTATACAGCCTACATCGGAAACACTGGAACTATTTGCCCGCTGCGGTCTTCCCGTCCGATTTTAATTTAGGTGTCTTCAGACCCGTGTACGATTTTTCATTAAATACTAGAATAAAATAGAATAGAATAGAATAGAATAGAATAAAATAGAATAGAATAGAATAGAATAGAATAGAATAGAATAGAATAGAATAGAATAGAATAGAATAGAATAGAATAGAATAGAATAGAATAGAATAGAATAGAATAGAATAGAATAGAATAGAATAGAATAGAATAGAATAGAATAGAATAGAATAGAATAGAATAGAATAGAATAGAATAGAATAGAATAGAATAGAATAGAATAAAATAGAAAAAAACAGAATAGAATAGAATAGAATAGAATAGAATAGAATAGAATAGAATAGAATAGAATAGAATAGAATAGAATAGAATAGAATAGAATAGAATAGAATAGAATAGAATAGAATAGAATAGAATAGAATAGAATAGAATAGAATAGAATAGAATAGAATAGAATAGAATAGAATAGAATAGAATAGAATAGAATAGAATAGAATAGAATAGAATAGAATAGAATAGAATAGAATAGAATAGAATAGAATAGAGTAAACTTTGTTTACTAGGTGTTTTAATCACTTGTTAATTATGATCTGTTTCGAAAACGAAGCATAACCTTATACTCGGTATACATTTTTCTATGTAGGTCACCGCATTGCAGCTTAATCATCAGCCTTTTGCGGTGCGCTGCACAGTAGTGCGAGTATAAATATTTATTCTTAAATCTTTTTCCATGTTTCCTAATTTTGTTATCTAAATTATGGCAATGATTACTGATAAAAACCTTCAATATACAAAATCATCCAATGACTTATCGCGCTCTTTCGTGTTAGACTTTTATTGATTAAAAACCACTCCTATGTAAGGATCTTTGTCTTCGTTACAGGGTCTAGATAGGCATTGAGCGTACACACGGTGCCTGGAGATCTTTGAACCAAGAGTGAATAGGTTTCTTCTAGGTAAGCGCGCTCCATCGTCGATTAGGTACATTATTGCTTTTTATAAGGTGAGAGATTGGTCAAGCGCGAGCGCGCTATCAACAATAAAAAGCCGGTTTCTGAAGCAAAAAAAAAAAAAAAATACAACTATCAATAAAATGTAAATAAAATAAAATAAATAATTTAAAAAATATTGCAAAAGCAATGTGTTAGAAAAAAGAATAAAATAAAGAAATGTATTATTTATACTTATATAAATATACTTATATTAATTATAATAATAATAATAATAATAATAATAGGAACAGAGCTCCCACCTCTCTCTTGCCTTTATTGGCTGGCTTGAGTGGAGATTCGCAAGAGCAAACATGCTCGGGAGAAGGATGCATAATCCAGTAAGGTGCTGGTAGGGATCTTGACCGTACTTCCGGGATTGTCCTGATAGCCGTGGTATGCCTCTCCACTCCTCAAGCGCCTCAGGATATGTTGCCCTCTTGTTGCTACGTCACTTCGTGCTAGCGACCGTTTTTGGGGGCCCATTTATTGAGTGTGCAAGTCACCCCCTGCCTTTTATCGATGGATATTAATGACATTGTTCAGGCAGGGGCCATAGTCTTAACATAGTTCCATGTTATCAGTCCACTTAAGACTCCAAAAACCATAGCCCTATTATTTAGTTTTCCATATTAAATCGCAATAGTTTTTCAAACCGGGGATTGTCCTTGGGTGCACTAGTATAGCGCGTACAGGGATAATCGTCGGTTGGTATCAAGATTCATTAGAATAACCTAAAGGGCCTCTGCGAGTTGGCTTCGGCTCCTTGTATGCCTCCCAAAGGCCCAGGACCTCAGGGTCCTGTGATAAATAAAGAAATAATAATAATAATCCTTTATTTTCAGGCATCTAAGGCCCATAGATAAAATACACAAAAATAATCATTACAGAATAATAAACTAATACATAAAAGATACTATAACTAATTATTATTAAGCTAAACTATTGTACACGAAGTGACGGCGTCGTGTTCCGCTGCGAGGTCGGTATCTTTCCGCGAAATCGTCGATACACGACTCCCTTCGGCCAAAACTCTCCTTTGAGGAAGGTGTCCAAATGTTGAGTCGGCACCCGCACCACAAACGACTTGAAATTAGTGTTATGACGCGGCTCCAACTGCTCGACTCTCAAAGTCCAGTTTGACTTGACTCGCACATACTCCACGATCTCCTCAACCTTCGTGGAGTGATGTAGCCTCGAAACGAACGGAAACGGAACGGAAACGGAATACGGAACGGAATTATACTTATATAAATACATTTTCAATGAAAAACATCTTTTCGTAATAAGTTATTATTGCGCTATGTCAGTACTCATAAACACCATTCCAAAGAGCTCAAACACGACGGCATAATCTTGTTGCGCTCAGTAGTTTCTATAGCCACTATTCGATTCCATTCTACACTCAATTCTATGCTCGTAGTTGTAGACAATCACGTCTACCTAAGACTGACGGCAATAAAATAGATAAGTACAGAAGACAATTACATGTATGTACTTCACTTTTTAGAGCTACGCTAGGTGGACGCACAATAATGAGCGTTTGAGCCGGAACTGTTCGACGAGTGGGCCGGGACGATACCGAGATATCATGTCCGTGAGCGGTGTCTATGTGTGCGTTACTTGAGCGCGCTTTGCATGTAGATTGACTTCTGTATCTACATATTTTGTGCTGAGGGTCCAATCTGGTAGGTTTAATTTAAAGAAAAAAGTCAATAATCGCATCCAACTCGACTGAGTAGCATTAGAGAGGCTACGCGGTATCTTCTGGTCTAACATAGTATCTCAAGATTACCAGGGGCTTCGCCTGCCGAAAAGATCCAAAATGATCCGACAGGGACCCACAACCAAAATAAAAGCTATTTTATGTTCTAATCCTAATCGTGTTATATCTGTGAGCCAAGATTTATCGAAATCCGTTGAGTTGTTGAAGCGTGATTGATTTACAAACATCAAAAAATTCTATCTTGAACAGTTATATCTCTTCGCGCGTATATGCGTATTATTATAATTTCGTGTTTTTTTTTTACTAAAACCCTAAATAAAAAATAAAAATCGTTTTGGAAAAACGAAGACTAAGGGCGTTTTTAATATCATGCGGTTTGGATCACGCATGCGAGATTGCTCCGCACTAACCCCCGCATATGTCGGAATACTCACACGGGACGCATTTTTCTGCATATTAAAATTTTCTGCATGCGGAGCAAACCCGCTTCTGTGATGAAATCCGCACGATACTAAAGAGACCAAAATTTTCGGCCGATCAATTTCGTACACCCGTGTACATACGATGCTTAAGCGTTTTTCAAGGTCGTTCAAGTTGTACAGCTAAGCTGTATTGGCGCGCGAAAAGATATAGATACATTTAAATACATTTATGTACAAAAAGATAGCTTATGTGTATTAATACTAATCTGTACAATAACAAAACCTATATACAAGTTCAGGTACGTCACTATCGAGTTTTGTGTTAAAGTTCACATTATCAAATCACTTTGAACATTGATAGTAATTAAGTTCTCTGTTTTACTTGCAGTTGGTTTCATATCAGTTTGGTTAAGGGTTTTTATAGCATTCGAACTAAAAACTTCGCTTCATCGCTCAAATTCTGCATCATAGTATCAAAGTATACAAAAGTCCATAATACAGCTATCGGGCAGTTTGCCAACTTGCCACCACCAGAGAAAGTAAGAGTAAGTGTTTTTTTTCGAGGTAGAAAACCATGAAATAGCTTCTCCCACTCTGATTGCAGTGAGAGGACGAGACTTTTGCTTACTAAAACCCAGCTGTGTTCCTTAATTTACCTTTTGCGCTCCAGAGCTACAGTAACTCTTTTTAAATTCCAGCACTCTATATCATCTGCCTTACTTCTTGTTTGATACCTACTATACTCCATACTTCTGTCACCCCTCCACAGAATATTCACGTAGAGGTTTCCTTTCCCAGCAAATGATAATGTTTTGATACATACTTTGCAGCTGCGAACGGCGGCTTCCACTGCTCTGCGCAATATACAAATTGTTTTGCGGGAGGCATTCGATAGTTTGGTGCTACTGTTGTTGCGATACTCCTGCGTTTGTCACTTCGTCCTTTTTTTTCATGAGAAACCATCATATGACTCAACATGCTCTGAGTCATCATCATCAGCCTTTTAATATTCCCACTGCTGGGTTTTAGGCCTCCTTTCTAGGAGAGAGAATGGGCCGTAATCCACCACGCGGGTCCAGTGCGGGTTAGTGAATGTCTTCGAATGTTTGGTTTTAGGCCATGCCGGTTTCCTCACAATGTTTTCCTTCACCGTTTTGAGAGAGGTGGTAATGAAATAAATTACACAAAATAGCCAGGCGCATCCCGGCAGGGTTTGTACCCGCGACCTACAACTCGTAAGTCAGAGCCATTACCACTCGGCCACCACTGCTGTCCTGCTCTAAGTGAAGCGAAAAGAATCCTCCCAAAACATGTTCCTTCAGAAATCCTTTACGGTTCTAGACCACAGTATCTTGCGTCCTGCGTCCCTGATTGTCTGTAGTTCATGAAATGCTTATAGTTACGTACCTTTAGCTTTGCTTGCAGTAGAACCAATCAAGATCGCCGATGTAACCCAAAGAATCGCCAAACTAAAGTTGTACTGGGCAGGGTACACTACTTGCAGAACAGATAGTCAATAGGGCCGAAGGGTTCCAGAGTGCCAAAAGCTCACCAGAAGATGCAGAAGATGTAGAAGGCCTCCCACAATATAGACCGATGACCTGGAGAGAGTCACGGGAATCTGATGGATGCGGATGCAAAAGATCCGAGGGAGGCCTATGTCCAACAGTAGACGTCTATTGGCTGTAATGACGATGATAAGTTGGGAAAAAGCATCAGAAGATGATATGGCATTAAACTGCTGTTAAGGTCATGTATCCTTTATAATCGTCTAAATCTTTACGTAAGAGCAAGTGCGACAGAGAAAATTGAAAATTATTTCTACTGAGCAAGTCCAGTTCCTGTAGTAGGGCCACATGTGTTAGGAATTCAGTTTATAACGCGGCAGCTCTTCGAAAATATTTGTGCGAATACTTTGAAAAATATCCCATCCAATCCGGTCGAGGCATTTGTGCAGTATGCACTTCCCTCCGGCGGGAATGATATTATAATTTGCGCTACCTATATTACTTGGGTCTAGAACTCCGCTGTGGGGCTGGGTTTGTTTAGCTCTTAAAGTTTTGTGTATGCAGATTTCTTTTGTTCTTGTATTCTTTTTGTTTTTGGGAGCACCAGTTGTTTTTGTAGAAGCTTAAAGTTAAATACGACTCTCAGAGCATTGGCGGGTGCGAATTTGGTGACTACTTTGAGTGTAAGTATTTTGTTTAGGGATCGCTTTTTATCAGTACATGTCCAAAGTGGATCTACCTTCAGAGTATCACTAATAACGTGTATTGCTAGAACTGTCAACATTAAACTTTTGCAAATCTGTTTTTTTATAGCGTCTGCAGCAATTTTTAGTGACTAAGGCGCCTTGTCGAACTGACTTAGCGCGTGAAAACGCACCTACGCATGTACATGCGGGAGTGCAGATGTGCATCATAGTGCGGGTTTTTACGCACGTTTTGTAAATTCACGCAGGCACCCACTCATTTCATACAAAATCACGCACGGTACTACGACATTCAGTGTGCCATACTTTGCGTGTTACCCCGCACCCACACGCGTGAGTGCATGTAGGTGTTTGACCTGCATGAACGCGCGTGGATGCATTTACGGTGTGTTGGACTGTGTATGTTTTCTATACAAACGGAGATATTACAAACAACGTTAAGACACGCATTCACGCACTACGCTGCGAGATGCGTAGCAGTGTGATAATCGCCTTAGTCAGTAAAAGTCTGACGCCCTTTAGCAGGACAAGTCATTAGCTGTTTTTTGTTTTTAAAAGCTCTATTATTATTTTGTAAATTTTTCATTTCATTGTGCAGGCCAGTTTACAATTTACTCACTGAAAATAATGCAGTGTAATCACACACAGTAGAGTCTGTCTAAAAATTCAAACGATTTGGGTAAAATTAAATTTGATTTAGTCATCATTGGTTGAATAATCCAGGTTGATTAAGAGATCTTGATCATTGTTTATTAATAGAACATTATGTAAGAAACGAATATAAGTATTTTTCAAAAGATTTAATGTTATTAGAGGACTTTTTAACAATACAAAATGCAAAATAATTTTGTTTAGAATATACTTATTTCAATCTCTTTAATGATATTCATATTACAAAAGCAGGATATATTATGTAAAGATTATAATAGTGTCATAAGCAACTATAAAGTATTAACATAAATCTGGAATCGTAAGAGAAATCTGATTCTAAATATTTCATTCCGTTAATTGATTCATCATCACTAGCAATAAAAGGATCAACATTTGTTGTAGAACTATCATCATCTCAAGAAACAAGTGAATGACAACTAAAATTCATGTTCCCAACAACAGATTTATATTTCTTCCAAAAATTCCTAAGTTGTTTGACTTTTTAGACAGACTCTACCAATAAGCCCCAAGTAACGCTGTCGCACCGAGTTAGCGCACGCTTGATTACATGAGCCGACATAGATGGAACGAACACTCGCGGATTCTAATTAACGCTGCAGAATGAGCTGTAAGCCGTATCCGTAAGAATGGGAGTATTCCATCACTTTAGTGAAGCCTGATTAGGTTATAGGAAGTAAAACAGATTGAAACAAGAACAGCACTTTGAATAAAATTTAAAACTGTGAAGTGCAATTATTATTATAGCTAGCTTGTATTGTCTCACAGCTGGGCAAAGACCTCGATACTCAATACTTAGGTGGCAGGCAAAATATTTATTAGATACAAAACGTGAACCCTGTTAGGAAGATGAAGAAAGAAAAGCATTGGTGGAAGAAGACGCAAATTTTATGACTATCGAATTATAATTATACTTTTTTTTTTAATATGCCACAATTTCTGCATAATGCCGCAAATGTAAAATAATAGATACAAAGGAATAACTAACTCCCTCCATTCTTTCCAACGATCACGATTCCTCTCTTTCCAATTCCCAAAGAAGACATCTAATTCAAACCGCCATCTTTTTCGTGGTCTGCCGCGGCCCCATGTATCACGGCCTCAATAAAACGCCGCTTCAAGCTTCTTTTCGAGGTGGCCTTTTTTGTAGCTAGTGTGCGGTGGTGCCGCCACAAAAAAAAATGCTTGAAGCCACTTCAAGTTTCTCCGGCCACAAGCTGTAACGCACTTCAGCTGTTTTTTGCGGTGGCTTCTAGTTTTTTTTGTGGTCGCTTCTAGCCTTTTTTTGTGGCGGTATTTTTGAGGCCCATGTGCGGGACAATAAGAGTCGATTACGTCATCACTTATCATCAGGCGTGATAGACGTCAATGGCGACCCTAACCTGGCTCTTTTTATTTGTTTGACTCTTGACCTGAACACCTGAACTGAACGCAAAATGAAAGTATTCCCAAAACGTGCTCTTATTCTGTCTCTCATTTTCGAGAGCTATTTCACAGGAACCGGTCATTACCCGGAGATAAAAAGTAATTTATGTCACTAACGACAGTGTAGTTGACAGAATTTTTGTATTTGATATATCCTAAAACGCTGCATAAGCAAATCATTTGTATGACTGGCCTGTTGGTCTAGTGGTTAGTGGCTCTGACTTTTATGCCGGAGGACGTGGGTTCGATTCCCACCCAGGACAAATGTTTGTATGATGAGCATAATCATTTCTTTCTGTGTCTGGGTGTAATTTATCTATAATATGTGTGTATTTAGAAATGTATTATAAGTATGTTTATCAGTTATCTAGTACTCATAACATAAGCTCTACTTAGCTTAAGACTAGACGGCGTGGCGTTGTGTGATAGTTGTGGCATAATATTATTATTATTTATCTTCTATTGGCTGTATTTTCGCCATTTAACTTAGGCGCTATTTCTATGAGCATAATTATATAATATCTTAAATTGTTCCCAACTTTCTTTTCATCCTAGTTAAAGCTAGGTTTTACCTGAAAATACGACATAAAACTGCCTACCCCTAAGCACGACAGATAATTGCAGCCTACCCTCAAAGGTGACGAGTACCACAAGGGCGGGAGGCAGGGTACCCGGGTACTCGGTACGTGCCCTCGCATAGATCGTGCGACCCGGTTCTAATTAACGTGGAGCACCGCCCGCTGTTGCCCGCGTCGAGAGTGGCCTATAGTTCCTGTGTGATTTATTTAGGTGCTCCTAAATTGTCGAACTGATGGTTTTAGTTACAATCCGTTTAGTACTAAACATTGTCTGGCTGTAACTTTGGGGAAAAAACTAATAGTAGATTATGTGACTAAGGAATAAAGCAGTGTCTTAGTCGCTGGCGGCATTTTGAATTCCGAATGAAACGAATATTGCTTAGTTTTAATCGCGAACGAAAGTGAGGGATTTGTATAATTAACTCCCGAGCATTTTTGAGAGAGGGAGTTACATAGTTATTTGTTGTGTAATACATACACAATTAATATTAACAAAAAGAAAAGAGGTACAAAAGCTGAAAAGCGTATGACGAGGCAGGCTAATCATATAATTATAAGTGCACCGAGAACCAATATTGTGATAGAAGAACGATCGTGTTTGAGGGAGCTGAACTATAACCAGTTGCCTAAAGACATAAAGGTATAAAAATCCCTTCCAACTTTTAAAAGGCTATACAAACACCATATTTTAAAAGTTACCCAATGAGAATTTCACAGTAATATAACTTTAGTTTTTTCTTTATGCGATACCTTCGTTCAACTTAATTCTTAATTTATTTTTGTTTCCTAATAGATGTGAATATGTTATTGTTTATTAGTAAATAATGTTTATTTATCCACAACTGATGTTTGTAAAAAAATAATAAAGGTAAACCTACAAGTGTAAATTAGTGACTAAATATGAGCAAAGAAACAGGCTTTTAAAAAAGAAAAACCTTTTAATGCACCTCCTTTAAAACTAAAAACAAATTATCCGAAGCATCCTAAGAGAGATCGTAAGAAAGTCAATCCCAAAGATCCTCCATTGAATGCAATCAAGGCGTCGGAAAGGAAAAACTAGATCATAACTTTATAACTGGCTAAGTGTAAACTTGAATAAGTTGAGTTCTTAAGGAAAGCTAGAAGAAATAAACGAGACTCTTCATCAAAGGGTACTCTGAAGTTGGAGTTGATAAAGAGCAGAAAATAATATTTTGTTACAAAGATGAAGGTATGAACTTTGATGGAAATTATTTGTAGCTTTAAAATGTCGATTTATTTTTAGGTTTCCGTACCTCAAAAGGAAAAAATGGAACCCTTATAGGATGACTTTGTTGTCCGTCCATCCGTCTTTCTTTCTGTCTGTCTGTCTATCAAGACCCTTTATTTAAAAAACGCGTGAAGGTATTGAATTGAAATTAAAACCATATACTCAAGTCTGTAATCCTTTGAAGCTGTGAAACAATCAAACACAAATTTCTAAATTAACCCTTCAGATACCGTCAATTGGAGACACAATAGTAAGTCAAAGTCAAAGTCAAAGTCAAAGTCAAAGTCAAAGTCAAAGTCAAAGTCAAAGTCAAAGTCAAAGTCAAAATATTTTATTTCAGATAGGCCTACATGGGCACTTATAAGACAATAGATGCGCGGCCACCGGTGGTCGCTTGGGGATTCATGAATTAACAAATAAAAAAGATACGTCCGTTTATGTCGCAAAAAAAAAGTATATTTTGATACTGTCAAAGATCAAAATTCATAGGATACTTTCCGATGATCCAGAATCCTGAAATTTCGCACAGAGCAAGGTCTTATAGCACAGGTATAGGAATAAATTTGAAAACACATACATGGTTTTAATTTCAACTCGATACCTTTACGCTTTCTCGAGATAAAGGGCCTTGACAGACAGACAGACAGAAAGACGGACGGACAACAAAGTGATCCTATAAGGTTTTCGCTTTTATTTTCCTTTTGAGGCACGCTAGCCTACAAACTAGAATCTTATGTTCACTGGTCTTTCTCTTGCACACTTCTTATACTGCACAACGTTCATAGATCTACACTAGTACAATACGAACTGAAACAGTTAGACAAAGATTTATACCCATTGTTCCCGAATCTCCCCGCTTAGGGGCAAAACGAGCAAACCGAAGCAGTCCAGCCAAAATGGGGTCAATTAGTTTTTGTCGATATCACAGTACCCTCACTTGTCTCAGATTATATTACTTCAATATCAAATACGTACTTTAGCCACATCTGGATTTCATTTACCAGGCTTGCAGATCGATAGAGTACATTTGACTTAAATCACGGGAATTTGATTCTTGTGTTGTTAAAGGTAAGGTGTAAAATTGTGTGGGGCGTTTAAATGAGAAAAACAATGTATCAGCTGGTTATCTGCCGCGTAAATCCTCAAGCTTGACTGGAACGGGTTGTGGGCTCGAAGGCGTTGGCCTGGCTGCCTATAGCTAGATTTAGAATAATAATAATCTTTGTTTTCTAATTCCTTGTGGCATTCTTGCTGATGCTGATTTTTTACAAGCTTTTATTTAGTTTCACCTGTCCCGATGTCTGTTTGTCTGTGATCAAATCTTGCAAATTAAAGGATCTCGGGGAGCATATTTTTTAGCGAATAGTAATTTATTTATTTATTTTTCATATTTTAGGAAAGCTTACAGACTAATAACTACATAATGACAATAGTAGGTAATTAAATTGCTAATTACAAGCTTCCACATGTAGGTAGTTATAGTGACAAAAAAAATAAAAATTAGAGTTGGTCCAATAATAATAATAATCTACTTAACCGTCACGCGTTTGACAGTACGTTCGTTTGACAGAATATTCCTAGCTTTTTTTTTAAATCATCTAATGGCTTCATCCGCTCGAGGGTGGATCAAGAGAGCGTGGCAGACTGTCTGACTAAAACCGCGCCTATGTTTTTTCAGTAGCCTTTTGCGTTCTAGGAACACTAGTATCCTTTTCATCCTTTTCCCCATGGCCATAACAAGCATCAGCCCATCGGCGTGGCACATTACACGCTATCGACGACTCGGGTTCAGTTTTTGTAGGACGAGTGATTAGAGAGCTGCCCATTGCTCGTCGTCCGCAAACCGGCGCCTACGGTAGAATATTCAATTATTCATAGCTAAGACAGGTTGTCCTGTCAAGACATTATGGTCTTTCAGGGCAAAATTATTTACGAAAATCTCTATATAGCGATTTTTAAAGTATAATAGGCCCGCGTTTGACCGCTATCTCACCACTGCCTGTCAGAATGATTAACTGAATAAAGGTATTTTCAAACCTTAATTGGATCACCTGAATAATCTTAAAATAGATGGTCCAGACGGTTTATACTTACAAATACGAAGGCACAATGAAATAATTTCAAATAATAACGTCAACGTCAATCTCAAACATGCTCCTATAAAGCCGTCTAAATATTATAAACAGCACCGTAAGGCGTCGTAATGTATTCACTCACTATTCAATAATAATTTAACAAATCTAACTACGTATAAATATACATAATAATAATGTTGAACTAATGGGGAAGGACCAAGGACCAGTGCTTGTTGCCAGTGATGCCTTATGGCTCCGAAACCTGGGGGTCTACTCGCTTTCTCCGAAACGAAACTTTCGTAAACGAACGATATTCATTTGACGTTAAAATTGCAAACAATCCTCTGTCATAATTATATTTTTTTTCGAAACATACTAATTAGAGTACGGTAAGAGATTCGGTTCGTCAAACAATTTTCGTTCGTGCGAAATTTCGGGAACAAAAGGAACCTTGGTAGGAAACACGCGAAATTTCAATCGAAACTTCGTTTTTCGGAGAAAGCGAGTGGTCGCTTCCAATGGGCCTCATAAGAATACTCAAAGTCACCCAAAGGGCAATGAAAGGGCTATGCAGGAGTTTCCTTGCGTGATCACATCAGAAATGAAGATATTCGCAGGAGAACCAAGGTTACCGACATACCTCGAAGAATCGCCAAACTTAAGTGGCATTAATGAGCAGTATAACATTACACGCAGAACAGATGGTCAATAAGTTGGAAAGGTTCTGGAGTGGCGACCTCGTACCGGAAGACGCAGCGTTGGAAGGCCTCCAACAAGGTGGACCTGGTCAGGGTTGCAGGAATCCGATGGACGCGTGACGCACAGGACCGGTCGCTGTGGCGACGCTTGGAGGCGGCCTATGTACAACAGTGGACGTCTTTCGGCTGATCAGCTATCGGTCAGTCATCATGATAACGTCATAAAAATTAAGGTTTAAAAATATCCAATAAATATGTCAATAAAAAATGTAATAACAAATAGTACAGATGGAAATGTGCTCATCTCTATATATATAAAAATCAATGCCACTTTTCGTTGTTATTTTATAACTCAAGAACGGGCTCACCTATCCAAACCAAATTTTTAGGCTTTGTTCGGACTATTTAGTAGATGGTTTATGTGAAGTTTGGTAGGGTAGAGTAGGAAAGAGCGGGAGCGAAGCCGTGCGAGCAAAAGCTAGTATTCTATATAGGTATAGGTAACGGTTTGGAGGCAAAGACTGTCGCTTGGGCCAGCTTGAGGTCTTTACTGATTCGTTTTACACTGAAAGTAAGCTCTCCTTCAGAGAAAAAATCCTGGAAAAAAAACCACAGCAACATTATCATAAGTCTTAATCAACATTATTCCATATTCCCACCACAAACGCGTGATAAATCTCATACAATGTGCTCAGTTCCTATCAATAATATCTGACAAAAGCCATTCATATTTGAGCAATACGAAGCAACCCTTGTTAAACGGGTTAACGGTGGAAGGGAAGATGGTCTTAAAACCTCTTAACGTCTTCGTGGTAGGTAAATAAATAAAATTTTTGCTGCTTAGTTAGTGTTACATAACGCTGCAAAGTGTAGCTGACTAATTTGCTACCTGACTAATATTTTAAAGAGTTACCTTGAACGCAAAAGGTGAAAGACACAGGTGGGTTCGTACCGAGGCTTTTGTTGACAAAAGCATGGACCATACGGATGTAATCCAGCGTCCTTACAGAGGTAACACAGGAGATGTAATCCATATTTAACTTTACTGTTATGTTTATAAAATTGAGTAAATGTGTTGAAAAACATCGTTTGATATACGTGGTCAATTGTCATTGCAGTTTCTCGGCTCCATAACTCTCTCTCCTTCAAGCTCTACTCACTTGCAATAAAACAATTCTATTGGTATTGAAATACACAACTACTAATATTACTACTACTATTAGCATTGAAATACACTACTACTACTACTACTACTACCATTAGCATTGACATACAACTACTACTAGGGGAGGACCGGGTCAAAATCGTACTCATCGTGAAAATAACTAAATAAGGGTTTAGGGTTGTAAATCTTACATTTCAAAATACTGGTTTATATTCTCAACAAATAATTAGTCAGACTCATAAGGAAAACAATCACTTACAAAATATTTGGAATAATTAAAATCTTAAACAATAAAAAAAAAACTTCTAATTACGGTTTTGCCCCGACACATGGGCAAAACCGTATATTATATATGATATTTTCCTAAAAGATTAAAAAGTCGTTTATCCATGATCAAGACATGCTCAACTAGACTGTATTCTTGAGAAGTCAAAAAAATCGGTTTAAATCGTCCCAAGCCTTTGCGTGTGGAACACTCCAGGTCATTGTTCTGTCTAAATCATTTTACTCGATCTTGTAAAGTTGATTGGCTTTTTCATGTTATCCAGATCCCATTTTTGTTTAGTAGTAATCCTTAAAAAAAAAAAAATGGCAATTTAAAGTAAGGCATCGAAAAATTCCTCCGCATCGCTGTCGACTGGTAATGTACCCAAAAGGCTGGCGGCATTGCCACGCTGAATGGCAATGCTTATCCTTAACCGAACTAAAAGCCAGCCTTTTTTTTATTTTAGTTCTCTAGGGCTTTATTTTTATTTTTTAAGTTAGTTTTAATTAATTTAAGTTTATATCTAGAAATAATTATTTTATTGTTTGAAATAAAGAAGAGAATGTCCTTTTATAATTAAACGACATTTTAACTGCACATAAAACAAAAAAAAGTAAGTTTATATTTATTCATGAGGGTGAAAATCATATAGTGGTCGGTTTTGCCCCATACGGTTTTGACCCAAGACACGATATTTAAATATATCACTCACTACTACATATGCAAACCGATTTAACATAGTTGATTGGACATTCCCTGTTATATACGTAAATTTCACTATTACTGATTGAATCTTCACAAAAATAAGATCAAGAAAGCCAAAAAATTAATAAAATCGATTATTTTGGTAACGCACATGCCTGCAGTGACTAGTGTTTGTTGACAAATAGCTCCGATTGGTCGACGCCACTGAGCAGTTTCCGAGCGGGAACTTTAAATTATTGCCCAGAATAGAAATGCTGTACTGTTTTACCCCGGTATACGGTTTTGTACAGGTCTCCCTACTAGTAAGATTAAAATACACAACTACTAATGTTAGCATTAATTACTGCTGATTACGGCGGAGACCTCTCGCGCCGGGCCTTGGTTCAGGCCATGGTCCGGAGCGAGGAGGAGTGGCAGGCGGTCGCCTCCTTCTGCGAAGCAGTAATGCTAGCAAAGGAGGAGGCAGACCGCATCAGGCAACGGCGCCCCCGCCGCCGCTGCCGGGATTCCGATCCCGATTTCCAGCCACCGTAGACGCGGGCTCGCGGACGGCGAGCCATGGGTAGCTCGCTGTACGATTGTCCGGTAACTGTCCGGACCGAGCCAAGGCGTCGACGGCGCGCACTGTTCCCGCGCGCCTCAAGGAGTTGTCAGCAACAGGAGGGGCCCATCTGGGTCGAAGCCTACCGGGGTCGGGGTTATCCGAAAGGAAACTAGAGCCCCGGTATGAAGGCTAGAAGGAACGGCGCGGGGTTTTTAGTCAGTAAGACTCTGACACTGTCTCCCGCTCCACCCAAGAGCGGGTTTCGTCAATGATGATTTTCCCCGTCGACAGAAAAAAAAAAAATCATTAAGTTGCTCCACAATTCTGCTCGTATGTCACAAGCCCAAAGGAGTTCCTGCGATTTTATAGCCTGCCCCAGAAGGCCTATACATCCCAGTGCTAACCCGAAGACATCTTTATAGACTTTGCGAACGACGATATTTTGCACACTATGCTACTTTGTTGGGTAAACGAATTTTTGATCAAGATGACGTTTTGAAAATAGACAGTGTTGTATTGTTCGCACAATACTTAGCATAGTATAGAGTAAAGTATTAGTGGTGGTGGTGGTGGTGTAGTGTAGTAGTGGTAGTGTAGAGTAGTAGTAGTAGGTATTATAGAAGAGGGATCTCCTTTGTAAGAGTAGTGGTGATGAAATAAATTGCACGATGTAATGCGCCTAGTAGAGTTTGAATACATGAGCTTAACTCATAACTTGGAGTTATATACCGCTGGGCCAAAACTAAAAAAAAATATAAAATTTAAAAATATACTTATATCAAAACTATTTTATGGTTTCTTTAATGTTTAACAAAGGTTCCAATCAAAACTTTATCACAAATATCAATCATTTCAATCTTGTTCTACGAACCGTGGTGCTTCTTACAACAAAAATATTTCAGAAAAAACGAGAAAAAGCAATCTTGCATTAGTAGAATTCTTTTGTGAAAATATCGGCAAATTTTATTTTATGAAGTAAGGTTTGATGAATTGATTCCATTTGAAACAATTTTGCTGACTCCCACTTTCTTTTGTAGATATATTTCAGACTAGCTTTTGCCCGCAGCTTCGTCTGCGTAGGTCCATAAAATACAAGGTGTAACGTCAAATGCGCAAAACCTGAAAAAAGTTTGATCAGAATAACGAGCAAAATCAATTAAACCACTTTTTAATATAGGTTACACTTTTCAAAAAAATCTTCATTAAAACCTGTCTATTTATGAATAGGTCAAGGCATCACATGCACAAACCCGCTGAAAGAGGTAAACGGACACAAATATTTGTAATCCAATCAAATTTTCTCATACACGGAATAATAAAAGTTCTTATTTCAATGCAGATATGAATTTTTAACAAACTAAAACTGCTCATAAAACCTTTAATTTTTTTTTTTTAATTTTTTTTTCTCACTTATTTAGGTCAACCGAATTAAAAATCATTTGGGGCGTCTGAGGTTTTGCGCATTTAACTTTACACGTTGTATAGCCTATCTCATTCAGGAATAAAGCAGCTTTCTATCAAATTTTAGCAATTAGATGAGTATTTTCAGAGATTACCTCCTATTAACAAAAAAATAAACTTTTCCTTTTTATAATATTAGTGTGTTTTTTTTATTATAAAATACTACGCATGAAGATTTCACTAACGAACGTTGGGTTTCAAAGTAATAGCCAAAGTACTAGTAAATACTGAATTTAATAAGTGGTAACCCAATATTATAAGCTTTTGAATTCAAAGTAAAGATAATTTGAGAAAATCTATTCAAAGAATTTGAACTATCCGTTTCATTATGAGTAAATACGTTCCAAATTAATAGTGAGTGATTTTTAACGAGCAAAATATTTTAACGAGGTTCCAGCTTTTATTGGGTATCAAATTAAGTTTTTTATTAGTAAATAAAGTCTCAAAATTGTCTGAGAATTTAATTATTGCGTTATGAAAAATAAATTAAAGGTAATTTAATACATTCGTTACAGTAAATGACTGGCCTGTTGGTCTAGTGGTTAGTGACCCTGACTGCTATGCCGTAGGTCGTGGGTCCGATTCCCACCCAGGACAAAATGTTTGTGTGATGAGCATAATCATTTGTTCTGTGTCTGGGTGTAATTTAACTATAATATGTATGTATTTAGAAATAATTGATCGTCAGAAAAACTTGAGCGCGTCAGAAAATCATATAGGGAGAAGGAGAAACCTTGCACCCTGTAATGTACCCCTATCATATGCAAACCCTTAGTATCGTGGGGTTCGTTGAGAGCAGTCCGTAAGATTAGTAAAAAAATCGATTCTCCGTCTCCCTCTAGAATACGCAAAGATGAATTTACGGCTTCAAAAATAAACACCTCAGAATTAATTTGTCAAGGAGCAAAGCCGTGGATTTAAACATGAGCCCATAACGGCTCACCTCAAAATTACTTAATAAAGACGTTTATTACTCATTTAGAAGATAATATAACACCTTTTACTGAGTTTATGGTAAGTATAGACATAGTGGAATGAACTGAGCGTTCCCTATCTTACTGTGAAATGAATACTGTTATACTACTGAAAGAGACAAAACTATGACACGATTTTTTTTTTTGGTTCGAAAATCAATGATAAGCCCCGCTCTCGGGCGGAGCAGGACATAGTGTCAGATTTTTATTGACTAAAATCCCACCCAGTGCCTTCGTGCCTTCATACCGGGGCTGGGCTGCCTTTCAGAGCTAACCTTGGTCCCAGTAGGCTTCGACCCAGCTCGGTCCCTACTGTTGCTGACAAATCCTTGAGGCGCGCGAAAACAGTGCGCACCGTCGACGACTTGGGCTCGGGCCGGACAATTTCTTATCACAGACTTGCAGTTTCACCTTTGACATTACTGCCTAATCATAGAAACGTGGGTAAATTAGTAATCAGATGGACAGAAGATATGTGATGATGATGTGAAATGGTTGGAAGCGGGAGGCTCAGGACAAAGTAAAGTGGCGTGTAATTTTCGTCGCACACGGGCCACCGGCTACTACCACAAAACGCTGCCACCAGCATATTTCCTTTCTTTGTTGAAACCTCTACGGTCCGGACTAAGCGTTTCGCCTCGTCATTTATACCGCGTACGTCGAAGGACTGGAACAATTTGCCTGCCACGGTCTTCCCATCCGAAAATAATTTAGGCGTCTTCAAGGCAAGAGTGAATAAGCTCCTAATAAACTAGTGCGCCTCACCATCAACGGTTGCATCACTGCTTACCATCAGGTGGGATCGCAATCAAGTACTAGTTTTATACCACATAAAAAAAACCTGTAGGTTTCATACATTTTATATGGATTGCCGGTGGCTGCAACACGTTAAAAATCGCCGTTGTGGCTCGAACTGACCACTAAACGCCGATACAAAACGCCACCGCATGCCATTCGCGCATTTAAACCTTCTTCGTCAGAGTCCATTTTGATAGTGCGCGCAAGGGTTAAAAAGTAGCAGCCACCAGCCACAAGTAGCTTGTAGCCGCTTCTAGCTTCTTGTGGCGGCGTTTGTGGCTGTGGCATGTAGCCATGTGCGACGATACTAATGGACGAGAATTACACTCAACACTGAGTGGATACGACTTGAAGAAGAGACAAATGACATACAGAAAAACTAAAGGTATTGCTGTACAGTCGCATTGTGAATTTCATACAAACTTTGTGACATTACTACTCAGTCCATGCCTCTATTCCTTTGATGGTGAGTTCTAAATCTATGTAAATCCTCTAAACTGTAATTCAATGTAACATGTCCAAAGCTTGGCAAACTTGTAGAGAGTAGTTTGTAATTAAAACTATTCGTCAACGGGCTGGCAGACTAAGTTTATAATGCGCTGCATTTTGATATGGTTTGCCTAGTTTACGCTGATGTGAGCATAACCAGTTTGCTGTTTCAATAGAGGAAATAATTAGTTTCAGCTTAAGAGGATCCTTTACCACTCGCCTATCGTAAACATCGAATATGGTTTAAAAGCTTGTTACTGCATTTAATGCAATCCAACGCGATGTTTGACGAAAAGGCAACGCAAAAAAGAGAGATAACGCCTGAAAACTCTGTTAGTATTCGGTAACTCCGAGATTTACTCGAAAATTTCACAAAACTTGCTCCAGGAAATAGCTGTTTTTTTTAAACCCTTAAAAGTTTTTGAAAAAATTGTCGTCATTTAGAATCGTAATAAAATTTTGATGATTACTTTTTTGACTTTTTTAATTTTTAGGCAAATTATGAAGTGTCAAAGTTCATACAAAATAGGATATTTTCAGAAGTTTTTACTGGATTAGTTTTACACAAATTTAGAAATTGGTTTCTTTAGAAACCTAGATAATATCCACAAGATACTGTGTTTCCAAAATATCTAATGAAAAATGTGTAATAACGTCATAATCAGTTATGAGCGGTTGTATGAAAAACAGTGAAAATGTTCAGTTTATTCTATTGTATTTTTTTTCTATTCTGTTCTACCTTCACGTATTCTTGAAAAACGGGTCTTGTCAGATGGACAGGCGGACGACAAAGTGATGTTACTAATTATTATTAATATCATGTTTTAATCACGCATGCGGGATAACCCCGCACGTGTAACTCGCGCAAATGTCCTTTTCATAAAGTATTTTTTGTGTACCGTGGAATATGCACGCGGGACGCGGGGCGTGATCCATTATACAACCACAACGCACAGCAGCCCGCAGAAAACTATATCGTAAGCGAGCGTGTCTCACGCTGCGTGCAATTTTCTGTATGCAGGGCAATCCCGCTTGCGTGATCAAAACCGCACGATATTAAAAACATCCTAAGGATGAATATAAAATGCTGACATCGCGGTCCTGGAATGCAAAGGCTAACTAGGGGTAGGTTTTTCTCGGTAAGAGTCAGACGTGCCTACTGGGGCCAGGGTTATCTGAAAAGAAGCTCGAGCCCCGGTATGAAGAGGCTAGAAGGAACGGGGTGGGGTTTTTAGTCAGTAAGAGTCTGACACTATCTCCCGCTCCGCCCAAGAGCGGGTTTTGTCATACGATGATTTTCCCCATCGCAATAAAAAATAAAAAAAATAAAAGGGGTATCTTGTAAGTGTACATTTTTCTAGTTTCCAACATCTACCAAGTATAGTTTCAAAGAACGCTGGGTTGCTAGATTTTCTGCAACAAAAAGAAAAAGAAAAAGTTTTTCAAAACAAATTATAAATTTTTCGCTTAGTAAACAACAGGATAACAGAAACACTCAACCTTGAAAATGCACCAAAACTTCACGATAAGTAAAAATCCCCCCACCCTATAATTATGCAAACTTTCACTGAAAATCACTTTTTTTCCTGACAAAAGATCTGTTGAGTTCACTTATTTTTCACCCAGTTTTTCCTCTCGGAAAAAAAACCGCATTCACCTTTTTTATGGTGGGCAAAAATCATCCAATGACAACCCCGCTCTTAGGTGGAGCTGAAGATAGTGTCAGACTATTCCTGACTAAAAACCCACCTTCTATCCTTCATACCGGGGCTCGAGCTCCCTTTCGGATAAACCTGGCCCCAGTAGGCTTCGACCCAGCTGGGCCCTTGCTGTTGCTGACAGCTCCTTGAGGCGCACGGGAACAGTGCAGGCCGTCGACGGCTTGGGCTCGGTCAGGACAGCTACCGGACGGTCGGACAGCGAGCTATCGGCTCGCCGTCCGCAAGCCCGTCTACTGTGGCTGGAATTCGGGATCGGAATCCCGGCGGCGGCAGGGGCTGTGAGCGCCGTTGCCTGATACAGTCGGCATCCTCCTTTGCTGGCATGACTGCTTCGCAAAAAGAGTCGACCGCCGGCTGGTCGTGGCCACTCACGCTCCGGTGATTATAATAGATTAGATTTTTTAATAATATTTAATCGTGTTGTATATTACATTTATATTCTATTGAACATAATTTCAGCGCTCACTAACAGAGATATAGCAAAAAAGATCGAGAAAAATTCTCTTCTTTAATTGTATAGAAATATCTCGAACACAATATATTAATTTTAATCCAATTATATCAAAAAATGTCTTTGAAAAGCATGTTTATTACAACATGTTATTGTCATGTCATTTCATGCATAAGGAATCCGATTAAAACATAAAGCAACCTACCGATTCGAATAATTGAAAATTGTTTTAAATATTAATTTTCCATGACAATATTCACCGCACTCATAATCAAGAGCATTGTTCACAGGATTTATGTATTGATAATTATTACGAATGGTAATATAAATAAATTTTGGTAAATTTAATATACAGCTATACGATTTCGGAGTAAAATATTCATAGCGTGGTTACACAACTTCTTAATAAAATTATGTAATTAAAATTTGAGCGTTACTTTTTAGATACCAAATGCAAACCTCACAAAAAGTAAGGCAATATAATGTTAAATTTACATTATCACCATAATGTGGTTTTTTTTTGTATGAACACTATTTTTTTTATATATAAAATTAATATGAAAGGATTCAGGTAGGTGAGGTAATAGTGGATGAAATTTTGTATGAGGCTTCATCATTATATATGTGAGTTTATATATTTGTGAACGCATCCACAATACAAGAGTTTCGCTTAGTAACAGTTTGTTTTTTTTTTTATTATAAAATGATAGTTAATTTTATTATAACGCTTTTGTAATTTTATTTTTGTATACATTTAATATTGTATTTTTTTCATCATCGTTGAAAAAAAAAATTGTTTTTACACTTTTTATTGAGGCAGACAGAAAGACCACTAAAGAAAGAAACCAACGAATCATATGAAAAAAAAAAAATCAAAATAAAAAAGACCAACATGATCGTCCTCCATTCTTGTTTCATCTCTACTCATAAACAGGTAACCAAACCACAAGGTGCAAGAACAAAATTTAAAATTGTACCGCAAATGTAATGAACACGCCAAATGAGAACCCACACGCAATTGGCGAAAATAAGCCTAATTTGCTTCGTACACCATTTACTGCCTTACCTGATCGCAATAAAGTTGATATTGAAGTAACAGGTGTAACAAGAGTTATAAATTTTGATTGGGTTAGATACGCTGCTAAAGATAATAACAGTAGGAAACGTGGGGTTGTTTTTAGGGGTATTAATGAAAATTGCCTAAGGAACAGATGGTCTTGCTTGGTGAAATGGCTCTAAGAAACGAATGCTACCTATAATAGATAGAAGTTAGGTAGATGCTGGGAGCAATATATTAAACTGAAAATTTTGCCTGTTTTTTGAGGGTCATACAAATGATATCCTCCACCTTTGGGCGGAGCGGGAGATAGTGTCAGACTCTTACCGACTGAAAACCCACCCCGTTTTTTTTTGCCTTTCATACCGTAGGCTTCGACACAGCTGTTGCTGACAACTCCTTGAGAAAAACGGACAGTGAATTTAAAATTTTGCTTGTCACAACGTCATCGCAAGACAAACGTGCAAAATTTCAGCTCAATCGGTAACCGGGAAGTGTGTCAAATTAAATTTACAAGATTTGATGACAGACAAACATCGAGACAGGTGAAACTAAATAAAAGCTTATAATAAAAACTCGGCATCTAAAACTTCGATACTAGATAAAACATCCTCCATATAATTGTATTCTATCCATGCAGACTTTGCTAAAGGCTTCATGGCTAATGAGTAAAAAAAAATGACTAGGGATGAAATCCCCGACCTTTCAGACAGCATCGGAAAAGGATAAGTTTTTTTTCTTTTATTTGTAATCTATATTAGACCTTAGCAAGAAGACTTTTGCGTTTAATTCTTTCAAAAGATGTTTTTCTCATTTTAAGATGAAATGTTACTACAGTTCGTTTCAATTAAGAAATTTCTTCGCCGTAATGTTGGCAATACGGAAAAACAGTGTTGCTATATTTTTAGCAATGAAAGTACTTAATATTAGAAAAATTAATTGTTATTTCGTTACTTTTAACAATTGCCTTATAATCTTATTGTTTTTCTTTTGGAAACTGTAAGAACTATTTTTTAATAAAGTTTAAGACGCTGGGCTCCATTTCGATTGTCCTGCAATTCTTTTAAATGCCAAAATCCCAGGCTACAATTTTTTTAATATAATATCCCATTCCACTCATAATTCTCCATAAAGTGGTATGACTACCGTTAAAGTCGATTTCGTTTCGCATTATGTGCAACAATTTTGGTAGAGTAGACAACTCTTTTCTTTTCCTTTTTCTTTTGACAAACAGGGGAGCCACCAATACGGCGAAGGAACTTCATAAGTAAAACGCACTATACGGTATTAGATATAGGCGCCTTCTGATTCTGTTGGTAATTACCTTTTGCTCCAAATGTCAAATAATTTATAGGTTTTGATAAAGTAATGTCACGCCGTTAAATTTCAACACGTCATATCTCCAACAAATTAAAGAGTGGCAACGAATAATTAAAACGCATTGCTGTTCAAAAGCTCTAGAACCAAAGTACCTACCTAGCCTGGCAAGATCTGGAACATTCCTTCATAAGAACTCGTTGTACCTACGGTTTAGTAGATTTGTAATCTGTAGGTATCGTAGTGTAACGGAACTCTAGTGCTAATTGTGATTTGGATTATTGTTGACTGGACTAATTACTAATTGTTTGTGGTAAATAAAGTTCTTTATTGGTAAATCGGCATTTAGTTACCCACGTACGTAACAGTAATGATAAATGATATTTACTTTGCAAATAGGTTTTAAAAAAATACTTTTACACTGTTCTCTTGGGAAAATATTAATTCTTTCATATGGGTGAAGTCACAGGCCAAAACTAGTAGAAACATTAATGATTCTTACACTATTTGCTTTCAACTTACGCGTACGTACTGGTTGCTGTACATTAGAAGTCCGACAAAAAGCACTTGAATTGAAAACGTAACTGGCTGCCGTGCGTTTGTATGCCAATGATGCGCTATTCAACACCGCACTATTCAACACCAAATTGAGTTGTGGTGCTTGTGTACCGTCCTGATGTCGATCATACGCCACAGGGCCACGCGCTTTTTGTGAAAAATTTAATCGTCCGTACGCAGTACGAATTATTAACACGATGCCATCGATTGACATCGGTCGAGGTTGATCGATTGGTGTTGTAGCTTTAATTGATCAACGAATACCGGTCGACAAACCAATCGATCGATTGCTGGTCGATGACATCGGTCGACGTTAATCGATTAACCCCAGCTATATTAAATCAGTTTCTTTCGTAATGTAAATACATGGCAGTGTGAAAATTGATCGATTGGTCTGGTAGAAATTGTCGATTGACGTTGACTAATCTATTCTACCATCGTTCGATGGAATCGATCGACGATCGAACGACTGGTGTGGTAACACCCACGCACCGAATCCGCACCGCAGTAGACCGTCAAAAAACGCATAAATTGAAAGCGCCCTTAGGTATTGTGTATATAAAAATTTTAACATACCGGTATTCACAGCTTTAACTTAACCATTGAACCCAATTAGAAGCATAACCTATATTTATTTTTTACTAGCCTAACTCCTTTTACCTCTCAATTTTAATGAACAAAAAAATGTTTTTCAAATACACGGTGTAAAAATACACACCCCTGTTGTCCGATAATTGCCTACCCTCAAGGGCAGCACAACCCCTACCCATAACTTTTTGTGATTTATTTTGGGGCGGACATACTTTTCCAACATTACAGGCATTGAGCCTTGGGTCTATACTCCTATAATCGCTAAATATTGGGGCGGATGGAAATATATTACGTATATTTATGGACTTAGATAAATACGGAATGAACTATAAATAATGAGGTGTTGTCAAAGAAAAATGCGAATAGAAATGCCTTAATGTAAAGTAGGTTTCATAAAATATTACGGATGGAAACGACTTGACTGACTCTTAATTCTGAAAGTGAGACCCAATTTCTTAGAAACTTGACTTGTCCGTTGAAAATTATTGTGAAGATATAAGAAAATTTTAAGGTTGGAAAAACTAAACACGTTCAAAATAACTTTAATTTCGGAAGTCGGTGTTTCTGGTTTGGTCTGGTTGTCTGTAATTTGCTTCAAAATATGATGGAGGTTTTTTTTTATTTAAATCCTGGCTAATCCTAGAAGTGATGCTGCTAAGATTAAATGATTTTTTTTTGTAACAAGCTTTTATAGCTCGGTATACCTATATAATTAATACTCGTCAAGACGAATTTTACGAGCCCAAACTCGATGGGGTTGTGTCGTTTAACTACCTAGTTCCTATAGCCACCTTCCGGTTTCATCATCAGATCAGCTCCTTGTCATAATTATTTTGCATTGTCATCTGATTTAAACATGCATGCAAAATTTCAGCTCAATCGGTAACAGGAAATTGGGTCAAATTTTACAGATGAAACTAAATAAAAGCTTGTAATAATTTCATTCATATGCCAATGGATTCTATGATATAGTCTCATTCAAATCCTAGAGTTATGGGATATAAAAAAAACAAGTTGTTTACTATGCCTTTACAATATTAATGTGATTTTGACTGCTTTCACAGTTTAACCAAACATAGATGCAATTACATTGGGTTCACGGCAATAAGGCATCCGGCTCGAATTCCCGGTAGCTCGGCTCGTATTTTATTTACCAGCCTTTGAAGTTCCCCATTTAATAGAACTAAGTGCACATCGTATGCGCGTAAAATTTCCGACGTCTTGAGAGGTCACAATTTGTGTTGAACACTTTATTTGAGTTCAATTAAATTTAATCACGTAAGTACTGTGTTATTTCTGAATAACCGTAGGTGCATTACGGACTTAGGTATTTTCTACCAACTAACTAAGGGTGGTATGGTGGTACCAGTAGTGATTGAAACTTGGGGGAGACCTATGTCCAACAGTGGACGTTTATCGGCTGAAATAATGATGATGATGAACCAAGGGTGATCAAGAGACAACATAGAAGAGCCAAGAAAAAAAATTGTACCGAGAAAAACATGAGTGCAAAAGTATATGTATGTATAATTAAAATAAACATATAATCTATACTAATATAACAAGCACTTAGACCTGGTTAACTGGTAGAGGAAGCTTAGGGCATTAAGTCTGCCTGTGTACTTTGTGTTCCATGAATTTTAATAAACAAATATTATAAAGAGGTTTTTTTTTTTTGTCGACGGGGAAAATCATCTTTGACGAAACCCGCTCTTGGGTAGAGCGGGAGACAGTGTCAGAGTCTTACTGACTAAAAACCCCGCGCCGTTCCTTCTAGCCTTCATACCGGGGCTCTAGTTTCCTTTCGGATAACCCCGACCCCGGTAGGCTTCGACCCAGATGGGCCCCTCCTGTTGCTGACAACTCCTTGAGGCGCGCGGGAACAGTGCGCGCCGTCGACGCCTTGGCTCGGTCCGGACAGTTACCTGACGATCGGGCAGCGAGCTACCCATGGCTCGCCGTCCGCGAGCCCGCGAATATTATAAAGAGGTAAAGTACCAATGTAGTTATTTTTGTTTGTGTTTGTAGGAGATAATCTCTAAAAGTACTGGCCGGATTGCGACATTTTTTTTACCACTAGAAAGCTGTATTAATTCTAGTGTCATAGGACATGTTTAATAAACGCGATCGAAGCCGCGGGCAAAAGCTAGTATATCATATTTTAATAGCAGCTGTACCCCACGGTTTCACTCTGGTCTTGGGTTACTGCTCCGATCTTATTAGTCGTAACATAATGTTATATACCATATATAACCTTCTTCGATGAATTGCCTATCTAGCACTAAAATAATGTTTCAAATCGAACCAGTAGTTTCTGAGATTATTACGTTCAACCAAACAAATAAGTTCTTCAACTTAATAATATTAAATATTTTTTTCACTATCATATGCATGCAGTCTCTCTGTATTCCTAAATAACTGTAATAATTATGGGACCTTGGGCTGGCGAACCTTAATACAGGTTTTTTTTCTCTTAATTTTTTAGGGACTTTAATCTCAATGCAGCCAGCCCTATTGTAACCTAAAATAAATTTACAAAAACAACAATAACTTAATAATCAACACAATTGTTTTACCAAGATTGAGCTACCGACACATTGCCATGTCAAATGTATAAAAGATTGATTTTTGTTTTCATTTTCCATACAAAATAATTCAATAAATTCACAATTTTATGACAGCGTAAATGTATAATGTCCTTTTTGTCTATTTGCAAACTACATACTTTTGATTTCATCGATGACGAGCAACGTCACAAAAGTAAAGATTTGTCATGCGGGTGTAAATTGACCTAAATTAGTATGTTTGACGATATCTTCAAAACCATTCATTTTTAGACCACATATTCCAAGACTTTTGGTATTATTTTACCCTACAATATATATATATATAAAATATATATATACCTTGTTATGGGATATCAAAAATAATACATTGTACACAAAAAAATTTGGCACACGAGCAGGTTCTGGAAAAGCATATAGGGCAAAGTATTTAATATAAGTATAATAATAAAGTAAGTAATAATTTATTATATTTATCCTTCGGTAAGTTTTCTATTTTCACAAAGGCGAAACTACTTGCAGGACGTAGTATTACATAATTACTTACTAGTATTCTACGAGTACTAACATTACGAATATGAAAGTCAAAATCAATCTTTTTAACGAATTTTGATGAAATTCGGAACGCGACTATATAATGAGTTCGATTATTAAAACATTGCGAATAGCAGCCCTACCTTTCATCCGAAATTGCGCACAAAATTGAAATGCTACAGAGTAATCAAGCCAGCTTTTCAGTAATGAGTTACATATTTGTATCTACACCTAATTATTAGTTACTAACAACCAACACTCAAACTAACGATTTACAAATTAGTTATCTATTCGCTAAAATCAACTAAATATTAGTTTACCTGTCTGACACGGAAGCCTATACTTAACAAACAGATTTACAGCAAATCTTGTCTATTTAACCTGAAAACTAATTAAAGTTTCTCGATTAATTTACGGTTTATCGCCTCGGCATCGATCTTGGGTTTGATTGATTTAATTATAAAATAAAAGTTTCTTACTTACCTTAAGGTACGGTTTGACGTGCTCAAAAAAAGCATGCTTTTATGCTTACTTAAAGTAAGCATGTTCATGCAACTGTTCACATTTGCCAGCAATAAGCATGCTTGTTTGAAGCATGCTTGTTTGAAGCATACTTATTTTAATTTGACGCAAAAACAGTCGCCCCCGCGGATCGAGATCAAATCGATAATAGCATTCTAATAAGCAAACCTGTTCAGACGCGCTCGGAGCACGCCCTCTTCTACCCGCGCCTCAAGTAGCATGCTCGAAAAGCAAACGTCGGTTGATTTTTGAGGACGCTCTAAATAAGCATGCTCAATACATTAAACACGTGCTACTAATGAGCACTTGCTCAAAAAAAGCATGCTTCCGTGCTAGTAATGAGCACGTCTATCCGTACCTTTAGAGTTTACACAGACTAACGATAGAACCCGAAAGGCGAGGCCACAACACTGCGTTGTGACGGCGTGTCGTAAAAATCTGGGACTTAGCAAAAGGCATCGTGGAATTTCTCTGTGTGCTGCCGCAACATACAAAGCGATGCATTGACGCGCGACTTTGTGTTCTTACTTCGAACGGGCTTTTTTTTATGGTGGGGATAATCATCAAATGACAACCCCCGCTCTTGGGTGGAGTGGGAGATAGTGTAATACTCTTACTGACTAAAAACCCACCCTGTTCCTTTTTGCCTATCATACCAGGCCTGAGTTATTTTTCCGAGCTAACCCTGGCCCCAGTTGGCTTTGAACGGGTTTAAAATGGCGGATTCAATTTCAAATTTTATGCGCTGTGTTGTCTCAAAACTGCGATGCGATGTCACGCCGTAAGTCTGCAAGCTCGCACGACGCATCGCAAGAACTTGCGAAATGATTTGCATCGCATATTGAAAGCGCATCACAGCAATTCATCCGCCCGGACGACACGGTGGAGCATACAGAGAGTGTGCCCCGTCTGGGTGAAGCACCGCCTAGTCCTCGTGAGGCGCTGGGTGCCGGTAACCGTCCAGACCGAGCCCAAGTCGTCGGCGGCGCGTAGTGTTCCACTCGTGACTCAAGAAGTTATCAGCAAACGCAGGGGCCCAGTAGGGTCGAAGCCTACTGGGGCCATGGGTGATGCGAAAAAGATCCCCGGGGCCCTGGAAGAATGGCAAAGACTATTCCTTCTGTGTGAGTGGGTTTTTAGTCAGTAAAAGTCTGACATGCTTTCTCGTCCCGCTCCGCCCAAGGGCGGGAGATGTCATTAGATTATTTCAATTCCAATTTCCAATTCATATCGCAAGTTTCTGTGATACAGCGTCGTATCGCATCGTAGGTCCAGGAATCGGATCCCAAGAATAAAAAACTTAACATTATGGTGAACGCTTTAAAAGCCACTCGTAAAAAAAAATCGTATCATTGTCAGTCGCAGTCGTCCGTCTGTCCACCCGCTTAGTAGCGAAGCCATCCTCTTTTCTTGATGGGCGATTCGGGAGATTTTAATCTGGGTAAATAATGGACGGAATTAATCAAGCAGCCATTATCACAGTTTAGAGTGGAGATGTTACTAATGGATCTGGAAGAATTTCATTCGGATTGCGAGAGAGTCTTCTTAAGATATCAGGGTTCTTTATGGACTTATGGTTATGGCTTGAAACTCTTTAACCTTTTCGACGCCCATCTATATAATACGCGATGTGTCCTCCAGCGCCACGCAACAAATTGTTTCTATGTTAATTCATGAATCCCCAAGCGACCACCGGTGGCCGCGCATCTATTGTCTTACTATTGTGTCTCTAATTGACGGTATCTGAAGGGTTAAACTAACTAACAAATGTTTATATTGAATATAAAACAAACAAGAATTTATAATGTGTGAAAAAGTCAAAAATATGGCTTAAAACAGGGCAATTTTCGATATAACAAAATAAAAGGTCTTGTAAAACTCGTAAATTTATTTTATACTATTATTACTTCTAATCAAGTAGTGGCGCTGAGGGCACGAAAAACTCAAACTTGTATACAAGTGACTGGCGTTCAAAACGTAAAAGTAAAAGTGGTATTTTTTATGCATAGGAACCTAAGCTACCGACATAGCACGAACAATCACCAAACTTAAGTGGCAATGGGCAGGGCACATTGCTCGCAGATCAAATAGCCGTTGGGGCCGTAAGATTCTGGAATGGCGACCACGTACCGGAAGATGTAGCATTGGAAGGCCTCCTACAAGGTGGGCCGATGACCTGGTAAGGGTTGCGGGAATCCTGGTGGATGCGGAACTCACAGGACCGTTCATTATGGTGACACTTGGGGGAGGCCTATGTCAAACAGTGATGACGATGATGATTTTTTGCGATCTCCAACTAAGGATACATAGATACAACACACTGTTATAAAAAAAAAGTTGGCGTTCTTAAAAAATCCGAACGCAAAAAATTACTAAAAGTTCAAAACAAAGTCACTTTAAGCACTTCATGCAGAGACATTTGTTGAATAAATGCTTTTTTTGGATTCAACTAAATTTTATTTCGATTGTGGGTACAAAGCATTTTTGCTGACTGTACTTTAGATCTTTGAATATATTTTAGTATTAGATTCAACAATGGTATCCATTTGGAATAGAAAATAAACACGGGTTCAATAAATTCCACTGCTGGGACTCAGGCTTCCTCTCTGGGAGAGAGAATGGGCTGTAATCCACCACGCGGGCTCAGTGTGCGTCACATGTCTTCACCGTTTTGAGAGCAGTGGTGATGAAATAAATTACTCAAAGTAATGCTCATGGCTCGGATTGAACTCGTGACCTACAACTCGTAAAGCAAGGCCGTTAACACTCGGCCACAACTGCTGTCATCAATACATCATCTGTGAAAATTTCAACTGCTTATCATTGTTCATGAGATGCCTGGTGACAGAGGGATATACAGACAGAAAGACTCGAAGAGTTTTAGTAATAGGGTGTGTGATGTCCAGGGTTGCTGCTAGGTTGTTAAATAAAAGTCACTCACAATGGGTTCACCAAGCTGCCGTAGACACGTGCGCACCCGCTGACGGTTGAGCAAGTAATGCCCCTTCTGTACCGTCCACGTGTTTACGTCACTTGCCCTTTATTAGTACGTCACAGGGTCCTGTTTTACCTTAAAATACTTTTCACATTTGACAGTATCTGATTACGTAATTGTAAGAAACTTTTTCGACCAAGATTATCAACCGTCCTTCCTAGTAGGGGCATTAAAAGCTTTTTCTTGTCACCATAACAATGTGAAAAGGCTACATGAATCTTTCAAACACTTCAGAAGGCCGGAGTTTATTTTCATTATAACGTTCGTCCATCCGGCGTCGACAATTTGATGAATTGCCAAACGAAACAAATTAAAGTCGAATTTATGCAGAATGTAAAACAGGGAACAACGCAATGCCGGTATTGACATAAATGTACAATGAACAGAGAGAAATGTCAACAACCAACACACAATAAAATACTAAATCTATATATATAAAAATGCATGCCAAGTCGTGACAACGGAAAACGGGAGTCCCGTTTTCCGTTGTCACGACTTGGCATGAAAACGGCTTGACCGATTTGGCTGTTTTTTTTTTGTTGTGATTGTTATTGTGAGGAGAAGGTTCTTATGGAAAAAAAAATTAGGGTAGTGTAGGGTAGAGTAGGGTAGAGTAGGGTAGAGTAGGGTAGAGTAGGGTAGAGTAGGGTAGACTAGGGTAGAGTAGGGTAGAGTAGGGTAGAGTAGGGTAGAGTAGGGTAGAGTAGGGTAGAGTAGGGTAGGGTAGGGTAGAGTAGGGTAGAGTAGGGTAGAGTAGGGTAGAGTAGGGTAGAGTAGGGTAGGGTAGGGTAGAGTAGGGTAGAGTAGTAGGGTAGAGTAGGATATAAATTACTAAAATTACTAGTAAGCATAGCCTCTGTCACTCAGGAATAAAGCAGCTTTCTATCGATGAAAAAATGGTAGCGATCGGACCAGTTCTTCCAGAGATTACGTCCTACAAACAAAAAAACAAACTTTAGCTTTTTATTCACCATCGGCCTTTTTATGTTCCCACTACTGGGACTCAGGCCTCCTCTTTATTAGAGGAAACGGGCCGTAATCCACAACGCGGGTCCAGTGCGGGTTGGTGAATGTCACATTTCTTCGAATTTTTGGTTCTAGGACATGCTGGTTGTCCCACGATGTTTTCCATCACCGTTTTGAGAGCAGTGGTGATGAAATAAATTACACAAAGTATTGCGCCTAGCAGGGTTTGAACTCGCGACCTACAACTCGTAAGTCGGAGCCATTACCACTCGGCCACTACTGCTCTCACCTTTTTGTACTCACATACTTATGCCATAAGGCCTTGCTTCATGCTAAATTTCAGGATTCTAGGTCAATGGGAAGTACCCTATGAATATAAATTATTTTTAGTTTTGGAAAACCTGAATATAGCTTGTTCAGAATCTCTAACTGAATGGTTTCCAATAGTTTTTACATCATGTGATATTTTTCCCAAAAATATTTATTAAGGTCACAACAGCAGGCCCAACAGTTGGACACTACCGACACTAAGTACAACAAAGGTTAAGGCAGGTCATAGCGGGTATTAGGTGCCATCAAACTGGGTGCAAGTACAAAACATTCCCTTAGTCGCCTGGATGGACCAGTGACCTTGTATTTTTGCTGACATAACCAGTTTATAACTTTGTGATTTTTCATGATACAGTAATGAAATGTACAATGTACGGAAGGCCTCCTACAAGGTGGACCGATGACCTGGTGAAGGTTGCGGAAATCCGATGGATGCGAGACGTGCAGGATCGATCATTGTGGCAACGCCTATGTCCAACAGTGGACGTCTGTCGGCTGAAATGATGATGATGATGATGAATGAAATGTACATAGATTCTTTACATAAAAATACTAGACGCGTGTTTCGGTTTTCGCATATACTAAAACGAATGTTCTATGTGAGATGTTTTTACCCCGATAGTACGTCCCAGTGGTGTATTTTCGAAATTTAGATGGCCGGAGCCGCTTTGAAAACCTTGTTATCAAATAATTCGCTAACATTTGATGTTCGACAACTTTGATCACAATTTTCTCCTAACTTCTACAAAGGACGTTTCAGACACTAATTTCTCTTTGATGCCTCTAACTGTATTACTTTAAACAAACTCCATTTAATCCTTTTATAGTGAATCTTCGTTAATTAATAATTAGCGAGTGGGATTATCTTAAGTCAGTTGGTGCATGTCTTCGTTATGAAGTCAAAATTTATGATTTTGTTATTATTAAATTAGGGGTAATGGAGTTCTGAAGATGTTGTGAAGGAATCTTTTGGTTAACAAAATTGTGTGTTAATTATGTTTAATGATAAAGTGTATCTTAATGACGATATTGACATTTAAACAAGTAGTTAGTTAAGTAAAAACTATGTATTAAAGCATTACTTCTTGTAGGTTGATGTTACTTGAGTTTACTGGTTTTCAGGTGAACCCAATTTGGATCTGTAGGTATGCGGAATATAGTGTAAAATCCTGCTTATATCCATCGAAAAGGAAGGATCTTCCGACCAGACGTCTGTTACGTCTGATCTGGGCAACTGCCCAAGATGATCTCGAGCTTTTGTATATATATGCTTAAATCGCGCGGAGAACTCTAACTGTGCGATGCAGGATAACAAAGTTTAATGTGGCGTCAACGTCATAGATGTCGTAACACTTGCAATTCTTTTACTTTTCACCTGAGATGTTTCTGATGTTCGATTCTAGATAGATGCATTCTTTATTGTACACCAAAAATAAAAATAAACTTTTATAAGAAACTTAAGATTAACACCCTTTAAGTGACAATGGGCGGTCTTATCGCTAAAAGACTCTAATTCTAAAAGTTCGGAACTTCCGATGGTTTTTGCAACTTTGATTCTGATTTCGGTTCCGATAAATATTAATCGGAACTTATATCGGAGTTATAAAGTTTGTTATTGTCGCGCAGGGAACCTTCCTTCCCATGCCTTCTGTTGATTACTCTTTCACTTGTTTTGTTTCGTATTTGGAATGTTGCGAATTCGTTCTTCTTTTACAGTTATCGGAGATTTTGATTAGTTTTAGTAGTGTTTCATTTGACGCTTCTGCCTCCTCTACCAATTTCGATTCAAATTTAAAATCTCGAATTCGAAATTCGGTTCTCATATTACCACTTCTATTGCATCCCTCTACGTCCGTTAAAATTCGAATGAAAATCAGTCGTGGCTGAAGGGTAACGCACCCGACTTACGAGGTCGCAGGTTTAAACCCAGCTACGCTCATTACCTTGTGTAATTTATTTCATCATGCTTTCAAAACAGTGAAGGAAAACATCGTGAGGAAACCGGCATGTCCTAGAACCAAAAATTCGAAGACTTAGTAGATTAGGGCCCATTTCCTCTGCTGGAGAGGAGGCCTTAGTCCCAACAGTGGGAACATTAAAAAGACTGGTTATGCAGATTTTTTAACCAAATTCCTAATAAATCCAATTTTTTATGACAATTTAGCTTTGCATACGGATTAATATATGTACATACTCGTATCTATATGTCATCGGAAAACTACAAACGAAGAAATTGTAAACAATTCTTTTCTAAATAACAAGACACGGTAACGTTGGAAACTAATAATTCTTATGTATTGTGACCCTAAAAATCGTTCCGTATCTAAAAAGGAAAAAAAGGAACCCTTATAGGATCACTTTGTTGTCCGTCTGTTTGTCAAAACCCTTTATCTCGGGAATGCGTGGAGGTGTAGAGTTGAATTTAAATCCATATACTCCAGTCTGCGGGCTCTTGAAGCTGTAAAAAAAAATCAAACTTGTAAGTTAACGAGAAAAAAGACACTTCGGTTTTTTTTTTTTTTTTTTTTTTATATTAGCCTGTGCTGTCCCACTGCTGGGCAAAGGCCTCCCCCAACTTCTTCCAGGCATTCTTTTCCCGAGCCACCTCGAACCAGTCCCCACGGTAGGAATCCAGGTCGTCTCGCCACCTCTTCCTTGGTCGACCTCGGCGGCGTCGTCCATCTTCGGGTACCCACTTTGTGGAAACTCTTGCCCAACGGTCAGAGTGCATGCGACTGACGTGACCCGCCCAATCCCATTTTAGCTTGGCAGCCTTTTTGCCTACGTCTATAATTCCTGTCTTTTGACGTAGCGTGGTGTTTCTCATTCTGTCGGCTCTTTTGACACCTAGAATGCTGCGTTCCATGGCTCGTTGGCAAACCCCAAGGCGAAGCTTTTGTGACTCGGTGAGCGACCATGTCTGGGCACCGTAGGTTAGGACGGGTAGAACACACATATCGATGAGTTTTCGCTTCAGGGAGATCGGTAGATCTCCCTTCATTAGCGTCTTCATGGACCAGTAGCTTTTCCAGGCGTTTTCGATACGGCGATCGATTTCCTTATCCTGCCTGTTTTCGAAAGAAACTAACTGGCCCAAGTAGTTATACTCATCGACATAGTTTATATTCTGCCCATCTACCTCGACCCTACGTTTAGTGCTGTTAGTCATACATTTAGTTTTACACCAATTCATCGCGAGCCCCACCTTGAGGCTTGCCATGCTTAGGTCTTGAAGCATGGATTGTAGTTCTAGAGCAGTAGGGGCAAAAAGGACAATGTCGTCGGCAAACCGAAGGTTTGTCAGCCTTTTACTACCGACTTCGATGCCCCTAGTTGACCATGAGGCTGCCAATGTTCTAAAGATCTCCTCGAGAGTGCTCGTAAATAATTTTGGAGAGAGCGGGTCGCCCTGCTTAACACCTTTTTGTATTTTAAATGTAGGTCCTGTAAAATTTAATTTGATTTCTGCGGTGCTATTGTAGTAAATATTTTTCAAAAGGTCTATATATTGCTGTTCTAGTTCCTGGTTTTCTAAAGATTTAAATATTTCGGAGTGTTTTATACTATCGAAGGCCTTCGTATAATCTACGAATGCCAGGTACAGAGGTTTATTAAATTCTGAGTACTTTTCTAAAATTTGGTTCAAGGTTTGTAGATGGTCGGTAGTTGAGAAGCTAGGGCGAAATCCGGCTTGTTCTGGTGGCTGATGTTTATCCAGTTTCTCGTCTATGCGATTATGTATCACTTTAATAAAGGTCTTGTAAATGTGAGATGTTAAACTGATTGGACGGTAATTGCCGATGTCACTTTTGTCGCCTTTTTTGTGTAAAAGAACTATGTTAGAATGACACATCATTTTTGGTACATTTCCTGACTGCAATATGGTGTTAAAAAGGTTAGTAAGGTGAGGCAATAAAGTATTTGAGCCAATTTTAAGCGCTTCAGTAGTAATGCCATCTTCTCCCGGACTTCTATTGTAGCGCATAGTGCTGAGTGCCTTGTGTACTTCGTAACCGTTGATTGGAGGAATGGAATCTGAAGGATTGTATTCGGTGTTAATATTAGTTGGTGAATGCTCGGAGTATAAGAATTTATAGAATTTTGTCGCTATTTCCATAATTTTTTCTCTACTATAATGTTTTTTACCGTCCTTGTCTACCAGACTGTTAATCCAAGACTTTCCTTTTATAACTCCATGTTTCAGAACTCTTAGCGATGTATGGCTTTCTAGTGCTGTTCTAACCAAATGTGTATTTAAATTTCTCAAATCTCTCCTAATGCTCCTCTTAACTTCCTTATCTAATGTTCTGTATTCTATTGTTCCTATTTCTTTATTTGATCGTTTTTCTATTAAATCAATACTATGTGCTGTTAATTTATTTCTATTTCTAGGTTGGTTTTTAATGGATTTACAGGACATAATTATTCCAGTAACTAAAGAATTATATTGTTCTTCTGCGTCAGTTTCATTGACTTTAAGTCCTTTAAAATAATTTGATAATTCTTGGTTGTACTGTTCGGAGTTGTTAATAAGTGTTTCTTTTGAGAGCTTTTTGACTTGTTTCGTAAACATTTTAGTTCGATGAATTTTAAAATCTAGTCTTAGGTTTGCGCGGATTGGTCTATGGTCTGAACTATACTTGAATCTGTTAATAACGCTAGTGTTTTTAATTATATACCTGTCCGATGATAAAATGTAGTCAATTTCGTTGCGAGTAACGCCATCAGGTGACACCCAGGTCCATCGTCGTTGCGGTTTCTTTGAGAAGAAGCTATTCGCTATGTGCATGCTCTGTCCAAAAGCAAACTGGGTGAGTCGAGCACCTCGCTCATTGCGGTTTCCTAACCCAAAAGAACCTACCGTATCTCCACAATCCAGTACTTGTCTTCGTCCCACTTTTGCATTAAAATCACCAATAACCATGTTCCAGGTGCCTCTATTTTCGTCGCATGCTTTATTAACAAGATCGTAAAAATCTTCTACGTCTTCATCGGAATGCGCGGATGTTGGTGCGTACACTTGAACGACAGTTAGCGTTTTGTTCGGTGTTAGTTGAAATTTAAGCACAGCTACACGTTCCGAATACCCTAAAAATTCAATAATGTTGTCTTTCCACTTCTTTGCCACCATGAACCCCACTCCGTGTTGTCCACTGGTTTCACCGAAGTGAAAAAACACAGCGTCGTCTCTTTCTTCACTTCACACTTCGGTTTAGGTGGCAAAAAACGTACCTACCTTTCGACACTCTTGAGGAAATCCAAATTTATACGGTACTTCCCGTTGACTCAGAATCCTGAAATTTGCCATAAAGCAAGATCTTATAGCACAAGTGTAGGAATAAATCTGAAAACAGTAAATTTGTTGTTACGTCAATATTTTTTTTTTTTGCGATTCGGAAAAATCTTCCGAGACTCCATTCTGGAATTAAACTATTTACATATGTAAGTTTGTACGGAACCCTTAGGGTGCGAGTCCGACTCGCACTTGCCCAGCTTTTTTTATTTTTCATAGGCTCGCGTTTAACAAACCATTAAAAATATTTTCTTAAAACTCGAAAACTTAAATACGAAACAGCTATTAGCAAACATTAACTACACAAGGTCATGGCCGTTAATCGGAAAACTCCGGAACTTCCTTAAATAAATAAGATGTTAACTGAATCAAGAATTTCTATTAAAACAATAAAAAACTTATTGAGAACGATAAATCTGTAATCGAAAATCCCGTTGAGAATAATCCTCGACAAAGTAACGCCGATCAATTTGAATATTCTCTTAAGGAATATCTTGGTGACGTGAGAGATTATAAATGTTATATTTAGACACAAATTCTTAGCTGCTGATAGCACTGATGATTAACGGTAGGTTAACAACTCTCCTAAATATACAACGTTAGTTTTAGTGTACGAGTATGTGAAACCCGAAACACGTGTCTAGTATTTTTATGTAAAGAATCTATGTACGGGGTCACTTTGACCTTGTAACGCACAGAAATAACAATATTTTATATGTTTTCTCTAATTAACCCTTCAGATACCGTCAATTAGAAACACAATAGTAAGACAATAGATGCGCGGCCGCCGGTGGTCGCTTGGGGATTCATGAATTAAATAAAAATATAAAGGTTACGGGGTCTAATAAGCCCCTTACCGCAACAATGATGGTTTTCAAACGAGATCAAAACCGCCCCGTAATCCAGGAATGAAATAATACAAAAATGAGTGCCACTGTCAACGAGTTAACGATACTGGTATTCAGATTTTTCAGACTTTTGACTAACCATCAAACGGCTTTTAAAGATCTACAAAAGGCGACTTAGGGTGTTTTTCTAAGCATGAAGGTTCTATATCATCATCGTCTCATCTGTTGGTGCAAAACGTTTTTTCTTCATTTCTGTCCTCTCACCCGTCACGCTCTCTTTTGTTTCATATCACATCTCACACAGTTCATCTTTTCTTTGGCCTCTCACTCCCTTCCCATCCATCCACATGTATACTCACAAGTCTTTCAGTAACTGAACTGCTGCAACAAATAAACCTTGATGTACCTCGTCGAGGCATTGTGAGGACAGTGAGAGCACATAGCACCTTTGCGAGCAGAAGCTCTCGCACCAATCTCGGGCGATCTGCTCCATTAAATAGGTTCGTGACCACGTACGATAAGATATGTTGTAACAACGGGGATATTGACATCTTCTTTGACTCTTTGGTTCAGTTCAAGTCGAAAATCAGCCTGATTGATCCGTAGTTTTGCCCACCCTAATTTCGAATGATATTTTTTTTTTTTATTTATATGAATTGCTGAATATGTATATTATGTATGTTAAATGACTATAATAATTCCCTTAATAATTTGTCGTTTTTATTTTTTTTATGCGATCTTTTTCTAATTATCATGTTTTTTTTTACTAATATTGTAACATTTAAGTTGGTTTATTGAAATTTTTAATGGATTTTTTTTTTAATGATATTAATGAATCTTTTTTAATTTAATTTAAATTTATATAAAATATGTGTTTATGTAATTATAAATAACTATTGTGAATGTTGTGCATGCCTATAATTGATTTGTTTACACGGAACCATAATTTAAATACTCATTCTGAAATTTTATTTTGTGAACAAATTGTTGGTGTGCCTTATTAATAAAATAAAAATAAAAATAAATAAAGTAACATGTGTTGCAAGAAGGTTCTATACAACGTTTAACGTTAAATGCGCAAAACCTGAAAATAGTTTGATCAGAATAAGGAGCAGAATCAATTAAACCACTTTGTAATATAGGTTAGATTTTTCAAAAAAAATCTTCATTAAAAATGTCACCCTGTCTATTTATGAATAGGTCAATCCATAACGTGCGCAAACTCACTGAAATAGGTAAACAAACACAAATGGTTTTAGTCCAATCAAATTTTTTCATATACGGGATAATAAAACTTCTTATTTCAATGCAGATTTTAATTTTAAACAAAGTAAAACTGCACATAAAACCTTTAATTTTTTCAAATTATTATTTTTACAGCATTAGGTCTTTTAAATTAAAAATCATTTGGGGTGTCTGAGGCTTTGCGCATTTAACGTTACACGTTGTATAAATTGTCTTTATTTATAAATGACAAAGAAATCACTGCACTAAAGTTTAACAAAAATTAAATAAAAATATTCGGAATTCAATTAAAATGTATGGTACACGTGAATAATTTGATGATTTATTTATAGGTACCGCCGTCGACGGATGTTGCATTTTAATTAACACAACAGAGTGCAACGTACTTGTAATTAAGTATTTACATGACCGGCTTCAGTAAAGTCAAATTCAGATGATATTGGTGTAAATCTATACTAATATTATAAAGAGGTAAAATTTGTAAGTTTGTAAGTTTGTAAGTTTGTAAGTTTGTAAGTTTGTAAGTTTGTAAGTTTGTAAGTTTGTAAGTTTGTAAGTTTGTAAGTTTATAAGTTTGTAAGTTTGTAAGTTTGTAAGTTTGTAAGTTTGTAAGTTTGTATGTTTGTAAGTTTGTATGTAGGGGGTAATCTCTGGAAGTACTGGTCCGATTGCTAAAATTATTTCACCGATAGAAAGCTGCTTTATTCCTGAGTGACATAGGCTATATTTTATGTACGCGGGCGAAGCCGCTGGCAAAAGCTAGTATATTATATACTACAACTTTCACACAACACCATCTAACGCTGAACTAATCAGAGTTTGGAGGTATGCGGAACAGAGAGTAAAGTCCCACCAGTCCCTCCTTTGAAAAGGGAGGATCCTCCGGCCAGACAGGGTGTTATGGTCTGGTGGGCGACTGCCCGATAGTTGATGTCGGGCTGTCGTATATGTTCAAATCGCGCGGAGAACTCTGATTGCGCGATGCAGGATTTCGTATTTTCTTCGTAGTTCTTATGTGGCGTCATAGATGTCGCTACAAGAGCTTGTGCTATGGGTAATAGATAATTAATAAACATACATAAATTCCTAAATACATACATATGAACAATAAAGAGGAAAAGTTTGTATTTTTGTTTTTTGTTTGTAGGAAGTAATCTCTGAAAGTACTTGTGTGTTTACCGATACAAAGCTGTTTTATTTCTGAGTGACATAAGCTATATTTTATGTACGCGGGCGAAGCTGCGGACAAAAGCTAGCTATAAATATATAATTCCCAGATGTGAGAACAAATAATCATATTCATCACACAGACATTTGTCCTAACTGGGAATTGAACCCACGACCTCCGGCATTGTAGTCACGGCCATTGACTACTAGACCTACCGGTCTGTCACAATAAACATGCTATACATATTGTGTACTGCAAAAATTATTAAGTTTTCACAATGTCAGCTATCAACATTTTAGTTTATAGATGCTTACAACTGGTTTCTAGAAATATGTAATTCAAAAGATTTGACTAGACAGATTACGATAGAACAAAATTTAAATAATACTTCAAGATATGCACAATTTTGATGTATAAAAGTTATCTACATCGGTTTCGTAATTTTCACTTGATGCGTGTACAGCTAATCAGAGTGCCACCACAAAAATAAAGCTAGAAGCCGCTTCTAGCTTCTCCGGCCACAAGCTGTCGCGCGCCTCAAGTTTTTGCGACCGCTTTTAGCTTTTTTGTGGTGGCATTTTATTTGTGGCCCTTTAGCGGAGACACTAAGACAAACAGACAAAAAAGCATCTTTTGACTAGATGTTAAAAAATTAATCACAGCAACAAACGCCAGTTTGACAATTCATTACATTGTTTTACGATAATTTCCGTTCCATAAAATGAACCTGAGCATATTACACAACAACAACAACACAACACAACTAACAACAATAACTTCAAATCGTTCGTGGTACGAGTTCAAACTCACCATCTAAAGATCTCCTTGAGAGAGAACTTTGCCGAAAGGTGTCGTATATCGACGTATCTGAAGACAGTTACGCTACATCACGCAGTGAATACCTACAATGGCGATGTTATTTATAGAATTCTTGTTTATTGTTTTGTTTGTAATATGAGACGACGTTTTCATGTTTGAAAGATGTTAAAGATGGCGCTAGTTGTTTAGAGTGTTAAAATGTTGTGTGTCACTTGACTGGGACGAACTACAACGATTTCAGAACAAGGTACTAAGGGAAATTGTAAATGCACTATGGTACATCCGAAATGATGACCTCCATCGGGACCTAAAAGTTGAGTTCATCGACAAAGTGATAAAGAAAATTGCAGAAGCTTACGAAAAGCGACTTCATCAGCATGTGAACATCGAGTCAATCCAGCTTTTAGACCACACGCATATAGTGAGAAGACTAAAAAGAACAAAACTGTTCGAGTTAGTCAAGTCAAAGTCAAAGTCAAAATATTTTATTTCACATAGGCCTACATGGGCACTTATAAAACGTCAGAAGCTAGTGTTTAGTGATATTGAATAGTAAAATGTAGCATAATTGCTACCAAATAAATACAAGAACGAAGTGTATTCGCCTTAATAGAGACAATAAGAAAAGTGCTATTGGATAAATTCTTAGTAAAGACAATTTATTAGTTTAGGGTATAATTAAATTACTTATTAGACAACATATAAGGCTAGATTGTAATAAAAACTGGGGTTCATCATTTGGATGCAGTCGACAGCGATGCGGAGGAGTTTTATGACGTAATATTTCTAGGTAGGCCTTTAGTGTATATATTATTTTTAATTCTTCAAGTTTATTTTATAATTTAATTTGTTTAATTATTGTCCTAAATAAGGTAAAAAAAAAAAAATATGGTCTTGTATGGAATCATATTTCTATGGGCAATAAAGAAATAATAATATTTCCGTTATTACAAAGGCCGAAACGAAGGAATAAAATAATGCAATTTTGCATCTACAAGCTAAACATCTAAATCCTCATAATTACAATTGCATATTTTCTCGAGAAATAATAAAAGAATTTATAAAATACCAAGACAAAGAAGAAAAATCGTCGAAAATCCCAAACGAGAGTTAAACAAATGGTGCGACGATCAATAGATATCGTCGCAAAAGTAAAATAAAGATAACAAGCGGCTACCTCTTGGGACCCAAGAATAATGAGTTGGTTCGGCGTTCGACAAACTTGATACAAAACCAAACACAATGGAACAAAGATTAGTTATTGAAACCTGGGAATTGAATGACGAAAATTAATCAACTGTGACAAAAGAAAATCGCTTACAAATAGGTATTTCTTAGGATTTGATTGAGGGAGTATGTTTGGAAATTAATGAGTGAAATACTAAGTTAATGCTTAGCGTTATGATGCCCTAGTGGTTAATATATCTAGAACCTATCGGCCCCATTAACCATCTGTTCTGCGAGGAAAATGGCCTGCACACTATTAAGTTCGGCGATTCTTCGGGCGGGGAATAAGTAAAGTTCATTTCTGATACAATCAGGCAAAGGAACTCCGAGCATTACTTTACGCCTTCTGGTGAGGCTCATTATAAGCGACCACGTTTCAAAGCCATATGTCATCACTGGCTTGTTGGTCATAGACTTTCGTTTTTTGACACTGTATGTTGGACGAGAAAATACCGCGCAGTTTTAGGAAAACTGCTCAGCCGAGGAATCAACGATTGACTCTTTATTGAAGTTATACCTACCTGACTAGATCGGAAAAAGTTACTAAAATATAAGAAATATTTACAGATGTGAGTTGATGGCTGGGCCCTACGCTCAATGCCAGCCTAAGAGAAGACACCAAAATTAAAGAGGAACAAGGGCCGTTTCCGCGGATTCATTTGAAAGACTTACCGCGGTTACCAGGAACGCAAACGGGCACTGATATAACAGTTGTGGTACCAGTCTCACACTATCTCACATACCTGTCGCTCCACCAAAAGGAGAAAGATTTATTTATTTAATGGTTTTCCACCAAAAAAAAAGTCAAATATTATTCTCAAACATTATCAGTTAAACAATTCTAACTGTGTAAAGAAGAACTCCAAAGCGATAGTTATTAATTGAGCCAAGCTAGTTCTATCGACTCACCAAACTTCAGAGAAATAGTTGGCACAGAGAAAATAATAATTAAAACTTACGAAGAGATTACTTATTGCTTTGAGACAAGATATCTTAACTTTGTCGTAGTTATTCTTTTGATGTTGTAATTAGAATTCTGTTGTTGTGAAGATTACAAAGAAGGAGTGAGTAAAACTATTGAAAGTTGTTCGCTCATCATAATTGGTTTAGAAAATAATTTGATTATAGGCTGGAAATTGTTTAAGTGTTACGCATTTATTTTTGACTCCCGAACACTGCGAGGGAGTTAATATAGAAACCTTAGTGAAGTGAAGAATCCAAGCCGCCCATGGAACGGGGCTTTTGGGGTCCTGGAACCCAAGGCGAAAAGTAACACAGGTGTGGTTTTAGTCAGTAAAATTTGACACGCCCTCCGTGCCTCTCAAGAGCGAGAGAAGTCAATAGATAATTTCTCACCTTACAAAATAAAAAACTGAGCACGTGCGAGTCGGCCTCGCGCCCTGAGGGTTCCGTACAAATCTACCTATATGTAAATAGTTCAATTCCGCAATGGAGTCTCGGAAGATTATTCAGAATCCCAAAAAAAATTGTTTACTGTTTTCAGATTTATTCTCACACTTTTGCTATAAGACGTTACTTTATGCCAAAATTCAGAATTTTGGGTCAACGCGAGATTCCCCATGAATTTTGATTTCCTCGAAAGCGTCGAAATGTACATTTTTACTACATAAACTAAAGCATTTATAATATTAATATGTTCTTTCCATAAAACATACTCCTTCAAACATGTTCCTTTCAATTTTTAAACGCGATTAACTAAAGAAAATCGTCCCGCATATATTATGAACTTCACAGTTTACACTCAAAAGATAATCATTGAATGTAATATGTCGTTTAATGAACATCGTTTAGGCATCCCGCAGTTTCCAAAACCGTGTCTGGTAAGTATATTATACAATTTGCATGCTTTAAATAACTTGTGAGGGGAACGAAGGAATTATTCTGGAAGACGTGTGTGAGAATGTTAGAAGCTTGTTATGTTACGTGGTTGTCCGCACTAATACACGGTCACCGGGCGATCTGGTCGATTGAGGGGTGTTTTGCTCCCGCACCTAGCTAATGCTGCGCTGATGGCTAATGCCTGCTATGACTTCCTATGGCCTGTATTGTATACAATGTCAAAAAAAATATACCATGGTGTAAACTTTATTGGAATCGATTCAGTTACTGATTTAGTATATCTAAAAATAATGTTGTATACATATACAACACTAGTCCGGACCGGGAACCGGAACTAGTAGGATCGGGATTGTTGTACAAGGCTTCGTTTTGTGACGTAGGTGAGCACTTAGTAAGGAATTTCAAAAATTCACCCCCTTAGGGTACCGAACGGGGGTTTTATTATTATTTCATCGAAGTAAGTTTTTGCGTGTGAGAGGTTAGTCTCACGCCCTGTTCACCGCAAGATAGGCCAGGGCGTTGATAGTCACAGGATAATTCCCAGCAGACGGCGAGTAATAGATAGCTCGCCGTCGGTGGACCGCGCGTCTATCAGTCCAAGATAAATTCAAAAACTAACGAATGAATTTTCTAAAGTTTATTTAGATAGAGACCATAAATGGAAATGATTCATGAGGAAGTAATTGATTTGTTGACAACAAAACCAGGCATGCCATCTAGTGGCAACTAGAAGAACTAGAGGTGGCGCGCTTTGACAGAATCGGGCGTTTCCGTTTTGCTTCGAGTTTGAGGAGGGAGCCAGGCTGTCTCTCAGCCAGGCTGTCGCAGAGTAAAGACGCTCTGAAACAATGTTTTGTTTTTTGTACCTACCTATCTGATATTATAGTGTACTGTATCGAATTGTATTGAGAAGTAAACTGATCAGTTCCGAGCCGTTTTTATTCATTGCACAATACCCACATAGGCCCACCTGGCAGATGATCAGAGCTCGAACCATCCCAATGGGCCGATATGTATAACAAAAAGAAAAGAAGAAAATTTCAAAAATGTATAACACCTGTAAAAATGTGGAGCAGGTCTCTAGCGAAACATAAAGCGTCTTATAGCAGATACTTAGTAGACGATAGATTAAACGAAGCCAATATCATTGAAAAATTAAACTCAATTGTAAGCTCCTTAATAGGGATGTAACGAGATATAATTTTGCCGATACCGATACCTATCTTTGTAGTGAAAAATCGGCGATGCCGATGACCGATATCGATAGCTTAGTACATAATTACTTGTGTTCCTAATATGCCGATCTGATTCAAATATGATCCGACAAACATTCAGCCACCTGGACAGAAATATATGTGTAACTTCATGTTTCTACTGGGCATAAAAGTTGTTACTTATTAATGGAGACCCGACTTTAAATAAACAAAACATCCAAATTCAAAGAAAACGTATATTTTTATGAAATATTAATTAATTAAAATAGTAATTAGGAAACTAATTATCACTACACAAAGTAATAAAATAAACGGACACATTAAGTCGGTAATTAAAGTTTACTTTTGATAATTTTCTATTGAGAAAACCAAGTTCTATACAAACTATATAATTAGCTGATAATCTATTACGCAAATTATTTTGTATAAAAATTGCAGTTGATAGGAGAAGATTAAGTGGCAAAGTCGCCGAACGCGCATTTGGAACTGCAAGATATCAGTTATACGATATATCGGTGATGCTGATATATCAGCCAATACATCGGTATCGGAATCGTAATCGTTGCATCCCTACTTCTTAAGTTTCGTCCATTTATAGCATCATACGAGTATCTACTCGTATATAGTCTCAAATACTTGAAGCTAGCAGTTCCAAGTCCATTGAAGCAATATTTTATGAAGCTCGCAGTCTAAAGCACATTATTGGAAAAAGATTTAAAGCCATAAAATCCCCACGCTTTCTTGCATTAAATTGACTTGTGTTACAAAAACTGCTGGAACTCGATATTCTATATACAGAAGCTGAGAAGTTCAAGTTCATAAAAAAAATGGTATAATTATTAATAAAATCTACCACCATATCCATCCTAATATTATGAACGCGAAAGTTTGTCTGTATGGATGGATGTATGGATGTTTGTTACTCTTTCACGCAAACACTACAGAAAGGACTTCGATGAAACTTGGTACACAGGTAGACCATATCCTAAAATTACATATAGAATATTTTTTGTTCTAGGATTATGTTCCCATGGGATAACTTTGTATCACGCAAGTGAATCCAATGACAAATGACAGCGAATGTCAAATACATAGGTTCAAATCATTCTATCATTCGGTCAACCAAGATTGACAACACAGAAAAAATGCGAAATCTCGGATAATTTCAATGTCACAGCCTGTATGTATATCTTTTATCCGTATAGGCTGTATTTTATGTATGTGGGTGAAGTGGCGGGCAAAGACTTGTTTTTAATAATTTTAATCAAGATGAATATCGACTGGGTTAAAGCCATCAATATTGGGTTTCTGACTATAAGTAAAGTAATTTAACTATGCTTATGTACACAGTAATAACAGACCGCCGTTCTATTCAGGGCCTCATTACTTGCGAAGTTTGGGTTGGATCTATTTTCAGGCAGTTTAGAATCTAGACCCTCTTCGAAATATTCTAATGTTTTAAGAGAGCCCTCACATATTGACGTTCTACCTACGGATTCTATCTATGGCTTAAGTTTTATTTTAGAAGTAAATGTCAATTTCTTAAATTTTTTAATCGATCTTTTTTATTCTATATTTAAAAAAAATCTGACTAACTGACAGTATCAACACACAGTTGAAAGTGTTGGTAGTACTGACTATAATTATAAAAACAGGAGAACTAAGGTAAGGCTACTGACATAGTCCTACAAATTGCCAGGTGACAGTGAACAGGGCGCATTGCTCGTAAAAGAGATTGATGGTCGAAGGTCCGAAAAAGAGGGGCGACCACGTACTGGAAGACGAAGTGTTAGAAGGTCTCCTGCAAAGTAAACCGATGTCCTGGTGAGTGTCGTGAGAATCCGATGGATACGAGACGCATGGTACCGGTCGTTGTGGCGATACTACTTCGGGGAGACATGATTCGTTTGAATGCTTACACTGATGTGTCCGACAGAAAACATAAATTATTTAATATCCTATTTTGTCACACTACAGCTCGATCCACCTCCCATATACCGCGTATGCTAACAATGCTCAACGACCTCGTGGAAGCCAACCCTGGATTAGATTTATTTACTGATGAATGGAAGACGATAGTTTGCGATTCTTTGAGAAAACAGAAATAGAATTAACGTAATTTAGTATTAATGGCAATTAAGCTAAATAAATAAATTATAATAAACATCATTATAATAGACATCTATGACGCCACATAACACGTTCTCCGCGCGATTTGAACATATACGACAGCCCGACATCAACTATCGGGCAGTCGCCCACCAGGCTATAACATCCTGTCTGGTCGGAGGATCCTCCCTTTTCAACGCAGGTTTGTGGGACTTTACTCACTGTTCCGCATCCCCCCCAAACTGGTGACCCTCGACAAAGAACGTCAGCGCAGCCTTCGTGCAGCTACTACTTCGTGACGTCATCATCACTTCCTCAAGCTTTCGAGCAACGAGCCAAACAGCCAGCACCCTCGGCTAAGGGTATCCTGACCACTAGTATGCCTACCTGGTCATACCTGGTCATCACCTCAGCCGCATCACCGACCTTGGCTTGGCACACTGCACCTTCGGCCAGTCATATGAAGAGTCATGAAGAACCTCTCCTGGTCGACGCCAGCAATCAAGCCCTACGTCGCACAAGCACCGCTCCGACTCACTGGAGCCAGCAGCACTACTCCGATTCACTGGAGCCTGCAGCATCGTCCCGACTCACTGGGACACCACCACCCCGACTCACTGGGGCATCATCCCGACTCACTGGGACAGCACCACCCCGACTCACTGGGGCATCATCCCGACTCACTGGGACATCATTACCCCGACTCACTGGGGCATTATCCCGACTCACTGGGATAGCAACACCCCGACTCACTGGGGCATCACCGCAGACAGTTCCGACTCACCGAGAACTATTCGGCATCGGTTCCGACTCACTGGAACCAACCTACCGCTGGCCTGGCACACATCAAGAAGCATCAAGAATCATCGATCTCCGATCTCCAGAGGGGAGTGATGTAGCGACATCTATGACGCCACATAAGAACTACGAAGAAAATACGAAATCCTGCATCGCGCAATCAAAGTTCTCCGCGCGATTTGAACATATACGACAGCCCGACAACAGCTATCGGGCAGTCGCCCACCAGACTATAACACCCTGTCTGGTCGGAGGATCCTCCCTTTTCAATGGAGGTATGTGGGGCTTTACTCTCTGTTCCGCATACCCTCCAAAATGATGATGATTATGATGTCAAGCGCATTACTTTGTGTAATTTATTTCATCACTACTACTCTCAAAATGATGAAGGAAAATATCGTGACGAAACCGGCATGTCCTAGAACCAAAAATTCGAAGACATGTGACATTCACCAACCCGCACTGGGCCCGCGTGCTGGATTACGGCTCATTCCCTCTCCTAGAGAGGATGAAAAAATCTGATGATGATGATGATAAAAGTATTTGTGACAAGCATTTGACAAACCCCATAACAATACATCTCAAAGTTAATTAGACAAAAACAAAAAATATATATTTTCAAAGGTCACTTACCCAAAACATTATCCAGCTACTTCAAATCCCTAACGATCTGTCAATCGTCCTGAAAGTACCAGAATAAGTCCGCGAGGCTATATAGCGTCTCATTTAAACGCAAATTGGATACGACGGCGGAGCAAGTGTCCCTTTTCCTCAAATTTGCATAAGAAACTCGTGTCGTCGACGTCATCGGCTCAGTTCCATCAATGCCAACCTTAGGACAGTGTTTCTCAAGTGATACGCCTACTGCTTTGATAGCTTTGACGCCCAGTTTAAGATCAGGAGAATTTGTAATGTGGTGTGATGTTGGAACGGTATCCGTTTTAGTAAGCAAATTCTTTATGGAAATGTGCTTTTTTTCGTTGTTACCAATAGGGTTGATAATAGGTATACAGGGTTATTTGTAAAAACACTAATAACTTGGCAGGACTGTATTACTAATATCAAAAACAACAACTTTTGTTCTATGACTTTTTAACAAAAAATAACCCGGTCAAGTTCACGTTCAGCTACCGTCCACTATTGTACTATTGCTTGCTTCGCATAGACTTCGTAATATTAAGAACGTTCAGTTTAAATATTTTTATTTTTTTGCATGAAAATCTGATGAACCAAAATATGATAAATTTTAAGTCATAGAACAAAAGTTGTTGTTTATGATGTTCATAACTAGCACCTAAGAGGTTGCTAGTGTTTTATAAATAAGTCTGTATAGGTTTTAATAAAGAAACATTGAGATCCACTGTATAAAACAAATGGAAAGGCTGATCGAGACATTTGTGAGAACCCTAGAGTTGGGTTTTAGTTTAGAAGAAAAATGCGTGCACATATTCTTTTACATTTGATTCCAAAGGTCGCCAATGAAAATAATAAATACAGACAATTTATTTCGTGAAAGCTTGATAAATACAGGATTAAGAGAAGGCGATTGGAAGTTTTTTGGGTAGAATATCTAAGTAAGAAATTAGATTAACTAAACGACAAAGCATTTACATTACGACCAAATTATGCCCAATCATGTTGGGATTTTTACTGTATTTACTTTAAATATTTTAGATAACCAATGCCTTGATCACAAGTACCGAGTAAACAGACGAGACAGTGCCCTTGGCCGAGTACTCAGAACGTGTAAACACAGCGCTATGTGCTCGGCCTACCACTTATCTCTACAACTCACTTACACCACTGTCTCGGCCGAGCAACGTTTTACTGTCTCGCCCTTTTACTCGGTACGTGTGATCAAGGTTTAAGAATAGATAGTGAGAAATGAGTATATTAGAGAAAGTTCCAAAGTCACGCCAGTGATTGAAAAGGAATCGTTTATGTTATGTATGGTCATATGAAAAGGAGGGATGCAGTTACTAAGAGAGTTATGATACATGTGGATGGATAGAGGGAAAGAGGGCAAAGATAGACGCACAAGGCGTTTTGAGAACACATTTATTGTGCGTACAGCCAAGGAGTTGAATTCCCTGCCGGAGTCAGTGTATCCTGATAGCTACAAATTAGGGGTCTCCGAGTCAAGAGTGAATGGGTTACTTCTAGGCAAGCGTACCACATTGTCGACCACATCATCGCTTACCATCAAGTAAGGTCAAACGCGGTCTTATGTAAAATAAAAGTATGTATGGAATATGTGAGGAGTGATATGAAAGGAAAGGGATTAAAACATCGATATATATGTACTACGCACTTAACTAGATTACGCATGCCGAATACTCGCTGCAATCGATTTAGCGCGTGGACTGCGTTGTTGAAGACTCTGGCTCAGTCCAGATGGTGAGCTATACATTGTTTGCCGTCCGCAACCCCACGCTTTAGGTAGCTGGTAGTCGGAATCAGTGACTGCGGTGTGTCCATTTCCCCTCGCTTTGGAGCATGGCCTAGTGCGAGAGGTCATCGACACCAAGAGACACTGTGATTCCGGAAAAACGTTCAGCCGTCGAATCTGACTGTCATTTGACGGTCCCGTGTAACTACAATTTTACAGGTTTCAGACTTTTTTGTATACTTGTGTTCTGAGACCTTGCTTCACGCTAAATTTCAAGATTTTATTTTAATTCATGAATCCCCAAGCGACACCCGGTGGCCGCGCATCTATTGTCTTACTATTGTGTCTCTAATTGACGGTATCTGAAGGGTTAACGGAAAATACCCTATGAATTTTGATTTCCTTGAGGGTGTTGAAATATACGTTTTTTGCGACATATACGACTTTATCATTTTTTCATTAAAATTGTGGTTAATAATGTTAGTATCATAGTCCTGAGAGGTGGTCAGTGTTTTACATATATCCTTTTATAGAGATTAAACTTGGCTGCAAGGCGTACATACAAACGCACATAACTTCGAAACCTATAGGTAATCTCCATCTGTGGCAGTCGGATATAAAAAAAAAACAAAGAGACCTAATTAATTATCTTTATATTTCATTTTCCATAATTTGATAATAACTAAAACTATAAATAATAAAACACAGTCCACATTCGATATTTTACAAAATATAATACTGTCTAACATCACGATTTTATATTATTTATAATTATTTTTAAAAAAAGAAGACTCCAGATGTTCCCTTTATAAATCTAGATTTGGTGGGGGATGACCACATTTAATATAAATAGTAAATATTTAACATAAAAGGTATAAATATAATATTTAGACGCAGTTGTAGATTTGAAAAATAAAAGGAAGAAGTCTCAGAAAAGAGTAATCAAAAATATGTATACAAATACAGAATTTTATATTATTCTTCTCTGAAACAAAAGATTTTAGCGGAAATTAACTCAAAGATTAAGCGAAATTATCAATTAATTAAAAACAGAAAAAGGCATTAAAAACTTTAATAGTGCCTATAGAAAAAATATGTAAAACCCAGCGGTTTGCAATAAAATTTCTACACCATGATTTTCCAAATAAAAACATATTTTATCTCGCTGTATATTGAAAATTATGAGTTTCCAAAATGAGTATTTTAAATTAAGACCGTCTCCAACCCTACTAAAGTGCCAAATTTTGACAGGTTTTCAATCTAAAGTAGAGTTTGAGAAATACTTAAACTTCAAATGCTTAAATCAGAAATCAGGAGTTAATAAAATAAATTACGGACTGCCTACCATCGCGACATGATATCATATTGTGTATAATACAGTTAAATATAGAAAATTAAGTACTTAACAATATAATAACGATTATAGAACGCGCATTATTATATAAAAAAAACGGTATTGTTCTAACTGCATTACTATCTAACAATATATATCAACCATAAAATAATAATATCCTTAAAATATTAGAGCGATTAATTTAATCACTCTTATTTCTATCTTAATATTAATAGGAATCTAAATAATATTTACAATATACATGCTATTATCACATGGATAAAAATTCGTGAAATATCAAATGATATTTTTATCGATTCCGACATCGTTAATAATCACATTCTCGTGTAATTTAAAATATATTCATTGATTAATTGACATTTTTGGACTTAACTGTTATAATAACTAGTTTTTTACTATTAAATATTTAGTAAATATAGATTTTTATTTTAAAGGCAAGTCAAGCATTTGAACAACATATAAACAGTTGGACAGCCAATCATTTCATTAGTTTATTTATATATGAAGTATATATAAATAAACTAATGATTGCACATCAAGTTTATAAATTAATTTACATTAGATCGAAAATAACGTTTTCATAAGTTTTCAGTTAATGATTAATCATTCAGAAAATTTTACAAATTTAGTTCCTATTCATGATCATCATCATCATCATAATCATCCTGTCCTTGTCCTTTATTATTTGATGTTGCCTCAACAGGTTTTATTCTTTCATTTTCAACTTATCAACCTCTACAGGTATGCCGAATAAGGGGTATCGGGCAAATGCCAGATATATTTAGAGATAGTTGATTTCAGACTGTTGTATATAATAATATATATGCTAATCGTGTGGAGAACTCTGACACAGTGATGCAGAATTTTGTTATTTTGTAATTTAGTACCAACATAGATGTCGCTACAAACCTTCTCGGTGTCATTCTTGTCTTCCAAATTCGAATTTTGAAAGCAAAAGAACAATATAACATTTGACAGATTGTTTAATCGACTTGTATATTGTTTTGATTGTGTACTAATACTATTAAATGCCTAACGTCTATGCCCTGTATCCTTTTTAGTTTCAATCAATATTTCCGTTGCTTACAAGCATCTTATAAACATGGTTGTAGTTTAAATCATTTCAGACCGAAAATAAATTAAGGTACTTTTAGGCATTTTTGTTTCATTTGCCATTTTGTATATGGCACTTTACTAAGATTATTGATTATCGAGGACATCTGGGTTTAATCCTCGACTTGATTTATTTCAGAAATCCCGATCGAATAATCCACACCAGTACGGATTTTTTTTCCAGTAAATCCCACTATATAAATGAATTCTGCCCTATGATGATTTTTAGAAAAATAAGTTACAGGTGATCCCATAATATTTAAATATATATATTTTTTGAATACGTTAATATGTTTGATGTTTGTTTCAGTGCAAATTTTGTTTAAAAATTAAGAAATAATTTATTTTTTGGAATAAAAAAATGGTCCCTATAGTGGAGATTTGTCGATGGGGATTTCTGGAATAAACTTCCGATCTCAGTAAATAATTTTGAAAAATTTTCAAAAAACTATATTATTATTATTGATCCCTATTTTTATTTTTGCGGTAAACTTACATATCATTAAACTATCATGATGATTGAATGAATGTCCATTTTAATAAAATTATACAAATAATCTACTCACTTCTCTCAATCACCCAAACATATGCAGACATCTCTCAGACTAATGACCGTATTAGAAACTTTAACCACAGTCAAACAATCTACGTTATCCTAAAATGGCACTTAAGTGCACTAAGAATAAGGCTCTGAATACTTTACCATTAGATCACAACCGTGTCCTACTCCGACTGAGGGAAGGCGTTGGCGATCGTCTGACGTCATACACATCAAATAACCGACTACCCGCTGTTACAAATACAGTTTGCTTCGGGTCTAAATTATCATTTGGAGGTGTATCAGTAACCGTTTCCTCAGTTTTCTCTGAACAGTCTTTTTCAGCTTCTTTTTCTTCAACTGGAGGTGGTTTCTCCGAAGTGTAGAACCGTTTTGGTCCTGGCAGCTTTCTAGCAAGTTTGGCTACTAAAGGATGAAGGAGTCTTTCGTCAAAGGCATCACTTTTGTTACCCGTTATGAGGCCGATGATGTTGCCTAGTGTCACGCAGATGATGGTACCGATTACTGCGTACCACATGTAGGATATGGAATAGAATTTGTGGAGCTCTGACATTCTGTAAAGAAAAGGTACAAGTTTAGCCACCAGCTTTTTAGGCACATTAGATACTTACTCGTTAATAGTTGATGAGTGTATAATATGTAGATAGTTTTGTAAGACCGTATTAAATTAGTTAAGTATACTAGTCAAGGTTTATTTTTTGTTTTGAGTATATACTAATAGTGTGTTGATAATAATTTGTAGCAATATAAAAAAATACACCAAGACTACTAATGGGCGTTATTTTCAAACCTTAGATAATTAATAAATTTTATCCAAATTATCTAAAATTAAACCTTTTTGTATAATTTATTATTATTTAGATACTATATGATTAATGTATAATGTAAATGTGGTAGGTACTCGTAATAGCATCGCATGGTTGTATTATACTATAGCTATTTACGTGTTATTTATTTTAATTTTTTTTTTTATTAGGGAAAACAAACAATTGTACAATTTTTCTTACGTCTAGATACATGTTTCTGAGTAAATACTTTTTTTTTCGATTATGCATACATATTATTTTATTGGTTGCAATGGGCATAAATTGTAAGCGCCTTTAATAAAAATAATTTATGATTACTCACACAGGGGACATGGTCGGAGCGGGATGGGTAATGTTGATGGATTGCAACAAAGGCGCTAGATGTGTTAGCGTCAGGTTCACTTCCACTGGCAGAGCCTGGTGAGTCATCGTTGTTAGCGTTGCGTTTGGACATTGCTGGAAAAGAAGAAGCAAATCTTAAAATGACGTCACGATTGGTGCCGTGGTTGAGCGATAATTTTTGGAAATAATCGCCCCAAAAGTAAAAAAAACAATGTGAGTCCCTTCTAACTTTTGAACCATAAGTTTAAAAAATATGAAAAAGTAGAACTTTATAAAGACTTTCTAGGAAAATTATTTTGAACTTGAACAGTTTTTGAAAAATTTTACAAAATAATCTCTGAACTAAGTTTGTAATTTAACCGTATATGCAAGCATTTTTTAACTTAGTTTACATATTTTATTAGCCTGAACGAAGATGAGCCTGACGTTCAGGTGGAGTACATTTAAATAAAAAAAACAATATTAAAATCGGTTCAGCCAAAATTACCACCAAAAACCCAACACACGTAACCCATCTATTTTTATAAATCGGTAACCCAATTTCCCGAGAGATGGCGCTGTACTTTGGGCTACTTCGCGCTTTTAAGATTTTTCCTGAGTTGATGGGGTTGGGACGGGTATGAGCTATTATATTGTCGAATTGTTCGGTTGGTCTCTCGTTGGTATTCGTGGTATTTGTTCTTGCTCGTTTTCTGTCGTTCATTGTTATTAATAAGAATATTTGGTATAGTGGGAAATTGTAATTGTGTGGGGGTGGTGTAACTTAAGTTAGCTTGCTCTTGGCCGGTTTTTTTCTTTGTCTAACTTCAAGTTAATTTAATTAAAGAATTATGAATCGAAACCAACCTCAGTAGACATAGGCAACATAGCTACTCCTTTATTCACATACAGAAGCCTGCCAGCAGCCATCCACGTGGTCACCACATGCGACGCGATCATGCCCCATAAGGCCCCCTTTCCATTGGCTACAGGGCAGAGAGCTGCTAGGATGAAGACTCCTAGGAGAGCACCCGAAGTTGCTGACGTGACCAATAAGGAACCTTCGACGACTCCGCCGACAATACCGACGCAGAGTGAGAGACACATTATGATGATTGCTGGAAAAAAAAAATGGAAGTTAGTTATATTAGCTACGAGAATGTCCTTTTTTACATAATGTAAACTAGTGCTTAGGGGAAGTTTGAAAGTGGCGCCAGTAACTGAAAAGTTGAAAGAGAATCGTTTGTCTTGGTATGGTCATGTGAAGAAGAGGGACGAAACGCATGTTGCTAAAAAAGTTATAAGTTTACATGTGGATGGATGGAGGTGTGTGAGGGGGAGATCAAAGAAAAGATGGATGGATTGTGTGTGAAGTGATTTGAAAGAAAAGGGAGTTAGTGATAGCGCGACGAGTGACAGGACAGAATTGAAGAAAAAAACGTGTTGCGCCGACCCCAAATAAAACGGGACAAGGGCAGGAAGATGATGTAAACTAGTGCTTGACTGCGATCTCACCAGATGGTAAGCAGCGACGCTATTATTGATGGTGAGGCGCACTACTTTATTAAGAGCCTATTCGCTGTACTTTTGAAGACACCTAAATTATATTCGGATGGGAAGACCAGAGGCAAGCAAATTGTTCCAATCTTTCGATGTACGCCGTTTTGGAGTTGCTCGCTTTTTAATTGCCGTGGGAGGATTCGGATTTCAAATATTCTATATTCGTAAAACTTCTATATTTTAATAAATGATGATAGCAATAAATATAAAGCTTCACAAAAAAAAACACAGAGGGTCTTGGAATCAAGATTGGTATTGGATGTTAAAAAAATCAAGAACATATTTTTTTTTTATGTTTTCTGTACGTATGTTGTCACTTAACTAGACAGCTTGATCAATTTGTATGTAATTTTGTACTTATATTTTCAAACCATCCATGGGGTTCCTGGATGGTTTTTAAATACCATTGGATCCGGTAGACGGCGCTGTAATCAGGTTCTCATTTTTTTTCTGACAAAGTGAATCCTCATCCTATATTAGCAGTCTCGATAGATTATATCGGGGCTACTGATATAGGCAGGTATATTTATAGTATCAATGAGTTCTTAACTCAAATGTGAAAGAAAAACATCGAGAGTTATTTTGGTGTAGTACTAATACAAATTGGATATTACTCATCAAAAACTATAATTAGTACACTCATTCAGCATTGCCTTTGTTAAAAACCCTTGAATAATAAGTTCATTGTGTTACATTATGGTTTTACAATGCGTCACAGCGAGGGAAGGAAATGATTTTGATCAATACTGGAGACTACGTTATTTACAATTGAACTTTTTTTGGGTCAGTGAACAAAGAAAAAAAAAGAATTGATTGTTTAAATAATGATCCATACGTTTTTTTGTATCATTTGTCTTGTTGAATCATTATATACAAAAATGATGACTAAAATCTCAATTATACAAAAGAGTTTCGACATTATCATCACCATTTCAGCCAAAAGACCAAGACGATTTGGTCAGTCAGTCGACTTTTGGTAGAAATAATTATGATGTTGAATCAAATATTTGAAAATTTCATCATGATCATCATCACTATTGGACATAGGGCTTTCTAAAGTGTCATCATAACGACCGGTCCTATCCATCGGGTTCTCACGACCCTCACCAGGTCATCGGTCCAACTTGTAGGAGATTTTCCAATGTTGCGTCTTCCGCTCCACAATTTTTCGGCCCTATCGATCATCTATACCACTCCACTTACACTTACTTAGTCCACTTGCCACTTTAGTTTAATGACTCTTTGGGTTATACCGGAAACTTTGGTTCTCCTGCAGATATCTTCATTTCTGATGCGATCAGGCAGGGAAACTCCAAGCATAGCCCTTTCCATTACCCTATGAGTGACTTTAAACCTCAAAAAATCTTTTTTTTAAGGTTTTTATTTCATGAGAAACTCACCGTAAATAACTCCAATAATCTTGATAACAGTCAGCTGTTGCTTATCACTGATACCCTTAAAAGCTGGAGCGAAGGAAACGAAGTCTTCCCATGTTACTGTAGATAGAGAGTTTACGTTTGACACCAAGAAACTGTAAAAAGAAAAAATACGATTTTATTAGAGAAATTCTAAAAGTCCAATTCACATTGCAGAAACAGTTGTGAACTCTTCATTAATATTTATTGTCATCATTTCAGCGTAAAAACGTCCACTGTTTGACATAGACCTCTCTCAAGTGTCACCACAATAAACGGTTGTGTGCTTTCGCATATTCCATCGGATTTTCGCAATAGTGCCGTTTTATGCGTTGTGTGATAGTTGTGGAATTATTATTATAAGAACGCCGAAAAAATACTAACCTCAAAGCCCCATTGAATAAACTGCCCAAAAACAGTCCAAGCATTCCAGGCAGAAAACTAAACTGATCTTGAACATAGAAAGGCAAGACTTCATCAGGTGCCACAATCTGGCCCGAAGCCAGAGGATCACAGTCCTTGTACATGGCATAGAGAGTCATGCCGACGACCCAGGAGAGACTGAAGAGGACGGCTACTGCAGGGACGTTGGCTAGAAGAGTTCTCTTGACCCTGGCTTCACTGGACATGGAACAGTAGCGCTGGACAAACGTCTGTTGGCAACCGTAGATGGAAACCGACATGAAGAGCTGGCCGATGATGGCTGAGACTGTATCGACTCGAACTGTTGGGTCACCGGTTATTCTGGAAAGAGACATTGTTTATACAACCTTACTATTAGTACTTGCGAAACCTGATACACCTGTCTTGTATTTATGTGTAAAGAATCTACGTACAAAACATAACTGAATTATGAAAATGGCAAAGTTATAAGCTTGTTATGTCAGCAAAAATACAAGGGCACTGGGCCATCCAAGCAGCTGAGAGGTGGTTTTGCACTTGCACTCAGCTGTTTTGTGGGCCTAATACCCGCTATGACCTGCCGTGACATGTGTTGTACTTAGTGTCGGTGGTGTAAAATTTGTGACCTTTTTAACAATAATTGGAAAAAATATAACACTGCGTAAAAACTATTGCTATACATTCAGTTACTGATTGTGAACAAACTATATTCAAGTATCGCATAAACTAAAAATAATGTTGTATACAGGGTGTAAGGAAGGACTGTCACTTACACCCAGTATTACCACCAGTATACCTTAAAGTTTGTGGAGACCCGTGTCTCCGCAAAGTTTAAGGGCTTGCTCAATAGACGAATCTGAAGAACTATTTACTAGTTTTTTTTTTTTTGAAAACGTTTAAAATAGTCGGCCTCTACATACGAAATTATAAAGTTGATTGGACAGTTTGTATGAAGAGGAAGTTTTTTTTTTCTTCTTTGTCTGATCTGCGAGTGAGTGTGCCCTGCCTACGTTTAGTTGTTTATACTTACTGAAAGAATTTCATCCTTCCTCCATCAATATTGTCGTTGACTACTTTATGTGGACCTCCAGACACGATGGTCGCTTGTATGATGAAGGCACCGCTAACTATTATCATCGTTAGGGTTTGTATCACGTCAGCTCTGGAAAAGGAAAATATTTTCGTTAATTTTTAGAGTTCCGTACCTCAAAAGGAAAAAATCGAACCCTTACAGTATTACTTTGTTGTCAGTCTGTCTATCTATCAAGCTATCTCTGAAACCCATGGAGGTATCGAGTTAAAATTAAAACCATATACTCGAATCTGCAGTCCCTTGAAGCTGTGAAAAAATCAAACTTCTGTGTTTATGGAAAAAAAGATACGGCCTATTCTGTCGCAGGAATAATGTATTTCGACACATTCGGTTTAGCTTCTGAAAGAAAAACCTGGCCCTAGAAGGAAAGGCAACGAAGGAACTAGGGGTAGGTTTTAGTCAGTAAAAGTCTGACACGCCCACCCGCTTTACCCAAGGGCAGAAGATATCATTGGATGATCTCCCACCTGAAAAAAGGTACCAAACATATAACAAACAAATTACCTGATAGCAGCAGCCAATCCTCCAAGCAGGTTAAAAACTATTCCCACAATAGTCAACGCCGCAGCTGATGCCCAGTGAGGCAGCGCCAGGACAGCGTGAAGAGCCACTGTCGGTGTGTAGACGGTCACAGACAAGTTGAGTACTTGACGCAGGAGGAAGGTCGCAGCCGCCATCCGGCGCACCCAGCGGGAGCCGAAGCGCATCTGAAAATAGTGCAGTTGATGGTTTAGAAATAAAGTCTTTTACTGGACTGCCACAGAAAGAAGTTTTTTAAGGGTGGAAATCATCCAATGACTTCTCCCGTTCTGGGTGAGCCCGCCGTGAGGGCGTGTCATGCGGAATAAACTACGCCTGTACCTTTCAGTTGCCGTTTTCATTCCAGGACTTAGGGTTTACTAGGGTTTCTTTTTCAGAAATTCCCCGCGGTCCTAGCTAGCGGGCATTGGCACTACTGGGCCCCTACGGTTTGCTGACATCTCTTTGAGCAGTGCGTGGTTCACAACGCACTGTTGACGTCTGGGCTCGGTCCGGTAAGTTACCGAACAGCCGGGCGGCGAGCTACCCACTGCTTAAGCGCGGCCCCAGAAAGAAGGTGATGCTTTTCAAAAGTATGTTTGTATTCTTTTTCTGTGGCACATCCTTTAGTCTAATCAGTTCGAAGAATTTTGGCAAAAGAGGTTAATTGGTTTTATAACCGAAAAAAATTGCGGCCATTAGGTATGTAGGTAAATGAGTTCGTTTTTTTTTTTGTGACATGGTGGTTATGTGGAGTCAAAATAAAGGGCTCGGTAAGGGGTTTTCATTTTCAAAAAACTCCAGTCTACCATTATTTATTTTTTTCCTTTTGTGGGGTTTTTTTATCACGAAGTAAGGACCTATGTCAATCCTAGACCTACATGTGTTTCCTGATAGCTATAACCTCGGGATAATCAGGTGACCCCGATGGTAGGCTTGACCATTATCTCAATAATTGTCAGGCGCGAGCCTTATCAACAGTATAAAAACAACTCATTAAACCCTAATCTGACTCACCTGTAAATACTCATACACTGAGTTGGTATGAAGCCTGTAGTACACCGGTACGAAGATCCAGCACACCAGAGGAAAAGCGATGATGATGCCGTACAGAGTTTCCCACATTGCAGACCCATAGTACACCAGCTCTGAAGGAAAGCCTGCAATAGAACAAAAAGGTTTCATTAGAATGGTTAGTATAAATCAAGCTAAAATATTTTTTTTTTCTTAAGGTAAGACCTCATCTAATGTCTTCTTCCGTTCTAAGACGGAGCAGGCGGGCGTGTCAGACTATTACTGACTAAAACAACACCTATGTTCCACCTTTGTCCTTTGCGTTCCAGGACCACGGGTTGTCATTTGGGAAGTCACAAGCACACCAATCGATCGATCATCGATCGATAGTTTCTACCAAACCAAATCGATTGTTGATCGAGGGTAGAATGGATTAATCGACGTCGATCGCATGCCGAGTCTTCTAAGTTTGCGTCTCCGTAATAAGTAGTATGAGTGATTCACAAGAGGAATTCACATTTCTAAAAAAAAAGATGGCGTATAGCCGTGATTAATCTATCATCGTCGATCGACTCCATCGACAGGCAATCGATCGATTGGATAGTCGACCGGTATTCCTCGATCCGTTAAAGCTCCCACACCAATCGATCAACGTCGACCGATGTCGATCGATGACATCGATTGACGGTCGATCGGTTGGTGTGGTAACACCCTTGGACTTAACACACACTGGCGCTAAGGCGAACCGTCAAGATTAGGGTGCTTTATTATGAAAGAATTGAACGTGTGTAGAGTAAGTACTTGTTTATACAGGGTTATTTGTAAAACACTAGCAACCTCTCAGGACTGTGTTACTAACATCATAAACAACAACTTTTGTTCAGACTTTAAAAAAATATATCATATTTTAGTTCATCAGATTTTCAAACAAAAAAAAAATATTTAAATTGAACGTTCTAAATGTTGCGAAGTCTATGCTGGCGTATCAATTTTCAAGTGTGATGAGTACACGAAAATGATGCGAATGCTTGCTAGGTAGGTGTGATAATAATGTTTCGGAAGCCTGCTTACTATTACTACGAGAACAGTGTGCAGGAGGCGTAGGTAGGTACATCAAAATACAGAGTTGTAATGTATTAGATGGAACAACGAAATTTTTAAGGTTTGTTTTTGGTAAATGTATTATGTTTTGTAAAAAGTCATAGAACAAAAGTCGTTGTTTATGATGTTTTTAACTAGCACCTAAAGAAGTTTCGGTACCTATTTTCATAATAATTAATATTATGCTTTTTTTTATTTTATATTCAGAAATGCAAATACTTGCGTTAGCCCGTGCTTGTGTGCGGCTCTTTGAGTACTGGTTTGGTTTGTTTAGCTTGAACAGTGTAAAATAATAAACATTACAGTACAGTATACAATAAAGTATACGAGGATTTTATTCTATTTGTCACGGTATAAATGTATAATTAAAAAATTTTGTTTAGTTTGAAGTGCACAAATAGACATTATACAACACTGTAATTAATAATTCTGTGTCTGCGATTCACTCTGGAACATTAACTTATTTTACTTTGAAGTAAAACGGTGACGAAAATATTTTATATATATAATGTAGTAGGTGTCTCAAAAACAATAATAATAATTATCATTATTATAGTAATATTTTTTTAATAAGACAGCATTTAATCGAAAAACCAATTTAATTTTTTTTACACAAAATAGGGTATTGTATTATGTGTATTTTTTTTTAAATACAATACACGGTAGACATTTTACGTGATGGTCGCACAACATAAAACTTTTACAGATTTATTATAAGTAGTTTATATAAATTTCACCCACACTTGGAACAAATGATCGTGCTCATCACACAAACATTCGTCCTGGGTGGGAATTGAACCCGCGACCTTCAGCATTCAGGGCTACTAACCAATAGACCAAAAGCCCAGTCAGCCAGATGATTAATAATTATTTTAGGATTAAGTACCTACTTAAATGTAAAATAGGTATATACAAACTTAAAATAATAATATGTACAAACGAGTAAAAAAGGCAGAAAAACGGGGAAAACTCAAGGGGCATCAAAAAATTCGTCCACATCGATGTCAATGGGAAAAGTACCCAGAACGCTGGCAGCATTACCACGCTGCATGGCAATGCTGATTCGTTGACTGAAGAAAAGGCCAGCCCTCTGGTCACGCGAAGAGTGAATTTATAATATTTAATAGTTAAGATGTATATAATTATAAAATAAATGAAAAACAACAAATAAGTCGATAATTTTAGACTTCTAGCAATGACTATTTTAGACACAGTCATGAAAATTGAAAAAGAAAATTTGTTTTCGTGACTAATCAGCCATTTCAGAGATAGTGCATTTACCCAGAAAAAGTCTTTTTAAATGTCAACATAATGTAATTAGTATTTTTTGGCGTACATTCAAAAATATTTTTTTAGTCAGTAGTCTTTGTTTATTGATGACGAATTAAATAAACGGGTATTTCTGAAGTGAATCACATGAAAAATGCAAATTGTAGGGGTTTTATCAGTTTTATTAAAATACTAGCTTTTGTCCGCGGCTTCGCCCGCGTACCTCATCATCATCATTTCAGCCGATACACGTCCACTGCTGGACATAGGCCTCCCCCAAGCGTCGCCACAACGAACGCTCCTGCGCCCGCGTACCTAAAATAATTTAATATAATATTTAATTTAACATAGAATATTTATTCTGTTTTCAGATTTATTCCTATATTTGTGTTATAAACCTTGCTTTATGCAAAATTTCCGGATTTTGGGTCTTCGCGTTGACCCAGAATTTTGGTTTTCTTGAATCGATCAAATGTTTATGTACAAAAAACGTATATGTCGACACATATACGTTTTTGGTGACTTAAACGGCCATGACTATTTTACGTAGCTTATAAGTTTGATTTTTTTTCACATCTTTACCGACCGTAAGCCTAAATACATGGTTCTAATTTCAACTCGACACGTCTGCGCGTTCCCGAGATGACAGATAGATAGCCAGACGGACGGACACCAAAGTGATCCTTTATGGATTCCCTCTTTTTCTTTTGAAGTCTTCTTCTTCCTGCCCTTATCCCATATTACTTGGGGTCGGCGCAACACGTTTTTTTCTTCCATTCTGTCCTGTCACCCGTCAAACTATCACTAGCTCCCTTTTCTTTCATATCACTCCTCACACAATCAATCCATCTTTTCTTCGGCTTTCCTATCCCTCTCCATCCATCTACATGGATCTACATCTTTTTTGTCTTTTGAAGTACGGAAAACTAAAACCGTTAATCGTTCGAAGGAATAGAAAACAAACGAAGTTTCAAGCACGGGTTAACAATTTTAACCTCGTTATTAAGATCACAATTTTAAACTCGTTATTACTTAAACATAATCATTAGGTAATTATGTCGTTTACTGACACTAATTAGGAGAACATAAAACCTAGGTATTCTATTTCAGACAATAAAATTAATATTTAAATATTTTATAGACTTTTCTATTACGTAGGCACGATTTGTATTTAAAACCGTGAGTCAAACCAGTTATCTATATATGTTTCAGTTATTCAGCGAGCGATAAAGATAACTCTTAAGGTTAGTATAAACTACAACATTTACTTGTAACAGAACAATGAGCCGCTCTATGATATGTTCTAGTGTATCATCCTTTTACGAACGAAACGTCGAGCACGCTCGCCTCTTTGTTACAAAGCAACGAACATATTGGTGTAACATTTCGTCGAGCGTATTGGTGTAACATTTCGTCGAGCCACGAGTGCGGGCGATGCGCGGTTGCGGGGTGACATTTAAAAAAAAAATAAACGCAAGGTACAACGAAATGTTGGTAAATGCACACTCGCTGTGAGCATTTACCCGTAAAATAAAGCCGAGCATTCGCAAGAACGTTACATTACATGGAAATGCTTAGGAAACTGAGCTTTTGCCTGTATTGTACCATTCGTAAGAATGTTACATTACACAGAAATGCTCCAGAAAATGTTGTAGTCTATACTCACCTTTATATCATTAAAAAAATTATCGATTTCACGGTGAACATTAACTATAAGTGGTACCTAACAAAACAGACGTACTTACTTAATTAGATCATGCAATCGAGTCCTAATTAAAGCAATATTGTTTTTTTATCGAGTTGTTTCATGATTGTTGGTTGATGAGTTGAAGTGTTGGTAAAAAGTAAGCGTTTAACCCCTCGAGCGCCAGGGGTTCATTGACCCGGAAAATTGCACTGTTTACGTAAATCACCATAAAAATAATAAAAAAGAACTTTTTCTGATTTTTTGTCGGAAAACAAATAATACAACGTGTAACGTTAAATGCGCAAAACCTGAAATTAGTTTGATCAGAATAACAAGCAGAATCAATTAAACAACTTTTTAATATAAATTACATTTTTCAAAAAAATGTTCATTAAAAACGTCGACCTGTCTATTTATGAATAGGTCAAACCATCGCCCGAATAGGTAAACAAACACTAATAGTTGTAGTCCAATCAAATTATCTCATACAAGGAATAATAAAAGTTTTTATTTCTATGCAGGTATGAATTTTAAACTAACTAAAACTGCACATAAAACCTTTAATTATTTTTTTATGTTTTTTTTTCTCACATAATTAGGTCAATTGAATTAAAAATCATTTGGGGTGTCTGAGGTTTTACACGTTGTATAATATATACAGAATAATAAATAGAAAACCAAAATATTTGTCCAAAAAGTGTACCAAATGAAAATTAAGCGTTTTGTCAAGGTCTCCAAGTTGTACAGACGTATGTACAATCGGCACTCGAGGGGAGGCGAGCCAGAGGCGCTTAAGGCCAGGTTATACTCATTTTGAACTTTTTTTACTTTACCACTGGAAATCCAGAAATATAAAAGAGACCATGATACTTTTTTTTAGTAAAATTGACTATATACTAACTGTAGGGCAAAAATCAAAATCTATACATATAATAAAATCGTAGGAAAGTCAAAACTGTACATTGAATATTTTTTTAAAAGAATACTTGGAGCGTGATCTACAATCGATATCGAAGTCAAAAATATAGTTTTTAGAATTTTTGTCTGTTTGTCTGTTTGTCTGTTTGTCTGTATGTATGTCCGGGCTAATCTCAAAAAGTACTGCACAGATTTACTTCAAATTTTGCATAAATATTACTAACAGGTCGGGTCAACATATAGGCTACATATTATCACGCTATCACCTACGGGGGAGGAGCTGTGAATGTTTATTTTTCTTACGCATTCTGTGACAGCGTGTAATCTAACGACGCATATTTAAATGTTGTTTTTGAGTAAGCCATACTATTATCTAGCTTTACACTATAAAAACTACGCCAATTAAGTAACTTGGGCAGAGAAACAGTTATTTTAATTAATGTTAGTAGTATAAAGACAATTTTAAAACAGCGCCATCTATGAGATTTCATAAAAATCAAATCAAGTTACATGACACTTTTTGGAAATTAATAATTTAAATTTGATTATGTTGGCGAGGTTAGTAGTTAGTTATTCTTAAAATTCATAGATGGCAATGTACATTTTCTTCATAAAAGTTGTATCGCATATTTCGTTTTGACAAATTCAAGTTCCAACAAAACGTGAACAAAACTCTCAAAATCTTGAGCAGAGTTGAAGAAGACAATTTAATAAAAATGCTGTGTTAAGTATTACAAAAGAGTTATGTTCATTGATGATCATCAATTTCATGTAGTTTGTACAAAATAAATACTTTTGTTCAGTACCTATTAATCTATGTGATTATTGCTTGGCAATTAATATATTTTCATGTCGTATGCCTAATTATAAACTTTACTCACTCGGAGACATTTATTTTATGTTAAAATAGTGTAAAGTCATAATAATTTTTCACCATAAAAATGTTTCCTTTTCCAACAAAAGGAGCGATCAAGCGACGTTTGCTTTACAGAGCTCTGATAACGGTCGGTCGCTACATCAGCACGTTTGAAGCGGTTTGGCGGATACTGGCGTTCTATATACATGACAGGCATCCTACCGTCATACATGTAGACGTCCACCTAGAGAAGAAACGGCCAGCGCATATATTTTGATCCCGAAAACGTTGCTGAGCGCTTGGAAAATCCGCGACAACCAACTCTGTTAAAATTTTTCAGGCTCTGTAAAGTCGACTAATTTGCGAGATCCCTTACGTATGACGAGGTGCCTTCATATTACACTTACGACAAGCAAAGGGGTGTATATAACCTACATCAACGAGGAGGTGCTGTGGAAGGTTTTCCGGGAATTTTCAAGGACACCGCGTTGGGTAGGGTTTATACCGTGCATCCGAATAATGGCGAATGCTATTTTCTGCGGTTGTTACTTCACACTGTCCGATGGCCAACATCTTTCGCTTTTCTGAAGACATTTGATGGCGTGGAGTATCCCACTTACCGCGCAGCCTGAGTAGCACGTCACCTTCCCGACCGTGACAAAAATTGGGATGACACCCTCGCGGAGAGCGTCAGTAACAGTCCCAGCCGCATGCGTCATCTGTTTGCCGTCATCTTGGTGTTTTGTGGAGTCGCGAACCCGGTAGCTTCGTGGGAGAAGTATCGCCATCATCTGTCTGAAGATTTTCTACGAGCTTTGAAGCGTGCTACTGGAGATGAAGTCAAAGAAATTGATGAACGCGTGCTGAACACCTGTCTCAGTTCACTTCAAGATGTGGTAATTTCTATCGGCGGCAATCCACTGATTAATTATGGGTTACCAGCTCCCCAATCATTATCGCATCAAGACCGTGGAAATCGGGAGTATAACGCCGAGACCAATTACGATCCGGGCGAAATGACCACCGTGACCACCATACGAAATTACCATATCGCTTATTCAGAGCAAAAACAAATTTACGACACCGTCCTTGAAATCATTTTGCAAAACCAGATCTTCGTTGTGGTCATAAGTTCGTACGCTGCGCTTGACCATTTATATGAGAGCTCGGCTCGATAGCAATGCACGTGCTCGAGAATTGTCCGATGTCCTTCTAAGTCTTGGCGAAGGCACTCTACCAGAAGACAGAGGTGTAAAGGTGATGCTTCCAGAGTCTCTCGGTAGAGTGGAAACCAGCTTAGAAGAACTCATTCGCTGTGTGTACGGGGACATCAGTCGTATACCGCACCAGCAGAATTCTTGGATGTCTGAGCCCAAAAATGCTGCACCAATTAACGAATGCATTCTCTTGGAAACTGAGGGTAATGAGAAGTAGTCTACACTTCGGTAAACACTGTTGTCGTGCAAGATGACACCACACATTATCCCGTGCCTACCGGGTTCGGGGTTATCCGAAAGGAAACTAGAGCCCGGTATGAAGGCTAGAAGGAAAGGCGCGGGGTTTTTAGTCAGTAAGGGTCTGACACTATCTCCCGCTTCAACCAAGAGCGGGTTTTGTCATAAGATGATTTTCCCCGTCGACAAAAAAAACACAGATTATCCCGTGGGATTTCTGAACTCCCTGTCAGCGAGTGGACTTCCAGCGCATACCATCAAGCTGAAGGTGGTGGAAGGTGATTATGCTTCTTGATTATGCTGGAAGGTGCTCTTCGTGATTATGCTGGAAGGTGATTATGCTTCTTCGGAACCTATCTCCTCCGAAGTTGTGTAACGGGATTCGCCTTAAAGTTATCACGCTCCACAGACACACCATTGAAGCGGAAATTCTTTTGGGTTGTGGCGTCGGCGAGGCAGTATTTATAAAACGCATTTCCCTCATACCTCATAACTTCCCGTTCCGATTCAAGCGCGTACGGTTCCCCGTGAGTAGGTATTTGCTTCGTGATGACCATCAATAAGTCACAGGGGCAGACACTGAGGGCAGTGGGTGTCGCCCTCAGGACGAGTTGCTTCTCACACGGGCAACTGTACGTTGCTTGCTTCCGCGTCACCAGTCCTGACTCTCTTTACATTTTGGCTCCTGGCAGCATAACTGCGTTGGTCAGTTTATAGGGAAGTGTTGTAAAGTATTATACCTTTGTATGTATTTTTACTCTTTTATGTCCTGGAATGTATTCCTGCATTATTTTCTCTATTTCCTTCAGTCACATCTTATGACTGAACGCAGCAGAATTCCCATATAACTCTCTTCACTTGCAAAAAAACCTTATATTTTAGTTTTTTTTTGCAAGGTATTTTTGGTGCTGTAGAGCCTTCACGCAGACGACGTCGCGGGCAGCAGCTAGTATGATATAAATTAGTTGGCTCGATAAAAAAAATCGCGAGTCTGACCCTAACTTACGTTTTCAAACGTGTATATCTCTACAAGATTATGTCACGGAAATATTTGTAGGTTAAAAAAAGTAATAAAACTTGTGTTGGTTGTGTTGTGTTTGTGTGCTCTTCAGATACCGTCAAGAGACACAATAGTAAGACAATAGATGTGCAAACGCCGGCGTTCGCTTGTGGATTCATGAACTAAATAGGCCCTCGCAAAAACAAAAAGAAATAACAGTTGTTTTTTGTTTTCGTAAAAATAATACCGCTGTTACGGGGCCACGAAATCGACATAGACCCGAGCGGAGTTCATACAAAATACTCTGATTACGGTTGATTATCATTTCAGCCGATATACGTCTACTGTTTGACATAGGCCTCCCCAAAGTGTTGCCCCAACAAACGATCCTGTGTGTCTCGTATCCATCGATTTCCCGCAACCTTTACCAGGTCACCAGTCCACCTTGTTGGAGGCCTTCCAACGCTGCGTCTTCCGGTACACAATAATCACTACATAGTATAAAACAAAGTCGCTTTTTCTGTCCCTATATCCCTATGTACGCTTAAATCTTTAAAACTGCGCAACGGATTTTGATGCGGTTTTTTTTTTAATAGATAGAGTGATTCAAGAGGAAGGTTTACATGTATAATATTGCACCCGAGCGAAGCCGGGGCGGGTCGCTAGTAATTAATAATTCGTTGTACAATAGAAACTTAGAATTTAGAAAATGAGTCATTATAATTCCTATCAGCTGATTTTGATTAAAAAAAAATATTAGTGATATAATCGGAAAATATCGAGCTAAGTACTCATCTATACGAACTTACTCAAATGTCTGTCATTAGAGTCATTTGTTGGCAATCAATGTATCCAAGTCACGACGGCAAATAGCTGGGATGACAATGGGCGCCACATACGTCACTTTGGCGGTAATATTTACAAAATAGAAGCTGTTGCCAGCGGCTTCGAATGCGTTATAGAAGAAAATTATCCCGAAGGAACATACTATCGGGATAAAAAGTATCCTAACTACTATCCCAAAATCTTTACTTAATATTATAAAAGCGAAAGTGAGTTTGTTTGTTTGTTACGTCTTCACGCCTAAATGGCAAAACAGATTTTGATGAAACTTGGTAGACGGATAGACCATGTCCTGGAATAGGACATAGGATACTTTTTATCCCGGAAGTATTTTCCCTTGGGATAATTTTCTGCTATCACGCGGTCGAAGCCGCTGGGAGCAGCTAGGAAAACTATATTTTGGAAAAGCAGTTAGGATACTTTTACTTGACCGCAGCCCTGAGTATATCTTTTTAATTTTAATTCGATATCTCCACGCGTTCTCGAGATAAAGGGTCTTGACACACAGATAGACAGACAGACAGACGGACGGACAACAAAGTGATCCTATAATGGTTCCGTTTTTTTTCTTTTGAGGTACGAAATCCTAAAAAAGAAAATCTTTCACCTGTCTATCAATAATACTGCATCCGTCAACTAGGTACGTTGACCAGTTACCATATTTCACTAAAAACCAACGTTACGGACTGAATGTTTTTAGGTTCATACAATGATGATATCATTGCAGATTTCCTGTTTTGAATATCTAGCGACAACACTTCTGTCGTATAATGGACACAGGGCAGGAATTCGCACACCCAACACACACCATGACAGACTCCAACACACACAGACACCCCCATCAAAGGAATCAGTGGTGAGGAGATGAGGGGTCGTTGAATGTGTGGTAGTGGTGGTCTTGGTGATGTGATGAGTGGTGATGGGTGTGTGATGAGAGTGTGAGTGGGATTGTGGGTGTGGGTGGAGGGCGGGTGAGTGGGATTTGGTGGTGAGTGAGTGGGGTGGGTGCGGTAGTGTGTACTATTAATATTTATATGCTTTATGTACAATAAATAATAAATAATCCACTCTATAAAAATGAAAAAAAAAACATCAGCTTCATATATTTTAATTCCCTACCCTGCATTCTTAAAACTGTTTTTGTTTTTAACATTGGTGCTCATAAATTCCTATCCAGCCAGTACTGGTGATCTTCTTTTGTTATATTTAGGTAAGTACCTACGTAATGTGCAATCATAAGTTCCAAAAATATTCATATAGTAAAAGGTATTTCAAGGTGAGTCGTAATAATATTGTAAAATTAGCATAAGATTGAATATTTATTCCAAAATTTGCTACACGTAGTTAACTTTCAAGTATTTATAAATTAAAACAAATGCACCGATGCGCAAAAAGGACAAAAATAAAACAAAGGTGTTATTGTTTTCCTGAATATTATTCAAAATAATATTTTTAAGTATCGGCATGTAGCATCAAAGTGAAAAGTTAAAGACAAAATATTTTATTTCACATAGGCCTACATGGGCACTTATAAAACGTCAGAAGCTAGTGCACGGTTCCAAATTGATCGTTTCCTTTGGAGAAGAAACGGTAAGAAACTTCATGGTTACTCTTTTAAAAAATGTGTTTATTACAATATTGATTGATTTATATAAGCACAGTGTAGACCAGTCAACACTGTACACAAAAGCACAAAATTAATCATAATAAATAAATAAAAAAGTAAGTCGTAATAGAAAGTAATCTAAGAGTTTGTGGATTATACAGCGTACTCACATTCCAAAAAGAGGACATCCAAAAACTTACTCATTTAAATTATTCCTTCTCATCATACCAGATTTATGTAAGTATGTCTAATTTTTAATTCATTAAACCCCAAGCAAACGCCGGCGTTCGCGCTGGCATTGTCTTACTATTGTGTACTATTGACGGTATCTGAAGAGTGAAAAATACTGAAACTAAATATTCCTTCCAGCGTAAAATTCAGAACTAAATAATACATTAATGACGAGATATTATGTAAATTAATATTTGTTTAACTCAGGACCCTAAGGTCCTGGACCTTTGAAAGGCGTACGAGGAGCCGAAACCAACTCGCAGAGGCCCTTTTAGATGCTTTTAATGAAGGATTGTGGTACCAACCGGCGATTATCCCTGTATGCACTATGCTAGTGCATCCAAGGACAACCCCCGGTTGAAGGGGAACTATTGCAACATGTGGAAAAACTAATATAGGCTATGGTTTTTGGGGTCTTAAGTGGACTGGTTACCAGAAATTATGTTAATACTGTGGCCCCTGCCTGAGCAATGTTTTTAATTTCCATCGATAAAAAAATAAATTAATATTATTATTATCTATATATATAAAAATCAATGCCACTTTTCGTTGTTATTTTATAATTCAAGAACGGGCTCACCTATCCAAACCAAATTTTTAGGCTTTGTTTGGACTATTTAGTAGATGGTTTATGTGAAGTTAGGTAGGGTAGAGTAGGGTATAGTAGGGTAGAGTAGGGTAGAGTAGGGTAGAGTAGTGTAGAGTAGAGTAGTGTAGAGTAGTGTAGAGTAGTGTAGGGTAGAGTAGGGTAGAGTAGGCTATATTAGGGTAAATAGGGTATAGTAGGGTAGAGTAGGGTAGAATACGGCAGAGAAGGACAAAGTAGGGAAGAGCAGGAGCGAAGCCGTGCGGGCAAAAGCTTAGTTATATATAAAAGAATGAATATTTTACTAAATAATTAAATAAAATATAAAGCACAAAAAACTGAAAAAAAAAATTCTTTCGGGGGTTTCATCTAATATATTAGTTTTTATCCCGGAAATATATTTCCTTAGGATAAATTTTCAATTATCACACGCTAGCTAGTGTACAGTATTAAAATCAAGCAAGTAATTCCTGAAAATACTGATCCGATTGAAAAA